>CM057007.1:77560169-80347669 GCA_029891345.1 Dryococelus australis | reverse complement strand
ACATGCCACAAAGTTACAACAGAAGAATGCCTTACTGTCACAAATCATTCCAATTTTTACATAGTGTTCGTAAATTGTTAACATTATCTATTTGTAGGCTAGGAGACGACAAACATTCTAGAATACACGAAAACCTTTTGACACAGTCGAGATATTTAACAATATTTCTGTTATTCTTGGTAACAACTGTATACTATGAACAGAGAAATGTATTTATTCTACTGCGTTTAAACAAACCTGCACACCATAATGCAGTGTAAGCTGCGACGTCTGCAGTAAAGAGTGGTTTACAATAGAAATGTTATGCTTGAAGATGTGTGCAGAACAAACAAATGTGTGTTCTCTTATGTTTTGGTTCCCAGTGGAACCTTATCAGGTCGTGTGCTTTGGTGGGGCTTCCTTAAGCATTGAAAGAAATTGTTGTATTTTATATCTTTAGAAACTATTTCTAGGCTACGACCAATCAGTACAGAGCAGTCGGTGTTGTTGGCGGGAAACTGTTATTTAGAGTAATGTAAGTATAAAACAATATAACAATGGCGTGTGTTTGTACGTGTAGATGATTATATTTGTTCACAAATAATAAGCTTCTCTGTTAGTAAATATCGGTTTTGAAGTATGATCTACTTCAATATGGTTGTTTTATAGGAGCTTAAGTTAGGAACAAAAGTAAACAAGACAGGCTTGCTGCATGTTTCCATTCGCTGGAGTTAAGAATTAAAACATTATGGAAAACTTCAAATACAGAAGACGTGTTTCTGTACGACAGATAACCACCTATTGCATAATTATGCTTTAGATTTTGTATTGTAAAAGTAGGCCGTATCCGAAATGGCAGATTGTGTTGACGAAATGATCACGTGACTCGATTTTGTATACAAATGTTGTGACGTATTTGGTAAATTGATATTTCGTATCTTGTATATGGCGGATGTTAGCAAAAATACAAAATGACAAAATCAGTGCCATGTGGGTTTTAACATCCAAAACACATACGCGAATGCGTACTTAAAACATCTCTTAAAACAAATAACTGTTTATAAAATGCACTAGACATGTTTTTAAAAGCAAGTAAGTGTTGTGATTTCTTTGTATATTTCGCAACACATGTTTAATTTTAAATGTTATTAGGATATTATATTATTTTCTTGTTTGTTAGCATATTCGCAGCATTCCAGTGATGATTGTAGAAATATTACGTCCGTTTTAAGAATTGGATTTATGTAAATAAATTTTTACTGTTAATGTAAGAATGTGTTGCCGCGAGTGCTAAACAAGTGACTGTTGACAACGTCCGGATTGAAACTTACGAAATGACAAATTACAAAATAACGAATTTGTCCCTTCGGACACGGCCATGGATTGACTATTAGTGATTGGCACCGAGTCATTGCATTTAACCAATGTTTAGTGTAGAAATAGTTATATTTTGTAATGTACATAGTCTGAAGTAGAAAATTGTGACTCTCTTGTTATGTCTAGTTTTCATGCGTTCGTTAGTGTTAACATTACTGACAAACTCTTCAGTGTCAACGTTTTTCTCACTGTTATGAGTCCGAGGTTTCAGTGTAGAATATACAATGGTGTGCTGTGTTACACTCGTGTAAATGTAAACACACACAGTTGCCAACTTTTCAGACAATATCCACTTATGCACATCATTATTGTAAACTTGGATCTCACAGAGACGACAGTTATAATGTCGCTTTAACACAAACATCTGTTAGAGTTGAGCCTTATACGTGATCATTAATGCCCTTTTCCCGCAGTGTGCACAAGGTTTTCTCCTTAACGAGATGCACGCTCATACAGCGTTCTCATTCATCTACGCGCGTACACGAATGTGAGTCTGTCTCGTGTCCTTACAGCCCATAAGCTACTATTTCGAAAATCGATTTATATGTAATTAATAATTGTTATTCCTAATATTTCTTTTTATAAAGAGTGGAATGGAGGCATACACTTTCGAGAAACGCCACTGAGCAAAGTTCTTAACAATTTATATTCTTTGAGGTTTAATGATCTCGAAGAGCCGGGATAAACCTAACCAGTCTTCTTCATGATTTGTTGTAAACCGAGCGTGGCATTGAATGTATAGTTAATATGCAGAGCAGTGAGAACACTACCAATGTTATTACAAGGCGAGGCATGGGTGAGTGAAAACGGTATATCAAAATGCGACATTGAATTTTTATGCATACCAATATTAGTGTTCAAAGGAAATTTACTCTAGTTGTTACCAGTTCTAATAACACCTTATCGATAACTGTATTTACAGACTCAAATAAATAAATAAATATATATATATATTCATTCCTTTCTTGCAAAAATGTCTATATGATTGGTTAATAGGTACACTTTTGTAGTCGTACGCTTTCCAGCTACAGCTCCTAACGGTTTGATAATTCTAACTTTATGCGCCTACGTTCCAGCACGTATTCAGTATGTGTTTTCTGTCAAACTGCTTGTTCAGAATCTTATCAGCTAACTAGTTGCTGTAGAGAATGCTAATAAGTATGCATGTCGGAACGTATCACGTATCGAGCCGAGTGGAGTATGCTTATATACTTAAGTGCATTCCTATGTTCGGACACAGCCTTAATGACACTTGAATCGACACATTGAACCTACTGATTATTTGTAAGAACAGTCACCTTTGTAGTAGATCACAACCTCAAAATTTAAACATTGCGTTCAATTGCAGACCGTCTTGCTTCTAACAAATATTTCTCCACTACTGAACAATTATTTCCTTTCCATTTCCTTTCACATAAGAACGGAATGAAAAGTTTACAATGATGTATGAGATAATTCATGATTAATATTACGTTTATAATTGTAAGTGCTGACAGTGCTCATATTTTATCATGAACACCTAAACTATAGCAAAATAATAGATTATAATGGAAAACAATAACAGTTATATATTTATGATAATTCATTTTTGCAGGGGTAAATAAAACCAAATAGTAATTGATATCACTACAAATTTCCGCAAACGCATAATTCTACGACATAAACGAAACACAAGCCATGGTCGCCATTAGTAAATCATGAGTTGGGTATTCACAGCTGCAATGAATGCTGGTAACTAATGTGTGACAGGCTCGCCTTTAGCAGAACTTGAACGAACACGTGGGTGAGCTGAGGCCTGTGAAATAGTTTTACCAGCTGCGGAACTGGAAACACTGCACGGATGACGTCGTCGAGAACACTAGCGCTCCTGTGGATCATTAGCAGAACTAACATTTAAAACTGACCAGACTTTTTCCAATTGCATGTCCATTATAGTGTATATCTTTACTCAATGGTAATACACATGATCACAAAACCAGCAGCAAGACAATTATGTATGGATTTGTGGTACGTTGTATGGTTACCTTCAGTAGAAAGTCGCCCCTCCTCGCACTGTGATACACTTTGCAACACTGTCTGATTTGGAGTCCAGGAGATGCCGGGCGTTGCCCTGAGGCAGATGGGCTCACCATTTTTGGATGGTGTGTTCCAAATCTCGGGTACTGTGGTATGGTGACAGCTGGCGTTTCAACTGGTCCTACACCTATTCGATTGGGAACATGTCAGCATCGGGCAGGCTATGGTAGTTTTTCGATAATATGTAGGCAGTCCTGGACAATCTCTGCCGTCTGCAGTCAGGCGTTGTCCTGCTGGAATGTCGCAGCTGGTATCCCGGCCAGAAACGGGAGCACTTGAGGGTGTATGATCTATTGTGCATACTGCTTCACTGTCAATGTCCCATGTAACACAGCGAGAGCAGATCGGCCATCGTAGGCTATGTTTCCCAGGTAATAATATCTGCAGTGGGAAAATGTGCCACTTGATAGCTAGATTGAGCTTAACATCTCGTTGACAGCGAGGTCATTAGAGACGGAGCAAATTGCCCAGGGAAGGAGGATTGGGGAAAGAATGGAAAGGAATCGACCATGGACTCCCAGCATTCGCCTGGAGTAATTTGGGGAAAACATGGAAAACCAAAATCAGGATGGTCGGACTGGGAGTCGAGCCCGGGTCCTCCCGAATGAGAGTGCAGCGAGTTATCACTATGCCACCCACTCGGTATAGCGAGGTACCTTTCGCACTACACATTGCCAGTTTCTGGCATTCCACAAGGCTTTGGCTTGGTACCACTGCAAACGGAACCACCGCTGTTGCAGAGTTAATGGCAGCACATATAAAGGGTACTGGGATCGCAGATTCGCCTTCGCAAGGCAGCAGGAAATGGTTAGTGGGCACACAGGAACCTCAAAACTGGTCAGTATTGTGGACAGGTCACCATGGGTACCAACTGTGCATGGCGAACGATCCAGCGATCTTCTTGTTTGGTAGTAGACCTCGTTAATCCTGAGCCAGTTCTCCACATTTGGGTGCCTTCACGTATCCATTGGTCCCAAAATCATCGGATGGTTTGGTTTGAACGATCCGCATGGTGCGCTATATAGCGATATGACCACCCTGCGGTTTTCAGCCCGATTATGAATCCTGTCTCGAAGTCCGTCAATTGTGTAAAGCGACGTCTTCGGCATCATCCCGACAGTCTTATTTACTCTGTACACTTTCTTGTTATTGCCTGGTGTGTTTCGCATTAATGTGGCTTTGACTACACTAGGGTCTATGACCGTTGGTCGGTATTTGTACCGCCACTGCCGGGTTGGCGGTGCAATGCTAACACACTACATGGGATTGTATGCATACCAGTCAGTATTTTCAATATTTACATAATTTCGTACTTGTTGCATAGTTTTTTGTGGTGAGCTATTTTCATTGCTTAAGATTGTATTATAAACTCATTATTTTAGTGTTTTGGTTCTGTTTCGTTCTTTGAAAAATGGCAATCTCAGAAGTCTGCAGTTACTTTTACTATAATTGTATTATCTATAAACAAATAGCTGTTTGGCCAAATTTGCAAACATGCTCTAACATCACTCACACTAAATTATAGATTGTGCAAGTGTTGTGAAATTGAAGATTTCACTTCGAAAAGTAAGTCAAAGAAGGGAATACAAATGCTGTTTTAAATGAAATCATATGCTAATATTACGATGGTTACTAACACATCCAAGCACTTTTTCTTATTTACACCTACTTAAATCTGGTTCAGCCCGACAATCTTGGCTTAAGTTCTCATGCTTATTTCTAAACATGTAAATGGAACTACCTTCTCATTACTTTTGTAATGCTATTGACATCCTGCTACGTGAATTCCGTACCATAATCTATAATCTAACTTAATATCCCCCACTCTATTACGAATTCTCCGTATCGTCCCCATCGCTCTCTAGTGCTACCAAGCAGCTGGTGGTGTGCCCTTCCGACCCATCGATTGGTAGAAATTCGGTGCTCCCTAATTCCCCACTCACATCCATCGAGGGAATTGATAGGGTCCTCATCGGAGCGGCCACTGAATTCCGGTAACTGGAATTCGGCAGTGGGACTCGATATCGCGAGGCTAGGCCTCTGTTCAGGGTTTGAGGGCCGGTGCGTGAGGTTTCGCTGGCGTACCTCACATTGGCACACCTGACCGGAACAAGTGACCTGCTCATCTGGCCAACCTATACAAATTTGATGGAATTTGGCTGCACAGGTAATGCAGTGGATAGTGTGTGCTCCTCTGCCTTGGCACTTTGGCCAATTACAATGGGCAGCTTGCCTTTGTTGGCTTACTATACAGCGGTACTGTAATCCATATATATAGTGAGGGACGTCCTCCCAGCTTAAATAGGCTTAGTGGAATCGACCCTGGCAGTGTGTGCAATGAATGACATGCAGGCCTGTGCCAGGGCATGTTTTCATTGAGCATTGCTGGAGTATATTGAGTAGATTGTCTAGGGCACTGTAGTCTCTGGAGCATCATGCTGGCTTCGTTCCGAGTCAGATATGATGTGGCTGGTGTTGTTGAGCACCACAGTGTGTTTATGAAAGACCCCTTGAAGTCCTATGGAGGAGTTTGAAGGGGGAGACCAGATTAGAGTTCTAATCTTGAATGGTCTCCACAAAAGGAGGGGTGGGAGAATTAGACTAGTTATGGCCAGTACAGACACTGTAATATCTAGCTTATCCCAAGTAGTTGTGTGTGTGTGTGAATGTAACAAAAATATAAAAGCGAGCTACACGCACTGCATATATAGGATGGACGAGAATTAACTGGCCGGTTAACTGCATTGACTCTGTGAAAGGGATTAAGTACCTTTAGGTACTTCACATCATGGTCCAATCGCTTAGGTTATACGTTGACTGGGGATGACTGTGGTTAAGGGAGCGCCGCCGTCTCAGTTCAAACGACCTAGGCAAACCAGTGTCGTTTCGGGCCCTAGTTTGTGCGCCACGCGATGTACTCTATGCGTGCACTATCCTAGGTATAAGGGGTAGGACTTGCTTCCTCTCAAGACATACATCCTACGTTGGACACCAATTGACGCCTGTCACTGGTGATCAAAATGGGTGTGCTAAGGTGAGGGTGGGGGGGTTTAGTAAATTGGTCTAACTGTCTAGTCGAAAATTTTACAGTTAGGCCCTACATTGGGTGCCACTTGATGCTTTTCGGTATTTCTATTACCCTTGTCACTGAGGTGATTAACTTCCCCCTTTTAAGAACAGGGAATTAACCCTTGCCAACTGAACATGGGTGAGTCTCCTATTAAATTTAATCAGTCACTCAAAAGATATTACGATTGCCGGCATGTGGAAAGCAGTGTGATGCTTCGCTAGCTCCTATAATTTAAGATGGAAGCTATATGTTAAGCCAGGTAAACGCTATTTGCAAAAAGCTAAATGCGAATGTTAAAAAAATGAAATTCTAACGTAGCAAAATAATGGGTAATCCTACTTTACAGAACGAGTGTTCAGAATGAACCTGATGAATTACCTCACATGTAATCAAGATTGACTCAAGCAAAGAGGTCCAGAAGGGACGTCGTCGCGACCTGCTACCACTGGAGTAAGTTACCAGTTGGGAGTCAGGGGAATATCTTCCGGAAGACTCTGGTGATGGCGGCCAGCTGTGACGTATTCCTCGGGGTGTCTGCTGGCGGTGGAAGTGGAGAGTCTTCAGAGACAATGATCGGAGCATGGTCTAGTGGTCGAATCCCTTTTAGATCGTTCTCCGGTCTTCACTGGCTGGGAGAGAGGGGGGTTGGCAACCACTTACCCGTACTGATGTCCTTGGCCGTATGCAAGCTGGAGGGCACAGCGACTGACATGCCGAAGAGTAAAATCCTGCGTTGGGGTTAGGGCGACCGTGTGACAGCTTTGGAGTGAACAGTACAATTTATCCAACCACATGTCTGTAGTCGCTCATGACGTGCAGTCTACGAACCCTATAGGCACATGATTTATTGTACTATTGAGAGTATAACTTGCCCACGTGAGCGCTGGTGCTCGATGATGGGCAGAAGTTGTAAAGTAGATAGCGAATGCTCAATGTTCAGAAATGCATCACGTGTAAATTTTTATATAATCTCCTGGCATTATTATTTGTTAAAGTCAATTAAAAAAACCAACTATATGTTCTTTGTTCATGATCCATTGTGTTTAAATATGTTTTGTTAATCATGTTAGTATTGAAAAGAGTGTATTAAAGGAGACTGAAATATATTTCCAATGTATTTTGGCTGGTTTATTCGTAATTAGTCTATTCTCCCTTTTCCCGCATCATTCTGTGGTGCAAATTCCCATGCAAAAATTCCATACTCATAGCAAGAATTAGAGGCCAGTGTTATATCCGCCAGTCACTAAGACACGATGCTGAGACAAACTGTCCACATGAAGAAGTGAAGCAAAAAGGTACAGGTTTATGTCGCACTGTTATGCACAGAAGAAGACCTCCGAACCACCTATTTCCAGGACTATCATGTCAGTGGTTGGATTGGATTCATCATGATCAAGACCTGCTCGCCACATCAATGTGACGAGAGCATGGCTGCCGAGGACATGTGTGAAGAAGAAGTCGTAAAAATTGGGTAGGATGTTTGTGGTTAACCGAGCACTTTTCAAAGTCTTCTTAAGACTCACTTTTCCCCCATTTTGTGTCCTTCTGCCACATTAAAAATTTTCACAGTTAGTGAGTGACCAGTTGACTAGTCATGCTTCAAACAAGTGAAGCTGTGACAACGTTAAGAACATCTTAAGAAATATTACTCATGTGTGCACAAAACAAACAGAAACTAAGTATAATAAATTCAGTGCCTAGAAAATTAAATGTCATTGAAATGAAAAACTACTTAATTTCATGTGTGCCAATATTTCTCGAAGCATGGAGTGAAGTGTGGCCATTAACATATGTACAGCCACGGACACGAAAACTTTTCTGGAATTTTATTCAGAAGTGGCGTGGGCACCATAGGCTAACATGATGTAGATCGACTTTACTCCTCGGCATATGTCCCAAACACTGTCTCAAGAATTGCCACAACTATTGTCAAACTATAGTGCTCAGACAAAGGCACTCAGTTTCTTTACATTTGGTTTTATGGCACACTCATGCTTTTACGAAAAAAGTTAGATTCATAGCTTAACTGCATTGTATTTTCAATACAATTTCGCCAGAACTAGTATACAAAACGACCCGCATACCATTCTCTGAAGTAACATTATGGGAATGTCCAGCCTCTCTTGGAAGCCTCCCACCTGGCCGGGTAGCTCCCGTTGTCTGTCCAGGTGCCACTTCAAACACCGATTGCTGGTTCTTAGGGTCGCTCCCGGGTTTTCACATGTGGGGATCGCGCTGGACGATGATGCTGGTCGGCGGATTTTCTCGGGGATCTCTCTTTTCCCTCGTCTTCGCATTCCGGTACTGCTTCACACTCTCCCCACTTCATCCTCATCGACTCATCAAGACCTCGATTTTAAGAATCCCCCAAATACGTATTTCCACTCACATGGGCGAGGAGTTTCGCCTCAAGATGAATCGCCTCGTACATGCCTCACTGACACCAAACAAGGGTTTTTAACAACTCGCTGTTTAACAGACACACAAATTGTGACACAGTAGTGCGTACTGAGTTTTTTACAGGGTAAGCAATTTCTACTAACAAACGCAACTTCCAACTTTGCTTTCCCTCCACGTGTACTTACTGTTTTATAATACCTAACATATAACATTAGTTATAAAACGCAAACGAAATAAATGTAATAATAATTAAACTTAATATTATTTAGTAAGTATATTACAAATTTCTAAGGAAAAATGTAGGACTGGAGGACGCAAACAGAACGACTACTTACCCTGACGAAGAACGCGGTCGCGTGTTGTTTGCGAGTTCGATTTCGCTCTCGCTTGTGGAAATAAATACTAGATATCAGCACTATACATGTACAGTACCAGAGTTATGAAAACTCAGTTTCTCGAATCGGAAACTGGAAACTCAGAATTGAATGTGTTTAAAGTTAAAGCGAAAACTATAAAAGGTCAAACATTTCCAATATATAAAGGTAAACATTTCTTACCTGGCGTCTATGGAATAAACGCCACTGTTGTGACATCAGGCATAAAGTCGCGTTCGCCTTTTACGAGGCAGTGTAACGTCCTCGTCATGTGGTTTCGACAGTTCTGACGGAGGGAAATATGTTCACTGACGGGACATGGGCATTGGTTACTGTATAGCTGGCGCACGTGTACTGCGCCATATTTACTTTACGATGAGCGCTCACCCAGAGTGGTGGAGTTTAAAACATGGTCGTGGAGGACGGAGTAGCCATCTCCGCCGGAGATGAGGAAGTTGGTGGTCAGGATGGTGTATGTGCTGTTCTTGGAGATCTGCTGGAAGATTGGCACCAGGCAGGACCCACACCTCGCCTCCGCAGACACTATCCTCTGGTTCACAGGCTTTGAGAGGTCGTACGTCACACGCAGCCCTGGGGGAAACACCACTCCCATTACACCTTTCACACCATACACCAAAACACTACCTGCGTTAAGTGCTACAATCCCTTCCCCAATCCAGGTACTCAACCAAGTGGGAGCAGGCGACGATTGTGAGTGAGCCAAGTGAGTACAGGCTGTTCGCGGTAAAATGAAAGCCTTACTTATGATCTACTTGTATGCACTTTGTGTATTCCTCCGCTTTATGTAAAGTCAACATTGCCATGGGCCTCGTCACTTTATTCATGAGCCAGTTAAGTGAAACTGTGAAATTATTAGACAAGTAAATATTTGACGAATCTGCTCATTTTTACACTGCATGCATTAAAAGTAACAGACGGCGAAATAAATAATTCAAGTTATCACAAATGGTTACCTTACACTTTCTATTCGACGTTAAGATGCCTAACTACTTTCCATTCAACGTTGCCAACTTTACTGGACGCATGTTACTCAGTGCACCCGTTAAAATATACGCAGGTATGGGCAGTGACTTTTTTCTAAGGTTGATTTCAAAAGTGTTCACTTTATTGTGAACAGCCTTTAAAGAGATTTGGGTGGCTGTGAATATCGAGGTCTTGAGAACGGATGGGGCTATTGTTCCCTCCCTGCTAGTAGTATTCATTAAATTCAACTAGAAACGTACACCATATGTATGGAAGTACACATTATTTTTAAAACATTTCACAACAGATTATGGGGAAGGCGGAGATTATTTTCCACAAACACTGAGCTAATACTCATCAAGTATAAACTGGAACCTATCCAGGGTGTTTTGTTCGGTAACTGTAACTACACAAAATGAGCTATAGGCTGTTCACGATAAAGTGATAACTTATTTAAGGCCCTTCCAACTGCCATTTACCGCTAATAAATATATCGTATTGCAGACTCAGGCGTTCAATCTTGGTGTTGTTGAAATGTGTACACTGTGTTTATTGGTCACGTTGCAATGTTTGTATTAAAAAGCAGCAGGGAGATGGAAATTTGATGAAAGGAAAAATTTATACGGGCCTAAAAAAAGTGCTCACTTTACCGTGAACAGCCTATATCAATCTCATACTGGATGTCCCAAATTAATATATACACTCTTCTTACGTTAATTACAGAGTAACTATTAAATGCAATCTGATGCGTCAGTGTGTATTTGATGTTGTAAGAACGATGGACGGCATAATTTAATACTGAGACACCATCACTTGTAACAGTGACACGATTACGTGACTAGTTAGAAAGGGATGAAAATGTGTGTCATGTAAAGATAAGGACGCTGTGGCGGTGAAAGAACAACACGACCTCAATCATCACTAGGGGAGGAAAAAAATTAAAAACAAATCATGGCCTATTCCGGGCTTAATAATTAATCTGCCTTCATCAACTAGGCAGCTGGCAAATAAAAGAAAATTTAATGGCGATATGTATGATAATCACAAATTGCCTTGTGGATGTAAATAAAGAAATGCTCTATTTTGTTTTCAGAAAGGGTATGTTAATTTTTTTTTTAACTCGTTTAATTAATTTACTTATTTGTGGTGTGGCAAATATGCGTGGTTTAAAAAATCATAAAATAACATGGTTGGAATAAACGGAATGAGAAAGGAAATGACCATGTTAAAATATTTTTTATCAATGAAAATTTTAATACAGGATGGTTAAAAATATTTGGTAAAGCTGATTTTTCCATGCACCATCCTTTTTTGATACCACCAAGGCGAACCGGGTTAAATGCCCGGCCGGGTCACCGGATTTTCGCAAGTGGGAATCGTGCCGCACGATGCCGTTGGTCGGCGGGTTTTCTCGGGGATCTCCCGTTTCCCCCCCTTGATTTCAGCGCCGCTCCATCGGCTCTCAAGACCTCGCTGTTAAGAGTCGCCCAAATATCTTCAGTCACTTTCTTAATAATCCTGTCTATTGAAGCGATAAAGAAGAAATTTGATCTTTTATTTTATAATTCGGTAAGAAATCTAAATACTCAATGAAAATCTACGCGAAAGTGAAATTTGAAGTTCACTGAATATTCAGTGCTTGTCAAATTTTCGTTTAGATGAATAAAAATTAAATTTTATTTTTTTTCTATTGTTTTGTTATTTGTCTTGTGTTTATTACTAAAATGCGAGTAAACATATTATTAATAACTTGACTTGAAACTCTGGCAAAAACTACTTTGTTAAGTTCAAGAATTTTAATACAACATTTATTACTTCCTTATGCAAACCATTCATGCCTATTATTTGTTACATGTACTTTAAGGAAATATTTAGTAGGGTATTACTATACTGTATGGCTACTAATGACACTATCCAAGTTTGGTTTCACATTTTAAATTGAATTTAGTTGATTATGTGCAAGTAGGTAGTTGACAATACATGTTAATAATAAATTGATGAAATTTTCAGATTTTTGCTAAACATTCGCTACAGCTGTGTTCTCATAAAATTATTTTTCATTTTCGTTTCAGTTTTATGAAATTCAAAACCATATTTATCTTTTTTGGTTTGTGAAACAAAACATCACTATCGCACAGCCCTAGAATATTGAAAAGCTATTTTCGCGCTTGAAAATTAAAAATAGATATGTAGTTCGTTATCTCACCCTCTCTCTTACCCTTTCAAACATTCAGTATCACTATGCAGCCCTGCCTGTGGTGAAACCCACGAGCCACGATTGGGTGCACTGCCACATTACCATCCAACCGCACGGTCGCTTCTGGATGAAACCGTAGACTAAAGCTGAGGTTGACCGATCTCGCTGGCTGCGCACAACCAATCTCCGTGTCCCAACATTGAACTGCTTTTCTGACAACACGTCTAGCGAAAATGGCGTGGTTTGGATTTGAGGTTAGAAAACTGATTTGTAAACAAATGCTTTGAGATGAATATATACTTCTTCTAACCAATTTGTAACACAGTTTAATTAAATTGAAACTGGAAAAAGTGTTTTATTAATGTAGTAGGGATTGTCGCTTAAACGATAAGATATAAACAAACACGTTCATTACTGTTGACCATGTGATTTTGACAGTTGTGTAGGATTGGGGTAGGTCAATGTTGGGTACATGCGCAGAAAATGAATAAGCGGTCTACCTCATATTTAGCCTATGGTGAAACATTTATTGAGAGGTGCTTAGAATGAAGAGGGAAAGTTTAGTGTCCTCCCAGATCTCCAGATTTGGCACAGATTTTTATGTGCGGAACTCTGAAGAACACTCACTGAGAGAAAATCTAACAAAATATTTGTTTGTGTAGGGCCAAAGTTGCCCTAACATAACATATATTGTTGAGCAAACAACATGTGAAAAGCACCAAAATTACTTTTGTTCGTCTAACAAAATATATCTTTGAATAAACAAAATTACTTTTGTTCGTCTAACAAAATATATCACTGAATAAACAAAATATCTGTGTTGGGCCAAAAAAAAAAATTACACTCTCGACTAAATATTTTGTTGAATCAACTGTATATATTTGTTTGGCCACTCATTTGACTGCCTTCGTTCGAAAATACAGCTCGAGAGTTTGTTTGTATTTTTGTGACAGGGTAGTAATCGTGTTTGTTAATGCATTTATTGATGCTTAAAAATCGTATAAACACATTAATAAAACAATGCAACAATAAACTGACAAGTAATTTTGCAGTATCTATTTAAAAACATTCCGGCTTCGTCGGTTGTCTCATTATAGTCGTGGCCGAGCAGTGGGGGAGTAAACATCGTGTCCGGTGTGTGGAGTTCTGTCGCCCCGCTCTCTTAAACGGGGCTCCGTTCCGACGCGAGTAGTGATAGTTCTATATTAGTGTCAGTCACGTCTAGGTTTGTCCAACATGTCTAATGTTCGCGTGAATACCTCGCGTGTCGTGTTTGCCAAACGACCTTTGGCCATGGAAATACATGCATGGATTGATACGGTTTTACCTGTAACAGAATATCAAATTGAAGCTATTCAACCGGATGGGCACCAGAACTGTTTGTTTTTAGAACTTGTTTCCTCTGGACCTTGTGAAGCGATACTGCGTCGCACCAATGGCCAGTCAACTTTAGTCACCGCAGACCAGGAAAGGATCAACGTCACCATCGAACAAGCCTTCGATAACTTAAAACTGGTAAGAATTCTAAATTTACCTGTAGATATAGACAACCAAAAAATTCAGACGGAGTTAGTGAAGTATGGTCGACTTGTTACAATACAAGATGAAGCATGGAATCATAAATACAAATTCCAAGTAAAATCGGGAGTATGCGTGGCAAAGATGGAAATAAAAAAAAGACATTCCATCTTACGTTTCAGTTGACGGCTTTCGGGCTGTAATGATATATCCCGGACAACCACGAACGTGCAGTTACTGCCAGTCTCCTACTCATGAACGAATTGCGTGTCCTAGTTTGCAAGAAAAGGACGCACGTGCAATACGCCGCTGGGGGATGAATAGGGCAACGGAAAATCCCGCAGCTGACACGCCTAAACTATCCACCCATGCCCAGCACTCTCCCCGAGCGGATTACCCTCCACTTCGCAGACGCGAGCAGCAAGGTCCAGTACAAACACCTGTCGGTGACTCATCTGCTGTTCATGCGGTCAACCTCAACACATTAGTGGCCGCGCCACGCCAGATACACGTGGAGGCGGCTCAAAATACTGTTACTGCTCGCGCAGGGCTACCACCACACACACAGGATGTCTCGCCGCTACACATTCCATTGTCCTCTGCTTCATGGGTGGACAGCATGGACGTGGAGAACGTAGACAATGCAACCACACGACGGGAGCATGTAACAACTGCGGATGAAAATATGTCCGTAAGAGAAAAGCGACCTTACGAACGTGACGCCCGGGCCACAAGAGTAAGTCCTGTTCGCAAAGCGAAGGTGTTATCGCAGAGTGAACAATCACAGCTACAAGACAGGAAGGAATCTTTGTTACTAGCAAAGGCCGTTATAAATAAAATGGGTGCCTCTAGCCAAGAACGTCCTGATAACCCACCTAACTAACAATACGACCGGCACATGTGTGCATCCCCACCTGTATGCCCTGTTACCGGCCCCCATTTTTCTTTGTCCACTTTTCCTTTTTGTCCACCTTTCCATTTCCTTCTCTCTGATACTATCACTACATTTTTGAGGTACACATGATAGAGTTACTGACAATTTTAACTTTAAATATTTGTGCAGTCTCGGCCAGTGCGCGATTGGCGGCGCTAGAGACATTGATTCGAACACAGGCAGTTGACATTGCATTCTTGCAAGAAGTAGCGATTCAAGATTTTATAGGGTTTCATACCTTCATTGTGTATACAAACGTTGGAGACCGGGGACGGGGGACGGCGATTATTACACGTGCGGGGCTGGAACTTGAAGACCTGCGCTACCACCCGTCAGGCCGAGTGATGTCAGGACGAATAAACGATGTGTCGCTAGTCAATGTTATGCTCCCTCCGGCTCCCAAGCGAGATATGAAAGAAATCAGTTTTTCTCCGTGGATTTGATTCCGTTTTTCCATCCACCTTGTAATCAGTTCATACTCGGTGGAGATTTCAACTGCATAGTTCACCCCCATGATCATCAGGGTGGCATCTATCCTACTAATGCTGCCCTATCTACTTTACAAACTCGCTTAGACTTGAGTGATGTTGCATCTAACTTCCAAGGAATTCATTACACCTATGTGACTTCACAGAGTCGGTCTAGGATTGACCGATTCTACGTGAGAAAACAGCATATACATAAGGTGCATCGATATGACGTTCTTCCGGTAGCGTTCAGCGATCACTCTGCAGTGATATTTACGTATGAAAAGTTTGCGAATGTAACACGGTTTGGCAGAGGGATATGGCGTCTAAATACGTCTTTATTAGACAGCTCAGAAGAAAAAGAGGGCTTCCTAGCTAATTGGGTACATTGGCATAGCGAAAAATACCAGTTCCCCTCTGTGGCGATATGGTGGGATGTGTGTGTAAAACCGAACGTCATGAGGCTTTTTAAAAGGCATGCGTACCGACTGGCAGAAGAACGTAGGGGAACACGTGCATTCTACGAACGTACGCTACACGAGCTTCACCTGCAGGCAAACAATGGCGCACACGTAACTCCACGTATTAGAGACACGAAACAGAAGCTTATGCACTTATTGAGTGAACAGTTTAAAAATCGTCATATTATGATAAATGATAAAAGTCTATTCGCAGCAGAGAAATTTAGCATGTTTAGTATCATTAAAGAACAACAGCAAATACGACGCAAGGTTATCAACCAGCTTACTGACAGTGATGGCGATATTGTTCGGGACCGGCCGGAAATAGTGCAAACGCTTTGCAGTTACTTTGCAAATTTATACTCGAAGCAAGACACGGACGATGCTCTGCTTCCGTCGGTTTTGCAGGTTTGTAAAAACAAAGTTAGCTGTGACAGCAAGACGGGCATGGAGCCGCCATGTTTAGATGCGGAAGTTAATACAATAATACAGCAATTGCCATCAAAAAAATCTCCTGGTATTAACGGTATTCCATACGAATTTTACAAAACTTATATATATATATTGGTACCGGCTTCTGCGAAGTTGTTCGCGATGTGCTTGAAAGAGGGGAGTTATGCAAGTCTCATAAAGAAGGAATAATTGTTCTTATACCCAAAATATCCCGTCCACTTAAACCCGCAGATTATAGGCCAATTACACTTTTATGTGCCGATTGTAAAATAATTGCTCGGTTTTGTGCGACCAGATTAACCAAGGGATTGTCAGATATTATTGGTCCCGGCCAGACATGTACTGTTCCAGAACGTTCCATTTTACAAAGCGTGCTTACTCTAAGGGACATTCAATTACTTTCGTCAATACAACACAGTAAAATGGCCATCTTGAATATTGATATGGATAAGACATTCGATAGAGTCGATCATAAATTTTTACTTCATGTTATGCATCATTTCGATTTTCCAGCCAATGCAGTACAGTGGGTGCGGATGGTGTGTACCGGAATTTGGTCACGGCTGTTGGTTAACGGATTCCTTACCCCACTAATTAAGATTGAGAGTTCAGTTCGACAAAAGATGCCTGCTATCCACGATTTTATTTACTATCGCCATTGAACCTTTGTGCAGAATGCTCAGTGCCCGCTTGCAAGGATTCCCTGTAGCGAACCTGTCCTTAAAATAAATGCCTATGCTGATAACATTACATGTGTCGTTCGTTCAGAGCGGGAAATTACAGAGACGGCAGAATGTCTGGACCTTTTTCGCAGTGTCTCTAATCTGAGAGTGAATGCTAACAAAACTGCTGTACTGGAGCTCAGCGCGACCAGCGAGCCATTTGACGACGTTTTTCCCTTTCGGAGGGCCGAAACTGTGAAAATATTGGGCATATACTTCCACGCAGACGCCACTCTTATGTTGCATTATAATTGGAACATGACAATAAATAAACTCTGTGCTCGTCAAATAGAAATGAATTATCGTCGTACAAATATTATACAGAGGGTTACTTTAATAAATGTATTCTTACTTGCGAAGCTGTGGTATGTGTCACATATATTCCCACTACCACGTCAACAAAGTGCACAAATACTACAGATTGTTGGCCGCATGTTGTGGAAATCTTATATATTTAAATTATCTAGGCCTCAACTTTATCTTTCCTTGCAAGACGGAGGCCTGAGTCTAATTAATCACGTTTTGAAGTGTGAGGACTTATATCAGTATTCAGCAATTGCAACAATTTTGCGCCCAGAGGACATTTACGCAGCATTACAGAAAATGATGTGGTCTGAAGTTAGACGCGTGCCACTTCAATACCGTCAGGCAAAGGAAGCACTCACAACTCTAGTAGAACACTTACTGGAAGGGACAGTCGCATCAGCGAGATATTTGTACATTCGGGCTTCCAAAACCTCGGCTGTCATACCATCTCTTGTGAATCGCACCCCAACCATCCGTTGGAGGCGCCCATGGAAAATATTTGCCAATCCTAACCTTTACTAGGATATTCGAGCTGCAGCATTCGGCTTCTATAATAATATCGTGAAAACTCAGCAGCGTAAATACAGCATTCACCTGACAGCTGACCCTGCATGCCCGCTGTGTGGCAACACCGACACGGCCCTTCATAGGGTAATTTCCTGTGTTTATGCAGCTCCCATCTGGCAGTGGTGTCGCGTACGAGTACGAAAAATAATTCGCTATGAACGTGGAGATGTCAGTGACACGCACATGCTTCATTGCGATTTCTTCACCTTCCCCTCAGTTCGACGAAGAGCTGCGGCCTGGTTTGTACTTCATGCGATCGGTTTTTTGGTGGACCGTTCGACACCGGTAACAGTTCAAGACTTTGTCCAGCTTCTTCGTCAAGATAGGTGGAACATGGCGCGGCGTGGCACATTGCGTCAGTGGTACGACAATTTTCTATTTTCATTCTGACGTTCACGCCTACAGGAAGTGCGTGTATATTACCGAGGTTGGGTGTACGCCGTGCGCTGCCCACCCCTCGGTCCTTACAAGTGTACAATTTAATGTTCCAGTAGTAATCGTCGATAGGTGGTAGTGTTATAAGTCAGTGTCACATGTCGGGGTGTACGCCGTACGCTGCCCCTCACATTAAATAATTTTTTGTGTGTTCATTGACTTTGTCAGTAAAACCAATTCACCAAATGGTCATATCGTTTTGTGCCCCTATGTAATAATTGTGTAGATATTTTATTGAGTATTTTGTTATTGTTTATATTGTGGGTTGAATGTGTACTGTATATAATAGGTTAAGGGTTAAAAAAAAAATGAGCCGAGATTACTATGGCAGGTGATCTAGGTTCGGAAACTCGGTCGAACTTAAAATTTTTATTTTATATCGGCCAAAACTGTTTAATGTACGTGTAGCCGAACAAATATTTAGTCGCACCAACCAAATCTTACAGTTTGGGGCAACCAAATGAGAAAAACAAAATAATTTAGTCTCAGCAACGAAATATTTCTTTGCCCCTATACAAACAAATAATTTGTTTGCACCAAACAGATCTTGTTTGATTCAATAAAACCTTTTTATCAGTGCTATACGTCACAAAGTCACCGCCACGCACACTGGATGCCATGAAAGATGCGATTCTCAACGCCTTTGAATCCACTTGCACGGAGATCGTAGCTTGTTGTTTTGTCGTACTTCACTGCAGACCAGCAGGTGGCAGACATTCTTTAACATTTGCAACATTTATTAACATTCGAACACTCCCAAAATTCTCCTTATAGCTTCAAATACAAGCAGTTACAGCAAATTGTCGCTAGCAGTCGCTCTCTTATGCCTGTTCAAAGATTGTAAATATTAATATGGGACATCCGGTATTTCATGATGGACTCTATCATCCAGGTAGTACATGTTTCTCGATTATATGTTCAGTATATACATATTATTATTTTATTTTAAAAATCTTTATTTGTAAATTTATGTCGATCCTTTAGCCATCATCTTCGATGTAGTATTTTAAGAAAATTTTTCATAATGGGGAACGTGATGTTAGAAGAAATTTCTAATATTAAATTATATAATAGAAAAAAAAAAGAAATTAGGTTTTCATTATATTTTTGACATGAAAGTGATTGCAGTTGTCTGTGTCTTGGATCATACCCTCCCTGTGGTTAAGAATTTCCTGCCCCCTTGACCCTAAGGAATAAACATAGTTCCGGAGAACTTGAAAATATCCTAACGTTGTTGCGAGTTCATCACTGGCCTTTTTACCAAGGCAATATTCGGGGATTACATTATGTTTTAGTCAGTACACCAGAAACTACTTATTCTCATCATTTATACATTTTTGTTCCAAAAACTGGCATTAGAAATGTTTTATTTTTTGTTGGCTGTAGGGCGTAGGTTTTTTAACTACATGTTGTATGGTTTCCAGTACTGTTTATGCCTCTGTACACATCCGCGCGTGTAGCTATAATCTATGCTGAGTTGGGCTAAACATTTCCGCGTGCCTTCTGAAACACAGCGTTTGGCCGTAAATGCATAAATCCAATATGCGAAGGATGGAACTATTACTTTTATTCTTCTGCTCACGTCCACAACTCTTGCCTGTCTCTCGCCAGCAAAAGAACTCCATCAAATTATGACGTTTATATAGTAGATTTTGCCTAAACCCAACCTTGTATACGTTGTTTTCCTTGGATATGCCCTAACTGCATCGACCAGAAGAGACAGGCCATAAAACTGCCAAGACAAGCCATGCAGTTATCGAAGTTCTGTTAGCAAAAGGTGAATCATTGATGGAATCGAAAGTTTTTAGCTGCGCCGCTGATATGAGCTATTTAACTGGAGCCCATCTTCCTGTATTACCTACGACGACACCAACAAACAAAATTGAAAATAATGTCGGGTCACCATCTGTAGTCCACTCATGTTACTTGAAACTTTTCTGTAGCCTTACTAAGGTTCTACATTCAGGATATTCCTCCGCCTCATGCAAACAAAGCTTAGTCATGGCTAGAACATTACACCAGAGAGACAACGCCCCACATTCGTGCGCACTCGTTTGATAAAACTTTCCATAAGAACTGTATATTACTAGGAATTCCCAACACATCTATATTCTCCATGTCTTCATTCATATTAATTTTACACGAAATATTATATTTAATTTGGAAAATACAAATAAAATTTTCAGATGAACAAAAGAGAGGACACTTTTATGCTTATTGAAGTATAAAACGCTTGCATATACACGAAATATTTAGGAAACAATCAACCAAATAATGCATCGGGTTATTTTTCGAAGGTTTGATTAAAATGAAAAGTGTGAAGAAACTGCGAATAGACTATATTTCATGCTTACGCTGGAAAGGGGTGGGGAGAAAATCTAAACTACAAGTTTAACAAGGATTTTGGTGTACAATTTCCTAACGTGTGGTCCTGTGAATACCCACTCATGGCTATACGTATTATACATAGTTACCATCGAGGGGCAGTCTGTTTCTGCATATCAAAATTGTCGTGGACTTTGTCTTTACAGTATTATTCGTCATGCAGTTAAGATGCGTCTGCAGGGCAATTTGACAAACACCTACGTGTTGTTCCTGCCTTGGAAGAGTAACCAGCATTGATTACAGGGTATCATTCTAAATTCCAATCAGTGGAAAACCACTGATTCGCAGTGAAAATGGCTCCACTTAGAATCAGTGAATTAGTGATGTTTCACATCACTAATTCAATCAGTGTAATTTTTACACTGAAACAATCGGAATTTTTTTTCTCACCGATTCTAAGTGGAGCCTTTTTCACTGTGAAGCTGTGGTTTTTCACTGATTAGAATTTAGAACGTAGTTCTCAGTGAGGCACCTACAGGCTGTTCATGATAAAATGAGCACTTTTGAAAGCCCTACTTGAGATCCACTTCTAGACACGTTGCGTATTCTTCCGTCTTATGTAAAATTAACATTGACATGGGCCTCATCACTTTATTCATGCATCTGTCAAATGAAACGGTGAAATTATGAAGAATGTATATACCGAACAAGTTTGCTCATTTTTATATTTTGATGGTTAAAAAAAATCAGAAAGCGAAAGAAATAATTTTAAGTTATCTCAAAAGGTTACGTAACACTTTTTATTCGACGTTAAGATATGGAACTACTTTCCATCCATCGTTACCAACTTTACTGGGCGAATGTCACTCAGTGCGCCCATTAAAATATGTATATGCATGCAGGGCAGTAATTGTTTTCTAAGTTATTTTTTCTAAAGTGCTCACTTTATCGTGAACAGCCTTTACCTGTCCTTTCCAGCCAGTGCGAAGAGAGGGCGAGTTGAGACGAGGTGTAGGTGAACTGTTCGATATTCGTTTACATTCGCAGAAACATAACGACATAAGTTGTTACATAGTCTGTAAGGACAAAACAACGGAAATGAGGTCTGTACAGATAAAAATACCGTTTTGTATTTCAGGGGAGAACAGTGGCGATGCCGTACAGAAAAGAAGTGTTCTTCGCTGCTGTATCATATGAACTATTGTCCCTGTATGCAGTTTATACATTCAAACACACTTGGAACACTACAAGATCAGCAGAAACTTGAGAAGCAGCAAGTGCCACTAACATTTAGTACTTCGCTTAGCTCCTTATGTGAAACTGAGTGGCTCGAGTTATCACATCATATTCAGATCCAGCTATATGAAAACTTTGCTTTTCGTTTTTACTTTCTTAATACCACAATAACGAAAATAAAACTGTTATTTCAAAGTTATTCTTTATAAAAACGAAATACTTAAAAAAAAAGGTAGTAGCAAATTCATCAACAGTCCAATCTGAATTCTTAAGGAAATCTGTTACATAAAACGAAATGTCGGTGAATTAGCAAAGGTTTCTGGGTATCTTTTTTAAGCTTATGTTTAACTTCACTTGTTTGTATGTACGGTAGGTGTCTGTCCAGCGCCCAGCGAATCACTAGCAACCACGATGTATCTGGTGGACAAGTTGTCGTTTACTGGTGGCGTGTGGAGTTTCAGTGCCGGGGAAGTCCTCATTTACACATGGCTGTGTGGGCAAGAGACCTTTCAAACTTTGATACACAACAAGGAATTCAAATAATCGACTGAGTGTGTGTATGTGCAATACCATTTGAAGATGCCAATCTGCGTGAGCTCGTATTGAAATGTCGAGTACATGGACATACACGCATGTGTAAGATGAATAATGAATATTCAGCCTGCCGGTTCAACCTCCCGCCAAAAGAGTGTACTGAAACTCGCCTGATCGCCAGTGATACCGATGTCTGACGAGTCTGTGAATGTATAAATAGTCTACCTATTTAAAACAATTAAAAAATAGTGAGACTATAGAGTTTAAAACAAATTAACTGTAAAAAACCTTTTAATACAATTGGACTAAAAAGTTAGAAGTAATTCTAGGAGAAGTTATAGAATTTGTAGAACTTGTAAGTCGTGGTCAAACAGCTGTAATCTTTATATATAAAATCCATTGTGCGTGACTAAACCGCATCATCACTAACAAACCGCTGGACCAGTTGAGACCATATTCACACCACATGTTATTGAGGTGGCGAGTAAGGTTTTTAGTTGTTTTTCATTGAGATAGGTGGCGCTGGAGTCTAAATTCTATAGTTACGGGCCTATTTTGCTGATACTTGCAGGAAATGTTTGTTGATCTAAAAGAGAACAATGCTAGCAATACCACAGTCAAACATTGGTAATAGAGAGGACACATTGAGAAGGCAAAATAGAACGTGAACACGCGCTGCACAAACTAGAGGCACGAGCACAAAATAGAACGTGAACACGCGCTGCACAAACTAGAGGCACGAACACAAAATAGAACGTGAACACGCGCTGCACAAACTAGAGGCACGAACACAAAATAGAACGTGAACACGCGCTGCGCAAACTAGAGGCACGAACACAAAATAGAACGTGAACACGCGCTGCACAAACTAGAGCACGAACACAAAATAGAACGTGAACACGCGCTGCACAAACTAGAGGCACGAACACAAAATAGAACGTGAACACGCGCTGCACAAACTAGAGGCACGAACACAAAATAGAACGTGAACACGCGCTGCGCAAACTAGAGGCACGAACACAAAATAGAACGTGAACACGCGCTGCACAAACTAGAGGCACGAACACAAAATCGGGAAGCGCACAGCAGACGGAACAACGTTCGCCGGGATCAGTTAGTTTACAAATGAAAGCTTGGGTTTAAAAGTTTTTTTTTATGGTTAGTATTTTACCTGCACTTCCCTTGCGGTACTGCAATTTGATCAAATTTTTTCTAACAAGTGTGAAAGGGTGACATAATTTTTAAGGGCTAGGAGATAATATTTGGTAAAGAAGTACTGACTCCTCCTTCCAGCACAACTATCGCACAGGAGGAAGACTACTGAGCTGGTGGACGCCGTACCTGACATCTGGAGGAATGCGCCGGGCGCCTCTGATACGTCGTACTGGGCGACGCTCCACTCCAACATCTCTAGCACATGTTCCCCAGACAGTACCACCTTGATGACTGCGTCGTCGAACGGCATGGCCGACATCACGTCCGCCCTGGATATCCCTGCACACAGCAACTCCATTATCCTGGTTAATTCAGCGCCTTGGACAAATCCTCTGTGCATTCATGTCCTTTAATTAATGTGAACAGTCATTATAGGCTATTCGTTATTACTTGCAATCTTTCTGAAGCCTTTCTAAGTCCTACTTTCGCATCCTTCTACACCATGAAAACAGAACGTAAGTTAAGTCTATGAATGAGTCACCAAAATTTAAGAAATGCACGTTTTACCTATGTGTGCAGAACAAACGAATAGTTAATACTTTTTAAATATAATTAAATTTATTTTCTTGTATTAAATGCAAATATATATATAACAGTAAGTAGTAGGGCAGGTTCCTTTGTGGCCAGTATTCACGATAGGGATTCGGGATTTTGGCTCCATCCTGAATTTCGCATTTTCCTCTCAAAATCACTTTTTTTTTTTTTGCCAAAAATCACTTCAAAATCGATTATTTTACCAAAAAATTACTTTTTCTCACTAAAACCTATTTTCCCCAGCTACAAAGAGCACCCCCCCCCCCCCCAGAAATTACCTTGTGGGTCTCTGGCCGCCATCTTCAATTTCTCGTTTATTCCCTTACAATCGGCCTGTTTCCCTAAAATTTTCCCGAAAATTTAATTTAATCTCTAAAAAATTCCAAAAATTTATTTAAAAACTTCAATTTTCTCAGGTCACCACCAATACCAATGTTTCAGATTGGTTACTTAGTTGGCACGCCTCCACCAATTACTTCGACCCTCTAGCCTATACTCATTCTATCATATTGTCTTTTTGGTTTGTAATTGGTTTATGGATTGCTGAAGTTTTATGTTTACATCACCTAGGTTGCACTAATTACTCACATTCATTCGACTCCCAGCAGGCGACAGTCATATTTGTTAATTTTTTGCCCTTAATCAGTCGCTTCCGCTCCAATTCTTCTATATTGGTTTATATTTTCTACACATAGGTAGTATCGATTATGCCGCCTGCTATCGGCCTATACCGAATGGTGATATTGACGATTTCTGCAAAGTACTTAAACAGTCATATTGACGAATAAAACAAGAAAAAATGAAATATAAGTATTTTTATTTAAAATTATTTTTTATATAAAGCGAAGGATTTTCATAAAAAATAAATAATACACTCAAATACATTTTCATAAACAATTTATTTAGTACACATAATCAATTACATATAATTGTAATTACACAAAAAAATCCAGTCTCTATTAATATTTTTATTGTTCTTCGGAACCAATGTCGGGCTGACTTTTTGTCTAGTTGAAGGCAGCAGATTCGCGGTCCAATGACGAGGTACACCATTTGCGCAATAGTTACATGTTCTTCAGTGCGCAGGTCCAGACAGGTTCTTGCCTGTCCCAGACATGTCGGTGATGATCGTCGTAAAGTTTCGCCAGCTTACGCAGCGAAGGACAGCCATACTCTCACTGCAAGTCGATAATCTCCACTACGTTCCATCGTTTCCTGGTACAAGACAACCGCCGCCGTCGTCGTCTTTGTTAAGCTGCAGCTTGAGGCTACTTTGCCCGAATTGCTATATGCTGGAACTCATTCTCGGCAGACGGCAATGAACTGAGCAAACCCACACATGTACCTCCCATTATATAGGGACCAGTCCTTAACGATCGTTAAACATCCATATTTCTCTTTCCAGAACAAGGCACAAATATCTTTGAAATTTGAAAGTCATGTCCATATTGACATGATTGTCGTAAATGTGGCGTAAATTCACATTGTCCATGCGAAACAGCACCAGCACATTAGCATCATTGTGAAGCATCTGTGTGGGTATGCGCAGATAAGCCTGGGCGAGGTACATGCAGTCCATGTACACATGTCGTCCCATGCTAAAGTACTCCTGTATACAAGTATGTTTCTCACAGGTAATGTCATCGAAGACAAATATTGAGTTTGACAGTACTTCGCTCGGCGACACGATGTCTTCGTTATCACTGCATGGGAAATAATCCATGCCTTCCACGATCTGCAGTACTCCTACCAATCGTCGGTATTTCGGTAGTTGGAACGATGGATTGATGGATCCATGGAACCGGTTGTAGTTGCAGAGAACCGGTGCTGTAAATTTTAGAATGTTTCTTTAATGCATCGCTCCGAGAAAACTGCATCTGGCAGAGTTTGCACTGAAATGTCATATTGGAATATGTGATGTGTCTGTACTATTCCATGTCTAGAATGAGACTGAAACGAAAATGTATAAAAAGAGCATATTTTAACTTTTTAAAACATTTATATCCAGATCCCTCGGTATATTTAATAACTTCCTGGGTAAACTGTATTTACACTTTGCAATAAAAGTGACTAGAACTACAGCAGGCTCCCACCACGCTTCGCCATTGGTCGATCCACAACATGAGACTTTGTACTGAACAATACAGCACCACGGCAGGCCACTCACAAATCCACCCAATATTTCCACCAATCTTTCGCATTTAAAACTGCAATCTTTCAATAGTTCCATGTATGCAGTCAACTATTTATTTATTATACTTAACATATTTTAATAAATAATCTGTATGTAGAGCTGTGCATTAGTAGTAGAGTGCTCACAGAACCACTTTAAAGTTTTGAGGGATAAAAGGATACGACACACAATAATTAAGAATAAAATATTTCAATATAATAACTTATTATTATTTTATAATTACTCTCAGCATCTTACACCTTCTTCTTGAAGGAAACACGGAGGGGTGTGTGCGAACGACGAGAGAATCATCATCGTGTTCAACACTATCACTATCTTCATAGTCATCATAATCAATGCTGTCCTCATGGCCATATTCACTCCCTGTTTTGTATTCTATATTAAATGTGCTTTTCTTTGTAGGAGGTGTATGTACATCAGTACTTAGAGCAGATGGTCGTTTATTTTGAAGTTCGTCGATTTCATGTGGACGCCTTGCAAGTGTGTGTTTTTGCGCAAACCGAATTTACTGCCCGATGTAAGTCACTCATTCCATCTTTAATATTAACTTACCCATCATAATCGTCTGTCGAAAGAGTACTACCCCCTCCCCCCCCCAATGTAGCAGGATGTATTGCCGATATTACTTGCTGGTTCCCAATAGACAAATCCTCGCAGTTATCGGCGTGTTCTTTCAATGTATCACCTTGCACAAACTGCATGTGGTCATTGTCATAATGTTTCATCGCGCGAAAAGGACTCTTCATACAGGCCATTCTCTCATGCCGACGAGCATTTTGACCGAATGTGAAAACTCCGTCGCAGAATCGGCACTGGCGACAACCAGTTAGAGATGATGATGCAGGTCGTGGCCCCATGATTGTTGACGCCAAAGGCAGGCCTTCGTATTCACAATTCAGCTTCACTGTAGAGAGAGAGAGAATGCTTCGAAGTCGATGTTAACTTCCCAACGTCTGAACAACAACTAAGGTAATCAGCATGCATCACAGCTCCATACGTAAATTCTCCCATCACTCGTAAAATACCGTCCGATAGTTTTCTAAGACCAAGACAAAATTAATATAATTTTAATATAGTTTCGGGTTTCGAACTCGGGTTCCATACACCACACCTAACAGTTACAGATTTCTTAAAAATTTGTACGAGTTGCACATGAATACTAAACAGTGCAATAACTGCGCTTATAAGCTTAGAAAAACTTGATCTATTGATAAAATGACAAAACCATGTATTTCATCCCGACTCAACGACTATTGCGTTTCGCCTTACTTTTATATTCCTCTCATAATAGGGCAGTGACAGAATTTTTTTCTTGAGAGATTTGGTAATTCTCCAGACTTAATACATACTAGCCGAGTGGTGGGGAAGCACAGAGTGATACAAGGGAAATAGTACCTGCAGAGAAGGGCCTACCATTGGAAACTTTCCCGACTTAGGCTATCTGACACCATATAGATTGTAAAACTTACCCGGAAGCATGTGCACTTGCAGTTAACTGACATCGCGGCATTTTCGGACCTGCTGACACTATGTGCTGACTTAGGCTATCCGACACCAAGCAGACGTGAAAACGACCTGGAAGCACATACGCGTGCAGACTCCAGTTACCTGACACTGTGCAGGTGCAGACCTGTGAAAATGCTAACACCGCTCAGATATTTTTACTTTGTCAAGGTCAGCTTCCCTAGCTGTCCATGCACGTGATGTCTCAGTGCATTCACGCGATTGGTCAGTTGCAATCTTGTGGCAACTAGGTGATTGGCTGTCCGAAAAATGTATTAATGGTGTAATACATTTAGTTCAAAGTCAGTATGATGTCATAGGGCTTGCATACGCGTATATTATAAGCCGTAAAGAAGCCTTCTGAGAGACTTAGTTTCACAATCTTAATCGTGAAAGGTGGATGATCTCGGCTATCTTCTGCAGATTCGCATCTAAGTCTTATTCTGCATCTGTGCTGCCTTCGGTTACTCCAGAGCTAATGGTAGCTACGACAGTGCCATTGACTTCTTCGGGTGTTGCCATCGACTTCTTCCTGTTCGGTCATATCATCTGCATCTACGACTGAGGTCCCTATGTGTCTAACAGAATTTCCAGGGTCTTTGGGATTGTTTGACATGGGGACTACAGAAGTGCCATCTAGTTCTTAAGCTGAGGCAACTGCATCGCCAACTGGACCATCAACATTTGTTCCAAAAACAACTGTATGACCACCCACCTCTGCTGAACCATTCCGAGATTATAAGTGTCACTTCTGTGAAAAGACCTTTATGGGCAGCAGCCATGCTAGGCGACATGAGAGGCATGGCGGTACAAAGAGCTCCGCCCAAATGAGGTACACGTGTTCGAAGTGTGGTGTGTCGACTTCATGGATGGATGTTTTGAGGATGCATTCATATGGTGCAAGGGGCTTCCTCCATGAAACATAGATGACGTATCTTCACAGCTATCGACATATGTTAACCTTCCAGACATTATCAATCACAAACGTGCCGTAAGCAATCCCCACGACTATTATCACAACCAATCACAACCAGTCATCGAATCCGCAGTGTGGGGACAAGATGTATGCAGAGGTGTAAAAAAAGGTTTGATTTTAGCGGACTGGATTTTTCGACTCTTCTACAGCAAAAAGTGTCTTGGGAAACAACCACCCTGGTGTGTCTGTAAATGTGTATTCGCTGAATGCCAGGGAGAAAGTGGCGCCAACATGTGTGACTAAAAATGAGAAACATGAACATATCGATCTTCTGATGGCGAAGGACGAAACGAAGAATATTTCACATTATTGTTACATAAAAATATTTTCAACACTGGTGCGATCACAGATTACTTCGCAAGGTTACAAAGTTCATGTCTGCAAACAGTGTTTTAAGTTTTATACTGATTACCCATGGAAATCAGGACTCACTGGGGAACGGTGCCTTGCAATACACAAAACAAAGTGTACAAGATAACATTTTCAATTTCTATGTGTGTTTTCCTCATGTTGTACACTACCAAATAAATTTTGTGTAATAAAAAAATGATGTTTTTTATTTAAAAAAAAACTCTGCTTTATATAAAAATGGTTTTAAATAAAAAACTTATGTTGTCAAATGAAACAAGGAAAAATTAATTATGACAGTTTTACTTTGCAGCAATGGCCAATGTCATCATTCGGTACAGGCCGATAATAGGTGTTATAATCGGTATTACCTATGTGTAGAAAATATAAATCTATATAGAAGAATTGGAGTGGATGCAACTTTACAGCGTCACCTATACTTTAAAAACAAATATGACCATCAACTTCTGGGAGTCGAACAAATATGAGTAATTAGCACACCCTAGGTGATGAAAACATGAAACTCCAGCAATATATAAATAAAATAAACGAAAAAACCAAATAATAGAATGAGTACAGGCGACGGGGGTCGAACAATGTGTGTAATTGTTGGAGGCCTGTGACTAATTAACCAATCTCAAACATTACAATTGAGGGACGGGGGAGGTTATGGAAGATTTACTGTTTTATAATACATTTTTATAATAATATATATTCTGGAATTTACTGGAATTATTTACAGAAAAAAGTGCATTTTAGGGAAAAAGAGAAATTTTAAAGGCAAAAATAATAGTTTTTAGTGGGGGAAAAAAAAAAACACACAGATTTTAAGAGGGGAAAAAGGAAATTCAAGATGGTAGCCTGAGCCACTTGGCATTTTCTGGGTGGTGAGGGAGAGCCTTTTTTTTTGCAGCTGGGCAAAATATGAAATTTTTTAAGGAAGAAAAGTGATTTTTGGGTAAAAGAACATATTTCTGAAGTAATTTTTGGGTAAAACAAGCAATTTTTGGGTAAAAACAATTGATGTTAGAGAAAAATTGGAAAGTCAGTAATGAGCCAAAATCCCGAATCCCTATCACAAATCCTGGTTATGAAGGAACCATGCTCTACTACTACTGTAAAAAATATTTACTTTACAAAACAATATCAAAATTCAATTTAATTGTATTTTAAATAACGATGCCAGTAACACATCTTCTCCTTGCTTTTTGATTTGAATGAATATTTGAATGACTTTTCACAGACAGAATATAATTGAAAGTTGTATTTCTACAAAAAAACAGTACTTAAATGTTAACAAATGTATGAAAATGTTGTAATAAATGTTTTACTTAGGGAACAACCAAAAATGGGGCTGTAGGAAATACATGTCCGATTATGGGATAAGTTTGCATATGAATATCCCTATTTTCAACACAAGTCACTGCACTATTATCAATTAAAGTAAACAATTGATATTTTTAACAAATAAAAATATAACAAATATCACGATAACTTATACAAAATCGGGAAAATGTAACCCCAAAATAATTAAAAAATAAAAATAAAAATAATTCAAATGCAAAACATAACAATTATAAGTCTCAAAAAATGGAAACAAATATATCCAAACTAATAGACAAACATAGAAAATATTTTGTAAGTATAAATGTGAATATAAATTCTAGAAATTATTGTTAAAACATTATCTTCATGACAATTGGCAGAAAGAATTAATTCTTACAGTAAATTATATAACACAAAACATAAGAAATGTAAAATTAGAACAATTTTTTAATGCACATTATTGCAATTTTTCATTTCGTCAAACTATAATAGATATATTGTCATATCCTGAATTATACATCATCTGAATTCTAATTTCTCAAAAACTTTGGCATATCTATCCAGTCGGAAAACGTTTAATTCATCATCTAGTTAAATATTTATGCTTTAAACGAAAATGTATATTATTCTAAAAATAAAAGCTTTGTTTATATTCTAAGCTCTAACTGATATAATTATTTAAAAGAGAAAGAGTTATTGAGTTTTGTAAAGAGCCGAGTCATTTTTAAATCAATTGTATGTAGCACAAATCTGAAGGGGGAAAAAAGGAGAAATTTGAGGGGGGGGGGGGAAACAGAGATAAACTTTCCTTTTCCCCCAGATAAATGGAGAAGCAATAAATTGCAATCATACAAAAATTATGTTTCGTAAATTATTCTAAAGATTATTACAAATACTTACAAAGTTATGCATAAGTACCTCATGAAAATAATTATACTAGAAAATATATTTTAAACAGAAGGGGGGGGGGGGGGACAAAATAATTCTCAGTAGTATTATAAAATGTAATGATAACATTTTCGGTCAAATTTAATTTGTATGCGGAAGACAAATTGTGGAAAAACTTACAAAAATAAAAACCATAACTACATAGAAAAGAATAAAATTAAATGTTGTAAATTAATTATAAATATTTAAAAAATCGATAACTTTTACAAAATATGTGATGGTTTAGGTTATAATTTACAGGAATGTACTAGTATATTATAGAAATACTGTTACATAATATAAATAAAACATAAAAAAATACAAAATTAAATAAAAAATATTTTAAAGAACGATATTTCAAGGTTTTTCTAAATAAATTAAATGTCTACAATAAAAATTTCCTTTAAAAAAATAAAACTGTTAAATTCCTCACTTTATTTCAAATTTCATTACAAAAATTACAATATCCTTTTTGCTTTGAGCATTCTAAAATTAACATTTATTGTGATTATAGTTTTACCTTTTATAATTTTCATTTTCCTGAAACAACCACCAATTACATAGGTACTCTCTCTTCAGGGGGAAAAAATAAAGAAAATTATCCCTTAATGCATGAATTACAAAGTATTAGTAATAAATTCAAACAAGTTAGTGAAGAAAACAATTTTTTGTTTCCTTTAAAAAAAATTTGGATTATCCCCGATTATAAAAGAAACAAAAATCAGTAAAGGATCAATTCCTGACCACAGTTCACAAAATTACGAAATAAAATAATTTTAAAGTAAAAAAAAATAGACGAAAAATCAAATGGAACTAAATTTAAGTTTCTGGAAATATTAACCCATATGTCTCCTAAAAATTAAATATTCTTAACTAAGACTATTATTTTGTGTTGTGTTAGGGCACATTTACATTGGCTGCACCAGAGTTCGATCGTACAATAACAAAATTAATGTGAAAGATAACATTGAGGATTTAACTAGAAGTTTAACCAATCCACCGACGAAAAATAGAATACATGCCTTGGAAAATATATTTTTTGATGCGATAATCATTCATTATGGATTTCGAAACACCACGGAAAAGAAATTTTCAAATAAACTTAGTAATTTAAATTTACCCAAATTGTACATTCCTGGTTGAAATTAAGCGGGAACTTTTAATACTTAATCAGAAAACTTGAAGGAGGAGAAAAATTTTTTTTTAAACTAATTGTATGTGGTTTGTAAATCGTAGTATTGTGTATAGATACGAAGCTGATTTAATTACACGAAAAGAAGGAAAAGGAGTTATGTTAATTAAATGTTATCATTTGTGTGAAGCAAATGTGCCTGCTGCAGTTGTTGGGAAAATCTTTACAAAATTTCGGCCAGCAAACAAGAATTTAACTATTTTTTAATATATTATTTTTTAAAATAAATAAAGTTTAAAAATTGATATTGTTATATTCGAATTATTCAATTTAGGGAATAAGATATTTATAGATTTTGACCTAAAGAACAACTTCAAGAATAACGAAAAATACATCAAATATTTTAATTAACTTCATCTCTACCACAGATAAAATTAAAATAAAAAATAAAAACTAGATCTATTTTAAACACTGGTGACTCGTTAACATTTTAAATTCCAAGTTTAGGAATTTTTAAATTTAAGCTGGAGGAGCAAGTGCAACTTATGATCCAATCTAACAACTTCCAAAAAATAAAAAATAAAAAATCGAAAGAATGAAAAGGACAAAATTTAGCTATGCAAGATAAAACTGGAAAAGAGTTGGTTCCAAACATTTTTAAAAACTAATTTATCATCAATTTAAGCAATTGTGTCAAAAATAAAATTTTAAATTAAAAAAAAAATAATTTTTAAATTATTAATGTGCGGTTTTAACTTTTGATATTTTGCTAAACACTGGCACTTAATACGATTATTACAAACAACCAAAATGTTTCCTATTTCAATCATTTAAATGGAAAAACACCGAAAAAGACATTTCCAAATTTTCTCTTAAAAAAAAATTGATTCCAAAATTTTGATTGCATCCTTTCCGAACATGTGCCTAATTATGTCTAATTAATTTAAAAAAAATTTCAAGTTATTTGGAATAATTTCTTTTCTATTGAATGATAGTTGTCTCCAGGAAATCATTACTCAGCTGTTGGGATAAATATATTATAATCTTTCACAAAATTAAGATTATAAATTCAAAAAATAAACTTACTGAAAATACCTGAAATAAAAATTCTGATGATTCAAATCAATGTTGATTTAAAAACTGAACTAAAACAATTTTGTTGTCAAAGTTGGTAATTAAAAACATATTTTGAAGCTGATTTAGATATGATCTCTTACTAATTACTATTATCAATACTTAAAAAATTTTATCATCGAAATTTTATTAATTCTAAAAATATGTTGTTTTATAAAATTAACTAATTGATTATGTAAATTTTGAAAATTTTAGAAAATATGTTGCTTGTAAAACTGTATTAAGCAGATGTCTTACAAACGAAAAGTACAATGACTTTAAGGAAAGGAAAAATTGTGTTTTACGAAAGTGAAATGAATATTTTCCCCAAATAACAAATTGAAAAATTTAATTTTTTTAATTATAATATTTTTATTATTTGAATATTTATGTTGTTTTGTAAACTGATATAAAATTAGGTTAAAAGTGAAGGTTTAAATTCATTTATTACTGATGTTACTTTGAAATTGTAATCAAATAATATAATTAAAATTAAAAAAAAAAATAAGTCGCAACATTTGGAAAGTAAGAAAATCAATAATTAACAAATTACAAATGAGTATTCAAAATTTTCCAAGGTTAAAACTTCTTTCATTTGAAATAATTTTGTGGGGAAATATTTTGGTAGGATCTGACACAGAAAACTTGAAAGGAATTTAAAAAATGAACAGAAGATTTATATCAATTTTAACAAGTATAGGTTTTTTTCGACTTTCTATGGGATTTCTAGTTATAGGAAAAAAGTAGTGAAAATATAACAAACATGTTAAAAAATAGTTGGATAAATACTGAAAGAAATTTTTGTTTTTCTACAAAAATCTAAAATAATAGTAGAAAAAAAAAACTTTGTTATTGAACTTTTTCTAGTTTTAAAGCCCATCTTGTTAGGCGATTAATTAAAAATCTCAGAAATAAAATGTAATTTTTAAAATTGTTAATTACAAATGAGTTGAAATTTTGTACGATTTACTAAAAGAATACAATGAAAAAAAAAAAAAAAAAAAAAAAAACGGAACACATTTTAAACCAGTCAAAGTTAACAAAATAATGAAAAAAAATTAATTAATTTTTTGTCTGGGATTATTGACTCTCAAACAAAATAATTTTATGTGATCATTTGAATCGCTAAAATAAAGAATATAATCGGAAATTGTTACTCTGCTAAATGGTTGCAAGATATATTCAAAATGTATGTATTTATTAAATTTAACATTGTGTTTATCAAAAATAATATTTAAATATACTAGAAAAAATTAATTATTTCTATATTTAAGAAAATAATGAACCAGACTAATTTTTGGTTGAAAATTTTTTTTATAACAGAGGTAGATAAAATAGTACTAGAACTTAGGTTTTCTTAATTTCCATAATACCTGGTTAAGTGAAAGTAATTCGTAGTCTTAGAAATTAAATGGGATTTCTTTAGAAATATTTGTAATCAATGTAAAATTAAAATGTAAAAATTAATGTACAATATAAATTAGAATGTATAATAAATTTATAACTTCGGAATTATAACTTTATTTTTATTTTGTCATATCTAGAGTTCATTTGAGGGCTAGCCCAAACTCGGCAGTTCTGTAGGCATTACATGCATTTATCCACAGTCTTCTCTCTTCATGAGGAACTTTTTATACTGACGTCAATTCTCTGCCTACACATGTATAACTGGTTCACAGTCCTGCTAAACCAAATATTAAAAATTATGTTTAAACTAAATGCTAGTATCAATAAAATTCTCTAAATACCCAGGTCACTAGTCATGCCTGTTTTCATTAAATCCACCATAATCTATTCCTACATTCCTTTAAAATGTAATTTTTTATTTTCGAAAGGCAAAATCATTGCAAATATGTGTTAAATTTGTCTCATCTTGTCGACAACTACACAAAAATTTGTTATCTTTTAGTAGCAGTTTTGGAATCCTACAATAGATTTTTGGTAAATAAAATTAGTCATATATTTGTGTGACTTCCTCTTGTAAAATCTCGAATTTTGTCTTGATTACCTAAAAATACATTAGGAGCAATACAACATTTTTAATTATATTTAAATTAACTATTGTTTCATTATTTATACAAACCTAACCGATTTTTCGTTTAATTTGTGTATACTTTTCCACAATAAATTTTATTTGAAATGATTTTGATTGGGAAAAATTACTATGGAAATTCAGCTCTTTATAACAATCATTTCCGGAATTATAAATTCAAATATCTGGGTTGTTTTCTGCAATTTCTTGTAATTCGCCATTTTTCTTCTACTTTCTAACAATTTCATTGGGAGTCAGGAAACCAAAATCCCAATTTAATTATTTTATTTAAATGTTATATAAATTAACAATTTAAAGTATATAATGCATTAAATGGACAAGAGTTTTAAGATATTGAACAAAAAAAATATTTTGAGAAATTTAAGGTTTTTTTAAATGAAAATAATTTAATAGCTTTGATCAAATTTCACATAAAAGATTTAATCATGACAGTAAAAATAATAAAATAATAATGGATCGAATCAAGAAATTAACAAAACTATCATATTAACATAGATATTAAATTTTACATTAAGATAATTTACAAAATTGTGTAAAAAATTTATAGTACATTTTATATAATATTTAATAGTAGAAATTGAAACTTTCAGGCACTGAAAAAAATTCAATAAAATTAAGCAGGAAAATTCTTAGTTATAATTTGATTAACGCCATAAATATCTACTGTAAATTGGATTAAGAAATAATGGCGGAATTAATTTAACAATAACTTGGAAATCAAATAAGTGCAAGTTTTGACCCAAAAAATATGTTTGGTTTTCGATATTCGATTATTTTCAGCCCACTTGTCCTATAATTTGTGGAATTTTTTCTCAGCAGGTGAACCACATAATTTTATAAATAATAAATACAAATGATAATTTAAATGATTCTTTTGCATACCTTAAAATAAATACATGTGAAAATTATTTTTTTACTCTTCGAATTTATACAATTAATAAATGGAAACTAATACTAACTTTTGGAGCATTGGCCATGAATACAAAATTGTAAAATGTCAGTTTTTTTCAAAGAATAAATATTATTTGTTAAAAATCTTTTTGAAAAATGATAAAATGATTTAAGATGGAATAACTTTTTGGGTTTCAAATAATAAAGTTACGGTTAAGATTCTTATTTTGAATGGGAATGTGGAATAAACAATGATTTTTAAAATATTTCCTTAATTTTTACATTTAAAAATGTTATAATTTGCTTTTATGTCTATTTAATAAATTTAAGTTTTAACTGTTTGACCAAAATTTTAACTTATCTTAATTTTCAGTTTGAATTTCAACCTCCACTTCAATTTCAAAATGCTGATTAGATTTTTCAACTGCGATTTCCATTTCAATTCTTAATTTAAATTTAAATTTCAAATCAACATTTTCCTTTCTACTTAAATTTTTAAATTTATTTTTATTTTTTCAATTTGTAATTCTTTAATTTTATATTGTCGCTGCTGTTCAGTATTCATGCCATCTTACAAAATATAATTTTGCCATCATCTGCATTAAAAAAACATTCACTTCCAAAGTATAAATTTCTTCGAAACTTTTTTTCTTTGTGGGTATTTCGTTTCCCACTACCAATCTCTTTCTTAAAACAATTCCTCCAAATTTTTTATTTTCTCTTTCGACATTTAGAGTGTACATTGTCTTTAAAGCAGCAAATGCTGTCATTACTTTTCCAGTACTATCGTCTTTCATTATATTAATTACTCTTATGTTGTTTTGTGGAATTTTGTAGATATTTTGTTTTGAATGATTACTCGTATCGAATTTTGTTACAAAACCTTCAATTTATTTGTAAAAATAGTCTGTTTTATTTGCGAACCAAAGAATTGGTTATCTTAGTACATTAGAATTGTATTTTAAACTAAACCGATATTGTTACATTTTAATGGAAATTGTATATCAATATCTTCGAAATGTTTCATATTGTCATTGCAATAAAATATTGTTTTGAATGTGATATGTTTTCGTTTATCCCACATGAACAACAGTTAAACCCTCTGTATAAATTGTCGTAAATTTAAAATTATGTTTTAAACCCTTTTGAATTTATTATTTTAAAAATAACTTTATCTACATCTTCTTTTATTATACTTTACACAGACTCTCCAGAAACGATATTATTAATTTAAATGTTAAAAACATATTTTCCGAAACTAGTTTTTCCTTTTGTCATAATGTCAGTATTTGAATCATTATATTTCCAAACCAATTTTAACTGTTTTTATTTTAAAACTCTGTGTATGTTTGTTTATTTTAACTATTTATATATAAATAAAATATAGAAAAATTTTTTATTTTGGTTATTCAAAGTCATTAGTAATTAACTTTGTTAGGGCGCTAAAGGAAAATATTTGTGTTAATCATGTTAAGTGGTGTTAAACTCTTTCCAAACATATATTGTTTGATTAACAATATATTTTACATCACAAAGAAATTACTTTTCTTAAAAATTGATTATGCCACATTCATTTACTTGTTTAATTCAGCAATTATATAATAATTATGTCGTATTTTTGCTATTATTACCCATTTGGTTTTTACCTGCAAAAATTGGAGATAATATTTTGTTGTTACGTTCTAATGTGATTTTTTTTTGTTTCATTCATTTGCTTCTTTTTTATTTTATTTTTCATTTTCATAGTTCTTTTCACTTTTTATTTTTAATTATTTTGGCAAATGTTTTAATTATTCTGAATAGTAATGTTAAATAATTGAACACATTCCTGCATAAAGTAGGATTTAATATGCGTAAATGAACTTTCTTTTCCCCGTATTTAATATTGTGAAAATATTCAATTAAAATATTTCTATTATTTTGTTAATAACTTTTAAAATTATATTTCTTTACCACATCTTATAATACATTTCCTTTCTAAATAAATACAAATATAAATTTCTAATTTTTTCCTTACCTAAAAAATTTGATTAACTATAGATCCAATTAATACATAAATAGTTTTCTAGCTTTCATGTACTCAGAGACTTTGTTTTACAAATTTGTTTAATCTCACAAATAGCAATTTTTATAAACCCCTGTAAAAAATTATTTCAGTGTGAAATAATTGCTCATAGTTTAAATTCCTCAATTTTATTTTAGTATAGAAACATTTATTACAATTTTCTAAAGTAGTTTATTATGTATTTATATTTTTTTCTAGGAGAAAACATGTGGAGTGGCACCTACAATTATACAGATTATATCCCAAAAATTCTGTAAGATGGCTTTTTAAATTTTTTTTTAAGGCTTTGCTTGAATTTTTTTATTTTATTGTTTAAATTTGTTAGTTGTTTTAGGAGTTAAATTACAATATTTTCAATATAACTTTTTAAACATTTTTAATTTTTAGTTATGCATTAACTTTTAAATTTTCACTTGATAAAAGCACAGTTATTTGTCTGTATCTGAATGCTTGACATGAGAAATTAATAAATATAATTTTATTGGATAGTCAGATATTATTTTTCATTGCAGTGTCATGATCCAGAAAGACCACCTAAACGAACCCAAGTTAATGGGAAATTTTTTTTATTTAAGCTAACATACACTAATTTTTGAACTACGGCAATTGGTATATCCATGCCACACATGCTTATTTATTCGAACATAAAAAAGTAGCAATGGGCATCTGTGACTGTTAGCAAAGCTTAAAAATCTAACGTTACTAGAAAATGAAAATATTATGTAAGTCACATTTATAGAAATATTGCATTTATATACCATGCTTTACTTCAAGAAGGTCGTAGGTGAGGGGCAAGAGTCATAGAAACTAAGACTTTAGATTCGCCTCAACAAACATCATTATCTTAAATTTAATAAATTCAAATTTATATTTTATAAACAGTAAAACACCTGCATAACAAAAATCCAAGTTTTTTTAATCTCCCTTTTTAATTGGAAAGAAAAAACTATGAAATGTATGTTGAGGTTCCATGAATTCACGAAACGCTCGGTTACATTTACTGAAAGTCCATTATTGGTGAACGATATATTTTACCAAGAGTCCTGGAGAAATTCCGTAAAAACGTTTCTGTAAAATGATACAATTTTCCTAACAGTAAGGTAAGTAATTGGGTCTATTTAATGCATGCATGCGCAATATCCACGGCAACATCTGTACAAAGGTGCTCATTGTGCCACTGAGTGGAGTTGTCATGTACAAAGAGTTACCTGTATCAGTGGACTTCCCGATGGAGCTCCTGATGCCCCCACCTTGCATGATAGCAATTGGGGCGTCCGTCCAACCAGCGCCCACATATTCACGGGCGCGCTGTGAATACACAAAGCACATAATTACAACAAATTAACAGTTAAATAAAAATGATTAAATCACTCTTTTAAAATTTGTTTGTCCGTACTTGCATGTATTTTAACTAAATCGCTGACTCGTATATATACATAATGTTCCCAAATAAGTGGCAAGTAATTGGGGAGTGGATTGTACATCGTAAAGAAACTAAAAATGTCCTGATGAACATATGTCCTAAAGTCGATATTTTCCGAGTTACAGACCTTTCAACATTGTACCCCACATATTGTTAATAGTCGATCTTTTAAAAGATGTGAATGTGATCAGCTTGAATGGTGCGAATGTTATTAGATGTCTCGCTCAGGTGGATAGGCTCTGCAGAACAAAACGCCTGGCCTGCATGCACCCCGGATCTCAATCCAATTGACACTGTAACCTTTGGGGGCAACTCACTGCCATTTTTATGCAATTCCAGTTATGGACAAAGCAGTGGTTCGCCAGAGAGTGGAACAAGGTTGCCAGTAGATACGTTCAATTCCAAGGGTATTTCAACATGTCACACAATCAGTGAAGCGGCATGTTCAGGCATGCACAAGGTGGACATTTTGAGCACTTATTGTAGCGACTATTTTTGCTGATTCACGAATATGACTACAGTTACTCTAAATGGAATGTGCCTGGAAGACTAGTACGAATACATCCAGTACAATGCTGGAAAGCCTGTAACTCTGAAACTATCGACTTTAGGTCGTATGTTCATAGGGATATTTTGTGTTATTTTAGGATTTACTATCAACTCTCCAGTTACTTCCTACATATTTGGGAACAACCTCTAACTTCGACAGAAACAATTATATGTACGGGCTGTTTGTAACTAAGTAATTATGACAGTCCTACTTAGAATCTGCTTTGCTTCCCATTTTTATCCTCCCATCAAAAGTTAAATTAAGATTGCAATGGACCAGGCAACTCTAGTCATGCACGTTATGCCCATAAAATAAAACAAGCATAAATTACATAAAGTAAATTCAGGTTTCACAGATATTAACAATATAGTTTTAATACGACGTTAACAAAGAACTACATATCGTGTACTATTGCCATATACACTCGGAGAAAGAGACACAAAGAATGTGTTACAGTACATGCAGTTAGGGGCAGGACATTTTTCAAATGTTGAAATAAAAAGTGATCCTTTACCTTAGATTCAATTAATATCACGTTTACGGTTGCCTGTGTATATTTCCATATGTGGCTAAGTGAAAAAACACACACTGGGGTGGAAGGAGACTAATGCAAGGATTTAAAAATTTTCCTTTAACAACGTTTGAAAAATAATCATACCACTTTATTTCATGGAAATTTGCATGCTGATTCCTCTTCCTGTATTGTGTAACATGCGTATCAAGAACCTATTGGGAAAGTGTTTCGCAGAGCATTTCAGTTGGAATTCTCTGGACACATTAGTTACGTGCTGCCAATCTGTTTTCACACGAAAATAAATCACATGAGAATAGTCCATAGTACAGTCGGTATTGATTGACTATTTTTCGTAGTAATACTTCAGCAATAAATTATAAACTATTTATTCATCTCTACACTTAACACTAAAAGTGAAGTTGTAAAAATTTTATAAGGTGTGAGAAACTATTTTTTTTTATGCTTAGTCGAATGAGGAATTTCGTTAAACACATTTGCGTAGAACTTAAATGGTGGTAACGGCTCTGCCTCAAGTTTAAGAAAATTATGCTCTTGTAGGAAATTGCAGCCCTAACAAACTGGCAATTTCGGAAACTAATTTCGCAGAGATTCCAGAAGAAGGGAGGACATGTCGAACTGTCTCCCAACTCCAGGAGTTATTCACGAACATGATGTCATACAGTGGATGAAGTAAAGACTCACATAGTCGACAATGGCGTCGGTGATGAGGTTGCCGAAGTTGCACTCGGACAGACGGCAGCTCTTCGTGCCTCCGTCGAGAAGTACTATGGTGCGGCCGATGGTCTCGTTACTTAACTTCTGGACCTCCGCTCGCCACACCTCCAGCTCCTTCAGCATCTCCGGATCTGTAAAAAGACACAGCACATAACCCTGCAGACGTCTTAGAGTCAGGGGGTGTGAAGTAGTAACACACTGGGGAAGAACCTAGCTCGATTCCTAGCCCGGCCAACCTTGTTCTATTCTCCACAATTCTCCGAAAACACTCCACGTGCATGTCAATATATTTCCTTAGTGGTCAGTTCTTTCCGAGTTCCTCATAGTCCTAACCACTTGTCCTCACCCTAATGATATCCCATTCGACGACACGTTAACCCTTCCATTCAGTGTCCTATATATCGGAACTCCCAAATGAATGTTTATGCTCCTTGTACGGTAATATCAAAGACACTATTAAAGTCAATCTGATGTTTCCGAGTGTAATTGAGGCTACAAGCACAGCATTGGGGGTGTGCGAGTGCATGTAGCCTTCCTGCTGTTGTATAGGAAGAGGTGGAGGTGAAAAGGTTTTCTTTCGAGCAATGTAAGTGGATTTTTAAGTGATAACATGATGGAGGTGCAGAGACGATGAAGGGCAGAATTGGATACTGCGCCACTTCATGTGTAACAATAGCACGATCATGTGACAAGTATGAGAAGGACGGAAATATATGTGATATGAAGAAAGGAAAATGCAGCAGGAAGAATATGACAATGGACGAAAGCACTGTGGGAGTTGTGTTGCACACATTCACACATTCCTCCAGGATGTTAAAGTCCATATGGCAACCTGTGTGAGAGTCTGCTGCCGATAAATCAAGTGTCAATCACATTGGAGGTCTTTTACTTTACACTACAAATAAAGATGAATCAGATAGGAGTGTTGAATTTTGCGAGTTGGTTGTGAAGAGATTTGGGTGGCTCTTAACAGTGAGGTCTTGAGAGGCGATGGTTGTAAATGACAATGGTCAATTTAATGACATGATTGTTTTATTAGATTAGGTAAACTTTAAACCTAACGGAACTGTCAACCGCGCCAATTGCGTGTGATGGGCCGATGTAAATCCCCACATTGTGGTAGAGTAAGCAGTTAATATTCTTGGGTTAACAATATGGTTCAGTATGTCTGACAGGGGACTTGAGGGGCCATTATTCTTTGACGAACAGTGACAGATGAAATTTATTGTACCATGTTGCAGGAAAACATTCTGCCATCTGTTCACCAACTCTGCCCGGATAACGACTGCTTTTCCCAGCAGGATGGAGCTCCACCACATTACCATCCAGACATTACGCCCCTCCTGGATAAACTTTTTGTTAAGAGTTTAACAGGCTGATGAGGAAGTGTTGAGGATCCACACAGATCTCCAGATTAAAAGCAGTTCGAACTTTACCTGCGGGAAACTCTGAAGAATTTTGTGAACGCCATGAAGCAATGTGCACTGGATGCCATAAGTGATGCGATTGTGACCACTTGCGACTCCATTCCCATGGAAACCGACTTTCTGTTACACATCATTGCAGACAGTGTTTTGCTGTTGATAGTGGATCATTTGAACATTTGTAACTTTCATTAACATTCGCACACACCAAATGTTGTTCTTATAGCATCAAATACATGCAGTTCCATCAGACTGTCTAACAGTATCTTTGTTATTCCCATTCCAAAAGTGCAAACATTATTTTGGGACAACCTACATATTGTTTTTTGCACAGGAAGTGTAAATATAATACTCTGTACATAGCAGAAAGCAGCATCCAATAAGGCAAGTCTCTCATGTGGAAAGAAGATAATTTATTAACGAGATTATATTTCGTAGTCTCAGGAAACTGCTGCCAATAACAAGTACAAACACTTCTTATTGGTCCCTGCATTTGACAGATAAAATTACAGTTCCTAAACAAAAATATTTTTTTTGAAAATCAGGCATTTATTTATTTGAGATTGAAAGTACTAAGCTAATGAGAAGAAAACACTTCGAAGTTATCACATAACTGAATGCATTTACTGCCATGTACTGCCCAATCAGCCTGATTTCAACAGAGTGGCTAGAAAACTTGAAAAGTTGTTTTAAATACAAACTAACATAGTGCCATAGACTAATTTTCTACTATTTTACCACATGTCCCCAATTTTGGCTCTGAAATTACCCCCAGCAATGGGGTCAAACAGTGCCATCATTTATATTTCATTTCGGAGCAGACATGTTCTTTAAGAGGTTACAAAGAAAGCTTTCATGTAGTTAACAAGATAAACTTCAAACACAAATTCATTTGTGTTTCTTGTCCAAATGGGATTACATTTTATTAGGTATGCTCTGGGTTTTTTTTTTTTAAGGCAGCTGAGACTCGAGTATAAGAGAACTACGGAGCCCAGCTTGCAAGTCAATAAATCCACCAATCTTTCCCATTCGTAGTGGTGATGCTCTGTGGAAAAGCCATCACACACACACACACACACTACAAGACTTGGAACGGCACAGTACAGCACACCAAATGATGGAGATAGTTACATATCGGTGGACCTACAATGATGCGAAGCACTCACCTTGCGGTATGGAGCTGTTGAGTAGGATGGGGTTGCCCTGACACGTCTTCAGGTTACCAGCATCGTCGAACACAATGTCCAGTTTGCCGAGGTACTTGGTGTAGGCATATGCCTGTACCACAGGCACCTTCTTGCCACCAGGCTGTGTAACAATGGTGGGGTATAGTCCTTCCGGCACCTCCGAGTCTGGCTGCTTGCCTGCGACAAACACGGACTTCAGCTGTACACTTCCTGAAACCTCTCTAGAAATACATGTGGTAGAGTAACATCATGGAGTCTTTGGTTGGTATCGATATTTGGGTAATGTCGTGGTGAGTGTAGGTACTAGTGTTTTGCCATATGTTACAGCAAGTCTCTTCAGAATCTCTCGACACTGAACTGAAAGACTAGAATACAAAGGAGACACTCACATGGTTACGTCTCAGAGCCAGTGAGGAAAGTGAGATGAAACCAGAGTTAGTAAACCCCCAGGACTCGTCTATTTTTTTAAATATGGTATACCTTTCCCTTAAATAAAAATTCCATACAATAAATGAATTTGTGCATTTCCAGATACATATAATACGCTTAGTATAACTAATTTTTACTTAGTTTTGTTGGCATATCTTTACACAATGCTCAGTTAAAAATTTTAATTAATACAGTTAAAGATTCAAAGAAACCTATTCCATTACTAATAAAAAAAATTATAAAAATGAAATAAGTTTTACAAACTGGTGCTTTCATAACTATGAAGAAAACAGGTAGTTCTTTTCCATATCAAGTAATGTTAAAACAGTGTTTTATAGTTTGTGCTAATTGCAGTGATGGTGTGTCATTTGTCACCTATTGTGTGTTAACTGGATATAGAAACCAGAAGTGGTATTCCACACTGGCGCATAACAGTCTCAATGTTATCACTGCACAAAGGTCCTTATCTGCGATTTGTTGCCCAGATGGCACATAACCACAGAAAACAGTGTAGTGGAGAATACACCCCTTCATATATTAAATAAGATTTGGCACCCTCCTATTGCTTAGAACTTTGTAACCCTCTGCTTGAAGCAATTTGACATGACATGTTAGAGGCTGTTCACGATAAAGTGAGCACTTTGGAAATCAACCTTAGAAAAAAGTCACTGCTCTTACCTGCGTATATTTTAATGGGCGCACTGAGTAACATGCGCCCAGTAAAGTTGGTAACGAAGTATTGAAAGTAGTTCCATATCTAAACGTCGAATAAAAGGTTTTAGGAAATCATTTGTGATAAGTTGTATTATTTCTTTCACTTTCTGTTTATTTTGAAGTGTCGATGTGTAAAGATGAGCAGCCATGTACAATATTTAATTTTCTAATGATTTGGCAATTTCACTTGACCGACGCATGAATAAAGTGATGGGGCTCGTAGCAATGTTAAATTGATACATGGTGGAAGAATAGACAACGTGCATACAAACAGATATTAAGCAGGGCATTCAAAAGTGCTCATTTGACCGTGAACAGCCTTTAGTAATCAGCATGCCCACATCAATAAAACAGGTCGCCTTAATAGTATCCCTTAATCCCGATCGTTCCTTCAGAAATCTTATGCTTAGTTGAAAAGCAGATTAGTGGTTGCCTGGGAGGTTAGCACTGTCGTGCATGACATGTCAACTGACAACCAGGCTCATGTTCTTATTGTCCCGGACAATAAGAACATGAATCATTCACGAGAATTATGCCGGTGAATGATTCGTTAGTAAATGGTGGTACAGATTGGGCGGTCGAACGTAAACTAACATCAGCATCGAGTATTAGTGCTTTATTTGTAATGCGAAGTGTTAACATGGTTCCAACATATTCTCGAAGTTTGAGTCACTCATCTCCACACATGCAACACATTGTTCATATGAATGGCGCACACACAACAACATACCGGGGTTAGCCCATGCAATGTGGCTTACATCTTGAATATCTTTGAGAGAGATCCATGCCTTCAAATGACCCTACAAGTAGAAGTCAACTGGGTTTAGGTCTGGTGTTCTGGGTGGCCAACCTACTGGCCCACGTTGGCCAATCCATCACGCTTGGCATCGCGCATCCATGCACTACCCTGCTATGGGACTAAAGTGTGCTGGTCAACTGTCGTGTATGTAACACACCTCGTAGATTCAGTGGTACATCTTCAAATAGTTTTGGCAGGTTGTCGTCAAAGAAGTGGTGATAGAAAGTTCTAGATAGCTGTGTAGGATGTGTGGGCCAGTAAGCATCTCATCGATATTCCCTGCCCACATGTTACAGAAAACAGACGTTGGAAGTGGGATTCCCATACCGCAGGTGGTTGATGTGTGTCCAGTCATATTTGTTGCTGAAGTTGAAGACACTGTTCCTCGTGAAGGATGCTTCGTCTGTAAATACCACAGTGCACAGAAGTGTGGGACTTACCAAATCTAGCCTTGAAGCCACTTGTAATGCTACAAACGAGCAGGCCAATCAGGGAGACAAAAGTGCTTGCACTGGCTGGAAGTGACATGTTTACAAGCTGTCTCGCCATAAAATGTGACACACTTTAGACTGTGATGCATTCAACACATTAGCAATTCCTCAAGTGCTAGAACCTGGGTTAGCATCAACACACTGCAACATATTTTGCTCGATGTCTAACATTTGTCGGCCTGTGGTAACTTGTATGCACATTTAATGTTTCATGCAAACGCATATGAACTGCCATGAATGCATGTGCAACTCGCTGGAAACATTTCTGTGTATCGATGATGTGCAACTGATGCATTACACAACATTTCACTATATATAAGATGCATGTCTGTCAGTTCCACATTATTCCACTCCATCGTACACTCTGTGAAGAACTGTCTGTTGTGTAAACCACCAACGAAATGCTATTACGCTGGCAACTTCGTTGCCACTTGGCACAGTAACAGGAACCAATTCAATATGGCACATGCCTGCTGTAACTTCTCAGCCATTCACAGTCTGGTATAACAAGCTTTTGCATTAGGAATATAACATGAGCCAGTTTGTCTGCTTTCAAACTGACATACTTTAGTTTACGAAGATAATGTTAAAGTATATGTAGATATTGTGCTCACAAATTAATGATAGGGTAGTGATATTTTTTATCAAAGTGAAAGAAATCTGTGTTACTGTAACACAGAAGGTAAATTGGATTACTTATTTGAATGCTTTATTAACGGATATATTGATCCGAAACCTTACACAAGTATGCACATACTTGATGTATGTGTTTGTGTGGTGCCGACATAGAGGAAGGTTTTGACTTGTTGCCTGCTTTAAAAATGGTGATGAAATAACTCCCTTGTATATGATGTTGACATTTTAACTATGTTAGCATTTTGACCATGTAGAGGAAGCTTTTATTCGTAGATGGAGTTAGTAGAAACCGCATGGACGAAGTAAGGTTTCATGCAGTACCTGCACAGAGGTAAATAATATGTGTTACTTGCTTAGAGAAAGGTGTTGGTCTAGTACTTGCATAGAGCAAGGTGTTGGTCTAGTACTTGCATAGAGTAAGGTGTTGCTCTTGTGTGTTTTTACAAGAGAGTGCTGGAATAGTTAACTCTATGGAATAAGGTGTCGATGTGGTACACATAGCTAAGTGCTACAAATATAGATGCATATAAAATGTTTGATGAAATACATGCATTGAAGAAGGAGGCGAAGTTGCATCTATGTAGAAAAATGTACTGACATACTACTTGCACAGATTAAGTTGGAAACACTGTTCCCGTGTACCTGTATTGCCATGATACGTGCATAATGGAAGGTGGTGGCAATGTGCTGTGTAGATGAAGTTGTTTCTGATTTACTTGTAGACAGGATGATGGTGGCATTGTACCTGTGTAGAGGAAGCTGTGGGTGTGGCCACCAACGACGAGGTCGACTAGCGGCACCTGACTGGCTATCACCCTGTCCTCCTTGTAGCCGGAGTGCCCCAGTGCTATGATAATGTTAACTCCCTGAGTCTTCAACTTTTCAGACTCTTGCGTGATGGCGACCACCTCGTCGATGAACCGCATATTCTCCGTGTTCGACAAAATCTGCACACACACACACACACACACACATACATTTTGCGAATGTTTTGTCGTTTGACAACTGCAAAGCCACTTACTTATGTGACGTTCGGCTACAAGAATATTATCCCCAAAAGCAAAATTTACCAGGTAATTTAGAATTGAGCAATGTAGAAAGAATGGGAGATAAGTGATGGCCCAGGAAGGTACACGAATGGATTCCCACCTGATAACGTTATGATAGTCCAAAGGCCAGTTGGAGAGACGATGTACGGGAAGCAATGTCATCAAGGAGTCTGAAGGTAAATGATTATTATGTCAGATGCACATGGAAACTGTGGGTGAAGAAGAAGCAACATCAATAGTAAACTGAGACTATATTAAAGAACGTAGTTACTGAGAGTACTCTTAATTCATCATGGGGACCAAGAAGGCAAACAGGTCGGCGAACTGGGTTATATTCAAAGCGAAACTTAAGTGGAATTTTTCGCAAATGGAAAATATGGTGGATGTTACTATGTCTGGCAGGTTTTTTCAGGGTATGCCTATTTCCACCACCACTAAATTACAGAGAATTTTCTAGTCTTACACTGTACATTCTTACAAGAATTTGAGAATTTGACCGGTGAAACTCGAACATTCTGATGAACCATGAGGGAGTGTTCAGGTCTTCTGATTGGCAAGGCGGCCAGGTTTTCACTGAGAAAACCGGCTACGACCGTCGAGACCTTAAGAGGAGGCACAAAGCACGAAGACCAAGAGGAGAAAGTGTCGTGCACTGTCTTACTCATCCGAGTAACCTACAGATAGAGTGCGGCAGGGTGGAGGGAGTGCCGGCCTTCGGGCCGTTTAAAACCTGTACATTCTTCCAGTCGATCCTGGTGGGATAGGGACTTGGAAAAGGAAAATGTTTACGAAAAGAGCGTAGGAAATGCCAGCATTCAGGAAAAAAAAAAAAAAAAAAAAAGAGAGAGAGAGAGAGAGAGAGAGAGAGAGAGAGAGAGAGAGAGAGAGAGAGAGAGAGAGAGAGAGAGAGAGAGAGAGAGAGAGAGGGCAGGCGCTTATTGCTGAGAGTTCTCCAAGTATAAGGATCTCTAAAGGGAAAAGAGAAGAAATTAGGAAATATACCATTACTATGTCGCGATAACGATGGGATAAATCCGAAAAGTAACAGTGACTCATAAGATAATGTCTGGTATAGATGAAATATTGAAGATAAAATGGATTATCATGAACCATTTTAGCACTCAGTTGTATACTGGTAACGTACATTTTAAATCCAAGTTATAGTTTTAACATAGTTTGTTATCCATTAGTGATGCCTGTGGTGTGGACAAAACATTAGAACATGTGCTTATGGTCTGTCGGAAAAAAATATAACTGAGATTGTTGTTAAAAGGAGTGCTGGAAATTAGAGAACTACAGTTTCAATCCTCTAAAGTCATGGAAGGCAAATAAATACGCAGAATTTGGAATGTATTTGTTACCAAAATTGGAACGAGACTAGAAGATAATGATATACGGAAGATAGATAATTCCATAACATAGTGCTTGGGTAAATGTTCAAATTATAAGTTGAGTTATTATTGATTGGCGAGGAGATCAGGATTTACCAGAGGAAACAATAAGAAAGAAAGGTACAAACAGAACAAAACATGAGGAGAAAGTGCCTTGCACTCTCTTACTGTCATCCGACAAAGTGTGCATGTGTCTACTTGTTTTGCTCGTGACTATCATAACTGTTCGATATAAATTAAAATGAATAGTAAAATAACAATTTCGTGTGACAACATCGTTCGAGACTTCTGTACTTGCCGAACGGCGCTGGAATTGACCAGAAATAGATGTTTACGCTGTACGAAAGTGGTGATCGCTGTGGTGAACAATAACAATGCGTGATTGGATTGCTCACAATTGTACATACCGTGCCCGCAACAGTAACCAACGTTCACAATGGTGGCGTCGGAATAATAAAGTGCAAACCGCTATCAATCACGAGTAAGTGGCGAGACATCCATCTTACTCATCGGTTGCAGAGCAGTCTTGTAGCTGATGCGTTTTGAAAAAAATATTTGACGCATTGCTGATCCAACGAAAGGCAACTTCTGTGCAGCAGAAATTCGAAAGAATAATTTTTCTTTACAAAAAAGGTTACCTTTCTTTTTGTTTCGTTTAAGGTTGCTAAAATATTCTGATGTGGCTACGCAAAAATTTCTTATTTAAGTGAAAAATTTGAACTTATTAATTATTTTAGATCGCAAATGAATTTACATCAATGTGTAAATTTATACACGTATATAGAATTTCAGACAAAGTTATGGAGTTCAGAGTACCACCTAATATTTTAAACGACAAAAATAATGACTGGTGTTTAATTTATGTGCGATATGTTTCATAATTATTCTATACGTATATTAAATTACTACACTAATAGTTTCTGATTCCCTTAGAAACGTGGACGTCTAGAAAAATTTGCTGATTATTTTTTTTTACACTTTGACAAAATATTTTAATGCCTTAACACAATGAGTTCCTACTGCCCCATTATTTCGCTGTGCTTCAGCTTACTTAAAGGTATAACCTAATACTGACGAGAGACAACTAGAAGTACCTCATTATAATTACTGTTCCGTGCACGTTATTCAGTAGGCCTTAATCTTAAAAATGGTACCTGCTATGCAAGTTTCAACTATGTAGTTTATAAGTTGCCATATTCCAGTAAAAAGTAGCAGTACTCTCAGCATTGTCTAAGGTCTTACAAATAAACACACCTTTACGAGTAAAGCAACTTAAACATTCAGTGTCGCATAATTACTACAAAAAACGAAACTAGAGTACCTCGAGGTATAAACATATGCACGACGACCACTGCCTGAAAAATTCGCGGCCCATCAGAATATTTCATAAATGATAAAAACTATTTTATTTTACACTGAAATAGAAATAAGACCTTAATATTCAGATTAATGGTTTAGAGTCATCTGATTTGACGAACACATTGGACGAGATCAATCAGATTTCTGTTACTAAGACTACTGGTATGCCGAAGTGATATTTCTCTCTTTACTTCTCATAAATGTTAAACCTTTTCTTGTTCTCGTATCTATTTTCGGCATTCTGAACAAACATTCTGATCGGATTGGTGTTGTACACACTTAGCGTATGTTCATAAAACTTACCAGGTGTTCCGTAGCTATGTGTACTTATAAACACCTGATTTTTGCGAGAAAAAAAAATTCCAAAACCAGTTGTATACCAAAACACTTTAGTTCAGAACCACATTCATGATTGAATTATTTGACTCATCACGTATCTTGTATGTCTGTGTGTGAATCACAGACGTCCAGCACCAGAACAACTAAATTCTGGTTGACCTAGCTAGGTAAACTGAGTGCAGTTTTGAAAGCCCTGCCTAGTATCTACTTGTATGCACATTGTGTCCCCATCCGCCATATGTAAAATTAACATTGGCATGGGCCTCATCATTTTGCATTTTGTTCATGCGTCGAAACTGTGAAACGATTGGAATATATATATATATATTATACACACACACACACACACACACACACACACACACACACACACACACACACACACACTCTCTCTCTCTCTCTCTTCTCTCTCTCTCTCTCTCTCTCTCTCTCTCTCTCTAATTCGTATACTGATACACGCGTTAAAATAACAGAAAGTAAAATAAATAATTTAATTATTTACAAATGTTAGCCTTACACTTTGACTTCAATTCAATGTTACAGCGTGGTTCTACTTTCTCTGTGGTGTTACCAACTTGACTGGGAGCAGCGCAGGCCAATTAGGCTTAAATTATACGCAAATGGGGCTGTAGTATTTTTCAGAGGTTGATTTTAACAGTGCTCACTTGACTGTGAAGAGCATATAAGGAAACGTGTTCTCGCCAAGACACGTGACCTGTGACGAAAGGAAAGTTGCAGGCATGCACGTGCGATAGTGAAGTAAATATTTCCGGGGGAAACATATTAGCGCTAGATACAGTATATAACTGATGGGCGCAACCCTGTACGTAGGAGATTTAGGGCCTGTCTACAATTGGGCTATCCCGACCTGTGTCTTAGGACAAGGATGTGCTTCTGATTGGTGCACGTGACCCTCTGGCGTCATGGCTCTGGCGTCCCAAGCTGCAGTTCCCCAAGTCAAACCGAGTCCCAACTTGAAGCATTCGGAAAACTGAACTTTTGTTCGAAGTTGTGTCCGAAGCTGATAGAAAAAGAAGACCTCAAATACGTTCGTGCGCATTCGTGAAATGTTAATGTTAATAATGTAAACATTGGATGTGCAAGGTGGGCTTTCTCAAAACAATTTGATGAAATCGTGATAAATAATTAGCGGTGTCATCGTTTGGTCTGAACAATTTTATTTGAAGACTAAAACTTTTAAACCGTAAGTTTAAAAATTAAATTTGGAGTTCAGTTGGCGAACTTATTTACAATAAAATCGTTAAGGCGTTTATTATAAATAAATATTCAAATCAACAATTTCGTAAACATTAAATAATCGATAATACAGCAAATTTAAAAATCACTACGTAACAACAAATAATATGCCAAATTTAGTCCGATCTGGTATCAGATTCTGAAAGTTTACTTCGGACAACGCATCTGTAAACCATATTCGGACCGCGTCAATGTGACGTCACTTGACGAGTTTCGGACAATTCCACGTCCACAGGAAAGGCCGAATGTAGACAGGCCCATAAAGTGGCGGCGGGAGAGGCCAGTTTCAGGATAACTCCGAGTTGTCTGTAGTTCGTTAACTCATAGCTTTAGATGTACGTAACGCAACATGCAGACATTAGTTCCGTATTTAATGCTAAAGTAGATTCCTCCTAGGAATGTTCACATCGTTCAGGAACAGCGGTATTCTCACAGAGTAGAATGGGCGTGCCAGGAGGTGCGCTGTAACATATTTGCGTGTTCCAATACTGAATGGCTACTTTGTCTAGACTAGGCGAGGTGGCAATGGCATAGGGACCGCACTGGAATCACACTCGAGGGGAGGATTTCTAAAAATACTACATGCTTATGATGGAAAGGCTCCTTTCTACAGAATGTTGCAAAATTGCATGCCAATACTTTGGGGGAACATTCCTCGCATTTGGGGAATGAAAAAAATGTTATATGAACAAAGGTCCGAAAAAGATTCGTTTCTTTACTACAGATCCTAATACACAAGGTACAGTGTATAGTCCGCGGGATGGACAATGTTACCGGGGAATGCCATCGCAGCGTTCGTTTGGATGATACACGACACCTCACACCACGACACTACACCTAGAACCGAAGAAACTGCACAGGAATTAGTTACACATATGTGTGAAGGCTTATCGTCGGCACTAAAGGAAATGTTCAAAATGTCCTCCATCAGCAGGAACACATGCATCAACCCGCCATTGCATGGACTCCCTGGTGCATTTATGAATCCCTGAAGTATTCCTGATTGTTTCGCAGCTCGCCACAATATGGTTACAGAGGGTGCTCATATCGTCCACTGGAGTCCATTTAAAGACATAAGTGTCTTTAAATGTCCCCGCACATTAAAGTCTAGTAGATTCAAATCAGGTGCTCCTCGGAGGCTGGTATGGGGCTGCTAAGTACAGCTGCGATGGCATTCCACAGTAATATGATTCACCTGCGGGCCATGCACTGTGAGTTATGTATCATCAGCTGTAGTAAAGAAACGAAAAGTTTGCGGACCTATGTTCATATAACATTTTTTCATCCTCCAGCTGTGAGGAATGTTCCCTCAAAGTATTGACATGAAATTTTGCAACATCCTGTCATCTATGTCAGAGTTTTACTGCCCGAACCTCTGTTTTAATACCTGATGAACCCAAACGATACGTCAAGCCAATCTTGCATTCTGTCGCTACTCCATACCCAACTTGTTTAACCCTCATCGGCTCTCAAGATCCCGCTAAGAACAACGCTAACCTCTCCAGTAGATTCCACGGCCATGCTTTGCCAACAGACTTGTCGAAACTGCATGCGCTTTACAATTTTAGTACAATTACTTCATCCGTGTTTTAATACAATATATTCAATTTACGAAAAGTAGTTTTATATATTCAAACACGCGACTGGTGTAAAACTAAATGTTAAGACACTTCATTGTGAAAGACGTGGTTTTAAACAGTTCTGGTAGCAATTCGCGAGTCTGTGTTACGGACTGCGCAGCAGACGAAAGTCAGACCAATATATATATATATATATATATATATATATATATATATATATATATATATATATATATATATATATATGTATGTGTGTGTGTGTGTGTGTGTGTGTGTGTGTGTGTGTGTATGTGCGCGCGCGCGCGAGAGAGAGAGAGAGAGAGAGAGAGAGAGTGTGTTTTAGAGGAAACATTACGCTGGTTGAATTAGTGATGTGAAAATTTCCACTCACTACACTTAGATCGGATGCAGCTAACTCACGATATGAGGTCAATTTTGAGAAGTTTCTGTCGTACATCCAGCCAGCATAGCTACGCCGGGGCCAAAGAATGTATTTTTTTCTTTTTTTCAGGAAGAGAGAGGGAGAGGGGGGTCAAGCAGTACATAGGTACATTGTTCCTACACACCCGAATTTTGTGGGTGGGGTAAAACATGGAATTTTTTCTCCGATCAAATTAATTTAGGTCTCTCGCTCGTAAATTACTTGGTAATTTGTGCAGCAACGATATTCTTATTTCCCAGCGAAATTTCACGACTTGTTCCTGCCACTGTTTTGTCTCCTTGAAATGGGAAAATCGTAATCTCTCAGGCACAAGGCTTACCTCGTTTCTTTCTAACTCTGATACTCTCCCAATGCTTGTTAAGGCTCTTGCAACTATATTTGCTTTAGAGACTAGGGCCTTAATAACGAACGTTGTTGCGAATCGGAAAACAATAAATAGTTATTTCGTAAAAGAATTAAAAAACGAAACGCATAGAAGATTAATTAATTAATTCTGGAAAAGTTAATGTTAGTTATAAATGCGTTTTTGGCTTTGTCCCGGCAAACTAATTACTTTGAATTTACTCACTCTTGACATATTTCGTGTGACAACATCCACTGACTGTGGCGGAAGTATTGTTACGTTACTTTAGCCACAGTCAGTGGATGTCAAGAATGTTCTGGTGAGACTGGCTGGCACCTCGATCCTCCGCGACGCATCACGAGAGTTGGAGAATATTCTAGGTGGCGGCATAAGACGCTATATGTATACTGCCGTAACCCAGCGGCCGGCAGTCTTTGACGGAGGCCGCCTGGCCGAGTGTGCGCGAGCGAAGTGAAGTGTGGACGACGGCTGAAGATTGCAGGACGACGGCGAGTGAGGTGTTCGTGGCGTGAATGGACGAGAGGGTGCGAAACCGACGAGTGAAGCCTACTCTGCGTGGGGGCGCTTGGAGGACTCTAGAACATTGCAACTGGCGGGACATAGACTGAACTGAGGTGGGACTGAATGGAAGTGTAATATGGATTGTATTGTAAATATTCGAACTGTCAATTTGGACACATATTTTACAGAATATCTGAATAGGTTGATATACTGTCTATTGGGACTGATCTTTAATTATTTAATTTCATTGATTTCTTTGTCATAATTATAAATTTTATTAGTTGGTGTCAATTGTGAACAGTAAATGATTTCAATTTATTGTGAGAATTTGAGTTCAGAGAATTTTACTGTAGTTATTGTAAATAAAATTAGAAAATTATAATGAATTATTTAATTTAATTAAGACCTCCATCCCTTAACGAACTTTGTTTAGTCCACTTCATTTCTAGAGAGAGATATTGTAACAGTATGTTAGCATAAAACATTTACTTTGACATTTTCCAAATAGTCACCAGGCTGGCTATTCATGGTAAAGTGAGCACTTTTGAAAGCGTTCTCGTTTGGAATAATATTCAATAAATATATTTTACTGTAGCCTTAGACTGTACTTCCGATGACGGTGCAATCTAGACACTGTTTTTAAGTAACTAAGGCCTCAAAAGTGTTCACTTTACCGTGAACAGCGTATACATCCGTAATCGAATATCCCCGAACAGCCTTTCCCTTTACCAGCCAATTGCCACCAAGCTTTTGTAACTGTGGTGTGTAGTTTATTTGGACCGGCTGCCAACCTTTCCTCGTAGTTTGAAAGTGTCACTTAGCCAATGTAGCTACGTCGTCTTGAGCGAGGCAAACCGCAAGACCGATTTGCCTTAAGTAACACAATCTATGTTCTGTTCGCGGTTTCTTCACACTTTTTGAATCAAAGATTTAAAAAAACAACCCATGTAATACGAGTTTGGTTGTTTCCTGAATACGGCATGTATTACAATCGTTCGCATCACAAGCGTTATAAAGCTGTTAACATAAAAGTGCATTATTTTTGGTTAAACGAAACTTCTACTTTTTTTAAATTTATAAGTTATTATATTTAATTTATAAACAATATGAATAAAAACAGAGATAAAATATGTGCGTTGGTAATGCCTAGTAAAAAATATTTCCTATGCAAAATACTATTTCAATGAGTGCGACCGAAGTGGCGTGTTGCCCCTCTGGTTGAATTTTCTATGCTTTGTACGAGGCGGATGAATATCCTGAAAGTATAACTTTAGCAAGACTTCATAAAATTCTAAGTAATCGAAAATGGATCTATTTGAATCGTCCGTCCACAATGGGCGTTAACGTAACAGAAAATTAACACTGTATGGCCAATCAGAATAGATCCGACGAATAGGAAATAACTTTTTGCTGGCACGGGAATTTTTGCACCCACATGTTGGCTATCTTGATTACAGCATATTTTATGACGTCTCACATTCTCATTGGCTGGTGTTAAAAACTTGACGTAAGATACTCTGAGATGGCCATCTTAACGCCAAACCAAACAAATTACGCCTAATATGTTGTGCACGTTACAAGTTCAAACATAGGTATTAACTTCCGTATGCTATGCACGTTATGTGCGTCATGTTGACTAAGGGCTGGGCCTTACGTCTCAGAGTAAATATACACTAGTAAGGACGCCGTTATATGCGCCACACGTTTCACCTTGAAGTTAATCTTGCTATTTAAAACAGCGTCGGATGCTGCTGAGAAAAGCACTTGGAAACATTTTAAACAATTATTATCTCTCCGCTACTTTGTAATGATCGTCGGTGAATATGCCTCTCTACGTGAGCACGTTGTCAGTCACTTCTTCGACACACTACCAGTAACTGCCGTCTCTTCGTCTAGTGGAGAGACGCGCCGTAGCCGTGGAGACACACTGCCGTCTCTCTACACACGGTAGCCGTGGAGACACACTGCCGTCTCTCTATACACCGTAGCCGTGGAGACACACTGCCGTCTCTCTATACACCGTAGCCGTGGAGACACACAGCCGTCTCTCTATACACCGGAGCCGTGGAACACACTGTCGTCTCTCTACACACGGTACCCGTGGAGACACACTGCCGTCTCTATATACACCGTAGCCGTGGAGACACACTGCCGTCTCTCTACACACGGTAGCCGTGGACACACTCTGCCGTCTCTCTACACACCGTAGCCGTGGAGACACACTGCCGTCTCTCTACACACGGTAGCCATGGACACACACTGCCGTCTCTCTACACACCGTAGCCGTGGAGACACACTGCCATCTCTATACACCATAGCCGTGGACACACACTGCCGTCTCTCTATACACGGTAGCCGTGGAGACACAATGCCGTCTCTCTATACACCGTAGCCTTGGAGACACACTGCCGTCTCTCAACACACCGTAGCCGTGGAGACACACTGCGTCTCTCTACACACGGTAGCCGTGGAGACACAATGCCGTCTCTCTATACACCGTAGCCTTGGAGACACACTGCCGTCTCTATACACAGTAGCCGTGGAACACGCTGTCGTCTTTCTACACACGGTACCCGTGGAGACACACTGCCGTCTTTTTATACACCGTAGCCGTGGAGACAACCTGCCGTCTCTCTATACACCGTAGCTGTGGACACACACTGCCATCTCTCTACACACCGTAGCCGTGGAGACACACTGCCGTCTCTCTACACACCGTAGCCGTAGATATACACTGCCGTTTCTCTATACACGGTAGCCGTGGAGACACACTGCCGTCTCTCTACACACCGTAGCCATGGAGACACACTGCCGTCTCTCTATACACGGTAGCCGTGGAGAGACAATGCCGTCTCTCTATACACCATAGCCGTGGGGACACACTGCCGTCTCTCTATACACCGTAGCCGTGGACACACACTGCCGTCTCTCTACACACCGTAGCCGTGGAGACACACTGCCGTCTCTCTACACACTGTATCCGTGGAGACACACTGCCGTCTCTCTTCACACAGTAGCCGTGGAGACACACTGCCGTCTCTCTACACACCGTAGCCGTGGATATACACTGCCGTTTCTCTATACACGGTAGCCGTTTGACACACTGCCGTCTCTCTATACACGGCGCCATATTCGCACCTCACTTCTAACGGGTTTCAAGTGAAAACGACTTTGAAAAGAGGCGTTAACGCACTACATTATCAGTCATAATATATTACGGAACATAAGAATAGTTGGCAAGATGGAGATTTTAGGACATTCGCCATTGCGATGCAGATAAGATGTTTTATGGAGAAAAACAGGACTGAGCACAAAAAAAAACTTAAAAAAGACAAGCAACATATAAAAATGTATTTTCTCGTCCATTGGTTACTTGTCTTTTTAAAGTATCTTTTCGTGCTCAGTTCTGTTTTTTTCCATAAGACATCTGCATCGCAATGGCGAATGTCCTAGAATATCCATCTTGTCATTCCCCCTATTGCAATATCCATTCTAAGATCACATAAGGATAGTTCTATATTAATTACGTAGTAGATTCCTCACAATAAGTTCACTATAACACGAGCTACATTAACGTGAGTGTAGATAGAGTGCGAAGCTAACCGGTCACAGAAGACTAACCGAAGTGTGTTTGTTTATCCAAGTCCTAACTAAAAGAAGCGCGGTTCCATTGCCTGTTCTGTGAACACTTGCAACCGTCATTTGATGCGTGATTTACATAAACTACGGACAAGCACATTTATGTTTATTTGATACTAGCAGCCCGCCACCGCATCGCTTCACTCAAGTTGTATGGAGTTATTAAAATACATACCTATATATGGTTTTTAAGATTTCTAATTTATTATTGAAAATAGTTTTATCGTCGGGTTAGTGTTGATTTTTTCCTCAGCATATATTTTTACTAAGTTTTCCATAAACTAAGACAACTTTTTCTATTAGGTATACAAATTCAATGATTTTCTCAAAAATTATTCTCGTTTCGACTACCTGCGACTACCTGCGACTACCCGCGACTACTTACGATTTTTTAATATTAATATACATAAGTTCTTCCTAAATAATGGTTTGGTTAGCGCATGTTTAGTAAGCAGCCAACCAGGTAATTTTTCTCCGACTTGGTTTACAAATTTTGAAGTTTCTCAGTAATTTTATTTTAAATTAAACATAGCCTATGCCGATCTGGAAGAATGTAGCTACCTAACAGTGAAAAAATTGTAAGAATCGGCCCTGTAGTTTCCGAGATTAGCCGTTACATAATAAACAAACTCACATTACCTCTTTATAATCCTAGTATAGAAGTATACACGATAACGCGTATTTAATTCCTACGTGATTAAAACCACCTAGAACATATATAACAGAACTAAGAGTTTGCTATCTAAAACGGACGGACACACATGTGTCTATGTTTGTTGGGTTGCAGATAGTTTCTTGTCGTCGGACGCACGTTTTTTATGCTTCTGTTGTTATGTTGAGGGGGGGGGGGGTAGGAGGTGTAATGGATTCCTAAAGACGTGACGTGCAGTTTCCGGTCTTAATTTTTTTGCCACGCGGTTGACGTCTCGCACTGCGACATTAATTGTATAGGCTACAATGTAGTATGGCTGTGTACACGCTTGCACAATACTCGTGGTTGTTCATTCACAACGGTTAGTAGTGAGGAGATGAGAGAGCCTGTAATATATCATACGCATCCGCGCGTGCGAGTGCAGCTTAGAACATGGTGTGAGTGAAGTTCTAAAATGTCTTCGAGGTACAGTCAGAAGGCCAGCTAGGCTCTGATATTGCACAAAGGAATTTGAAAACGTTAGTATTTCATCTGTGGCTTATATCGGTGAGTATGTTTATACGAATTAAAAATATGAGTTTGCATGTTACATTTCTCCTCCTTTGATTTACTTTCTTTCGACGAACTTCATTTAGTTTAATTTCTTAAAACCCTCAGAACCAAAACATACACTAAAGGAAAAAGTTACAACAGGAAATAAATCAACGATCGCTCGATTACATAAATGGCCAGCTAGAACTTACGTTTTCTTTTCGCAACGAGAGCTAGATACATAACTCGTGGCCGACATGCGTCAGCGGATAGAAACAACTTCTCATTACACACAGTGGGAATTTTAGAAGTATTTTTTTATAGGTAGACTTCAATATCCTACGGCTCTAATATTCCTTTCCTTATTGGCCACACGTTTTTGCGAGAAGATATTTTGGTGTTTGGTTGGCCAATCACAATTACTTTAATCTTCTGGGACCGGCCGTCTGTAATTCACATGCAGGCCCCCCAAGACGAGTAGAATTTGAAACCATCCGACCTTTAAAAATGACCAGCAAAACGGAACTCATCTCGCGAAAATAAAGCGTCTTTTTTGTAGGTTGTTCAGCAAGAATGCCGAGTCGGACGCTCTGGCAAAATTATTTCTGCAGTGGTTAGCTACCGCCTTCCGCCGAATTTTAAGATAAAGGGTTAACACTTTGAAATACACATTGAGATAAAGGTATTGTTGAATCAAGCAAAGTTCGTTTGGCGCAACCAAATTAATTGTTTGTAGGCAATGAAATATATAATTGTTGAAACTAAACTATTGTTTTGTTCTTATTTGGTTTCCGCAAACAAATATCTAGTTTACGCAACTAATAATTTATTTTGATTCACGTATATTAAACAGTTTCTGTTAATATAAAAAAGTTGGAATCTCAATCGGAATTCGAACTTAGATCGTGTGCGACCAAGCGCTACGCCCTAGCAATTTTAGTTAAGGCGTGTTCTTAAATACAGACAACTCAAATACTTGACGAGTGAAAATAAATATTTCAAGTTTTATTGCTTTGGTTTTCTGTTGAATTTTTAATATCACGGTGTTTATATCATTACTAAGCGTCAATAAACGTACTAACAAACACTATCGATGTCCTAATTGTCACAAAAAAATGCAAATAAACTCTCTAGCTATATTTTCGAGCGAATGCAATCAAATGAGTGGCCAAACATATATATATATATATAGTTGACTCAGCTAAATATTTTGTCTTATTTCTTTTGGCTTAACACAAGATATATTAATTCAAGTGTGTATTTTATTAGCTGGAAAAAATTAACTTCGTTGCTTTTCAGGTTCTGTTTACTCAAAGAAATATTTTTTGGGACACGTAAATATATTGTTGGACATATACAACAAATATTTTGTTGGTTTTCCTTTCAGCGCACTTTTAATATAATTTTAAAAATGCTAGAAGCGAGTCTCCTGTATCCACTACCGCAGGAAAACCTGTTATATTTTAATTAATTCTCGCTTGCCTTCATCATATTGGCTACCAGACTTTCATTCCTTGCCGACTATCGGCCAATAGAGTTCCGAGTTGCCGGTGCTCCATCTAAACGTTCTATCTCGTTGTTACGAACTACGTTCAGGCCTGAACTGAACGTCCTGTATTACCGCAACTTCAAACATTAGAATACAAAAGGCGCGGTTATGGAAACACGTTGCGAGAATCAACGGCACCAATCTCCTCGCCAGCTCCTCGGCCAGTAAGCGGGGCCGATATGTCCACAACGCGCCCGATATATAGGGGAATGTAACGATATGAGCGGCGTCTGACGTCATCGGAGCATCGGGCCAAGAAGACATCTGGATGGGGGTGTACAGCTGTCGCAACACCTCTCACCTGACCTAAGCCCAGGGCTACATGAATATGCGGACTCTCCACATGGGCTTGTTGATAAGAAAGTGACTTAACTTCAGTAAAAGATCTAACACTATGATAAATACTTCACAACTACTCCCGATTACAATCAGTAGTGTATTTAGTAAAGTAATTTTGGTATAGTATCTATGTTCAATAAACACAAAAATTAGGATAATATACTGATGTGCCCTACCTAGCTCTGTTTTAAACTTCTACCTCTTGTAGCATCTTCTAGGGATGCATAAGAGTAAACTGTAACAGGATGTACAGTCCATTGTGTCAATTTCAGTAAGTATACATTTTATTTTATTTTATTTAGGAAAGCTGTTGTTAATGTTACGTTATTTTTTTTTAGCAAAGTTTAGGTCAGTATAACGATGTAGTGTGACTATATTCTGGCCGGTTATGATTTTAATGGACTGATAAATATACATATAAGTTTTTCTCGGTTGTAGCTCGGGCATAGACCTTGAAGGATCAACGTCGTCAGCCATTCGTTAACCCAGGAAGAAGTTATTACACCTGAAAAATCCGGACCTGATCGGGAATCAAATTCCGTACCTTTGACACCAGCACTAAAAAAAAAAGAAAACTGTAAACTTTTTCTCTATTTTTTTAAGCTAAAAATCTGATCCGAGGTGCATCTATTATTGTTCCAACAATGTGCCCGTTTTTCACCACCGTTCATCGAGCCAGTAACTCCTGCTGGTCATCACTCATTCCTTTTCTTCTGCATACCCCCCACCCCCTTATCAGACAGTTATGGGACAACGTATGTTCGTTTCTCTCAACTACACAGGCAAGCAGTCAACTACATTAGCCGCATTTACGCGTGTGTTGTAGAAGGTGATGAGATTACGGCTTATAAATTATTTAAAGGAAATTCGACCTTTTTACATATACCGGGGAAAAAATATACAAAGATAAAGAAAATAAGAAGAATATTAATGGAAAATCTCTACATCGTAATAGCGCACGCAGGTCATTTCAAAATGAACGAAAACTCACTTTCTCGCCCGCCGATGGGCAAGTCAAAAAACAAATATTTAAATTACGTGTGCGCAGAAAAATAACACATATTATGATGTGTGTTGTATCTGTGTCGCTGAAATGCGCTCATCTCGCTATCTGGTCAGCGTGATATATGAACGTGTGAATCGACCTCCAGAAAGAAAATGGAATATGATTAGCGCTAAGTAACTTTGTTCGCCATACGATAGAAACACAGGCTGCCGTGTGTTGGGCCCAGAAAATGAGGAGAAAATGATTCACGGGTTCGTTCCTTCTATAGTCAATAACACAGTGCAAGCCTGCTGCTATTAACGTTGTAGCAGGTGGCACTTAAATTAGAAGAAATATAGTGAAGAGGGGAAAGCAGATTTTTAACATCAGGGTCTTAAGAGCAGACGTGGGTGAAATGAAGTGACAATGGAGTAGAGCTGGAATGCAAGGATGGAGGAAACGGGAGATCCCCGAGAAAAACCCGCCGAACAGCGGCATCGCCCGGCATGATTTCCACGTGCGAAAATCCGGAAGCGACCCCGACAGAAATGAAACCCAGGAGCGCTCTAGTCGCTGCAGGAGACAGGAGAAACACGCAAGTCGGGATACCGAGTCTAAGAAACTACACACCACAGTTTCAAAAGGTTGCTAGAAATTGGCGGCAAAAATGATAAAGTGTTCAGTAATATCTGATTATGGGAGCGCACAATTTCAATTTTATATAGCTTGGTTCTATTTGGAAGTTCTCAAATCAAATATTTTACGCACAACATACTTTCGCCACAATCGGTGGTTGTTGTCACACGAAATCTGTTAAAGAGTTGGTAAATTTTAGGAGCTTCGTTTGTCGCAATGAAAGAAAAAAAAACACATTTCTATCAATTATATACTTACTTATCAAAAAACTGCATTCTTCTCTATATTTCATCTAATTCTTTTGCAAAAGAATTGATCATTATTTTCAAGTTAACAACAATGCTAGCTATTTAGGCCTCGTTTACTGCCTGTCTCATATAAGATGGCAGGATTTTGACAGTTCAACGAATGTTTACTTTCAGTTTATGTATCCTTTCGCCATCAGCTGGTGCGTCAATTGGATGCTACACGAAGACAAGGAAATGGGTTTTCGGGGGGAAAAAAAACATGGCGTCTTTAGAACATAGACGGACAATTACTGGTCCAATAGAAATTACTAGTGACAAAAATCGCTGTACACGAAATATATGTTACTTTAAAATCTACGCAGAGCTCGCGGAAAAATAAAACTATTGGTATATGTTCGTGAACTTGTTATTTTACATACGAAATATATTCATTTCAGCTTTATAGCTGGTTAGATTCGAGAGAGAGGGCACAGATGGCGCGCACAACATCGTAAAGTGTGTGAGCCGCGAGCAGCACCACCAGATAGCAGCAGGTACGCCGCCTCTACATCCTGCTTTTTAAAACTTGACTTTTTCCCTACTACTGTATCGAAACGACACGAATTTGAAATATATTTCGTCAAATTATTTGAAAAAATAATTCAATATTACCATGTAATATTTCTGTAGGCTTTCGGAATTAATATCAAGCACATATGTAAAGCATGGATGGACAGTTGGAATACGACATGAAAAGATGTAAGGCTTGAAGTCGTGTATTATTCGGCTTTGAATCGTCTTATTGTGCATTTCATTTTGAACACCTATACATTACTACTTTAGCACAAAGATTAGTTTGTAACACTTACGATCGCTGTTTTGTGCCCACCTAAAATAAATATATTAATTCATATAGGAACTCTTTGTTTTCGCGTATTTTGTACTTTTCTGATGTGCGTCACCAGTGCACTCAGAATAGCCAACATAATATTAACTTTTGTTCTTTCGTGCATCAGCTGATACACGATTTTGTAAACAGCACTTTGTTTGATTCGTATATGTCATGTTGCCACCCACTGACTGTAAAAATCTTGTCATCTTATATGAGATAGGCAGTACTAAAGGAAATGAATTTACAAGGTACTTCAAGAAGTTTGTCTAGTTGAGAGGGACGGAGAGTAGGATTGTCCCATTTTAAGGATACAAGAAACAGGATTAAATTATTTTATGCTGCTGCAGGTGGTGAAGTTTTGGTCTAACTACGATTGTTATTGCAGAAGAATTTATTGAGGTACGAACGAGCATTAGACTAAAATAATTTTTGGGGGTAAAATTTATATGTTGTGAAGTGATTCAGAATGCGTTATTACAATTTTTGCATACTCGGTGGTCCAGGTAACCTCCTCTGACGATGCAGTCATCTCCAAGCATTGCTTTCCTCGCGACATATGCGACCCGCCACTGATGCCCACAGGTAAGGGGTACAAACCTTAGTGTCAGGTGTGAGGTAGCCGATGACTCCTATCTTAACGCCACCGACTTCGAGTATGGTGGAGTTGGAGAGGTGGGTGGCGGCCAAGGTGGGCTCCTCAGTCAGGTCGACGTTGGCGCACAGCACAGGGCACGTCACATTGTTAATGAAGGGCACCAGCCCAGCCACATTGTCGTCGAACTCGTGGTTCCCCAGCGACTAAAACACACACAAGAACACACCACATCAGACAAAACTTCCAAAAAGTTTAACCCATTCAAATCAAATGTACACGATTCCGAAAGAGAGAGAGAGAGAGAGAGAGAGAGAGAGAGAGAGAAATTAAACGAGAAAGAAGAGAGAGTGAAGCGAGAAAAGAGAGAAAGGGATCGAGAGATAAGGGAAAGGAGCAGAAGAGAGGCAAAAGTATCGAGAAGGGAAGAAGGGGAAAGGGAACGAGAGAAGGGAAGAGTGGTAGATGGAGAAGGAGAGGGAGGGAGCGAAGGATGGAAAGAAAGTGAGGGGTAGAGAGACCGATGGGGGAGGGGTAGAAGGAATACGAGTGGGAGAGGGAGCAAGAGAGGGGGGAGTTAGTAAGAGGTAGGGCATATGGGCGAGGGTGAAAGCGAGGGAGGGGGAGAGAGGGGGCGAGAGAGCGAGAGGTGCGAAGAGGGGGAGAGGGAGCAATAAAAGGGAAAAGGGATCGAGAACAAGAGAGGGGAAGAGTGCGAGAGTGGAGAAGAGTGATAGGGGAGGGTAGCGAGAGAGAGAGAAAAGGGGAAAGGAGAGCAAGAGGGGAAGAGGGAACAAGACTGTATGAAAAGGGGAGGGGGAGCTAGATATGTGATAAGGGGGAAATGAGTGATAGAGCGGCAGAGAGGGAGAGGAAGCGATTGAGCGGCAGAGGGGGAGAGGGAGCGATTGAGGGGGAGAGGGAGCGATTGAGTGGCAGAGGGGAGAGGAAGCTATTGAGTGGCAGGGGGAGAGGGAGCGATTGACTAGCAGAGGGGGAGAGGGAGCGATTGAGTGGGAGAGGGAGAGGGTGCGAGAAATGGTGTAACAATTCGGTATCCCAAGATGTTAATGAAAAATAGGGTTTTTCGTTTCATTGTTTAGTTGAATAAGAATGGAAAATCTTGTGCATCTCTCCTTTTGTGTGTTTGGCATTTTACTGATATAACACAAAAACTTAACTTGAAATGTTTGCAAAACCTGTTTTTTCTAACACATTCCCTGATTTTATCACAGCATTTAATTCAACCCTTATGCGATTCACATTATGCCGATTTTTCACACCTGCTTAAAGAAAATATTTAGGTATTGTTACACTTTATGACTGTTAATGGTACTTCACAAGTTAAACATATTTTAAATTCAATTTAGTCGAATTTTACTTCGATTTTCGTTAAAAATTTGTCAAGGCTGCTCTTATGTAAATCACTTTTTACTTTTGTTTTACTTTCGTTACATCCAATAAAAAATCTGTTGTTTTCATTTCATTAAATAAAAAGGTCACACATTAGCACAATTTTGTACATGGCGAATAGAAATGTTATACTTGACCAGTATTGCACACTGCGAGACTGACCGCACACAAGTTCTGTGCGATATCCCCGTCGTGCTACTGATCTAGCTCGTTAATGGAGTTCAACATTTCTACAGCTCAACACAAAGCTTTCAACTTGTTAACTTTGACAACAAAACAAGTGATGTGTCGACTGTATTTACATACAACGTGCGTCATACTTTTTTTTTTTTTTTTTTAATCATTTGCGACACCTGAAATTTTAAATTTCAATGGGTCTGAAAGTGTTAAATCATGCATCGTAAGCAAGCAATTATATTTGATACACTGAGCTCCTATGTCCACACCGAAACATAAAGTTTTCTCTAGTCGGAATATCGGGAATGCAGTAACCAGACTTCATCAGCAGAGGTGTATATCGTTACTTTATTATAGCACTCGTTGTTGCAGGAACAGTTAAAAAGTCGCTGAAGATATCCTGTTGAAGGAATTACCGCTCCCGTAGTAGGTAGGCACTGCATTTGTGGTAGCAAATAAATATGTTCTTTTCCTATTTATCTCAATATTTTACCAAATTTTCCTTTTCACATAAATAAAAGTTTGTTTTCAGGATGGTTTGGAACACCATCATATTAGTTAATATCATGGCTGTGTACATGGATAAAAATAAATAAAATAATTAAAAATAATACTATTCAGTTAGGCCACCGCCACAGTAGTGTATGGGTATATTGAGGACAATCCATTTTTAGGCCCAAATTTCATGTTTTTTTACCCCAAGTTTCAAGCTATTTACCCCAAATTTCAAGCTATTTTTATCAATGTTCAAACTTTTGCCCCCCCCCCCCCCAAGTTCATACTTTTTTACCTCCAAATTTCATGTTTTTTACATTCAGCCCCCAAAAAATCCGCCACGAATTCAGCACGCAAGATTTAGAACCAAAATCAAGGAAATCTAAGCTAAAATCAAGGAAATTTCTCGACTTTCAGGCAAATTTCCACATTTTCTAGAAAACGTTAATTTTGCAGGCGAGTAATCTAAATCAAGCAAATTTAAGCCAAAAATCAAGCAAATTTAAGTTAAAATCAAGTGAATATTAAAAACATTCAAATTAATATAAATTAATATATATTTTTAAGAGAACTCTATATCTTTTAAGCCTCTACATGACATAAAAACTTCCTTCTCATTTAGTAGTTTCAAAGAATTTTTGTCTAATATTTTCACATAGTGCTCTGGTAATGAAATTTTAAACTTGTCATCTAGAATACAATATATTTTTTTTTTTACCAAAATTTAATTCGCAAATTTTAAAATCTGTGGCAGTAAAACATTTGTTTTTTTTTCTATATATTGTAGTTTATTGAATTTAAACGAATTATTCAACTTCTTGAGGAGAGATTCCACTTTTTTTGTGTAATTTATAAAGAAACAAATTATTAAAGAAAATATTTTTTCATTCTCTTAATAAATTAATTTTCTTAATAAATACAATGGAAACTATGCTCGAAATGTAAAATAATAACCATAGCTAAGCAATGTAAAAAATGTGGCGAAGTATTAAACATTGAATGTTTTGTATCACATAAGATAAACATATTAGCACCTGTAAAAAATGTTCTGCTAAATATGCCAAAAATCAATATTTCTAAAAAAGAGAACATACTATGCGAATGTGGAAGATATATTTCTAAACTATAACTCGAAAAGCATAAAAATAGTAAATCGCACAATACCAATGAAATTCGACAGGATTATTCAACTAAGAAATGTGTAGTATATAATGAGAATAAATCTATCGATTCATTTTATCTTCATAAAGTGACTATAGACAAACATACAACAAAATGTAAAGAATGTTTTAATGAGAAAATATTATGTGAATGTGGAAAATATGTTTGTATTATATATCTCAAAGATCATAAAAACCTAAATCACACAATACATCAATAGATATTCTTAATGAAATTCAAAATTATAATTATCCAACAAAAACATGCATAGATTTTAACGGGAATAAATATATAAAATTGTTTTTTATTAATGAAAACACTAAAGACAAACATTCAACAATATGCAAACAATGCTGTAGTGAGAAATATTATCACAGACTAAGATAATATTTTTTAAGAATTATTATCGATAATTTACGCACTTTATTCCAGTATTTAAATTATTTTTTACATTTCTTCATTCCTTTATTTTTTAAAACATTTATAAATTTTTATTTCTTGTAAGTAAATATGGCTACGGATTATTCAGTAGTAGATCTGCGCGAAAGGAGAGTGACAGAGTTGAGAATTAAACATAAAAAAAAATATCCAAATTACGTAAAGATTATCTTATTACATGCATTATTACAAAAATTCGTCAAGCAGGAGAAAATCTAAATGATTTAACAGCTGTGGAACTAAGAACTAAAGCTAAAATAATTGATGTAACAAATATAAATAATTTAAGGAAAGTGTATTTAATTACAGGAATTATTAATGAGCAAAGCAAAATAAACTTTGCACATTTGCCATTTTCCTATACCAATATCATTGAATTATATAAGAAAGATAGAAATAAATTGAAAAAAAAAAATCCCATTTTCTAATCAGATATTTGTACAACCAATAAATAAAACTAACAATAATTTGCCCTTTACAATTAAAGAAGAAAATAAAAGTTTAGGTCAAATATTTGCTTTCAAAGAAAAAAATTTTAATGAATGCGTAGAGATAAGACAAATATTTGAAATTCGGGAAATTAGTCATAATTTCATAATTTTAATAAAGCTTTCAACATTTGGCAAGCAAATGTATTCGTATAAATAATATAGAAGGAACTCCAATATAAAAAAAAATGAATGCTGCTCGAAATGTTGTTCACACAGCAATGAAATCAGTAAGAAAATTAACTGGTTATAAACAAGGTGATCAAATGAAAATATTTGCAAATAATCGGAATTTTCACCACACTATTTCGGCCTCAAGAAATAACAATTTAATCGTGGAAAATTTACTTAATCAAATCGAAAGAGTAATTACATCGAATGAAAACGTAGATACAAAGGAAACTACTTTCGATATTGATATTTATACAGTTCCAAGAGGAAATGGAAACGAAATAAAATCGCCAATTTAACTAAATATATCAAAACAAAACAATGCATTAATCAAATTAACAATGATGATAATTTATGTGGCCCCAGAGCAATATTTACAGCTTTAACATACAAAACTAACATCATTTTGGATAGAGAATTAACGAATAATGAGATTATTTACATTAGAAAAGGAAGGAGAATTACCAGGAGAATTGGCTCGTGAACTTGGCAAAAGAATGGGGAAAAGTTGCTAAATTGGCTTCAGTGTAGACGGTATTATGGACGCTGAAAATTTTCTGAATATCGAGTTGTTTCAGCTGCACATTTCAAACATTCTCGAACTACGAAACCAACAACTATTTATTTGTAATTACACAACGAATATTACAATGTCATTAATAGCATGAAAGCATTTTTAGGCAGTGTTTATTATTGTAAAAAAAAATATGACAAACCGTACAGTAATTAAGATCAACACGAGTGTAAGAAAAATAATAAAAATATATCCAATCTATGTAAAAACCACAGCACGAGAAAGTTTTGGAAGGTGGAGATCGTGTTAGAATACTTTGCCAAAAATGTAACAGATATTGCTTTGGAGAGGAATGTTTTGCTAATCACGATGATGTATGTAAGGCAGTCTACAAGTGTAAAACTGGTATCAAAATATGATTGAGAAATTAAAAACACGCATGTGGTTATACCAAATGTTGGAATTGCTTGGAAATTGTGAAAACTGATGAACACAAATGCTACATGCAAGAGAAACAACAAAAAGGTGGTTTTTGCACCACAGTTTGAACTTGTAATGCCAAAATACTTTTTTTTTTTTTTTTTTACTACAAATCCACACAAGATACTGGTTTTCACACACCAAACTTTATATCTGTTCAAGATTTTTATGGTAACAAAAGTAATTTTAAAACAAAAAGTTTTGCGAATGGGTAATATCTGCAGAAAATAAAGGATATACATTTATTGCACACAATTCTAAAGGCCACGATTCTGTTTTATTTTAATATAATGTGTTAGAAATAGTATAAAACCCCAAACAACATATCAAGGTTAAAAAATTATGCAATTAAAAATATCGGGTCTAAATATCAAAATAATTGATAGTATAAACTTTATTCAAGGAAGTCTTGCAACATTTCCTAAAACATTTGGATTAGCAGAGCTTAAAAAAGGATAATTTCCACACTTTTTCAATATACCTGAAAATTAAAATGATGTTGGAAAAATTTCATCTACAAAATATTATGGAGTCAATACAATGAAACATGAACAACGAAAATACTTTTTAAAGTGGCTTGCCCAAAAAGTGAAAGAAAATTATTCCTTCGATTAAAAAAAAAAAAAAAAAAATACAGATGTATTTTATCTTGAACAAACATATTCCAGAGTGTCCAAACAACTTGCAAGAGACAACACAAACTTTCTATGTATATTTAGACAAGATGACACGAACCTAAGACATATTTATATTGATTTTGTTGGTGGCAACATGCCTTATGAAATATTGAAAGAGATCTGTGCAAAATGTTGTGACAAAGACTACGGGTTTATCGCAATAGATTTGAGTAGAAAAATGAACAGTGGTAAGTACAGAAATCAGATTCAACAGTTTTTAACTCACATCCAGATATCTCACTTTCATGCATCACTAGTTTTCCTCAACAGTCAGCAGTGCAACGCTTGATAACAGACTTCCAACTCACCCCTTCTCACCACATAAAGACTTAATTGTCGCCTCGCTCATCTTGTCGTGGTGGCTCAGTGGCAAGGCAAGGCGTCTGATTCCAAATGCGCAGGTCATGGGTTCGATCTCTGGTGTGAGCAGATAAGTTATTAATGTGAATATGTGGTGCCCATATTTGCACTATTAGATTTATCACCAAATCATTCGAAATTTGAGCCAAAAAACCTTGCTCTTGCTCATATATTCTATATATGAGTATTGGTACATATAAATTGCGTATTCACCATATTGTGTAAGTCACCAGATCATATGGGAGAGCACTAGAAATAAAAATAATAACTTCCCCACTTCATTTTAAAAAAATGGCCGGCCGAAGGTGAAGTGAGGAAGTTCTCCTCATGGAGTTTTGATGGTGCTAAATAAGGCCACAAAAATTGAGTCGCTGGCAAGGTATTAACTTACCTGTAAACTCAAAAAATAAACAGGTCTCTGGCACTGCATTAAGTTGCTCATAAAAGTATTTGCAATTTCTTAAAGAAAACATTTCACTAATAAATAAAGACAGTATTATTCTCACTATCACAAATACAAATTTTGTACTGCCCAAAAAAGATAATCAGACCAAATGTGTTATCTACTTTTTAAATAAATATGGATATCTAGAGGGTGATTTAAATTCACTTTCAAAAATTGACACTGAAAAGTTCGAAAGTTCTTTAAGAGTGTTTCAAGAATATTATAACACTTCTTCAATTAATAGAAAACTTGATAAAGAAACACTTAATTAAATCAATAAGCCAAGATGCGGTGTTAAGGATGAAATATTCACTAGTTATACATCAACCAACAAATGTAATAAAAATATTTTTAAATGGTATTTGCACTTGCAAATAATTCAATAACAAAGTTAGCAAAAGAGGCTTTTACAATTTGGCAAAAGCATACAAATTTGAAATTTGTTTGTGATAGAAATTCTCTGGATATACTTATAAAATACAAACAAGGTCAACATAAATATCAGAGATTATCTGCGTTTTGTAATACTAAATTATTCCATTTGGTAGTGCACTAACACATGATTTTTTCCAAATCAACAAAACAGTTTTTTTTTTAATTCATGTCAATAGGCAGGAATATAGGCATAATGATGGAAAACACACTACTGAAAATAAACTTTATTTACTAGCAGTTTTGATCCATGAAATTGGCCATGCACTGGGTATACAACATACAAGTGATGAAAATGCAATCATGTATCGATTCTTAAGAATGATTTGTTTGATTTGCAGTTGGACGACATCCAAAGCATTCAAAACTTTTATGGACCACCCCAAATAAAATAATTTTTAATGAAAATAAACCAATTGAGTTATGCAAAGATGATATGTAAAAACATTTTCTAATATTTATGATAAATTGAATATTTTTTACAATAAAAAAGTTTGGACAAAAAGTTTGAATGACAACAAAATTAATCAGTAAGCAAATTTTGATAGCAAAAATGATTCAGTTTTCACCAAGCAATTTCAATAATTTTATTATGTACCAAAAACCTTCAGGTAAGTTAGTTCTGTTTGTAGATTATGAAATTTATATGGTTGACTACCCTCGTAATAAACTTATTGATGGTTATCCAGAAGGATTGGATTAAGAGATGAATATAAATAAACGCTGATTTTAATTCAGGAAGAACTTTTATCTTCTTTAAAAAGGTGTATTATAGTGAAATAGATTAAAGACATTTCCAAATAAAAGAGACTGGCCTAATTAGCAAAAAATTTCCTCATTTACCAAATATGATAGTGTCAGCATTTAGAAACACAAATGGTTTTCTGTATTTCTTTACCAACAAACTTTCAGTGAATATAACAAATTTCAAAACAAAATGACTAGAGATGGTAAAAAATAGCATTTCCATGTTTGATATAAAGTGTGAATCTTATAACAAAATCATAAATAAAATGAAATAAATCGTTAATGACTTAGAAAATTTAACTTCTTAAGAGTTATATAATTCAATGAATTAGGTCTATATTCTTTAACTCTTTTATTTAAAGTTTTATTTTCTCATTAAAAAATACTTATTACTGTTTGCCCAATTTCATTTGTGCATAATTTCCAAAATTGAGTCAATTATAGATATATATAATAACAAACTTATTTACAAAGGTTAAAAAGTTTTTATGATTATTGATGAGGATATAATCAATGGTTTAAAGCCAAAGATATTGCTGAGATGGTAGAATATAAAGATACTAAAGATGCTATCAAAAACATGTAGATGTGGAAGATAATGCTAAATGAGAAGCAATTAGTAGAGGAAGCAAAATGCCACCCCTAATATATAATGAGAAAAATACAATTTTTATCACAGAATATGGTCTTTATGATCTAGCTATGAGCTCAAAATTACAAATCGCTAAAAAATTTAAAAAATGTGTTACACACAGTGTTATTTCTTCAATAAGAAAACATGGCGAATATAATATTTAAAAAAAAATGCATTTATACAAAGGCCAGATAAAGCATTTAAAGGATATAAATTTAATTAAATATGATTATATTGAAAATTTAAGAGTGTCAGTTGATCTGGCATTAGATGGAATAGTTCGCAGAAATGAGGTAATCAGAGAAATGACCCTACATGTTGTACCACATACACAAAATCAAAATTTATGGCCAACTTTTGTTGTATTAAAGTTATATGATGGTGATTCTGAATATGACTATTATGTCATTAGAACTCAAAGAAAAAATCTTCAAACAAGTTTGAATAGAATTAAAGATATACATCCAAATTGTATACAAATATTGAGATTTCATTATATTCCAAATTCAATCAATTTATATCAAAGAATGAAAGAAACATTGAATAACCACATTGAGTGTTTTTGTAAGTATTTTTATATTGCTGGAAATAATTATACTCAACAACAATTGAATAATGATATTAATAATCTTTATCGAATTGAGTGAGAAGCTAATTTTCAATATAAATGCGAAATGCCTCCCCTTACTTACAATGAAGAAAACACAATTTAGATTCACAAAACATCTGTTTTATTAATCCAAGTGTTATGAGAATTATCAAAAGCCAACCATTTTACATAAATTTTATTACCTTTAGTTATTAAAACTTTTTTGACCAAATACCCATCAGGATAGTTGGTTTTCATAATTTCGTATTCATAAAAACTACCCTTTATTCCTTCTCCTTTGTCATCTTTCAGTTTGTAAGTTGGCACATCATTACTTAAAACCTCAAAAATAGTAATAAATTCTGTTGTTAAAATATCTGTATAACCCTTTTCAAATATTTGTTTACTCTTGCTTATACAGACAATGTCGCCGATGTTTAATACCAATGTTTAATGCCGATAGTGCTATGCTTTGTATTGTTGTATTCTTTCACTAAATCATATAATATATTTACCCATTTGTAATTGCCATTTAAAGCAAATTTCTTCCACATTTTGTTCTTTATTGTACAATTATATTTTTTCACACAACTGGCTTTCATTTCACTGTATGTAGAGTAATGATTGATGTTATATTTTTGCATAAGTTCATTAATTATTTTATTATAAAAATCTATGCCATTGTCGCTTTGAATATTACACATTTTTCTGTTCAACAATATACATTCTAAAGCATTTGCTACATTTTTGACTGTTTTATCTTTAATTGTACAGCAAATGCATACTTTGAAAAAAAAAAAAAAAAAAACATCAATGATTGTCATAATATTTTTGTAACCATTGTTTTTATGTGATGTACCTTTTAAATTTCCGGTATCCATCTCAACAATATAAATTTTCCATAAATCATCAATTCCATATTAAATTACTTTTTTTTCTTGGAAAATTTTCTCCCCTTCTCTTACTTTTCGATTTTTTTTATTTTAAGAATGTTGATTTATTAGAATTGCATATAGAACATTAACTTTTCTGAGCTAATTACCCATTTTTTTTGTATTTTCATTTTTTATATTATTTTTTTTGGTGACTTTCTTGCATTTTTAATCTTTATAATTCGCGAATATTCCTATTGTTGTCGACATCCCATCAACAAAATAATTAGATAATTTATTAATTTTTTAATTTTAAAAGTTAGAAACTCACCTCTGTTAACATCAAAAGGGTTACTGTAATCTATTTTTGTAATTCCCTTAATAACACTTAGAGTATCATCACGTAAATTATCAGTAATTATTTTATAAACAGTACAATCCATCAAAAAAGAAAAGAAATTTACATCATCGTCTATGCGAAAAGTATTATTATTTTTATTCCACTTTCCACATAAATAAAATATATGAAATTTTTCTTCTTAAAATTTTTCAGATTTCTAGTATAAATTTTGCAATTTATCATTTAATTCTCTATCGGAGTATTATTTTCTTTTTTCAACTTTTGTGTTAACAAGTGCGTCACAATAATTAAAAACTGATTTGTTTAATTTTTGCAATTTATCACCTATTTCTTTATCGACATATATATTATTGACAGCATATTTTCTGTCTATGGGATCATCTGTATTATTAATTCTACGATTTTGAATAGAAACATAGTCTGTTGTTTAAACAAACACTTTACTAAGCTGATCTCATAAAGCAGAAACCATAATATTGTATTTTGATTCTATATATGTTTTTAAATCAGAAACACTAGTATTGCATTTTGAGTCGACATCTGTTTTTAAAGCGTAGTCAGAAACGATAGTTTTATATTTTGAATCTACTTCATTTTTAGTGCCTGCTTTGCATTATTTATATCTTATTCTAAAGTATAATCAGAAACAGTAGTATTAAATTTTGAATCGACATCCTTTTTTAGTGCATATTCTGCTATATGTATATCAAAAAATCTTTTATTGGCCGCATTTTTAGTATTTATAGGTTCGCCTATATTAACATTTCTATGCCCTAGAAAAGAAACACAAGATTTTGTATGATAAAAACAGTCGGATAGTTCACTTTGTAAAGAAGAAACACTGAAATTGCATTGTAAATCTACATATGTTTTTAAAGCATAGACACTATTGTCAAAAATTTTTTTTGTAAAGATTTGATTAATGGTTTTCCAAATATATCTGTCATTTGATAACAAAGATATTATATCTTTAAACTTAAAATCTCTCGAAAAAAGGAGTAAAACAATTAAACATAGAAGTCCACATATAACTGAATCAAAATTCTGAATTCTATTATCATTGTAGTAAACATTTGTGTTTTTGAAATAATTAATTAAATTGTTAGGAATATTGCCTCCAAATGAGTCGAAATAGTAAACAAAGTGGTTTTCTTTAAAATAGCAAACCCAATGAGTACCAGCATTTGTTGAAATGTCGAAATTATACACAGCACACTTATTTTTGTGCAAACTTTTTGGTAATTCGTCAATCATGTAAACATTTATGAAATTTTCTATATTTAATATTTTTACATATTTTTCAATGTCGATATTAGACAGCGGGTATATATTCAAATCCTTTTGGTCTTGCCCTCTTTTTTGCAACTAAACCACTCCCTGCTTTATTTTCCATTGCCATATTGGTGTCTGTTCTGCTAATTCTCTTTTATTTTTTCTAGTTTGTTCAACAGAATTGTCAATTCCACACGAGCTCCTCCAGCTAAGGTACCAAGTGTACCTAAAGCAGCAAGTATAATAGGAATAATTCCTCCATGGCGTAAACCACTTCCATATTTTTCTTTGGCCATCTCTTTGACTGTTGGTAGTGATAAAGTTAATTTGAAACTTTTACCTTCTTTTAATTTTTTATTTTTTCTCTCAAATTTGATCTTTTGTTAAAAATTATCTATACCCAAATCTTTTAATTTCTGAAAGGGAATATCGAAAGTTATATATTTTTTACTTATAAATGAAGATAACAAATATATGTATAATCAATAAAACATTTTAATTCCCCAAGCTAATTTAATTTTTGTAAACTATGTTGAAGCAACAGCAGCAGAAGCAATTTTTTCAACAATCGGTGTGTTTTTATCTAACATAATTTCTTTAGCTTCTTTCTGTAAAATTTTGATCAGCTTCATGTCTAGATTCTAGATCTTTATGATTTATATAAGCAATATCGGGATATTTACATGCTTCATCTAGTTTATTTATTCCTGTGTCACCTGTTTCTAGTTTTTCATTTAATTTTGTAAATGGTCCACAATAATTATAGCCAGGCAAATACATTTCGGGCAAATTTTAACTACTTAATGCCCAATTTATAATACCTATCCCATGGTGTCTTTAATTCAAAAATGAGTGTGGAATTACATTTAAAACTCTTATAAGATAAGGCATTCCTTTTGGATTATTAACAAAAATATTAGAAAATGTATTGTCCAACATATTCATTATGCTTACTTTTCCATTGTAATAATTGTTATTACAAGCATGTTCTTCACCTTGATTAAATTTCTAACATCATCAATCCAAACATATTCTTTTGGTGAATTATTGTATTTTTTATGCCTTCTCCAGATCTAGGAGTTCTTGGAGAAATTTTTTTTCTGGTTGTGTTTGGTGCTGTTCTTGAATACGATTATTTTATATATTTATGATAAATAGGTCCAATTATTTTTCTGTATTTCCAACTTCTATTCGAGTTTATGTTCTTTCTTGGATTATATTCTTGGTATGCGACACTGGTATCTAAAACATTTTTTTGTGTAGTTATCATTGTCATTACCTGTAAAATTGTCCTTAAGATCCTTTTTTTTTTTGCTAAATAATTATGAAGTCCTTCTGTTAATTTATATTCTTTATTTTTAACAGATGTTCTATCATCGTCTATCTTTACTTGTGTATTACCTATGTTAAACTTTTGTCCTTCTGCACGTAAACCATATTGAGTATCAATAACATTTATTGTTTTTGAAATTTCTTTTACGACATTTATAGTAGAATAAGACGTGGTACTTTTTATGGGTAAAACTGCCCATTCGCTCTTCCAAATTAGGAGAATATTATTCTGAGAATAACTCTCTTTCAAACAATGTTTCTTCTGGTGTTGGTGGATAATCTAATTTTTTTTTTGCTGCAACTGGAACTAGTGGTGTTATTAAATTTTTGTTTTCTTCGCTTACATGTTCTACTTTTTAACCAATATTTCGTAATTCATCAATTAACGGTAGATCTTTCTTCTTATTTTTTCATATTCCACTTCATGGTGTTTTTTATAATTTTTGTATCCTTCAATGAGTATTTAACTCGAGAAACGTTCTTCAAATCTCTCATTTATATATAATTTTTCTTCTTCTAAATGAGTTATAAAAGTATCGAGAGTTTCAAAAGACAAACTGTTCCCCCAACTGATCAAACTAGGGGGAATTTAAATGTTTACAATAATAGAATCGAATTTGATATTCCTATAGGTGATGGGTTTTTCTTTTACAAATGTTTTTATGTTTATGAGCAATATGAATTACAAAAGAGAGATATGGTTGAAGATGCGGCAAAATATGTGAAAGAAAATAATATTGATGTTTGTTCCTACTTTTTTCTTTTTCAATTTTCTAGAGCAGAAATTTCAAAATATGGAAATACTCTCGAAGCTCTTGATAATCCAGGTATAACATCAACAATAATGAATGCTTTATTAAAATCCCCAAGTGAACAAAATTAGTTACAGTTTTCTGGTGTTTATAATAAATATAAAGTAAAATCTGCTCATAATCATAAAACAAATGAAATAACGTATCCTCTTAGATATTTGTTTGGTTTTGTTCATGCCAACAATGATATTTATTGGAAAGTCGGTTATAAAATTACTTTTTAAGAAATTCGTCTGATAACAACTGTTTATTTGTTTACGAAACAAAAGATGCAGCTGGTGTGGTTCAGAAAAACTATGCTGATCCAGGTATAATTGTTATTGAAAAATTAGAAATTATGTGGCTTATTGTTGAATACGAATCTAACACAGCAATTTCAATTAAAGAAACAATATACAAACACCCTAAAATACCTATTAGTTTTTATTATTGCCAATTTTAGAAAAAGAAGTCCCAGCTGGAACTGTTTTTAACATTGATACGAAATATCAGTTTAATAATTTACAATTTGACATGCCCGATTTAGTAATTGTTGGGTTTCAAACTTATAGAAAAAATCGTGTTGAATAGTATGTCCACGCGTCTATGTTTGACCATTGTAATGTGAAAAATATTTGTTTTAAAAATGGTAGAAATAAAATTTTTCCAAAAGAAAATTGAAATCTAGATATTGAAAATGGTGTTTGTGATAAAATATACCTTGCTTATAGTGATTTTAGAAATTCAAAAACAAAACTGGATACTATATGTAGAAATAATGAACTTTATTATAAACCAACTGTAAACTTCGAAGGCAATATTAATTATTATTCATTTTTGGGGCGAAGACCATTGTATATTTTTGATTGCTTATATAGAAAAACGACTGTAGTTAAAGAAAAAACTAATATAAAAATTAATGTTGATTTTAATAAAATTGTTGAAGCAGGTACCATTTGCAATGTTGTTTTAATTAGTAAACGAAATCCTACTTATGATTATTTGAAAGAGAAGATTACTGAAGATATATCATTTTTTAAAATTAATAAATGGAGGATGTAAACGATTTTACAGACACAACAAATTGTTTCGGCAGATTAATACACTTTTTAGATGTATTGTAAGTTGTTTGATCGAATAAAAAATAATTTTGTTAAACCTGAATGAGTTTTTTCCTTTCTCTTAATAATTTTTTCTTGTATAAATAAAAATGCCGGTTATCTTGCAGTTTAACAAGCTTTTTAAAGATGGTTGTAAATCAACTACGCCTTCCTATGAATTAGAGATATAGCTGCTGACGCACTCAGAGAATAAGTTTACAAATTTCATCGAAATATACAAAGTTTACAATTAACACTATTCGAAAACATTAACGATAAATATGTAATTCATGAAATAGAGGTGACTTTGAGAAGATAGAAGAAGTTTTTAAAAAGTTAGTAGAGTTTGGAATAATATCAATTGTTTTTTAATATTTTTACTTTATCTTACCTTATTTTACTTGATTTTGGGTTAAATTTGCTTGATTTAGATTGCTCACCTTCCAAATTAACGTTTTCTAGAAAACATGAACATTTGCGTAAAACCGAGAAATTTGCTTGATTTTAGCTTAAATTTGCTTGATTTTGGTTATAAATCTTGCGTGCTCGATTCGTGCCGGTTTTTTTTGGGGGCTGAAATTCAAACGTGAAATTCGATGTAAAAACACAAAATTTGGAGTAAAAACCATGAAATTCGGGGGGTAAAAAAGCATGAACTTTTTGATGGGGGGGGGGGGGGGGGGGGCTAAAAGTTTGAACATCGATGAAAAAAAAAGCTTGGAATTTTGGGTAAAAAATATGAAGTTTGGGCCTAAAAATGGATTGTCCTCAATATACCCATATACAACTCACCACATCCCCAAAAATACAAGTTTGCAGGAGAGCATTATGAAAGTGCCTACTGAAGCCAAATACCGTATAATGATGTACGGACACAAATATATTTTTAATTTGTTAACTAAATATGTGGCCACATTAAGTTCTGTATACATATCTTTTAAAGGTGAGGGCGTATTTCTCTACTGTGAGATATCTATAGATTCAGATACTATAGTATGAAATATTGCATAATACAGTTCTTAGTGTATTACATTTTAGGTTAATAATATTTATGTAGTCCCAATCAACCATCTGATGTCCGTCCATTTATGAAAAGGCTAGAAATACATTTACAATTATTCTTACAACCATTTTCTTAACGTTCATGGACGTGTTGTTCACGAAGAACATTGGTTGCCGGTGTTGTATGCAAAGTAGTTTAAATGGCCTGTGCAATCAGTCTACTTGTAGATAAGATGTTTTTAATCTTCACTACAATGCCATTTCATGACTGACTGGCGCTACTAATCATACAGAATTATTTACTACCTTTCCTTGGTCGCTTGTTTTAAGCATAGATCACAATATTTCATTGTAACAATATAATACACAACTGATTATAACTGGGAGGCTCGTCCGTAATAAGAACCCGCATATTCGGCGAACACAAATTAATAGTCCCTTACATATACAGATTGGGGCTGAATTCGACCGAAAAATTTCTTGAGGCCATTCCTTATGCAAAATCAAGTGGCAAATATACGGGACACTTTGTATCTAAAATTAATATTAAGGGTAAAATAAGTCCCCGAAAATGGAGATTTCTGAATGTTTTTTCGCGAAATATCTGAAACCAGGTGAGATGTAAGTACAATTTACGGAACATTGTTTTATGTTATTGGGATCTTAAACCTAAGAGTAAATTCACAATAATGACACCCCCCGTCAGGAAAATAACAGGGGTGAGTGGCGGCCATCTTATTACTGACAACTTCGTTACCGTCGGGAATTACGAACCTTTGATTCTTGATTATTTAGCAGTATGACCTACGAAACAAAAATGTTTCCCTCGTTGAAACCCCCCTAGGACCCACCGTTTTCATTTAAAACGCACACAAAAATTCTGCTAGATTCTGTTGCAGCAATACAGTGCCTCGTTCGTAGGCAGTACTCCATGCCTGCGTGTATGGTAAGCTGCTGTTCCCACAGTACAAACAATGGCGGAGGACATTTATTTACATACAGTGCATTAAGAAGCCTACAATATGGCCTTCGACAAGATATTCCAGGCTACAGTCGGTGTAAGAATCCGTTTATGAAGTATTGGCATTGCCTACATGCCTGGACCTGTATTGCTGGCACTGCTGTGTACTGTAAAGACTGTTGTTTATGTGCCTGGACCTGTATTGCTGGCACTGCTGTGTACTGTAAAGACTGTTGTTTATGTGCCTGGACCTGTATTGCTGGCACTGCTGTGTACTGTAAAGACGGTTGTTTATGTGCCTGGACCTGTATTGCTGGCACTGCTGTGTACTGTAAAGACTGTTGTTTATGTGCCTGGACCTGTATTGATGCTGGCACTGCTGTGTACTGTAAAGACTGTTGTTTATGTGCCTGGACCTGTATTGCTGGCACTGCTGTGTACTGTAAAGACTGTTGTTTATGTGCCTGGACCTGTATTGCTGGCACTGCTGTGTACTGTAAAGACTGTTGTTTATGTGCCTGGACCTGTATTGCTGGCACTGCTGTGTACTGTAAAGACTGTTGTTTATGTGCCTGGACCTGTATTGCTGGCACTGCTGTGTACTGTAAAGACGGTTGTTTATGTGCCTGGACCTGTATTGCTGGCACTGCTGTGTACTGTAAAGACTGTTGTTTATGTGCCTGGACATGTATTGCTGGCACTGCTGTGTACCGTAAAGACGGTTGTTTATGTGCCTGGACCTGTATTGCTGGCACTGCTGTGTACGTAAAGACGGTTGTTTATGTGCCTGGACCTGTATTGCTGGCACTGCTGTGTACCGTAAAGACGGTTGTTTATGTGCCTGGACCTGTATTGCTGGCACTGCTGTGTACCGTAAAGACTGTTGTTTATGTGCCTGGACCTGTATTGCTGGCACTGCTGTGTACTGTAAAGGCGTTGTTTATGTGCCTGGACCTGTATTGCTGGCACTGCAGTGTACTGTAAAGACGGTTGTTTATGTGCCTGGACCTGTATTGCTGGCACTGCAGTGTACTGTAAAGACGGTTGTTTATGTGCCTGGACCTGTATTGCTGGCACTGCTGTGTACTGTAAAGACGGTTGTTTATGTGCCTGGACCTGTATTGCTGGCACTGCTGTGTACTGTAAAGACGGTTGTTTATGTGCCTGGACCTGTATTGCTGGCACTGCTGTGTACTGTAAAGAGGTTGTTTATGTGCCTGGACCTGTATTGCTGGCACTGCTGTGTACTGTAAAGACTGTTGTTTATGTGCCTGGACCTGTATTGCTGGCACTGCTGTGTACTGTAAAGACTGTTGTTTATGTGCCTGGACCTGTATTGCTGGCACTGCTGTGTACTGTAAAGACTGTTGTTTATGTGCCTGGACCTGTATTGCTGGCACTGCTGTGTACTATAAAGACGGTTGTTTATGTGCCTGGACCTGTATTGCTGGCACTGCTGTGTACTGTACAGACGGTTGTTTATGTGCCTGGACCTGTATTGCTGGCACTGCTGTGTACTGTAAAGACTGTTGTTTATGTGCCTGGACCTGTATTGCTGGCACTGCTGTGTACTGTAAAGACGTTGTTTATGTGCCTGGACCTGTATTGCTGGCACTGCTGTGTACTGTAAAGACGGTTGTTTATGTGCCTGGACCTGTATTGCTGGCACTGCTGTGTACTGTAAAGACTCTTGTTTATGTGCCTGGACCTGTATTGCTGGCACTGCTGTGTACTGTAAAGACGGTTGTTTATGTGCCTGGACCTGTATTGCTGGCACTGCTGTGTACTGTAAAGACTGTTGTTTATGTGCCTGGACCTGTATTGCTGGCACTGCTGTGTACTGTAAAGACTGTTGTTTATGTGCCTGGACCTGTATTGCTGGCACTGCTGTGTACTGTAAAGACTGTTGTTTATGTGCCTGGACCTGTATTGCTGGCACTGCTGTGTACTGTAAAGACTGTTGTTTATGTGCCTGGACCTGTATTGCTGGTACTGCTGTGTACTGTAAAGACTGTTGTTTTGTGCCTGGACCTGTATTGCTGGCACTGCTGTGTACTGTAAAGACTGTTGTTTATGTGCCTGGACCTGTATTGCTGGCACTGCTGTGTACTGTAAAGACTGTTGTTTATGTGCCTGGACCTGTATTGCTGGCACTGCTGTGTACTGTAAAGACGGTTGTTTATGTGCCTGGACATGTATTGCTGGCACTGCTGTGTACTGTAAAGACGGTTGTTTATGTGCCTGGACCTGTATTGCTGGCACTGCTGTGTACTGTAAAGACGGTTGTTTATGTGCCTGGACCTGTATTGCTGGCACTGCTGTGTACTGTAAAGACTGTTGTTTATGTGCCTGGACCTGTATTGCTGGCACTGCTGTGTACTGTAAAGACTGTTGTTTATGTGCCTGGACCTGTATTGCTGGCACTGCTGTGTACTGTAAAGACTGTTGTTTATGTGCCTGGACCTGTATTGCTGGCACTGCTGTGTACTGTAAAGACGGTTGTTTATGTGCCTGGACCTGTATTGCTGGCACTGCTGTGTACTGTAAAGACGGTTGTTTATGTGCCTGGACCTGTATTGCTGGCACTGCTGTGTACTGTAAAGACGGTTGTTTATGTGCCTGGACCTGTATTGCTGGCACTGCTGTGTACTGTAAAGACTGTTGTTTATGTGCCTGGACCTGTATTGCTGGCACTGCTGTGTACTGTAAAGACTGTTGTTTATGTGCCTGGACCTGTATTGCTGGCACTGCTGTGTACTGTAAAGACTGTTGTTTATGTGCCTGGACCTGTATTGCTGGCACTGCTGTGTACTGTAAAGACGGTTGTTTATGTGCCTGGACCTGTATTGCTGGCACTGCTGTGTACTGTAAAGACTGTTGTTTATGTGCCTGGACCTGTATTGCTGGCACTGCTGTGTACTGTAAAGACTGTTGTTTATGTGCCTGGACCTGTATTGCTGGCACTGCTGTGTACTGTAAAGACGGTTGTTTATGTGCCTGGACCTGTATTGCTGGCACTGCTGTGTACTGTAAAGACGGTTGTTTATGTGCCTGGACCTGTATTGCTGGCACTGCTGTGTACTGTAAAGACTGTTGTTTATGTGCCTGGACCTGTAATGCTGGCACTGCTGTGTACTGTAAAGACGGTTGTTTATGTGCCTGGAAATGTATTGCTGGCACTGCTGTGTACTGTAAAGACGGTTGTTTATGTGCCTGGACCTGTATTGCTGGCACTGCTGTGTACTGTAAAGACTGTTGTTTATGTGCCTGGACCTGTATTGCTGGCACTGCTGTGTACTGCAAAGACTGTTGTTTATGTGCCTGGACCTGTATTGCTGGCACTGCTGTGTACTGCAAAGACTGTTGTTTATGTGCCTGGACCTGTATTGCTGGCACTGCTGTGTACTGTAAAGACGGTTGTTTATGTGCCTGGACCTGTATTGCTGGCACTGCTGTGTACTGTAAAGACTGTTGTTTATGTGCCTGGACCTGTATTGCTGGCACTGCTGTGTACTGTAAAGACGGTTGTTTATGTGCCTGGACCTGTATTGCTGGCACTGCTGTGTACTGTAAAGACTGTTGTTTATGTGCCTGGACCTGTATTGATGGCACTGCTGTGTACTGTAAAGACGGTTGTTTATGTGCCTGGACCTGTATTGCTGGCACTGCTGTGTACTGTAAAGACTGTTGTTTATGTGCCTGGACCTGTATTGCTGGCACTGCTGTGTACTGTAAAGACTGTTGTTTATGTGCCTGGACCTGTATTGCTGGCACTGCTGTGTACTGTAAAGACTGTTGTTTATGTGCCTGGACCTGTATTGCTGGCACTGCTGTGTACTGTAAAGACGGTTGTTTATGTGCCTGGACCTGTATTGCTGGCACTGCTGTGTACTGTAAAGACTGTTGTTTATGTGCCTGGACCTGTATTGCTGGCACTGCTGTGTACTGTAAAGACTGTTGTTTATGTGCCTGGAACTGTATTGCTGGATCTGCTGTGTACTGTAAAGACTGTTGTTTATGTGCCTGGACCTGTATTGCTGGCACTGCTGTGTACTGTAAAGACTGTTGTTTATGTGCCTGGACCTGTATTGCTGGCACTGCTGTGTACTGTAAAGACGGTTGTTTATGTGCCTGGACCTGTATTGCTGGCACTGCTGTGTACTGTAAAGACTGTTGTTTATGTGCCTGGACCTGTATTGCTGGCACTGCTGTGTACTGTAAAGACTGTTGTTTATGTGCCTGGACCTGTATTGCTGGCACTGCTGTGTACTGTAAAGACTGTTGTTTATGTGCCTGGACCTGTATTGCTGGCACTGCTGTGTACTGTAAAGACGTTGTTTATGTGCCTGGACCTGTATTGCTGGCACTGCTGTGTACTGTAAAGACGGTTGTTTATGTGCCTGCACCTGTATTGCTGGCACTGCTGTGTACTGTAAAGACGGTTGTTTATGTGCCTGGACCTGTATTGCTGGCACTGCTGTGTACTGTAAAGACTGTTGTTTATGTGCCTGGACCTGTATTGCTTGCACTGCTGTGTACTGTAAAGACTGTTGTTTATGTGCCTGGACCTGTATTGCTGGCACTGCTGTGTACTGTAAAGACTGTTGTTTATGTGCCTGGACCTGTATTGCTGGCACTGCTGTGTACTGTAAAGACTGTTGTTTATGTGCCTGGACCTGTAATGTTGGCGTGGCACTGCTGTGTACTGTAAAGACTGTTGTTTATGTGCCTGGACCTGTATTGCTGGCACTGCTGTGTACTGTAAAGACGGTTGTTTATGTGCCTGGACCTGTATTGCTGGCACTGCTGTGTACTGTAAAGACTGTTGTTTATGTGCCTGGACCTGTATTGCTGGCACTGCTGTGTACTGTAAAGACGGTTGTTTATGTGCCTGGACCTGTATTGCTGGCACTGCTGTGTACTGTAAAGACTGTTGTTTATGTGCCTGGACCTGTATTGCTGGCACTGCTGTGTACTGTAAAGACTGTTGTTTATGTGCCTGGACCTGTATTGCTGGCACTGCTGTGTACTGTAAAGACTGTTGTTTATGTGCCTGGACATGTATTGCTGGCACTGCTGTGTACTGTAAAGTCTGTTGTTTATGTGCCTGGACCTGTATTGCTGGCACTGCTGTGTACTGTAAAGACTGTTGTTTATGTGCCTGGACATGTATTGCTGGCACTGCTGTGTACTGTAAAGACTGTTGTTTATGTGCCTGGACCTGTATTGCTGGCACTGCTGTGTACTGTAAATACGGTTGTTTATGTGCCTGGACATGTATCGCTGCAGCCGAAGCTTTATGTATGTACGTTTTGTACAAAAGCGGTGGTCCTAGTCAGTTGCGATTAGAGGATCTGTGTGTTACCTAGGTCATAGCGTTAAATAAATAAGCATCAACTGTGAATGAGTCTTATAAAATACTCTGTTATTAATAAATCAGGGACAGAGCAAAGTGGAGCAATAGTAACATGTTGGATTTGCATTCGGGAGGACGCGTGTTCTAATCCTGGTCAGGCCATCCAATATTCTGTTTACCATGGTTTCCTGAAGTCACTCCAGGTAAACGCTGTAATGGCTCCTTAATAAAGGCCATGGCTAAATTCTTCCTCAGTTCCCTTAAAGTGCTTGGTTGTATGTTCCTGTGTCTAATGACCTCGCTTGCGACGAGATATTACACTCACAAACTAAACATGCACAGGTAGTCGTACTGAATTATTGGTGTGTAAACAAGTGTTACTATTGACAAACGACATGTCGATAGTCAAAAGTATCGTTCCCGTAATGTAACACTGCAACGCTGTTGGGCCATTCGTTTGCGAGCAAACATCTAACTATGTGTCAGATGCATGTGTCCGACAATTGTTGGTGCAGCGATATGAACTGTGCGTCAAACATGGGGACCGTACAATAGAGCTTTTCCTATAAAAGCGTTTGTGATAAATGTTTCTACAATAAAAAATATGGAATGCCACAGCTTTTGTTGTTAGATGCAATGTGTTACCTGATACTACCCAAATGTGATGCATTTTAATGGCATTGCTTTACACTACTGCACCAAATGTTTCAACATTCAAAAGCCCGCACAGTACACAGCAACGGCGATACAGTTCCAGGTGCATAGGCAATAACAGTATCTTTACGTCCTGTATGGAATCACACACCGACAGTCGCCACAATCGAACAGTTGTGTATGTTTATTAATGTATGGTATGCATTGTATACAGTAGGTGTCAACCATGTCCGCCGCCATTGGCTGTGCTGTGGCTATACACACGGGTATAATGGCCTGCATACCAGGTGCTGTATCGCTGCAGCGGAATATTTGTGTGCGTTTTAAACGAAAATGATGGGTCCTAGGCAGTTGCAACATGGATACCATTTTTATTTCTTATTTATGCTGCTCAATAAACCAGCATAAAATGTTCATAATTCGTAAAGGTAACGGCGTAACGGCGAGTGTTATTATTGTGCACTTACTCTTAACTTGAAGATCCCGATAACATAAAACAATGTTCCGCGAATTGTACTTTCATTTCACCTGGTTTCCGATATTTCGCAAAAATACATTCTACAATCTCAATTTTCGGGGACTTATTTTGCCCTTAATATTTAGTTTAGGTACAAAATGTCCTACGTATTTGCCACTTGATTGTGCATAAAGAATCATCTCACGAAGTTGGTTGGTCGAATTCAGCCTCATCCTGTATACTAGAGCTATTTATCGTTTGTTAATCTGCTAATACTTTATGAGAAACTTTATACTACCTGATTGTTTACTAGATCACCGTTTCACATGGCAGGTCTCAATATCTCCGCTACATTCATAATAATTCAACAAATGAATAACTTTGAGTCTACATTCCCACTGAATAGAGTCGCTAAATACTCTGAGCAAGATTAACAATGACAATTATAATAAATATTATATTTGAAGATTATTCTGGATCGGCCTATATACTAAACCAAACGTTCGTTTTGGAGTTTATGTTTCTCTCATTCCATACTGTTTCTAGTTGTGTTTATGTTCCTCCCTTTATAGAGAAATCGTGCCTTAGCGCCTGAAGGGTAGATCACCGTTTCTTCGCCTGGTCAGCGCGGGTAGCAGCGCTAAGTGTAGGGTGAAGAGATTTGGCTGGGTCTTAGTCGCCAGATATTGGAGTTGTGGCCCTGGGGACTCTGAGGGGTGGAAAAGGGAGTAGTCTCTACAGAACATTCCTTTCCCCCTCCCAAGGCTAACCATGGGGGTTCGTACCCCCCTCTCCTCACCAAGAAGTCGTGAAACCGGTATTTGTGGACTGTTCCCCTCCCTTTTCAGCCCTACGATAATGGCAACCGGAACTCTACTGTCCTCACACAGGCCACAGGGAGGCAACATCCGTCGGGCAGGCCATGCCTTGCACTTGAGACACCTATTCGCCTCGCGCGGACTTTATCAGTTACGCCGCGCCAGTCAGATAGTTCTGTCTATGTATCATTATTTCTGGCAATAATTGAAACATTTAATCAATTAGTGCAAAATGCAACTTAATTTACAGACCTGGTAACACAGTATTCGGTCTGGGATTCATCGCTGGTATGTTATTAGATAAAATCTGTCAAGGGTGTGTCAGTAAAAAATATCTTACGACTAGAATCGAAAATATATTATAAGAGTTTAAAATTTAGCTTCGCCTAAAATGATTCCTCGAAATTGCTGGGCCTGTATCGATTAATTAAATTTGTGCAAATAGAATCTTCAATCATTCACTGGAATACATACCAAACTTAATACTAGTTTTAATCATTTTGCTGAGAAAAAAAACGCAATTTACTTTACAGGGAAATTGACATTCGTTGACCTATTGGTATTTCTTTATTAAAAGTGCAATAAAATAAAGTTAATTTTATAAAGCTTTCTTGTGCGTAAAAACTGGCTAGCATCTTCCCTCCAATGATTAATATGAATGAAATCATTTGACTATGTAAATATTGACTCTCCGAGTACACTCTAAACTTGAAACTGTGAGAATGGAGCCAACTCAGTGAAAACAGTGAGAATTGGGCAACTCATCATTGCAGATAACTAATTTCACTGGTTTGTTTGTGATTCCCACTGAGTGTCAGGAATTACACTGCATTAAATCACGTATTTACAATTAAATAACTTGATTTCCCGGTTATCAGTAGCGTTCCAAGTGACTTACAGTGAATGTTATGTCACTGTTTTGAGATCACTGATTCGGACTAGAGAGTATAGCGTAATTGGATCTGTTCTGAAAGATTAACCAAATTTAATGAACCTACCTTAATACAGTCACATTGAAACATATGAAAATAATTTGTAAATCTTCTGAGTTATATTTCCTTCACTGGGACATCTTCAAATTCGCATAAGTGTGTTAAAATTATTGATATTATATTTATTGTAACATTTATACACATGGACAGCCATTGACTGCATGCATAATTACTTCATATTACAAATACGATACACTTTTTGCTATGCAAGTGCCGTGTTGTTAGACCGCATTGAGGAGTTTTTACAGTTTTAATATGATCATTTCACCCAAGGGAAAGGACTTTTACTATTTGTTCCATTAAGAGTATTTTATTGATTCTCATTATATACATTTTACTGAGAATACTTCATTATAGATTGGGGAGGGGCGGGACGAGGTGGGTCACCCACCACAGAGCCAGACCCCGCATTACGGGAGCTCACGGCAGGTGCGAGCTACAGCATGTGACAGTATGCTAGCTGGTTCCTTGCATACACCTGTCTTGTAACACTGGCCAGAACATGTATATAAACTTTATGTATTTTACATGAATAATATTTTTAGTTAGTAAAGAGTTTTGTTAAATTAAAATTTTTAGCAGCAAGTTAGTTTGTAATGTAATTGAAAATTCAACTGCAAATGTGCATTTCTGATATTATATAAATACAGCTATTTTTGATAAACTAAAAGGAAAGTAATTTTTTTACGGATTATATTTAATAATAATCAAATGTAAATATTCAAAAATAATTTTGGATACGAATTTTTGATAAAAATTTGTTGGCCAGTGTAACATAACAATAACCCACCCACCCAGAGACGGAGCAAGTAGCTCAGTTGTTTCACTGGTACATCAGTGAAATATTATTACAGAGACGGAGCAAGTAGCTCAGTTGTTTCACTGGTACGTCAGTCAAATATTATTACTGAGACGGAGCAAGTAGCTCAGTTGTTTCACTGGTACATCAGTCAAATATTATTACAGAGACGGAGCAAGTAGCTCAGTTGTTTCACTGGTACATCAGTAAAATATAATTACAGAGACGGAGGAAGTAGCTCAGTTGTTTCACTGGTACATCAGTCAAATATAATTACAGAGACGGAACAAGTAGCTCAGTTGTTTCACTGGTACATCAGTCAAATATTATTACAGAGTCGGAGCAAGTATCTCAGTTGTTTCACTAGTACATCAGTCAAATATTATTACAGAGACGGAGCAAGTAGCTCAGTTGTTTCACTGGTACGTCAGTCAAATATAATTACAGAGACGGAGCAAGTAGCTCAGTTGTTTCACTGGTACATCAGTCAAATATTATTACAGAGACGGAGCAAGTAGCTCAGTTGTTTCACTGGTACGTCAGTCAAAAAATAAACCACTGAGAAAACAGTGAAAAAAATGACTGCCGAATAAGTGGGAAATGTCACTGAATTAATCAGTGAAGTAAATATGATATTTTTTCACTGGTTCATCAGTCAAATTCACTGGAGTGAGCCGACCTCCCGTGGCGCAGTCGGCTTGTGCGCCACCGATCTGGGGTGCGGAAGGCTCTGGGTTCGTTAATTTAAGATAGGCTCATAAGTTAGTCTGTAAGCCGTCCCCTGCCAAGCCCTCAAGCATAAACCCGGAGGACGTTAAAAAGTCCCTTACAATAAAATACACTGAAGCGACTGCTCTATCAGTCAAATGCGTCTGACTTATTCGGATTTAGGCGGTCGGCCGGGCCTGCCCTAGCCCTGCACCGCGCCGGGCCCGGCCCGCGTGTGCTGCCCAATACCTCTCCATGTATCATCAACACTGGACGAGTTATAACCTCAAGTTATAAGTGTGTCCTCTGATAGTTCAAACATATCATTAATACTCATCGTGCAGTTTGAAGGTTCTGCAGCTTCGGTTTTCGAAGAACCTGTGACAGGGTCCATCAAACAGTTCGCCACATGCAGATTTAGTGGACAGGGATGGCTGTCGCCCTCCTTGCTGGTCTGAATGTGCAGATAATGGTCCTGACTGGACAAGTGATTCAGACTTTGAGGACTGGCCTTCGAGTAGGCTTTCAGGTTTCGTACGAAAACCGAAATGATTGTATCATTAGCTAAGAGGGTGTGTCTAAAAATGTTTTAATAGATACATCAAATTTTGTTAGGGTAGGTTAAATGTATTTCGTTAGCGAATGTTTTATTGAATGGTAAATACATTATATATGTAAAGAAAGATTCTAATGTTGTCAATAAAATGTATTTATAATTTTTTTAATGAAAAAATAATAACTTATTGTACTAACCCAGTTTTGTTGTTAGTTATTTTCATTAGATGTAAAATGCTGAACCTTAACAAAAAAATCCATTTAACTTGAATCATCGGTTAAGATGTTTGATCTTTGTTAGTGTCGCACACCTGTTGTAACCCAAGGAAACCTGACTTAACCTAACCTAAACTAACCCGTCCTGGAGATTGCCGTGTGTTCCCGGTCTCCGAGTGTACCCCATACTATCCCAGCTCACACACAATCAAACTGCGGCGGTGGAATGCGATGGCGCAACTTGGTGCACTCTCGTGGTTGACGCGCACGCCTGGTTGTGTGCGTGACTGCGGCCTTGTCCGCCTTGCCAAGATGGCGGACCGCGGATCTGAGTTTCCCAACGACGCGGCATGTCACGCGCTGATTTCATTTCGTCAAGACTTGCACGTGCCGTATCTTATTCTTCCTCGCGGCTGTGCGTGAGATCGTGTCCACTTTCGGAAACCCCTCGGCACGCGGCTGCCCACATGTAGAGGCTGCTCAGGGTAAAGTGAGCACTTTTGAAAAAAAAATAGGGCGTGGCTGTGTTGGGGGCGCGGCTGTGTTGGGGACGCGGCCGTTTGTTTTGCGTGAATACGTCTATAGAATGTCTCAGAATTCACCTACCATTTTGGCTCGCCTAATAATCGTGTGTCCCTAGGGAGGGGATGGCATGATACGGCCAGACTTGTCCGGCGAGTGATGTCATTGCCAGTAAGCATGGATCGATAGTCACCTGCATACCGCGTGTTCGCAATGGAAGCGTATAGCAAACATAACGATTCTGTTGTCATCACACAGCGATTGTGTAGGCGACATTTCAATATTGGCAGACACGGGAGGGTACCCGAACGTCACATCACGAACTGGGAGAGTAAGTTTCACGCCACAGCGTCTGTTGAAGACAGGAAACTGGGTGGTAGAGTGACATCTGTGCGGACACAGGAGAACATCGCCCGTGTTAGGGCAGCTGTGTCGTCACGAATGGTAGACATGTATCTTCCGGTTTTCTGTAACGTCGATGAATATTTGTCTCCATTTGAACACACTGCACGTGTTTCATAATGGTAGGTGAACGTTGGGACATTCTGTATGTTGACGCGCTCGGACGCCTTCATGTTCATTTTACGTTCCCGTCACCGCTTTACTCGATCATATGAGGTTTTATGGGTATCATTGGATTACTTTTCAGATGCTCTTTCCAACCGTATACGATTTCTGTATTTCAACTTGGCTTTTTGACTAGTATAGGCTGAAATTGTGTTAAGTTTTCTTAATTTTTTACATAAACTCGTACAATTCCCCCATAACCACGCCACACATATGTTCTTATACGCCCAATCGATTGATATTGACGAGAGCTGTCGATTGAAACTCAAACGAGCGTCGTAGCTTCTAGTCAAAAGTTATACTACGCGGAAGTTATTACACGCGGCGAAACGAACTCAAAATTGCCCCCCCCCCCCTCCTTTTCCCTTCCCACCGCGTCTTGCGTGATACTTCACAGTCCTCACTCAACGTAACATATATTTTAATTCTTTGGCAATAGAGTGGTGTAATTGAATTTTTAACGTAGACGATAGATTCGGAGCTACAATACCAAACTGTATCCTCTGATTTTATCATCGGATTTTCTGAATTGCCTCCCACTATGGTTGTAAATTTAAAGACTTATTCACGTAAAAAAAAAAGAATTAACGAAACTGTAGGCATGTTAACATTGATATCTTATGCCAAACAAAATTTTAAATAACACGGGAGTAACATTTTCGGGTACACAGAACAAAATAAAATTTTTATTGTACCAGGATAGTACAAGGAAATTTTTCGGAATTGCAGAGTGTGATTCTGATGTAGTTTGATCTTTACGAATTCTTCACTGCGAACACTTCTACTAGAATGGAAATGTCTTGCCACGTGACCAACAACCAACGAGGACGCTGCCCGCTTACTTCTTTATTCCTGAGTAGTGTATGCTGCAGACTCTTCTAAGCCGAAAGTAAAGAAGGCCATCGCCCGACGAGGAGCAGATAGGTGACGTCGCGATCACGTGGTGTGCGAGAGCGTGTAGACAGAGAAACGTAAGGCTATTCAAATAAGATTGCGTGTGAGACGACTTGTACGCTCTTCAGTCTCGCCGTAGCGCTGAGTGCTGTCCGTCTTGCTGCGTGTATTCGAAACGCGCAGTTTGCCTACTTACGGTCACTCCGCACCTTTACAATATAACATTTAAACAATCACCACATGGATAAAGTATTTGGTAGTTTCCGAAGTATATCAGCGGCGTGCAGCGAGATTTTTTTTACAGGATAAGAAATTTCTACTAACAAACGCAACCTCCAACTTTGCCTATCCTCCACGTGTATTTACCATTTTATAATACCTAACATCAGTTATAAACACGGAAACGAAATTAACGTAATAATAAATAAACTAAATTTTTTAAAAGATATTACAAATTATAGGAAAACTCCCGTTTTCCCGAACACTTTCATCCCCCTTCCAAGGGAAAATGTAGGACTGGAGGAAGCAAACAGAACGATGCTTACCCTGCCGAAAGAACGCGGTCGAGCGTGTGGCGTGTTGTTGCTTGCATGTTCGATTCATCGCTAGTCGCGCCCGTTTGTGGAAATAAATACTAGATAGCAGCACTATGCCTGTACAGTACGGGAGTTACGAAAAGTCTGTTTCTCGAATTGGAAACGGGAAACTCTGAATTAAATATGTTTAAAGATACGGCGAAAACTATACAGAGTCAAATGTTTCCAATATGTATAGGGTAAGCATTGCTTACCTTGCGTCTATGGAATAAACGCCACTGAAGTATATTATGTATCACATGCGTTTTATACTTATGTTAGCATTAAAGTACTTTATTTACAGTTCAATTGACGACACGTGATCGCACTTAGCACGTTCTCGAACCTAAGACCGTTCTCATCTTCCAGCAGGCTCAGCAGGACGTGCGTCTTGCCGCAATCATACGAACCGCAAATCAGGCCTCGCACCCTAATAGGCAACAGGGCACAGTGTCGTGATTCATTAGAAATATCTTCATCTTCAGCGTGAATTCGTACGGGTAGAGTAACATCGTGCTTGAAAATACGCATGTTATCATCACTATCTTGCGGTGAGTACGACATAGAAAACCATACAATACAATACAACGCAGCATACCAACATACTATACCATTCGAATATATCAACGAACCACCACAGCAGATAACCGTACAAACCAAAGCATACAGACCAAACCATATAATTCGCTCTAACTCAAGCATGCCCCATTCCTGCTATTAACATTACAGGCCATATCAACCACCATACCTCAGACCTACTGATCAATAATAACAGTCAACTAGATTGACTACCATTTCAACCCATCTATCTTCACCAGTTACACATATAAACAAACCATACCAGCAGCCGAGCCAATCAATTATTCCATTATACTAACCAACCAATATAGCTAAGAATTCTGCCCCTCTCATACTAACTAAGCAACCCATTAAACCATTCCGCTCTTACAAACTAATCACACAATTAAACCATTCTCCTCACACCATCAAAGCTACACTTTTGTCATACTGCCAAAAAAACCGAACATGTGATCAGGTCGTACCAATCAATATAATGGCTATACCAACCATACACGCAAACTAACTGCACAACCAAGTCATACCGATAGGTTGTACCATCAAGATGTACCTGCCATAAAAACAAACCAAATCATAAAGGCAGCCCACACTGGCAGAAAATACAATCATGTAATTCCATCCATATCAACTATTCCAAGAGACAACCAACCTCTAAGACATGACTAGAGACCAAACCAACCAAAACGTACTAGTCAGGCATACCAACCAAACATATTACGAAAACAATCTACCTATGGCAACCATGCAGAGAGATCATGCAGTACAAACATTCTAAAACACCTCTTCCAATGATGAGCATACATACAATTCATATTATCAGACTGGCGAACATAATATTCAAGCCATACATATCGACCTTCTATACTAAACATCACACCTGTCATTGTACCTCTTGCCCCCCCCCCCTCGTTTAACAACGTGTCACACTCAGAGACGAAGAAAATCCGTCAAAAAACTTCCGACTGCCGTCAACCAAAAATACTACAATGTCCCAATCCCGTATTTCAGACATCGCTACTACCATACTGATAGGCCATACAAGCAAGACACCCCACCAAATCAGTCAACCAATGAATATAATCATTCATTGCTGCTGATTATACTGACAGGACATATAATCTCACCATAAAAACCAATTGAACAGACCATGTCTTCATATGATTCATTTCACCAAACTAGCAGGTTAGACGTGGATAATGTACCATCAACCCATACCGACCAAACACATATCAAACACATATGTCAATGACCAACTATGCTGTCATGTCAAACCAGTAGACCACGTCACCAGACTAACTAACCATTGTGACCTACCAGCCATATCGTCCTCTTCCTCTGTTACTCGTACAGGAAGACGAATGTCCTGTTGAATGATCTGCACTATATTTTATTCTTCTTAGTTTAAATCATACATTTAGGAGTAGTATAGTCTCATCTGTATATAAATTGTCAATATTGTCATAACTTACCATATTACGAAAAAAACATTACAAATTTTTAAATTTTTTGTAGCCTGTTAAGGCAATGTTTAATTTTATAGAAACAGGTTCCACACATCTAACACCATAATATTAATTAAAATTACCGACCAGAACTCCCTACCGTCCCACCAACAATATTTAATCCAATATCGACTAACCATATGGTCAGAACCTGGCATTCGCCCAACTAAATAAATTGCTTCATTTGTAATACAATTTCCGATGCCATAACATAACTACTGATAAAACATACAAACCAGTTACTCCTATGAAAATATCCCTACCATATATTTAAAAAATAACTGTAATATAATGCCATGATGGTTACATGGACAGATCATAACTACCTATAGTCCTTACCACTAGACCATATCAGCTAGAAGAGCCACACCAACAAATCTACAATCGAGACACTCCTATGAAATATTTCAGCAGTTTATTCTAACAAACAATTCCCTCATGTAATACCAACCATATGGTCATATAATGAAGAACATCCTTACAGACGAATCAACGATACCGAAATGTCATGTCAATCGGTCATACAACCAGACCAGCAAATCACAGGTTCCAGCCAAATAAAACATTCCAACTATCAATATTCGCAGACCGTATCACACCACACCGCACATTTAGACAGACAACATCATCTAATAACAACATACTACCGTACCCTCACAACATACAAATTACGCAACCAAAGACTCCAAATTCTGACCAGCCATACTATCACACAATACCATCCATTTGCCGAGATACAATACCAACAACCCAATAATACAGACGAACCATACCAACCATCGAACGGAAAATATTTCAATTAATCATTCCGACCACGAATATCAGCAAACTATTCCATCTGACAATACTGTTAGAACATACCAACTATCATCCATTCCTACGAAAATATTCAAAACCCAATATTTATAAAACATACCACCATGTCATAATGGGTTGCTTAACCAGATCATACAATAACAGACATGACTATGTTACGAGACCATTTCTACCAATAATACCCACAACGTACCACCGTTTGCATATACCAAAAATATTCCAATCATACCATTCAGAGGATATAATGCAAACTTTACATCTCTTGTTAAGCATATTCAAACAATTGATTCTAGTAAGTAGCATACCACGCCCATCAATTCGTAGCAGTTCGAATGCCAGTCCTTTCGAGCATTTTCTCTTTACACACCATCAGTTATTATTAAAGTTTTTTTTATAAACTACACTTTTTTTTTTCATCTAATGATAGGATAATCAACGAAGCTATGTGTATAGACACATTTTTCACACTCTATTTCACATTACCAGTGACTTGTATAGGCCTATATGAATTCATATACTTGACTCCTGTGGACTGACTCGTGCCGAGACCTAACAACATTTGAGCTTTTACCGAGAGCATGCAGATACCTGTATATAAATATTCTGTAGCGAACCACAGGTGCCTAGGAACTGAATACACCTTAATTTATGTTTATTTTTTATTTGTGTTCTAAGCAGTTTGCAATAGTCAATCAGTATGTATAAATATATAAACTTCAGGAAAATTGGTCGCATAGTCTTCCCGTCTTTATTAACAGAATACTCTTGAATTTAGAAACATTATTGTATACAAGTTCTGATATTTAAATCGAAATTAGCATTCAAATATTCAGATAAATCAAAACCATTAGCTATACTAAGCCTCTACACACATATATTTAAAGTTATTATATCCCCTCAGCTTACAAATATTTGTATTTATCAAAACACTGCGTACGATCATCAGAAAAAAATATACATGTGATGATAAAATGAATAACATCTTCAACGCACATTTTAACTCAGGTTAGACTTATTTGTTTCTCCCGAACAGTATCTTATAAGGAGGGATCGAATAAAAATAGAAGTCTTGCAAACACTAACTTTATTTTACAAACTTATCAAAAATACGTACTTTACAATAATCAGTTTATCCGGAACATTATTTTAAACTTGCATGAGAATACTCAATCGTCGATCATTTTGATCGTAGGTGAAAACTCGATAGCAGAATCGACATTGGTGATAAGCAGTTAGTGATGATGTAGATCGCGACACGTGATCGTCGAGATCAAAGGAAAGTAGTCGTTTTCGTCTTTCATCTTCGCGGCATGAGAGCATTCTGAGAATGCCGAACTACGAAAGAATCATAATATTGAGAAAATTTTAAAATCATAGAAAAAATTATAAGGCCTTAGCTTCATCTTCGAAGAAGCTGAAGACGACTAACCACATCTTCACATCTTCAGCCACACACCTTGTGTGCGATGGAGGCCATCATCATCCTGTACTGGATGGCAACTATGCAGAGATGGGCCCGTGATAATGCTGTGCATCATCTAGCTGTGGGAGTGGTCAGGCAACGTGGGGGAAATGGCGAGACAGATTACATGTGTTAATCAGGGCTTTTCTGACTTTTGCCGCCTTCAGAAAGAACCGAAGAATCTACTATTGCTTTCTGACACTTTATTAGAAAAACTAAATTCTTCTGCAGGGGAATACTTAGTGGACATCAATACACCCAGTAGGATAAAACGGGCCTGCCGTTCCTAGGAGAACTTGCTAATTGGTGTTGCGACATAGCCGAGGAAAACCAAGTTGATAGTTTGTTTAGGAATGAACAAGAACTAGTAGATCACCTTGCAGCCACAAATAAACAAGTCTTGACCAATCATGTAGCTTTAGCCAACATTTCGAATCAGGTACCGTCTCAGAACTTTTTGGCAAGGCGCAGAACAAATTTAACAATTTGACTAAATACTTAAATTCTTTTAGAGAATCTTTAGAAGACAGTCGAGCAGGAAAGATACTGAAACCCTCAAATATCCTTCAGACTCAGCTTTTACTTGCAGCCTTTATGACAAAACAAGCCCGTAAAGTGTCCAGAGTTGAAATTTTGGATCAATGTAGTTCACTAAAATTACAAGCAGTTTTAGTCTCGCCAGAGGATTTAAAGAAGAAATTAGAAGTTTTAGCACAAGTAATTGATAAAGATGGGTATCGACTAACTGTTCCAACAAATAAAGTACTAGTTTACTATCACAACCTAAGCTCTTGTCAAATTTTTTAAAACAGTCTGTGAAAATGAAAGTGCATGTAGTTAAGAAAGATGCAGACTGGAGGTTGTATGATTTTGTTGCCGTTCCATTTAAGTGAAAAAATTCAGTTTGTGTTGTACACCATGATACCACTTTCCTAGCTGTCAATGGAGATGAGGTCCCGGCCATTAGAGGCAGAGCTCTACAGTATTGCAGACCTTCCAGGACCATTTGTGTTTTGTACCCAGAGATGCGGTAACAGGGGTCTTATGCCCAAAGGCTGTTTTTCATGGAGCTACAGTGGAATGTTTAGGAGAAGTATTTTCTTTTAATTGTCAGTCAGGATCTCAGTTAATTATTACTCAGGTAAGTCCTGAAATGTATTCTTTGACAAATGCCAGAGGCAAACTAGAATACAAGTGTGATGATAGTAACAATGAAACTAGAAAGTTGGATAATAGTGAGCACCCAGGTGCCAATGATGTAGTTGTACCATATGACTAAGTTATTGTTGAATGAGGAGGTTCGAATCAGTGAGATGTATCCTCGTGATTAAATTTAAAAACTGAGTTGGAACTATTAATGTAATTCCAGCAGTATGGTCTAAATTTAAGAAATTACAGTTTCCTGCTCATCTTACGTCAACCAGACTGTTTTTCCCTCCTTTAATAATTGCCTGGAAGAAAACTGGCTCTCTGCCATACCCCATTTGAATATCACTGTAGATACCAGTGTTGGTAGTTCTTCCCATGTTAAGTTGGAAACACTCATTGTTTAATGAGAATAACAAAATTATATTTACATATGCTTGTAGGCATATATTTTATATTCCCATATTTATATATATACAATTATGTACAAAATTAACTAAAACAATTTTTAATTTACATGTTTATATACCTATACATAATTAAGTATAAAATAAATTTGAAATAGTTTTATATTTCAATATTTATGTATACATAATTATGTATAAAATTTATTAAAAATAATGTGTTATTTTCACATTTATATACATAGACATAATTATGCATAGAATAAATTAAAAATAATTTTTATTTCTGTATTTATGTAAACAAAAATTATCTGTGCATTTTTTTCTGGGGCGAACGAGTATGTGGGTTTACTCAGAGTGCTCCCATATAGTTTTACATATAATCTTTAAGGTGGAATTCCTTTTGTGGCCACATTCCAGGCTCTTTACTGTAAAAATAAGAACCACATTTATATAGAAAAAAATGACAGTTGAAGTTCTTACACTGTGAGATAAACATTTTCGATTTAGAAGCACACTCTCGTCATACAACGAAAATGAATTGCGAATACGAAGGCGTGCCTTTGACCTCAATGATCATGGAGCCGTGAAATGTATAATAGCTAACTGGTTAACGCCAGTGGCGATTCTGTGATCCGAGTTTTCATCTATGGACAAAATGCTCGCCGGCATGAAAGAACAGCCTGTATGAAGAGTGCTTTTCGCGCGATGAAGCATTACGACATTGGTCCAATGCAGTTTGTGCAAGGCGATATATTGAAAGAACATGCCGAGATCTGCAAGGATTCATCTAATGGGAGTCAGGAAGTGTTGGCAGCATAGATTGGTACCAATTCGATAGATGATTATGATCTGACAGTTAACGGTAAAGATTGAATGAGTGCAATAGATTGCAAGAAATTTGCGTGAAGTAAACGAACTTCAAAATAAACGGTCGTTGGCTCTAAATACCGATGGGCATACAATTCCTGCTACACAGAAAAGCAAATTTAATATTGAGGATGAAACAGGAAGTGAAGACTATCATCAAGACAGCATAGATGAAAATGAACATGAAGAAAGTTTTAATGTTGACGACAATGATGGTCACTTTCTCGATACACTGACACACCCCTCCAACACATTTGCACAAGTCGCTCAGCAATTTCTTCCGCTCGGGCACTGCCACATAAACCAGTCCTTGCGGATATTGCAACAGCAAGTCACGCAGCAAGTTTTCCACTTGGTGGTACGGAATCTTGCCTTCGTCCCACTCCAGTCCGTGGTGGTACTTGGTGGGCCAGTCGTTAGTCTTCTTGCTCTTCGCATCCAAGAGTTTCCACGAGTACGGTAGGCGGAATAAGCATATGCGCGTTTTGCCATCGTCGTCGCAGGTCACTGCGATCTCCTTGAGCACGTAGCCACTCTGGCTCAGAAAGCCTTGCAGATTACAGTACATCTTGCTGCTGTCTATTCTCAAAATCGAGTTAACAGTTCTAGCGTGTGAGGAGTTATATTTATATATTCTCAGCTGCGCTCATTACAGTATTTTGACGGTCTTGTCTCGACAATTGTATGATACAAGCCGGTCGTGAAGTATCAGCAGAATGTGTATGTGTTGGCAGTAGTAGTTCCATGTGTAATGAATTCGATCCTGCAGTCGATCACGTTGGAGCGGGGCCAATCTCTTGAATGTATCAGGGCTCAATATCGTGGATTGGGTACGTCCATAATATGCATTTTGGAACACTGAGCATACATCTGATATGCCAGCAGGTGCTGTCCATTTCCAAAGTTCATGTTCATGTCAACGTATGGGTAGCTTTCGCTATTGAAACATATTTTGACATTTTCTATTTGACGTGTCGAGCTGCGGATAGCTCACTCTTCTGGTCTGTAGCCCAAGGATGATGTACCTCGGTTTCTCAGAAGCAAAGCTGGACTTCACCATCCAGTCGATTCGCTGGCTTGCTGGCAATCCGGGGTATGTCTCCAGACTCCATGACCTGAAAGCCACATCAATATTTTTACCATCTTCCACATTCTGCAACTTTTTTATACGTTATGCAGTGCTCAACTGCACATGCAGCATCCATTCGAAACGTGATTTTTTTTAAAGGAAAAAAAAGTGATTTTCGGGATTTATGAAGTGCTTTTGGGTAAAAACAAGTGATTTTCGGGTAAAAACAACCGAGTTCGCACAAAAAATTTCTAAAATGGAGGAATCCAAGATGACGGGCAGAGCTGGAGAGCTGGACACTGAACCATTGTCATGAACAAACCTACCCTAATACTAAATATTGTTAAAGATTGATGGAAAGATTGCGAAAGGTTGATGGGAAGATCGAAATATTGATGGGAAAATGGCGAAATATTGATGGAAAGATTGCGAAAGATTGATGGGAATTGTGAAATATTGATGGAAATATTTATGTAAAAATTGTTAAAGATTACTGGAAAGATTGCAAAAGATTGACGAGAAGATTGGAAGATGGAAAGATTAAAAGAATGTGGTGCTGATTTATGAAAAGATCGTAAGATTGATGGAACGATTGCATGATTGCAGTGCTAATTGCGGTGCTGATTAGTGGAAAGTTTACGAGATTGATGGAAAGAGTGAAGAAAAAACTAGTATTTCAATCATTTTTTAAGTTTTTAAGTATTTTGGGAAATTCTTTAGTTTTTGTAAAAAATTTTAGAATATAATTTTGGGTGCAAAGTTGTCCAATATCATGGGCACGAGGTCAAGGTCACAGATGTGAGGCGAAGGTCATCCAGAGCTAACATATTGGTCGGAGTAATCAGTGCCACTCAGGTTTTGAAAATGTAAACAAATGACAAACGAAAAACCAATATGGTGGGCGAAGTGCATTAATTAGTATTAGCAAAGGGGAGAGGGTAGGGGAGGGGAATTTTAATACAATGTGATTGATTGGAGGGGGGTCAGTCGTCTGCTGGACGTGATGCTATGGAACTCCTTCGGAAATGTAAATTTTTAAAAATAATTTAAAATGAAAAATTTTGATATGTTTATTAATTATTTATAAGTTATAAAATTCTTGCGAATTTTGACGAATTTTAGGTTTAAGGTCAAAAGTCACCAGAGTCAAGGTCACCTGGATCCAAGATGGCGGTAGTAGTAGTTACTAATGTAATACGCTCCACTAACTTTTATGAATGCATTCAATTTTTTCTCGAGTTTTTATTTTCAAGATCATCCAAGGTTACTGTTATAGGCTTAAGGTCATGGGTTAAGGCCAAAGTCTCCTGGGTCCAGCATGGTGGTTGGGTGACGCCATAACATGTTTGCTGGTAGGTTTCAGTCCCTAGTCTTCTCTAAGCCCAAACATTCGAAATTTAATTTTTTAAAAATCTTGTAATACATTTTTAATAAAACATGTTGTATTTAAAAATCATTTTTTAGCAGTTTCTAAGATTTTTTGCGATTTTTAGAATGTTTGGGTTTAAGGTCGAAGATCACTGAGTTAAGTTCAAAGGCCAAAGTCACGTGGATCCAAGATGGCGGTAGTAGCCAGTACTGTAATATGCTCGCTGATATTTTTGAATTGATTAATTTTTCTAATTTTTTCTTAGGATCTTGTTTTCAAGGTCATTCATCGTCATGTGTCAAGGTCACCTGGGTTTAACATGGTAGTTGGGTGACGTCATAACATGGTGGCTGACTGTTAGGTCTGACTCCGGACCCTGGACCCTATGTATCGATTTGGCATACCCTATGTCTATAAAACCAATATGGCCACCACTGCTCTGCCCTCTAAAACGATTCCCCCAAATCCCCCCCCCCAAAAATTGACTAAAAAGTGCCTTTCGGGGGATCGTTTTTGCAATGGCGGGATCGGTGAAATTTTTAGGGAAAAAATGGCCTCCGTGTGACCGGAATGACAGAGCATGGAGAGCTCCGATATCCGATCGCGATGTCCCGAAGTCATTCTACTTACGTGTGAAGATTAACGCTTTTCTTTTACAGACTCAGTGCTTTCACGCAAGCACATCTGATGTAAATTTACACATTTGTGGTCGCTGTAAAATTGCTCCGGGGAATGTGTTAACTGTTATAACACGTGTGTGTCTTATATGCTGTTCACGGTAAAATGCGCACTTTTGGAAACCATGATTAAGATCTCCTTGCTTGAACATTGTGTATTCTTCCGCCTTATGCAAAATTAACATTGCCACGAGCCTCATCACTTTATTCATGCGTCGGTCTAGTGCAACTGTGAAATTATTACAAAAGAAAATGTTTTTTTTTTTTTTCAAATCTGCCCATTTGTACACTTCTATGCATTCAAAAATCAGAAAATGAAATAAATGATTTAAATTATCACAAAATATTTACCTGGCACTTTTTATTCGACGTTAAGATATGAAACTACTTTCGATTCATCGTTGCCAACTTTACTGGGCGCATGACACTCAGTGCGCCCGTTAAAATATATGCAGATAGGGATAGTGACTTTTTCTGAGGTTGGTTTAGAAAGTGCTCACTTTATCGTGAACAGCCTTTAATAAGATGACTAAGGTACAACAGTGTAACATTAGTTGGTTTGATACTTTATAATTTTTTTTTTTTCGATTAGATCATTAGTGTGAAATTACACAAAATCTAGTTCGTGTTGTAGATTACACATACAAAAACATATAATTACTATACATTATGTTTTTGTAATATTACCCTATATTTATTCAGTGTAACAGTGTGTGAGAGTTTTTGAGTGTCTTTTTTTTTTTTTTGCAGTCAGCCAATATTCTTAAAACAACGAAAATAATTATATATGCTGTAGATGAGAAATACAACTTAATTAATAAAGAAAATGAAATGAAAGAGGGACCGCGGTGACGGAGCGGCTAGAAAGCTCGCCTCTCGCCAAGGCGAACAGGGCTCGATACCCGGCGGGTTATCTGCCGGATTTTCGTACGTGGTAATCGTGCCGGGCGATGCCGATGGCCAGCGGGGTTTATCGGAATCTCTCGCTTGTCCCGCCCTTTCATTCCGGCGCTGCTCCATAACCACCTCGTTAACCCTCATCGGCTCTCAAGACCTCGTCTTTAAGATCCGCCAAAAGCTCTCCACTGCACACTCCAAATTAAAGAATTTCACTTAAATTGGATTTTTTTTCTGAACAATGTGTTACACTAGTAAAGGCTGTTCACGGTAAAGTGAGCACTTCTGAAATTAACCTTAGAAAAACATCACTGTTCCTACCTGCATGTTGTTTAACGGGCACACGGTGTGGCGACGGAAGGTAAGTAGTACCATGTCTATACGTTGAATTAAGAGTGTTAAATAAACATTTGCGTAGATTGAAATTATTCATCTCGCATATGAGTTTTTAATGTGTGTAAGTGTATGAAAAAACAATATTGTAAAATATTTAAGTTTCTAATAATTTCACAGTTTCACTTGGCCGGCGCCCGAATAAAGTGTTCAGGCCCACGGCAATGTTAAATTTATATATGGCGGAAGAATACACAATGCACATACAGGTATATCTTAATAAGAGCTTTCAATAGTGCTCACTTTACCGTGAACAGCCTATACACTCAGTTTATGTACATAACGTAATAGGTGATGGAACACTGTGATAGAAAAGATTCGCTGTCAATTATTTCTGATGTATGTTTTACGCATGTTAGAAAATATAAATAACTGCATGCGGCCGTCTCAAGGAAGTAATAAATCTGTCGCCTTTCATTAAAAAAAATCATCCGCCGTCTCTTATTAGAGTTTGTTAGCGACATCGAACATCAGCTGACGTTACTGAAATTAATGTCAAATGAAAAGTGTGTGTGTGTGTGCGTGAGCGTGTAAGAAGGCAGCGGCAATGTTACAACGCCTTTAGAAAATACGACTCGCATTTCGAATACATGCACGTCTCTCAGTGGCGACGAATTCAGAGCGAGGGTCATAACCAGGAAAAATATCTTATCTGCATGACAAGTCGAGCAAGCAGCAGTTGGCTTACTAACTGACATGCTGACGATGATTAAGGAGGGGAAAAGCGGAGCATGTATTATGGGAATGCACACAGTAGAGTAAAGAAACATCTATGTCTTTCTGTCGTCCTCTTTCTCTAAGTCAGATGGGTTGCATATCTGAAGGAATCTAAATCTCTACCCGAACACATCCTTAGAAAAGAGAGTACGCATAGGTATTGAAAGTTCTGTCTGTCAGTCTTCGCGTCCAAGGTCAAGAAGCGAGGGGGCGATACGGGCGACACTTACACGCACGCCTAGTGCTACATCGCTCCTACGCGCAAGGAGTGCAGTGTTTCCGTCCTAACGCTATACTGTGCAAATTAGATCTGTAACATGGAGGTTTTATTACACGCGATGAAATAGCACGGATTAAACTATTCCCGTATCTTTGAACTTTCCTCTTGCCGCTTAAGGAAACTGCATAGGCAAGCTTTAGAAGTGCGATGTCTGACCATATTCACGAATTTATTTCTACAAGAATACACTTTATATAACAAAAGTGAAAAAAGGGAATAGTTAATTGGTTTTTTTTTTTTTAAATCTTTTCTGACAAAAAATCCTAATTGCAGAACATTTATTTACCGAGGTACGTATGTTCGCGCAAACAACTATATAAAAAAAATGTGGAGGTCTATTCCCCTCCTAAGGGCACTGCCTACCGGCTGGCAGCTTCGAAAATTAAATAAGAAATCCCATGTTAAGGAAATTTCGCCTGAATGCGTTAATTTTGAAGATAAGCGTTTCAAACAAGATGTATTCTTCACGAATTTCTTAGGAGAAGATCCCTACGAGCTTATATCTTCAATATAGGTAGGCAGTATCTACTTTTTGCAAGTACAGATTTTTTAAATTCCTTGCAGACAGACTATACATGTTATGGAAACATTCCCGCTGTAGAGAACTTCTCCTAAAAAATTTGTGAAGAATATATTTCGTATGAAACGCCTATCTTGAAAATTAATGCACTTGGGCGAAATTTCCTTAACATGCGATTTCTTATTTAATTTTCGAAGCTGCCAGCCGGTAGGCAGTGCCCTTAAGAATTTAGGATATCACGCGGATTGTAACTGCTACCTGATAACCTACTTCAAGATTGTCGAATCGCACGTCACTGGAATCACTGTTATACAGCTTTATCTTATCTAACAATAAGCTTTCACGCCTCTATGAAGACGTGTATGGATTAACGTGGCTTTACAAAGCCAGTACTGTAGAGTGGAATTTCTCATTAGCAAATCTCTTACTTTTCTGTTCATATCGTTGCGTAACAAAGACAAATTCAAAACTTACAACAAAACAGAATTAATGCCTTGAAAAGTTGTTTTACAAGGCTCTGTCGCAGAGATATTCAATATCAATAGACGCGTACAAAAATTGTGCACGAAATACTGCACATAAACTTCACGAAACCTATAGGGATAAAGCTATAAAATATTAAGAGAAAACTAATTTTTTCAGTGCAACAATCAGTCATGCTACAATTGTAGCATGACTGATGTTGAATCAAGCATTGACATTTTGTTGAATCAAGCAAAGTTTGTTTGGCGCAACAAAAATAATTGATTGTTTATATAAGAGCTGTAACACATCAGTCACCAGAAGTTTTACGCACGTCATTTGCATTTGTATTACACACATAATATTTTTATTGTTTTCTTAATATTTTGCATATTATTTAATTCATTTTGTGGGATGGCAATTATTCAGTTATTTTATGTGAAGCTGAGTCATAGTATAATTTGTGTGTTTGCAATATTTTATTCTAGGCCGAATGTATCTCATTTTTCCAGCATTACTACTTGTATGTATTACGCCCTATCAAGCAGACAAGCCATCTACTACTTATAGGAACTGTAGGCTTTGCATGCCAGTTAACTGACGTCGTTCGTTCAGGCAGTCATTTGTTTAAAATTGCAATATGAAATAGTGCGTGTTGTTTCAGTGACAGACATTGTCTGTCTGTGGTGTTGCTTTCTGAATGGAATGTCGTACTAGGGGAATGTAGTCGGACGATATGCAACAAACACCGTCGCATCAGGCGACCTGTGAGAGACGAGATAGTGGCTGCCATGGTAGTTCATCCTTACGAATCTACACGGAGGAGTGGACGCAGCTCACAATTGTCTCAAGATACAGTGTGGGGAATACTCGCTGATAATCGTCTACATCTGTAACATGTACAGCTGCACCAAGAACTTGGGAATATTGACTTTCCTAAGCACATTTACTTCCGCAACTGGTACCTGAGCAAGGATCGTGCTTTCCATCGCAGCATTTTGTGGATTGATGAGGCCGCATTCAAGAGTAATGGGGATGTTAACATACATAATGCCCATTACTGGTATGCAGTCACCCCACATGGGCTCCGTCAAGTAGATAACCAGCATGTGCAGAGCCTTAATGCTTAGTGTGAATTTCTCGGACATCGTGTCTTAGGACCATATTTTTTGAAGGGCAGTGTTTGCAGACTTCCTAGGGAATATTTTATATCAGCTGATCGAAGATGTCCCTCACGCTCTGAGATTAACACTCTGGCTTCAACAGGAGGGCTGTCCTGCTCACTATCGCAACAGAGCTCGGCTAGTTGCTGACATGTATTCTCTGGACGTTGGATCGGACGAATGGGTCCTGTAACTTTGCAACCACGTTCTCCAGACTTATCCCCAAATGACTTCTTTTTATGGGGGAGAATTAAGTACATCGTCTACTGCGTGCGTCCAACGACGAGAAAAGACATGAAATACAGAATCAGAGCAGCATGTGGATCTCTCAGCTGTGCTGAGGTCCACCCAGCAACCGCGAACGTAAGACATGAAATACAGAATCAGAGAAGCATGTGGATCTCTCAGCTGTGCTGAGGTCCACCCAGCAACCACGAACGTAAGAAGGAGGGCAGAGTCGTGTCTGATATAAGATGGTCGACATTTCGAACATTTATGAAGAGTGATGTGTGCGAATGAGTGTTCCCAGTTCCCATTTCACAGTAGTTCTCTCACGCCATACCGGTATTTACAGTACACCCGACATCCTTTTGATTGTACATACACTAGGTATGCACGACAGAAAAAACAACATGTTTCGTTGATTTCCTTTTGATTGTAACAAGTAAAACAAGTTTTAGATCTATTTTCATTGTGCGTGCATATGCAATTTCAAAGCTCGCCCCCATACCTCTACATCCAGTATGTTCGGGAGAATGGGATTACTACCAATCGATGCTTCATGTAGGGTATAGTTATTACACTTTTTCACGAACCCCGGGTGTTGTTTCCGAGAAAAGAGGTGATACGGGCGCTGTGAATGTCCTGTGAGTGTTTGTAATATATATATATATATATATATATATATATATATATATATATATATATATATATACACACACACACACACACACACACAGAGTGATTCTCAATTAGACAGACAATTTTTGGCAGATGATTCTTCATGAAAAAGTAAAGGGAATGCATATGTGACACTTTATACTTAATCCGAATATTAAGGGAGGTATGAGCCCTTAAAAGCGAGATTTTAAACCGTATTTTAGCAAAATACCGGCTCTTACGTTGAAGGTCTCGATAACATACAATAATATTCCGAGAGTTGTAATTTTATTTTAGTTCGTTGCCGATATTTTGCAAAAAAAAAAAAAAAAAAAAAAAAACCGGTTTAAAAAATCGTTTTTTAAGGGCTCATACCTCCCTTAATATTCGATTTAGGTATAAATTGTCACATATGATTTCCTTATACTTTTTCATTAAGAATCACCTCCCGAAGTTTGTCGGTCTAATTGCGAATCATCCTGTATATATAAACACACGCACTAAGCTAACGAATGACAAATACCAAGTAATCAATGTTTTTGCATACAGCGAAGTATAAAACCAGTTTTTTTTTTTTTTGGAGTTGTCAGTGAACTGTTTACATTAATACGTATTAGAAGTATGAGGAGACGTTTCCTGATCAAGTTTGAATGCATCTATGGTATGTTCACGTCCAGAGGCGGCGGAAGGTGTTCGTAATTAGGGGTCAAGGTCAAAAATCATGATTGGGGAAAATTTTTTTTGCGTATGCATTCTGCAATATATAAATTGAAATAAGCACTAGGAAGTATCGCAGTATCACAGGAAGAACAATCCACTAACGTCTTTAATATCGACACTTACTCAAAACTTGCATAATACATGTACGGATGTACACATCATTTTTTAAACATGTTAACTGAAACTGATGTCGATTAACGATTATAAACAAATATCGGAAATCAGATTATACCAATTCTATAAATACTGCACCAATACACCATCAAATAGAAAAATTTTAAATAAATCATATTTGAAAGTAATGCTCAAGTGTGTATTTACATATTAATTAAAAAAAGTAATAGTTTTTGTGTTTTAAACACAGTTTAAATGTGGATGTGAACAAAAACTAATTTTCTTGATTCTTTTGAAGAAACGAATTTGTTGGCAATATCCAAGTTGGAAACGTCTTTTGTCAGATCCCGATGTACAGCCAATACAGCGATGTGATTAAGACGTTCTTGAGTCATTGTTGAACGCAGCCATGTTTTCAAACGTCTTAGGGCGGAGAAAGTTCTTTCAGCTGTTGCCGATGTAACTGGTAAAACAAGCAGCAGCTTCAAATAAGTACACACTTCTGAAAATAATCTTCGAGTTTGTGGCTGTTCTCTTCTGATAGAATCTAACACACCATGAATACTATTTATTTTCCTACCAGCAGTAAATTCTGTCAACGTAGCCAATTACCTCGTAAACCTCCCACATTCAAATCCCCATTGAAGTGCTTACACATTTGTAGCACTTGATCTCTAAATGTTTTCCACCTCCCTATTCGATGACTTTACAAGAACATTTTCAATTGCCTTATAAATATTTACTCCTGAATGTTGAAAACGTGATTCGATTTCGCCTTAAATTATGTCGATAACGGCAAAGTACTTTTGTCCCAAGAACTGCTCGGGGCTTGAATATTGTGCACTGGTGGTGATGTATTTATGTTGTGTTCTAAGTGCTTTGGAGGTTTTCGGACACGAGGTAGGGTAACTGGCTGTAATTCTAGATCTTCCCCTCGTTTCTTAACTTTCTCCCACAACTCAGTGAACTTTCCCTCTGCTCTAAGGCCAGTAAGATGCCCTATAACTATTTCAGTTTGCCTCAAGGCGGATGCGATGCTGGTACCTGAGGTTTCCAGATTTCTAGCAAGTTCCTCTGTAATACCAAAAACTATTACTGACTCTTCGCGGTAAAATAAACTGCTGGTTTTCTCAAAGAAAGCAGACAATCCATTTGCAACAGACTCTTTGGATTTCAAGCGGTCAAGTACACTTAGTATTGTTTCATGTTGAGAATTCACTACGTTCGAAGACTTGGATCGTACAGTCCATCTTACAAGGCACAGAGGTTTCAGTGTAGTATTTTTTGCCAAAGCTGGATCATCATCTGCTTGTAATTGAGAAAAATAGCAATTTTTTTTTGCAGATTCATTAAAACATTTCGCTAGTGTATGGACATTTTCCAAAACATTCGAAATTTCAGGTATGGTGCTAGAAGCAAGTTTAAAAAATGGCTGAAGCAATGTATGTAAATAACTCTATTCTCTTTGGAACTAATTACATCTTGGGTGCCTTTCATGTGGCCACTCATATTTTTAGCACCGTTATAGCATTGACCTCGACAGACTTCTGTAGGTAGGTCTCGCCTCAACAAAACATCTTCAATAATAGCTGCTAACGTATCTCCCGCAGTTGAGGATGTCTCATACAACCCAATGAACTCTTCAAATACATCAAAATCATAATTCACATGACGCCCGTTGTGGTAGACAGTCAGTGTTGTCTGCTTAATTATTTTGTGCCTAACGTAGTATTCATTTTGAGAATCTGACCCTCGCAGCAGATTATTAGGGGGTCATTTAACTCTTCTGACCGCCGCCCATGTTCGCGTCAGTGTAATACTTATACTTCATCTAAAAGTGATTCTCAGTTTCAACACACGGTCGCTGCGTCGGTGGTTTGGGCTAGCACAGAAAGTAACATTCGTGTTCATATTCGCGAGATGGTACACAAATTATCCAGAGATAATCTTAGTTGAGTTTCTCTATGTAGTCCGTATACATATTAATGAACGAAGATTAGAGACAGTCAAAGATCAGTCACAGTAGTCAGGTCTTCTGCGCATGCACACACATCACCTACAAATAAAATGAAACCTAATTGACATGTTCGGTGGTATGCACATATTAATAGACATGTATGCTATGTCACGCGGTGAAAATATTGTTACATGATAGCCAAATTTCGCATAAAATACAACCAATAAGGGATAATTCTTAAGAATATGGGCTTTTTCGAAAATCTGAAAAATAATACCTGGATATGTTAGATATGGTTATTAGTAATCATAATTACTAGGAATTTTGGAGGGTCTTCAAGTAGTTTTCTGTAATAAAATACAAACTGATAGGGAGGATGGTGATAATGATTTCTGCATCTATGCTATAATTTACGTATAATATATTTATGTATAATCGCTGAATTGTTTTACATTAAGAATACCCTTTGCAACGAATATTTAATGAGTAAGACACCAGTCACGTGGTATATTTATAGTGCAGCGCGTATGTAGCAGTGTCGGGAAATTATGTTATTCTGGTGAATTACTCAAGGCTTACCTGGTCTATATTGACGAGAGGATAAAACGTATTACTAGTAGAATAAATATAGATATTGTAGACGATACAGAGCCTCGTTCAAGGACGGTGTCTATCTTTTAGAGGCGATGTACGCCGCCATGTTATTTTCACTACACTGCGCATATACCACTATGTTGGTTGACGTCAGATGGATTGTGGGCAAATGGCCGGACGTTCGTTTGCGCCGGTCCTGTCTGAGGCTTCTGATTAACGAGTAATTAAACGCGTGTTTTATTACATTTCATGTTGTTTTGAAGTGTTAAATCCAATAACTGTGTGAAATTACGAATGTTTCTATGCTATTATAGCAAGGGAAAAGGTAAATTATAATATATGTGCGGTGTTTAGTGTGTCTCTGTAGTGTGGTCAAATGGACCGAAGTTGTGGAGTGTTTATTCGTATACGCCGTATGAATTGTGACTGATTTGGTGAGTATTTACTAAATTAAATTATTTTTTTGGAAAACAAATATCGGAAAGTGGAATAATTCCACTCTACTAATTACACAGAACACTAATTTACTAGGGGCATCAACATTTTACCAATAAAAACCACAGAAACGATAGTGGGGAGAGTTATGAAGATCAGAGAAATTGTGGAGTGAAACATATGTACATAATTTAATATTTATTGACGAAAATGTCAAATTGCAAAAATATTGTACAAGCGTAGCCATACATTATGCTCCGAGCCAGCGTCCCAGCGCGATCAGGGGAGTAAATCTCCAAAACAGCGATTCAAGGCGCGCTGGCAATTTTTTTTTTTTTTTTGGTGGTGACGCAAAGCGTCATGCATCAGCGAAGCTTTGAGTTTCCCCATAAATTGTCATGTGTAGCCTATTTGCACTGAGAAATAATGCGTATGTGTTTTGCAATTTAACATATATTTGAACTATTTCTTATATTACTGCAATATTGTCTCACGAAAACATGTTAACTTGCAAAATAAATAAAACTGAACATGACCTAAATTGACAATATTACCAATCAAAGCTATAAACACGATGGTGGGGAGGGCTATGAAGATCAGGAAAATTGAAGGGTAAAAGTTTATAATGAAAATGTACAAATTTTGTATTTTTTTTATCCCACAATTTCCCTGATCTTCATAGCCCTCCCCGCTATCGTATTTGTAGCTTGTATTGGTAATATTGTCAATTTAGTTAATGCTTGGTTCAGTTTTTTTTACAATTTAATGTATTTTCATTAATAAATATTACTTTTTTTTTTTTTCACCCATTTTACCCCACAATTTCCCTGATGTTCATAGCCCTCCCCACTATCGTTTTTGGGGTTTTTACTGGTCAAATGTTGATGCCCTTAGTAAATTTGTGCTCTGTGTAGTTAGTAGAGTGGATTTATACCACTTTCCGAGATTTATTTTCAGAAAAGCCCCTATTATTAAGAATTACCCCAATACAGTGTTTTTTTTTCGTTTTTTTTTCCATGGGCGAATGCTACCCTCAAAATAGGACAACTAACATTTCACCACTTATATATGTACATAGCATGATTTCAGAAGTATATTTAAAAAAAAAATATTAAATAAACATGTCTAAAATTTTTCATTAAAGATAAACTCGATTTGCTCTTAGCTGACCCAAACACGGCTAATGTGAGTTATTTTAACATTCCCTTTTGTGACCGAGAATTTTGTTAAACTTCAACACGTTGAGTCCCACCAGAAAATTCCTGAAACAAGATGGTTGGTGTTCACATGGAATGACACGAGCATGAACTGGAACATTCTTTAAACAAGTTCATGCTATTTGTTGAACGAGTGACTTGTAAAAAATTTCGGTAAGGAAACATTTTGCAGCAAGTTTTAAGGGAGATTCTAGAAATTTTGAATATTTTAAAAGGAAAATGGGAAATTTTGAGGTCAAGATCAAATGTCAGTGTCCTGGCCCACTGCCAGATGCGATATGGCTCCGGACCTCCGAACCTCCAACCCACTGTCCCAGCTCTCATTTTCTATCTACTGTGGGACGCTCGTTAAAACCCAAGTCCTGACGAAGAAAATGAGGCCTCGTAAAGATAGTGCCGTTGGAGAATACTGTTTTAAACATTTTGTCTGTAACGTTCGTTGTTTCTGATCGGTAGGAACGCTGTCTGTCCATATCGACATTTAACGGTAGAATGACCGAGAAATTTACAATCAATGCCTTGTAGTCTTCAAGTTTAAGTGTTTTGTAAGTTCGCTTTTGAATATTCAAAATTCATATACAGTTATATATTCGGTTTAGGTATAAAGTGTCACATATGTTTTCCTTCTACTTTTTCATGAAGAATCTCACCTCACGAAGTTTGTCGGTCTAATTGAGAATCTGCCTGTATAAATTGCGCTCTGATCTGTTGTACTTCCTAATGGTAGTTCTACCCTCGTCCCAAACAAACAAACAAACAAACAAAGGAAACCTAACTACATAGTTTACCAAGGACGCGTGCAAATGTGCATACTTAATGCTTCAGTTCCCATTGGTCGAAGGACTGAGACACGCTTGGTCGGCGAGGAAGTTGATGTAGGTACAGAACTCACAATGGCGTCGAAGTGGAGCAGGTTGACGAAGCGTGCAGCGACACGCCACTTGTGCACGGCGTACCAGACGGTGCCCTGGAAGGTGTCCCCGGCGTTGAGGAAGAGCACGTACTTGTCCCCGGCCTGCGCCCTCTGCTGCTGGACGGCCGCAGACAGCCTCGCCATGCCGCCATAGCACCGGCCCTCCAGGGCGCTCTTCTCCAGGCACGACGCCGACATGGCGTCCGTCTGCTCGAAGCGCGCGTGCATGTCGTTGGTGTGCAGAACGACCAGCTGCAGGTCAGCGGACACGCGACTCAGCAGCGGCAACAGCAACAGCACTGCACAGCGCCCGGCCATGGCGACGTCCCGGCTGACAGTGTGCTGTGCACCGGCTCTGCCCGTCCACGGACGACTCTTAACCCCTCCCCCCACTGCACCCGTCAACCTCCTTCAAGGTCCCCTGTCGGAGCGAGGTTCCGAGTCCGCAGTTGTCACGCCGCCTCGATGTGCGAAAATAACATGCAAATAATAGTTCATTCATGGTTACTTCAAACTTTTCTGAAGACCCGTCAAAGTTCTACTTCCAGGATATTCCTCCGCCTCGTACAAACTAAGCTTAACAAACATTTAAAAAAAAACAAAGAAAAAACACGAAAGGGACAAAACGTAATTAATGCGCAATCAGTGTAATGATATTTACCATAGCGACTATTTCTTATTAGGCGTTGCCAAAACACCTGTCTTCTCGCTGTTTTTATTCATATTCATTATGAATGAAATATTAAAATTATGTATAAAATAAAACTAAAAGTATAATGTAACCAAAAATAAGGTAATATTTTATACCATATATTTTGAACATGAAAATGTTTGCGAAAACCCCACATAGTAATTTTTACGTACAAAATATACAGGTTACAGATGTAAATATAACGCGGAAATTAATTTTCGGGCATGAAAAGTTTCTTGAATCCCATTCGTGGCCGTACGTCACTCAAAATTGTCGTATACAATGTTTTTATGCTGAATCTCTACTCGCAGTTTGCGACGTCAATAAGCGTCAACCCACCTGGTGCTTAAACAATTTAATATAAAATATTTTGCAGAAGGAAAACAAAGCTATAAGATAATTTCCCCGAAATTTTGGAGGCAGTTCCCGGCCCGATAGTAGATACCGTTGCGAGCGCTTGCTTGTGCTCGTGCTGCCATCGTGCACCCAGCCAATTAACATTGCCAGTTTTTACTGCCTCCCCCCTCCTATCATTAGACTACGGCAAATATGTGATTGGTTGTCGTAGAGAGAGGAGCGATGTATCGCAGGTGCATCGACGCTGGCGAACGCATTACTAACCCCGAGTGAACTACTGGGGCGATTGAGCGAGAAAAAGAGGGGTGGGGGTGGGGGGATTATCAAATAATAGATGAAATATCGCTGAGACTGTAACTTGTAGACTTGTCACTGGCAGTAGGCATGCTTCCCAGCTTGCCTAAAGGCTGTTCATGGTAAAGTGAGCTCTTTTGAAAGAGCCCTGCTAAAGATCTACTTGTATTCAAATTCCCTTTACTTCCGCCATATGTAAAATTAACATTACCATGCGTCTGGTTACATTATTCATGCGCTGGTCAAGTAAAACTAGGCAATTATTAGAAACGTAAATAATTGACTATTCTGCTCATTCTTATCACTCGTGTACATTAAAAATACTAATTATATCAGTTCTTTCAAATGTTTTCCTCACTTTTTAAATTCAGCGCTATGAAAGGGAACTACTTTCTCTTCGTCATTACCAACTTTAGAGGGTGCATGCCAGTTATTGTACCCGTGAAAATACATGCAGGAAGGGGCAGTGACATTTTTCGACGGTTTATTTCAAAGGTGCTCACTTTATCGTGAACAGCCTATACAAGTAATCATCCTTCATCTCTCATGTCTACATAGTGCATTATCGTGACGAGCAAGGAGGCATTATGGAAACCACAGAAGTTCTAGGCATAGAGATACCGAAAGCTATACGCTATTCACGGTAAAGTGAGCACTTCTGAAAGCCTTCTCGTTTGGATCAATAGTCAATTAATTATTTTATTTTAGCCTTGGATGTTAACTTCCGGGAGCAGTGGAATATACACACTTGCAAGGTAATATTTACTTTAAAAGCTGGTTAAAGGTTAAAACATGACTGAAGGTGAATAGTAACCAGGGCGTCAAAAATGCTCACTTTACCGTGAACAGCCTATATACTTTATTCTTAACTTTTTCACACTTTTTGAATCAAGCCTTCAAAAAATCACACAATTTATGACGTGCTTGATTGTTTCCTAAACATGTCGTGTATTACAAGCTTTTTTTTACTTCTGTTAACATAAAAATAACTTATTTTTGGTTAAATTGAACTTTTAATTATAATTTATGTATAATTATAATTTTCCATAAAAGTTATAATTAATATGAATAAAAGCAGGGAGAAACTATGTGTGTTGGTAATGCCTAGTAAGAAATAGTTCTTATGCAAAACATTATTACACTGAGTGAGCTCGAATACGCTGAGTTGATCGTTTGGTGCAATTATCTAGACTCGGTTAAGCTCTGTTAGCTAGAGGCGGAGGAATATCCTGGAAGTAGAACTCTAGCAGGGATTCAGAAAAGTTGGAAGAGACAGTGAACGTAATGCGCCCTCCACAGAAGTGTGCCAAGCCATTCAGTCTATCGCCGGTGACAAGAACAACATTTTTTTTTGCCAGTATGATAATATCACATCGTTAAACGACAGATTCGCTGTTGAAAGTGTTGTAGGGGGCTTGCTCATTGTGTTGCACGTAAAGGATATGTAAACTACGTATAAATGTTCACCTTGTGACGTTGCCAGCCAACGTTTTTATTTTTTAAGACTAGCATGCGTTTTCTGGCCAATGTTATTGATTACTTTGTTTATCCGCGTTTTTCATACCGAACATGCATTTCAGAGAACAAATCGTAATCATGGAGACGAAATAGAATTTCATAAACCATTCCATGTAAGTATTCGTTAAAATAAGCGTCTATTAACTATTAGATGCGAAATCTACCTATACAGAGAAATGCTGTGCCACCAACATGAGAGTAAATATTGTTACGTGCTGCAGCTGGCGCCGACTCCGCTGCACCGCGCCGTAATCGGAGACCCACCTCGCCCTCCCCTCTTCCTGGAACGATGCGCTCGTGGCTGCCTCACCCGCCCCTTCTGATAATCCCGTGAATGCTGACAGCGGCGAGACTTGCTGGCGTCACAGACCTTCTCTCGCCTGCTAGAGTTTCCGATACGTTTAGAGACGATGCAAGAATGTTCTGGTGAGACTGGCTGGCGCCTCGGCCCTCCGTGACGCATCAAGCGAGTTGGGGAAGATTCTAGGTGGCGGCCTAAGACACTATATACACTGCCGCAACTTAGCGGCCGGCAGTCTTTGGCGGAGGCCGCCTGGCCGAGTGTGCGCGAGTGAAGGGAAGTGTGGACGACGGCTGAAGATTGCAGGACGACGGCGAGTGAGGTGTTCGTGGCGTGAATGGACGAGAGGGTGCGAAACCGACGAGTGAAGCCTACTGTGCGTGGGGGCGCTTGGAGGACTCCAGAACATTGCTACTGACGGGACATGGACTGAACTGAGGTGGTACTGAATGGAAGTGTAATACTGATTTTATTGTAAATATTCGAACTGTTAAATATGGACGCATAGAATATAAAATAATTGAATAGGTTGATACACATTCTATTGGGACTGATCTTTAATTATTTAATTTCATTGATTTCTTTGTCGCAATTATAAATTTTATTAATTGGTGTCAATTGTGAACAGTAAGTGACTTCAATTTAATGTGAGAATTTGAATTCAGAGAATTTCGCTATAGTTATTGTAATTAAAATACGGAAATGATAGTTATTTTATTTAATTAACACCTCCGTCCCTTAACGAACTTGGTATAGCCCACTTAATTTCTAGTGAGAGAAATTGTAACAATATGTTAACCAAGCGCGTGCTACTACATTATCTAAAGAGATAAACAGAACTGTTGTTTATTGTGTATTTACGTAATATACAGTTAGTGCATATTGTGTCAAAATTAGCAAGTTTTTTTAATGCCTAAGTTGTATGGTTGTAGAACCTTAACTTTTTTGTAAGGAGCCGTACTGTTATCCTTAACAAACGCCACCTGCTACGAACGTAGATGACTGTGCGGTTGCAAATGGCTGCTCGTCCACCTGAGTCGTCAAGGACTCTTGAAACTACTGTGCCGTAAACGTATGAGACGATGCGCTTACATTGCCACCAACCTCAGCACTTTATTATTCATGCGTCGGTCAAGTGAAACTGTGAAATTATCTGGAAAGTAAATATTTTAAAAATTAGCTTATTTTTACACTTCTATGCATTAAAAAATCATAAAGGAAAAGAAATCATTGTTACCACATGGTTACCAAACACTTTTTATTCGACATAAAGATATGGAACTATTTTCCATCCTTCGTTACCAACTTTGCTGGGCGAATGCCACTCAGTGCGCCCGTTAAAATATATGCAATTAGGAGCAGTGACTTTTTCTAAGGTTGATTTCAAACGTGCTCACATCGTGAACAGCCTTTACCGTCGAACACTGTAAACTACTCAAGATTCAAAATACTGGTTATATTTAATCTAGGAACATCCTGTCCATATTTCTCTGCTGCAGAACACTAACAAGTTTAAAATTATTTTATTTTTCCCTCATATTAAGTAATATTACTTTGTGATCTGAGATAACAATCTTAAAAGTATGGCCATAGCGTAAAAACATGTTTAAAAACTTAACTAAAAACAACAACAATTATAAATGTATATATTTTATTTTATTTTTCGCTTATACGCCACATTTGAACAAAGCTAGTAGGCTACGTTGCAGCTTAAAATAATTTCATTGCAATGTCATACAGAAGGGGTTTTTTTTTTTTTTTTGCCATGTGATGAGACTGTATTTCAATTTCGTGTTAAGTTGATATCAAATCAGCCGAAAGCTTTACCCGCTTGACCTTCACACATTCCTTAGCTCTCGTGAGTGGCATTGGGCAAAGAGAGCGATACACAACACCGGCATGTACGTGCGAATGTATAGTTCTTGAATGACGATAACTTCGTGCTTCAGTACTCCAGCAATGATGTAACTTCGATCACAGAGCTTCCCAGCAAAACTACAGCATGCACTCACTATTCGACTGTCGGTCTGTGTGCAGAAATCATAACAATGCGTCAGTCCCCGTGGCCACCACATTACAGGAAAATATGTTCGAAGTTTTCTGATATTCAGATTTAAAAATTATTACAGTCATCGGGCATGGAAAATTACGTTGCTCCCGTATTTATGTAGGCTTACCACGACCGTGAAGCAAGGATTTCGTGTGTACTCAAATTAGTAACGGACCAAGTTAGTTAGCCATTCTGTTAGCAAATACAAGGCGACGAGAAGAATCTATTTTTTTCTTAGATGAGGCAATAATCAACGTAGCGCAGAAGCTTCAACGGTTCAATGCCGTATATGGATACGTCTGTGCTGTCCAATTGAATTTAAATTCAAAGTTAAATACTAACTAGTAAAATAATTGTGTCTATAAAACATAGTAAATTTTGAAGTTGTCCAAATACCATTGTTCCAAAAGAAAGTATTTCGAGCGAGACGTGTTCTTGGACTCGAATACAAATTCAACTGTGCATATGATCTTATTTGTCAAATTATGTGTGCACTTGTCGCTGCTAGAGAATGCCTGCAGTAAATTGAACATTTTTGGAACACCCCTTTGGCAGCTACTTTTCTGACCATCTCATATTCTTCCGCCGTATGTAAAAATACTTCAATGGACGACACGATCACTTAATTCGTACATCGATGAAAAGAAACTGCGAAAATTCTAGGGAAAAAAAAAACTATGAAACTGATATGCGAACTTTCACTCTTAGGCGCATAAAATGAACAGAAGACAAAATAAATAATTCTAAATGCTTAGGAATATTAAAGTTGTTCTTTTAATACGGCACAAATACAGAAACGACTGATTTTTCTGCATCGGTGCCAAGGTTATCAGGAGCATATCTTTAAGTATCCGTTATGAGTGAGTAGAGTGAGTGAGCGAGTGAAGAGCCGCCCAGGCTCATAATATCGAGTTCTTAAGAGCCAATGTGGGTGATTGAGGTGAGTATGGAGTAGCGCCGGAATGAAAGGGCGGGGGAAACGGGAGATCCCTGAGAAAACCTGCCGAAGAGCAGCATCGTCCAGCACGATGTGTCTGTTAAGAGGGCTATGTATGTATAGCAGCGGTCTGAAACTCGGATGCTGAGAAGGGCCGCTGTATGTTTTTGAAGGAAGTGTATCGGCAACATTAACAATAAAACATTTTTATTAATGAAAAATGTTTTTATATGACGGAACTTGACAAATGAAAGACTACAAAATTTTACAAAATAAATTCAAGAAACAATGAGTTGTAGCAAAAATTGCAAACAAATGTATTATTTTACATAGAACTACTAATGGAATATTTTTTTCTATTTTTTTAGATAGTAAAAACTAACATATCTTTGTCACGCCAATTATAAACAGTCAATTCAAATGGCAATGCTACCATGCCAGGGTCTAACTATTTGGGCACAGTAGAGGAAAGGTTATATTTTTTACAGGAAATTCGAGCTCGCTTTAGTATCACGAAGGTATCAATACTGGGAATAACATCCTTCGAGCATGCTACTTCCAAAATTAAGGATAGGTGAATGTTACATCATTTGTTTCTTTCAAGAAAATTTACTTGGTTTATTATTGAAAATAACTGTTTACACGAGTATGTAGATAGCAACATTGAGAGAACTCTTGCAGCCAGGTTACGGATGTTTACGTACTTGTCTTTTAAAAGAAACTGAAAAAAAAAAAAAAACTCAGGCAAATTAGAGCAATTGAATTTATCTTGCAGGCAATAATCAGACTGAAATTCTATTAATTCAAGGTGCATTCGTCTGGGTGCATTTTCAGCATCATAGGGAAAAAATGGCCACTCGGATATTTCGATGATGTCTTTCATGTCCTTAAAGTACTAAAATCGGCTATTGAAGTCATCTTAAACAAAGCAATTTGATCAGAAAATTAAGCAAAGTCTACTTCTTTTTCTTCTGCAATTGAAACATTACGAGTGGAAAATTGCGCACGATTTTTCTTCTTAAGATGTCCTTCCCAAAGTCTAGATTTCTTCTGAAAAGCATTAATGTTACCAATCATATCACTTGCTAACTTGTGAAATGTCTTGATGCTTACCTTCAAGAAACTCCTTTATTTCATATCTAAAACCCCAAAATCGTTGCAACACCCGTCCACAGCTAAGCCACATTATACGAGTGTGATATGGTATGTCGTTATGCTCACACACAATGTCTCTAACAGAAGCAGCAAACTGTTTGTGATTTTAGCTGCTGGAGCGAATGTAGTTAACGATTTTTTTCCACAGGCATGAGAACATTTTCAACTTTTAAAACACCACCACGCAAAGCGCCTTGATGAATAATGCAATGAAAATGTACAAATGGATTACTCAACCCATCAGCAATCAACATTTCTTTTATTTTCGTACTGACCATTGCAGGTGCATCGTGTGTTACCAAACTCACCAATTTTAACCAAGCTACTTTTTCCTCTTCAAACACTACTTTAATTTTATCAAAAATATAATCCCTTTTCGTAGTATCATCCATGGATATTAACTTACGCAGCTCTTCAGTTACTTTGAAATTTTCATCTACCCCACTAACAACAACTGCTAACTGAACAATGCTATCTGTTATGTCGGTGCTCTCGTCGATAGCAAGGGAGAAGTACACAATTTCTGATGCCTTCCTAATTAGCTGCTCGTTTAAATCTTCAGCTAGGTCATTGATTCTACTAGCGATCGTGTTTGGCGAAAGACTGATTTCTTTGAAGTCATTCACTATTTCATGGCATATAATATGTGCAGCGATAACTAAACACTCTTTTGTAAACAATCAGTAAAAGACGTAGTTATCTGCGAACATTTTTGACAAAGCGGAACTTACATTCACATTGTCAGTTTCCTGTTTTACAACTCCCTGAAACAAATTTTTTTTTTTGCGCACTTTGGTCTGTTTTCAGTTTCTTGACTCTGTCCTCTCGAAGGTTTCCTAACAACGTGTCATACATCTCCTCATGCACAGTTTGATAATGGCGCCGTCAACAGTACTCCTTTTTCGCCGCTAACACTTGCTTACAAATAAGGCACAAAACTCGATTATTAGTCAAGTGCTACAACTCCCACTTGCTGTTGAAAGCTCTATGTTCATCTTCCTTCTATGGATCAATTTTTACTGCAATTTGGTTTTTTAGAAAGTGACATGCAGTGTACAGCATAGACTAAAGATGAGCTAGACCGATCTCGCTGGTTGCGCACAACCATTCTCCATGTCCCAACATTGAACTGCTTTTCTGCCTGCACCTCTAGCGAAAATGGCGTGGATTGGGTTTGAGGTTAGAACACTGTGCAGTAAACTAGTGTTTTGAGATGTTTTTATATTTCCTGTAATCAATTTGTAATGCTTTTTGATTACATCCAAACTGGTAGAAGTATATTATTAATATGATAGTGCTTGTCATTTAAAAATTAAGATATAAACAAACACGTTCAACACTGTTGACCATGTGACATTGACAATTGTGTAGGATTGGGGTAGGTCAATGTTGGGTACATGCGCAGGAGACGAATAAGCGGTCTACCTCATATTTAGTCTATGGTGCACGGTAACTAACCACGGCATAAGATACAAACTATTCCAAGGAAGACACTGCAATTGCATGTACTACGAGCAACGCGCATGGCATGGCTGACAATGCAAAGTGCTTTCAAGCTAGGTGGGTGGATGAACGATAGATAGCAGCACTCAATTTTCAAAAGAGAAATGGCTTGTGAGCACTGAGTGTCGACTTCATCACTGAGGGGCAGCTTGTAGCTGTTTTAACAACTTGTTTTCAGAAAACCAACGGAAAATCTCGCATGAATAATAATTTTCTGAGAATTAAGATTCATTTTCACTGGGGCAGAAAACACTGGCGAACAAGTGAATGTATCATTTCTCGGCCAATATAAACGGGGCCAACCGAGCGCTCATTTTCGTCCAGGGGTGATTCGGTAGCTAAGGCGAGTGTACATTCGTTCAGTACGTTGGTAGAATGAGTCGGGTTACTGTGCCCGAGAGATAATTTGTTCCAAACTCTGAGCAATTAGCTTATTCGCTGGCTCATTAAAAAAAATATGTCAAGAACGTTCCACTCCTGAATAAAGTAGTGTAATTAAAGTGTTACCTCAAACATATACGTAAGTGTTACTTACTAGGAAAGTAATTTAATATCTTTCCTTTGTGTAGTATTATTAAATATTAAATATTTCTTAACCCATATAGGAGTATAAAGTGTGACCGTATGAGAGTATAGCCAACAAATTATTCCAAAGTGTCTCGAGTGTACTCCATCAGTTTCAGAGCAGAGTATTGCTCGTCTCCAAGTACGGTGCGAAATTCTTCGCAGCATTGGTGGAGTGATGAACGCGAATGTATTAGACCAGCTTCATTGCTTCTTCATTTGCGTAGAAGTTCCTGCTAGCAACATTCTGTTTGATGTAGCCCCACAAGGACGCATGAGAGGCGTATCTGAGTTCGTGAAAGATGGAGGTCTTATTGAAAATAAAAGAACTAATATTGATTTTTAATTTATTCACACAGCTGGCCTCGACCTGGAAGGTTCGCAGCACCCCGAGTCTAGCTGAGAGACACGAGGTTGGTAATCCAGAGCATTCTTCAGATGTCTCAAAGACACCGGATACCCAAGGCCGGGAGCGGCACGCACCCTGATAGGCATAACAGGCATGCTTTGTAAACATTCCTTTTATTTGCCACAGCTTCTTGTTTTGCAACTGATAGCGCGCATTCAAAAAAAAATCATCCAACTGTTCTGCCCTTCACTTCCATTTGCTCGCTCGGGGCAAATGTGCATAGAAGCGGGTGGGTGCATAACAATATTTTTGATAAATATATAAAACTCTGATACCATTTTACAATGTTAGTAGAACCACCTCTACCCCCAACCCCAAATATAAATACAGAAATTTTACATTAAAAATATTACGGTTAAAACATCTACATACCTAATTTTTGCTTTTTTTATTTTATGATTCCTTGTGATATCTACGAGGATTCTCCCCCTCCCATCTTTTTTACTGTTTCGAGGCAGTCTGGTTTTCTGCTTGAGAAGATCTTGAAAATTTTATAATAAAACAATTCGCTGGTGTCCTACTCTTTTGAAGCACAAAGCATTTCCATTTTCTTCCATTCACAGTGATAGGTGCATTTTGAAACACGCCATACCCTGCTAGCCAGTGCGCCAGCTGGCTTGGAGGGGATTGGAGGGGAGGGTTTGTCACCCAGCCACATCGCGCGCTAGTATGACGGTGGACTCCCAGCAGTGCAGGCGGACAGGAAGGGCCCCATTTCCCAAACAACTCCGGGCGAACGGTAGTGTCCACACGTCTTAGGTGAAAATAAGCCGCCGTTAAATACTTGGTTTGGTGTGACTACCGTGACAGGAGTTGGTTGGAGACGAATAATACTTCTCTATGAAAGTGATGGCATACACACACGCATACATACACACATGTGCTTTGGAATAACTTGTATATGCCCTCATTTCATCACACTTTATCCTCCTACAGTTTTTCAGAAAAGGATTCGTCTTTCCACAGACTTCAAGTTTATGGATATATATTAAAAACAGAAAAGGGTATAGTATGTTGGGCACATTAACACTGCATTATTTACTGTGACATAGATGCAAAACATACGTAACATAACTACATTATTCTCCTGTAGGAACATGTATGCATGAACAGAAATAAAGTGCACACATAATTTCACCCCAAACATCTACTCGTCTGAAATACACAAAGACGTTTCTAGGGGTGGTTTTTTTTAAACCTTAATAGCTGGTGAGCCCTCCTTTCTGACTTGTGCTATCCCGTAACGTTCGCTAACATCGTGGGATTGGCTTTATTGAGTTTTCAGTTGTTTCTGCTGGTATATTTTCCATTCTTCTACTAATGACTTGTTGAAATCAGTTTTCTCCGAAACTATGCGCTGTCTTATTCTTTCTTGTAGAACACGCGACAAATTCACAATGGGCTTTATGTCAGGCAACTGTGGAGGCTTTGATATCCAATGTGGCGTGTTGTATAGCAACCACAGCTTTGGGTTCAGGATCGTTATCTGTGTGAAGACGTAGTCCTCAGTAAGGCCCATATCGTTGACACTTCAGGGATGGTGAGATTTCAGAATGTTACTGTAGATTTTCTGGTCCACGGTACCGTCGATGAAACACAACTCGACTACACTAACAGCATTCAAACACCCCCAAACAAATATGGAACCAAACTATATTTACTTGTATCTGTGAGAATTTTTGTGTCATAGTTCACAGATGTTTTCCACCAATATTACACGTCATCTGACTTGAAAAGATTGAATTTAATTTCATCGGTAAATACGAACTTCCTCCAGTATCCATAGCTATCGTTTTCCTGTTCCATAGGATGGGAAAGTTACTTTTACTTGTTCGTGTGGCTGATATAGGTTTTTCTTTTGGCTATTCGGCCATTAAATCCAACTTCATGAAGCACATTTCATTTCATTTCTGCTGTTGACGTGCTTCCCTAATTCCCGTTCAACACATAGACTAAAGATGGCGTAGACCGATCTCGCTGGCTGCGCACAACCAAACTCCGTGTCCCAACATTGAACTGCTTTTCTGTCAACACGCATATCAACAATGACGTGGATTGGGTTTGAGGTTAGAACACTGTGCAGTAAACAAGTGCTTTTGAGATGTTTTTACACTTCCTCTAATCAATTTGTCATGCTTTTTGATTACATTCAAACTGGTAGAAGTATATTATTAATATAATAGTGCTTGTCATTTAAAAATTAAGATATAAACAAACACGTGCATCACTGTTGACCATTTGACTTTGACAATTGTGTAGGAGTTTTGTAGGATTGGAGTAGGTCAATGTTGGGTACGTGCGCAGAAGACGTATAAGCGGTCTACCTCATCTTTAGCCTATGGTTCAACTCAGCTGTAATGTTCGGAGCACTCAGTTTCGGGCGTACTTTACCGTCGCTTTGTTCGCTTCGCCTTAGACTAGGCAGGAGAACACTTTATGTTTTCTTGTGATACGTTCTAGTTTCAGGAAACCCGTAGATGTTCGTAACTTTACTGATACTTCCCGCTATATCTTTGAAGGATTTTCGCTTTTGAAATCCCCTTATAGAAATATTACTTTATTCTTCAGTTGTTTCCCTATTTTGTCGTCATATTTCACGTCAAGACTACCACAAAATGTTTCACTGATGAAAACAAGCTGCCGTCTTCCCTCGTGCATCACATAAAAAGCATCTCCTGAGAGTGAGTCATGGCCCTTTGTTGCCTAGACGAATACTTTTTTGACTTCACAGTCGATATGCCTTATACAATTATTTTTCTGACTATGTACAACAGAACATATTAGAATGTTAATATTATTAGATAATAAAAACTTATAAAACAGCCTTTGAACATCCCATTGGCAGCTAGCTCTTTGTTTTGCTTATAATAGACCTATGTACAATAATGTAGTGCGATTAGTCAGACGAATACTTTTTTGAGCCAATGTATATAGCCTAAGGAATATTTTACAATACTACACATCTCATTACACAGGGGTAATGGAACTTTCTGCTCATGCCGTAAATTAATTGAAATTTACAGGTTTCTCGCTGCCAACACAAAGAAATACAAGAAACGGCAACCCTAGGCAGCAATTACTGCCAACTTTGTGTGTGTGTAAAGAGATTTGGGCGGCTCTTAACAGCGAGGTCTTGAGAGCCGATGCGGGTGATTGAGGTGAGTATAGAGCAGCGCCGGAATGAAGGGGCGGAAGAAACAGGATATCCCTGAGAAAACCCGCCGATAAGTGGCGCCGGTGTTCCCACAAGCGATAATCCGTGAGTGACTCAGCCGGCGACTGAACTAGGTTCGTGTGGTGGGAACAAATATTCTGTCACGATGATGAATTCCTGTAGAGGCTGTTTGTGAGGCCGTGAATGTGTGCTTTCTTTTGTGGCGTAATATATCATGCTAAAAGAATACATCACTCTGCTAAAACCTTTTACTCACGAAACTGACAAAAAACCTGTTGCCTATAATTACCATTTCTTAGTTTTTCAGTACGTAAGTTTAGCACTGATTTGTGTCCTACACACTTTTAAAATGCACTCCGGCAGAGACAGCGATTAAGTTGGCTGTCAACCAGTTATACTAACTTATTCAGAGGTGCGAGGAATTTTTTCTTGAAGCAACCTTCCCCTGCCAAATTGGATTGTTGGATTTCCTGCTTGTTTATGATTTTAAAAAGTGAAATTCCGAAAGTACCCTTGGCTATTGTACATGGCAACTACGAACTCATAGTGACGTCACAATTTTAATTCTGCCGAAATTTGGGAAAGTCAATCATCGTGACGTGAACACAAGTTCGCAGTTCAGTTGTAATGCCTGTACTGCTGTGAGGAAGGGCAATATCCAGCTGGTTGTAGTAGGGGCACTTTAAGAATAATCTAATTTAAAAACATAGACAATATAAAAACCAACAATCCAATATGGCAGGTTAAGGTTACCCCTCCCCAAACTTGGAAAATACATACATTTCCTCAATCATTTTTTTCATAAAGTATGGAAACCACAGCATTGGAATTTATTTAATACAAACATTGCTATGCGACCAATAAACACAGTGTATACATTTCACCACACTCAAAAGTTAATGCCTGAGGCTGCAATAATATATATTTATTAGTGGTTAATGCCTGTCGAGAGGGCCTTAAAAAGGCTCACTTTACCGTGAACAGCCTGTATGATGACTGGCGTACGGGCAGCAGGGGGAAGGAGGAAGTGAAGTTGACAGGCCGCGAGACCTCCCCTATCCCTCCTGCGCCACCTGCGCTGAACGCGCCCCTTCAACCCTCACCGGTTACCTGGCCAAAGAGAGGAGAACAACAAGGTCGAACTCGCCCCCTCCCACATCTTCACTCTCCCTCCCCGCATTTTGTTTCACGCTGATTTCACTGGCCAGTGATATGAGTAACATCAGCAATTGTTCCGATACTACTGACGGGCACTGGTGATCACTGGCACTCGTTTCAGCATGACACTGGGCGGCACCTTGAGCGAGGCTATGTTGAATACTGAAAGCACTGAGTTTACTGATGTTGCAGAGGGTATGCAGTGTCAGTGCAACATGATGTTGACGGGTGATTCCAATTGTCAGGTTCTCACATATATTTAAAATTTGCTAATGGCAGTATCATTAAATACAAAATAGTCCTTACTGAAATTCCGAACACAGACGGTATGAACATAAACTCAAAACACTCTAACAACATGTTTCTAACAACAACATGTTGTTAGAAAAATTATGAATAGTTTTTATATGCATAAGAATAATTATTATTTTAACCCAAGAGAAACATAAGATAATTCTTAATTTCACATTTTAATTACTTTGATACAATGTTAATGAATACTACTGACGAACGTTCCAAAACGATGAAGTTACTGAAGATCAAAACATTTACTGTTTACCGCTAGCTTTTCCCGTACTGCTGGCTAACACTGATGAACCACCTGTGCTCGCCAGCAGTAGTAAGGGGATGCAGCCCCTAAGAGCTGGAACTGTAAAAAAAACTGCACTTTCGGGAGAGTTGCCCTAACAAACGGCGAGCAGGGAAGGAGAAACAACAAGGTAGTCAGACCCCGCCGCGCCAAGCTGCAAAACAAAACAAAGCACACATTCAGGCAGGAAACACCGCAGGCAACTGGGGTGAGAAGCGATCTTCCACCCCCATAACCCAGGGAGCCGACCGTCGCCCGACCGCAAGAAGATTGAATTTCGCAACCACCTGCTGAGAAACTATTGTAATAAAAAAAATAATCTTTCAAAGCAGTTAAAGGGGGCAGGGGTGGGGGAAGTGCATCTGCAATTGCACCTGGCATTGCACATTTAACTGCATGTGCGAGAGCATCGGGGTGAGGAGGGGAAGTGCACATGCATCGCCACCATTTTGAATAAATTATATCGTGGTACCCGCCCGCTCCCACTACTAATGCATAAGTAACTTGATATGGAGTAAAGAATTGTGTTATAATAAGTGCTTCAAATCAATAGTGTTAATTGTAACTGTGTTTACAGTTACCGTAATATACTGTAGAATATTAATGGAGCTTAAATTATTAAGTAAAATAACATCCCGCCATCCAGGTGTTACAGGGATTAAAATAAACACATATTGTTTTTAACAATTACATTTCCTAAAATATATTTTGCTGCTAATATCACAAAATGCTACAGTAATTAATTGAGACTACCGACAGCGCGCGAATTTAATCCATCCGAATTTAAGATTATTAAATAACGACATGATTAATTTGAATATTGCCTCAGTTTCCATTTGAATGCTAACTGCCCTACCCCATAACGCAAATCACTTGCTGGCTTCTGTTGTTAAACAATAATTTAGTCTATATTTGTTTCAGTTTTTCTGTACACGTTGTAATTCTCAAGTTAATATTGCAGCATCTTCGAGATCGTAGATATGGAACATCGATAACAAAACACACATGAAAATATTTGGTTAAAATCATAGGTTCATATAATCAATATACCTACACATTTCATTCCGCATACTTTTGTTATTTATGTCATGGAGCTACATCAACTTGTGACACGAATGTGTTTGTTTACAAAAATGCATTAAACATGTTGCATGACATAATAACAATCGTATGCACACACCGTTAGCAGCGCTAATATAGCCTGTGACAAGTCCTTTATAGAGCAATTTTCGGTTTATCTTACGAGGCCGAACGTAATTTATTAAAATAAGACGATTTTGTTTATTCAATAAAATCTCTCCAACAAATTGAATGCTATAAACAGTTTGCGAAGAAAAATTCGTGTCGAGAACAGGAGGAGAATTTTTGCCGTTGAATTGGTAACAAGATGGTCACAAGCGTTTACAACAAAAGTCTGCATTCGCAAGTTGGCGCGAAAATGCACACTACTAAGAATTAAAATCTGACCAGCGAAAAAGCCAACGAGAGTGTCAAAACATGCAGTCGAACGAAAATAAACATGATTACAGCAACAAATAAAAGCTACAATTTACCTAACCGCGTTACCCATCTCCTGACTACACCAGCCAAATATGGCAAGCTATTAATTAACAGAGAGTTTAAAAAACAGCAGAGTAACAACGAGCTATTCAACCGTGAAAATTTGCCTATTGTTTATAACAACATACATAACATAAGCTACATAATGTTTTGTGTGACTTTTTTTTTTATGTTGGAAGACTTTTCCAGTCTATGAAGGGAAGACCGATAATACTGCTGTTATTAGCGTGTTTGGTAACGCTTCCATGTTTTCGTGTAAGAAACTGAAGTTTAAACTTGGTGATCAGATTTGGTTGTATCGTAAGCTGGTTGGTACGACTGGTGATATGCATATTCATGGTCATGCTGAATTGTGTTTTAATACATTATAAATATTTTTTGCCGTAATAATCGGCCTATATTACTGTTTAACTTCACTCACGAGACGTGTTTTCATGGCTCTGCTTTCGAATTTTACAAGTCTAAATAATTATCAATACAGAATATAGTTCAAAACTATTTTTAAAATATAAATTCACGCCTTCAGCGCAATTATACCGCCCGATTTCATAGAAATAAGGCCCCGAAACTGGCCGGAGTTTTCCGATCGGTCCGGGACAAACTACCATGTTTGGCGGGACAGGTTGGCGCTTGCATCGCGCCAGCCATATCGCTCTCGGACTTCTCCGAGTTAACATGTTTTACTTAACTTTTAGCCGCTCGTCACGGTACATTCAGACATGCACACACCCACTAATCAGATTATTTAATTGAATTTAACATATGAGATATGAAGTAATTACAAAACTGAACCAATAACACTGATTTAAATTTTCGCGAAACTTAAATTCACCACTTAAATATACTTATAATTAATTTAATTATATAAACCCTTGCCACTCCAGTCATGGGAAAGCTACTTTTATCGAATATTTAACTTCATTTGGCTATTAACCTCCGCTTTTTATACCAAACTCTCGCTAGCTCTCTCACAGGGAGCTCGTGACAGTACTTCACAAGTCCTGAACTTTAAAATTCCGCGCTGATAAAATCAATTAACTTCACCACTCTCTTTTATCCCGTACAGGCAGGGAAAAAGAGAGTAAAAATCAGTTTTGGAAACAGCTCCCAGGCGCTACCCTGGGAATCCTGTACAATAATGTTGCTTGGCAGCTTGAAGTAGGTTTGATTGGTGCGGAGGGGGGAGGGGGTTAGCTTCTCCTCGCCTCCGCAAACTAATTGATAACCAACTGGGTGGCCAAGGTTCCTCACAAGGAGCCGATCTACCCCCGCGCTGAGGGAGTAGCGTCCCAGTGATGTAAAATGACTTCGTGGAGTCGCGGGACAGCCGTCTGCCTAGAGCTTTTTTCCGCGTTTGAAGTAGAGTGGCGAGGGAATGTTAAAGGCGACACTGCTACGCACATCAAGTCTCCCATCGCCCCATCGCCATCGCGCAAAGCTCTGAACTGGCGTGCAGTGTTCTCGTCGTGCTGCTTGTACCTATGGGACTTTTCAGCGGCGACCCTATTATTTTATTGGTGGAAAATGTGTAGTTTTGTATGGATCTGACATGTACATTTTGAGATACAGCGCTTTGAAAATGCAGTTTTTATCCATTTTGGCGTGCTGTGAAATTGTGTTTCTAATTAACGCGAGGTCATGAAAACACTCAACAGCCCTCGTCTGAAATGTGTGTTCTTGTTGTCGGTCAGTACACTGGACGCACATTTTCACATTTTCACTTGACCGACGCTTTGCATGAAGTGATGAGACCTATGACAATGTTAATTTCACATAAGGCGGAAGAACACACATCGTGCATACAAGTAGGTCTTAAGCAGGGTTTTCAAAAGTGCTCATTTGACCGTGAACATCCTCTAGGAACATTACGCGACCACGACGACACTGCCTGTGTACGTAAATAGTCCAGCCGCCTCCCGGCTAATGGCTACAGAGGCATGTCTGTTACGAGGTATCACAGCACAGCTACAGTACCACAGGCCAGTGGCAGTGATGAAGGGACACTGTCCCTCCAATATAATAGTGGGGAGGGACAGTTTAGGCATTTGTCCCTACCTTAAGTTTGACAGCTACATTCAATAATAAAAAAAGTTAATTTATTTCAGGAATACAAATGCTGAAATGAACGAGAAATTAATTACTGAATTTTGCCATCAACCGAAGGAGATGAGACTGGGTATTGCGTGACAGTCAATTGGAAACCTAAACAGTTGCCTTGGCGGTACGGTGTGCTTGGATTTCCAGAACATTGGAATACCAGTGAGAGCGAGACACATTTCTTAAGTTGGTCGCCTGGTTGCAGGAATTTTGCACGTATGAGGCCTAAAAGCGTGGGAACGCTAGGGGCGACCTATACAAGCGAATCAACTCTCTCATCGCCTCTACGCGCAAAGCACTGAACTGGCGTGCTGTCTTGACTTCGATAATGTGTCTCTATAAGACTTTCAGCGGAGACCCCACCATTTTATGACGTAATTATAAAAATAAAGCTTTGGTGCATGTCCCTATTTTTTTTTGTAGCAGATTGTTTATAGCTAAAATTGATAGTGGAGACACCAGTTTGAGCCATTTTCACTGTCACAAAACATGCTTTGGAGAGAAATGGAGGAACTGGAAAAGTATACAGATACATAACGTTTCTTAAATGCTATTCGTAAGCAGGTCTCACTCAGACACGGTCGGCGGTTTTTTTAAATAAAACTTTTCCTGCTGGAGCTGGGCACACCGCTTTGCGTGTTGCCTACTCTACACAGTGGAAGGGGGAGACCAAATTTCATGTGATTCGGCTCCCGCATTGCGGTGTGCCGCTTGTTATAAGTTGACCTTAACCTCATCTTATAAGCTTTTAGAAAGGGGAAGATAGGAAGGATTATAGTACATAAGAATAATAGTGGTGTACTGTGTTACTTTACTGTATAATAAAATAGAATTACAATATCATTGTAATTGATTGACTGGCCAACAAGAGATAAAAGGAGAATGATATTGGCCAAGTTAGGAAACAGAGAGAAGCATAGAAGGAGTAGCATTCACCATTGCCTCGCCTGGGACTCGCCGCCCCGACCTTCTGTTTGGAACCCCAGCTGGCTGCAAGTAGTTTGTTAGTATTTAGAAGGAATTTCATGAGGTTTGCTGGACCCACATTTTCTGAGTAACCTCGCGCATTTATTGGTTAGTTTACTGATTACAGAAGTGGTTGGTTGTTTCGAATCTGTATTTTGTAAATCTCCTTGTGGCCTGCTTTTCTAGCTCTGTTGTCTAAATAGCAGCGTGCACAGCGGGATGCTGTCGAAACAAGCTGCTGATCACAGTAACAAGTCCCAACGATTGAGCTACAAAATCACCTCTATATGTAGTAAATAGTTTCGTCCATTGTTAACTTCAGTTGCAACAATGTGCACATTTCGCATATTCAGATCATGTTATTCAGTGAAATCAATTAACAATTTTTGTTGCAGCCCCTCTCTCGTCAGTATAGTTGGGTCAAAATCCACAACAACAGTTACCCCAGCATTGAATTTGGTTTCCTTGTTGCCAAAATCAGAATAGTTTATGTTTGAAATGTCACAATATTTCTCGATATTTATGGGCTGCGGTGGTGCAATGGTTAGACTACTCGCCTCGCGCCAAGGCGAACCGGGTTCGATCCCCGATGGGGTCGCCCCGGATTTCTGCACGTGGCAATTGTCCCGCACAATGCCTCTGCTCGGCGGGTTTTCTCGAGGATCTTCCACGTTTTCCCCGCCCCTGAATTCCGGCGCTGCTTCATACTCACCTCACTTCGCCTGTGATACCATCTTTATATTTTCGCACGTTTTACGTATGGATAGCCTTCGTGGCTTCTTTGTAAATGCAAACACCTTAGCTCGGCAATGGCGTGTGTTGTCAGCTGCAGGCAGCGATGGCAGTGTGTCCTCAGCGATGTTATTTCTGTCGTTATGTGTGAAGGCTCGCTCCCATTTGACGACATAATGTGGGCCGCACGCGATTAAAAACGTTCCCTAACGAGTCAGCAGTCAGTCAGGTTTCAAGTATAAACTAAAGATGAGGTAGACCGCTTGTTCGTCTTTTGCGCATGTACCCAACATTGACCTACCCCATTCCTACACAACTGTCAAAGTCATATGGTCAACGATGATGAACGCATTTGTTTATATCATTTTTAAATGACAAGCACTATTATATGAATAAAACACTCTCACCAGTTTTAATTTAATCATACTGCATTACAAATTGGTTAGAGGAAGTATTCATACATCGAAAAGCATTAAAAATCAGTTTTCTAACCTCAAATCCAATCCACGTCATTTTCACTAGACGCGTTGGCAGTTGAGCAGTTCAATGTTGGGACCATAGACTAAAGATAAGGTAGACGGATCTCGCTGGCTGCGCACAACCAATCTCTGTGTCCCAACATGTAATACTTTTTGATTTCATTCCAATTGGTAAAAATATTTAATTAATATAATAGTGCTTGTCATTTAAAAGTTAAGATGTAAACAAACACGTTCATCACTGTTGACCATTTGACGTTGACAGTTGTGTAGGAATGGGGTAGGTCAATGTTGGGTACATGGGCAAAAGACGAACAAGCGGTCTATCTCATCTTTAGTCTATGATGTACAGTTATTCCGTTCATGGCATATCAGTGCATTTTAATGCTGTATTTGGTTCCAACACAAAAACCAATACGTAACCAGGACTGAGCTCTCCAAGTTGACATAGGTACTTGCTTCGTGTTATCTAGGGTTAAAGTGGTTGAGAATGAGCTGGTGCATTGCTGTGTGCAGTGTTCTGAAATTTGATTGTGTATGTCGACATGGAAAAGTTGGTGTGAGTTTAGGTGAGAAAAATTATATCGAAGTTGTGTGTGGAAAATACAACAAAACAAGTTATGTATATACTACACAGCCAATTCTTTGTTACTTAAATTGAAGTCCTTACTTTCGCGGATGTATTGTTGACAAATGTTGGGCGAAACTCTGCACTAGTGTATGGTAGCAAACAACTCATTATATTTAGTTTCGACGTGTGTCAGTTCATTGAGATAATTTGTACTGCAGTATGAATCATCACTGTTTGTGTGTTATAGTGTTATCAAACTCGAGCAGTGGGCTGCCCAAGCATTTTTAACATTATTTGCACACATGTAATAACCTACCAAATATGAGATAGGATAAGAATGTTCAGTTGTTTGGATATACTATTTGCTTGTTTTTTTAAATTTTTTTGAAGCAGTTATATTTGAAATATTAATTTTATACTCATGTATAAATTTAAATGTCAGTTCATAAAACTATTGGTTTATGTAACATGTTGTTGCCACATTTTACCAACCAACAAAGGTTACGTAAAGAGTTATATTGCCTTTGTTACTGTCTGCACTAAGTATACTATTGGTTTATGTAACATGTTGTTGCCACATTTTACCAACCAACAAAGGTTACGTAAAGAGTTATATTGCCTTTGTTACTGTCCGCACTAAGTATACTATTCAGCAACAAATTTATACCATCAGCCAGTGTCTGTGATCTCAGTGGTGGAATGTCGGTCAATATTGGTCTCAGTAAATGTATTAGTGTTGAGTTTAAATGTTATCTTGATCTGACAAAGACGAATGTCACTATAAACCACTTTTTTCCTTCATTTTACATGTATACTTTCTTATGCACGCGTCTCCTACGTACACAGAATTCACCTAAAACCGATCTTTGTTTAGTATTTCTGAGGCATTTATATATTTTTTTGGCAGTCATATTTTCTTGTCGATTTGTGGGTAAAAGCGGGTCTTTCGGCTTGTGCGTGTACGGTAGAAACTGAAACTAACATTGTCAACGCTGCAGCAATTGTTCCGCCGGCCGAGCGCGTTAGTGGATTGTAGTCTGGAAGCTGCGTGTCCCGTTTACAGTCACCAAGGGATTTTTCCTTGCGACCGTTTTCAACATGGAGAAGTGGCTTGTTCGTTGCGCAGCAAAAAACCTACGGATGCGTAAGAAAAAAGACATGTGCTCTGTAAAAAAATTTTGAGGCGAGATTCCCTTACATGTAAGCCAATTAACTCTTAAATGTAGAGTAAATTTACATAACAAGTAAAGTAATATTCACTAGTCGTAAAGGAAAAGTACCTGACAAAAGTGGGGTTGGGGGGGGGGGGGGACCCTACATGAAAGGGAAAATTAAATATATTGTATAATAAAATTATATTTAAAATATTCCCAGAGTATTAATACTGCCAATTTTTTTTATTATAGGCTGTGCACGGTAAAGTGAGCACTTTTTACGGCCCTTCCAAAAGGCATTATCCCCTAATAAATGTATTTTATTGTAGCATAAAATTTTAAATTTTGAGAGTGATGAAATGTATACACTGTGTTTATTAGTCCTATTGCAATGTTTACATTAAAACGTGGTAAAAAGGTACAAATAAATTGTAATGGAAAATTTAGTAGGGCCTTATAAAGTGCTCACTTTACCGTGAACAGCCTTTACCTATATCCTCTGACGAATAGTTACAGGAACCTCAACACTCAATCCTCGACACTTGCTGGCGGGTGGACGCGAACCATTATCCTCTATCTCTTGCTCGAGAGTAAGATGTTTGAATTATAATTCGATATGTTAATCTGACAAAATATTTACTCCAACTATATATTAAATCAGCAGGTTATGCAGTTTCAACAAGTCGAATAGCAAAATTGTTAAAAAGTGTATGTTTCTGCTATGACGAGCAGAAGGTAGTAATAACAAGGAATAACTACGTGGACAGGGAATAACTACGTGGACAGGGAATAACTACGTGGACAGGGAATAACTACGTGGATATGGAATAACTACGTGGACAGGGAATAACTACGTGGACAGGGAATAACTACGTGGACAAGGAATAACTACGTGTACAGGGAATAACTACGTGGACAGGGAATAACTACGTGGACAAGGAATAACTACTTGGACAAGGAATAACTACGTGGACAGGGAATAACTACGTGGACAGGGAATAACTACGTGGACAGGGAATAACTACGTGGACAGGGAATAACTACGTGGACATGGAATAACTACGTGGGCAGGGAATAACTACATGGACAGGGAATAACTACGTGGAAGGGAATAACTACATGGACAGGGAATAACTACATGGACAGGGAATAACTTTGTGGACAGGCAATAACTATGTGGACATGGAATAACTACGTGGACAGGGAATAACTACGTGGACAGGGAATAACTACGTGGACAGGGAATAACTATGTGGACAGGGAAGAACTTGTGCTGCCAGTACAATCTACAGCACAAAATAATCTGATTATATCATGTGCTATGCTATGTGCAATTGTAAGTGAATCATAATTAATATACTAACAATCAAAAAGTTGCTAATGTGTAAATTTAAATGTCAAGACTTATTTTGTATGTGCGTAAAAATTTAGCAGTTATTTTGCTTAGGCATTTTCCTAATAGATATAAGCTCACAAATATATCACGTGCATTGTAATATTTCATGTACTATGCCGATGCGCTATACATTACACCACGACGACGTCACATCTTCAGTGAATATTAGCATGTTAGAAGATAGTTTCTTCTGCTCGCTCCCCCCCCCCCCTCTAGCTGTTGAGAATGTTGAAGTGATGCACGCGTCGTAAGGTAATTTTCCCATTCTTGTGCGCCGAATTTTCAACTTCCATGTACGGAATTTTACTCTAGAGTGCGGTAATATTACCTCGCATGCAAGAAAAATTGCGTTTCCCATACATTAATAGTACTTGTACTCAGAAACTTAAATGAAGTCTTCAGGGGGAAAAAAATAATCTTCGTACTTTTTGGATGTACCACAAAGCACATACATATAATATTTGATCGTAGAAGACATTTTGTAGCTTTCTGCAGGAGACTTCGGAAACCTTTTTGATGTTTCTGATATTCGCATTTGCTTCCGAATTTGTAGCTCTCTTTACAGAGTTAAAAAACGTGGCAAATAATCTTGGTACGGTTCAGCACGTAGCAGAACTTCATCTTCGAAACTATCACTAATAATCAGCTTCTGGAACTATCCAACTATTTGCAGCTGTGATTTTGTAAATCTGAAAGTTAGTTAACTGATCATGTTGTCCATAAAAGGAAAGCACACTGCAGTATGATTGTATTCTTCAACTGACTGCAGATTAAAGTTGGGTCTGCTTTCTGCATGTTTGCTGTTGGCTTATTTATTTGAATCCCCATTCCCATTGCCAGCAGTCCCAATATGTCAGCCAGAACCACCACACCGACAAATTATGACGATTGTATAGAGTGAAGGAATGAAAATGCATTACTTTCTCTTCCGTCATATGAATGAGAAATGTTTTCCCATGCGGAAGGGAGGCAGGGGAGAGTATCCATAAACGTTAATACAGTATCTTTCTTTTCAACCCACCTTGTTTTCACACGTCTTGTTAAGGGTGTGTTGTCCTTTTTTTGAGCTGAGGCAGCCTATCTTACATTTCTTTTTTTAGTTTGTGTATTCTCCCAGCTGACTCACGGAAGAAATTTGCAACAGATGACAGCTTATGATATGCGCAGTGGCTGTAGAAAGCCAGTGGCTGTACTATTGCTACAAATGCCTGGGCGCATTTAAAGTTGCCACTCCTGTTAGAACCCCTATCATAAGCTTGTCCACGACAATAAGATGTATCAAGGTTCAGTTTTTCCAACTATTACAAAATTGTGTTAACAGTGTTTTCTCCAGTGACATCAACATGGGTGAACTTGAAGAATTTTTCCTGGATCTCATATATACTAGTATCGTAGTAGCGAATGCAAATGACCAGTTGCTCCTCAACAGGAATATAAGTAGTCTCATCGGCCATTATGGTGAAATATTCAGCCCTCTCTATGTTTGTAACGTTTTTTTTTCAATAATGACATGTCCAGAGCACTGAATTGTTTAATTTTGTGTTGTATTGTTTATATAACTGGCATTTTTGTTACAAGAAACAATGCGTGAGGCTAGAATGTCATCTCCAGCATCTATTCGGAACTTCATCAAAGCTCTAAAATTTCCATCGCCAGACAATTTTTCTGTTTTTGTTTGTAAGTCCCCGTCATCTCGTGTGTCCCCTCATTGGTATATTCTGTGCTCCACAGAGGATTACAGTTTGTATCATAGGGATTAGTTTTTCTACTATCTTCATTCAATTTCTTTTCTGCAGCTGCCGACCTCCCGTGGCGCAGTCTGTTGGTGCGCAAACGATCTGGGGTGCAGGAGGCTCTGGGTTCGAATCCCAGGTAAGGCATGGGTGTTAATTTAAGTTACGTTATAAGATAGTCTATAAGCCGTGTCCTGCTAAGCTTTCAAGCATAAAACCGGGGGACGTTAAAAATCCCTCCACAATAGTACAAAACAATTTTCTTCAGCTCGCATGCTTAAAGTTACATCAGTACATATTCCATCCATAAACATAAAAAGTTATGGCTTGTAACCATGTTGCCTTTATGGTAGTCTGTGCTGGTGTGATGTCTTACTGTTTTAACAACTTTTTTGTAGGTATTTATAGGTGTATCCAGTAATTTACCAAATTTTCAGTAATTTGTCCCTCCCTCACAGCGTCCGAAAAGTATGCACATCTTACACAATCCCAGCACCCACCTTCTGGCCATAGGCCAGCCATTCATACACTTCTAACAATTTCCTTTGAAAATATCGATTTTTTTTTGCCTTCTGCGATCGTTGAAAATTTGAAGTCTGATAACGTCACCCACGAGTTTTTAAGCCACTGGCATTTTTCCTCGTCGATGAGTGAGGCAACAGTAGTCCGATTACTAAGATGTCCAAAATCTAAGCAAGATATTTCTGATGTTGCGGTATTTAGTTCTGGTTCAGTAGATGAAGTGAAACTAGAACTAGGATAAATTGAATCGAGCTCATTGCCATTCCTTCGCATTGAATCGGGTACTGTTTGTTGGCACCTCAGTTTCATTCATCTGGTCCGCATGTTCCTATTGTTCCTATTGCAAAAAGATTAAGCAACTTACTCTTGGTATTTGTAATGCATTGAATTATTATTTCTAATAATATGCAATGCCAGAATATGAACTGTTAATTTTCTCTTTATAAACGAAGGCATAAATAAGACATCATATTTTTTATTTCGTTAGCGTAATTGATTTGCATTAATTTTTTTCATCTGATATTGGAGTGAAGTGTTTCGCTGAATTAATGTTTACTATAATAACATAGTTTGTGTTGAGTAAATTTGGAAAGGAATCAGATGTCTCATACGTGTACTATATTATTATATGATTATATAATATTATTATCTATGATTTAAAATAAATACATGTTCCTTAAAGACCAAAACTATTTTAAAAGTAAACAAGAGAAAAATATCTCATGATAAATTTTTATCAAAACATTAAGTGCATTTTGAAATGTGGATTGTATACGCCTGTGATCGCTTTATGTATATAAACACACATACACAGTATGTTTGTCTACACGATTGATGAAATATTTAACATTATTATGTCATTATACTTCAATTAAATATTTCATGCATCCATATCGGGAATTTTCAATATAAACATATTTTATTTACACAAGTTGTAAACCCATTCGTATTCGTATATTGTAGGATGGATAGAATATGTTTTATCCATCGGCTCGTTTTGCTTGCGTATTCCATGTAACTGTCTTTGTTTACTATGAAATGAATGATTCCAAATCCAGTTGTCTTTTCTTAGTTATCATATGTCTCGCACTATACACATGAACGACAGTATACTGATCACAACCACTGTATACTGTCCATGGAATTGAGAATGGTGAAGTGTAGGAGAAACATATATTGGCAGATAGGATGGGAAAATGAAGAGCGATTTAAGTGCATTCCATAGTCAAGGTTGAGACAGAAATAAACATGCACGACCATCAGCACTGCTCCTAGTGAACTCTTTCGCAAACGAATATCTGTATTCACAAAGTAGGCTCACAGTATTGAGTCGTTTGTTCCTATAAACTGTAGGGGCTCCCTTCCTAACTCATTTCCTCGTGCCCATCCTCCTCCTAATATCTACTGCCTTCAACACTTACTCCACACACTACTTCTCCTTGGGACAGGGGCCTACATGGGAAAAGGGGGTGGGGGTAGCTTACTACAGATGGCTATTCAATAAGAGAGGAATTACTACAAAACACATTTATTACAATAACTCTATTTTTGAACACAACTAAACATTAATACAATATGACATGAAACACAATTATTTTACTTTGGTATGGTGAGTTAATTACAAGAATGACAAAGGACACTATACAAAAAATACCCTAACCTTGCAGTGCTTTACTTAAGTCTTTATAACGGGCCTCGAGATAGGGGATGACACCCTACTGCCTAGCTGGAGTTATGCTCACCAATTACAGAAGTGCAGATTGCTGAGTGCCTGGAGCTCCTCCAGACCCTGGACTCTCGTAGCCTTCTGCTTTGTGCCGCTCTGCCACAGACGTCGTCACAGTACAAGCTCTCGCTGCCGCCTGGTAGGGTTGCTCAGATCATTTATAGCCTGGCGACAGTGCGTCAGCCAGGCTTGTTGAATAAACAGGGGCTCGCAAAGGAATCTATACCCTTTAGTACCTTAACTTGTGTGAGGCCCCCTGGAGCCCGCTACACTACCCCCAGGTCGAACAAGCGGTCCGTCCCGGCTGCTGTAGGGTAGATAGAAAATTGAAATCCTTCTGGTAGGTGGTGATTGAGTTGGTGGCGTCGAGGAGCTCAGGCCTAGATCGTCATCTCGTAGTCGATTGGTGGTATTCGCGATTATACATAGAAGCAGTGTCGAGGGTGGAATACCAAATTCGAGGCACCGTTTCACAAGAATTAAGATGAATTTAAGTTAGATTAATTTCTTTGGCGAGGTAGAAAAATGAATTATTATTAAATTGGAAGTTTTTTATGTGGTTTAAAATACTGGCAAATAACTATGCACGTTGTGCAGTGAGACAGCAGAGTAGAAGGAGGTACGTTCATCGCCACATTTAACGTTTAAAAAGCCCCCAAAATACTAGGCTGTGGACGTAGGTAAGAGGGAGTGGAAGTTTTTGTGTGCACAGGTGGTACGACTTCACTCACAACGTGCTAGGAAATTAATCTCAAGCAATTTAACATTTTTTTATGTGCCCGCTGGCTTATGTTAGATTTGAAATTTACATTCAGTAATTAATTCCTTTTCCTTAAAGGGGAGACTTAGATTCAAGATAGTTTGCTTCCTGTAAGAAAGGAAGTTTGCATGCCGATGTTGGCGAAACTGCACGGCGAAGACATGCTTTGTTAGTCGCAGCAATATTCCTAGTGAGCTGGCCTTTTGCCGAAAGTCAGCTTGTTATAATTATTTATGACCTGTTCTTAAGTTATTCATCATCGTATTACCATTAACCAGATAATTATTACACAGTTACATCAAGAACACTTTGACATAAAATCAAAGTAGTTACAATATGTGATGCTTTTTGTTGTCATAAATTACATATGTGAACCATTAACCTCGCTAAGTTTTAGTTTGAGAATAGTTCTAAAATCTACATGTAAAGGAACCTAACATGCTTACACTATAACGTACATTGACATTACACTTTAAGAACAATATTGCGACAGTAGATAATAGCTTTACAGCATAAACGTTTTTTGATATACATTTGTTATTTATACCACATGGTTGGCGTTGATTGTTGATAGTGTCTTTTGCACGTTTCATTACTGCCTTGTTATATAAGTTTGAAACACTATTTTTATTTTAGGTGTGGATTTTATATTTTTCACATTGGCAGGCACTCCTCGCAGAGCAAGTGTCCATACTGTAAGCTCCACACTTACGATTCCCATTCTAGTTTTATAAATTGTGAAGTTTCATAAACATATACTGGATTTTCTTTAAAATTATATAGATAATATTTAGTGAATAATATACAAACATTTTACTTATATCTAATACAATGTCTTAGCTTACTGATCTAACTTATGATTACTCTGTTGTAAGTTTTTATTTCCTGACAGTATACATGTAGATATAAAGAAAATAGATGTTATATTTCTCCTCAATAATTATATAAGGTAGTAACCTTATTATTCTAGAACACTTATTATTAACAACATCAAAAGACAGAGGTAACAAGGGAAATAATATACAAAATACCCAATGGCACAGAAAGTAAGCTATTATATCCTTTTGATTATCCTGATTTGGATAATATAATATGACTTGTTATTCATATTACCAGAAATCCTTTGATTAGCTTCATATTATTTGTGCTACCTCGTGACAGTTAATTGACTTGAAGTTTCAAATTCATAAGTATGAATGTGATCTGACACATACATTAGTTAAAATCCCTTGGCTGTATGTTCACTTACATATATTGACAAAATACTTAACAGCTGAGAGCACAGTAGGGTTAATATTTTATTCTTATAGGCCTTGGCCTCAATTGATATTGGATGCACTTTTGCTAATTATACAAGTACAAAAGGGGCAATGGGAATTAAATTATTTGGCACATGAGAGAAATATGACATAATTTTAACATCTACACATAATTATCTAATCCATTAAGGGGCTGTCATAGCAGCAATAGTATGAAACTGGCAATGACAAGGATTCATAATCCACCTTTGTGACCTAGTACTTACTTAGTATTAAAGAGTCAGTGGTCTCATAATAAAATAATTCAACAATTCCAATATCTGTTGCAAATGGCAACCACTTAACTATATTTTTTTAAAAGCTTGGCAAACATGTTCTGGTTGACCACTACTAGTGTAATTAATTATAAAACTGAATTGTAAAGCTCACTTCATAGGATTACTATGCAGCATTGTATATTATATAACTTGGCAATTTAAATACCAGACAAAAGTGCTGGATACGCATTACAAAAATACGCAGTTTTACTAAGTAGACCTAAATAATTATCATGAATCGTTTTCTCGTAAAGCAATTGATTTTGCTAAAATGCAAACATCGTTAATTGTCATGAACTTATTTATAAGATATTGTGGATCAGTTATTGAGTTGATGTGCTGTGCAAGAATACATAAAAATATCAAGGTCTTGAGACATGTATATCAAATTAAATACTTCTTTACGTTACAAAAGTATGATGAAAATGTGCTGAAGTAAGTTCCAGATGGGAACAAAATAAATTTATTCTAAAGTACTGACATGGCTTGGCCTTAAACGATATTTAATATTTTGTGAGTTTTGAACTTAATGTCTTTATAGTCCAATATTTTGGTATACTTAAAACTTGTTATTTATGTGCACCAGGCAATCTAGAAGCCTTATGACAGTTATAATTGCTTAATTAGCAGGTTGTAGATGTGAGGATAATGGCGAGCTTGAGGATCTTAATGTACATGGTAACAATGCAAAATAAATGTAGGCCTAAGCTGGCCATTGTAGCATAAACATAATGCAGGGGATCTAAAATATTGAACAACTTGTTCTGGAAGTTAATATACCTGTGTTGCGAGTGAAATTCAGGCAATTCTGGCAACTTGGTGTGGTTTAATTGCCAATTCATGTCAAGTGCGGTAGTAAGAATGGAAAAGTGTATGCCAGTGGAGAGGTGAAGTTGTTGAAGGTGGAATGAGTGTTGGTGGAGCCAGTTCAAGGGGATCACAGTTTGCTGTAGAGGGACTGTGGGTGCCCGCATATCGCACAGATGAGTTGCTTCGATAAAGGTTTGGTCACATGTAGCCGCGTAGCAACCACAAGGAACATGAATTGCAATTGTACACAACTTGTAATTTTGCACGTCTACATTTAAAGGTCTGTTCGAGCATCTTAGCATGGTACCTTCTGGAAGGTTGGTGAGAGCGTATTGATGGGGGAGAGTGGAGTGGATGGAGAATAAATTGTCGGGAGTGCACTGAAATTTGTATTTGGAAAAGAGTTCGTTTGCATCTGACAAAAGGATAGCTTTTTTTTACACATTTGGTGTTTTCTCTGGTGAGGTACTCTTTAGAGATGGCTAGAACATCCGGGGAAATGTCTGATGAGGGCGATATAGCCTTGACAACGCCCGTGTCGGGGTCAATTGCCAGAATTGTGGATGGAACATGAATCATGCAGGTATGATTCTGGAAACTATGTGGGACAGGTATAACATTGTAAATTTTCCTGTTTGAATTGGTACCTATTACAGGTATTTGTAACTTAATAACTATCTGTGCAGTCGAAAAACTGCACTCAGTGAACTTATTTGTGTAGTAACTGATAATGTCTGTGGTTTCAATGGCTAGTGTGAGACCCATTTTGTTCAGCTGAATTTTTAATTTGTATAAGTCATGTGTCACCTGTGATATGTTTACAGCACTAACGGGCAATTGGTTAATTTGACATGAGTGTACATAATTTTGTACCAGTTCCTCTATCACTATATTATTTAACAACTCCAATATGGCAGTGGATAACAGTGTGAACTGGTTTTCAAAATTATTGTAATTGTTAATATCTGTCTGTTGGTGTTGCAAAATTTCTGACATTCCATTTATGGTTTTGGATAATGCATTGGCCTTGTCGCTGACCTGATGTTCGACCTGAGTGATAACTTCAAGGGCGATATTTAGGGTTTGATTGGTGACTTTTATACTATCTGTTAGATCATTGATGTGGGCATTCAGGCGTGCGTCGTTGTTGAGTAATGCTCGCAAGTGCTTGTTCGTGAGCACATTGCAGCACCAAGATGCTACGTCGCCCAGAAATTGGATTCCGCGCTTGGGGTGAGACTGTGTCGAGACCTCGTCGAGGAATTCATGCAGGATTCCGCATTCTACATCCTTTGCATTTGCACACGATGTTGATGTGCGGTTAGTGCACGCCACATGCAGATACTGTTCCAGTGTTTCGGGGATCTGGGGAATTGTTAAAGGAATAGTGTAGACAATGGGGAAACTGTCTTCATAAAGAAAGCTGACAAGTCGGCCGCCAGTAGACGCTGGCATGGACACAATATGTGGTCGGCAGTGTAAACACAGCTGGCACGAGGAGCATGGCGAAGACTGTCACGACCTTGACAGCCAAATGGTGGGAGTAGGCTCCCCAATCCGCGTTTTGAAGACGGCCCATATTGACAGTCGCCATGGCAACCATTGTGCGCCTGTGGTGCGCAGCGCTGCCAACAATCCTTAGCAGGAACGGCAGCTTCACTTCGTTGTTACTGCACCCCTCTGATGTGCTGTAGGTGGGCGAATCTCAGAAGTCGTGTAGCATGATAGCAGCGAGGGAGGCTGGCTGACGTCTCGCGTTGCCTGCTTCCGCTATGCACACTTTTGCTGAGGCTAGTCCACTGTCAGCACGTTCCCGTCACTATGTAGACAAGCTGTGGAAACAAAGCTCATGCTGACTTTGGGACTGTACGCTGCTTGACATGTACAATTGCACTCCTGTAACACACTTTGAAACAGATTTTAAACATTGAAAATATACATTAACCATGGACATTATACATAGACAGCTTAATTACAGTTACGATAAAACACTAATTTATCGCATAAAGGCATGCTTAGTATGCCGCTTGCATACCGTGTTGTACTTTGCTATAATCATTTTGTTCATTTGAATTTGTATCATGGATTCCCCTAATACAGCAAACAATTTTGTACGGTCCACGATGATAACGATGAGTTAGTCCCTTCTGGCGGCTTCTGTTTCTTACCGACACGTAATCATTAACTTTAATGGTGCTTTTCTTGTGTGAATGGTTGAACTGTTTTGTTTGGTCCTCTTGTGCATGTATGAGGTTCAGTTTATCTGTTTCACGGTTATGCCTAAATTTTTACACCAATCGGGGTGAATGTTGATTTGCAACTACTTGCGCCGGAAGGGCAGCTTCCACACCATGCATTAATTAATAGGGAGTGAATTTAGTTGTAGTATTAGTACTGGTGTTGTAATTGAAACAAATGTACTCTAAATATAAAATCCAGTTTGATTGATCTGTGTTAGCACAGGCGGTAAGTTGGTCCCCAATTATTCGGTTCGAGGCATCTACAAGTCCATTGCATCTGGGATTATAATCAGTGGTTGTTAATTTATTAATACCTAGAGACAGCAAAAGGTGACTAAACAATACATTTCGGAAACTCATACCTCTATCGGTTAAGATTTGTTCTAGGCAGCCGAATTGACGGAATACTTGTTTAATAAAGTTTACGAACGTGGCTGCATCGATAGATTGAACAGTCTTAGCTACAATGTAACAGGTGGCATACTCAGTCATTACTAGGATGTATTTATTCTTTCAAGTAGTTGTGGGGAGGGGGCCTTTCATATCCAAGGCCCAAGTTTCGAGGATTGGTTGAGACGGTATCGAGGTAATTTGGCCAATCGGCTTAGTATTAATGGCCTTTGTTTTCTGACATTTTTGACATCGCCGTTCATGTTGTCCCAGTAATAAGACTGTTTAATTTTTTCTACTGTTTTAAGTGTGCCGAAGTGCCCTTGCCAAATATTATGTCGTGATGTGCTTGTATTAGCTTGTTGACATAGATGTGGGAAACAAGAGTTAATATAGATGGGCCTTGAGGGGTATTGATTTTTAAAAATATGTCTCTGTTTGCAGTGATTTCATATCTGTGGCTCAATCTGCCATATTTGGTGTTGGCTTGATCTGGATTAAGTAAGGCTTGTTTGAGTTTCTTTATGTGTGGGTCGCGATCATATTCGCTTACAAATGGTGGCGTGCTGACTGTAATAGGGCATAAAAGAAAAATTGAATCAACATAAATCTTGATATATTCCTGCGCATGTATGTAAATGAGCAAATAGTGTAACTTATCTGAACGATGAAGAATAATTATTGTACATTTTACTGTGGGGTCAATGCAGGTTGTTTTAAATAGGGGTGTACTATTTTGCTTGATTATTTGAATGTTTACTTTGTATAGTGTTGTGATTATTTTACAGATGGCAGACATAAGGAAAATCTCTTCTTTCGCTATTTGCTGTGGCGATTTGTTCTCTTTCCTCTTGGTTGTTGTACACAATGTAATTATGCTTAACCTCATCCCAGTGACTTTTGATATATTTGGCAACAGCATTTCTGATTTCTTCTACTTTGTTAATATCCTGAAAAATTGCTTCTGCAAACGCTTTGAAAAGGGAAGTACAAGTTAACATAGTTTCTTTAATTTGGGATGCATTGTTGTTGAGTGTGACGTGGTGTATGGGAATTGGAGGGGAGAGTGGTGGTAATACAGCTTAAGGTATCGGGAGGAGTATCTAGTTTGCCTTTTACGATTTGAGCATCAAAGTCATACTCCCTGAGCCCTATAGCCATCTTTGGTATTCTGAGATTGTGGTCCGCCATTGAGTGTAGGTAACACAAGCTCGCATGATCTGTTTCTATTGTAAAGTGCCTACCATAAAAATATTGCCAAGAATGGTTGCATAAGTACCTGATCACGCCAAGTTCTCATTCTGTTGTATTCCAGCATGCCTCATGGGGTGAAAACTTTTTAGAAGCAAAGGCAATGATTTGTTGTTGTTTAGATTGTGGATCTAGTTGTAGAAGGGCCCTGCCTGCTGCTTTGTTACTGGCATCACAAGCTAAAATTATTTATCTGTCCTCATGAAATTTTTCTAATACTGGGGCTTGAGATATTGCTGTTTTCAAATTAATAAAAGCTTTGTCATGCTCCTCAGACCACTGAAATGGTATGTTTAAATGGTGAGTTCGATAAGGGTTTGTGCAATTGTGGCATAATTTCTGATATAGTATCTTCAGTAAAATGTCATACCAAGAAAGGTGCGAAGCTGTTTTAAATTTCTTGGAGGCATTTTCTCAATGGCTGCAATTTTCTTTGAGTTTGTTGATATGCTGTTAGTGGTGATAGTGTGGCTGAGCACTTTGACAGTTTGCTCAGTAAACGTGCATTTTTTGTATTTACTTTAACATTAAACATCTTTAGCCGCTCGAAGACCTTTCGAATGTTGTCTAAATACCCGTCGAAAGTATTTCCCAGGGTAAAAATATCGTCGATGTACGCTATGGCCACGTATTAATAATGATATTTGAAAGTACTGGGGGATGTTGAAAGGCCCATATGCATTCTTTTGTACTCAAATAATTCTATTCCATTAATTGTAAATGCAAACTTATGGTGGTTTGGTGGTCTAACAGGTATGCTATAAAATCTGGAGAATAAATCTAAATTGGTTATGTATAAGGAATTTTGGAGAACATTCAAAATATCTTCTGTCCTTGGCAATGCGTACTGTACCCTAGTTAAACATTGGTTTAACTTTCTAAAGTCTGTCAAAAATCTTAACTCTCCAGATTTCTTTGCTATGACAAGGCTTGGCGCATAGTAGAGCGAGTCTGCTTCCTGAATAATTCCCGTTTCAACCATGTCCTTAATTTGTACCAAAAGATCATCTCTAACTTTAGGGCTAATTCTATATGGGCAGGTCATTATTGGCTTATCAGTTGTGAGGTCTAGCGTTATCTCAAAATGATTGGCTTTGGAGAGTTCCAAAATTGAATTGGCAAATCTGTCGTTATACATCTCTATGATGTCAGTGATTGCAGTTGTTTGTGTTTCTAACATATTTTTATTTACGTGGAGTGTCTTAGTATTCTCAGTCTCAGAAGATTCTAAGGCCTGTATGGTATGTTCAAGTGAAGTCGTTAATTCGCCAATGAATGATGCTAGGTGTAGGGGAACCTGCACAGTCTTGCTAGCATTATGCCCGTGAATTAACATGGTGTTGTATTTTAGTGTGGTAATAACATCGTAACATTTAATAAAGTTGACACCGAGGATTGAAATCTTGTTGTAAGTTCTCTATTACCAAACATTTCTGAGGGTACGTATGTCCCGCTATATTAAAATTAACATTAGTTTCAAATTTTGAAGTTAAAACACTTGTTATACCTACTTAAGTTATTTACTTGCTCAATGGAAAAAAGTGCTAGTCAGATACAAATGAACTGGCTATGCTCCTTTCGTGCAGCCGGTATCTAGTAAACATAATATTTTACTCATTTTACTTTAACTAGTAGCTGCCGTGTTTACCACGTGCTGGTAGGTTGTATTTAGTGATGAGTGTGTTTTGTTTTGTGGTGCCTTGGTAGGCGGAAACTTGCTCAGTGTGTTTTTCTTCAACACATTTTCATCATTGCGAGCTTGCCGCTGTGTATTTTTAAAATAGTGTATATTGGATGTGGTGCAGTTTCTGTGGGTAGTTTGTATGTAAATAGTTTGTGGTGTGAGGCCAAATTTGTTTTTGAAATGTGTGAAACTGTCTCCGATATCCGTTGCGAATTCAAAGTGTTGTTTAGGGAACAGCTGACAATGTTTGGCCTAGTGTCCGGCGTGAAAACAAAGCGTGCATTTGTCGTGTACAATTCTACATGGCCCGGCGGTGTCCTGTTTGCAGGGTGTGTGTTGTGATGATATGGCAACACCATCTTGTAGGTCGCGGTGCAGCGGGTGTGTGGCAACATCAGCCGTTGCACGGGGGGGGGGGGGGGGGGGAGAAATGACGCACCTGGAATTATCACATGGGACCGAATGCTGTCACGCGGCGTGGTGTTTAGACACTTTGCCTGACATAGTTACGGTAACTGGCCTTGTAGGGTGCATGCAGACAATTCGCTGTTTATCCTTCTTTGGCACCGCCGTTTGTTTCCATGGTATTTGTTTGGACGCTAATTCGCCTGACCTACCTAACGTATCTGGTTTCACTGACAATATAGAAATTTTTTGCGGTGTGGCATTCCATTGTCTGTTGTCCTTTATCTTGTGTTTATATGCGGACTGTGGCTGTGTTTGTTTTTTTTTTTTTGTGGTGAAATTTCGCTGAAGGCGTTGAATTTCGCGATTTCTGCATACGATCGATGCAGCTCTACTTTATTGAAAATTACATTACATGCCACAGAAATTTTGTCATTTTTGTCCACAGGGGTTGCGTGGCTAACCCCCTCATTTAAAAGTTTTTTGTCGTGTGGTTGTACCCACGTCCCGTTGTGTTGAGGCGGCCGTGCCTGGTGTGGTAGGAATTGTGTTGCGAGTAATTTGTACATTTGTGCATGTTTCCTCTGAAATTGAAATTACCCCTTTGGTTGTATGCGGTACTTTGGTATCTGCTAGTTGGTGGGGTGTTGAGAGCTGTTCTGTGTTGAAATTTATTATTTTCTGGATATGTCTGACAGGGTGGGTAATGGTTTGAATATCCATGGTGTTGTATAGAATGGTTGTGCTGTGGTTAATAATGGTTTGGTCTGTTATTGTGTTGGCGTATGTTTTGTGTATTCTGAGTGGCTATGCTCTGCTGTTGTTGGAGTGTGAGCTGTGCAATCTCCTGCTTCAATTGAGCGATTTCTGCTTCAAGTTTTACGGGCTCGGGATTTGAGTTTGCATGGGTGAGTGTTTGTGAGTATTTGTACATTGTTGCCTCGATATGTTTTAAGGCCATAATCATGTCTTTTAGGTTATCGGTGCGGTGAACAATGAGTTTATCTGCTATTGAGGGGAGAAGGAAGCACCACAAAACATTAAGGAAATCGTGATCAGACATGTTTGGAGGTTATTTGTCCCTGTAGTATGTCATTGTTTGCACATATGACGTATCATCCCCTACTGCTTGTTTTATGTTATATAACAATTGTTTAACCCTCTCTGTATCTGCAGGTGTCGTGAATGTGTCTTTGAGGGATTGTTGCAAGTCGTTCCATGTAATAGGTTGTTGACAGTGGCGTGTAAGGTTTTCAAATGTATGCTTGGCAGGTCCATAGAGATAAAACGTAATACGGCGACACTCTGGTTCGTCCCATTGGTTGATTTCAAAGACTGCCTTGAATTCTTCCAAAAAAATTCGAAAATGTTCTTTTTCTGTGTTTCTGCGAATGATGGTGGTTCCTCGGGTTGCATTAAGACAATCTGTAGGGTTGCTGAGTTGTCTATGTTGTGTGTTTCCGGTGGAGTATCGTCTGTATTTAAATTAATGTAGTGGTTTGTTGCACCCTGGTAGCTGGCGAAACACAGCGACAGCTTTGCCATCTTTGTCAAAACCTTCGTCTGGTCGGAAGTGTGCTAAAGAGGCGTCAGACAGAATAGATCGCTTGGCACAATATTTTGTTGGCCCGGAACTGTTCCGTGGCAATTTTGGGCAGTTGGAGTAGATGAATAGATGTTCCACCAGTGTAATCTGACAGTGTTTGTCAGGGACAAAAGTTTTGTTATTTAATTAAGTGCTATGTTCAATTTGTAAAAGTCTTTCATGACATTCATCTATATTTGCGATGTATCATTAACATCATATTAATTTAATTATGTTATCTAATATTATTTAGTACGTTCAAATTGCCTAACTTGACACACTACTGTGAAAATGTTTACTTTGTAGACCTTTTTGACTTTAATTTCAAGTATTTGTAATGGCCTTTTGTGACAAATCTCTACCCTACCCCACTGTTCGTAAACTACATTGTTGCAGAGATTATGTTAACTCAAGATTTTTTTTCGCGATTTTTAGTCTCTCTTGGAGGGCGGGTGTCACATTTGTATATTTGGAAACTTGGTGGAAAAAATGGAATTAATATCTTTGCTACACATCATTTACATATGTGTAAAACATACGTTTCACATATTTTATTTTCATTTCGGGGGGGGGGGGGGATATATCCCGAGTCACCCCCTTTCTGGCTAAGCCACCGTTGTATAATGGCATTACCAATCTAATGTAAATTAGATGTTGACTATATTTTCCCTTAACATGCTCCATGCTCACACGCAAATTAGACTTCTTTACCCCCCCCCCCCTAATTACATACATGGTGAGCAGATTTCAGAGATTTCTTAAACCAACAAGAAATACGCAACGACATTCCACTTGCCAGGTTTGAAGAAGAAGGTCTTGAAACAACAACTTCTCGTAGAATTGAATCTGCGTATTTGAACCAAACTAACTTTGGTTCGTACACTTCGTCTGTTCCTACACCACTCTTTTTCTAAGCAGCAACCTTTAAATACTATTGCCGTTAAGTACTTCGAATTGTTTCAATTTTTTGCCGTAACACTTCGAGCTTACCTACAGCAATACCACGATCTTCTAACACCACCATTAACTTCATTAATGATTGATCTCTTTTATTCTTGTTTACATAATCAGGGTGTTTTGCATTTCACAACAGTTCATAGTTGTCAAAAAGTTCAAGAAACCGTGTAATCTTGTCGGAGGTCCATTTAGTTTCAGTTGTATTTTTTATTTGCACTTTCTGAACATCCCTCTCTTCCTGCGCAGCATTGTCACGCACTTTACAACTGCTGACTCACTACCGCTCCTCCACAGCACTCGATCAACTGAGCAGGACGTGACTTGTGCTTCGGATAGTGGCTTTTTACACGGCGCCAGTAACAAGTGACGCGTGGTCACGTGACCGATACTAGCCAGGGCAAGTCGCTCGTGGTTTTCAACTTCCCTCCTGCTACCGTCCCGCTACCTGGCTTGCTGGTGTTTACACGGCGCATGTAGCGGGATAGTTCCACATCTCCTGAACAAGTAAGTGGCTTCATTGAATACAGGAGAAGATGAGACGCGAAGAGGTATACCTCATCATACCTAACCTCCTCGCGTGTCATGTTTCCCTGGTTAATCCCACACACCTTGCTAATAAATAAATTCCATGGAGTCATTTCATATATATATAAAAAAGAAGAAATTATTAATACCTGCTGCCGACTTTAAAATAGTTTTTAATATTTTCAGAAGGTAGTTGAAATAATCCAACTACCAGGAGGGTATGCGCTACATAGAGGTAGCGGAAAATACCATCCCAGTATGTGGCTAATAACAGGTATTCGAGAACAAGGTGAGATAGTACAACAACGCGGCCTAGCATACAGCTTACCCATAAGAGGTATTCTTAATAACAGGTATCAGTAACATGTATCGACTGGGAACAGGAAGAGGTACGGGCAGTTCCTGAGAAATACTGGTTTAGCTCATCTCTAAGTCGAGTGCAGTAGAGCGGGGACTCCCGCCTGTGCAGCGCGCGGTAGAGCTCGCCTGGAGTATCTGCGTGCGCGGGAAGTGGTGAACCCCCGACTTATCTCGAGCAGACTGGCGAGTATTTCCAGATGCAACCGGTTCTAGTCTTGGCACGGGTGCCATACGCCATCGTTAAATTCTCTAAGCAGAATTTCTTGTTGTCGCGGACATTTTTCAAGTACACATATTTTTATAACGTTCAGTATAGTACGTTAAAGTGTGTTTGCTTAGGTAACATATGGAGTCTGAAGTTTCTGTTGAGGTCAGATTTGAGAACCTTTCACAATTCAGTAGATGTGTCTGTCTGATCTCTCCGAGCTGACGGTGCTGTCGCCGATACAGCATTTGATTGGTTCACATCACCTGTGACGTCAGATGCTGATGGTGATGGCCGACTGGGGTCAGTTCAGGAGGTCATAACCGCGTCATCAGAATCTGACATCATCAGCAACGAGGCCAATGAGGTGCCTTGTTTATAAACAGAAAAATGAAATCGCGCGAAAAGGCACGATTGGCACATAACCTATATAATAGCTAATATATTCGTTTAGCGGTTTCTATATCAAGAGCTGGACTGTTTGCTAAGTGACGCAGTTCGGGTAACGTAATTTTTACATATAGACTGTTCACGGTAAAGTGAGCACTTATTATTGCCCTCCCAAAGTCATTAACCCCTAATAAATACATTTTATTGTAGTCTCAGATATTAACTTTATGAGTGATGAACTGTATTCAATGTGTTTATTAGTCATATTGTAATGTTTACATTACAAAGTGGCGGAAAGGTAGAAATTAATTGAAAGGAAAAATCTAGCAGAGCCTTAAAAAGTGCTCACTTTACTGTGAATAACCTATAATATCAATAGCAAGCAGTATAACACACGGCGAAGAAATGTCAACACAGACAGAGCAACTAGTAACATAGGAATGTAAACAAAAATGGCGAACTGTTTTTGTAGCTGCAGCCACCAGACAACCTCACTGCAGCATGCGATGCTCGCCTTGATCGCAAATCTGCGTGGACTGACAGCTCGGTCGAACTGCACGGACAAACGTGGCACAATTGTGGCAGGGCCTTTATTCATCATCTTATAGGCAGAGATGATGGTTTATCGCGGAGAAAGTTGACAGTTTGCTAGGATTCAACGTACTGTTCACATGTCCGGCAGTTTTCTGACCTTATCGGTCATGCATGTGTGAAGCTACTATCCCATTTCACTGGGCCAATGAGGATTCTGATACTATGAGGCAGAACGTTCGTCATTGGTCTGCAACAGTGTAGCCGCGTCAAAACAATGCCCATCCAATCATGAAAGAATATACCAGTTAGAGTGTTATAGAAGATATATTGACTCAAAAATCTTTCGCGATTTTCCATCATCTCTACTTATAGGACGAAGGTGAACATCCACCGACATATGGGATCCTTGGTTTTTTCCTACCTTATTTATAATTCTACAATTAATATTCCGAGTGTAATATTCCTCACACAGCACCACTGAAGTACGAACTCAAATTTACGTCACAAATATTGATTTTGCTCAATTTTACCAGAATTTATATTGTGACCTAATCGTGAGTTCGTAATTTGCTCGTCGTTGTGGCTGCACTGTTGTGTAAGGTCCGTTGTTGGTTGGTATAAGAGTTAAATACTTTCCGAATTTTCTTTTAGAAATGTAAACAAGTTAAAAAAAAAAAATCTGATTTGGCGGGGGCAGGTTCCCCTTACGATGTAGCAATAGTTTACCAAGTAGGCCCTACGAAACATACACTTTATTATATTTTTTTAAAGTAATATCCTTCTTTTTGTACCGTTCCCATGCCTGTATCCTCACTAAGATAACGAGTTCACGTTTGACATTTGTCAGTCGTGAACATTTGATGAAGAAGATAATACTATCTGCGTAATTTCGTTAATAATAGGAAATGAAGTTCCGTCTGTTCGGGGTATTCTCAAACTTTCGGAATACAAACGTTTGAGAATTACACTGTGCGTGATATGGTTAAATTTTTTTTTCAAACTAAACAATATAACAATTATTTTATATGTACTTGTTAATATATTCGTTTTTGTTTCAATTGAACTTTCACTTGTAATTTATCTATTAATTATAATATTTATACAATACTTGGTATGAATTGAAAGCAGCGAGAAAAGACGCATGTTGGCAACGGCTTGAAAGACATAGCTCTTGTAAAAAATATTAATAGGTTGATTTTTTTACATTATTTATAAAAAAAAATATGTTTACTCATATCTCGGTTTTCTGAAAATCTTTATGCGAGTCATATTTTTACATGTGGCAGAGCGAAACATGTTGAAAACTGTACTTCTGGATATGCTACGTTACCGTGTCGTTTTAAAAATGCTTTCAATACACTTTCCGTATTTAGTTTACACATGTAAATGTTATTCGAAACAAATTGCGTATCGATGTGGAAAGTATGATCAGATCGTATTCAGTCGGGTATTGGTTGTTAACCTGTAAACACATATTGTACTGAAATCTTATCGAAACTAAAATGGACTCTGACGTAGGTACTACACACAGCCATTTTCTTTTGTTTTTCTTCTTTAATTAAAAATATTTGGCACAGCAGAACGAAATATTCAATTAAAACTTAATTTTTACACTAACTGTATTGTTATTTTTTTTGTTGCCAACATAAGCAGGCACATTAGTCGCAGTATTGAAATCGATTTATATTCTGATTCAAATATTTCTTGGAAACGGGTATCATACTCAGTCAGGATTGAACACAGAAAGAGCTGAGATCGCTTTGAAAATTACATGAAAACGTAGCAACATGGTTAGTAGCTGTATAACGGACTGGTCCGAAGTGTGATTTTTGTTCTACACAGATTGCAAGCGGGTATAGAGTCCGTGTTACTATGAATTGTGGGCTTTCTTCGTCTGCAGATTGCAGACCAGTACAGGGGTTTATTTATAACGCCTGTTTTCCAAACTCTCTGTATCACAGTTGGTGCGTAATTCTAAAGACTCTTGAGCATTTATTTACAGTCTTCATTTTATGACGGATCACCAGACGTAGACCATCTACGTAACACGAACCATGACTAAACAACTCAATAAATAACTGTAAAAATAAATCATTAAAACATTTATATTTACTTCCTTTAATGCAGTAAATAGAAAAGAAAGAACCACATTTTGAGTATAGACAGGATGTATCCAGGGTGATGACACAAGCTTTCAGAGATAATGGAGAAAGGCGCCAGCATCCATTTGAGATAGGGAACCCCATTTCGGAAACAACGCCTCTATCGAACGTTGCAAACAAAACAAAGAGTTAGGAAGCCTATCACAGTGGCAGATCAGAAAAATGAAAACTTACAAGTTGGTCGCTCGTGGCCTATCTGGTGTTACTATGTCTGTTTTTAAACACTCGCAAAGTTGGCAGATTATTTAAGTTGATTGTTAGGTTTTGATGATAAATAAACTGTCGATTAATTCACCACATTAAATTATTTAACGATAAAACAAATAATTTTAAGTTAATTATAAAATAATTTAATGTTTAGTTTACATAAGGAAACTGTTATGATTCGGCTTGAAAATGTGTTATATATCAGATAAATATTCTCTGTTTTAGAAAAATAAAAGTTTACAATTGCTTTAAAATGTTTTAGATGATGACAGCTGCAGTGCAGTGTTTCGGATAAGGAATTTAATAAATCAGTTTCCCAATCAAAATAGTTTTATTATCAGCGCTTCCTTCCATGCTTGTACATGAACTTGGCTTAACCAATACCCGTGAACAATAGACGAAGACCTTTTTTCAACCGCTCTCAAGCCGAAACGTCACAGCCTCGGTGCCAGATTTATCTTCACCAGCTCTTGGCTAACTGCCAGTTTAACATGACAAAGTGTGTCGTAAACAGTATGATACTAACAACTGATCAAAAGTTATATTTATATTACATTTATAACAAATATTTTTAATGATCATCGCAAAATCGGCTGTTAGCCTATATAAAATTATGATCATTTCTATCAAACAAATTATAACATGACATAAAAACCTATCCATAAATGTTTTTGGACACATATTTAATACATTCTAGCAGTTAAATCCATTACTGTCAATACTGAGAGTGTTTTAAAATCACTCTCATGTTTGTAAGTTTAAAAGTTGACTTCTTATTTATAAAATTATGCATTTTCAGTGCCTTGCCTGTTTTATAAGTTTACAGGTTCTTTATATATATATATATATACTGTAATCAATCCATTACATCAACATATTTGTTTTAATAGTATTAACGTTTGAAGCAATTTACTAGTGTTATTCAAGATATTTACTTAATCATTAATTTTAGTAAGTTTAATAATCGGAACAATATAGTAGCAAGTGTTTTATAACGGCCACCTACCCATTTTGTATATATTTTTTGTTTATAATTTCTTTCAAAAAAGAAGAAAAATAATAAAACAATATTTAATTTATTTGTTAAGGGTACGTCAGTTTCAATAAGTTTTTGATATTATGGTTGACTTTCTGATCACATACTGTAACTACGCGATTATTTCCTGCATAGTGAACATACTCAGTACAAGTTTATTGTTCTGATTATGTTTTGTCTGAGATATGATGACTTGATCTGAGGCAACACATACATTTTTTTGGTAATTTTGGGGCGATGAAGAGATACACAGGACTCAAGTCCTTTCTTTGATGGCGGAAGTTTTGTGTCAGATGGCATCGAACTTGAATGTTTTGTGACTGATGCTATAAAGTAGTTAATTTTCCGGTGCGTCCTAAAGTTAGGACATGTTTGTTACAACTAAGAGCAATTGAAGAATAGGGAGCAAGGGCGGAACACGAGAACAGGACCCAAAATCGCTCATGAGATACATTTTTAAGTGTCGAATATTGAAGATGACTACACCGATGCGACGGTGACACGCAGGAGAGAGTTACGCACCCCCTTCCCCCCTTCCCCAGTAGTCTTTGACGTGCCCGTCGGCTGCGTCGTCTACAGCACGGGATAAAATTTATTAACTTTTGTATTCTGCTGCAAATCGAGGAATTTTCGAGAAGCCATATGAATAGCCCAGTGGCCATGTTATGAACTGAGTCAAGCCGAGCGATGATTAGGTGTTTTAAATAATTAAAATTTTTACTAAAAGTACATTTCTTCTATCTTGGTTCACATTCTTTACTCATATCTATGTAAATATTTACTTTTAATTTACTTTTAATATTTGATCTTACAAGAAGCAATGTTACCACTTCTTAAATATTAATTCACATTTACAGTAAATGTGAGGGAGGTAGCAGATTCCTTCTACATAGATTCCAGGACAGCATATTTTTTTTAAAGATATAATTGCCTACTGTAATAAATTAATAAATTAGTTCTTATTATTAAAATAAGAAAAAAATAATGTGTTGCTTTTTCTGCGTCTTTTGCATTATCGTGAGTAGTCCATATATATATATATATATATATATATATATATATATATATATATATATATATGTGTGTGTGTGTGTGTGTGTGGGAATTTTTGCATGTGATTTCTGAAAACTGTAATAACCTTTTCAACTCCGTGTATTATATTAGATCACATTATGTTGCACAATATATCATTTAGACAAGTACTGGTATCCATGTACTGGTAGTGCAGTAGGGAAATGGTGGTCAGCTGTACTTATAAGAGGGCTTATGGCATGATTGCCCTGCTACCCTGATATTTGTCGTGAGCGATACCTGTGATATGAATTTGTTGGCTATATCTTAAAAAGTTCGGAAATGGTGGCCAACTATGCTTATTCAAGGGCTTAGATCATACTTGACTATACCGCCCTATTCGTCATCAGGAGTGGTGCCTGTGTTATGAATTTGACCAAGATACCTTAAAGAGTTCGGAAATGACAACCAACTATGTTTATAAGTGGGCTTAGGGCATGCTTTCCTTGCAGATATTTTTGTCGGAGGTGATGCCTATGTTAGGAATTTGGTGACTATAGCTTCGGCGGATGGGAAATGGTGACCAAATATGCTTATAAGAGGGATTAAAGTATACTTTACCCTATCACTCTGTTCGTCATCAGGGTGATCCCTTTGGTATGAATTTTGGTGGGTATATCTTAAACAGTTCGGAAATTATGGCTAACTTGGAAATTATGACTAAATGCTTATAAGACAGCTTAATGCATAATTGCCTCGACCACCCTCATCAAAATCAGGGGCAATGCCTATGGTAATTGGGCAACTAAACAGTTAATAAATTATTGCTATCTATGGCTTTAAGTTTGTGAGAGTAAGATATAGACATACTGTACTTTGTGTAATTAGTAGGGTTGTGTTTAGCATAGGCTTACTTTGCATAGGTCGTAGAATAGGCTTGTAACAAGGCGGAGTGACAGCAAGAAGTAGCATGAGAGAGCACTGGACTATAAAATTCCTAAAACAAGATGGTTGGTGTTGACATGGGTTGACAGAGCATGAACTGGACATTCTTGAAACTGTGATGATTTCAGCCAACACATGCAGAGAGGTCCTCGTCTCTATGTTTCCTCAATGAATATGTTAAATTGATAAAATATATACCACCCCCATCGCCCTCCCCCCGCCGGTATGTCGTTAAGGGTTCGGGTTTGCTTAGTAAAAGAATTCAGGTTCCAAAAATAGTTTTATCTAGTTTGCATTAGTTACAAAACTTCCCTTGAGTGGGATATAAAAATATCTATAAAAGTATATAAAAAATATTAAAAGTTTACAATATTGAAAGGTTACAAAGATTATGTAACTTTCGTAATTTCTTCAGCAAGTCCCCCCCCCCCCCCAACCCCTTTTTTTAAAATTAAGATAAGGAACAGCAGTTCCTCCTCTTTCAAAGTCCGTGGCCTGCCTCCCTGAACAAGGAAAAAAACAGGCTTTGTTTCCAAAATCGTCATAAGCTTCCAGATTATTTTTCAACATTCTTCATCTGGAAGCACCTCTGGTTGCGTCGTAGCTGGTCGGCATCTTGTCGTGGAGATGCGGAGGGAAGGCGGCTAGCGAGGCTTCGAAGGTGGCACCCAAGTGCGCAGCGTGCACTTGGTGTCCAGGGGGCCTAAGCTCGAACTGCATTCGTATAATAAATAATCTTAATATTGTGGCCGTAACTCGCACGATTTTAGAAAACGGTAATATCGAACCATACGAGAGCCATCGTATACGTCTCAAGCGTGCGAAAGGCCACTTTCTCGATCATCACCGTGCGAGATGTGGAGTCGTAGATGAGTAGCGCATCAAAACAAAACAAAAAATATTAGACATAAGATGACTGTTGACGTTGTGTGAATTCATTTTACACAACATTTACGCTGTGCCGAATCGTATGCAAATTAAGAACTTGTTGAATTTACAAGAAGTAAAATGTGTGTTGAGGGTGCAAATGAGGTTATGAGTAAAAGTGTAATTTACATAGGCCTACTATTGACGTTCATTATTGTTCAGTGACTCGTAGTTGGTTGGTTAGACGTCATAAGTTATTACTTACTCAGTCTTGTATATAAAACTCTGTAAATAACATATGTTATTATTATTATTGCACAAACTTATAATTTCACATTAACTTCTTCCCACAACCGGCTGGCATCCTTGGCTGTCCAGTCAGCTGTCAGTTTGCCTTGGGCAAGTTTCTTGTTTCCTACGATTTTTTTTAACAGTGCAAATTAATTAAATTCAATAGCACTTCAGACTACTAGCCAAAAACTAAAGCCCGCTACCCAAAATAACTGATACCTTTAATTTACGTCTGCAGTATTATTACACTAAAAGTATGTATGGACTTCACAGTTGCTCTTGCTCAAACACGACGTCTAGTAAAGTGCCATGTAGCTGCGAATACTCTCCAGACGACGGGCAACTTATCATATACACTCACACTTCATTATTTGTAATGCAATGTTAACATTATGGCAATGTATGATACACAACTGTGTTCTCTTAAGTACATTGTATGTCATTTCCACAGAGAATAATTTTACTGACCAATCTCTGCCACGTAAACTATTCGAAAGACAAAAATCAAATCTGATGTTCCGTGTAACATTTAATATCCATATTATTAGCTGTAAGGCATATAAATATTGCATCAAGTCATGCCACTAACAAAGAAAGTAACCTAATTCCGTTTGTATTTCCAACGTACGTAGAGGTTAAGTAAGGACAACACGAGATTTTATTTTCACAATTAATTATCTGTAAACATCATAGATGAACGGCACAATGCCATATACTCAATTACGTAACCTTCTACGAATTCGAGAAGAATAAACTTCTGCTCATTGGTAATTTTGGTAATTTTAGCCATTTGCTTATTCAATCGTGTACAATGTAAATAAATAAACGCGCACGATACAAGTGACGCTTCTGATTGGCTGAGTTCCGCTAATATTTGTTCCTATCACGCCGCAGGTTCACCAACATGACAAAATGTCACTCGTATACGCTTGCCTGGCTCTCCCCTCGCACACTGAAAACGTATGCGAGTTTCAGGGGTTGGAGCTTACAACAATTGTCTCGTATACGTTGCGGACTGTGCGAGACATCTCGTATACTAACTGCACTCGGACGATCTCGAGATTAGGCCCCCAGCAGTCATGCTGGCAACAGCAGTAAGGCGACCACTCGAATGGGTCCCTCCCGAGGTAGCAAAGGTAAGCCATGTCCATGGCCCTCGTGTAGAAACAGATTATCAAGGCACTATGAACTTTGCATAGGTTCGATGTTCAGGACACTGCTACAAAACAAAATGTTAGATGTTGACTTGGAAAGATAGCATGAACTGGAAAATTCTAGAAACAAGATGGTGGCATGGAATGATAAAGCATGAAGTATCGAGGTAGAATGACAGAGCATTAAGTATCAAGATAGAAGGACCAAGCATGAAGTATGACAGGGCAATAAACTAGAGCATTCTAGGGTGGAATGACAGAGCATGATAGGCAGAATGTCAAAACATTAAATATAGAATGAAGTATTATGAAAGGCAATGAATTAAAACATTCTAGGGTGGAATGACAGAGCATGAAGTATCATGACAGGGTGATGAACCAGAACATTCTAGGGTGGAATGACAGAGTATGGAGTAGAATGACAGAGCATGAACTGGGACATTCTTGAAACAAGGTCATGCTATTTTTAGACTGAGTGACTCATGTAAATTTGGGTAAGGACATTTTTGCAGGAAATTTCGCAGATTTGAAAGGAAATTCGAGAAATTTCGAGGGATATTCTAGGAATTATTAATGCTTTGTTCAGGGGAAACGGGAAATTTCGAGGTCAAGGTCAAAGGTCAGTCAACTGGTTCATTGTCAGATGCCACTACTGGTCCACTGCCAGATGCCATGTCATGTGACTCCGGGGCTCCGAACCCCCAACCAGTGTGCCAGCTCCCCCATTATCTTTATATTTAATGCCGAACTCAAAAGTCCATATGCATTTCTGTAAGTAGTCAGGGTGAAAGCAGAAATAAACACGATATATATATATATATATATATATATATATATATATATATATATATATATATATATATATATATATATATATATATATATATATATATATATAGGCAGTTCACGGTAAGTTGAGCACTTTTGAAGCCCTAGTTACTTTTTTCTTTCGGCCATATTTTATCCTTTAACCACCTTTTTACATCAATATTGCCACATAAATGATAAACACAGTGTGTATATTCCACCCCACTCGGAAGTTAACGCCTACGGCTAAAATAAAATATATTCACTGTCAATTGAGAGGGCTATCAAAAGTGCTCACTTTACCGTGAATTGTCTATACCTATTTTAAAAATTTTATATTCAAAATATTTTCTAAATATTCGTCTGCCCGTACAATTTTGCCATAATGTTAAAACTCGAATGTTCTCCGCGGGCACACAAATTATTATAATAAATCTGGTTAAAATTGTAAAGCCTTAACTCCTACCCGACTTCAACTGCAACTATAGGCTGTTCACGATAAAGAGAGCACTTTTTAAGGCTCCCGCAATAAGCTTTAACCACTAATAAATATATATTTTTTGCAGCCTCAGGCATTAAATTTTGATGGTGATGAAATGTATACACTGTGTTTATTGGTCACATTGCAATGTTTGTACTAAAAAGCAGCAATAAGATGGTAATTGGATGAAAGAGAAAATTTGTACGGGCCTTAAATGTGCTCACTTTATCGTGAACAGCCTATGGCTTTCTATTCAGCAACAGGTGTCTGGCATTTGAACAGCCTTCAATGGCATAATGAAGAGCGAGCAGTGCCATGACGATACAATTTCACATTTCAAAATTACAGTTTATTAACGCCGAGAGAGTTCAGCGGGTAAAGAGCTACAGCAGCGATTTACGCTGCATGTCATTCAGTCACTTCGCTGCAACTCAGAGATCGAGCAGCGAATGTAGTGGAAAAATACTTGCTGCATCTCCGCTGCTAGCAGACGACAGACATCTGATGATGTGCAAAGATGGTTTCAGAAACATGTGAACATTGTGCTGTTAATGGAATTGCGTACATTGCTTTTAGAAATGAGGTATTCACACACCAGGATGAAGAAGGAGCACGAAATGTGGCACAATTTCTGCGTCGTTACAAAATCGTGCGATTATTATTTTTATTAATTTTAATGTGAAATTCACTTCTGGATAGGCCCTACATCCAATAATGCTCATTTTCAGTACCTCAAAACTATGCAGCACAAAATGAGCAAACATCATTCATAAAAGTATTGTCACTATATACCATTCACGATTACTACCAACTATTCTGAAGCCCTGGTAAAGTTATATTTCCTGGATATTCCTCCACCTCATACAAACAAAGCTTAACTAAGTTTAGAAGAGTGAAGAGATTTGGGCGGCTCTTAACAGCGAGGTCTTGAGAGCCAATGAGGGTGATGTAAGTGATTATGGAGCGGTGCCGGAATGAAGGGGCGGGGGAAACGGGAGATACCCGAGAAAACCCGCCGACTAACGGCATCGTCAGGTTACAATTCCCACTTGAGAGAATCCGGTGACCCGCTGACCCGGTTCGCCTTGGTGAGAGGCGAGAGTGCTAACCGCTTAGCTACCGTGGTCCCACTAAGCTTAGAAAATTACACCAAAGGGACCACGCATTAAGGGTATTAATATTTCACATAAAAACTATTTATCGCTAGGCATTACCAGCCCACCTATTTATCGCTAGGCATTACCAGCCCACCTGCCCTATTATTATTCATATTGATTATAAATGAAATATTATAATTTGTAGATCAAATATAAATGACATTTCAGTTTAACCAAAAATAAGGTGATCTTATTTTCTTATATGTTAACATGAGTTTAAAACTCTTGTGTTATAAAACATAACTAGGAAACAACCAACAATATCTTACATAGGGCGATCTTTCAAAGGTTCGATCCAAAAAGTGCAAAGAAACCGCGAATATATAGCAGCAGCGGTTAATTCGGCAGAACCTACAGCGCTTCTGTATCGCTTTACATGCTGAAGGAGCCCTCTGTTTACACTCTCAGATCATGACTCATAAACATGTAATTTAATCTCTGTGCAAATACTGCCCTCTAGAGGAAATGGGGAACACCCTCATCGTTATGTAATTCCTGATAATGCAACACGGCAAACAGATAATGCGGGACTCCTGGGATTCAATGGAAAGTTGGCAACAAGAGAAATTGCTCAGAACTGCACTCTATTTACCTTTCAACTGCAGCAGTTATTGCCAAGCGAAAACTATGCAAGTATTTGAATTGCGGTACCTTCATTTACTCCGCATTAAGTATAGACGTACGAACGTAACTAAAATGTTAATGGCGACCCACACGTTTGTTTATCAACAAAACAATTGTACTGGTATTTTTTCCAACTGAAATTGTCAGAACTGTTGCGTGACACGTGATACGCACAGCACATCGTGAGTTGGAAGACTTTGAGAGCCTCAGTCGCAATTCTTCCAGAATCACTCTTGTTTCAAAACTGCTGCGTCGAATGCCGTCATCTGAATTGTGTGACGTTGTATGCAGAACTGATTCGTTATAAGTAAGTTGGTGGGTTTCGCACGAATTTTTCCTTAGTGATAGCTCTGTTTAACAGCTTTTACAATTTACAAAAACCGTGGCTCATTGGAAGGAAACTTGCCTTACATAACTTGATGATAAATAAGATATAAATATCACTACTATTCAAACTTTGGAAAATAGTTTTAAATGTGATACTCATAGACTAAATATTATGTAGACAGATCTCGCTGGCTGCGCACAACCAATCTTCGTATCCCGACATTGAACTGCTTTTCTGCCAACACGTCTAGCGAAAATGGCGTGGTTTGGATTTTAGGTCAGAAAACTGATTTGTAAACAAATGCTTTGTGATGAATGCATACTTCCTCTAGCCAATTTGTAATGCAGTTGGATTAAAATTAAATCTGGTGAAAGTATTTTGTTAATATAATAGTGCTTATTATTTAAAAATTAAAATATATACAAACATGTTCATCACGGTTGACCATGTGACTTTGACAGTGGTGTAGGATTGGGGTAGGCCAATGCGGAATAAGCGAATAGGTACATGCGAAATAGACGAATAAGGGGTCTACCACATCTTTAGTCTACGGTGATAGTATTTTGAAATGTTATCATAAACCGTACATAAATTTAATGCACAAATAAAGACAAGCGTGAAATAAATAATAGTTTTAAAAAAATAGTTGTTAAAAAAATTCTGTCACATTCCTTGGTTGAAAAGTGTTGATATGTTGACAGAGAAGTGGCTTAAATATTGTCTATTCCCTATCTTACAGTATATTTCCTGTACATATTATTGAAAGTGTGATTCGCTATCACTGGTACGTTTATCGCTTATAAAACAAGGGTCTCTTGGCCCCTATTAAATTATTTATGATGTATCGGCAGCCCGCTGCACAGAGGCCGTATTCGTCTCTACGCTTATGCCATGTATTTTCATGATGAACGTGGTGAAATGAGGCGTAACGGAACAAAACCCGTGGTGAATAATGACTCGCTCGTTCACACAGGGCGTTACGAATGTTCCAGAACAAACCACCTCAATAATTAATTATAAGAATTTTACTCGTTTTTATTCCACAATAATAAAATGTCACAATATTTTGGGGGGGGGGGGGGGGGGTTATTTTATTGCGCGGAATGGTATTTTAGATTAATGGAAATGAGTTTCCTCCAAACTAAGAAGTGAAAAGTGAAATTGCATCCAAAAGTGCGAAAAATTCCTAAACAACACGATGTACCAACACATCCTTGGGCAAAAATTTTAAGCGGTTTTAATATTATTGTGGCATTCGTCGTCATCTGCTGGCACTCATGTTCCTCGCTGTATACAGTCTTTGATGTAATTTACTTTGGTGGCGTTGAACTATGGTGGTTGAAAATATATAATTTAATGGTAGCTGGATAGATTATTCAATGCTGAGAAACAAGTTTCATATTTTGAAAAGTAAATTACTGAAAAGCTTAAACCAACCAAGGTAAGTTCAATATCATTTCTTAAACGTAGACTCCACAAGCGCATGCGCAAAGGCTGTTCGCAGCAAAATGAGCACTTTTAAAAGCCCTGCTTAAAATATACTTGTATACGCGTTGTGTATCCCTCCGCCTTATGCGAAATTAACATTGCTATGGCCCTCATCACTTTATTCATGCGTCGGGCGAATGAAACTGTGAAAATATTAAGAAAGTAAGTACTTTATAAATCTGCTAATTTTTACACTTAGATGCACTAAAAAAGCAGAAAGTGAAAGAATTAATTATAAGTTATCACATATGGTTACCTATGGAACTACTTTCCATCCACCGTAAATGGGCGAGTGTTACTCAGTACGTCCATTAAAATATATGCGTGCAGGCGCAGTGACTTTTTCTAAGGTCCACTTCTAAAGTGCCCACTTTATCGTGAACATCCTTTAGTCATGGCAACCATTTCGCGCCACAGAAACTCGCAGACAGACATCAAAACAAGTACTAAAGGCTATTCACGATAAAGTGGGCACTTTTGAAATCAACCTTAGAAAAATGTCACTGCCTCTACCTGCATATATTTTAACGGGCGCACTGAGTGACATGCATCCGGTAATAAAGTTGGTAACGATGGATGGAAAGTAGTTCCATATGTTAACGTCGAATAAAAGCGTTAGGTTGCCGTATGTGATAATATAAATTATTTCTTACGCTTTCTGTCTTTTTTTTTTTACTCCTCAGTGAGTAAAAATTAACAGATTTATAAAATATTTACTTTCCAAATAATTTCACAGTTTCACTTGACCGACGCATGAATAAAGTGATGAGGCGCATGACAATGTTAATTTTACATAAGGTGGAAGAATACACAACGTGTATACAAGTAGATCTAAAGCAGAGCTTTCAAAAGTTCTCATTTTACCGTGAACAGCCTGTACCTACGGCGATCGTCAAACGTACACAAATAATCGTTATCGAGCAAGCAGCTTCGTTTTCTTAATAGACTAAAGATGAGGTAGACCGATCTCGCTGGCTGCGCACAACCAATCTCCGTGTCCCAATATTGAACTGATTTTCTGCCTATACGACGTGCAAAACCGGCGTGGATTGGATTTGAGGTTAGAAAAATGATTTGTAAACAAGTGATTAGAGATGTTTTTATACTTCCTCTAATCAATTTGTAATGCTTTTTGATTAACTTCAAAATGTTAAATGTATTTTATTAATATAATAGTGCTTGTCATTTAAAAATTAAGATTCAAACAAACACGTTCATCACTGTTGACCATTTGACGTTGACAGTTGTGTAGGATTGGGGTAGGTCAATGTTGGGTAAATGCGGAGAAGACGAATAAGCGGTCTATCTCATCTTAAGTCGATGGTTTTCTTTACAAAGCTGGTGTATCAGTGCTCTCCACAAGGGACTCTGACCTCTCAGTGACGTCACTGCTAGGGTAAGTACAACAATTAGTATATCTGAGGAGGGCGTAATTCTGAAAAAAAATTTAAGGTAAGGTTAAATTCTCATAGGGCCTGCGAGTGCCAAAATATTAAGCCCGACTCTATATACATAGTAATAAAAAACAAAAGGTATTGGACGAAAAACCTAAAATTTTCTATCCAATCACTTCCCCCCCCCCCCCAAGACCCCTTCACCATTTGCACACCCATTCCTATGACGAAATAGCATTACAAAAGGTATATTTTTGGACGCTTCTCTCCTATTTCGCACTGCGGTCGTTATTTTCGATGTATAAATTTGAAACTCTAATCAGACATTTGGAAGGAACGATATTTAACACCTTAATAGCAATTCTTGAAATTTCAAAAATTAAAGGGAGTGGTTTTATCGGTATACATCTGAAACTACTTGAGCTACTTACTTCCAAACCAACATGCTTACTCCTGCAAATGTTCATCGTTGTGATATTTTCGAATGATCTCACCTTAACGTTACGTTTTTGAATGAGTGGGGGGGGGGGGGGGGGAGTAGTCAGAGTTCTGTGGTTATAGAGCTGGGTTCTTTGTAGCATAACAGAGAATCAAAGTTGCCTTTCATGTTATATGCACCAAACAATTGTTCATATACCATTTATTATGGTACACGTACTATTTACATATGAAATGAGCTTGCCTAAGAGGGATCTGTTATTTATTTGCCAGCAGATTCTAAAGAGTGTGGGATACAGCGATTACATTTTGTCGACATGATTCTTGACCTCCCTTGTTAACTGAAAATGGCCGCTGTTCCTAGCGCCAACACCAATGTCATTCAGAATGCTTGTACGCCATTGGCATTACAGACTCGGTATTCTGTATGAGGGTGTTTACTCAGGCTCCATTGACTACTGCATACACCATGTGAAGTAACATGAACTAAGGGAGGTTCCAACACACAATGCGGCATTCCTTGCTCTTAGAACGACTCTGCCAGTCTCCAGCAAGGGCATATGCCGAAGGGATGTGAATTGCAATTCGCAGTCCATGAGACTGCTCAACCTTCCACAAGTGTACTATCCTTCCATGCCACCTCTATTAAGGTCACATTCCTCTGCTGTTTTCAAAACATAACACTCAAGAGACTTAATTTCCCGAATTCTGCAGCATATAAGGCTTTGCTCCTAGATATTATATTCCCAGTCAAATTGCATTTAATGCAATCTGTATGGTGTCCAGAACATAGTGATTCAGTATGAGTGCGATTTATAAACAGGTGAGCGAGTATTGGCACTCTGAATTTTGTTGAAAATAGAGGACAGACTTGTCGTAAATATATTTTTGTTCATTCAAGCGAAACTGTTAACATGTATTTAATAAACAGTTTTAACCATAAACTGTAGAGGAAAAGTTGTATTTGTTCCTTTCGTAGCTTGTAACACAAATGCAGTATGCCGCGCTTAGTCTCTAATTCAACACTTTGAACCTGCCTATAACACTCTTGTGTCGTAATTTGAGTGTTATTTTGAGAAAACTATAATGATTTGACGACTAACCACTGCACTAAAAAAAGAGGGGGGGGGAGGGTAATGTTCGAAACCTCTCTCAGATAACCAAATTCCAAAAAAAAATTAGAAATATGACCTTAACTGACTTAGAGATTAGAAAGGCGTGCAGTTTCGTTGCGGAAGGTAATTCCGGTGAATGTGAATATTGGGTTGAGGTAACTCGCTGGCTGCGCAGACCAAGTCCCCGCGTCCCTACACGATAGTCACTAACTCGCTGGCTGCGCAGACCAAGTCCCCGCGTCCCTACACGATAGTCACTAACAACGTGGATATTATTGGAAGTTAGAACACTGTTTATGTAAACAATTGCTTCCAGATGTTTGTATACTCCCTCTTGCCAATTTTTTATACGATTAGGGTATATTAAAACAGGTAAAAGCAGGGGGTCGAAGCTCTGTAGGGTTTTCGTGGGCCACTAAATTTTAGGGTAGAATGTCTTCGCCAACTGTTGAAAAAATGAAAATAATGCTCATTAATAAAGAAAGCTGCATATTTTATAAACAATATAATTTGACTTTGAAGTATAATTAAGTCACAAGTCATTTAAGTTTAATTATTCTTATCATCATTCATAAAATATATTTTTTTTTGACGTTGGCATGCACTGTCAGCGCCTGAGCGTTGAGTAGTTTTGTTTCCGTTGTTATGTTCGTTGCTGGAGGGAGAATGTGGAGTGGAGTTGATGTTTGCAACTAATTGCAGGAATTGGAATTGAACTTTATTGAATTTTGAAATGCTGATTTGCGAAGAATAAACGGTACAAGAGTTATTGATATCTGTGACAATGCCTTGTTAAAAGAAATAAATTTGTAAAATTAGCATTTTAATAAACGATTATGCATTTAACAGATTAGCCAACCTATGTATTCTCTACCATCAATTATTAAACACGCATTTAGTTCCATTGTACTGTTTGTAAATACATAATTTAATTATAACATTTTTACCGAATTGTTATTAACAGTAACTAAAACGTCTATCTGAAAATTGAAATAATTATGTTTAAGAAATGTACGGTTGGCAGAAAATTCTACCTAATAGCCCAAACATTGAGGAAAATAACGACCCACCAAAATAGCATTGAGCTTCGTCTCTATCTTACTTGCTTTGTGGGTAAAATCATCTTGTACAACCAAACATGTTCATCATCGTTGACCATGTGACTTTGATAGTTGTGCTGGCTTGGGATAGGTCATTGGATACGTGCGCACAAGAAAAATAATCAGTCCACCTCATCGTTAGTCTATGGGATTACCAATGTTGCCAAAACTCGCGAGGCACATTATTACCTGATTCACCCACGTTGGTTTTGCCGCGCGGTTCCGCGGGCCTATCACGTATATTGATTTATTCAAAGAACAGAATAGCGGTAGTTACAGAAGCTGGCTGTCGATATCGTTTCTAGGCGGATTTTCTTGGAAACTTGGAGGCCAGAGGTCCGAATAACGATTTAGCTGTGTCCGAATTCTCTTCGCCCTTGGTCACAGGCATCCAATTTTAGGACTACGTGCCGGATTATTTCGATATTTTTTTCTCAGTCTGACGATAAAGAAAAAAGTTAAGAGCTGCTTATGGATAACATTATATGCAGTAGCTTCGGAAAACGGTGAGGGGAAAGGGGGCATTTGCCCATCCGCCAGTCTCACTGAAGAGCGCCGAAATTGTCACGTGATATAACTGGAGATTTTCACACTCTTCGTGTATTTAATAACGTTGAAGATCACTAAAAACTTTATACCGTTTTGTTGCGGCAGTACAAGTTTTTGAGTCAAATATGTGGATAGGAATCTACACGCATGTGCAAACACTGACATAATAGTTTTAAAAACCAAATTTTGGGAAAGGACGTTTTATCGAACACCAAGGGCATACAATTCTCAATAGTCCATTTAACATAGCCTAAACGAGAAAGGTAGTTTTAGTTGCTCGTACCTTTAATGATAATATTGTGCCCTTAAGAATTTATGCTCCTTATATGAAAATATTTCAGATACGACAGAGGCCTGCAACAGTGAAAAGAAAACATCTTGGTAATAGTTTGGTAGACATTGTGCTGACGTATTAAGTGGAAGGAAGGAGTGTTCATCGATGTGAATTTGGTAGTAGCAATAAGGTGAATTTGAAATATCTGCGTAAGTTAAATTCCTTCTCTTAATAACCCCTCGCGAATGCCGTTATAGGCTCTTCACAATAAACTGAGCACTTTCGAAAGCCCTGTTTGATATCTACATGTATGCACGTTGTGTATTCTTCCGCCTTATGCAAAATTAATGTTGCCACGGGCCTCATCACTTTATTCATGGGTCTTTCAAATGAAACTGTAAAATGAATATAAAATTAAATATTTTACTAAATTAATCATTTTTAGATTTGGAAGCATTAAAAAAACAGGAAGCGAAAGAAATAATTTAAGTTATCGCAAATTGTTACCTAGTACTTTTTATTCGACGTCAAGATATGGAACTACTTTCTCTCCATCGTTACCAACTTACTGGGCGCATGTCACTCAATGTGCCAGTTAAAATATATGCAGGCAGGAGCAGTGACTTTTTCTAGGGCTGATTTCAAAACTGCTCACTTTATCGTGAACAGCGTTCATCAGGCTTATGTGGCAGTTGAAAGTGAATTTGGCCTTCGACCATCCTCTGGAAGATATTTGACAGCGCATTTTATTAATGCTGTTCAAATGTTCAAAATTGTAGTCTATTTATAGCACATATTTCTTTATTATGTAATATATGGAAAAAAAAAAAAAAAAAAAAAAAAAAAAAAAAAAAAAAAAAAAAGTATTTTGTTTTTAAAACTAAAATATAACGAGATCAATAACGTTTTTAATTTTGTTTCTTGCCAGGCAAATTTCAAAATGGTACCCAATGTTATGTACTGCTACAACATAAAATATATTTTAATGTCGCCAGGATGTCATCAAGGAAATTTCTTGGAAATTCGTAATGTGTTTCGTTTATAAATTAATTTCAAAATCTTCCCAAATAAGTAAAAAATTGTTGCATGAGTTATTTTATCCATTGTTTTGGTATTTTAATTGAGTCACTTTTGATTTCATATTTTCAAGAAATATTAAAACTTTGAAGTAGACGTATAATTCATCTTCTTCGGTACATGTCTACAGTTAAGGTTACAGTCTGGGAAGGTTAATGTTGAAAGTTTGGCAAAGGGAACATTTTTGCCACTAAGTAAGATCTTCTTTATTTTCCACGTTAAAAAACAGGATAATTGCAATGGTCAAAAATCAGAATAAAAATAATTCTGTGACTAAATGAATTTTTTTTTTTTTTTTTTTGTATTCGAGTAGGCTATAATTTTAATATTTAAAGTTACCTTTTGGAGCATCGCACACCTAGCGGTGAAATTTTTCCCTATGCTAAATTCTCTCATACAAAATCTCGTATTATTCCTGACCCGAGCACAATAAACTTTACCACAACACTGACTCGTCCCTCGCCAATACAACTATCAAAGCCACATGGTCAAAAGTGATAAATGTGTTTGTTTATACATGGAATTTTCGGTGGGCCTACCCTTGCATTTGAAGTTTGACGAACTTGAATAGAACCACGCTATATAACAAATGTAAAGTACATGTACAAATATCTCAAAACACTTTCTTGTGCCAGAATCACATAACCCCAGCCAGCACGCCACTACAAGCACGACACGACGCTTCAAGCTAAACAACCAATGACATACAATATAGATTTGACGTAACCCCAACGATTCTGTCGTACGACCAGCAGTTTTAAATTAGAAATTATTTTTATTCTTCGTCGTGTCGTGCGGTACGACGATCAGAGCGTACAACTTTGCAACATGAAATTATATTGTAAGCTATCCCTACAATGGGAAATACGCAGCTTAAACGAAAAGAAATTATGAAAATTATTGTATTTAATTCTTAAAAATAACAATTTTACCTTTGTATGCATTAGCTATAAAACTTTGTCGTCATCATGTATTCCAAATTTCCCCGTCTGCCCACCGCCTTTGAAACTGGGGTAGTTCATCTGCGCCTTCTAAATGTAGTCGAAAAATTCTACTCGTGTCGCGTCAGAAAACACTGTCGGGCTGTAAATTTGAGCAGGCACATTGAAAACGGTCGTGGTTACGGTTTTGGTCGTGTCGTGCTGTGCACGTCGGGGCTATCTGATTCCGGCATTTCACAAACAGCGCTCCAACCTCAACTTATATCCGCGATGTTTTCTATAGCAGCGCACTACTGGCAGAAAAGCCGTTCTATGTTGGAATACGGAGACTGGCTTGTGCGCAGTTTTTCATGCGCATTCAACCATTTTGCCTATAAGGTAGGCATTAATGACTCCGTACTTCTGTTACGGCTATCGTTGTTTCAGTTGTATGAACGTATGTTGGTAATATGTTTGTCGAGAGCATAGTGGCTTCTGGGACGCGCGACGCGTCAGTGACGTCACTGACAAACTTGCGTTGCTCGTGATCGGGCTGTCTCCACACGCGCCAGCACCCACGGCCATCATTTCGGGAGCACTCGCAACTCGATGTAACGGAAGATCGATAACAAGTTGGGCTCGACCTATCGACGAAGCGCGTGCAGGGGGAATCCACGTCAGTGCTGACAATCGCTCGAACTTTAAATTCTCGTCCGCGTAAGGATTGAATGAACACGACTATCTTATCACGGAGAGAAAGCGAGCTCACTGAAAACTGAAACTAGTTCACCTGCTTCAAATACGAATTTGAAACCACGTGCTGCGAAAACTTGTTGCCAACTACAACAGTCCGTTGGAAAACTTGTTGCCAACTACAACAGTCCGTTGGAAATCCTTGCTGCGCCTGGAGTGGTTTAAATGTCTTCTTTAGAATACGGTAATGTAGGCACGCGTAAAGGTCAATTTTGTTATGACTAGGGACAGACCGAAAATTTTCTATTGGATTTTTTTTAAATCGAGCGTTGGCAGCAGTAGCTGGCCAAGGTCGACGGTACAAGAGTCTTCTGATGACACAGTAAGTAGGTAGAAGTATGTGCTAGTGGCTAGACACGGGCGAAAGCTCTGCGGTATGCGAGTCAGTTGTTCTCGGAGACTGGTGTGTAAAGGGAGAGTGAGATTAGATCAATGAGGCAGCGAACCTTCAGCACGACCTTTTGCTGATGTCTCACTAATATTTCAGTTCTGAGCATCAGCTTACAACGCTGACAGTTCACTCAGTCGGCAGTCAACACATCCTTTTACCATGCCTTATGTGAGTCGCATTATATATATACATTTTTTTTCATCTCAAAGTTTTGTGGTCGTGTTTCCAGTTAAGATGGGATGTCTTGGTTACAATTCGCCCGCTGTCAACTGTCATTTATTTCGCAATCTACTCATCACTATGATGCGGTCATAATTAATTTTAATAAACGTCAATCAATTAAGTAATGCCTAGATTAACGCCCCGAATATTAATGTCACGGCACTCAACGATCTGTAACTGCATAGCTACCAGTTTTGAACATAATCGTAAAAAATTTCGATATCTAACAGCTTTCCATAATTTCTGCGCAATTTAATTTACGTACAGAAACGAGGTCATATTCACAGTGTTTTGTTTAGGTTAAAACTAGCGTGTAGGGTTTTTTTGTAACTTTCACTCGGCAGTATTCTCTCGTTGCAGGTGCAAAACACAAAGAGGGAAATCATGCGTTACGTCATAATTTCTGTGGTTTACAAGATTAGATCACTTGGCTATTTATCAGTAAACTGCTAATTCGAACACGAGTATAAAATATTCCGTAAAGAATAGGTGTTCAAATTTGACGAAATAATTAAAATAGTAAGTCTGTTTATAAATTGTTACTACCGTCATAAAATTCTTATAATTTTTTCTTTAAAAATATGACTACTTAAGCATAATATATTAATATAATCTTATTAAATGAAACATTTATATTCATAGCATTTCTATAATCACCACAAAGTTTTGTTATTTTTTCTTAGTGATTATGTATCACCGTATTAAACCTAACATATTGCTTCAAATATGGCGATGGTCGGAGCAAATTGTGAACAGAATTTTCAGTTGACAAGGTTTTTTTTTTCACCCCATTTAAATTATTGTAAATATACACCGAATATATTTCAATTTTGCAGTATGTCATTTTTGCACATTATTTTGCAAAACTGCGGCGACAAAACAGCTTAAAAGTAAAACTAACTAGCGGGAAAGAAAGAAACCCATTAGTTAGTGAAGTAATTAATCAGTTAGTTGCATATATAATTAATTATAACTTCAGAATTTTGTCACTGTTGTGTAGGTACTGCACAATTTTCAGCTGAAAAGATTTATATGAAATATAAAGTCCTACATAACTTGGACAAATTTTCACCGGAAAAAGACTTTTATGAGTTTTAAAATACATGTGGAACTGATGCAATGGCTAGTTGAATTTTCATTAATACTCAGATGACATTCTTACAAAGTAACTCAAGAAGAGCATTTATATCCTGACGTAAATAAATCAGATATTAAACAATAAAATGGTGTTATTGTGATCTTTAGCAACAAATTTAGAAGACTCCAGTGGAGGAGGTGGGAAGGATGACACATGAAATTATTTATTTTTGGGTGTAATATATTTATCTTAGTCATGCGACAGTTTGGGGTTTCTTGGGATTCCTTGGGTTATCACCCAAAGTACCTACAAAAGCAAAAATAAAAAAAGTTTAAAAAACTGTTTTTAAACCCTTTGTCAAAGGCAAATTCCTGTCTCTTTGAAAAGTCTTGAAGCCGATAAGTCAACAGGGGTAAATAATTTCTTACAGTTTACATATGAATATCAGCACATATATTTTACTATCCCTTTCGATATTTCATGTTAAACACACAAAAAATAATGACCAAACGACAAAACTCATTAAGGATTGTATGACCCTATGTTTGCACAAAATAAATTGTATTAAGTATGTTTAAAATAAAATCTAATAGAACTTTACTTTAAATTCTGCTTATAAATTTTCTATGACAATTTTTACATAGTCATAAATGGATCTTGCAAACTTGAGCGAATTTATTTCGTAAAATACGAACATTTTTCCGATATATTTATTTTCTGTGTTCTTAACCTTAGTTTTTCAGTAAGTAAGATGCCTACAGTATACATGTAATACGTAGGGTCTACTATTGGACCTTTCAGCAGGCGTTATGCGTACAAAGGTAAAATTCTGAAAAAAAATTTGCAAAACAAACCTGGACAGTTTTCTCTGATAACACAGTACACGAAACAAAGACAATTTAATTCTTTTGTTTCTATAAAATGACAGTCATTTAAAACCAGTAATGAACAAAACATTCGAAACTGTAACTGCTACCTCTAATGCACAAAAACTTTCCTACGAATACCGTGAACTGGGGTTAGTTTGCAACTACTGGGGTAAGAATAGTTGTTTCGGTGCAATTTAGCTAAGAAGCGAGCGGAGAAATGCAGTAGTGTTTCTACTTTTTAATGTTCTCTACCAAAGTAATGTTCTGAGTGGTCCACAGCAACTGCTGAGAAACCATCAGTTGACGGTATTAATAAAGTTCGAAATTTTTACATAAGCTTGATACGTCCTCAAGTTTTTGATAATTATTGAAGATACCTATTTTTAAACTTATCACATCCTTGAATCATTACTGTTTGTAGACTCCAACCTCAAGGAGAACTACTTTGCTTTCAACAAATATGAAGGCCCAAGAGTCTCCCCCCCCCCTCCCCCTCCTCAACACACTCCCACTGCACACCATTACACACTCCCACTGCACACCATTACGATCATCATTCAGTTCCCCAAGTACACACAAACCAAACCCTTATAAACAGTTATAAATCGTACTTGTCCTTCTTATACGACCTACGCCTAAAGTACACTAAATGTGAAACCAGTATGAAGTTCTCGACTAAAGATCAATTGCATTTTAGTGATTGTTTCAGAAGATGAATTATAATTTTATCTCGGTTTCGGTTTCCTACTGCCATATTCCATTACTTCGAGTCATTGCTTCGTAGTTCAATTGACTAATTCGCCACTCAGCAAAAGCTTCAATTGCTTGCGTCAATTTAGTTTAGTTGAATTTATAGCGTCCATTAGATATTTATGTACGTGTTCGTACAACGATTTAGGACGAGTCTGAGTTTACAAAAACACTAGTATGTTATTGCATAAATAAATAGCAAGAACAAAAGAAGGTTATTCTGGTCAATTAGCCCGTAGACATAGAAGTCCACGGGAATCCTCTTGACAATCTCAACTCCTTGAAGAAAAATTTAAATAAAGAAGGCATGCTCTATACAAACATACTCACTTTTGACATATACTTCACACATATTCGTGACCGGAATAAGAAGCATGAAAAGACAAACATTCCTTAGCCTAAGTTTTGATTCACGTTGAGAGTTTCGAAACAAAATAAAATGATGCTGTGAACCTTACCTTATTAAATATTTTAAAGGGTGGGTATTGTATGATGTATAGGCTGCCACAAATAAGTAAGCCACTTGGGTAAATTGTGTTCACTGTGCTTGTATAATGGATGTGACTCGTGAAAACCAGACGTACTCACGTGGCCCTTACGTTGACACCACTGATGTGCAGATAGCATACTACCACATGCACACACAATTCTACCACTTTATGATAATCAGATCTGTAATCATTTATACTTCAAGCGTGATTCACCAGTCCCAGAGTTTCAAAGGCCCTGTCTGTGGAATGGCCGGCAGATACACAAATTACCATATGGTTACCATATATCAGGCTGGAATACTCTTATGTACACGCTTCGTGCACATTCACACCTCAAGAACACATGACACTTAATTAAAAAATAACTAAAAAATGTTTCATGAACCAGCGGGAACACAGAGATAAACAGCCGGAAATGACATAGACGACCACAATACTGAATTATTTTTATAGTTCGGATTTATTGAAAATATTCTTTAAATAATCTGATTATTATTTATTTACTTGTCTGGACTACAACTAAAACAAAAATCCTAGTGTCAATTGGCAAAGATCTAGCACAAAAAAATCCTAAATGAGGTGGGAGTAGCCGTACCTAGCGTATACCTATTTTGAGTTGTACGTAGGCTTAAGTTCACACTGTGAAAATCACTTGCAATTAAATGCTAGTCTCAAAAATTAATATATATTTATCCAATAAAATAATTACTCTGTCTTCAGGGGCAGTTGGTTCTCGCTCAAATTATTCGTAGCCGTAAAGTTTCTAAGCTGGTTTCTTATTACGTTAAAAAAACAAGATGGCGTCGCCGATAAGGTTGAAACCATTCAGAACAAATGATGTTGGACGTGTTTTACCACACTTAACAGTAGCGTAAAGCAAACTTATCTCTCAGACATTCTGATGCTCTCGGTGCCCCTTTAGACGCGGGGACGACTTTCGTGTAGTAACCAACTACGTCGTGAGGGCTCGTAGGTGCTGGGTTCAATATACATGGCCTCGTCGCCACGGAGATTACTAGTCTCGAACACAGGCGCGGTCTAGATTCTAACTCCTAATTCTATCCTAGCAACGGGGCTTACACCCACTCACAATTTCAGGAAAACACTTAAAAATACAACTTAATGGAGGACGCTAAAAACACCCTAGATATCTAATAAAAACACTCTAGACCCTAACTCGACACCCACCTTCCAGATGCGAGTCCTACCCTAACGTCTATATGTTGCGGAGATCAGTAGTTGGAGAGAGAACCAAACTCTCTTGGCTGGATACAGCTAACAGGGACCTAAGGTTCCAGTCAATGGGAAGCCAGGATTCTAACCTGGAACCAATGAGAAAATAAAAAAACCTAACACCACCTTACGTACCAATTCCCACGCCCTAACAGTTAAATAAACATAGAACACTGGGTCTCGAAACGTAAACATACAAAATAAATAATTAGGAAACATCCACAGCATGAGACCATTAAATAAAATAGAATTATTAACACAAAAAAAATACAAAAAAAAATCTTAGCTAACTATCCTATCCTTAAACATAATTTAATTTCCACTATACACCTAAGAAAAAATATCCTCACATCATGAAAGAAAAATGTAACAAATAAAATATGAGGAAAATAAAATATGAAATTAATTGCATATGCAAATTATATGGGAAAATATCAAAGGTTACAAGTGTAGAAAAGAATGTTTACATAAGGAAAAATCATAAAATATTGCATGGAAACCAATTATATTACCATAAAATATGAAAATCAGTTATGTAATAACGTACATTTAGACAGTCACTGCTGAGAGGTTCTCCAAGTACTACAGGCATACTCAGATTCATAAAAATGTTTTCAAGAAAACCTTACACGTTTGCAAAAAAAAATTGTACTATTACAAAATGGCCTTACCAATAAAATGTCCCAACATTTGTCAAATAGGTAAAAGCATGTTAACTTTTGTTTGTTTGTTTGTTTTATTGCATCCATAAGACCTTCTTACATTGCTGCACAAAGATATTGGAAAAGTCAAATTACAATATACAAAGTTTATACACCGGAAATATTAAACACACGTGTGTGTGTGTGTGTGTGTGTATATATATATATATATATATATATATATATATATATATATATATATATATATATATATATATATAAGATATCACGTACACACATCATATCTTTCTTCGTAACGTGACTAATCTTCCAACATCGCTAGCCGCTTCCGTTTGTGGAAATAAATACTAGATAGCAGCACTATGCGTGAACATTACGGGAGTTACGAAAAATCTGTTTCTCGAATCGGAAATGGGAAACTCAGAATTAAATGTGTTTAAATTTAAAGTAAAGGCGAAAACTATAAAGGATCAAACATTTCCAATATGTATAGAGTAAGCATTGCTTACCTCCGCGTGTATGGAATAAACGCGACTGAAGGCACGGTGTGTTTTCCAGAGGATGGCGAGAAGACACTTGGCGACTGTGGCCAACCTCTTGGTCATCTACTACCTGGGGCTGGTGTGCGGCCCAGTGACGTCGGCCTCCAGCGGCGTCGATGTCGACCCGCTGTTCGAGCTGTCAGTGGTGCACCTCAACGACCTCCACGCACGCTTCGAGGAGACAAGCTTGACGTCTGATCAGTGCCGGGCGGGGGAGGAGCAGTGTGTGGGTGGCGTTGCCCGGCTGTACACTGCCGTCAACTCCCTGCTAGCCAGCCGCCCCAACTCCATCTTCCTCAATGCCGGGGACAACTACCAGGGCACGCTCTGGTACTCGCTCTTCAAGTGGCGCCTCGTCGCACACTTCATGAACCGCCTGCCCCACGACGCCCTGGTCAGTTATCCTCCCGCCTGCTTCGCGGTGTCCAACCCCAACTAATATTATCACTTTACCACACTTGGTTCAACTCGTACACTGTAAAAAAAATGTCGAGGTGAGATCCCTTACAAATTTCCTCTTAATGCAAGGTAAAATTACCTTTTAAATGTGGAGTACAATTTCAGAACAAATAAAGTACTATTCCCTAGTCGTACGGAAAAAGTACCTGACAAAAGGGGGGAAAAATCTCATACAAGTAAGGGAAAACTAACTATATTGTATAATAAAATTATATTTTTAAAATACCGCGGATTATTAGTACTGTTCAATTTTTTCACCTACATTCTCTTATGTATAGTAACAGAAACGTCAACACTAAACTCATCGATACTTGGTGAGTGGGCGTGGACCCTGGTCCTCCATCACGATAGGCTGATGCGCTATCCATTACACCACGACGACAACATGACAGTAGTAATGAATATTAGCGTGTTATATAATTGTTTCCCCCCCCCCCCCATCACCCTAAATTAGCTTTTGAGAATGCTGAAGAGATGAACGCGTCGTAAGGTAATTTTCCCATTCATGTGTGGGATTTTCCACTACCATGTACGTCAAATTTACTCCAGAGTGCGGTAATTTTACCGTACCTGCAAGGACCGTGTTTCCCCCCACAAGTTTGTGAATAATGCCTTACACTTATCAGGTAAATTTCCCATCATTTATTGCAGTGTACTCATTGTGTGCGATGCCATTTTTCTCGAATAAAAGAATTATACACTTTATATGTATTTGAATAACTTAATGTCAAATACAAAATTCTTCTGTATTGTTACAGCCATAATAACAAATACTAAGTTGTTAAGACGAAATCATTTTATAACATAAACTAATCCCATGGGCTACCGCGTGACACACATATAATCGAAAAATAACAATCAATAGGCCGATATATGAATAAAAAAATGTATCAACCGTTATTAGGTGATTACATATTAGTATTACAGATAAGTATGTCAAGCAATAGCGCACGACATGTTTATGTTGTAAATTGTTCCATCTGTACACCATAGTTAGTAAAAGGCTGTTCACGATCAAGTGAGCACTTTTGAAATGAACCTTAGAAAAAAGTCACTGCCCCTACCTGCATATATCTTAACAGGTGCACTGAGTGACATTCGCCTAGTAAAGTTGGTAATGATGGAGGGAAAGTAGTTCAATAAATTAACACTGAATAAAAAGTGTTAGGTAACCAGTTTAAATTATTTCTTTCGCTTACGGGGGTTTTTAATGCATCGAAGTGTAAAAATGGTCAAATTTGCAAAACATTTACTTTCCTAATAATTTTACAGTTTCCTCTGACCGACGCCAAAATAAAGTGAAGAGGCCTATGGCAAAGTTAATTTTACATAAGGAGGAAGAATACACAAGATGCATACAGGTAGATACTAAGCAGGGCTTTCAAAAGTGCTCATTTCACGGTGAACAGCCTAATTTGTTATTACATTTGCAACGAAATAGAAGAAATTTGTATTTGACATCAAAGTTTTCAAAAAAATATAAAGTGTAAAATGTTATTATTCGAGGAAAATGTTATCACATACAATGCATATGAGTTGAACATTTTTTGGTACAATGATAAAGTAATCAGTTTTTGGGGTCCAGCCCCTTAAGATCTTTTCACACGATCAGTGTTCTTTTCTTCAAATTACCTGCAATTTTTATTGAATTCAATTCACTGAATGCTATGTGACGTCATACGAACGTCATAATCGCGGCCATTTTCTCTTTCAATTTCTTGTATATCTCGTTTTTCTTCAATATTTTCGTTCAGAACGTGTTCTAATTTTCTTGAACCCAAACTTTCAATCGCCGATCACAGCTTGTCTGGCATTATTAATGGAAGAAATCTCAAATAATAATGGAGATTTTTGCACACATTTAAAGTTGTTACCAACTAAGGGCGCATATTTCTTAAAAGAATATGCACACTAATATGAAGAATATTTGTTGTGGTTTAACCAAATATTTTAGTGTCGTGCGTGAGTCGTAGATGCTCATTAATTTTACTTCTGGTATTTTTTTTAACTAGCTTTATTAAAAATTTTGTGATCAATTTTCATGAGGAGACTGAAAGCTTATTACATGTAATTCATTGAAAGGCGAACAAAGTAATTTTTTAGTTCAATAAGTTGGATTCAAGTCATTGAATTCAATAAATATTTGATCGTTTAAAATGGCCTTTAGACTGCAGTACAAAATGAATCGCGCTCACTTTTGCCAGATTACTTCAGCTTTACGACATAACTGGTAGGCTGTGTAACAAACGACTGGCGAGGGAAATGGCTTGTTAAAGAAGATTGATCCGACCAAGTTTATAATTATAAACCTGTGTGAAACCCTCTTTCTCAGCACAGCGTGCATGCAATGATAAAGACATATTTATGAGGCTACAAGATGGTTTCTAATAAGACAATGCCGCACACTGGAGCAAGGAAAACGCTGAACGACATAAACTGTACAGGAGAGAGAGAGAATGTTTATTACACCATGAACTACAATTTAAGAGTGAAGCTTCTATATAGACAGTGAATGGTTACGTTCCAAACATGTGCACATTTTGCTATTTCAGCAATGGAAACATTGCAATCATCACTTTACATTATAACCTGACAGCACATGTTTGATAGCAGTTTATTGTTAATTCACCACCCCTTCGTTTAAGACAGTGCTCCCTTTTTTTGACCTAATGTAGCTGCAAGAAATTTAGTTAGGCTAGGGCGTGGTGCTTGGCGAGCCACGAGTCCACAAGGGTAACACCTCCAAGGATGCTGTTTGGGGAGATGCTGTTTGCCCTTATCGACCGACTGGCGCTGTATGAAGGTCCTGATGTTGGAGAGTCTGGTCGGGAAGAACAGACTTAACGAGGGGGCAGTATTGCACGTGTAATTTCTTGCCTCATGCTCAAAGTTTCGTTGTGAGTATGCCTGCTCAGTGGGAGGGCTGACACCCCTCGACCCTCATCTTTCCACTGGGTAGTCAGCCATGCATCGCCTGTCTCCTGGCTGGTGTCACAGCCCCCCCCCCCCCAAGGGAAACCTGTTGAGGAGCTGACAAACTTAGAGCAGTTGCAAGAATATTCTGGCAAAAGGACACTCGGTGCAACTCGGGATTTAGAGAAACTTCTGGGTGATGGTCTACGTCCCGATAAAAACTGCAGTGGTCCAGCGGCGAGTAGTCTTTGGCAGAGGCCATCTAACTGAGTGAAGGTACGAAGTGAAGCAAGGTACGACTGCTGATGAGGTGTTGGTGGTGTGAATGGACGAGAGGGCGCGAAACCCGACGAGGGAAGCCTACTGTGCATGAGGACGCTCGGAGAAATCTAGAACATTGCGGGCTGGTGGACCATGGTCTAAACTGTGGTGGGACTGAATGAACATGTAATACGAATTGTATTGTAAATATTGGAACTGTCAAATAAGGACGCATAATTGATCAAATAATTGAATAGGTTGATACACTGTCTTTTAGGGCTGATTTTTAAATTTAATTGATTTCTTTGAGGTAATTATAAAATATATTAATTCAAGTCATTAATTGTAAACAGTAAGCGATATAAATTTATTGTGAGATTTTGAGTTGAGAGAATTTTGTTTGTAGTTGTAAATGAAATTAGGAAATTATAATTAACCACTTTATTTAACTAAGACCTCCATCCCTTAACGAATTTAGTTTACCCCACTCAATTTCGAGAGAAAAATGTAACAGTATATTTCAAGGGAAAAAAATCATATGTGGTTTAATTATTTCTGCCCATGCACGTGTTAGGAATAGTCACTTTGCTACAAATTATTTGCCCCCATATTTAATTCCATTTAGTGTAAAACACATTCTGTGATCTGCAACCATTCCAGATATTTTGGAAGTGTCCATGTTATGTATGACAGATACAGCCATCAGTAAGAATGCACGATACGAGCTTAGTGATTGTGATGTATTTATTATTGGTACTTTCAATTTATCTATACATGCGATATTGGTTGGATCATCAGCACATGCCACGTGTCTCTAAACAACCTGGAACAGATTTTCACAGTACACTTACTATGTGTAATACAACAGTCTATTTGGGGTTAAATTGCAGTGTTTATATTGGCGAATGCTAAAAAATTATTTTGTTTTATGTATGTTATACAGGATAATACAGAAGTCTGGAAACATAAGAGGTTATAGAACATGCTCCAAATGGCATCCCCCTTGTTGAATACACACATATAGGCGTCGTTCTCAATCACTGCAGAAACATAGTAGGACCTATTGCTGAATGCTACAACAGGCATCAATAATGATCCCCTTAGATAGTCTGTGTGCATTCAAATGTCCACAGGTGTAAAAATTCAAGGGATTCAAGTCTGTTGAAAGACCGGCCTCTCGACAGGGTCACTTCGACCAAACCAATGGCAACTGCTGATCAAGCCTTACGCAGACACACAACCCGTAATGAGATTGTGCCCGATCCTGTTAGAAGAAAACTGGGAACACTGTGTCTTCATTCAGCACTAGTAGCATGATGGTATCGCCAAGCTTCTGTTGATAGCGCTCTGCAGTAAAGCTCCCCTCGAATATAAATGGACCGATTGCACGGGCACCTCAAATACTACATCACACCCCCACTTTCCCAGTCCCTTGCATTCTCGCAGGATTTGTCCAGTTCGTGTTGGAGTCACTACAGTAACGGCAGATGAGATGGTTAGCCCCACAATTCACGCAAAAATTAGTTTAATTAGTGAATGAGATCTTTGATGAGTCTGTCAGTTCAGCTGCCAGTTGCCGAAGAGCCCACTCACAGATTTCTGAACGTCTGTCAGGATCATACTCACTGATGTGTTGCTGCAGTTGGAGTTTCTATGGATGCAACTTGTTTTTCTGCAGGTCACACATGACACTGCTTTGGCTTACCCAAAGTTTAGCTGACATCCGGAGTTTGCTTCTGTGTAGGTTCTTGACAACTGCTGTCACAGTCATTGTGAAACTTCCTTCATTCGTCTCCGCCCGCACCAGTCCTCTTTGTCTTTTGTCATTAAAATTACTCGATTCTCTCAATTTAGCTATCCGTTTCGCAACTGCGTGTGCAATAGCTCTCGACTATGGTGTCTGTGGTTAAATTAGTTCGCAATTTGTCAGTATCTGCCAGTACCGACATGCAGCACTGTGTGCTAACACCACCACCTGTCACCTAGTTTTGCACAGACAGATAAATGTTTTAACCTATGCTTCATAACTTTTCAATAATCCTGTATGTAGCAGGAGTTGTGTGTGAAAGAATTTGAAAGAGCTTCTATAGAAACATGGACACTAGGCTTCAGGTCTACGGAAAAATTAATTCTCATTTCTGTGGAAAGGCTATGCAACAGAAGGAATCAATTAAGCAGGACTGCTCCGTTATCTTCATTAGCCCAGCCTCTTTGTAAGTCGGATTATTCCTGTGTTTGCGGACAGACGCTGGGCAACCACGAGTTCGACGACAAGTTGGAAGGGCTGGTGCCGTTCCTGCAGAACTTCCAGTACCCCGTCGTCGTCTGCAACATCGACGACTCCGATGAGCCCAGTATCCAAGGCCTCTACAACAAGTCCGTCGTCATCCAGCGTGGCGGTAGGCTCATCGGAGTGGTCGGCTACATCACCACCACCACCAAGGTAAGAGAATTCACACCTCCCCATGTTGGCATTCAGTAAAATATATTAGAAACATCTACACTCGACTAGGGAGTGGAGAAGTCCATGTTTATAAACCTCCTTCCAGAAGGGAAGATAGGTGTATTATATCACTTATCTGTCAGTGTGTCAGTGTCTGTGTGAATGACTTAGTAAGTGATCACCGAAAAAAAGTGAACCCATGAACCGAATTTCACCAAACTAAGGACATCGTATTTTATAGTTTTTGACCACGCAGTGTGCTTATTTACAAAATGTTGGCCAGTAAACATTTAGGACATTTTTTTTCGGGAGTCATTAAGACGATTCAAAGTAAATTTTATATTTTCACAGTTCATTGTGGAAGTATTTAATTTAAAGAGTTATATTGTTATTGGTATGCCATTTAAAAAAAAAAAAAAAAAAAAAAAAAAAAACTTTGCATTGTATTTTGGAAACACTCAGTAAATTCCCGCCAGATTTCGTAGGTCGCTAAATACTAAGTAGGCCACGTTAACAAATTATATTTAACTGGATAAGACTTATTTTTATCATGGTAGCCCTATATATAGTTTACGTTAATTTAGCACTTGCAACAAGAGGACCTTTTATTCGTTAAGTAGGGCATACTGCTCAATAATATGGCATCAAAACTCCATAAAACTTGAAGGTAAAATAATTGTATGCAATTAGAGGGTGGCCACCCCTATTATTTGTATGAAGACGGGAAGTCTTAAGGCCATTGATGCACGAAATCAGTATATTTATATAATTTGTGTCATAACTTGTTTCACAGCGGGTTTTTCAAAATTTCTGTCATCTCAATACGCAAATAACAAATTTTAACACCTTCTTATGTTGTTAGATATTCACTGCCGTCATTATTCTCGGAGCACTAATGGAAGAAAAGAAAGAATTTTTGTTTTCTTATCTGCAATCACTGCTCTGAGAATAATAATGGCAGTGAATATCTAACATCGTAAGAAGGTGCTAAAATTTGTTATTTACGTCTTGAGATGCCAGAAATTTTGAAAGATCCGCTGTGAAATAAGTTGTGACACAATTGATATAAATATACTGCTTTCATGCACCAATAGCCTTAATACCGATTTTTTCATAAGTTGAAGATCTCGATAACACCAAACATTATTCAGAGAATCGTAGTTTAACTTCACACAGTTTACGATAATTTGCAAAATTTCTATTTCTAAATTCTATTTTCAAGGGCGTATATCTCCTTAAGGAATTGAGTTAGGCTATATGTTGTATACATATGTCTACCTCATTTTCCACCAGGAATCACATGCCGAAATATTTCTAGTGTTTCCGAACAGCCTGTATATGTGCCAATTTCGACCAAACTTGGTATGCTAAAAGTATCAACTACAAGAACCAACTTTACTAATACATAGTCTCTTTTTTCCAATATTTTGTAATATAGTGACAATAAAAAAATAAAAAGTTTTGGCTATATCTCGGGAAACAATCAACCCCGTTTTCCGTCTATTCTTGGAAACAAGCGGTACTATAGTATTCCATGTAAATTAATGTTTTTAATGCGTCAGAATATAATTTTCGAAATATCGGTCGTGTGTACACACACACACACACATATATATATACATATGCGATTGATATTCTGAGTATACTAAAGCCTTTAACGAATTTCAACCATACATTTAATGCTTGTAATAGCCTATATTACAGTCATCAAATGTGAACAAAGAGCCTCTTTTTCCCACCATTCTGTCAGATACCGCCTCTTTTACATTACACCCAGGAAATAATCAATCAATCAATCAATCAATCAATCCCCACCAAATTTTATCAACAAGTGTTACACCAGTACGAATGTAAACTAGTATGTTTGAAGTGGGAAAGACACTTGTTTGAAGTGGGAAAGACACTTGTTTTTTTTTTTTTTAATGGAAATAAAATGTTTTATTTTAACAGAAAAGCGTCGTTCATCCAAGTCTTAGAGTAGGACCTACCTAATCAAATTGACTTGCATACGTAGGTTGAAAAAATTAGGAAAAGTAGTTATTTTGGTAACTTCTTGTTTACATTAGACCAAACATGCTTCCGAAATCAGCCAAAACGTTTTCGGAAGTCATATTAAGGTGTAATTCGCACGGGATTTACTTTAATAAGCAGTCCATCGAGGTAAAAACAAAAAAATGAATTTTGTAGTTGATTGAAACATCTACAAATCACTACTGATTTATACCAAACATTATGATGAAATGCTACGGACATCACTGATCACTGTTTGATAGAGCCACGAGTATTTGGCGAATTGATTAGTTAGAGGTCTAAGACTTCACATCTACTGTCATTTGTTGATTGTTTGCTGCCCTAGTGCGACGTGTCCACTGGCTTACTTAATACTTGTCCACGCTATTGCTTCCTCTTTAGTTATTTGCTCACTGTTACGCAGTATGTTTACAATGAACTGCGGTCCAATCACAATAATACAACAATGTAATAAGTACTTGAAATTTGTATTTTCATATTTCGCGAAATACTCGAGGCTTTACTGATTGCCCTCTCCATATCAAGATCGCCAGGAGAAACACTAAAGCAAGAAGGCATGGAAGTGGTCCCAGCTGTGTTGTGTAGAGGCTATTAGTTGTTTCCATAACTTGCCGAGACACGTCACTATACTGTTTACAATGAACTGCGGTCCAATCACAATAATACAACAATGTAATAAGTACTTGAAATTTGTATTTTCATATTTCGTGAAATACTCGAGGCTTTACTGATTGCCCTCTCCATGTCAAGATCGCCAGGAGAAACACTAAAGCAAGAAGGCATGGAAGTGGTCCCAGCTGTGTTGTGTAGAGGCTATTAGTTGTTTCCATAACTTGCCGAGACACGTCACTATACTGTTTACAATGAACTGCGGTCCAATCACAATAATACAACAATGTAATAAGGACTTGAAATTTGTATTTTCATATTTCGCGAAATACTCGAGGCTTTACTGATTGCCCTCTCCATGTCAAGATCGCCAGGAGAAACACTAAAGCAAGAAGGCATGGAAGTGGTCCCAGCTGTGTTGTGTAGAGGCTATTAGTTGTTTCCATAACTTGCCGAGACACGTCACTATACTGTTTACAATGAACTGCGGTCCAATCACAATAATACAACAATGTAATAAGGACTTGAAATTTGTATTTTCATATTTCGCGAAATACTCGAGGCTTTACTGATTGCCCTCTCCATGTCAAGATCGCCAGGAGAAACACTAAAGCAAGAAGGCATGGAAGTGGTCCCAGCTGTGTTGTGTAGAGGCTATTAGTTGTTTCCATAACTTGCCGAGACACGTCACTATACTGTTTACAATGAACTGCGGTCCAATCACAATAATACAACAATGTAATAAGGACTTGAAATTTGTATTTTCATATTTCGCGAAATACTCGAGGCTTTACTGATTGCCCTCTCCATGTCAAGATCGCCAGGAGAAACACTAAAGCAAGAAGGCATGGAAGTGGTCCCAGCTGTGTTGTGTAGAGGCTATTAGTTGTTTCCATAACTTGCCGAGACACGTCACTATACTGTTTACAATGAACTGCGGTCCAATCACAATAATACAACAATGTAATAAGGACTTGAAATTTGTATTTTCATATTTCGCGAAATACTCGAGGCTTTACTGATTGCCCTCTCCATGTCAAGATCGCCAGGAGAAACACTAAAGCAAGAAGGCATGGAAGTGGTCCCAGCTGTGTTGTGTAGAGGCTATTAGTTGTTTCCATAACTTGCCGAGACACGTCACTATACTGTTTACAATGAACTGCGGTCCAATCACAATAATACAACAATGTAATAAGGACTTGAAATTTGTATTTTCATATTTCGCGAAATACTCGAGGCTTTACTGATTGCCCTCTCCATATCAAGATCGCCAGGAGAAACACTAAAGCAAGAAGGCATGGAAGTGGTCCCAGCTGTGTTGTGTAGAGGCCATTAGTTGTTTCCATAACTTGCCGAGACACGTCACTATACTGTTTATAAGTTTTCTTTAAACTAAATCAAACGGAAATTTGAATGACCATGGTAAGGGGGGGGGGGGGGGAATTAGAGAGTTTTGTCCAACGCTGTAGTTTGTCCCAAGGCACTATAATTCTTCTGATCGGGTCTGGCTGAAATGTATAAAATTGGTACTTTGACCCCGCAAACAGGGAAACATTTTAAATCATGGACTGTAGTCCTTAATTAAATATTTTCTCGCTGACATATATTGTAAAAGCATTCATGGCGCAGCGTCATCTGAAACGCAGCGAAGGATTGGGGCTAGACAACCCGAACAACAGATCTTTCGTCCCTGTTTTTGTCAGATGATTTCATACAGCTGTGTTGTCTGTATTTTTTTTTCGCTATTTTAATACTGAGTGGGAAATGTATTCTAATATTTATACCAATGATATGGTTATATACGTTATTCTCGCTAAACTGAGCATTTTGACAGCTCTGCTAAGTTGTACTTGTATGCATATTGTTTAAATTTTCACCAAATTTAAAGTTAATATTGCCATGGGCCTGGTCAAGTGAAACTGTGAAATTGTCATAAAAGTTAATGCTTTATAAATCTGATAATTCTTACACGTACATGCATTAAAAAGAAAAAGCAAATTACATATATAATATCAGTATCCCCAGATTACTTTCCCCACACTTTTAATTCAATGTTTATACACAGGGATACATTCCCTACGTAGTTACTATCTTTACTGGACGCCACCTGCCAGTCAGTCTGCAGATTGAGACACTGACATTTCACAAAGGTTGGCTTCAGAAGTACTTGGTTAACGATGGCCAGCCTTTCATCAAGATATTCTAAAGGGCGCATACACAGTGGTCAGTATTCAAATACAAGTAAAGTAATTTTCTTATAAATACTGGTCGATACTGCAGTTAAAAATTATGAACCGCTGCATCACGTAGCAGATGCAGTGCTTCGTGGAAGGTGAGTGATCTATAGCCCAAGTACTGGTGAATAGGTACACATTAGTAGTAGGGTAAAGTATGTTGTGAGCCAACGGATTCCAGAGTAGAAGCCAGGCACCGGCCGCCATTTTGAAAATTTCCTTTCTTCCCTTTTTTCTCCTCAAAATCGACTAAATGTCCCTAAAAATTTGTCTTTTCCCTAAAATTTGCCTTTTTCCTTAAATAATTTATTTTTTTCCTAAAATTTCCCGTTTTTCCCAGAGCAGGGACTAGGATTTGGGACTCAGGTGACCGGGATCAGTAACCCAAGTGACAGTGATCAGCAACCCCAGTGATAGGGATCAGAGGCCTAAGTGACAGTGATCAGAGACCCCAGTGACAGGGATCAACGACCCCAGTGACATGGATCAGCGACCCCAGTGACAGGGAACAGCGGCCCAAGTGACAGGGATCAGCGACCCCAGTTACAGGGATCAGCGACCCCAGTTACAGGGATCAGCGACCCAAGTGACAGGGATCAGCGATCCCAGTGACAGGGATCAGCGGCCCAAGTGACAGGGATCAGCGACCCTAGTGACAGGGACAAGCGACCCAAGTGACAGGGATCAGCGACCCAGGTTCACGAGAGCTGGACTCAGGACATATTACCTTCGACCTTGAGTTTACACCTTTGTCCTTGAAAGTTCAAAAAAATCCATAACATTAAAAAAAAATAAAACATTGTATTTGTTATAAGAAATAGTTAAAGCATTTATTTAAAAAAAAATCAATTTCCTCACGTTTCCCCCTCACCTCCTCACCTGACAAATTAGTCGGCAGGCCTCCACCTCTCTCGCCCATACCCAGTCACCCATCTTGGTGAAGTGAGCAATTGCAGCAACCATATTAGATTCAGGTGACCTTAACCCATGACCTTGAATGACCTTGAAAACGAAAAATTTAGAAAAATACATGAAATTCAACAAGCACATTACGTTAAAGATTACTACCACTATATTGGATTCGGGTGAACTTGACTTTTGACCCATAACATTCAATGATCTTAAAACCAAAAAATCCCCAAAAATTCTAAAAAGATTTTTTTTTAAATTCTCATAAATTTCTAAAATTTATAATAAGTGTAGTAAAAAAAATATGAAAATTTTACTATTTCAAATTTTATTTAAAAACGTACATTTCTAGAGGTTCCCCAGCACCACGCCCAGCAGACAACTGTCTACCTCACCCTTACTCCCCTCACCTATACTCGTTCTATCATATGCCACAATCTTACATTTTTCATTTGTCATTTGTTTTTACATTGCTGGAGGCTGCCATTTTGATTTTTCGTCCAGCAGACTTTGAACCAATCATATTACCCAGTAACATATTATGAAGACGCCAACCAGCCAATCACCGAGTCATGTGATTGCACACACCTCTACACACACACAACACACACGGAGTACGAAATATTCCAATTCGCAGACGAGACTGACAATGCATAATGCATTAAAAAAACTGGTAGTGTGACCAGGAACACCATTCACATCACTGTTTGCGAGGCGAAATGTGTGTGTGTGTGTATATATATATATATATATATATATATATATATATATATATATATATATATATATATATATATATATATATACGACCCAGCAATTGAGCGATGGAGTAGGGAAGAGCGAATTTTTGGTGAAGTCAGTCTGTAGGTGTCAGTCGGTAGACTCGGATGTGACGTCATAGGGCTTGCATATGCGTATGTTATAAGCAGAAATCAGCTGAGATGATTCGTTTTACAATGGCTGCCGTGAAAGATACATTATCTCACCTAGCTTCTGCATTTTCGCATCTAAGTCTTATTCTGCATCTGCGATGTCTTCGGGTACTCCGGAACTAATGGTAGCTACGGCAGTGCCATCTACTTCTTCGGGATTGGTACCAGCAGTGAGATGTTGGTGCTGGAGCTAAAGAAGCAGGTGATGTTGGCAATGGTGTTCTATGTACCTCAACCGAAAAGTTCGATGACCCAGTTGAAAATTTAGTATGGGTAACGGCTAAAGAAGTCGATGGCACAAACAAAAATTTTGTCAAAACAGGGCGGTGAAACCCCCCCCGTAACACGGCGGTTTTATTTGTTGTATCCACGACATTCAAGATTGCGAAAGGTATGGAAATTTGTTTTGTGCCGCACAAGAACGATGGTTCTAAAAGGAAACTTTATGATATATAAACGTTACGATGGGGAAAAAATACACAAATCCAAGATTGTTACTATATCGTCCCTTAAAATTTAGACCGGATAGTTTACGTGTTGGTTGTTTTCAAACGACTCCCTCGGGTTCATCACTGCAGCAACTGAATTTCAAGTGGACAAGACTAGAGGTGGCAACGGTGTCTGCTGCAGGCACCGCTCATTCTCTTACTAGCCAAAAGGTAACATTTTTTCTCTATCCATTCCAATATAACTGCTTGTATCACTCCGCCTGTCAGCGCTCTTGGGAGGTATTGATCCTGTACCCAACCACCTACATATGCCTCGTGAAAATTCATTCAGCTGTAAGGATCAGGTCCCCATTCGCTTTCACGTTATAAAAGTAACATTTATTTTTATTTAAGTGTTTGTAACGAAGTGTATTTACATTTTGACTGAAATAACCATCACACTTTTTTCTGTTTAATTTGTAAAGTCTTTCACTTTGTGGTTTCTCGACTTGTGGTGACATTTCAATTTGTCCCGTAGCATCCGCCACCTTGTACAGCACTCGTTACTTCCTACTGTTGTTTATCCCTAAGCTAAAAAACAAGTAAAAAAATTTCCTCCGAGCTACAAGTACACACTCTCGTGTACGCTCACGAAGATTTTGTAATATTGCAGATAATTGAAAAAGGCAATTAATATTTTTAATTACCATACGTGACCGTAACAATTACAAAATATCGTCGAAACCGTTTTCTGTCGCAATCGTACTGTGAACAAACTAGTCGCTAGCCAGACAATGCCTTCACTTGGTCACTGGGAATTAAAAATATCTGAATAAGAAAATAATTCAGTACTGATACAAAAAAAACTCACAGGACACAGAAATTGCAACAGACACAATACAAAACTTAATTTACCGACGTTTGGGAGCAAGGAATTTATCTTCTTCCTCAGGCGAAACACTGGATGTAATTCTTTGGTCGTTGTTTTTGGCATATGTTAATAATTTAAAATATTTGTTAATATTTTATACAGGTTATTATATTTACCTGTTTAAACCTCCGTTGTAGTTGTTCTCTGTTTAAATGGTTTCTTGTCCAGTTTTTTCTTTTTCATTACATGTAGGATCACCATTACTTTGCAGTTATTCACCGTTGTGTCTTGTGAATGTTGTTTGTTTATAGTGTCATTTGTCGCGTTTTGTTTTCCAATAATTGGCAATGGACGCAATCCATTAAAAATGCCATGGTTATAATACCATGCCATCAAACCTCGAAGTATATGTTTCTGCTTTACATAACAAGTGAAACTGAAAAGTTGTTAGAAATATAAGGATATTGTTATTATTATGCTAGTTATTAATACAATTTAAAAAAAATTACACTTTTAGTAAAATATTATAACACAGGCCTACTGTCCCTCATTTGAATATCGGTATTCAGCTCGTGTTTCTGATTGAACAGTCGTCAGTAATTAAAGACAAATGTATTTATTCTTAATTTAAAACCAAGTTAAACGTGCTGTATGATCTCTGAAGTAACACGAATGAACTATCTATTTTATTCGGGCGATTTTAGTAATGTTCTATAAAAAAATCTTCCCCAGTTTACGTTAAATTGAAAAAGAATAAAGTTATTCACCTACGATCTTAGGTACATTTATTTCGAACTAAAAATTCACCTGTGCTTAGCCCTGTTGCTCACTCTCCGGTTTTCAAACGTCCGGTATCGGACTGGAAATTACTGTCCGACAACAACGCAATTCGTGGTTATCCGGTATATCTTTGATTACAGCTGATTTTTGACCGGACAGTGTGCAAAGTTTCATTTTGCTGTGACCCCGCCTTTGGCTGGCAGGTCACGCACTATTAAGGTGGTCGCTTACTGAACACAAATACGGGACTCTCCTTAACAGTCTTTATATAAATCCGTGTAACTAACAAGAGTACAACACTTTACAATAATTACTTTATAATATACGGGAGAGTAATTATGATTTACTTCTTTCAATTACGCTAAAACCACTTGTGTTAGTTACTAATCTAAGGTCTCTCCGACGTAAACGCGTGGAACCAGTTCACCTTAATCCTTGTTGCCGAAGGCTGCGTCACCTCGACATATCGGCAGCGGCAGTCCCCAGTACACCCCTCTCGTGGCCCTTCTTGGGAGGTCGGCCACTGGCTGTCGTCCTGACGTCTGGCCCTGCGACGAACCACGCGCTGCCTTATATCGGCGCCTTGTTTGATGTCACGCCATACTGTTTACTGTCTACAGTTTGTAGCATTCCCTGGCGTCCTGATTCCCCGCTGAGTGTGTTGCTAGGTTCACGCTAGCATCAAGTAAGGGCTCGCTCAGAGCACAGCAATTTGTAAGAAAGCACCCCTGCCAATTAGTGACCGTAGGGCGACCGGAAAAATTCAGAGATTATCAGCGGGTGCTGTCCGACGTCCAGGCAGTTATTTCCCGCGCGTTATTAACCCCGGATGACATGCAAAGGTGCGTTAGGTGCAATGTGTTACTAAATGCCAGGGTTTTCCCGTCCGATAAAGGACGGTAGAAAACCGGAGCGTCTACAATGGGCATTATACTATCCCAGGTTAATTTAGGTTAATTTAAACTGGAGAAAATGTACCATTTAATTCATTAGGTTGTTTCTATGTGATCCTGATAGGTTATGATACTAAACTGATAATGAGAGGCGCAGATACCGCTTCCAACTACCTGGTATTAGCACGATACATGCCACATTAGGGGAATAATTAGTACTTGTTTTTTTTATAGCGGGCCCTAAGCGTTTCGCTTTGATCGGAATGTGTTTGTATTAGGTGGTGTTCTAACAGTATCACATTATCACCTTATATGTGCATAGATATTACGTCAAAGTTAACAAGAATAGTAATTAAAATAATTCAGTCTGAACAGGTCACTTTTGTACGCATATGTTAGCGGGGGATCTTTTCACGTAATGTAACATTTCTCGAGGCTTACAATTTAATATTACTATAAACTGTAAGTATGCTATTACTGCATATATAATTACAAGCAGGAATTATGTTAGTGGTTGATACCTTCAAATGTTTAGTTACTTATTTTTAAATAAATGATTGCGTTATCGAAACTAACATTTTCTGTTCTAAGTAACCGCGCAACTTTTTTTATATAAATACGACTATTTTCTTGAAAGCTTGTGTTGCTGCGTTTAAGATTTTTTATACAGTTAGTCGGATTGAAAATTGCTTTTCATTTAAGGGATGGCATTTCTTTAATTTATGTAACTGGCTGTGTCCCGACTAAAACGTGCCCAATAGCAGATTAAAAAATGACGTAATGACCAATTGAAACAAGGGACCGAGTATAACACTCGACCGTAATTTGTAACCACAAATGCAACCACAAATGCAACCAAACGTCCTTCACGACGTCTTATCACACGACGCTTGAACTTATCTGCGTGATAACACACGTGGGAAGAACTCAACAAAAGGTTTTCTTTGATAAGCAAAGTCCAGCAGATGGTATTAGCACGTGAGACGCAATATTGGGGAAGCAATTTAGTACTGGTTGCCTAATAAAGTGTATATTGGCAGTGATTTTAAAGGCCTTCGCGAACGAGCCGATTACATCGGATCCCTTTCCTATCCCTACATATAGGTGGCGGCATATAAGATGGGTCGGTGTATGTGGGAAGTAAACGGGGACAGTACACGTCAAAACAATACATCCATATGAACGTGTGTCATAGGTCCGATCGTTCCCTAGCTACGGACCCATGTCACTTTCTCCACTACTGGTAGTGGGCACACCCCTGTTTGTGTACAGAGAATGGTTCGTGCATAACGAGCGGTGAAGTGACAAAGGCCTACCTGGATGAGCAGTTCTCGCACAGTGGATGGGTCGTGCAGGACGCAAATCAATTGGCCTACACGTTCCCCTGATATGAATCCAGTGGCTTATTACCTGTGGAGGCATCTCAAGACCATCGTTTACGCAGCACCTGTTACGGATACCAGCGTCTGGAACAAGGTTGCCAGCAGACATGTGGTACACCTGGGATATTTCAATGTGTCGCAGTCATAGACGCGACATGTAAAGGCGTGCATTCAGATACAAGGAGGACATTTCAAGCCCGTCTTTCAATATCTGATTACTGCTGGTATACAAGCAAGCCTGCAGTGACACGACCAAGGCTGCATTAATTACGGCTATCAACCATTCCTGGCAGACCTTACTTCTGGAATCACGGAACCTAAGACCTCTGTTCATAGGATATTTTGTTTTGTTTTGAGGTGTACTGTTAACGTCTCGATCACTTCCCACATAAAACGGTACATCCTGTGCATGTATCGGTACAGAGAATTACAATTTGCCTGATCTGATAAATCTGACAGTCCGGTTCGGCTATTGTGAGGTAAGGTGCTCAATATTCGTTCTCCGTTTTTTTTTTTTGTTATTAATGAAAGAAATTTGATTGAAGAACTATAGAAAACAGACATGTTGGTAGCTTGGTTATTTGCCTATTACATATGTCAGCAAAAATTGTTTCAGTTTAGTGTAAAAAAATTTAACCAAGATAACGAAAAACCAGAAAATTGCCATTTTCGAAATATGGGTCCTAGTTTCTTCCCCATAGTTTTAAACTGTAAAACTCATAATATATTTGTGTGTCATCATTAAAATACTTATAAATGAACCTATGCATAAAAATTATTTAATATATGAATATATAAAATTAATTACATCTATCCCAGAAAACACAACCTGTCGGCAAAGTGTCGGCAAATTGTCGGCCCGATACCTGTACTGTCGGCAAATTGTCGGCCCGATACCCGTACTGTCGGCAAATTGTCGGCCCGATACCTGTACTGTCGGCAAATTGTCGGCCCGATACCTGTACTGTCGGTATATTGTCGGCCCGATACCTGTACTGTCGGTATATTGTCGGCCCGATACCTGTACTGTCGGCAACTGTCGTTTCAATGCAAGAAGATAGCCATCTGACAACAGCGTGATGTCTTTTTTTTTAGACAGAATGCTTGCAGTTAGAAAAAAGACAAAGGCCAGCTGTATTTTTGAGGATAACAGATGGATATCACCGAAAATATGTCTGCATGATATCGCAGAGCAAGCATGTTGTAAGCATCTTTAAAATGTTTCTGGGCCGATTATCATACAGAATCTTTCTTTTCGGTAAGCTGGGCATTATGACATTTATTCCGGCCCGGTAACGTTTTCGAGACAAGGCTCTTTAGCACAATAAAGATATAAATTAGATGTATTTTTGCCTACTAACTTTTGGAAAGTGTTTTAAATAGGCAACATGTTAGCTTGCTGTTAATGGCATGGTGTCTTTTTTGAGACCGTGTTTTAACTATTATCGTGTTTTTTCCGTGATTATATGTGTGTCATGTGATAGCTCATGACATTTGTTTACTTTCAAAAAATTTTCATTTGTACGACAATCCGACAGATATATTAAAAACTAACAAAAATGCCTTGTTTGCAAGCCTATGAAGAAATAGTTTTTAAATAATCTGTGTTTAAAATTATTTGTTATATTGTTATGGAATTTATTCATTCCTTTATAATAATATGTGTTATATTATATTTTAAATTACTAGGGATGGTCAGCAATTTACCCCGTGGTGTATAGGTTAATATGCTTGACTGTCAACTCAAGGATCTTAGGCTCAAATCCCGCACTCGGCAAGAAAAAGATTATCATAACATACAATGTGTTGAGAAGTAAATAAAATGAATATATGTAAAGAGGAAATTACAATTACAAAAAGTTTTAATCGAAAAGTTAAGGGTTTCTTTCATGTTTATGCTGCTTATTTCTGAACATCATGCCGCTGCAGGACCGGAATCGTAACAACATGCCGTCGTAGGCTCGGCATTGTAATAACATTCAGCTGTCGTAGGCCCGGCATTGTAACAACATCCAGCCGTCGTAGGCTGGGCATTGTAACAACATCCAGCCGTCGTAGGCCGGGCATTGTAACAACACCCAGCTGTCGCAGGCCCGGCATTGTAATAACAACCAGCTGTCGCAGGCCCGGCATTGTAACAACATCCAGCCGTCGTAGGCTCGGCATTGTAACAACATCCAGCCGTCGTAGGCCCGGCATTGTAACAACACCAGTTGTCGCAGGCCCGGCATTGTAATAACAACCAGCCGTTGTAGGCCCGGCATTGTAACAACATCCACCGTCCGCAGGCTCGGCATTGTAACAACATCCAGCCGTCGCAGGCCCGGCATTGTAACAACATCCAGCCGTCGCAGGCCCTGCATTGTAACAACATCCAGCCGTTGTAGGCCCAATACTATCGGCCAACAGTTAGCCGCCAGTCCCTATTTCCATCGGGCCGCTTCCGGCATAAGACAGCGGGCCGGTATCGGCTGGCCAGAGTTTGTTGGCTAACTTTTACCGGCCCGATTCTGAACTGAATTTTCTGTATTTGCTGTGATATTTCTTACAATCATTGATTTAGAAATTGCTGAATATAGACTTAGTTTACAATAATTATGAAATAACATGTATACATTTTAAAGATTGAAGGATTATAATTTAAAATATCAAGAAATGTATTAAAGTATTACATGTTATTGCATCTTTCTAAAAAAATAAAAAAAAATATTTAATACCAGTAACTGAATTTTAGTTAAATTTTACAAATAAAGCAAACAATGAGCATACATTTTAAAACATTAAAATATATATTTTTTATATTAAAAAAATCTATGTAAATGTAAATGGTGAAAATGTATTAATAATTTAAGGTCATGAATAACTTCAAGTTAACAATTTCATTCAAACCTCCAGGCAAAAATCACAAATGAATTTTGCATTTTGTGTATTTGATGGACAAAACTGTTTGCAGCACTGGAAACAAGTAGTACGTTTTACCCACCTTTCCCCATGTTTGTCCGCAGAAAATTGTTTACAACAAAAGGGACAGTCTACCTCTTTCTCTCTGTCTTCTTCATCAGTTGAAACAAGTGAAACACTTACACTAGAAGTGTCAATGACAACTCGTTTCTTATTTGAATGTTTAGCTGCTTTCGTGTCTTTTATAGTCTTCCCTTTGAGAGTGGATGTTGATGCCTATACCGATTCCATTGAAGAATTCTTACTGTTTCGAGATGATGGATCGCATGAATAAAGATCCAAGGCAAGTTTCTTTCGCGATTTGTTTGGTTCCTTTTCTTTAGACGTCTCAGTTGCATTTCGTGTCTTTTCTAGTCTTCTCTTTGAGAGTGGATGTTGATGCCTATACCGATTCCATTGAAGAATTCTTACTGTTTCGAGATGATGGATCGCATGAATAAAGATCCAAGGCAAGTTTCTTTCGCGATTTGTTTGGTTCCTTTTCTTTAGACGTCTCAGTTGCATTTCGTGTCTTTTCTAGTCTTCTCTTTGAGAGTGGATGTTGATGCCTATACCGATTCCATTGAAGAATTCTTACTGTTTCGAGATGATGGATCGCATGAAGAAAGATCCAAGGCAAGTTTCTTTCGCGATTTGTTTGGTTCCTTTTCTTTAGACGTCTCAGTTGCATTTCGTTTCTTTTGCTGAGCTTCCTGTACTTAATTCTTGTGCGGAGTTCGTGGCACGTGGCTGTCCCACGTCGGTTGGATATAGATGACTGAATTACTGCCACGTCTCATAAGTCTTTTGGGCTGATCAGTGGTTCTGCTGGAGTTTCTTCTGCTCTCCTGTTTCCGGTTAATTACAACGACTTCTAGTTTTGGGGATGAAAGCTGATACTCGGTGAACATTTCTGGATTGAGAGGAAAAGTTCCTGTGCTCTTGAAGCCGTTTACTTCTGTTTGTAAGGTTGCAGCACGCTGCTATCCCTCTGCAAAACTTTTGCGACCCGCAGTTTTCTCACAACCCTGTTTGCGTTATTTGCTAACCAGTTTTCAATCGTCTTGGCGTAGTCTGACTTAAAGGGGAATATGGAAGCAGTGGCGTTTATTCCATAGACGCAAGGTCAGCGATCCTTGCCCTATACATATTGGAAAATGGAAATGTTTGACCCTTTAAAGTTTTCGCCTTAACTTTAAACACATTTAATTCCGAGTTTCCCGTTTCCGATTCGAGAAACAGAGTTCTCGCAACTCCCGTACTGTACACGCATAGTGCTGCTATCTAGCATGTATTTCCACAAACGATAGCGACTAGCGATTAATCGATATCGAACTCACAAGCAACAACACACCACCGCGCTCCTTCGCCAGGGTAAGCAGTCGTTCTGTTTGCGTCCTCCACTTTTCAAATGTGGCTTAAGGAAGATTGGTCGTATTTCTGAAGATCCTATACGTATTATTACTCGATATTAGAGCGAAAATGGCCTATGAAACTAACACTTAGAAGTGCGTTATGATCTTGAGTCGAATTTTAATGGCGTTGGAATTAATAAATTACTACTGATTTCCTTATCTGAATGTGTTGTGTGTAAATGAACAAGGATTAATGTTATTCGGTAATAAACTGTACAGTTTTTTCGTAGAAATTCGCAGTATTGTGTGGAGGCATTGTAACGTTGAGATTGGCTGGTTACATAAAAAGCATATCACATAAATGACGTATTGTTTGAAAACTACGCCTCTCTCATTGATGTGATATGCCTATATTAGAGTAGTTGATTACATGATTTTATCTTTTTATTCTTTTCTACAGCACAAAGACATTTAATTGAACTGGAATTAAATTATGGCTATGAAACCCTTTTACGGAGAGTTTGAAATAAATGTATGGTATAAAATTCAAATAAAACAAATGTAAATTGTTGCAATTACTCAAGTACACAAAAAATTATCAACATAAAATTTTAAACCCTCCGCCAGCAGTGGCGTAGCCAGGATTACGATTTTAGGGGAGGAGGGGGCAGCTAATCGTCACAGATTGTAAAATTAACTAAGACAGATTAAAATTTTGCCGCCGAGCTGTAAAAAGTAATAAAAATATATGGACACTTATAATAGATAAATTACCATTCACTTCATATATCAGCAGTTTCTCAAGTTTATTCGTGGAATTTCTAGGATATAAACTTCCGCACTTCTGGAGAAAATTAGTAACTGGCCATAGCGAAGTACAACTATAGGCTATTCACGATAAAGTGAGCACATTTAAGGCCCTCACAACAGGCATTAACCATTAGTAAATAAATCTTATTGCAGCCTCGGGCATTAAATTTTGATGGAGGTTAAATGTATACACTGTATTTATTGGTCACATTGAAATGTTTATATTAAAAAGCAGCAGGAAGACGGAAATTTGATGAAAGGAAAAATTTATAAGGGCCTTAAAAAGTGCTCACTTTACCGTGAACGGCCTATAACAATATATCAACGTAACTGCATTTAACATTGAATAAATAACAAGTAGTTGTTACCCGTCACATATAAATGAACAAAGTTTCTCCGTTGTTTTTATTTTTTTGCGAAATTCTTAATCAGTGTTTCTGAGTTTAATGTAACGATACAATATGTTACATAATGCAAAAATATGCACACGTTGCTTTAATCGTACTGTAACTTGCGATACACAACAATTAAGCACATTTAAATTGTCGTTGAATGTGATTAACGTGCTATTGTAAGTTTTGCTACTTAACGCAGTTGTGGCTGTTACGAAATTTCATTCTTATGAAATTAAAGAAATAAAGGCGTGGAACTCAAGACTGATATTTTTTGCTCTACGGGGGTCTTTGAAATTATTTCTCATTCAAGCTTAAGAAGGAAAAACTTGGGAAAAAAAATTATAGAGAATTAATAATTTACTTTAATATACAGTAAAGATGTAGCATTTAAATTACTTAACTCATTGAGCAAAATATGACTTGTAAAGAAAGAAAAGTGACTTAATTTTTTTTTACCTGCCAGTTTCATCTAATAATGACGATTTCGATGCCACCCATTTTTTCCAGTAAATTTCCTGAAGTAGTTGCACAACTGGCGCTTTGGTGACGGGGTATTTACTAGTAACAAAAGTTTAAAAATTGATGCAAATCGTCACCTTGTACAATTTTAATGAGCCACGCACTTAACAGAATTAAATCATTATTTTTTAATCAAATGGTGAAACATGCACTGCACTCAATATGTGTGCTGCAGTGTCATTGTGCAGATTATTAATGAGCGAATAATTATTGTGACAGTGTTACTGATAAATGTTCCAATTTGTATATGAAAATTGCTAATGAAATGCACGGTGACATGTGAGTGCTGGACAAATTATTACACTCATCAGCGACGTTGAGATTATATTACAGTATGAAGACAATTAACAATCTTAAGTGATGTATTTCAAAACCTGTCGGAACCACGAGAAATATATACTGAGCCTGGTCCTAGTTACTGTGAATTTGTCTCTGTTCAAACTAGGAATCACTTGCATTGACATCTTAAAAAGTTGTGCGCATAAAAATACTACAATGCAATTAATTATGTATCCTCAATAAGCCTCTTTAATACGTAACTAAAACATACAACTTTGTTTACAGTAGCATAGAAGAATATTTTTGCAATTTGTATTGCATCAATATGGAAACCACAAACATAAACTGTTTTTGTTATGCTTATTAATTAATGAATAGTATTGTGACATTTTGCGTGCGGTGAAGATAAAATTTTTAAATTATAGTTGTGTTCAAACAAAGGAGAACGGCTTTACTGTAATGTAGCAAACATTGACACTCTTTGATCTCTTATACCCGACACATGACTTCTTGGCCGTTCAGAATCAGCCTATCCCACGCATTTCAAGCGTTCTTCGCGTCGCAATACATCTTAATTGTGTAGTATGAATTACAAATCAATACATAAAGAAGATTTGAATATAGTAGAAACAATAAAACATATCCGTGATATACTGGTGAGTTTATATTTATTAGGAAACTGTCTTAACGGAGAAACTGCTAAATTTCTGTTTTTAGTTGAGCTGACATATTTGTCGTAACATGAAAGAATCTTAGCAGAAGGAACACCCAGAGACATAGTCCTGGTTGTGCAGAACACAAAAATATGCTTCCAATAATTGACAAAGCTGTATTGTCAGTAGTAGTAGGGGTGGGCGGGTTCTGGATCACTTTTAATTAATTGGATTATCGATTAAATTAATCGGCTAACTAATCCGTTTCATTTATTCAATCAACTGATCGGACTAAAGCATGTGTATAAATCCATTATAATTCGGTTGACTGAGGTGTGAGGTATGGAGGTAGGGGTATACATGTACTATGTAATAGTGGCGTAATTTTTTTTTAGTGGTTAAATATCGTATTGAGGAGGTTGTCGGGAGCAGGGCCTCTGAGTTCCTTCCCGTTCGCTATCTGGCTGGCTATTGAGGTGATGGAAGGGGTGTTGGGACCACCAAGACACGCCCGCCTTGGCCATTGTCAGACAGTATTCTATATTATGTGTAATGGCTGAATTCGAAAATTTTATGCCATAGTGGCTGACTGTTCGCCACCACGCACTAACTTCCCCTGCCAGTTGTCCTGCCACACAGTTAGTACATTCCTGCTGAGAAACCTGGTACCTTTCCAGTCATGTTGTTCAGTCCTCCATGAATGCCTGCATATCTTCGCTGGCAAGACCTGCGAATGTGGGTAGGCACTGGAAATGGGTTTGAGTTGTGCCTGCTTCTACAGCTCGCGTTATTGCCATCGTAATTTCTGGTGTGGTTGTACATGATGCTGGTGGTTTTAAAATAGTGGCTAGTGGAATGGCGGTTTGAGCTGCTTCGATTGTACGTGTTGGTATTCACTGACCGATTCACTGACCGATTCCGTGTCCGCAGTTGACAGGTTCGCTCCTATCACATGTGGAACTGAGGCGCATTGAGTGCACCAGAACATGTGGGCTGTTCGGTTTGCCTCGTTCTGTGCAGTCAGGCACTGCCAGTGGGAGATTCGCCCACACACTCCACATGCCACAGTCTTCCTACTGCCCTCTCACACTCATTGCAGTGACAATGTCAAGAGGATGGACAATTTTCTGTGAGTATGTCTGCTGGTGTCTTATGGTAGCCAAAAAGTGTCTGTGTATACTGATTGTACAAAATGTGTCCACTCTCATCAGTTGTATCCCACTCAGCTGGACTCAGGCACTCGGGAAGATAGGTTTTGAATGCAATTTACACATGCTATCGTCCCATTTCCGATGCAAGTGGACATGATTTGCTTTGCACGTCTTCCATTATGCCAATTAGTTATCATATTTGGCTGAGTGTACAGTTCTATAAACTTTTTTGGATAGCATGCACATGCATATTGCACTTCTGATCAATGATTGTTCTAGACCGCTCGGGGTCAGCCACAATCAACACATAATTGCACTCGCGTTCCATCCAATGTACAGCTCCAGGCCCTGCGAACACTCTCCCGATTGGTCTTGTGTATGTGCTCTGTTCAACGAGTTAAGGTGTCTTTGCACATTGTTACACAACTCTGCATGTTGTGGCGCATGGTCAGTCGGATCGAATATTTTTACAGGCATGGTCCTTAGCCCGTGTGCTTGCAGCTATCCCTCTGCATGGTGTGGTGCAGTGTGTCGAAGGGGGAAGGGGGGTGGAATTTTACTTTTCTGGCTGGCACAGCCTGTGTGGCTGTTAGCATGTGCACGTGGGCCTGAGTGCTGTTTCATCACTCCACCCATCTGATCTGCGATCCAGAAAGGGGGGGAGGTGACTGCACCATACTGTCTGTTTCTCCGTTTGCTTGTGTCTGCAGCTGCGGAAGGGGCTGGTGCCTGGCTATCTGTCCACACTCGCTCGACAATGGCTTGCGGGTTTTAATGCTCCCTGTTTTCTGCACAGTTGCTATGAAAATATTTTTAAAATTTTTAGAATTCTCTGTTCACTTTTATATATAAAAAATATATAAAAATGATTTACTGTTTGCTGATGACTTTGAAACGTGCCTTTCTGTGGCATAAACAGACACATGCTAGTGCACTTGTTATGCACTTTTTCCATGTGATTACTACGTGATTTTCACAACAAATATACGTGATTCTGTTTAACGATTTACCTGTGTGCTGTTGCTGTTGCTTCGTACATAACAAAGCTCTGAATAGTCCATTGTGGACAACATGCACACACAATATACTCAAGTGACTCTTAATTAACAGTTCACTGTGAATGATGGCATTTAATTTGAATTTGTTTTGTTAAGTGTAAGTGATTACTGTTTTCTTACTTGTTTGTTAACAACTATTGATGTTTTGCACATTTTCTGACAGGTCTTCCATACAAAACAGAGCACTGAATGTCTTTTGACATATTTTGAAATTACAAATATAACTGTGACATCTACTTACGTCATAAAATTTACAAACAAATTGACGTGATAAAATGTACAAAACCAAGCACTGTGTTTGAATATGGTGACAAATGCAAATTAAAACTCTGAGCATCTGGTGATATAATGAAATGTGCACACATGGACACTGAATGTTGTTTTATGACATGAACATATGAATTCTGAACAAATGAAATTTGAACAAATGAACTCTGTACAAAAGAACCTTGAATGTCATTCGACATGTAAGCTACTCACCAGTTGATGCGTGACAACAGATGTGCTTGATGTTGTAATACATCGCGGTTCACTGTACTCACACTTGTTGCATTGGTATTGTTATGTAAGATGCTGTAGAGTAGCTTATTGTTGGGAAGACCACTTGATTGCTGTAGGATGACACGTTGAGATGATCGCTCCTAATTGGAAGCACTAATATGACGACAGGAAAAGTGCAGTGATGAAACAATGGCCCCTAGTTGGGCAAGCCAATATGATGGCAGGAAAATTGGTTTCACGTTGCTGTATCACTGTCAATGGTCCCTAGTTGGGTAGGCTAATATGAGGTGTTGCGATTCCCAGAGATGGTGTCCTGTGTTCGTGCCCCACCTTACATGTCAGGCAGGGGCCTGAACTTATGAAAGTTCTTGGCACCATGTTCGGTAGAACAACGTTGTTGGTCATAGGCCGACTGCCTAAAGGGATCTCTGGTTCTGCCATCAATTTGATGAATGTTCTGGTCAACTGTTAATCAACTCTGTTAATTACGTTTGGTCTTTGCTAAAGGACGAAGCTTTAGGCCACTTCGCACACGGTTAAGAATACAGAATAGACTTTGTTTAGGGAAGCAGACCCCTTAAGACAATACTTTAACACTGAAACACTGATTTGAATACTGTGTTAAGGCGCATTGCCCAATGATACTCAGGAGTGTATAATTTTCAATGAATGTCCTCGATTCATTTACGATATTTTATTGACCATATGAATGTTACATGACATGAACGCTGTCACATTCCAATAGTAGAGCGAACCCGGCTCTCGTGGCTTGCCGGTGGCCGAAGTTGTAAAGTAAGGCATGGGACTAAATATGAATTACGATGTTATGCGCAGAAGCGTGCGATGCCCTGGAATGTTACTTCAGGGTGCAGAACGATCCAACCCTCGGCACTACGATGTTGAAATGTTCCAGTTACTATATGTCTATTGCCATGCAATTATTTCAGTTATGATTGAACGTGCCAAGGGCATTAAGCATGGAGCTCACCTTCCATCCTGCCGAAGGGCCAAATGCTCAAGTCGAACTATCATGGCAGCGGCTTCAGCAAAGCTTGCTGAAGCCGGCACCAACACAAAAATGAAAAAAAAAATGTGCATTCTAATTCTATGATGATTTAACAATTGATGATTGTAGATAATTAATACTACTCACTAAGTACACATTGATGCCATACCCGTGAGTACCGAGCCTCTGATGTGGCTGAGAATGTGACATCAAAAGCATGTCACCGCACTTCAAAGCTGATATTAATTGAAGCAAAGCCATAGTCGGCTGATTGTGGATGAATGTCTACATTTACCCTCTTATAATTAACACAAACGTTACCCTTTCGTGAAATAAGCCATACAACGGGATATCTGCACTGTATTTCACTTCATGACATCAGATGTATTTCACTTCTGACAGCATGATTTTATGCATTCTCTCTCTCTGGGATTCGTTGAATACTCTATGCACAACCGGGACGCCTCCCTCGTAAGAGATGGTGCAACATAAAGAAATATACACTGTTAAAATATTAATGGCTTAATGGTAAAAGGTAGCCCCCTGATAATTTATGTACACATTGGTAACTTGATTACCCACTGAATGACACCCCTCGGGACCACATAGCACAACTAATATGGCTAATAGGCCCATTAATGTAGCAAAAATTAGATGGGTATAAGGCGTCGTGGTGCCGCTTGCCTCCATGTTCCCTCCAATGGCCCTTGCGCCCAACAGTCTTGGCTTTCTGGGAAACATCACTCGAGACGGCCTACTAATTTATTACATGAGTTATCTCTTATAGCAAATTAAAAATAGGGTGGCTCGCAGACCACGCATTGCAGGCTGGCAAGAAAAGTGTAAACACACCGTTCTTGTCAGTCTTCACTTATGCGATCGAGACCTAATATCGATCAGTCTGGTGCAACTGTTGTGGTAATGCTGCTGCAGTGGTACAAACGGGCACAAAGGAATACCGTGGACGTCTGGTACATGTCACTTCGCAGAACTTGGCTGGGACTGAATGATCTAGATCATCTAACAGTGCTTCCGGTAGCTTCCTAGGTGGTTTGGGATCTAGGTTATAGATGGTTCACCATTCCTCCTGACTGACATGTATGCGGCGTGCTGCGGGTTCCACTACATTGTTTTGTGCTGTTAGCCATGGGAAGCCTAGTATCATGTCCTCCGGATGTCATCGGATACATATGGAATTGTAATGATTTTAATATCCCGAATGTGTATGGCGATGTATACTTCTCCTGCGACCTCGCTGGTGTGTTAGAGAGGCTGCGGTGTCAATAAGAACTCAGCATGGATGTTGATTTTATTAGTCCTGAGGCAGGTGGCAGTGGTGACGTTCCTTTCTCCTCCACTATAGCTGTTGTTCTGTTGGGACATTCATTGTTCCAGTTTTGATCTCCACACCGCCTGCATGGCACAGGTGGTGTTCTTGGGTAGATTGTGGTACGAGAAGGGGCGATACTGGTTGACTGATGTTCCCTCGTTTTGACAGGTGCAATGGTTGTTGATGTTTTGATGGTACTGGTTGACACTGTTGCACTCGCATGTTTGTCCCGAAACTGTCCTTTTTCCCATCGCGGATACGTGACTTCGCGATCGCGGCATGGCAGGGCATGGATACTTGCGTCAAGTAGCATGACTGTTTGAATGAAGTCGGTTTCAGTGCTGTGTATTACTGATGCCAAGGAAGCATGGTACTCTGCTCGTGCGATGCTGACCACAACTTCAAAGATTTCATGGAATGACATCTTTGGATGATATGAGCGTATAAGATTAAACTTACATGTGACGAAATTGTAGAGTACCCTGTTTCTCGAGGGTAACGTTGTGGCATGCTCTCAATGATGTAAAGGTGCTTGCGAAGCGACACATGAAGTCGCTACTAAATTCCGCCCACATCGTACTGTAATGCGATATACAGCACCACTATATTTTTGCTTCACCTCCGAGTTTTCCCCCAATGCTATTCGAACAGTAATCCTCATCCACATTTTAATTACTGAGCCACTTTGTGCAGTCCCGAAGGAAGGTCGTCGGGTCTTCACCGGGCATGCAGGAATACATCGGAAGGGACTCTAACCTCGCTAGTGTGGGGGTGGGTGGGTTGTAATTGGCTCGCCCTGCTGGAAAACGTGGCATGATGAATGACATTACACTGTCATCCACCACAGCCATGGCTGGCTAGAGTATTAGCATGGAGTGTGCAGGGGGCGTGGCCCTTGTTGTCCCCATGCATGTGCCTGGAAGTGAACATGGCAGCAACAGTTATGGCCACATAGAGCGCACGAAATTTTGCTAGGCTGTTGATCCCTCTCTTCTCCTCTCACCATGTCTCGTTGTGGTGTGATGAAACTGACGGCAGCATTTTCCCTCTGGATCTGGGAATGTTGTTGGTGATCTCCTACCGATGCGTCATTATCACAGTGGGCACAGTCGATGAGAAATATCGCACGCAGTGTTGCTCTCTCTCTCTCTCTCTCTCTCTCTGGGTGTGATGCACTTGTCATGATAAACTCGAAGACATCTAGTACAAGTAAGAAATGTAGTCCTTATTCCTTAGCACCAACTGAAACTTGCATATTTCCTGAGTTTATGCCCAAAGGCTGTTGGTGCATATCTTTTCGTTTGTTGAATTCCGGAGCAGTTGCAGGTATCATGCATTCCGTACATACATCTTCCGGTGCGTCCCTGGTGGTGCAACTCAATACCTTGCTGTAGAGTTTCGCATTCACGCTTTCTATATGTTCTTTCATGTGGCGGGATACTGCTTCGTTGTATCATAGGAAGGTATTGCCCTTGAGGAAGTTCAACGAGAATGGGTCCAGTCCGGGCACAGGATGCACATACTTCAAGCATAACTTGGATGGCTGTCCATTTTCCATCTGCAAGTACAGGCATCCAGGATCGCCTGCGCGATGCGGTTGACGCAGAAGTTCCATCTTGCCAGTTGTTACATTTTTTTGCTTTTCCACGTGGCCTGATCGTCTCGTGGCTGTCACCCTGCGGTGTGACGTTGGAGGGGTGGTGTCACCCAACGGCGAAGAGAGGGAGGTGCGTAACATTCTACCCTTCTGCTGCTTCCCCAAGATGGCTGACGGGGTGGCTGACGTCTCTGGCTGCGGCGATCAATGTGGCATCGCGCGCAGGTCCCAAGATGGCGGACTTTTGCTATGGTTGAGAAAAATGGCGATTTCCTGGCGCCAAAATCCCTTGTTGCTCCGCCAATGTTTTCTGGCTTAAAAATGTCATGGAAAATTGCTTAAGAATGGAAGATGGTGTAGAGAAAATTTACCAGTAGAAAATATGCATGGACCATAGATCCAACTGAGCCTACACTAGTGGTACATGTAAAACAACACATGATCACAAAGTACATACATGAAACACTGGAAATGGATAAACATGTAATCACTGAAAAGGAATTACAAAATACATAAGAGATGCACTTGATGCTGGGAGTGGCATTGCGTTATGAGGTTATCAATACTAGATGGTATTGCAGGGGACTTGTGTACGATGCGCAACACAAGTTGGTTGCAGTTTGAAAGATGTAATAAGGCACGGGAAAAATGGTAGCACTTTTCATGATGTCTGGTTGGATCATAGGAACATGGAAGGTTTGATGTTGGAAATGTTGCAAATGATTTGTCATGTTAGCGGGCGCCAATGTGGAGAGCACGAGTATGATGGGGGTCGTGGTGCCGACGGGCCATGAGTGGCCTTCCGCGATGATACGCCGTCAGGTTGATGTTGATTGTAATAATGCTGTAGAACAATATATCCATATTGCCTAGTCTAGTAGGAGGTATTGTATAGCTCCCCCTAAATGCTTAGCTCACTCCCGCAGTCCACCTTAACACCTTATTATTCCTGTTTGCATGGCAACAGGTTATGTGACCGAGATGCGATCAGGGAATAAACACGTGCGGAAATTCATTTTAACTACACGTTTTCTTCCCCACAGAATCCTTCACACGCAGCACTTAAAACAATTCTCCTCTATTTAAGTGGGAGGGATCTGATGTGGTGAAAATAGCGCGAATCGCCGATATGTTACTTAATGAGAATCATGGTTTAGCTGTGACAAAACGGTCCAGATGATGGAGCTGTGCTCTCCCTGGGATATGCAAACATTAATGAAGGTACCAAACCAGAAATTAAACTATCGTAAACTAAATGGCCAGTACGAAAATGATGAAGGCCCGGGGAGCCGACACAGGCAACCGCTCCATGTGAGTGTCGAGATACGACTAAAAATGGAAGTGCGGGTATCCTGCTGCCAAGCACGGTGTTCCCGTGTGACATGGTAAAAAATTCTTAGTTACTTGTTGGTGACATTAAACAACACTTTAAATCTTCACTGAAAATTCCAATTAACAATAAAATATAAAATTATCAACACTTTACACTTTACAGTATACCTTAACCTCAGCAGGTTGTTCGCTGTTGAAAGTTTCTAAGACCTATTATGTCCCTGCATTTCAGAGGTCTGTATGTTTATTATTAAATATGAAAAAGTAAATGAAACACTGATAAATATAAAACTTAATATTTGCCACATGACGATTTATGTTATGGCTCGCGCCACTTGAGCCTGTAGCCTCGGGCTGCGATGCCCGTAATAATAATGGCCGAAAACACTGAAAATTATTCTGGGAACACTGGATGACATATGAATACACAAATACACTGAACACTGAAATATTTTATACTGTGGCGCTGAATGATAAAAATGTGTAAAATGAAGCACCAGTATTATTACTTTTGCGCCTTTTGATATCATGGTGCTGAAGAAATCGAATGGCACAAGCATGTTAACACTTTACAATTACATGAAAACAATTTCTTAAACCCTCATACAAATATAATATAAAAGCACTAAGTAATAACCACAGCACAACATATCGCTTACAAATATAATGCACAAAAACACTATTAAAATATATATTTAAAAATGCCATAGAAATGTAAACAACATTTCCACACACTAAACACTTCGCAAAATAATAAAAATAAGCACTATTAAAAATATTTTTAAAAGGCCATAGCAAAATACAAATACACAGTTCAAATATAAACATGCCACTCACGCACATGTGATGCACTCCTGTTGCACTTTAATGCAGACCCTGCCCTCACATGGCCGATGGGTGCATTATGATGATGGTGCTGGCGGTGCAGCGAACAGGTTAGGATTGATGCTAACGTGGTGCACGTCAAAACATGGCTGCTGACAGTCTCCCCTGTATGTATGCATTGAAAAAATGTTTACTTAGGCTTTGGCTTACAATAAAATCCTTTGTTATTGTCCTATAACCCTTTCCTTCCAAATGACCAGAAAACTAGATCTTAAATAGATATATCGAAAATTCTCAGGTAACTACTAAGAACACATAATAGCTGAGAGTGTAAATTACGTTGAATCCCCTGCAATTTGTGTTGTTGTACTTATATTCTAGCAATTCCCTTCTAGGCATGCTGGAAGTAATAAAATTTCGTTGTATATGGAGCCGTGGTTGTATGGTGGTCAGACTACTCATCTGCCACCAAAACAAACTGGATTTGATTCCCAGCGGGGTCATTCTCCCTGGATTTTCGCACATGCGAATCGTGCTGGATGGTACCGCAAGTCAGCAGGTTTTCTTGGGGATCTCCTGTTTCTCCCGCCCTTGTAGTCTGGTGCTGTTCCATACTCACTTCGATTCACCAAATCTCTCCACTTCACTCACTCATAAATGTCCGAACAGCCATTATTCCCTAGTAGGCATCTGTGAAATAGCCCTTTCATTCTACACAAACATCTGTCATTATTTTAAAGTTCGTTTCGTTGTATACAAACATCTGCGATTTAATTTCAAGGGATTGAATAGCAACCTGTGTCAGTATCTTGTAAGCCATTGCCTAGATCACGAACACTTTCCATTTCCTGATAGGTGAGCTATAGGCACCCTTTCATTTTGATAGTGAAAAAATCATTAATTTCTTAGAGAAGCGCAATTTAGGGTTGAAGTACCACCAATCGAGTGATGGTATTTCGGGATAGAACCATAGGTACCCATCATCCATGAATGGTGATGTTGAATGAGACCCTAAGATGGAGCGGGAATGGAATGCAAGTGGAGGAAAGGGAACTAGAGTTCTCCGAGGAAACCCATTGGATAACGTCAGTGGAGATAATATTTCCCAAAGCTAGGACTGGAACCCGGATCGCTGAGGCGGAAGGTGGTGGTGCTAGCCAAGTGTCTATTACAACACCTGCCTTCTCACATCACTGGTGTGTCAGTTATGATTGTTCTAATTAGGGTGCATGCACTGTGGCTGCAGGAAAGCTCGAGACCAGGCCGGCTGCGGTTCCTCGACGAGGTGGAGAGTGTGCGGACTGAGGCTGCCCGCCTCAAGGCCGCAGGAGTGAACATCATCATTGGCCTGTCGCATGCCGGCATTACCAAAGACCTAGAAGTCGCCACCGCCGTCACCGACATCGACCTCATTGTGGGAGGACACTCGCACACCCTTCTCTACACAGGTAAAGGCTGTTCACGATAAGTGAGCACTATTGAAATCAACCTTAGAAAAAGTCACTACTCATGCCTTCATATATTTTAATGGGCACACTGAGTGACATGCGCACAGTAAATTTGGTAACGATGAAGGGGAAAGTAGTTCCATACATTAACATCGAATAAAAAGTGTTAGGTAACTATTTGTGGTAACTTGACTTATATCTATCGCTTTTTTTATGCATCTAAGTGTAGAAATTTGCAGATTTTTTAAATATTTACTTTTATTATAATTTTGCATTTTCACTTGACCGACACACGAAGAAAGTGATGTAGCCCATGTAAATGACAATCTTCCTCAGGTGGAAGAACTCACAATGTGCATACAAATAGATCTTAAGCAGGGCGTTCAAAAGTGCTAATTTTACCGGGAAAAGCCTATAACATCACCTTCCATGCATCAATTAATATCGCATAGCTACACATGGTAACTGCACTTTAGAAAGGTGGATGAAGTAGGGTGTGTGAGTTCTCACTTTGGTGTGCATAGGTTAGGGTACCCATCCCTCACTGTGGTGTGATGGGCCCATACATCCCTCATTTTGGCGTGATGGGTCCACAAATCTTTAACTTTTGGGTTGGTGCATCAACCTTCACTTTCGGGTTGGTGCAGCCATCCTGTGGGTCCATTCATCACTTTCGGGTGATTGAGTTTATTTTTCACTTTGAGGGAAATAAGTCCTTTCCTCAATCTGATATGTGGGATGGGGTTCATATATCCCTTGCTTTGGGATGAGTTGGTTCATATTTTTCTTGTAATAGCATAGATATCGAGAGTATGTTGTAAGATCTTGTCGTTCTATTATTTGTAATTTTAATCAAAACTGTTAGGTAAAAGTATATTGTTGTATGTACTTGCATACTGGAGAGGGCGAGTGAAGAATATAGGTGGGTGAATGTTTCCACTACATTCTCTCTACTCATCTTTGAGACAGTTTTTCCGCTACTACCCATGCATCATTTCGACACTGCACAAGCATGGATTTAAATGAACAGCAGCTGGGGCGTTTGCCACTTCCACAGCCCCAATAAAAGAATAAAATGGAGAAAAATTATAAAGTATAAACAAATTCATTGATGATTTTTCTATGTTAGTGTTAATAGATACATTACACGTATTTATGCCTGTTATGTGCTCTTCTTCACAAAAATGTACAAGCCATACATATATTATTTACATATAGGATACATGGCAACTTCTTTGACGTTAAAATTTTGTAAACATTACTGGCATGTCCTGGTATGGTTTCAACGATCATTTTCTTGTATTACTGTAACAGAATTCGGCCCTGGCCACTAAGTGTATGGCTGCCACTGTGTGGAGCTTGCTACTGACTCTTTAGTGTATTCAGAGCCATCTTAACAATATTAAGGACTTTCGGTTCAATTGTGACACTAGGAGCCTACCTGCACAACTTCTTACACGCGTACTCAATTATCGCCAATGTAAACCAATTTTCAATATTTTTTACAGATTTTCAACAAGATATGTGGTAATAATGCATTTCCCAATTAAAACATTTATTGTTTTCTATATAATTTGTTCATAGTCATATTTCATACATATTATATAACTATTTATCACCAGACACACCTCTTACATGCCAACACGGGTCTGATATAGTGTCAGTATAACGAATTCTCACCCTTTGCCACTATCACAGTACCTCGAGTAATAGTTCCTGCCAACTTCCGTTAAGTGTCTGCAGGGATTTTTTTTCCATTCCCACTCCAACGTAATAAACATCTCGATAATGTTTTCTGGATGGTATGGTCGGGATTTTAATTGGCACTTCAACTCTTCTCAACGATATCTAATAGGGCTGAGGTTATGGTTATTGGCTGGTTATTCGATTTTATTAACTTTCGTATCCAGAAACTTCTCAATCAAAGCCTTTTGGTTTTTTTTTATGGTTGCACTGTTATTATAAAAATGGAATGGGCGTATTCCAAATTATCGCCACTGTGTGGGGAGTGTTGAATTGTCCAGAATGTCTTCGCAGACCTAGGCATTCATGAATCGAGTCACTTAAAACAGAGAACTGAAACCACACTACGAAAAATCGGAAAATACCATTAGCTCACCTCTGAACTTTAGGGTGAGAGGAATTCAGTCCAGTAAGTAAAGATATTCAGAAATTCGCCACACACACGCATGTCTTTGGGTTGCAACATGCAGCATGATTCATCAGTCAACTGGCTGCTCTTCCATTTTTTTAAGGTTTAACAGAGATATGCTTCGCATCACGTTACATGCCAGCTGACATTCAGTGCTGGGTATTCTCGCAGCTCGGTATTGGTGTCAAATACAAACTTCTCCCAGCGGATGGTGGAATCGCTTACAACACTTTACAATGATGATCGAAACTCTTCAGCCACCATTGGTAATGAAGCTTTACAGTTTATATTTTATCACATGTTTGGCGTTTCCACTGACCCGATCTGTCAATTGTTTTCGGATTTATAGGTCTGGTTTGATATGCTGTAACTGGCTCACATTTCCATCTCACAGCTACATCATATACTGTTAATGCAGATAACTGAAACATGCCTGGAACCTGACGGATAGAATAAAACGAATATTTTAGGTGCCAATAATTATGTTATGTTCATTATCGTGGTGTCCATGCCTTGCTTTCACGCTGGTGGCCGTAACTACCATACATGTTAACTAAACATCTAGATTTTTTTTGTAGGGGCATAACATGTGAATATCATGTAATTTATTTATCAGGTGTGTCAGTTTATAGTAGCTATTCAGGATCTATTTGTAATTCACAGAAAAACTGTCGGTACATATTCAGGACATGTAGAGGAGGTAGAAATGTCAATGAATATAGGTCTGGATAACGTTCCAGTTCAACGCTATAGCCGTAACCATGTACAAAGAGAGATTCTGGATCCCTTTCGTGTGGAATGCCATATCGGCAATCGGGTGATGGTGCACAACACACCATACGTAAGTCACGGGACGACGTACATACGCATGTATCTGTGCTCACGGTGGACATTTCACGCACATGTTGAATGGGACATTTACATCTGATGTCTGCTGTTTCCTGTACTATGCTAACATGCGTTTGGCAAAGATCACTCTGTTTGTGCATTTCCTACTGTTAAGAGGATGCTGGTTCTGATATGGTTTTTTGTGTACTGTGTCAATATGGAATGCACACAACTGGAATCTATTGTATCTCATTGTACAAGGTAACAGCGCTAGTAATAAGCAGAAGCATTTACGGTCCTGTGTTCATTGACATTTCTGCCTCCTCTATGTGTCCTGAATACGTACCCACAGTTTTGACGTGCATTTTAGATACATCATATAGAGAATAGCTTGTACCTACATATTCATGTGACCTCAGAGTGCCTGCTCAGTATACCGATGTATTGAGATAGCCCAGATTATGGTGCATTCGGATTCTGAACTGCATGTTGCGGTTAGTAACTGGTGGAGTCGGAGTTGCTAAGGCGCTATCCTCGGATTTAGTGATTTTGGGTTTGATTCTCAGGTAACCCTTAAATACATGTGCTGTATAAACATTCCCCAGTTATCGCACTAACATAAAACGAAACCATTAATAAATGAAAAAATAATTTAAAAATGAATAATGAATCCTCAATTTTATTAAAATATTCTGAAATATTTCTTCGACAGGGGTTGGAATGACAACTTGTGTTGTGTTTCTTGTATTAAAAATGTCATAACTTGTTCGCTGTTAAATCAGCTCTCTTGATAGTTCCTTTTGTATACTTCTGCTATGTGTAAAATTAACATTTTCATAGACCTGATCACTATTCATGTGTCGATCAAGTGTAACTGTGAAATTATTTGTAACTTGGTGTTGTATGAATATGTTAATTATTAATTTAATGCTCATAAAACAAACAGAAATAAAATAAAATATATTAGGTGTTCACAACTTTTTATCTTTACCTCTTTGATATGACATGAATATATCGAACTACTTTACGTACTGTCGTTGCCAACTTTACGGCGATTTTACCAATCAGTGTGTCATTTAAAATCTATTCCCTTAAGGGCATAGAATTATTTTTAAGGTTTGATTTCAAAATCGCTTGGTTAATCACGAACAATTTTACTTCGTCAGTGGTTGTGCAGGAAACAACAAAAGGTCGAACTCAATATGAATTTTGAATGAACCATTAACTCAGGGCACTCACTGTACCACATCTAAGAATTCGTGTCTTCAGTCGCCATGAGCTCTAAGGCGTCACACATTTATGACAATGAGGCTTGACAAATAAACGAGAGTTGTTCACTGTACGACTCACGACTCGAGCCCTAAGTTTGTCTAACTGAAGATTTCGGAGTCTCCGAAAATCACCAGCTCCTGTCGATCGTGCGATGTGTAACTGAGGATGCAAATCATTCAGCCTGACAATCGTTAATTGTTCTTTGGTTGTGAGGTAATAAGAGAAGTAAAATTAATGCCTAAGTATTTTGAATCAAGTGTGCCTTCAAATAATTCCGATCATAATCGCGGTGCCACCAAATTACATTCTCGGAAAGTCAAAACTGAGGTCTTTGGTAGTGGTGGTATAGTTTGTTCATTATAGTAGAGAGAGTAAGCATCAAAACTATGATTTTTTTTTTCATAAGAAGATGGCAATTGGCTTATTGGACCCTCCGAAGCATTTCGGGGAACAGTGGCAATCGATATTCGCATGTTAGCGAGGTTAGCCTGTTAATAACTGTTTCATTAGTTGTCTATACATATTCAGAACATGACATTTCCTAAACGAAGCATTGTACAAGGAAAATGCCAGAGACGTAAAATGTTCAAAATCTTCTGCTAAACACGTTTTTGTTTTCTGTTCGAATGTCCGATTAGTTATGCAGGCATGTACAGTTCATAATCCACTCCCGGCTGGTTTTCTAGCGTAAAGAAGAGCTATTAATAAACAATAGAAAAAATCTAGGGAATATGCATGAGACATGTTCTGCTATACATGTATGATTTCTCTCCAGGGAATCTTCTAGGCGGCGGTATAGCAGAGGGTCCCTACCCAATGGTGGTGACCCAGGCGAGTGGCAAGAAAGTGCCCGTCGTACAGGCCTACGCCTTCAGCAAGTACCTGGGCAACCTCACAATGTTCTTTGATACGGAAGGCGAGCCTGTCAGCTGGGAAGGAGAACCAATACTAATGGACAGCTCCATTCCGCAAGGTCAGTCTCCTGCAGCTAGCTCAGCAGCTGCAACTAAGCTCTCAGCACATGTATTTCAGCACCATGTTGACTGGAGTAGGACACACGGTGGGGTAGCAGCCTGACTACTCACCTCCTGCCAAGTAGAAACAGGTTCGATCCCCAGGTGGGAAACTTGATAGATTTTGTTGGCCGGTGAGTTTTCTAGGGATACTCCAGTAACCTTCACCCTTGCATTCCACCCTTGCACCTCCATTTCATCTCACCCTCACTGGCACTAAAGTTGACACTATTAAGTGCCAACCAGCACCTTTCAACTCAACTTGACTGGAGTATGATTTGCAGATATCCCAGATCAATGTGAGAAATTCCTGATGGACAGGTTTCATACCAATTGAGGTTATGTTCGAGAAAGTTGTGTAACTGTCCACTTAAAAAAAAAATAGAAATTTCATTCGACTAAAAACAATTTTCTATAATTTCTAGTTCTAGTGGGTGATAGTAATTCTGAATCTTGCCCACACTGGCCGAGGTTTTGAAAAAACAAAGGGGTAATCAAAGTACTTTCAGTGTAAATGATTTATTTTGCAGACGCGGGGATAGTGAAGGAGATGGAGCCTTGGAGACAGAAGGTTGCGGAAGTGGGAGACAAGCAGGTGGGCCTCACCAAGGTGCTGCTAGACTCGTCCAACTTCGTGTGCGCCCGAGGCGAGTGCAACCTCGGCAACTTTCTCACCCAGGCCATGGTGGACGAGGTAGGCTTCGCCTTCTGCTCTTCACAACACCCACTTTCATTTGTTGTTTTACTGATGTTGCTATGTTTGAACCTGTGATGTACTTTAGCCAACAGGGCAGTTGTTTCGTTATCACAGCCAGTGAGTTCTATCAAACTAAACATTATTTTAGACATACTCCATTGCAGTTGATCTCGTATAAAACCAGAATAATCCATAGAGGACTCAACACAGAGGTAAAGAACAGAGCCAAGTTGAGCTTTTGTCAGTACATATATGGCAGTTCTGTCTTTGTTGTATTGCCCATGTTTATTCTTTTTGTTTTTCAAGTTTGTGTTTTTGCGTCTACTTGTTGCAATTTCTTGTTTCTTTCCGACTTAAATGTCTTGTTCGGAATTCTCTGTATTGGTTTTTTGTATATCTACTGACGAAAACCCAACTTGGCTTCTATTCTCTGTTGCTGTGTTGTTTTCTCTTCACAGTATTCTGGTTTTCTATGAGAACAACCGCAATGGAGTATGTCCAATATAATGTTTCGTTTTAAATGTTAGTCTCATTGCAAGAACCCTTCAAAGAACATATCAAAGAACACTAGGCATTGTGTTCGATGATATGTGTAGGCAGTTCAAGATAAAATAATCTCTTTTGAAATCTCTGCTAAAAATCTACTTCTATGCACATTATATATCCTTCAACAGTATGTGCAACTAGCAGTGCCATGGGCATGATCGCATTACCCTGTCGAAAATTTACAACAGAAACCAACGAAAATTTCAATTTTTGTTGTGTGGAATTATCTGTTGTGTGGTTTCAATTGTTTTCCATTGGTGACCCAATTGCTTTTATTGCAATTAAGTGTTTCTGTTTTATACGAGTTTAGTAGACAGAGGACATTTCAGTGATTTTTATGTGTTCCTGTTGTCAGAACACACTAGAACCATTGGTTTTAATTGTTTTCTATTGGAAAACACCTTCTAGTGGATTAGGTTGGTTTCTGTTGTTGATTAATCTGTTGGATTGTGTTGTATTCTAGTGGTTCCTGTTGACTCTCTGTTGGTTTATTTTGCCTTTTATTGGTTATTGGTGTACCATAGCCTGCTGGCTTCTGTTTTATTCTAGTGATTACCATTGGTTTCAGTTGTATTTTGTTGGTTTCCATTGTGCTGTAGCCAGTTGGTTTCTTTTGTATTCTAGTGGTTTCCATTGGTTTCTGTTGTGTATTGTTGATTTCTATTGTGCTGTAGCCAGTTCGTCTCTGTTATGTTCTAGTGGTTTCCAATTCCTTCTGTTGTGTTTTGTTGGTTTCTATTGTGTTGTGATTGGTTGGTTTCTGTTGTATTCTAGTGGTTTAGATTGGTTTCTGTTGCATTTTCTTGGTTTATTTTGTGTTGTACCCAGTTGGTTCCAGTTGTGTTCTAGTGGCTTAAATTGGTTTCCATTGTGTTTAATTGGTTTATATCGTGTTTGTTGACTTTTAATGTTGTAAACTAAGCTGATTTCTGTTGTATACTAGTGGTTTCCATAGATCTTTTTATTTCTAATTTGCAGTATTTTTATTTTTGTTGTATATGAGTGGTTTCTATTATTTATGTTGTTTCGTTCGGTATCTGTTATGCTAAAGTAGCCTTATTGTTTTCCATAATGTCATGTTTGTTTATATTATGTTCTGTTGTGTTCTGTTGGTCTCTGTTGTGTTTTGTGGTTTTCTGTGGTGTTTTGTTGGTTTCTGTGTGTTTCGTTAATTTCTGTTGTGTCATAGTTTTTTTGGGTTATATTGTATTCAGATTCTTTAAATTCAATTCTGCTGTGACTTTTTGGTTTCTATTGTGTTGCAATCAGTTTGTTTCCATTGTATTGTAGTAATTTCCATTAGGTTTTTTTGTACTGTAGTACGACTTTTCTATTATATACTAACGGATTCCATTGGTTTCTCTTGTGTTAAATTGGTGTCGTGTGGTTTCTTTATGTGTTCTAGTGGATTACATTGGTTTCTGTTTTGCCAGTATTTACATTATTTTGTATTATGATTGCTAAATTGTATTTGCTGTGTTTTTGTTTCTGTTATGCTGTTGACAGTGGATTTCGGTTGTATTTTAGTGGTTTCCATTGTTTGTGTTATGCTATATTTTGTTAGCGTCTATTTAAATTCCGTTGTCTACATTTCAATCTATTGAGTTTCATTGGTTTCTGTGGTGTTGGATCTGTGGATTTTTTTTTACTTTCCTATGATATTCATTGAATTAATCTAAGTTTTCATGGCTTATTTTGCATTTCCTGATGTTTCTGTGGTTTTTATTGTGTTCTGTTAGTTTTCAGCATATTTCAAACTGTTGTTTTGTGATAAAATTCATATATTTACCTTAGTTTGTATTGTACTTTGTGATTTTCTGTTGTACTTTTAGTGGCTTGCTAAATACAATAATAACAAATAAACACAACATAAACAAACAAAATTAAGAGCCAATAATGGATACAGTACTATTACTTAACAAACCAATAGGACAAGCACATTAAAACCCAACAGAATACAACAGAAAACAATGGAAACAATTGAGACTATAACATATTTCAATAGAATGGAGTTTGACAGGAACAAACAAAATACAACATAATCTTCAAAAAACTATTGCAGATCATAAAGATTTTATCAAAAACGAACAGGGAGAAATGAAAAAAAAACCCATGGAAACAACGAGAACCAATAGTAATTACTGGGACTACATCAGAACAAAACAGAATGAAATGTTTTAGAAACCAATGGAAACCGCTAAAAATACAACAGAAAACCACAAAACAGGACAGAAACCAACAGAAATAACTGAGACTACTTCGGAATACAACAGGATGAAATACGACAGAAACAAACAAAATACAGCAGAAACCAATAGAATATAGTATAAATACAACAGAAAACCACAAAACACAACAGTAACCAATATAAATTACTGGGAATACATCAGAACCCAATAAACTTTGAAAATACAGGTCGGAATTGGGCCGGTAAAATATAGCCGATAAACTCCGGCCAGCCGACTGGCCCGATGCCATATTCCAAAATTGGCCTGATGGAAATATGGACTGGCGGCTGACTGTTTGCCGAAAGTATGAAAAATACACTGCACTACTACCAGCAATATACAAAATGTATTCCGGCCCAACATACACAAAAAGTACAGGCAATAATCAGGCCGGTAAAAGCTAGCCGACAAACTCCAGCCAGCCGATACTGGCCTGATGTCATATTCTGGAATCGGCTTGATACAAATATGGACAGGCGGCTAATCAACAGTGTTGGGCCTGCGACGGCTGAATGTCGTTACGATGATGAGCCAGCGACTGCTGGATGTTGCTACGATGCCGGATCTGCGATGTTTGGTGTCGTTATGATGCCAAGCCTGCGACTGGATGTCGTAACGATGCCAGGCCTGCGAGGGTTGGATGTGCAACGATGCCAGGCTTGCGAGGCTGGCTCGTAAGTGCAGTCGTCGATGGCGTCGAGGACCTGGGTGGTTCAGTTGAAGATGGCAGTAGCACGTCGACTGGAGGTGGCCCAATGATCAAGGCATGGGCGGGAATCCCGATGTGCTGAAACATGCGAAGTGTGGCGAACCTCCCTTCTGCTGGATTGTGCAGGCTGCTGACTGTGGATGTGTGAGGAATGGAATTGAAGAGTGTTGGATCTTGGAAGCACCCCGATGTCAGCCTCCACACCTGGGCCAGCAGTTCGCCGCCATCACTGGTGGGTCTTGGGAAGTTTCGCCAAGCACAGGGCACCTTCTTGGTGGAGGTGGAGGGGGTGGCTCCCCGTCAGCGATTCTCCCAGCCACCACCCATGGCGTGGAGATCCTGGCGTCGATGTGGAAGAGAGAAGATGGCGTCGGTACAATGACTGAGCTGCCCAGGTTTTTGACGCACTCGACGAGAAGCACAGGGGGCCCCTGCATTCAAATGCTGCTGTCGATGTTGTTGTAGAGGCAGTCTGCGCAGGAACATGGGCGGCAGTTTCCACCTCAAGGACGCATGTGTCCCAAAGCATGCGCCCCAAGCCCTGCTCCCTCTCTACTAGTTCTTCTGTCGTATTAAACCGATATTGATTCGACACCTGCTATTTCCTGTAGTTTTTTCATTAATGCTCCTACAGTTTGTCTTTTCTGTCGGTATGGGTTTTAACATGTCTGTGCGGGTATTACCAAACCGCGTCTTGAATATAGTTTCATCTATAAGTACACTCAGGAAGGAAGTCATTGCCTTAAATGTCTGGCCATGGCTGCCCAAGCCCTCTTTGCCGAGGATGCATGCCTCCTTGCATAAATTCCTTTCCTTTTAGGTGTATGGGGCGTAGCCCTGAGACACATTCAGCTCCTGTCCTATCGCGGGCGCACACCTAATACTTAGAAATTGGGTAGGTTTAGAAAAACGCAATAGATTTGTGTATTAGAGTTATAGGCGCCTTTATGGTGTCTGGTCTCACCCCCTCTGAATACTGAAACTAACAGAAAGAATCAGAAATCAATGACAACCACTGGTAATACAAAACAAACCAACATGTTTTAATAGGAACAGAAACCAACAAATCACATCAGAACCCAGCAAAATACAACAGAAACCAATTAACTAAAACACAATAGAAACCAAAAAACCAACATAACAACACTATAATACAACAGGAACCAACTGGCTTCAGTACAATACAAACCAACAAAACACAACAGAATCAATGGGAACCACTAGAATACTGCCAGAACCAACTGGTCACAGCAATAAAACCAACCAAACACGACAGAAACTAATGAAAATCACTAGAATATAACAAAATCCAAACATACTATAGTGTAATAGAAACCATCATAACACAATAAAAACCAGCGGAAACCATCAGGTTACATTAAAAAAAATAACAGAGAGCAACCGAAAAGAACCCAATGGAAAGAAGAAAAAAGTCCCGTGTTTAATACAACAAAAGTTACAACAAAAAACCAACAGCTTAGACAGACACCAACAAAAACTTTCTTTTGTTTTTTCTGTTGGTTTCTGTTGTAAATATTTGGTAGGGTATTCATATGTTGGCCAAGTGAAACTGTGTAATTATTACAAAAGTAAATAATTTAGGTACATGCTAATTCGTACACTTGTATACATTAAAAAGACAGACAGCAGAACAAATGATTTCAATATTCACATATGTTTACCAAACACATTTTTTCAACGTTAAGATATTGAACTATATTCTTTCCGTCGTGACCAGCTTTGCTGGGCTATCGCCAGTCCGTTCACGTATCCAATAAAGTATATGCAGACAGGGGCTGTGACATTTTTCATAGGTTGGTTCCAAAAGTGCTCAAATAACCATGATCATCCTATATATAGAAATATGAACCACTCATATCCTATAATAGTACAGATGAGTTTACGATTGACTTAGCAGAATGAGTTCGCCGTGTGCTTAAGATATGAATCAATGCATTCAAGGGTATTAGTTTATGACTGTCTTGTGCGGGTCTTGACGGGTCGTGTGCGTTCTTGGCGTGACTTAAGAGATCGTTATATTTTATGTCTTAAGTACAAGTCAAGACGAAGTAGCCAATCAGAGCACAGCGACAGTTGTTGTTGGCGGGAAACTGTATTTGCAACTTGCATTTAGGTTATGTCGTATTGTGAAATCGTATGAAAGTAATTATTTTAATCGAGAGACAGTATCCTTTTAATTTAAAGACTAGTTCACGGTCATGTTTTTTTTATTGGAAGAGGATATTGAATTCTCTATAATTAACATTTGCACATTTATTTATGTAAATGCCTAATGTTGGCATCGCCGTCCCCTTCTATAAGATTTCACGAGTTATTTTAAAACGATTACACAAGCAGTAACCACAAATAACTAAATATATCTCAAATAACCGTTTTTCCAGGTTATTTCGGTTGCTTACATCTCCGACGATTTTGATTGGCTAGACTTAACAGTTGCTAATTCAATCATAAACTACTGATATTCTTATCGTACATTTTCCGTGTGCTTATCGAGTCATTAAGTACAGTTATTAATTCTTCAGTCTTTAATCGTAAACCCACCTTAAGGCGTTTTACTAATCAGTTACCCACGTGGAAAATTATTGTTCACTGGTACTTCCTGTGTACAATAACGGCAAAAAAACAACCTTCCAAGTATTACGTGCACAGTTTTGTAAGACCCGACACGACGAAAAGTTAACAACAGCCAAGAGTTAGGATTCAAGAGTTAGGATTCAAGAGTTAGGATTCAAGAGTTAGGATTCGGAGCATCAACTTCGGCAGTAATCAGTGTAAATGTTTGACAGACTAGGGCCGTGGTTACACGAGAGCTGTTACACACATTCAGCTAAGTACATTCGGTAGCCATGTCTGAACAAGTTTAAAAAACAGAACGTGTTTTCGTGGTTACTCACCCAAATAAGAATTCAAGCAATGGAAATTCTAACCTCAACAAACATGAAACTTAAAATGTACGATATTTAATTATAATAGCCTCCAACATTTATCACTAATGATATTTTTGATTGTTATGAAACCACAATTTTTACTGTAACGGCATAATGGGTGGGTATTAGTACAGTCAACCTTAAACTTAAGTTAATTCACAAAAGTGCAGGAATCCCCGCTAAATTCAGCAATATTTATTACACTGATTCTTTACTTCGAAGCAGCCAATAGGAGCGCAGCAGAGAAGAGAAGTCGTTCTAAACTACTTGTGAAAACTGTTCACTTTGAACGAGAAACAACTGCTATCGGAACTCGTTCGAACGTAATGTATCCTCTTCAATAACTGAACTTCTTTTAGTGAAGTAGTTCTGCATCCCTAGTAACCGCGGTTTGGATTCAGCAAATTAAAATATCTACAGGAGCATCAGTATGAAAATAAGTGCGTGAATCACTTAAATCAACTGTATGTATATATGGCCTACAGTAGCACTCTTTGTGAACAGATTTGAACGGAAATAGGCTGACTTGTTGAGATTGGCATAAAACCATTTGATGTAATCGTAAAAAAAGGCCTGAAAACCAGGCCCTGTATAGGCATATCTTATGTGTCAATATAAAAAGTTTAGTTGAAATTTAAGTTATTAAATATATATAACGAAATTATACACATAATTAATATTGAATCGTTTTGAAAAAAGAATACCTGACCCACTTAAATGATGTAATTTCCCATAGTTTGATGTGGTACTACTACTTGCGTGCAAAATTTGGTGGGAATTCGGTTACTGGTTCCCGAGATATGGCATAAATGTTGCTTTTTATCTCCTCTTACAAAAGGTTGGCAAAAGATGATCTGCCTTAGAGTTGATACTTCTATTGGCTTCTCTCAGTATTCTGAACTTAATAAACCTTAGTAGTAGGAGTATGTCACTTCTGGCTAACTGCAAGAATGACATGTTGATGGAGCGGATAATAGGTTGTTCTATTAATCGATCTACCGATATATCAAATATTTGATATATCGACTAATCGATTATTAGCTGATTAACTAATTAAATTAATTAGTGTGATTAATGATATTAATTACAGAAGATTTTGATATCAAAAATTTTGTGTTGTTGGGTATGAAATTTCTTTGTTTTTCATTGTTGTTGAAAGGGTTAGGGGTGATATTGGCGGAGCGGGTTCAGTGTGTTCTCTGTGCCGTCATGGGGTCTACTGAACAGAGGCATTGCAGGAGATGGTGCTGGAGGTGCCAAGTCTGTCCTCGAAGGAGGCACTGGAGCCAGCTCCATCGCTCTCACTGGAGGCGATGTTGGAGATGCCGACGATGCTGGAGATGCCAATATAGTTAGCAGAACAGCATCAAGATTTAACCAATCATACTCTAGAATGCTTCCTCGAGAGCTTGGGTAGACAAGCCTTCGAAGTATACTTGGTAAAATTGCGACATTTTAAAAAATGTTATACGTTCCACAAACACTAAAGTCAAACACAGGTGGGGTGTAAAGGACAAAGCTCTATAAATAGAAATTTTCAAACTCCCAGTTAAACATGCAGGAAGCGAGACTCATCCCCTCCCCGCAGAACCCTCTGTAGAAATACGCATCCCCTCCACACACATTTCTGTATATTGGCTTGTATTGTGACATCCAGAGCAAGAAAGGCATACCATTTTGTTAGCCCAAGACTTAAGAAGGGGGGGGGACGGGAACGTGACTGTCGCTGTTAGCCATGCACAAGGATTCCAGCACTCTCCTCAGTGGGGACCTTGTCGGCCCAGCGGGGAACGGGCTGTGTAGGAAAGTGGACAGAATTTATGAGCTTGGCTAGGAATGTCACTGGTTAGCTGGACAATCCTTCCCTTACCCCACTGTTCATCATCGACTTGCCTCTTTCGCACATTGTCTCCTTCCGTGAGTCCGATGGTCTCCGACGAGTCATTTCATGCAGTTCCGACAGCCTTGCTTCACTACGAACATCCCTCCCTCTCAAAGCCATACATTCGCAAATCGATGCAACTCCCTCACCACCGCCATGCGAACACTGTTCGTTATTCATTGGTCTCGACGCGCGCATCATCTACCTATCTGCCTCTACCCAGGAGACTTTCTACGAGCACGTTCCGACCATGTTCCATAAAAAAAAAAACACCTCGTCATGGATATGGGATAGACTCTCTCACACAGAAGATTATTCTCCATTCACACAAGTATTTACTGCATTAAATATTAACAAATTTTGTTATAAGTTATATTCACCTAAATTGATTTCACAGCGAGACAGTATTGTTTGTTCGAACAAGACATTATGACAGTCATTAGACTGAGTGAATGAAAATTATGTATTTTGATCACAGAATGCATACCAAGTAAATTTCTTTTGTTATGAGCTTTTCAAGATAAATATGTAAAAAAAGGTTACACCCACGAACAAATTACATCTTCCTCACACAACTGTTTTGTAAAGTTATGACCATAGATTGATAAAGTAATATATTTTATTTAAACAATGACTTACTCATTTCTTTAAGATATATAGTCTGTTAAATGAAACAAAGTTTTAGTTTGAAATACAATTTATTATATTCCATTTTTTTTCAAACAAAAGTAACATTTATTTACATATACAAAAATTTTCATTCTTCTTAGAATAGTTATTAACATATACAAGCAACCTTCTTTTATTATTTCCAGCAAAACACTTTGACATAGTGAAGCTCATATCTGGATACGATGCTGGTGTTATAATTTTAGTTAATGATACAGGGAGCCAAACTCGGAATTCTCTCAAATATGTGAAATGGTTTTATTCTAAATGAATCGGTGATTCGCTGACTGTCAGATTAGAAGATTCACACATTCTTGAGATGGTTGGAAGCTTGATTCACTTGTTGAAGGTGGCTTAGATGAATTTATTATGATACAGAGTATAGTGTTGCAGAAAATATATTTTTTATGTGTACATTGGAGCGAGTGAAGAGAATCTGATAGCTTGAGAGGTCTTGAGAGCCAGTGAGGGTGATGTGAGGTACCAGCACTGGATTACATATCTTCTTATAGACACTAAGTTGGAATACTACTGACCAGCGGTGAATGGTCGGTATTGGGAGATATGCACATCCATTTTTGTTATTAGTTGTAAAGTCCACCCACTTCCATGAGCACTAAATTCTTCAAGTCTGGATGTTAAGTAAGGTACTATGGTAAAGTTATAAAGCTCACTAATATCTATGGAATATAGAATGGGGTGAGCTTGAGTGTGAAAGAAGAAAGTTTCTGTAAAGGATTCCTCCGCTGTAATGGATTTCAGATATTTATGGGCGATATTTATACTAAGAGATATTGGCCGGGGTGATACTGTTGTTAAATCTAGCAGAGGCTTCCTACACCTTGAGAAAAATCTTTGAAAGTCTATATCAGTATCTGTTTGGTTGTTCATATCCTAGTGTTTGTCAGTCTGCCTGCAAAAGCTGTGCTTAGTTTTTCATAATTGAGGTGGGGCAAAGCAGTAAGTGATTTACTTCCCAATACTGTATAAATGTTGCGACGTTTTGGAGGAAATACAGTGGGAAGGGCGGGAAATTTCAACTGTTGAGTTGATTGTGGAGCATATCGTGGAGCTAGTGTGGTGTTAAGTGTCAAGTGTGGAGGTGTATGTGGAGGTGAATGTGGTGCATGAGAAGCTAAGTGAGGATCAGTGTGAGGAGCCTGAGGAACCTGAGGAGCTAACTGAGGAGCTGGTTGAGGAGCTGATCGAGGAGCTAACTGAGGAGCTAAGTGAAGAGCTGTCTGAGGATATGGTGCTGTTCGCATAGAATCAGTGTTGTAAGTAATGTCTCAAAAAATTATCACTTTGAGAAAACTGTCTCTGGCCTAAATCACACTAAAACTACTTTCTTGAATTTTTTTTTCCACAACTCATCCTTTCATGTTATCGTAAGTTCTGAATAGTTGTAAATTATTTCCCACAGAAACGACATGGCAAAGCCATCTTTGCATCCATACTGAAAGACACAAACTTTTTATAGTTCGTGATATGTAATTCGAGGAATTATAAATTCTAAGAAACAATTGGACTACATTATCCATTTGATATGTCTGTTTAAGTATTAAAATGCTTTTAAACCTTTGCTGTTAAATGCACATAACATTCGTTTTCAAAAATATTGTTGTTGTTAGAATATGGGATGTTAGCAATTAATGCATTTGTAAAGTCAGTACAACCCAAAAATTAGTTTCAAACCATTTGTTTCTCTACAAAGTATACATTGACAAAATTAGATGTTTACAAAAACACACATTTACATCATTTCTTCCCTTTGACAATATTTGTATTATATCCATCTGTTTGATTGTCTTGTAGTAGTATTATATATTAATGGTAAAAGTGCGAATACATTTCTTCGATGTTAAACAGAACATTTTGACAGATCAGAACAAGATATTAACACATTACAATTTTTCAGCTTATAATGTAAACTGGTTATTTTTAGAAATGAAAGAAACAAGAGTTTCCAGATATGCAAACTGCAGTTGAGTGGAAAAAAGACTTGTTTTCAAAGGCACTAAAACTATTAGTTTCCAAAACTTTCTCTAAAAGATTTACTCCAACGCACAGTTAACCTGGTAATATTCTATTTACAATTTGATTTATGTATACATTAGCACGTGACCTTGTTCTCATCTTGATTCATTTTTACAAAGTATTGACTTGCACAAAACAAGTACTTTTATATACTAAATTCCACTCATCCCAGATAATACTATATCACTCATAATATCCACTGGTGAGTCAGGGGGAGAATATAATAGTCTGTTTCACCCCAGTCAGTCATCAATGACCATTTTACCATTAATTTTGAGTTTTTCTCTGCAGAGAAAAATGTTGAATTAGATCTGTATGTTTTACACAATTGTTTGAATGAGGGACAATTGCATTCTTTTTGAATATCTGTTACTCTCCCATTCCATGCACTTTGCAAAATAAGTTTTTGGCCGAATCCACCTACATATATTTCACAATTATTTAAGTATTGCTTGCAAATCTCTTCATTATTCTTATACTCCATATGCCCACTTTTCCAGGTTAAACTGTGGTGGTGTTTGCTTACCCATCTATTTGTTTTCTTGTATGTAGGACTTATATATTCCCAGTGTAATGGTAGTTTGAAGCTGAATAATGTCGTGTGATCCTCCATATCAGTAATAGCAAATTCTTTAATAATAAATTTTTCTGCATACTGAAATCCTTGCACGTTGCAAAACATCTCGATGGAATCATGTCTTGTTGTCTACTGACTCAAGTCATTATCTTCACCAGCTTATATCTTACATTATAACATGCCAATCCATAGTGAATTATCAACCTATAAGCTTGTGTATTTTCCAGAACTGGTGTATTTTCAATAATTTCAATTCGTGAATCAATTACACTACTAGTAATCATGTCGTCTTGCTTGCTTACATCAAATACAAATAAAATTCCTCTGGTAGCCCTGTATAAAGATTGTTTACAGTTCCCGAGAGATAGTTCTTTATCATGGAAGTAATTCCAACATCTTGTGTTTGGTTTATTTCCACTCCATTGAGCAGATATACAATTCTATCGATTAAATGCAGTATTCCATTTCTCACTATTCCTGTAGTTGCTGGAATAGTGGAATCATCTGTCTTTTTAATTGTTTCTCTAAACCTTAAATTGATTTCGATGGTACTGTGTAAATATCGTGATTTTTATGGCAATCCTTATTTCCGATATACAGATCTGCTTGGAATGGCTCATATAGATGTATTTCCATATTGGTGATTGTATCATCATAACTTATCGGTTCTTCAACATTAAACATGTCTTCCATTTCTATTAATGGTATATACTAATTCCTTTAAAAACAATTCATTGACCTGTGTTAACTTTATGGGTAACCTGTTTGAAACAATCATTTTATGCTCGTGTTTACGTCTTTTTATACTTGCTTTCTTCGATATATGTTTTTTAGAAACATTGTTTTTAAATGAAACTTACTTTATGAGCATATAGACTATTTATACACAATACCCATTTTGATTGAAATAAACATGGAATGCACATGTTTATATAGGTTTTTTTTTAAATGTAATCGAACTGTAATTTCTTTGTTTCTAAAATTAATCAATTTACTGTCTTGATTGACAATTGTAACAACTAATTAATCCACTCGATTTACAATTACTAGAAGATATATCAATGCACTTGGTTTTTCAATTATTTTGTATCTTGAAGCCACCGCACACGTGAATTCATGTATTGTATTTGTTGGTTTTCAATTCAAATATGATCCACCTACAATATTAACTTCTATATGACGTACATTAACCAACAATATATTAACCTATTTTGACGATTTGTGCAATTGATTAGGTGGATATAGTCTCCTTTTTTAGCCTAACATATTTGCAATTAGATTGTCTTCCATGAAATCGATATCGACATTACTATACATCACACTAGTTAATGTATTTGGATTTCCACGTAATTGGAAATGTACATTTTCAAATAATGTTGCTTTAATGGACATTTCTAAGTCATCTAAATCATAGGGTCCAACCGATATCACAATCTTGTATGTTATTTCACTGTTGTTGAATGTAAATGATTGGATGTCTATATAGATGTTTCGTATGCTGTTGTAAGTAACGAATTCGATTAAACTTACTTGCCATTCGCCATCTAACTCTAAAGCTGGGGAATATACCGACCAAAATTGCAACGAATTTTCACTTAATATCAATGTAGTTGACATTACTAAATGGTTTTACTAATATATTGACTTATATATCCTATTTATAGTCAAAAACGTAAACATAAATGACCACAATTGATTGTATTTGGTAGTTGGTACGTTTTGTAACTGTATCTTGATTGTATGTTTTTCAAATAATTGCATATTTCAATTGGAGGAAATAACTCGCAAAAACTGTCGTAATACAATGATTGATTTACATTTTTAATAAATGCAACCCAATTTTTTCCTTCTTTTTGTTTCGAATCTAAATTAACAATCATACATTCGTGAACGTTTAGTTACTTTGGTAATTCTTCTCTCATATACACACCTTGGAAATAGGGAATATCGAACTTCTTTACAATTACATTAATGTCTGTGATTGTTAATTCATGTTTTGGAAGACTATTTAGGACTTCATGCATTTATTTCCACATTTGGAGGTTTTTCATCTGTGACCAACTTTATATGGTTCAATATGCATTCCTTGACCACTTGATTTAGCAAGAACTGAAATGCCTCCCATTAAAGCTCCAACAGCTGATGATGCTGGAAATATGAACGGTAGTATGCCTCCTTTCTTGGTTTTTAATATCGTTTTCATTTTACGCCCAAGCCTCTTTCCACCTTCGCCCACATATCTTTGTCAGCATCCCAAGTGCCTAACTTTTCACCTGCAGGTGTAGATGGATTCTTCCTTATATTTGCTGCTTTATCGGCTAGAATTGTATCCACTATATGTCTTTGATTCAGATTGTTTGTTCGAGCATAAACTATATTGTGTTCTGTACATGCGTAAACTTTTGCAATTTTAGTACAAGGTCCGCAATAATTCGTATTTTGGTAAATGCAATTCAAATGGTAATTTATTAATCAATGTATTCAATACACTGCGTCCTTTTTTATGTTTAGAATGAGCCATTGTTTTCAACTGAATGTGAACCTACATATAGACATACATTTATAGTTTTTACATTAGTACAATACCTAATACTGTAGAAATGAAGGTTATAGGACAAAATGTTCATCTGCTGGTAATTGTAAATATTAAAGAAAATGTAATTGGAGAGAAACATGCTATTCTTTCACCTCCAAATACATGTTGTATAATAAGTGGTCGTTCATGTGGAAAAAGTGTGCTATTATGTCGCCATTGGAGCATCCGAATGGACTTAAATTTGAAAATGCATATGTGTTTTCTAAAACAATACAATAAAAGAAATTTCAACAATTTGCGTATATTTTGTTGTTAATTGTTGGAATGTGTTATTTCCCTTTTACAAATAAAGAAGAAATTATAGCTCCGAATGAAGCATTACCCAGTTCCGTATTTCTTTTTGATGATGTTTGGCGCGAACCTCAGGGTGAAAGACAGAAATATTTTAGTTTTGGTAGACATTTAAATGTCACTTGGATTTATCTATCGCAAAGTTACACACATATACCGAAACATATTTTGCATGATAATGTAAATATGTTGATTGTGTTTAAAATGGATAATATTAATCTGCAACGTATTTTAAATGATCATGTTTTATGCAATATGACATTTACAAATTTAAAGAGATGTATTTTTACTGTTGGAAAAAACAAGTACAGCTTTCTGGTAATTATACCATCTCTTCCTCTATATAAAGAAAGATAAAGGTCTGGATTTGACAGTTTTTTACTTCCCGACAAATAATAATGAGTATTTCAAAGTTTGGACATAGTGGTATAAAACACAATAATTACAATACCTGTTTAACGAAAATCGCGATGGTAATTGTGATTTGAATGGACATATACTATGTAATTTGGGTATAGCTGCGAAAGATACCAATGTGGTAAATAAATATTATGTGGAAGACTTAAATACCATTACACTAAGTGTATTTAAATCGCAATCAATAGATATGCTAGACTATACTGACTATACTTCAAAATATGTAAAGTAGAACAAACCAACATTTGGAACAAAAAAAATTAATTAATGAAATGGTAGATGCTACAATTACAAAACAATTTGATATGCAAATTGACAAAATATGCAATATATATAAGTGTTGAATTAATCAATATAACATCTGGTTTAGCTATGCAAACGGACTTGAAAAAGCAAATTGATGATTTTAAATCTGGAATAAACTATTTTAGTGATGATTTGAGGGTTACAGCTGTGAGTAAATTAGACATATTTTTGAATAAAGTCGATAAGCTTGAAAAAGCACAAACTAATCGACCTAATATAACCACTAAAAAACCAATGACTTAATTCATATATAAGTAGATGGAATTTAATGTAAACAAACGAAATGTGTGACTCTGCTTCAAAATTACATAAAGTCATATCTGCTGTAAAAGCAAAATATTTACAATCTAAATGTACCCGAATGGAATGGGATGTTTTAAATGAAGAAATGTTTTAAACTTTTACAAGTAGAATGAATATATTACATTCTGTGCTAAATATGCTTAATGAAACACCATTGCAAATTAAATTGGAAGAACCTATAAAGAATAAAAAACTGAATCAATTAATACAACATTATTTAGCTATAAAACAAACTTTGTCTATGCACGATACGACATTTGGTGTATATCGACATGGAAATATATGGTTTCTGAGAGATTCTGTAATTAAGTTTTTGCCTGAAAATAGAATTCAAGTAGGTGATTATGTGATCGATGCCAGTGAAGTATTGTGTGAATCATTGTTTAGAAACGAGCCAAATGGGTATTCCAACATCGATTTGGAGAGATATAAGGATCTTGTTCGTCGCACAATTACAAATAATTATTTAGGTGATAATGAAAATCATCCAAAACTACATTTATTAAGCGATATTGTTGGAAGTGGAATCTATAAAGATGAAACTGACAACCAGTTTTCTCCTGTATAATGGACAAACATAATGAATTGGTCTACAGATTAAAAATTCTCATTGCTTTGAGATAGGCTGGTAATAATTCACATACAAAATAATTTTTTTCTATTATTGAATATTTGACTGAAGATGGTTATATTACCAATGAATTTCAGTAAGATTACTCAAGAGCTTTACACCTCTGCAAGGATAAGGTATTCTAGAAGACCAGTTTTTACTAAAGGCTTAAATTATCTTTTTCAGGCCAATTTGTTTGAAATGACATTGTTTTCGAAATACAAAAAGTAAAACAAATATTATATTTTAACCATAATAGATGTCTATTCGGAATATGGTTGGGGCACACCTTTGAAAAACAAAATTGGAAGCTGGTCACCAATACAATGAAGATTGTTTTAAAAGAGAGAAGGTCAAATTCACTCCAAACCAACAGAGGATCTGAAATATTTTGTCCACAATTCGAGTAACTAATGACCGAATATGGTATTAATCACTACACAACATATTCGAAGCTTAAAGCCAGTGTTGTGGAACAATTTAATAAAACAATTAAGGAATTAATATATAGGAATTTCATGTCGAAAGGCACCTATAATTGGGTTGGTGTTTTGCCCCTGAAATACTAAAATATTATAATTCCAGATATCGTAGTACTATCAATATGGCTCCAGAAAAGTTAGGGTTAGTAGGTTGATGAAAGCTGTTTATAATAATGTTCAAGTAATCAATGAAAGAATACCAAAGTTCAAAGTTGGTGAATTTATACGTATCTCGAAGCAGAAAGGAATCTCTGAGAAAAAATTTACAGTTAATTGGTCGTAAGAAATATTTAAAATTATTTTAATTAGAAATTCATTCTCTAGAGTGTATTTTCTAGAAACCTATAATGGTAAGCCCCTAAGAGGTGATTTTTACGAACACGAATTGCAAAATGTCTGTTCTCCAAATTAATATTTGATTGATAAAATCATTAAAAGGAAAAAAAAAGGCATGTCCTTGGTTCAATGGAGAGGTTTCGCAAAAGCACACAACTCTTGGGTGATGAATCAAGATCTTAAAACATTGAAATACAATATTTTGTAAATTGTTTTTTAACTAAATAGTAGTATTGTAAATAATATCTGATGTGTTATTTTATTTAATAAATCTCTGGATGGGTAATGGGTGTACAATTTATTGTGCAATCATTCCTATTGTTTGGGTCGTAATCTATTACATTTATTTTATGATGTTATTCTATTTTCGGGTACATAAGGAGTGAAAATATTTGGGTTGTTAATTTTCATTTCTCCAGTTAATGATTGTAAATACACCTAGCATGTAAACATTTCATTTCCTGTGCAAATATATGAAAGATAATACTAATATGACATGTGCCTTATAACATAAATTTTTGTGTTATTTTTTTTTGTTTTTAACTATAATGTAGTATGCACAGGTTTCGGAAGTATAATTTCTTTCAGATCGCATGCGTTTGAGTTATGGTATAGAAATATTTAATTAGGAGGAAATGAGATAGAGAGATTTTTTCGGAGCATTGCTTTGGAAATGGTTTCACTGTACTGGTAGACAGGGCTGGGACAAGAGTATAGTCGTGCAAAAGGGAGTTTGCAATAAGCATTGGCGACTGTGTGGATGACAGTTCTGGGAAGGTTGTCGGATTGGTGATTGGTTAGACTTTGTTCGCCATTCGAAGCAGTTAGTTCAATAATATATTTCTTTCTTAGCGGTGTGAGAGTTTGAATTTGTCCTTGCCTACAGCATCTTGGAGGAGTTTGGGGAGTATCGGTATTTATTTTTGATTGAAGAGCATTCTATTCTGTTTGAGCAAACCGTGCAGGAATGGAGGGTGGGAAACGCAGAGGTGAAAGTCTGCGCTGGGAAAGGGGTGGGATGGCGGAGCACTATCTCAGAAACTCTCCCCCTCCTTGACATTATTGTCTCCACGGTACTCGGGGCAAAATAATATATTGTCTTCTCCACGGCACAGCATGAGTGTCTGAGTTTGTTCTTGCCTGCAGCGTGTTGCAGCAGTCGGAAAGAAACGTCGAAATGGGTGGTTTCAAGTAGTGTTAGAACTTGAGGCAATTTCTTTGACCAAGGCAGGCAGAGAAATTGCTTTCTCAAGGGAGTCGATGGTTCTACCCGGCCTGTCTCATTGGGTAACACGAGGCATTGAACATTTCCTACCTAATACACTTCTCAGTTCGTTTATTTAAGTCTGGCATGTTCGGATAATTATTAGGTATTTATTTAATTCAAAAGTTATTATTATTAATTTATGGGAAATGTGTGCTATAGGCTTTTGTATTAGGCAAGCATCGGAGTGACAGAGACAAAACACCAGTGTACGCTTTTGTGAGAGCAGCAGCACTGCGTATTAACGTGTGATATAACGAAGCATGTGTGTCGGGTTTTTGCAATAGGCGAACAATTGTGACGGTCGTATGGGATTACGAAAGATGCATTTGTGAAATGATTATACTTATGTGTTTTTAAAAACAGATGTTTGGGTTATCATTTTGATGTGTGTTTTCAGAGCCGATGAGGGTGAAGTATGTGTGACTTTGTGTGTGTGTGCATATGACAGTGTTAGAGGGGATTTTTGTCAGGGGAAAATTTTTATGACACCTGGAGATTTGAGCTGTGTGGATCAGTGTGGGAGGTCATTAAATAATGGGGAGATTTTTAGCTTGTCTGGGCTTGTAGTTTTAATTTTGATTGTAAATTGTGTGCGTTTTAAATTTATTTGTGAATTTATTACACCTGGCTTCATGGGCGATAAGTGAATAATTTAGTGTGCTATGGTTATTTTGTTCCTGGGTATGTGTAAAATAGCTTTTCCTCAAGTTCATATTTAAAATGTTTGTTGTAGGATTATGTGTGTTCAATCAAATCGTTAACAATTTTGTGTATTTTAAACATGTGAAATTTGTTTCATGTGATTAACTTTGTTTGGTATCATTTATTCAGATGTTTGAAATATTGCTAAGGAATTTCATTACAATATAAACATAAATTTTGTTTTCTGTTCTGTCATGTTCAGGGTCAGTCATTTTAATGAAGTTGTCTTGTGGTAACTGCATAATTAAAGTGATTTTTAATATATCATGTCTATGTTAGTTCAATTTAATGTTCTGTGTGGTAATCCCGTGATTAAAGCTATTTTTTAATGATCTGTACTTATTTCAGTTGACTAATTGAATGTAAATTGTAAAGGTCCAGAAGTGACATGTGTGCCCTCGCTCATAATCGATTAATCGAACAATCTATTATCCACTCGTCACTCACTGAGTGGTCTAGAAATTCCCCCAGGTTAATCATACAGGACTACGTATTGACCTTTTCGCAGCTAAGTGGGCCAGGAACCCCTGCTGGCTCTCGCTCCATCCACACCTCACTCGCCTATTGAGCCAGAAGTGACATGCATGTCCTCGCTCCATCCACACCTCACTCGCCTAGTGGGCCAGAAGTGACACGCGTGCCTTCGCTCCATCCACAAACCAAAATGTTACTTATAACACTTTTACACCACCACTCAACTCATATATAATCAATCACAACCCATCACATAGAACACACCAAACCCGCTCCGCCGATAGCACCCCTAAATCTTTCAACAACAATGAAAAACAAAGAAATTTCGTATGCAACAATAAATTGATTTTATATCAAAACATTCTTTAATTAATTTGATAAATTACACTAATTCATTTGATTAATTAATCAGCTATTAATTGACTAGCCGATATATCGAATATTCGATTAATCGATCATCCACTCCATCAACATGTCATTCTAGCAGTGAGCCAGAAGGGACATACTCCTACTACTAACCTTATTTTTCACGTGGTGATATATTACAGAATGGCGGGGAAAAGAGCCTATGTTTTCACACATTTGATACTTGTAAAATATACTTTCAGCAACAATTTTGGTCGAAACTGGTCAAACGGAATTGTATATATTGAAAATGAACCTAACATATCTACATTGCCGACATGTTAACAATTAGTGTATTATTAATTTAAATAGCATATATTAACATCCCATATAGTACAGAGACATACAAAGAATATCTGGTGGATGCCAGTCTGCCATTCAGGATATCTAAGGACATCCAAGATTATCAAAGTTACATTTAAAAGACTATCAAAAGATATCCAAATGTCCTCCCAATTTCCAAAATGTGCTATAGATATTTTGGATTTCCTATATACATATTTAGATGTAAGTCACTTACCTTAAGTAATAGCCATTGGTGGTTTTGTAATATCTAATAGATATCCAGTATGTGGTACTTGGATATTGTGGATATAATTGGGATATTCTGTGGATATCCTGTGCTATGTGGAATTACCTACAGTAGGAATACTTATATGCCAAATATGTCGGTAATAGGTTTTGTATTTACCGAAATATAATGTAAAAGCTTTATTTTCCATGTTGCACTGTCTTCCAAAATAGCGCATTAATAAAATTATTATATTATGACTTCAATTATCACGTCATGCACTGCTAAAGTACCAAACTTGGTTTAACTCGGTTACACGGTTCCCGATATATAACAAAAAAAATACTGAATTTTTTCAAATGTCACTACCTTTCAAAATGGCGTACTGATAACATTATCGATTTATAAAATTAATGCTTGCATCATGCACTGTCAACGTACAAAATTTCGTTTACGTTAATTAGATGTTTCCCGATATACAATGGAAAAGTTTTTTTTTAAGTTGCAATATTTTCCAAAAAGATGGACCAAAGACATGATTGATTCCTTAACTAAATGTTTACTTCATACATTGTCATTTTACCAAATTTGGCTTAGATTTTGGAAAAACTTTGTTTTTTAATTTGCGCCTTCTTCCAAAATGGCTGATTGATAACTCCATCGCTTCCTAAATACAATATTCATACCATGCACTTACAATATTCCAAAATGGCTGATTGATAACTCCATCGCTTCCTAAATACAATATTCATACCATGCACTTACAATATTCCAAAATGGCTGATTGATAACTCCATCGCTTCCTAAATACAATATTCATACCATGCACTTACAATATTCCAAAATGGCTGATTGATAACTCCATCGCTTCCTAAATACAATATTCATACCATGCACTTACAATATTCCAAAATGGCTGATTGATAACTCCATCGCTTCCTAAATACAATATTCATACCATGCACTTACAATATTCCAAATTTTTTTTTATTCGGGTTATTCGTTCCCAAGATATAACATAATTAACTAAATTTTTTATTTGCGCCATTTTGAAAATAAGTACCCAGTGTGATAGAAAACTATAAAAGTCTGATATCCTTGCTAAATAATATATGCGAATCAAGTTTCGTTAAATCATGTTGTTGTATTTATAAGTTTTTGAGGTGGGGATATACATTCCCGAAAGACAAATGGGGGCTTGCATAAGCCTATCTTCCGTTTGCAAAGTTGGCTAAAAAGGTCATCCCAACAAAATCGCAGCCCCAACAGCACGACAGTAGTATATTCAGTTTGTACTTTTTGTCGTGTTGGGCTCGTGAGGGTACGCAAAGAATGCAAACACGACATTGCACAAACAAAATTTCGTTCATATTTTCCTACCGTAGTAAGTAATAAACCAACAAACTTTGCACCAAAATCACATTTCGGTTTGTTTTGAAATATCTTGTGTTCAGCGTGCCTTCAAATTTTGCCACAACAAAGAATCATTCACTTTATTGTGAGTTTTATGCCTCACACTGCCTACCACCCCTGCAGCGACAGGGTTTAAATTTAGAGAATAAGAAATTCCTTTTCAATGCATTCATTTTAAAATTTAACTTTTTGAAACCAAAAAATTATTCGCCACTATTTTTTCAGATAATACTGATACGTTAAGAATTTTTCAAATAATTTTATTCACTCTCCAAATTTTGTAAAATGTATATAGTCGTTTGCAAACAACAATGGCCACCATGAACGAATCGCGCAAGTACAATTTAGGTTGTCACAATAGTATCGTCATAGCCCGACATGAGTCCCATTTGCGTTCAATGTGGTTTGTTTACGCGGATGTGTCACTAATGCCCGGTTGCACCATCTTGGTTCGAAACTCGATCCGAGATCGGATCGAAGATCGACAAAGAAAACTGTTGCACCATTCGAGTTCAGAGCTGGACTGGAGATCGAGATGAAGTTCATTTCGAACAGCCTAAATTGGCGGTTCGAAATCTCGATCCGAGATCAGCAGCCATCGTCGACAAATGCAGTTTGAAAATAGACCAACAAATAGAACTACGTTCGATTGTTTTCTTGGGATATTAAAACATTATACGCACTTAAATATTATTCAGTAAAATCCGTACAACGATAATTCACTTAAAACAGATAAAACTAGATGTGCGATGTTTTATCTATAGTGAAAAACACGCCTACTTCCATGACGTCATATATTATGAACAAATAGCAAAAGTTGTCTCATACTTAATCTCGATCTGTCACTTTGGAACCAAGATCGACGAATCGAAGATCCAGAATCATGAAATTTAGTTGGTGCAACACTTTTACGTTGGAACCAAGATCAAACTGGATCCTGGTTCGAAACTAGGATCATTCGATCTCGGATCGGGGAAGATGTTGGTGCAACCGGGCATAAGGGACATATGTGTGTCTCCATCATTCATAGCTGCTAGACACCGAATAAGACCTGAGTAGCAGTGTGAGCCACAGAACCTACACCATGGCCTGACCGCGCATTGGGCAAGCCCTTGTCCTGCTGGATGAGCTTGAGAAGCCACATCGTCGGTCTCCGAGAGGAAGGTTGGACGTTTAGGCGCATTGCTCGCCACGTGAACTGTTCTGCCTACACTGTGAGTCGCAGTGGGAACAGGAAGGTACACACACATATACGTCGAGAAGTCTAGAGTCGACCATGGGCGGATCACCATCAGGGAGGATCGTTTCATCGTGCGACAGGCTGTAAGCACTCTGTTATTGATTTTCGACTTAAGGTCATATCCACACAAAAAGTATTTTGGGAGCGTAGCTGAAATGATAATTAATGGTAGAGCTTTTGTGATAACTGAGGGGGTTTATTCATGATGTAGACACAGACAATACAATACTGAATGAGATACATAACGGGGACCGATTTTAAATGTTATTAAGTTATTAACATAAACTTCGTTATGACTATCTCTCGCCATTTATGTTTATATCTAAATCGGACAGTCCCCAACTTATTCTTGATGCCGGAGACTGTATCTAGCTGATCTGATGGCGGGGGATGGACACACCCATGTTGTGATCTTCCCTGGCTGCTGGTCGGATGTGGAAAGATATCGGGCCCTGACTTACAGTGGCCTATATCGTCGCATTGTTTAAACATAGCTGTTCCCGATTGCCGGCTGGTGGAGGGAGATATTGCTGTCGGCCCTTCTTTTGCAATACGCTGTTGTAATTTCTGGCGTCCTGGTTTGCTGAAGTTGTTATGCCGGGTTCATGCGAGGATTCCAAGTTAGGGCTCTTTCATACAACCATAACAACTCCACGGGCGTCGCTGCGCACCATCCAAGGACATGTCACGGCAGACGGAGATTATGCCTGTGTCCGCCAGTACCTTATACAGGTGGCTAGCAGAGCGGGATATGTCGTCGTGGTGTCCCTTAAGACGTCTACAATTACGGCCTGAGCATCATCAACAGGTGTGAGCTTCTGTTGGGAAAGGACAGCATGGCAGCTCGCGAATTGGTGAAGTTTATCGAAGAATCACGGTTCTAGCCAGTGCCATGTTTCACGCTTCATTTTAGAGCGGTACACCCCCAACGAAAGGTGGCATGGTGTGGGGTGCCATTTCTTACCATTCCATTACCCTATTGGTGGTATTGAAGGAACTCAGGCAATTTGTCCAGGAAATTCTGTGAACATCTGCGCACCCTGCCTGGTGCACTAGTTGGGGTTTTTTGGGCATTCGCCATTGTGATGCAGACGTCTGTTATAGAAGAACAGGACTGAGCACGAAAAAAAACTTAAATAAGACAAGTAACCTATAAACGATAAAATAAATATATGCATACAACACTGTAAAATTCCAAGAGGGAATAGATTAAAAAAACCGAACAGCAACTAATTACAAAAATATATGTATATATGCATGACCAACCGATAACATAGAAAACAACACACGCGCTAGACAAATGCTTTAAAAAGTTAGGACAACACTGACAAAATAAGTAGGGACAAATTGGGACAAAACAACAAAGAAATACACTCAAGCACAGCAGTTTGACCAGAAATCACAGAATACAAGCCAGGCATGCTGCAGTAAAGAATATATATGTACCAAGCCAGAAGATTCCATGATTGAATCGAGTAAAATAAAACAGGACAGCAAGTTAAATGTGAAAAACTAATTTACAAGAAATGACAATTTATAGGAATTACTTTTCAGTAACTGAAGCCACGCGAATTTTTCTAATGATCTCTCATTTCATGTAGGGCTGCCCCTACTATGGGATGCAGTGTGTTAAGTTAGTTATAGACTAATATTACTGTTTATATTCATTAACAATGTTTGTATTTTCATAGTTTCACAGTTTCGTTTCATCCACGCATGAGTAAAATGACAGGGTACACATCAAATTTTATTTTGCAATCAGCGGAAGGACACAAAGTAGGTAGATAATTTGATTCCAAGCAGTGGATGCACGAGTGCTTGATTAACCGCGAACAGTTAGTAGAAATAGTTTCCTTTTCCAGTATGTGGACCACGCCCAAGAAGGCTCCTGGACCTATGCCGCTGTCGCCGTCATGAACTCTGGAGCCTTCCGGACGTCAATTGAAGAAACTCATAATGAAGGTTAGTCTGACTTGCCTCGACATGGAAAGAGGTTGAGGAAACCTTGATAAAAATATGATTATCAGACAGGAAGAAATATTTCAGTAACATCTGACATCCCATTACCAATTTAACATGCAAATATCAATGGTATTGTTACCTAAAGCGGATATTACACGATACCTGCAGCCGTACTGGGTTCTTGTAAAAGCTTCTACAAGCCCTGGTGCACGAGCTGGTATACCAGCCGCTATATGAGCCGCCATAGAAGATTCATATTACACGACAGCAGTTAGCGTACTAGAATTTGGCACCCTCGGTGGGTGCGCAGTGTGTGGTTTGTAGTAAACATGAACCCCATTCGTAGAACTGCTACCAGTTAGTAACTTGCGTAGGCCTGTGAAAATACTAGCTAGCACATCTTAATATTGCTATATTACTATTCGCCTTTTACATAAATTATTTGCTTACTAGTATAGTTTGATTTATTTTCTTGAAAACTATGTTATGTCACTTGAGTACGAGTGCGTTATTTTTTAATTTTGACGAAAGTTACTGACCGGTTGCAATATATAGTTTTTTTTTACGTACCAAGATATTATCCGCATGTAAAATTAAATGCTAAAAAAATATTTGGGTCCGGCGGGGTTTCGAACTCATGCCCAAAAGTCACATGTCTATTGCGAACCCCACTACTTCACTGTGATACCATTTCAAGTACAGGTACTCTAGTTTATATATGGCAGATATCTTAAGAATTGAAATTATTTTTCTCATACAGTAAGTAATATTTTAAGTTTTTAGAACGGTTTTAAGCAGTAATTGAAAGTTGTCATAACCAATATTATTCGTCGTCGTATTTTTAATCTATTTGGAAAAGTTTCAACCTCGCGGGTGTAAAATCAAGATGGAGGCTTCCTTTTCGGCTTCTTCATCAACTCGTTTCAAGTAGTAGCCACGAGGAGCGCGCTACGCTCTGAAACTGCAACGTGATTGGCCAGGTACGAGAGCCGGTATGGAACCAGCCACGGAAGATTGGACAGGTCCAATTACCAAACCTGTGATGAAATCTGGCCGCTATAACGGCAGCTATGGCAGACCTTGCACAAGATTTTCAATTACGAGAATAAACTAGAGCTTCAGAATTTGGGACGAGCAAGGCCACAGTTAAATATAATTCAACAACAAAGCCAAGGTGGTAAATGGTTTCTATACGAGAAAATTCGGCCTAGGTACATTCAGTTTCGCGGACTGGCTATGCGGGTGTGAATTTGGAAATGTGTTGTTTTGTTTAATGGGGCATAAAATTTAAAACATTTGGGAATCAAAGTTAAAAGACATAAATCATTTTCGCAACATATAAAAATTCCATAAAATTTTCATTGCTTGGTAAGGTGAATATACATTGCCAGTTTGATAGCGCGTACAGGTGGACGAATGGATTATTTTTTACAAATATATTAAGATATGCCACTTTCATCCTCTAATTTAAATTTGACATGAATTTTGTATGTATTGCTGGCTATGTAAAGTAGTATTTGGTTTTAAAAATATTTGTTTTAGTGTATTTAAGTTATTATCATCATTAGTATGGTAGAATCGGTATTATTATGTTATCTCTCGTCGTCTCGTGTAATGTACCACACCATGTAGGTACTGGATGGAAGGCATAAACCCCTACCTGCATAAATTTTGAAGGACGCAATGAGTGACACGTGCCCAGTAAAGTTGGTAACGATTGAGGGGAAAGTATTTACATATATTAAGGTCGAATAAAAAGTGGTAAGTGACCATTTGTAATTACTTTAATTATTTCTCTCGTCTGTTTTTTTTTTAATGCATCGAAGTGTAAAGTTGAGCAGATTTGGACAGTATTTATATTTCTAATAATCTCAGTTTCACTTCACCGGCACATGAATAAAGCGACGAGGCCCTTGGCAATGTTAATTTTACGTAAGGCAAAAGAACACACAACGTGTATACAAGTAGATCTTAAGCAAGGCTTTCAAAAGTGCTCAGTTTACCGTAAACAGCATATAATAAAATTTATCTAATGGCTCAAAGTAAAGGTTTCTTCCCTCCTCGGGGCCGCGGTGGTGTAGTGGTCAGACTACCCACCTCCTACCTGGGCGAACCGGGCTCAATCCCCGGCGCTGCCACTGCCGGGCTCTCGCATGTGGGATCCATACCGCGGACGATGCCGCTGTTAGGCGGGTTTTCTCGGGATATCCCGTTTCCCCCACCCTTGCATTCCGGCGCCACTCCATACTCCCCTCTCCACACCCTAGAAGGCTGTCAAGCTCTAATCTCTCCACTCCACTCATTTAGATTTTTAGGAATGCAACATTGGAAACTTATTTTTTTTTTTGTAATGTATAAAAGAACTATTTATTTTCTACCGGCTGTCCAGCGCACTTGGGTGTTTCTTTCAGGCTTGTTTACTGTTTATTTATATGTGGCGGAATGATACTTAGACTGAAAGTTTAACTTTAGCTGAGCTTCATAAAAGTTGGAAATCACCATTGTAACATTTCAGTTGAAATACTTATGCAGTTGTAACCTTTCATTGGAAATATAAATCCATAATGCTGTTCATCATTTTTTTATTTCCTCGTTCGTCTTCTCAAACAAAATAAAGTTTTTGTCTTCTCAAACAAAAATAACTTTTTTACTCGTTTCCATTTTTGATAACGTCAGTTCAAAACTTGTCGCATAAATTAAATACCTTTTTTCTTCATTATATAAATTTTTCGTTGAAATTTTTACTAGATGTTACACTCATACGCCCATCATTGGCGGTTGTGGTATTATTTCTGCTAAAGAAAAAGATTCGACTTAAAACTCCAGTATAACTATTTTGTAACATGCTCCCCGATTTACTGTCGTTCGACCACGTCATATACATCATCCAATTAGAAATGGCGAGACGAAAGCCAACCAGGATATTTCTCTTTAACCTCATGTGATTAGAAACATGTAAAGCTTGCTTGCCTTTAGGGAATAAATTAACAATATGTTATACCCCTAATAACCAATTAACAATATGTTATACCCCCTAATAACAAATTAACAATATGTTATACCCCCTAATAACCAATTAACAATATGTTATACCCCCCAATAACAAATTAACAATATGTTATACCCCTAATAACAAATTAACAATATGTTATACCCCCTAATAACAAATTAACAATATGTTATACCCCTAATAACAAATTAAATATAACTTATAAATAATCTCTATGTCAAAAAACTAGTAAGATAACCAGAACTTACACTGCACTTCGTTTAAATCAGATAATAAAGCTTAATTTGGACATTTATATTAAATATAATGTCAACACAACCAAATAATCTGTAACCATAGATCGCTATAATACCTGAAAAACTGCAATGTTATACCATGAATAGACTTTGGCAAGTTTGCATTTAACTGATCACTTGTATAATTCAAGCAATGAACATAACATTTGCCTGCAACTTCATACATTTTAATGTAAACATTGTCCGGTGTGGTTAGAAAAATGTCGACAGCGAGCTGGGAAAAATAGTTTCATATAGAAACTCCATATTGAAAGTGTAATAATTACACTGATAGCCAGTTAAGTATCATTAAATTTTTGTGATCATTAGAGTAAGAATTGGCGAATAAGTAAAATATTTGTTTTCTAACATTTTCGCATTGTAACTTAATAGACATTTGGATACAAATTACTAGGTTCATGGCAGTGTTAAATTGTGTTTACAGCACAAGGCTGCCCATTGGTAGCGATTGGAAAAATTTAGTTTGTTCAGTGACCTTTAGGCTATACTCTACAGTTTTATGCACACTCAGTATTAACTCTGTGTACATTGGCTGCAACCCTAATGAGTGATTAATTCTACCCCAAAACAGGTATCACGATATTCGGTGCATTTTTTCTTGGATCTTTATTGATGCAGAGTCCTTGAGGGCGTGTCTTATGACATATGATTCATTAGCAAATATTACTTAAATTGATTCATATTTGGAATCCGGCTTGTCCTAAAATATATTCGCAGAAATTTCTGCCCTTCTCATTGGTATATTTATCAGTGCTTTCAAAAAGTCTTTAGTTAGCCTCTTTTCATTAAAACTCTGCTGGAGGAACGTACTAAAATTTCTTAGCGATAACTCATGTGTGTGTAAAATTTGCTCCTTGAGTTCATAACTATTTGGAGCCCGAGTCGGGGAGAAGTCTGGTGTGGGTTTCCTTTTCAAAATAGCGGTCTGCACAAACTAAACAGGATTTCTCATAGACATATAGCAAACCATTTCCTGAGAGTCGATGTAAAACAGTGGCTGTGGCAGTTTCTACTTCCAAGTCCGTGCCACACATCCTTCCTCGTAACTCTTCCTTACGTCATGAAAATGTTCAGAAATCGTAGGGTGTGTGATCTGGGCTGTATGAAGGATGGACTAGATACTTGCCATGATATTCCTCCAAAACTTCCATTGCCTGTCATGCCATGTGAGGGGTGGCGTTATCCTGAAGAAAAATAAATGTTCTTAATGAAGCAATTCAGATCTTTTTCCCGGACTGCACTCGTCAAATGAACTTGCAAAATATAATTGGTCCTTTAGCTGGTTATTAATGGTATATCCTTCTCGTACGCCGTTGTAATACACGCTGCAGTTCAGTTTTTATAACTAGTAAAATAAACTACAACTGTACATGGCTTTACTCCTCGCACAAACCAGACCTTAGAGTACATTCATGGGCGATGGTCACAGAATAGCTTTGATAGGACCAATAACTTTGAAAACTTGAGTGTTGGGACTCAATAATTGGTTACTGAGCTGACAGTATACGATGTGCTCCATGGCTTACCTATTAACTCTTTCTCCGGCAGTGATAACACTGACGGACCTGGTTACATGCCAGCCTTTCCTCAACACCGTAGACACTGTGGAGCTGCAGGGGAGACACATCCTGGAGATGCTGGAGCACTCTGTCTCCAGGCCTCTCAACTTCACTGGCTTGCCCGGCTTCACTGGCTCTGGCTTCCTGCAGGTTACAGGTGAGTGCCCAGTCCATAGAGTAAAGAATGACATAGAATAGAAAGAACATGGTATACATTGTGCAGAAGGTGCTGCACTCTGGCTTCCTGCATGTTTTTAATGAGTGCCAGTTGCTCAGTACATAGAATAAGGAAGTATATAGAACACAGAGCACAGATTACAGAATAGGAGTTGCAATAACATACCGCGTATTCGAAAATTCACTGGTGCATCCACCGATGTACACCGGACGTTCGAAAATTAATCGTTTGGTGAGTTTGGTTGAACCGGTGTATCCATCAGTTTCACCGGCCTGAAAATCTGGTGGATCTGGTGGATATGCACCAAAACATCAAACGATGAATTTTCGAATTATTTCTCTAGAAAATAAATTAACACAAACACAACTCGCAATTTTCAAGCATTCCAAAAATTTTATGTATAAAATCCATTGCGCGTGACTAAACCACATCATCACTGACAAACCACTGGAAAAATTGAGACCATATTCACACCATGTGTTATTGAGATGGCGAGTAAGGTTTTTAGTTATTTTTCATTCTGAGAAGGGCAGGATGGATATAATTTCAAATATAAACAAATAAATCCAACAGGTGCTGAAAAGAGGTGGAACAACGTTCGCCGGGACCAGCCAGTATACAATAATAATTCGGACATCGAGTTTTACACATGGGCGAAGAAAACTTTATAAATTTAATGTAATTGTATTAATATGTGTTTGGAAGCAGACAAAAACTCCACTGAAAATCAACCTGATGTTCGAAAAATGCCTCCACCAGTGTACAACGGTGTATCAACCACAGGTGGATCCATTGATGAATTTTCGAATTCGCGGATAACGTTCTCATGTATCAGATGAGCACAAAGTATAGAGAGTATCGGAAGCGTGCCTAGCATAGAACAGGAAATATAACTGATAGAATAGAAAGAAGCATTTTACACGTGTTTTTTTTTGGGCGAGTGTCTAGTCCGTAGAAAAATAATAAATAAATAAATGTCATTCAAGAAAAGGAAGTACAACAAAGTTTGTAATTATTGCTGCTTCAATCCTTCTGTGACTTGGAGCATTTGTTTCTATACATGTCATTGACTATTATGTTGCTGTTTTATGTAGTGAAATCGAGATTTCGATCTGCTGGTGTGGAGCAGTTCAGGGGCGTTGAGTTATTTGTGGCAGAGTAATTGTGTTTGAACTTGTTCCTTAAAACGTCTTAGTTTGTTTCAAGATTGTAAAAGGTGTAGTGTAGCTATAAGGCACTTTACGCCGATGTTCGTTACTTTTTGGGCACCAGATTTGTTTGCATAGCCATTGGCATAGCATGTTGCTGTTTTAATTAAATGTGTGTTTTAATTAACAAGGTGAGATAGTGGTGTCTTAAGTAACTGACCATATGGTTATTTCGAAAAAAAAATTATTCATATATTTACATGTAGGAGATCTGGGGTTCGATGACGGGTGGAGCACACATCATTCCAGCACTATAGCCAGCAGAAGACTGACCTCCCAACACGTCACACCTCTCCCCCTCTAGTCCATAGCTCGACTGATTAGTCGGGTCCCCTATACCGCTTCCATCTCCATCACACATTTTCATTGGCTAATTACTCGCTTTAGCCCGACTCCCTTCCACACACTTCTCAGCCACCAAAATGTTACTGGCTTTCTTAGAGCCAACAATTCCGAAGTTGTTATCAGATAAACTACAGTAATACTGCTAGATATCCAACACATTCGTAAGGAAGGTGCCATAGGGTAGGTTGAGGGGTAGGAGAAAGATTACAGGCTCACTCTCACTGTCTTAGGCAGGGTTCCAAAATGTTACTCTGTGAGTAAACTTTATTTTCGGCTATCCCAAAACACTTTGAGTAAATGTTTTACTCGCTCGCGGGAGTGTCCCAAAACTGCAGAATAGTTACTTTGAGCATCCTGCTAGAGTAAAACTTATACACACTCGATTCCAGCGAGTAAAGAGGGATGAAAAGAAAATGACGGGAAGTTTGGTAGAATTAAACGAATTGAAAGGAAATTAGGATATTCTGTTTACAGACATGCACACGAAAATAACAAAACACGTGATAAAATTCGTATTTTTATTTAAAAGTTAACTTAAAAAGCTTATATTTTTATACATAATGTTTAGGGTTCATTTATCGTAATCAAAGCTGTTTACGTAAACACTTTGTGGCCTATAAACATTTTCCAGTCAATGTGATACGAATAACCTGCAATTTGGCGAGTGGCGCGTACCTCAACGGCAGACCGGGCAATACGCTGCACGAATTTTTGTATGGCCCCTCCAGGTTATAAACTGGTTGTGGCACCGCAAAGCATCATTTACGTTCTGGTCGTCGCGAAGAGAGCCCACGAGGTGGTTGTGGCAGTTTTCGACCAGCGCGGAGAGTTGGTCAACTTTCGAAACGAATAAATCACACTACGCCTGCATTTGAGAAAATGGGAATAAGATTTACGCCGAACAGAAGCTATAAAATAACGTGTCGTGCAAAGTCTACAATCAGTACATCACAGGTCTCCAAGGAGTTAACACGTACTAGCGAGAATATCCACTGCAGTCTCAGCTACGAGGTCGATCACCATGGAAGATTTCCTAAACTATTAAGAGTAAGCCATTTTCGAAGACAGCATAACGAAGGTGGAACGTCATGTGTACCAGTCTTTCCTGGTCGGTCTATACGCACTACCATCGGAAGTTCGGATAGCGGTCCAGCACCAAGATATCTGCACTTTTCCTTGCCAGTCTTTCCTGCGAATCAGGGGGACTCTGACGAAAGAAGATGGGTCAAACCCAGCATCCACGAAAATAACGAGGAATAGAATTCTTCACCTGAACGATCGCATCGCCTACTTTCTCAACGGTGCTGAGGTGGACCAGTCGCGAGATGCGGGTATAACCTCAATGATAAAAAATAACATTTTGCTCTTGCCGAATGAGCTGTCTGTAGCCAAGATGACAGCCTAGGGAATCGAAGATGGCTACAGTGTTCCCATTTATACCAAAGGCAGGTTCGAAGTATGTGTTCCGCTCTCTATGCACTTGGGATTTGCCGAAGACTACAACTGAGTGAGGTGGTGCAGTGGTAACTCACTGGACTCGCATTCGGGAGGACCCGGGTCGATTCCCGGTCCGACCATTCTGATTTTGGTTTTCCGAAATCACTCCAGGCGAATGTTGGTAGTTCCTAACAAAGCTTCATTCCCCAGTTCATCTTCCCTGTGCAACTTGCACCGTCTCTAATGACCTCGATGTCGACGAGACAGTTAAGCCCAATTACCTACCTAAGTACCGAAGACTACAAACTAATTATCTTCAATTAGGAACAGGTGATAATGCTCGCCAATACGCATGTACAGGAGAAAAACCTGGAGGCAGTGGAACTGAAACTACAGTCTATCGAATGGATGCTGCCTCATGTGCAGTTGAGTACTGCTGAACGCATACAAATGTTGTGGAATATGGTAAAAAAATCGACGCGGCTTTCAGGTTGTGGAGTCTGGAGACATTTGCCAGCAAGCCAGCTCATCAACTGGATGGTGAAGTCCAGCTTTGCTTCTGAGAAACTGAGGTACGTCATTGTTGGGCGAAAGACCGGAAGAGAGCACAATGTAAGAGTGAGCCATTCACAGTTCAACACAGCAATTCTTTGACATGAACACGAACTTTGTGAAGGACAGTAACTACTGGCATATTACATGCATGCTCAGTTCCAATTGCACATCATGGGCGCACCCAACCCCCGATATTGAGGCCTGATACTTTTTACATGTGAACTGTTTTTATGACGAAGTTATTTATTTACATCCACGACTGTTTATTTATCACAACGATAATGAGTGATTAATTCTACCCCAAAACAGGTATCACGATATTCGGTGCATTTTTTCGTTAACCGCTGCATGTGAAATAGCGTGGCGTGGATGCGTGGTGATCGTTATGCTGGTTCTGTGTGTGTGTGCGTGATTTAAAATATTTGATGTGCACTATTTATACATTTTTTCTTGGATCTTTCTTATTGATGCAGAGCCCTTGAGGGCGTGTCTTATGGCATATGATTCATTAGCAAATATGACTTAAATTGATTCATATTTGGAATCCGGCTTGTCCTAAAATATATTCGCGGAAATTTCTGCCCTTCTCATTGGTATATTTATTAGTGCTTTCAAAAAAGTCTTTAGTTAGCCTCTTTTCATTAAAACTCTGCTGGAGGAATGTACTAAAATTTCTTAGCGATAACTCCTGGTATTTGATGTGAGTAAATAGGACAAACGTATTACCTCCAACATGATCGACTGCAGGATCGAATTCACTACACATGAAAATATCCCTCCCAACACGTACGCATTCTGCCTTATATTTCACGACAGGCTTGTATCTTACAATTGCCGAGACAAAACCGTCAAAATACTGTCGTGAGCGCATCTGACTATCCACACACATTATCTGTTGAGTCATATTTGGGCATCGCCAGCTTCAAGGTTCGAGAACGTTCTGGAATGACGTAATGGAAGGGCGTAATTCAAATGGTGGTGTTTCCGTGCCCGCTTCAATTCCTGGGCCGCCGAGGCAGATATCGAGCGGTGAATGTATATTTTATTTCGTGTACAATAGATTTTATGTGAAAAGATATACAGTGTTTTATTTCTAAAAACCTCCCCGCTTTATGTATATGAAACATTTTAAATAAAAATACCCGCAATTTATAATTTAAAAAAGTAAATAAATTCAAGTAATTTGCAGGAATGGTCAATGTCACCATTTGGTACATGCCGATAGTAGGCAGCATAATCGATACTTTATATGTGTTGAAAAAATATAATCTAACATGGAGGGAGACGAACTATAGTGAGTAATTGATGGAACGAATGTGGTGGAGGTTTATCGACTAAACACTAATTAGCCAATGAAAAACATCGATGGGAGTAATAAAGCACAATCTATAATTTAAACACATGAACAAATATGGCTGTCACCTGGTCGTACATAGGTGATGTAAACAAATTTAAAAAAAACAAACATAGATGACTGCACCTAGCAAGATGACTGCTTGGCTGCTCCCCTACATGGCAGCCTCCAGTAACATATATAAACCAATGATGAAAGAAAAAATATGGCCGCCTCCAGTAACACGTATAAACAAATGACGAATTAAAAAAAAAAATTTTGATGGCATACAATAGAATGAATATAGATGGGGAAATGGGGGGGGGGGGGGGAAGTCAGTCTTCTGCTGGGACCGAACGGAGTTGAGTAATTGGTGGTCCTGGGAGGACCTCCGGAAATGTAAGTTTTCAAAAATAGATTTTTATATATGTTATAAATTTTTCGGAATTTTTGAAGTATTTGTAAGGAAAAAGGGAAATTTTATGGGAAAAAGGGAAATTGTTAGGGAAAATGTCCGCTGGAGGACTGGAATTTTTAAAAAATGTTTATAATTTTTAATAATTTTTTAAAATTCGTATAGCCAATTTTTAATAAATTTCTTGATTTCTTACTAATACTTTTTTTGTATTCCTTAGAGTTTTTATTTCTTTGGATTTTTAGGGTTAAAGGTCAAAGGTCATATGGGTCCAAGATGGCAGCCGGTGACATAACAATATGGCGGCCGGATGGCTCATGCTTTCCTATGCCCCATGCCCTTGACTGTCAACATAAATTTCCCTACTACTTGTGCGTTCTACTTTTTGCAAATTTGCGTTTCTTGCGTGCTTGCATTTCTTACATAGTTTATAAACCTGGTCTTAATGCTGCCAACCATGTTGAGACACACGCCGTAAGAAATTTCATGGGTTTGTTAAACGTCAAGTCAGGCAGCGAGAATTCTCGTAGTCAAGTTCTCCTTAGGGCGCCTCGACAACTAGCCGAGGTGTTTCCGTGAATCACAATGCAAAAGTCACTTCCGGGAGAATGCTATCCGCATTTTCGGAAATTCACCAATATATCCACCAGTGGTGAATGTTGTGGTGTACACTGGTGTACACTGGTTGAAAGAATTTCCGAACATCGGGTTGTTTATATATTTTAGTTACGAATACAAATTAATATAATCATACATATAAAATAACTCTATAATATATTAAATACTGTGCTAAAGTATTTCCTAATAAACATGGTCTTTCTTTATAAATTAAAAATTAAGTCTAACATATTTCTGCTATATGTGTGCACATATAAAGGCACAGAATGTTTCAATTAAACGTGACAGTCTGCCTTTCTTTGAATTTACCGTTTACAAGTGCTTTATTTATTCACGTGTGTGTTTACAAGGTTATGTTCTAAAGCTCATGGCTTGATGTTCCGGTGTATATCCACCAGATACACTGACGTTTCAGGGCGGTTGAATCGGTGGATACATCGGTTCAACCGAACTCGACCAAAACATTAGTTTCCGAACGTCCGTTGTACATCGGTAGATGCACTGGTGAATTTCCGAAAAAGCTGCAGGTTGGCTCCTCCTCGTTCTGCAAAACACGTGTGTGCTCCGCTCAGCCTGCACGTGAGTGGCCTAGGCAGCGTGTCATTACAACAGAGCGCGCATCGTTTGACCAGTGGCGTGTAGTGAGATATTTTTATACGGTAAGCAATATATATATATATATATATTACACTCAGTCTTGCTAGTGATGGGTTGTGGTTCCATTTTCCATTTCTATTATCAAACGCAACTTCCAACTTTGCTTAACACCCCCCCCCCCTTCCCAATGTATTTACCGTTTTATAATACCTAACATTAGTTATAAAAACGGAAACGAAATTAATTTAATAATAATTAAACTGAATATTATTTTGAGAGCATATTAGAAATGATAAAAAACCTCCCGTTTCCCCGAACTCTTTCCTCCACTTGCCAAGGAAAGTTGTAGGACTGGAGGAAGCAAACAGAACGACTGCTTACCCTGCCGAAGGAACGCGTTGGCGTGTTGTTACTTGCGAGTTCGTTTCATCGCCAGTTGCCCCCGTTTGGTGAAAACTATAAAAGGTCAAACATTTCCAATATGTAATTATCACAGCTAAAAATAGGGAAGGTATTTGACATCATGTGGTTCCACCGGTATTGTACCTAACAGTACCATATATTTCGGCCCTGGTAATGTTGACAAGGACTATTGTAATAGAAAAATTTTTTCATCAGAAACTTCATTGACTTTTAACATAGATGCATATAGTCCATTCACGGTTACTTCAGCCTTTTCTGAAGTCCTGCTAAAGTCCTACTTCTAGGATATTCCTCCGCCTCGTGCAAACTAAACTTAACTAAACCTGGAGAATTACACCAGAGGACAACGCACCACATTCGTGCGCACTCATTGTAATAGGATTTTTAATAAGGACTAGTTCCCACTAGGCGCTACCAATATAACTATTTTCTCCCTGATTTTTATTCAGATTACTTATAAATGAAGCATTATAATTTACAGATAAAACATGAATAACATTTCAATTTCACAGAAAAAAAAAAGTAACTTTTATGAACACAAGAATAAAACGCTTGTGATACAGGGCGTATTTAGGAAATAACAAAACACGTCATACGTGGGGAGATTTTTCAAAAAGGCTGAAGATACCCTGAATGGACTATACTTTGTATTTTCTTTGTGCAGCCCAAAATGTGAATAAATGGCTGGTGTACATGTAAACGCTTGGACTGAATTTATTGATGTCTTCGGAGGTTACAGAAGAATTCCTTACTTTTTAAGAGAAATGATGTAGCCCTATGAGTATTGTATGTGCGTGTGTTGTGGCAGGCCTGAATGTGGAGCTGGACCTGAGGCGGCCAATAGGAAGGCGGGTGGTGTCCGTGCGTGTGCTGTGCGATGCCTGCCGGGTGCCGGAGTACCGACCTCTGGAGCTGGACAGGTGGTACCGCATGGCCGTCTCGTCCTTCCTTTACAACGGAGGAGATGGTTTCGCTGTCTTCGCCCAGCACGGCCGCAATCACAGCATGGGTGAGCATCCCGTACCCCTTAACCCCTCCCTCTCAGTACCCGCCCTATACATGTACAGCATTCAAACACTACTTTCATCTAGCTTCAAGGTTCTCGCCTACCTGGCGCTTGAACTGAAATGCGTCCAGTGTGCTGATCTATGAAAGGAACACACACTTCAGACCAGTACTTTCAAAATGCCGCGCATGTTAGAAAACACCATTTCATAGCACACCAAAAGTGCCGTATCTCAATGTATACGCATCAGATACATACGAACTACTCAGGGGTCCAGCACTGAACCTTCCTACAGACTTTCCACAATTCAAATAGTAGGGTTACTGCTGAAAGTCCCATAGGTACACACAGCGCAACTAGGACAGTTCAGAGCCTTGCTCTTAGCGGCGATGACGTACTTGGTGCGCGTTTCAGTGTCGCCCTTATCACTCCCGCGATTCTTAGCCTCATACGTGGAAAAAATATCCAGGTAGGTAGTAGCCCTAAGACAATATAGGGACTCCTCATTATAATATTGCCTGTATGGTCGGTGTTGGCACAAGTAAGCGTGTCTCGATAAATAATTTTTCTGAAAATTTGACATTTTGCTGGAAAAGGTACAAATCAGTTATGTTGAGCCGCCACTTGTTACTTTTACCCTATTAAAGGCAGCCAAAAAGAAAAAAAAAGTTGAAAAGAAGGAATAAAATCACTTTTTTAGTGCATGCCCACGGAGTTTCGTAAAATAGGTAGGAGAAAAGCACCAAGTCGCATCTGTAGCTAAACGTTTTGGCTTAAATCGCGTGTAATGAAGTCCCACCATTGCAGATCTGATTGTGTAGTTACAGCAGCACGGAGAGAAACACTGCACTCCAGTTTAGCGTCTTACATGTAGGAGCGATGGATCACTGGGTGCCCGTGTTAATGAGTATAGTCCATTCCCGATTGGAAGCAACTTATGAAGATCAACTTTGAAAAAACACTCTAGGCAAAACATGCCAACTTGTTTTTTCAATAACCTGTATTCCACAAATATATAACATTGTGGTTAACTTTAGAGCACTGTATTATTGAATAAATGAAACTTTACCTTAATATCTTCTATAACTTGTAATATTTATTTCTTTTTAAGTATGAATTAACAACAGCGAGGGCAGCGACGTGTTGGCAACAGCCGGTAGGAAATAGTTCACAGTTAAAATATTATTTTAACCTAGTTTTATAGTATAATATATGTAAATTAAGCGGTGCCTATTGAAATATTTAGGTAGCCCCGATGGCAACATATCTCATTTTTACAGTTTAAAATAACAGTGGAAAATATCGTGAATAGGCCGTAATAGTAAGGTGTTGTTTTATCGAGCGAGAAAGTAAGCGTCTGTTGAGCGAGGCTTGTCGCACTCTCTCTCTCTCTCTCTCTATCTCTCTTTTTTGTCTCTTTCACACTCGGGATGTTTCACTTCGCTAGTAAGCTACTACATTATACACGTTTTCAATTGTAGCATATTTCGTACTTATTACAGCAAAATAATGATTTTTCAATTTGTAATTTACAACCGAAAAAGATTCTCATGTTTGAATACTTAATTTTATATATTTATATATGATGGCGGGGCAGAAACAAAGTGAAGTTGGCAGACGTGGCGTGTTGCTTTGTTACCAAACTAAGCGTGAATTATACTCACTCCGAAAAATACTTCAAATTACCACATCACGTTTGTAGACATGTTTTTCAAACCTACCTAAGCAAGTTACGATGTTGTGATAAATCTGTGTTTCCGCGGCAGTAATAAATATACTGCTACTGTGTTTCGTTAACCGCTGCTTGTGAAATAGCGTGGCGTGGATGCGTGGTGATCTTTATGCTGGTTCTGTGTGTGTGTGTGTGCGTGATTTCAAATATTTTATGTGCACTATTTATACGTTTTAAATGTGAACTGTTTTTATGACGAAGTTATTTATTTACATCCACGTCTGTTTATTTATCACAACATTGCACCTTTGCCCTAAGGGGTTTGAATCACAGTCGTGTAACGTAATTTGCCACAATCCCAGAAGATAAATACTAAGCCCAGCCCGTTAAATTCCAATAAACCTAACACACAGTAAGTAGCAATACACAGAAATACGAGCGGAATATAAGTTATAGTAGGATTATTTGTGTGCATGTTCACAGCTATATTTTAAAGTTTGTATGACAAAAATGGGAAACACGATTTGCGTACTTAAATTTAATGTGCCTTTTTTGTTTAACTGGTTGTTCCTCCGTTTTAATATTTATTCCAACTGAGGCCATACTTTTAAAGAAATTGCCCAACACATATCTATAACGAAAGTATCATTAGTACAGCCCTTTACCTCGCAGTTGTAACAGTGTTAAACACAGTCGCTGCAAAATATTAAGGTGCATTACATGTAGTGAGCTATGTTGTGGAAGTCAAATATGTTAATGTAAAATAACCATAAGAACTGTCTTCAATTCAGGAATTTTTAAAACTTCATAAAGCTGACCTAAATAATGTTAAGGCCTAAACTGTGAATATTCGTACGGGATGGTTTTTGGAATATGACAGAATTCTTTGAAAAACTGTAAACAGTGAACAACACATTTAACAGGTATAAAAGTAGAAGTCACATTTCAATGTTTATTTTTAGGCCTAGCGAAAGTATACGAACACATGTCCACACACAATGGCATGTAAACATTGCTTTTGACAGATGCTACATGGCAGTCACATGGCAATGTTTGTTTACATTTGGCGGAAGGATACGAAACGGGCCTGTAAGTAGATATTTAGCAGGGCTCCGAGAAAGTTACTTAGAATGGGGAATGGACTATAGGTAGATATGGGTAGATGGATATATATGGGTGGATAGGTAGATCGCTAAGTACGTAGATAGCTAGGTAGGTAGATATAGATAGGTAGTTAGGTAGGTGGATATAGGTATGTAGCTAGGTAGGTAGATATAGGTATAGGCTGTTCACGGTAAAGTGAGCACTTTTTAAGGCCCTTATAAATTTTTAATTTCATCCAATTTCCTTCTTCCTGCTGCTTTTTAATATAAACATTGCAATATGACCAATAAACACAGTGTATACATTTCACCACCATCAAAATGTATTGCCTGAGGCTGCAATAAGATAAATTTATTAGTAGTTAATGTATGTTGGCAGGGCCTTAAAAGGTACTCACTTTACCGTGAACAGTCTATAGTTAGCTATGGAGGTAGATATAGGTACGTAGTGAGTTAGGTAGATTTAGGTAGGTAAGCAACTATAGTTAGGTAGATAGGCAGTTATAGTTTGGCACTGTTCATAACTGATAGGAATGGAACATCGCTGGAAGGAATTTGTTTAAGCTAGACAGCATCAAGCTTTAAACATGGCACCCATGTTGATTCATGACATTACATACGTCTGGATAAACTATAGCAACTGTATACCATCCCCATGTTTCCAGAAACTGACCTGATCCACCACGACTCCATATTTCCTACTTCCAGAGATTCTCCCATCATCCATGTACTGTAGGTAGGACTTTACGTCTTATCGACAGTGACTCATTAGAGATGGGGCAATCTACTCAGGTAAACTGTAAGGGGGAATCAATCAGCCATCGGATATAGTAGGTAACCATACCAGCATTTGTCTGGAGTGATTTTAGGGAAACCATGAAAAACCAGAATCAGAACGGTCGGACCGGGGTTCAAACCCAGGTACTCTCGAATGCCAGTCCAAAAGTTTACCACTACGCCACTTTTTTTTTTTTTTTAAAACCTTACAGAAACTGTGTGGATGAATTAGATGGTGTTTACCCGATGCAAGTAAGTGTGCAAGTGGCCGAGCAGGCTCATGAGCACACACAGAACGCTACGTGTGTGTAGAGCTCAATGTCTTGCACGGGAGTGCAGGTAATAGTTACCTACCTATACCTACTTATCTGTCTTTACCTACCTATACCTACTTATCTGCTTTGATACAGTTACCTACCTATATCTACCTACAGCACGTACCTCTATCAACATACATATCTACATACCCATGTGCGATGTTGGCAGGTCGAATGGACATAGATGTATACATGCAGTACCTGGCGAGGCGCAGCCCTGTCACCCAGGATGTCGATGGCAGGATCGTCGTGCATCAGGAAGAGGAAAACGACGTGCCGCTATCCACCAGATATCGCCGGGAGACCTCCACACGCTGACCTACACAAGCTGCGCGCCCAGCCCACCTAACATTTGGACAGCTCGCGCCTTTCTCACAGCAGATGCAGAGCAACGTGCTAGCCTGCTACTGCATTACATCCACTTATACTAGAGTTACCATGCCAACGTCACGGACGTGGCGACAAAACCAACTTTCTTCTATTGAACTGCTTCATGTTCCTCGTGGTTTATATATATAACTGGTGCACGTCTTACCGAGAGATTATTTACGCATTCCCTCCTGTGCTGAAAGTTTAGCTAAAACCAAATGTCATGTACAAGTTAATTTTACAAAATCAAAATGTTAAGTGGGAATGCTCATACGTACGTTAAAAATACTCATGTTATTTTTTTCAAATTGTTTCGTATTTTTATGAAGACAACACTGATATTTCAAGGGACCATAATATATCACCGAAATCTAGGGAATGACATTTAGGCTCTTGAGCTGTCTTCACCAAGTGACAATTGTCGAAAAATACCTCACGTGCTTGTGGAGTAAAACAAAAAAAAAAATATCTTATTGGCTTTTTAGTTCACACCGAAAAATCACTTATTAGAAAACTGTAGGGGATCAATTTAAACTGGAAAGGAAAGTGTGAGCCCCCACTCTCCGGGGTTAGTTCTGCGTTCTGCGTTTGGAATTATAGGAAGAGGAGGCTGTCAGGTTTTATAAAGTATCCAGGCATGATTTGTGGGCATGCGCTGTAACCACCTGTTTTCAGCACTTCGGATCTCGGAATATTTCTTCAGCCAAACTCGTGTGGCAACGCGCAAAATTTGCATCCCATGCTATTTTGGAGAAAAATTCCAGTCCGGTTTGAACTCGAGCACACTAAAATCACCGTGGCTAGATTGAAACAGGACAGTAGCAAGAGACAGTCAAGACCAGCATTGATGATGAAATTGGTCGTAACAATGTATAGGCCAATAAGATGTATCTTTCAAAGTGAATGTGTGTACATGGTCTGGGCGAAAGTTTACTTCTAAACTATTATTTGCATTAAATTAGCACAAAACTGGCGTGGCTGCAACTTGGAAAATAACAAGACTCTGTTTTACGTTGGGATGGAGACCGCATCGCCTTGTATATTTTGATCTCAAGTCAGTTCACTTTCGTAATGAGTCTTAAAACTGAATACGCTACGGTATGTCATGCATAGTAGCTGAGTTAAGGCTCCGACTAAAACAAACTTAAGACGTTGCGGAAATACATAGCATGGAATGCATCGCCGTAAAATTTTAGTCATCTTTCAAGTTTTGTGTTTAAGACCTAAAGTCATTCAGTTTGAACTCAAGACGTCGCTAACAAATGAAAGCAAATAGTATACACATTCGCTGATCTTGGGTCATTTTCATTTTGTGTACAATATAACGAAACAAAGCGGCATTCATGTAAAAATGTAAAAACAATTAAGCTTAGTAAACAAATTCGTGGAATCAGTTTTTGCAAAAATAACCAGTGCAGCCGACACTAAATGAAAAGCATTTTCGTGCACTACCAACGTAAGTTAGAAAGAATTCCTGAGTCCATAACTGTCTACATGATTTATGAGAAAGTTATAACTTATGTGATCAGTACTATACAAAGCGAGGCCCAGTTCTCAGAGGTAACAACTTTAAACACATTTTATTCTGAGTTTCCCGTTTCCGATTCTAGAAACAGAGTTTTCGTAACTCCCGTACTGCACACTCATAGTGCTGCTATCTAGTACTTATTTCCACAAACGGGAGCGACTAGCGATGAATCGAACTCGCTAGCAACAACACGCCACACGCTCGATCACGTTCCTTTGGCAGGGTAAGCAGTCGTTCTGTTTGCTTCCTCCAGTCCTACATCTTCCCTTGAAAAATGGATGAAAGTGTTCGGAAAAACGGGGGTTTTCCTATAATTCGTAATATCTCTAAAAAAATATATTCAGTTTAAGTACTATTACATTCATTTCGTTTCCGTTTTATAACAAATGTTAGGTATTATAAAACGGTAATTACATTTGGAGGGTTAGTAAAGATAGAAGTTGCATTTGTTAGTATAAATCTCTTACCCTGTAAAAAAAACTCACTACACGCCACTGGGTAACTTAGCGTGCTGTTGTTCTGAGTTTGAAATGGTGCATGCCCCTTTCTCTTAATACAATAAGCATTCTCTCAAACTACGCACAACAATAGTTTGCGAAATATCTAACCATAAATTAACGTTGGTCGGGAAGGGTTAAATCGTTATTGTTCGAAACCACAATATTCTAATGTAACGTTCACAACAAGCAAGTGTTGAGATATTTTAACTAATTTCAAGCCACTGGAAATAATAAAGCAAATAAATCTTAGAGGTGCGAAAATAGTAGCACTATGTTAAGTGCTAACATAGAAATTGTGAAGCAATTTGCCAATTTCGAGCCATCGCTAAAAGTTATCTCTTTTTTATTTTCCTCTCTATACTCAGTTGGAGCCCAATCTAAAGTCAATCTCGACTGAAATTTTACTCAAAACGCCGTAAATTACGTCACTGCGAACTGTTTTCCGTCTTCCGGGTACGCTATAAATGAGGAAAATATATTACCCAAGTTCATTATTCGAGACCCAAAAAAATGTGAGCCCACCAAGTTAGTCTTCGGGACTCGTAACTACTTTCGTTTCAGTTTCTGTTTGTTTTCAAGGTAACGTAAACAAATTAAGTTATTGGCAATCGTGTATTGAATTTTCGTTGCAAATTTCATGTCGCATTATCGATTAATTTCGTTAGTTAAAAAGCAACAAATAAGAACTCATAAATTTTCTAAATACGATCTACTGAAAATTTAAACCTTCGGTAATCTTCGCTCAACACTGATAATTGAAAATCTATAGTGTAAAAACATTCATGGAAATTGATTTCAAATAAGTTTTGTAAAACAGTAAATACATTAGTATGAAATAGCGACAGCTATATTCACTCAAACACGATCTGATCACTCGGTTGCTTAGTACAGTGCCAGCCAGCTCAGTCGGTGAGTAACGTGCGTATAGGCCATCCACGGTAAAGTGAGCAGTTCTGAAAACCCTCTCATTTCGAATATAAGTCGATAAATATGTTTTAGCTTAGTATTAGACGTTAACTTCCGAGCGCGGTGGAATCTACACACTGAGTTTATCATGTACATGGCAAAATTTATTGAAAAAGTGGGTTGCAGGATAAGAAATTACTGAAGTAAAAAAGTAACTAGGGCCTCAAGAGTGCATGCTTTACCGTGAACAGCCTATAATAATAATAATAATAATTTTTCCACTTAAAATGACTAATGTACGTGGGATTGGTGTTTTGTTGAGTATACTAATGTTTGTGCCGTTGCGTATTGCTCGTATTCTTTGAATGTTACTGTCTCCTGAACAGCCGCCACCCGCCGACTAAACTGGCTAGCACTGTTTTTGTTACTTGTCATCGGCCTCGTCTAACTGGCAGGTATTGCAGGAAACAAACTCTGCCATCCGACTGTGTACACTGTGTGTACTAAAATTATGTACAGGCCCTAATAAAACTATGCATTTAGTGATTTGGCTTTTCAATATGTTGCATCTCCGAACATGACAAAAGAATCAATTTCAAAATAATAACTTAAATCTTAGTTTTAAGTGCTTTAACTTGTAAATCTGTTAAACAAATTTAGTATGTCAAAATATAATAAATAAGTGATATATTAAATAAATTAATAAAGGAGTATGCGTATTTTCTTATTTATATAGTTATTTTGTTTCTGTTCTTAGAACTGAGGCATTTATGCAATGATTTACTTGCTTATTTTTTATTTTCAGAATAATTGTATTATATATACTTGGGTATTTAGTTGAAGCTGCATTGCCACGCTGTCTCGAGTGGGAAACAGGTAGACATATACGTTGCGTCAGAATAGAAACAGGTAGACATATACGTTGCGTCAGAATAGAAACAGGTAGGCATATACGTTGCGTCAGAATAGAAACAGGTAGGCATATACGTTGCGTCAGAATAGAAACAGGTAGGCATATACGTTGCGTCAGAATAGAAACATTCGAAAGCGTAAAATTCACGAAGTCATGAATAAGCCGCTTAAATTAGTATCTCTTGAATTATGAATAAACAGGGAGCTTAGTAGTCAAGAAGGTGTCTCCATTGTGAGTTTAATTTCTATCATAAGTATAATTTGGCTTTTTTTTTTTTTGCATTTTAAGCTATTTTTATAATTGTGAATATATATATTTTTTATGTATTTTGAGGCTGTAAATATTAAATTACTGTTACTGTATTGAATAATGATGATACATAAAAAGTGAAGTTATTGATTCCCTTTGATTAACCTTTATCTCTCGTGTGAAAATAATAAAAGAAATATTACGTTATTTGTTTCCAGGTAAGTTATAGATTACATGTACTTTCCCCGGCACTCAAGTTTGTTTAATAATAATAATTTAACTTCTGGATGAAAACTTGTTTAGGTTCCAAATGTCTAAGTTATTGAACTATATTGTTTTCCCTAAACGAAGCCTGAAAGTGTTTGCTGTCTCCCCTATTTAGTATGAATATCTTTAAATACATTCCAACGAATAAAATAAAGTCTAGTGTGGTTATGTCGTGCGATGAGCAGTTCAGACACAATCTCTTATTTTTACAAGACCACGTTACAACCAATGTGCTTCACGAAGCAGTAATCATCGATATTTTTTACATGCAGTATTTTGAAAATTTTACATATAAATATGAATTAAGGTGTAATATGACACTCGGCTACAATAATTCAGCTACTCCTAAGATCGTGCCATTTCTATATTTAATTCTCTAGTTTCTGCTAACATTAGAAATCTGGGCAATTACTGATAACTAATCAGCCTACTCTTCTCTAGGAAGACGTTAATGTCGCATTGGCAGCAATATCATTAGAGATGAAGTCAGAAACATAAGAAACAGTATCCAAAACAACTCAAATACGCGAGTTACGTATTCGGAATTCGAATTCAGAAAAAAAAAAAAAAAAAAAAAAAAAACTCGTAAAATTAAGCTGCTAGCGTGCAATCAACTGCATCATCGGACGTAATCGTTGAATGGTAAGGTTTAGTAACTTTAAATATTTACACGGCCGTCATTTTGTAAATAAGTGTCTGACTTGCTTAAAACATAGCAGTTTATACCACCTGCCGTAGTAGTAGGCCTATTTGTTTGTTACATTTGGTAAGACTCTGCCAATTGTTTCCCGAGATATTACATAAAAACTTAATATTTGCATGTAGCATATCTTATAAAATGGTGGACAAAGATGCTCCGTGAAGACCAATTTGATAGTTGTAATATATACTACCAGCATACAAAGTTAAGTTGGAATAGATTACATGGTTCCGACGATGTAACATTCTAAACTAAAACATCTATATGGCCGCCATTTCGATATGTGTCTGACATGCGTATCACATATCACATAATATCATCTGCCGAAGTTCTACTTGTTTACCAAAGTTGGTAGGAATCGGTACATTGTTTACCGAGATATGACATAAAAATTTTATTTATTCATATTGCGCAATTTTACAAAATGGCTGACAAAAATGCCAGTGTGTTGGCATATATTTAGCTTGTTACTTACTTGCTAAATTAGGTGAGAATTGCTGTAATAGTTTTCGAGATATAATGTAAAAATCATTATTTTTAATTTGGTGCTATCTTCAAAAATGCCTCACTAATAGCGATATCATTATCCAAACTTAATGCTTACTCGATGCTCTGCCTGAATGTAAAATTCGATTTCAATCGATTCACACGTTCAGAAAAAAAAAAGGTGGAGGTGACACACGCACATAAATACGTTCATACATACATACATACACACACAAGCAAGAAAGTGATCTCATAAGTCATAAGGCTTTCTTACCCTCGGAAAGTAGGCAAAAACATAAGGTTAGAACACACTAATTTGTTACGCTACCTTGCACTTCAAAAGAAACAGCAATTACGGTTGAAGCAACTGCCTATTTTACTAAAATATACTTTTTATATGTAAAAAAAAGTATATTTTACAAAAATATACTTTTTATGTGTAAAAAAATCATTGATTAAATTAGTCTGTATTTTTTAGCAAAATTTAAGCGCATTTCCATTCTGGGTGCTTTAGAAAGAAAAATTTGCTAGAAAATCTTCGTAATGGAATATCGTCATTATGTTAAGTACTGTGATTGTGTCTAAGAAAATTAGGAAATAATTTTAATTAATCTGTCACAAATACTTATAGCTGAAACTAACGTAAATAAAGTCAATTATAAGATTTGTATTATACATCATTACTATGATTTTATTACACATTATCACAGTAAATATTATGACGATGTTTCTTGAAGATAATTTCCTTGCAAATTTGCTTTCCAAGGCATCCAGAATGGAAAAGCGCTTAAATTTTGTTACAAATACAGACTATTTTAATCGAATTCTTTTAAATTTGAAAAGTATATTTTATAAGTTGCGAAATATATACATCATTCTTTCATATACAGCATAAATCACACTTTAATGACAATTTGCATGGCGTCTGTACTACTTTTTTTATGAGTTCTTCACGTTGTATAGTCGGGTGCAGTGCTCCCTCCATAGGCAGTTGCATTACTTCAACCTTAAATGTATGAGGCAATAAGTAATAACGAATTATTAGTAATCAGTTTGGAGGATCATTACAGACAAACTGTTAGTTAAAAAAAAGAATATTGCTAAAGAAAGGTAAACTTTTATTATGGCTATGGCATTGCCTTTAAAACTGTTTGCTGCGGAAACGTAATTGTTTTCACGCTCGCCTCCCACCAAGGTGAACCGGGTCCAGTCACCGGCCGGGTCGACGGGTTTTCTCGGGGATCTCCCGTTTCCCTCTCCCTTCATTCCGCCGCCGCCCCATATTCACTTCAATCACCCTCATATCCTCTCAAGACCTCGCTGTTAAGATCGGCCCAAATCTCTTCACCCACTCATAATTGTTTACGATGAATAAAAAGTCGATTTGCATGGAACCACACGCTAGTTTGTATGCATCTGTAGTAGAATATAAATATGGCCGTCAAATGCAGGAGAAATGTATAGGAATGTATGCAAAATGTCAATGCGTGCGTGTGATATACAGCATGATTTGCAAACTACGCAAAACTGTGAAGTAGTTCCGTGTATAAAATACGTAGGACACATACATGAATACGGGCTAAGTCAGAATGGAATGTGTTAATTATTTATGGAAGACATTCTTGACAAAAATATTTGAGTACATATTTATTTATCGTTTCGATAAACATACAAACCGTGGCAGTAATGCACTTCTGAAAATAGCATTTAAGTTTAAAGTATTCTAAAGATATCGTTTGAGAATAAGCAAACTATTTTTTAATAGTTTTAATAAAACTTACCGGAATTAGGCTGTTGTATCACCTGCCTTTCCCGTTTAGTGCCAGAAAGGAGGTAGACAATCTCATTTGGCCTTCTATTTATAAACGCTGTGCTGTTATTAATATCCCGTTCGGTAAGTTAATCAGCACGTGAAAATTTAGGAAAAAAGTTGCCTTATCGGGACTCGCTCAGGTTAGTCCTTCAAGAGATAGTAGGGTATTTATGTTAAAAGTTGCCTTATCGGGACTCGCTCAGGTTAGTCCTTCAAGAGATAGTAGGGTATTTATGTTAAAAGTGTTAGTACTAATGCCTGAGAAGTATGCAGTCTGACATGCAGTGTAACTGAAGAATGGTGCGTTTCTCAAATGCATTCCCGGAATTGCCTAGTTACTGATTTCCAGAGTTTACCGACAAGTTGCCATGAAGATGGATGGCTGTTCTGTGAGAGCAGGGGCTTTGTCCTCTATTGCAACATTTTGAAAGCTAGCATGTTTGTCTTCATGTATAACAATATTTAATAAAATCTTTATTATATACCAATATTATAAAAAAAATATTTCCTTTAATTGGTAAAAACTGTGCTACAGTCCATGTTTCGTTACGAAATGATAACAATAATGTGCAAATTAAGTTTTCTTTATGTCGACATAAGCTGGTTAAAAGGAAAAAATGTCAAAGCTACACAAAATACACACTTCTACACGTTTACATCCATAAAGACCACTTTTGATTATCTCTTATCTGTGTAACATAACAGTAGGCACATTCCCGCCTAGCCGACCTCCCGTGGCGCAGGCGGTTGGTGCGCCACCGATCTGGGGTGCAGGAGGCTGTGGGTTCGAACACCGGGCTAGGCATGGGTGTTAAGTTAAGTTAGGTTATAAGTTAGTCTGCAAGCCGCCCCCTGCCAAGCTCTCGAGAATAAAACTGCAGGACGTTAAAAAGCCCAATACAATTCCTGCCTACAGCACTTGCAAACGTGACGTCTGCACATGAAGCTTTCGACAACTCAGTGTGGCATTCGCGACGAATGGAAGCAAAGACGTTACAAACACAGGCGGTGTTATATCGTTTTCTGTAGTTTGTGTTTTGCATCTCCTAAGGTTTCAACAGGTACACCTCGACGTTCACTGCTCAGAATGCAATGCTGCTGTTTGTTGTACAACGCGAACTCACTGAAAGCAAACACGGGAAATTGTCTCAGTTGGACCGGCAAACTTCGACTGCAGGTTAATCACAACAATTAAATTGTGAAAACACATAACTTATATTCTAAAGTGAATCAAAGGGCGGTACATATCTTTAAAGATGGACCTGAAGCACTGGTTTACTACACTGTTCAAATTCTCCGTATATTTACGGAGATTTTTTACGAAAATGAACAGCAAATATTCGGAAACGCAATCCATAATAAGGAAAAACGGAGTTAAGTGCGTAAATACCAAATACGGGAAATCTCCGTATTTCCTATAACTTCGGGTTTCGGGCACGAACAATGCCGAGTCTACACGAATCTTTCTTCGCCTCTGTAACCTGAAAGTTATCGTCTCTGTGACAGGTAAGGTTATCCATGTCATCATCGCCTGTCCTTTCAAACATTAGAGATTATCAACAGGCGTGTGTAACACTTAGCAACACTTACAATTCACTAACTTTAAGAGAAACAAAAAAGTTGCTTATGTGACTAACAGAAATTCAAAAGTTATACCAAGTTCACTATGTGATCATTGTAGGTAAGTGGGTAGGGTCGTGAAGTTGCGAGTTTTTGACTCGGGTTCAAATTTTGCTTAAGTGTAAAAAACTATAACTTTTTTAAATATCTTTTTTTATACACAGTAGAACATCTACATAATGAAAATTAAAATCAAACAGATACTAAAAAAGGTATTTATACTAGAAGTACTGTATAGAAAACTAACTAGGTAATTAACGGAGAGGTTCCGTGAATTATACAGAAAGTCCTTTTTTGAAAATCAACGTGTACGTAATTTTACGGAGAGTTTACGGACACCTCTGGATAAATTTTTACCAGCACTTTTCCGTAAAATGAAGTAAATTTGTTTTAACAATGTGCCAACACTGGATATGGATCACTGAGTGTCTGGTTGATGTTGATAGTTAGTTTTGACATGCGGGTTGATAATACATCTTTTTACTCTCAGATATGATGTAGTGTCATAGAAATTAAGTCGAAATAAGGGTAGTAACAGTGATTATTCCCATGAAATAATTTTATGACATCGAGAGACATGTGTTTATTATTTTTTCGTCACACATTATCCAAATACTCAATGTTCCTTCTTAAAAATTGTCACCAATATTTGTAATAAACTAGTGTTTCAGATCCAAATCTTCGAAAATGTGTACCGCCCTTCGGATTCATATTTCAGGTCATAAGTCGTATATGGTATGTGATTTCACCTTCTTTTTTCATTATTACCCTCCAGTCGAAGTTTATGGGTCTAATTTAGTTACAGTCTGTTAAAATTACCTCTACTGCAGGTTGGGAAAGTTAATGTTAAATGTTTAGCAAAGGGAACATTTTCGTTTCCGGGTAAGCTCTAGTGTCGGCAAGTTACCAAATTTTCGCCCTTTTTTCAGGCTTTTATTTGACTTGCCTTGTTAGTTAGATTGTTTGTACGTTAGGGTGAAATCTTACAAGCAGATTTTAAACCACTTTCCGTTATCCAATTGAACTGAAATTTCGCATACGTGTGTAGTTCCCATGACAATACAGTGTGAAGATACTACTGAGCTGATCTGATGATGGAGCCGGAAGGTGGCTATAGGAACTCTACAGCTACATGTAGTAAACGTCGTATCGAGTTTGTATTACAGAATCGTGTAACAGTAAGATGGAGAAGTGTCACTGATGTTGTGCGCGTGCCTTTTTTTGTAACGGCGAATGGTTCTGAAAACTATTGTTATAGTTTGCTCCTACAGTATGTCCCGTATCGGAATGAAAGATTGGTTGATCACGATACATCATGGGGATCTTTCTTGGCAAGGGAAAGCCATATTCTTGATACAAAAACATATGGTTGGAGACTTAAAAGTGAAAAATGAAATAAATGTAAGAAATTTTTAAAACCAACCTTTTATTTATCAATTCACTAAAAAGAGAAAAAAAATTATAATAGTTACACAATTTGTAGAACTTGTAAGATGTGGTTGAACAGCCGTAATAAACTTTACTACAAATTAATATGTTTGTATCAATTTATATTTAGTATATAAAAGCATGGCGCGAATAGTTAAGAGACTTACGCACGATATGTTCTTCCTACGCTTATGCAAATGTGATATACGTTCAATATTGTGAATAGTTAAGAGCCTTACGCACGATATGTGCTTACTACGCTTACGTAAATGAGTTATACGTTCTACATTTCGCCAAGCTTTTATATACTAAATATAAATTGATACAAACATATTAATTTGTAGTAAAATTTATTACGGCTGTTCAACCACATCTTACAAGTTCTCCAAATTGTTTAACTATTATAGGCCTAATTATTTTTCTCTTTTTAGTGCATTTATAAATGAAAGGTTGGTTTTAAAAGTTTTTTTACATTTAATTTATTTACGTTAAGAAACAAGATAATTTCAATAATCATGAAACAAATATAAAATAACTTCGCAACTAAGTAAAACTTTTTCTTTTATGTATAATTTACGTAGCTTAAGATTTTAACTAAAAGTTACCTCTTGGAACCCTATACACCTAGTGGCAAAAATTTTCCCTTTGCTAAAGACTCCCCTAAGGAATCACGTTTTGTTCCGAATCTGTAGCAGAATTAACCTTAATTCTGGAGAGAGATTATACTTAGTTTATCGCGGGGAAAGTGGACAGTTTCCCTAGTATTCTACGCACCGTGCATTTGTCAGAGTTACTAAGGTCGTTACATTGGGCTAATGAATATTATGATAATTCAGGCTGTTAACTGAGCACTTTTGATACCAACCTTTGGAAAAAGTCACTGCCCCTACCTGCAAATGTTTTAATGGGCACACTTAACACAGGCGCGTGTGAAGAAGTGTTGCCCAATCATATAATACTATAAAATAATAAGGGTTTGAAATAACGTTTTAAATAATCAAAAGTTTACGACATAAAACTGTACGTAATCAAAAATTAAGTGTTTAAATAATTCACATATCATAACATTTTTTCAGGTACGTGTTTAAAAATAACTAACACTTAGGCCTACATGTTTTTTAAAAAATTGTTACAATACATTTGTATGTGAGCGTATTAAATATTTACAGACGGGAAAAATACATTGTTGATTATTTGATAATTCGAATTTCGTTATTTGAAAGCTTTGATCTCGGAAAAAGCAAACTGCAAATTATAAAAATACATAATCAGGTTTGCAGATAAAACCTTTCACGTCCCTATTATGTCAACAAAAGTTGCCAGTTGGAAGACGAACTCAGTCTTGAACTCAACTACGTCAAAACTAAAACCGTGCTACAATACAAATAAACAACAATAACAGTTGAATGCTTTCTGCAATTTACACAGTACCTATTTCTTGACACACATATCGCGCCCGTTGTTTCGATACGTCTGACGTTGTTATTGTTGCTGCTTTGCATTAACGTTGAATCGTGCACATGTCTAAGTTGGTCAGCATAAGCCTACGCCATTTAGTAACTTCCAATGGCCCGGTGTACTTTAGCAGTTTTCATAGCTTTCTGTTATTCTGACACAGAGAAAAACATTAATTCCATTACAGTCGTCGTACAGCGTATGCATGCATTCTTGTATTGCAATTAAAATGTACTAAATATAGCCGTCTCGTGGAAAAAAATGAATAGGAACTAAATATAATAAACGGTAATATAGGCCGTTCATGATCAAGTGAGCACTTTTGAAGCCCTAGATACTTTTTTTCTTTCAACCAATTTTTATCCTTCCCCATGTAAACTTTTCCACGTGAGTAATAAACACAGTTTATACATTTACCGTACCCGAAAACAAAAGTCCGAGGCCACATTGAGATGTTTTTATTGGTTATTAATGTCTGATGAAACAACTTCAAAAAGTGCTCACTTTAACGTGAACGGCCTATAAGGTGAATACGCGTTAGCTCTGCGAACTCGCTGGCAACTTGGGACTGGGAGCAAAGTTGCTTAGGTGTTCAAAATGTGATATTTTACACGGTCCCACCACGCGACCTCGCTGCCTCATTCTTATCTTCTAGGCCATGGGCTAAAAATTTGGCAGGTTCATTTCCGCCTTCTGCTCATGTCGCAAACTTTGTCTGACTGCTGTAAGAACTTGACAAAATCACATGTTTAGACGGTGGTGGGGCGAGTATGTGCTTGTTCAGCGTTCTCTTTATATGCCTGGGGCCTATTTCATAAACGTTACAATTCGACAGGTGACAGGAAATCGTCAGACAGGTTTACAAGCCGATAAATGTGTATTTAATAAAAGCTGACAAGTTTACTGTTTACACATTCGTCCTGACACATTTGTAGAATGGTATGACAATTTGACAAGTTATCTCACAAAATATTTAAGCTGACATGTAAAAATGCCATAGACGATGTTTATATTAACACACACAGCTGACCGTCAACCTGCCCAGTAAGTATACTTAACCCTCTGCCACAACTTGAGGTGCCTACAGTAGAGAAGGATCCGGAGGAGGTGCGCAAAGAATTGATACCATTAGTAAGAAAGAGATTATTTCTAGCAGCTGAGAGTCGCAAGAAATACCACAAAGTTAGAAAATGGAATAGATTTCACCTCAGTGATTTAGTTCTACGTCGTAGTAACCCTACGAGCAGCATTCGGGAAAGTGTAACAAAGAAGCCGTTTTTAACCTTCGAGGGATCCTTAAAAATAACAGGAGTAATCAAGGGTAATGGTTACGAGTTGTCAGATTTCCAAGGAAACCCAGTGGGGAGGTACAACATCACACAATTAACGCCACACAGCGCTCCCAAGGCAACCACAAAAATTTGATCATAGCTGTGACAGCGAGGCACTTAAAAGAGCTGACAGCCCTACAATACACTTAGGCTAGACTGGGAAGAATAAATGATGATAAGCAGTTAAGAGGATTTGATGTAATATTAATGCCAGTAGTAGATCCTATCAAGAGATATGTCGTTGAACCTTGAGTATGGGAAGATGGCTTTGTGTTCTTGTTTATTGAGGGTTATTACTAGTATTCTTATTGAAGTGTCTTGTACTATGTAATTTTTTGCCGCACCCTTACGTTTGCTCGCCAACCTTGAATTAGAGATCCTACGAAATGAAAAGAGATAAAAAAAAATGAATCCTCTGCCTACAGTCGTCCTGAACAAGTAATCATGTTGCTGCTATTGCCTTAAGTTAACCTGTCATGTATGCTGTTGTTGCATGAAATGGATGCCCGAATAAAACAAGGGATGGGATACGTTGTCTACAAACATAGTTGTGAATACTGTGGATGTTTCAACTACGAATTACAATTTGCCTGTAATAACCTTAGAAGTCTATGATCTACTTCAACTAAAGGAAAGAACTCTTCGTGTTATATACATTCAAAATACATAAAAGTACACACGTGTTTCCATACACACTAATATCATTTGAGCTGTACTTACATTTTGCTAGTGGATATTCCTGTAAATAGGATAAAATTGAATAATACTTTATTTGATGTTGGGAAATATTGGTGAAACAAATATATTTCCTTTGCCCTTTTTTCTGAGATTTCACACAGTATACACACTCAACAAGTTTCCTTGTCTCCATGATAATGTTGGTGTATATTTTCTTGTTCAATTATTTATTGTTTTACTGCAGTATAATGTATGTTGTAGGGTTATTTGTTCACGGATATTTATTGTACATATTATTTTGTTGTTTTCATATTCTGAAATTAACGGATTTTAAGTTTTGCATTCAAAAACATAGTATTCCAGTGTCAATGATGTAGTCTAAGTACAAACTTGGAACACCAACGTTGATTAGGGTTTGGAAGCGAAATGCTTCTTGTAGCAGTCTACCACTTAGCGATGTATAGGGTTGAATTAAGCAATGGTAATTAAATGGTATACTCTGCCTGACAGATATCGCCTCAGTTGCACAGTGGCCAAACATAATGTAGGACTTGTGAACATTGCACTATTACTACATTGTGATAAAGTGAAATGTGAATAACGCAAAGCAAGAAGTAAAATATATATTAGTGGGGCTAGACGAGAAAAACATTTTAACAAGTGTCTGAAGAAAATGCCCACTATACAACATTGTGTTTAGTACACGTCTAAAGTGAACTGCTACAGTAGTACATAAACTCTGTGTGAATAACTGTGAATATGTATATGTTACCAGTGTACTTACGTCATTTTCGTTGATGCCTCAACGATGAACACTGGGCTGAAATTTTCCCACCAGCGAGTAGGAGGCCAACGCACTGGATTCCCGAGGAACAACATGCCAACGGTTGTTGACAAGACGCTGTTTTCGGACAAGTGTTGCCGAATATTCCTGCTGCACAGGCGGTTGGCAGGGAGCCCTGGTACCATGTGTTCCAGGAGCCTCCCTCCAAGCCATACAAGGGCTCCAACAACGAAAGATGTGGCTTCCTTCAGGCAGCCACACTGCTGAAAAATATGGAGGAGATGAAGGCATTGTATTATGTACAACGCCTTATAGACAATGATACGTCATGGGCCCAGGTCATGACCCCCACCAAGGAGGAAATGGCCTGGTGCCGTAAAGTATTTCCACTTGTCTGGGCCCAGGATCTAAGTACGATCGAAAAGTGGATCATAGAGAGCTATGCTAAGAGAGAGAAAATTATTACTGGCCTAATGGCAGCTGCTGATGGCAAAGGCAGCCTGCCACAGGAAACTCCCCTGCCTCAGAATTCTGAGACAGGTAATGCTAAGGAAAGCGCTCAAAGTCCGGTGGGGAAGGGGCCACTCCCGGGTTTTGATAATACAGTAAATCGCACAAATACAACCCAACTAATGGCAGAAACTGCTCAGGGTGAGGCTTCCACAACTGTGGAAGAGATCATTGAGTATGCCACCTGCAAGTGCAGGAAAGTCAACAAAGAGTGGGCTAAGTTCCTCCTCCCATGGGTGATGAGGCTGAAGGCATTACTGGACCTCCAGATTGTGCGATTCGCACAACTGGAAGGTGAGACCAAAGCCTATAAGACCATGTAACGTACCTCCTCAGTACCTACTGAGACAGCCACAGTTAAAGCCAAATCTCAGTCCTTTGCTGAGATTGTAAAAGAGTAAAGAAAAGCAAAGGAAATACCACAGGAGAACCAGTGGCAGAAGGTGAGGGGGCGAAGGCAACCTCCGAAGAGAACCGTGCTGGTTTACCCAAAGGAGGGGGAATCTCGGTCGGAGGAGACAAAGGCTAAGTTATAATCACTTGATCTGGTGAAAGAGCAGCTCCGCATCAAGAACGTCAGGCAGGTATCTAAGGGAGACGTGCTTCTCGAGGCTGAGGACGAGCAGACGCTTCCAAAGCTGAAGAACGCGCAACGAATGGAAGAGCTTGGACTAAGGGTGGCTGACCCCAAAAAGTGAGGGCCTAAGGTCATCATGTATGATGTGCCGAGGGAATACGACGGTTCTGAATTCATGGAGACGCTTCTTCTCCAGAATTTCAGGGCTACTCAGCTTACAGACGAGGAGCTAAGAAAGAATTCCTCAGTGTGCTTCCACACTGACCCTCGTGATAAGGAAGTCGTCAACCTGGTCTTGGAAGTTACGCCTCTGCTAAGAAGGCTATTGGTGGACTGTGGAACCCTATTCATAAGGTTACAAAGATGCAAAATAAGGGATTATGTGATGCCTACCCGGTGCTATAAGTGCCAGGGGCATGGCCACATAAAGGAAAAATGTAAAGGAGAGCTTGTTTGCCCCCACTGCTCTGAAAAGGGGCACAAGTTCTCTGAGTGTAAAGCCAAGGTAGCCAAGCCTAAATGTGCCAACTGTATGAAGGACAAGTATAAAGATTGCTCCCACCCGGTTGGTTCCTCCGACTGTCCAGTTCATCAGAGGATGATGGCGTTGGAGCTCGACAGGACTCAGTATGACTAGTAGTCGCGCGCTTCTCCGGTTCGGGCAAATTAACCTGCAGAGAGCTGCAGTTCCAACAATGGAACTGCATAAGATTGTGAAGGAGCAACACCTGGACCTGGTGCTGATGAAGGAACCCTATCTGCTCAGAGGGAAAGTGTCTACTCTTCCTGGTCGTTTCGCTCTCTTTGTGGAAAATCCACTAGCAGGAATCTAGGTGTGTAACCCCGAGATAAATTATGTTCCGTTGGAGACTCTTTCTAAGTGACGATTATCTCGTATTTCCAGCCCCAGGATCCGATCGAATTGCATCTAAGTCAGTGCGAGAACATACTGACGAGAGCCAATGATCCCAAGATCATACTTGGTGCGGACATCAACGCCAAGTCGGAACTGTGGAATTCCCCGAGAACGGACAGCTGGGGAGAGGAGGTAATAAGATTCCTCCTGGAGAAAGACATACAGGTGGTCAATAGACCGGGACACGAGGCAAACTATGTGTCCCATGATCATGATACAGAATCATATCTGGATGTTACTGTGGGGACAGCACGTACTGCTGGGAGTATTGGGGACTGGAGAGTCTCGGACGAGGTAGATTCAGACCACAAGAAGATCCTGTTCACCATCCGGATCGATGGGTTCAGACAAACCAGATTCGAACATCCCTGTTTTGTTATGGCTAAAGCGAACTGACCTCTGTTTGACAGAGTGCTGCTGAATTACCTGAATCAGTACAGAGCAGAAAAGCTGCTCATTACTGTAGATCAGCAGGCCGATAGGATAGGGGAAATGGTAATGGCTGCCTGTGATCGGGCCATCCCCAAGACCCAGAGAAAGGTCCCTCACCACCCCTGGTGGGACGATGAATTGGAGCGTAATCGCAGGCAGGTTAAATGTCTGCGAAAGTGCTTCAAAAGAACATATTGCCCTGAGCTTAGACAGCAAGCGGTACAGCAGTACAATGTTGCCAGATCCCAGTACCGACGCTTTTAAGGAAGCAATGACAAACAGCTTGGAGAAAGCTAGTTACAGATAGGGGAAACCAAGACCCCTGCGGACTGGTTTACCGGATGGTGATGGGAAAGGTCAGAGGTACTGAGGTGCTTCCCACCCTTGAGTCCGGTGATCATATTTTGCAGACTCCTGAGGAGATCACAAGGCATCTGCTTGAATAGCTTTTGCCAGATGATACTGCGGTAGGGGAAACCGAGTATCACGAGAGGGTCAGGGCTGAACAGCTATGCCCAATTGAAACTGAACACACTGCACCATTCTCTCTTAAAGATCTGGATGCGACAGTCAGAAGGACGAAACTGAGAAAGGCACCAGGATGCGATGGGATGACGGGGGAAATGCTCCTTCGTGCATATCCTCGTATATGCCATGATATGTTGGATTTGTTCTATGCTTGCCTCTCTGAAGGGAAATTTACATCAGGGTGGAAGAAAGACCACCTTATAGTCATCTATAAGGGTGATGGAACGAACCCGAGATAGGCGAACTCATACAGGCCAATAACGCTTCTTCCAGTAATGGGGATGACGTTGGAGTGCTTCGTAAACCAGAGGCTAATGCAATACCTGGACATCGTCCATGGTATTCACCCTCGCCAGTATGGATTAACAAAAGGGAAGAGCACCAAGATGGCAATCATTGACATGGTCGAACAGGTGAAAACCTACGACCAAACCTATGTCATGGCGATATCCCTTGATATCGCGGGGTGTTTGACAATACTTGGTGACCACAGATTCTGTGGCAACTTCGCTTGTTGGAGTGCCCCGGGAACATCTATGGTCTGATTAAGTCCTTCTTGACTGATCGTAAATGCACCCTAGAAATGGGCTCACATAAAGAAGAGAAGGTACTAACCAAGGGCTGTCCGCAAGGCTCGGTCCTTGGTCCCATATTGTGGAATGTGATCTTTGAGGGGCTGCTTCGGCTGGACTTCCCGCAGGTCTGCATGGTCTTTGGGTATGCAGATGACGGTTTGCTCCTTGTCCCTGCCTGTTCACGGAAAGAACTTGAAGAAAAGACAGATTTGGCTCTATCAATGGTTGAGGAGTGGGTTGGGAGGTTCAAACTGGACCTTTCAGTTGACAAGATCAACTCCATTTTGCTTAAGGTGTCATCCTGGAAAGTCATCTGGCTTTCTATGCTCATGTCCACTACGTGGTGAACAAGGCTGTCACAATGTTTCACTGGTTAAGGGTGGTAGCGCCTGCAAACTAGGGGCTCGGATACCGGATGTTAAAGATGATGTACAAGTCTGTCTTCCTGCCCATCCTCACGTACGTGTGTGGGGTGTGGTATCCGGAGGTGGAGCGAGGCAATGGCAAAAGAGCTATTAACAGTGCTCAAAGAGCTGCACTTTTGGAGAACACAAAGGCTTATAGGACAACTTCTAGCGATGCTCTCCAGCTTATTGCTGGAGAGATCCCTCTGGATCTGTTAGTGGTACAAATAGGCACTATCTCACGAAGGAGAAAGCGAGGAGTCATTCCCACAGTGGAAGTGATAGAAATGAAAGAAGCCACTCTAACAGCTTGGCAGACCAGATGGGACCTTAGTACCAAGGGTCGTCGGACATACGGTTTGTTTCCTAGTGTAAGGGAGAGACTTAGACTCGAGAAGTGGCTCGAAGTGGGTCACTAACTCGCCCAGTACTTGACCGGACAAGAAAACATCTGTGCTAAGTTGTCCTCCCTGGGCCTTGTGGGGGATCCCATGTGTGTGATGTGTGGCGTGGAAGATACCTCCACCCATGCTCTTGATTGCTCCAAAATAGAGGATATGAAACTGAAATTTGAGGAAACTCATGGACCTCTCCGTCTCGGGCCCATGCTTCGGAACAGGGACAAGACCAGCAACCTGTTGCGATATCTAACAAGGGTCGGAAAAAGAAGAGAGGATATTGACATCTGGTGGTCTGGCCCTAGGTTGAGTAGGGACCTGGACATGTCGGAGGTAGACAGCGGGAGAGATGAGACTGGGATAGATGCTGTGAATCTCAATGGGTGATCACATCTTCTCAGTCGTAGTCTTGGATGATGGGGGTGGCCCTGTTAACACCCCACTAACCTTGGATGAAACAGAACAACATCCTGTAAGGATACATCGGAAAACCCCTTGTGCACCCCCTCCAGGACAGAAGCAAGGTTGAAAAGGGAACAAGAACTACCCAGGTCTACGTCTATAACGCGAGTTATAGACCTAGAACCACACATGTCAAGTGGACAAGGTTCTCAAGAGCGAGAACCATCTGGTTGGCTGTGTACGTGGAGTCCTGTGATTTTTGTATGGGAAGGCTTTGCTCATGTTACTTGTAACATGAGCAAGCTTAAACGTGATAGCAGACGAAGAACAGTCTGCGCCATGTCCCGTGCCAGAGAGGTATGGTCAACGGGGGTACCCGTGGAGGAGGTATGGACCGATCAGCCACGGAATACCGAAGTTGAGAGGGATGTCTTCCTACATAAAGTGCTCTAGAGGAAATCGATGACAACACCAAAAGAAGCCAAAACGATTGAAATTGACTGGCTGGATGAAAAGAACATGGTGGATGCCGCTGTACAGGCTTGGCCTGCACAGTCGGATCCAAGTGACCCACAATGGCTGTACAAGTAGCTGATCAGGGGAGCGATGCTAACAAAGTTGGAAGATCCGACAACATTGACATCTGCCCTTGCTCTTGCTAGGATGGAGACCGTAGACAGGCTTGTCGCCAAGGCAGGCCTGCCAACTAAACCTGAAGAGTTGGTCACTCTGATTAAAGAATGTTTCTGGCGTAGGGGTGAAATATTCATTGAATCTGACGCACTTCAGGATGCCATCCGCACATACGGGAGGCGTACCTTTGATTACAGTAAGCCTTATAATGGGTACACTGTGGTCAGGTACTAGTTCTTCTCTTGGGATGGCATTCTACCACCGGTTTGGATACACCACGTAGATGTGACAAGCCCCTCCCTTGGGAGGGGCCTGGCCGGGTGGAGGAAGGATCTTTGAGGAATGATCGATGAGTTTGGGAATCTCTCGATCGCGATGAAGCAACACAAGGTGTTGGAAAACTGAATTCCTTCCCATTGAGCCTCCAACCACCTGGCCAGTAGCAAATACACTGATTAAGACAAACCCGATTATGATGACATGCTGCTGAGCAATGCTCAGGCATACTTTTATTGAGCTGACAAAGTTGATTGCACCTGTATGTTTTTTAATCTGTTGGACAATTGTAAAGCGGAAAAGAGCGCGGCGATGGTTTTTATTGTGTGTGTGTGCATGAGTGCCATTACGGAGTGCAGTTTTGAGTTTTAGATACAAGCTCTTTGCATCAGGGGGCGAGGTGGAGGGGGATGTTACTGGTTACCGGATATCCCCCGAAACTTAGTCCGGCACAACCCAGGTGCACTGAGCCAAGAAGGCAGTTATGGGGATACCGTCATGCTTAACTTCAAACGAGTCAGGATTTGTGCAGTCGCGAATAGTAGTTGTGTGAGTGAGTAGTTTAGTTGTAGTGTTCTTGTACATTTTTCGGACAGCATGACGGTTTCAAAATTGTAAAGTTCCTGGTGATTACCTGAGATCAAAAGAGCTGATTTAGCTTTTTGTTTGTGGGGGCTAAAGTAGCTTGGCTAGAAAGTACTGCTCCAGGTATGACCTTTTAATATGTATCGGCCACCTGGAGGGGAGGTTTGGCGAGGCTAGCGCCGGTTCCACCAGGAACTTTGCCTTCCCTTCAATAGACTGGCACACAAGGCAACCTACGTGTCCCCTGCCTACGATACGGGATTGTATCTTGACGTTACTGTAGCGACTGCGTGTGCTGCTGGAAGTATTGGGGACTGGAGAGTCTCAGACGAAGTAGACTCTGATCATAAAATGATACTGTTCACCATCCAGGGTAATGGCATTATACAAACCAGGTTAGAACGCCCTCGATATGTCACAGCTAAGGCGGACTGGTGTCTGTTTGACTGAGTGCTGCTGGAGTACCTGAATAAGTACAGAGCAGAAAAGCTCCTTGTGTATGTGGATCAACGGGCTTATATGATAGGGGAAATAGTAATGGCCGCCTGTGATCGGGCCATCCCCAAGACCCAAATAAAGGTGCCTCATCACCACTGGTGGGATGACGAACTAGAACAACACCGAAGGCAAATTAAATGTTTGCGGAAACGTTTCAAAAGAATATATCGCCCTGATCTAAGGCAGTATATGGTACAGCAGTACAATGTTGCCAGAGCTCAATAACGGAGAATCCTTAGGAAGAAGCGACAAATAGCTTGGAGAGAGCTTGTCTCGGATAGGGGAAACCAAGACCCCTAGGTACTGGTTTACCGGATGGTGACGGGCAAGATCAGAGGCTCTGAGGTGCTTCCTGCCCTTGAGTCGGATGATCATTTCTTGCAGACACCCGAGGAGATCACTCGGCATCTGCTGGAAAATTTTTTGCCAGATGATACTGAGGTAGGGGAGACCGAGTACCATGAGAGGATCAGGGCAGAACAGCATAGCCCAATTGATACAGAGTATACGGCATCTTTCTCTTTAAAAGACCTTGATGCGATAGTCAGAAGGACTAAATTGAGAAAGGCACCAGGGTGCGATGGAATGTCTAGGGAAATGCTCCTTCGTGCATGTCCTCTAATACACCATGATATGCTGGAACTGTTTAACGATTGTCTATCTGAAGGAAAATTTCCCTTAGGGTGGAAGAAATACCTCCTTATAGTTATCTATAAGGGAGCTGGGAAGAACCCAAGAAAAACCAACTCATATGGGCCAATAACGCTTCTCCCAGTAATGGGGAAGACATTGGAGCGCCTCGTAAACCAGAGGCTGATGCAAAACCTGGACATTGTCCATGGTATTCATCCTCGCCAGTATGGGTTTATGAAAGGGAAAAGTACCGAGATGGCAATCGTGGACATGGTAGAACAGGTGAAAACCTACGACCAAACATATGTTATGGCGATATCCCTGGATATCGCAGGAGCTTTTGACAATGCTTGGTGGCCGCAGATTTTGTGGCAACTTCGCTTGCTAGAGTGCCCCAGGAATATCTATGGACTGATCAAGTCGTTTCTGACCGATCACAAATGCGCCCTGGAAATGGGCTCGCATAAAGAAGAGAAGGTGCTTACCAAGGGCTGTCCGCAAGGGTAGGTCTTTGGTCCAATATTATGGTACGAAAAGAAATAGAGGAAGAGACAGATATGGCGCTGTCTATGGTAGAAGAATAGGCTGGGAGGTTCAAAATGAACCTCTCAGTGGAAAAGATCAACACCATTCTTCTTAAGGGCAACCTTAAGCGGAATTCTGTGATCAGGTTAAGGGGCAGAGTAATCAGAATGGTCATCGAGATGAAATATCTCGGCGTCATCCTGGAAAGTCGTCTGGCGTTCCATGCCCATGCCGCTATGCTGTGAATAAGACCGTTATGTTTCACCGGCTCAGGGCGGTTGAACCTGCAAACTGAGGGCTCGGCTACCGGACGTTGAAATTAATTTATAAGTCTGTGTTCCTACCCATCCTCACGTAGGCGTGTGAGGTGGGGTACCCAGAGGCGGAGAGGGTCCATGGTAAGAGAACTATAAACAGTTCTCAAAGAGCTGCATTTCTGTGGGATTACAAAAGCCTATGGGACGACTTCTAGTGATGCTCTTCAGCTTATTGCTGGAGAGATCCCTCTGGATCTGTTAGTGATACAGATGGGTACAATCTCTCATAGGAGAAGATGGGGAATCATTTCCCCGGTGGAACTTAGAGAAATGAAGGAAGCCACATTAACAGCTTGGCAGACCAGATGGGACCTCAGTATCAAGGGTCGCTTAATGCACGGTTTGTTTCCGAGTGTAAGGGAGAGACTGAGATTGGAGAAGTGGCTCGATTTGTGTCACTACTCCGTCCAGTACTTCACCGGTCATGGAAACTTCTGTGCGAAGTTATCCTCCCTGGGCCTTGTTGGGGACCCCATGTGCGTTGTGTGCGGCGTGGAGGATACCTCCACCCATGCACTTGAATGCCCCAAAGTAGAGGACCTTAGAATGGAATTTGAGGGAACCCATAGACCTCTCCATTTCGGGGGCATGCTCCGGGACAGGGACACAATCAGGATTCTGTTACAATATCTTACTAGAATTGGAAAAAGAAGAAAGGAATTTGACGTTTGGTGGTCCGGCCCTTGGTTGAGTAGGGACCTGGACATGTCGGAGGTGGACGACGGGTAAGATGAGACTGGGATAGATGCTGCGAACCTTCATGGGTGACCACATATTCCCAGTCATAATCTTGGAAGAAGGGGGTGGCCCCTCCAACCCCCTACCACACACGGAACTCACAGAACAAACACATGTGATGGTACATGGGAGTACCCACTGTGTATCCCCCTCCAGGATAGAAGCAAAATCGAAAAGGGAACAAGAGCTACCCAGGTCTACGTCTATAATGAGAGTTATAGACCTAGAACCACATAGAACAAGTGGCCAATGTTCTCAAGAACAGGAACCACCTGGTTGGCCGTGTACATGGGGCCCGGTGGTGTTTGTGCGGGAAGGCTTTGCTCGTTTTACTTGTAACATGAGCAAGATCAAACGCGATAGCAGACGAAGAACAGTCTGTGCCATGTCCCGAGCCAAGGAGGTATGGTCAACAGGATTATCAGTGGAGGAGGTATGGACCGATCAGCCACGGAATACCGAGGTTGAGAGGCAAGTCTTCCTCCATAAGGTCCTCACGAGGAAATCAATGGAAACACCTGAGGAAGTGAAAACTGTTGATATTGATTGGCCGGATGGCAAGAACATGGTGGATGCCTTAGTACAGGCTTGCCTTGCACAGTCGAATCCAAGCGACCCACAGTGGCTGTACAACGAGATAATCAGGGGAGCGATGTTGACAAAGTTGGAAGACCCAACAACGTTGACATCTGCTCTTGCCCTTGTAATAAGGAATATGGAGGGGGGACAGGGTTCTATTCCCTAAGATGGAGACCATGGACAGGCTTGTCGTCGCCCAGGCAGGCCTGCCAACCAAACCAGTGGAGTTGGTCACTCTGATTAAGGAATGCTATTGGCGTAGGGGCGAAAGATTCGATGAATCTGACATCCTTCAGGATGCCATCCGTACATACAGGAGGCGTACATTTGATTACAGTAAGCCCTTCAGTGGGTCACTGTGGTCAGGTACTAGTCCTTCACCTCGGAAGGCATCCTACCAACAGTTTGGATACGCCACGTATATGTGACAAGTCCCTCCCTTGGGAGGGGCCTGGCCAGGTGGAGAGAGGATCTGGGTGGAATGATCGGAGAGTTTAGAAACTCTCGATCTGGGATGGAGCAGATAAGGAATAGGAAACCGGATTCTTACCCATCGAGCCTCCAGCCACCTGGCCAGACAAAATACCGAATAAGACAATCCTTGCAAAGACGTGATGTGTCAGAGCAAGGCTCTGGCATTATTTTACCGATCATGACAAAGTTGTATGTACCTGATTGTTTTATTATGTTGGACAATTGCAAAGCGAAATGTGAGCAGCGATGGTTTTGTATGTGTCAGTGTGTGCATGAGTGCCGTTACGTAAAGCAGTTTTGAGTATAGAAACAAGCTCCTTGCATCTGGTGGCGAGGTGGAGGGGGATGTTACTGGTTACAGGATATCCCCCTAAACTAAGCCCTGCACAACCCAGGTGCACTGAGCCGAGAAGGCAGTTATGAGAATACCTTTATGCTTAATTTCAAACAAGTAAGGATATGCACAGTCGCGGAAAGTAGTTAGTTTGTGTGAGTGAGTAGTTTAGTGTAGTTTTCTTTTTACATTTCGGACAGCACGGCAGTTTCAAAATTACAAAGTTCCCGGTGGTGACCTGAGATCAAAAGAGCCGATTTTATCTTTCGTTTGTGGGGGCTAACTAGCTTGGTTAGAAAGTAGCACTCCAGGTATGACCTTTTAATATGTATCGGCCACCTGGAGGGGAGGTTTGGTGAGGCCAGCGCCAGTTCCACCAGGAACTTAGCCAACATTACGTGAGGAGTAAAAAAATATAACATTTTTCTGTTTCAAAACTGCTATTGAAGAAAATTGTCAACTCCTTTATGTACTTATTAGTGAAAATGTTTATTGTGAATGATCTGTAATTTTGTTTCAGATGTGATGACTGCTAAACTATTGTTGAAATTACTATTATTTGAAATGTTGAGAATATTTTATGTTTACTTGTTATGTTGAAGTGAGATTTGTTTCAGAAGTTTCCTGTCCTGCCATAATGTTGTTATTGTTGATAAATTGTATTGTATGTTAGGTTACCTGCCGTCAGTCAGTTCAGCCAGTTGGTTAGTCAGTCAGTTCAATTATTTTGTTTATTATGTTGCACTTTAAATTGTTAGTAAGTATTTCGCAAAAATTTGTAATTTTGGCTTAACACTTTAGTGGGGTATCAGTAAGGGTTTGCCCTTACAGTAGTGCCAAAAACACTGTTCTTGATTTGTTAATTTATTTTAATGCCAGTTTATGTTTGAAAGGAAAAGTAAATATTTTTATTTGCCTTAATTCTCTGTATTATCATTTTTTCTTCAAGGTTTGGAAAAGAAAATAGGAAAACAGATTTATGATAATAATAAGCTGAATTAATTATTTATATCCAAACAAAGATTGATTCAGTTATTTTCAACATCTTTATTAATATTTTCATCAACAAACTGAAATTAGCATTTTGATGGTCACATATATGAACTCATTTATAATTTTTCGCTGTTGTCATAATTTGCCAACATTACTGGCTAGACGAACTCCATAACCTTAGCCAGCTTGCTAAGAGGTTAATTTTTTTATCGATGCCAATTGCCGCCAAGTTCAAATCTACAATTAAACTTAAAAACTGTTTGTTATGAGTGAATGTTACTAAGGAACCAAGGAGAGGAGTTCAAAAGAGAGAGTCTGTTCTACATAATGGAGAAGGACGGTACGCTAGTGCGATAACTCCGAGAGAGGACGCCTGGTTATCTACGAGGACAGACGACGAGATGATGTCAGATGGACGTAGCAGAGGCTGCGACTGGAGTCGTATTATTCTAGGGGAGACGACAAGTCAGTGAGATACCGATATCCCTTCCAGACGATAACGGCAGACCTGCAGCCATTACTGAGGCATTATCACACGACTGCAAATTGTGGCAACATTCAACAACACACCCACACTTACACATTTCGACAGTAGTTAATGAATTCACAAGTTCAATCGTCTTCTAAAGACTGTTGCCCAAAGACAAAAATATTGTAAAATAACTGATCCCGTCTGAACTCATACACAATATACATCTAGTTGTCATCAGTACTATAATTCTAGTATTACGTTTAAAGCTAACATGTTATTACTATTTATCAGCAAGAAGAGCAGTGAAAATACAGATAATGTTTTGCCGTGGGAATAATTGTACACAAGGCTAGTTTCACAAGTTTCGTTTGTGAGATAGACTACTGTCGCCGGCAGGTATCTGAGCACATGAGCTCCCTAGTCGCAAGGGGGTTTCCACTTTCTCCGGCTACCCCGTTACAACGCCTCCCTTCCCCTCCCTAGTCGCAAGGGGGTTTCCACTTTCTCCGGCTACCCCGTTACAACGCCTCCCTTCCCCTCCCTAGTCGCAAGGGGGTTTCCACTTTCTCCGGCTACCCCGTTACAACGCCTCTCTTCCCCTCCCTAGTCGCAAGGGGGTTTCCACTTTCTCCGGCTACCCCATTACAACGCCTCCCTTCCCCTCCCTAGTCGCAAGGGGGTTTCCACTTTTTCCGGCTACCCCGTTACAACGCCTCCCTTCCCCGCGCTGAGACCCACCCAGATATAGTCCGTTTCATATAAGTTCTCTCAAATTTGACAGTTCTAGGTAAGTAGTGCCTATGGCATCTGGGTGGCTATGCATCCTTTCTCCACAGTTGAACCGTCATTGAAGGTGGCTGTTTGAAAACAAACACCATGTGACTGACAGTATTTGTAAACAAACAACATATCACTGCCTGTTTTTGTAAACAAACTGCAGGTGCCTCCTCCCAAATGATTTTTAGAAGCGGTGAATGGTTGTTCAAGCAGTTGCAGGTTGGTAACAATCCCATTTTTTTTTAGTTTATAAATATTTTATGTAAATTGCTAACAGCTCATGTAATAAGTCTATAAACTGATAATTTTTTACTTTGCAGGAAATTTGTAACCAGGATGCACGAAAATGATTTTGTATTTTGGCTGTCAAGTTAATAAGACATTTTACTGTTTCTAATATACGGTACTCGAAATATATTAATGACAATTATTCTTGTCACACTTACCTGAGGAAAGCTCTTGCAAACATAACAATTTCGCATGGTTTCCACGACCAAATACCAAGATCCCCCTCCCCCCTCAGGAATGCACAAATAAATAAATACCGCCCCGCCCCATCACTCTCCTTATTTTCAAAGACAGCACACATTATTACATACAGGCTATGCCTACTATTGCATTAAAAGTACATAATTCAGCTTTGTGGTATGATATGACAACAAACTCTGTACAGCCTGATACTTTTACGGTGGTTATAATTCTCAGGATGTTAAAGAAAGTAGGTAGCCAAAATAACGTTTAAGCAAATGTTACTTAATTTCAGGAATTTTAATAACTCTCATTTAGTAACTCAAATGTTAAGTATTGCAGGTCTACATACAAAATATTTTAATAACTTTTCTCAAATACCTACATGTTCAGATTGTCATGCTGCAAATAAAAACTTATTTCTGACTAACTCAGTATTGATATTTACACTGAAGTTTAGTAGCACAACCTCCCTTCTCAAAATTGTGAATACAGCCCTAGGCTTGTTCTCTGATACCTAATGAAAAACTGTATTTCAGTTCTGAGATGTTACAAAGCGCTTTAGAGAAGCAGATGTGACCTACAGTAACAATATATCAAACGAACATGTTACTTACACACTAAAACGATGCTCCACCTACTCAGGATTGAAGACATCATAAAGTTCATTTTCCTTAGTTATTAATTTTGGATGTTGCAGTTCCTGCTGATGCATTAGACACTTCTTTATGAAGTTGGCGCACCTTCGTTGGGTGCTTAAATTGAAAGAATTTTGTTTGATAAGTATGTTGTAATTTACTTGATATCAAAACGTTGTCTTTCTAACGTAAATCCTGTTTATGTGAATTATTCTTCTGTTATTCTTAAAATATTCTTAACAACGTATGTTAAAAACATACAAGCGCTTTAAATTTGCAAAACAAAAATGCTCAAAATGTTTATGAAAGACTCCAACGTTGACACCTACATGCCATTATGTTACTTTCAAATACAGCCTTTAAAAACAGGAAAATTCTTTAAATTTATTTGCTAACAAGTATCCCTGCCTAACAAGCTTGACAAATATTATAAATACAATCTAAAAAAATATACAAGTGATACAACTTACAAGTTTGTATGGCCAGTAAGCTTTACATTTTGAAACCCTACAGAAACAGAGTGTTAGAGTTTCAATCAATAATAACACAGAGAAATGTTTATATCAATGAAATGTATATATTTCCCAATGATATATAATATTATTGTACGATAACCCAATGAAATATAACCCAATGAAGGTATCATCTTTATTTTAATTCAAGGGAAAAAGGAAAAAGTGAGTAGTGTTGAGGGGGGGGGGGGGGGGGGCTTTAGTTTATCGTCTTTCGTGAGACGGGATTATTTTGATGTTCTTACGATGTCGGAATCACATAGCCCCAACGCGTACGTCACGACGGCCAACAGCCAATGAAATACAAGATAGATTATCATAAGTCCGACCAATTCTGTCGTCCAACCAGAAATTTTGGATTAGAAATTATTTATATTCTTCATCGTGTCATGCGGCACGATGCACAGAATGTACAACATTGCAAAATGAAATTGTATTGCAAGCTTCCCTTACAATGGTAAATACCAGGTTAAAAGAAAAATAAATTGAAACCTACTGTAGCTAACTCTTAAATATAATAATTTTACTTTTGCATGCATTAGTGATACCAATTTATCACCATTATGTATTACAAAGTTCCCTCTTGTTCACCGCCTTTGAGACTAACGTAGCCTATCAGCGCCTTCAAAATAGTTAGGTTAAATGTCGAGAGCATGGTGTCTGTTGTGCTGTAAATTCAAGTAGTCACATTGAAATGTGTCGTGGTTGCGTTTTTGGTCGTGTCGTGCTGTGTTGGTCGGGCTATGTGATTTTGGCATGAGTGTGTGGCATTTTGAGTTGCATATAGTTTTGATGGAGCTCAGTAGAAAATTTTGCTCGTATGGAAATAACATTTAAATTATTTAACTTCCAAAATTATAACTTTAATGAAAATACAAAACGCGATACATTAGTCGGCGTTCGTATTCGTACATATGCAGCAATATATACACGCACACACTTTGACCGAAGTTAACCTTACACTTGAATTTACGATGTAGACAAACAAATATTATCCACTCACTACAAAATTGTGCAAAGTGCGGCATTTTTCAGGCCACGTGAATTTCAATAATTATAGTAACGGTTTACAAATACATTTGCAAAACACGCAAACTTACTGTTGTAACCTCTTGAACACGTGTTTTTCTATGGCAATCCTTGCGAGTTTACGTCACAACAAAATCACGTTTGTTCGTCACTAGCATTAAATATTTTATTTGCAAAATCATTCAGTAAAATCAACACTGCGCACGTTTCCTGATACAAATGAACGTAAACTTATATTAGGAAATCATATTCGTGTCACTGCATTGTGGAAGGCGGTTAGGGAAATGGCGGAACGAGCAATTTTAACGACGTGCCGATTAATATTACATTTCACTCAACAAAACGTACTACAACGGTACCTACAACCATGTTTGGAGAAAGCAAATAAATAATTAACTGCCGATTAAATATTCCGACAACACCAATAAGATATTCGTATAATAAACACGAGGAAAAAGGCGCACGCACAACTGCCTTCACCGAGCTGGAAACATAAACATGGCTAGCCATTGGTTGGAAACGTTTACTGTTCGTATGTGTCCACATACTCTGTCATAAATGCTGAACGTGTTTTTAAAGTCCCGTTACTAATAGCCAAGAAAATTTAATATTGTTTTAGAAACATTTTAAAGCCACAAATGTTGTAAGTATAATTAAGATTTTAAATTACAACTTTAAGTTCGGAGTACTATTTTCTTCCAAAGACATCATCAAAATAGCCAACCTAACAATACGAATCCCGCAGTAGTTCATCAGCTGATACAGTACTGTAGGAGCGAGAGCATTTACTGTTTACATAGTGTGTAGGTTGGCCACATTGTCTGTCAAATTTAGACCACTTATATGAAATGGACAATACCTGCCGGTATCAGTGTATACTCATCCAGCGGAATTTCACTATATCCCGGTTGCACTTGAACTTTCCTTGTGCTTGTGTTCGAGTTCACCTACCTATCTTGCTTCATCGCCTTCAAAAGTATGTCGAAGCTGTCACGTCTAATCCAAACCTACGTCGTCCTCTGGAGGGGCGAGGGGCCAGCTGGGTTCACTTTGCCCCTGGCCCTATTCCGTGAGGGGCCAGCTGGGTTCACTTTGCCCCTGGCCCTATTCCGTGAGGGGCCAGCTGGGTTCACTTTGCCCCTGGCCCTATTCCGTGAGGGGCCAGCTGGGTTCACTTTGCCCCTGGCCCTATTCCGTGAGGGGCCAGCTGGGTTCACTTTGCCCCTGGCCCTATTCCGTGAGGGGCCAGCTGGGTTCACTTTGCCCCTGGCCCTATTCCGTGAGGGGCCAGCTGGGTTCACTTTGCCCCTGGCCCTATTCCGTGAGGGGCCAGCTGGGTTCACTTTGCCCCTGGCCCTATTCCGTGAGGGGCCAGCTGGGTTCACTTTGCCCCTGGCCCTATTCCGTGAGGGGCCAGCTGGGTTCACTTTGCCCCTGGCCCTATTCCGTGAGGGGCCAGCTGGGTTCACTTTGCCCCTGGCCCTATTCCGTGAGGGGCCAGCTGGGTTCACTTTGCCCCTGGCCCTATTCCGTGAGGGGCCCTGCGTGATTGAAATCAAAAGAAATGGCCCGGCATTCGTGGCTAATTAAAGTAACTGAAAATAACTTCTGATTTTAACAGCCGATACGATCAAATTTTACGCACATTGGTATTCTTCACTGACTGACTCCCCCCCCCCCTCCCCCCCCAGTCGTGCTATCGTGGTAAAGTGAGAACTTTTTGAAGCTGTTTAATATGACATAATAACCAATAAATACATTTAACTATGGCCTTGAAGTTATGGTTTTGGGCATGGTAAATGTACACACTGAGTTTATTACTCACATGACAGGGTTTACATTAACAAGTGGTGGAAGGATATAAATTGGTTGAAAGAAAAAAATAACTAGGGCTTCAAAAGTGCTCACTTGACCGTGAACAGCCTACTGGACAGTACCACGGTAAGATATTATGGTTATACCATCTACCTCTGAGTAAAGGTTATACTGTGTGCAGCCCCGTCCAATACTACAGCGATGAGGAGGACAATAATGACTATGGAGATTACGATTATATCGCAATGACAATGATATCGCAATGACGATAACTATTTTGACGATAACAATGATGACGGTGATGGTGATATGTGCGGCACAATGATTCATACAAGTTTCTGCAAGATCTGCTACCCGAGCCTGCATGCAAGCAGGTATGGAGGTTTCTATGGAACGACTTGGCACACGACACTTGCTGGCGCACAGGTACATGCGAGTGCATTTGTTTTGATCACACTTGTTGAAATGTGGCTCTGGGACGGTCTTGACTAACGGCTTCTGCACTATCTGTTGATGCACGCAGAACAATTGTTTCAATGTGGTAACTGTGACGTTTCGTCTGTGTGCGAATCAGTAGGGGATACGCCAGGGAATGCTCCATTTCATAAATCTTTTCCCGTCTCTCATGTAAGAGAAACTACTTCTCTGCAGTGAACGTGATTCCCATCCTTGAGAAGTAATAACGCATGACGACTGATGAGGTGAGTCGTTACCACGTACGTATTATAACAGCGAAGCTGCTTGATGCGAACGTCAAACGGACTGGGGAACACACGAGAGGCCACAGGCGACTGAGGTACCTACTCAACTGTCAAAACCCATGTCTTCTGTGTAGCGCGAAATTTCGTGACACCATTGAAGTATTTAATTACACACAAGGCACAAATTGCAGACGTGTAACAGTGCAGTTTGTATTTCGCCCATAAACTATTACGTCAGTCAATTCACTGGAAAACGCATATCTCCAAAAGTCTGGAGTTCCCTAAAAAAAAGTATCCCCGTTCAGTAAAAAGTTTTATTTACGCCCTGCTTTTTTTTTTTTTTTTTTTTAAATAAACAAATATTTTCGGTGTAATTTTCACATAACGCTTTCAGGTATAGCATCAGTAGACTACAATATTGTTTACTTATGTTTAATGGCATTATCGTTGTTTCTGAAAATAATATTACCACTACCATCACCCTCGCTTTGACGGGCTGAAATTCCCGCCTTGTACGAAACTTTCCACTGAAGAATGCTCACCACCAGTTAGAAAAGAGCGGCTCTTAACGAGGTCTTGAGATACCAACTGTAAAAAATGTGTATGAAAACTGGCAGCAGTCGGCTGAATCTTCCACGGAACAGTCCGTAGCAGCGGTCATGCGAGCTTGCGTGGAAACTTGCATCTTTGCACACGGGCTTCAGAGAGGTCATAAAACCATAAACCAAGTCTCATCGGCCAGCGGTGCTGTTACCTGGACAAGCCCTAGTGTCAGTTCCCTTCCCAGACAGCGTACACGCCTGGAATTGTCGAACTGTACTCACTTGATGAAAGGCATCGAACTGCGAATAGTCTTATAAACAGTTTTGGCCCCGATCGCGTGACAGCTACCTATTCGCGGGGCCCTTGAAGATGTCAACGACGATATCTGAACGAGGTATGTGTTTTCTGTTTTCTACGTTACTTAATTCTGGTTTTTGATCGACCGCTCTTCCATGCAGTAATCGCATCTCCTTAAATAGCTAGGAATAAAATTCGTAAATTATAACGCATAAGTACATTCCGCGGCGTTAGCTCAAAATACATAACTTTTTTCCTTAAATTCGTGATGTTCTTAATTTTGTATTAACATTTTAGGAAGGTGCTTTTTAAGAACACAGTAAGGTAACATTGTTTAAATGTGCAATGCTCAAGCAAAATTTCTTGAAGCTTCGCAACTCCACAGGAATATTTTTGCATATGTATAAATGCTGTCCTTTTTCAAATATCTTGGTCCCCAAAACACTTACACAAAAAAAAAAAAAAAAGGTAAAAAAATTTAAATTTTGACGCGCAAGTTTATCAGTTTCAATAACCAAATATATTTTAGCTGGTCTATCCGATTTACAAAATAATAATTTTAGAAATAAAACGTATGCACTTCGTTGAAAGGCAGCAAAAGACTGGTTCTTCCACTTACAAACCGGCAACTGCCTCTCTTTAAAACTGGCTAAAATTAGTACGCTGACGTATTTTTGCTTTGTGGGCATTACATAAAAACTGAAATAATAGTTTTGACTTACATTTTGTTCCGAGTCATTAGCTTTCAGTGATTTCAGAAACGAAAGTGATGATCTGGTTTTCAATGTTTGTAAATTAGCCATGACAGCAGAAAGGTAATGAATTAATTTAATTTGTACGTTAAAATATGTTTTCACACGGACGTTGAACACTTCGTCACGAAGGGGTAAAATTTATATGGGAATTGTGGGTAAAGAGGACAAGCAAACTATTACATGCGGTGAATTCGAACACAGTTTTAGATTTGTGGAGAAACGTGTACCAACATTTCGGAACGTATTTATGAAAATTAAACCCTAACCATAAACGAAACCAGTTATTTTTAGTAGTTCCCTAAATTAAGAAGAAAAAAAGTGGTTCATAACGTACACTAAAATTAAGTAGACCTATTTCCATTAACTCAGTCATCGCCAGTGCAGTTGTGGAAGTCGCATAATCACCTATGAACGTGTTTGTTTAAATTTCCAACTTTAATCCTGTCCACTCATTTGTGTGAATAAAATACGCATACTTTGACTAATTTTAATATACTCAAATTGCATTAAAACGAAGTTAGAGGAAGTGTATAAAAGTTATAAAGCACACTTGCTTATAGTAAAATCAGGTTCTAAACTGAAATCCTACCGTTGTTTTTTATATAGACCGTTCAAGTTAACGTGAGCACTTTTGAAGCCCTAGTTACGTTTTTCTTTTTACCAATTTATATACTTCCACCACTTGTTAATGTAAACCCCGCCATGTGAGTAATAAACACAGTGTATACATTCACCATACCCAAAACCAAAAGTCCGAGTCTACAATGGAAGATATTAATTGCTTATTATGTGTGACGAAACAGCTTCAAAAAGTGCTAACATTGCCGTGAACGGCCAATAGTGCTATTGACAGGGGAAAAAAAACGAATGTTGAACACTGAGCGTGACTGTTGAGCAGCTCACATGCGCACTTTACCGATATCCCCTCTATGGTTCAGAGATGAGACTTGCAATTGTCACGCTTGCTTGCTCTCTCTCTCGGGCGTTCCTCTCGACGAACGACGCCCTCGCTATCTGTGGGCGGCCAGCCGAACTATCTCGCAGTTGTATTGACTCGCCGTCTGCGCGGCCGTGACTGTGACGTCATGAGTGCGGGAACGAGGGTGAGTAAGTCAACTCACGATCGCTTTAGTACTTAAGCACGCTTTGAATTTGCACGTCGCTGCCGCCACCTAGCAACAGCATCAGCAAACTAAATCTGATTTCATCGCAGTGCCTCTGGACGGAACACGTGGGCATGAAAAAAGGCGTAGCCACAAATTCCTTAAAACAAAAAAAAAAAAGGGGGAGGGGGCAGGGTTTTTTACTGATCGATGTCAAACCATAAGATAAAATTGGAAGTTACACCCCCCCCCCCCCTAAATCTTTCTCCATAGACTTCCCCAATGAAGCCTTTTGTCCCAGAGCCCCGGCATGCATAGTCGATTCACGGTTTCTTCACACTTTTTCAATCAAAACTTCGAAAAATCTCACCATGTATGACGTGTTTGCTTGTTTCTTAAATATCCCATGGTTCACAAGCGTTTTACACTTTTTTAATGTAAAAGTACCTCGTATGTGATAAAATTAAACTTTGATGTAACTTATATATAATCTATAAATAGTATTGCTTCATTCATAATTAATACCAATATAAGTCAGACAATGGGAAAACAGTTGTGGGGTAATACCTAGTAAGAAATAGTTAATACGTAAAATATTATTACACTAAGTGCGCACGAATGTGGTGCGTTATGGCTTTGGTGTAATTTTCTATTGGCTGTTCGCGGTAAAATGAGCACTTTTGTAAGCCTTGCTTAAGATCTGCTTGTTTGTATGTTGTGTATCCCTCCGTCTTATGTAAAAATTAAGATTCTCGTGGATCTCATCACTCTATTCATGCGTCGGTCAAGTGAGGACGTGAAACTATTAGAAAAGTAAGTATTTCACAAATCTGTTCATTTTTACATTTCGATGCATTAAAAAAAGGACAGAAAGCGAAAGAAATTAATTAAGTAATAACAGATCGTTACCTAACCCTTATATTCGACGTTGATATGGAACTACTTTCCATCCATCGTTACCAACTTTACTGGGCGCATGTCACTCAGTGCGACCGTTAAACTATAGCAGGTAGGAACAGTAGCATTTTTCTAAAGTTGATTTCAAAAGAGCTCAATTTATTGTGAACAGCCTTTAGATTCGGTTAAGGTTTACTCTAATCATTTTAGGAACAAAACGAAATTTCTTATGGGGATTTTAGCATAAGGACAATTTCCACCGCTAGGTGCGCAGTGTTCCAATAGAAAACTTTTAATTAAAATGATAAGCTACGCGAATAATAAAACACAAACATTTTGCATAGTTGCGAAATTAGTTTATATTTTATTTATGATTATTGCAAATATCCTTTGCTTTAACGTAGAAAATAGAGAAAATCTGGTTCCTTGCCGACACTAGCGCTTGCCTAGTGGCGAAAAGTTTCCCTTTGATAAACTTTGAACATTGAACTTTTCAACCTGTAGTAGAAGTAAACTTAATTCGGTTAAGCTTTGTTCGCATAAGGCGGACGAATATTCTGGAAGTAAAACTTTATCAGGGCTTCAGGAAAGTTAGCAGTAACCACGAATGGAGTACATACGCAGTAAGATTAAATATACAGTTCATGCAAAGTATTAGTAAAGTGACAATCTCTCAATTTGTTATTCTAGAAGTAAAAATCACTACACGAAGAGTTTTTACTTAAATTAAAACAGTTTCGGTTGAATAGCGTTGTTTTATCATTAAGGCGTTTTAATATTATTATTATTACCAAAATCTTACCTTTAAATATACACTATCTACCAAAAAGTATTTGGGCACCCGTGAAGATGGGTAATTCAGTACGTCAGTTGACTTCTGTTTCACGGCCTTCGGCGTAGGACCGCTGGTAGCATGAACACAGCTGGCGTGGTAGCATGAACACAGAGGCCTATTGTAACATTCTGGATAATGAAATGCTCCCAACATTGTGGCGTCTTTACGGAATGGACCCATGTTACTTCCAGGATGACAATGCCAGGTGCCATGTTTCAAGGGCTACTATGCAGTGGTACGCCGACAACAATGTTCGCCGATTGAACTGGCCCGCCCAGAGCCCCGACCTCAGCCCTATAGAACATCTTTGGGACGAATTGGATCGCCGGGTGAGGGTTCGTCAGGCGCGGCCAAAATCCATTGCTCAACTCATGGAATGGTTGCAAGAGGAATGGCGACGAATCCCCGTGGATGTCCTGCAAACACTCTTAGATAGCATGCCAGACAGGGTGGCTGCTGTTATAGCCGCAATAGGCTGCCCTACGAGATTCTAACGGGGTGACAACCACCGAACAAACATCGTGGACAGGTGCCCAATTACTTTTTGGTAGATAGTGTATGAAGCATGATTTCTTATATTGAATAGTGACAACCTACATCTCCAATTTTATACAAGTAATATAATGACATTTTAGGCCGTTTTACAGGAAGACTGCGTGCAAAGGCTACCTCAACAATGTTTTACTTTTTCACTGAACAAAATTTTAACTACCAGTTATGTTTTTTTTTTTTTATTACTTTCGCGAGTGGTATGTTTTATAATAAATACCTGTTTGTATCACATACATCAATATAGCTAAGTACTTCACTTTCCCAAGCTATTATATGCTCGTGCTTATTTATTTATTTTTCACCTTTCATTGTGCTGGCAAAGATAAGATTGAAATTTGTTTTCTTACACTTATGTTTAATGCTTTAGTAAATACGGAAGAATCCGAGATCATGCAATTTAAATTCAAAGGACTTGATTGAGTCTGAAATGTTTGTGGTTCAGTAAGTTACAAATTTCCTCATATATTATTGTTACAAGAATGCCCGAGGGGCGTAGCTGAGTTCGTAAAGGATGGAGGTGGTAAAAAAAAAAAAAAAAAAAAAAAACAACTAAATTTGTTTTCTAATGTATTCACACTGCTATTATTTACAGCATCCAATCCAATCTTACTCTTCTTATTTTTTAGTGAGAGCAATATTCAATCTATATTTCAACTGTAATTAAGTCCTTCTTTATGCCTCTGTTTAGTTAATGTCAATTAACTCATACTCATCATTAACACATGTTCAGTGTATCTGTTGCCATCATTTGTAAAATCTTTCACTAAAGCATTTAGTCCAACAGTCCAGCCAGCCGCACTCTTCACTGCTTGTTACCCACAGTCTCAGATTTCCCTTCCGCTGGTCACTTCTCTCGCCACTCGTCTTCTATCGCTCGGAACTCAGTCACTCATTCACTCATAAACTTCTCGGCTCGGAGGCCTGTTACTCTTTTATACCTTTGGCCCTGACCATCTGGAATGTTCAACGCACCCCGAGTCATACTGAGAGAACGAGGCCAGTAATCCAGAGCATTCTTCAGATAAATGCAGCAATCAAATAACCTGGGTCAACAGAGGACGCCGCAAAAATAATTATCGTGTCGGCTGCCTTTCTGTAACCGATCCCCTTCCACCGGTCTATCGATCGTTTGTTCATTCAAAACAATCCTTTGACTTGCTGCCGCCGCTATCATATAATTGCTGTCCTTCACTTCCACTCGCTCGCGTGGAATGCGAAGCAGCGAGCACGTAAAAATATGTGTACACGCTCTAAAAAAATTTCTGATAAACTTCCTGAACTGAATTGGAAGTTTTTTTGTCACTTATATATTGTATGGGAATAATACTACACACCAGGCTACAAATATGGAATGTTCAGCGTCGCTACTCTATGTACAGAGTTGGGAAGTTTCATACGCATTTGACTGATTCCTGAGCAAATGTAGGAACGCTAGCATGCATGTATGGGAAATAACTCATTCGCGTTTCCTCACTCTACGTTTACACTCGTATAATAAATTTGCAAATAACTTCGTAGAGCGTAGCGCTAAAAGATTTTCTCGTAATTTCACATTTGTACTTGATTTTCTACACTACGTGAAACTTCGAAAGAAAATTGTTTTAGTACTTCTGCTAGAATTTATTTCGGCTGTTTAAACTATTTAGCGTTTTGTAAAGCACACACTGCACCTGACGTCATGTTGGTTAGTTTTATTCCTTTCGAAACACCTTAACGACGTTTCGATTATTCGTAAACATGCCTCTCCTGCTCGATCCTCGAGAAACATACCGGAGGACGTAGGGGGAGGGGGGGGGGAGGAGTAGGAGAAGAAAGGGAGGTAGTATTACCTACTCCAGCCTCTCCAGCTCGAGTTGTGCATCACAAGTCAAGGGATTTATTCACTAACTTTTGGCAGTTAAGACCAGTAGCTTGCATACGCCGGATCTCAACACTATCGGGAATTTGGTATTCACTATGCACTATTGTCAAGGAAATGACATCACTCGTTAGGTTAGTGATAGTATACGTGGCAACACAGCATCATAGGCTTTGATATTGCTGTAGTCTGCATGAATGCCATAAAATAGCAGGATTATCAAATAAGTAGTGCATAGCAAACGTGGAAGATAATGACATTCGTTCTCTCCCCATAGCGAATAGTGCTCCAAAATGTTTAAAATCGTCTTGGGCAAAGTAAAAATTTTGCGCACGCCTTAAACATATTGCCAGTGTACAGAGATATGTCACACACAACTAATTTTAACCATTTCCAGTCAAGTATAAGAAATTAGGTTATCAATACCCATTTTTTGATCAAGCTGTAATGAGACAACACAAACATGTGCGTTGGAAAACAAATTTACAATATATCAAGCAAAACCTAATAACATAGTTTTTTGTTTAATAATGCCTTTTAATATTTGGTGCCATAATGGAATGATTTACAAGTACTTTATTTAATTTGTATTTATTCTTTATTTTATTCAACTAGGTGCTTTGAAAACATTTTATAAAATAAACATATTTCTGGTAGTCACTGTTTACAATGTGCATTTTAACGTAATTGACGAAAAAAAAAAAAAAAACCCCCGGGATGTCCAGTACTTTAACCCACGTCACACCGCTTCTAAAATGCTGTCTTACCAGTCGAAACACCAAGCGAGTGTTGACTCCTGAAAGAATAAATAAACTATACGAAATACCAACTTTTCATTTATAAATGCACTAAAAAGAGAAAAATAATTATAGTAGTTATAGAATTAGTAGAACTTGTAAGACGTGGTTGAAAACCGTAATAAACTTCACTATTAATTTTTATGTTTATATCAATTTATATTTAGCATATCAAATCTTGGCGCGAATATTATATTCTTACTACGCTTGTGCAAATGTGTTATACGTTCTATGTTGCGAATAGTTAACAGCTTTATGCACGATATGTGCTTATTACGATGACGCAAATGAGGTACACATTCTATACTGCAAAAAGTTAAAATTCTATGTGCTAAGGGTAAAGTGGGGAAATTCCGATAGTCGGGGAAGTCCGACCACCACGTGAGCTCTAAAATCCCATCATGGTTTAGTCGCCTGTAAGGTGCTACACTCTAGCGGAGGACTAGTGAAGAACTAGTGAGGTGACGCAGGCTCTGTAGATACCAGAAACAAATGTTTTGTTAGTTCCGTTGTTAATTCTTCTAAGATAGCTGGAATATATTATGTGAGGTAAGTAATAATGCATGGTCTTAATGTCCATAATAGTTTGTGCAGATGTACACATCATATTTTAAGAATAAAAAAATCTGAGGAAGAAATTTTTAACTTAACATCAGTTTTAAAGATGTTAGTTTTGTTTCAACGTGGCCATTCGGGGCAAGTTCGATCAATGCTGATCGAAACTACCCCGAGTGATATAAATTAGCCCAAATTTATTTTTTAAATAAACGCAACTTGTTAAAACCCCCCCCCCCCCTTTTTTTTTTCCTGCGATTTCTGCGCGTAGTTATTCTGTTCAAAAAAGTTTTAATAAATACATATATTTTTACATTAAATATTTTAAGAAAAATATTTAAATAACCCTTATTTCCAATAATGTAAAATAACTGTATATTGTATTTATAAACCATTAATTTTATTTTGTAAAATGCATATAAGAATCCTGACACAGGAGTTAAGCACTGTTTTGCAATCCATTGTTTACAGATGCCTCGGCATAGAGCTCGAAAAACACAGAAAGCATCATGGAATGCTGAAACACTGGCTGCAGTTGTGAAATCCATACAAGAAGACAAGAAATCGATTCGGCAAGCAGCTAGATACGGAATTCCATATGCCACACTTCATGACCGACTGAAATCGGGCAATGTTTCAAAACTAAGTTTTGGATGACCGCCAATATTAAACACTGCCCAGGAAAAGGAGATTGCATATCATGTAGGCAATTCTTCTGTCAGAGTTGTTTTATGGTGTTACGATGACAGACTTAAGAAAGCTATCTTTTTCTTTTGCTGAGAATCTGCAGATTCGACACAATTTCTGTAGGGCAGGTAAGTGGGCTGAAAAGTATTGGCTGGAAGGTTCTATGAGGCTACATTCTAGCATATCACTTAGACAACCACAGGCAACCAGCATCAACCGAATCACAGCTTTCAATAAAGGTGAAGTCAAATATTGTTAAGACAATTTGGAAGGTCTGATGATCAAGTAAAAATTTTCGCCTGGCCAAATATTCAAAGTAGACGAGACTTGTATAGGTACCGTCCAAAATCCTGGCAAGATACTAGCCAAGAAGGGGGAGAAGAGAATTGGAACTGCTGTCAGCTGGGAAAGGGGGCGAAATGTGACTGCTGTATGGGCAATGAGTGCTAGAGGTTCATTCGCACCACCAATGTTCATCTATTCACGGCAACAGCTCAGCAAGATAATGAAGAGAGATGGCCCCTCTCGTTCTTCATATCAATGCTCTAAGTCAGATTGGATAAATGTGGAACTCTTTTTAGTGTGACTGCAACATTTCAGTGCATTTTGCAAACCAGATCCTAAAAAATCCTGTATTGCTTGTTCTGGACAACCACTCCAGCCATATTTCCCTAGAGTCATATGACTTTTGTCTTCAGAATGGATTAATCATGCTGTCGTTGCCTCCACACACAGCACACCGAATGCTACCTTTAAATATTGCTTTCTATGCACCGCTGAAGAAGGCTTACCATGAAGAATGCAGAAGATGAATGGTAAATCATCCTCAAGAAAAACTCAGCCCAGATGAACTTTCAGGACTCTTTAACATTGCGTTTATGAAGGTAGCAACAATTGAGAAGGCTGTCAACGGGTTTCGGAAAACTGGAATTTTCCCTATGGATTCCGACACTTTTACTGAAGAGGTTTACTTCCCTGTAGCCTACAAAAAGTGGATATCACAGAACAAGGAATGGGAAATGTTACCCCTGCCACTTCTCTAGTTATGCAAAGTTCCACTACCGGAAACAGAAGTGTCTCTCATAATATGGATTTGATACCATGTACCTGTACAGGCCCTTCATGTTCTTTTCAGGATGTGGCTCCAGTTCCAATAATAAACTCTCCAACGACCATAGTATTAAAGACTAGGCGTGGAAGGAAAATGCATTCTCAAGTCCTCGCTTCAACACCACGAAAGAAATGTCTTGAAGATGCTAAGCAAAAGAAGGCTGATACACAAAAAAAAAGAAAGAAAAACGACGAATACAGAAAAATACACAAAATGGTAGCTTAGGCCTTGATTTCTGGTCGAAAAAGAAACTGTGTAGCAAGAAGAACTTTTCGGGAAGTTCCCCAGAATCTGATGCAGCTGCTAATCTTTGTGGTGACGACAATGAACTAAGAATATGCAATACCAAAGACATCTGCACACTTTATGGTGATGAAGGGCATGACAATGAACTTTGGTATAGGTGCACAATGTGTTCAGAGTGGGCCCATGCAGAGTGCACAGGTTTTGATTCACCCAACAATTATATTTGTGATTATTGTCAGTTAAGGTTATCATCAGTCGTGTAGCAAGGCCTAACTATACTACTTGTTTTATGACTTTCTCAATGGTTTTACTAACAAGATAAATTGCTGCAGTTGCTTCTATATACTTCGTGCTTTTTAAGTGTCATTATAATTAGAGTTGTGAAAGCAATGTGTCCGAATTCACCGAATATGAGTGGTAAATGTTAATGATCGGAATTACCCACGAGATGGGGTAACGTCGATCAATCGCATGACTTAAGAAATACATATTTTCTGTTCAAGCAAGAGTTCTTAATTGTTAAGGTCCACGAATAATGACAAAATATAGTAAAGTATATATTCTCTTCCTACTGCAGCAGGTTTTATTTTAATAAGCATTATTGATCCAGTGATTGGTATCCCCCACTTTGCCCTACTGCGCTTACACAAATTAGGTTATATGTTCTATATTGCGCCAAACTTTTATATATTAAATATAAATTGATATAAACACAATAATTTGTAGTAAAGTTTATTACGACTTTCCGACCACGTCTTACAAGTTCTACAAATTCTGTAACTACTATAATTATTTTCTCTTTTTAGTGCATTTATAAATAAAAGATTGGTTTTAAAAATTGTTTTATAGTTAATTTGTTTTTCAATTTTTGGTCTCAGAAAATTTTTTATTATATATGTAGACTGTTTATACATTCGCGAGACTACAATAACTAAACACGTGCAGTTAAACACTGGTGGCCCCTTCCATACTTCGGGCTGCAACCTGGCCAACAATAGTGTGCTGCAGGCAGACTGCACACCAGTTCAGTGCATAGAGGTACAAATGATGTCAGACAGACACCGTACATACAAACAAGTCAAGTTAAATAAAAGCTTGTAAGAATACATGTAATTATATTCATTTATCGGAAATATGTAGCTTTAAACTGAATGTCCTTTCTTTTAGTTCTTCATTTAACTGCCAAAATTAAGATTATTAAATCAAATGGCACACATGAATGCTCTCACTTCACCATATTTAGTGCAGTCAAAACATTCAAATCAAGTGCTATGATGATTATGTGAAAACTAAATGAAAGATGTAAAAACGAAATGAAAGACCAAAAGCTCATAGTATTATAAAAGGCCAAACTCACATAAAAATATTTTTTATTGGTTTTATTATTTTATGCATTGTTATTTTATTTAATACACATTGATTAACTGTAATTTGATTCAAGTTGTTTAACTGATCTCTGAAAACATTAATCACTGAAAAACAGCGAATGAAATGTTGGGTGAGTAAGTAGAAAATGTCACAGAATCAAGTGAAGGAAAACTGGCATTTTTTTCACTAATTAACAAGTAAAATTGATTGAAGTGACTGTTGAATAAGTCCGGTGATCTATTTAAACAGTGAAATTCTCACTGATTCAGATGTAGAGAGTAGGCGAAGCGACAGCATAAGACACCAAGAAGCTGGGGACGGGAAGGATGGTCGACAGTAGATCTAAGATGCTTCAGTTCGATGATGAAACATTAGCTAACTATTTTGATTACCATCTATAACTTTAACCTAAGTAATTATTTGGAGTATAAACTAATTTGGTATAGGCTGTTCGCGGTAAAATGACCACATTTGAAAGCCCTGCTTAAGATCTACTTGTACACAAGTTGTGAATTTTTCCACCTTATGTAAAATTAACATTGTCTTGGCTCATTACTTTATTCATGCGTCGGTCAAATGAAACTGTGAAATTATTAAGAAAGTAAATACTTCTAAAAATCTGCTCATTTTTACACTTGGATGCATTAAAAAAACCGAGAGCGAAATAAATAATTTTAAGTTATCGCAAATGGTTACCTAACACATTTTATTCGACGTTAAGATGTGCAACTCTTTTCCATCCGTCGTTACCAACTTTACTGGGCGAATGTCACTCAGTTCCTCCGTTAAAATATATGCATGCAGGGGCAGTGACGTTTTTCTAATGTTCATTTCTAAAGTGCTCACTTTTTCGTGAACAGCCTTTAATGACTTACTACCACAGAGTAAAGGCTGTTAAGTGAGCACTTTTAAAACGAACTTTAGAAAAAAGTGACTGTCCCTGCCTGCATATATTTTAACTTGTGCACTGAGTAACATGCGCCCAGTAAAGTTGGTTACGATGGATGGAAAGTAGTTCCATTTCTTAAGTTTCAATAAAATAATGTTAGGTAACCAATTGTGATAACTTAAATTATGTCTTTCGCCTTCTGTTTTTTTATGCATCGAAGTGTAAAAATGAGTTCAATTATACAATATTTAGTATTGAAATAATTCCACAGTTTGACTTAACCAACGCATGAATTAAGTGATGAGGCCCGTGGCAATGGTAAATTTACATAAGGCGGAAGAACACACGACGCGCATACAAATAGATCTTAAGCAGGGCTTTCAAAAATGCTAATTTTACCGAGGAAAGCCTATACGTAAAAATACAAAGGATAACTAGCAACGTGAACTGCAACCACATATGGCAGCTCACGAACCTGCAATATGGTAGAACGTCGTTCACCAATCAACTCACTCCTCGAGAATAACTTGCCAGGCAGAAACCCGACCAGTAACTGTACTCCATTCACTGTTGCTTCCAACTTTCCTGAAGTCCTACTTAGAAATTATTCCTCCACCTCATGCAAACAAAGCGCAGCTACATCTAGAAAATGACACCAAACGAGCAATGCACCGCATTCTCGCGCACTCAGTGTAATACTACTTTGCAAAACAACTATTGTTTACTAGGGCGTCCCAACGCACCAGTTTTCTTACTGTTTTTGTTCATAATAATTACAAACAAAATATTATAATTACAGACGAATTATAAATATATGTTTTATTTAACAAAAAAATAAGGTACTTTTATGTTAACACAAGCATAAAACGTTTGTGATACATGGCATGTTTATGAAACGACCAAACACGTGGGGTGAATTTTCGAAGGTTTGTTTCAAAAAGTGTGAAGAGACTGCGAATAGACGGTAATATCTCTTGGTAGTGGTCACGGAGTTATAGGCTGTTCACGATAAAGCGAGCACTTTTTAAGGCCCTCCCAACAGGCATTAACCACTATTAAATATGTTTTATTGCAGTCTCAGACATTAACTTATGAAAGTGGTGAAAGTATACACCGTATTTATTAGCTACATGACTATACTAGTATTAAAAAAGTGGCCCAAACATAAGAAATAACTTAAAGGAAAATTTGGAAGGGCCTTAAAAAGTGCTCACTTTACTGTGAATGGCATATAGTATGCTGTCTTGAAGATTACGTCTTGTGAATAAAAGCTTAGCAAAAATTTTTAGTCAGATCGTGTGAAAACCAGGAAATTTTTCAATTGTTACGTGTGTGTGTCTATATATATATATACATATATGTATATATAAATTTGATTATATTTCACACAGGAAACACGCATTAAGATCTATCTATGCAATGAAGAGTATAGAATATTTCGCAATTTTATTATTTCCATACAGAAGCATGACCAAAGTTGGTCAGTGTGATTTTGACAGTTGTAATAGCAACACTTGAGCCAGCACTGTAGACATGCACAGAAGACGAAAATCTGACTACCTCGTCTTTAGTCTTTGGTTTATATCACATAGTAAGTTTTGGCGATCTGTCGGTTTGTAATCACAGGCGTGCTGAGAGTTAGGTAATGGCGGGGTGCAACCATCAGAATGAAGGTCCACATTTACGAGATTAAAAATACGAAATATCAGTATATTGAAAAATTTTCATCATGGATAGTCTATGCTATTCTACACGTATTCTTGATTTAGTGCTCATTTCAAACACGCAGGCTGTCTAATGAATAATTACGAAATTGGCAACATATTTTTTTAAATTTTCCTAAAATGACATGAATCAGTGATGAGGTGAGCAACGCCCTTCCCACCTTCCCCACCAGTGCAAGCCTATGTTTACAAGGCCTACATGCTTATTGTCATGGAGCAAGCCTATGTTTACAGGGCCTACATGCTTATTGTCATGGAGCAAGCCTATGTTTACAGCGCCTACATGCTTATTGTCATGGAGCAAGCCTATGTTTACAGGGCCTACATGCTTATTGTCATGGAGCAAGCCTATGTTTACAAGGCCTACATGCTTATTGTCATGGAGCAAGCCTATGTTTACAAGGCCTACATGCTTATTGTCATGGAGCAAGCCTATGTTTACAAGGCCTACATGCTTATTGTCATGGAGCAAGCCTATGTTTACAGGGCCTACATGCTTATTGTCATGGAGCAAGCCTATGTTTACAAGGCCTACATGCTTATTGTCATGGAGCAAGCCTATGTTTACAAGGCCTACATGCTTATTGTCATGGAGCAAGCCTATGTTTACAAGGCCTACATGCTTATTGTCATGGAACAAGCCTATGTTTACAAGGCCTACATGCTTATTATCATGGAAGAAGCATAAAATTTTCTAACCTGGCATATGATGCCCAAACACACCGCCCACAAGATGTCGCATGACCAATACTTGAGGAACGTTTCAGAAATAAATAAATAGATACTGATGCATTGTACCACATTATACATTACATTTCAACATAGATTCTAAAAAAAAAAAATTAATTTAATTGAGTGAAAATTTAAGATTTTTGACTTGGCATACACTACGTATGTAAAACAAATACTGCTAGCTCTCAGAAACATCACATCCTATATATGTAGAGTAGAATAAAATAGAGAGAGCTGGGAGACCTGGAAACCTTGAGCGGTGCTGCAATGCCATGGCGGCCATCTTGGATGACGTCACGTCGAAACCACCTGCTCTGACATTCCTCGTAAGCAGCTTCCATTTTGTTTTTTCCCCTGGGAATTTCCCTTTTTCCCTATTTCCGACTTCCTGCTCTGTCATTCCACCTCGTATCTTCATCCTCTTGCATTCAGATTCTTTAACTTCAGAGTTGGCATTCCGATTTTTTTTCTCATGCTCTTTCATTCCTTCCATTCTCTCTCTTGCATTGTATCACTTGGTTTTCTAATATTCCTTCTGGTCTCTATTATTTTCTCTCTTGCTTCGTGTCTCCCTCCCCTTGCATCTCTCTTCTGGTTTTTACTTCCTCCATCTTTAATTTCCGCGCCTGCCACCAGTCGGCTGCTGCAGGTGGCAATCTTTAATTCTCGCGCCTACCAACAGAGTGTGCGCAACTTTAATTCCCATTCCTGCCACCAGTCTTCTGCTGTACGCGGCCATCTTTAATTCTCGAGTTCACCACCAGAGTTTTCGAAGATCTTCCATTCTATGCAAGTAACGCTGGTATCAATGCGGCCATTCTCTATGTGTTGGCAATCACGTCACCTGCATGGACGCACTGACACCGGGGAGTTTAGTTCAAATGGTGGCAGATAAGAGCGCTGGAATTATTTTAGTTGGTTGTTGTTCTGGAACTCAAGAAATTCCGGAGGTGTGCAGGATCGTTTCAGCACCCCTTTGGTCGGTAGTCAAGCGTCTTGACCCTAGACTACTGCGACATCTAGGAAAAGAGGATGTGTAACGACGAATACATATATAGTTATTACCATCCCGATATTGGGGAAAAAATTTGGTCGGGTCCCGACTATACATAAAAATCGCAATTGCGTGGTTAGGAGAAGAAATAAGGTAAATGCATTGGCCTACACACCCCCAGATAAGAATTTTCAGGACTCAATACACTAGTTTCCATTAACATTTATAAAAAAATATTATTAAACATTACACATTAAAACTCACTTCTCAGGCGCCGTTTATGCGGCCAAGAAAAGACGAGAGCGAAATAAAATTTTTTAAAAGTGAACCCAAAGTGGCGCATTCATAATCTAATTAAAACTACCCTTTACAATATGCTTTTTTCTGGGATTTCTAATAACTTATGAGGCAGGTTTGAATAAATGTCATACTTGAAAATTAACTCCACTACTGGCGGCAAAATAAATTATCTAGTAAGAATCCTTAAAATGCAAACTTTGAGCGTAATTGAATACTCCAAAAGAATATTTAAAATGCAAAGAGTGAGTCGGAGCGCCCTAGCCTACCATAGTCTGGCCACTTAAAAACTTTTTATTGAAATCCAAGACATTTAAAACGATATTTTCAAAACCATCCCATTTGATCTTTTTCTCAAACAAAATGAAAACGTGATGCTGACGGATTATTTAGAAAGGTGGGTTACCTGAAAAATATCTAACCAAGTAGATACGATTGGCGAAAGCCCCATCTTACTACCATCAACTTTACAAGCACTCGTGTATCGCTCAAACATGTACTATACTATCAAAATACTTCCATGAAAGACAAAGCAAACTACGTTAACGGTCTCCACAGCATTACAAGTTAAGCCAGAAGAATTTAACACACCAAAACCAAACAAAATTTTGAATGCAAGTTAACAACACACCTAACGAATTACTTTTCAAACAACACAAAACTTCTACACTCTATCAGAAGGCAAACCCACCTCGAATGTTTGCTTCCCAACACATGGCAGCAAGTCAGCTCACACTTTCCAGCATTTTCCAAGTCCTGGAGGGACCTCGCAGAGCTAAATACCATAAGGGTATTATCGTGAGCATGTGCAGACTTGAAGTGGCAGAGGCCAGCGCTGATGCAAAGCTTGCCGATTCAGAATAATTTCTTACAACCAATCAGAATTGACTAAAGGCGGGCATGCGCTGGAGGGAGGGGTAAAAACAAGGAGGTCGAGGGCATGTAGGAAGGGGAAGACTGCAAGCACATGGGAACAAGGCACTCGTAACTCATGTTAAAAAGTACAGTGCACTCTATAATGCACAGCATAGTCCACATACTGCGATTATATATCTAAATTAATAGCAATTTTACTATGCATATTCTGGCCTGTGGGATTGCTGGCAACTAATGAAAAACTACCTTCACATGTAACATACATGCATCCATTCATATACACAGACAGCTCACGACTTTAAAGAAAAAATAATATATATATGATTAAAATACCTCCATTCCAGCATTCTGAAAATTATATATATAGAGAATATGAGCAGGTCGTATGTTTATATAATCATTATTTACATCCATGCACAGCTGATTGTACAGTAACGTACATGCGCAGTGATCATGCATGCACACTTCTGTATCTCCTACTTTCCCACCCATTGGAGGGCGCACACTCCTGTGTGCCACTGCGGCAATGCACCAGGATACCAGGCGTGCCAGAACCTACCATACATCGCATCATGCATGTGTCAAGTATGTCTAAACCACACTTATAAGCACAGTTTGCTGTAATGTCTTTACTGTCGAGCACAGATGTACACTTCTTTATCTCCAACTTATCCATGCATTAGAGAGCACGAACTTCTGTGTGGCACCATGTTACAACACCATGATTCCAGGCATGCCAGAACCTACCATACATTGCATCATGCACCCGACATGTATATGTTAAGCCAACTTATAAGTACAGTTGGCTGCAATGTCCGAACTGTCGAGCACACACACTTCTGTATCTACAACTTGTACATCATTCTGTGTGACATGAAGCTAGGTCTGCCCATGCTCGCTACCCTAGCATCACATAGTGTGCACGTCAAGTACACCTTAATCCCACTTATAAGCAAAGTTGGCTGTAATTTCCGAACTGTTTAAGATACCGTCGCCAAATACATATCATAGACATCTCCCTCGATGACAAAAAGGAATGCAGGGGCATGTATGTCATAACTCTAATTATAAGCATAGTTGGATGTAATTTGCCAAATGTTTTAAGATAGTCACCAAATTCATAACATAAGTATCACTCCTGACTAAGAAAAGGACTGCAGGGCCACGTATGTCCTAAGCCTACTTATAAGCATAGTTGACTATAATTTCCTAACTGTTTAAGATACAGCCACCAAATGCATAATATACACATGACCCCTGAAGATGAAAAGGACCACATGGTCAAGTACACTTAAGCCATCTTATAAGTATAGATGGCTGTTATTACCAAACTGTTTAAAATACAGTAACAAAATTCAAAACATATTCATCGCCCCTGACGATGGACTGGGCCACAGGGTCAAGCATGCCCTAAACACGCTTATGAGCATAGTTGCCTGCCGTTCACCCTAATGAAACTATAGTCACCAATTTCATAACATAGTCATCATCCCCAACGATGAACTGTTCCACAGGCACTAACCCCACTTATAAGCATAGTTGGCCACCATTTCTCACCTACCGAAGCTATAGTAACCAAATTCATATCATAGGCACCCCCTCCGATAAAAAACAGGGTAGTATAGTCAAGCACACTTTAAACCCACTCATAAGCATTGTTGCCCGGCATTTCCAACCCACTGAAGCTACACCCAAAGTTAGCATTGGTAACTTGCAACTAACAACTATATGAGAAAAAAATCAAGGTATATAAAGGATGAGTCCTTTAAAAGATGCCCCATAGTCTGTATTTTCTCATTGCCTCACTCTGTTACATATATGTCCCATGGGGCATCTTTTAAAGGACTTATCCTGTACAAATACACTGCGAACATGATGTACATAGTCTCGGGCAAGGGAAATCTTCATACATAGTAATATAAACAAACACCATCAGTCCAACACAAGGGTCGACCGCTCAAGCGATCATTAAGATAGGTAACCCTTAACAATCAGCCATACACAAGGAATATACAATTGTACTGATAACAAGACATATATAGTGGCAGGTTACATAAAAACGTATATGTAGGAATATAAACAAACACCATCAGCAAAACACAAGGGTCGGGGGAACCGAATGTAAAATATATGAAACCATCCTGTACATGAAAAATCAGTCACATACCAAACAATAAAGGACTGGCAAATATGCAAGTACATCATGATCATGATGTCATAACGAGTCAAACTATATAAAATAAAATACCAGATGGAGCTATAGTCCATAATAGTGGCATCAGATTTGCTATCATGCCAAGAAGTTTATTAAAAGCTAAAATGCCCGACGACTTGGGAAGTGACTACAATGCATAATGTGCGATACACATTACACGACTAATTACGGTGTTCCTTTGTTTACCTCGAAACAACATACATTTAACCATTAGTCGCCCCAGAGAGAGGACACTGCTACACTCTCATGAAAACAGACATAAAGAAACCATTATAAAAGCAAATAGCTATAAGCATTCACCAATCAATACATATTGTGCGAACATCGAGTATTGTACGTCACATTAGTATGAAAAAAAAATACTTTTGCAAAGCCGAGAAGCATAGGGGCAATAAGGACAACACTGTTACAGACTGATAAAAGAAATAAAGAAATTAAATGTAAATGGAAATAGTTATTAAAACTTACCTACCAGTACAATCACATATTACACATGTGTGGGGTGTTGTATGATGCATTAAACGATGCTAGACAATCCCAGGCCGTCCTGGTTAGTACAACAAAATAGCAAACGACTTTCTTACGAACCGATTGAAACGAAACCATCACATTCAGAGTACAACGAACACTCGCAATTTTAGCAGCGGTACGCATCCGACCCATCCGACATGCGATCAACTAACGTCTTGAGAATCTGTAAGGCAGCCGACCGGTGGCGCGGGGGCCATGCATGTCTCGGCAAGTCAAAAGGATGGCATATAACACTAGCTGAGAGAGCGAGTGAGAGAGAGATGCATCAGGCTCCAGGGTGGCAGACCAGTCGAGTTACACATGCACTTCCCTTTACGAGAATGCTGCAGTTATACTGTACAAGGTAATGAGTTATTTCGTTTTAAATATTATATAAATGTAATTATTTCTAATACCTACAGTTTATATAGAAATAACAGTAACTGTATTATTTGTATTGATGAGTAAGAAAGAATCGCTACATATATATTTCAACTATCTACGTATTGTGCTTTTCAGTCATCCCAAAATAAATGTAACCAGGCACTGCTGAAGACAGTGCACCGACTGTGAGAACAATGTACTGTATGTTCAACCTCATAGTGAGCATATCATTACACTGGAAAAAATTCTACATGACACACAATTAAAATGTATGTGTTGTATATCTACATATATTGAACACATCATGCGACAAATGCGGGGATCAGGAAATAACTGAAACTACGTACACACAATCTGGTGATGACATCATACCAAGCATGTATGTGCCTGCAGTGATTGGGGAAGAGTTATGCATTTATTCCTATTCGTATCAAAATCACACATATACATAATATTTCATTCAATAAAGGATTTAGCTCCGAGTTCATCAAAAATAAAATCTATCTCATCACTGACAAAGAGATATCCGGTTATTTTTCAATGGAACCAACATCAGCAGTCAACCAACCAAGTCATTGGAGTCTTCAGAAAATAAGTAGCTAGACCACAAGACTTCCTTCGCAGAAGGTTCACGATACATGACTGCATGTATGTTCTTCTGTGATAAGCATGCTGTGAGATAGATACCTCTGAACCAACGAACTGGGTTCGAATCCACATTTATTCTACCCCATCTCCAGTAACATATTTATGATTTACTTTTGTGGATGCTGGCATTTTATCATCAATAGAATGTGTACATACAGTATAGTTTTCCCAACATTTCCAGCAGTCTTGGGGTATCATTGTGTTGTCTTTCTCCTGAATAGTTGCAACATCTTCGATTCTTCACTTTACATGTCAGCATTTGCACGTTTTTTGTTGTTTATAACTTCTGTGGGTCCGTATGGCCCGCACTGCCCATAATAAATGTCTGCAACACTTGTATTTCCTCAACGCCTTCGGTTTTTGAAGCACGATGTAGGCCCCTGTAATGTACTGAAAGCTCGAATTGGCTGCCTTCATGACTATATTGTTTTTAAGATCGTGCTGCCATCAAACACAACCACACACACATTCCAGGAGCTGGTGTAAGACACATCGTGAGACAGCAGCAGCAAAAGAAAAACAAGAAGCCTCTATTACTGAAAGATGGACGAGTGTATAGAAGATGACCAGTCGAATTGCCAACTTCGTAGGCTAGACAGCGATCGACCTGATAAGCAACATATTACAGTCCAGCAACCATGATGACGTTTGCACCACAAAGCCAGCAGTCCTCTACTAAGGCAACCCGAGATCGTCAATGCAAATTAGCATGCCGTGTGAACAGTATACAAGTGTACATCATGTAAAAACTGTTGTCATTTCGTCGGCGAGCGTGATGGAAGAATCTGGCACGCCTGGCATCCTGGTGTGGTGCTGCGGTGCCACACAAAATTTCGTGCACTCGAATGCATTAACAACTTAGGGTTACACAAGTGTGCACACTCGAATGCATGGACAAGTTGGACATCACGCACACTCAATGGTTCGAACATTACAGCCAACTATGCTTATAAGTGGGCCTTAAGACATACTTGATGTGGTGCGCAGTACGACATAGGGTAGGTTCTTGCATGCCTGGCATACTGCCGCGATGCCGCAGTGCGACACAGAAGCACGCTCGAAAGTAGGGACAAGTTGGAGATGCAGAAGTGTGTGTGCGTGATTGCTGCACAATTACGTTGCTGCACAATTGACTCTGTATGGATGCAAATAACTTCTATATTGAAATGTAATCTGCCCAAATTTTTTATGTATATACATATTATTTTCAGAATGTAGAATGCCAAAATGTTTGCATATACATATATATATATATATAACGTTTTATTTAATGTCGCGGCCTGTCTGTGCAAGTGTATATGGATGAATGCATGTTACGTATTAATGTCGTCTTTAATTAGATATCAGCGCTTGCATGGACCATAATTTGTATAGTACATGTACTATTAATTATATACACATAACTTTTACACAAATAAAAAGTGTGTGTGTACATGCAGGCAGTTCCTGCATTTTTTTCCTATGTGTACTCAACTTTAAACATCCTCTTTTTTTCGCAATTACAAGTTTCTTATCTGGGGAGTGCATAGGCCTATGCGAGTATTTACTTTAATTCTTCTCATAACCATGCAATTGCGATTTTTACGTACAAAGTTGGGCTCGGCCAAATTTTCTGCTGAATGCCGGGATGGTAATAACTATATACATATTCGTCATTGCACATTCACCTTTCCTAGATGCCGCAGTAGTCTTAGGGTCAAGACGCTCAACTGCCGACCAAAGGGGTGCCGAAACGATCCTGCACACCTCCGGAATTTTTTTAGTTCCGGAACAACAAAGCACTAAAATAATTCCAGTGCTCCTATTTGCCACCATTTGAACTAAACTCCCCTATGCTAGTGCGTCCATGCAGGCGACGTGATTACCAACACACACAAAATGGCTGCATCGATATCAGCAATCCTGGCGTCGAATGGTAGAATTTCGTGCAGTCTTGTGGTGGGTGTGAGAATAAAAGATGGCTGCCTATATCAGACGACTATCAGAAGGCTGGGAAATTAGATATGAGCACACTCTGGTGGTGGGTGCGAGAATTATATATGACCGCCTACAGCAGACGACTGGTGGCAGGACTGGGAATTAAAGATGAAGGATATAAAAACAGAAGAGAGATGCAAGGGGTGGGAGACAAGAAGGCTGAAGAGTAAATAAAGGAGACCAGAAGGAATGTGAGAAAACCAAGTGATAGAATGCAAGAGAGAGAAAGGAATGAATGAGAGAGCATGAGAAAGAACGAAATGCCAGAGCATGAAGTAAAAAAATCGGAATGCAAAAGTATGAAGAGACAAGGTGAAATGATAGAGCAGGAAGTTGGGAATAAGGAAAAAGAGGAAATTCCGAGGGAAAAACAACATGTATGCTGCTTACGAGGAATGACAGAACAGGAGGTTTGAGAATGATGTCATCCAAGATGGCCGCGGTGGCACCTCAGCACTGCGCAAGGTTGCCAGTTGTCCCAGCTCTCTTTATTTCTTTCTATTGTGTTAAGGTTTAGCGATCATAACTACTGATCACCTTCGGATACTTCCGGAAATCCAGAACCGAAGTAGATGGATGACGCTCCTGATCGGCCGAAGAAGTGAGCCACGCCCACACAGCTCCCATTTTAAATACACTGAGCCCGAACTCTCTTTTATACACTACTATTGTAATTTTATATTCACCGTGGTTTTTTTCTTTTCTTTGTTTTTATAATGCATGTGTAAATAAATAAATCTGTTTGTATGTGTCTTTATTTATGTAATATATTTTTACGTGATTCTGTATATTATACCTTTTTTGTTTGATGTTAATTTTTTTTATTTTCACCGTTTATGTCCACTATAATGTACTAGTTTCGTTAATATTTTTATTTCGTACGTTTCAATGCCTTCTTCTAAGGCTTGAACTATTGGTAGGTGCTTAAATAGCAAAAAATGAAATATTATTACATTTTTTAACTGCACTGGTTATAGCCGAGAATATTTTCCTGTCAAAACTTGAAGAAGATATTCCATTTCGCCTCGAGAAATCACTTTCGCGTGTCTCGCTACGAATGGTGACATGTGTCAGACTTGGGGCGTGCTCCGAGGGGAATGCATCAGCTACTAGAGGGTGTGTTTGGGCGAGATACAGGAGTTGTTCAACCCCTAGAGCCTGCCAGCTGTCGACACTTCCAAACCCACACGCCGCCAATGAATGTCTTCGCTGGCAACTTCATCTCCCCATCCGACATATCGTCTTGTTACGAGGATTCTATAGGCTGTTCACGATAAAGTGAACACTTTTTAAGGCCCTCCAAACAGGCATTAACCGCTAATAAATATATCTTATTGCAGACTCAGGCATTAAATTTTGGTGGTGGTGAAATGTATACACTGTGTTTATTGGTCACATTGCAATATTTATATTAAAAAGCAGCAGGAAGATGGAAATTGGATGAAAGGAAAAATTTATAAGGACCATAAAAAGTGCTCACGTTACCGTGAACAGCCTATATCATCAGTTTCGCCTTCCCTAAGGGATGATTTTTCTAAATAATAAAATAGCATTCGCGCTGTAACATGTCGAATTGTGGCTAGTGTTTTGTTTTTCTTGTACACATAATTTTAATGTTTGTTAGTTATTTTTCTTTCTGCTCAAAATGTTCATCCAATATTAATATTTCAGCACATACGTTATTATTAATTTGAACTCTAAAAAGGTGTTGCTTATGTAAATGTTTTTTATTTACAGTCTCGCTGTCATTTTATTTATTGTATGAGAAAACTGCGACAGACATTTCGTTTAAGATACTGGTCTTATACAGGATATTTTATTTCCTAGTTTTCTGAAGTTTCCAGCATTCTGTTCACTTTTACGTTGCTAGGTACGTCTTTGAATGAGTTTTCTGGAAGGATGATAATGAAATAGCCTCGATCTAGACTTCGAGTGGGACACCAGTTGTCCCTTACACTAGGAATTTATTAGATCTTGATCTTGTAACGAGTCCGAACGAGCAATACCAGGCGAGAAATGAAGAGCCAAGATGCGCGCGTGTTACAGAAATAAAAATGAGTCCTGATGTCGAATGACCACGCGTGTAAAATTAGATTAATTAATCTTACGCAGGACGCTTATGCATTAACGTGCAATGGATTGTATTAAGCACGTAGTTAAGCCCGTGCGCTTATATCTAGGGAAAATTGAAGAATAAAGAAGAGGAGCCAGAAAGAATTTGATGAGAAGTGTGAAATATGTCTTTCATTATATTCGTAACGAATTACAGTTATGTCCAGACTACGCCGTCGAGTCGTCGACATTAATCATCAGAATCTATGTCATACTGAATTTATTGTTAAACTGGAAATAACGCCGCATATTGCAATTTATTTCAGCAGTAATTATCACAAACAAGTTTAATTCTTGGATAATTTTTCTTTCCATGATTTTTTACCTGCATACGAGCCTGAGGATGTTTCCAAGTGTAAGTCTTATTAAAGTCAAGGTAGCTAAAATAACCTCAGTGTCACGACTAGTGTCGTCCCATTCCTAACTAGAATAAACTATAATAATTTAGGGAGTGGTTTAATAGTAATTTCTTTGCTGATAAAAATAATTTCATTCTCACTATTTTACACGTCTTGCAAGTAATTGTGATGTTGGTCAGACTAGTGTTATTTAAGATTAATTTCACTGCTGAGAGATGCCATTAATCATTATATCACAATTATATTAGAGAAATATTTATTTCATTAAAATATCTATTCACAAGAGCTGCTGAAGTTTTCTCTTATAAGTACAGTTGTAGCCAATAGAATAATCTTTAATTGTTTGTCTGTGTATGTGCTGGTTCTTTTCAGCTGCCACTTAAACATCTGTAGAGGTTAAATGGTTGAACTCATATACTGAGAGGAGTTGGAAATGATATATCCCTGTTCATGTTATTGCTGTGTACTAGCCGAGGCAAATTTAACAGACGTGCTATTAATAATTTCACAAACATATAAAGCTCCCTTATTAAAACTACTATTTATATTCTACCCGCTGCGGTACAGCGCATTTGCACAGCACGAAACGGTCTTCAAAGTGAGTATTCTGCAATTATTTTCATGTGCTTTTACGAACGCTATAGTTAAACGCATTTCACGAATTCCTTTGGCATCAGCCTAGATTTGTCAATACTCCACATAATCAGGTTCATTCATTAGCCGCTGCTATGATTCATGGCTTAAAAAAATACTTGGTAGCACTGTCACCGGTCCTTCAACACCCGACAATAACTCACCCCAACCCTCCTTCATTCCTATCTCAATATTAGAGGGGTCAGGAAAAGGGTGGGTCTCAAAGAATCATTTCATTACACAGCAAAACACAGGTATAGTGTTTTGTGTTAGATTAATAACCAAGAACTCCTATCCATAATGGGGAAGGGTGATTACACTACAAATTGCAGGTACGATCTATCCTTAGTTAAATTTATTAAGCACTCCCAAAAAAAAATTCTTTACAACATATGGCACTTGCTGATTTCAACTTGAAATACAGCCTCACATAAATTTTTAGACCCAGAATTACAATATTTACTTTACTCAAAAGTTTATATATTAAGCACTCCTCATTAATTCTACCTGTTGCAATGCACCCAAAGCTACAATACTCCTTGAAAATGCTTCACTCAATATACAATAGATTACATTTTTAGAAATATTTATTCTATCTCCAAGCTTATGCAAAACTTATAAAACATACAATCAAAATTTATGCATATTCATTTATAAAACCTTTGTCTTAAAAAGGTTATTTTCATCACACTTCCTCTAAAAATAATAAATGTAAAACCTTCATAAAAAGTTAACACTGGCCCACAAAACCCAATTTTATACACGCCACTATCGTTCGCTTGTTTACAATATTTCCATCATTAAATACTTTAACCCTGATTGCCTCAACTGAGCTACAACATAAGTCTTTACACACGAGTGTGCCTTTGCAGACCTAAAACTCCACTCCAAAACTTTTGTCCTTAAAAATTGCTCTAAAACCAACAACACGTTCGAGCACAGGTTCAATTTAGTGACCATAAAAACTTCTCATTTATATTTTTCAAATTTTACACCTTTTATATTTTTGGGGCACATCATAGACTCCATTTATCACCGATTTGTGCCCTTTCCTGATTTACAACATCAACTTATACGAGATGTCCAAATATCGTGAGATAGAGATGTACAGTTTTTCCATAAATACTAACTCATTCCATCCTCCCAAATATTTTTCACCATTTTTATACCATTATACAGTCATAGTACCAGGGATACTCTCCCCACCTCTTTCCATCTGAGGGCAGCGGTATTGCACTGGCCCACACAACACACTCCACAATCACTTGTGGTGGCCCAAGGATATTCTCCTCACGAGATACACAAATGTGACTGTACTGCACCACAATACCATTCAACAATCCATACACAATCTAACACAAAATCATTTTAGTGAGGTCGGGCCTAAGGATACGCTAACCACAAGACACATGAATGAGACTGTATTGCCCTTCCCCACCCACTCACTCAACTTCCAAAATTTCATTCAAACACCACGCACTCTCATTCCAATTCCCAATGTCGCTCTCTGCTACCTCAAACAATGCCCTTGACAAATTAACGAAGAGGAAAAATCCCAGTCGGCTGCACCAAACTTCCAAAGTTATCACCAATTCTGCAGCGATAAGGTCCTATTCCGGTATCTGGAGTTCTACGCTTACCTTCCTTCGGTCGGCACCACGATACCCCAAAATCGCGCCAACAATTCTGAACCAAAGTCATTACAGAGTCCAGGCCTCCATGCATGGAAAGATCGATCTTGCGAAATCTCACTTAGTCTCGCAAAACTTTACAACTCCCGATTTGGTACCTCTTCAAGGAACCACTCGTTCTCACTACATGGGTTCCATAACACAGAAAACTGTGTGGCAAACAAACCCACTTTCTCATGTTATTTTTCGCACACACCAGACTCATCTTTATTTCAACTGCCCGTTCATATTCCCAAGGTGCCAAAAATACAAGAAAAACCCAAACTCAAAATATTGGTCACCTAAGTATTTTTTTTCTAAGACCACAACCTAACGAAATTTACCAAGTCCGAATGATGCACTATTTACTTGCAGAGTCATACTTAACTGCAGTCATAATGAGCCCAATCAACGCATCAGTTCCAACCAAGGTTGGATCCACTCGCCTATTGGCTACCCTCTCTCCAGCGGGGACGTCTCTTCAAACCAAGGGTGGATCCACTCACCCTTTGGTTACCTGCTCTACGACGAGGACATCTCTTCCAACCAAGGCCGGATCCACTCACCCTTTGGTTACCTGCTCTCCGGCAGGGACGTCTTTACCAACCAAGCAAGGATCCACTCAACCATTGGTTACCTGCTCTCTGGCAGGGATATCTTTACCAACCAAGCATAGATCCACTCACCCTTTGGTTACCTGCTCTCCAGCGGGGACGTATCTTCCAATCAAGGTAGGATCCACTCACCCTTTGGTTACCTGCTCTACGACGAGGACGTCTCTGCCAACCAAGGTCGGATCCACTCACCCTTTTATTACCTGCTCTCCAGTGGGGACGTCTCTTCCAACTAAGGGTGGATCCACTCACACAATGGTTACCTGCTCTCCGGCGGAGATATCTATTCCAACCAAGGGCGGGATCCCCTCACCCTTTGGTTACCTGCTCTCCAGTGGGGACATCTATTCCAACCAAGGGTGGATCCACTCACCCTTAGGTAACCTGCTCTCTGGTGGGGATGTCTCTTCGAACCAACAGCGGATTAGCTCAATCTTTGGTTACCTGCTCTCCAGCAGGGACAACTCTGACAACCAGGGGTGGATCCACACACCCTTTGGTTAGCCGCTTTTCGGTGGGGATGTCTCTTCAAATAAAGGGCGAATCCACTCACCGTATGGTTACCTGCTCTCCGGCAGGGACGCATCTCCCCACCAAGGGCTGATTCACTCGGCCTTTTTTTTACCTGCTATCTGACGGGGACATCGCTTTCAATTAAGGTTGGATCCACTAACCCTTTGGTTACCCGCTCTCCGGCAGAGATGTCTCTTACAACAAAAGGTCGATCCACTCACCCTTTCATTAGCTATCTGCAGGGGGCGTCTATTCCAACCAAGGGTGGATACACTCACTTTTTGGTTACGTGCTCTCCGGCAGGGACGTCTCTTTCTCTACCAACCAAGAGAGGATCCACTCATCCTATGGTTACCTGCTCTCTGGTGGGAATGTCTCATCCAAACAAGGGCGGATCCACTAAACCTTTGGTTACCCATGCTCTGGCAGGGACGTCTCTTCCAACCCTATGGTAACATTCTCTCTGGCAGGGACGCATCTTCCAACCAAGGGCGGATCCACTCACCAATTGGTTACATGCTCTTCAGCAGGGACGTCTCTTCCAATCAGGTGTGGATCCATTCACCCTTTGAGTACCTGCTCTCTGGCAGGGATTTCTCTTCCAATCAAGGGCGGATACACTCACCCATTCATTTCCTGCCCTAGGGCACGGAAGTCTCTGCCAACCAAGGGTGGATCCATTCACACTTTGGTTACTCACTCACCAGTGGGGACGTATATTCAAACCAAAGGCAGATCCACTCGCCCTTTGGTTATCTGCACTCCGGCGGGGCTGCCTCTTACAACCAAGAGGGAATTCACTCACCCTTTGGTTACCTGCTCTCCAGCAGGGATGTCTATTTAAATCAAGGGCAGATCTCCACACGCTTTGGTTGTCCACTCTCTGGCAGGGACATCTATTCCAACCAAGGGCAGGATCCACTCACTCTTTGGTTACCCGCTCTCTGGCGGGGACGTATATTCGAACCAAGGTAGCATCCACTCACCAATTGGTTACCTGCTCTCCGGTGGGAACATCTATTCCAACAAGGGTGGATCCACTCAACCTTTGGTTACCTGCTCTTCGGTGGGGACGTCTCTGCCAACCAAGGTCGGATCCACTCTCCCTTTGATTACCTGCTCTCCGGCAGGGACGTCTCTTCCAATCAAGGTCGGATCCACTCACCCTTTGGTTTTCTGCTCTCGGGTGGATACCCCCAATATTAGCATGCGAGGTTCCCTACTACCTCGGTACCCCATCTTAATACCATCACTCTAACATGCTATATACGCTCGGTGCGATTCCGATATGCTCGAAGCGCACTCTGTTCATGTTGTACCTTCAGAAAAAACACAATACGTCATCACAGTTGCGGGAAACTTTATCCAACTTAGAGAAAGTTACTCCCAGACCCCTTAATGTTTTTGGGCAGCTCACCAGGCAGCTTCACAGTAGGGGGTTCGTGCTGGAAATCATACAAAATGTTACACTTCAGAGCTACAGTATGTACAGTGATGGGGTCCCAACAGTCACAGCATGTAATATTGTTGCATCACTTCTTCCTGTTTATTGCTGCCTTAAGAGCTGCCCAAGATGTGCCAGTGTCACTCTTGTCTGGTCATAAATTGAACACTAGAGTATATATCTTTGAAGTGTTACTTGCGAATAAAAGAATTTGGAAAAGTCATGCATCTTTAACAATCGCTAATCAATTCCTTCTAATCACTACACGAACATGTTGTAAATGTTTAAAATTTAAAGAATTTTCTTTTGTAGGCTATTCACGACAATGTGAGCAATTTTGAAAGCCTCTCATTTGGAATAATATACAATAATTTGTTTTATTTTAGCCCTAGACCTTAACTTCCCAGTGCGGTGTAGTATAAGCACTGTGTTTATTATTTGCATAAGCACTGTGTTTATTATTTGCATTTCAATATTTATTTAGAAACGTGGTTAAATGATAAAAGATGACTGAAAGAATACGTAACTAGGGCATCAAAAGTGCCCACTTTACCGTGAACATCCAGTAATTAAAAGTATTTATGAAGTTAAAATAATCACTAACTATTAATGTTATATTGAACATAATTAATTTCAGCGTCCCGTCATGGTGCATTTCAACATGCGAAGTGAAACAGAGGGTATAACAATTTCCTTAGTACACATCTTATCGAAAATCTTATCATCAATGTTTAAATTCCAATTCTCTTTGGGAAACACTTAATTCCGTCCATTCTTAATAGAAATATTTTTGACAAAACAAGCGTCAAACATTGAACCATGTGTGAATTGCCCAGGATCTTCTTTTCTGCTATGCTGAAAACCAACAATGACAAAGTCTGGCATATCGAATTGGTTTGAATTGAACTGATCTTTTATATCAAACTGAAATGAGTTTGCATTAGTAGGTACTGATTTTTCAAGACACTGCCAATAATTAAAACTAATTGGAATTTTGGGGTGTTTGTATAATTCTGCTTTAATTTCGTCTCCATAAATAGGATCGTATTCAACAATTGGCCACAGAATTTCCATTTTCTCAATAACAATTTGACCAGCATCTGGTATATTATCTCCATCATAAGATCCATCTGCTTTCTTTGGGGGTCTTCTGTAAAAATAAACATCATCATTAGAATTTCGAATGAATGTGATCTTGTACCCACCTTTCCAGAATAATTCATTACAATCTCTCATAAACCCAAACAAATATCTTAATGGATAGGTAATTTCGTTACACTTATCTTTCCTAACATATTTCCGTAGTTCTTCTCCGACATTTGGAAGTATGCTGATTCTGATTCCGAACCTAGCAATGTATGCATCATTGTTGAAGTGATGCCAGGGTTGTCAATACCTTCGATTATTCAACTATGTTTAGAGATCTCTAATCTTGAGAACTGGAATGGGAAGAAATTCTCACAAAGATCAATAGTTGAAGTTTTTTCATAATCTGAATTTGTATCTCTTTTAGTTAGCTTATACTGTTGGTATACATAAGCTTCATTCGGATGTGAAACTGCATCGCCAATAGGAATATCAAACTCAATGCACTTGTTGTATTCATTCAAATTATTTTTTGTTTGGTCATTTGGCAGAAACAACTTATACTCATAACTTTCAATTATTTGTTGAATCATTTATTACATAGAAAATAAAATTCTTAAACAACTACACTTTTTTTATCAACCCAAGAATTATGACTACTATCAAAACCTAACCATTTAATTAGTAGCTTATTTCCTTTTCTTCGCAAAACTTTTCCCACTAAGTAGACTTTATCATATTTGGTCTTAAGCAGCTCTGGCTCATAAAAACTACCTTTAATAAGTTCATTTTTTAAATCTTTTATTCTGTATGTTGTGGGGTTTGTACGCTATACTTCACACACCTCAAATACTTCAGTGGACCAATTTGGTGTAATCCTTTTTCAAACAAATTTTTACTTTTACTTATACAAACTTCATCTCCTATTACAGACTTTGGTTTAACCATTTTTCTTTCTCCTGCATACATGTTGATTAAAATAGATCTTTCATTCTTTGCATTTACATTGGTGGGTTTCATTCCGATTGTACTGTGAACAGTGTTATTGTATTCACTTATTAATTTAGGTAATACAGCCACCCATTTATAGTTTCCCTGCACAGTAAATATCTTACACATTTTCTCCTTCAATGTTCTATTAAATCTTTCTACAATGCTAGCTTTCTTTTCACTGTATGTCTATTAGTGTGTTATGTTGTTATTGGCCATTAATGTCTTAAATGATTTATTGTAAAATTCTTTCCCTTCGTCTGTTTGTAAATGCATAAGTTGCGATCATTCAAAATAGTTTTAAATGCTAATGTAACATTTTCACCAGTTTTATCTTTGATTGGTATTGCCCATGCATATTTGGAAAAAACATATATCACAGTTAACATATATTTAAACACTTTGTTAATTCTGTGTATGCCTTTTAAAGATCCAGAATTCATCTCAACTAAATCATCTTGCCAAAGATCATGGATGTCAAAAGATAGAACAGTTCTTCTGGGGAAGTTTTTTCATATTGGTTTATGAATTTCATTCACAATATAGTTTTTTATACCCCCCCCCCCCCGTGAATATCGAGTTATTGGTAACACAACATCCACAAACACATTTAATTCTTACTTTGTTTTTATTTGCAAGTTCATATGAACTTAGTGTATTTTTCATACATTTGAGACAGTATACATTTAAGTTATCATTGTTCGTTTTATTTATTTATATAACAAATGAAACAACAAAAAATTGTAAACAATATAGAGAGAAGAAGAAAGCTAATTGAAAAGTTTAAAACTTTTAGAAAATTTCGCCAAGCTGAATATGATAAAAAACAATTAACATGATCAACCATTGATAAATGCAATAGTAGATTTGGGACAAAAAATTTGGACACATAACAAATGAGAATAAGAACTTAATAAAAAGAACGTGTTCCTTTTGCTGTTAAGAATTTAGACTACCCACAGACACCAACGAACACATCTTTTGAAAGAAAACTGTTTGGTAAAACAGGTACTGATGAACGCTATGACGATGGCATTAAATGAGTTGGTGATGACAATGAACAATATGATGAACGCTATGACGATGGTGTTAAATGCATTGGCGATGATGATGAACACTATGACGATGAACGCTATGACGAAGCGTTAGGGCATTTGAAAACTGATATCTCACAGTTAAATAACTACAAAACAACATTTATTGATAAGAAATTGGCCGATTTCTTAATTGACTGCAAAGACGATGTTTTCGGACTAAAGGCTGATAAAGGTAGATTGTATATTGGTGATAGCGAAGTAACATTCATCAATGACAAATTTACTGTAAAAGGCCGGACATATACTGGAACTGATGGTTTGATGAAATTATTAACTAGTAAGAAAGTAACAGAAAGTGACTACACTGCAACCAACTATGAACACTATAGTCATATCCTAGCAGATACAAATGCAATTTTTCAAAACAATGATCCAAACTTGGGAACGCCAAAATCGAGTAAAGGGAATAAATAATTCGATCAAAAATAAACGTCCCTCACCTAGAAAAGGGAAAGATATAAATAAATATACAGACTATCCCAAATAATGCATATGGATGGATGATGTTAGGATGCTTATTGATAGACTTCTCGTTATTTATGGCTAAGAGAATGCTGGAATTGATAACTATTACAATGAAAAAGTTGGAATAATGAATATGCTCAACAGCAAGTTTAGTGACTTTGTTGCGAATAATCCAAAAGGTATACCATATCTGATACGAATGTTAAACACAATACCACATACTTTTTGGGAGTCGGAGAATCATGGAAAAGGGTTAATCAATGACATAATAAATTCACTACCTTTTGAGATGCATGCACCCAGTTATCAGTACTTAGGTCCGGGTACCAGATTAAAAGAGAGAATTGAGCGTGGTGATAAACCCATTAATCCACTAGAACATGATATCGCTTATCATCATCATAAAGATCTAGCTGAAAGACATGTAGTTGACAAAGAACTAGAAAAGAAAGCGTTCAAAAGATTGTTAAGTTCAGATGCTGATCTCAATGAGAGATTGTGGGCTGGTGTTACTGGATCTGCGATGCATATTAAACGTAAGCTTGGCTGGGGAATTAAAATAAAATGAAAAATATTTGTTATAATAAATGAAAGTAAAAAACATTGTATTTCAAGTTCCTAACGATGAGTTGAAGGGCTTGAATATTGATTATTTCCTAATGAAAGACCAACTGGATCACAAAAACAAGAAATTAAAGGAGGACAAAGGGATGACTATCACAATTTCAGTTCCACAACTTAAGAAAATGTCCAAAGAAATGAAAAATGGAAATGGTCTGACAGTTCACAAGGGTGGATTTTTACCCTTAATTTTTGCAGCATTGGGAGCTCTAGGAGCATTAGCTGGTGGTGCATCATCTGTCGCTACATAAGTAATTAATGCTAAGAGGTAAATCCAAGAATTCGAAGAACAATGCAAACATAATTTAGCTATGGAGGAATAAGGCAAGGGATTGAATAATGTTAAGTGGGGTAAGAATGTTAATAAAAAGTAACTCCACTCAGTAACTTTGATATTGATAAAATGGTTAAAAAATTATACATTAAAAATTTTCAGGTTGTATTTATGATCGATGAGCTACTTAACACGCCACTCAATAATGAATGTGGGATTGTTATCTAGATGTTTCGACAAACTCACTGGGTATGCTAATGGAAAAAAGCAAACAACAAATATTATTTTTATTCATTTGGTGGAGATCCACCGCAACGATTAATATCATATCTCAGAAGTAATATTTTTATAACGATGATAGCATTCAAAATATAAATCAATAAACTTGTGGTCATTTGTGTGTAATTGTGCTAAATCACTTTTCACATAATTTTAAATTTCCAAAAATTATTTCACTATTAATAAACAATGTGGAAATGTATTAATGAGCTCTTGGATTGAAGATCAAATTAAAGAACACACGGACAATGATACAACTACTGAGAAGATCAATCCTAATGATTTTGTTTCCTACACACAGTTCAACGACTTTATAGCCACACTGACAAGAAATAAAATATCATTGGATAAAGCCTATCTTATTTACTTCGAAGTAGATAATAATATAGATTTTGAAAAAAAAAAAAAGACTAAGACATGCGGGAGATCCCATTGCACCAAAGGATGTAATCAATTTAGAGTACTATCAGAAAAACCGAATTAACATTATTCATTTTGTTGGAAAATACAGTTCAAAAGAAAAATTATTTTACTTTGATAATCGAATAAAATATTTTTTATGATATGAAACTATAGTTGAAATAATAATAAAACCAGAAAAATATTATAGTGTTATCAACTTATACCATCAAAGGAAAAAAATTGACATATATAAAACTTTTGAAGTATACCCTGATGATATGATATATTTTAAAATACCAAAAGTCCACAATGTACCCGAAGGTACAATTTTGTTTATTGAAATAGTTATGGTATACCAATACATTTAAAAAGATCAGATTATGTTGGTTTTTAATGGAAACACTTCCATTAAAAACAAAATTTACTTATAATCTAAGAATTTAAAAAGTCTCTAATTTTATAACGGTACTTGCCATTATTTAACTTACGAGTCATATCTATTGTGATAAAACCATATTCATTATTCCAACATTTTGAACAAGTCTCTCTAAATTTCTCAAACGACATATCACCACCAACAAAATCACTATGAATATGTTTAAGATTTGTATCGTCTTGTCTGAATATGCAAAGAAAATTAGCATTGTCTCTTATAAGCTGCTTAGGTACTTTTGAGTATGTTTGAGCTAAATAGAAACAATCAATATCTTTGTGTCTACCGCGAGTAAAGTAATCTATTACAATATTTTGGTTTTCAAGTATGATATAATCGAAAACAACTACAAACTCTTTATGTCATTCATTTACATCAACCATTTCTTCATTTGATGGAAAGAAGTATGCTATTGGTTCATTAAATAATTTTGATGCTACATCTATATCTTTCTTTAAATTGATATATTTTGGTTGGTCCAGACTTTTTGCACACACATAGAGAGTACCAAAGTCCAACCATCCCTGAGCATATATAAAATTATCTATCATACGTGTAGTTTTTTCACAGTTACTAGGACCCACTATCAAACATATAATATTATTAGGTAATAATTCACAATGACGTTTTGTCGATACAGTCTTGTCTGGTATTCTTATTTTAATATCCCAGTCTACATGTTTCTTGCTCATTTATTAATAGATTTGTTTAAAAAATATAATAAATGAGTAAAGTAGTCAAACTAACAGATAAAAAATCAGTGTTGAAGAAGAGACTACATTACCCTTTAGAGATAGAGGGACACTCATTGGCTTTAGTTCAGTTCTATACTACTTATCTAACACATAACATTATCTCTGGGAGAAATAAGCTATATTTTGTGGGTCAGAATGATATGGAATCAGCATTTGATATCCCAGTTGGTCAATATAGCTTAAAAGATCTTGAAAAAACTATAAAAGCAATTTTTTTCATTTAGTGTAGATTCAATGGATGGGGAAGATTATATATCTTTCGACCTGGATAAAATAATGAACAGAGTGAAAGTAAAATGTACGCTTAAATTACAGTTTGGAGAATGGGGTTCAATAGGAAAACTTTTGGGTTTCGTAGAAAATATAACTCTGAAAGCGAATGTGGACAATTATGGCGATACAATTCCAAAATTTGCTCCTTTTGAAACAATAAATATACACTGTAATATACTAAATTGTATGATATTAAAACATGCTGAATATAATAATAGAGAAACTATCATAATTGCCACTTTTAAACCAAGAACAACATTTGGATTTGGCGACACATTCTATTACGAACCAGCTTATCCATTATTTTTTCCAGTGCAAAAAAATCAAGGTTAATGAAATATCAGTTGAAATTAAGGATGAAAAAGTTAAGTTAATTAACTTTGATTTGTCCGAAAGAACAGTGGTATTATATATGAGACCATAGATATTTTATGGGCTGGAAGTAGTTATATTATTTATAATAAGTTTAATAGTTTTTAAACTATTAAAGATTCATATGATAAAGATGAAAAATATTTCTATAGAAAGTGCAATGAAAGATTTAGAAAAAGAATTCAATGTTTCGGCTACTTTAATATGGCGAATTTGGAGATGTGTATCTAAATTTTTAATTAGACTATGCTGTAGCACATTGCCGAAGTCAGAGCGATAATTGTGTTTTAATGATTGGATAACCATTAAAAATGTATAGAGATATGAGAGCAAATAAAAACCAACTGATGTCTAATTATACGACGTCGATCATTTACTGTCTAAAAATCGAATAGAATGCCTTTGTTTATCACCACAATCCACCATTCCATTATATATCCACGATTAACATCATCTAAAAGTTTTTCACTGAAAATCTGAACAAATCTGTCTGGTAAGGTTACTTTAAAATTTCCAGAAGTAATTACCACTTTGTATCCATACCGTATATAATTTATTTCAGCATGGTTTAGGGGATAGGACTGTCCAATTGTAAGTTTGGAAAGTTTCTTAAAATGTTTGGTTCTGTTAATACATTTAGCAACTGATCCATCTTTATTATATGCAATATTTTATTTTTCATGTATTCAAATTTTTTGAGCCACTTTTTTTTTTTGCAACTGCTCCCAAACACAACTTTTTATGCGTATTTTTGCAGATGCACTCAAACGCAAAGTTTAACCCAACTCTCTTTTTCTAAAGACTACGATCTAACCAAACGCAACTTTTTATGCATATTTTTGCAGATGCACTCAAACGCAAAGTTTAACCCAACTTTTTTTTTCTAAAGCCTACGATCTAACCAAACGCAACTTTTTGAGCCACTTTTTTGTGGTTGCGCTCTAATCGTCATTTGATGTTTTGGATCAGAAAATTAAGAGTAATTTTTTTTTATGGTTTTCTGATGGCTCGAGCATTTAATTTACCGTTGTTTTTCTGATAACTGGGGGCTGCGCTCGAATCGGCATTTTTATACTACTTATGATTGACCGAACAAGAACAAGAGACCATCGTGAAGCAACGTCATTTTCCTTCGCATGTCCACGTTATTATGCACTCGCTCAACACGTACTGGGTTTCATTGTGAAACAAGCTTAACCAATCAAACACGTTCCTTTCGTAGATCTGAACAGACATGGTTGCGAATGTATTTGCGTAGAAGTTTGGATGCGGTCTTAATCGACGTCATTGTCGAAGAAGCGTTGAGCTCTACATACAGCTCTCGGCACGTATATTTTAAGTTACCAGTAGATAAAGGCTATTCACGGTAAAGTGGACACTTTTGAAATCAACCTTTGAAAAATGTTAATATTTTAACGGGCACTCTGACTGACATGTATCCAGTATAGTTAGCAAAAACGAGGGAGGGGGGGGGGAGAAAGTAGTTCCATGTCTTAACGTTAAATTGGAGATTTTAGTTTAACATGTTTCAATTAAGGAAGAATTGGGGCAGCGGTGGCGCAGTGGCTAGGACGCTCGCCCCCCACCACGGGGATCCGGGCCCGATACCCGGCAGGTTCATTCCCGGATCCTCCCATGTGGAAATCGTGCTGGACTATGTCGCTTGCCAGCGGGCTTTCTCGGGATACTCCTGTTTCCCCGCCCCTTCATTCCACCGCCGCTCCATACTAGGGATTCATTTAATATGATGTCCGGGGATGATGGGCACCTACGGGTCCCAGCTGGAAAGCCCGTCACTCGGTAAGAGTTGCCTCGCCCTGGGTTCGCTCCCCACTCGAGTTTTTTTAAATGAAGATTTTTTTTGTTTTCTTTTTTTTAAATTCATATAAGTGCAAGAAAACGACAATTTGTAAAATATTTGTTTTTCTAATAACTCCACAGTTGCCTTTGACCAATGCATAAATAAAGCGAGCAGGCCTTTGTCAATGTGAATTTTTGATATGGCGGAAGAATACACAATATGCATACAAGTAGATCTTAATCCGGGTTTTCAAAAGTGCTCAGTTTACCGTGAACAGCCTATATTGACATTTTTTGAGAAAATAAAAAATATTCTACATCAGATGTAGCAAAAAAAAAAAACCCTTCACCAACTCTGGGAATGGAATGGGCGGAACTTCCATAAATGGCGAACGACCTGATGCTACCAACTATTGACAAAATATTTGTTCTCTTGTCGTCTGCAAGAGTGCTGCCCCTGTAAAGTGAACAGATCCTGTATATCTACACAATTTAGATTTTATGAATCTACAAGAGTATGTAAATCCACAAAAATTCGAAGATTCTGTTTTTAAAAAATGCAGTGTAGACTGGGCAATAGTATTCCAGTTCACAGCCTTGTAAACTATACTCGATCCGCTGTTACTGTTTATTAACTGTGTTTTATTTTTGTAGCTAGGGTAGACGATTTCCGCGGAGAGAGTTCTGTATGCTTGTTTTTCGGCGATTTCCCTAATGACGTTTTGATGGTATGCTTTTTGCGTACAGGCTTTTTCCCCCACAGTTGTTTATGCTACGAGGCTTTTAGTCTTACAATTAAAATTTAAAAAAATGCCTATTTTTGACAGGCATTTTGTCTGTAGGTGTTTGGCCTAAAATACATTTTTTTCGTCTACAGACTTTTGCCTAACAGTCGTGTAGCCTACAAGGTGTTCAGCCTACAAATCCACAATGTTCCTTAATTTTTTAGACTTGCGCTTAACTCACAGGCATTTTGACTAACAAGCGTTTTACCTAGGAATTTCGCGCCATACTTTAGACCAACGTACTTGATAAAAAAAACGGTTTTGGCATAATTGACGTGTAGCCCTACCCATGTGAAAAAGATTTAGGCAGTGCTTGATTGCTGAGGTCTCCAGCGCCGTTTGGGGATGGACACAGGTGGAAGTAATGCAGCGGCGGAAAGCAGCGGTAAGGAGAAAATGGGAGAGTACCGAGAAAGCCCACCGGCTGATAACAACATCAGGCTTGTTACTCGCATCTGGAAATTCGTAGCGAGTCCGCCGGGAACAGAAGCCGGTTCGCTGAAGGCGGCAGAACAGTAGCGTAGCATCACTATATATACAGTATAATCAGAAGTACGATTATGTAGGTTGACGCGTAAGGGCGTAGGGCGCAGGAGTGCATGAGCGGGAAGCCGCCATGTTGTGAAGTCACCCGACCGCCATCTTGGAAGTCATTGATCTTTTATTCCAGCCCCATAACCTTTGACCCCAAAAACCCTAAAAAAAAAACTCAAAAACTCAACAAATTCTAAAAAATTCTAAAAAAATTCCGACAAAATTTATACTAATAAAATTTATAAAATATGATTTAAAAAGTGATCCCAGAAATTGCCTATTCTCCCCTCAAAAAATGGTAGAAGCCACCCATATACAATTTTTGCCTAGTTTAAGTAATTTGAAGGGTTTCCCTAGGACCGACAGAGCAGTGGCGGCCATATTGGCTTTATAGGCCCTTGCCAGATAGAGAGCGTACAAGAAATACAGGATCAGAGTCAGACCTAACCATCAGCCATCTTACATCCATATTGTATGCAGAGAACCTTTGACTATGACCCAAGACCCAAAACCTTTGACCTTGACCTTTGACCCTAAAAATTAAAAAAAAAATATAAAATTAAAAATAAGAAAAACCAAAGAATTTCTTTTAAAATCCAAAAAACACCAAAAAAATTATTACTAAAAAAATTCTAATATTCACTAAAAGTTATTTTAAAAATTATTAAAAAAATTTTAAACAAAGTTAACTTCCCAAAGATCACCCTCACCCAAACACATTCTGTCATCTTGGTAGGTGCAACCAACGGCCATCTTTGTAGGTGACCACCATCTTGATAGACATTGCCCATCCACCACATTAGATGCAGACTACCTCGACCTTGACCGCATGACCTTCAATGACGTTGAAATAAAAAACTCGAGAAAAATACACGAAAGTCAGCAAGCATAATACATTACAGACCACTACCACCATATTGGGTGCAGATAACCTCGACCTTTATCACATGACCTTGAATGACCTTGAAAACAAGAACTCGGAAAAGATGGTACGATTATCCACTCGCTCATATGCCAAACACACACGTGCATGCACACACACATACACATATGCACAGACACAGAGTCCGAAGTATTCCAATTTGCAGGCAAGACTGATAACTCATTAAAAAACTTGTAGTGTGACCAGGATTGCCATTCACACAAATGTTTCCGAGGCGAAATGTGTACATATGTACATACGACCGAGCGACAGGAGGAGGAGTCAGTCTGTATGAGTTAGTCTGTACAGATTGTCCGTGGAGGGATACAAGGAAAACAGTTCCAAAAATCTGATATGAGCCTCGCAAATTTACTGTGTATAATTCCGAGTGCCTCTCCTCTACTGTCGTCTTGAGTCTATCAGCAAGTTCATTCGGACCTTCAGTAAACATGTAACCGGTGTTCTCGACTTCTTCCACCTTCTTCACGTCACTTGTCGAGGAAAACTCGTTGGTGAGATGTGTGGAAACGTCGAGAGAATCAGCATCATCTTAACTGTCAGCACTGTCGTCATAGCCATCATCATCATCATTGCTATCTTCATGATCGTATTCCCTTCCTGCTTCATCATAAATATCAATTTTACTTTTCTTTATAGCAAGAGTTGTACTTCCATCAGTACTTAGAGCTGACAGTCGTTTATTTTGAAGTTAGTCGATTCACGTCTTGCAAGTGTATTCTCCGCACCAACAATCTCAGTCATTCCGTCTTTAGCATTATCTGTCTCGTCATAATCGTCTGCGGAAACAGTACTCGTCGATTTAGGAGGTATTGATGACGTCACTTGTTGGCTCACACCTAGCACAAAGTGCATGGGACCAATGTCGTAATGCTTCATGGCGCGAAAAGGACTCTTCATACAGGCTGTTCTCTCATGCCGACGAGCATTTTGACCGAAGGTGAAAACTCGGATCACAGAATCGCCACTGACGGCAACCAGGTAGTGATGATGCAGGTTGCGACTCCATGTTAGTCGAGGTCACAGACAGGCCTTCGTATTCACAATTCATCTTCGCGGTATGATTTAGTGTTTCAAATTTCGAAATGTAATTCTTTTTTCTACGACTGTTTTTATAGTGTCGCATCCAAGAAATAACAGTCAACTTTGTACAGTTAATTTGAAAAAAAAAAAAATGAGACGGAAAGTTAGCCTGCTAAAGCAACATCGTCAACGTCTGTGAGAAAATTGCAATATTGCAGACAGTTATCAGCGGACAAACAAGACAGGAGTATGTGAGTGGAAATATCTTGTGCAGGCTGGCTTGAATATCCTCAGTTTAAAGGGTGTCTGCAGCCAGTAAAAGGTATTGTTGGCAAATACCGGTGTGTAGTTCGCTGCGTAGGGATGCTTTTAGAGCACCACAACCACGAACTTCAGCCGTAAGTACAAGTATTTGGTGCCAAATGTGTCAGTTACGTAAGGAAGTTTGTAACTATTGGTCTTTTCATAATGGTATGAAAAGGTGCGAACCCATTATTGTTTAAGTGACTTAGCTTATAAAAGAAAAACACGTTTGGCTAATAATTCTGTATACATTAAGAAATTATGGCACCAATAGTAACAAAATCGCTAATCAACGGCAATAAATAGTGCAGATTTAACTATAAAAATGTTTTTTTTTTTTTTTTTTTTTTTTTTTTTTAATAACATGTCGAAATTCAAACCCCAGCATCTACGAACCGATATAAACAAAATATCTTTCTAACAATTTTTTTTTTTTAGAAAAGTAATCCGGTATTTTTAAATTTAAATTAATGTTAGTCAAAACAAGGTCGGGAGTCTGAAACTATACAAACCAGCCTGCGCAGCAAGTTGCATACCACGAAGGCGAAAGGAACTGGCGCGCCACGCGGGAAATAAAATGCAAACTCTTCGGGCAGCCTTTATTACTCAGTTGCTTGTCTTCCATTGTTCAAGCAGTTTGACACACTTGTACTAACCAACAACCACTAGCGGCGCCCACGTGACTTGTGTTTATGTGCAGGCGCTCTCCGCATGGGGCGCTAGTTCCGTTCGCCTTAGTACTATGCAAGTTGTTTAACGCGCAGGTAAGTACAGCTGCGGACTCCTTGCGCTCTTTTGCCTAGCTTCTACTTAAATTTAAAAATACTATATGACCCATCCAAATATTTTGTTAAAGGCCATAACGTGAGCACTTTGGAAATTGACTTTAGAAAAAAGTCACTGCCCCTATTTCAACGGGTCACCTGAGTGAAATGCGCCCAGTAAAGTTGATAACGATGGATGGGAAGTAGTTTCGTATCTTAACGTCGAATAAAAAGTGTTACGTCATCATTTATGATAACTTTGATTATTTCTGTTCATTTTTTTAATGTATCGAAGTGTGAAAATGAGCAGATTTGTTCGATATTTACTTTTCAAATAATTTTACAGTTTCACTTCACCGACGCATGAATAAAGTAACGAGGCCCACGGCAATGTTAATCTTACATAAGGCGGAAGAATACACAACGTGCGTACAAGTAGATTTTAAGCAGGGCTTCCAAAAGTTCTCATTTTATCGTGAATAGCCTATACTAGAATTTTTCGTTTGTATTATTCCATAGTTGCTGTGACTTGATTTTCGATGTGTTATTTACAAAAAACCACCTTGTATTAATGTCTTCTATTTTATACAATAGTTTTTCCACTTATTTTGACATTTTATTGCTTAAAATTAATTACCGTGAAAACATTATTAAGATAGGAGGGAGATTGAGGGAAATTTTAAGTCTTGTGAAGGGAAATGCCATTGAAGAGGTGTGGCAACACTGCACCCCCTGGGCGGGTAGCAGCTGGCTCGTGCTAGCAGCAGCGCTCCTGGGGAGAGTTTTTTTAATCACGCGGCTGATGACGTAACATTGAATCAAATGAGAGCTTGCACACTCGGCGACAGAATTAGCAGCGCTGCAGACGCCTTGCTAACGCGTGTACTGTTGCGGCGCTACTCGCTCGAGACTACGAGACTCGCTATTGCCGTCAGTCGCCCATATAACATGTCTGTGTTCTTACACTCGTCTACACTTGACTAAATTCACAGAGCTGAATAAATAATTTCTGTTTTCACAAGCGTTTAATGAACACTTCTAATTCACCGTCGCCGACCTCCCGTGACGCATTCTGGGATGCGGGAGGCTCTGGGTTCGAATCCCGGGAAACGCATGAGTGTTAATTTAAGTTAGGTTATAAGTTAGTCCGTGAGCCGTCCCCTGCTAAGCTTTCTAGCATAAAACCGGGGGACGTTAAATACCCTTTACAATGCAATACAATAATTCACCATCGAAACACAGAACTACTTTCTAGTCGCTTTCTAGTCAGTGTGACCCTTGAAGTGTGTGCAAGTAGAGGTAGGACACTTTTCAAGGGCTCATTTCAAAAGTTCTCGCAATTAACCGTTGACAGCCGTTACATACGAATAGTCCATTCACGCTTACTGCAAACTTGTCTGAGGCTCTCCCTGCTAAAGTTGCGTTTTCAAGATATTCCTCCGCGCCAAGCTAAGAAGGCTTAAACACACAGCATTCGCGAGCACTCGCATTAATAATATTCTGCATAAGCACTATTTCTTACTAGCCATTAACAATGCAATTATTTCTTCTCTATTTAAATTCAAATAAATAACAAACGAAATAATAAACTGAATAGATAAAGTACAAGTGAAACTTAAATATAACCAAAAATAAAATCCTTTTATATTGACATAGGAAACAACCAAACACGTCATAATTGGGGTAATTTTTCAAAGGTTTGATTAAAAAAAGTGTGAAGGTGCCGCGAATAGAGTATAAACAGTAAACGACAGTATAAACACTCAAGATTTCATCACATAGACTGTAAAGTATCCATGGCATTCGGAACGTAACACATTCACATTCCAGCAACAAGCAAACAAAACTCAGTGCACGGGAAGTATTGCATTTCCACCCCTACTTCGTTCACAAGAATATGGTAACTTTGAGTTCTGCCTTTGTGAATCACCGCGCGCTCCTCGGATTACCGCTCGCCTGGCCTTCAACCACTCGCTGCCCTGCATTTCTACCCTTGCCCCGCCCTTATTGAGGGGGCGAAGGGGTGCGTCAAGGCCAGGCGAGCGGTAATCCGACGAGCGCGCGGCGACTTACAAAGGCGATCCGACGCGCGAGCGAGATAAACCTATTGGGATTTATGAGCTCCTTACCTTCGGCGGATTGAATTTCTGGGATTATCTTTGCAAGAATGTTCTGATCATTGCCTGGCCTCTCAGCTAGACTCGAGTTGCGGAGAATCTTCTAGATCTGGCTTGCGGATTACTCACAGTAAGCCGCGACAGGGCCCCGAGCATACAGTTTAGAGTTTGTAGGACTGTGCGACCTTCAGCGCTACGTGTGCGAAGACAGTTATAAGCGACGAGCCAGAAGAGCGTCGAGTGGCAGCGAGAGTGAAGTCTGAGGACTGCGAGCATTGGTACAGTGAAGGGTGAGACGGACGAGTGGGATTTACTGCGCGAGTGATAGACATTTGAGATGACGGAAACAAATATGAGAGTGAATTAAGTGACTGTAAAAGATATAGAGACATTGAAAATGACTTTAATTAACACTGAGATAGATATTAAATATTGCGCTCAACTGATAATAATAAGAGTAATAGCGGAGATAGGTGGTTGAATGTTGTACAATATAGCTGTGGAAATAAATTAAAAATCTAAATTAGTAATTTTATATTTATCAAAACATCAATCCCTCACGAACTCGTATATGCCCCTCTGGCGTCTTATAATAACATAATTGTACAAAAATTGGTTAACGGAAGCATATACAAATTTCAAAACACTTGTTTACATAAACAGTCTTCTAAAGTCAGATCCTATCCACGTGGTTTGTGATAGTCGTAATATAATACATAACATAACATACATATGTATGGACTCAGTCCCCAGCGCTATGCCATCATTCGGTTTATGATAATATGCTCCATGGAAGTCATATAGTTATTCTTTGTTATTCTATCAACTTTCATGCCGGCAGAAAAGCAGCCCATCGTTGTAACACTGAGCGGATATTGAGCAACTTGGGCATGCACTCTACCCAATTTTTCCTCTACGATTTCCAGCCCACGGACACTCGCGATAAGCGTGAGACATTTAGTTGATAACTGACCACCCAATGTCACATAACTCAATATGTACTTAGTCACACGGTTTTTCAAGGCTGGCATTTACTGACAGAGACTCTCCTTGCTCTGAATTTAATTCACTGATATAATCACAAACATGTTCACACATTTTCCATTACACTAGTTTTATTGCTTGTTTATAACTGTGAATAATATCCCTTTCATGCCACAACCATAGACTAAAGATGAGGTAGATCGCTTATTCGTCTTCTGCGCATGTACCCAACATTAACCTACCACAAAGGAACGCAACTGCAAAGTCACATGGTCAACCGTGATGACCGTGTTTGATCAAGTCTTAATTTTTAAATGACAAGCACTATTATGAGAATAAAATACTTTTACCAACATGAATTTTATCAAACTGCATTACAAATTGGTTAGAAGAAGTATACATACATCTTACAGTATTTGTTTACAAATAAGTTTTCTAACCTAAAATCCAAACCATGCCGTTTTCGCTTGTCGTAATGGCAGAAAAGAAGTTCAGTGTTGGGACAAGGAGAATGGTTGTGTGCAGCCAGCGAGATCGGTCTACCTCATTTTTAGTCTATGGCCACAACCTAATGACATGCCCTTACTGATCACTCCACAAAACTCTTTACTTATGACACGAAAGACGACCTTTTATTTTAACGCTAAAGAGAAACTAAACCACTCGTATGACCTAAATTCTATAGTGAATAAACTGGGCAACAACATTTCTGTTCTGTACCCGTTATACTTACTGAGTTACCGTTTAATTATTTAGGGTAAACCCACCCTAACGGGTACAGTGTAGCCAGACACTTACGGCCATGCCACAGTCGAAATAACCATTGTCATGACCACGTAGGCCTACATCCCCATAAATCCTGCCATGGTAAACATCCTGTATTACAATTGGCATAAAATCGGATGTTTTGTTCGTTGGCCAATAGGATTACACGTATAAATAGAAATATTTTACGAACAGTTATTTGAATTTTGATTCTTATCAGTTGGTCAACTTGTTACATGTGGGATTTTTTCCCCCTCTATTTTTGAATGTACACGTCTTTTTAATAAACACCTGCAGTGGATACAGTACAGTACTGATAAAACTAATGATTCTACTTTCCTCAATATGAGTGGAATTAATATTTAAATAAGTTCTTAAAAGCTGAGTTGGTAGGCAGACTTGACTTCTCTTTGAAAGTAACAACATTATAAATTAAACCAGAAACGTATGCACGAGTAGTGAGACAATTGCAAATACAAGCCTTACCCGGGACTTGAACCCAGAAAACCTCGTACAATTAGCTAGCATGTAATCCACTCCATTACGGAGGTCAGATTTGGAGCATCAACTTCGGATTTAATCAAACGTATGTTTCGAACGATAAGGTATTCTAACCTGAAATTTTACAGTTCCGTTATTTTGAAAATAATTGACTGAACTATTTCAAACATGTAAGTTTACATGGCCTACCATAGCGCTACTTGTGTAAAGAATTTGGTGAAAATCGGTAGATTGGCCCCTGACATACGGCATAAAAAACTTAATTTTCTTATTTGAAGATTTCGGACATAATTGCCAAAATTATAGAGACTCTATATAAGATGCTTCTAATGTATACTGCTTACATACAAATTTTGGTTGAATTTGGTTATATCGTTTAATATATTGGGCCAACTAATCTAAATTATTTTTTGAAGCTGCCATTTTGAACATCGTTGTCTGACCTATACAAGTCATGAAGGTTTACATGGCCTTCTGTAGCATTTATGGTATACATAATTTGGTACCGTTTGGTTGAAATATTCCAGTGTAACTTTTGGTGGGAATCGGTTGATTGGTCCTCGAGATGTAGCATAAAACCTCCATCATTTTAATGTTACAATCTTTATAAATGGAGGACAAGTAAATAATGTAGTATCATATTCAATGATTCTAAACTGCCAATATACAAATTTAGGATAAAATAGATTACCTGGTTCCGTAGATATGGCACACAAAACTAAAATGATTTGATGGCCGCCATTCTAAAGAAAAAGAAGTGTCATACTTAAAAAATACATATATTAATATGACCTACCACAGTACAGCAGCTTCGCGAAATTTTGTAAGAATGGTTTGATTGTTTCCCGAGATATGAGATAAAACTATTCGTTTAATTGGTGGTGCTATCTTACAAAATGGCACAGAAATGAGGCCCTGTATAGACAAATTTGATGGTTGTAATAGGTATGTACTGCTAGCATACAAAGTTAAGTTGGAATTTGTTTCGTCAATAAAATACACTGAGCTAAAATATTTATATTGCCACCATTTTGAAAATTAGTGTCTTACGTAATTAAAACCTACTCGTTTACACCACCTGCTGCAGTATTATTTGTTTGCCAAATTTGGTAGGAATTGGTCAATTATTGTTTCCAGAGATATTTATTCGCATAGTGAAATCTTACAAAATGGCAGACAAAGATTCTCCGTGTAGATACAGTTGATAGTTGTCATATCTACTGCCAGTATACAAAGTAATTTTGGAATATATTTCATAGTTTTGACGATGTAGCATTCTAATCTAAAATATCTACATGCCCGCCATTTTGAAAATAAGTGTCTTACGTGCCTAAAACATACCACTTAACATTTTCTGCATCAGTACTAGTTGCTTGCCAAATTTGGTATGAATCGGTTAAAATTTTACCGAGATATGACATAATAAGTTTATTTATTCGTAGGGCGCTACCTTCCGAAATGGCAGATAAACATGGTCATGTGTTGGTGTATATGATCGCTGTAATAAATACTTTCATTATACAAGATTTGATCATAATTGGTTAAATGGTATGGTAGATATGCCAAATAAACCTAAAATATTTGTTTGGACGCCATTTATAAAATAAGTGGCTAACCACGTTCAATTACTTACGTTTACCTGCCCTATCATAGTTCTAATTACGTGCCAAATTGGATGAGAATTGGTTTAATAGTTTTCGAGATAGAACATGCTATTTTTATTTCTACATTTGATACTATTTTCCAAAATGGGGGCCCAAAAATATCCATCTCAAATTTAATGCCTACTTTATACTCTGCCAGCATACAAAATTGTGTTAAAATCGGTTAAATGGTTCCCAAAATATGACAATCGCCCCAAATTTTAAAAAGGCCCCCATTTTGAAAGTAGACGCCCGACGTGGTCAAAAACTGTGAAAGTCAAGTGTTCTTACTAAGTTTTATATGTTTACCAAGTTTGGTGAAATTCGGTTAACGCATTCAAAAATTGAAAGTGGAGGACACACGCGCAAAGATACACACTAAAACACACACACACCAAGGCAGGAAAGTGATCTCATAATCCTTCGGACAGAGGACAAAAAAATCCATCAGTCGTAGTTCTCATTTTCACAAACCACGTGCAAAGAAACAAATGAATAGGCCAAAGGAAAAAAAAAAATCTGAGTCAAATGTCCGTTTACGTTTCGTGGCGGGAAATGTATGTTTGTGAAACTGACTTTCACTCGCGTAGTAATACTAGATTTTGATTGTCTGCGCCCGTGATCTTACACAAGAAAGTTAGAAGTTCGTCAACTTTCTATGCAATAACTAAAGATGAATTCTTTCATTTTTTCTAATGCATGGAAGTGTAAAGGTTAGCAGATATGTAAAGTATTTACTTTCTTAATAATTTCACAGCGTCATTTGACCGGCGCATGAATAAAGTGATGAGACCCATAGCAATGTTAATTTTACATAAGGCGGAGGAATACACAACGTGTATACAAGTAGCTCTTAAGCACGGCTTTCAAAAGTGCTAATTGTACCGTGAAAAGCATATAGCATTTTAAAGAATGTATTCGACCCTTCTTTTACTGGTATTTTTATGGTTATTTCCATTGTAGCACGACCTCTTAGATTGTATTCAGATCCGGCACCTCGTGGCCCGAGCCCGCTCGACTTCGCCTGCTACGATGCAGAAATTATTCGTTTTCGTGTTCTAATTTCGGTTTCAAAGATATTACTGGAAATGTTTGATTATAGATCATTTACAATTTACTAAGTAGTTGTTTAATATTTTTGTATCTAATTTTCACTATGTATTATTTCCTACTTGCAAAAAGGCAGGAACATATTGATACTATACAAATATCTTCGTAATTTTTACAATAAGCAGAGGCCACGGTGGCTGCTGAGAGGTTAGCCCGCTCGCCTCCCACCAAGGAGACCCGGGTTCAATCTCCGGCCGGGTCACCGGATTCTCGCATGTGGGAACCGTGCCGGAATATGCCGTTGGTCGGCGGGTTTTCTCGGGGATCTCCCGTTTCCCCCGCTCTTTCATTCCGGCGCTGCTCCATACTCACCTCAATCGCCCTCATCGGCTCTCAAGACCTCGCTGTTAAGAGCCGCCCAAATCTCTCCAATCCACTTCACAACAACCAGATAACACACAATTAAAAGAACGCACAAAAATATTAAACAACTCTAAAAATATAAATTTTCTATGATCGTACATTATCAGTAATTACTCTGAATCCGAAATTATGAAGCGAAAACGTGGAATTTCCGCTGGAGAGGCTAAACCTAGCCTTGAGAGGATGTACTAGTATAAAACCTTCTCTGTAAAATTAGGGTTTGCGCCTATACGCGTTGCTCAGTAGATAAATTATCTGGGAATATGATTTTTTTTTTCAGGAAATGTAAAAAACTAATACACATGACCGCCTCTTTTTTTGCTTTTATAATATTAAATATATTTTTGAAAATAGTGAAAATTGTAACAATAACTAGAATTCTAGGGCTTTCGTGCGTAATTTTCTAAAAGGGGGAGGGGGGATACCAAGTGACACATGTAGTTGAATCCACTGACTTTCATCGCGTGTGTAAACATTCTACTGTCACAGGACCGCAGCTAGCTTCCTGGGTGTGTAAACATGCTGCTGTCACAGGACCGCAGCTAGCTTCCTGGGTGTGTAAACATGCTGCTGTCACAGGACCGCAGCTAGCTTCCTGGGTGTGTAAACATGCTGCTGTCACAGGACCGCAGCTAGCTTCCTGGGTGTGTAAACATGCTACTGTCACAGGACCGCAGCTAGCTTCCTGGGTGTGTAAACATGCTTCTGTCACAGGACCGCAGCTAGCTTCCTGGGTGTGTAAACATGCTACTGTCACAGGACCGCAGCTAGCTTCCTGGGTGTGTAAACATGCTACTGTCACAGGGCCGCAGCTAGCTTCCTGGGTGTGCACAGCCAGTCTTGGGAGGGACCGTAGCAATGCTTCCTCATCGTCAGCCGTGGACTTATGGTGTTTATAATTTTTGCTAGTGTCTCCCCTTAACGACCTTGGAGACGGATGTTTCCGCCAATCAAATCACAGTATCATTCCCGAGGACCCTACCTGTGGCGTGAGCGAAATTCTATTGTTTGTCCACGTACCCGTTTACAAACTGGCGAGGAGAGCTATAAGATATGGGGGGTGGGGGGGGAATCAGTTACGATTCGATGTTTTTTTCTTAGCCTATCACTTACGATGAGCTTCATAAACGTGGAGTAATATATCGTCTGTCGCAATAAACAAATTTTTTCAATTTCGATATGTGTTGTTTATACATCTGCTATTGATATTTCAAATGGCGGTATCAATTATGTATCTACATCTATTATCGTTATATATGATCTCGATATTTTGATACAGATATGATAGATTCTCGTGATATCAATATGAAAGATACTTGCAGTGATAATCTTCGATATATCGAAAGCGATTCAAAGTACCACATACTAAAGATAAGGCAGACCGATTCTCGTCTTCTGCGCATGTACCCAACTCACTAATAGTATTGTCAAAATGATTAATACTCTACAACTAATTTGAATATGATTTGATGTTGCGTGTAAACTAGGTAAGATTAGGGTAGAGAAATTTATTACGACTTTCTTACATAAATTAAATTCAAATCTCAAATTTTATCCACGCTGTTTTTAATACTGCTGGTAAAAATAATACTGTTTAATGTTGTAACACGGGGAGTGCTCTAAATACCACAATTAAAAAAAAAAGTATTCACTGGCTTTGGTTAAATTATACATAAGTAGTAAGACAGAAATATCGTGGTTTCCCATGAAGTATCAATAAATAAAACTACTTATATCTTAAAAACTGCGAGAAATATCGAGGAATATGTCAATACATTTTAAGCGTTGTGCTATTTAGAACAAAAGAGGTTATTAAAGTAATTAATGTGGCAAAGTCTTAAAACGAATTATCGAGAGAATGTGTCTGTTCTTGCCGCCATCTTGGAATCATGACGTCACCCGCAGACTCGTACAAAGTAGCACGTGATTATGTGATTCATGAGCAATGCATCCTCACGAGTTAAACTATCCATCCATGCAGAATCCCACGGAATAATATATACGGAAACTTCGAATGTCAAAAAGTTGGATTTTTCAGGAGACAACGTTTTCGGTGTTCACAAACTTCTGAAAATTTAATACTGGAGGGTTTTTTCTCCCTCGTACTTAACTGCCACTTGTAAGAATTGTGAATTCTTTCCGATGGTTCGTTTGTGTCTTTTTGGTATGCCTGGAAACTACTTTCTGGACTACGCATATCCACAAGAAATTCAAATAGGCATTTACGAGGTTTAGAAGGAGCCGCGGTGGCTGAGAGGTTAGCCTACTCACCTCCCACCAAAGCGAACCGGGTTCAATACCCGGCCAGGTCACTCCCGGATCTTCTCAAGTGGGAATCGTGCCGGACGATGCCACTGGTTGGCGAGTTTTCTCGGGTATATCCCCCCCCCCCCGCCCTAGCATTCCGGGGCGCTGTTCCATTCCCACCTCATTTCACCCGCATCGGCTCTCAAAACTTGGTCGTTAAGAGTGGGATGGGCCTCCGCGTCCAAGGTCAAGAAGCGAGCGAGCGATACGGGCGACACTAACACGCACGCCAAGTGCCTCATCGCTCCTACGCGCAAGACGTGTATTGTTTCCGTAGTAACACTGTACTGTGCAAATTTGATCTGTAACAATGTGGTTTTATTACACGCGATGAAAGTCTGCAGATTAAACTTTTCTTTTCTCTTGCGCTGAAGAAAACTGGACACACGAGCTTTAAAAATGCGATATTTGACCATTTTCACGGATTTATTTTCTCCAGAAATACATTTAATAAGACAAAAGTAAAAAAAAATATTGGCATATACAGACTGATTCATAAAAAAGTAAAAGGAAAACATATTTGACACTTTATACCTAAACCAAATATTAAGGGAGGTACGAGCCCTTATAAAACGAGGTTATAAACCGCATTTGTGCAAAATATCGGTAACGAAGTAAAATACAGTGACTTCTATCGGAACATTATTGTATGTTATCGGGACCTTCAACATAAGAGTCGATATTTTACACAAATAAGACTTAAAATCTCGTTTTTTTAAGGTCACATTCCTCCCTTAATATTCGGTTTAGGTATAAAGTGTCACATATGATTTCCTTTTACTGTTTCATGAAGAATCACCTCCCGAAGTTTGTCGGTCTAATTGCGAATGAATATATAATATATATATATATATATATATAATATATATATATATATATATATATATGTGTGTGTGTGTGTGTGTGTGTGTGTGTATGTATATGTGTGTGTATGTATGTATGTGTGTGTATGTTTTTTTTCTGACAAAACGTCGTATTTGCAGAACATTTATTTACCGAGATACGCGTATACGCCCAAACAACTATTTCACAAAAAAAAATGTAACTCGATGTTATGATGTATCGATAGGGCAGAGGCGTGCCGGGGAGCGGGTCTAGCTATCGACGGGAAGCAGCTGATGGCGCCAAGTGGGGCGGAGGTCGCGGCACGACGCTGGACCGAGGATGCTGCGATCTCGCCGACTGAAAATAGCGGATGCAAGCAGGCGGCCCAGACTGGCTGGGCGCCCACCACTAGCTAGCTAGCCGCAGTTCTACCTCAGCGCCGTCTCCGAGGGACCTGCACTATCTTCCAAGGTAACACTCTCACTATACCTACAGTAGTCTCTCCGTACTCCAGGCTCGCGCCTACAAGCCGTTCACGGTCAAATGAGCACTTTTGAAAGTCCTGCTTAAGATATACTTGTATGCACGTTGTGTATTCTTTCGCCTTACGCAAGGCCGTGGTTATACGAGTGCTGTTAAACACTCTCGGCTAAATACATTCGGTAGCCATGCCTGAACAAGTTTAAAAAACATAACGTGTTTTCGTGGTTACTCACCCAAATAAGAATTCAAGCAATGGAAATTCTAACCTCAACAAACATGGAACTTAAAATGTATGATATTTAATTATAATAGCCTCCAACATTTATCACTATTGACCTTTTTAATTGTTATGAATCCTACACTGTTACTGTAATGGCATAATGGGTGCGTATTAGTATATCCAACCTTAAACTTAACATCCAAATACAGCAATATTTTTTGCACTGATTGTTTACTTCGAAGCAGCCAATAGGAGCGCAGCAGAGAAGAGAAATCGTTCGAAACTACTTGTGAAAACTGTTCACTTTGAACGAGAAACAACTGCGATCGGAACTCGTTCGAAGGTAATTTGACCTCTTAAATAGCTGAACTTGTTTTTAGTTAAGTAGTTCTGCGTCCCGTGTAACCGCGTTGCCATGGGCCTCATCGCTTTATTCATGTGTCGGTCAGGTGAAACTGTGAAATTATAAGGAAAGTAAATATATAACAAACCTGTTAAATTTTACACTTCGCTGCATTAAAAAAAACAGAAAGCGCAAGAGATGATTTAAGTTATCAGAAATGATTGTCTAGCATTTTTATTCGACGTTAAGATACGGAACTACTTACCATCCATCGTTACCAACCTTACTGGGCGCATGTCACTTAGGGCGCCCGTTAAAATACATGCAGGTAGAGGCAGTGACTTTTTCAAAGGTTCTTTCGAAAGTGGTCACTTTATCGTGAACAGCCTTTATCTTAAAATGTACTAGGCGGACACGAGACGAACTACGATAGGAGCATGTGTTGAGCGTTGCTACAGAACTTTTCATCGACAAAATGATGAGTCGCCGCTGAAAGTGCCACAAGAAGACGCAGCACAATGACCACACTGCAGAGCCCTGCGCATAGCGGCGATGTCGCTCTTGTATCGCGTGGCAGTGTGGCCCTTAAAGCTGCCGCGCTGCTCGTCCGCGAGAGAAGAACGATGCAGTCGGGCGGTGGGAATACCTACAGCAGCTCTCAATGTAGCACTTCACTACGCTCTACAACACTCACATCTCATTACAAACTAGCACGCACGCTACCACAATTGCCAGAAAACAATACGATCTATGCTGCATATGAAACAAGAATGCATATTTCTGTAACACTATAGTATTTTTCTAGAGTTAACTTATTTAAATGTTCAAAAAATCTATTTACAAGCGCCTAATTTTGATTAAATTTTAATCATTCTTCCATTTTGAATGCCTTAGAGAGCACATTTTGCAAGAAAACCTTTATACGGCAATAATAATAATTACTCGGGTTATATGTAAAAAATATTGGTACTAATGTTAAACTGTAATGATGATAATTTATGTTCATTTATTTTAGTCAATAAATGATAAATTTAGTGCCTAAAACGGATGTGCATAAAATCAGTTATTAAAAATATTTGCAAACATTATTAGTAATTTTTCATTACATAAAATCAGAGTATTTAGTATGGCAGTTTTGCTTGATAGCCATTTTTTTTTCTCGAAACGGGTTTTCTGATACATACAGAATTGAAATACGCTTAAAATTAGAGTAAGAATAGAATTTATTAATTGACTTTTTAAAAATTGAATAAGTAACTAGACTATATCCTAGAAAAAATTTTGTAGTGTTACAAAATATATTCATTCTCCTTTCGTACGCAACATTAATCGTACTTAGATGACGATTTTGGTAATGAATGTACCAGTTTCTAATAAGTTTCATTGTTCACTTGGGTGCAGAACTCCATTAGGAGCACCTTGGCTTCACATCTTATGCAGATATTCCTCATTTTGGTAATGAATGTACCAGTTTCTAATAAGTTTCATTGTTCACTTGGGTGCAGAACTCCATTAGGAGCACCTTGGCTTCACATCTTATGCAGATATTCCTCATTTTGGTAATGAATGTACCAGTTTCTAATAAGTTTCATTGTTCACTTGGGTGCAGAACTCCATTAGGAGCACCTTGGCTTCACATCTTATGCAGATATTCCTCATTTTGGTAATGAATGTACCAGTTTCTAACAAGTTTCATTGTTCACGTGGGTGCAGAACTCCATTAGGAGCACCTTGGCTTCACATCTTATGCAGATATTCCTCATTTTGGTAATGAATGTACCAGTTTCTAACAAGTTTCATTGTTCACGTGGGTGCAGAACTCCATTAGGAGCACCTTGGCTTCACATCTTATGCAGATATTCCTCATTTTGGTAATGAATGTACCAGTTTCTAATAAGTTTCATTGTTCACGTGGGTGCAGAACTCCATTAGGAGCACCTTGGCTTCACATCTTATGCAGATATTCCTCATTTTGGTAATGAATGTACCAGTTTCTAATAAGTTTCATTGTTCACGTGGGTGCAGAACTCCATTAGGAGCACCTTGGCTTCACATCTTATGCAGATATTCCTCATTTTCGTGTCATAATGTCAGCTTCAGATTGATTACTAAAAAATTTATGACCACAGAAAATGTACATTTTACAAGTTGTTTAACATTTCTGTACTAAATTTTACTTCGTGTACATCGTACTAAATCAACAGAAAATCAACGAATCTGATATAATGAGTGATTTAGAGACTTATTTGGTTATTTTTCATGGGTCTGATTAGTTCCCTCTTCGTGTCAACTGGGTATCTTTGAAATGGTCGGTCGAAAATTAATTATGGTTTAATGTTTAATTATTTTATGCCTTAATAAAAGAGAAAGATTTATAAATGGGAAATAAAAATAGATATAATTCAAAAGTCAATAGCCTTTACAAACGTCTATGCCATATGAGCTACGCTTACAAATATATTTTTAGATAATAATCCCCATCGCACTGAGAGACAATTTTTGATTCAGATACCAAGTAAATATACTTGTAAGGTATTTGTTCACACTGAACAATAACCAAATTGTTCACTTAACCAATCAGCTATTTCTCCAAACATCTACATTAGTTTCCTTGAAACAAAGAAATCATTTAAAAATAATTTGTTTGGCCGATCGCTTATTTGGTTGTTCCAGCACACAAAACTATTTCCCACGTACTTTCAACTAATCGGTTTGGATGTGTCTATTATTACAGAATTCGTGGCGGGGGACAACGCAATTAGCTTGGTCCAATGCCGGCATTGGTTTGGTTGGCTGCACATGCTAATATGCTCAATTGATTGCCTTCGTTCCTGTTCACAGCTCCAATGTCTGTTTTAATTCTTGCAACAAATAGGATAAAAACAGCGTTTGTTAGAGTATCGAGTGGTGATTCAAAAAAATGTATGAACAATGCCAACGTAACAAGTTCAAAAAAAAACAAAAAAGTAAAACTTGAAAATATTTGTTCACTTGCATTAAAATCACATCTATTCAAACGCATTTTTAATTTGCTAGCCTATTCTTTAGACGAGATTCCCTAAGGCCTATAGGCTGTTCACGGTAAAGCGAGCACTTTTTAAGCCCCCCCCCCCCCAACGGACATTAACCACTAATAAATTTATCTTATTGCAGCTTCAGTCGTTAACTTGTGAGAGTGCTGAGATGCATACCCTGTGTTTATTGGTCACATTGTAATGTTAATATTAACAAACAGCAGGAAGATAGAAATTGGGTGAAAGAAAGCATTTTGAAGGGCCTTAAAAAGAGGTCACTTTACCTTGAACAGCCAATAGGGTTCGGGGGCCAACGTAATGAGTTCGAATCTCGGTGATGCTGTCACTTTTTTTTTTTTTTTTTTTTTTTTTTTTTTTGTAAAAACCGAAATTCTTATGTACGTAGAGCCATACAAATCTTTAGCCGCACCAACAAAATCTTACACGTTTGGAGAAACCGAATGAGAACAACCTTATATACACAATTCATTTCGTTGCACCAAAGAGACTTTGTTTTATTCAAGGAATGTTTCTCCTCAGTGCATGTTTCGTTGTCGAATGCTGAGATGAAACGCAGTTACTACGATATCCATGTTAATTCTCAGGTTTCTCTCCGGAGAAAGTTGTCAAGTTGGGTTCGCGGCCAGAACAGACGCCGCTCAGCGTGTTACAACGCCCTATATCGCGGGAGGACATTTTTCGCAACAGATACATTTCAAAAGTGATTAACTAACAACCAACCAACTTATAATCCTTTAGATCAATACTAAATTCTCTATGTTTTAGGTATAAGTCATTTGCAATTGCTACATACACAATGAATAAAAACATTTATACGTTAACGATAACATTTACTAATTTTTTTTTGCTCTTTAAATGGAAGGAAAGTCATGACACTAATAATTCCTTTTAAAAACATATGTTAATTGTTTATGTATATCATTTAGATACGAAACGAAACCCTTACACCGATAGCAGCCTATGGCTACAGGTTGTTCACGGTAAAGTGAGCACTTCTGAGGCCCTGGTTACTTTTTCCTTTAAGCCAGTTTTTGTCCTTTAACCACATTTTTACATAAATATTGACATGTAAGTAAAAAATAAAGTTTGCATATTCCACCAAACTCTAAAATTAACTTCTAAGACTAAAATAAAATATATTTATTGACCATTGTTCCAAATGAAAGGGTTTTCAGAAGTGCCCACTTTACCATGAATAGCCTATAGGCACAGAGACTGACCAAGAAAATATTCCCTGCTCAGACGTTTTCCAAAACAGTGTCCCTCCATAAATTTGTAAGAAAATAATTTACTTTTTGAAATCTCCAAACAGCTTGTAAACAAGTAAGTGATTCTTGTTACTACAGTAATGGATCCTCAATAGGACCACTAGATGAAGAAATATTTTTCTCTCACAAATAACTACAATTGTAAAAAAGAGTAAGAATAGAACAGCCTTAGACGTGAACTGAATGTACAGAAAACGTAAAGAAGCATCCAGCTTCTTTTACAAAAAAAAAAAAAAAACACTTCTGACAATGATATAAAAATAGTAAAATATAGCTTCAAATGGCCACAACTAACACCAATACGATCAGGTTCCAAACAGTCACACGTGAAAGGTACTCCGGTATGATTGACTGGTCGCTCTTCGTCTTTTGCTGTCAACAGTTCACATGGTAAATTGATTTCTGTGTGATGTGTTGTACATACTTAGGACAGTACTTCTCTCAGTCCAACAGCCATGATGAAATTAACTATAGGCTGGATTCCATAGTAATTAATTATAGGCTGGATTCCATAGTAATTTACATACATTTGCATCAAATTGAACCAAAAACCGTTATTTCTCTTTGTGATTCGGCAGATTTACATCTGGTGTAAACTTGAAATGGGATACGGTAAAACTGCATTTCCACTAATTATTTTTGTCTATATTTCTTTTTGTAAGTGCATTCATGTTCGCATAGGCCTCTAAACACACAATTTGGATTTGAATGTATGCCTTTGAAATGCGATTTTCAAACCGAGTCTTGCAATTCCAATGAGGTTCGAAGGAGTTTTATGAAAGTTACGTGATGATTCCGGATGTTAGCTGTAAAGGGCTGAGGGTGGGGTTCTCGTTACCGGGCTTTTTATGTATTGCAAAGTTACGTAAAACGTATGAAATATTCTTCTTTTTTAAATCCAACTAGCTAGTTTGGTTAGTTCTCCCGTCCCCACATCCCCCTTGTTTAGTGAATGAGTGCAGAGATTTGGGCGGCTCTTAACAGCGAGGTCTTAAGAGCCGATGAGGGTGAAGCGAGGTGAGTATTGAACAGCCCCGGAATGAAAGGGTGAGGGAAGTGGGAGATCCCCGAGAAAACCCACCGACCGGCACAATTCCCAGTCCGGGAGCGACTCTACCGGGAATCGAACCCGGTTCGCCTAGGTGGGAGGCGAGTAGTCTAACCACTACACCACATTTTGAATGACAAAGTATCAGAAACTGTACACTTGTCTGGCATTATATACAATTAAGAAAACTAGTTAGCGCTTTTATTTATAAAACTTAACCTGAATACTACTTCAAAATTTCACTTTTAAAAACCTAATTAACAAGTATTTTCTTTAAAACACTAAAAATTACACTATGAAAGAGAAAAATAAACGACATTCTAAAAACCAAATAATAGCAGGTGCTATCATGATGGCTTCTTGATTTTTCATATGAACTTGGTGTCTATCAACCACTTTGATAGCTGAAGACTAGTGCTTATCAAAAGGTCAGAGAGCACGGGCAAACGTAACAGCTTAATTTAGGCAAGATTTTTTCTCCACAAAGCCAAGTTTGTTTTGAAGAACGAAACACACAGATGTAACTGGTTTAAGCCCTCTTCCCGTTGGAAAAAATTACTCCGAGCCAAAAGTCACGATATTTATCACGAACATTTGATCATCGGCAAAATGTTTGTGAGTTAGGTTGTCTGTTTACCACTTTTAAGGTGAGGCCAGATTTGTTGATATTCAAGACAAGCTAGAAGTGCACTCTAAAAACACTTTCTTCATTACAACAGATGTTGTTGCAGCGGAAATATTTCTCTTTGTTATGAACCACTGCTAAGTAGGTTTGCCACAAACAAATTTTCCCTTCCTTCTAAACATTACTAGCAATGATAACCTGCGCTGTCGTTGCAGAATGTCAACAGGATCCTCAGTGATATATTCAGTTACTGTATTTTGAAGGTAAAACTATTTTGTCAATGACGGAAGGAATTTGTTGTTTGGTAATGTTGCACTAAAAATGTTTAGTTCAGTACTCGGAAATATAATGAACGGATTTAAATTTTAATATTACTTAACCTTTTGTTTTGATGTACAATGGCATGTTTTACTAACAAAACAAGACCAGAAAATTTTTTTCTTTGTTATTTCTAAAAATTTTGGGGCAGCCAAAAATAAAAAATAGGCAATAATTTCCTTATTTTCAGCAATTTTATGAAACTGCAAAAACATTTCTTTGTACAATTTTATAGACGTATTGAAGTATCCCTTGGCATATTCTTTCGGTGTGAATTATATCACTTCTGTGCGTGAGATAGTTTTCATGATTTGTACCTTTCTAAAACAGTAAAATTATGATTTTGACATTTAATTTTGCAAAACAATGCAATCTAACAATATTTTATCTGATGGTAAGGCAGTCGGAGGCAATGTCTACAAGTTGCAGATGTATGTTGTACAAATATAAAATAACATTTTTTTTTTTCCGTGGCCAACATCAGGACTTTCATAAGTGCTTAGTTGACCATGAATGACTTGTACCAGGCTAGACGGCATACAAGCACATGCTAGTTTCACGTGCGCACTGGACCTCTGCTCATCCGACACACCCTGCACCACAGAGCAAGCAAGGAAGGAGACAAGAGCAGATACTTCCATGGTGTCACGATCTTCTTATTTTGAAGTCTTTTGCAGGGGCGGTGGGTGGGTGGTAGGTGTCTGGATTAATAACACCAGCAGACGCGCGTTACGAAAAATAATCACCTAGCATTATAGAACAAAAATAATAGTTTTTAATGATTATGTTGTGATAAACACGCTTCATTGGAGTAGTTAATAATCACGTCGTGTTCAATGTTTAATAAAATAGCTTATTTACGATTTTTTTTTTTTTTTTCGTTATTGCCGAGTAGCATTTACAGTATGTTGCATTATTCTTGGGAAGTTCTAGAAAGAAGTTTTAAAATTGCTTTATTAGAACCTACTTGGCTAATACCATTTAGTTGCCGAATGCTGTTTCCTGCAATAATTAATTATGTACCTGTACTGTTTGCATTAGCTCTGTCTTTTAAATAGTTTCGTTACCTCCAAATGTGACGAACAGAATAGAATAAATCTTGTACAAGCTGTGAAAAAAAGATGGATTAAATATTTCTAATCGTTTTAGTAAGTTATTAAATCAGCACTTGAAATATATGTAGGTTAAACCAGTATGTTCGAGATACTTACTTCAAATAACGCGATTGTAAGCCCTATCTACTGTTACCCCCCCACCCCTTGCACTGCACGACTCACAGCCAATAGTAAACACTTGTGGTGGACTCACAACCATCCGTTGCAGTCATCTCTCCCCCTTGCGTCCGGCTGTCACGTGATCCTCGACCAATCGCAGGACAACTCTTTTTCCTATCCGTCAATCCGCCAAATATTTCTCAAACTCTAACTTTCGACGGGCAGACGGATGGTCCACCGCCTTCTGACGACATTCCGTAGACACGAATACACACTTTGAAATAAAATGCAAGGCGGTGGGTCTGTGTATATTATCTTTGGTGGTCAATTCAGGAATTTAACATGTAAACAATAGTTCGGTATAAATTCTTACCACGTAAAATAATTATCTTCCCAAAATATTTCTCTCTTGAAAATGAATTTCCAACCAAGATATGTCTCCAACTAAAGAAATATCACGAGTTAAGTTGTCACACGGAAATGTTGCCGTACAGAAGCATTGACAAACGAGGATGACGGATTGTCGTGAATCTCTTTCAACTGACTGACGAAAAAACAAACGGATGACTGACTGACGGACGGGCGGAGGGTTGTGAGCCAGTTTTGTTTAACATTCTGGTAGAGTCAGGCCAGGTTAAACAGAAGAAAGAGTTCTGTCTGCGGTAGCAGCCAATGAACAAATGACTTCTGCTCGAGTATGCAGACTACTGTGGAGTCTAGCTTGGCTTCATCTTATAGCGGGATATGGTGGGGTCTCTACCAATATGTATACGCTGTTCACGGTAAAAGGAGCACTTTTTAAAACCCTGCTTAATATCTACTTGTGTGCATGTTGTGTGGTCCCTCCGCCTTATGTAAAATTAACATTGCTACTGGCCTCATCGCTTTATTCATGCGTCGGTCAGGTGAAACTGTGAAATTATTAGAAAAGTAAATATTTTACAAATCTATCAATTTTTACACTTCGACGCTTTAAAAAAAATAGAAAGCGAAAGAAATAATTTCAGTTATCCCAAATGGTTACGTAACTTTTTTTTTCTCGGCATTTATTTATGGAACTATTTTCCCTCCATCGTTACCAACTTTACTGGGCACATGTCGCTCAGTGCGCCCGTTAAAATATAAGCACCCAGGGGCATTGACATTTATCTAAGGTTGATTTCAAAAGTGCTCACTTTAACATGAACAGTCTTTTAGTCTTTCACTGGGTACAGTGCCCAGTCGGTTCTCAAAGCCCGCTACGAAGTTCTCACGCAGCCTATAAACGGTTCACTATGGCAACAAAAACATACCACCATTCCATCTGCCTGCGGTATGAGTTTAACTTCTTGATATTTTAACATTAAAATCGATCTAGAAATTCATAATTTGCAAATTTCTAAGAAACATTCTTGACCACATTCCAGAGCCGTTTGCTAAGGTATTCGTTTTGTTCAATTTTCGTACGAAAAATATATTTAAATGTTGGAATCCTGTGGCTTGTTTCAGTTGCTTAGAAAAGTTAATTTTCCTCGACTGTGATGATTTTTTTTGTCAGACTGTTATTTCATATCACAACATAAAATAATATAATATGTAAGATGTAGAAATTGATTTTATAATCTTGAATGCCTTTAAAGAAATTCCTTTAATGGACGAAAATTCGACACTGGATAAGACATTAAAGATGTACATGTAGAGAATTTGTTCAAGCACCAATAGAAATGTTTCTTTGAGTGCGGAATAAGCCGCCAACCTGTATAACGGGACGCCTGCTTGGACACGAAGGTGACTTCTAAGCACCGCCGCTGATCATCACTGGACCAAGCTCTTCAGCGAGGCTGTAGTACGAGCCCCTGGAGGAGGGCGTAATAGTAGTATTGTCCGGCCATTTGTATTGCATTTGGTTGCGGCGGGTAAAGAGAAGCTGATATCCCACTCCCCCTCCCCTCCTCAAGCACCTTTCAAATTGTTAGCATGAGCTAAGATCGCAGGAGTGTGAAGTGAAACATTGTTTGTGATATCGCTTTTTGCGCGTATTCGCGTATCTCGGTAAATATATGTTCTGTAAACACGACCTTTGGCTAGAAAAGGTAAAAAACTATTATCTATGAATCTTTTTTCTTCTAAAATATTAGATACATTTACGGAGAAAAAAATTCGTGAAAATGGTCAAATATCGCTTTTCTTTTTTTAAAGCTTGCCTACGCAGTTTCCTTAAGCGGCAAGAGAAAAGTACAAACATACGGACGTAGTTTAATCTGTGGGCTTTCATCTCGTGTAATAAAACCTCTATGTCACATATCTAATTTGCACAGTAAGGCGTTAGGACGGAAATACTACACGCCTCGCGCGTAGGAGCGATGAGGCGCTATGCGTGCGTGTTCGTGTCGCCCGTATCGCTTCCTCGCTTCTTGACCTTGGACGCGCAGGTTCACACACCTCTTAATTACGAGTTAGTTGGAGCTGCGCGTCCAAGGGCGACACTAACACGCACGCCCTAGTGTCTCATCGCTCCTACGAGCAAGGCGTGCAGTGTTTCCGTCTTGGCGCTGTATTGTGTCAATTATGTCTGTAACAGTGGGAATTTATTACAAGCGATGAAAGCCCACAGATTAAACTACGTCCGTATCTTTGTACATTTCTCTTGACGTTTAAGGAAACTGCACAAAGAAGCTTTAAACATGCGATATTTGACCATCTTCACAATTTTTTTCTTCAAGAGTATACTAAATATGACAAAAGTAAAATAATAGTGACATAGATAATTGTTTTTTTAATCTTTTCTGACAAAAAGTCGTATTTGCAGAACATTTATTTACCGAGATACGCGTATTCGCGCAAACAACTATTTCACAGAAACCTGCAGGTAACTCTCAAGGCCAGGCTTGACCATGCATGGCCGTATAGGGAATTAAATGCTAAGTCTGGACACAGTCGTTTTTTGTGGTTGTATTTTCAACTAGAGATTTTTTGTTAGAGATTGGATGCATCTAGATTTGTAAAGTTGCCAAATTTTAATTTTTTAATTTTAAATTCACTTTTTTTTATTATTTCTAAAATGTAACAATTTGATTTTAAAAAAATATAAAAAACTGCATTTAAAATTAAAATATTAAAATTCGGAAGGTTAAAAAATCTAGATGTATTCATCCTCTAAAAAAAATTTATTTGAAAATACAACCACAAAAAAACGACTGAGAGACGTTTGCCCGAATTCAGCATTTAATTCTCTATACGCCGATGCATGATGGCGCCTGGGGCCGCCTACTAGGCGCTTGAAGTGTGTTCCAGTGTTTTGGGAGATCCGTTTTTTTTAAGAAACTATTCTACGTGTGCCCAATGTGCTAAATTACGAAAAGAAAGCAAACTTCAGGCGATGACGTAATGTCGCTTTCAAGACACTACGCACGTTAGAACCGCTATTTCCAAGTCCTCCAACATGGCTAAAAACAGCATTTTCAGACTGCCGCATGTAAAAATGTGCTGACTGGATCTATGTGAAATTCAGATACAATCCTGCATTGAACTTTGGATCAGACCTTCCAGCAGTAAAATAATATCGTCACTGCTCAAAGTCGTATAGAGAAAGCGGCTAGACAAAAAGTTTGCACGCTAGTTTAGTGCTTCGCGCATAGTGGCGATGCGGCACTTGATGTGCGAACCAGTGTCGCCCTGAGCGTTCGCTCGCTCCTGTGCCATGTCGCGTCAGGTAGGCGGCCCCCTTAAGGCTCGACAAGTCGCCTCGCAAGCCCTGATATCCATAACTTCGCACCCCCCCCCCCTGCCATCATCGCCATGGCGTGCACAGGGGACATAGGAGGGGGTAACAGTGATGCTGCTACCTAGATAGACTGGATGAGAATTTATTAGACCCCCGGCCAGTCTTTTATTGTATACAGGCGGATTCTAAGCCTGAAATAAGCCCGTGATTTCCTGGGGCGCTGTGTAGGTCCCGAGTCCCGAGACAGCTTCAAACGTACGGTGGCAGCATAATAATTGACCACGATTTTAAAGTAACAGTGAATTGCAACTAGTATTTCCATTTTACGTTAATTTTTATTGATATAAAAGAAACACGAGGCGCAATTTAATTAAAAACGTGTATTTTAAAACTTTTGCTAGTGCATCACGTAAGAAAGGAGACAGTGCTTCAATCTCTGAGTGGAAAAATCGTGACCCCGCCGCTGGCTGGGTTCTCCGTTTTATAAATTTGCTTTAAAATCTTTAAGTTATCTTTCAAATAAGGGGGTAAACTTGAAAGTGTGTGAAGTTTATATTAAATGGGGTATGGACATATTTATTTTTCAAGTAAGTATTGTATTGGCTGAGGGCCAATTTAAGTGGAATTATTTATGTTTTGAACCCATAGTGGGGGAATTTTACGACGTTTATCACGTGAAATAATGTCTGGGGAATAATTCCGTAAGCTTCTAATAATTCTAATAACGGTATGGTTATGTGAGGCAAGTTTATCATAGAAATGGTTGTTTTGAGGAATTATTTTACTGCTTATAAAAGGTACATACATAATCGGCTGCTCTGGAGAATCTACGTGAGTTTACAATTATTCTTTGATATTTATTCTGTACTATTTGAAGGCGGATGATTAAAACTTTAGCTGAAATTCCCCAGACTTCGTTTCCGTACATCATAGATCTAACTATGACAGTGTAAGTTAAAAGCTTTAGTCTAGTTGGGAGTTTAGGACTTTTAAGTAATGGATAACGTTGTCTGATATTTCCGTTTGTTGCATTTTTAATATTAATAATACGAGTTTCCCAGCGGAGTTTGTTATCAATAGTTAAACCTAAATAGTTTGCTATACTACTATAATGAATTTCAGCGTTGACATATGTGATTGGCTTTACTTGTAGCTCTTTAATTCTCCTAGTAATTAGCAGGGCCTGAAATCTTTCCGCATTGATTTCCATTTTCCAGCGCTCGCGCCACTGGCCGAGTTCATTCATCTGTAGGTATGCGTATGTAAATATGCGTATGGTAATGACTTATCTCTGGCATATATTACAGTGTCATCGGCGTACATAGTAACTTTAGCATAACCCCTGCGGTTATCTGCAGTGCAAATATTGTAGAGAAAAGGCGACAAGGCGGATCTCTGAGGCACACCTGCTGAGACATGTCGGGTGGAAGAAGCTGAGTTTTCAATTACTATGAAAAATTCACTGTCTGTAAAATAGCTGCTCAATAAATGAATATGATAGACTGGGAATTTGAAGTTGTTTGTTATTGAAGTAGGCCCGGGATCCATACTTCATCAAAAGCTTTAGCAATATCTAGAAAAATAGCTATTGTGTGGTTTTTTTCTTCTGTTTAAGACCTAAGGATGTAGCCATGACGAAGTTAGACTATGCTTGGGTAGCCGAGTGACCAGATTTAAATCCAAATTGAGTATTTGGAATGACATGTGTGATTTCTTTCTGCGTGTGTTTTTAGTTTCGTGAGAAGTATTTTTCCAAAAATCTTACTTTGCGAACTCAGCGATGATATCGGGCGCCGGTTTGGAGGCCAGCAGGGGTATTTTCCAGGTTTCGGTATAGTTATTACTCTAACACGTTTCCAGTCCGCAGAGCAATGATTACATTTTATTATTGCTTTGAATATGTTTATAATTATGCAGAGGGCTGGGTTATGTTATCATACCCCAGATATTTTTTTTAGGGTGGGCTGATTTTAAGATAAGCAGTAGTTCTGACAAATTTACAGGTTCTGGTTTTCCCCTGTTTTTTTTTTTTGTGCGAGAGAATAGCTGCCGTGGTTGGTGTAACGTCCCGAGTCAAGTTATGGTCTCCGAGGTCTAAATTCGCTGTGAATGGGTCGGCGAGTGAGTCAACTATGGCTCCTGCTTTGCCAATGGGCGCGTGTTTTAAGTCTGATGGATCTAAAATTGGAGTAGACTTTTTTTGAGCATTTTTACCTCGGAGAATTTTTGAAATTCTCCAAAAAATTCTAATATTATTTGCTATTTCTATTACAAAAGTTCCCCGTTTAGTTATACATAATTTTGATAGTTTAGAGAGTAAGTTATTTTTAAGTTTATTAGATCTGGCTTTTAATGCTGGGGTACTGTACAGTTAGTATTCGTGCCTATCATGACGTTTTTCAGCCAGCAATAAGTCTATATCCGGGCAATTTTGTTTTAAAAATTGCTGTCTGGTAAGGAACTGGTTATTTTTTTAATTGAATTTTAATTGTGTTTTAAAATATTTCTAATGCCGGTTCTATGTTGTCTTTACACTTAATTTCTTATTGCTGCTCCGTGAATATTTCTTCCAGGGTGGCTTTAAAATTGTCGCAGTTAGTTTGCGCCAGTTTATTTTAAATAACGTCAGGATTTTTAACTAAGTGCGTGCTGATTTTACAAAACAATGTCGAGTGATCTGAGTCTAATTCGTCCAGGACTGACGATTCTAAAATTAAGTTAGCTAGGTTAGTCGGAATGATATATAAAACACCCGGAATCTGACTGTAATGTGTACTTATCCGGGAAGTATGTTGGCCTGTCCGGGGTATGAACTAAGAAGCTGTTTTGTTGCGAGCGACGGAAAAGAGTAGCGCCTCTCGCGTTATTTTGTCTGCTGTGCCATTCTGTTTTTTTTTTTCTTTTTGCGTTTAAGTCCCCTGCGAGTAGAAACGGATTTTGTTGCGCGGTAATTTTGTCCAGATCTGCTTCTAAAAGTGGTTCACTGGGTGACTAATAACCTGGAATTAATGTAATATGGATGGAGTCAGTTTGAATATTAACTGGCGTGAACTCTAAGTTATGGCAGTCTGGGTTTGCGTTTGAATGTCGGTGAATTTAACTATGAATTAGTATCATAGTACCTCCGCCTTTATTTACTGTATCACCTCAATTAGTTATGTAATAATTTATTGAAAATCTCTTACGAGGTTTTTAAGTTTGTCTCCTGCATTAAAGCAACTTCTATTCCGTACGTTTCCAGTAGTCTTCCTAAGTCATAAAGTAGGCGAAACACGTCGTTGGTGTTAAAATACAGAAGGGACAAGGTACCAGGGAGTCGCTAGCTGTTGTGGCTGTTAGGTAGCGACTCGGAACGTCATGAGGGCATCCAACGGCATCATCGTCTTGGCCACGGGCTCTTAGGTTTGGTATGTTGCCTCCATGTAAGAACGGAAGTGCACCATAATTGCCGTGAAATTGGCTTCCTGCAAGAAATCCTGGATATCGCGTATGGTATTACCCATTCCACCCAATGACGTGGCAGGTTTTGAGGTGTGGGAAGGGATGGGTGAAGTCGGGGGGGGGGGGGGAGTAGGGGATGTGTGTGTTTCCTGGCTCTGTGTTGCAAACAGGGGGTGGTGTGGGGAGTATGTAGGACTGTAGGGGTGCTCTGGTTGCGCTAGCATAGGAGTGGGTCTCTAGCAGTGACCTTGGGATACATTGAGAGGCCGTGGCTAGGAGGAGGGGCTACAGCAGCAGCAAATCTTGTTTGTGTCCTTGTTTCCGTTCCGCGCTCGGCCGTTGCTTGTCAGCGCTGAACGATTTTGACCACCCTGGGGCACTGCCTGGAGGTGGCTAGGTAGAAACCTTGGCAGTTGCAGCACTGCGGGTTAGGGGTTTGTTTGGAGCTCGCATCCATAGTGTGTGGAGCAGAACAGTGGGGGCAAACGACAGGCAGGTGACAGAAATGTTTCGTGTGGTCAAGGGCGTTGCAGTTGTTACAGCGAGCCTCGTCGGACAACCACTGTCATGTTGAGACTGGTTATTTCAGTGAGCGTGGGCAGTGTCAATGCGTGCGGCTGTCACGCACGAAGGTCGTGGTGGAACCAGCCGTGTTCGTATGGGTTGGAGGGATCCTGTCTCTTGATGTGAGACTGGTACACGTCGGAGCCACGCTCCGATGGCTCTTGCACGATGGTTTCCGCTTTGTCTGTGTCCGGCGGCAGGTTGAACACGACGATCCACGGAGCTCGGAGGTGCTGAATGCGAGGTGCGGGGTGAGGCTTGCCTTGAGGAGGTATTTTGCTGCGTTGTACTTCTGGATGTCAGCAGCCACGATGTGAAAGCCTCTGCGGGCCACGGGGATGGTGAAACCTGGTGCGTGGATCGCACGAAGTTTGGTGACAAGGAAACTGACACTGTTTGTTTCCCGAACTACACGTCTGTATGGTGTTCGATTGTTGTCCGTAGCGGGACGCAGCTGTGTTCTTGTGGGTGGCAGGCCTGAAGGGCCGGGGGTAATCTGGGTGTGTCGGACTGTGCTTCCTCTAGAACCGAGTTGCGACGTTTCTTGGTTGTTTTTCTGGTCGTACCCAGTTCTTGCTGCCATAGTTTAGGCCCTTACGCAATTGGAAACTTTAACATTTGACTCTACCATTTGGCTTTACGTTTGCTTTCCGACATGTTGTTTCTTATGGAATTTGACACAATGGAACTGTCACAAGTAAAGTCAATTAATCTGAACTTTACGATTTCGAAAAGTTGAAATTTAAAGTCAAAGCCAAGCAGCCATTTTGCCGAGAATCTAACAGAGGCTATGTGGAAAGTGTGTTATTTTATTGTAAGGTGATTTTAATCTCGGTTTATTAAACAGATCTTGTCTTCAATTAAATATACGGTAAACGAATATAATGTAAAGAGAAAATATATTAATTTACAATTTTGAATAAAGTAAACAAGTGTGTTTTTTTAAAATAAGCTTTTAGCAAAAATTGTCAGCCTATTTTTAAAAAAAGTACGTTAAATTCATTCCTGGATAATATGACAATGATTTACATAACAAGGTACACATTTTTACGAAGCTTGCAAAACCGATGTTTAATTGCTTTTAACTTTGACTTTACAATTTTATTGTGTATTGGTGGTTTCGTCAAAGTAAAGGAAATGTAAAGTCAAATGTTAAAGTTTTCTATTGTGTAATAAGCTATTCCCTTTCCATTTTTAACCCCATTTCCGCCTGGTGCATGTTCAGGCGCGAACGAACTTCGTTCCAATCCGGTGATCTCTCTTACAGAAGTCCGGTGTCGCCAGTTCCCAGTTTTTGATCTTCCGGGTGTTTTTGCGGGCAGGGGGGGGGGCGTACTCTCCACTGATGTGTGTGAAATTGTTTTCAATACCTTTCCATCGTGTGTTGCAGTAAGCTCGTTTAACTAGGCAAAGGCTGTTCACGATAAAGTAAGCACTTTTGAAATCAACCTTAGAAAAAAGCCACTGCCCATACCTGCATATATATTTTAACGGGCGCAATGAGTGACATGTGTCCAGTAAAGTTGGTAATGATGGAGGGAAAAGTAGTTCCATATCATAACGTCAAAAAAAAGTCTTAGGTAACCATTTGTGATAACTTAAATTATTACTTCCGCTTTCTGTTTTTTTTTTTTATGCATCGGATTGTAAAAATGGGCAAATTCGTAAAATATTTTTTTCTCTTAATAATTTCACTGTTTCACTTGACCGACGCATGGTTGAAGTGATGAGGCCAATACCAATAATAATTTTACGTAAGGCGGAAGAACTCACATTGTGCACGCAAGTAGATATTAAGCAGCGCTTTAAGAAGTGCTCACTTTACCGGGAACAGTGTATGCTACTGTCTCTATTTACTTGTGTTTCGCCAATCCTTTCCTCTCGTCCACTGACTGCTCATCTCGAACGGTTTTCATTTTAAACATCTCAAACTCTCGAATGTGGTAGTGGCATAACTGATGCGGGCCACATTATGGTTGTACGGACTTTTCGTTAACCATATTAACTCAGTGCTGGCAACATGCGCAGGTGACGAAAATAAACCTGCCTTCTCTTTAGTATTTCTGGCTCTTTTCTTGATTCCTAATTATATCACTTGCACGCGCCGTGGGTCCAGGTTATTTAAAGCCACACCCATCCGGGAAAAATGACAGTTGATAGCATTTGGTCACTTTCCCGTTAGAGCCATGTGCACGGCAGGGGTTTCCGGAGCTAACAACCTCCCCCCCCCCCCCACACACACACACACCACCCCAAAAGAAGTTGCCAGAAATTAAACAAAACGAAACAGTTTTTTAAAATGTATAAACAAATTGAGCCAATTTCAGTTTTAATTATTCTCTAAAAGGTGATGCTATTTGCAGTGGAGTTTATTCCATAGACGCAAGGTAAGCAATGATTACCCTATACATATTGGAAATATTTGACCCTTTATAGTTTTGGCCGTAAATTAAAACACATTTAATTCTGGGTTTCTCCGTTTCCGATTCGAGAAACAGACTTTTCGTAACTCCCGTACTGTACACGCATAGTGCTGCTATCTAGTATTTATTTCCACAAACGGGCGCGACTAGCGATGAATCTAACTGGCAAGCAACAACACGCCACACGCTCGAGCTACGTGTTCCTTCGGCAGGGTAAGCAGTCGTTCTGTTTGCTTCCTCCAGTCCTACAGTTTTACTTGGCAAGTGGATGAAAGCGTTCGGGAGAACGGGAGTTTTCCTATAATTTGTAATATCTCTCAAAATAATATTCAGTTCAATTATTATTACATATATTTCGTTTCTGTATTTATAACTAATATTAGGAATTATAAAATGGTAAATACATGTGGCGGGTAAGCAAAGTTGGAAGTTGGATTTGTTAGTAGAAATTGCTTACTACGTAAAAAAAAACTTACTACACACCCCTGGCTATTTGGTTGCTCCTTGAAGATTTTTATAACTAGGCTGTACCATAAAATTATGTTAAGTGTGAAACAAAAGGCGAAATCTATGTAGCTATTGTTCCTACCAGAAAAACACTTCCCATTTTCAAATGATGTGAACCGCCCTACGTCAGGGTGCCATTATTATCATGGCTGATAGTACCAGCTTCGCCCCGTTCTTACTTTTTTAAAGTTGTGTAATATATAAATGGGCTCGTAATACGCCCACTGTATTTCACAAGTATCTGGAAGACAAATTTGAAAATAATAATAATAATAAGTAAGAGCAATGTTACAAAACACTTTGTACAACCTTTGTAAACAATAACTTTATACGTGTGGGGAAGTAAAAGGTGGCAGTTTTCTACATCTTGGAAATGTAATTTCAAATGTCTTCTCACAAAGAAACTCCGCCTCTAACCCTTTGAGGGCGGCACAAATTTACAAGCACCGAAGACAAGGTTGGAGTGAGCTGCCTATATTCTGCACTAAAACAATTTTAGTTGTGTTTGTCCCTGTATTTCCACTTACCATCGTCCTATTGGTCCTGGCTACACCTAACACGCTTACTGTACTCTTCTGTGTTTATTATTGGCTGGCCGCCGGCCAATGGAATCGCGCGTTGACTGTGTACCGATTAATGTGCCGAGACAGATGTGACAGGTTAAACAATCAATCGCTTTCACTTCAGAAATTATTAAAAAGGACAGTTTTATTCTTACAAATTAAAATTTTTGCTAGTTGTGATTCTTTACTTAGATTCCGATCATGCCAAGCGAAATAGTAAAACTATAAAAGTGAGAGTTTTATTTTCAAGGGAAACGAAATTCCTATACAAACGTAGCCCGCAGCGTATTCAAATCTAGCATATGCGTAAATCTTTTCGCGAAATTCAGGTGTCCCAAGTCATTGGACATATGCTCATCAGACACGCCCTAGGTAAGTGTTCAGCAATTTGGCTGTGTTCCGTTTGGGCGAGCCGAACATAGGACTTAGCTCCGACTGTGGCAGCAGTCAACTAGTAGACAACATCCGCTCGAGTAAAAGTTAAGTATTGTGAAGTCCAGCCTTGGTCCGATTCATAACGCGGAATATTTCCTGTGACATCGTTGTTTGCGCAGGTACGTGTATTCCAGTAAATAAATAACTATTCTTGGAACGTGACTTTTGCCAGAAAAGGCAATATATATATATATATATATATATATATATATATATATATATATATATATATAACAGTTTTGCCCTAAACTGATAGAAAAAGAAGACTGCAAATATTTCGCGCGCATTCGTATTTAATGTAAACATTGGATGTGCAAAGTGGGCTTTCTCAAAACAAATGCGATGAAATGCTAATAAATAATAAGTTATGTCTTCGTTCGGTCTGACAATTTTATTTGAAGGCTAAAACTTTTAAAACGTAAGATTAAAAAATAAAATTTGAATATCAGTTGGCCAACTTACTAAAAATAATACCGTTGAGGCGTTTACTAAAAATAAAAATTCGAATCAAACATTTCATAAATATTAAATAATCAATTAGTCAGCAAATCTAAATATTGCTACGTAACAACAAATAATGTGGCGAGTTTACTGCGACCTAGTGTCAGATTCTGAAAGCTCACTTCAGACAACGCATTTGTAGAGTATCTTCGGACTGCGTCAATGTGACGTCACTTGACGCCGAGTTTCGGACACGTCCACGTCCGCAGGAACGGCCGATTGTGGACAGGCCTTAAGTGTAATCGCAAAAGAGGGGAGGGAGGGATGATCGTGAAATGCACCATTAGAGCATTCATGAACGCAGATTCCTTCAAATGTAGGAGAAAAGTACAACTGGAACGCTGCAAGCCAGCTCAGCGTTTTTCGCGTAGGGGCGATGGGGCGCTAAACGTGCGTGGTAGTGTCGCCCGTATCGCTACCTCTCTGTTGGTACATAGCAGCTTAAAGTGTGGGAAATACTTCTAGAAAATTACACCAAAGCAACATCGCACTGCATTCCTTAAGATCCAATGCAATAATAATATTTTACATGCGAACTATTCCTTACAGGCATTTCCAACTCGCCGTTTTTCTTCCAACTCTGTGCATATTAATTATAAATAAAATACTATGTAAGTAAACACAAATATAAAATATTTGTGATGTATGATAATTTTAATTTCACATATCGTCACATGGAGTCAAGAATTAGGTAACTTTATTTCAAGATTTTGGAGATATTGCCAAAAGAAGTTTTATGGGTATGTTTGTTAATAATTTTATGAGACATCTCCAAAGTTATTTGTATTTTATTTTGCCCAAGTTATTGCTGTTAATCAGTTCTTTATGTTGAAGTGTATTTTATCAATAATTAATACTTATCTTATAATAATAATGATAGAATAAAACTAGAGATATATACTTATTGCACTGACAATTTATCTTCACACAGCAGATTCATATGTGTGTATACGATAGGTAACTATGTATTCCTCTTCAATTAGCAGTACATAATTAAAAAGAGACACCTGTGTGAGATTAAATGTGATTGCAAATCATAGTAGATTCAATGCAATTACTTGACTTGCAAGAAAGATTTGTTTTTTTTTTTTTTAATAAATGTAGCTAGGCTACAATAAACACAAATAATTCGAAACATAAAGATGAGAAAACTGACACATGATTCATCTGTGAAGTAGGATAGACAAAGCAACAGTTTTAGTCGTGATCTTGTAAGTTTGAGTAAAAGTCAAAGTAGACTCGGCTTATTGCTGCTGGTTTCATAGAAAACAGAGACAATAAGTCTTTGAATTTGGCATCTGTGATGGGGTGGCCTTGTGGGTAACAAGGTAGCAAGGCAATCCTAGAAAGCTTGCGCACAGCTGGTTTTCTGCAATCCACTCGCCTAGAGTAATCAGCTCCAAATTATATCTTGCACTCATATTCATAAGATATTTCTTTCTTGAATCGAAACCAGCAGAGCTTCTGAATGAAAATGAACTTGCTGGTTGTTAGTGTCCGTTTTGCGAATGGTGAGATAGTCATCAGCGAATGGCTTACAATTCATATCATCAGTCTAAATGTCATGTACATTGTATGGCTTGTCGCCCTTCTTACAGGCACCTCTTGCAATAGACCTGGCCTAAATGCCTTTCCAACCCGCTTGAAGTCTGTACCAATAGCGGAGTGCATAGAGTCGCACTCCATCTCACTGTGGCCAGGCGTCAGGAACTTAAGTTCAATAACATGCACATTGTCAATCACTTGAACAGCATACATGCACATTGCGATGACAAGCTTATTGAGGTTTTGACCTCCACAACGATCACTGAAACATCTCACTTCTTTGATGGCGTTTGGAAGAGACTGAAAATACAGGAAAAGGTAGTTTGCTATTTCACAACTGCCTCTCCCTCCTTGGCCTTCATGCCAGATGAAACAGTCACCCTGTTTAGTTGCAACATTAGAAATAGTGAAATTGTATGTAGCCAATCTGCGTTTGTAGAACAATGAATCGTTAGTTGGATCACTTGGGCAAAGCAAAACTTGTTACTAATCAAAATTGCAGCTTACAACATTATCACTTTCTAAAGCGATTTGTTTGTCGTTTCTTTTGTCCTCGCGATCTTCATCTTTACTGTTCAAGTGTGCTTCGTATTCTCTCTTCACGCCCCCAGTTGGATCAGTGGCACTGTTGAATGCTATGCAAAGGCGACACTTGTCTTTTTTCGGGACGCGGAACCCCAGATTGAAAGTGTCCCGGAATACCTTGCAGTAGGCAGATAATTTTGCTTTCGGCTGACCAGCTTTCGCACAGTCTGTACATTCTATACATGCTCGCAAGGTTCAAAGAGGAATCGAGGTATTTCCTAGCACTACCAGCTCTGAAGCAGTGAGAGGGAATGCAAGGAAAACTCGTTATGTGGTCCTTGATACCCTCAACCAATGTGGGATCCAAGGACAGACTCTTCCCCTTTCCGCGTGGGTCAGCTGCAGCTACATTCTCTTTGGACCGCTTCTGCATAGCAATGTCGACAGCATCCTTTATAATTGCTAAAGTGTTCGAGAACATAGACTTGCACACTTTACGTCTTCCGCCATCAGTCGGCAGGAAGCAGACGATTGAGTACGGTCTTCTGGACTTGTGATGTGTCATTTTTGTCTTTGTTAACTGTTTTGTTGTATTCGCATGTATAAAGTCTTGCTGTCGTGAATAGTCCCCTATAGAGTAGTATGCTTAAAAAATATTGCCTCTCTTGTGTTCAGGAATTGTGAAACATTTCGGTCTGCAGGTTTCTTTGCAAGGTACCTTAATTTCGACTGCTGGTACCACCACACCTGTTGTTGAGACATACACTTTGCCTTCCAATCTCTTTTTCTTTCTAATATTCCTCTTCCATTTGTCGGGTTGCCTCCTCCTCGTTGGAGGTTTATCAGCTGTCTTAGGGTACGCTTGCATTCCTGTCAACATATCAGAGGCTTTTGATGAACCGGAATCTAAGGAACTGCTCTTTTCTGGAAGATACTCTGGTTCATCAATAGAAATGTCACTCTCACTGGAACTGAGATGTAACACCGAAGCATTGGCACTTTGAGTTCTCATTTCAGTTTCATCTAGGTCTCGTTCAATTTGACTCCCCGTGGCACCTATAACAAAAACCATGGCCTCTGTACGTACATTGAAAAATTAGCCTCAATTATAATTACTATCTCCTATGAAATTAATCAATATACTGTACGTATCTATTGTATTTATTATGCAACTAAAATAAATTTTATAATATATTATGGAAATATTCTATGTTATTTACAAGATAAATGACGAAAACATAACTTTTAATAAAATTATTTTTTAGAGTAGGTAGAAAAAATAGAGATTTCAGTTGTACTATGTTGGTAAGATGGGTATACATATTTATTTGAATAATAATGTTAGCTATGTAGGTGCAAATTAACGATATAGTTTTAATTGGCAAATGTACAAGACTTTGTTTACTTTTTGAAATACGTGGCTAGTTATTAATGCATTCAATTTATTTGCATACAGATATACAGGAATGTGATCAATCTAGTAATTTCGCTGAATGCCTTTCCATAATAAATTGCAACACGTTTTCGCATTTAAGTAAATAAGTCAGACACTTTAAACAGCATGTTCTGGAAAGTGTTGGTTCAAAATTAAGTTCTTCTAACATAAGTTCATACAAAACAATTGCTACAGTCATTTTCAGAACGATTTCAGTACAAAAATGTAGAACTGGATGTTATTCAGTTGGGCGTGAGCTATAATGTAAACACATATTGTACTCAACTTGTACAGAAAACGTTTGTACAGTGTCACAGTAAATACGCCTACAGTACTGAAATATATTTCATTTGGACGTGAAGTCATTATCAAAACAACATGCAAACATTGCAAGTTAAATACTATGTTTGTAAACAAGCAATAAGATAGATTAACTTACCTTCCGTTTCTGATATAATTTGTTGTGCTAGTTGCACTAATTTTTGCCCTATCGATGCCATTATAGCGTTATTAAAACACGAGATATTCACTTAATATTACACTACTCATCACAGACTACGCAGGACTAGTGAACAACGCCAGTGTGTATTGAATAGAGGAAGCAAAGTGTAATGTATGTAGCACGTTTAAATTTGGAATAAAGCTATCTACCCATGACAAAAGATTACAGCACTTCCCATTTCATAACAAGAAGTGAATGTCTTTAGTTACCTATTTCTAACACCACAATGTAGAACTGCTTGATCTGCAAGATGTAGGTATCTATAATTATCTAGTTATAACATTAATTTGCCTACTTTTTACATTTCCCAATAAATATCGCAGGAGTGACTGGCTGGACTGTTACCCAGTTACTGCATTAACTTTAACAGAACCTCAGCTTCACTTAAATATAGTAACTCAAAAATATAAATTTTCCAGCTACCAAGTTCTTGCACTCATGGGACGATATTATGGCGGAAGAATACACAATGTGTATACACGTAGATCTTAAGGTTCCCGCCTACCTAAAGATTTTTTACGCGTTTGAGGCTGTGAAGCGCGGGAGCGATAAGGGCCACACCGTCACGCGAATCAAGTGTGCCATCGCCGCTAAATGCAAGGCTCTGAACTGGCGCACAGTGATCTCGTCGCACTGACGAGATCACTGTGACTTTCAGCGGAGACCCTATTATTGTATTGATGGAAAGTCTATAGGAAGGTTCAAAATAGGACCCTTGAGTAGTTTTGTATTAATCTGACGCGTATATTTTTAGCTACAGGGCTTTGAAAAATCAATTTTTAGCGTTTTTGAAATGCTATGAAATAGTGCTTCTAATGTACGCGACGTTTTGAAAGCGCTCGGCAGTCCTCGCCTGATGTGTGTTATTTTCGTAGATCAGCACAATGGACGCGCGTTTAACAGTTCCGTGGGAGAACGTGCATTTCAAACTTCACACTGCGACGCGGTTCGAGCACCAGCTAGGCGGGGGCCTAGGCTTTTAAGAGTGCCCGGCTCACCTTGAATAGCATCTAGCCATATCTTTACCTCTGACCAGGTGGCACAGGATTCGGTGCTGGTTTCCTTGCAGGTCTGTTATTGGCTCAGAGTTCCCCTGAGTGTTTCTAATAAACTGTCATTGGATTGCAAAAATTAACAAGAATGTTAATGAGTTTCAAATATAGCTTGTCATAAAATTAATTTTCCAGTCCCTAGCTATAGTCAATTCACGGTTACTTCAAACTTTTCTGAAGCCCTTCTTTAGTCCTATTTCCAGGATATTCCTCCGCTTCACGCAGAAAAAGCTTAACGATGTGTAGAAAATGACATCAAAGTGGCAACGCACCGCATTTCTGTTCAGCCAGTGTAATATTATTTAACCTAAGAACTATTCCTTATCGGTAGAAACCCCAGTATTTCGCAGATTGAGTTGGCAGCAAGCTAGGCTGGACAGCCCTGTACACACTCGAGACATTATCGTTTGCTTATTGGTCACTGTGATCAAGTGAGGCCTCTGTACAGGACTGTCAAACACTCACTCGCACTACTGCTTCCTGCTTACTATTGGCTCACAGTTAAACGGGGCGTGTCCAAACAACTGTTGTCCAATCACAACAGTAGGAGAAAAGAACAAGCGTCTGGAGTCTACCTCGCCTCCGAATGAATTCGCAAAATAATCGTGGCTCTAGTTATAGGCATTACCAAAAAACCTATTTTCCCCATGTGTTTGTTCACATTAATTATATTTGTAATATCATAATTCATAGAGAGAATAAAAGTAAAAGTTGGATTTAATAAAAAATGAGATACTTTAATGTCGACACAAGTATAAAACGCTTGTGATACATGACGTATTTAGGAAAAAACCAAACACGTGATACAATGGGTGAATTGCTATAAAAAGTGTGAAGTAACGATGAATACTACACTCTCTTTCTTCCTCGGGAGTTGTTACTATTCAAAACGACCTGCACACGCGCAAGCTAACGGCTTACATCTCGCGCACGTGCGAGTATGAGGCTTGTTTGTATGTTCCGGAGAAGCTAAGGCTGGCCCAGACAAACCCACAACCTTCCCCAGAGGTCTGGGCTCCAGTTACCTCAGCTACTGCCTTAAGGACGATGTGTCCCTGCCATCTTGCATGCACGTTGCTTAATTTCCGGCGTCAATATTTAAAAACCAAGCTAGTCGAGGCATAGGGAATACCTTAACTGTTATTTCGAAATCCAACTTACTTTTCTTACATGATTAGTTTCACATGTGTGACCGCAAATCAAATATTACCTAATATGTTAATAATGTCAATCCCACATGGAAATGTACAGGTGTAGTCCTAGCTTAAGCCGTATAAATAATAAGAAAGAATTAGTCAAGTAGTCTTCTATGTCTTGTCTAGCTTTAATTGTTTCATATCTGGTTATAAATTTTCATTACGAAGATTTGTAAGAAGCATAGAAGATGGACTGGATACTAAAGGCTGTTCGCCATAAAGTGAGCACTTTTGAAATCAACTTTAGAAAAAAAGTCACTGTTGCTACCTGTATATAATTATTTTAACGGGCGCACTGAGTGACATTAGCACAGTAAAGTTGGTAATGATGGATGGAATGTAGTTCCATATCTTAACGTCGAATAAAAAGTGTTACGTGATCATATGTGATGGCATATGATTGCATATTTTTCGGTTTCTGTATTCTTAATGCATCGAAGTGTAAAATTGAGCATGTTTGTAAAATATTTACTTTTCTTATAGTTTTATAGTTTCACTGGACCTACGCATGGATAAAGTGATGAGGCCCTGGCCAGTGTTAATTTTACATAAGGCGGAAGAGTACACAGCGTGCATACAAGTAGGTCCTAAGCAGGACTTTCAAAAGTGCTCATTTTACCGTGAGCAGCCTGTACCCCGATTAAGCGTGATTCGCGATGCATCGATGCGCCAAGAATTGGCCAATGAGAGCTCTGTAGTCATCGACGAGCGTCGAGTGCGTCGGAACCAGAGCATGTGTTGGATCTGTCAGCGTCGGAGGTCGACGCAGAAGAATAAGGGACGTTTTGTAAACACTGGAGCTTTTTTCCTTGCAGGGTAGGCTAGTGAATAATTCTAATCGATAAATAGTAATAGACTAAAGATGAGGTAGACCGATCTCGCTGGCTGCGCACAACCAATCTCCGTGTCCCAACATTGAACTACTTTTCTGCCAACACGTCTAGCGAAAATGGCGTGGATTGGATTGTGCCGCAGCACAAATAGAATAACAACCAAGACACTTTCAAGCTACATATTTTGAAAATATTTTACAAAGTAGGCAGTATCGATAGGCCCTTAAAAGCATTTCTTAACACAAAATCCCTCACAAAACCAAAATATAAATTAAATTGCTAGTGCAAAATACTACGTTTCTCAAAATGTACAATAAATATTTAATTTGTAAAAAACAGGGAAAGTTAATTAAAGCATTTCAAATACAAAATATTAACTTTATTGACTAGAGATTTCAAAGGAATTCAAAGGAGCAATTTGATTAAAGGAGGGCAGTGTTTGGAGCCTGGTAAAGATTCCTTTACATAAAAATTCTAATTAAAAAGTGAAATAAAATTTTACATTAAAATATTTAATCGATGGAGGCAGCCCATAGACTCTACCGAAACCTCCATCGAATCAAAATGAATGACGACGACAGTTAAAAATTTCATAAGACTACGCCCAACGAGTGAGTCGTGGAAGCACAAGGAAAGCAATTAAACATTAAGTAAATGTTTGGACGGCGAGCGAAAACTGTACACAACAACTGGAACAATACAGCAAAGCTAGAATTTAGTTAGATCGAAACCACACTTTAGGCTGGCGACCAAAACCACAATTAGGGGGGGGGGGGGATAACTTACTGCCTGCCCAAGACAACACAAAACTACGCCACAGAATTATTAAAAACACTATAAATTGACCCAAAATTGAAAATGCAGCTACCACGACTCGCCGTTTTAAAAGCTCTACAATAATCAGCCAATCACGCAACTACAATAAAGGCTGTTCACGATAAAGTGAGCACGTTTGAAATGAACCTTAGAAAAAAGTCACTGCCTCTACCTGCATACATTTTAACGGGCACACTGAGTGACATTCGCCCAGTACAGTTGGTAACAATGGATGGAATGTAGTTCCAAGACTAAAAGTCGAATAAAATTGTTAGGTAATCGTTTGTGATAACTTCAATATTTTTTGCGCTTTCTTTTTTTTTAATGCACCGAAGTGTAAAAATGGCCAGATTTGTAAAATATTTACTTTTATAATAATTTTACATTTTCATTTGACCGACATGCGAATAACGTTATGAGGCCCTTGACAATGCTAATTTTACACAAGGCGTAAGAATACACAACGTGCATACAAATAGATCCTAAGCAGGGCTTTCACAAGTGCTCAGCTTACCGTGAACGGCATATATATATATATATATATATATATATATATATATATATATATATATATATATATATATATATATATATAAGGACGTCTCTAGCACACTCGTCCCGAGGACGGCTAAACCGGCACTTTGAACTCAGGATTTGAATTTATAGGCTGTTCACGGTTAAATTAGCTCTTTTGAAAGCCCTACTTAAGATCTACTTGTATGCACGTTGTGTATTCTTCTCCCTTACGTAAAATTAACATTACCACGGGCCTCATCACTTTATTCATGCGTCGGTCAAGTGAAACTGTGAAATCATTAAAAAAAAAAAAAAAAAAAAAAAGTAAAATATTACAAATATGCTAATTCTTACACTTCGATGCATTAAAAAAAATAAAGAGAAATAAATAATTTAAATTATCACAAATGGTTAACTAACACTTTTAATTCAACGCTAAGACATGGAACTACATTCCATCCTTTGTTATCAACTTTACTGGACGCATGTCACATAGTGCGCCCGTTAAAGTATATGGAGGCATGGGCAGTGACTTTTTTCTAATGTTGATTTAAAAAGTGCTCACTTTATCGTGAACAGCCTTTAGAACACAATTTAGTAAACAAGCGTTTCTTGTGTTTTTATACTCCCTCTAGCCAATTTGTAACGTAGTTTAATTAAATTGAAAATGGCAAAAGTATTTTATTTATATAATAGTGCTTGTCATTTGAAAATTAAGATATAAAACAAACATGTTCATTAGTGTTGACCATGTGACTTTGACAGTTGTGTTGCTTTGAGGTAGGTCAGTGTTGGGAACATGCGCAGATGACTAATAAGTCTACCTCACCTTTAGTCTGTGTAAATAGTGAGTGGAATGGTCTTGAGAGCCGATGAGGGTGAAACGAGATGGAAATACAGCAGCACCGGAATGCAAGGTTCGAGAAACGGGAGATCCCCGAGAAAACCCACCGGCCAGCGGCATCGTCCGGCACGATTCCAACATGCGAAAATCTGGGAGCAACCCCGCTGTGAATCGAACCCGGTTCGCCTTGATGAGAGGTGAGTAGTCTGGACATTACACCTCCGCGGCTCCTTTAGTCAATAAGTTGTCTTAATGATAAATTCCTAAGTAGTTACTAATAAGATAAACCAATTCTTACTCCACGGTGTTTCCTTTCGCAAAATATGATAAGCAAACATTTTTATGTTGATGTGAGTTTGCGTATTCATTTGTAGGATTTCGCGTCTTCATGTACGAAATAAACGGGCACGAACATCCGGTTTTATTTTGCAAATTTTCCAATTAATATTTTATTTGAATTTTAGATGGCAAGCTTTTGGTATCTAAATATAATTAAGATATGCAAAATGACGCCGACCAGAGTGCAGCACAATCTGCAACTGCGACTGTCAACAGACATCCTGTCACTCAACTGTGAGTATAGGCTGTTCACGGTCGTACGCATGTGCACTCAGTGTAATGTTATTCTCCATAAGAACTATTTCTTAGGGGCCGCGGTAGTGTAGTGGCCAGACTACTCACCTCCCACCTAGGCGAACCGGGCTCAATTCCCGGCTGGGTACCGGACGATGCCACTGGTCGGCGGATCTTCTAGGGGATCTCCCGCTTCTCCCGCTCTTGCATTCCGTTACTGCTCTATTATCACCTCGTTTCACCCTCATCGACTCTCAGGACCCCGTTGTTTAGAGCCGCCCAAATTTCGCAACTGAACTCAACTAAACGCTGTAATTATTTATTTTACTGGTTTTTAAAGGCATCTAAAAGCAATAACAAGAGAATTTGTGAAGTATTTGAATGTATAATAATTTCATAGTTTGACTTGACCGACGCATGAATAAAATGACGAGGCATGTTAATTTGACATACTGCGGAATAATGCACAATGTTCATATAAGTAGATCTTAAGCAGGGGTTTCAAATGTGCTCAGTTGACCGTGAACAACCTATACCTATAGCTAGATTCGCTGGTATTTCGCGAACTGATTTAAGGGCTGTCTGAAATTAGTCCTCTACACGTTCCAGCTACTCTCGTTTGTTTATCGGCTACAACCCAAAGTGTGAAGCAGACTTATATGCAGGAATGCAGAATACTCAAGTATACAGAAAGAACTGGCGTTGATGTTCCTGTGATGCAGGCGCAACGTGACCTTCAGCTGATTGGCTGCACGAGGCCACCTGTTTCTCGCGAATAGAATTCTATGCGAAGGTTCGACTCCAATGTCTTAAGCTCCTGTCACACTGTCGAATTTTTGCCTTCAACTATATTTGAAAATAAAATTTGAGGACAAAATAAGGCCATCGAATTTTTCCTTCAAAGACATTTTATCAAATAATTTTGAATGAGTTTGAAAATGTGTCACTCTGACAAAGTTTTTATTGGGAGGATCTAATTTGAAATATTATTTGAAATTTATTTTCGTAGATATTGTTTTTGTTTTTCCATGCGGTCCATTACAGGAGGAAATGTAAGTAATATTGTAATTTATTTTCGTTTCTTTGCTGAATTAAAATTTTATTTAAATAATATTTTTTTCTGAAATCTTAATATTATGTGCAATATTCACTTAAAATAGCATTCATGCCCAGACAGCTTCTACATTAATTAATTATCTTCATAACTCTCTTTGTTTCTGCAGCAATTGTTCTTTATTTTAAGTTCCGTAACGTCCGCTTCTGCCTTGCACGATTCTGATTCCCCGAGACCGTCAAACATCAAATAAAATTTTAGAACCAGTCCAATCTTCAAATGTTTGATGGGAACTGAAAACATCAAACTTTCTCAGACAAATATGGCGTAGTTTATGACGTTTCGATGGCGTCATAACTGTCCAACTTTATTTGACCAAACTTATTTATGGCATACGTGCAGTTTTCCTTGCGTTATTGGTCACGTGTCGTTGTCGGGTAACAGTTCGTTACCCGACTGAGCCAACCAGTACGTGACTCCCACACTGGCTGTCCGTGATTCGCGGCCAGACAGACACCTGCAATGTGTGGCGATTCGCGGCCAGACAGACACCTGCAATGTGTGGCGATTCGCGGCCAGACAGACACCTGCAATGTGTAGCGATTCGCGGCCAGACAGACACCTGCAATGTGTAGCGATTAACATATGGATCTGAACTCTTGTGGTTTGGAGTACAATATAGGCTGTTCACGGTAAAATGAGCACTTTTTAAATCCCTGCTTAAGATCTACTTGTACGCACGTTGTGTGTTCCTTCACCTTATGTAAAGTTAACACTTCCATGAGCCTCATCGCTTTATTCATGCGTCGGTCAAGTGAAACTGTGGAATTATTAGAAAAGAAAATGTGTTAGAAATCTGCTCCTTCTTATACTTAGACGCATTACAAAACAGATAGGAAAATAAATAATTTCACTTTGCACAAATGGTTACCTAACACTTTTTATCTGACGTTAAGTTACGGAACTATTTTCCATCCATCGTTACCAACTTTACTGGGCGCATGTCACTCAGTGCGCCAGTTAAAATATACGCGGGCAGGGGCAGTGGTTTTTTCTAAGGTTGATTTCAAAAGTTCTCACTTTATCGTGAACAATGTACAGTCGTGAAATCTTTCCGCGAGAATCAGGCTGATTGCCTACAGCGAGCTGCGAAGTATTCCTATTGGCCGGGCTGCGGACTGCCCGCTGGCGAGTCGCCAGAAGCTGATTGGCGAACGGGGTCCCCGTCATGATGCTGCCCAGTGACGTCATCTTGGCGACGTATACTGCTCCAGCTAGCCCGTACAAACTGCGGGTTCACTTCTGTATTGTTGCAGCTCGCTCTCAGTATTCCGCCCTATTTATCGCCTACTCTTAGTTCACGATAAAATGAACACTATTGATATCAACCTGAGGAAAAAAGTTACCGTTCTTAACTCCATACATGTTAATGGGCGCACTGAGTGACACACGCCCAGTTAAGTTGGTAACGATGCAGGGAAAGTAGTTCCAAGCTTTAAAGTCGTATTGAAAGTGTTAGGTTGCCATTTGTGAAAACTTGTATTATTTCTTTCGTTTTCTATTTTTTTTTTTTTTGTGTTTTCGAATGTAAAATTAACACATTTGTAAAATATTTACTTTTATTATAATTTCACAGTTTTGCTTCCCCGACGCATGAATAAAGTGATGAAGCTCATGACAGTGTTAATTTTATATAAGGCGAAAGAATACACAATGTGCATATAAGTAGATCTTAAGCAGGGCTTTCAAAAGTGCTCAGTTTACCGTGAACAGCCTATACACAAACCGTCTCCGAATAGCTTCAGCCCAATCTTAAACAAAAAAGCATGCAACTTGCTGCCGAATGAATATGTGAAATACTCGTGGCTGTAATTATAATTCACTTGTTTACTATCCCTCCAACGCCCCGTTTTTAATACCAACATGATAAATGAGGAGCGATTTATGAACTATGAAAATTAAGGCCAATTCAAACATAAGTTAAAATCGAGTTCGTTGTGTTATTCTCTGTACCCTATGAGGCAGTGTGGCACTTTTTGTTAACAAAATGGTCACGTGACCCGTTCTGTCTACAAAATATACGAGGTATTTTATTTTTATTTTTTACGTTTTATCTGCTTCGAAGCTGACAAATTACAAAACACAAACTAAAAAATCACCGCCTAAATGCACAAAGACCATAGGCGAGGAATATTCCTGAAATAGAAATGGATTTCTCATGATTAAATTTTTTATTAAGTCGCAATTTCACATAACATTTGTTTTATTCTGTTAATGGGATGTTTTTAATGCCCTATAACAACTTTCGGGAATAATTCCTGTTTATTTTAATATTTTGTGGACTTCTAATTTTGAAATCATATTAGCATCAAAATAAAAACAGCGTGTCATGATAAACAGTTGAATGTCATGGCTTTCCGACTAAACCTTACAAAACGCTAAATTAAAATTTAGAGAAACGAAACTAGCAACGAATTGGAACAAGACAAGCATTAAGCCGCTGTCACACTGTCAACTTTTGCCGTCAGACTGTTTCCAACAAGTCTGGTCAAATAAAGTTGGACAGTTACGACGCCATCGAAACGTCATAAACGACGCCATGTTTGTCTGGGAAAGTTTGATGGCTTCAGTTTCCATCAAACATTTGACGATTGGACAGGTTCTAAAATTTATTTGATGTTTGATGGTCTCAGCGAATCAAAATCGTGCACGACGAAAAAGGAAATCAAGAAACTTTAAAATAACGAACAACTGCAGGAAACTAAATAGGTTATGGAGATAATTAATTTATATAAAAGCTGTCTGAGTGTGAATGCTATTTTTAATGAATATTGCGCATAATATTACGAACTCAGAGGCATTAAATTTCTTTGTGCAGGAAAGTTCTCTGATAGCTAAGATTTGAATTTAGTAAAGGAGCGAAAATAAATTATAATATTCTTTACATTTCTTCTTGTAACGGACTGTACAACAAAACAAAAGCGATATCTCACTATGAAAATCATTCTTAAATCATAATTCAAATCAGATTCTCCCAGTTAAAAAATTTGACAGTGTGACACTTCTTCAAACAGATTCAAGATTATTTGATAAAATTTGTTGGAAGGACAAATTTGATGGCCGATTTTCGACTTCAAATTTTATTGTCAAATATAGTTGAAGGCGAAAATTTGACAGTGTGGCAGGAGCTTAAGAGATTTAGTATGCAATGTATCAAAGCATGTCTGTGAACAGAACAAACCCAGTTTGAGTGGCCATTTACTCAGCTTTTGCCTAGCTTATATGCTGTTCATGGTAAAGTGAGCACTTTTGAGGCCCTAGTTACTTTTTTATTTCAGCTATTTTTTTATCCTTTAATTTTTAAAATAAATATTGCTATATGCATAATAGTATTTATGTATATTCCACCGCACTCGGAAGTTAATGTTTAAGACTTAAATAAACTATATTTATCGACTATTATTTCGAATGAGAGGGCTTTCAAATGTGCTCACTTTACCGCAAATAACCTATAGGTAGAGACCTGAAAAATTCGTGAGTGCAATGTCATACAGGCTAGACTCTACAGCCTTATGCACAAATATGCCGATGTAAACTGTGCGTTGGTTGTCTGCTGTTACCGTGGAAGGCGAAGATTAGGCCACCATTCTCCAGAAGGTGTCAAACATCGCGTGGCCCATTGACTAAAGTTATATAAACTCACGTGTTTTGAATTCTAGCTTGTCCAAAAAGGAATTCGCATAATCTTCAGGTATCTACCTATAGGCAGGGACAGGTGTTTTTCACAAAAATATTTATGGCAATGCTATACTCTACTTCCAATTCCCTACGCCCACAACCACAATTTCCTGGGGTTATTGGCCGTGCGTTTATGTGAGAAGAAATGTTCTTATTTGACTGAGCCAATCAGAATAAAGTACTCCGATACAACGTCCATGAATCGCCGGTAGACAATTGGGTCACGTGACATTAAAAATCGCCCAACCACGAAAGTGCATACGAACAAAAGTTTTTTGGGGTGCAACTGGTGTTGAAATCTTTTCGCGAAAAGCACCTGCTGTCCGTAGCTACAGGGAGGGGCGGGCGATGTACACCTTTCCCTCCCTCAGTTGACCACACCCTGCCCTCCCTCAGTTGACCTCCTGGGCCCTCGCGCTGTAGTCTACAGCTTCTTACACAATATACAACTTTAGCATCTGACTTTAAGTTTCCTTTCCTCTTACGAAACCACCAATACACAATACAATTGTGAAGTCAGAGTTTAGACAATTGAACATCGGTTCTGCGAGCTTCATAAAAATGTGTATCTTATTATGTAGATAATTATGATATTACCCAGAAATGAATTCACTTACCTTTTTTTTAAATAGGCTTTAAATTTATATGAAAACTTTATTTGAAAACAAAAAGGTCATTTGTTTACTTTATTAAAATCTGTCAATTCATATATTTCCTCTTCACATTATATTTGTTTGTCATTTATTTAATTTAAGACTAGTTTTGTTTAATATACCGAGATTAAAATCACCCTACAATAGAATAACGCACTTTCCACATAACCTCTGTCAGATTCTCCGCTAAATGGCTGCTTGACTTTGACAGTTCCATTGTGCCAAGCTCCGTAAGAAACAACATGTCGGGAAGAAAACGTAAAGTGAAATGGTAAATTTTCCAATTGCGTCTCGGGCCTTACTGGTGTGCAGGGCTGCACCCAGGACGAAGGACGGTGGGCGCCATGCTGTCCCTGGCGGTGTCCCTGGGCTTCATGCTGCTGACTACTGTGCTGGCGCAGACAGGCAGGCGCCTCGTCCACACACTCCTCAGGGACTCCTTCGTGAGGAGCCTCTTCCTGGAGGCCATCGCCTCCGCCGAGCTCTGCGGTGACTGCTTCGAGCTCATCATAGGTACGTACATACCTCCCTCCTCTTGTACCTACTCCGCTCACGTCACTATAGGCTCATCAATAGGGCCACCTGTTTTTCGCGAAAGTATTTACGCGGAGGTCAAACTTCAATATTCTAGACAGTGAAGACATTCTGTTACATGAGTGAGCCAATCAGAATAAAGTTTCTCCTGTACTGACCGTTAGGGATTCGCGGGAAGGCAGATAAGACGCGTAACAATTCAAATGATCCAATCATCAAAGTGGTTCGGAACTTAAGTGTTTTACGACTCAACTTGACCTGAAATATTTTCACGAAAAACAGATGCCCCTACTGATCACGGTGAAGTGATTACTATTGGCAGCCCTGCTTGCCATCCACTTGCACTCTAAATATCAATAAGTGAGAATTGCATTGTTTCATTCAGTCGAACGTATCTGACTGATACATCAGTCACTTCAGTGAATTTAACTGATGAACCAGTGACAAAATGCCATAGTTTCTTCACCGTTTGATTCAGTGACATTTCCCACTGATTCGTCAGTCATTTTTTTCACTGTTTACGAAGTGGTTTATTTTTTGACTGATGGATCAGTGAAACAGCAGCGTGTAAAGATGGCCGTCGAACATCGTTCAAAAATGGCCGTTAAACAACGTGTAGTAACAACGAATAAACGACTCATACTGATACAAAATACTTTCTAAAATGTGTTTGGTCTTTCGAAACGCCATTTTACAAGTGAATATGAACACACAGCCTTCCATTCCATTTGTACGTCTTTCATTTCGATTCCATGTAATCGTCACAGCGCTCTGTTTGAAGTTTTAAACTGTATTTAATGTGGCGAAGAGAATGTTCTTACACATATTATTTGTTTTAACGATCCTAACCGTACCAATCAAACCAAACGCGAAAAGTATAAGCATACTACTTCAAACTACACTATTTCGCTGCGAAATTATAACACATGCATTTCCCTCCCATAATTTCATCTTGGCAAGGTAGCTCAGACGGTAAAGTAATGGCTCAGGGCCTTATTCATAGTCGCTTTTTAGTCCGGACTAAGGAAAGATCATCCTCCGACCAAATTTTTTCGTATTCAGAGAGCATTTTGATTGCTAGTCCGAGGATTATCTTGCTTTAGTACGGCCTAACTTGTAGTCCAAACTTAGGGTAGGATTAACGAAGTATTAAGGTCAGAAAGAAACATGGCGAACATAAAATACGACAGTTTCGTTAGTATTACATGCCAGTGAAAAATAGATAAAGTTTACGAAACATAAAAATTACTTTAAAGGCCGATTCTATCAATCTATATGCAAAAATATGCCGACCTAAGAATGAAATATTCCGTGAATAGTAATTCAAAGGAAATATACATTATAAGCCATACGTTAGTTAGAAATATACCATACGTTAGTTTATAGCTACAGTAATGCCTTTCTATGCTTGTGTCAATCAAATGCCTTCTATGAAAACTGATTCTTAGGAGACGTAATATTAATACACTCAAAGAGAATTTGAATACAAATCTAACGTTAGTAATATGTACGAAAGTACACATTTGTTACTCAAATGTATTGGTAGCTCAATGGTAACATCGTGGACTGAAGTTTAGAAGAATAGAAGTTCGAACCTCTTCTGGGAGATAGGATTTTAACCAGTTTATAATGTATTTTTGTAAATACACATTTAACATAATTATAAAGACAGTATTGCAGTATTGGCGTAATAAAATGAAACCAGCCCATATTACCAATGCATAGGGGTGAGCTATGAAAATTTAACAAATAAATGTTGAATAATAAGATATTAGTATATTAATTTTATCGTACTCCATTCTGCAGTATTGCCATATATGATACAGTAGTCAGACAAGGGTAAACCGAATAAAGTGACGTTAATGTAATGAATAATGTGATTTGTTTATACGAACAGGCAAAAATAACACATCACATTAACGAGAGCATCACTTCTGAACGGAAATAATTAAAACCAAATAAAGGGCCAAGTTATTTTATATATCTTTTTTTCTAAAGTTGCTGTGTAAAATATTTATATTTACAAAACGTCTACTTTTATTTTCAATTCAACACACAGTATAGTATGTTATATTTTCCTTCTTGTCACGTTCATAAACTACTGTTCAATTTGAAAAGAAAATACATTTTTTTTTTTAAATATGTTATATTGTATTTAGCGCTATCTAGAAGTGAAAATCTGTAATGCGCATGCGCAGTAAACTTTACAACAGTGAACGTCCATAATCCTTCGACTAAAGTTATTCCTACTCTGGTCGGGGTTTATGAATACGATATAGTTAGTCCACCCGTAGTCCGGACTAACCTCAGACCAACTCCGAGGAAGATCATCTCTGGATCATCCCTGGACGATGCTCTGACTATGAATAAGTCTCTTAGAGTCGACAGGTGCCCGAGTTCAATCTCGGCCACCTGTGAAACTTCTACTTTTTTTTTTTTAAATTTCGGTAAATTGCACAATATAAATAGTAAACTATTGTAAATATGTTTGTTTAAAGTAATTCAGCGAAATTTTTTCGCTGAAACAACCAGTGTTTTTCCACTGATTCTATGTGGAGCCATTTTCACTGATTTAGAGTAGTTGAATTTCATTGCGAATCAGTGGTTTCCCACTGATTCAAATTTAGAGTGTGCATGCACATTGTGTCTTCTTCCGCCCTATGTCAAATTAACATTACCATTGGCCTCATCGCGTTATTCATGCGTCCGTCAAGTGAAACTGTGAAATTATTATAAACGTAAGTATTTTTTTCAAATCTGCTCATTTTTACACTTAAATGGATTACAATAAAAAATAAATAAAATAAATAATTTAAATTAGTACAAATGGTTACGTGGCACTTTTTATTCGACGTTAAGGCAGGCAGGGGCAGTGACTTTTTTCTAAGGTTCATTTCTAAAGTTCTCACTTTATCGTGAACAGCCTTTACCTTTTAAAGCCCTCTCATTTGGACAAATAAACAATAAATATATTTTATTTTAGCCTTTGACGTTAACTTCCGGGTGCAGTGGACTATACATACAGTGTTTATTACTTGCATGGTAATATTTATTTAAAAAGTAACTTAAATGATAAAAAAAAATGGGCAAAGGGAAATGTAACTAAGGCCTCAAAAGTGTTCACTTTACCACGAACGGCCTATAGAAAATTTCACCAGAGGGCAAATGCATCACATTCGTGCGCACTCTGTGCAAATTAAATTTTGCATAAGAACTATTCGCTGTTCGCGATAAAGTGAGCACTTTTGAAATGAACCTTAGACAAATGCCACTGCCCCTGCCTGTATGTATTTTAATGGTAAAACCGAGTTACATTCGCCCAGTAAAGTTGGTAACGAAAGACGGAAAGTAGTTCCATATCCTAATGTCGAATAAAAAGTGTTAGGTAACCATTTATGATAACCTAAATCATTTCTTCCGCTTTATGTTTTTTATGCATCGACGTGTAAAAATGAGCAGGTTTGTAAAATATTGTCTTTCCTAATAATTTCACAGTTTTACTCGGCCGAAGTTTGAATAAAGTGGTGAGGACCATGGCAATGTCAATTTTACATAAGACGGAAGAATACACATCGTGTATACAAGTAGATCGTAAACAGGGCTTTCAAAAGTGCTCATTTTTACCACGAACAGCCTTTAGGCATTACAAAAACACGTATTTTCTCTCTGCATTATTTTAAATTAATAATATTATAATTTATAGATAACATATAGGTAAAAGTTAAATTTAACCAAAAAATAAGTTACTTTTAAGTTAACACAAGTATAAAGCTCTTGTGATACATAACATATTTAGGATGTTTTCTCAGAGATTTGATTTAAAAAGTGTATATAAACCATGCATGGACTATAGCTAGAGCCACGAGTATTTCGCGGATTGATCTGGCAGCAAGCTAGACTTCACAGACCTGTATACACTCGAGAAATTATCGTTTGCTTATTGGTTTCTGATACCAAATGAGGCCTCTGTACAGGACCGTTCAACCCACACTCACGCTACTGTTTCCTGCTTATTACTGGCTCACAGGTGAACGGGGCGTGTATAGATAACTGATATCCAATCACAGTAGCAGAAGAGAAGAACATATGTTTGAAGTCTACCCTGCCACCGAACGAAATCGCGAAATACTCGTGGCTCAAACTATAGCATGTAAGCTCGTGGCGAACTAGCCGCTGCACTTGGATCTGCCTTGCCTAGCAAGCTTGTCAGGCCGTGAGTGTCTTCTGTGGTGCAGTGGTTAGACTACTCGCCTCCCACCAATGCAAACAGGGGTTCGTTTCCCCGCGGTGTCGCTCCCGGATTTCCGCATGTGGCCGGACGATGCTGCTGATCGGCGGGTTTTCTCGGGGATCTCCCTTTTCCCCCGCCCTCTCATTCCAGCGCTGCTCCATACTCACTTCGCTTTACCTTCGTCGGCTCTCAAGACCTCGATGTTAAGACACGGTACTACCTCTTTTGCATAAATCCTTCGTTTCGCGTAATAACTTCGGATTTACAGTCATTACTGACAATGCACAGTTATAGAAAATTTACATTTTAAGAGTTGTTTAATATTTTTGTGCGTAATTTTAATTATGTGTTACCTGCATGTTGTAAAACGTCAGAAAAATATTTATATTTTGTCAATAAGTTCCAGCATTTAGCAAGTAGGGAATGACACACATTCAGAGTTGGATACAAAAGTATTAAACGACTAGTAAATTGTAAATTTTCTATAATTAGAGCTAGTGATTTTTCGCGAAAAAGTTTGAGTACAGGGTGGACTTCAATACTATAAGCACCCGACATCAGTTTGTCTGTTGCCATTGATTGCCGTCTGCTTGAGAATCAGTTTTCATATTTGACCGGGCCACTCAGAATTCGGCAACATCGGCACGGCTCCTACGTGATTCGTGTGCAGACAGTTGACAAGTGCCATAAAGTAATTCAGATAATTAAGACAGGTAGTATGACACACCAGTGTTTCTAAATATAATTTGTCTTGAAATCTTTTCACGAGATTTCACTACCCCTATCTATAACCAAACATTCTCATTTATTCTTCTGAAACTGGAACTATGACACGAAAAAGGAGACTTTCTGCAATATAGGTAGAGCCGAGCTTTGAGAGCCGCAAATCTATTCACTCACTGTCATTTCATGTATGACTGAAGCTTGATTCAAGCCAGATTTCTCATGACTGGCATATACTTGCTAATGGCAAGCTTGTAGATGGTTTGAATCATGCTTGTAGGTTGCCAAAGCAAGCGTACGGTAAAACGTCCGGGGAAAGTTTATAAATAACTTGCTACAAGCCAGATCTGAGGAGACTAGTTAACTTGATTCAAACTTGTTGGCTTGCATAGCAATCTTGATTCAAGCTTACGTGATTGCGACAAGTTTGAATCGAGGTTGACTCAGCCGATTAAGCTATTGGAATTCTTCTTCTTGATGGCTTCGCGGCTAGTCATCAGGATGTTGTCATACGTGGAGACAGTGGCTGTGGGGTCGAACTGACAACTTAGTAAGTAAGTAAGTAATTGGGCTTAACGTCTCGTCGACATTAGATACGGCACCATTTAGTATCGTTCAAATGAGACGCAGTCAATAGTCACATCTCCAGTGATGGTTGAGATTTGGTAACTTAGCATCGTTGTTAGTTTCGTCACATGCTGGAAACTAAATACTAAAATACGTCATCATTTTAGTCGTCTAATTCGTGCTACGCGACATTTTACAAAACTGGAGTGCCAATTCTAACACGGCCAGTGAGTGAAGAGATGTGGGTGGCTCTTATCATCGAGGCGTTGAGAGCTGATGTGGGTGAAACGAGGTAAGGATGGAGCAGCGCCGGAATACAAGGACAGGGATAACGGGAGATCCCCGAGAAACCCCCTCCCCCCCGACCAGCGGCATCGTCCGGCATGATTCCCACACAGGGCCGTAGCCAGCTCTAAAACGTAGAAGGGGGTGGGGGGAGAGCAAGATTATTTATAGGGGTGGCAGAATATTTAGCATGAAAACTAACGCCCACCACTAAAATTTGATAAATCTGAGTTATTGATTTAAAAAAAAAGCCTTTAATACTTCTAGGACTGTATCTCTGTATCTATCTTTATTATTAATGTATAGTAAAACAAACATAAACTAGGCTGTTGCTACATATACAAGTAACAACAATAGACAAAAAATATAATACTAACGACATTTTCCGAAATTGTGTTTTATGCTTTGCCTGAAACTGTAAAAAAATTTTGCTTTTGCACATTTCTATTATTTTCGGCAATTTTGTTTGCACTGGAATGAAGTCATTGTCTTAATCTAACAGCATAGTCTACACCATAATTGCTCATATTGATATTCTGAATATTAAATACTTACGTATCTTAATACAATTGTAATTTAATAGCTCTTTTATCATTTAACTGCCTCAAAACTTTATCCATATTCAAATTCTATGTTCTTTGTATTTGGAAAGCTAGAAATACCAAATCTGTCATTCTACGATGAGACATAGAAAGTCTAAGAGGACTATTGGTGTTTGTTAGTGTTGAAAATGTGGATTCACACGCTGCAGTATTACAACCAAATGATTCCACTACCGCAAACAGTTCATTCGTGTCCTTGAAAGCATCTCTGTAATTGTAAAGAAGACCTAATTTGTTTTCACCTGGTCTGGCAGAAACAAATCTCTTTACAACTGCAAACCCCTCTCCTGAAGGTAGTTTTATGCATAGAAATATAAAAACAGTTTTATGTTATTCAAACAGTAGGAAACCTATTCTACACTTCTGTAAAGGAAAAAAAAAATCGTAGATAAGGAAAACGAGTAAATGTAGGTAACAGTCAAACTAAAATTTAATAGTTAACATTTTAACAGATAATGCCAAGAATGTTTAGATATTTTAAGCGGTTAAGGTCGTGTGTAATGATTTCAAGCAATATTTTACTACACAGGAAATTTTTTTCAATATTATTTTTAGTAATAAGTAGAGCACGCATGTATGTTCTGGACTACTAGGCGAATATGGTGTGGATGGAATGGCTAATTTGCATATTGCTAATTTGCATATTAGTTGCTAATTAATTGATTAGTTGATCATTAATTGAGTAATTGCTAATAAATTTGATTAATTATCATAATGTGTAATTGGATTAAATAATTGTTTGATCAAATTTATTTGAAGCATTTTTTAGTTGGTGCTGAAAGGGTTAAGTGTCATAAGGGTGATATTGGCGGAGCAGCATTGATGTGTACTCTCTGATGTCTCGGAGCTCACTGAACAAAGAGGTACTGTATATTGTAATTGGGTATATAGGTGTCGAGGTTGGTGGAAGAGTGGCATAAGGGACATTTATTATGTAATTTGTTTGGAGATGTGTATTGAGAATGAAATGTCTGTGACTAATAGGTGACTAATGTTAGCAGGGTACACGTCCATTAAGGTCAAGTGTATGTAGAGGAATGAGCACTTATGACTAATGCAATGCATGAGAGCAGTTCTGCCCAGCTCACTCTCTAAATGCATACTGAGGATTTAACTAATTAAATAAAAATTAGATATGGGAGAAATGCTTCCTTCCATCAAGGAAAGCAAAGCAAATATATTTTAATAATTTAAACAAAAAAAGTCAACCTATATCCAAATACCCAAGGAAGCAACTGAAAATTGTTCGAATCAATAAAAACTACTTTAATCACTAGCCTGATTGTCCAATATGTGCCAAATGGACCACAAAACTATTTCCCTACCAAAAAAACATGTAACTGAACTCCACTTTATCACATGATTACTACACACAACATTAAATCGGACTGATATAAAACAAACACAAATTCATGCGATTATTATAAATTCATAAAACTGACAGAACTACAAGACTTTAGAAAATGCGATTACCAAAAGAAAACAAAATTTAAATTAATATTGTAGCCACAAAACTATTTTTAACGTATTAAATGTAAACTATCTGAAGTCATTAAACAAAGATAATTAAATTAAAATAAGCCAGTACATATGCCATCTAATGAATAACAAGCCCAATAACCAAGTTGTCATAAACACAATAAAAAGCATACTAAATACAGTCAACCTAGCACAGGTTCATGTCAAAACTCACCAGAACTCCACAGAATAACGAATATTAACATCCATGGAACCTAAACACACATTCTTAACTTCTCATTCATAGGCTCTCAAGAGCAAAATGTAATCGGAATGAAATATTCTAAACATCGAAATGCAAATATTTTTGCTCCTTACAAACCAGAAAATATTAACAGAATACAAAGAAACTAATTGTAACACCAAATTGTAAAGGAAACCTCTAATTTTCTATTAAAATTCACAATATAATTAAACCGCATGCAACTATTCAAGAAAATCGCTTCGTTATATCATATGTTACAAATAATGTAAAATGCAATGTATACCATTTTAAGCACAATGCAGTTCCATAATGCTGTAAGCATAACACAGTGCATTAATGCGATTGAAATCCTACTCTGACAAAGTCGGAACACAGTAATTCTACAAAACGTTTTCCGATAACCTGTTGTATGCCGGCGGATCATCACTATTAACATTCGCCTATTGCACACATTTCATGTAAATGAACAATAAAAACAGTTTCAATTAATTAAACCTAATAATTATCCGAAGCACTTATACAAACATGCGAGAGAAAAAAGTAGTATGCTGTGTAGGAGACAGTATCACTGATCCATACCTTACATAATCCCTGCAGGCAGGCCGGCTGCTTGGTCAGAGCTGAAGGCTCCTGAGACCAAACATTTTTGCGGATTCACCCCCCACCCCTCCACCATGCTCCTGCTAGGGAGAAGGAACCTACCTGGATACCTCAATTCCTCACGCCATCGAGATAGATCTGACACCATTATGTCAGGAACCAAAGTCACCGGGGAGGTGGCTTTGGTTCCTGACAACACAGGCAAGGGGGGGCCTTACCTTTGAAGACTAGACTGTGAACATCCCGCAAACACGAGCTAAACGAGGCAATTTAAGATTATTCCAAGTAGCGCATTTAAAAAAAATATTACATTATTCATTGATTACACTCATTGGCTCTCAAGACATAAAACTAAGTATTTGAAAATCCATTTTCACAAATACCATTCTTTAATCATTCATCAAAAAACTTTTCTATCAAACATTTTGCTATCAAACATTTTTGATACCTAACAAGATTCTATAATTATTTTTAATGTATATATTCATCCTAGAAAATACGTTTCTGCGCGTAGAATTCTCTACAAAACTATAAGTTTAAACCAATCTGTGTATACATGATAGTTAAATACTGTCGCTAATAAATGTTCTTTTACAAATGTGCCCAACTAAGATTATCATTCTACCATTTATACCAAATGTGTATATTTGGGTATATATACATCAAATTTCATTAATAAGAATTACTGTTTTCATCGGAAATTAAAACGATATGAATTCATATCGAACTTGTAAAGTTTCAATATTTCAACAAAAAAGCCATATTTTAAACATTTCGATCCCGACAAGATTTTGGGAGCTATGATAAATGAACATATAATATATAAAATAGAAACTACATTTCTGCATTTATATTTCTCTACAAAACTATAAGTTTTAAACCAATATTCGTATACTGTTTCAAATAAATTTATTTTACAAATGCACCCAACTAAGATTTTTTGGATACATCGTCGTATTTATCAGAAAGGCATATATTTGAACAAATGTGTATATTTGGGTAAATATAAAAAAATTTTATTTAAAAACATTACATTTCGACAAAATATTAACGAAATACCACAATTCCAGCCTGAAATGAGTTGTAAGATGCCAAATTCTGTGATGTTTTTATGGTTTTTTCTAAAAGACCCTATTTTAAGCAAAATTCAAATAAAATGATGGCCATTTCGAATACCCATACCATATAAGAAAGAATAAATAAATTTTTCTTTCAGCCTTAAGCCAATAGTTGTCGAAGTAAGGTCATGTCAAGAGTGTATCACCAGGAAGATTACATCAGTCAACAGATTTTACCAAGATGTAATACAACCATCTCCGAGAGGTTTACATCAATCAACAGACTTCTCCAAGGCATACTACAGAGGCATTCATCAGTCTACAAGCTTGACCAGCAGAAAATATGCACAATGGAACCTGCTGCAATAACTGTGAAAAAGAATGTGTGAGAGTGTTTAACACAATTTTAACGTACAGACAAAGCTAAGCGCTTTTAAGTCTAGATATTGAGAACCTCTTGCTGCTACCTAAAGCTGTTATATTAACTTTTGCATCACACGAAATTCAACATGTGTATCCATTCCTCTCAGAGGAATTAAGGGACGATGAGGATATAGTCTCATATTTGCCTTGCGACAAAGATTGACCATAAGCTGCACTGTCTTTTTCAATCAACCAAACATAATCCATCTGAGAAGAGATTGTGTAATGTGAAGGTGGCAAAACTAAATGCAACTTGTTAGTCGTCCCAATTTACCAAGGGACGACTCAGGGATGGAGGAAGTTGATTCAGAAGCTCCAACTGAACTTTTGTAAAATTAGACTTGTTAAACTCTGATGTAACCATTATTGAAACAGTCTAATCATGATGTGCTATGCAGAAGGATTTGAAAACACATTATGACAAGTCTTTTATTATTAAAGAACTTGCTATTTTATATGCAAGTAATACTAATGACACAAAAGTATTAAGTTTCAAAGCTCCCTAGCCTTGGTCTGCTATAAATCCAGAATTAAAAATGATGTTTCATCATCAAACTTATGAAGTACATGATTTAAAATGGGACTCTGGTGTTATACCTTACAAATACAGTTTCCAATACGTGAACAATGCTCTTCTCGAAGACTATCCTGTATACGTACTTGGAAAAATGCAGAAGGAATTTTTAGAGTATGACTAATGCAGATATTGTAAACATCAGAAGATATCATGACTGCTCAAGCATTAATTCGTTAGTAAAATGCTATAACACTAATCATTGTGATAAAAAATATTTTGTTTGCAATGCAAAAACGAAGCTTTAAGAGAGTATTTGTATCAGCATCCTGCCTACATGTAAATATCATAATTTAAAATATGGTTTGTTACAGATTCATACCTGCATAAAACATTGAAATGGAGACATTCAATCCAGAGCAGACGTACGAGAGTGTTACTCCAGGTTACAAGAAAGTGTGGTTCAAGTCTCTAAACAACCTGTACTTCCAAATACATATGTGCAACAGAGATGAACACTCAAACTTTGCACAAAGTTTTGGAGGAAATACGTATAAAGAATGAGTATTGTGTTATGAACAAAATGACAGCTCGGTTTTCAATATGAGACCTAACAACGAGCTGCCCTGTCCTACTGGGGATCTATGTTTTAAAACCTGAAGTGACAGAATAAGCAAGGAACCAGGATTTAGACAAATAAAACATAAATTAAGTAGAGAGTTCTATGACATCCCGACCTTGTGGACTGGAACATGTAATGACAAACAACACATCGCCCAAATGCAAGGATGTAGCAGAATTATAATGCCACCTTGTGGTATGTGGGATTGTGAGGTATGGCAAAGCAATGTTTGTGTCTGTAAATTCGATTTAACCAAGATAACATTAGGAAAATATCAAAATTTCAAAATGATGTTTAAACCTATTCGGTTGTACACTCCTGGCAAAATGTGGAAACATACGATGGAGAGGTTCGACTCAACACTTCAATATGCTAGCGTTACTCCAGGTTACTGGAGCATGTGGTTTCGACTTGAAGAAGATTGTCCACTACACATTCAAATGTGTAACAGGCAAGAACATTGGAGTTTTTCGGTGTTTAGTCCGACATATACTTTAAAGTTTTTGATGTTTGTTATGGGCGAAGGTTTTGTCCTTTGTATTATTTACATTCTGGCAATCAGTAACCTTGAAATGAGAGTCAACTAGCATTTTAAGCGTTATAGAAATACATTGCAAAACACACATGATGCAAGAAAATTGAAAACACAATGCAAAAGGATAGTTGCTGTTCTATTCCTAAAGTGTGGAGCAAACAATATGACAAGGAACATGTTATGTATATAGGTAACCAAGAATTAACATCTCCATGTGGTATGTTCTGAAAACAATGTTTTTTATAGCAAGAACATCTAATCTGCCAAACTATATGAAGGAGAGCATTTAATATTAAATTGCCAGTCATGGTTACTATCTTCGAGCCTACAGTCGCATACGAGGTCCTGCAAATAGGATACCAAATAGTAATCTTTAAGCCTTATAGTGGTATTTTACATGTTCAAGTGTGTAACAATATCAAACATTGGTGCTACACTTTCGATTCCAATTTCGTCACCTGCTTTGGTGAAGCCTTAGCATGCTACAATTGTGCTGTGAGATATCTCTGTCCTACAGTGAACTGCCATCTACATTTGAAGACCCGATGTAAGCTAGCCTTACTAAAGAGCATGGCAATGGTGTAATTGCCTACAACTCACCAGACTTCACCAGGGAACCACAATCCATAGGAAGGAAACATGTGACAGAAACATCCACGGCTTTATTTTCGAGCAAGGAAGTCTAGTTTCCCCATCAATGTGCAACATCTATACTTGTGAAGTAGCAAATTCAGAATAATGTTCTTGCAGGTTTGTAAGTATGCATTTATTGAAAATAGTTTGTACTCTGTAACTTATCGCATAGCAAGTTCACATGTTGTTAAGGAAATGTGAGAGTCAGGCATTCATTTCAAATATTCATACTGTCCTGGATCTTTGAAAGCATGTAACTTTAATTCTAGTTTAACTGCAATAGTTCGAAATGTCTTGTAAATCAGAGCAGAGCATACTGGTTCTGAAAGCTTAAGGGTGAGCATGTTGTAACGACATTTTGTCAGGAAGAACAGTGTTTGAAACATTTGATCTATAGAGGAGATAATATTTTACCATATCAATATTTCGAAGAATGTAACAATGATATTCATATATTATATCGTCATATAAAGTTTGGTTATACATCGAATACTTGGTGTGTTTCTTCAAAGTACTATGTACATCATAAGTAAAATGAACAAAATTAAAGTTTAGTACTCAAACACATTTTAACTTGCAAAGATAGAGAAGGATTATTAATACATTGTTCCTTACTAATTTTTTCTTAGTGGAGGATTGGATTGCATAGCATTACATAGCATTATTTCATCCAGGATATCATTATGTTAATGTGAAACAAGGCAAGTCTAATATATTGTACAGTTTATGGTGTAATGGGCTTCTCTGTGAATTTACTGAGTCTTACGAATTAATGTTCCATTTTAAGGTTGATTATTTCCCGCTGGGGAACGAAAAGAGTGGCGAATTGATTCAATGTAAGATGCAACCAAATGTCTTGTGTTTTATATGACTGCAACAATGCCACTGCCTTCTAGTATTGATGATGTACACTTGCACTATGGCGAATCATACCCAGACTTAGTTGAAAGTATTGATTTACATTCCCCAAATGTAAAGATGAAACCAGGGCATAAGAAACATTCTTTCTTTGAAAGTAGACTTCAAGAAGAGGACCTATATACAATTATACAAAAATATATGAAAACATTGTTTACTGAAGTTGCTAATAGTTTTTAAATTGTGTTAAAATATTTGTGAAACACCCTATACTTACTTATGCTATGTATCACCTTGTGTAAGATTTGCTATTTAGGTATGTTTCTTTAAAATGTTGTATAATATAGTTTTCAAGCACCCTATACCTGTAAAATGTGTCATGTATTTTGAAACAATACTTGTTTAAATGACTGTGTATCATTTATTATATATTGTTAAATGCCCTATGTTTGTCATGTACTTGAAACACCTGTATAACATTTGTATCTTGTGAAATGTCCTATAAGTGTAAAATATGTTGGGTATTTTGAAACAATCTATTTTTTATGAATTTATTTGTGTGTTATGAACCCTCCTATACCTGTGTTCTGTTGTGTAATATTGAAATGAGCGATATTTTAAAATGCTGTGTATGTTAAACAATCTGTTTTAAAAAATCCTAGATGTACAAATTGGATCATAAATATGTGTGTTAAATGAATGGATTTGTATGTATTTTATTTACCTTTTTCCCCCATTACAAAAATGTAGATGTTTCCTTAAGAAACTCAAAAATTATTACTCTGATTAATAAACTGTGAAATGATTTGGTTTCCTTAAGAAACAGAAAAATTTATTACTCTAATTAATAAAGATAAATTATGTCTTAAACTTTATAAAATATGATATAAAAATATTTCCAAAAGTGTTTGGTTTATGTCACCAAGTAGTGAAAAATCTAACATCATGTGAAAATACCTGGAGGCAAGCACTTTAGCAGCTTGTGAAAAAACTTTTATTGAATTAGTGTACCCAGAAAAAATAATATTTTGTTACTTTCAAAGAAACTCGGCTGTGCGAGCAGTAAGAGAGCCAAACTAGTAACTAAGATTTTTCTGTTCATATCCCACACCAGGCTTCCAGCTAATCAGTACTAGCATGCAGAGAGTGGCATTTCAGCCCGTAAGCCGAGCTCGTAAATATAATTTTTTGGCAGTTTCCCAACACTGTCTTCTACATACCCTGTATGCCACTAGGGCCCCTCCTTCCACCCTCATGTCGACCCATCCCAACTCTGTTACAAACAGCTTTAGCACACACGTATTATTTTTAATAAATAATTTTCGAACACAAATACAGAAAATAGTGCGGGGTTCTGGGTTCGAATCCCGGGTAAGGCACTGTTAACATAAGGTAGATTCTGGGTTCGATTCCCGGCTAAGGCATGGATAGTATAATTCATTGCACTTATAAATGTTACTCAACATTCTTTCATGGAAAAATAGATGGTACGCTAAATCATACATACACAATGATTGATAAGTAATTATATAATTACAAGTTATGTAATTAAAATTACAATTAATTGATATTCAAAACAGAAAACTGTTCATAATGCATTACAAAGACTATTACATTCTGGAATCATAAAAGCTCGAATTGGAAAGAAATCTATACATGTACGAAAATGGTAAATAATTATGTAATTCAAATTAAATGTAATTGCTAATACTGAATAAATAAACATATTTCACATTGCAGTTCCAACTCTATATAATTGTAAACAATAAAATTTAGAAAACAGATTAGTTTGTTAAAAAATCTTATAATTTCGTAATTTTGCATTAAAATCATTTAATTCATTAAGAAAATCATATTTACTGTAGTAAAATTATGTTTAATTATCAAATCAGGCTGTCTACCTTATTCGTGTATGTTCCTGGGGAGGGTGTGAAGAGGGTATTCGCCTATATATACACACACAGTAGCACCGCTCCTCATTGTTCAACAAACCACCATGGGGTGTGGACCGCCTTTCCACTAGTGCTCGCCTCTCACCGAATTCTCGCCCCCACCACCCGTTGGAACCCTTGACGGACTGCCGTGCCACGGCATGAGGTTAGCAGAGAACAGGAGTCTAGCCCAGCATATGGCTGGGCGAGTAGCCACCTGCGACCAGCACCTGGCCACGCTCTGGGCCCTCAGCTGCCTGTACTGGGGTTCAGACCTCGTCCATGCCCTCACCTCCTTGAACAGGTTCAGGCCTCGCCTACCACCTTTGGTAGCAGACTTTATGTAAGGAAATAGATCTAACATTTAGGGCATTCACATACTGTTTGATAATGAATTAATATTTCAATAACTTTTATGGTTATTTAACATACAACATTTAATTATCACACTACTATTTTAAAAACTTTTGCGGTTGTTGAGAATGTGTACTGGGAGAATTTTAAAAAATTGCTTCATTCATTTAAATTCTTTTTTCGGATTTTGATGTATCTTATTTTACATTTTACCAGGTTTTTTTGTCAAATCTTTCTGCTTTTTCGGTAATTGTTCAAAATTTCTAGAATTTTTCTGGGATTTTCATAAATATCTTAAATTCATTAAACTTTTGTATGAATTTGTTAAAATTTTAATGATTTTATAAAAATCGAATAACCTTTAGAATTTATAGTGCGTTTTGCTGAAAACCGTCCAACTTTATATGCAAATGTGTTAAAAATTTTAGATTTTGAATTAAATTTTCTTAAAATATTTAGAATTTTGTTAGTTTTACTTATTTTTAAGACATTCTGATCAGGTGGGTTGGTGTATGCTTGCGAGTGAATGATGGAACTTAGAAAAAGATTAGGGAACTTTGCCAAACCATGCACGGCATGTTTGGAGTTCTAATACACCTGCCCATGTCTATGTTCTAAATGAGTTGATTGATGAAAGATCACTGAGTGCTGAACAAATGGACATGAGTGAAATTACCATTTGTGGAATGTATGAAAACTGGGTTGTGTGGGAATTTTTAGTTTTAAGTAGTTTTAAAATTTAACAGTGTTTTTTTAAATTTTACTGAGTAGGTGTATGACTGTGAGTATGAATTTGGGGAAAGGTGTTGGAAGTGATTCGAGTTGGGTTCTTGATGTATATTTGAGAGTTTTAAATAGAGTAGAGAGATAGATACTTGGTAACCACTATTGTTTTCACAATGGCAAAAGGTGTGACAATATCACAAACCAAGCCTCTTTTTACACTATTAAATACTTGTAACGATATATCAAAACCATATAAAATATAACACCAAGTAATGTGATAAACATTTATTGAGTTGGTGCATAAATGTGAGTATGAGTGTGGTGAAAGGTGTTGCAAGTCATTAGAGGCGGGTTCTTGATGTTTGTGTGTGTATGAGAGAAGTAGCTTGGGTGGGAAGTTTTTAAAAATGTTGTTAGCTTTGAGTAGTTTCAAGTAATTTTAAGACCATCTGGGCAGGTGGGTTGGTGTATGCTTGAGTGTGGGTTATAGAACAACTAAAACAAACTGAGAACTGAGCTGCTTATGCAATACATAAGCAGAGGGTGCATAGTGCTAGCTCCTGAGTCTGTTTAGAATGTTATTTGGCAAAGGATGTAATATTGATGAATTAATGAACCTCAGTTTTTCTAATGATTGTGGAATGATTGAAAATAGGTTGGGCGGGAAGTTATTTGCTTGTTATTTCTTTATTTAATTGTAAAATTATAAAATGTTTGTATTTTCTAAAAAAAACTTCAAATTTAAGTATTTTTTTAGTAGTAGTAAAGTTTTAAATATTTAGTTTTACAGTGCGTAACAGATTAATTTCCCCCCTAAATCTTTTTAGATGAAAATCATTACAAAAATTTATAAAAGATTTTAACAGTGTCAACTACTTTAATTTTCAATGGTGTCACATACTTTAATTTTTGATGGTATTGCGTAATTTGATTTTAGAAGGTGTCATATTCTTTCATTTTCTTACAGTGTCAAATACTTTAATTTTTGGCAGTGTCGAGTTTTTCTTTTTATCAAATAATTTCTTTCTAAAATTAATATTTAAAGTTTTGTCTTAAACAAATCATGTTCAATAACTTGCTTGAATTCAATCCAAGGGTGATAGGTGAAAGTATTAAATGTGTTGAACATACAGCTTGTCTGCTACGAAGTGTAAATACCTTGCGTGCCATGAAAGATAGGCTAGGCAGCTCATGAAGCACGTGAATCTCAGCTGTGGAGTTATTGGGAGGGGGGAGTAAAGGGAAGTGGAGTCCATAACTCTCAGGGTGGTGCTTAATGCAGGTGCACCGTGGAAGGGATGGTTCATAGCAGTGCATTGGGAAAGGGGGAGCATCGCTCAATGTGGGCTTAGGTGCCCGCACAGGAAAGGGGGATGACAGGGAAGCACACATGTGAAGGAATTATCTTCAGGTGCATGGCGGGGGGAAGATGGCACATGTGCAGAGGCGATGTGATGGCCAGGCAGGGGAAGGGGGAGGTATCCGATACGTGGTGCTTCATGCATGCAGTGTGTGAGTGGAAACTAGCTTTCTCCTTCCCTCACGACGCTGTTCATCCACGACTCGTCTCTTCCATACACTTTGCCTTGCACTGTCTCCCTCCCTCTCTCCAAGTTCTCTCACAAGCCTCATTTCACGCAGCTCCGACAGCCTCTATTTGCCGTGCACAACCCAGCTTGCCTAACTCGCCTAGATACACACTCCTTTGCCGCCCGGAGCTCCCACAGTCCTAGTATATTTTGTAAACAAGAGACGATCCATTGTGGTTCACCACACTTCGGGAAATAAACTTTCTCATGTGTTGGTTTTCAAACACAGAACTTACCTCTCTCATTAAAATTATATTTTTTTAAACTCCAAATTTAAAATGTTCATTTAAAAAAAAATTCCCCCTCTGTTTAGAATGTTACTGATAAACATTTATTTCCAGGTACATCACAACTTCGTGGTGAGACATTATAATGTTTTCCTCTCTTTCCAGCACTGTACAGCACTTTATATTTTTTGTGGTGTTGAAATTATTGTACTGGAAAACAAAAACTTTATTTTGACACAATGAGTGAGGGAAAGCATCAAAATCTTGCTAGTTTGTTGGATGATCTTTTTGTTAGCGACAGAGAAAGTGAACCAGATTCGCTAGCGAAAAGAGCTGTACAAGCTGTCAGGATGTTGTCGTTTCACCTAAATGGCATCATTTTGCTCTGTTATTGGATGATCTATTTTTGAGTGATTCGAGCACTGATTCACACATGGGAATACCATCAACTGGAACAGATTGGGACATGACTATTTCCCCCATGCACAGAAATTTATATCTCCTGTTAGACGACTTGTTTCTATCTTACATGGGAAATTCGATTGATTAGGGTAGTGCTTTGTCAATCCCACAGCAAGTCAGTTAGAGAGACTTTGTCTAGGGAAACGGAAAATATTTTTTTACGATTCCCCTAACTCAGTGGAAGCTTCATTGCCTGGATTGAGGTATCAGCTATTGGCCATGGTGTTCACTGCTAGGCTAATTGATGTACATGTAGTTATTGATCCAACTAATACTGATGTAGATTTGAAAGATTCTTTTCAAGGTGCAAGGTCCCTTTGTTAAAGTTAACAATGGCATCAACACGGCCAATAATGTTTAGTGTCACCATAGCGTGTAGATAATTGAAGTCCTTTTTGGCAGAGGAAGGCACAATGCTAATGTTTTATTTTCAAAGTAAATCACTGCCCATCCTGCATCCAACCAATGATGATAAACTTTATGATGAAACGATTAAGCCTTACCTCACAAACAGACTTGAGGAGTTTAGTGCACGTGGCTCAGGCTGGAGTCTGCTTCAAATTCTGCATATGGATGTTCGCATATCGCAGTTTAGAGCATTCACTGCTGGTACTGCACACACTATGCTCCCCAAGTTCATTGCCTGCATTAATGTCAGTCTGTTGGATCTTGTAGTGTTACAGGATATTCAAAAGTTAGAGGAGAAATGCTATTTATATCAATGTCTGTTGTGCAGTAGACACAGATAGTAATATTATTGATGGAACTTTCGATAAACAAGGTGTTATTGTACCAATGTGTATTTCTCCTGTACAGCATGCACAACACATAAATGTATTGGCAATTCGCGTATATGGTGATGATGCAAATTTACATTTGGTTTCCTATAAGGATTTGTCAAGACTGCTTTACAGTCAGTTGAATAAGAATTGTAGAAAACATTTTGTCAGCGATTATTGTCTCCAATACTTTAGTAGTGAGGAAAAAATTACAACCCATAATGTTCTCTGGCAGAGATGTAAGGCTGTTTGCAGTACTTTCCCTACTAGGAACGACAAGTACTTACAATTTCAGGGTTACAGCAAACAGCATAGATTGGGTTACATCACCTATTGCGACACAGAGACATATTTTAAACCCTTGTCCATTTGTCTCCCCAATGATAACATGGATAATACAAATAGCATCAACCAACATGTTCCAAATGCATGTAGCATTTTGTTGGTTTGTTCGTACAAGCCAGCATTATCTTTGAGTTAGTGGCTGACGATTGTATGAACCAGTTAGTATAGTAAATTGGTTGAGTTAACAAAGTGGGTTGCAGGAATATACAGCATGACTTTTACAATGAGACCAAAGACCCCAGCTGATGAAGCTAGGTTGGCGGCTCAGAAAAGTTGTCATATTTTTATATGAGGAATTCAGAACAGATACTGCGGTCGACCATGGCCATCTGACCGGTGAAATCAGATGCCATGCACATAATAAATGCAATTTGAATTTCAGACCACCCAAGAAACAACTTGTTGCTGTCTTTCATAACCTGCAAAACTATGATGCTCACTTTCTCATAAAGCCATTGGCTGTACATCACATAACAAAACCTGATGGAATCGTGGTAATCGAAACCCTGGTAGAAACAAGGTGATTGGAATGACCCTTAAAAAGTACAAGTCCATCACCAATATATTCCCAGTGGGATTTACTCAAAAGCGAAGGTGCAACTTTGGCAGGTAATTTGAAACCTGCGCAATTGAGTATCACCTGTTCGATGTTTCAAGACAACACCCAATTTGGATTGGTAAAAAGGAAGGGTGTGTTTCCTTATGACTTTGTTTAGTCTGAAGACAGTCTGATGTGCATGTCACTCCCACCAAAGGACACATTTAATAATGTCATGAGAGGCGAAGGTGTTAGTGATGAGGATTATGCTCATGCCCAAGCCATATGGCATAAACCTGTTGCAGTATGCCATTCTGTATTTACGTGTTCACACTTGTTTACTGGCAGATGTTTTTGAAAATTTCAGGACCGTATGTTTGGCTCATTACGGACTTGAACCCGCCATGTACATCACAGCTCCGTCTCTTCCATGGCAAGCTTTGTTTTCAATGACAGATTGTGGCTAGAGCTGTTATGTACCTTTTTGTTGCATGTGGGGGTAGGGGCAGCCTTAGCCAAGTTTCCAGAAGGTGTGCGGAAGCCAATAATATTTACATCGGTGAAGAGTATGCCCCCAGTGTGGCATCGAAATACATCTGCTCTTTCGATGTAAACTTTCTGTACAGTCATAATATGAAGAGCAAACTTCCTATTGGTAATTTTGAGTGTGTTTAGTCTGACGTGTTTTCAGCATGGGATTTTGCGAACATGGTGAATGGCATACACATGCTTTTTCGCGGAAGTGAGAGTTGTTATTTCCAGACGAATGCCACGGTGTGCTATCCCAACTGCCTTTGTCTCCAGTAAATAGCATACCTCCGAAAGGCTCGAATGAAAAACTCCTTTTGACTCTTCTGCTGTGGAGGAATTATGTTATTCATGGGGAAACATTGAGGCAGTACTTGATGTATGGGGCCACGCCTGACTCTAATCATCGCATTTTGCATATTGAGCAGAAGGCTTGTATGGCTCCATACATTGAGTTTAACATTGAGAAAGGTGCCCAGGCTGAGAACGAATTTGAGAATTTGTTTTTTAAGCTAATGAATAATGCAGTGTATGGAAAAACTTTACAGAATGTCCGCCAGGAAAGGGACATAAAATTTGTTTCCAGGTATGACATGATGTATGGGGTTGCAGAACTGATATGGTGTCCTATGTTCCAGGAATGACAAATCATTGATGAGTATCTTGTCCTTATAGAAATGTCAAAGAGCTGTGTTATGTTTAACAAGCCTTTGTACACTAGCATTGCCTTTTTAGATTTTTTACAAATTAACCCTTTATGGATTTCATTATCAGTACATGGGTCAGAAATTTCATCCGCCAGACTTGCACCTTTTATACTGCGATACAGACAGTCTAATATATAAAAAATTACCTGTAGAATTGTTTATGAAGTAATTACCCCAGATTTAAAGGCGCTGTTTGATACTTCTAACTATGCACTCGATAAACCGCAAGGATTCTCACATGAGAACAAAGGATGTACTGGAGTGATGAAGGATGAATGTACCAACCACATCAGCACACACTTTATAGGTTTACGTCCCAAGCTTTATGCATACATTGTTTCGAATGAGCAGTGTATATGTAAGGTGACTGGTGTAGAACCTAACATGCTGCAATCCCTCTGTTATGAGAATTATCGAGATTGTCTCGACAATTGAACCAGGGTTCTAGGGACCCAATACCAGTTCCGTTCGCATGGTCATGAGATTTACACTGAACGCATGACCAAAGTAGTGTTATCAGGTCTAGACGATAAGCGCTTCATTGAGCCGGATGGAGTATCGACTTTACCCATGGGCACTACAAAATCCCACATTAAATGCAGGTCTGCTATCTATACCAGAACTGTCAGCACCACACCCAACACCACACCCTGCTCCACATCTAGCACTGAAATCTGCACCACAGCTGTCTTCAAATCTACTGTATTTGCCATAACTGCAGGGCTTGTTCTTACCAAGTATCTTTTCAGAAAATACACTGTTATTCTACAACACTACCACAATATCCCCTGTAGTCCTTTATGTCACCCAGAAATTACTCTACAGTAGGCCATCATCTTCGCAGCTGCGATCGCATAATGACATATACGAAATTTAAGTCTACAAATATGCAAAATGCTATGTGGGTGTGTTGAGTCATTGTAGGTGCGGGATATGTGGTTGCGCTCTGCAAAATTTACCTGGATGTGACATACCAGACAATCAAACAAAGTGCTATAATGGATGCCATGCTGGAGCGCTGTTAATATTTGTAAATTTGTATAGCTTTTAGTTTTAATCAATGTAAATAATAATTTTAAATAATGTGTGTGTGAATGTTTATATATTTTAACATGTGCATTCAGATATTGTATATATTTTTTAAGTGTTGTATAATAAAGTATTGAGATGTAAGTAAAATTTTAAGGAGTGTTTTGGTAAATTTAAAAAAGTCTTTAGAATGTTTGTATGGTTTATTGTAATAGATTTGTAATAGTTTTTAAAAAGTTTGTACGATTTGTTAAAATGTTTTCAAGGAGTTTGTTTGATTTGTTGTGAATTTTTCTATGTTTGTGAATTTGCAAATATAGTTTTAAATATGGTCCGAAAAAAATACTTAATCAGTGGTGAAGGAAATAACTTTTTTAAAATTGAATAGTTTTAATTCCTTTTTTCACAGTTATTATATAATATGGTTACAGTATTGAAGTTTGAGTATATCTAAAGCATTTGTTGGTGAGTTGAGATGCAATATTTATTGCTTTCACACAACATTATTTACACAATTTGAACACAAACAAGTATGAAAATTAAAAGGAGGAGGGAAATGGAAGTGGTCAAGAAAATCATGTGAATAAACTCTGAAAGTAAAGGAATGAGGGAGAATTTTGAGAAAGCCTCGTCGACCCTACTGAAGATGGAACACATTGGTGAGACAGGGTAAACTTGTCGAAAGGGGAAATTAGTGTGGGAGAAGTCCAGGTATATGGACTCTTGCCCGCATGGCTAAGGAATGTCTACAGGCGAGCATCGCTCTACATCACTAGCTGGCACCAACTTTGATTTATAACAAACCTAAATATTATGAAAATGCAATTATTATTTTTAAAATACCCAGCATTGCTTAAAAAAACTTTAACATACAAAATTTACAATGGGTGTGAATCAACACGTTCATGTCTGCTGTGAAGATATTTTCTTCAGATATGTGCTGACATGGATGGCATACAATATACATGCAATTTTTTTTAAAGATTTAAATGGCTTTTTTCAACAACAATTTAAAACTTGATTTAAAGACACATTATAAAGTTTTCAACACTGGTTTTCCTCCTCATCCTAGCACCACATAGCACCACACTAGCACCACACTAGAACCACATAGCACCACACTAGCACCATACTAGCACCACACTAACACCACATCCTTAGAAAACAACACAATCAGTTCACCAGAATGTATCACAATTAGCTCCACCTGCTACAGCCATTGTATTTCGTATGCTTTTTATGTTATCTGGGCTTGTTGTTATTGGTTCATTTGTTTATGTGACTGATGAATTAAATTAAATTTAATTAACTTTGTATAATTACTTCAGTTAGTGGGTTAGCATTTGTTACATTTGAAATAGTTTTGTGGCTTCGATATTAATATATATTTTGTGTTTCATTCTGTTATTGCATGATTAAAGTCTTGAAGTTCTGTCAGTTTAATGAATTTGTGGTAATCACATGAATTTGTGTTTGGTTTATATTAGTCCCATTTAATGTTACGTGTAGTAATTGCGTGATTTAAGTGGAGATCAGTTTTGTGGTCCATTCGGAATATATTGGACAATCGGGTGATTAAAGTAATTTTTAATGATTCGTACTTATTTCAGTTGCTTCGTTGGGTATTTGAATGTAAATCGACTTTTTTGTTTAATTTATTTAAAAAATATTTGCTTTGCTTTCCTTGACAGAAGGAAACATTTCTCCCATACCTAATTTTTATTTCATTAGTTAAATCTGCAGTATGCATACAGAGAGCGACCTGGACGGATTTGTAGTCCTGCTCCCATTAGGCTTAAGTGCTCATTCCTCCACCACAGACATTCGACCTGAATGTATGTGTACCCCACTACCATTTGTCACATATTAGTCACAGACATTCGACCTGAACGGACGTGTATCCCACTACCATTAGTGACATATTAGTCACAGACGTTCCATCCTCAATACACATCTCCAAACCAATAAAAAAATTAATGTCCCTTATGCCACTCTGCCACCAACCTCATCACCTATATACACAATTACAATATACCTCTCTGTTCAATCGGCTCCCAGATGTCAGAGAGTACAAATCGATGCTGCTCCATCAATATAACTCTTATGACACTTAACCCTTTCAACACCAATAAAAAAATTACACCAAAGAAATTTGATGAATGATAAATAATCAACCAGTTATTTAATCCAATTATGATAATTAATCAAATTAATAAATTATTAATAATTAATATACAAATTATTAATATGCAAATGGTCCACTCCATCCATGTATCATTCGCCTAGTGGTCCAGAACATACATGCGTGCTCTACTGTAACATTCTTAAAGGGTTTTCATCTTAAAGAAACTGGAAAAATTTTACTTTTAAGATTTTTACTTCTACCGGCATCAATAAATTCATTCACTTGCCTAGATTATTTAGAATATCCAGATCTTTCGATTTAAACTCTTCTACACTGGAAATTGCATCCAGTAGCTCTTCATTATCCGAAAATCGCTCTTGAAACTGTGTAATGGCGATGTCTAATGATTCATAAAACACTCTCGTCAGCTGCTGTTCGTCGAAAGCACACACTGTAGCATGAGCTGGCAGATGTTCCGTGTATATGAAGCCTGCTTTTTCTTGAAATCTTATTACTCTTTTATTCGGTACACAGTATTCAGTACCTTCTGGGAGAATCTGTTTACTTTGATTCAAAACAGATTCAAACTCTAAATCGTCCCTAATTGAAAGCAGTTCACTGTTTACATAACTAACAGTACCAAGTGCAGCCCTCAAACCTGTTTGACGATTCTGTAGCATAGAATCTGCTGGGTGAAGTAGCCCAAGAATCTTTTTGCATGGGACAAGACAAAACCGGAAAATGGGAGCCGTCATGACAGATATAATGGCAGTGCTTTTTGCGATATCCTCCCCACTGAAGTTGCTCTCTTTTATAGCATCCAACAAACGTGAAATTTCTTTGTATAGTTAGAAAGAATAACTTTAGCGATGGCTAAGTGAACAGACCATTGCTGTTCCAGAAGACGAACAATCGTATTTCCTTCATACAATGCTGAAACTTTCCCATGATGAAAGAACTCGTGCAGCATAACGCACTGGTAAAAAAAATGCCGAATCGCAGTAACATCGAACACTGTCCTGACGACCAGTAAATGGAGACGATGATTGTAGCAGTGCACATAATGGCATCTTCTGGTCCAGCAGCTACTCCACCTTTCTTACAGCTCATTGCACTTGCATCATCATACCACTTGCTGAGATGACGATTTTCATCTAGCTGATTGTCTTTCAGAGTTTTTAGAATTGCATTTGTGAGAGTTCTTGCATCTCGCTTCTGTGTTGTAATAACATCAAGTAGAGATTCTTTAACTTTTCCGTCCTTAACATACCGAATAGCTATTGCAATGTTCTCTCGGTTATTCTTGTCTGTAGTCCCGTCTACCATCAACGCAAACCTTGGCACGTCTGCGTTTCTTATACCGTCTGCCACACTCTCTCGGACAACTGCAGCCATAATTTAAATTAATTCATTTTGAATTTCCGGAGAAGTATAGGTAGCGTTTTTCGGAATATGCAAAGAGCACTCAGCCAGCTCTTTATATTTCTTTATTGTATACTCAAAAAGTTTCACGAATAAACCTCGTTCCTGTGCTTCTTCAATTACAAAAGTGCCTCGTAGAGCCAGTTCACTAACAACAAGGAACTGAACTACTTCGGCTACCGACTTACGATTTCATGTAGTATCGGTGCTTCAAGAACTGTTTCATTTACTAGACGTGAAACAGGCGTACCTGCTAAAGTGTGAAGGTTCCTTTCTTCCTACATAATTATGGCCTGTACATGCGCTTAAGATTTTTCGTGTTTTGTAAATCCTTTTTTTGAATCAGTCACATTTTTCCAGGTTCTAAATCCGGTTACTGTGTACGCTGTTTCTTATGTCACTGTTTGGATTGAACTGGTGGCAAGGATAACAGAACGCAGCATCTTTGACAACTGAATATTCGAGCTATTTAAACTGTTTGTACCAAACTGCACGAAAAGACAGAACTTTACTGTCTTTAGGATAATCATGCAAAACAACTTGTTTTATCGGCTCACCTTTCTTACTTATATCCACAACTTCTGCCGTACTAGTACGTTGTAACATATGCCCTGTAGCAGTTTCTTTACGTGAAATTTCAACAATTGCAGCACTGGATTCTTCGACTTCATCTTCCAAACGCGGTTTTTTCGGAGAATAAAGTTTCTTACGTCCATTGTAAACTCACGAGTCTCAAAATATTCGCTAAAGAACAGCAAGCAAACATCAATGCTAAACGAACTAGCCAGATACAAAGAGAAGTCGGACAAGCATTAAGTTACGAAGGCAGCATTAAGTTACGAATCACTACTTAGCGACAAGTGAGTGAAACATGTATGCTCGGGACTTCACGAATTGCTAGATTGCGCCCAGGTGCAGCTTGCTCAGCTGGGATTTCAAAACAACGATACTGGTTCCTTGAGAAACTGCAACTTGTCTGCAAACATTATAAGCCAAACATTTACATTTTTCCAGCATTAATGCAATTTTCTCATCCAGGAGGCTATAGAAATCCTTAATTTGTGAATTGCAAAATAGTTATAGTACTATAAACATTGGGAAGAAATAAATACAATGCATAGATATGTGTTCGTAAATGTACATTTCAGTGGAAAAAAATTAGTTAATACAAAAATATAATAATTTTTCTTCAACTTCGACCATAGGGAGGGCAAAGTAATTCTCTCCTGGATGTCCCGTCGAGCACTTTTAAGTGCTCACCCAAGACCTACGGAGATTTTGGAGGAGAGGGATGGGGTGGCTCCCCTCTTGCAGGTCTACACCTTCACCCACGGTGTGCAGACACTGATGTTGGCGCAGAAGAGAGAAGATTGCGTCGGTGCCATGACTAAGCTGCCCAGGGTTTTGACGCACTCGACGAGAAGCAGGGTTTGGGGGGGGGGGGGGGGGGGGTTGCAACAAATACTGCTGCCTATGTGTTGTGCAGGCAGGCTGCGCAGGAACATGGGCGACAGTTTCAATCTCAAGGGCGCATGTACCCTCCAAACATGCACCCACATACCCGGCACCTCTGTACTAGTTCTTCTGTCGTATTAAACCAACATTCAGTCCACACCTGTTATTCCTGTAGCATTTTCATTAATGCTCCTACAGTTTGTCTTTTCTCTCGGTATGGGTTTTACCGTGTCTGTGCGGGTTTTACCATACCCCTTCTAGAATATAGTTTCAGCTATAGATACGCTCAGGGAGGTAGTCATGGCCTTAATTCCTGGCCATGGCTGCCAATCCCTTTTGCTGAGAATGAACGCCTCCTTGCATGAATTCCCATCCTTTTAGGCATAAGGGGCGCAGCCCTGAGATGCAATTAGCTCCTGACCTACTGTGGGCGCACACCTGATACTTAGAAATAGGGTAGGCTTAGAAAAAAATCGTGGCGAAGCGTATCGTGTGGGAGGCAGCCCAACAATCAAGGCAGGGAGGGGGATCTCGAGGTGCTGAAAAATGCAAAGTATAGCGATCCTCACTGCTGGATTCTGCGGGCTGCCGATTGTGGATGCATGATGAATGGAATGGGATGCATCAGACCTCGGAAGTGCTACGTCAGCCTTTACTCCTGGACCAGCGGTTTCGCCACCACTGCTGGCAGGCCCCTGGTGTCTTGCGAACTCCAAGACCTCGTCCCTCATCACCACACTAAATCAGCTCTCGCCAAAGCATCAAGCCCAGGCATTGTGCCGTCTACTGATACCCATCACACCAGAGATCCCTGAGGACCTTTTCGAGGCACTTATACATCTGAACGGGAAGGCACACCCCTGGATCGCAGAGTATTTATACCAGCCGGATCAACCCTTGGAAGTCCCAACCTCCATCTTCAGAATCAAATCAGCTGCTCCACCCCCATCCCCACCCCGACAGCTCACACAAGCTGCGAGTACCGGATCGCTAACCCATTTGTGGCTCATGTATGCTCTACAAAAACGAACCAGGTCAAACCACAGTCTGAGGTTACGCATCGTCCAGGTATACCACTGAGAGTCCAACCCTTGAAGCGAACTATTATACTAACCTAACCCGAGGCAACATGCATCATATCTATGTTGTTATGACCATGTTTTTTCAGTCATTATTTTCCATTTCGTTGTTATTTCTACCTGAAGGGCTAATAAAATTTCATCCTTTCATTACTTATTTCCTAGTGGATAACGAAACTTAAAATTTCACCTTTGTATTTATCCTTGTAATATCTACTGAGGTTAATTCTGGATTGTAACATTTATCTTCGCAAACACATATCTCACAAATACAAAAGTCACATGCTCTAAATATTTATGTTCGGTTGTTTCTTTTTCTAACTATTACACCTTGTATTATGTGCTACATCTTTGTTAAATTTAATTTTGCAGGTTGAGTCCTATGTTAGTGGCAGAATTAAATTTAGGACTTGTACCTTCCAAAAACGATCAAGTGTTTATGTATGTAACACCGGACAATACCACACTCTAATAAAGTATTTGCCCCCCCCCAGCCCTCTTGAATTGTTATTTGTAGTTCCAGCATCCCTACCTCTGTTCTATGCTACGAGTGCACGTGCACATAGTGTGCATAAACTACCAGCAAAAAGGGGGGGAAAGGTTTGTGGTGAGGGAGGTGTTCCTTGCATCATACTGTCAAGAGGGGGGGGGGCGGAAGGTATTCCTGAATATGTACACAAAACAGGACAATACTGTACACCAAGCATGTATTGCCGCGGACCAACACCTGCAGGGTGCATTTGGTGTGGTGTTGGACCACCCGCTGTAGTATTGAGACAGGCGGCAATACAGTTGGGCATGGAGGATTACAAATGTTGGATGTTCTCCTGAGGAAGATCCTGCCACAGCTGGCGCAACTGACCCTCCAAATCCACCATAGTTACTGTTCAGTCTGCCAAACATCCTCGATGGGAGAGAGGTCTGGGGACCTTGCTGTATGAGGTCGGGTATTATCCTGCTGGAAGATGAAGTTGTCAAGCTGTCTCAAGAAGGGGAGCTCACATGGTGGCAGAATTTCATGGACCTATAACCGCGCCATCAGGGTTCCTTGAATCATCAGCAGTAGGGGAGCGGGAATCATAGGAAATGGCACCCCACTCCATGAAACCTATCGTCGGGGTGGTGTGCTGCTCTACAATGAAACATGGATCACAGTGCTGGCCAGGACGTCTCCCGAATCAAATTCGGCGGTCGTCATTATCAAGACAGAATCTTGATTCGTTGCTGAACGCCACTCGTCGCCAATTGGCAAGTTGTCATGCTTCCCGTTCCTGACAGGTCACATGTGCCCGGCGATGCTTAGTTCGTAATGATAGATGTTGTAAGGGACGATGCGACGACAGACCCCGCTCTGCTAGCCCCTTGGATATGGTACTAGTGAACACAGGTGTATCACCAGCTGCCATGACATGTCCCTGGCCTGGGTGGTGCGCAGCGATGTCCATGGGGTGCTTACAGCCTGTCACACAATGATACGATCCTCCCTGCTGGTGGTCAGCCCAGGTCGACCTGAGCATTCTCGACGGGTTTGTGTACCCTCCTGTTTTCACTGCGTTAAACACTGACTCGCAGTATAAGCAGAATGGTTCATGTGGCGAGCAATGTGCCAAAACATCCAACTTGGCTCTCGGTGGCCGATGATGCGGCCTCTCTTAGACTCATCCAGCTGGGAATAGGCTTAACAAATACTTCGTAGGGGCATGTTGCATGTTTACTGAACTTGGCTCTGTGGCTCTCACTCCTATTAAGGCCTTATTCAGTGTATTGCAGCTATAAATGTTGGAGAGACATGTATGCCCTCTAGTGGCACATCTGTACAAGCAAACTGCATCAACAAAAAATTACACACATGCCAGGCTATGACGATACTGTGTAGCAACCTTTGTTGTATTCAATGGATTCAATCATGATGATCAAGTGTACTTTTATGCATTAGGTAGCACTTCCTCCCAGCAAGTGTACACCAACCATTCTCTGTATATTTGATCCACAGATCTTAAGGGTATTATTTATTTTGTATCGATTTCTCACTGCACAGTGTTACCATATTCAATAGAGAAAAAGACATTACCTGTAACAGACTTCAACCATAAGATTTCTTCATGTTGCAATACACTTTTACGACATGTGCATATATGTGTATGCAAAGTCAATCGTACTCACCCAGAGTCGCACACGTGTTTATATGCTTTCCTGATAAAGCGGACTCCGCTCCATTGAATAAATATAATCAAAGCGGAAAGATTGTGTATCTTCAAGGAAAACATCGCGCCATTCATCAAATAAGTGTGTGTGTGAAATGCAAGGTGTACAAATTGTGAACCAGATTATTTTAAAAATTTCTAGTAGTCAGTATGTGGCTTATTCTTTTGCAAGTTTATAGTTCATGGTTGTGAGGTTTTTTATGTGGGACGCACTGCATAAAACATTTATGGCGATGTAATATATAATTAATTATTATAGCAGGATATCGAAATTCTCCAGCCACCGTATGGCATCAGGTGTTACTTTTAGCCGTTTGCTCTTCCCCATTGCAGATTTTCTGTGATCCCTATTCTGCTCAATTAAGTTTCACCTATGTTGCTCTAGTCTCACAATTTCTGGGGATAGAAGTATATGTTGGGTTTTTTGTAGTTTTGTGTTACCGCCTATTTTTCTTACTAGTCATTAATGTTAAAACTCAGTTCTTGTCTTAGATATTTCTTGCTGAACTGCTTAGAACTATGGGGACATTCAAAATTATTTTCGGTATTCTGAAAAGTCAGCTTGCCTTCTCAGGCCCTACAAGGTTGGGTAAAACCAAACAGCTTGAGTAGTCTCCTGGCAAACAGCTTGAAAATGCAGAAACCCCTATGACCAAGAAGTGTGTTTAAACACAATGAAAGGAGCTTAACTAGGTTGTAGTTTGTACCCATGGTGATGAAGTGGAGATGAAGTGGCAATGAAATGCAAAAGCAGCAGGACAAAAGAATACAAAAAAAAAAAAAAAAACAAGCCTACAGGGACGGCTAGCACTTTTGCCGCATGTGGAAGTGACCCCTATTAGGATTTCAACCCAGATAACAATAACGGGACTGACGGGAGCATGATGCATTACCCATAGGATCGCTTTGGCACCATGCTTCCTTCACGTTTTCTCGCCTGTCATGTGCCAAAGAAACAGGACTAAGGTAGCATTCCTGCTGTTTGAATGATGCTATTTAGGCCTATAAAATAATACTTTATGAATTCACAATTGATGAAACTTATGAAGTTGTGAAATATAATAAACATAAACTATACTACAGTCAAACTTTGAATTTACAAAATTTATATTGATAAAATTGAAAATAAACTTCACTGTTTGTAAAAGGACCACTAAGCAGCACTGCAATTTCCATTACAAATATTATGTAGTCACTGGTAAAAAAAAAGTGCACCTGCCGTTGAACTGAGTATTCCCCTGAGCCTGCTTTTATACTTGCATGCAAACACAGTAACATGTACACTGAGCAGGTGGCTATTGCTAGATTATCATACCAGGTGAACATTCATGGTCATATTCCCAGACAAACTGCCATAAGATTTAAAACAACCAATGTATATAATTGTTTATGCGGATTCAGAAATTACAAGGGAGAATGCACAATGAAAGGGGAGGAGAAGGCATCATGAGACTGCATGCCACCTTCACAGGCTCTTTTCTCCCCCCGCCACTCCAACCATCTTTAACGGTTATTTAATTTTTTAAGCTTTACACGGAGAATATCCTCAAAAATGAGAAAAGACTTCAAAGGTGTGAGATTTTTACCGGAAGGTCCCAGGTTCAAATTTAGATAAGCCATACAAATAGTCACATAGTTTAAAGCAGAAAGGTTGGAATCAACAATTAAATCAAAAATTAGTTTTAAAAACACTCTATAAAACATACCTGTAAAATAACCTATCGTATAAAAACTCTGGAACCATAGGATGTCTTTGTAATCAGTCATTAGCATCAGCCTCCCTTTGCAGGTGTCCCGAGTTCGAATCTGGCATTTCTGACAGCCCAAGAGTTAACTTTAAATAGTAAATGGAGCCTGACGAAAGCTACAGACAGTGAGCAAGTTTCAGCAACCAGGCCTGGCGACAAAAATCGGTATTGTAGTAGAGCTCTTAGTATCATAATATTCAATGGCAACAACACAATGAGCAGTGGGCTTACTTGGTGTGCACAGTGGCGGACAACTACGGGGTGTCGACGTATGCAGTGCTTCTGTTCCTACTGACCATCTGGTGGTCATCGCAGTGGATGGATGCCACCGCCTGCCCCTACACACACATCGAGGACCTAGTGGAGGGCAAGCAGGACCTCCGCAGGGCCGCACTCAAGATCTGGGCTGAGCTCACCGGCGGCATACTCGTCTACAGGTGGGTGCCATACCTTCTCCACTGCATCACAGAATAGCCTGATTGAAATGGTGTGACAGTTCCTTTGATATGGATGTACCTATTCTTTGATTGGCTGAGTGAAGGAATGGGCCTTACATCTGATTGGTTACCGTTTGCTGCAAAAAGTTCCTTACTGACTGAGCTGCCGGCTGGCAAGCCGGTTAGTTACCAGGCGCTGAGTGGCAAAGAGCATTCAGACATATTGTTGGATAGACACACCATTCTGCATGCATGTGCGACTAGACTTTGCAGTATAAGCGGCTGTTTCATTTCCGTATTCTCAAGTATTCTGTGTTGCTGCTCCGCCACAGTACTTGCATGCCCATGCCTTCCAGTGCTTCCATGAAACAGTCTACTCCTGTACAAGGTAATGCCCTTTCGGCTGTACAGTTCACAAAACAGGTAGAATACTAACGCTTACAGAGTTCTGTGACACTCCAAAGACAGGACACCACCTATAAGTATGCAGAGTATATCCAAACAAACATTTTAATTTTGAGTGGATTTTGTTTGCCCAAATAAGAGGTTTCACTAACTTATACACATTATGAAAATCAGTTTTGTTGTTTTTTGAGCATAATTTGATTTTTGTATTTTGTCATTTTCTGTCAGTGTGCACTGGTATCTGATGTAAAAAGAAGTAAAAAGACCCCATTAACATGCGTCCAAAAGCACATCTAGTTCCAGATAACAGCTAGATGAAAAGTGAAACCTTTACCCAGCAGTGGAAGGAACTTTCGCCTGTCACCCAGAGGTGAAACAGAGCCTTGGATATTACATGTTGTTTTATACAGTAATGTCTAGGTGTGGTTCCACTGTGGGGTCAAGAGGTAAAAATAGCTCGTCCTCCAGATCGGTGGCATAGTAGGAAATTCTTAGTGTATCGATTCCATGAGTGGAGAAGTTCCTGTGGTGATTTAGGCACTTCCGAAGATCTAGCTGCTGGCAGATCTCGGTTTGCTTCTTAAAATGTTTGTATCTGCCTTTATGGCTTTGATACATGGTAGCCGACTTTACCTTATAGCAGGATCAATGCAAACTTTTATGAATGCCTCAAGGGGTCTAAAAGGGGTTTCAAAGCTATGAGAAATAAAATGCACAAAAATTTAAATTCAACAAAAATAGAAATATGTTTAGTAATACATACTTGAGACAAGTGGTTCCAAACTCTCCTAGAATTATTTATTAAGACAATTAACAAACCATTTAATGGAAGTTGATTCTATGTTAAAAGCCATGTGAAATCAACCTGGTTGCAAATCAACTAACATGTGTATGTGGTGAGATTAACTAAATCCTACTTGAGTATCGGACATCTAAAATTTAGTGAGTGAAAATATCTCTTGAACGAAATATTTTTTTCATAGATACCTGGATTACATTAAACTTAAAGTTAATAAGTTTCCTGGAACACGGAATAACATTTTAAGATTTATTATAAGTTTACAGGATTAAACTTAAAGTTTCTTAGATTAAAATATAACATTTCTTGGAATTTAATCTGGGGATTAAAATATCGGGTAAGTTTTAATACCTAGTGTTGAAGAATATAAATTTCATCATCTGAACTTTGGTAGCAACATTTTATTTCGCTGAAAGTAAGACAGGGTTTCGAGAATAGCAGAAACCTTCCTTTCTGAAGAAGTCAACAAACAGGTGGAAGTGAAAGTTTGGAGGGAGGAGGGGAACTTTGCAAGCAGGTCAACGCTTTCGGGCGAGTTCAAAATTTGCTGGCCCAAGGGGTCTGGCAGGTGGACAACTATTGTTATTCTGAAGGAAAATAATATTGAGCAAGAAGAGGGTCTTCACCAGAAGGGCAAAGACGATGGCTTGGCTGAGCCCTAGGGATCGTCCAGAGGGGACTTCGTTACCATGACCTGTTTTACATGGGGTAGTCTACCAGGAAAGGAAGGAGGTTGGCGTGGGGACGACGTCGGCAGGACCCTCTGGTTGGCGTCGGCGGCCCTCAGGAACTGCTGAAGCTGATGCTAAAGGTAGCTGAAGAGGTGGCAGACCCTCTAGAAGGCAATGGTCCTCCGGAGCTTCTGGGTACGTCGACAGCCTCAGTCGTTCACGGTCACCGGTGCAGGAAGGGGTCTAGAGCAGACATGCCCTTGCAGACATTCTCCTGGCATTCTCAGCGGGTGGAGGAAGGGTTAGCACAGCATTTTTCCTAGGTCGACACCTCCAGCCATGCAGTAAACTGTCCTGAGATCTGTTCTGGAAGTCTTATTTATACTAAAATCCAAAGCTGGTAGGACCTCCAAAGGGTAAGCGGAAAGCTATCCTCGCTTTGCAGGGGTTGATAAATTCCAAGTTTTCGAAGGAGTGCCTTTTCTTATCACCTGTGCCTGAAGCGTCAACATATGTTATCGCCTCGTCTGGAGGCTCCACTGGCTGTGGCTCTCCAGTGGAATGTATGCCGCCCACCAGGGGCACACTATGGAACTAGTGCGACCTTCGTGGAGGGTGTCCATGGCTCGGTAGATAGTACACACTTACAAGAGGGGTGTTGACATGTCGGCTTCTGAGCGAGTTTCGGTGAACAGTAAAATCTAGTAGAACGTGTCTGTAGTATCTGTTGGGCCGCACCAAAGTATCGTGGAGGTACATGTCCTGACTCCATTACTGTTTGATTAGCGTGACTTGCCCATAAGGATTTAATTGCGTTCCAAGATGGGGCGAAGTTGTTTAGTAGAGCACACTTGTCGGAAGCGCAGGAATGCATCATGCGTTTATGTGGAACTTTTACTGATCCTAGTACGTCATCACATAGTGACCCAGTTTCAAGAAAGATAATTTTCTCCCTGAAAATGCTGCAGACATTGGAAAATATGACATGATATAGCTACTAATTTAATTCAATCAAATATGACAGTAATCAAGGGAAACTAGTTTTTATTTTTACTGATATTTTCCTTTTGTGCACTGCAGTAACCCAATTTGTATATCATGTAACTAACATGCAGAAATTGAGCATTATTCTTTAAACCACTTTGTAAATATTTCTTTGTGATTTGTATGGTTGAAAATGTGTACTTCCCCCCCCCCCCGCCCCCAAACATGCTGGTAATGGATTTTTTCATAAATCTTTGTGTTAGAAGCTAGACTGTTGAGATTGTCAGTTTGTAGCCACAATATAATTGTTCTAAATAATGTGCTTCAAACTTGTAAGAAAATGAACTAAAGTACGTATAGGCATGAATAACTTAGAAAAATATTAATATCCAGTTTTTTTTATTTCTCCAATGTTTAATAATTTTTAGTGTCAAACTTTAAAACATGCACTTGTAATACTCACAACTATGATTGCAGGTATGTCCAACTTCTGTGGAGCTTGGAGCTGACGGAGAATCATGAAGGAAGAGCATTTGGTGAATGCTCGGCAGATCTACAGGTACAAATACTTACATACATTGTGTTACTGGTACTGGAACTTATCACTGTAAACCCCACCTGAATGAACACACACACATTTGGAAACAGATGATAAATTGAAGCAAAAAGCAGTCAAGAAGGTAAAAATGTATAACTATTTTGGCTTGACTATACTTTTGTCAGTACCAAAAGGGTAGCTTGTACAGTAGTCCATTCATAATTACTTCCAACTTTCCTGAAGCCTCACATAAGTTCTACTTTCAGGCAGTGGCGTTTATTCCATAAATGCAAGGTAAGCAACGCTTACGCTACACATATTGAAAATGTTTGACCCTTTATAGTTTCCACTTTAAATTTAAATTTAAACACAGTTAAATCTGAGTTTCCCCATTCCGATTCGAGAAACAGTGTTTCCGTAACTCCCGTACTGCACATGCATAGTGCTGCTATCTAGTATTTATTTCCACAAACGGGAGTGATTAGCGATGAATCGAACTCGCGAGCGAGTTACCCTGCCGCGTTCCTTCGGCAGTTAATACATGTTGAGGGTAAGCAAGTAGGAATTAGCATTTGTTAGTAGAAATTGAAAATGGAACCACAACCCAGCACTAACAAATGTTATCTAAAACACTCAAATATGTGGGGCTATAATATTGCTTAACCTGTAAAAAAAAATCTCACTACACGCCACTGCTTTCAGGCTATTTCTCCGCCTCAGGCAATGTAAACACTACACTGACCATAGTAAACTCTCATTACTAAGTACTGTAATTCACTTTAAATGGAATATCTCTTTCAAATCCATGCCAGGTGTCATTATCTAATATATATTTGGTAAAAGTTCTTTCGGTATTAAGTATAAAACTTGAAGTCCCTTGGTGTAATTTTGTATTAAGAACCTACTGAATTACTAACAGTTAAAACCTTTGATTAGTTATGGAAAACTCTCACACATGCTATGACATGGTGAATGGCGATCTAGTTGATTTTTCCCCTGAGGTCCAAAATGGCAAAAGTAGACCAAGTCTGACTGCAAGTCAGTTGACTGCAATTGACTGCAAGTCAATTAACAAGTTCGAGTACTATAAGAGTGCTTATGTACTTTTCCTTCCCCATAAAGGTGCCGGTGCTGTACGGGGTGATAGTGGAGGGAGTTGCAACCTGTTTGTGTCGACTGGCTTCCAAAGCAATCTGCGACCTCGAGCCAAAGTTTGGGGCAGCCATAGACTCCTTTATTGGGACATCACTGGTCGTTGCAGGTAAGAAATGTTTTCAGTTAACTAATTAAAAAAAAAATTGTTTTGTCAGATGAACATTGCTCAAAATTCTCAAAGATTAGTAGCAAATGTGATGAAACAGTTTTTTTTAAGTGAAATTATACTATAGTAAAACGAAACACTTTCAAACTCCATTCACAGAAAGTTCATACATTTCTGAAGTCCTGCTGTTCGAAGTGATTTTTTTCCTTTTGGCATGTGTGTTGTCTCAGCTGGGTGACTGACATGAGTGATTATGTGGGCGTTGCTGACTCATTTTAACTCCTACGCCGAAACAATTTGTAGCCATGCTCCGGCGTGGCACCACATGTTGAACGGGCCAAAATCTCCTCTGGGGTTATTCACATTAGAAATTGAATAGCGGTTTGCTATTCGGATAATACGTAATAAATGAAACTTCACTACACAAGATAAACTTATGTAGAGAGAAAATCGTAGCAACCAGGAACCTAACGTTATCGGAGGTCGAACATAAGCCCCTGGTTATCAAGCTCTGGCTAAGGCGTGGTTCCCCACATTGTAGTAAATTGTTGCGTAAGAACTTGGGTACCGACTTCCAAGACTGGGGATTTCAACCAATAGGTATCATTAACTTTAAATATGAATGCCGGCAGTAGAGTTTTTAATATTCTGGATGATTCCAGCAATTATGCTGATTTAATTATCACAGATTTTTAAAGGTAGGTTGCACACTTGTATTACATTACGCTTTATACGTGGCCTACATATTTTCGCTGCAGCATGGATGCGACAATAACGATGTAGGCCTATTAGGGATGGAATCCTCGATGCTGCAATATCTCGATACCATCAATACTTTATAGTACCAAGTATCATATGGTAAGATCCGAAAATATCAAATTTTAAAATAGTGATAATCGTATTTACTAGGGGTGTACAAATATTAAAAAATTTGAACAGTTGCGAATAGTAATTTTGCAAATTATTCACATTCGAACTTCGAATATTTTATGTGAGAATTGTGAATAATTTACATTCCTGCTTGGAGTGGTTGTAGAGCTGTGTGGGGTCAGACTTCTGCAGAATTTGCAGACTTGAAAGGTTGAAAGTATTCCGGAGTAATCAAGCACACCTGGTCACTACAGTTTGTAGTTTTTTTCACAAGCTCCACTCTGCTGAGATAACAATCTGCCAGCTTGACATTAGCGAGGGTCTGGGGGGAAGAGGAGAGGGGGAGGGGGGGATTGTTTTTACAGCCACCAGCTACACCGGGCCTTTCTATTTTCACACACACACTCACTCTCTCTCACTCGTCCGGCGAACAAAGATGTCATGCCTGCCTTCACAGTTGGGTTTGGAAACCATTGTGTGACTCCGGCATGCTAAGTATATTCTGACGTTTTGCACCCACCCACACCAGGGTCCTATTTGATAAAACGAGACAGGTGTGACATATACAACAATTATGTCAAATATGACCAATTTGTCAATATGTCATGACAATGTTACGTTACATATGTAATACAAGTTTCAGTTTCCCTTATTCGACAGGCAAAAAAGTGTAAATTGTCAGCCTTAAAATAACTGTTTCATAAATGTGACAATTATATGTCAAACCATAAGTTTAATTTATTACACACTAGATAGCTCTCAAGTGTGCTTACAATAATCGATCGCAGCCTTATATGCGATTCATGAACAGTCTATTCCTACCACAAATAATTAAGGGCTTGGCGGAATTATCGACCAGCAACGTCTCGGTGTAACAGGACGACATTATGAAGGGGGGGGGGGGAGCAGGCAGGGTTGCGATGAGATAATAGACAGTTCCGCCACAATTCCCTCAACATCCCCGGACAATGCATGGTTACTACTCCCCCCCCCCTTTTTTTTGTCATTCTTTTTTCTTTCCGTGTATAGCGCTCACCCCAGAAATTTTTTCCTTTATTGGGGGGGAGGGGGAGGGCACGCTATAGACGAGTAAATACGGTATATAAACATTACAAATTACTAGTTACATAGGAAAACTTGCCTGTCACTTCTGCTGTGAAAATTCTACAGATTTGTAGATATGTCACAGAGTGAATATACTTCTGTTTCATAAAACAGTCTGTGGTGTAATATTTGAAAAATTTGTCACATTTTCACCTGTCAGCTCAAAACTTTTGAGAAATAACTATTTGTCAAATTGTCATACAATTCTACAAATTTGTCGGACTGTAAACCTGTCTGACGATTCCCTGTCACCTGTCAGATTGTAACTTTTATGAAATAGGCCCCAGCAAACTACATTTTGAAGTCTCAATGATGTCAAGTCTGTATGTACTGCATGTTAACATGAATCAGTTTATTTTGGTCCTTTGAAAAATTATCTATACCGGTTACAATTTATTTCAGTTTAACTTAGGTTTATATTAAACATTTTTTATTATAGTTTTCAGTTGTAAAAGCTTTCCCACAGGTTAATAAGAATATAAAATACTCTGTACATGTAAATTTGGTATAGCAGTTTTGTATATTACTTTAAGACATGTGTAAACATGAAATTCCCCTTATATAGTGAACACAGAAAGTGTTCCTTTCAGATTTGTTATTGTTATAAAAAAAGGTTCTATTGTATTCTTTCTTCATGTTCACAATCAATTTTTCACCAACCCAAATGTGTAGCAAAGCACCCGAGCACAAATCATCAGTTAACCTACATTTTGTTTTGTGAAAGAACTAGGTTTTGAGAGTAGATAGTTTGCAAGTAACATTAATCTTGTTTATTGTAAAACCATTGCATATATAAAACAATCCACCCTTTTTGTTTCAAGCCTATTACTTGACTGTCAACAGCGACAAAACATGTAAACAACGTTATGTATGCATTGTTTTTTCTATGCTCACAATTAAGTATTTGTATGAATATGGACAAACATAAAATTTCTATTTTTTGTATTTACTTGAACTTAAATGGTTTCTTGCATTAATTTATGTACTTTTTAAGCACTGTAAACTGAAAGAAGTTAAAAATTGATTTAGTTTTGCTGCAGTTCACCAATACCATTGTTTCATCAGTATTATAGTAAACTAAACGCCAGTTGCTAAGCAACCACTTCCCCTCTTGACAGATGTGCAAGTGGAGGAATCAGCACTGTGCCTGGGGGGGGGGGGGGACAAACTATAACCAAGCTTCACCAAGAATAGCCGACATCCGTCCAGGGGGGGAGGGGGAGAGAGAGAGATAGAGAGAGATAGAGAGAGAGAGAGAATACGAGGATGGCACTCTAGTTGCTAAGCAACCACTTCCCCTCTTGACAGATGTGCAAGTGGAGGAATCAGCACTTTGACTGGGGGGGGGGGGGACAAACTATAACCAAGCTTCACCAAGAATAGCCGACATCCACCAAGGGGGGAGGGGGAGAGAGAGAGATAGAGAGAGAGAGAATACGAGGATGGCACTCTAGTTGCTAAACAACCACTTCCCCTCTTGACAGATGTGCAAGTGGAGGAATCAGCACTGAGCCTGGGGGGGGGGGACAAACTATAACCAAGCTTCACCAAGAATAGCCGACATCCGTCCAGGGGGGGGAGGGGGAGAGAGAGAGATAGAGAGAGAGAGAGAGAGAGAATACGAGGATGGCACTCTAGTTGCTAAACAACCACTTCCCCTCTTGCCAGGCGTGTAAGAGAAGCAAGCAAAGCTGCATGTAGTGCTGAGCGCTGGACAGGACGGAAGGAAAATTGCTGCGCTTGTCACTCCATTCACTCTCGGCTATCAGACTTTTGGTAAACAAATGTTACAGTAGTTTTAACAAAGTTGCAAAATAATATAATAAAAACTGCGAAATCACAAAATAAGTGTGTACTGACTGAGCTATCTTTTTGGCCGAAGTTTGATTACAGCTTTCACTGCGGAAACGTGATTCTATAGAATTGAAGGAGACGGTGTTGGTTTATCATTGGTTAAGGACGTTTGGGTTACAGGCCATCCTTCATTTGTTTTAAAGTACCATGCGGGTTTTATATTACCGGTACCATATTATGGCGAGTGAGGCTGTGTGCGTGCATAGGCAACGTGAAAAATGTTTGATGAAAATTTTGGGATAGTTAATAATTCAAGTAGACCGCACTAAATATATATATTATCGTAAACATTGCCGCGCCTCATCGTGCCAGTGTAGAGGCCAACACGCCACCTACATTTCGTATAAATTCAACACATTGACGTGAATCGCATCTATCAGCATGCTATCCCAACGCCGGCCCTGTAAAGACAGCAGAAACAGCAGGCGGGCGGGTGGCCGTCCGTCGCCCGCCATCTTGTAGCGACTGACCGACAGTTGCCCAGCCTGAGGATCTAGGGCCGAGCTTCAGCAGCAAACCGCCACGCCCGTGCTTCAGAGGATCTAGGCGCTCGCCCAGCTACGTACAAGGCCAGACCAACGGGAGAGCACAGCACGGCACGCATGCACATATTGCACAACGCCACCGAAACTTTTTGATCGCTACGTGCCTCATAGCAATGTATGGCCCACGAGACCTGCATAATAGATCTTTAATAATAACTTTAAATTTTAATAATACATAGTATAATCTTTTCATACACTTTCAATGGCCTTCTTTTTTACAAGGGGTGGTCCAACATGCATTTCTTGGGTATCAAATTAATCAGGAGACGTCTAGCTATTAAAATTTACATATTTATATTTAATTTAAAAAGTGTTTTTTTATGCGCTAGAGACGATTGAACATACTTCATGCCAAAAACGGCAAGTTTGGGGGCATAGGGGTTAAGGATGGGTCCAAATCTGCCCAAAACTTTCCAAGTTTTTTATTAGACACCCTCTCTATTACGAACCTATTTTCGGGAACCGTGAGGGGTCGTAATAGAGAGGTTCTACTCAATATTAATTTAATTTACTTCTCAACACATCATCTATGAAAATCATTTACTTGCTGAGTGCAGGATTCGAACCCAAGCCCTTGAGTTGACAGTCCAGCATGATAACCTATACACCACGGGGTAAGATGATGATATTCTCCAGTAATTTCAAATTTATCATGACACAAATTATTATAAGTGAATGTATAAATTCCATGGCAATATAACAAATAATTTTAATACAGTGATTATTTAAAAACTGTTTCTCCATTTCTCCAAAGGCTTGCAAACAAAATAGTTTTTGTTAGTTTTTAATATATGTCGGATGGTTGCACAAATGAAAAAAAATTCAAAGTAAATAATGCCATGGGCTACCACGCGACACACATGATCATAGAGGAGGGGAAAAAAATAAACTAATGGTTAACACATGGTCTCAAAAAAAGTCATCATGTCATTAACAGCTAACTAACATCCTGCCTATTCAAAAAACACTTTTGAAAAGTTTGTCGATAAAAAGACATCATATTTGTATCTTTATTGTGATAAAGAGCCATGTTTCGAAAATGTTAGCGGTCCGGAATAAATAAGATGACGGCCAGTTTACCGAAAAAACAAAGATGCTATATCAGAATCGGGCCAGAATATTATTTTTGCTATTGGCGACATGTTGGCTGTGAGATATCACACAGGCATAATTTAGGTGATGTCCATCTGTTATTCAAAAAAATACAGTGGGCCGTTGTCAGATGGCTATCTTCTGGTATTTAAACAACAGTTACAGACAGCACAGATATCGGGCCGACAATTTGCAGACATGTTGTGTTTGCTGGGAATAATCCCCATAACATAGATGTATTTTGGTTGTTTTGTGTGTTCCGTATTGAACGTCGTAAAATAAGTTTTATTAACACTGTGTTACTAACCGGGATTGCAAAGAATTAACTTTATTTTTTGATTCTCAATTTGAATCATAGAATAGATGGGTATCAGGATGTAGAAGAACTGAATTTCCCATCACTACTTAGAATACATTATAATCTTAATAATTTGTGGGAAAGCACTTTATAATTGAAATACATACATAAAGCGAAATAAATAAATAAATAAATAAACCTAACTTAAAACTGAAATACATTGTATTTATCATTTTTCAACGGATGAAAATAAAAGAAGACTGAATGCATACAGACATGATCTCGTCAACATCTTGTTTGCTGGTATGGGTGGGTGCAATGCGTCGCAAAATAATAGCATATTCTATAGTTCATAAACTTAAAATAGAAGTGTTAAGAAACGAAAGACAAAGATAAAAGACATTTCATTTCACAGACAGAAAATCCACATAGTGTTTGTGCTATCCCCTCATGGTTGGTCACTCATCTTAAGCGGCCTTTCCACTGGAGGATTGGCTTGATACACACCACACAATGATTCTTTACAGCCTGCTGTTTAACAAGCATGCCAACTGTTACAGGTATATTTAAAGTTACAGTCAGGTATGACAGCTCTGGGAAGAGAAAGTGGGAAGGCCGCTTTTTTTGAAGTGTCGATTTGGTCAGCAAATTCAGCAGAAGCTGATTCGAATCTGCAAAACTCTAGTTATTACTATACTAACTGCATGTTTCCAGCAGTAATTTTTTTTTGGTCATGTGCTTTCTGGATTTTACTTGAGCTGATTTTCACTGTTCTCTGTTGTTCTTGCACGTTGCAGCATTCAACTATTCCGGCGGCTATTTCAATCCAGTATTGGCCACCTCCCTCAAGTACGGCTGCCAGGGCCACACTGCCATCGAGCACATTGTGGTTTACTGGGTGGGTGCAACGACGGGAGCCATCGTGTCCGTGTTCCTGTACCGCCTGCCCATGGTTCAGGACTTCGTACAGGGTGGCAGGAGGCACAAGTTCGACTGAGCCTTTCCGTCAGGCTAGGCCCTGCCGATGACACCTACATCCAAGAATCTCACACTTTGCGTGCTGACAAAAGACTCCCTTAAGGCCATACACGAACATGACAAAACTTCTATCATTTTCTGTGGGACCAAACTCAAAGACACCACATTTTCTTCAAAGTGTTTCAAGGCACCTTGGTGGAATGCCACAATAAGCAGAAAAGCCACGAAAAGTTATTTCCGCTGTAAAAATGCAAGTCTGTAGCACATAGGATTGTTTCCCAACTTGATAAAAAAAAGTTGAAAACTGAGGTTTCAAATTAAATGGTATGAACTTTCACAATTTGCCACTATTGTGTAACCTTGTATGTACTTAAGTGAAAATAACCACAAAGAATGATATTAGGGAAATGATAAAATTATGTTAATAGAACAGGAAAACTATTGAGAACATTATCCCCTAGGACTGTGCAAGCCTGCTCATAGCACAGTCGCAGGACACATTGGGTCATATATATTTTAGAGTAGACAGTAGACACACCATCGTAACCTGACCAATGCTACTTCTGATTGTGAAAAGAAGCAGTGCCATGACTGACTGATCAATGCAACATATACAAAATATTTTCAAAAAAGTATGTTGGCAACAACTTCATCAGACTTGGATTCGACTGTGCATACAACAGCATGTCTAATGGCGAAGCGGGTGGGCTGACAACTGAAAAGAAAATTACAGCCAAGCAAATACAGAAGATTGAAGCAGTATCGTACACAGAGGTCTTCTTTACCTCACTGGCAAGCTGTCACACAACCAGTATAAAAACACACGGGTTGCAACAGATCTATAAAAACTGTAGCTGCATTACCTCATAAATACATATTCCTGTGATATACTCATTGTTACATGTTACTATATTTTTGCTACGCACTTGTTAATAAAATAGTTTGCCTGGAATGCCAATGTGATGTTCATTTATGATGAGAAAGAAATTCTTCCCTGACCTACAGCATGATCACAGACACTAATGGTTCTGCACAAGACATTGTACCCTCAGTAAAATAGTGTCGTAGCAAAAAAATCCTAGCTCTTGGAAAAATGCATGGAAATTGTATTAATTTCATAAATAAATGCATGACTGAATTATAATAATGGCTATTTTATATGAAATTAGTTTCTTTTATGGACAGGGCACTATTCTATTAGGGGTGCAGAATGAAATACAAATGCACAATAGTTCCCACTCATGGTTAAACGACTTGTTTATACTCACTACTGTATTAATAGAACATTTAATTTACTTCAAATGCACAATTCACTATACTTACAAAAAAAGGTGGTTTTTATCAGTTACACTATAGTTGATTAGGTTTTGTTTTGATTTGTGTCAATTTAGTGTATGTACTTGGATTCAAATTCAAACTTGGCGCCAACTGTTGCAAGTGCCATGGCCGGCAGCCATCTTGACTTGTGGTGCTATCTATGAATGAAAGCAGTTAGTTACCGCTAGTCCGTGTTGCTGGACGTCACACAGTTGGAATGTGTTACAAATTATATTGTGTGGAAACATTTTTGGTCCTCCTGGCGGGATGTGCATTATTCGAGCCACTTAACAAAGTTTAATCTATAAATACAGTAAACAGTGGACGTGTTTTTGGTATTTCTTTGTGTGCGGAATCGGGCGTGGTGTGGCACTGAAACTACTTAGTTTCACACCATGGTGGTTATGTATACAAATACCACTGTATTTAATCACAAGACTTCTGTTATACAATAAGTGTTCTATTTATAATTTTCATGATTCGTGGTGAAAGAGTGTGTTTTGACGTTAGTTGTGCGGTATACTAACCATAACTGCAATTGTTTGTGTTTCCAGCAGGCCGGCAATTTATTCGAACCACGATGAGAAATTGTTAAAATGTCTCAATACCAATTGAAGACATGTTTACGCCTCGTAAAGTGTCGTATAAGCAAACCTCTGATCTTGGCTGATGAAGTCGACAACAATCTGAGTCGGGCAGGACTTTTCAAGGCTACATGCTGCGATTTGCAGCCACTGAAAACAGACTTCGAGGAAAGCCATTTGCAACTTGCTGTTCAAGCATCGGAAACTGCGTCAGTTGCAGAGTCTGAAGCCAGCGATAGGGAGCTTGAGGAGTTTGACGAGGCCTACTATAGAATACAGGAAGTTTTCAACAAACTTGTTGTGATTAAAGCAGTAGGAAGAGAACAGCAATGTCATCTCGGCCGAGCCTCATCCAATATTAAATTGCCAAAATTACAGTTGCCTATCTTTAAGGGGTTGCTTACAGACTGGCCTACCTTTTATGATTTGTTCACCTCGCTGGTGCACAACAAGGACCTCGCTGCGGTGGAAAAACATCAGTATCTCCTTACGTCAGTTTCAGGTGAGCCATACAACCTTTCCCACTGTCTGAGGATAATTATAACCTAGTGTGGCAAACATTAACTGAACGGTACCTTAATGTCAGATCAATAGCCACAATGCATTGGGAAAATATAATGCAACTTCCTTGCTTAGCTGCTGTCTCTCCTGACAAATTGCAGATTATGGTAGACATTCTTAAGGAGAACTTCGGTACCTTGAGAATTCTAAAACTGCCAGTGACCTAGTGGATTGCAAGTTGAAGAGAAACGGTATGTACTGTGGTAGGAGACACCACTCCCTTCTTCACACTGCTGTCTCTCCAAACGAAGTGGAACACACTCCAGATATTTCTAACCAACAAGAAGCAGTCACTTCAATTTCCAATGAGGAAACTGTAGCTGTACTCTCACTTACCTCTTCCACTGATGTGTCGGCAACTGTCGTCTTAGGTACAGCAGTCGTTAGAGTTCAAGATGTAAGTGGCAAGCTGCAGAAGGTTCGAGTGTTGCTTGACTCAGGATCCCAGAGCTCATTCTTATGTGAAGAACGTGTCCGCAAGCTAGGGTTAAAACGCCGAAGGGGTCATTTTCCTGTGGTGGGGCTGGCTCAGTCTGTTGTTCTTGCAAACAATGGTTCTGTTACTTGTGTTCTGACACCTGCGACAAGTGAAGGGCCTCAATTAATCACCAATGCACTTGTCTTGAAGGATATAGCTTCCAAATTACCCAGCATCCCACTTCATCATCACATGAGGGATGTGTATTGTCATTTGGAATTAGCTGACCCATAGTTTGATACTCCAAGAGATAATCGATCTTCTTTTGGGTGCTGATGCCCAGATGTGTTTGATGGTGGGTGGTACCAACTACCACGTGGGTTCCCCATTGCTCTTCACAGAATATTTGGTTGGGTTCTAATGGGTAAAGTCAGTCAGACAGACTGCAGCTGCTGCCTCCAGTAGTGTTGTTTCTCTGTTTGTACTGTCTGAGGCTTTCCTAACAGACACCATCCGCAAGTTTTGGGAGAGCGAAGTACCTTCTGTTCAACATTGCAGCCCAGAAGATATTGAATGTGAGAGTCACTTTGTTGAAACCCAATTGCAAGATCCAGAGGGTAGATATGTCCTGAGACTGCCATTCAAGGAAAAGAAACCAGAGTTACGAGATTCCCGCAGCTTTGCTGTCCAACGGTTGCATCAACTGGAATGCAGATTGCATAGTCAGCCAGAAACCAAAAGAGAGTATTCCAATTTTTTGTGCGAGTATGAAGAACTTGGACACATGCATCCAATTAAGAATGGAGTAGGGCACTCTCCTCGTTATTATATCCCACATCACTATGTGTGGAAAGAATCCAGCTCAACAACCAAGTTAAGAGTGGTGTTTGATGCTTTAGTGGCCTCCACTTCTGGAAAGTCTCTTAATGATGTTGTTCTGACTAGACTTAAACTTCAGATTTACATTGTGGACATTATTACACATTTCCGTCTTCATCCTGTTGTAGTGACCACAGATGTTTGTAAAATGTATCGACAGGTGTGCGTACCTCCAAAGGATGCATCTTATCAAATAATTCTGTGGCGTGAGTCCCCTAATCAGCCAATACGTGAATTCCAACTTGACACTGTCACTTATGGTGTGTCAGAGCTCCTTTCATGGTTATGAGAGCCTTAAAACAGCTTGCAGCTGAGGAAGGTGGCTTGTATCCCAAGGCGGCTAAGGTCATGATAGAAGACATATTTGTTGATGATGTCGAGACAAGTGCAGCATCAGTTGCAGAAACCCTCAAGTTGCAGCAAGAACTGATCAATCTGCTAAAGAAAGGGGGTTTTGAATTAAGAAAATGGTCCAGTAATAGCCAAGCTGTCTTACATGCAGTACCAGAAAACCACCAAGAGAGTCCACTTAGCTTTCAAGGAAATAGTGAAGTGATCAAGGTACTTGGTCTCCAGTGGGACTCAAGGTTGGATGTGCTTTCATATAATATTCAATCAGCCAGCACAAGAGTCACCAAACGAGCTATTCTTTCAGACACTGCTAAGTTGCATGACCCACTAGGGTGGCTTACTCCAGTTGTAATTTGAGCTAAGATTTTCCTCCAAACACTCTGGCTGTTGGGTGTGTCATGGGATGAAGCTCCACCTTGAGATGTGCTGGAGGACTGGCAGGCTTTCATCTGCCAACTGGATGTTCTCAGCAAACTGTCCATACCTCGTATTGTGACAGCATCGCAGTCAGAATATCAGCTTCATGGCTTTAGCGATGCATCCAATGAAGGTTACACAACTGTTGTATACCCACGTACTGCTCATCAAGGTGGGGCGAAGACACACCTGCTTCTGGCCAAATCCCATGCTGCACCACTAAAAACAGTCACACTTCCTCGTCTTGATTGCAGGCTGCACATTTACTTATTAAATTACTTGAGTCAGTAATGTCGAACCTTTCAGAACGTATCCACATTAGCCGTATTACTGCATGGTGTGACTCAACAGTGGTCCTCGCCTGGATGAGGATTCCTCCTCATCGTCTGAAAACTTTTATGGCAAACAGAGTGGCTCGTATTCAAGAGAGCAAGATAACGGTCCAGTGGAGACATGTGCTTTCTGCTGACAATGCTGTAGACTGTGCTTCCGAGAAGGAATCATGGCCATGTGGAGGAGTCGCAACCAGCATTCACGAAGGTGAAGAAGAGCTAAAGCAGCTTAAGGTAGTCTCATTGGTTGGACATTGTAAGCCAAACCTTCTCGCAAGCCTCTCTAGGTTTTCTTCCTGGTCACAGCTTTAGAGAGTGCTTGCTTATGTATTAAGATGCATTTCAAACCTAAAGGTGTCACTAGGGTGTCGATGCATTGGTCCTCTTACTGTCGCAGAACTTGATACTGCTAAGATGATGTGCCCGAAGTAGGTTCAACGAGAATGTTTCAGCTCTGAGATTGAATGTTTAATTTCAGAGGATGAATGCCCCCCTGGTACTGGTATTAGAAAGTTGAATCCATTCTTGGATTGTGATGACATTCTGCATGTGGGTGGACATTTACAAAATTCACAACTAACTTCCAAAGCTAAACATCAACTCTTGCTACCCAAGAAGAATTTTGTGACAAATCTGATAATTGATCATCATCTCGTGCACCTCCATGCTGGTTCCAATGCCACACATGCAGCCATTTGTTGCGAGTACTGGATTGTGGCAGGGAAGGGATCTGTCAAGGCCAGGATCAAAAGTTGTATAAATTGGCACAGGTTCAGGGCAACCAATGCACAGCCATTGATGGGAAATCTTCCACCAAGTAGGGGTTCAACAAGCGAGGCCATTTCTAAACGTTGGTGATGACTATAGGGGCCCATTCCAAATCAAACAGTCACATGTTCAGAACAGTCGTGTGTCAAAGGCTTATTTGTGCCAATTTGCTTGCTTAGTGACAAAGGCAGTACATTTAGAAGTTGTTTCTTCTTTGAGCACCACAGCTTTTCTTGATGCATTATTCAGATTTACTGCTAGGCGAGGGCTGTGTACAAATGTTTTTTTCAGACTGCAGAACAAGCCTTACAGGCGCACGCCGTTATTTCAATGATCTACAAAAGTTCTTAAGTGAGAGTGCACCCTTGCAGTGTGTTGAGATACCCTTGCCACTCATGGCATTCAGTGGAACCTCAATCCCCCATATTCATCACATTTTGGTAGGTTGTGGGAGGCAGCCATCAAATCTGCTAAGTATCATCTGAAAAGAGTTTTAGGCCAGCAGGTTCTTACATTTGAAGAGCTGTCTACTCTCTTTGCCCAGATTGAAGCTGTCGTTTGTCCACTGTGTGCTATTTCGTCAGATCCAGATGACTTAGAGACTCTTGCACCAGCACACTTCCTTGTAGGCACCACCCTGATAGCACCTCCAGTTCCAGACCTTACAGAGATCCAGTCAAACAGATTGGACCGGTGGCAGCTGGTACAGTGTGCCACTCAGCACTTCTGGCAGAGATGGCACAAGGAGTAGCTGTACACACTACAACCACATGGAAAGTGGACCAAGAGTGAAGAGGTGAGGTGCAGATTGGCGACCTTGTCCTTGTCAAGGAAGACCACTTGCCACCCCTGCAGTGGCAGCTTGGAGGTGTTGCAGTTCTACATGCGGGCAAGGATGGAGTTTGCAGGGTCACCATCAAGCAGCAACATCGCACAGTGAAACACCTCGTCGTCAAGTTGTGTCGCCTACCTATTCACTGAGAACCACATATATCATTGTGATATTGTACAGATTTTCTAGTTTGCGTAAAAATGTTAATTTTGGAGGGCGGTATGTTTAGGTTTGTTTTGGCTTGTGTCAATTAGTGTATGTACTTGGATTCACATTCAAACTTGGCGCCAAATGTTGCAAGTGCCATGGCAGGTGGCCATCTTGACTTGTGGTGCTATCTATGAATGAAAGCAGTTAGTTACCGCTACTCCGTGTTGCTGGACGTCACACAGTTGGAATGTGTTACAAATTATATTGTGTGGAAACAATAGTCCATTCCCAATTGGAAGCGACTTATGAAAATCAACCTTTGAAAACACACTCTAGGCAAAAAATGTCAACCTGTTTTTTCAATAACCTGTATTCCACAAATATATAACACTACGGTTAACTTCAGAGTACTGTATTATTGAATGAATGAAACTTTACCTTAATATCTTCTATAACTTGTAATATTTATTTCTTTTTTAAATATGAATTAACTACAGCGAGGGCAGCGACGTGTTGGCAACAGCTGGTAAGAAATAGTTCACAGTTAAAATATTATTTTAACCTAGTATTATAGCATAATATATGTAAATTAAGCGGTGTCTATTGAAATATTTAGGTAGCCCCGATGGCAACATAACTCATTTTTACAGTCTAAAATATTGAGAGTAGGCCGTAATGGTACGTTGTTGTTTTATCGAGCGAGAGCAATTTTGAAGCAACTGTCTGCTGAGCGGGCTTTGCTGCTCTCTCTCCATCTTTGTCTTTTCCACACTCGGGAAGTTTCACTTTGCTAGTACGCAAAATTGTACCTGTTTTCAATTGTAGCATATTTCATACTTATTACAGCAAAATAAAGATTTTTGAATTTGTAATTTACAACTGAAAAGAGATCTTAATGTTCGAATACTTATTTTAATATATTTAGATATGATGGCAGGGCAGAAACAGAGTGAAGTTGGCAGATGTGGCAAGCCATGACATGGCGTGTTGCTGTTTTACCAAACGAAGCGTAAATTATACTTACTCCGAAAAATACTTCATCACGTTTGTAGATGTCGTTTTTTTTAAAACCAACCTAAGCAAGTTATGATGATGTGATAAATCTGTGTTTCTGCGGCAGTAATAAATATACTGTTACAGTGTCTTTCGTTAACCGCTGCACGTAAAATAGCGTGGCGTGGCAGTTTGGTGATAGTTATGCTGGATCTGTGTATGCATGATTTCAAATATTTGATGTGAACTTTTTATACATTGTAATTGTGAACTGAACTGTTTTTATGAAAAAGTTATTTATTTACAACCACATACGTTTATTTATCACAACATTGTACCTTTGCCCTGGGTGTTTGAAACACAGTCGTGTAACGTGATTTACCACCAATCCCAACAAAACAATCAAGTCCAGCCCCAATAAATTTCAATAAACCTAATACACAGTAAGTAGCAAAACATATAAATATGAGTGGAATAAAAGTTACAGCAGGCTTATTTGAATGCATGTTCACCGCTATATTTTAAGTTTCTATAACAAAAAACGAGCGAAACAACTGGCGTGCTTGATTTTAACATCTATTTTTCGTTGGACTGATTATTTCTTCGTTATTAGAACTGAGACCGTCCTTTTTAAGAAATAACCCAACACACATCAATAACAAAAAGTTAAATACCATAGTTCATTACCTCACAGTTGTAACAGTGTTGAAGACAGTCGTGGCAAAATATTAACGTGCATTACGTGTAATATGCTATGTTGTAGAAAACAAATATGTTAACGTAACATAACCGTAAGACCTATCATCGATTCAGGCATTTTAAAACGTTTTAAAATTGATCTAAATAATGTTATAGGCCTAAACTGTGAATATTCGTACGAAATGATTTTTGAAATAGACCTAAGACAGAATACTTTGAAAAGCTGTAAACAGTAAACAACACATATGACAGATATAAAAGTAGAAGTCACATTTCAATTTTTTATATTTGCAGTAACATGGCAAGGTTTGTTTACATTTGGTAGGAGGATACGAAATGGACCTGCAAGTAGATATTTAGCAGGGCTCCGAGAAAGTTGCTTCCAATGGGGAATGGACTATACATAGTAAATTTCACTACTTAACATCTTTCACCGGTCAGTCATAGCATAATATTCCTGACTACACACTACGATTACCTAACCACCTAATGAAACAATTTTCCCACTTAAATTTTCTCCAGCAAAATACTGCCACAGTACAACCAAAACACTGTCACAACTTAGTACCTGGTCTAATCACAGTTAAGTTTTCATCATGCACCAGTATGTAAGTCTGTGTTATAATCAGGGTTGTATGAATATTGGATACATGAAAATGAAAAATCTTAATTCCGATGATTATCTGCGTATTTAATTAAGGTTCACTTAGTGCACCAGCAAAGAAAACTTTTACCTGTACGTCATCTTGTCGAGGAATAATCTGGACATTTGTTTGCACTGTTTGTTGAGGCCACTGTTGGAACAGATACGTTTAACTCGTGGCAAGACTGTAGGGTAGGGATTTTTTTTGGCATAGTATGGGTGGTAGCTGTCAAAATTTAAGTACTGAAGGATGTTTGTGGGTTTGGTGTGTACAGCAATATGAATTGTGCCACTGTGGAGAGCCAGTTGAACTTACAGGAATATTACACGTGTTTTCGAGTATGCCCAGGTGAACTTGAAATAACTGTGTCTTAGTATTGCTACAAAAAACCCTTTCCATTATAGCAGTGATCCTGGTTACGTGAAGAAATTCTAGTACAATTCCCGGATTATTCCCAGGCACGACAATTTCCATACAATTCCTGTTTGTCCCGGTTGCTAGACATCCTGTATCTTAGGGCCTCACTTTTATGATACATAAAATGAGCTGATTTCATGATTAAAATTTCACCATTTCATGAAAAAATATTTCATTTCGTCAAATAAATTTTGTAGCAAGTATCTCTATCCATTATTATTAGAACAAGAATCTGTTGTTTTCGTAACAATTTCACTGAAACTAAATGTAATTAGTTAATTCATTCTTTTAATCCGTACATATTTAAAAGAAAAATATTATCAACAGGTTGAAAGACAACTTTACGAGAGCACACTTGTCACGTAACACACATTGTCACATCAAAGTAATTTTTGTGCAATAAATTTTGTATTTTATCGAGACATTTAAAGCTGCCCAAGAATGTTCATAAATCACAAGCATTTGAGTTTTAAGTAACAAGATATTTACATAACCCACACAGAGCTTTTGTTCATTTGTAAATAACAATATTTTAATTAAATCAATAAAATCTACAACCCAACTACAAAACACTAGTAAATATTTTATTATTGATAAAATAAAAATGCTCCTCACATAGGAAGCGGCAGAAACATTTTTATGCCCTTCACTACCACGAGCATACGGCATGGCGGCAGTTTTTAAGCACGTGCCTTTTCCCACCTATTCAATATTTACATCATAGTTTTCTCACTTTGGTCAGTTCACAAAACAAAAATAACCTTCACTTTCAAACTCCGGCATGATCTAAAACAGTAACTATTTTTGGCATTCTTAACCGGTTTTGCGACGTAAGCAGATGACTACAATCACCACCATCGCTCAGTAGTTGCAAATGCCGTATTTGCTAGTTGTGAAGAATCTAACCACAAAGCACAGAAAATGTGTAAATCAGCTGTGTTTACAAATACCACGCTAATGTTTACTGTGTAATTATTACATTCCACAAGAAAAACATAATTCATCTGTTATATATACGCACAATTTACTTTCGTCATATCACCAACATATTTTGTTAGAGATGTTCGTTTATAATAAAGTACATGTAGGCATGATTCTGCCTGTGAACGAGCGCCATAACAATTCTGCTAGATATATATCGAATTGTACGTGCAACGATAATCTTTAGACCTTGCTACCAATCAATATATAAATGGCTCACGTGACGTAAATTTTCATAACAAACCTTTCGTTCCGTAGTATAAACATGATCACTATGGAAATAGTTTTGTTATCTGCACGTATATGAAATAAATGAGAGATAATGCTGTGCAACAAACGAAAATTGTAAAAAATTAATGTTCGTAAGAGTTTTCACGTTAAAAGAAGCTCAATGTGGTTTTAGATACACTTAAACGAGCAATTCAATTGATGTTTCTCAAATACTGGAATTATTACAGAATTTTGCAAATGAGCATAATTTCTCATTACTTCGCATTATATCGTGGTTCACAAAATTTTCTAGGCCCTATGTATACATCGGCCTCAGCAACACACTCAGGCAGAGAACGAATGGCCACAGAGCAGACACCAAACAAGCCATTATTGGTCACATCAATAACCTACAAGACAAACCAGTTGCAGCATATGCAGATTCACACAACAACAAATTTTGATCCCTGCTACAGTACCAAAGAGCCTTACCACCTTCAAGCAATAGCTCATAACGCACGACGCTGGGAATTAGCTAACCAATATAGTATAACAAAATTGAGGCAGCCACCAGGCCTCAACATAAGATAATTACATCTACAAACGTCACTCAGCTATAAGAGCAAATTTTCAATTTTCCCACTTCACCCTAGTTTTCCCCCTAGCTGCTAGGTCGACTACCAACAGCACCCTTCCAGCATACTGCAGTGTCCTACAACTCACCGCCTGATGATGCTGGCTTAGTCAGTGAAACATCGCATTCATGCAAAAGCACAGAAAATGTGTCCTCCTTCTTCGTGTGTCTGTGTGCCTTTTGACAAGTACTACATTGTGAATATTTAAATTTCTGTCCTTGCAACATTAACTAATAATTTGGTAGTAATTTTAGCACTTTGAGATTATGAATTATTACCATGAACTCACACGTGACATTGCTAGTAGATGAGACTACTTTTATTTTCAGAGATGGAAAAGCAGATAATGACTTGGGAAGTGTTAACAGTATCCTGCTATTTGTAGCGGGTGTGACCTCTATGCAAAGTGTTCATTGTGGGGAAAACTGATTTCTCAGGGAGAGCGATTCTGTTTTCAGTACAAAAATTAAGGCATTGGAGACTTCTTGAAATGTTGCACGTGACGAAAAAGTGGGTTGCGTCACTTTGATAATACTCACAATAGAAAAAAGAAGGGACTCAAAAAGTAAAATTTAAAATGTCAGAAAAGCTCCTCAATTGGTGCCAAACAGTTTATCACGAACATGGGCAAAACACATCCATCATGGCGACCCAAGCACACTGCCTTCAAGTTAAAAACAGAACCAAGATATTACTTGCTACGCCGGGGTGCCAACATAAAACTAGTGAGAGCCAAAGTCACTAAATGAAACTAAATATCTCTATAAATCACTAACTGGATGTATAAGCACCAGTTCAGTCCACGGTGTCAATACCATGTGTGCAAGATGCATACAAACAAGACAAAAAACCAGAGGCGCCAATTTTGTTTAACAGTCAGATTAAAATGTAATGCTTCTTTTTATAGTGACATATATACTTGTATTTTGTTTCTTTAAAACAAAATGTGATTCATTTTGCATGGGAAGCTATTTGAAATTGATGAATCAAACTTGGGCCACTGGAGCAAAGCATGCAATGCAACAATTGCTTCCAAAAGCACATACTTCTCTTTTGTCATTTTGGCAGGGTGGAATACATTTGTTTTTATGGAAACACCATTTCTAATGATGGCAAAATTAAACATTTTACTGGAATTTAATTTCCTACTGGCATAGGTAATAATTAAGGGTGTGCGGGAATGGATATTTTGTGTTTGGGAAATTTTCAGGCAGGGAAAATGTTTTCCCTTGGGAAACAGGACAGGAGTGGGGAAAATGTCACATGTGTTAAAATTATAACCATATTGACAATTTATGACAATTTATTATAATAATAAAAAAAACAGCAAAGAAAGTAAGTCAACGTAAAAAAAACAGTAAAGAAAGCATGTTCATGCAAAAAAAAAACAGTAAAGAAAGCAAGTCCACGTAAAGAAAAACAAAAAAACCAGCAATGAAAGTAAGTTCACATAAAGAAAAACAAAAAACCAGGAACGAAAGTAAGTTCACGTAAAAAAATCCAGCAAAGAAAGTAGGTTCACGTAAACAATATGTGGGAAAAAAAAGTTCTTGCCATAGAAAAGTTAAACAAGTAGGCTTCACTTGAAGATAAGTGAAAAGTTTGCTTCTCAAAGATTAAGGTTTTCTTTCATTTGTTCCATGGTTTTTCTGGACCACCATGGTTGAAAATGTACATCACGGAAATGCAAACCTCTGTGTCTCTACTATCTTCGACTAACCGAAACGTAAACATTGCATTAATGGAATTTATTTGTAGGTCGTATTCAATTTTAACGAAAGCAAAACTATTTTATTTAGCATGTATTTAATAAATGTGTGTGTAATTGATTTTATAAAGTGGAGAATTCCTTAGTTTTTTTATTCACTTATATGATCATTCATCAATGTTAAATTACCAATGTGTGAACAAGAAAAAGTTACGTAAAGTTTATAAAAATACATCAACCAAAAGATGGAAAAGAAATAGCGAATGTTAATTGTGTTAACATAAATGTGTAAACGATTAACAGTGAAGATTTTTCAGAAAATACACAAATCTGCAAATAGGTAAATAATGAGTTTATAAGATATTAATGCAACAGAAAACACCAAACTGAAGTGCCAGAGAAAACACAAGAGGATTTGTTTAAGCTTGACAGGACGAGAATTGTTGTTTTTTCCTCTCATAGGATGCAACATCATTAGGAATGTGCATTAAGCAACATATTCCCAAAAATTTCGCGAGCCAGTTACTTATTGCCCAATATTCGGGAAAGCTATTTACCCAGACTTTTTTCTCGGAGCTTCGTGATCCCGCACATGCCTAGTAATAATTCAACCTATGGCTTTGATATACACACAAATAATATTTTCTCATGGTTTTCCCAAAAAATTAGAAGCGGCTTAGAATGCCACTTAGAATCGAGTAAATAAGGTAACAGCGAAAGCATTTTTATAAAACATGTATTACAATATTTTTTATAAAAGGCGCCTCAGAATGACAGCGACAAAACCCAAATGTCCAAGTATCACTGTAAAAATAAATAACTCTTGGTGGCGGTGAACGTCTCTCATCAGTTGCATGGCGAGGCAGCGACGAATGACTGGTATGGATCTGGAGAGGTTGTTGTGTAGTTTGCGTAGATCAAGGGGAACTGCTGAACACGTCCGCTCGACCACGCCTGTGGGGGCACACAAATCCACACTCAGGACTATCGCTCATCCAACACAGAACAGAAAATTACAGCTGTGGAAATAATCAATTTACAGTAAAAAACCAATTTGAAAATATCAAAACTTTAATTTTAACTTAATACAAAATTTGATTATTGCCACAAGTTTAACAGAGTTGAAAGTTTTATACTGTACAGTAGACCCTTTCTATATTGACCCCATTTAGAACCATTTACAGCATCCATCATTCTATAAAAATTTGTGTTTCAGTTACTAACTCGTCCTGTGAAAAGTTCCTTTTTATATTTTATAACTCAACAAATATTTACTGCCAAAAAATTAATATAGGGATGTCAAATTTGATTCCTCGATACACCCAATTCCTTTGCATAATGAGAATCATGAGGATCTAGTGTGTGACTACCTCGATCTTGATTCTTATAAGTTATCATCAAATGAGGTTAGGTTAAACCTTAGCTCATTACAAGTTGCAACAAACCATAACTCTCTGCTTGCTTACTATTTGTGGTAGAATAACAAATATAAGTTCCAGTGTCATTATCTAAATAGTAAATTGAGACTCCTAACACTTACAAGTAGAGGCATGATTTTGTGGTAAACTGCGATAAAATGAAATAACACCGAAATACAAGTCAAAACGCGAAATAACACAAAGTATAGACAAATGCAAAATATCTCACAAAATCAGCTTTATCCACAAGAAATGAATTCGTCTCCCATGTTATATACACAAATTTACTTTGGCACTGTAAAAAATCTAGACGTGCGTGTTTCAGCAATATTGAGAAATACTCGAGATGAAAAAATTCTCGGTTTCATCTCGAGACAATTTTTATCTCGGAAATAATAGTTCTACATGCAACAGACGCACGTAAATATGTTAAGTAACTTTTTCTTACATAACAAAATGTAAACACATTCCAAAGATTACACGAGTAGTAAAACATGCACCTCAAAATAAGCCATAAAATGTATCGCAGGGTAATATTTTGGAGGTTATGTAGGATGCTGCTTGTTTCTACTGCAGAGAAGTTGCTTCAGAAATCTCCTATCACATACAGCACAGTAAGAAGTTCGTCTTACCTTAATCTTGGTAAATGGCAACTTACAAAGATAAACAAAAATGTATAAATGAAAACTGTTATGATTTGTGAATCAGATGAAGACGATGGCTCAGTAGTCCAGTTTTTTTATTTGAAGTTGTCCCTCAAAATCAGTCAGTATTTGCTGATTTTAATCCTCATAGTTCATGAATTGATGTGCTTTTCCTTGAAATAATGAGTGACTGTAAGCTGTATTAAAATCTGTGGAAAGTTGTTGAACTTATTTTAATTTTAAGTCATGGGCAAGCTACTTTTGAATGAGACTTTAGTATTAAAAAGCAAGTGGAAATCGAAAACTGAAGGAAAAATCCTATATTGCACAGAGACTGATTTGTGACTTTCTAGGTGACAGGTGGTGTGAAAGAACTTCATAATTGAAAGATAAGTAAGATGATGAGTTGTGGTGTAAATGCACATCATAGGTATATTTCTTACTAAGAAGAGCAAAAACTAACTGCCAAAACTGAAGTAAAGAGATCAAAAAAGATATTGCATCACTAACCCGGTCGGCTAATGAATTGACACAGAAGGCAGAGGACCATGGGGATATGACATTGATAGCCTCATCACATGCTCTTCGCCAAACAGAAGAAAACTTTTCTTTTCAACTTTTTGGAATGCTTCTAAAATATCAAATAATATATACTTCTTAGTATTGTAGGTATTAAGTTTACATTTTTGTGTTCATTTTGAAAAGTATTTTGTGTCCCAATTGACTGAAAAATTGGAATCTTAGTCTGCTGGACAAATAGGAATTACTAGAAAAGTTTAGAAACGATGACTAGGAAAAGAAACCCCAAGGTCTGTACGTCTCCTAGAACTGGAGTAAAGCAGCTGTAAATTTTGCCAAGCGTAACAGCGTGACATTACAGATGGCTATCTGCTCACCACAGTAGTAGCGTGGTCCAGGCTTGCAGTGTACGGCGTGGCGCCAAGTCAAGTTTCGTAACGTGTACGTGCGATTTTATTTGCTTGGAGTGTAAACTGTTACTCGGAAAATGGATACGGATAATGTTTGCCCTTACATGTTTGAGCGAGAAGCAGAACAAGATGAAAGTAACGAACAACAGGATACCGGGCCTGGATCATCAGCAGACAGGCCTGGTGTGAATGTGGAATGTGTGTCGGCATGCCAAAACCTGAAGAAAACATGTGCTGTCATGAGAGTAATCTCATTTCTAATATGTGAGGAACTGTAGAGTGTATTACAGCTCACATATCCTTTCCTCATGTTGTTTTAAATATCGATACTCTTAACACGGCTAGACACGCGATGATGGTGGGCCCAAACACAGGTTTTGAAAGACAAGAGATGGCAAACATCATCAATAAGGTCCTACGATTTGTAGCATACAAACAGTTTGTATATCGGGTTTATTCTTGGGCACCATAGGGGGAAAAAATAGAGAAGTTATTCCTTCATGTGTTGTTGAAAAAGTTAGAAGGGAATATCCAGAACCACAAGGAAATTATCAAAGTTTTAAACCAGTTGAGGGCAAAGAAATCATGTACTTCTATTAGGTTTAACCAACATGAATTATTTTATAAAAATTGTGACATAGGTCCATAGTTTCAAGTAACACCGACACACACCCAGTACAATATTATATATTCAAAAATAAGAAATAAGTAAATAAGGAAGTTCTTAAACTTCAGTTTCTATGCTGTAAAAAAAGGAGACATCAGTCATTCAACAAATTGGAGGTCATAAAGGTAAGTGAAAAACTACATTACATTGATAGAAATAGGAAGTACAAAAACTAGAAAGAGCATTTGGCCAGACAAAAGTTAGTTTTCCTTATGTACCTGCCGATTCCAAGTAACGTATTTACACGTCGGCAAATCTTGAAACATGATGTATCATTCTAGTGAGCATTTTGGTACACTAGTAGCATAGTGAGGTTCATTGTAGAGTTCCAGCTACAGTTTCCTTTCAACCACCAGAATAACATGTTCAAGGATTTCTTTACGCCATTTGTGAGTTTTATTGCCGTATAAACATTCACACCGACCCATTTTTTTCAGTGGCTTGGAGCCTTTTCTCGAGCGTCCTGTGTTATTGTTGAAATCCAAAATAGACAAGATCGTATGGGCAACCATACCTTCATAACTAAAACGGTTTCTTTTCAGCTTATACTTTAAAGCAACACTGTGAAACGACTCTAGTTTACAGGTGGGACAATTTTTTGTATGCTTCACGTCATCTATGCTTTACGTCGTCCAGTAATTGTTTGTCATTTATATGAATAGATCATAACAGCCAGTGATCACGACTGTTTGGTTGAAGCCACTTCCTTGGTCTTTGTATATACGATAAATCATCGCGCTCGCAAGCGCTGACAAATTTGTTTCCGTCTCACTCATGTACATCAGTTCTACGATGCAGTATTGATGTAAATTTTTCAAGTAGCATTTCTTCATTGTTGTCGCATGTTTTTGACGACCACCACAAATGATTTATAACACTTTGACTCCAGACTTGTATCATATATGAATATTTTCCTATTGCTTTTAACTTCTTAACTAAAGATTTTGAAAGATGCCAGACGTCAAATTCGTGAGTTATGGGCGGGTACTTCGTTCTCATTAATTTACGGATTCCACAATGTCTGTCAGAAACAAAAAAATTACTTTGAATTTTTGTGTAAGTCTTTCTAACAGTGTTTTGCAGGCAGGTTTTTCAAGTTCTCTGTCTACTTGTTCTTTTTGCAGTACCACAAAATCCACAATTTTGCACACTATTTACATCCATTACTGTATGCGTAACATACTTTGCACTGAACCCAGGGCTATCAAATTGTCCATCTCCAAACAACCACATGTCTGAATTAGAAGCACTGCAAGTTTCAAGATATGATCTTTGCTCTCCTAACCACATCATTCTTATTGTTGGAGTTACATATTTCTTTACAATTTTCTGAGTTTCTGAGAAGCTTTTAAACAAGAATATCCTAAACCGCATACGTACATGGCTGTTGACAGCTTAATACTAAGGGTAGATTGTTTATGGATATTTTTTCTGAGATTGCCAAACTACTGTGTGTCCTTTTGTACATTCCGTTGTAACTGTAACTGAAGGTCCTTTCTGAGTCGGTTTCACTCCACATACAATGCTGCCACATTTCGAGCAAAAAACAAACAACTGAAGTAATCACTCCCAATAAATAAATAAATATTTCCCGGCAAGTGATTTTTTCTTTGTTTCACTGGAAGATGAAGTACTTTCTTGTACACCAACGTCTTCTGCGTTTTCATCTGATTCGTTATCACTTTGTGAATCTGTCAATACAAATAATGAATCAAGCAAATTATTACCATCCATACTGTCGTAAATGTTTCTGTAACATTCATTACCCATCTCACACTGAATCTCTCGAGCTCCGTATTGTCTTTGCTCTTCATTTTTTTGGTATCACCACATCAAATGAGGATACAAGTCTCGACACTTTGGTCTAATTCTACTGAACAAGGATCCAAAGCAACAGGACACGCACTTTCATCGAAAGCTTCGTTTACTATTTCCATTTTCTTATCTAAATGCTGAAACGTTTCTTCTTTGATGGCATTTCTACTTCCCTTTTAAGTTTCATACTTGGAACTGCAGTCTTTTTCAACAATGTTGCAGTTTTCACTCCTAAAAGGGAAGTTTTGTAGCGCAATGAGAGTTCTATGTCACAGTCTTGGAAATTAATAGAACACACAATATTATGTTTGGAGTAAAGGATTCACTGTTTATTCTTTTTACTCACTGGTTGTAACGGACAGGTGATTTGTCTCTACTCGGAAAATTATGGAAGTATATACCCTTATCACGGTCAGAGTTATTATTGCAACCACAGCACCTCTTAGGCATTTTCATGTGTACCAATATGTCCACACGACACAACACGACACAAGCAAGCACGTGGGTCGCCGAGCTAAAGCGAGACTGGCCACATTCCATGCGTTGCCACTGCGTATACTATGCATGGCTGCAGCTCGATAACCAGGCTTCGTATTGAGATAGGGTTTTCACAGCATGGTTTATCTCACCATTTTGCACATTTTAATATATATGTTCATTTTAAGTTGACAGCTCCTTTAATTAAAATATTTTATCTCCTCAAGTTGTTAGAACTATTTCATGATTTCATCTTCCTTGATTATACGCATAGTATTACGTATTATATTTGAGTATGCAATTTAAAATCTTCGTTAAGCTTCCTGAAGAATTTTAGGGGCAATCTTTGAAAGTGCTTGAACTTTTTTCATCCTTGGAGTACGAACCCTGTTCATTTAACACCTGAAAATTAATTGAAATTGAGAATTTTTGTTTCGTTACAACTTTTGGTAACCAAATTTCTTACCAAAAAGAAAATAAACGTAATTTTTCAGTTTTGTTTTGGTACAACAAATATTCGCACAAACCCAGTAATTTCTCACCATAACACATTATGTAAAGAAACATACATCCATTAGGGCATCAGAAAGGTAACTATTAAAATAACACTTTTTTGCTATTCTGAAATAAAATTATGTTAATACAGTAGAAGATTTTGACAAGTGTTTACAGTAAGTGTAAATAATGTGTCACTAAAATGTTAATTAATGTTCAGTAATAAGTGGTGATAACATTATGCACTACAAAATAAAATAACTAACAAGCATGTCTCTACTAGCATGCCCACACACAACGTATGAACTAATACCTTCCAGTGTTTGAAATGCTCAGATAAATTGTGTTCAACTTTCACACTGTACACGACCTGGGTCAATATTTTTCTACCCAAGATAATGAGGTAGTAAATTAAACGCACATACCTACACATTTTGAGTTTTGTTTATTTTATTAATATAAAAGAATAAATAAATAATAATAATAAATAATGGAAAATAGTTTTACAAACTGTGATACTCATTAAATGCTGAATATAATTTTAACAGATCTATAAAACTTGAGTTTGACTCAAGCTCAGGAGCTTCTCAAAAAAATTACTCTAACTTGACTCACTATTCTTTCTTGTAGACAAATTAATCTTTCCTGTGGACAAAAAAAACTGGGGGACATATTATTTTTGAGATTGTCCTATGTTTAGGTGAATACTGTACCGTAGTATACCATTAAAGCAACTACATGAAATTTATCTTGGGATGTTGGCCATAACCATTGTGTTAAATACATATGCCACAACCTTTGCGTTTTCATCATTATGCAAACAATTTACAAATTATTAATATGACTTTTTAGATGTGCAAAAAGGGAATAGTAGTATAAAGTATATATTCTTTATTCACTCTTACTGGACTTACATAATTAACAAAGCTCATGATAAACAAATATTTCCATTGTATGTTGACCACCGTGCACAAAACTCATGCATAGGAAAAAGTTATTTATTATCTTTCACGTGTAAGTAAATTTAGTGATCCATCTACTGAAATAAAAAAAACGCACACATACCACAGTAAGCAGGGAGCCTTCCTCAAAATTCTTCTGAAAACTTATCACATTTGGAATTTCTCCTCTGATTCCATTTATTAAACAGCTGAAACAAGACACAGTTAAAATTATATTACAACCACGAACTCTACAGCAAATTTTCAAGGCAAAATTGAAACACTAGATAGTGGTGGATCAATTCCTGTATTTTACAGATTCTAAATTTAAATCAGAACCTGTACCCAGAATCACTGATACATAGTAAGAATTAGTTTCAAGTTTCGTTTTTCGTAATTTGTATTTAGCATTTTAGAAATTTTAGTGGGAACACTACGACATTCAACTGTCTAGCACGCAGTTCTACTATTACTTTCGTGTTAGCATTATTCCAAAATTATAAATCTACAAAGTTTTAAAATAACTAGTAATTAGTACAGCAAGTTGTTTGAGGGACATTCAAAATATAAAATAAACAATATAAAATAAAAATTATGTGAAATTGTTATTTAACAAAAACTGTGTCATGAGAAAATATCTATGTCATTAATACTTCAAAAACTTGCTTTGTGAAATAATTGTCAGTACAAAACAGGTTTGTTTATTCTAATAACCTCGTCTATATGTGGAATTGAACATAATAGGCAAAACTAATATGGCAGCGATTTGGTAATTTGTCAGCTTCGAAGTTGACAAAACGCAAGAAGCAAATTACAAATACGTCATAGATTTTGTAGACAAAATGGGTCAAATAACCATTTTGTAAACAAAAAGTGCCAGTTAGAACACAGTGTGAATCTCAATTACATTTTAGGTGCCTACAGAAAAGCTGAACATGATTTCAATTACAAGGAAAACTTAAAAAAGTACATATATTTACTCAGAAAGTACATAATTCCATTATCATCATTATTATTATTGAGACTTAATATTAAAAAAAATAAACCTAAAGTATATACTGTTGTAAACTATCATAAATTCTTAAGCACTGAATCCCTGAATGAGATGCTGTGAAAAAAACATGTAATAACGTGTACAAACAATTCAGACCAACATGTACAATTAACTAAGTGTAACTACTGGAATATAAAAAAAGAACTACAATGACTTAAATGCTAAAATTAAAAACCTGTATTTCAAAATCTTTGACGCAACCTTTCTAATGATGTCAGAATATTAAAGAGTAAATATGAATAATTACTTAGTATTATCAAAACTCCTTCCTCATTCTAACTGATTTCAGCAGTGAGAAAATAACAATTAATTGCTACATAATTCACTCTGATCATCATCAAACATCATCTCCATAGAGAATGCAGAACTGAGAACTTTTCTCTTCTTTAACACTAGTGCATGCTCACAGTGTGGACTGTACTGGAAACGGATACAACATCCACAACTAATTAAACACAAGATATAACAAGTGCAAACCCACAAACACAACCACTTAGCACCGTGTTGGTTGCTAGACTGGCTGGAAACAGGGTCACCACTCTACAAAGAAGCATCAAGGCTGCCAACCCATTCAGTGCCAGAAATTCAAATATTCAAAATGTTCAAATACAAAAATTTCACTATGTACACTTGTTACTGCCACTATTTACAAAATTTACATGTACAAACAATGCCTAATCTATTCCATTTATCTGTCTTGCGTATTTTGTGCATAAAGGCAATGTGGCCACTGGAAAGTGAGCAAGACCTTGTAGAGCTCATGTATTGAGAAGCCTTTGAATGCACAAAATATTTGTACGCAGGCCAAACCCGTGGAGAAAAGCTGTTGGAATGCAAACACACTGCTGCAAGTATACAACGAACAAAGATGTCAGTTTACCTTACATGAATGGCAAAATAAAGTTAACATTTTTTAAACCTTTTTCATATTAAAATTGTGTTCAGAATTTTTAAAAATTTTGTTATACAAAATTCTGTTTTGTACAGTATTATTTTTAAATTTTCATATGTAATATATGTGTATACGCACATTCGTATTTTGCTGTGTTTACACTAATATCTTTCTGTGTGGCTTGTTCGTGTTGTTATCAACATGTTACTCTAACCTCTTTGTCTCGCCAGCACCGGCTTTGTTCATCGACACACAACATGGAACATATTTTGTGCCATGTTGCGAACATGTGTAATTGAAATTCTGTAGTACGATACACGTTAATCATAAACTAGATGTTTAAGTAGTGGGAGCTGGTGTAATCTGTTGTTTGGGTTTACAGCAGCCGGTAATATTGTGACTTGAGTGCTTGATGACCAGGTCTATGGGCATATTCTATACACTGTGCTGTTGGTTTTGGTTGTGGATTGAAGAAGTTTTGTGATTCAAGAATTTTGTGTGCCACCATGACTGACAAGGCCACAGCATTAGAGCGACACTTGGAACGATGGGCTGCCAAACTCGCCAAAAAGGATTCCTCAGATCCGACCAAAAGGCAGCTGTTTTCTGCTACCAGCCGCACATTAGCCCAGATACACTAAGGATTTGAAGACGATCATCTGGCCTACCTGCCACACTTTAGTCCAGATACACTCAGCATTCGAAGACGATCATGTGGCCTACGAACTAACATGTAAGGACAAGATGGACTTTGATGCAGCGATGCATTCAGAAAGGTTAGATCGTTTTGATGACTTATTCTATGAAATTACTGCAATTTGCGACTCCTTAGAAACTAGGAAGGAGTCTACCAAGCCTGCCCGCAGTTCTTGCTCAGTCACTTCATCTCCTCGTCTCCTCACCATTGAACTGCCACACTTCAGTGGTAATACTACTGATTGGACAAGCCTTTCCAACCTATTCAGTGCCTTGGTGGTAGACAATGCAAATCTCTCTAATGTGGAGCGATTGTCGTATCTAAAATCATTCCTGTCCGCATGTGCATTGTCTGTAATCCAAGTATAGTCACTTACTGAAAAGAATAATTCTTATGAAGTGGCCTGGGAATTATTGAACAAATGAGATAATAACTAGGGATGGGATCCTCGATACCCTCAATACTTTATAAGTATCGAGTATCGCATGAGAAAATCCAAAAGTATCGAATTATAACGCCCATTTTCTAATGCCATAATTATGGTATGTTCATACCATAATGTTTGGGACAAGTGCAATAATTGCAAAAAGTGTGCCATAAATTTTGGAACATGTAGAATAATTTCGAAAAACATACCATAATTTATGTACAAGTGTACCACCACGAGGTGTTTTTAGACAACCATACTGCCACAATGATTTTTGACATTTACCTTTATGGTACATAATTGAGGTACAATAAAAACGGGTTGATGGGTGTGAGCAAGCTCCGATAGGTGCGACTGAGCATCTTGAGTAGTTACTGTTCATACAATACATACCAAAATTATATACTGCACCAAAATTTTTCATTTAATTCATTTTTATCCCATTAATCACTTTTATGGTATATAAAAAAATGTATATAAAGGAAAGGAATCCAAGTACTCACAGTCTAGTACTTGTCGATAGGCACACACACACACACTAAGTAGGACAACACAGTTTTTCAACACGGGTGTGCAATCGCTACATTTTGCTGGCTAAGCCAGCTCCATCAGGTGGTGAGTTGTAGGACACTGCAGTGTGGTGGAAGGGAGCTGTTAGTAGTAAACCTAGCGGCCGAGTGGTGAACTAGGGTAGGGCGGGAAAATTGAAAAATTGCAGGCATAGTAAGGAGCTCTGATTATCTTATATTGAAGCCTGGTGGCTGCCTGGATTTGGTTATAAATTGGTGAGTTAATTCCTAATATCTTGAGTTCTGAGCTATTGCTTGAAGGTGGTTGGGTTTTCACAACTCTGGTGCTGTAGCAGGAATCAAAATCTTTGTTGTGTGATGCTGCATGTGCTGTAACTGGTTTGTCTTGTAGGTTATTGATGTTGCCAGCTATTACTTGTTCGATATCTGCTCTGTACCAGAGTATCTGCTACAGTACCAGAGTTGTGAGAGCCCTACCACCTTCAAGCAATAGCTCAGAACTCAAGATGCTGGGAATTAGCTCACCAATTTACAATGAATGGCCACAGAATGGTGACAGAGTTTTTAACATTTCTAGAAGTGTATCGATGTCCCCAATTCTTAGAGGCATCTCCCCAAGAATGGCATAAGTGAGCGAAGAGAATTGGGCGGCTCTTAACAACAAGGTCTTGAGAGCCGATGAGGGTGATTGAAGTGAATATGGAACAGCACCGGAATGAAGGGGCAGGGGAAACGGGAGATCCCCGAGAAAACCCACCAACCAACGGCATCGTCTGGTACGATTCCCACTTGCGAAAATCCGGTGACCCGACTGGGCATTGAACTCGGTTCTCCTAGGTGGGAGGCGAGCGTACTAATCGCTCAGCCACCATGACCCCAGAACAGCATTAGCTAGCCAAGTCTGCCCAGCTTTGTTTTGTTTGCGTGGTTCCCACCAGTCCAGGGCATGTCGGTCAAATAGAAACTGTCATACCTGTAACTCCTGACATCACACATTACTACACTTTGCCGAAACTTCATCTACAGACGGCAGTGAGAGATCAACAGTGCCTGGTTCTCACACCCTAATATCTCAAAGTCCTGACAGAGACATCCCGTCAACAGTACTCCTGTCTACTGCCCTAGTAGAGATTTTAAGTGGTAATGGTAACTCACAGACAGTACACGCTCTCCTCGATTCGGCCAGTCAGTCAAGTTTTATTACTGAGGATTGTGTGAGAAGGCTTGGATTAAGGTGCAGAGGAACATCATTGCCAGTGTACAGCATCTCTCAAGTGCCAGTCTACACTGTGAAGGAGATAACTCCAGTTGGCCAAGATTGCCCTCAAATTGCTCTCACTGCATTTGTCTTTCCAAAAATCACTAGTTTACTGCCCACTGCACGAATTGAGACAAATTCATGGGCCCACTCACCTAGCTAAATCTCGCTGACCCACATTATGCCAATCCTGGGGCAGTTGATATTTTGATAGGAGCAGATCTCTTCCCCTACGTGTTGATGGGCAGTACTGTAAGCCAAAGTAGAGATTTACCAGTGACAGTCGACACAGTCTTTGGATGGGTAGTCATAGAGAGGGTGCCTGCCTCTGCACTGTCATGAACTGTGTTTCACTTCATGCATGCACACCTACACGAGACGAAGCAGTCCGGCAATTGTGGGAGATTTAGGAAGTTAAAGTGCCTGCAAGGCCTACCTCAGATGACCTACTAACGTAAGCTAAATCATGATTCTAGCCTGAAGGCTTCTTACACATTGTTCATGATGGACAGGGTCACATATCCCAGATACTTGCCTCGCAGCTTAAGAGACCTGCGTTTTATATACCATACTATGGCGTCCTGAAGTCAGATAGCAGTACCACAAAATTGCGTGTGGTATTTGACGCCTCAACAAGAGATACTATCGGAGTGTCCCTAAACAACTCGTCGCTCACTGGTCCACGGCTACAAGGGAACATCATGGACATTCTCCTCCACTTCCATAGTCATACTGTTGCCTTCACACCAGATATAAGGCAAATGTATCATCAGACCCAAGTTTACCAAAAGTTTCGGGATTACAAACGTATTTTGTGGAGACCCTCAGACCAAGATCCAGTAGGTGACTATTGACTCAATAACTGTAACCTAAGGTGTTTCATCATCACCCTTTCTCGCCATTCAAGCACTGCACCAACTAGCTGTTGACGAGAGAGAGTGTTTTCTGCATGCTGTTTCAGTGCTATTAACAGATTTTTATGTAGATGACCTTGTATCAGGTGCACCGATACAAGTAGCCTTCTTGTCGTTACAAAAAGACTTAATTGACCTTTGTGAGGTTGGGCGGATTCCACTTGTGGAAGTTTGCCAACAATGATCCGTCTTTACTCTCCTGGCAGACATGGTCTAAGATAATGAGGCACTGTCGCTTGACAGAAGTTGTGGTCTTTCGACAGTGAAATTATTAAGCCTCCAGTGGCAGACTGCAGTCGACATCTTCTCATAAAAGGTTCACCCAACTTCTACAATCTCTACCAAACCAAGTACATTATCAGACTTAGCCCAGATATTCGATCCTCTTCGGTCGTTGTCACTCATTGTTCTGCTGGCAAAATATTTTGTACAACATCTGTGGATCCGCAATATAGACTAGGACGACCCATCCCCAGCAGGCATATTAACCACTTAGAAACGCATTCAGAAGGAGCTTCCAGGTCTGGCAAGCATTGATATTCCCAGAATGGTGCCTGTAAACTAGCAGAATATGGATATTCAGGTGCACAGGTTTTCTGACAGTTCGGAACGTGGATATGCAGCTGTTGTCTACCTGTGAGTCACCTTACCGGATGGTTCAGTAACTCTCCATCTAATTATTGGCAAGTCGAAGGTGGCTCCCACCAAGCAAGTATCTCTACCTTGTCTAGAGCTATGTGGGGCTCCACTGCTTGCCTGTACCAAGCACAAAATACAAGATAACCTAAGTTCCAGAGGTCACATCTCCCAAACCTTTGCCTGGACTGATTCACTGACTGTTCTTCACTGGATCACTGACTCACCATTTGGCTGGAAAACATTTGTCGCTAATCGGGTCAGCCAAATCCAGGATCTTATTAAATCAAAAAACTGGAATCATGTACCATCAGAAAACCACCCGGCTGACTGCACTTCTCGAGGTATCTTTCCAAGTGAGTTGACTGCACATCCATTGTGGTGGAAAGACCCACCATGGCTGTGTGAGTCGCCAGAACACCAGCCTCAGACTTACCCGGCAAGGAGTCACACTGACGAAGCGCTTGTAGAACAACGGGTTGTCACACTCCATGCTATTGACGTTCCTGCTGAAACTTCCCTGCTGCACAAATTCTCGTCTCTGAGTAAGATAAAACGTGTCGCTGCATACTGTTTGTGATTTGTGCAAAGTCTGTGTGTAAAGAAACCTATTGTAGGTCCTCCCTACCATGAGGAACTCATTGCTTCCTTGATGGTATGGATTAAAATTGCACAATCCGATGCCTTTGCCGCAGATATAACGACACTGCAAACAAGGCAGCCATACAGGGGCCCACTATCCAAGTAGTTTCCCCTTGTGGATCATTCTGCAATTGTTAGGTTGGGCAGATGCTTGCAATTTGTCTGATTTGCAATATGACCAGAAGCATCCAATACTACTACGAAAACACCATCGTCTCACAGAGCTCTTGATTGACCACCTTCATGAACACCTGTTGCACTGTGGGGCCAACGATCTTGCAGTCAGTTCTACAACAATAATTTTGGATCATGGGTGCTCGCAACCTCATTCGACATAGACTTAAGCAGTGTGTGCCTTGCTTCAAGGTATGCCCTACACTACTGAAGCCACCCATGTGCTATCTCCCAACTGACCGTGTTCAGCAGGCAAAGCCATTTCTCAAGGTGGGTGTTGATTATGCAGGACATTTCAAGATTACATTATCACAGTTGAGGAAAGTACGAGTCCTTGGGGTTTTCCTGCTTGATAAGCACACATTTTTCAGTATTTTTCTGAAACGTCTTAACAGAGTTTCAGATACATATATGATTATTTGTTTCCTCTGCCACCAAGGCATTTCATCTTCAACTTGCACCTGATCTCACCACCAAGGCCTTTTTGGAAACATTCTATTGTTTTCTCTCTCACAGTGGTCGATGTTGGCACAGGCCCTGACTGAACACCAAGTGACATTGCATTTTAACCCCTCTTCAGCCACTCATTTTGGAGGATTGTGGGAGGCCAGGGTCAAATCTGCAAAATCCTTGCTCATCAAGAGTGTGGGTTTGTAAACACTCACATATGAAGAACTGTAAACTGTTATGATACAGGTGGAGGCAACCCTCAACTCTCTGCCCCTATGCACTCTTTCCACCGACCCCAACTCCCTGATGGCATTGACCTCAAGCCACTTGCTGATTTTGGGACCCCCAGGTCTGCTGCCTGAGCCTGATTTATCCCACATCTCACTCAATAGACTCTTGCATTAGCAACTTATCCAACAAATCCACCAATCCTTTTGGAGGCGGGGCATCAAGAATACCTCCATCATCTCCAGCAACGACCCAAGAGCTGTGGTGTCCAAGAGAACTTCACTATTGGAACATTGGTGCTAGTCAAGGATGACAACTTACCCCATCTTTGTTGGAAACTAGGGCAAGTACTTAAGACTTTTCCAGGCCCAAGCTACGTTGTCAGAGTGCCGGAGGTGAAGACTCACCAGGGAGTCCTCTAGCGCCCCATGATCAAGTTGTGCCTGCTACACTCTCAATCAACCATAAAATATGCATTTTGGTAGGCCGAATGTTGAGACTGTAAATAATTGTAAATAGACTGTTTAAAGTGTTGTGAGGGCATGAGTCCGAACAGTGGTGAGGAGCATAGTGTTATTATGAGACGTTCAACAAGTGTGTTTTTAAGCTTGGCACCACTACAGAGTGCCACACTACAGTTTTCCTGGTGGCCGCTAGGAGCGGCGAGGCAGTACAAGATGGCGGCGGGCATGTCTGGACACGCAGCATTCGTTACAGTTCATCAAACCTTAAATGTGTAAGTTTCAAGTCGAAACTACGCGAGTGAACAAATTATTGCACGAGTGAAAAGCCATTCATTCTAAAATTAAAAAAATATAATGTACTGTATGTTGACAAATTACTTAACATGTCTTGGGCACAAAAAAAATTCTTTTTATACCAATATCTTGTAAATAAGTCTCATCCCACTTTTTGAAGTGATTTTTTTTTGCAAAAATGTGCGGCCTACACACAGCAAAATATGGTAGTTTATTTAACTTCATGTACAGAAGATAAATGTGATAAATATTAAGTGACAAAATTTTTTCTATTGATCCAATACTCGAGAGATAATGAAAGCAAATAATTTTTGCATGAAACTTAACTAACCCATACAACAACTTCGTTTCATCTATGTGTAATTTTCCTGGCGCACCGGACATAGTTCGAACTAGTATAGGCTAATATATACCAGAAAGCATACAGGTTATGTCCCTTATTGCAGGGAGAAATAGAGACGCGTCAGTATTAAACAGTTCATCACCCGCAGTCAGTAAGCTATGCCACACCACCCCTTCAGAAGATGAGTGAGCCAGCGTACGAGCAGCCGCAACCACCGATGAAGCTGTCACGTAGTTCAAGATCGCACCAAGGGATAGTGCCAACAGCAGACGCCGTAGCATATGGCCCCTGGCTCCGCCCATGAACAAGTGACTGACCACCCCCACCATGCAGCCCAGGTGAGGGCGAGCCGACCGGTACTTATACCTGCAGATGGCTAAGAAACGCCAGTTGTTCATTGGCCCATTTGAGAGCCACGCAGCCCCAGCAGCTTGCTCTACCACCTCATGTGCTGGAGCTCGGACAGCTCTTTGTCTTCCAGACAACCCAGAATCTCCTTCATCAACGTCTACCAGACTTTCTTGACGATCTCTCCCTGCAGACCTTGAAGAAGTCGTAACCCCCCCCCCCCAGAACCCTTCTAGAAGTGGGCCTCTGTGAGTAAGTCCCTTCAGGATGCGGCACAGGATAGAGAGGGGAAGTTAACAGCTACCTAGTTGAATCTGCCATACCCAGCTAGAAACAGGTTGTCCTCACCAGGCATTAGCGTTGACGCATACTGCTTGTACAACTAAACAACTATGATTATGACTCATCGCCAAGAGTACCTACTTCCATTACTACAAAATTAAGCAACACTTTGCCTACCCCACAGGCAACAGGAACTTATGAGTGATTTCTCTTCACCTGAAAAATATGCAACCTGGCAGGCACGCCACCACCCTCGCCCCGCTGAGAGCCAACCCGCTGCCCAAACCTTGGGCAAGGCAGAGCACTAGACGAGGCACAAAGCAGAAACGATGACCAGAGTATTCCCACGCCAACCAGGGCAGGAGGAAGTCACGCCTCCCCCGCCGGCAGCCTAAAAGCTTCCACTATATAAGTCAGGATGCTGCCAGGCTCGGGAGTCATTCTTGTTCCATCTCTCACAACATCCCACAGCACTGTTTAGTGCTGGCACCTCCAGAAAACTTTAAAGCTTTGAGTACGCCCCCTGCGTCTACTTCACCGTTGACGATTAGACAACCTGACAACCAGCGAACACACTTACCAACACGTTTTAAATTCACTTTGTCTCCTCAAGACATCTTTATTAGAATAGTTTAGAAGATTATATATTTTCTCATTTAGAAAATTCTTTCCCGTTCTCCATTAGAATCAGGTCGCCTACACCTGCGCAGCATAGTAACCTTCAGCACTCACTTGCCTGGTAGGAAGTAGCACGCGTTTCATGTTTATTGAGACTTCAATAAACATACTTTTGTTTCCTACCTTTCAGCTTTTATTTCTTAGAGTATCTGTCTATTTGCATGCTAAATACAGGTTGCTACATACACCCTTGACAAGAACTGAGTAATTTACAATAACAGAATTAACTTCAACTACAAGCACCCTTTCAGGGGTTCCTCATATTCTTTTACACACCTGTTAGACGGTCATCTGTTGCTTTCCAACTGTCACAGCACTGTCTCTAGTGCCGGTGGAGAGGTAAAGAGAAGCCACAACCACTAGTAATACCTTCACCCAGGGAGGAGCGACAGTCTCGAGTTATTGCCGTATCCCACAGCATTGCTAGTGCTGGGATATCTTATAACTTGAGACCTGCCGTCCATCTGTGTGTGATACCACATCCAGTGGCGGCATTGGTGACCCACACAGCCCGCATACATGGGGGATCAGTGGAGACTTAAAGAGACCAGTCAACAAGCCCAAACCGGACTAACACTGTAAATTGTGTTTAGTTTGTGAGCAAAGCCTCAATGCTTTACGGCCATAGGCATCCCCGAAAACGTAGGGAACGAAACAAAGCATTCCTTGCAGCCAGAAATTTGAATGCACTCGCACCTCCCATGAAGGAAAGCCTGGCGGAATGGGACCGCGCCGCCGAACTCAGTCACTAAGCAGCTGAGCCTGCTTTGGTTAAAATACCAAACAGCATCTCCAGCACCAACCAGGACGACGGTGTACATCAATTGCCAAAACCCCTCGCCTAACACAGTCTATCTAAACTAAACCACCCCGCTTTTGGTCTAGCGGACAAAATCCTCTACCATCGTACCTGTCAGGCTAACTGGGACGCGTAAAAAGATTTTTAGGTGCCCAACGTGGGGAGTCAGATGAATAGCAATGCACAGTAAACGGCACGAACTAGACCAACAATACCCCGAGAACTAACTGTCGAAACGATCAGTAAAGCAGACTTCGGGGAGTCCCCAAAACACCCCGTGGCACCCTTAACCGCTACCATGTTAGACACTGAGGTCAATGCAGTCACCGGTGAAAATCTCAACAACAAGCACGACGACGTACAGTATAGCCATGCCGACTGTCTAGGCCATGGCATACTAAGAACAGAATGCACATACTGCACTAAACTCTTTCATTATGCCTGCATAGGTTGGCCTGAAGGGGCCCGGAATACAGATGGATTAGAGTACTGCTGTACTGCTTGCCGTCAACAATCCACGAGTTTCTGCAATGAAATTACGTGTCCCAGCCGAGGCAGAAATAGCATCAGATGCACTACATGCAGCGAACCCTATCACCACCTACGTATAGGGTGGCCTGACGAACGCGTCTCTATACCCGGGATGGCCTACCAGTGCAAGAGATGCCAAAGAAAACACATCTCTCACTCCCGCAAATCCAAGCCATCTTGGATATATACACACAACCCAGAACGGCACCTGAACATCCAGTAACCGGTAGACACAACGACATTCAGATTACCGACTTTGCAGGTTGCCCACACGAAGACCCAGTAGTATTCATGCAGGAATGCGAAAAAGAATTCAAAGAAATGGACCTGCCATTAAAACAATGAGTCGACAGGGGCCAAAATCATTTGAAGTGCCTCGTTCTCACATGGTGGGAAAGATATGGAGAATTCTTAACGGACTGGAAGCAGTTCAGTAACCGGATAGCAACGGAATTCACTGGCGAGGCGGTGTTGGCTAGACTTACGACACAGTTTTATAGCCAGACCCAGGATATGGATGAAGAGGCCGAATTGTTTATAAGAAACAAGGCACGGATTTACCACCGTCTTTTCCAGGCAGAGAAAGACAAAGAAAATTGCATACGCTTCATAGCTCGAATGCTATTACCGAAGCTGTGTAATTTTCTACAAGTCCCAAAGCTGCAGTCAATAGCAGAGCTGATAGAATGCGCACGGGAAACAGAGCAAGCCGAGCTAAACCGTACGTAGGCAGACAAGGGGAAGGAGGGGAGAACACTGACAGGTCATGCGCCCACCCCTATGCCGCCTGAAACCCCGACCTTGACTTCCCCTCCCCGCTATCAGTTGTTGCCAAAGTGTCTGGATTGTGCCGGCCGACACCACATCAGAGACTGCCCCACGAAGAAAGAGAGGGCGAATCCAGAACCAGAACAAGGGAGAGAAGTACCCCCCGTCACGCTTCAAAATTTATGAAAAGGATTTGATACCCATGGAATGCCACATGTAGAGGTCCGCCTTAATAAAGGAAACACTGTGGCAGTGCTACTCAGCCGCCATGGGAAATTTTATACTCACGCCCTGCCAACGAGCCCAACTAACCCCGTTAAAAGTAAGGTCAGGCTTGCTCTACCGGATCACTTCCTTCAGGTCGAAGGAGGCATAAAGTAATCGAACGGGATAATTCATAAGACATCCCACGTTAATTTTATAGCTATGTACCATATTGGGGAATCCATGATGTTGGGGCAACCATTGCTACTTCGACAGCACTGCATCCTAGACTATGGACGTCACCTTCAACTGGGAAGAGACGGAGGAACCCTCATTAACTGCTAAGGCAGCCAGCCGAATGCAGCCCCTCTCCATACCCTGATCCACCTCCAACAGTTGCTGATGGAAACTAACCAACCGGCCTTAAGTCACCCGACTAGAAGTCAGGTCCGAAGAGCCTGTCGACATCATGTGCGGTCTCAGTCCGAAGATGCCCCACACCAGAGTTTTCGAGGCCACCGAATTCCAAATGAGGCCCTACGCAGTCAATGGCAGCTCCCGAAGTCAAGCCAAGACCCACGAGGAGGCCTGAGGCCCGAAACCCGGAACCCGACAGAGAACCATATTCTCAATCCGTGATACTAGAGATGCAACAGTGCCGAGGAACAGTCTCCGTTAGATCCCTTTCCTCGACGCTGAGCAGCTATGGCCACCGAGTCATTGTCAGACCTGACCGGGACACTCTTAGCTGCACCAAAATGTCTTGGCGAAGTCTTAGAGATAGGGAAGACAGCCAAACACCACTCTGGTCAAGTCAGATTAGCAGGGAGATCCGAACCGCCAACGGTGAAGGAGATGGAAGCAATCTGCACAATTTTCTTCCCACCTGGTACAACTCTCAAGTCAGAAATCTAGGACGTCCGAGAATTCCTGAAGCCAGTTTCTGATGCCGAGCCGAGATGCTACCGTACCCTCCACTGGGCCACCAACAGGCGAGCACGCTGCGGACCTACAACGATCAACTACCACTCCACCTGGTACAACTCCAAAGCCAGAGATCAAGGTCATTCCTACTTCGACGAAGTCAACCTCTGGCTCCGAAGATGAAGTATGAGATGCCACTAGACCACCAGAACCCAGGACGAGCAACTCCGATGAGAGTGCTCCGCCCCAAACCCCTGCGACGCAAGAAGACCCGCCAGCTGGGACGTTGAGCTCGGGCAAGAGTGCTCCATCCCAGCAAAAACTTGCCATGCCGGAAGAGCCGCCTGTCGGGACGTCGAGCTGCCACGCTGGAAGTGCTCCACCTCAAGAACCTGTGATGCAGGAACTTCCGCTAACCTGGACGCCAAGCTCTGACGAGTGCTCCGTCCCAACCACCTGTTACAAAGAAACCTCTACTACACAGGGCACTGTGCTGCAACAGACGTGCTATGTCCCCAGGTCCTGCGACGCAGGAATACCCACAGACCCAGACGTCGAGCTGCCAAATGGGAAGTACTCTGCCCTACCATCTTGTTACATGAGAAGCTGCTTTCATCGAGAATGTCGATACGACACACTACCTCTAAACAGGCACATCCCCCGCAGTGGAGGTCAAGGTAAATCTCCATTCCACTGCCTCACCCCAGGACCTGGCCACCGAAACCGTCAAAGCCGCCCACGACCTGGTACCATGACGAGTTGTGCTGCCCGCAGTAGGGGTTGAGATCTTACTCCCTCGTACTGCCCCGTCAGAGATACATCCTGCTTTACGGGTAGGAAGCCGTGAAGTCGGGGTGGAGGGATTGTCACACCCCCGCACTACCTCAACGTCCCTTGAACAAGTGCCCTACCAATTTGTTGTGGCAAAAGCAGACATCACAACGCCCCAGGCTGCTCCTCCACGCCTGATGCCCCTATGTACCGCCAAGACCGCTCATACAACTGGTCGGTACCGGGAATCGCCATGGAGGCCCACAACTAGGTACATGTGGCTGTACCCTCTGCACGCTGCCCTTCGCCCATGGGGGAGGCCTGCTAATGGTGAGACAGAAGATCGCAAGTAAGTGCGCGAATATTTAAGACAGTGCAGTACGCATAAACCACTACTATGCGCACGTGGCAAAAGAACTCGTTATAGACCGGTCACGTGCACCACATTCAATTTAGCCGCAAGCCAAAGACAGTGACGTAAGCAGAACAATCACATTTGGGCTAAATTAAAAATTATACAGTACAAATACAAGTATAAAGAACCAACAAGGTAATTGCAACCCGTTCTTAGTCACTCGACTATGTTCTTATTAACTTTTTAATACAGCCATAAAAAGCTGTACGTCAGTAACTTTTTATAGACATTTTACACCTCGAGGTTCCATAGTTTTTAGCCACAGTGACAGTAATGGCTACTAAAAGTTAATCACGTAAAGATGCTCCCCTCAGTGCCAGTGAATAAGTTGAAGACAGATACTTCGACGTTACAATGACATTTTAGGTTTTTAAATTTCTTAAATATACATCACTTAAATCTGACTTGATGTATAGGTAAACCTAGAAATGTCACCATACGTTTTTACAGTGTACTTGTGAAGATTGCCTACATGAAGAATGCTGTCGTGTAAGTGTATTTTCAGCACGTACTAATGAGAACATTCCTTAGGAACTTACCTTGAACATTCCAACGAAAATTCACAGTCTACAAATTAGCTGTTAGACCTACGATGATGGACTCCCGCATGGGATAGTTAGGTTAAATTTTTTCTATGCTTCTCAGCGTTAAATATGATTTGATGTGTAGGCACACAATTAAATATCCCAATACGTTTTTAAAGTGTATATGTGAAGATCACCTATGAGAAGAATCCCGTTTTGTAGGAGGGTATTTTTATATTATGCTTGGTATGCTTATATTTTGTGTGTGTTTTTGTTTGCAATATCTAGTGCACCAACTCAGTATACGGCTTCCAAACACCGTAATTTTTGCAACACTGAAGGGGGAGGGGGGGAAACACTCTCTCCTCATCAGCAAAGCTGCATCACCAAGACGAGGGGTAGAGAAGGACGCCCACCCGAAAAAGGGAATCAAGGTCGCCGGCCAGCCGCCACCACTCCACATCTCGCATGTTTCGCTTCGCCGGCTGGACGACTAGAACGCAAAGGACACATGCCGTTACAGCATTCAAGCCACCCAAGCTTAAGAGTACCGCCTACCTGCTTGCATTTTTTAAAATGCTTTCTGCCTCATCACGTCTACTGACGTCTACCCAGACCTTCTAGACCTTCCAGAGAAGCAGCCTAACATCTTTCTCCGCCACCTGTTCCACAATGAGTCTTCATCTTAACGTTGGCGGGGGGGGGGGGGGGGGGGAGGAGGAGAGGGTGAATTGACGCATGCCACTTATACAACTAATCAACTACATTTATGACTCAGCACCAAGAGTACCTACTTCCACTACTACAGATATGATGACACATTGCCTACCCTACACGCAAAAGACATTATGAGCGAATTCTCTTCACATGAAGAATACGCAACCCGGCAGGCACGCCACCACTCCCCCTGCTGAGAGCCAACCAGCTGCTCAGACCTTGGGCAAGGCAGAGCGCTACAGACAAGGCATGAAGCGGAAACGCTGACCAGAGAGTATTCCCATGCCAACCACGGCAGGACGACGTCACGCCTCCACCACCAGCAGCCTAAAAGCTTCCACTATATAAGTCAGGATGCTGCCAGGATTGGGAGTCATTCTTGATCCATCTCTCGCAATATCCCACAGCACTGCTTAGTGCTGGCATCTCCAGAGAACTTCAAAGCTTTGAGTACGCCCCCTGCAGCTATTTCACCATTGACGATTAGACAACCCAACAACCAGCGCCAAAAAACACGCTTACCAACACATTTTAAATTCACTTTGTCTCCTCAAGACATCTTTTGCTTTCCAACTGTCACAGCACACTCACTAGTGCCTGCCGGCAGAGAGGTACAGAGGAGCCACAACCACTAGTAATACTTTCACCCAGGGAGGAGCGACAGTCTCGAGTTATTGCCGTATCCCACAGCATTGCTAGTGCTGGGATATCTCGTAGCTTGAGACCTGCCGCCCATCTGTGTGTTATCGCACATCCAGTGGCGGCATTGGTGACCCAAACAGCTCCCTGTCTCTGATCAGCCCGCATAGCGTGGGAGATCAGTGGAGACTTTACAGAGCCTGGTCAGCAAGCCAAAACCGGACTAAAACTGTAAATTGTGTTTAGTTTGTTCGCGTCAGGGTGTACCCAGTATACTGTGAGCAGAGACTCAATGCCTTACGGCCATAGGCATCCCCTAAAATGTAGGGAATGAAACGCAGTGTTCCTTGCCGCCAGACAGTTGAGTGCACTCGCAACTCCCATGAAAGAAAACCCGGCGGAACGGGACCGCACAACTCAGCCACCAACCAGTTGAGCCTACTTCGGTTGTAATCCAGAACAGCATCTCCAGCACCAAGCAGGACGACTGTGTACGTCAATCGCCAACATCTCTCACAGTCTATCTAAACTAAACCACCCCACTTTTGGTCTAACGGACAAAATCCTCAACCATCATATCTGTCAGAATAACCGGGCACGCGTCAGCGTAGTTTATATTTCTGGTCAGCTCGAGGTAGTTCAGAGGTAGTCCGGGCCACCGTGTCTATTCCTCTCAGGATTAAAACACGTGTCCCTCTTAGTTTGTATTCCTGTCCCTTCGGCGACTGTGAGATTCCTCAGTAAACACCACACCTGCCAGAGTGGAGCAGGAGACCAGCTTTCACCTACTGTTTTACAGTCCTCATGTAGGACTGCGAGCTGCCCCTCACTGACTCGTACGTCATATAAACACGTGTCCCTCTTAGTTTGTATTCCTGTCCCTTCGGCGACTGTGAGATTCCTCAGTAAACACCACACCTGCCAGAGTGGAGCAGGAGACCAGCTTTCACCTACTGTTTTACAGTCCTCATGTAGGACTGCGAGCTGCCCCTCACTGACTCGTACGTCATATAAACAAACATGCTTGACGGCCACCCATTCGGTGCATCCAGGTGTACCAAAAGGCAAAGCCACAACCATTAGAAAGACAACCCACAAGGAGGCTAGATAACCAGGACAGTTTGTACTCCATCCACTGCACTGTTGTGTTACTGTAGGGGGCATGTGACAGGTTCTGGAGGCCTGAACGCATTTAGACCCACACCCACAGTTATTGTCACATGATTCGGGGAAAACCCACCCTCCAACCACCACGATACTTGTGTTGCTGGTTGGGGCAAGGGTACGGCTCCGCGTCGGCTCTGCTGCGGCCGTGGTCAAACACTCTTAGTCAAGGACTGTTCATCGCCTGCTCCCCTCTTGTAAGGCTTGTTGTAATAATGCCTTACACCAAAAGGGGTGGTAAGGATCTATAGGAGAGAAAGGCAGCGGCTACTTACAAGTCTACCTGGCAGTGCACCCCATCCAATAAGGCGTTCTGCCACGATAACCCCCAGGACTGAGCTCACGCTGCCCACCAGCTGGAGACACCTCATCTCCCAGCTCCCTCCCCCTCCTTTTTAGCCCCCAAGAAGGTGCCAGGGACGCCAAACCCCATGGTAGCCGCCATCCGCCATGGGGAGGAGGTCTTAATGGCATCGCCTGCCCCTGGTTCAGGGGAAACTGCAGTTCCAGCCCGGTCAATGTATTCTCTAGCAGTTCCAGGCACTGCAGCATCTTCGGACCAACCAGCTCCACAGCCACTGCCAGTAGCAGCTGCCAGCCTACCAGACTGACTACGCAGCCCAGCCCATCGAGCACCGGTGCAGGTAACCCAATGACCACGAGTCACAACACCCGACGTGTCACCCAACCTGTACTTGATTTTGTGCCCAGTCGCCAAGCGACCTAGTCTACCTTGTATACTAGTAGGACCCCAGCCTGCAAGTAAGATTGACCAGCTGCTGTCAACCCCAAGTGCGACTGATCTGCACACTAAATACTAGCTCTTACAGTTCCCAAGACCATCACACGTCAAATTCTATCATCATTTATTTAGAAACTTAGCTGAGACCACAGTAAATATTCAGTACATACCATTTGTCATTACATGCATTTTCAGCAAATAGAGAATCCACTGTATTTCTATCACTATATCTATCTCTTTTTTTCTAACACTCCAAATCTCTACCTGTATTAGCAAGAGTAATAGTAGAGTGGAGATATGGGCATTTTTTAACATAGAGGTATTGAAAGACTAATGAGGGTGAAGTGAGGTGATAGGTGAGTATGGAGCAGTACTGGAATAGAGGAGCGGAGGGAAACGGGAGATCCCCCAAAAAAACCCATCAGCCAGCATCATTGTCTGGCATGATTCCCACATGCAAAAATCCAGGAGCAACACCAGTGGTCCACGTAAGTGAGAGGCAAGTAGTCTGATTACACCACCATAACCTCAGAGTAGTAGAGAAATACAAGCTACTCACCATGGAGACACATGTAGCCTGGTAGGCAGGATGCGCATGCTGAACACTGCTATCAGCAGGGAGTCCAGGAAGAGGACCGCGAGATAGTGGCCCTTCACGTCCCACTCCATCGATGACACAATGCCGCCGACCCTGCCCACACAAACAATATCATCTACAGACAGCAGCTTTCTATGATTACGCAGAGTTTTACAAGCCCGCATGCTACTAACTTTAAATTCACTTTTATTGTCCACACACTAGCTCCAAACTACAATTATACTGAAGCATTATGCTGTTTGAATAATGTAATTTTAAGAGGTTGTTCCAGCACGGGTAAAATTCCTTCGTAGCATGTCGGAAGCCAGCAGGTAGCGACTAGGCTTTTAGATCCTTATAGCTCTGAGCTAGTGTCCTAGAGCAGGATGAGTCACCAAAACAAATAGCAAGCAGCTGTCAATGGACTGCCTTCTACAAGCTGGGACACTGTACACTCCCTAAACACTGCAGTTCTCATTTACAGAAAAGTATGAGTTTTAGAAAATAGTATGTGTGTCACTGTTAACGTTTCCAAAAATTTTGGTATGACCGAAAGATTTAAAACCGACACCTAGTATATGGCCTATTTCACGATTTCAACGGACTTTACACTATGTACGATACGACCATAACCTATCTCTAATTAATTTATATAGTATAATATTTCATCTTCTCGTAAGACAGTTTAATGTGTGCAGTAAAATCTACATATTCAGAGCTTTAATTATAAAATAAAAAGTTTAATCAGCTTCGGGTATGTTCAACACATTTGCTGTGTTTAAACAGAGGTGACATAACAGGAAATGCATAACTGTTGTGTCACTATCACTCACATGTCGTTATGTTTATTAATTAGTGGCATGTGTAGGGGCAACCCAGTGTTCCTTTTACCTGCCGAATGTATGTAAAATTAATCCTAGGGACGTCAAAGTCGATTCGTCGATACCCTCGATTAATACAGGTATCGAAGAATGTGGAATCGAATGGTCTACTGAAAATCCTTGTCCACTTTCACATAAATTTTTGAAGTTATGTTGCAGAGCAACAGGTCTTTGGTTTTCCAAATAGGCTGAACCTGTACCGAACTCGCATGCATTGACCGGAATTATCAATTCAATGATGGTTCGACTATGAAAGAATTAAGATAATACAGTACAACCTCGATTATCGGCGATAATGCAGGGGAAGAGATAGTCGGATAATCGAAACTCGCAGTAAAAGAGTTGTTTTTATCTTGATGGCTGCCATGTGGCAGATGGCTATTGTCAGTATTTGGCTGCCTCACTTCACTCCGACGTCACTCTATGTGCTGTGGTGTGGTTTTAATGGGAAAACTGGACTAGTTTTCTTTTTTGTGCACTTTCTGACATAATGAAACACCACCACTGCACATGCCGATGCTGTTGGAGATAGCACTTTGTTGTGCGTAAGTGTTGTGATCAGAGTTAGTTGATAAGCTGTGTGCGGAGGGAACGCGGCTCTGTCCTTTTAGTCTGTTGTGCGATAGTTGTTAGTAGTGGGAGCAAAAGGATCATGGACCATGATCCTTAATTATACCAGGATTCCTGGTATTATTTTCCGGGATTTTGATTTTGTTTGCCTATTATTATACAATATATTAGATAAAGAACAGGTACATTTTTCGTACCATACATATTTCCTGTTTGTGACATTTTCGTTTTTGATGTAGTCAAAATTTAAAGCAATTTTTTTTTCGTGTTTTCCTTTACCAAAAATATCAGTCTCTTTTTTTTTTCTAAAAGTAGGCAGTGTTAAAGTTTTCAATTTACTGAGGATTTTATTTACATAGACGAGAAGAAAATAAACAATGCGTGGAACTATTTTTCAGTTGACGTAAATGACGCATTTGGCAGTTTGTGCTCTGCAAAAATTTCACGAGGTGGGGTTAGTCACACAACTAGTAAATTGAGAAAATACTTAAGTAAACATGACGAGTACAAGAAAATTGCCAATAATGATGTTTCAGAAGGTCTTTTGGGCAAAGATTGACGTAGCAGCAAATCATCCAGTTTCCCCGCAAATTAAAATGTCTTGTAGGAGCATTTTCATTTAGCGATGCTAAATGAAAGGTTACTTGTATTTCAGTTTCATTACTGAATAGCATCAATATTTGTGTACATATTGGTTAGTTTCATAAATTGACCTAAAATATTGCATTGAGAAGTTGAGAACTTTTGTTTAACTTTTTTGTAAAATACTGTGTCTATATTCATTTCAAATAAATAGTATATTCATCAAAAATACTTATATGAACTTGTTAGGTCTAATTAGATAAGTCTGAATATTACATAAATATAGGAGATTAAATTCACTTAGCAAATCCTTAAAGTCTTTCCTGTAATTGTCTTCATATTTGAATCTGTTTAATTCGACCGATCAAATAAAATTTCAAAAGGATACATTGACTGCAGGCACATGTTAATAGTCACTATATCCAAATGTGTGTTATTGGAATAGAGGTGGAATCGAGTGAAAGGTTTTGCTGTTGGAATCGAGAATCGGAATCAAGAAAAATCAACATTTTTACATCCCTACTGCACTCACACACATCATAGTCCAACCAAATTTAATTATTTTTGAAAAATACATTTACGTAATTTTGATATCAGACTCGATATGTTTCTCAAAAAAGTGATAAACAGATCAACATAGTTACGCTCAACTCTTTGCGAATTATTTTTTTGAAAGCAGTAATTTGGCAAAGCTCACAACCAGGAAATACCGTATGTATGCTTTTGCCTTTATGCACAGAATGGAACAGTTTATTTTTACGAACATTAACATTATATTTCGATGGAAACACTGGGTGATCACATGAGAACAAGAAAGATGACATTGCATTTTCCGAGATATAATTATTAAATTTTAGGGAATAGGTACACAAATAGTTAAAAATCTGATCATCCAATATTTTAAGATGAACTGTAATGAATAGTAAGATATAACAGCAAAATGGCTAACATTAATAAATGCACACAGTCAAGAAGTCTGTCTGAAAATGTTTAGTGAAGTTTTATAATGAGAAACCAAAGCGTAGACTTATATGATAGTTTAAACACACACAATTGTAAATTTTTTGCATCTTTAGATAGCGTCACACTTTTACCATCAAATACATTTTCATAAAAATAAGATTTTAATGCAAATTATGGTGAACTGTCCACACAAAAAAACCTGATGTGTGTTACACATGCCAACATTTATGTAGCAGTACAAACAAATACTGTAATTACGTAAGAATTTGTGAACAATTATACATACATTCAAATGCATAAATATACACACACACATAAATGCTCATAAATATATACCTGAATAAATAAAAATAAGTGAATTGTAACATAACACAGTTCTTAGCTACAAAAACAATATGTCTTGGCTAAAGTTTTTTATACATCCTATCAAACAAAATTACCAAACTAAAACGACTGAAACATCAAAGTAATATGCAGATGTACACGTGCTAAATAAAATGTGTGTCGTTTATTTATACCTATGGTATTTTTCCTTGGCTTTGTATAATGTCCAGAATTTACTTTTACTGGACAGAATTGCCTTTTCCTGTGTAAAATTTACACTTATAGAGGAACAATTTTGTCACAACAACTGCATTATTGACTAGATGGAGATTTTTGGACATTCAGCATTGCGATGCAGAAGTTGGTCTTGGAAAAACAAGATTGAGCACGCAAAAATATTAAAAAAGACAAGTAACCTACGGATGAGTAAATAAATATGTTTACAACACTGGAAATTGACTAAAAAAAAACAGGACCGCAACTAGCTACGAAAATAAATATATATGTATATACAACCAACAGATAACACATATAAAACCACACAGCCCAGAATCCTGATTAAAAAAAAGGACACCTCTGTCAAAATTTGTAGGAACAATACGCACGCACACACAAAAAAAAAGCTTTTCACATTTAGCTTGTTAAGTATCTGTGGATATTGATGCATGCCCGGTTAGACTGAATGGCATGTTTATCTAGTATTTTTCCGCTAGACCAAAAGTGGGGTGGTTAACTCTCATTAGAAGGTGTGAGGCGAGAGGTGTTGGTTACCGCTTACTTACACTGTTGTCGTGGGTGTTGTTGTTGATGTGGGTTTCACCCAATAGTGGCGAGCTAAGTCCACTCCAAAGCTACGATTCCAGTTGTAGGATTCATGGCTCCCAAAGTTTTAGTTTAACCAAGCGTGTCTTGCCTCAGCACAGTTAAACAACCCTCTTACCACATGGTGGCACGATGGATGAGTACGAAAGCAAGGCGATAAGTAGATTACTAGGACCAGAGCAGGCGCTTCTGCTTGATGCCTAAGATGGGCATTGCGGTTCCGTTCCACCTGCCTTTCCTACGTAGGAGGTAATAATACCATCCACGGTTTGATAGCAACGTAAGCTAGGTAAATCCCAGGCTAATGTCACTTCAGCACTGAATTAGTGCTCAATGTGAGAAATAACCTGAACTTGAAGCCCCTCCCTGTGTGAAGGCATTTCTAGTGGTTGTGGCATTGCTGTTTCTCCCCACCAGCACTAACTTATTGTTCGGGTGGTTGGAAAGAAACAGGTAGCCGTCTAATGTAGATGTCAACAATCTCCCGGTTCCTGCCAGCAGTGCACGTCGTATTCCATCTCTAACTGTTAACACAGACAAGTACCCTGTAAATGAAAAGCGGAAGAGTAGTGAACAATGAGTGTTTATTGACTACTCAATAAACACGAAACCCGTGCTACCTCCTACCAAACCGTGGAGTGCTGAAGGTATCTGTGGTTCCAGGTGTAGGAGACATTGTTCAAAGGTTAAAAGGTGTGTTGAGTCACGGTTGCACCGCCCCAGCAACAGTTGTTTATTTACGTTTTTTTTTCTTTTATGTTCTTGTTACATTTACATTTTTTTTTCACATGTCATAATAAAGCCTCTAACTATGTAAGTGTACATATGTTTGTATAGGTCAACTTATATATTTTCACTGGGAATGTATTTAAGCATAATTAAAAATGAATATTTCAAGTATTTTTGTAGGCCTAAATGGTTTGTTTACATATTTGTAACGTAATGAATTTTCATATCTAATGTTTACGTTTTTTTATGAAGTGTTGTAAATAATGTGATTTGGAGGGAATTAAATTATCATATCAATAAAATCTATAAAAACCAAAAGTTAATATTACGTTAATTTTGTACCTTTTTTTCCACTCTATAAAAAATATTTGGCCATTATATATTGGAAATGTTAGTGGTGGAACTGTGCAGGTTGTGTGTGTGTGTGACACACACATACACACATGTACGTATGTGTGTGTGTGTGTGTGTGATATATGTGTTATTTACTGTTTATTTTAGACCCACATGTTTAAACAAGAGATGAAATTGTGAATGTCATGGTGTATTAGTTTGTTTGTGTTTTATACTTGAACACATAGGGACTGAACTATGAAGGTTGTATGTATATATGTTGTATTCACTTTGCACCTCGTAGCCAAGTCCAGAGGTCGAGTAACAAATCTCTCATTACTTGAGTGGGCAACACTGCTAAAATGATCCACAAGACCACTATAATCAATGTTAAGTACTTAATTTGCAGATATGCGTGTGTGCACACACTGATTACTGTTTAGTATCCATAATTCACCGTATTTTTAAGGTGGTTAGATCTATTTGTTTTTTGTTAAATATATACCAATTTAAGGCTGAACTATGACGGCATATGTGTGAGGATGACATTTTTTTAAGTTCGGTTTGAGTTCGACGAACTGTAGCATAGTTCGGTTCAAGTTTGGTTCGTGTACAAATTATAAGGTTCGGTTCCGGTTCGGTTTGATAAAAATACTTTGGGTTAAGTTCTAGTTCAATTCTAAAATGTGGGCTTGTCCCACCTCTACTTGATCAAGGCGAGCGTGCTACTCGCACAGACACCGTGGCCCCAGTTTCATTGTGTTTTATTTTAGATAGGAAGAAATGTGTATAGGCATACCATGTTGCTTACATTTGTTTTTGTTTAATGTATTGCGATTCGCATTAATTATGTGATCCATAATAATAAAATGTAATTTTAAGGTTTTAAAATGTACTAAAATACGTATTCAAATGTGATGGCAGAACTGTTACGACGTGAATGTTTGCGAAATTGGCGACATGGGGTACAACTGGACTGAATGTTTAGTTTTATTCTTCCCAAAATACATAAATTTAATGAATAAAGTTTACACACATTATGTTCTTAACCACCCTAAGTAATTTACAAAGCTGTGATATATCCATGTTTATACTTGCAGGAGTAAATATATTTCAGCACATTGTGTTGTGCCTGTTGGGCGAACAGAGTGATTTACATCGTTTGCATTTTAGTTTCACGTGAAAATTTTATTTCAATTTAGACAAATGTATTTGGTTTTACTGAAACACGCATGCCAATACATAAAGTATTCGTCATACCAGCCTAATTAAGATGTACAGAGATGTATACATTGCAGAGAATTATCCCCCGGCATTGCCACTCGCTGAACAGTCTTTACAATGTGCCGAAAGGTATAAGCAATTTTTTTTCTTTTGTGCGACAACACTAAAGCTAGAGTGCTCACACCAAGTTTTTATTTTCATGCAAAATAAAACGTGAAGTCGGCTTTAACCTTGAATACCATCCTTGTAGCCTTTTACTTTGTAGTTACCCTTGCATAACGTGTTTGCAGGTAATCTAGGGGACTACTCATACAAGCCACAACTTTGCTTTCTACACAGTACAAGCACTAGCGCTGGTCGCCCTTCCCACCAAATTTGGGTTCCCAGACTGTCAGAAAAGACGAGCCACACACCCAGGTACATTGTCCTGAGATCAGCTTGTAAGCTTGGTGTTTGCTATCTCCTCCAAGTGGAACTCTGCTGGGGATGTTGCGTCCCCTAGGTTGGGAAGACTGGGACTGGACCACGCCGCCTTGCGGTGAACACGTGATTCTCTACAGCGACTACCTGCAGAAGCGGTATAGTAGGATAAGGGTAAATTTCCACTCCCGATGCACACAGTACATGCCACAGATTTTTATAGCTATGGTTTTTTTTTGCACTTTGCTCAAAGTGGCTGCTGCATACATGCATTCACCTCCGTTGTAAGAATCTTTCAAACTAGTGCATCAGTGAAACTGACACACATCGCATGTTTCTGGAAACGACATCACATGATTGCTGACACTCACTAGGAATACTAAACAGGTATGAGACAGGATAGTAGTCTTGCGCCCAGCACTTTGTGGCAACGGAAAATTTTGTTTGCATTAATTATACAACCAAAAAATAAAGTGAAAAAGGACGAAATGCAAACAAAATTAGTCAACTTTAGAATGTCACAGAGATCAGTTTATTCCCGAAACATAGCAATAAACAGTAGCAGTAGATGCTCGTTGACAATATCGCTTCAGCATTGTGTATTCGATACATCAATTGTGTCAACTTCTCGATCTCGACTACATATTGAAACAATTGATTGAATTAGCATCGTAAACATGAGGATACACAACGGAAATGTATTTTTTTGGCACATTTTCCATGTGTTTTGTTGCATTCACGACATGTCATTTTTTGCAACAAACTGAGTATTTTTGCTTATTTCCCAATTTTATGCATCGCGAAAAACAGGTGTGTCTAGTGACAGTTGGGCAGGAGCCCTCGATTAGTATAAAAGCTGAGAAGGCATGCGTCTTATAGACAGTCTTCGCTCCCAGAACTAACTCGGGTCTTGACCAGATTGTATGCCATTCTAGAGTGTTACAAATACGTAAAAATGGATAAAATCCATTAAAACTGCAGGTCTGTAGTGCCATCCTTTGCTGTGCTATAGTACTAGGTGGCCTTGAACTATCATCTTGGTGGCTCGGTTGGTAGCTCATTTATTCTTCAGGATATGAGCGTGCATCTGTTACAGCTGGGTAAACAGTACAATTTATCGGCATCGGGAATATTGTACTGTCAATAAAACTCAATTGGGTGCGGCAGGAAGGTTAGCACTGATGAGGTGCAGTTGATTTAAATAGGTTGAAAAGATGCCACACGTCAAAATTAAAAACAAATAAAAGAGACAGTAAATTGGTTACAGCGTACCATAAAATATACCACTGCTTCCTTCTTATAACTATTTTCTTAACCAGAATCATTTAACACACTTGCTTCTATTCAGTTGTTTCCTGTATGCATAAAAGTAAAAACTATAAGTTTTATATGTACGTAACAGTGGCAATAAACATCAAATAAATTTTTTGATTTGTAGCCCAGAAAGATGAAGAGGTCCCGTCACTGTAGCATTAGTATGCACAATGATGTAACAAACACAAACTTTAAACTAGTGATAGGACAATTCAATTATACATTTCTCGATTCCACCAATTCTTGCCTGAATCGAAGAATCAACGAGTTCCAATTTTTTGCATTCAATAGTTAATTTGATTCTGTGGAATTTTCTTACTAGGTAGCATATTCTGCAAACCTGGTGGTGCTTGTAAACACAATGCAAATAGCTTGTGCGTGTTTGCAGTCATATTTAATACGGGATAATTAGAGGCACAATTTTGTGGTAAATCACATTACAACCAAATAACACCAAAATACACATTAAATTGGGAAATAACACAAAATAGACGAATGCGCTATATCTCACGAAATTAGTTTTGCCCACAAAAAAGAACTCTTCTCCCATTTTATATACATACACTAATTTACTTTGGCACTACAAAAATAAAAAACCTAAAATTGTGCGAATTCTAGGCAATATTGGGAATTACTTCAGATTAAAAAATTCTCGATTTTGTCTTGAAACAATCTTTAAATCTCTGAAATCATAGTTCTCGCACACGCACGTAATTACGTTAAGTTTTTTCCTTGCTTAACAAAATGTAAACAAACCTATTCCAAAGATCACACAAGCAGTAAAATATGAACTTCCAAATAAGATACAGTAGTTTGACAACACACTGCCTCCAAGTGCTAGTAACATTGGTACAAAGTGAAAACTTGCAACTAGAATATGTGGAGTTATTTATGGCAGCAGCACTGAATCAAATGTTTGTTTACATTGACAGTTGCACGTAAGATTTAGTGAAATGAAAGTGCGATACCTAAATTGATTCCTTCAATGGACTGTTTTCATAAAATATCTAGTCTCATAAATTATGGTCTATAGAAGTTGCTGCAGTCAGTGTAAAAGACCACAAAATGTCTATCATTTGGACATTTTGTACATGCTAATGTAGGCATTAACCTTCTATGCACTGCAATTGATTTGCTTTTGTTTACATTCAGCAGTATTATAAAACACAGCAAGCCACAACAAAATCAAATGTTAAAAAGTTACACTGAAAAATTTACAAAAATAATATGTATACATATGTATGACATGCCTTAATGTTTACCGTATAGGCCTATCATGGAAATTATATTGTTTTGGGAAATATGCAGTATTCTTGAAATCACACGATGTTGACACATTCGTTTTACCTAGCAAGGCCATTTCTACATGACAAAATTATAAATTTCTTCCACAGAGTCCCGCTGTAATTTGTGTGAAATGTAGAACTGTGCAACTATATACAAAACGTTTCAATGTATTTAACCTCTGTTGATAATCAAATCAAGTCCAGAATCGAAACAAAAATTTTGGAATTGAATCAAGAATCGGAATCAACAAAAACCTTTAATTGTCCCATCACTACTTTAAACCTCAGCAGTTGATGAATTCAGCCTAAAGAAAGGAAGGAACAGGGACATACTTGACTCCGCGGTCGGTCTCCACCAAGGTGAGGTCGACGACTGGAAGTACACTAGTGGAAGACACAGCCTCCTCCCCACAGCTAGGGGCAGAGCCGTAGGTGAGGGAGAATATCTTGGGGTCATCGGAGGTGGCGAAGAGCAGTACAGTCCCACAGGGGCTCCAGCAGGCAGAGCGCACGCGGCCAGATACCACCTTCCATACCTCATCCGTCCACAGCATTGTTTCCCACACCCTGCATGCAGGCATTTTCCACTAAACTACATGCACTGTATTACAGGTCACATATCCATCTTCAACAGGAACCAACAACAAGACATTGTGAGACAATCTAGTTGAAGATGTGAGCTGGTATCTTAAACTGATTATAGCTAAAACTATGATAGCTAAGGCTCTCCCATCTCCACACCATATTGCACAGAGAAACACTCATGCCTCTGTGGTTGAATGATTATGTTTATACTTCAGCAAATAAATAACAAACAAGTGTGTTATGCCTGCTAGCGAATTTCGTATTAAGCTCATACAAATACCAGTAATTAAAATCTCATAGGATTAAAACCACTGTGTATTACATAATAACAATATTTCATATAAAACAAAGTTTCACTTTATTTCACAAGACTCTGCAGAAACTTTGGAGAAATGGGAGTTTCATAATACATGGTATAGTACCAATAACGTTTCATTGTATCTACTTAATTCGTTTTGCATAAGTTTTACAGAATGTACAGTAGAACAATTATAACATTACTCAAGGAACCCAAGAAATGTCACCCTTATATAAGGGTAAACTTTATAAGATGGTAATTTTGAGAAGAGAAGGCAACTTATTAAGCAGGAAAACATGATAGCATGATAAGAGGGGATGCTATAAAAGGGTTGAACTGTATATAGACCGTATTTTGGCGTGTATAGGCCACATGTGTGTATAGGCGGCACCAGAAGTTTTTGACAAAAAATTAGTGATAATTAACATTTCAAGTATAGGCCACACTGAATTTTTGTATTCCTGTAAATATTGTAAGTCACAATTCCATACAAATATAATAAATTTCGACTTAATTTCTCCCCTACAAAACATTTGTGACAGAAAATGTTTGTTATATTGCAATGTCTATGAATATTCATTGGACAATTACTATTCCACAGATGGTAACGTGACTTGAGAAAGCTAAACCATAGCAACATGTTACACAAAATGGCATCTTATCAATGTCCACTTGTAGAGCCATGGCAGGCATGCAAACTACGTTTAGATATCTTTATCTTGTACAGTAAAGAAATTATGTTCTCACGTAGGAAATCAATGGGTGAGCTACAACGTGTTTACATTTTACAAATGCGGGTGAAGGTTATTTTGATTATGAACATGAACAAACAAATAACTGCACAAGTGTATTTTTTTTTCTCTCTCTCTGTTCTTCCCTTTCCTTTCTTCCTGCCTTTAAACATTTTAACATTAAAATGTACTGTATGATGACAAATTTCTTAACATGTTTTGGGGAAAATATTAAAAAACTTTTTTTTATGCCAATATCTCATATATATTCTGCACCCCACTTTTTGTAGTCATTTTTTTCGTAAAAATATGCGGCCTATATACCCCAAAATACGGTAACTGTTTAAAATAGCTTATCTTAACTTTGTGGCGTAACAAGAAATTTCTTCAGGGAGAAGGAGGTGTACGAGTGCAGGGATTTACACTGAGTCAAACGAAGAGGATGTTACACTGGCATTAGTGGTGCTTAAATGTGTTAATTATTACAAATTTGACCAGAAAAATTAATTCTATAATAAAATCCATCAAAGACAACAGCACTGACATATTTCTATGACAACTGAAGGCTTATTAATAATTTCAATACTTGCTGACAAACAAAGGGGCAAAAAGGGAGGGAGGAGTCATAACCCACTAACCCCTTATCCCTGAGTTTCCTTCAATCATTTTTGGTATTAGTACTCACGCAGTACTGTATTCCATGTTCCCTTTGGCATACAACAAAATACTGCAATGGCATACGAATAGCATTCACTGAATTACAGATGCAGATGCAGAAGCAATGATCAAAATGAGTGAGCGAGGAGGAAGGGCTATTCTGTCACCTGAAGATGATGCTTGTGCTGGCAGAGAGTACACGACTGGAGTTGGGGGCCCAGGAGACGAGGCACACTCCCCCGCCCCCCACGCGCCGCACCGCAGAAAACTCCCGCCGCTCCACGTCCCACACAAACATCGTCGTGCTGGCTGGGGAACACGTCAGCAACAGGTCTCCCTGATGACACAGGTGAATGTACAAAACTCTTGACACTTAAAACTACTGCCCGTCGGCTACACGTATACATACACCGGTAACCAATACATCAAAATTTCAAGAATTTTCAACAGATTAAAACTACGGATCCCGGCATGCTACTTCTCGTAAAGCATTAATTTACCGCATCCATCAATCAGATATTCTGTCCGAAACCCAAAATATATTCGGAACAATTGTTTTACGATGATTTGTTCTCATTGATTACATTTTACCGTAATTCCTGTTGGTACAATTGCCTAAGATTGTGTGCATCATTAGTTTTTGGACACTAAGCGAATGCAAAACAACGCAGTTAATCGATAACTGGTGATATCGATAGTATTGTTTACATCCTGCAACAGTTTTTTGTTTTATTTTGTTCTTACATTTTTACTTGTTTTTACTGCATTCATAGGTTGGCAAACAAGAAAGCAACCTTTCTTATTCTTCTTATACATTTACTGCACTCATAGGTTGGTGCCAATGAAAACGAATCACACATTCTATGACACTGTTGTGTTTGTAAATGGAAAGTGAAAGCAAATACACTAGATTCTGACGAGCCTATTTCTTATTGAAAACGGTCAGCTGAGGCGTTGGTTAGAGTGTTAAAGGTTTGAATAAGACTCTGCAAGCAATAATTGGCAGAAATTTTTGCAAATATATCTGTTTTCATTTTAACAAAGGGATTGAGTATGGCTCGGTCGATAAAGGAGTATTAAACGAAAATGTGAATATAAATAAAAAAAATATCCGCTCAATTTCAAGAGAATATTTAATATTATATTTATTTCTATAAGTTCTTTTTAATAACGCCTTAGGCTGTTGGTTTAAACAAATATGCATCTTGAGGTTATGTATGATAATTCTCAGGTCTAAAATCCAGTCCATAACAGATTGCCTGAAGTTTTGAAGGTTGGCTTTAATGAACTCAGTTTGCAATGAATGCTGCATTGTCTGGTAACAGTTTTTTCTTGACTGTTAAGTCACATATTTGCCCAGTTAAATTGTCTACCTTATCATTCAATAAAATTAGTGTTGTAATACATTTCTATGCAGTAGACACCCAGTACAAAGTGCTTAAAGTGTTCACAAAATTGAATACTAAAATTTAAGTAATAAAAGTATTTCCAAATATTGTGAATTCTAATTGTGCTCATCAAAACAGATATTGACATCGCTGTAATCGGTGGCATCAGCAAATGAGAATCTGTATCGCTGGTATCGACCCATCCCTACTTGATAGTGACTGAGTTAGAATGATGATTGTGTGCATAGGTTGGATGGCATTGGTGATGTGTATGTAAGATGGTGACCATAGTGGATGTGAATTGGCATAGCCTTGTTACAATGATATAATAATGAAGAATGTAATTAATTACACTATATTCTATAATACTACATTAACCCCTACTGACAGAAACAAGCATAACTTACAGATTTTTTTTTGTTAACAGTAAACTGGAATTTACATTTATCTGGAAATACCATAACCATACTTCTAATTAAAGGCAACTGTGTACAATAATATTTGGCTGCCGTCACATAGTGCACAAGTGTACCAAATAATATGCCATTCTTTACCGGCTCTCTTTTCTTGGCAGCATGTAGGACATGGCGTCAGGACAGTAGATTTATAATGTAAAATGTGCTCAAAAATATAACATTCTAATTAGTGATGGGACGGTTCCAAAATTTTCTGGTTCCGGTTCTTGGTTCCAGTTCAATTTGGTTCTCGGTTCTGATACCGGTTCTTGTACTGACTGAGACTAAACTTGCACATTCACTGCTCGTACATGTTTAAGGACTTTGAGAATCAGTGAGCAACCACTTATTTACTATTTTGTCTCAATATTTATGCCAAAACTAAATATTTCAACTTTATTAATTTTTTTTCTAGCACTGGGAGTAAAACTTATTTCACAACGATGTGTTTGTGTTGCGTGTAAACGTGTTTTTTGAGGTTAGAAGTGAATTTTGACACTCCTCGCAAGATTTGTGTACCACAATGACTGCAAATTGCATATTTGACATTTTTAATGTCAACCTGGCGAAAAAGAGGAAAAGGGAGTAGTAGCCATAAATTGTCCAGGGATGTAAAGGTAAGTGGTAGGAATGTCTGTTGTCTCATCTCTCCCTCTCCCTTCTTTCTCTCTCTCTCTCAGCGGGTTATGTGTAGGTTGAAACCCCGCTCCCCCCACCCTAACTAATGGCAACCTGTCATGCCACAAAACCAGAGCTGCCACGTGTTTACGGCCCCCCACCCCCTTGTAATAACACCCGTATGTTGCCAGTCGATAATTACGCCATCCCTCTTTGTTTCCATGGCAGTGGTTAGCGAGCCATGTTCCCGAAAGAGAAGAAGGGAGGGGGAGGGGCAGAGGACTTTTTTGTTATAAGGATAGTGTGACATTCTAGAACTGCAAAAAAACGAGAGAAAACAAGAGCCGGGCAGTGCTAAAAGGAGATAAGAGAAAAAGAAAAACGAAGCTGGAAACGTTGAGTAGTAGGGGCAAGACTGGTCCAGTTTTTTTTTTTTTTTTTTTTTTTTGGCTCTTTGCACCCAAGTTATTTAATTAAAGTATTTTCCAAACAGATTACAATTACCACACATTAATGTAAAAAATAATAATTTGTTCCAGACTTACTAATAGGGCGCCTCTAATTTTTGCTGCAATTTTATTTTAAAAAATTTTTCCCCTGGAACTTGTTGCAAAAATTATGGTGCACACTATACACAAATAAATACAGTACTAGTCTGGTCGTGGAGGTCTGACCGCCTTTGGACACACACACCCACTGTTGTTTTTTGGATGCCTCAGAGCAAACTCACCTCTCCAACTACCGTGCCGCTGTGTTGCTGGTTGGGGGTAATAGGTACGACACTGTGTCGACTCGGCTTTTGCTGTGGCAGAACACCTAGCTAGGGACTATTGTCCCCTGCTTTCCTCTTGCGAGGCCGGCCGTAGTGCCTATCTCATCTTTATACTCAGAGGAGTGGAACCAAGTGGCAGGAGAGAAAGGCAGCAGCTGCCTCCAAAGCTAACAGGAGCTGCACCACAGCCCCTTCTGCACTCTGCAGTGTCAACGCCCAGGAACAAGCTTATGCCGCCCACCAGCTAAAGTCTTCACCGACCATCTCCCTCCCCGTCATTTTCAGCACCAACAAAGACACCACGGATTCTGCATCCGATCGTGTCGGCGTTCCGCTGAGGAGAGCGCGTCCCCATAGGAATCGCCAACCCCTGGTTCTAGTGTCATCGCAGCACCAGCGCAACACGGGTATACCAGAGCTCTGGCGGCCACAATACCACCACCGCACCCGACCCCCCCGTAGTAGCAAACCACCGCCAACAACTGTAGTCACTGGGTCAGCAGCCTTCCTGGACCACCGCCTATTTAGGTAAACCCGTGGCAGTGTACCACCCTGAATGTCAGATTGTGAAACCAGTGACTGACTTTGTACTGTGCCACCAAGTATTGCGCCCTGTGCTATATACCAGCCGAGGCTGAGAGAGAGAGAGAGAGAGAGAGGGAGAGGGGGAGGGGGAGGGGGAGAGAGGGGGAGGGGGAGAGAAAGGGAGGGAGGGAGGGAGAGAATGCAAGAACACCACACTAGTTGCTAAGTAACTGCTTCCCCTCACATCAAGCGTGTAACGAGAGGTAGCATGCCAGTCTGTCAGCTGAACTGGATAGTGCCACACCACAGTGGTGATAAAATGGCCATACGTTTAACGTATTTCACATCCAATTTATAAGTTTGCCAGAACAAACAGCTTAAAAAAAATCACTGCGGGAAATCTAAGGTGACGGAACTGAAATATATACAGATCAATGATACATCCAATAAACAATAAAAGCAGGAAATATTATTATTTATATGGGAATTCCACAAGGACCGCTGAAAAAGTGTGAATATGGTTTATTGGTACATGTGTTTTCGGTACATACAGCGTCCACAGTATACCATTTTAACACAAAATCCCCTCTTCTTATAATGTCCTTGATTTTGCAATACTTTTTCCTATTCCCTTGAAAAATGTAACAAAGGGTTTCTCTGTATAAAGACGTATCCACACACAATAATTAAAAAAATTTCAAATGGATGCAAAATTAAAATTAAAATTTCCAGGATGTAGACATTGTATGCTCATTTACTCAATCACCACAGTTGTGGTAATATTCAGTATACTGAAACTACAATGAAAAATCATAGCTTTCATTTTTGATTTTGGCACGAAAACTGGCTGCTGAAAGTGTAAAAGAAACTAAAATTTTCAACTTCCGTGAATATTTGAGTGCTTATCCTTTTTTTTAAAATGTGAATAACATTGGAAATTAGTTTTGTGTGTATCCATCTGCTTGTGTTTATTATCCTAATAAAATTAATAATATAAAAATTGATGTGAAATTTTGGCAGAATAAGTTTAGTTTCTTTGTGGGTATTAGTAAAACATATTTACTTCTAACCAAATCCAATAATCAATATTTCTTGTAAGAGCAGAAAGAAATTTTTTTTTTGGAATTTCGAAGTACTGCAGTATACAACTACTCATGGCACTATTCAACTCTGATTTCAAATTATTAATCAAATTAAACTCATTATATGCCAGTCTCACTATATGCCAGTGTGTGTGTAACAACGCACAACGTAAAAACTTTACAAAATTTTAATATTTTCGTTTAACATTGAACAGAGCTGAGTTCTTGTGAAATTATTCTTCATTTCTGTTTCAGTTTCGTGATTTGAATTTTACATATGAAGAGTGCAGGGGAAAAAAGACGAATGTCCACATTTGCTAGTTTCGAGTAAAATGCAATGAAGCTATAAACTCCTCCCCTGGAAGTGTTACTTCAGAGGCCTGTTATTTCGGAATCTCGTCTCTTTAACCGTTATGCCAACAGTACTGACACTTGTCTATCAGGTGACACAATAACCTCATTTTCTGTAAATATGGACCGTCAACATTTCCCCCCCCCCCCCAGTATCCTTTATATATTATATATATCACATTCTCTCTCTCTGTATTTGTGCATGTGTGTATACACACGTGCACATGCTCGTGCTCACATACACACACACACGCAGATATACAATATTTGTTTCAATCAAGACACATTCACACAACTCTATCAATTATCTTGATTGCAGACACGCACCTGTGGACTCCACGCAAGGCCGGTGGCGGGGCAATTGTCCGGGTGCCTGAGCAAAGTGGCACAGCTGACAGACGGACGTGTGGCCACAGAGTTCGGGTCCAAGCTCCACACATACACTCCCTTCTCACAGCCGACTGCCAGCTCCGACGCAGAGAACGGTCTGCAAAACAGTTGCTCCGCTCCACAAAACACACACACTAACACATAAACATAACTTTGTGGGAAATTCTTATGTCCTGGAAATTGTCAGACTAAGGCAAACCCTGGGTAATAGTGAGACAAAACAGGTACATTATATTTCATAATCTAAGCACAAAGTTCAGACCATTGGAATTCAGACCCCACTACAGCACGAAACAAAAAGTGTCAACTTTAACCTTTATATGCAGTACTGTGCAATTAAATTGAACTGTGATGATTTACAAAATTGTGCAGATTCGGTAATGCTGATTCACCTATGCGCTGCCAATGTGCGATAATGCATTTTGTTTATATTTAAGCTGAATTTATATTACTATTGTACTTAAAAAATGGTACTGGTAAAAAGCACCAAAATTAAAAGCAAATTTTAACATAGTACAATTTACAGTGACCAAAAAAAATGCAGTACCTAATGCAACAAGCCATATGAGTTCACGTGAAGACAAAAATATAAAAAAGCAGTCTATTTTTATAAAAATACTTATTCCTGAACACAGGAAACAGTAAGCATGCATAAGGTGGTACACATGTTTTGTTGTTGTTGGCAGTCAATTCATAGTCTTGAAACAAAAATGGTGGATTGTTTTTATAAATGCTTCAATTCTGCAATAGACAAGATTACTGTTACTTGTAAAACATGTACCGTAACACTTTATTCGTCCAAAAAAAAAAATGTAGGCTAAATTATGTTTTGTGCTTGGTTGCTTTGCTACACAACATGTGGGTTGGTATCAGGACTGTGAGAATAGTATATTTTGATTTTTGAATCAAATAGTAACATTTTCAATAACATGCAAATAGTTTCGGAATTGAATAGCCACCAGTAAACATTTCATTTTAGTTATGTACACAAGAAATGACTATTATTTCACTGATTACAGAGCAAACAGTTTCTTCAAATGCAGTACATATATCATTATTACAAGATGATTTTCTGCTTATTATACATAAAAAATATGCTCCAAAATGTAATAATTAATACATAATTTACCACATTTGTGTGTATACATATATTATACATGTATACATGATCTCTACCCAGTCGTCAACATTTGCTTTGCTGTGTGGGTGAAATATGTCACATAAAATAATAGCACATTATGTAGCTGGTAAACTTAAAATACTCAATCATAAGAAGGAAAAAAGATGAAGACAAATGTATTTTCAGACAGATGGTGCGCTGCTAGGGCAGCGCACCAATAAAAGACTGACTGCACCTCACCTGACACACTATAAATGCCGGGGCAGGCCAAATCCCAGAAGCTAGCGGAAGGGAAATATGGACACATGAAACGAAAACTACGTTGACAGAGCCTCAATATGCCAAAGCCTCACGTGCTCCTCACTCCTACTGCACACCAAATGAAGCCACAAACAGTCACGTCAGCGCCCCACCCCAAATAAGCCCGGAAAACCCTAAAGAAACCACGAGTTTCCACACCGCCGCTCCCGCTTGAGAAGCCCGTTCACTTTAAACTTGGTGCCACTGCCTCCCTGAGGGCAGACGCTCCGAAGATATCGTCACCTCGGGCAAGCACCACCAGCGATAAGGATCCAGGAGTTCCTGTGATGACGCCATAAGTTCCACCCCCTGGAGGCGGGGCTAGAAATCCCCACACCCCTCTGAGGACCAGCTAACTGCCAAAATGACTATCAAAGACAGGACAGAGCAGAGCTCGGCAGTGAATCACAGGAAGCGTATGTCGCAACACACTTCCAGCTTTGGCAAGCTGGACAACCTGCTTAGGGCAGAGTCCCTCGACTTCGTCAGCAGTAGTGGTACAAGCGTCAACAACGCCGACCAGCTCCGGAGGAAGTAATACCTAGAAGACCCTCGACTCCATCGGCCTCCTACCATCTGCAGCGGAGGTTCGATGCCCGCCAAGGTCTCTGCTGTCTCCAGACTCCCCGGCAGCATCCAAGGCATCGACCACCACTGTGGTTCCAGCCGTCATCAGCCCCTCCTTTACACCCCTTTCCTACAGAACCTCAGGTAACACAAGGTTGTGACAGCGACGTCCCTTCTGGACCTCCCTGCAAGGCTCTCGCAAGGCTGCACTTCAACATTTGAGTGAAATTCTACTTTTTTTAAAAACCACAATAGGTCCTTTACGGACACCATCCACAAATAAGGTTAGGATAGTATTCAAGCTAGTTAGTGTACATTAATCATTTCAGAACTCAAAAAATACATGTAAATAATTTATGTTATACCAGGTCACCACCACCTGGATTTGCAACACTAGCTTCCGTAAAAATATATAATAATAATTATTATTTTATTATGGGATCCTTAATTACTTGAGTGGAATATATTTAATTTTGCTTAAAGTATTCACATTGTTCTTACTTCACGTATTCACTTAGTTAAATTCTGAATTGTACAATAGTATTTTATTGAATATGTGAATTATTATGAAAAACCATTTTTGCCAGAATTTACTCTTTCCTTGACTTTAAATCTCTGTTAGATCTTTAAGCAGTGCAGAATAGTGAGTTCAGTGTTTTAGTAACCTCGAATAACACAGGTTCTCGGGATTAGCCAATAGGGCAGGGTTACACCCTCCTAACTGAGCGAACCCGAACCCTTCCATTCGATCTTGGCTGGAGAAAGCTAGATTGTAGTTGTACGTAGGGAATACTGGTCAAGTCAGACCTTAGATTTACACACACCTAGGCTCGTTTATGCAAACCGGCTTTGTTCAAAGAAATATAATATTTCTAAATTATTTCTTTAAATTCACTCAGTTATTTTACTTTTAGCTGGCCTGATGCGGCGCACTCACCGCAGTGGAAAGAGATACTCTGTTTATTACAAGCACTGAAAGCAAATTAACAACAGATAATCAATACACCCCAAACAAGGTACATAGAGGAACACCTCCTATTTGAACCTCCCACACTGACATGAAACAGGATCCCATTTGAGCATTTGGTGACCTTTCATTTTGATATCCAAGTAATAGGACTTTCTCCGGAAGACCTTCCTGAATCCTACACCACCATACCTCCCAATATATCCCGCAAGCTTCAACAATCAGCTGCAGCACTAGTCTGCTGCAACCAGAGCCGGCCACTGCCGTACAGCCAGCCGCCCAGCAGAGCCAACCTGTGTCAGACTTCATCCCAGACCGGAAGGCGACACCCCACACTTCACACTGGAGTATTTCCCTGTAGATATTAAGGCCCTGCTACGGGAAGTGTATTGTTCCGCTGGCTTCACCTTTGTTATTGACGCTCATCTTCACTGCTAGTCGAAAGGCATGTGCCCAGCATCACTGACCAGTGAAAGTCAGGCTGGTTCTTGGGTTTACACTCCCCAAGTTCTCATTCAACCAGGACAATTACAAGGGGAAAAGCCCTCCTTCCACTCCACAATGTGGGGAATCCACCGACAAACAGTTAGCCCAGGTTAGTAAAAATTGGGATAAATGAGTAGCTGGAATTATTCTGACTTCATTTCCGTTCAATGATCTCACTCGTACACATATCACCTGCATCATGCATATGCTGTGCTTTACAGAAAAACTGCATTATGTTTGGTTTATCATTTCATGGTTTGTCACCCTTCCAGCAGGCATAATAACCAAAATAATATATTTTATTACAGCCTTGAACATTATCTCTTGAAAGGCATTAAGTCAATTCTCTTTTCAACTGATGCTTTCCTTTCTTAGATGCCGTGGAAGTGCTTTGTTACATGGCAACCATTACATAGCTCACAGTGGCAAGTCGTCTCAATTCCTACTGAAGAATAACGCAGAACCAACCCTCAACATTTTACCTTTCTCAAATTGGCGTAAATTATCTGCAGTTCAGATGTCGGTAGAAGAGCAGATTCTGTCAACATTGGCAAATTTTGCAGAAGCCAATTTGAATCAACAATTAAATATTCAATTACATATGGTGGGGTTAGGCTACTTGGCTACCAATTATTGTATTTACCCGAAAGCAAGACCAGGTTTTTTTGACAAAAAAAATGTATAGAAAAATAAGGGGTAGTCTAGTAGGAAAGTTGCTGCTACCTTACAGCCAGGTTAGACACACTTATTTTATTGTGATTAATTTATCTTTAAGAGTAAATAAAATATATCATATTATTCATATAAGAGCATTTCTTCTTGAAGGCTTTGTCATAAATTCATGCAAAAATACTTTCCACTTAATAATATTTTCAGCACTTTACAGAGGTAGTCTTGGTTTTAAATATTTTCCCCTCAAATTCAGGGTCGTCTTCTTTTTGGGTAAATACGGTACATGTTTTAAAACACGACAGAAAATGCAAATACATGCTCACAAGGCTATACTAACACATACCCAGTCAGACTAACACATTTCCCACATGGATGTGCAATTGTGACACTTTGCTAGGTGGCTGCACATCCTCATGGAAAATGTGTTCGTCTGACTATATTTATGTCTATCTGCAAAAACCACCATGTGAGAAACTCATTTTTAAAAAATATAAATATTCAATTAAACAAGATTTCATGGCTTCACACAAAATAGGTGATTAACTGATGATCAGAAATACAGAGCATCCTTCGTTAATGTTATAGTCCATTCAAGGTTACTTCACACTTTTCTGAAGCCCCGCTAAAGTTCTACCTTTGGTTACAGATTACTTATCTTTCCACTACATGTAAATATAAACACAGCTATGTGACTTCTATATTTCAAATATAAAATGCTGTTTTTAGCTGTTTTCAGCTGTTCAAAGAATTCCATCATATTTCAAAACCATTTAGTACGAATGTTCACAGGCCAATAACTATATCAAGGTCAGCTTTATAACATTTTAACAACGCCTGTACTGACAATAGTTCTTGAAGGTCATTATTATACGTTGTTAACATTTGTAATACAAAACATAGCACATTACGTACATGTAATACATGTTAATACTGTGCTGTGACTGTGTTTAACCCCGTTACAACTGTGGGGGAAAGAACTTTAGTATTTAACCTCTTGTTATTGATATGTGTTGCGGTATTTCATTACAAGGATGTCCTCAGTTGGAATAAATATTATAAGGAAGGAGCAACCAATCCGATGAATGGACAGTCAATTCAAACACGCAACTCTTGTCACTTATACGTAGCAGCAACAAACTTAAAAGATAATAGTGAACATGCACACCAATAGACCTACGGGTAACTTGCTCATATTTATTTGCATAGGTACTTAGTTTTACCAGGTTTTATTAATTATTTATTAAAAATTTTCTGGGTGGGCTTAGAATTTTGTTGGAAATGTCACAGAAACATAAGCACGTCACACAATTGTGTTTCAAACTAGATAAAAGTTACAAAGTTGTGATAAACAAACATACGTGACTTTCAAATAATAAATTACATCATAAAAACAGTTCACGGTTAAAACATATAAATTTTGCACATAAAATATTTGCAATCATACACACTGGCCCAGCGTAACGTAAAGGCAACAAGACTTTCACACACAGCGGACACGACACATGTTACACTATACTCATTCCTGCTGTTGAAACACAGATTTATCACATCATAACTTGCCTAGATATGTTTAAAAAACACAACATGTACAAACTTGATGTGGTAATTTTAAGTATTTTCCAATTTGTAGGAAGAAAAATTATCACTTTGTTCTGCCACCAGCAACATGCCACGTCATGTCACCAGTTGCCACTTCTGCCAACTTCGGAATTGGAACTGTCCGGCCGACACATATCAATATATTATAATATATATTAAAAAATTGAAGTCTTGTTTCAGTTTTAAATTACAAATTCAAAAATAATTATTTTTGCTGTAATAATTCTCAAATATGCTAAAACTGAAAAAATGTACAGTGTAAATTGCCTGCTACTACTGCTGGCAAACTGAGAGAGAAGAAAAAAAAATATATATATGAGACGGACCGAGGCTCAAAATTTTGAGCAGAGTCGAGCAAGTAGCATTAACTCGGCTCGACTCTGTATTCGAGTTTATTTAACTTGACAGGACGAAACTTGAATGGAAATTCCGTAAAACTCGAAACGCAGATATCAGTAAATATCACTACAATTTTAAACTGATTTTAATTAAATAACACGCGGCATGAAAAGCCAAAACATTGTGGCATGTTGTATGATCACGGCAACCTAAGAGAGGGGGCGGCAGGCTTGTTTTTCTTTTTTCTCCTTTTACGAGGTGAAGTGCTTTAAAATATCAACAACTGCTGTGCAGGTTTACTTTTTTTTTTTTTTTTGCTTCTTTGGGTGGGTGTTTTTTTTGCCGTGCTCGAACGTGACACCATGACACTGCCCTTCTCTAAAAAAGAAGGTCGCTCCACCCTTCTCCACCCCGCCCAACATCACTGGTGTAGGCTGTCTATCCTCTGCTTTGTAACGAAACCAAGAAAACTAGGAGGAATGTATCAATTGGCAACATACGGACTTGGAAAAGGCGGGGAGGGGAAACGTGAATTGCTTTGCGGCGAGACAGGATGCAAGCTTTGGCCGAAGTTAATGGTGGAAAGGCGGCTGCGACCTACACGTAACCTTGACACGGGGACTGTACAGTTGCATAGTTTCTGAGCGCAGTTCAGGTTACTAAGTGAAATGCTGCAAGCAACATGTACTAATTATACAACAATAATGCATTATCACTGTTAGAAATATTTACTTGCAAATTATGGCATATATTAATTTCAAATGAACATTTTTTCAATAATTATATATACCAATAAAAATAAAATAGTAACAGATACTGGAAACAATATTTAGTATTGAATTCAACGTGTATTTTACTGTGTTCAAAACATGGGTTTGTTTGGGTGGGGGGTGGAACGGGACACTTGTGAAAATGGTTAAAATATAATCTTGATAATCCTTTGTAACAACACACAACAATATCTACTAAATCTTTTCTTCCCAAACAACACTATAGAAATAATGGATCGAACACACATTATTGGTGGAGAAAAAAAAAGAATTTAAGTTATCACTGTCATTCTCGGAGGACATATTTTACGACTGACAGCTTAAACTTCACAGTGTGAGAAGCACGTTGAACTTCCGGCATTCATCATTACATGTAAATTGCCCATGTATTTTGTAAGCACTGCCTTGAAGCAGTTGGAACAGGGCCAAAGATAACAAACAAATAAATAAACAAACAAACAAGAGGGAGAGGAAGTTATAGTGGATAACCCTAAAAAAATTAAAAATCCAAAAGGCTTCACCAAACTAATTTGCTCACGAGTTCAGTTTGAGTTCGTGTTTCCACTGCCATGAACATAAAATGATCGTTGTTTGCAACTTAAGAAGACTTTCAGTGAAGTAACTTTTCATAAGAGGATAACAGAGTGGTTTTTTTCGGTACAGTAGTATTTTGTTTTACTAAGTAGACTCGCTATGTCAGAAAAATTGCAACTCCTAAAGGTATCTTAGGATACTTAACTCCAGAAACAAGAGAAACGATAATACAAGAGGAACAAGAAAGTAGGAGCAGTTCTAGTCCAAGTACAGGCAGAAATTTTTTTTGGGAATTTTATGAAAAGAGCGATCAGCACGCAATATGCAAATGTTGCAAAAAAACTTAAATGACACCATCATCTTCTACTACAAGTTTGATAAGACATTTGGATTTTCACTTACACTTGAAAAGTAAATATGAGGAAATGTGTGAAGTTAAAAAAGAGGCAATGAAACCATCAAAACAATCTACTGCATCTTCAATTGCTCAAGCCATGAATTTGAAAGTTCTGCTCCTGTCAGAAAGTCCAAGATCACAAATTATAACAAATAAAATTGGTCGCATGATTGCTCTGGACTACCAACCGTTTTCAGTTGTGGAAGACCATGGTTTCAGAGAATTAATGGAAAGCCTCGAGCCTCTCTATCAAATTCCCAATAGGAAGCATTTTTCAAGATCTGTAGTACCGAAGTTGTACAGTGACACACGGCAGTGGCATCTCGTTAGGGCCAGCAAGGCAAGCAGTTCTTGCCCAGACAATTTCCTGACAATGATATATTTAAAATAAATATTAAATTCTAACTTCTATTTACTTCAAGGTAACTTTTCACTCATGCGGTACACATTCTACTCGGGAACCAATACGGTACATTATACGAAAACAACTCGTTGGCTAGCAAAACCAACCAAGATGTTTGTAAGCGCTGTAAGTAATGCTTTCAGCAGGTAGGCGGTCGCAATGGTTTACCGGCCGACAGAGGGGAGGAAAGGTAGGAAGACCACCCGGGGAGGGGCGGGGGCTTACGGCTGCGTCAACCTGTGTTAGAAGCTACGGTGGTAGTGCTTTCTTCACTGAACTGAAGCAGACATAGCCAAAGCTGGCCTAGCCGCATGCAGTTGTCGTGGTGTAGTTTACAGTAACTAGGTCGATGCGTGGGCAAATACGTGTGCACAACACAAATCGTATTGTTTTTATTTATTTTAGTTTCGGTGCTGAGAATGTTATACATATTCGTGCACAATGTATACCCTGCATAAAAATTACCATGTGAGACTGAGAACCGAGTAGATAGAACAAGTGCAACAGAAACATGTGGATGTAAGTGTGGTGTGTGTGGATTACGAGTGAAGCATTTTTCCAGTGAGTGTGTGATTGAGTGAGTGAGAGTGAGTGAAAGTGAGAGAGAGTGAGTGAGTATGAGCATGTGTGTGTGTTTGGCATGTTACAAAATTTAACACCTAATTTTATGCCCAATAAAAAATGATTTGTTGATTTATATTAAAAAGTAAAGTCAAGTCCACTGGTAGAAATAAATCATGCTAAATATAAGAATGCCATATTTTCCAGATGAACCACACATTCAACACTTTAATTTTCTAAGATGTTTTATGATTATCGTTTTACAACAGTTACCATTATAAAACAAATCCCATTATAAACAACCCACAAAAATACAGGTCCCTTGAAATTTATAATAAAGAAGTTTCGCTGCATACCCAGCGACTCACCGCCACTGGAGGCAGCTGACAGAGCGCTGCGTTTTCAGCTTGAGAACAGGGGTGAAGGCCAGATCAATGGTGTAGATGCGGACGGCATCATCCGCAGTTGCCACGGCCAGCTTTGTGCAGTGCGGGTGCCACGCCAGGCAGCGCACCGGCACAGAGCCCCAGTCCCGCGTCTCCGACACTGCCGCTACCAGCCCCTCCCCCACCACCTGCACCCACTCACAACCCCATTAGTAACGAGATACTCGGATACTGTGACATGTGTAACCAATTTATTGAGTCTGCAGTTATGAGGTGTATCTGCTTAGTAGGCTTAAACCATTTTACACTTAACACATGCGTAGTTTGACACTTTGAAAAATATTCCTTAAAGGATGCCAAAATTTGTGACACACTGCAGAGTCAAGTCTTCAGATCATTTAACTGCACAGTAAAACCTGCAATACAAATCTCACATTTTTTAAGTTTATAATCACGAGGATTGTATTAACAGACATTTACGGTAAATGTTGACTTTGTGAATTAGCATATTGGAACACAAGACATACTTGTGATCTATGAATGAGTAGTGCAATGAGGGTGAATAACTAGATAGAGATTTTTGGACATTCGCCATTGCAATGCAGATGTCTGTCATTGAAAAACAGGACTGAGCACGGAATAAATAAAGTAAAAAAAAAAAAAAAATCCATACAAGACCTAACCAGCCAATTTTAACCACTCTTAGCTGCACAGATAATTAGGAGACAGCTCGACTGTCATTAACTGCAGCAGAAAAATGGTTGGTCAAAAACAAATAGCAGTTCCCGAAATATCACATTCTGTCGGCTTTGGAAAAACTACTGTCTGTGTGAGTTTCTTTGTTGTGTTTGTTTTATTTGGGTATAACTAGCCTGTGTCATCTTCGGCATGTTGTCTGTTTGTAGTATATATTTTTTTGGTATACATATAGAACATATTAGTTTTCCGCATTTAGCTTACTTTCCTGTTTTATTCAAATAGATTCTTTCGTGGAAGTTTCTGGCTTAGTGTCATGTCTGGTAAAACTGCTGTTGGAGTGCGTTTCTTTGCTGTGTTGCCTCATTTTGTTCCTAACTATTTCAAGCAGGTTTCTAACCTGTGTCGTTTTTTTATGTGTTACCTGTTGGTCGTGTTTATATACTGTATTTTGGCGTGTATAGCAGCGTGCATGTATAGGCTGCACCAGAAGTTTTTGATGAAAAATTTGGGATAATTAATATTTCAAGCATAGGCAGCACTGAATTTTTGTATTCCTATAAATAATGTTTACAAATATACATCTTGCAATTACTATTCCACAGATGGTAATGTGACTTGAGAAAGTAAAACCATGGCAACATGTTATACAAAATGGTGTATCAATGTGCACTTGTAGTGCCATGGCGGGCATGCAAACAACGTAAGATATCTTTCTCTTGTACAGCAGAGATATTATTTTCTCATGTATGGCATCTATGGCCAAGCTCCAACATGTTTACATTTTACACGTGCGGGATGAAGGTTATTTTGTTTATGAATGTGAGAGAACAAATAATTGCAATGGTGGAAAAAGTTTCCCCCCCTTCACCTCTTCATACTCTTCTTCTTCTTTCTCTTCCCTTCCTCCCTTTAAGTCAAAACATTAAAATGTACTGTATGCTGACAAATTTCTAAGAATGTTTTGGGGGGAAAATTTTTTTAAATGCCAATATCTCATATAGAAGTAACACCCCATTTTTTTTAGTAAGTTTTTATGTAAAAATGTGCAACCTATACATGCCGTAAGACGGTATATACAGTAGAGCACTACTTCAATGAACTTCAAGTTAGCGAACACTTCACCATTATGAACTTATCATTTGGTCCCGGCAAAACACCATACATTTATATGCAAATAACTTTCAGGTATATAAAATTTTTGGTAAAAATTTATGGGCGGATTATTAAGTATTCACGTTAACGAACACTTTGTAATCGGAATAAAATGTAAAAATACTGCAAAATTAAATTAATTTTTAAAATTTTTTCATTGTTGAAAACATAAACAAACAAGCCGCAACTGTTTTTTTTCTGGTAAATAACTCGGTCATAGATAATACAATACATTGGTGTGGCAATACGAGAGACAAATCATGAAGCGCAGCACTACTAGTGTTTATTGCTGCAACTAATACACTACATCATTGTGTAGACACAGATAACATGCACCTGACATTGCCAAACGATTACGTACAAAAAAATGCTGTCGCTATATCTCTGACCTGTTCTCGCATCGGCGTATTTTTCCGCAAATTGCAAATGAGGTTACCTTAACCTCTAAACGTAATTTCACTGAAATGCAAATAAATTTTACCATCTTTTAAGAAGTTCATTCTTGACTATTTGCAAAAATGATCCCAAGGAAGCGAAAGGCCATTGACATGAAAACAAAACTTGCAATAATTAAAGTTGTAGATAATAGAAGGAGAAAAAAGAAATTGCCATGGAATTCGACGTAAACAAAACCTACATTGTCAATAATAATAGGTCAATGTTCTGAAATAGAGGAAAACAATTTATCACCCTAATGAAAACGTGACACACCTTGAACAAAATGCCAACTTCACTGGCAAATATTAAAAAATTCTACCACTGTATGTAATACAGACCATATGCATGTTGCTCACAAGTGCCTTTAGTATCAAGATATGCAGAAAAGTCCGGGTTCCGAGATTTAATTTTTATGCTGCGAGACTTTGAAGTTCGCAATTTGAACACACACCTCAAACAAAATCCAAAATTCACAGGCTCATAGTAGAAAAATGGAGGTTTGGAACCTGGACTTTTATGCATATCTTTATACTATAGGAACGGGTTATTGTTTGTATTACCTTAAGTGGCTTGATTTTTTAAATATTTGCCTATGAATTTGGCACTTTGTTCGAATGTGTTCAAATTGCGAAATTCAAAGGCTCGCAGCATAAAAATGAAATCTCAGAACCTGGACTTTTCTGCATATCTTGATACTAAAGGCACTTGTGACCTACGTTGTGGTATGTTTTATTAACTTACTATGCTTAGTCTTCATTTTATAAGCTTCTGAAGATGCTATTTCCAAACACCCCCTGTGAGCATTCCCGACGCAACCGTGTTGCACATGTGCAATTCTTCTGCTGAGGGGACATGTTATCCTCCCATATATGGCGGCAGTCACAGTTACATTATTGGCCAGAGGTTGGCAATAAAGATTCAAATCTGGGATTCAAAGCTAACTTCACTTCAGTAACATTTTGCAGCATCAAATTTTACCTCAAGAAATTTTTTTGCGCGCTTCACTATAACAAACTAACCATATTTTTGGTCCCTTGAGGTTTGTTATAGTGAAGCTCTACTGTACATTTTTCGTAATTAGATGATGTTAATTTTTTAAGTGTATTCCCTCTTGTAATTTTTAAGCATTGTATAAATATATATATTTTCTCTTCTATAGGTTACTTGTCTTATTTAAGTATTTCTTTGATGCTCAGTCCTGTTTTTCCATGACAGCATCTGTATTGCAATGGCGAATGTTCAAAATCTCCATCTAGTCACGACATACTTATCACCAGCTTAACTTCTTTTTACCTGTAGAACTTACATTTAATTAGAACAGAAGCTTGTATTAAAAAGGTGTTAAGTAACAAGTTTTTACTATATAAAAATCGGCAGAGATCAGAAAATCAGCATTAATTACCAAAAACTAGCAACACGCAACACTATCTTTGTACATCTAAACCATCAGATGTAAAAAATGGTGATCAACATGCTTTCAATCACAGGCAAATTCAAATCACAAAGTATCTACGTTTGAAAATTCGGATGAGCTATTTGGGTACCATAACTGTTCCTCCTTCATTGTCTTCTGACATAGGAGCAAAGACATCAAAATGCAATGGTTGGTACCCCACGGGAATAATTATACAACTGAATAACTATGACATTTATCATTAAAGTTTTGTGAGTTAAATAGTTACATTTCTTCTATGGTGGAAACTTACACTAATCAGTAGGGATGTACAATGTACAATATTCACTCATCAATATTCTTTCTATAACATAAAAATTTCAGGTGATATGTCACAAATACAGGTAAAGTAGAACTCCCTCATAGCATTCACATTTATAACATTTTTATAGTTACTGTATTAAGCGGATAGTATCCACTCCATCTTCAATTTTTCTTAATAACATTCATAATCAAAATTTATAGGGGTGGGCAAAACTAGATATTTAATTTTGAAGTGAATTTATTAAAATATTAGCGAATTTGAATCAAATATCAAATCAAAGTGTTTTGTTGACAAGTATGCATTGCACCAATTATATATTTTTTTATAAATTTAATAAGTACATACATTTTTACAAGATAGGTGAAAGGCAGATAAAAAATAAATGTTTTCCACCGATTTGCAAATTATATATATATATATATATATATATATATATATATATATATATATATATATATATATATATATATATATATATATATATATATATATATATATATATATATATATATATATATATATATATATATATATATATATATATATATATATATATATATATATATATATATATATATATATATATATATATATATTCAACATGCATCATAGTTACCTGAAAGGAATAAGAGGTTTTTTTTGACAGAAAAGGAATATAACAAATAAGGGGTCGTCTTCAATCCAAAACCTCGGACCACACATACCATAAATGTGCGACACTGCTAGTTCAGAATTTAAGTTTGTGTTACATGTATAACATTAATACCGGCTTCTATTCCTAATTTTTTACTCAAGATGCAGTTAATCCTCCAAAAATTGGCACGCCATGAGACAGAAGATTTTGACAAATACTTTTCATGCTTAAATACCATGTCTCCTATGATTGGATTAATTTTTGTAGTGCTGAGACTGCACCTGTCAACTTTGACAAGGGTCCCCTTAGCTGATATCACCCAGAGAAATAAAATGCTTGAGTAGTAGTAGTAGTGGTAGTATTAGTAGTAGTGTTGGTAGTAGTAGTAGTCATAGTAGTAATGGTAGTAGTAGTAGTCATAGTAGTAGTGGTGGTAGTAGTAGTAATAGTAGTATTCGTAGTAGTGGTAGTAGTAGTAGTAGAAGTAGTAGTAGAAGTAGTGGTAGTAGTAGTCGTAGTAGTGGTAGTAATCGTAGTAGTGGTGGTAGTAGTATTAGTGGTAGTGGTGGTAGTAGTCGTAGTAGTAGTGGTAAAGGTAGTAGTAGCAGCGGTAGTAGTAGTAGTAGTGGTAGTAATCATAGTAGTGGTAGTAATCGTAGTAGTGGTAGTCGTAGTAGTAGTGGTAGTAATAGTAGTGGTGGTAGTAGTAGTCGTAGCAGTGGTAGTAGTAGTGGTAGTAATCGTAGTAGTAGTAGTGGTAGTAGTAGTCATAGTAGTATTAGTAAGAGTGGTTGTAGTAGTAGTCATAGTAGTATTAGTAGTGTGGTAGTAGTAGTGGTAGTAGTAGTGGTTGTAGTAGTGGTAGTAGTAGTAGTGGTGGTAGTAATAGTAGTAGTAGTGGTGGTAGTAGCAGTAGTGGTAGTAGTAGTTGTGGTGGTAGTAGTAGTGGTATTAGTAGTAGTGGTGGTATTAGTAGTTGTGGTGGTAGTAGTAGTGGTGGTATTAGTAGTAGTGGTGGTATTAGTAGTTGTGGTGGTAGTAGTAGTGGTGGTATTAGTAGTAGTGGTGGTATTAGTAGTTGTGGTGGTGGTAGTAGTAGTGGTGGTAGTAGCAGTAGTAGTAGTAGTCGTACCGGGAGTGGTAATAGTTGTGATAGTAGTAGTGGTCGTAGTAGTAGTAGCGGTAGTAGTAGTGGTGGTAGTGGTTGTAGTAGTGGTAGTAGTAGTAGTGGTGGTAGTAGTAGTGGTAGTAGTAGCGGTGGTAGTGGTAGTAGTAGTAGTAGTGGTGGTAGTAGTAGCGGTAGTAGTGGTGGTATAAGTAGTTGTGATAGTAGTAGTGGTGGTAGTAGTGGTGGTGGTAGTAGTAGTAGTGGTAATAGTGGTGGTGGTAGTAGTAGTAGTGGTAATAGTATTGGTGGTAGTAGTGGTGGTGGTAGTGGTAGTAGTAGTGGTGGTGGTAGTGGTAGTAGTAGTGGTGGTAGTATTAGTAGTAGTGTAATAGTAGTGGTTGTAGTATAGTCGTGGTAGCAGTCATAGTAGTAGTTGTGATAGTAGTAGTGGTAGTAGTAGTATAATAGTAGTGCGTAGTAGATAGTTGTAGTAGTATAGTAGTAGTGGTAGTAAGTAGTAGTCATAGTAGTAGTGAGTGGTAGTAGTAGTAGTGCATAGTTAGTATTATAGTAGTGTGATAGTAGTGGTGGTAGTAGTAGTAAGTAGTAGTGGTGGTAGTAGTAGTATAGTAGTAGTGGTGGTAGTAGTTCAGTAGTAGTATTGAGTGTAGTAGTGTGTAGTAGTAGTAGTAGTAGTAGTTATTAGTGGTGTAGTATATAGTATTAGTAGTAGTAGTTGTAGTAGTAGTAATGAAGTAGTAGTAGTCATAGTAAATTTAGTAGAAGTAGTAGTAGTGTAGTAGTAGTATGTGTTATAGTAGATAGTGGTAGTAGTAGTGGGTGGTAGTAGTAGTAGTGGTACTGTAGTAGTAGTCGTAGTAGTAGGTAGGTAAAGTAGTGGCACTGGTAGTAGTGGTAGTAGTTGTAGTCTAGTGGTCGTAGTAGTAGAAGTGATAGTGGTAGTAGTAATGCTGTGGTGTGAGTGAAGTAGTAGAAGTGTGGTAGTGGTAGAAGTAGTAGAAGTGTGTTAGAGGTAGAAGTAGAAGTGGTGGTAGTGGTAGTAGTAGTCGCAGAAGTAGTGTGGTATGCAGTCGTAGTAGTAGTGGTAGTAGTAGCGGTAGTGGTAGAAGTGGTACTGGTAGTAGTGGTAGTAGTAGCGTACTGTAGTAGTGTAGTCGTAGTGGTCGTAGTAGTAGTAGTCGTAGTAAAGTGGTAGTGATGTAAGTGGTAGTAGTAGTCATAGTAGTAAGTGGTAGTGGTGGTAGTAGTAGTAATAATAGTAGTAGTAGCACTGTAGGTAGTGGTAGTAGTAGCAGTGGTAGTAGTAGTAGCAGTGGTAGTAGTATTAGTTAGTGTAGTCGTAATAGTAGTGTAGTCGTAGTGGTAGTAGTGGTAGCAGTCGTAGTGGTAGCAGTCGTAGTAGTGGTGTAGTAGTGTGTAGTAGTAGAAGGGTAGTAGTAGTGTAGTAGTAGTAGTGTATGTAGTAGTGGTAGTAGTAGTTTAGTAGTAGTAATAGTAGTGTAGAAGTATCGGTAGTTGTGGTGTGGTAGTATAGTGGTAGTAAGTATTAGTGGTAGTAGTAGTGGTAGTTGTAGTAGTAGCAGTCGTAGTAGTAGTGGTAGTAGTAGCGGTAGTGGTAGTGATCGTAGTAGTGGTAGTATTGATTGTAGTAGTGGTAGTAGTATTAGTAGTAATAGTAGTATGTGTAGTAGAAGTAGTGTAGTAGTATTTGTAGTGAAAGTAGTAGTGTAGTAGACGTAGTGGTATAGTAGCAGAATCGGTGGTAGTAGAAGTGGTGTAATAGTGGTAGTAGTAGTAGTGGAAGTAGTGGTAGTAGTAGTGAAGTATTGGTAGTAGTAGTGGTGGTAGTGGTAGTAGTGTGGTGGTAGTAGGGTAGTAGTAGTGGTTGTAGTCGTAGTAGTGGTGGTAGTAATAGTGGTAGTAGTAGTCGTAGTAGTGTGGTAGTAGTAGTGGTATTAGTAGTTGTGGTGGTAGCAGTAGTGGTAGTGGTGGTATTAGTAGTTGTGGTGGTAGTAGTAGTGGTGGTATTAGTAGCTGTGTGGTAGTAGTAGTAGTAGTAGTAGTGGTATTAGTAGCTGGGGTGGTAGTAGTAGTAGTAGTGGTATTAGTAGTTGTGGTGGTAGTAGTAGTGGTGGTAGTAGTGTTGGTAGAGTGTAGTAGTCGTACCGGGTAGTGGTAGTAGTTGTGATAGTAGTCGTGTCGTAGTAGTAGCGGTAGGTAGTAGTAGGTGGTAGTAGTAGTATAGTAGGTGGTAGTAGTAGTAGCAGTGGTAGTAGTGGTGAATTAGTAGTTGTGATATTAGTAGTGTGGTAGTAATATTGGTGGTAGTGGTAGTAGTGGAGTAGTAGTCATAGTAGAAGTGGTGGTAGTATTTGTAGTAGTCGTAATAGTAGTGGTTGTAGTAGTAGTAGCAGTCATAGTAGTAGTGGTAGTATAGTAGTGGTAGTAGTAGTAGTGGTAGAAGTAGTAATAGTAGTAGTAGTGGCGGTAGTAGAAGTAGTCATAGTAGTATTAGTAGTAGTGGTGGTAGTAGTAGTCATAGTAGTAGTGTAGTAGTAGTCATATTAGTATTATTAGTAGGGGTGATAGTAGTAGTCATAGTAGTAGTGGTGGTAGTAGAAAGTCATAGTAGTAGTGGTCATATTAGTATTATTAGTAGTGGTGATAGTAGTAGTCATAGTAGTAGTCAGTAGTATTAGTAGTGGTGGTAGTAGTAATCATAGTAGTATTAGTAGTAGTCATAGTAGTATTAGTGGTAGTAGTCGTCATAGTAGTATTAGTGGTAGTAGTAGTAGTCATAGTAGTATTAGTGGTAGTAGTAGAAGTCATAGTAGTATTAGTGGTAGTAGTCATAGTAGTAGTAGTAATGGAAGTAGTAGTAGTCATAGTAGTATTAGTAGTCATAGTAGTAGTAGTCATAGTAGAAGTAGTAGTAGTGGTTGTAGTAGTCATAGTTGTATTAGTAGTAGTGGTAGTAGTAGTAGGAGTGGTAGTAGTAGCAGTAGTGGTACTGGTAGTAGTAGTCGTAGTAGTAGCGGTAGTGGTACTGGTAGTAGTGGCAGTAGTTGTAGTCGTAGTGGTCGTAGTAGTAGTGGTAGTAGTAATAGTTGTGGTGATAGTAGTGGTAGAAGTAGTAGAAGTGGTGGTAGTGGCAGTCGTAGTAGTAGTGGTAGTAGTAGTGGTAGTAGTAGCGGTAGTGGTAGTAGAAGTGGTACTGGTAGTAGTGGTAGTAGTTGTAGTCGTAGTGGTCGTAGTAGTGGTAGTAGAAGTGGTAGTGATATTAGAAGTGGTAGTAGTAGTCATAGTAGAAGTGGTAGTGGTAGTAGTGGTGGTAGTAGTAGTAGTGGTAGTAGCACTCATAGTGGTAGTGGTAGTAGTAGCAGTGGTAGTAGCACTCATAGTGGTAGTAGCACTCATAGTGGTAGTGGTAGTAGTAGCAGTGGTAGTAGCACTCATAGTGGTAGTGGTAGTAGTAGCAGTGGTAGTAGTATTAGTAGTGGTAGTCGTAGTAGTGGTAGTCGTAGTAGTAGTGGTAGTAGTCGTAGTGGTAGTAGTCGTAATAGTAGCAGTCGTAGTGGTAGTAGTTGTAGTAGTAGTGGTGGTAGTAGTGGTGGTAGTAGTAGAAGGGGTAGTAGTAGAAGTTGTATTAGTAGTGGTAGTAGTGGTGGTAGTAGTGGATGTAGTAGTAGTAGTAGTAGTGATAGTAATAGCATTAGAAGCGGTAGTGGTGGTAGTAGTAGTGGTTGTCGTAGTAGTAGTGGTGGTAGTAGATGTAGTGTTGGTAGCAGCTGTAGTGGTAGTAGTAATAGAGGTGGTAATAGTAGTTGTGGTTTTTGTAATAGTAGTAGTGGTAGAAGTAGTGGTGGTAGCAGTGGTAGTGATAGTAATCGCAGTAGTAGTGGTAGTAGTAGTGGTAGTAATCGTAGATGTAGTGGTGGTGGTAGTGGTAGTAATCGAAGTAGTAGTGGTAGAAGTAGTGGTGGTAGTACTCATAGTAGTAGTGGTAGTAGTAGAAGTAGTAGTAGTGGTAGTAAAAGTAGTAGTGGCAGTAGTAGTAGTCGTAGTAGTAGTAGAAGTAGTGGTGGTAGTGGTATTGGTAGTAGTAGTGGTGGTGGTAGTAGTGGTAGTAATCGTAGTAGTGGAGTAGAAATCGTAGTAGTAGTAGTGGTAGTAGTAATTGTAGTAGTGGTAGTAGAAATCGTAGTAGTAGTAGTGGTGGTATTAGTGGTAGTAGTAATAGTAGTAGTATTGGAAGTAGTAGTGGCATTGTTAGTGGTAGTAGTAGCGGTGGAAGTAGTAGTGGTAGTAGTATTAGTAGTGGTAGTGGTAATAGTAGTAATAGTAGTCGTAGTAGTGGTAGTAGTAAAGTTAGTAATCATAGTAGTAGTGGTAGTAGAAGTAGTTATAGTAGTAGTGGTAGTAGAAGTAGTTATAGCAGTAGTGGTGATAGTAATCATAGTAGTAGTGGTAGTATAAGTAGTGGTAGTAAAAGTAGTGGTAGTAGTAGTAGTGGTGGTGATGGAATTAGTGGTAGTAATCGTGGTAGTAGTGGGAGTATAAATTGTAGTGGGAGAAGAAATCGTAGTAGTAGTGGTTGTGGTAGTAGTCGTGGTAGTAGTAATAGTAGTATGGTAGTGGTATTGGAAGTTGTAGTAGTAGTGGTATTGTTAGTGGTAGTAGTAGTAGTAGTAGCGGTAGTAGTAGTAGTGGTGGTAGTGGTAGACATAGTAGTAGTGGTAGTATTAGTGGTGGTAGTGGTAGTCGTAGTAGTAGTGGTAAAAGTGATGTAGTAATAGTAGTAGTGTTAGTAGTAGTTGTAGAAGAGGTAGTAGTAGTGGTAGTAGTAGTGGTGGTAGTGGTAGTTGTAGAAGAGGTAGTAGTAGTGGTGTTGTGGTAGTAGTAGTAGTAGTAGCAGTAGTAGTAGTGGTAGCAGTAGTAGTAGTGGTGGTAGTAGTAGCAGTAGTATTAGTAGTGGTGGTAGTAGTAGCAGTAGCATTAGTAGTGGTGGCAGTAATAGTAGTGGTGGTAGTTGTAGTAGTAGTGGTGGTAGTCGTAGTAGTAGTGGTGGTAGTAGTGAGAGTAGTAGTGGTAGTAGTGGTGGTAGTGAGAGTAGTAGTGGTGGTAGTGAGAGTAGTAGTGGTGGTAGTGAGAGTAGTAGTGGTGGTAGTGGTAGTAGTGGTGGTAGTTGTGGTGGTGGTAGTAGTGGTGGTAGTGGTAGTAGTAGGTAGTAGTAGTGAGAGTAGTAGTAGGTAGTAGTAGTGTGGTAGTGGTGAGAGTAGTAGTGGTGGTAGTGGTAGTAGTGAGAGTAGTAGTGGTGGTAGTGGTAGTAGTGAGAGTAGTAGTGGTGGTAGTGAGAGTAGTAGTGGTGGTAGTGGTAGTAGTAGTGGTGGTAGTGGTAGTTGTGATAGTGGTAGTTTTAGTAGTGGTGGTAGTAGTAGTAGTGGTAGTAGTAGTGGTGGTAGTAGTGGTGGTGATAGTAGTAGTGGTGGTAGTGGTGGTAGTAGTGGTGGTAGTAGTGAGAGTAGTAGTGGTGGTAGTGAGAGTAGTAGTGGTGGTAGTGAGAGTAGTAGTGGTGGTAGTAGTAGTGGTGGTAGTGGTAGTAGTGGTGGTAGTAGTAGTGGTGGTAGTAGTAGTGGTGGTAGTGGTAGTAGTAGGTAGTAGTAGTGGTGGTAGTGGTAGTAGTGAGAGTAGTAGTGGTGGTAGTGAGAGTAGTAGTGGTGGTAGTGGTAGTAGTAGTGGTGGTAGTAGTAGTGGTGGTGGTAGTGGTAGTTGTGATAGTGGTAGTTTTAGTAGTGGTGGTAGTAGTAGTAGTGGTGGTAGTAGTGGTGATAGTAGTAGTGGTAGTAGTGGTGGTAGTGGTAGTAGTAGTGGTGGTAGTGGTAGTAGTAGTGGTGGTACTAGTAGTGGTGGTAGTGGTAATAGTATTGGTGGTAGTGGTAGTAGTGGTTATTAGTAGTGGTAGCAGTGGTAGTAGTAGCGGTGGTAATAATAGTAGTGATGGTAGTGGTAGTAGTAGTGGTGGTAGTGAGAGTAGTAGTGGTGGTAGTGGTAGTAGTAGTAATAGTGGTAGTAGTAGTAGTGGTAGTAGCAGTAGTGGTGGTAGTGAGAGTAGTAGTAGGGGCGAGTGTGTTCTAATTCACTAGGTGAATGACATGTTGATGGGATGGTCTAAAAATAGAGGTTGAGGATTAAGGGATAATCATTATCCCATTAATTTGCAAATTGCTGGAAAGGGAGAGGCGTTTTGTTTGGAAGTAAAATGGCTCACTTTACATAATATATGACGTACATTTTTTTTTCTTATATGACAAACTTTCAAATCTATTTGTGAACATGAGGAAAAATCAATTTTCTCGACAAAATTTGATTCATTAAAACATAATCACGTACGTAAATAGTCAATACAATACTTGTCATGAAACTACACTTGTATTTTATTAACAATTTTCCATTTTTTTATAATTACATTATTGACTAGTGAGATTTGAATAGCGGTATGTTCAATTTCACAATTTTCAGAGCAGTTAAGAACTTGCAATTTAATATCATATTTATCACACTGCAAAACTCTGTTGTACATGAGGAAAATAAACATATAATACAGATTAAAATGTGAGGTCCCGAATTAAGTTTGGAAACATAACGAAGTGTTTAGTAACATAAAATGATTTCCCCCAGATAATTCCATTTTGCTATATTGTGAGTAAAATTATATACTGAGAATTATTTTACACCTAATGTAGTTTGGACTAATTTGTGGGCATTCTGCTAAGATGAGTTTATGGTTTCATGTTTCACTAGCCATGTGTGTGGCAAAGGTGGGATAAAAATGTTGATATTATTAAGTGCATGTTTTCTTCTTTTGCTTTTTGGGCACATAATAATAAATAATTTAAGTTGCCCCAAAAATATTTTTTTGTTTCGAAGTTCGAAGCAAAAATTTAATTTCGAATACAAAGCCGAATATTAAAAATATTCTATTCAAATTCGAATTTTCGACGTTTCGCCCACCCCTAAAAATTTATAACCATACACAAAAAATAAAACTTTGACATGACATAGAGGATAACTTAACGAATTCTTTGAATAATGTAGGGTTAATAATACCTGTATTTTCCTATGTGAGATTGGCAATATTAAATAATTAGGTAATACTTGATTAAGGTTAGAGATGTGAAACTAATCATATAAGATAAATAAATTGGATTTCAAAAAACTGTGAAGATGTTCCCTATGCCTTGACTAGCTTTGTTTTTAAAAACTGACTCCGAAAATTATGTTGACGCATGCCACACTGCTGCGCAGCGCGCCTATGCACCCTACGGGCGACTGTGCCCCATAAACGAGCTAGGAAGAGCTCAGGGAAAGTCATAACAGTGGCAGACTACCATTCACATGCTGACAGAGTTGACTCCATGCATTGGACAACCTCCGACACAATTATAATTAACGCGTTTGATTATAAAATTTTACTGCCCACCCAGATTTAGACATGCGGTCGCCATCCCCTTGAACCAAGATTATTTTACCCGATGAGCCACTGCCCAGAGATAATGGAGAAGGAAGTTACAAGAGGCACCACAGGATTACGGTGTTCCTGCTGCCCGTGATGAAACACCCGCCGAGCCTCAAGTGGAGGTTGTAAACTTGTCACCGGCCTCGACTAGGGTGATAAGAATGTATGGCGCTGCCGCAACCCTACGATAACCAGACCCTACGGAGAAAGGCTATCATCCCCCGCACCCCCCCGAAGAGTCCTGAAGCACTGATATTGAACTATATATGGAGGTACAGGAACGCAGCTAGCCAGACTTCGCCGGCGCACCAGCCACATAGGTCAGCGAGCTCTCCCTGGTCTGGCCAAGACCTCCTCCTCTCCTGTAGCTTGCATAGGCTCTACCTCACCTACAGCCCAGGAAGACTTCTCCTGCACCATCCGACTGCAAGCTCCTACAAGATGCTCCAGAGGGTATCCTGATGTCCCAAACCTTGCATGCCTTTACCACATCACCACTTTTACTCAGCAATAGCAGGTCATCATGACGTCCCCTCTGGACAACAACCCCTCAGGAGGCAAATACTGTTAATTGCCTAAATCGTAAATAATTCTCAGACCAGAGTATTTATTTCAAGTTCTTGTACAGGCTCACCTTTGCCTGCGTAAAGTAATAACGTAATTATTCTTAGGATTAACTAGTGTGTACGATCAACCAGGATTCCCCATTGTTTTCACAGACGTGATAAACATTACGTCCAACCTTATAATCATTGACTAAATTATTTTTTAGTTATTCATCCCCTCACATTTTCGTAATTGAAGAGTTGTGTGTTATCTAAAATAAGAACCCCACTGCAGACTAAGTGTGAGCGTGCCAAATTCTACTGCAGACGGGGCCTGAAGGTGTTTAGTCCGAAACGGACATACCGAAGCTCCTGGGTGTCCAGTACTCCCTCGAATACCAGCAGCGGAGTATAAATTCTCTCCTGTACATCCCGCCGTCAGTGCCTCGGGCGTGTCTGAAGAAGACATACCCCCAGGACTTCATGTTAGCAGGAAGGGAGAAGGTTGGCCAAATTAATAGTAAGAGATGGAATTCCTAGCTGCAATAGGCGTAAAGAGCAGCGGGCTCTACAAAGACAACTTACCCTACAGATTGAGGTAGAGACTACTTGCGAGGATGCACCCCACTGGCAAATCCAGAGATCACCCCGCTTCCAGTCTCACCTAGCATCCTGCTCGATCACTCTTCTGAACTAGATACCTATCTGGGAATCTGCTGGCCATCCCCTTCCGCAACCGTATCCTCCCTTAGGAAAGGCAATTAGGATCAAGTTACCCCCACAACCTCTAAACCCCACAACTTCTAAACCTCATGTATCGTGCCGTTTCTGCTCCGTTAAATTTCATTCCTGGATGTAGACCGACGAGACCAAACTGGATCACACCAACACCACCCACTGAATCTCCAACCCCCATCATTGTTGAAACCTAGTTAGCATCAGCGGTTCCTACCGTGATAAGTAACCCGGGATAGCTGGTGTCCTGCTTATTGGCAACCCTATAGGTGAGTAAAGTAAGATTGCACTTCCTGGGCAGGATTCAATTACGGTTTGAATCCCCTCCACTCAGAAGTAATCTCTCTACCAGGCGGTACCCCTGTGAACCCACCATCAACACAGCAGAAGAATTATATACCGAACTCAGGAGGGCAATCAGCACTCTAGAAGCAACTAGCAAGAGATAAGTTAAAAGTGAACAAGCGTCAAAGTTATGGAGAAAAAGATGTAAATCCAAGACGGCAAGGATACTTTCCCCTTAAGCAACCTTTTCTTAGTCCAAAAACATGTTTTTTAATAGAAAATGACTCTGTTATAAAGTTTTCCTTTATAATAAGAACAGTACAGGCATTTCTTGGGTCACTTCAGAAATGTTGTACCAAGGTTAAACTGTAATACTTAAATTGAAAATATAACTTTATACATTTATCAGAGGGGCTAGTTTATTGTAAATTCTTTTATTCCTCCAACATTACAAAATCTTAAACATGAGCAATTAATATATTGCAATGTACATGCCAAAAGTTCTTGTAATACACGTTTTAATAAATACTGTATAGTAAAGAATGAGTCAAACTGTTACACAGCTGTACAGATGAAGGCAGTTAGTGTGAGTGCAGTACCATGAGCTGAGGATGGAGGGCACAGCGGACTCGAGACACGACCCTGCCGACCTTGAGTAGGCCTCGGGCCAGCCAGCCCAGGACGGGAGCTTCGCCCTCGAGCGACGCAGCCAACTCCAGGGCTTCTCCCAGTCCCTGTTCCCACCTGCAACACCACACATCATTTACATAATATTCTTAGTTTAATCAGACTTTGCACATTGCCTGTTCCGACCACAAAACAGACAAGGAATTGAAAAAACTATGCAACCAAAAAATAAAATATTTTTGACATGCATAACCTTGCAAACCATTCAAAAAATGTTATTAACATCAGCTGTATTTACTTCAATGTAAGATTACGTTTTTTTCCAATGTTCACTTCCGAAAATTTTGCATACTCTGAAAATTTTGGGGTCAATGTTTTTCCTTAAGCAACAGCACATGACTGTTGAATGTTTTTCGACTCATTTACTGGCAGTGATGTTCACAGGTCGTTTCACACCCGATGCAGGTAGATGTCGTCTCACAAACACATTAGTTGGGTTTCATAGCACCATTGCACGAAACAGCTGGTGGTTATGTCAAGGGTAGTCCACACTCGGTCGATACAGCATTTACAATATTTCGAACTCCCTAGTTTCCCGACTTTGATGGCTGAACACAATCATGCTACAAATAACATCACCAACATGGCCACCACCAAACTTGGATAAAACTGACTTGTCTCAACATCTGTGTTTCATGACATTACAAACCATTTTAAAGACACTGAATTTAGAAAAATTATAAGGATGGACAACGACAGTACACCTTCCTTAGATTTTAAAACATTTGACATGTATTCACTGTACATTGGATGATAATTTCCTGCTCAATTATATTTCCAAATAATTTGTGAAGAAATATATTTATCCTGCAAGTGAGTGGGACTGAGGGGATGATCAACATCATCAGGGTCACTAACACTCACAAAAAGTTAAATCAAAAACCAATTAAAAACCTTTACAGGAGGCAAAACTAGTCGCAAAAATAAACATAACAGAAAAGATGTACTCCCATTACACAATATTCACAGGTCATCAGGAACAGTAAAAGTCAGACGAGCATGGTCATACGTGCGACACTCCATCAGAATGTGCCGGACAGTTAAGGAAGCACCACAGTCGCCACACTCAGGAGGGGGTTCGCCATGACGGCCACTGTCATGACCCTTCTCACTGACTGACCCTTTACCTGTGTTTTGCCGGGAAGAGGAACGTTGCTCCTCGGCATCTGGCTCAGATGCTAGCTCTGGAAGATGTGTAGTGATGCAGGTGTCCGGTTGTCCAAGTTTTCTGGGGACTGGGATTGCCTGCAGATTGGGCTCTAACCAAGAGCAGGCAAAGCCCAGAGGTAGCTCTTTTCCTCGTAGGATACCCTCGACTACAGGGTGGGGTTTCCCAGGAAGCTTAATCAATGGCAGAAATAAAGACTGTGGGGGGCTGAGGGGTGAAGCCTCTCAGTATTGCAGGCAGTTTTAACTTTACCCTGCAAAGTTGAAGTACTGCTGAAGGCTGAAGTACTGCTGAAGGCTGAAATACTGCAGTAGAAAGGGGTAGGTCAACTGTACTACCTTCAGAGGCATGTAAAAACTTTTTCAACTTTCTTCATACACCTCCCTTCCGAGAGTATGGCATGAGGAAAGGAACTAAACAGCCCACAGAAGATAAGCCGGTGCCTAACTTCCCCACTGTGCACTTCTGAATATTCAGTCTTGTAAAGAGTAACAGCACCTTGTGTTCCCTTCGTCTGGCTCTTGCGAGTGGTGGACGGAATGTGGATAACTCAAGTTACTTTCGGACTGAATACCCCAGGTGTGGTATCCACAGGGGGTCGATCAGCCTAAGGTGATTCCAGCTCCTTTCCGGCTCCAGCAGAAGCAGTGGCAGGTAAGGAATATGTTCGAAATAACTAAACTCGTCACACATGGGAAGATCTTTCAAAGGTTTGATTCAAAAAGGGCGAAAAAACCACAAATAGACTATACCTCTTAAACTAATACAACTTGCTATAGAAGTTAATCCTAACGTGAACAGCCAGGTGAAGGCAACTTGGAGAAAAAGCTAATGGATGTGAAGGAGATTACTTCTGGCTAGAAAAATTTACTTGTTAAGTTAACACATTCAATAATGTCCAACAGGAGATGTTCTGCAGGAACTCGAGGGCAGACAGCTACCAGATGGATAGTTGTCGGCGTTGCAACACCGTCCGGTGGGCGAAGGGAGGTCCTGAAGTGACATTGACATTGCTATAGACTGTTCACAGTAAAATGAGCAGTTTTGAAAGACCTGCTTAAGATCTACATGTATGTACGTTGTGTAATTTTCCGTCTTATGAAAAATTTACATTGCTGTGGCCTCATAACTTCATTAGTTCGTCGGTCAAGTGAAACTGTAACATTATTAGAAAACTGAACATTTTTCAAATTTGCTCCTTTTTACACTTCGATGAATTAAAAAAAAAAAAACTTAAAGCGAAAGAAATAATATAAATTATAACGAATGGTTACCTAACACATTTTATTTGACGTTAAGATATGGAACTACTTTCTCTCCATCATTACCAACTTGACTGGGTGCATGTCACTCAGTGCACCAGTTAAAATATATACATGTAGGGGCAGTGACTTTTCTGTAAGGTTGATTCAAAAAGTGAGCAGTCTTTACTAGAGTTCTGGGTTCAACACCAGAAGAGTGGTAGGAGAGAACTACGTCTTCAGGAGCCTCTGGTTGGGGGTTCAGTCTCCCAGAAGCGGTGGAATCTGTGGTGCCTGCAGTGGTGGCTGGCTTCTGGTCGGTGATGTCATCTGCTGATGCAGACCCCAGCGTTTGCAAGCGGTGGGATCTGCAGACGTACCAGCAGTCACCCACCCCGATGGCTACCTCCAGCCCTTGCGAGCAGTGGAGGAGCAGAGACTTAAGATTTTGAGTCATGCCAGACGTAATATTTATCTCTCGTAGGCGCTCAGAAGTGAGGGATGTGGGGGATGATAGCTTTGCCCACAGGGGTTGAGAATTCTGGAGTGCTGAGGCAGTGCTATCATCGCTTATTTCGACTGCGGGCACAGGTCCTTCGCTAGAGGGAACGGTGGCTCAAACAGGCAGCAGAATCTTCGTCGGTGGGTGTTGGCATGACTACTTCTTGGCGAGTCTGGGAGAACAGTTCAAGCTAGGGTCATGCGTCTGTAGTCTCTCTCGTATGAACACTGCACTTAAAGATGGGGCGAAGTTGTTCTGTAGAGTGCGCACCCTAGATGTGGAAATGAGTCACGCATCAAGCATCACACACAGGGGTCATACTGCTAAAAGAGGGCATGTACAAAAAGGACAGACTCTGACTGAGGAGAACATGACCTAGCAGCATAAAACCAATCATTGGATGGTTGTACAAAAAAAACATTGTGGTGAAGGTGCAAAGAGTCTGAATGCATCTACACCCCATGTAAAAGAAGCAGAGGAAGTAGGGAGGAGATCCTCAATGCTGCCATACCTTGATACCATCTCTACTTCATAGTATTGAGTATTGCATGAGAATATCCTAAAGTATTGAATTTTAACACTGTGATTATGGTATCTAAAATGCATGTTTTTAACATGAAGCACAAAATCACACAATTCCTACAGTACTTACATACTTTGTTTCATCGCATAATTATTGCTGCCGAATAACAGTCACACAATAGTTTTTAAATACTGAAAAGTGGAAGCCCGTCTACTCCAACAGGGAGTAACAGGTGGGAGGGGAAGAACTGAAGCTGTACGTACCGTGATGAACTGTACCCCCTCCCTAAAGCAAAACAAGAAAGAGGGAAGGGTGCCGTGGCAGTAGCTAGGCAACGATCTCTCCTCTCGCAAGGCATGGAAGGGAATGCAGCAACATTGAGCCAGGCCATGATAAACTACAGCCGAGCGTACTCGAAAGAAGCCAACATCTGCAGATACAGAGTGAGAGAAATCGAGGATGCCACGTTAGTGGCTAGGCAACCACTTCCTCTCTTACCAGGCATGTAAGGGGAGTAAACGATATTGTGCCTGGCCATGATGAACTACAGCAGAAAGTTACACGAGGGTAGTTAACATTCACGGACCAAAAGAGAATGGGAGGAGGCCCCAGCGAGTTGCTAGGCAACCATCTCGCTGAGTGTGTAAGGAGAGGAAGAGAGGCTACACAATGTACAGAGTGCTAGACTAGATGAAAACAATAGCATTGGATGTCACTCAATTCACTTTCTATTATCCAACATTTTAGTACAAAAACATTACAATAATTTCCTTGAACTCACAAAACAAAATTATAAAATTTGCAAAATTGCAAAATAAGTGTGTACCAAGACATCATTTTCCTCAAAGTTTGATTACAGTTTTCACTGTAGAAACGAGATTCACTAGAATCGAAAGGGACAGCGTTGATGCTTTATTATTGGTTGACGACGTTGAGTTACATGCCATCCACCCTTTGTTTCAAGTGTAATGTGGGTTTTTACATAGTTTCAGTGTATAGTAATACAAGCAATTTTTTTAGTCCAATTATTTTGTGTTCACGTACGTAGTATTTTTCAAATACTGAAAGGCAGAGTAAAATTTGCACCTTTGTCCTATTGAATTCATGTACGTGTGATTAGTCTTATTAAAACAGTCATCAAATATAGAAAGGTAATAAAATTCTGTTCCAAAGTAGAGATATTTTGTTTTCATGTGCTTTTAAGAAAATTGACAACACACTGCAAAATTAATAGCTAAGTCAAGTTGTTCGAAAATAGCCAAAGGAAAATTTGTATCCAAGTCAAGATGTTCTCTCTTTATTTGTTACATTACCTGAAAAAAAAAAAAAAAAAATTAATTTGGTATAGAGAAAAGTATCAGTATTGAGTATTGTGAGAATGTTTTGGTATCGATACTGGGATACAAGATTGAGAAAATTTTACATCGACCCATCCCTAGTTAGCAGCCCATTCACGATCATCCAACATTTTGACTCACATCTTTATAACTTTTATTAATCAACTTCTATTCATCAGTGCAAACGAACATAAGGCACTTGCAATGGGGTTTGATTTGCAAACCACCACCAGCGAGACGTCCGAGAATGTTGTACCTACTAAAGCAGACGATGGACGTTCCACACCTGAAACAATTATTAACTGGTCGAGCCACCGAAGTTATGCGATGAGGTTCACCGAGTACAGCAGCATGCCGCCAGATGCCACTACTAGTACGAGCGCCAAGGCATGGATCTAGATCCTGCGCTGGTCACCGACGTCACTCTCACCGAGGATCTATGGCATGCACTTCACACCTGCGAATCCATCTCCAAGACAACCTCCTATGCCTGACGAAGTAGGGGCAAGCCGCCGAAGGAGTATAAATAGCGACACACTCCAGAGCTCATGACCAGTCTTCAAGTATTTGACATCTGCCTCCTACCTCGGTCCTTCATCGCGCACTCTGGGTGCTGAAGGACTAATCTTTCTCCTGAACTCTTCACCACGCTTCTTGTAGGGCTGAAGATTCCTCTCTTGCCTCTCTTGTCTACCGAAGAACCTAAGTAGTCAAGCTTATGTCTGCTGTAACACTTGGACACGTATCGATCCCTTCTGGTCGAGCAGAATAGTGCACGGGAAAGTTAAGTCAGCTAACAGCTATTTGAAATACTGTCTTTCTGTTAGCTTTACGCAGGTAACTTCCACCAGCTCCTCGTAGGGTGTTTACCTTCTGCAAGACCTAGGGGATAGGAGGTAGTACCTTCACCATCCTCGTTTATTTCTGTAAAAGGAACAAACATTGATTAACTTACTTTCAAATAACACTTCCATACCCTAGTACCCACCCCAAGGTGTCTACCAAACCAGGCTTTTGAAATTCCTGGCTTTTTCCAGGTTTTCATGGCTTTTCCCTGGTTTTTCCAGGTTCTTGTGTTACAAGTCCATTGTCAATAAAATGTCCAATAACATAGGAAAATTAACACTCCTTTACTGTATGTATACTTTGCACTGTATTAATTTATGGTTTTAAACAATACCACCATATAAATAACCTCTCCTTCCTCCGAAACAAGATAAAATAAGACATAGTTTGGAAGGTTTACACAATAGTTAGAGAGACAAACAAAACCTAATATTATAAATCATATTACTACAGTAAAATTATAACATACAACATAAACAAACCACAAAAAAAATCCTCTATTTCAAAACATGTGCAGCAACTTATATCCGAGGCTATATACTCTACTTCATATAACTTCAGTAAATTTTGACAGTTCTCGAAAAGTGCGGCCACCATGTACCCCTCCACCACAGCTATTCTGTCGATGAAGAAAACTATCGTTGTAAACAAACTATAAATTCAATGGCATGTATTGAAAGACCGACAACTTCTGTCCAGTACTTAGGCTACTACAGCTGGTTGCCATTCCCAACTGTTTTGTTTTTGTTATGATCACATAATGCACTAGTTAGGGTAGTTATATTTTATTGGTGGGGTGGGAAATGAAAGTTTAACATATTTTGTGAGAAGTGATTTTTTTGTGGTTCTTCTTATTAGAGAGTGGGTGGAGATTGGAACATGCATTGTTTTGATGATACAGTGGAAAATTTTGTTTGTATGGAAAGCATTCAATTTACTATAACAAAACAGTTTTCACTTCATCGAAAGAACTAAATGCGATAAATGTGTCGCTGTTCGTACCAATACGAGAAATGCTCAACAGATAAATATCATTGCATTTTTTATATAATGAACAACACTAAATGGGTGCTTATTTAGGCCACGTACATTTGAAAACATCCCGCAAGAACAAAACGCAATAATTACGTCACTGGTAACACCAATGTACGAAATGCACAATATAAACATGTTCAGCTTATTTAACTTTTACATCAAAATCGTTAAGAGATTCAATCAAATAAATGTCCAAATACATTTCAAATATTCTAACAAAAATTTAAGAGAACATTACTTACAAAACATACAAACTTACTATTCACTTCATAATTCCTCAACACATGGTGAACTTTGGATGGTTAATTTTCTTAAAATCACTTGTCAGCTACTGATACGAAATAATTCATTTGCTGACTTATGTTATTAACAAACCACTTGAACTATTTCTTGAAACCAATAAATTAACACTTCACAACGTATATAATTTTCGCTCGCGCTTCGCGATGGTCACAGAAAAATGGCGGACCATAGCACACAACAAACAATTTTACAAAGCGGCAGACACTTGTCAATAATTCATTTCACTGAGGGGACTTCTAAAAAGGCAACTACGACATACTACACTTAATGAAATACATAAATACAAAAATAATTAACTACATATATAATATTCTGACATCACCAGCAAGGAATTCTCGCATATAGATAAATTATGACGGAAAAGAGCACAATGGCAACGGCTTACACCGGGCGGGTGGAGACCATAGACAACAGACTCAAAGGAGATTGGTGAAGACCTTTCACATAATCGTGATGTTTGCATGCTCTACCATAATATTTCTAAAGCCCTTGCTCTATGACTCAGAAAAATTGAGTGTTAGTATATAAGCATAATTTTAACCATACATGTTGTAATTATCATCAATTTTCCACATTATAATTTTTCATCCCATGTACAACCCCGAATATAAGGCGACCTGCAGTTTTAGGGGCCCAGACAAATGTAAAACACTATTTTGGAAGAAATTAATAAGAAAATATATTAGGCCTTCTTGGGCGATAAGTAAGCAATTTAGTGTGTGACGGATATTTCGTTCCTGTGTTAATATTTAAATGACACTATACCTCTCCACTCAGTCTGCTGCCAGAGATCCGAGAGTGAACATCGTTCTCCGAAAATAGATCCCATGTTCACATACCACTCCAAAAATATAAATAAAAGTTTTTTTCCTTCCAAAGACCGTATTAATTTATCGGATTAGTCATTAATTCATCAATTAATCCGCTCCATCAACGTGTCATTCACCTAGTGGTCCAGAACCCGTCCGTCCCTACTACTATCACCGGAACAAAACGACAAGTCGCTGGCGCGTCACAGCAGCCAGTCTGTCTGACCTTCTCAAGGGCACGCGGGCACCCGCAAGTGCAGTGCAGTCAGTTCAGTTTTTGGCCAGGAACTAATGTTCGCGCAGCCACACGTCTAGCGTGTGAAAATAAGGCGACTGCAGATTTTCGCGTCTCTTGTTCGTGTAAAAACGGTCGCCTTGTATTTAGACCAATACGGTATTTTATTTTACAATCATCGCTAAGAGCGCCAACAGAATAACACGTAGCCTACACTTGTTCTTATGTTAGGCAATAACTTCCCCTCTCGAACGCATGTAAGGGGAGGAAGATGCGCGTCTGACATAATTCAGAGGGGGGGGGGGAGGATGCTATATTGCCACAGTTCTTACTAGGTAACCACTTCCCCTCTCGGTAGTCACCAGGCGTGTAAGGGGAGGTACCAACTACCAAGCCAGACTTACCCCACATCTCACCACGATGCAGACGTGTTGGGGAAATAGACGCAGTGCTCGTTGCCGTGCCGTGTCTGATGGCAATAATCGCCCATTTTGACAACCTATATGTTGAACAAAACTCCCGGAACCACTAAAATATGTCAGGCATTTTCCATGTTTATTCCTGGCTGTAACAAACTCCCGGCGATTTTCCGGTTAGTTGACACCCTGCTGATCCCCCACAGACATCAGACCTAAATGGGGGGCGGCAGGAGACGGGGGTTTTATTCTTCCCGTAAGAACACCTCACACCACCTACAAAACAACCTTGGATGGCCACCCATTTACTGCACTAGTGTGGTGAACGGTAGAGCCCAGACACTAGGATACTGTGTTGGACCGCCAATTTGGGGTTGGCCCTTCTCATTGCGCACTGGTGGTGCCGAGAGGGGTACTTCCTCAGGTCTGGGGGATCAGCACCTCTGGGACTCTCACTGCACCAGAGTTGGAAGGCCACCCATTCTCTGCACCTAGTGTAGTGAATGGTAGAACCACCACACTAAGGACACATTCCTGGTAGGATCTGCTTGTCAGCATTTCTCATTGCACAGTGGTGGTGCAGAGAGGGGTAGCTCTCTGGGTCTCGGGGGGGACCAACCCTACTGGGAACTCACCGTGTTGGGACCATTGTTAACGTTATGCAGCTCGACTAACTCCTCAACAAAGTGCTGGAGTTTGAGTGAGATATGGCGTGGTTAGCAGCCCCAGCACCCACACCGCCTACATGCTTACACGTCGACAGCCCCACTCCGACGAGGTCTGATCCTAGATATTCCTCCTAATGTCATTTATCCACAGAGGTGATATTCGAAAAAGTGTGAAACGGGCAAGGGCTGCTTCTAAATCTTCCCGGGGGCTTAAATCCCTTCCTGACTGGTTCGAGCTACTTGGTCCATGAGAGCAAGCTGCAGTACTCCATCAGCTCATCATTCCAGTTCCACCAGCCGCCATACTAGCTATCTTGGAGCTGCCAACCAAGACAGCCGAAGGGTACCATCCGGTAGTTCAAGCCTTTTTCTACGGCACTGACAGTATCCAGCGAAGGAACACCCCCTCTCTCTGTGGGGCACCTGGCTTGCCCAGCACCTTGTCTGACCATGTACCAAATACCACACTAGTGGATAGCAAATGTACCACAGAAACGACTCCTAGTACATCTCACAATGAATCCACATCAATTCACCCACAGGGGTCACGCTGCCCAGATATACTGGCACAAACAAACCCACACACCTGCCAAGTGATCCTAGCTGGACCAGACTTTGATCCCAGTTGAAAGTCAACGAGGCCAGTTTTTGTACATGGGCAGAGCACCCGTCCAGCACAAGAGACTAAGTCACATGCCACAAGGACGCGCCAAGCCTAGCGTCTGGCCAAAATCACTTTGGACCAGTGATGGAACCAATCGTTCCATTTACGTATAGCCCCTTGCTATCGGAACTTTTTTTTACCTGCATCACCGGACTTGACAGCACCCAAGGGAGGGAAACAGAAGAGAAACGCACTGTGATGAAAGGGGTCACATGCATGCAATCAAGAATAACTAACAACTACTGCATTTTCCAGGCAAAGGATGTACTTATTCCACCAAGGGCGGTGTTCGCAGTTAGTTGCTTGTCAAGTGGGTTGAAGAATATTCACGCGTCAATATTCAAAATATTCACGTCACTTACAGTGAGATTCCAGGGACTGAATATGACTCCAAGAGAGTATACAATCAAACAAGAGACATAAAAATGTTGACAGTGTTGGAAACTATAAAAAAAAAAGCTATACAAAAGTACCCAGAGAAGGAGTGAGTGAGTGAGTGGTATTGTGGGGGCGCTCGACAGCGAGGTCATTAGTGCCAACAGTACAGTAAAATGGTGTAAAAACCTCCACAGGAGGCAAAATAAATGTCAGGTAAAAATGGGTAAAACCTCCACAGGAGGAAACAACAAAACGTTAAAAAAGGTAAAAACCTCAACATGGACAAGAGGACAGTCACAAAAACAACAAACAAAACAGGATAATATATTCCAGAGGAGCCAAAACACAAGAAAACAAGAACAAATCACAGCACATTAAAAAGACCCACAGCACGTAAAAATGGGAACACGCTGTTCAGACATACCTTCACCACACAGCATTCACCGAAGGTCATCATGAAGATTAAAAGTGTGACAAGCCTGGCCATACCACCAACGCTCCAACAAAATGAGCCGCACAGGCAAGGGAGTGCTGCAGGCAGCACACTCAGGAAGGGGGTTCAAAACAAAGCAGGTACATGTGTATCAGACAAGTGTGACCGATGCGAAGGCGAGAAAGCACTACATCTTCCCTGCAGGTATACGAAACAGGACAACCACAACAAGGCAAGTCTGAGATAGCCTGTAACTTGTTGGACAGAGGGAGAGAAGTCCATTCACGCTGCCAAGTATGCTAAACCAGGACACAGACTGCATGCAGCACATCGCACACAGGGATACGATGATCACAGGGTGGAAGGCTGCATGCCTCCTTAGCCGCCATATCCGCTGCTTCGTTGCCAGGGATGCCCACATGCCCTGGAACCCACAGGAAGACAACGCAAATACCAATCAGCACAACCCAAACCAGTTTCTCCCGGATCATGGGAACAAGCGGATGAGTTGTGGAGCCAGATCTAATTGCTGTCAAGGCACTCATCGAATCAACACAAGGCATTAATGTTGAAATACCGATAAAACACAGAGCCTTGAAAATAGCTAAAAAAAACTCTGCCGTTAAAATACTGCAAGATGGATGATGTCCAAAAAGATACTGAGAAGCACCAATGATGAAGGCGCACCCAGTGATATCCGATTTGGAACCATCCGTAAAACAGCAAATAAAACCACAACACAAGAGACACAAACTCAACAAATAGGTCCCTATAAACAAAAGGAGGAGTGGTCAGCTTAGCAAATTCCGCTACGTCAAGGCACACCTCAATCTGCATCGTCAGCCACTGCTGTTCACAGCGAGGCAAAGGCAACACACACAGGGGCATATCATACCTTTTCAGGGTGTGCGCAAACCGGACAGATGCCGGCTGAGGAGAATCTGGCTTAGTGGAGTACAACCGTTCGTTGGGCGGATGGAGAAAGGTAGTGTGGTGAAGGTGCGAAGAGTCTGACCGCACCTGCACACCATAGGAAAGCAAAATTCGGTCCCGCCTGTAATGGCGGGGAGGTTCACCAGCCACAGCACAAAGGCTGACAACCAGGCTTGTGTGAAAAGCCTCAGTTGCAATGTGTATACACTTGGTGAACACTTGATAATGAGTTGAGAACAGATGGCCGAGCAGAATAAACGACACCACCATAGTCGAGTTTGCTACAGACCAGGGCATGATACAGCCGAAGAAGGGTGACTATGTCAGCACCCCAGTCACGACCACTCAAGAGTTTTCAACAAATTAAAGTCCCTAACACAGTGAGACTTCAGGGACTGAATATGACTCCTCCATGTGAGTTTACTATCAAACAAAAGGCAGAGAAACTGGACGGTAAGACAGACAAGCGAAACAGAGCCATACACAAGCACCTCGAGAGAACGCAATACAGTAAAAGCCTGACATAAAGCGGCTGTTGGGGGACATACCTCACACCCACGTTATAGCTTTCTGTGCTATTCTGTGAGTGACCAAGTACAGTAGTAAAAAAAGCCAGTGTTCTAATGTGGCATGGCACCTATATGTCAAACATGGAGCAAGTGTTGTTATTTACTGCAGTAACTCGTCAAACGTATAGCCCCTTGCTATCGGAACTTTTTTTTACCTGCATCACCGGACTTGACAGCACCCAAGGGAGGGAAACAGAAGAGAAACGCACTGTGATGAAAGGGGTCACATGCATGCAATCAAGAATAACTAACAACTACTGCATTTTCCAGGCAAAGGATGTACTTATTCCACCAAGGGCGGTGTTCGCAGTTAGTTGCTTGTCAAGTGGGTTGAAGAAGAGGGTTCACCTCCCCCTTCTGCTGGGCCTGGTTGGTAGGAAGTGCGAATGAGAAAAGAATGCTCACGTCCAAAGGTCGAATGCACGCTTGCACTACAGATGGGATCTATCAGTGCCTCACGCATTGTGAAACATGTCGCTTGTTTGATTTGCATTTTACAAAGGAAAACTAAAACAAAAAAAAGCTATTTGTGGCATGCAAAGAAAGACTGCTTTTCTGCATTAGCCTTGTCTACAATAGCTCGTCCGCTCTGAATTTTTATTTCCCGAAAATTGGAATAGACACCTTATAGCCCGTATATATACATTATAATCAAAGTGTCTGCGTCATAATTGTAATGATTACGGAGAGCTACACCCCGTAAGAAATTAATTATAGCTCTGTAAAAGACTTCGAAGAATGAATTTTGCGGCGCGCCTCAAATTTTGGAATTTTTTTTTGAAAATAGGAAGACATACTGCATAGCCGGCATATATACATTATAATCAAAGTGTCTACATCATAATTATAATGATTACATAGAGCTATACCCCGTAGGAGATTGACGAGCGTGCTTGCTGTTGTCGCTTGTGCCTAGATCGTCGGGGCTGGGAAACTGTCCATTGATCACTACAAGATTATTCTGGCGGGTGGCTGCTGTTACAGGACCAGTTCAATTCATAACAGCAGCCCGGTATTGGGAAAACATACTGATTCATGCGATTCATGTAAATGTGTTGAATTTCTATGAAATTTAGGCGGCATGTTGGCCTCTGCACTGGTACGATGAGGCCCGGCAATGTTTATGAAATATAAAAATTGAGTGCGGTCTATTTGAAATATTAATTATCCTGAATTTTTAATCAAATACTTCTGACTTGGCATATACACGCACACAGCCATACTCGCCAATATGGTAATATAAGAACACATTTGATTTGCACATATGGAAAACCATACAATATTGGCTGTAACGAATCAGTAAAATAGATCTGGGCACCTCATCCATCAATGTCCCTGACTCACGACCACCCGCAGACAGACCACAGGCTTACCTGACTGCACACTTCCCACTTGTTTATTTATTCAGGCCGGGGGACATAAATTGCCCCGTGGTATAACCGAATCCACGGTATACCGGGCTTCCACTGTATGCCACGTTTTCTACAGAAATGGACCACCTGTGTCTTCTTGGCGGTGGAAAAATGGAAGCCTCTCTGTCCAATCGCAAAGGTGGTGGATGGCAAGCTGCACCTGACGTTCTACCATGCTCAGAGATGCAGCGCGACAGACGATAGCAAAGTCATCAACATACAGCGCACATACCACAGGTGGTTGAAATGACAGATACAATGTCATTAATGGCAATAGCAAACAGGGTAACACTTATTATGTTACCCTGTGGCACACCGTTCTCTTGAACAAACTCCCACAAAAATGAAGCACCATTGGGAACCCTGAAGGTATGGAAGTGCATAAATTTCTGTATGAAACCAGGGAGATGTCCATGAAAACTCCAAATGGACAGCTGTCTCAAGATACCATGTCACCATGTTCTGTCGTATGCCTTCTCCAAATCAAAGAAAACAGAAAGGAGGTGCTGCCCTCACAAAAAGGCAGTCTGTATGGCTTCCTCCAAGCTGACCAAATTATCCACCGCAGAACGATTTTGGCGGAAACCACACTGGATAGGTGATAATAGCTGGCAGGTCTCAAGGCAGTATACCAGACGTGCATTAACCATACACTCCACGTTCTTACAAATGCAGCTGGTGAGGGAAATAGGTTGATAGCTGGAAACTCCCCATTCAACTTTCCCTGGTTTCAAAATGGACACAAGGGTTGACTTGCACCAACTCTAGGGGAAAACACCGGAGGTTCAAATAGTATTAAAAATTCTGAGCAGAAATAATTTCCAGTCAAGCGGGAGGTGTTGTAACATAGCATAATGGATATTGTCGGGGTCAACAGATGTATTCTTCGAGCATAACAAAGACTGATCCAACTCGAGAAGGATAAAAGGCTGGTTGCAGCCCTCCTGACCCGAGCCACTAAAGTGGACACCCACCATCTCGCATGACTCCTTGATGGCTCGTAATGAGGGCATGTAATGTGCACTGCTTGAAACATGTGCAATATACTGACCCAATGCATCTGCTATGTCTGTCTCCTCGGTAACAATAGCATTGTTGATCCGAAGGAAGGAAACCTGTGTAACGAGAGATTGTCTGCACAGCTTCCGAACATTGTCCCATATACTGTATACCCATGTACCGTGAGCGACGAAATAAGTCTCTCCTGGATTTCCGCTGGCTGTCCTTGATGACACGTCGGGCACGAGCCCGTTAGATGCGAAAGAACACCAGGTTAGCTTGAGTAGGGTGAGCACTAAAGTGTCTTGAGTGCACGTTGAGTATGGGCAGCATCCCTGTATTTGCCACTCCACCAAGGAACACGCCTACGATCACAAGGTGAAGATTGCGGGATAGAAACCTCCCCAGCTGACACGACAATAGAGTTGAAGAGTTCCACTGCCAGATTAACGTCGAGAGGAACCTCAACAGGGAATTGGAGGGAACGCTGGAAATGTGCCCAGTCTGCTTTCTTCAGCATCCAGCGAGGTGGTTTGGGTGGGGCTGCCAACGAAACGTGATCTAACAAGATTGGAAAATGGTCACTTCCACAGAGATCTGGATATACAGAATAATCAAAGTAGGTGACCAAAGCTGAGCTACAAAAGGAAAGGTCAATGCAGGATGAAGTGCCAGTATAGATGGTGAAGCGTGTAGGAGTACCAGTGTTCAACAGGGCAACATGTGAACTGGTGAGCCACGCCTCTACCACACGACCTCAGCCGTCGCTATGGTCTGAACCCCATATCTGATTGTGAGCATTGAAGACGCCAACGATCAGAAATGGAGGTGGGAGATGAGATGTAAGGACCTCCAAATTAGCCGTCCGTACACGCTGGTGGGGAGGTACATATACACTACAAAGAGTGATGAACATACCGAGGAAAACCCTGACTGCCACTACCTGTAAAGCAGTGTGAAGGGCAACAGCTTCATGGTAGACAGAATCCCTCACCCTGAAACAGACACCTCCACAAGCACGGTCCACCAACACGTTATCCTGGTGGTAGAACGTGTGACCTCGAAGGGAGGTCGTATTGATAAGACTAATGTGCGTTTACTGAAGGAAAATGACTGTAGGTGTGAGGGACACTAAGAGCTATTTCAGTTCTTTGTGATTATTGTAATATCCTCGGCAGTTCCACTGTATGAGGGACATAAGTTATGGAAAGAAAGTGTTCGGAAACAACTACTTCAATTTCCCTCTATGTCTGTTTATCACTGGCTTAAAGCCCTCTGAGTCTTCATCAGTGTTGGGAGAATCAACATCAACCACCATCTCGGACTCTGGCTCCAAGGAGACAGGACGGCAAGTGGGTGAGTTGATGAGTTCCTCCGAACCATAGTTGCTCGCAGAAAGAGGCACAAGAGATGTAGTCTTTAGCTTGGCTATTCTTTTCCCAGAATTCTCCTGACAAGATTTGTTAAGAACAGAAGGTTTGAAAATCTTAATTTCAGCTGGCCTACACTGCATACCAACAGACACGTACTACGGATCGTCTGGACTACCTGTAGCTTCAGTGTACTCGCAGACAAATCAGTCTGGGTAGCCACGTCGACTGTCTGTGTACACGCATCCTTAACTGCTGGTCGAGCATTAACAATAACACTGTAAGGCACAGAAGGCTTCGGCCCCTGGAGAGCATGGAAATGTTTCCGACCCTCAATAAAGGAAACCTTGTCTGTGGCCCGAATCCGTTGAACAGCTTGTTCCTCCTGGTACACAGAGCACTCCTTCGACAAGACTGGATGGCCTTTGCCGTAGTTCACACACTTCAGTGGCTTGTTGCACTGAGTATCTGGATGCGATGGATCAGCACACTTCGGACAAGCTGGTGTATTCCGACATTTTGCAGAGGAATGACCAAACAGTTGACAATTGTAGCAACGTAGAGGAGCAGGAATAAACTGCTTAACATGCACATTCAAGTATCCTACTTTGATAACAGAGGGAAGGTCACGCACACCAAAAGTTAAGATGAGAGTAGCTTTAGGGGATTTTACACCATCAGTAGTCTTCAGCACACTACGAATATCTGTGACATACTGGGTTTGCAGCTCATTATCGAATCTCCTGTTCCCGGATGTCAATTAAGTCAGGACACCAAATAACACCCTTGCTGGAGTTGAGGGACACATGGGACTTGACCTCAACGGGGAACTTTGCAGTTGCCCCATTGAAAGTCTTCATCGCTAAGAGTCCCCGCAGCTGGACAGCATTCGACGTCTCCACCAGGAGCTTGCGCCTTTCGCTGATCTTCTTGCAGTCAGCAACAGGACCATCAGCTGATCCATTAATTACTTTCTGTAGTTTGAAAGGAGACACCTTTTCAAACGTTTGCCCTTCGATACCGCAGACAACCAAAAAATGTAGCGTAGGTAATTCCACCGTAATAGTATCATTGAAAACCGAACCATAATCTGAATCACTCAGTGTCATCGTGGTGCCGTTTCATGTGGCTGTTGAGGGTTCCACCCATTTTGGGAGTGCTATTTGAAGCCATGGCGAGGGCCCCCCATACTGCGACTCGTGAGGCTCAGCCTGCCGTTCAGGGGGGGGGGGGGAGGGGGGAGAAAAGAAGCCAGCAGTTAAAACACCTCACGGGCTGTGTCGTTAGGTAGGAGGGGGACCAACCTTCCACATACCTAAGTAGTACATAGGAACAGCTACCATTCGCCGCTATTCACTGCAAATTACTGCCCCAATAGCACACTGAAGTGTGTACACCAGGGCAAACCAGGGGAAAATCATACATCCTGAGCGAGGTCAGTTTTATTCCCCTACCTGGGAAAACATCCCAGGCTCCCCATTACAGAGAATACCCTTGGGTGCCAGTTCAAGGGACTTGTGGTTGATTACACCGGCCTCCTCCGTACAGTGGTAACACGTCTTCCAGGCAGGTTTGGGCACATGGGCTAGTCGGCCATGACACCCCGTCTGCCAAGAAGGCACCAATTGGTGCTACATAGGTGTACATGTACGTGGATTTGGGCTCCGCACCTAGAATTGCCTGTTGGACCAGTGAGAAGGGTTCACTAAACCATCACTAACAAATGGTCACACAATTTGGAGGCAGCTCTCATTTGTGAGGACAAGACCCTCATTAGGAAGGACATCGCCCCCTGGCTTGAGACGATGCTGTAGAGAAGGAAAAAGCGACGAGAACTGGTTAGATAAAAAGAGAAAGGATTATAAAGAGGTGACGAAGAAAGAAGCACGAGATGATGGTCCGAACAAATTGCAGATCCCGACCGCGTCCCGATTAGTCGCCTCTTATGACAAGTATGGGGTGACTGTGGTGGTATTCTAAAACCCCGCCACCACACGGGGCAGAGAGAACGAAAGATGCCAAGTTTCCTACAAGTCTGTCTTGGCTGTGAAAAAGTGGAAAACACGGCTGCCCACCTAATTGCCAAGGCGGTGGAAGGCCAACTGGATCTGACGTTCTGACAAGCTGAGAGATGCAGCACAGGAGAAAATGGTGAAGTCATCTACATACAGCGCACATTTCACAGGTGGCTGAACGACTGACATAATGTCATTGATAGCTATGGCCAACAGAGAAACTAAAATGCTTCCTTGTTATAGTGGTTTGCTATAGTAAATTCAGTATTTTTTATTTTTTATGCATATTAACCTGCAATATTTGTTTTTGGAAACACTTATATTTTGTTTACTAACATTTTAATGTAATAATAATTTCAGCCCCTATAGTTTATTTTTCAGTAATTTCAGTCCCTAAACATTTATTTTGTAATCCACCCATCCATTTTAAATACTTTTTATTGATTCTGTGATATTACCCAAAAATCTTAAATAGTAAATTTATATAAAGTTTTCGTTTTCCTATATAAATTTTTAATTTTTAAAGCGCAATTAAGTTTTTTGTCATTTTTGTTTTAATTTTCTCATTATTTTCTTTTTCGTTTCACCATAAGTAGGTTTTACATTTTTGGCTAGAAATAGTGATAGTTGCGGAAGTAGTTAACTTCTGGGAGGGACCTTCGAATTTGTGGCTGAAGTATTTTCGCTGGAATTTTGATCGGTGAAATCCTCTGCGCCTTCCTAAGATTAGGGATTAGATTTGGTCCAAGAAGTTAAAGTTTAGGGGCTAGAATCCGGTCATGGAAGAAGAGGGCAGAGGTTCCGAAGCCAAAAGGTGAGTTGTAGTGACGCGGCACCTCTTAGCACCAGGCACCATGATGTGTGTATGTGAACACATCTCTGCAACCAGGTAATGCCAAAGTAAAAACTCTGCAAATACTAAGTTCTCTGAGGAATTGGACATATGAATTTAACAGTAGATATGGCAAACCAGAGGTCCAACGCTCTAATGTTTGAGCTAGTATTGGAGCGGAATAATTACTGAACCCTGAGAACCTGAACTAAATTGCAATCCTGTGAGAAGCAAAAGTAACAAATTTTAGTAGGAGATAACTTGAATTTTCATAATTTAAATTTCTGGAAACTTTACTTTAGTGGGGCTCTAGAAGTATCTTAGCGTATTCAGTTACGCGAGGAAAGTTTTAATAAAAATCAACTGATGTATTTTACCAACCCTACGTAAATAAAGCAGCAGTAATTTAGTATTTGTAATTGATTTTCTTTTCTTAAATAGTGGTGACTTCAAGTAATCATACTCCTACTTGCTGTGATTTTTAATTTTCTTTGTTCTACACAACTTTCACGCATTTCTTTAAGTCAGCACATAATATTTAATACAAGTCAGAATTGTACAAATAATAATTGGTGAAATAAAATATTGCAGCTACATTTATTGATTTTGTTTTCTTCCATATAGCGCATAATTTTCATACCATCTTACTTAAAATTGAAGTTTCATTTTGTTTTGTATGCAAAATAAAGTATTTATTTTTCCTCATTCTTGTTGGTATAAGTGGAAGGGTACCTGTGCGTTCTGTCAAGCCGAGCTCGCCGAGGACCCGGAGAGACTGTTTCGCAAATGGTAAAAATGGTTACCTCCAAGACGAATGAAAGGGAAGTAAATAAGTACATATCTCTACCTACATCTCCTTCTCACAGTAACACACAAATTAAGTACTGTATTTCGATGTGTATAAGCCGCACATTTTTACAAAAAAATTACTACAATGACAAAGACTACAAGATATTGATATAAAATATTTTTTGAAAAATTTTTCCCCAAAACATGTTTAGAAATTTGTCAACATACAGTACATTTTAATGTTTCAATTCTTAAAGGCAGGAAGAAAGGGAAGGGAAAGAATTGATATTTAAAAAATAAAATAAAATACTTCTGCAGTTATTTGTTTGCTTGCAATTCATAAACAAATTCATCCCGCACATGTAAAATGTAAACATGTGGGAGCTCATCCATAGATGTCGTACATGAGAAAATAATGTCTTTACTGTACAAGAGAAAGATATCTTATGTAGTTTTCATGCCTGCCGTGGCTCTACAAGTGCACATTGATAAGATGCCATTTTTTTGTGTAACATGTTGCCATGGTTTTGCTTTCTCAAGTCACGTTACCCTCCGTGGAATAGTAATCACGCAATATATATTCATTATCATTGCAACATAACACTAATTTTCTGTAACAAATGTTTTGTAGGGGAGAAATTTAGTTGGAATTTACTATGTTTGTACGGAATAGTGACTTAACAATATTTACAGGCATTCAAAAATTCAGTGTAGCCTATACTTGAAATATTATCTATAATTTTTCACCATAAACTTCTGGTGAGGCCTATACACATGAGGCATATACACGCCAAAATATGGTATTTGTTATTACAAATATAACAACAGCATAACACCCCAATAAACACTGCTCTGTAACACACCATTCTTTTGAACGAACTTTGAGTGTTTGGTAGAACCAGTGCAAACGTTGAAGGTGCAGAAAGTCATAATTTTCTGTGGAAAGGTAGGAAGATGTCCACAAAAAACCCAAGCAGGCAGCTATAGCGAGACACCATGTCACCTTGTGTCATACATCTTCTCCAGGTCACAGAAAACAGCAAGGAGGAGCTGCCCTTGCAAAAAAGAAGTCTGGTATGGCTGCCTTCAAGCCAACCAAATGATCAAACGGAGAACGATTATGGTGGAAACCACACTGAAGAACCAATAATAGCTGCCAGGTCTCAAGGTAGTAAATCAGAGGCGCATTAATCATAAGACACATGGTCTTACCAACTCGGGTGGTGACGGAAATAGGTCGATAGCTGCAAACATCTCCCATGCCAGTTTTATTCCCCTACTGGGGAAAACATCCTAGGATCCTCTATAGAGGACAAACTTTAGTGCCACTTCAGAGGACTTGTGATTGATTACACAGACCCCTTCATACAGCTGTAACACATCCCTGCAGGTCTAGGTGCATGGGCTAACTGGCCATGGTAACTCCCACCAAGAAAGTACACACAAATAAAGAGAGAGGAAAATTATCTTTAAAGTCATCTTTCCTTCAGAAAGTAGGTTAAAAACTAACCAAAAAAATTATACTCCTGAGCTACGCATCCAGAAAGTTGAAATTTATTGTTCCATGTTATCCTCTTGCCTCCAAAGTTTCCATTTCTTAGATTGTAACAACGTTGCAGAATCCTAAAGAAACAATTGAGATCTTGTGATTGTCGTAGTTATCACTCACCATGTAGAGATGACCCTCTTCAGGACGGTCTCCGAGGTGGGAGCGAATATGGGGCCCACAGCTTCTCGCAGCGAGGCGTGCAGCAGTTCCCGCGTGATTGCCACCTTCAGCACCGGCTACACACACATACACGCAGCCACGGTTCTTTCATACCTTCATTCACTACAAATTAAACTTGAGTACAGTTTGCAAATTTGACAATTTGTTTCACAAAAGGAAAATAAACATATGTTACAAAATCTTGTAAAACTTAAATTTTTTTTTTTATTGTTTTAACGATAACGTAGCATTAAGAAACGTTTAAAAACTCTTTAACATTAATAAAATGTTTTAAATATATAGTCAAACATTCACTAAGCACTACCAAATAATCAACTACCAATTTAGATATTAAATCAAACTTGCATTGTTTGCCATAACATAAAAACAGCCTCTTCCTAAAAATTGGCATGTTTTTTCCATCAGAATCAAGGTGCCTGAGAGGAATCTGGTATAATTTAAGCTGGCCACCCTACCTAAGACACTTGTTTTTCTGGCCAAGGAGGCAAAATAAGAGATGGCAGTGCAGCAGCAGTGAAATTAGGGTGTACAGGACCAGCTTGGTTGCTTTGCAGCAGGGAACAAAGTCGGGAGTAGGTAATGTAATCTTGCGTTGAGTGCCACAAGTTTCTGGATGATACCTGGGAGACGTACTCCAGGAGGGTTGACTGTGTAAGCAGTAGTTGTAGAAGGTGCTGCTGGCTGCGGGTGTGTTAGGTCTGTACTGAGGCAGCGGACGGTATGTTGGAATGAACTGACATATTTTAATAAAGTAAACAAATAAGTTATTTTCTTTTGAAATAAACTTTTATTATAAATTTTGACACTATTTTTAAAAAAGGTACGTAAAATGCATTCCTGGATAATGGCATAATTATTTTGACAACAAGATACATATTTTTACGAAGCTCGCAGAACCGTTCGATTGTCTGAACTCTGACTTTACAATAGTATTGTGTTTTGGTGGTTTCGTCAGAGGAAAGGAAATGTAAAGTCAAATGCTTAAGTCCCAGGATTACCTGCGGTCTTGTTACATAAGAGTAAGCTGGGATCAAGGTGCTAGGTCTACAGGAAACAAACTCAAGGTAGAGTCAACAGCCATATATTTCCAAATAGGAAATACACGTGGTGAATGCACCCTAACTCGTGTCGTTGGCACAAGCCATGGCCAGAAAGCTAGAGTACTTCAACTGAAAAGGCGTGTAAAGGCGACCGGTAGAATTACGGGACTTTGCAGGGTGTGCTGCGCTGAAAGTCTAAGTGAACTCCTCTTGCATTGTTGAGCGTTGTGTTCGGTGGAAATTGACGTAATGCAAAGATGCTGAAAGTAGCTTGGGTAACTGAGCTGGGAGATGTCAGGACTCAATGACAGGAACTCCGAAAGACACGTCCCCATACAGCAGGGTGGTTCAGGTTTGCAGGGTACAAAGCAGGGGAGAGAACCTAGCTAACATAAGGCCACATTAAATTCCAAGCCACCAGCAATGGAACCAAAACCTAATCGTAAGCAGAGCTTAAATGAAGGGAGGTTGTCAGTGTCCGAGCAACATGTCCTGGATATCTGATTGGATTCCAAGCGACTGCCGCTGGAAATTATGACGGTAGAAGGGAGGAACGCAAAGACAAACAAAAATCATACTACTACTACTACTATCTAGCGGCAGGAAAAGGAACTCGTTGCCTAAGGTGTATAGTTACGGTGTGCCGGTGAATAAAACAATCTACATTGCAGACAGTACAATCTCATCTTACGTCAGGACAAATGGAAATGCAAACTTCCAACTCCTGAGCAGAACATGTGTTTATGTTTCCATCCTACACTATCTTGCGGCAAAAAGATCAGTGGAGGGACGGATGTGTCTCTTGTTTTAATTTTGGACACCAGTGTATGAAGTAGTAATAGTAAATCTCTGTACTGCAGAGACAATAGTAACGTACTCTCAGTGGTACCACAGGTGTTTTCAGTTATTCTTTACATTACATGGTTATGCTGTAATTAATTTAGTTACACCCCCACCCCTTCTTGTAACAAATTTCAGGATTTGACTGACACATGATATCTTGTCTATTAATACTAAATGACTGCTATTTATCAGCGCAAATGCACTCCTTACAGCTCATCCATGAGTCACGCTGCAGCAGCAGCAAGATTAGTTTAACTACCGGGCCGAGACAGACGTCCCAATAATAATTTATTATTTCGCCTGATGAGTCACAGAGACCATGCAAGAGGTTCGAGGTGAGTACAGCAGTGTGCCGCTAGATGTCACCACATGGAAGACACCTAGATGCCACCACTCTCCAGTACACCACGTGCACAGATGATCTAGGCCCTGAGCTCACACCTGCTATTTCCCTCCCCCTTCCTGAGTCCTCATCGCTCTAGCTCTTGGTGCCGAGGCTCAAACCTATGCTTACTTCATCGCTCACCTCGTCGAGCCGTAGATCATCTCCAGCGCCTAACCGAAGGAAGAACTAGCGGCCATCGACAATTACAAAACTTGAGACACGCTCGGTCCTTTACAGACAAAGCTTAGAGTAGAGCTCGCCCCGAGGTTATACACGCACCAGCTAACTGCCTATTTCCTCTGGATAAATAAACATCAATCTTAATCAGTTCTCTTGACGTTCACTCCGAGTTCCTCCCTGTGCCATATTGGAGCATATTCCGAATGCACACTAACAACACAACAGCACACCCTTGGAAGGCCACAGATTCTCTGTCCCGGCAGTGAACGGTAGAGCCACGACAATAGAATCTGTCCCTTGGAAGTTGGCTATCCGGTTCATAGTTCCCCCTACCTCATCGCTCCCTAGTGGTGCCGAGGAGGGTATCTTCTAGGAGTCTGGGGAGACCAGTGACCACTGGACCCTCACCTCACCATTATTGGAAGATCACCCGTTCCTTGCACCATGTGGGAGGAACGGTAGAGCCACGACACTAGGTACACTCTCAGTGGGATAGACTTGCCGGCCAGGTGCTCAACTCTCATCGCTCCCTAGTGGTGCAGAGAGGGCTGCATCCTGGTGCAGGGAAATCTACCCCCGCTGGACAACACTGTGCGGTTCCACGCCATCTATACCTGGTAGTCTTGTCGAGGGTTAGGCAGTGTTGGCGGCAGTAATTTACACCCACACGCGAACACTGACACGTCAACTGCCAACCTCCTGCAGCTCCGAGTTTTGTGCTTAATGCCTTACACCCACAGGGGTGGCGTAGAGAGACGGGCCAAGAAGGCGAGAGATATTGCCAAATTTCCCCAGGGACTACATATCCTTCCCAGCGGAATCAGGTTGCTTAGTCCACATGAGCAAGTTGCACTACTGAGACACCCCACAGTACCAGCAACCACCATCACGCCCGTGGACTTGTTTGAGCCACCCACCAGGGTCGCGGAAGGATACCATCCTATAGTGCAGGAGGCACTATCTGGCATACAACCTACCAGCATGCCAGAACCACAGCCGGCTACCGTACCGAGCCTATCACCCCCCCAGTCGAGTGCCACCCTAGTAGAGGGAACCGAAAGTGTGTAGGCAAGCACCCTATCACCTCGCCGCCATATTGCACTACAGCCTTAGCATGCACCCCGCCGTATAACGGTTATCGAGCTAGACTTTGTACCGAGTCGCCGACCCACTAGGCCCATGCTGTACAGCAGACAGGCCCCCGTGTCCAGATCAGAATAAGCCACCTTGAGACGCGACTCGCCTAGCGTAGAGCAAGTAACCCAGGTCAGGGACAGTCAGACAGCCAGGACTGTCACGCGTCAAGACATATCCCTTCATTGTGACACTGCTCAAGCTTGCAGATATCTGGCAGACAGTACACGCACTTTCAAAAACTAACCTCAAAACTACATTTGCACCACGTAGGCCTATAATGTTTCATAAACAGTATTTTTTTCCTATGACATCACAATGTCAGATGCATTAAAGGAAAACAATATTTGACCAAGTATAAGTTCTGAAAAAATAAATGTTTACATCAGTTGAACAAAAATTATAATTATCTCAGTAATTACAGCCAATAGCAGTAAATTGTTCGGTACAAAACTGAAAATACCACATTTTGCGGAATAATTCAGCTGTTGTCATCAAATTGTGATAAAACTACCACTCAGAAATGTCAAAAGAAACATACTGTGGCGAGATGCTGAAGTCTCTTACATAACTTACAAAGTTTCTGTCAAATGTTAATACAATGTAAATTAAACATACCAATCCACTTCACCATCTCTGTTTTCCAGGATTTCTTTGTTTATTGTTGTTGGCAACTGAAGTCATACAGCCATGTGATTTATATTTAACAAAAAGGCATATTATTTCTGACAAATAAACTGTATCAGTTAGATTTACAAAACTTGTTGAATGTACATAAACAAAATGCCTTGACAGCCTACACATTATTAAAAAATACTGTACTAACATTTACAAATAAATGTGGAAAATGCAAACTTAAGTCAGCAAAAATCATACAAAATTTATGTAAAAAAATTAAGACTTTTTCTGTAAAATAACTAAAGTACAGCAGCATAAGTGTAAACTAAAGGTCCACGCACAATGAACAAGCACTGTTCATTGTGCCTGGACCTGGTGTGCTCTGATTGGTCATCAATTAGCCAACCACAAATTGCAGGTGTCCATTCCCGAAAATACCTGTCACAATGGTAGTTAGGACTGCTGGTTAGCTAGTTCGAAGAATCGCCGCATAGGAATGATAACATCGTCCGCTTGCTCAATTGTTTACATAATAGAGGAGTAGTTGTCATTGGATTTGGCGATGTTATTTTTAACAAAGTTTAGTTTATTATCTATTGACTTTATGGACAATAAGCATCACAGTTAATTTAACATTAATTTTCTCTGCTAGGACATACCTATCAATCCCACCATGTACCCTACAGAGGCCCATGCACTTTCTTTGTTTTTATGTCTTTATAATAATGGTATTTAATATTAACAGCATTGGACACAATCAATCAATAAATTGTTGATGTTGGTTGTAGTTTTCCATTCTCAAATGTACTTAAACAACTGTGTAACTATTGTTACTTACCGGATGCTTTAAAAATTTGTTTATTTACATTTCTCTCGTGGTCTCCGAGTTGTACAGTCTGTGCATGCTCCATAGAACTACATAATCATTGGCTGTACGGTGGTGTCACGTGATGGCAGTTGTGTCCAACGACTACAAAATATTAAAGTTTAGTTAACTTTGGCTGGTGCCAGCCACCCACCACACCAGCTAGCTGGTGGTCTTGTCACGAGCGAGACTTTAGCCAATCAGAGCACACCAGCCATCAGCACTGCTCATTGTACCAGGGCCTTAAATGTCGGCAATCAGATATGAGAACAACAAGGTGCAGTACTGAAAAGAGCCTACTCCTGTGCAATAATAAACATACTAAGTAATTAAACTACTACATATCTCACAGGCAGGGTGACTACACATACAGATGTAGGCCTACTCACTGCCTCGGTGACGATGCAGGCATCTGCGTGCTCCGCGGCCACCGAGTGAACCCGGCCATGCACGTAGCGAATAGGTATCTCCCCCTCCGGAGGCAGCGGCGGGAACCCACTCAGGGAATACATCCTTCACGACACACTGCGAAAAAAAGAAACCTGAAGCCATTCTCCTAGACCACAAGATTTCATGGCTGGTGGTGATGACAGTAGCATGCATAACTATTGGTGACTTGTGGTCATCAACTGGAAGCTGGATACGTAAATTTGGACAGTAAAAAGTCTCACATACTTCACACACATCAGACACAAACAATTCTTCGCCATAACCTCAAAAACGCATGAAAAAGAACACCCTTTCTGATATAATTTGTCAATAGAATTTAATTTAAATTATCACAGTTGTACTTCCTAACATGGTGTTTAACCCTTTCAACTTGGGACAGTGCAATTATTTATCTCGGAAAAAGCTCATCACAAACACTACACTATTTTTTTCCTGTTTTCCTCCGCAAGCTAACGAAACAATTTAAATTAATTTACCTGGAAATCAACACATAAATACAATTGAACCCTTCGCTGACTACCAAGAAACGCTTCTCGTTTCCATCCTCAAAACAAATACTCGCCACTAGCCCTCGCTCGACTCGCGCGCGCAAGCATCAGCAGGCCGGTAACATTCAAGATTCAAAAGTCTTCCTCGTGCTCGTTCTGCTAAATAGTACTTTACACGCAAGACGCAAGACTTTACACTTATAATTATACGATTACGTTCGAGTTAGAAAATACACATATTGTTATGCGTGGTTCAAGTGTAGTATATGGGTCCAAGCATTTGACAAATAACACTTGGATTTAGCTTCCAGGTTAAAACCAAATTATTGCAGGGCAAAGAGCAATATTACATAATAAAGTATAAAATCATGTACTTCATTCTTGATATCCGTACACAAAAGTACTATTCGATAATCCGCTTTACACAAAGAAACTCAGAACTAAAGTGTTGGTTACAGTTGTTGTCGTGTTATCTATGGTCACATGACAGCTGTCTTCTGTGGATGAAGTACTGATGGGAGGTGGCCTAGTAAAATAAATACATAATTTGTGGTTTTATTCCGAGCGTGAACATCCACCAAGAAAATGACGGCGGGTCACACATCAATAAAGGATATGATTCCTGCCCTTCCAGATGAACGAATAGGTGAGATGTGACAGTAGCCTTATCTCAAAGCCTAAGTGGGATGGGCCAGGTTGTTTCAGAATACTGTAAGATGGTGCAATTATATTTATTTTATGGTATGTGAGGGCCCATTGTTACGTGTTGCCGTCAGGTATATTGGACTCCTAGACAGAGTGGTAATATTGTGTTTCCTATCAGCCAGGTATGTGGAGGGTTGGTCAAGTGTTCAAGAAAGGAAGGTTAGGAAGTAAGTTAAAACATCAGAATGGTAACACTTCACAACGAGAGGAAAGTGGCTATAAGAATAAAGATTTACGGTTAGGGGCTTTGAAAAAACTAGTGATGTATCACCAGATGGGAAGGTAGAGGCACGGAAAGAGACTGTATGGTCAGTTCAGGGTCACTGGAGCGATTCAGATGGAAAGAACACTACACAAGTACTGCAGAGGGAATAAATGAACGTGAGGAAGGGGCAAGAATTGTGTGCCGAATCTATGCTGTTAATTTTTGATTGTGAAGAGGGGTCAAGTGGAAGGAAGGTGCACGTACAGTCAGAAAATCGTAAAGTGTCGCACCTGCAGAGGCCAGAACTTTGTCCAAGTCCCTTCAGGTTATACTTTGCTAATTTAAATTACAGTTATTGCAATGGTTCCATGCCAATCATGTGGTGTCTGCAGTCTGGTAGGTGTAGAATTGACATACATTATTTCCCTACACTTCTACCAGATTTACCTAGTTTTTGAAGTACTGCTACATTTTGCAGTTGAAATAATAAACATGACATTATATTCAAGGTTACTCTTACTGTGAAATATACAAAAGATAATGCAAAATATAAATAAAACAATATATGAAGAGTGGAAAATCTGTAAAATTAAGAATTAAGTGTAGGCAAAATAGGTGACAGGACTGCTGTCTGGTACCAAACAACACTACTTTTATTTAAATCTGAGAGATATCCTGATTGTGCCACGCCGGCACAATCTGTCTTTGCGAACATAATAAAAACATTTCAAGAAGCTGGAAGCATGGGAAAGAAAAATACGCCAACGGCAAAAACCAGCAACTGACGAAAGAAATTGTAACTAACCTCTTAGCTGCAGTAGCACATGATCCACATGTCAGCACGAGGCAGCGTGAACGTGATATTACATAGCAACAAATTCCATCCTTTCCACATTTCACTTCATCGACAGCAAAATGGAAATGTCTTTCGACGTCGGGTACAGTTCTCCGAATTATGTATACGAAAAGTGCAAACCGATGACAAGTTCCTGTCCAAAATTTTGTTTACAGATGAAGCTTTATTTACAAATCATGGGCAGATTAACCTTTGCAACATGCACTGCTGGTCTGCTGACAACCCACATTGGCTGAGAGAAGTGGATAAACAGACCATAGTCTGTAAACATGTGGTGCAGTGTTGTACATAATCACGTAGTTGTTCCCTATTGTACTGACAGGACACTAAATAGCATCAAGTATTTACAGTTCCTAACAGAAGTTGTGCCACAATTATTGGAGGACATCGCACTGGACATAAGGCAATCCATTTGGTACCAACACAATGGATGTCACATTCATTGTACACAAAGTATTAACAACGGTTCTTAACAGAACTTCGGTGGTCTTTGGGATCAGTCAGTCTGGATACCCGAAGTGGCCTGCACATTCCCCAGTCTCAACGCCTCTGAACTTTTATATGTGGGGAACATCAAAGCAACTGTTCAGAGACCCACTACAACTCCTGAGGACATGCTACAGGATGGCGCTACATTGGCTCAAGGAAAGTGAATTCATGCAAAATTGATGCCACTCTGCTTCCTGTTGTGCGAGTTTCAGCGATTATGAAGGACGATGTCCAATTTACCAGCTTTGTGGGTTTTTACTGGATTGGTACATGAATACCAGGCATCCGTAAAGCAGGGTTACTTTGCACCTACTGGAATAACTTTGCACCACTCAAAAGTTTGGTTTTGATGCCATTTGGTAAAGAACCAGAGATCTGTCTATAAAGTAGTTTTAATGTTATCTACCCAGGTAATATTTGCAAACCCCTCACCAAATTGCTGAAAAGCAAACATTTTGAGTGGTTCAAAGTTATCCCAGCAGGTACAAAGTTTGTGATACTTAAGAGGCTGGTAAAAACATATGAAGTCAGTAAATTGGTACAGCCCCTCGTATTCACTCTCGGTTATGCTCCAGGAATCAGAATGGTACAGATTGGGATGAATTCACTGGTTGTATAAATTAGTGCTCATTGCAAAAGGCTCATTTTACTCTCCTATGTAAGTGGCGGATACAACTCCGTGGCAAAGGAATGACTGACTGCAAGCATTTCAGTTGCCATCACTTTACCTCCAACATCAGCACATGGTGGTCAACTAAATGTCCAAAAAGAAATTACCAGAACAATTTTAAAGTTCTGCAAATTTGTAAGCCTTCAGTTCAGTTAACACACTACGCATAGTTGACCCACAACTCCCAAAGCTCTCGCATATGTTCCCTTCATTTGGAAATCACAAGTATTTCTACAGACAGAAGGTAGCAAAAATCAGAAACGGCTACTAAGCTACCCAGCACTGAGAAGTTACTGGATTGTAATTTTCCATGCAAACAGGGACAGCAAATGCAAGCTTTCGCTTCACTTCTGTTCATTGCTGCTTGCCATGATGGGATGGAATTTACATATGTGAATCATGAAAATAAGGGTTGACACCTGGGGAACAGTTTCATTACTATTGTCACATAAGCAACAAAACTTGATACGATGCGACCGTGCACAACAACACTGTAAGCTTTGTAAAAACCAATCATACCGTGTTCTACCTGTTCAGGCTGTTTTTAGTTTGCATCCTTTCCTAACACCCATCATAATGGGGAGGGGGTGAATATTGGGGGAATTGTTGGGTAAAAAACATGGACACTGTAGAAATATTTGTAACAAAAATTCCTTTTTCTCTGATGAGTAATGTTAGCACATACCATTTTCTGCAATTATTTTTCAGTTTTCCGGAAAAGCAGCAATTCTTAACGATTACCACAATTTACACACGGACATTCCGAAAGTCACGGGGGGAGTCTAATATCAAGTAAGCCCTCTTCTCGCCTGGTGAAGCGCAGCAATTCGTCATGGCATCTGTTCCACAAGTGGAAAAATCACATGTGGAGAGATGATGCATTCCGTATGGATAGCTGCTCACAGCTCCCTGCTGTTTCTTGGGTGCAAATGGAACTTACTACCATATTCCATATGATTAATGCTTGATGGGGTTCATACAGGTCTATGGGGTGGCCACAGAAGTTGTTCAGACTCTCCAGAAAGCTCAAACCCATTCTGAACAATTTGGATAATGGAATAATGTCCCATCCATCATGTCCCCACTATCATGCCCCATGCAAAAATCATTAATTCATATTCATGTTGCCTTGCCATGACCAGCACGTACTCACTCACATGATATCAAGAGCACAACCGATACAGGTCTGTGAACTTCCAAGAGGTTACAGTACGGTGGCGCTACCAACTATTAACTTGTCCTAAGACTTTTGGTATGTTTTGTGTAAAGTTTTTTGTATACTCTGAAAAGAAACCTTCAATTATTGTCTCTGTGCATTATAAAAACTACATTGTGGTATCTTGGTACAGTATCCTTACTAAGAAACAGATACAAATATTTTACTTTGAAATAAAAGTGATCTTATAGTAAATAGGAAATTGCATGTGTGTAGGTAGGAATGATTAAGCATGGTCTGTAGAACCCAAAAAATGCAATTCTTCAGAGTTATTTTATTATTTGGTCAAACATGTGATTCTCTGTAATGACATGTTTTTAATCATTGTCTAGAACATCTTATGAATTCAGATGACATTTTTGATAGTGGGTTACCATGGTGAAGATAAGGAGATTTGTAGAAAAAATGTAAAATAAAGTATAATAAATAAACTGCAAAAAAAACCTTTCAAAATCAGTATTCTATTTATAAATGCACCAAAAAGATAATAATTACAGTACTACTTACATAATGTGTAGAAATTGTAAGACTTGGACAAACGGTAGTAATAAACTTTACTACAAATTAATATTTTTGTATAAATGTATACATTCTATATTGCTAATAGGAGTCTTACACAAGATATGTGCTTACTACGTTAACGTTAATTAGGTATACATTCTATGTTGCACCAAGCTTTTATATACTAATTGTAAATTGCTACAAAATTCAGTTAGAAGCAAGGAAACGGAAGGGGAGAGAAATGGAGAGGATAGCATTGATGAGGCCGCAGGGGTGGAGATAGGAGGTAAGCAATGTAGGATGGTAAAGCAGAGTACTAGTATAAAGATAATGGTGGTGAACTGTAGGAGTGTGTACAACAAGCTGGAGGGCTTCTGGGGAAAGGTTGAAGGATATGGGGTGGATATAGTGGTAGCTGTGGAGACTTGGTTGACTGAGGAAGTATTGGACATAGAGTGTAGGCAGGATGAGTTCACCATCTTCAGAAGAGACAGGTATGGGAGAGGAGGAGGAATAATGGTGTGTGTAAGGAAAGGGCTAAAAGGGGGGGGGGGGGTAGAATGGGTTAGTGAGGATGTCGAGGTAATGGAAATTAAATTGAGTGGTAGTAGTAATAGGAGTATTACTTTGCTGGCAGCATCTAGACCACCAGGACAGGGATGGCAGGCAATTGAGATGATCAAGGAGAGGGTCGATAGACTAAAGGACAGGCAGTGGGTGGTTGTAGCAGGGGATTTGAATATGCCATGGGTGAAATGGGTAGAGGGTGCAGACGGAATGGGTAGCATAATGCAGAGAATGGCAGCACAGTTAGTCAACAGAGGATTAGTCCAGACAGTAGAAACACCTACGAGATGGAATGAGGAGGGTGTTGGGTCAGTGCTGGATGTGGTGCTGGTCAGACCTAGGAATGCTGTAGTTGGTGCAATAGTATTGGATGGTATTAGCTACCATCATATTCCGGTTGTAGAAATTGGGATTGGCAGGATGAGGGAAGTGCAAATGACAGAAAGGTTGGTGTGGCAGTATGTGAGGAGAGACAAGAAGGGGACAGAAATATTCCTGAGAGACAGGTTTAAAAAATGGTCTATGGGTGTAGAGGGGTTGTGGAGGGAGTTTAGAGGATTAATGGAGGTTATGTTGGAGAAATTTGTGCCAATGAAAAGGTTACGGACTGGGGGAGATCCACCATATTATGGACAGGATATTTTGAAAATGAAGAAGAAGTGCAGAAAATTATATGCCAACTGGAGAAATGAAGGGATGATGAGATCTAAAGAAATGATGAAACAAATGGGTAAGGAGCTTGAAAGGAATATCAAACAGGCAAAGAATGCATTTCTGGGGAACATGGTGGAAGAAGGAAAAGGCAAGGAATGGTAGAAATTGTTTAGGTATGTTAGGAAGTTAAGGGGAGAAGAGGAAGGGATCCCTCTGCTAACAGGAAGGGATGGTAGGCATGCGACAAATGACCAAGAAAAATCGGAGATTCTGCAAGGACAGTACTTGTCAGTGTTTGAGGCAAAGGAGGGTTTGAATAGGGGTCAAACAGGGTTGGGGGGTGTTTAGTGAGTTTAAGATGAGGGAGTGGGAGATAGAAAAGGTAATTAGGGGTTTAGAGAGCAGTAAGGCAGGGGGACCAGATGGGATAGGAAACGCAGCACTAAAGTTTGGTGGCAAGGAGTTGGCGAAATATTTAGAAGTGCTGTTTAAATAGTCCTTAGGAGAGGGGCGAAATATTTAGAAGTGCTGTTTAAATAGTCCTTAGGAGAGGGTAAGTTACCACAAGATTGGAAGGATGCTGTGGTGGTACCTATACACAAGCAAGGTGAGGATAGGGGGAGGCCTGGCAGCTACAGACTGGTGAGTCTCACATCAAGTACAAGAAAAGTAATGGAGAGGCTGGTGGTGCAGTATGTGGTGAGGGTTATGAACAATAGGAATTGGTTGGAGGAGTCCCAGCATGGTTTCAGGAGAGGATACTCATGTGAGACTCAGCTGGCTGGGTTATTAGAGGATCTGGTGCTGGTAGTTGATGAGGGGAAGCAGGTGGATGCCTGCTTCATAGATTTTGAGAAGGCATTCGATAAGGTACCCCATGGGACATTGATGAGGAAAGTGGAGGCGCTGATACCAGACAGGAGGGTAGTGGAATGGATAGGGGACTTTCTCAGGGGGCGAAGGCAGAGGGTGAATGTGGGGGAGGCAATATCGGAGGAAGAGGATGTTACGTCATGGGTACCACAGGGAAGCGTGCTGGGTCCTTTGTTATGTACCATAATGGTAAATGACATGGGTTTGGGGATTAGGGAAAAAATAAGATTGTTTGCAGACGATTGTGTTGTGTATGTTGAAATGGGAAAAGGGGGGGGGGGGGTGGAATTTGCAGGTGGACATTGATAAGATATGGTTGTGGACCAGAAAAAATAAAATGAAGATAAATGTAAGAAAAACTAAGGTAGTGAGGTTCACAAAGAAGAAGATGATAAGCAGGGACATGTACAGATGGGAGCGACAAGAGATAGAAGAAGCAGCAGAATATAAGTATCTAGGGATTCTACTGCAGGGAGACCTCAGGTGGAAAAAACATTTAGAGAGGGTGGTTGCAAAGGGAAGAAGGGCTCTGGGTATGCTGGGAAGGGAGTCAGCTGTGAGGTGAAGGAGAAGGCGTATGGCACAATGGTACGGCCAATGTTAGAATATGCTGCAGCAGTATGGGACCCGGAGGTGGAGGTGCGAGAACTGGAAAAGGTGCAGAGAAAGGCAGCAAGATGGGTGAAGGGTAGGTGGAGAAGGCAAGGGCAGGATGATGAGGAAGAAGGGAACTATAGGCCATCAGTAATGATGAAAGAAATGGGGGTGGAGCTCATTGAAGGACAGGAGGAAAGTTGAACGGTTATTCAGGATGTTCAGTGTGGTGAATGAAGAGGGAGGATGGGGAGGGCTACACTTCAAGCTAAGTAAGGGCGTGTTTAGAGGAAGAGCAAACAACAGTGAGAAGCTTCAGAGGGTGTGGAGGAGAACAGAGCAGGGTAGGCAGTCCACGCTTGTGAAGTCTGTGAGGGAGTGGAATGTGTTGAGGGAGGAATTGGTATCTGTGAGAGGGGTTGGTAAATTCAGGAAGGGAGTGGAAAAGGAGTTGGTTGGGTGAAGGAGAGTTGAGAGAACTTGCCACCAGGCGGTAGCCTAATTGCGAGTGTATGTATATGTATATAAAAATATTAATTTGTGATAAAATTTATTACCTCTGTTCATCCATGTCTTACAATTCTACAAATTATGTAACTACAACTATAATTATTTTCATCTTTTTAGTGCATTTATAAATAAACAATTGATTTGAAAAAGTTTATTGCAGTTCATTTATTTTTCACTATTTAGTGTAACAATTTTTTTTTTGTTATAAAGGTAGACTATTATACCTTCACAGGCTCGTCCGTAATCAGTATCGTGTGCGATCCCGATGACAGAAGAGTCTGTGAATGTATAAATAGTCTGCCTATATAATAATAATAAAAATAATTAGTGAGACTAAAAAGACTAAAATTTTCTATTGTAACATCTAAACCTAATAAAATTGCATTTCTTACTTTAATAATTATTACACATTTTCCTTAAACCTAACTTCTTATCTCTATGACACCCATATCACCATTTTCACTTAAATGTGAACCTTATTTCATTGTCTGGAACAAAATCCCCACACCCCAGGAAGTTCGGATTGGGGGGTCAGCTACCTAACGTGCCCATTTCCTCAAGGAGCACTATCAGTTTTCTCCGCTATGCCCGTTCCCACCCTCTTCACCGTTTTCGCGTAAAGTGTTAGACAAGGCTAACGGTGAGCGCCGGACAGACACCATGCATACAAACAAGTCAAGTTAAATAAAAGATTGTAAAAATATGTGAATTGCCCATTTTTGTAACTTTTCATGCAACAGGAGTGCTTAAAATCTTAAAAATGTAGTAGAACTCAAAATTGTTCTTTTGGGCTGCCATGAATAATAATTTTTATTCCTAGTTTGGTGACTGTCCCAAAATAACAGATGTAAAAAAACACGGGGGGGTTGGGGGGGGATATTTCAGAACGGAAATTGTTGGTCCTACATGGTGTCTTGCTAATTCTTATCTGCATAGGCATTTTATGTTCAGCTTACGTTCTTAAAAAAAATCTATAAAAGGGGGGGAGATATTGAGAATTGTGGAATAAAGTGCAAAAAAAAAAAAAAACTAATTCATGAAAATTCTGGGAAAAATAGAACCAACTTGTCCTGTACACAACAGAACTGCGTGGAACAACCTAGAAACTACAAACACGTGTATCAGATCAATTTCTTCCCAATTATTCACAAAAAAAAAAGTACTGTTTTGTGTCTAATCGTTTCAAGCTATTGGTGGATTTTAAAGTATAATGAAAAAGCCAGGAACCACAAAAACACAGTGCCCATCACTAGCTCCAGAACACTCCAGGACGCAGATCTGTGCCGCTCTGCGTCCTGGAGTCTGAATTGAATGAGAGCAAAGGGAAACACACTGGCTACATTTTTCTAAATATTATTCTAGCATAATTACCGCTCATCTGGAAAACAGGGAATTTTGAACACAGTAGGAATTTGGCACTATGGAACCTTTTCTATCTTAAAAAATGCACCTATGACAGCATATTTGGAATCCATTGAAGGAATAATTCTTTTGAATTGTGATGTTTTTTCTAGTGCCTGTGAGTTTGTAGTGTGCCACATTTGACTTACGGAGCGTTGCAACCTGTTGATGGTGCAATTACAGTATTGTCTAGCTATCTAGTTGAATTTTTGTCAATGTGAAAACTTTTTCAGTCAGGTTATAATTTTCATTATTAATAAGTATAGTTTTTTTGGAGAAATGTTTTGAAGATTTGAACAGTAATTTTGGTGTAAAAGTGTGCTTAAAGCAGGTCAGAGAGTTAAATAATTTTTTGTCTGTAAAAGAGGGAAATGCCAGGGTCTTTACCCTGTTCTAGGCATTATTGTAGTTTGTATAGATTGTTCATGGTAAACTGAGCACTTTCAAAAGCCCTGCTTAAGATATAATTTTATGCACATTGTGTATTATTCCTCCATCCACATTTCCATAGGCCTCATCACTTTATTCCTGCTTCGGTCAAGTGAAATTGTACAATTATTAGAAAAAAAATGTTTAAAATTTTTGCTAATTCTGACGTAACTTAAATAAATTTAAAAAGGAGAACGTAAAAGAAATTGTGTCATTATTTAAAAATTTTTACCTAACACTTTTAATACATCGTTAACAAATGGAACTAAATTCCCTACGTTGTTGCCAACTTTACTGGGCTCTTGCCAGCAATGTTAAAATGTATGGAAGTAGTGGCTGTGACATTTTTCAAAGGTTGAGGTCAGAAGTGTTCACTTTACCATGAACAAGCTTCAGTGTGATGTATTTTAATTATATAGTCAGCATTTTCATTCAATTAATTTTACTGTGTTATTACATTAATTTTTTTTTTTAATTTTTCCTACTTGTACAGTCTTCCTCCTGGGGATGTAGTGTTGCAGCTGCCGGAGGACTCGCATTCCACTAAGGTTAACCGGGTTGTATTCCTGGCAGGTTCACTCTCAGATTTCTGCATGTGGGAATCTTGCCAGACGATGCTGCTGGTTGGCGGGTTTTCTCGGGGATCTCCCGTTTGCTCCACCCTTGCATTCCATCACTGCTCCATACTTGCATTGCTTCAACTTCATCTGTTCTCGAGACCCTGATGTTAACAGCCACCCAAACCTCTCCACAAGAAAGTTTTTTATGATGTAGGTTGAGTGGATATGAATCAGAATTTCACGAGACCCGAAAACTACATTCTGGAAATTTTTTTCGTGTTTTTCGGAGTAGTCTCCCAACTAGAAAATTACTAATCATTAACACCCTTACAATGCAACTTCTTTGTGAATACTTTGTGGTTAGAACGGTTAAATTACACAAGTGACCGTAATATCCAAGAGCAATTATGTCTTTTCAACCAGCCCATAGGTTTTTATGCGACAAACTAAATAGGACCGTACTTGAATTTTTAGTTGATAGACAAGAAACATGTAGTTTCAATGTCTGAAAAAAGATAACAGAGAACTCAAAACATAGAATTAAATATGCACATTTTAAATATTTCAGTTAACGAGTGTTCTTGTGGAGATGTTTAAACAACACAGTGGAAAGAAATAGCAAAATTTTGTTATATCATTTCCAAGAAATAGGTTCTGCGAGTGTGAATTTTTGTAATTGCAGTGGTATGTAATAAAATGTGTTCAAGAAATTGGGTGTTAGTGTTGGAATTAATTAATGAATTTGAAGTACGTGTACGTATTTTCTTGTGGGAATTTTAATGAGTAGGTAGGTGCCTCTCTGGGAATGACTGGATCAAGTAAAACTTTTGAGGAAAAGTTTTTACAAATAAGTGTTTTATTGGAAATAAACATTTTATGAATATTTTATATAAAGGAGTTCTAAAATGTATCATCCAAATTTCAAGCATTTATCTCAACTGGTATGGAAGTGATATGAAACCGCCTTAAAACATACCACCATAGTTATTGTGTATCATTTTCCTCCTATAGATGGGGAGGGGAAAACTAAAAGTTTAAGGAATTGAACATTTATGCCAGTTTTTATTTCAAATGTGTATCTCTTTCAAAACAGTTTTTACAGGCTGTTGAAAGATCCATTATTGTAAAAAACATTTTTGCCTGTTTGTCAGAGGCTAGGTTTGCTGCTGTTTTGTGATGTGAAATATTCTTAGTTAACATAGTTGTTAGCAAACGAAACAAAAACTTCACATGTCAGTGAAATTTCAAACATATCTGTGATGATGATCTTTGTTCTTTGCTGTAGTTGTAAAGGTTAAACTTTACATCTAAAAGCATTTAAGTATTTGAAGAACATTTTATGTATACATTTTGAAAATAATTGTATGGGAAACTTGAAGTAGTCATGATGTGATTCGAATGTTAGTGATGAGTGAGTGGCTACATCAAGAACTGTATGATGTGTGTTTGCTAAGGAGAAATGAAATACTTATCAGAGATGAGTAAACATTGTAAAGCCATCAACGAGGAAGACAAGCAGGAATGTTTGGTGGGGAAAGACTTGGGCACGGTGTTAGTGATGTGGTGGTATCTCACCACCGTGAGCATTGCTACAGGATTTTTTCAAACAGAATTGAACATTGAGGGAAGTGGAAGTAAAATAGGAAACATCAAGAATATGTATACATTAATACAACTAAATAAAATAGAAGTGTCTGTAGGATTTTCAACTTTTCCACTTTTAATTATTTATTTTTTTCATAAAGTATAATTGATTATTAAGCCATATCTAATGTTAATTTTTTCCATGTCTGTCTGTCTGACCGAATTTAACTCGAAAACCAGTGAACATATTGACAGGACCAAGTTAATCTTTGTTTCGTCGAGATATCTCAAACACGGTTCCGAAAATATGATGATCAGGAATGTACATAGGTACTGGATTAAGCCTTTCTTAGGATTACTGCTTTAAAAAAAAAAACATTGTTAAAAAAAGTTTCATCATTTCTCCTTTCTTTTTTCTCTATAGGCTGTCCTCCTTTCCTTCCCAAGAGTGATTCTAAATCCTAAATGTCATGCATACGAAGTAGCACAGGAAAGCTAGTTAATAATAAAGTTGTGTAGGAACTGAGAATGGTTGAGTGGAGAGATTTGGGTAGCTCTTAAAGAGGTCTTCAGAGCTGATGAGGGTGAAACGAGGTGAGAATGGAGCAGACCCCACCAGGGATTGAACCTGGTTCACCTTTGTGGGAGGTGTATCATGTAACCACTCAGCCACTGCAGCTCCAAAACAGATAATGCCCTTATTGCCCTTGCTGTTTATGTGAAAACAGTAATGTGCAAAGTGAAGATGTATAGAGGTTCTGGATGTGTTGGTAGTTGTGTTTGGGGATGGTTTGGAGTAAAAATGAGGAGTGGCAGGCATGACTACAATAGTACTCTTTTATGATATACCCTTTTATAAAATTTTCCGTGTTGATAAGCTACTTTCTCTATATCTACAAATATCTTTTTCTATAAATACGTGCCCTGTTGTAAAGTTTTTCCTTTATGTAAAGTAACATTTGTTTGGTCCTTTCAGAAATTTTGGAACAGGGTTCTTGTGTTCAGGATATTTCGTAAGTCCCAGGACACTGCAATAACATACAATAAATGCAGTACAAATAGGGCACATATGATGATGCTAACAATAACACAAAATCAGTGTGTTTTAGACATTGATTGGATCGGTATGGAGGCCGTTGTTTTTGTAGCACACGATAATTCTATGCCATGTGCGATGCGCAAACTGCAGCAACATCCTGGGTATAATGGTTGCCAATGTGGCGTCAATCCGTTGTCTCAGTTCTTCAACAGTTGTCGTGCGATGATCTGCAACCTTGGATTTGACCTACCCCCACAAAGCATTATCACATATGGTCAGGTCGAGGCTGTGGGCTGGCCACAGGAGTGTCGTCAACAATCTCCTGATCCAACGGTTTGGGGAAATCTGGTCGAGATAATTCCGTACCGCGTGTGCGTGATGAGCTGGTGCGCCGTCTTGTTGGAAATATATTTAATTGGCAATCCCACTGCGTTCCAGTTCAGGCACAAAGAAAGTCTCCAGCATTCAAAGATATGACTGCTGGTTTACTGGCCCATAAAAATGATATGGACCAATGAACCAATGAGATGTCAGGCAGACACAGCTGCCCAAATTCTCAAATGCGGGGGATGGTCTTGAACTTCCTCCATGTAATGCGGGTTAGCATCACTCCAGAAGTAAACATTGCACGGAGATGAACTGAGATAAACAGCGCACTCATCACTAAACATTACCTTTGATCAATTGGGTAAGATATCAGTGTTTGCAGCAGTCTGTCGCAAGCTGTCATTCTGTTTACGTGATCTGCATCCGATAATTCTGAAACGACAGTGGGTTTATACGCTTTCAGGTAGAGGTCATCCTTCAGTACTCGATGTAACGTTGCTGGTGAAATACCCAACTCTGCAGACCGTTTGTGTAATGATTTTTTGAGAGATCTGAGAACTGATTGGTGAAGGTTTTCAATGGCCACATCACGAGTTCGTGGCCTTCCACTGTGCTTGGTGTCCATTACACTGCCAGTCTGAAATGCCTTCTTTTCCCAAAGATGGAGATTCAGTTTGGACGGTGCTCGCTTTTCGAACCGTCGCTCGAAGTTTTCCTGGACTTGTTTCACCATCTTCCTTGTGTTGTGTCCTTTCGTGGTACCATGGAGCTGCTATCTTGTACAGGATAATGTCCTGGGAGTTATGGAACACCTATAGATGCTTGGAATAATGAGGTGAGGAAATGCGGAATGAAGTTCTGTTCCAGTAAGAGTGTGGTGATGGTGAGTAGAAATAGGAATCAGATTAGGCAGGATTTACAATAGTCTGCCCATCCATCTTACATCCACCCATCTCTCAGCTATGCGATTTACAGACAGACTTTGTATGTCCATCGTAAGTTCATTGCTGCTAACTAGTACAAACAAAACTGTTAAGAATTGGAAAAAAATGTTTCATTAAAAGTGAAAAGTATTGATGGTATTGTGTGTGTTTAAATACACAAAACACAAGTATGTGTACATAATGGATATTTTATCTTGTAACGATAGCTCTGATACAGTCCACTTCCTTATCTGTATTTCACACAACTCTATCTTACAACACATTGCCATAATGCTCCTGCCTTGCCATCTTCTCCCCACTCCTGTTCTTATGTCTTGTTTACAACTCTACTTGCTCTTGCCATGGCCTCTGTATTGGCCACATGGCCAGACATACAACTAACTCATATAATACATCTTCCCTCTTTTTTTACATCCTTAATCTACCACCAGTACTTCCTTCAAATAGTTACATCACCTATACAGAGTACAAGACTTTCTTATCACAACCAGAACACATCTAACATAATACACAGAAGATCCTTAAACTATTACAGCCACCAGTTTTTTTTTTCTTTTAGACTTAGTCTTTAAACTTGTGAGGTTTGATGACTGCCCTCCCTGATCATGTACATAGTTGATTATTTGTTTTGTTAAGGTTTGACACTGTGTGTAAACGTCTTTTGATACCTGCTCACAATTGATTGCCATTGGATCTGCCTGATCTTCTGATACTTGCTCTAGCTGATACTTTAATACTTCTCCCTCATCTGGTGATCTCACTCTTGACTCTGACTCCTTCAAATATTTTCTGTTTCTCCTTACCTCCTGCCCTCTCCTATACCTCACTATGTAGGACCGGGGGTATTTACTCTCCCTCTGTATCTGCTGACTCCCACCTGTTCTTGACCGGGTCTCTCATTATTACACGCTGTTCTGGTTGTAACACTGACATCTCTTTACTGACTCTATCATTATAACTGCGACTCAATCCTATCTGTCTGTCCCTGTTCTTTACAATCTCCTTTGGGTCTGGGCCATGAGCTTGTAGGATATCCCTATGCATAGGTAGTTTGGTTTTACATACCCTACTCATTAGCAACTGGGCGGGTGAATACCCTATATGCATCTTCCTTGATAAATAGCAAATCTTTAAGTCGTACGCCAGCATTTTTAATCTTAATATTCGCAGTCTAGCTGACAAACTGTTATGTCTTGCTGCCAGATAGATACCAGGGGCTTGTGATCTATGAAAATTGTGACATCATGATGTCCATAAATTTGACTGTGGTAAACTGAATGGTGAGAAACTATTTTCCAACTGCGCATACCTTACATGTTCATTTAAGCTGCAGAATGTAAAAGCAATAGGGTGCCCATTTGCATCATACATGCTCCCAACCCATCATTGCAGGTATATGCTATTCATGGTAAAGTGAGCACTTTTTAAGGCCCTCCCAACAGGCTCTAACCACTAATAAATATATTGTATTGCAGCATCTGGCCTTAAATTTTGAGGGTGGTGAAATGTATACACTGTGTTTATTCATCGCAAATCAATGTTTATATTGAAAAGCAGCAAGAAGATGGAAATAGGATGAAAGGAAAAATTTAGAAGGGCCTTAAAAAGTGCTCACTTTACAGTGAACAGCCTATATCTGCATAGTTACCGTTGGGTCATAAAAAGCAAGTACAGGTTCCTGGCAAAGTAATTTTTGTAGCACCTTAAAACTATCCCACTTGTTCTTGCTCCCACTTCCAGTCAACATCCTGCCTCGCAAGTCCCCGTAGTGGTGCCGATACCTGGGATAAATTTTGAAGGAATTTACCCACATATCTCACCATCCCCAAAAATCTCAGTAACTCCTCCTTACTTTGAGGTGCTTTCATGTCCACTATCACCCGTATGTACACATCATCCTTTTGCAGCCCCTCTCTGCAAAATATCTGCCTCATGAATTTTACAGTTTGTTTTTTAATTGAATCTTGTTAGGGCTAAATTTGACATTGTATTTCTGAGCTCTGAGACAGCAGCTAACCTATCACCGTGTTCTTGTTCCGTTCTCCCTGCAATTATTTTATCATAAAATATATACTTGCACTCCTGGTAAATTCCTTAACATTTTCTTTGGAAAACTTCTGTTGCTGATTTAATACCAAAAGGCATTCTCAGAAACTGGTACCTTCCAAATGGTATCCCAAACACACAAACCTATACTGTCCGGGTGAATAGGAACTTGGTAGTACTCATCTTTCATATCCAGTACAGTAAAGAAACTATTTACGCTCGTTCTTGCTGCTACATTCTCTGCTGTTCGAATAACAAAATGCTGTCATTTGTTGACTAGGTTAAGATATTTTGGATCAAGGCACAAACATATATATGTATTTGGTTTTTCAGCTATGACTAAGGCATTTACCCATTCAGTTGGTTTTTCAATTTTTCTTATGATCTGCTTAGCTTCTAACTCATCTAATTGGTCCTGTAACCTCTCCATAAGACCATAAAGCACCTGTATATGTGGCCTTGCATTTTCTTCAACAGTTATTTTGTGCCCTGATGATAAACATCCTAGCACCTTAAACACATCTTTGTATACTTTGGTAACATGTGCCAGCGTGCTGAATTGTTTTGCATTAACACCATTCACATGATTAAGCAAGTTCAATTTTACACAATCTTCAAGACCCAACAATGCTGGCTGGTTGACAACATAAACTACCACAAATTGTACAAGTACATCTGTGTCCACATGCCTTGACTTACACGGTAAATCTACAATACCTGCTACCTCCATTTTAAAGTTGTTGTTTCCCCATATGAGAGAATGGCTGTTTTTGTTTTCCTAAGCTTGTCTACACCTAGGCCTAATTGTTTGTACATGTCCAATGGCAACACTGACATTTCTGCTCATGAATCCAACTTACGGTTTAAAGTATGCTCATTTATAATTGTTTCAATATCTCTCTTTTTTTACTCTCCAATCTTTTTACTGAACTAACACTCACACTGCTACAGTTTTTAACATCCTCCACACCCTGTGTTCATGAAATTGAACGTACAGGCCTGTCTTGACTATCTTGACTCTGCTCCGTACCCCTCACTTGCTCGCACACCTTGGCAAAATTATTTAATGTTGGACACTTTGCACAAACTTGATGGAAGGTGGGCACTTCCCACGAAGATGTACATACCCACAGTCACCGTACTGTGCTTGCCTACCTGCCAATGCGGCGCCTCACTGTGTCTTGATCGTTGTACAAACTTGCTGGAAGGTGGGCACTTCCCACGAAGATGTACATACCCACAGTCACCGTACTATGCTTGCCTACCTGCCAATGCGGTGCCTCACTGTGTCTTGATCGTTGTACAAACTTGATGGAAGGTTGGCACTTCCCACGAAGATGTTCATACCCACAGTCACCGTACTGTGCTTGCCTACCTGCCAATGCGGCGCCTCACTGTGTCTTGATCGTTGTACAAACTTGATGGAAGGTTGGCACTTCCCACGAAGATGTTCATACCCACAGTCACCGTACTGTGCTTGCCTACCTGCCAATGCGGCGCCTCACTGTGTCTTGATCGTTGTACAAACTTGATGGAAGGTGGGCACTTCCCACGAAGATGTACATACCCACAGTCAAAGTACTATGCTTGCCTACCTGCCAATGCAGCGCCTCACTGTGTCTTGATCGTTGCACAAACTTGCTGGAAGGTGGGCACTTCCAACGAAGATGTACGTACCCACAGTCACCGTACTGTGCTTGCCTACCTGCCAATGTGGCGCCTCACTGTGTCTTGATCGTTGTACAAACTGTGGTGCAGATTGAGTCGTGCACATTGGTGGGCTGTCCACCGGTGCTGTTTTCCCCTCCTGTGGAATCTTTATTTGCTGTTTAGTAACTTCCGCCGCCTTGCACACACATACTGCCCTCTGCAAATCTAGATCAGGTTCCCTCAACAGCTGTTTTTATATGCTTCTGTCATGCATATCAATGACAATTCAATCTCTTATCATGGCGTCACTCTCACCATAGTCACACAACTTAACAGCAGTTTCCAATCTCGTTATAAACCCTTTGAAATACTGCCTTTCTTGTGTCATGTTCTCGAATTTTAAACGCCCCACAATCCCTTTTTCTTGGGTGTACAAAACTGTTCAAATTTTTCCACCACACTTTTATACTTTTTTCCTCTTCATCATTTAAAGTGAAATTATTATACAGCTCAAATCCATCATTGCCAATAAAGTTCAACAGCAGCGCCACTTTTGTTTCATCATCTTACTGTTCCTGTCCTATTGCCTTGGAGAAATATTTCAAACGTTTGTTTGAAATGCTTCCAGTTGTCTGCCACAGTAGAAGATAAAACCAATAAGTTTGGCAGGCGACAGAAGCCTTCCATTTCTTTGCCTTGGAACACAATAGATTGTTTCACTGTAGTGTAGCACCTCTTTAATGATACCCAACAGATGCCACTTCTGACACCATGTTTTATCTTGTAATAATACGCTCTGATACAGTCCACTTCCTTATCTTTATTTTACACAACTCTATCTTACAACACATTGCCATAATGCTCTAGCATTTCCCCCACTCCTGTCTCATGTCTTGTTTACAACTCTGCTCTCTCCTGCAATGGCCTCTGTATTGGCCACATGGCCATTGCTCAGAAGGAACTTGTGTTCCTGACATTTTTATCAATATCTCTTTAGGAAAAATGTAACGTCATTGCATTTTGTAGCTATATAAACAGACATGTGAGAACAAAAACACAAGCAAAACAAAACACTGCACAGCCTTCTAATGAATTCTGAATGAACAGGGGACAAAAAAGGAAAGTTTAGAAGGCTGTAATTCCATCTATCTGTCCGTAAAAAATGAGAGCTTGTTAAGATTTTGACTGATGGACGGATAGAATTAATGGACACCTCTGATTGGCTGATGGTCACATGATTGACAGATGGATGATGGACGGGTGAACACAACGGGTTGTAATAAATCCTGCCTTAGGAAAGGAATGAATTATATGGAGCAGAACTGAAAGAGGTAGAAAACTTGAAAATATCTGGGGAGCATCGTGGAAAGCAAGAGGCAGATACAGAAGGTGTAGTAGAGGACAGCAAGGGGAACTTCAGGTGTGTAAAGGACCTGTTGTGGAAGAGAAAATACCATTAAGATGTAAGCAGATCCTGTATCCACTGTGACATTGCGAGTGGAAACATGGGTATTCTACTAGAGGGCTGGAAGGAAAATAAGAGGCCGTGGGAGACAAAATTTGCCATTACAAGGAAGAATAGGATGCAGAATTAAATAGTAACTTACAATAAAGAACATGGGTACGTGGGCTAGCAGAGATATTACAGCAGGGGCAGGGAAACTTTTTTACATGGGGGTGAAGTTCAGCTCAGGGTTGTGCTGCAGGCCACATTATTAATTTTCATTGATGAGTTAGTTACCAGGTTAGATATGCTAATGTCCTGATATGATTGTTAACTGCCATCATGTCCTTACACCTTTTCTGGTACCACACCTATAGACACACTGATAAAGTAGTTTGAGTTGAAGTAATACATAAAACTTTTTTCCTATAAATTTTCAAAAATATTCTAACAGAACTGCAGTATTATCACATCTGAAAATTATTACAGAACACTAGTGTCATAAATGAATACTAGAAAATATACTCCAAGTATTCGCAGAAGAGTTTGTTGTACTGAAAACTAAAGTGTAACACTGCTAAAAAAAAATACTGTTTTTATTGAGATATAATACGATTTGCCTCCACTAAGGTGTGTGACACACACATGCTCGCAGACGTGTTGACAGGTGCACACTGCTAAAGATAAAACAATTTTGTGAAAGTCTAATGCCAATTGTCGCTACAGCATTTCCCATTACTAATCATTGCACACGCACACTGCAGCAACTCTGTATTTCAAACACTGCAAGAGTAAAATGTACCTTTAGACATTTGCGGTCACCTTTGCATTTGGTTGAAAATTAACCATTTATTTTGCATAGTATATTTTAGTGCAAGATTGTAGTCTAATGTTTTATTTATATAACATTTCATAACCCACTTCAGTTATGTTCAGAAGCTGTTTCCAAGTTTGTTTTGGAAAATTGTAGTAGACCACTAAAGTCGAGCTCACGTACCATAATTTTCCCACGGCTCTCATTGAGGAAGTGAGTATGAGGTGTTATGGGCATGTCAGCAGAATGCGTAGTGTGAGGATGACATGGGAAATGCTGGAAACAAAGTCCAATGGAAGGTCAGAAAGAAGACCAAAGAAAAAATTAGTAATTGAAGGATGAGGAAGAGAGTAAAGCACATGAGAAACTGTTTGAACGGGAGAGTGGTGGAGGAATGGAGCAATACTGAGGTAGTTGAAGAAAACTTGCCAGCCAAAAGCTGAGAATGAATGAGTTAGAGCTTAGTTTGTTCTGTAGTTATAGCCGTCACCAAAAGCTAGTGCTCCATTTTGTTCTCTTCAACTTCGCTCCTAACTTCATTACAATTCAATCATGTTCAGAATTTTTCTGTAAGGGATGAAGGCATTTTGCATTCATTCCAAAAGGCAACCAGACGGTTTGACCCTGGCTTAAAGTTTGATTTAGAACAGTAGTGGAATAAAAAAGGACATTTTGCAATACAAGAATATTGTAAGTGAGAGAGAAAGTAAATTTTTTCACACTTTGCCCATGACAGTTTAGTTTTGATTATCAAATACACAATTTTAGAAATTTGTAATATAAATGTTTTAAAGAAGGTAGTCGACAGAAAATTAAATGCTGCAATGTTTCTTCTGTTTTAAGTAAAGTAGTTTTACAAATTTTACTGAATAAACTCTACATCATATTCGACAATTAATGTTAATCTCAATCTACATTCATGTTCTGAACTTGAATGGTGCAACAGTATTTTCTGATGATCTTAGATCAAGTTCGGACATGATCTTGGATCGAATAAATAATTTAAATGATGCGTCCAGCCATAGGAGGGTTGGGGGAAGATTAATGGTGACACAGGAGTGGTGGAATAAACACTGTCAGGGGGAATAGAAGTCTTGACAAAATCTGCACTTCCTCTCCAACGCTTCTAACCCTAGTCATGTAGGAACATAATCAGAAGCATAGCACATACGAACATAGCACATGAGCAGTGAATATGGAGGTTGTAATGTCGCAGATGTCAAATTTGGCTACTGGAAACACAGCTCGGTTTTGCTCAATCTGTAGACACGTGAAACTTAAAAGACGCTATACTGAAATATTTTAAAGAAATCCAAATCTCTTATTGGTTTTTCATTTTTATTTTAAATTCCAAGTAACAGGTTCACAATCTTCTAGAAATGCACAGTCATGAATGGTCTACTTTTTAACGAGACAAACGAAACAGAACAGTGTCGCAGTAGTTAATTTATTATTAACGACAACACTCGCATTGCGAGACAATTACGAATACTGTCCCACACTGAATTGTGGTAGACTGTTCGTGAGTGGTAGTTACTCAAAACTCACATCGCCATCCACGTACCCCCACTCCTTGCACCAAGGTGCCAAAAATGTGACCAAATAAGGTCATGGTGTGGCCCGAAATCCCTTCTCCTCGTCATATCGAACTGCATTGTAGCAAAACTAATCAAATTCTAGAACCGTCTCGAAGGAAAAGATGTCTAAGAAAGTAGTAAAAAGCTGTTCACGATAAAGTGAGCACTTTAGAAAGGAACCTTAAAAAAAAGTCACTGCCTCTGCATGCATATATTTTAATGGGCTCATGAGTGACATTCGCCCAGTAAAGTTGGTAACGATGGATGGAAAGTAGTTCCATATCATAACATCGAATAAAAAGTGTTTGGTAGCAATTTGTGATAATTAAAACTAATTCTTTCACTTTATGGTTTTTTAATCCATCGAAGTGTAAAAATGAGCAGATTTCTAAAGTATTTACTTCCTCAATAATTTCACAGTTTCATTTGATCAACGTCTGAATGAGATGAGGCCTATAGCAATGTTAATTTTACATAAGGTGGAGGAATACACAGTGTGTATACACATGGATCTTAAGCAGGGCTTTCAAAAGTGTTCATTTTCCCGTGAACATCCTATATCTCCGCACATGCTAATGCAAACTTAACTAAGTTTTCAGAAAAAGCAAATGCATGATAGATAAACATACTAACCCGGCCAAAACTTCAAATACTGATAAGATTTTACAACTCCTCACAGAACAAAATAAAATAAACCAAATGTCTGTTTTAATTATTTTTAGTAACTTGCATCATTACAAGGTGAACATTTTGTGTGCTGAGTGGCTAGTGTAGTGTAGGGACTGTTAAATTTTCTCAATCTTTCGTGCAAAGTCGCAGGTAAATATATGAAGTGAATTATCTGTATCTGCATTACATAATACATATTTGTGTTTAACAATGCAATATATTGGAATTTTAAATATATTAAAATCATTGAGACTAGTTTTTTTTACTCTTGACAATTTTTATATCATTGATTGTGAATGTTTCTGATTGGAGTAAGTTGTTTTTTGAAATAGTCTTTAGATACGTAATATATTTGTACTAAAGTAGACCTCTTGTAAAAAAAGATAAACACATGTCTGCAGTTTGTATGGTCCTCTAGGTTTCTTGCACGACAGCAGGTAGTGTTAACTGTCTTGTTCACCTTTTATGTTCACACCTTTGTGCTCAAGAAAGATGCATGTGTGTAAAATGGTTAAGTGATTGAGCCTTGGCCAGGCTTGTCATGTACATATAAGGAACAGCTACACAAATAATACTTTATATTGCATTAGAAAACAAGACATCGCTAGCTCCTGAACAAACTGCTTTAACTGCATTCGTGAAGTAAAGAGCTCTTTTTGATAATTGTTTTCTTTGGTTTGTGCAAGTGTTTCTGTCCAGTGTTGAAATTATATTCTATTTATTGTTACTTAAAATTTTGTACGTTTTAAAACACAAAACATAAAGTGGAGTGTGTCCGTTTACAGCACAAGTTAGTGGTAGCGTTGCTACAGTATTAATTAAAATTGCTTTCTTGTACAGCTCTAAAACTTGAATTGTTGATCCAGAATTAATCTGAAGTAATACCAATTACTGGTGGAAATTTAAGCTTGATTCTGTTGCTGTATACTATCCTGTAAGTGTGGTGTCGTTACTGTGTCTGTGTAATTGCTGTGTGACCAAGTTTGAACTAACACATTTGGTCAAAGTTGTTTATTGTTTCATCTTGAATGTCTTACAAATTCTGCCAAAAGAGATACATACACAGTGTGTCTGTTACAGTCAGGTGGGTTTACTGACTGCATAGCAGGTCTACGTCTTTGGTGAACAGTTACTTCATTTTTTTTAGTTCAGTGTACTTAAAGTGACATTACTCATACACTACCACTTTAAAAAATTTTTCTCAATGTCAACTTTCAGAAATACGTTTAGATCTTGTATTGTAGTGGGTCTTAGTGTGGTTAATATTCAACCAATTTTACTTCCATCTGTCAAATTTGAATAATTATAGTGATGCAAATTGTTTTTCAAAGGGAGCTGGTCTCGAAAGTCTCTTAATGTGCATGTTATTATTTCAGATATGTTGGCTGCAACAAGTGTGTTGCAGCAGCAGGCAACGGAGATCCGAACCCAGCGCGTCAACTGGCAGTCATACTTACAGTAAGCAAAAGGACATATGATTCCAAGACTTATAGCAGAATTGTAGTAATGATTCCAAGACTTATAGCAGAATTGTAGTAATGATTCCAAGACTTATAGCAGAATTGTAGTAATGATTCCAAGACTTTTAGCAGAATTGTAGTAATGATTCCAAGACTTATAGCAGAATTGTAGTAATGATCCCAAGACTTATAGCAGAATTGTAGTAATTATCCCGGTAGCAATAGTGATACTTTTTAGCTCATTTAATTTATATTTATATGAAATTTTCTTTGGTTTGCAAACATTAAAAAATATATATGAATTTTACAGGAAAATCATGTCAAATCCTTGTGCATTTTGAAAAGTTAGAAGTTTACATTCAGTGATATGATTGAAGTTAGTTGTCCATATGTAATTTATTTATTTTTACCTTCTAGACATTGAGTTTGTGGCTTCAGTAGATTTATCCAGAATGATAATTTTTTTTTTAGTGTAGTATAAGTATTACCCTCTATGATGTAATAGTTGAGATTCTTCATGTAGAAGCTTAAAAGAGCGTGAATCGGTACACAGTGTTAATTTTGACGTAGAAATTCATGTCTCTTGTAATGATAGCCTTGGAGTAAAACTATTTTAACACTCATTTTGTTAGGCCTAGGGAGAAGGAGCCTTTCTGCCCCATTAACACATCCTTTCAGCATTATTAAGCTATAATTAATAAAAGAATGTTTTGACTCTTTGTTTGAAGGTCACAGATGATATCGCAAGAGGACTACAGTTTCATAGTGGCATTCGACAGTGCTGATGGACCAACCCGGGACACGTTGCTGAAGAAGAGTCGTAACCAGTGTGCCAAGACGTTCCTCAACCTCCTGGGGCACGTGTCGAAGGACCAGACTATCCAGTACATCCTCATTATGATTGATGACATGCTACAGGTGCGTTCTTCTCGTAACACTAATTGAAGTGTGTGGAGCATCCGCTCTTCTCATACAGATTACTTGACGTATTTGGAGTCACTAAGGCTATACAAACATCCCACAATGGTCCTACAGATGCTTGCTTTTCAAATGATTTAATTCTAATTGGATTCTGTTGTCTGCACATTAATTTTTTTTTACTGAAGGGTACTTTGGCAGTGTAGGTTCTTACACATGTCAAAGGTACTAACCCAATTAGAGGTTCCTATATTTCTCAGGCTATCAGGGATCAGAAGAGTGTTTTGCGAAATGCACTGAAATTTAAAAAGGAGGAAAGTTATATTGTTAAAGACAGTCAGATGCCACCATTGCAAAAATTAATCAGTGACAGGCTGTTATAGTAAACAATATATAGCCCATGCACCTATACATTACTCCTGACCTGCTTTGCTCGTGTTTGTGTGTGTTTTGAGTTGAATCTCCTTTTTTTTTTTCCCCCATTATGTATACTTGTTAAACTGTAATGAGTGGCAAAAGTGAGAGAAAGTTTGTGCCTTTGAGTGAGATGCTGGATCTGGATGTGATGTATCAGCTACAGTGCCAACATTGTAATGCACAATACATTGTCCTCGATATCAACACACTCGGTCATAGTATGAATGACCACAGAGCACACACTAAACAAGCCATAATTGGTCACGTTCACAATCTACCTGACAAACCAGTAGCAGTGCATGCAGTGTCACACAATAAAAATGTTGACTTGTGCTACAGCACCAGAGTTGTGAGAGGAGCAACACCTTCAAACAATACCTCGGATCTCAAGACACTGGGAATTAACCGCACCACAAGTTTTTGATTAAAAAATTTGGGATAATTAATATTTAAAGTATAGGCCACACTGAATTTTAGCCGCTTCATTTCTCCCCTACAAAACATTTGTGACAGAAAATTTGTGTTATGTTGCAGTATTTACGAATATACATCGCAAAATTACTATTCCACAGATGACTTGAGAAAGCAAAACCACAGCAAAATGTTATACAAAATGGTGTCTTATCAGTGTGCACTTATAGAGCCATGGCAGCGTTGCAAACTATGTAAGATATCTTTCTCTTGTACAGTAGAGAAATTATTTTCTCGTGTACGACATCTACGGGCATCCAACATGTTTACATTTTACACGTGCGGGATGAAGGTGGTTTTGTTTATGAACGTGAGTGAACAAATAACTGCACAAGTTTTTTCTTCTTGTTCTTTCCCCATCTCTTCCTTCCGGCCTTTAGGATTTAAAACATTAAAAAGTACTGTATGATGACAAATTTCTAAACATGTTTGGGGGGGGGGGGGGGGGATCTCGTATATAAGCTGCACATTACTTTTTGCAGTCATTTTTTTTTGTAAAAATGTGCAGTCTATGCACCCCGAAAAACAGTAGCTCACCAATTTATAACAAAATCTAGGCAGCCCTTGGGCCTCAAAATAATCACAGCTCCAAACCATACTCATCAGCTTGATGCAAGTCCCTCTTCTCAAAATGTAATAAATTAAATTTCTGAAGTTGGGATGCTGATTCGCCTCCTGGGATTTAATAAATTTGGGTCACCTTTATAATAGCACGGGGATGGAACATGTTTGCGTGGTTGGGTCGTGGAACTTCCCACGTTCGAAGGTGTAGAGATACGCCTTTTTGAGCGGATGACCTTGGTAGCGGGAGGTGAATCAAACCCCAAGGTGAGTTTAATCAAACTCCTGTCCCGGGAGTTTGATCAGCCTCGCCATAGTGGCTGCCAAAAATCATGATGTCAGTGGTCACAGTAGAAAAAAATGTTAAAAATGAAAATGTCGTGACCCTTATTCAGAGTCCTGAGTCTGGGATTGTTGGCGTTGCCTTAAGGAGCCTGCCTAGTAGGTTTCCAAACTGTTACAAAGTCTGGGGTTACTGAGATTACCATTCTACAGTTTGTTCCTGGTGGAGGAGGGTGGATTGTAATCACTTTACCGGCTGCTGTGCGTATCAGGCACACGGGACTTGTACTGAGGATTGATTTATCAGGACAACCCCTGGTAGTTACTTCTGGCTCCAGAAGGATAGGAGTGAAATAGTCGTAATCACTCTAATGTTGTGGCTAATATATTCAGAGTATACTATCTCCGCCTTGAGCTATCACCTCTACTCCCGAGTGATCTGAGTTACCGATCTTTATGCACTGTCCAAATAGTGGTTCATTGCTGATCTCAGTAACTGGTAGGGGGTTTTCAACGGTAGTTAGTAAATTAGCAATTGACTCCTCTAATTCCTTTTGTAGGGCTCAGCGAGCTAATCGTGTTAACTTACTCTGTTATCTCTTGGTGGTATATGGCATTTTAAATATATAGCGCAGGGTACCCTCCCGGGTCACTAGACTGTATTCAATGCTTTCCGTGTTCTGGCTAGGCTGGGACTGTAGCAAAGAATAAGAAATAGGCTTGTGGTTCGGTGTTCGTATCCCGCTAAAGGTCCGGAGGGTTTGGGGTATTTATGTCCTGGCCTTCCTAAGGCTTTGAGGTTCCGGCCTTATTCAGGCTGGGAATGGTTCAGAAATATCCGCTCCGCACGTCTCTGTCAGAGGGGAAAAATAAAAGATATTCTAAAATGAAATATGATTTAACACTCTGTATGTTCCTTTGGCAATAGGGGATCTCACAAACGCCAGACAGCTGACTGTATCTTCTTAATCCAGCCTTATTCAGGCCAGGATTGAGATTGTAGTGAAGTGTATTGATCAGGTGTTTCCAAGTTGTCTTCCCGCTGCGGGTCTGGGCGTTTGATGTTTGAACCTTGGACACCTCGGTCTTGTTCATGCTGGAGATAATCAGACAATCATTAGCTCCGTCCAAATTGTGCAATGAGAGAGACGAGGATTTAATTTTGGACTGTATTTAAGGATTTACCTTCATACAAAAAACAAACTTAAGTTAGAACCAAGGGTAAATAAGGTAGACACAAATAATAGATCAAAATGACATACTTATTTATATGTTCAGGAAGGAGTGGGATGCGTAGCTCTTACATTTAAGACAGCTATGTAACTAAGAATTAATTGGCAGGTGAAGGTATCCTGCATAAAAATATAATTTCAAAATGAATATTTGAGATTTACCTAAGGGAAGGAGGGGGGATAAATGTACATTTTACAGTCCAGAAGGGCTATGGTACGACCTTCTACCGTGGGTTACGAAGGAATTGCTTTCTAGGTAGGGATTCAGGTAAGGACAACGAGATACCTTTGGCTGTAGGAGCTGAGACGTCTAATGTCAACTCTGGAGGCATCTTCAGAGACTATGTTCTTCCTGGGATGGTGTCCGTTCACTGCGGCGCGAGTGGCCTAGTGGTCAGAATCCTGGTGAAGATTGGTTCGATTCTGTTGCAGACTGAGACCAAGATCTGGACTACTTGCCCCCTGAGCTGATCTAAACTTTACTCAAGCTGGAGACGTTAACATCTGATGCCTACTTAGTCTTGCTCAGACTAGTGGTGCTCTCTGCCTTATTCAGGCTGGGATGCTGGCGAACTCTGCTGTGCCTGGAAACTGCACCTCCTTATATACTAAATATTCTGGCTTGTAGGCTGTCAGAGGGATGCGGGGGTAGTTTTAATTATGCTTGTGGAACGTACCACCCTTTTCTTATCTCCCCTATTGGAGGCTGTTGACATATCTATCGCCTCTCCACGAGGCTCTGACGGCTTGTGGCGACCTTGTAGGCTGGGTGCTGCTCTCCTGCAGCATCCCTTGGAACTATCTTCTCTGGTATTGGTGTGTCATTAACTCGACGAACAGTACAATTTCTCAGGCGGAAATGGGCAGTTTTGGGTGGACAGTACAATTTTAAATAATCACCACGTATCTGTAATTGCTCACTATGCTGAAAGCGATCCTGTAGGCACGTGATTGAACTCTCCCAGTGTGACTTGCCCATATGAGTAGTGACTTAATGATGGGGTGAAGTTTAATGTATGTGGACATTTCTAATGTGCAGGAATGCACCATGCATCAATCTATACAGGCAAATTTTTCCACCACACCCTAGTATGCCACCTGGCTGCTAGGTTCACTATCAACAGTGCCCTTCTGCCCTATTACAGTGCCCTACAACTCTCCTCCCAATGAAGCTGGTCTAGCCAGAAAAGCATTGCGACCAAACAACTGCATGAAACGTGTCGTCTTTCGTGTGTGTGCGTCTGTTGACAAGTACTAGACTGAGAACGTACTTGTGTTTCCATCCTTTTTTATATATTATTTGTAGCCTAGTGGCCTACTTGTCACCTTTATTTAGATGCAGATTATTACTATGTTTGCAGTAACACTGGATGGAGGTGTATGTTATGCCTTTGAATTCATTGGCCTGAGCCAACCAGATTTGGCAGGACACAGTGAATGCTAAAGGCACATGGGGTGGTGGCAAAAACCATGCTTTCAGTTGGAATATTTTGCTGGGTATTATAATTGGTCTTATTTGTATTGAGAGAAGTAACTGCTTCATTTATATCTGTCTAGCTAATCATCAGCCTCGTCTCATTAAATTCTTTGTTACTGCTGTAAAGATGGGAATAACATTAGTGTTTCTGTGTTTGTTAATGGCAGGTTTGACTACTGCTTACATATGTTGTGCTGCTCCCTGGTTTTAATGTGTGTTGGTGTGGCTGTGCAATGTTCTAGGAGGACCGTACACGAGTTGAAATTTTCAAGGAGCATGCTGCCAAGAAGCGGGAGACTGTGTGGGGCCCATTCCTCAACTTGCTGAACCGTCCTGATGGGTTCATCGTGAACATGACGTCGCGAATCATCGCAAAAATTGCATGTTGGAGCCATGACCTCATGGAACAGTCAGACCTGCACTTCTACCTCGCCTGGCTTAAGGAGCAACTCAAAAAGAATGTAAGCTTGGTCTCTTCCTGCTTGTTCGGGGATTCAAAAGGTGGCTACTGTCCTCATCAGGGTGTCCACTGACCCTGGTAAACCTGGAAATATCAGCAATTTTTCTTGCTGTAGTTTAATATAATTTAGTAAATTCACACAAAATGAATTCATATTATCTATGTTTCCATAGTTATTTTATAATTTCAATAATTTCTATGCTCAATTCCAACTGAGTACAATTCATAGAGTCCCGGAAATCGCAAATGGGAAATAACTGTGATAAAATGTGAAAAGTTGCACTATTCACGATAAAATGCTAAATTGAGTGCACTTCCTTAACCTACATCGGAAAGGCAGGCGGAACAGGACTGTGCTGCCCAACTCAGGCACGAATCAGTATCGACTGTTCTGGTTATGGTATTATTTGTAATTCCATGCATACGCATTCACCCTGCTTTTGGTCTAGCGGACAGAATCCTCGACTGTCGTGACTATTCAGTTAACCGGTCATGCATCAACATATTGTCGGACATCACGGCTCATTCCGTCCCATACATATCGCACTCCGATGTCTGCTAGTGTCTCTGGAGTACCGGGATGCCCTGCATCTGGGTGGTCGTGGTGGTGTTTGCAGACTTCGGCCCATAAGTCCTTGGGTATCCCGATTCTTCACTTGCTTCCTGCTTGGTCACTTCGGGACCACAAGATATCTTCCCTTAGTTCAAACTGCTGGGGTTGCTTCTGCAGAAGGTTCTGGATGTCTGGGTCTCACTGCTGGTGTATGGCTATTTGACTCTGGCTGAGTTGTAGCTGGAGCAATGTGATATGCTCGTCTGGGCTGCAGTTTGGAAGTTGGAGCGGAGTAATCCTCTCCCATTCTTCGTCGGCTTTCGTGTCGTCCTGTAGGTCCGGCTGGCAGGACAGGACATCTGGAAGATAATTTTACTTGCCCAGGCAGTGCTGCACTCCGAAGTCGAATTCTGTCAGGAACATGTCCCACCGCCCGAGCTGGGCTTTGGCATTTCTTGACTCGCATAGCTATTGGAGGGCTTTACTGTCAGTCCACAAAATGAAGTTAGTACCTTCCAGTTAGTATCTATATTTTCGAACTGCCCAAATAATAGCTAGACACACTTGCTCGTTTATGTGGTAGCGTTGTTCTGTATCATTCAGCCGGGTGTTGGCATAGGCTATCACCTGAAACTGAGCGTCTGGGCATCTTGGTAAAGTACGGCTCCTAGGCCATTCTGGCAGGCGTCCGTTTGCAGGATTTTATGATCCCTCCCCTTGCGATCAATGGACTTGCTTAATGACTTGAAAACTCTTTCAGGGCCTGAAATGTGGCACGGTGTTCAATTATCCAACACCACTGGATTTCATTCTTCAGAAAGAGGTGAAATGGGGTCATATGGTTGGCTATGTTGGGCACGAAAACTCTGAGCCAGTTGCAAAGGCCAAGAAAGCGGGGCTGTTGTTTCTTGGTGGTGGTCTTGTCTGCTTCTTGTATTGCCCTTATAGAGTTGTGTGGATCTATTGATGGCTTTCCTAAGTGGCTCTTTGAGAGTTTAGCTGTCATTCCATGTAGCTCCAGTCGTTCCAGAACCCATTGGATGTGTCCGAAGTGCTCCTCCCAGGATTTCGAGTAAATGACATCATTGTGGTATGCAAAGCAGAATTTACTTATGTATCTCATCAACACCTCAGTGGACATGAGGCGCTGGAAGGTTGCAGGAGAATTCTTGAGGCCAAAAGTAAGAACTCGAAATTGGAGGATTTCTCCCTGTAGTGGTGAAATCTGTGTACTATCTGCCAGTACCCTGACTGCACGTCAAGGGTAATGAATATCTTTGCTTTCCACATATTGTGCAATGTGTGCTTTAGGTTTATGTCTGGAGGAGCAATGGGGTGCATGGAGTCATTAAGCACCTTGTAGTTAATGCAGAATCGTAGCTGACCATATTTCTTAAGGACCAACATGACATGTGAGTTGTATGGCGTCGTCGAGCGGACACTCTGTAGGGTCGGTTGTATATAAGCGTTTCGGTGGTCAGCCATATCTCATGTTGAATGGATTTTGTTTGGCGAAGATTCACTTCACTCCATGCCAGAAAGCTCCATCATGTTCGTCGAGGACTCTTTTTTATCAATTCTTGTAACTGCTCTTCAGGGAGCGGATGGTTAATTTCCTGTCTTGAGGATTGGCGCAACAGTGGCGTCCCTACTGAGTGCCCAATTGATGGTTACTCAGTGTTGTCGCCTAGGTATATCCTCCGTTGTCTGTGGTCCATCGCTCAATGTTGCTGTTGGAGCCAGGGGTGCCCAAGGATTATGGTTTCTTGGATATCTGGACAAATTATGAAGTTCGCTGATCGTGAAATCTTGTACAGTTTTACTGTAAGAGTGGTCCAGCCATCGACTCTGAGAGTGCAATCCAGTTTCGCCAGTCGTACGGTGCGAGTTTGTGGGCGCAGTGATGGCCTTTGTTCAGCACTCAATAGGTTGCTGCGTATGAAATTGTCGGTGTCAGCTGAATCCATTAAGTCAAGAACTTTCTTCCCGTTGCTGTCCACATCTATGTGGAGCACTCCTGGTGGTTCCATCCCTTTGTCTTAAAGAGCTGGATGTTGGGCCCTTCTTGTCTGGTTGGGTTGGCCCGTTTCGTCCTCTGGCCAAGGTGTTTTCCGCCTGCGGGGGTGTTTTCTTCTCGGCTATCTGCCGGGTGGTATCTGTTGCACGGGTTGTGTCCCCTTCCGCTGCTTGGCGCCATGGTAACTGTCTCTACATTCAATCCCTATGAAAGGGATACTCTGGGCAGTGCCAGCATTTCATAAGGCTTGGTGTGGGGGTGCATGGGGTGAGGGATTCCTCTTCTGTTCAGGATGCTTGTCTGCTTCAGCGGGTTTGCTGAGTTTTGGTCGGTCCAATATCACCTGTGCTTTGAAGTGCGCTTATTTTCCTTCGTTCTCTTTACTAATTCATCCACCACGAGTGGCTTCGGTATCAGAAACAGATTGCATAGCTTGGGTAACAGCATGCATGTCATGTGTTGCATGCAGCTCTCTTTGTTTCCGTCTATACATTTGTACTTTGTGTCGGACAAATATTTCTGCTTCTTCATCTGGCTATTGGGTCCGGTTGAAAAATTCTGTCGTGAGGTGGGTTAGCACCTCCTTGCCGGTAAACTGGGTGGCCAGTCGGCTACTAAACTGTCTCCACTTGGTTATGAATTTGCCGTATTTTTGCCACTGCCCTTGAGTTTCACTTGTGCCCTGCTCACCCATTGCTTTTCTGGAATTTCATTAGCACGAAACTCCTTCTTGCATTCGGCTGTGAACACAAGTGGGTCCTCATGCGGGTATTCTGGGTTGTGGGGTCAATATTCAGCGGCGCACCAACATATTTCGCACTGATAAACCATGCCTGGTCTGGTGATCATTTTGTCTCGCCATCCTATGCAGCAGTGGTGGTAAGGTTCCGCACATAGTATGCAGCGCACTATGTGGGTACCACGTCCCGGGTATGTAACCCAGCTATAGAAAGCCTTCTACTGGATGCAACAGTCATTGCACCATTATTGAATCCCATCTGTGAATCTGGCTTCGTCTGCCCAGCCTGGGCAGAGATAGTGAAAGTGTCTCTGGCAGTGGGCACATTCTATGCGTGGTTTGTGGCATCATCATGCCCATCGTCTGCCATACTGTGTGCGGCTGGCTCACGTTCATTCACGTCAATCTCTGACATGATTCTAGTTTTATTGAGTGCCACTGGGTGTTTACAGATTCCCCGAAGTGTGGGCGGCGATTGGGTAGACTCCTGACTAGGTTGCTTGTTTCGGGGTCGTGCTGGACTGATTCTGCTTATGAGATTAATTCCTCTTAAGTAAGTTTGCAAGGTCCCATGTTGGGTGCCAGTGAAACAAGTTTTTGACGCGTGACGTCCTGTCGCAAGTGAAGTTCGTCATGGCCCCAAGTGTTTTTGGTGGGTGCAAGGGCAGACGCGTCCGGGATGATACAGAGTCCATAGTCCTTTCTTGGTACTGGAGCCCGACCAATGTACAAGATTGGCTGGGTAGCTTCCCGGCAGGGCACGAAATCTGGGACTGCAAGGACTATCTTGTTCTTAGGTGGGACCCCTGTTAAGGGGATACCTGTGCTGTCGGACTTGCGGTGGTTCGTATGAGCTAGCGCTAATGCATGTGCGGGAATTTGGGGTGCAGGCGGGCGGGTGTTCATGAGTGTTGACTGTCGGTGGGGTTGCCTCAGCAGCTACCATATTTACTCTTATAGCGTACACTCGTGTATAGTGTGCACCATGGTTTTTGCAACAAGTTCCAGGAAAAATTTTTTTAAATAAAATTGCTCCAAAAATTTGTGGCGCCCTGTTAGTAAGTATGAAACAAATTATTATATTTTACATTAATGTGTGGTTATTGTGATATGTTTGGAAAATACTTTAATTAAATAACTTGGGTCCAAAAATACAAAATAAAAAAAAATTCCAAAACCCTTCTTTTCCTACTACTCAACATTTCCAGCTTCGTTGTTCATTTTTTTTTTCTCCTTTCTCCTTTTAGCAGTAACTGGCTCTCTTTTTTTCCCATACTAGAATGCCACACTACCCTTATCCAAAAAAAAAGGTCTCCTCATACCTTCCACACCCCCTCCCGCTCCCTTTCCTAGAACATAGCATGCTAGCCTCTGCCATGGAAACAAAGAGGGATGGTGGAATTATCGGCTGGCAACATCCGAGTGTTATTACAAGGGGGTGGGGTCCGTAAACACATGGCAGCTCTTGTTTTGTGGTGTGACAGGATGCCATTAGTTGGGGGGGGGGGGAGGCGGGTTTTCAACAATTTATGGCTACTGCTCCCCTTCCTTGTTTTTTTCCATGTATAGCGCACACCCCACGTTATGATTCTCCTAAATCGTGGATTAGCTATCCTGTAGGACTGGTCCTGACCACTCAGGTACACACTGAACATGGGATGTGTTTCTCCATGTAGCTTGACAGGTGGTGTGAAGAGTTCCGGCGTGGTGGGTCTCTCTAAGCGGTGAATAGTTTGGATCGCTCTCCTTAGGTTCGAGGTGCGCGAGTGCAGCGGGGAAGGGGCGGGGAAGGGGCCAAGTTCCTGTTGGTACTGAGAGGTAGCTGCTGCCTTTTTAATCTGCTCTTGGATGCTGCTGCGAATGGAGTAAGGCATGAGGAAAGAATCACTATTATCAAAACCAGTGCAGGTGGGCAGGTAATGTGTGGTCCTCTATGGGTGTACTACCACGTACTGTCTCCGGCAACCCAATACTGTCTCCCTTTTTCAGCGCCCGGCACGAGGAGTGCACTGAATACTGAGAGCCATGTAACACTTGTTGATGGTCCCAATACGTGGGTAAGTGCCTCTGAAGGCTGAGTCTCGTCAGACCCAGAGAATAACTTCTTCCAGCGCAAGCAGCGCAGTGGGAAGAACAATCTCCAAGCTGGCAAGCTAACCCCAAGAGGCGGAGTACGTAGTGTCGGGGCTCTACCTTTCTGTACACTGTGGTGCAGCAAAGGGTGGCCATCCAGAATGCTTGTTGGTACTCTACTAGTGTATGTGGCGGTTTGAATAAATTTCCCAGTTACCTGCTATTCCTCTTGGGGTCTGATCTCTACAAAGAGAGATTCTATGTCTATGGGAAAGATACCCTCAAGTGGATTAAGACTTGTTTATTCCATTTAAGGAAATAAACAAGGTGGTGTTACGCTATCTCCTACTATCAACGGGAGCTTAACGGAAGCTGCTACGCATTGACAGGTGAAGGTAACCGTTCGTAGGCTAGCGGGGTAGGTAGTCGAAGTGCTGTGAAAATAACTTAAACTTGGCTATGCTACAGTGCTTACCATGAAAGGGCTGGTTGTGTTTAAGTGTGATGACGACCTAAACGCTGGCAGGTATCTTCGGCACCGGGGTGTGGTGAAGACAGGTTAGGTACTGATAGGAGTCTTTGTCACCAGGCAGTGCGGTGAAGACCAGGGAGCTGATGGTTCCTTTGGCACCAGGCAGTGCGGTGAATGAACAGAATAGACTGGCATTCCAAGGGTCAGGCCCCAGTATTTATACCCTCCCTGGCTTACCCTTGGTAGTTGTGGAGGGGGTGGCATCTGTGTTGTGGTACTTGATCCTTTGGGCATGTGACATCACCCGCCGACGCTGGATCCAGGGCTGCATACGTCGATTGTACTAGTGGTGCCATCCGACGGTTCACTTTAGTACTTCAATGATCTTGAATCATAGTCTCGGTGGCTCGGCCGGTGAATAGTACAAGTCTGGCGTGGAGTATCTGTCCTTTGCCGTGGGTATACAATACAAGTTCTGATGTCTCGTATGATGAATTACCAATTAAACTCCATTGACATATGTGACTGAGTGATGTGCACTGATGAGTAGAAGTCAATTTAATATTGATGAAAAGACATCATGCATCAGTATTAAAAATTAATTTTTTGCCACACCAGAAACCATAAATTAATGTGGGATTAATAGAGTTGAATAAACACTTGGAAAAAATGTGTGTAGTATGTATTTTAATTTTTGTTCATATGAAAATATTTATTATATTTAAATTAGAGATGTGTCTGTTCCGGTTCTCAATTCCACTAGTCCCTAGCTTTTAAAACCGGAACCAATAACCAAAATTATGTTCTCTGTTCCTTAATTAATTTATAGGAACAACCGACATTGCTCCTGCCGAATTTGTAATATGTATAATTTATACATAACATTTATTCACAAAAATAGCACATCATGCAAACACAATTTTGCTGTTGTAAACAAACCAGTCCATCATCTGTGAAATTTCTTTATCTGCCATAAGGAGCCACTCGTCTCTCAGCTAGGTGAACTGGGTGTGATAGGGGTCGTTCCAAAATTTTCACTTGTGGGAATCATGTCGGTTGATGCAGCTGGCTTGCAGGTTTTCTCGTGGATCTTCTGTTTCCCCGCTCTTTGTTTCTGGCGTTGCTCCATATCATCTCACTTCACCATCATTGGCTCTCAAGACCTGTATGTTAAGAGCCGCCCAAATCTCTTCACTCCACTTCGGCTGCCATAGTTGTCGCCAATTCTCGGTGTGTTAATATGACCTCAGTTGAAATTACAGTCATTACAATTTGGTAATACATTTATAACACTTTGAGGGCTTTAAGGTTATGTAGTTGTATTACTGTAGTTCTTTATCGTAAAGGATTTAATAGTTTTATTTTTCGAAATAAAAAAAAAACAAAGGCTTCTGAACTGTGGCAGTACTTTGCTATTTACAGTGAAAATTACTTATTATGCAAAGTTTTCATCTTATTGAAAGGGAATTTCTAAGGGCGAGTTACAGCCAACATCAAACTTAAAAAAAAAAAACACTTAACTAGTTGAAAGTGAGAGTTACAGTATCATCTCTACCACTAAAATACGTATGTGAGCAGATTTTTAAAAAGTTCATAGTTTTTTACACATTAGATAGAAAAACTGAGAACAGATTTTTTAGAAGTGGAACTGAACTGAAAACTGATAAAAAAAAAGTGGAACTGACACCTCTCTAATTTAAAGTAATCATCATGACTGTTCCTCTATCAACAAACATATATGTATCTTTCTATTATGATGATTCATGCTCTTAAACCCATTCTCAGTGTCCCCAATTGAAGTGTTACACTTTAATGAGGTACTAATGTCGCAAATTTCTGTATGTGAATTTATTACGAACATTAAGTATGCTAGTCTTTGTGCAGTCAAAGTCACATATTATTTCATAGGCTGATTAAAAAGAGTGTTTTGTAAACTGTAAGTTAGTTTGTGTCTACCTTCGCTGGCATTTGGGGTTAGAACATAGGTATCTGCAGATGTTTGTCATTACATAAATAGTGTAGAAATGTACATGTGCAATTGGAGTCACTCCAAGTGTAAACTGCAATCCAGGTAAGGTGAAGAGAAAAAACAGGTTTTTATAAAGCAAATAATGATAGTTAAAAAGTGTAATTGTACAGTAGTTAGGTTGTCAAGCCCTACCATAATATCTATACAAAAAATTTATTCAGCTCCTAAACTTAATAAATGTAAGGAAAATGTTGGGGTATTGTACCATTCCACGAAGCAGGGTAAAATTTTGTCTTGTAATTAGAAATTATTTGGTGACATAGATAGTAAAACTGATTGTCTTTAGTAAATAAGTGAAGTGCTTAATATGCTTTAGCGTACACAATCACAAATGTATGGATACATGTTACTAGTTTAGATGTGTACAAAGTAATTACGGTACGGTGTGCACTGTTTGTGTGTAAAAGTTATGTGAGGTCATGACACCTCGTTGTAGTTGTAGTAGCAGTGTACGTAGCTTACAATTGTCGCGTTGTAGTGATACATAGTGGTTGTTTACTAACGCCTCTTAGAAATGTGTGTAATAACATTTATGTGCTGTCATAGTATCACAGTGTTGCATAGCCAGTTACATTAAGCTTATGTGCGGTTTTTTCTTAAATCGCTACCGTTATGTTTGCAATTTTTTTTTTTTTTTTGTAGCTGTAACTAGTGTAGTTTTAATGAAACCTTACATGTGATAGCTAGTTCCTGGTGTTTTTGGAAACAGCGCTGTGTTTTCGACCACAGTGGTTTTCTACATATCTGTGTTCACATGAAGTATTGTACTGCGATGATGAACCGAGGCATCTGTGTGAGAAGGAAAAATAAAAGAAGACTCGTTAAACATTCCCTATGCCCGTGATTGTTCTGCCATTGTCTTGTTGCTGAACCAGATGACAGCGTTTATGTCCTCATGCTCTTACAGTGAACATAGCAAGTCTTGTCGTTTGGTCATCCATTGGAACAGCAGGCGGGAGGCTGGTTACCACAAGTGCAGCTTACGCTGTGGTTTTTCTGGTTGCTTGCTCTTTATTCCACATTTTGAAATAGTTTATGGCCGATTTAGGAATGGCGTTTGTAGTTGTAGATGTGGTGTAGTTTCGCACATCTCAGAAAGTGACAAAAGTTCAAGGGAACATTTCCTCTGAAGTACATTCACTAATGCTACTTTGCGTGATGTAGGTACATGTCGCCTATTTCATTTGTCTTTGTCTTACCTGTGGTATTTCATTGTGTGCTTTGTTAGGAATTATGTGATGTATGTCTCAACATTTTGACTATTATAAGTGAAAGGGTGATAAGTTACTCCATGAGTGTGGACAGGTTAATAGAAGGCATTGCATCAAGACTAAGAATTTTCTAATTATATGTGTGATGGAATGTATGCTAAGTAGTGGCTAGTAAAAATATATTATGTTCATGTAGGAATCAGTTTTAAAACTGATATCCACTTTAATAATTTCAGTGTGTGTCCATTCATTCACATGGTTAATAAGTACAGTGTGGAAGACTTTTGTGCGATGCTAATGGTACAGCAATGTAAAGAATTTCTTAAAGGTGGAAACACAGTGAGACCAAATCTATGCAAATATTTACTCCACATCCACATGCGTGCATAACACGTTCACAATGTGCGAAAGTGCAAAAAATTTTAATGAAATTTATTTTAGTTGCTTGAAATCATGAAGCAAATTTGCTCACAAAAACAAAGCATTAACATATGAAGCAGTACAAATGTAATTGGTTTGAGCTGTAGTTTGTGCTGAATCAATTTTTAGAATGTTTGATTGGATAATCAATTGCTCATTGGAACATCATTTGATAGTATCAAGCGAGATGTTAAAACTTAAAATGGTATTTAAGTTATCGGAAAATGTGTTGAATTCAACTGTAGGTTTATATTTTGATATGGCAATATAAGTTGCAAAGGGAGAATAATACATTTTTCATAATGATAATGTAGTGTGCAAGTTATAAGTAGAGTATGAGTACCTTAAATAAATGACACACAACAAGGCAGAGAAACAAGAACAGTTGTTCTAGTTCAACGTTTCACTAACCTCAAAAGCACCTGTGAATAAAACTGAAATCTGAAAGAATGGCTAGACTATTTCAGCTAAACTGGCTTTTACTTGAGAAAACATGAATAAATACAATCAGATTATTTAGTGTTATCTTAATGTTCTTGTAATCTACAAATTATGTTTAAAAAAAGTAACATATAAATTCCATTTTTATATATTTTACAGGGTCTACGTTTATTTTGCACTCACGTTAAGGCATTGTACCAAATTTTTTACACCTGTCTTTTATAGGGGTTTTTTTTTTTTCTATTTTGTGTGGAAATGATTGTAATAAATTATAAGTGGTGGAAAATTAAGAGTGTAATTATATGGTTGTTACCATTGGCTATATTTTATATATTCGTATCAACTGTTTCTTATATGTGGACACACACATGTAGTGTATACTTGAACTGATAAATTTTTTTTTGTTTAATTGAAGGGGCAAATTCCAGGCATTTAAATAACATAAATAACATTAAATCAAGCACTTCAATGTAGTATTTTGTAGAAGGAAAATTATTTGTAAACTGATTTTGTTTGAAGTGGAGTAGGTATTACTTTTTTTAAATCACTGAAATCTTTGATAAAATTTTATAAAAAGTAGCATAAAATATACCAAAATCATCGTATTTAAAGACAACATCATTCAAATGTTTTCACTGGAAACCGGTTTCCCTACACGTACATTTAAGCCACTGCATAAGTATCAGATGATGTGGGTTGTATTTCGTAAAAATAGTTTTCCAACCATGTTGTCTAATAAATTTTCAGAGTTATTAGGTTAGCCAAGTTTAAGATGAACAAAATTAAAATTATATCCAAGGTCCTTCAGTTTTCACAGTAGTCTATTCATTGCATGTGTACATTTTGTTTGTTCTTTGTTTGCCTCTTTTCACATTTGTCTTTGTTTTAATCATTCTGTGCTTCAGATTTTGTCTATATAGTGGGAACGTGAGTTCTGTCTAGTCTGTTTTTGGCACAAGGTTCCCTTCAATGCAAAATTCATTTTCTTTGGGGAAGGGATGAAATGATGAGATCCTCTTGCAATTGATAAAATTGGGGTTGGCACATTCTTCAAACTTTCTTATTGTACTATGTATTTTCTGTCAATAATATTATTGGTACTAGAATTTTTGTTTTCTAAATGCAGCTAATTAGCCGAATGTTTCACAATAAGCTGGGCCTCTGAAGGGTGCATTTCCAAGTCACAGGAAAGTTTTCAATGTGTTGTCTGTTATACGCAGTTCCCCGTGTGTTTTTTAGTTATTGCAGTAGAAATTTGTTCTTCCGTCCTCTCCCTAAACCTTGTTCATAGGAATACAGTACTATGGGAGTGGGGAATGTTGCGACATCAGCAGTTGTGGCAAAACGATACGTGTGTTTGTGGCTATGCGTGTGCTGAACTGTGATCCCATTGGTGGAGGCTGGGTGTGCCACGTAGTCTCCTCTCGTCTGGCCGTGGCTTGTATGTGGGTCGGGCGCGGGGCTCGTAGTGCGTCCTCCCCGTGTGTGTTTGCAAACGCCTCCCAACCCCCCGCTGGATTGTGTTTTTGTAGAGTGACCAACTGTTGGAAGTGAGCTTGCAGCAGCAAAGCCACGTCGCCGACCTCGAGTCCGGGGACTCTACAGACACCCACGAGGAGATCCCGGTGTGTTCCCTTCGCCATGTTTCGTTGGCTAGCTCGCCACTGCCTCATCTCCTTTATTTCTATATCTCTAAGCTAAGTAGCACACTACTTTCCTGTGTCGTCTCTAATTTTGGATCCAGGTAATATATTGGGTACTTTTTTTTTAAACAAGTTCATCCCAGATATTTTTAGAAAGGTAATTTTACACATAACTTGTAACATTATGGTTTTTTTTTTTTCTGTTGCTGTTATAATGTGTTGGTTATGCAGTGCGTGCAGGAATCAGGAGCGAGAAGAAAGTACAAGTTTTAGACTCAGTTAAAAACAGTATGTTTTTAGAGTTTTCATTTTCCTGAGTTCCCTAACACACGAGAGATTGAGGAGTGGCTTTCTCTGGGTTTCAGCATGCATGTAAATAAAGGTGACATGTTGCCCATAATTGTGTATCTGCTAGTCTCAAGTACAACAACGTATTTGTAGACTGGATGGGGAAGAAACAGAAGATGAAAGTATTGGTACATTGAGGTATTGTCTTGGTGACAAAGCTGTTTCTCTGTGCCGGATGTTTCAGAACCATGATACAGGTTACAATATCAGTTCATACTCTCATAACAAAATATTGCTTTTATTTGCAGTCTTGGTGTGTACCTAAGTAAAATAAGCTACTGTTAATCAGATACTTAATACTTGGTGTATTAAATACATCCTAACATTCACCAACTCCGTAAAATTAGGTGTGAATTTGAAAAATTTGCTAAGAACTTGAAAATACAATAATCCAGGGCTGGTTTTTTTTTTTTTTTTTTTGTTTTTTTACAGATTTTATCCATTTGCATAGCTTTTTATAACTTGAAATAGATTAATGGTATAAATTTACTACCAACAAATTGTGAAGTAAATCATATATCACTAATAAATTGTGAAGTAAGTAAGAAATGTGCTCCTTACGTGTGGTATCCCGCTGGCCAAGTACATGTTTCTAGTCGACAAGAGTTTTGTTATACATCATATAAAAATAAGACACATGCATAACATACACGCTGCAGAAATGCAGTCAGTAATATTTTGATTATTTTTGCTATTTAACTGCTATCTAATATTTGTGATTTTATTACATGGTTTTGCTTGAAACAGTTTGTAACGCCAGCAAGATACCTTGTTTATTGCCAGAATATGCTTTAATTCTCCCGAGTTTTGTGTTCATGGGCTTTCGCTGTAGAATTACAAAAATTGCGGTATGTTTTTGGGATAAAACTTAGCTGCTTTTCATTGTGTAAAATATTAATGAATGTGCATAAGAAGCAGAGCATTGCTAACCTGCCATACGTGAAAGGTTATGGTTGCACCTCATGATTTTGAAGCTAACACATTAGCAATTCGTGGAAAGTATTTATTCCAGTATTCCATGGAAGTTGTTGCAATGAACAAAAAAGTTCTACCAAAGAGACTGAGTAAGTACTGTGTGATTTTAAACCAAACAGTCATGAAGTATAAACATTAGGAACTTGGTAACTTCAAAAACCATTATAACTACCTGTATTTTAATGGCATGAAATTTTAAAAATAAATTTTGTGAGATTCAGTGTGGGTTGATTTGGAGCACTTCTGTGAAACACTAATTGTGCCCAAAACAAAGTGTAGGCCTATTCTTTAAAGTCACTTTAATTTGCCAATATTTTTGGCACAGAATTTTAAGAATAGGTAGCTAGTAGCATCCCTAGTCAAAAAAATAACTCACTCTACTTACAAGTTACTGCTTAATAAAATCTTGCTCATGTAATATTCTGTTCTTTTTTCTACAGTCAATTCTCTTTATTTTTCTTCTTGTGGTGATATTTATCTGATTTTATTCTTACAAAGTGAAGTAAAGTAAGTGTGATTTGAACATTCACTATTTTATGTGCATAATGACTCAATTTAAAATTATTTTAAAGGGTTACTTACATTTAACTTCAGGAGTTTTAAAGGATTTTTGGAAGCTGGATCAAGGAGTTTATTTTGAAGATCAGTGGCAGCCCTTCAATAATGTTTATCGTCAATATAAATTTTTGAAGTTTGATTGGTTTTAATAATTGTCATCGTGTCACTATGTGGAATATGCTTCTCCAGAGTCAATGTGCATAAGCTTGTCCACCAGACAGTATTTAACATTTTCAAAATGTCTAGATGAAAAATTATATTTCTTCTTCAACAACGTAATATTGAATTCAGTGCACAAAATATTTTGAATTATTCAGATAAATTTTCATTGTATTTCATGCTGGTCAGATATTTTTAGACAGTGTGAGGTCCATTTCATTTTTCTCGATTCCATGTATCTAGGCAGACTTCAAATTACCAGCACTATAGTGTTGGTTTATCTAATTGGCAGAATGTTTCAAGTGCAGTGGTCAGTAGATGTTCATTAGAACTGATGGCTGGGTTGTAGGCTTGTGCAAGTCAATCTTTTTACTTCACAAAACGATGATGAAAAATATGATACATATTGAATTTTATAAAACTGGAATGAAAATGTAAAAAAATAAAGATTTCTACAGCTCAGCTGTAACAAGTATTTAATGAAAATTCTAACATATCCTTTTGGGCTTTATTCAAATTATTAAAGACTAAAATATGACCAGCAACATTGGTCAAATAATTTCAGTCAGTCTCCAAAGTTTGCAGTGTGTCGCTGTGGCTACGCTGAGGCAGACTCTTCGTCTTCATCTTCCTCCCCGTCGTTGCCATCTTCCGTCTCTTTCTGCAAGTGTTGGTCAATAAGGTTGTCCAACGATTACACTTCCGATGTGATCACAGCAGCATCAGTGTCAACAAAGTCATTAATGCTCACACCAGAACTCTGTTGCTCCTGTTCAAAAGGCTGTATCTGAAATTACACTTTTGCTTTCACCAGACATTGAATGATACACATTATATTGCTTCTTTAATCAATCAATCCACCCATTGGAGGCTGAGAAATCAATACGTAAGCAGTTGGCGGTATGCGTTGCTTTTTCACAAATGGTCTGCTGTCTACTGGAATGTTTGCTGCCAGTGTAGCAATGGAGTACTCCTTCACTGAGCCGTCCAGTTCTTTATACTTGGAAGTCTTCAATAATTTAATTTTCTTGGCCATGGGCCCATTCTGGTGAGCTGCTTTTTCAAATGATGTTCAATTACAAACGATGGTGTTTAATGTAAAAACATACAGTATCCAACTCCTTTGCCAAGACAAGAGATCCTATGAGGTTTGTCAAAACTTCTAAAAATTTGCAATTTCTGTTCAATGGTGAAGTGTGTTTCTCTCATGACAGCTATTGCACATATGTTGAACAAATTGATTAGTCTTTCGGCGTGTATAGATCACACATTTTTACAAAAAAAGACTACAAAAAGTGGGGTGGGCTTATGTACAAGATATTGGCATTTAAAAAATTTTCCCCGAAACATGTTTAGAAATTTGTCAACATACAGTACATCTTAATGTTTTAACTTGAAGGAAGGGAAAAGAAGAAGGGGAGGAGAAAAAAACATTTTTCACTTGTGCCACTATTTGTTCACTCGCGTTTATAAACAAAATAACCATCTCACACGTGTAAAATGTAGAAATGTAGTCACAATACCATCTGTGGAATAGTAATTGCACAACGTATATTTGTAAACATTGCAACATAATACAAATGTTTTGCAGGGGAGAAATTTTGTCAGAATTTATGTTTGCACAAAATTGTGACAACGCTAATTACAGGAACACAAGAATTCAGTGCGGCTTGTACTTGAAATATTAATAATTCCTAATTTTTCTTCAAAATCTTCAAGTGCGGCCTATACACGTATGGGGTCTATATATGCCAAAATACGGTATGTGTTTATCTAAATCAGTAGCTTGTGTGTTTATTTAGTAAACAAAATATGTTACAGTAAAAAACATTACAGAAACATCAAGAAACGATCAGCATGGTACAGTTACAGGTTAATTACGCCATAGATAAATATATACTGGAAGCGGACTATGAGAAATGGCAGTTGCTATCCAGAAGTGTTCAGTTTGTTGCATGGTGCAATGAAACAAAAGCACACAAAATATTGGATTGTTGCCATATCAGTTTACAAATGTACAAGGAAAATGGTAATTATTCTAAAATAAAAACCTGTATTTTGTTAGCATGTTACATCAATGTGTGGATGGAGGGAGTGCTTAGATCATAACATTGTGCAGTAAATGCTTATGCTAGGTCCTCCTCATGCTGTGCAGTGCACACAACGTGGGTAAGGGACGGTGGTGGCGCAGCGGCTAGGGCACTTGCCTCTCACCAAGGCAAACTGGGTTTGATTCTTAGCGGGAAACTCCCAGATTTTTGCATGTGGGAATTATGCCATGTGATGCTGCTGGTCAGTGGGTTTTCTCAGGGATTTCTTGTTTTCCCCATCTCTTACATTTCTGTATTGCTCTATTTCCACTTTGCCTCACCCTCATTGGCTTTCAAAACCCCGATGTTAAAAACCACCCAAATCTCTACACTCCACTCAGTGGTGTGGGTAATAGAACATGGCTGTTTATGGGAATTGATTAGGTGTGACTACGCAAAACAAATTTTCACTCATGAAGTTGGTAACATTAAAAATCAAATGCTTTGATCGCAAGACAACACACACAACAAATGTGTGTATCACGCAATGGCATCTCATTAGGGCAAGCAAGGCAAGCAGTGCTTGCCCAGACAATTTCCTGACAATGTTATATTTAAAATAAATATTAAATTATAACTTATATTTACTTCAAGGTAACTTTTCACTCATGCGGTACACATTCTACTCGGGAACCAATACGGTACATTATACGAAAACAACTCGTTGGCTAGCAAAACCAACCAAGATGTTTGTAAGCGCTGTAAGTAATGCTTTCAGCAGTTAGGCGGTCGCAATGGTTTACCGGCCGACAGAGGGGAGGAAAGGTAGGAAGACCACCCGGGGAGGGGCGGGGGCGTATGGCTGCGTCAACCTGTGTTACAAGCTATGGTGGTAGTGCTTTCTTCACTGAACTGAAGCAGACATAGCCAAAGCTGGCCTAGCCGCATGCAGTTGCCGTGGTGTAGTTTAGGGAACTAGATTGATGCGTGGGCAAATACGTGCGCACAACACAAATCGTATTGTTTTTATTTAATTTAGTTTTGGTGCTGAGATTGTAATACATATTCGTGCGCAATGTATACCCTACATAAAAGTTATAAAATTGCCATGTGAGGCTGAGAACCGAGTAGATAATATGAGTGCAATAGGGACATGTCGACGTAAGTGTGGTGTGTGTGGATTACGAGTGAAGCATTTTTCCAGCAGTGCTTTCACTTTTCAGGAAAGATGTGACATAAAATTGGGTAGGCCGATACCTGAACTTACGATCAGGACAACATGCAAGAAGGGTTATTTTGTACGTCATTTCCAAAAAAAATTTTTTTAGAAACACTCTTGGTTAGCTGGATGTAACAGCCTAAACAAACTGTTTTGCTGGCCATGTTTATTGTTTTCAAGGTTGTTAACACATGGGTTTTTACATTAAAACATTAATTTACTGTATATTAATTGTGATGGACATGAATGTTTTCAGATGTAATTATAAGTGTAATCTGTGCTCAGTTATCAGAAATGTTAGTGCAATGCTATAATATCTTATCTAACTCCGTACCGGTGATGATTCCTTGTAAGTTCTCAATTGCAATATATATGGTAGAAAATTGAAATTAATCATAATGAAAGTGATTATTACAATATGGTCGCAGTCATGAGTTGGCAGCTATTTTAATCAAGTCTTTTTCTAATATTATTATGGCATGTGCTATATCTGTACAATCAATGACCTCGGACACTGATCAGACCAAGCCACCATTAATTTCCAACATGTGCTGATCTGGATGATGTCCTTCACATGCGTCACACTTCCCTCGTCTTCCCTCAGATGTTCAGCTGTCTCTAGCGGGTGTATAACAGCTAAAGTGAAAACATCAATATGCGAGCAGTGTGGGAGTGCATGTTCATTCTATATGTGCGAAGGGCATAAATTAACGTACGTATTGTAATATTTCCGTTGATAAAATTAACAATTGGAACAATGGCAAGGTAAAGTTGTGCACAGTGAATGCAGGGAAGTAATTTTAATGTGCTGAAGTCAATGACCAATGAATCAGAGGAAGGCATTCAAATACCACTTTTTGAGGTAGTGAAAGGAGTCTGTGCAGCGATAGTTGTTCCACCCGCAGTTGTTTACAGAATAAAACAGGAAGTAGGGTTCAAGGATGGTACGTTGAAATCTTTTTGTACCCCATACAAACATAGAGAGAAACAACAAATGAAGACTAACATTGACGATTTTGACATTCAGGTAGTGAGGTGGACAATTAATAACTCTCACATGATTGATAAGTGTCGACCGATTTTTGGGGTGGCCGGCAGTGCATTTGTGCGATTATGATTTGTACTCCTATCATGTTGATTCAGAAGGTGAACGATACTGGAAAAACACGTGTACGCATTAGTTTACATGCACATTTCAAGGCTGATGTAAATATTTGCTCTATAAGTTCAATAAAACTATGTAGGCCTACATGTTTGAAATTTCCAGTATCGCATGTTCCGAAAGCACAAGGCAGCTTTTCATGACACATTTTCCTGTAACTATTTAGTGATGTGGCCTATGGGATGTGTGTTGTCTAATCTAGGCGTATAACGTCTGTATCGGGTTGCGAGACAATTTTGTGGTGCAAACTATCACTCTGGATGACAATGTTGTGTGTCTGTGCGTTGAATTACACTGATTAGCAATTCAAGGACCTTAGGGTATCGTAAACACCTGTTATACCCGTGGTCGGTCTTCGCATACACAATGCATGATCTGCTCATATGTCCCTATATCTTCGCAACTGTGCTGCAGCTGGTTGAAATATAATCATCGGTTTATTTCTGGTGAAATATAGCTGTACGGTACGAACAGTAACTTACACGGGCGCAAGGATAATTGTAAATATGTTTTCAGATCGGCTGTTATGATTTCGGCTACCCTCTCTCTCGCGTTCTCTCCCTCCTGTAGGCTATCACTGGACACCTCCCCTTCTTTGCTTCCTTCCCTCACGCTGTGCGAGAAGTATCTTCTCTTTTGATGCACACACTACCTGCTTCATTTTTTCCTGTCTACACTTCTGTGCAAACAAAATTGCTCCATATGTAAATACCTTACTGTCGAAGGGTATTACAATAATATTGATTTTGATGACTGGACAAGTTTCCGGGTTTCATGAAGATATCTTTGTAATATTTTTCACTCAGGCAAATTTTATGTTAAAAAATATTAATATTTTTACAAGCAGTGTATTTTATATTTAGGTATGAAAAAACGTTTAAATGGCACCATTTTGCACCTTGATATGGATATGCAAATTTTCGTGGGGGAGGGCCCCCCGGATTCCCCCCCCCCCCTTTTTCTCTTAATTGAGATCAACGCCACTACTACCTGCTGCACGCAGTAGCTTGTCCATGAAATTATAGCACACATTGCCACTGGTATCACAGGAAGACATTTGGATTTGCCATGCAAGTAGCATGAATGTATTATTTTAAAAAAATACAGTAAATGTTAGACTCAAACAAAAGTGGTTTACATGATTGGAACGTACAATTGGGGTTTCACTGTAGTGGAAACAGGCATGTGTGTAGCTACCAAAAAAAAGTTTTCACTGGTAACCAACTAAACAAATTTTTGAAAAGCACTTGAATATTTGTTAAACTCGATAATGTAAGTTCAGATTTATTGTAATCATTTCAGCATACAGAATGTTTGCACAGCCCTAATTATGCTTTGTGTAGTCTTAGTTATGAACTACAAGCAAGCTTCACTGCATACATACTGGAGGGATTCATAGGGATCTATAATAGTACAGAATGTTTGTCCAAATTTGAATTATATAAATCTAAAAATTACTGAAAGGTAACTATAATCCGTCTGATATTTAAGAGAATGAGTGAGAATTATGTTCATACAAACACAAAGATTTAGACAGACATCAAGATTTCTATTGCATTTTGATGCTGTTAGTGTTACATTTCAGTTTAACAATTGGTGCTACAGAGGCAGTTACCATGAAAATTGCTAATTTGTACTTTGACCACGTACACACAAATGAAGTGTTTCTGTGTAAACTACAAAAATTTCCTTAATTGAAGTATTTATGTAGTAGTGTTGCTTTGTGATTTATTGTAACTTTAATGTTCTTATTTTATTTTAATTTATTGTCAAATTTGTCGACTGAGTAACCTGCAGTTGGAGGAAAAATTCTAAAATAATGCAAATGTGAGGGAAATGTCAGTAATGATTCTAGTAATAATGTTAAATGTAAAAATATGAACAGGTACTCACACATTTGTACTTGCAGTTACACGGCTGGCCATTAAACTTGCAACACCAAGAGGGACTTATTGGACCCATTGTGCACACCGGACATGATTACTCTAGCAGTTCTGTAAGATGTACAGAACATGGGAAAGTAAGTATAGTACTATGTTACCCCACTATGGCAGCAATAACCGCTGCTACATGATGCAGCATTTAGTGGAAGATACTTTTGATATCCATCTGAGGTATCTCCACCCATGCTGCTTCAATGCGTGCCCAAAGTTAATCCATTGTGGCAGTGTATCCTGTTGCAGGCCAGTCATTGGTTGGCAATGAACCACATGTTTTCAATAGATGAGATATCCAGAGAATATGCAGACCAAGGAAGGAGTGTGACATGGTGGCCCTCCAGGAACAGACGATACATGCTACATGTGGTTGTATTTGTCCTCTTACTCCCTAACTTATCTTAATCCTACTCTCGTTTGTATAACTGGAAGGGCACGGTGGGTTTTCTCTTATTGAAGTCAATATTTCCTACCTCCTTGCCTCGTGTGCTCTGACAAAGTTAGCGATCCTCTTTATTGAGATAGAGGAGTATGTCTGAATTTTATTACTGCCCTGGACTCGCAGCATTCTCTCTAATAAGATCTCTCAGATCCTGGAGTCCCATCCGGTGGCCAACAACATTCTATCCATGGGGATTGTTACCCGTCTATGGAAAACTATTCCGGATATGGGGGTAAAGGCCTGGGTGCTAGGAGAACTCTTTTGAGGAATGTGTGTCTGCCTGTCGGTGTCGCTGGTCCCTCTTGTCTCGCTCGGTCGTGGTGGCAAGTGTCCTGTTTGTCCTGGTAGTGTCGTGTTGGGATTCAAAGAAGTCTGTTAGATCATAGAAGACTCTGGTGTGGTTCCCTGTAATGATATGTCACACTCGGCATGAGAGGTTTGTTCCTTGGCGATCTGAGGCATCGCTGTAGGTACTTGGCCTTAGGACATCTGGCTCACCACCAACCCCAGCCCCAATGATGTCTCCTCTGCATTTAAGATAGGTGGAGGAGGGTGTAGAAACCCTTGAAGTATGACCTGTGTATAACTATTGGAAGGGAACACCACAGGCCACCATCACGCCAGGGGCAGGAATTAGAGTAGTAGTAAATTAGGGGTAGGACTCGTTGCTCCCTGTTGGAATCTGATACAAGTTTTACACTGGCCACTCTAGGTGCAGCTGTGCAAAGCTGCCAGTTTGGGGATCCTAGATAGATGGGCCATGTATACCCATCAGAGAGGGACTTCACAGGCCTGTACTCATATGTAAGCACTATGTGTAGAGTACCTTGGCCACAGTGGATTTCAGTCGGCTGGGGCCCTGGGCCCTGAAAGAACGAAGTTGAGATGTCGTCAGATGTCTATTTAGTTTCCTCCTGCAAGCCGTGGCCAGCCAACACCCTACACCTCTAAACAGATGAGTAAACGTCATGCAACAGTATGATGATACACTCTCTGTTAGAAAAAACTTCTAGAATGGACAAGCTCTCTTACTTTCTCTCCCAGACTACACAAACAAAAAGCCCTGGACAGCACTGCTTGCCCTGATTTATACCTGCTTGTGCCTGATGAGGGGTGAGGGGAAGCATCAGTTGAGGAATCCCATTAGGTAATGCTTTGCGTGGACCATGACTGACTGGAGGTTCCCAACCCCATGCTTGGTTGATGCATTCTTTGACCTATTAATAGCTCGCAGATTTAGACTTATATTGATCTATCCATTCCCTGCAACTGACCTCTCATGTGCTTCACTTCTGTCAAAGTTGTCAAGCGGTAGGAGGCTGGTTTCAACACACCACACGCCTTACAAACAAGCACTGCCTGTACCACAACAGTCCTGTTGGTACACGGGTCCAGGCTGACACTGAGGATAGGGGACGATGATGGGCTCCAGCACTTCCGCGACATATTGGTTGCTTGTTAGCATACTAGACGTGAGTGGTATTGGAATATAATGGCACTACCATATCTCCAGGTGCTATGCCAGTAATTCAGGACTCGCCCCAGGGATGCACCATAGTGCTGCCAGACAGATGCATCCATCGTGCTGCTGCAAGCAAATCCTGGATTCGTTGAAGATGATGGCATGCCATTCTTCCTTCGAGGCCCTACATTCTACGTACCATTGCAGCCGCAGATGCCTGTAATGTGCAGTCAGTGGCAGCTGTAGTAAAGTGTGTCTGGACATGATGACCAAATGCTGCAGACAGCAATGTACCATTTGTGCGGACAAAGGTTGATGTGCCACGTGTTTGAACTCCTGAGCAAGGGTGTTTGATGTGGTGGTTTGTACGGTCCGTAATCACCATGCATACCAAATGTCTATCCTCGTGCTCATTGGTGTGATGAGGCCATTGGCTTCCTGCATGTTGCTTGGTCCATCCTTCCTTGATCCGCTGATCCCATATTGCTTCACTGTCTTACGTTCAAAGGTAGAAATCTGTTCATATGGTGGTTGAGTTCTTTGACATGTCATGCTCGTTGTGCACGTGAATGTTGGATAATTACAATGCCGCTACCTCACAGCGGGGCCCCGACCTCCACTTATATACACTTATATACTGCTTATCAGTGTCGCACTTGGTGCACGTGCTGTATCATGTAGCTAATAACTAATTGTGTCGTTGCTCAAATGTACTCTGCACATTCCCACAATGTCGGATACTGCAGATACGTCCTTCTGGTGTTGCAGTTTTAATGGCCAGCGTGTACATAAATAGTTTGATAGAATTTTCACAAGGAGATGCATAGTTGCATAATTGCACTAGTTGGTCATCACTTGTGAACTGAGGAAGCTGGTATAACTAGTGAAGATAATTTTTTATGCTAAGTAATGGTTTACTTTAGTTAATGTTATATTGACCACTGCTTGTTACATGAGCTAATAATAGTGTACATATTCATGAAAGTAGCAATACAGTAATACTATACAGTTTTAATTCTGTATGCATTGCACATTTATATAATTTTTTTGACTACAAAAAACTTGTAAAAAGTATTTAAATGTGTTTAAATGTAAATAAGTAATGTAAAAATTAAGTTGAGAACTGCAGTTTGTGTCTGACTGCTTTATACTATATATATATATATATATTTATTGCAATTACAAATTGGTTACAATGAATGGGATCACATCTAGTCAGTAAATATCCACGTAGTGTGTAGTGGGCGGGAGTGGCTGGTGCTGACGTATCACTGACAGGGGTTCATTGTTTCCAGAACAATGAGTACATGCAGTCAGTAGCACGCTGCCTGCAAATGATGCTCCGCATCGACGAGTATAGGTTCGCGTTTGTGGCGGTGGACGGCATTTCGACTCTCCTCGCCATCCTCAGCAGCCGCATCAACTTCCAGATCCAGTACCAGCTGGTATTTTGCCTGTGGGTGCTGACTTTCAACCCCCTGCTTGCCGAGAAAATGAACAAGTGAGTATCGTAGTCACATGTGCAAACAGTAGCTTAGTTTGTGTGCACAAGGAAGGCTGTTATTTATTTTTTAATATTGTAACAGTCTTGGGTCACCCTAGTGTTACCCAATGGCTGTCCAGTTAATGTATCTCTATTATTAAGGGTGAGGTGGTTGAAATTGATCAAGCAGAACTATATCATCCTAGATTTTTACTAAGCTCCAAGGTCTTACATATTATATTCAATTTGTTATTGAGCACACATTAAACTTATTACTGTGCTCACTCAAGTTATATTTTTAACCATATACCCTGCTCAGCCCTAATTAAATCTTCATGCCCTTCTTCGGCGGATACTCACCACTGTTTGACTCAACACACCATCAGCTCGGAATAATATGAGGACTCCCCTCATGCGTCACCTTAAGTCCTCAATCTTCCCAGGGTCACGCGGCGGTGAACGACCACGCCCTTTTTGCCAGGCCTACTCATATTTCGCCTCCTGGCCTAATTTTTCTATCCTCGCTTGGCAGCTCTGTTTGATGTTGACATACCATGCCTCTAACACCACTCACCCTGTCGAAAGAGGTTGTCCTCAGCCGGCTGGGATGAGAGAAGAGGATATGGTGGTGGCGCGAATTAGCCATAGCTGACAATGCTGGGGAAAGGAGTGGTGACATTGTGACCTAGAGACATGGGAGAGCCCATTCTTCTGTGCACTCGCGGTTGTCGCGGAAGTAGGTTGCAGTGATTTTTTACAAGAGTCTGTTATGATAGTGCCCCATTGCACTTCAGAAACTATCCATGCATAGGAAGAGTGCAAGAAAGTAGTTAGAAAATTATTACTGTAACATATTATTGCCATATTAATTTAAAGTTTGACAATGTGAAATATTTGTAATTTATAACAATAGAGACTTCAAGTTGAAGTGTTATAAAATTTATAAAAGTGCTACTGGCCATAAAGGACCTACTCGTACAGTGTACATTATACATATTACACAAAAAAAATTACATTAATAATATGTAGTACCTCGTAACAAGATAATACATAATACTACATATTTCATTAAGTTATTAATAAATTTTGATGAAATTATATAAAAGGCAGGGTGGTAAACTAGGGTGCTGCGGGAAAATTGAAAAATTGCCGGTATAGCTGATGAGTGGGGTAGGAGCTGTGATTATCTTATGATTAGGATTGGCGGCTGCCTGGATTTTGTTATAAATTGGTGAGCTAATTCCCAGCATATGAGTTCTGAGCTATTGCTTGAAGATGGTAGGGCTCTCACAACTCTGGTACTGTAGCAGGAATCAAAATCTTTGTTGTGTGATGCTGTATGTGCTGTAACTGGTTTGTTCTGTAGGTTATTGATGTTACCAGCTGTGGCTTGTTTGCTATCTGCTCTGTGGCCATTCATTCTCTGCCCGAGTGTGTTGGTGGTGAGGCCGATGTATTCTGCGTTACAGTGTTGGCACTATAGCTGATAAATCAGATTTTGTGTTGAACTGTTGTAGTTGCCATGGATGGGGTATGTATAGCTATTGAGTCTGCTATTGAAAGATGTTGACGGTTGGTGGATGGCACAGGTACCACAGCGTGAGCTATTGCATGGGTGGGATCCTTTGGGGGTGATTGGTTGGTATTTGTGGTAGGCTGCAGCTTTGGATGAACCAGTTTGTTGCAGAGGTTAGGTGGCCTTTTGAAGACCAATCTGGGTGGTTTGGAGAGCAGGTCTTGTGTTTTTGGTAAGGAAGCCAGAATTTTGTATCCAGAGTGTAGAATAGTTCTCAGTTTACCTAGGCCTTCATGATGTATGACCACCAGGGGTATATCATAGTTGTTGACCTTGGTTTGTGTTCCGGTATTTGAGATGGCTTGCTGAATCTGTGGACAAGGTGCCTGAGGTAGCCGCTCGGGCTATTTGTTCACACTCTTTGTTGAGATCACTGTTTGTGGAGTAGATACATTTGGCTCCTGGGGCGTGACTGTAGGGTAGGTATTTTTTGGCTGATAGATGTGGTAGCTGTCAAAATGTAAGTACTGGAGGTTGTTGGTGGGTTTGGTGTGTACAACAGTTTGAATAGTGCCGTTGTGGAGAGAGAGTTCCACATCTAGGAATACGGCATGTGTTTTTGAGTATGGCCAGGTGAACTTGAGTGCAATGTATGCATTTAAATTGCTTAGGTCAATTAGACAGTCTTCAAATGTCGTCGATGAAACACATCCAGCAGTGTGGTTGGGTTAGTTGGTGACTGAGGAAGTTTTCTTCTAACCGACCCATAAACAGATTGGCATAGGATGGGGCCATACATGTACCCTGTGCCTTTGACCTGAAGGTAGTGAGAGTCTTGAAATCTGAAGTTGTTGTTGCTGAGGGTTAACCTGGTGAGTTTAACAAGGGATGCTGTAAAAGGTTTGCTGCGTGGAGGTCTTTGCTTGAGGTAATATTCTATGGCTGACAGTCCAGATGAGTGGGGGATGATGGTATAGAGAGATGTAACATCTATGGTAACCACGTATGCATCTTGGGAATGGGACCCAGGTGTCTCAAGCGTTCCAGGAAGTGGCCAGTATCCTTGATGTAGGATGAAAGCGGCTGTACCCAAGGTTGAAGGTGGGCATCTACAAGTACTGAGCTTCTCTCAGTGGGGCTGCCAGTCTCTGATACAATGGGACGTCCTGGGAGTGGCTGTTGTTCCTTGTGTATTTTCGGAAGCAGGTATAGAACTGGTGTGGTGGGTTTATTTAGAGTGAGCAGTTTAATTGAAGCCTTGGTTAGGTCTTGGAGGGGGCCCTGGGACACAAGGAATTGATTGATATTGTTGCAGAATCTGGTGGTTGGTTCTTCACTCAGACGTTTGTAGGTGGATGTGTCCTTGAGTTAGTTTTCTGCTTCTGTAATGTTGAGGATCACTATGGTTGGGCCCTTGTTGGCCGGCAGTATCATTATGTCAGGGTGGTTTTGAAGGTTTTTGATGTTTTTTCTTTCTGAAGAGATTATGTTGCTATTGTTAGGTAATGAGATTGCAAAATTGGGTTCTGCAATGTTGACTAGGATGTATGTGATGAACTGCTCAATTGTGACTTCACCTTAAGGAAAGTGACTGATGGCCTTCTATTGGAGTGCTTTGTGTCTTAACAAATGTTGGATGCAAGCTTAGTGCTGACTACACCCAAAAATTCTGTTAAAGCGCCATCCTTAAGGAATGGAAAAGGGAAGGGATTACGTGCATGGTTTGGTATACACTTCACTGCGACATGCGTAAGACTACCATTATGGACCTAAGTTGCAAAATTTACGAATTGATGCGATGCATGATGTATTTTGCAACAACGGTATAAATGACTTTAGCTCATCAGTAAGTATAGCCTTGGCCCTGATTTCAACGGACTTTCCATTGTTGACCCGTCACGAGATGTTGAGGAATTTTACTGTTTGCGCTACTTATCCTTCCTTCACTGCATTCGTGCCGAAGGAACCCCTACTCCTTGGTCTCCACTGCGCCTCATTGCCAGAGCCATCCTTCCAAACCTTCTTAATCTTCACCACATTCATGCCGAAGAATTCAAACCGCCACATTGTTTACACACCTAGACACTGCTGCCCCTTCTAGGCAAACATATGCATAGGGAGTACCGTATTTCTCGTGTATAGCTTCTCCTGTATAGCGCACCTTTTTTTGCCAAGATAAAGGAAAACATTTCTGGGGTTCGAGCTATACACTGAAAAAAAGAGTAAGGGGGAGTGGTAGCCATAAATTGTCTGGGGGTGTTGAGGAACGTGCCTGGACTGTCTACTGACTCGTCTCTCCCTCTTACATCACCCTTCTCTCTCTCCCTCTCTCTCTCTCCCTCTCCCCCACCCCCTCCCCCTCCCCCCTCCCCCCTCTCTCTGCAACCCTTCAGTTATAGGTAGGACCCCCCCCTCCCCCAACTAATGGTGTCCTATCATTCCACAAAACCAGAGCTGCCGCATGTTGGCCCCTCCACCCCCTTGCAATAACACTCAGATGGTTGCCGGTCGTTAATTCTGCCATCCCTCTTTGTTTCCATGGCAGAGGCTAGCGAGCCATGTTCGTAGATTGGGGGAGGGGAGGAGAAGGGCTGAGGAGACCCTTTTTTGTGATAAGGGTAGTGTGATACTCTAGCACGACAAAAAAAAAAGAGTGCCGGGGGGGGGGGGGGGGGTTACTGCTTAAAGGAGAAAACCGAAGCTGGAAACATTGAGTAGTAGGAGAAAGATGTTTCCGGAATTATTTTTATTTTGGCATTTTGCACCCAAGTTATTTAATTAAAGTATTTTCCAAACGTATCAATATCACCACACATTAATGTAAAATAGAATAATTTGCTCCATACATACTTATAGGGTGCCACAAATTTTTGGTTTAATTTAATTTTTAAAAAAATTTTCCATGGTACTAGTTGCAAAAATCATGGTGTGCACTATACACGAGTAAATATGGTAGTACCATTTTAAGATATTTTAATAGCGCTTGTCTACGCCATCATTGTTAGCTTAGGACCAGGTGGCTTCTACCTGGATAACGTAGATTTAAGCTTCCCTAAACTCTTGCCAGTGTAAGGAGGTAGTGTGACACCACTTGTTTTATTTCCCTTCATATGTAATAAACAAAGTTTATCTGACTCGAGGGTACCCCTTTCCTATAGACATTGCACCTCTCCTAGTTTACCTTATGCCGCTGAGGGGAACGCAGGTGACCCAGGAAACCTACTCATGCGAGCCAATACACTGTCAGAAAACCCACACACACTAGCACCGGCCAACCTTTCTGCATACCACGGTAGGCAGAATGGTAGAATCCGTACACAGGTACTCTGTCTCTCAAGTTCAGCGTGTCAGCTCGGTGCTCGCCCTCCACCGCTTTTAGGCACCGGAGGAGTTGTTCCCTGAGTTGGGAAGACTTGGGCTTCTGAGCCTGGACAAATTAGAAGTGGGCGTGTGTGACGTGGTGGTCTAATTACCAAGTCTTAACTATTTTCAACTATGCCCCACGTTGGGCACCATTATTGAAGCTTGTCATGGTTGGGGGAGGGGAGGATGTTTGATTATTAATATAATTATGCTTTAATTAAAATCTCTAACCCTGACGCATGACACATTTCTGCACATTGGGCATGCACACACTACTCGTGACTTCACCCCATCGTTGACCTCTAGCTCTCATTTGGGCAAGTCATTATCGCAACAGTACAATAAATCATGTGCCTACAGGGTCCAAACACTTCACGTCCTGAGCAACTACAGACACTTGATTGGAGAAATTGTACTGCCTACTCAAAAGCCGTCATGCAGTCGCCCTAACTCCAGCGCAGGATTTTACAATTCAACGAGCCATCGACACCCTTCCCAAAGATAAGCGCGTTCCAGGGTTTGCTGTAGGAGCGCAGCACCCGGTCCACAAGATCGTCACAGTATCTCGTGCAGAGGCGATAAGATATGCCAACGCCTCCAACATAGGATATAAGAAAAGGGTGGCGATGCCACCAAGCACGAATAAACAACCCCTACAGATAGTGGCTAACTACCACACATCCCTCTGGAAGCCTACAAGATGAATATTTTAGTATAAATAGTGACTTGGCAGTCTCTGTCCCTCCAGGCTGAACAAGGCCAAGGGCAACAGTAAAGGTAAGTGGTCGCCTGCCCCCTCTTCCAGTCTGCCAAGGCTGAAGAACATTCTTAAGGGTTATTCTCCAGGGAAAGCTTGTGCTGACACTGGTCTACAGCTCTCTGATGCTGGAGGCACCTCTGCTGGCTCGATCCTCGTGCTGGTGATGTTAGGAATGGCGGCGTCTGAGGTTTCAGAGGGCACTCCTGATAAAGCAGTTGAACTCATGTTGCCAGGGATTGGAGGAGGGGAAAAGAGGGGTATCAAGTAGCGTGACCGCACATCCTGTTCCAGGTGATTTCCACGCCTTCAAAAGGTGGCGTGGATGGAACGGATATTGTGCCACGTCATGTTCAGGTTCCAGAGCGCGCTCATCTTCCGCTGGGGGGAGAGAAGGCAGGGAGACGATTACGCCATCTGGCTATGTTGTCTCGTGGTTTTCCTGGCCTTTGTCGACCAGGGGCCGGGCAAGGGGAGGGACCATGGGAGTAGGCTGAGTGACTGCTTCTGCCGCAATGGCTGCCTGGGGTTCACTGGCTTCAGTGATCGGTCTTGTTGGGTGTGAAGTGGTTGTGGTAGGGGTCATGGGCAAAAGTGCCCAATGCACCCTCCACCTCTGCTGTGTGCTGAAGTCCTTCGTCTCGGCCATTAGGTGGATCCCCTTGTTTTGCCTCTGCAAAGAGGTGCACCAAGGAGGATCTTGTGGTAGTGAGGAGAGTCCTCGTGGACACTCTGCCTCTACATTTTTGTTGGTTTTGCTGGTCGTGGGAGTCGCTGACAGGACTTTTCCATCCAGAGGGTTTCCCTTCACTACCTCGTAAGACAGGTCTCTCGCTGTGTATGGCCAACGTCAGGCGGATTACAGTGTCGGGTGTCCAGGGCAGTGTCCGGGCGTACATGCCCCGTGGACATTTCCAGACTGTGATGTGTCTGCAAGAGGCAGGGAAATGGTTCCTCTGCCCAATGCCATTTTGTGATTTGAGCTCCCTTTGTTCGAGAAGATCGAATCTCGGGGCCAGGTAGGGGGGAGGCTGATTGTTCCTCTGTTGTGCCTGACGGTGTTGGGCACTTCGGGCCCAACTCCAATTTTTCTTAGGAGGGCTTTGGGACAGAGAGGCAGTAGTTACCTTTTTATCCCTCTTTTGAATACCACTCCGATGGGAGTAAAGCATGAGTTTGAGAACTACCACCAGCCCCGAAAAGAATTAAGCAGGCAACGTTTGTCCCTAGCTATGTGTACTTCCTTAAGCTAAGGTTGCCAGACCAAGGTTGTACTCTCCATTTTGCATCCAGCACCAGGAGTGCGGTGGACACAGAGCAAGGGTTTAAGTATGGCTGACAACTGCAACCCTTAAGTGTGGGTCCACAAGGGGTTATACCCACAGAACTAAGCAAATTCTTCTTCCGGCACCAAAAGAGCAGTGGGCAAAGTATAACTTGACTGGTTGACCAGCTGCCTTGGGGATGGAATTCCTAATGGTAGTGGCTCTACTGTTCTTCTACACTGGGATGTACTGAATGAGTGGCCCTCTAATGTGAATATATTTGACGTATGGGTGTTCCTGAAGGGGAGTTCGCAGTCCTACATTAAGGTTCAGTACAAGTGAGGTTAAGTAAGCACTTCGTGGTCTCCTGCTTTATTCTTAATAGAACTGATGTCTAATGAGAAACACAGAACAACACACTAGAAATAATATTCTGCAGTTGGATATAAACGTCTGGTACGTACTACCTCACATCAAACAAGAGTTGAATGGAAGTTTAAACTACAGTTTACAGGTGGTGACCTGTTTCTGAACTACGCAGGGTAGAAAGATTAAGTGGCAATGAAAACAACTCGACTTAACTATCTAGTCTTGGTGTTCAGAAGAGACTTAAGGGATTTACCACTCACCAGAAGGGCAGTGGTAAGTGTTGGCATTCTTGAAGGGATGAAGATATTTACGTGTGTTTGATGACTTCTTCGGGGATTGGCTCCAGAAGATCTCTGGAGGGTGTTGAAGACATCGACAAAGACGTATTTGAGCTTCTGGTAGCTCTAGAAGACCTGGATGGGCAGTAGAGGGCCCCAGCACACAAGGTTTGGAGAGAGCTGCTGCTGCTGCTGATGGTTCCTTCAGCACCAAGAATGTGGTGAAGGAACAGAATAGACTCATGGAGAGGTTGTGAGGACCTGTTGGCTTCCTCTGGCACCTTGCAGTGCGGTTGAGGAGCATAGACTGGAAAATAAGGGTCATGTACCAGTATTTATACTGGCCGGCTTGCCCTTGGTTGGAGGTGAGGGGGGTGCCGTTATGCTCTCGGGGCATGTGACGTCGCCGGCCGAATTTCAGCTGAGGCAGCATGAGTAAGCTCTTGGTGTTGCAATCGTGGTGCAATCCCTTGGCGTGCTGTGGTATTAGGTAACGTCATCTCAGCGCCTTAGTGGTCAACTCTTTTCAGCTTGAAAAAATGTGTGTATTATTTTACTGTGGGGTGAACAGTACAATTTCTCGGCATCTGTAATAGCCCATGCAACAAGGGATGTCCCCTCTAGGCACTTCTGGAGACTTGTACTGTTAACTGGACTGCACTGGTAGCAATTTAAAAGTTCACACTGACAAGGCGAAATCGTATTAGTAATTGGAAAAAGGCATCACGTGTCAATTCGCCCCTCCTCCGTTGCGATGGAAACTCATCTGGGTGAACCAAAAAAATAATTTTGCTTTAGGGGATGTAGGACTGTTCCCGTAAAAAAATTGTTTTTTTTTTCTGTTGGTGGCTCAGCTCTGTGTACTGGGGCTCTGGGTTACGGAGCAAAGTGCCACCTGAATCACTGGCAGGGAGCGGCGGGCTGTGTAGCTCAGTCTCTTTCGTAGTGCAGTGTTGCAGGCTGGGCATGCGCTGTCTCTCTCTCTGACCCATTACAGGATGGGCGCTATCTCTTTCTTAGTGCAGCAGCTGGGCATTGGATAATGACCTGATAATGATGTATTCTTCCCATGTGTGCAAGATAAGTGGTGCGTTGGGAACTCAGTGTCTGGTTATTCACTACCTTTGGTATTAGTATGTACGCCACTCTACATTTTGCAGGGGAAGGTTGTGGATACTTATTACAAGGATTGATTAACAAATTTTAACCTGTGGAGAAAAAGCAAAAGATGAACGGCACATTTAATTAAACGACACTAGGGAATATATGCAAAGCCTTACTCGTGAAAGACGTGTGGGCAAACTAGTTTCTGCCTGCTTTTGTGCTGAAGGCGAGGTAAAAGTGACCTTACCTTGTGGTCTTCCTTGTGAGTAAATGTAAAATACAAAACTTTCTTAAGAGTTGTAAGCCTTGTAAATAAAATACATTACAATATAGAAAATTGATTTTTGAATGATTTACTCCCTGTAGTGTGTGTAAAAAAGGCTATACCTTGAGCAGAATAGTGTAAATAAGCCATTATTTGATAGCAATTTTTTTAAAGGTGTGAGGAATACTTGCATTGCTTATCACCATTTGCCATCCCTGTCGTTTTCCCAAATTTTCATTATACCCTCTCAAGTTGCTAAGAGGTGAATTATGTGTTGGCAGGTTCAATGTCATCCCTATACTGGCAGACATCCTCAGCGACTCAGTGAAGGAGAAAGTGACTCGTATCATCCTTGCTGTGTTCAGGGTTTGTATTCATATACATTGCAGTATACTAAGGGGTTATGATGTAACAATATAGAAAATTTTACTATCAGTGTCCTGAGTGTAGTTAGAAATGTGCTTGCTACTCTTCTTGACAATTTTATACCAAAGCAAACTTGAACACCTGTTTCAATTTAATAAAGTATGTTGGATATTGCTGCCTTAAGCTTTCTTGATTTATGCCTAATCAATTTTCATTAAACATAAGGAAATTTCTGTATTTGAAATGTAAATAAATACATTTACATTTGAGAATGTTTAGATGTTTTTGTTTCCCTCTTGCTATTTTTGTATTAGGTGCCTGGTGTTGTTCTTTGGTTACTGCAACCAGCACAATGTGACTCAAGCCCTAAAGCAGTTATATCTCAATTTCAGAACCTGATAGAGAAGCCGGAAGATGCGCAAGTGTCAAAGGAACACTGCATTGCCATGGTGCAGTGCAAAGTGCTGAAACAGTTGAGCATCTTTGAGCAGAGGAAGCTGGATGATGAGGACATTGTCGAAGACATAGACTTCCTGAACCAGAAGCTTCAGGCATCTGTACAGGACCTCAGGTTAGCAATTTGTCACCCTGGATCAAGAAACTGTGGTGCGAGGGAAACACATGTAGCGAGTTCAATGTTAAGACTTCTAACTACCTAGGCTGTCGTACTACGGTGGCAGGCAGAATGTTGGAAAACAGCAAAATAACAGTGTGAAACATCAGATTCACAAACGATGAAGATTCCAGTATTACCATTAATTAACAAAAAAATAAGGCATGGAAGTTACATTATGTGATTTCAAAGTGAACTGAAAATGAAAATCGACATGTTGTCCTGCTTGCAATAGGGTCACTTATTAATTATAGGAGGCTGTTGCTAATCAGAGCCAGCTGCCCTATTCGTAGGACAGGCCTGAAGAAAGGATGAGAGGTGGAGATGCAGTGGAATGAAGATGGGGAAGGAAATGGGAGAGCCCTGAGATAACCCCCACACCACTGCAGTTTCTGCTATACTTCCCTGTGCAAAACTTTTCCATCTTTCGGTACACTGGGATTAAATCTGTGACCTCAGAAGAGGGGGGTCAACTGAGCCAACTGTAAGTTATGGTGCACCATAGCTTAAAACTAAAACATAATTCATCCGGCAGTACTAATAATAATTTTGTAACCGTGACTTGTTTACAGTTCCTTCGATGAGTACGCTACGGAGATCAAGTCGGGGCGACTGGAGTGGAGCCCGGTGCACAAGTCAGCCAAGTTCTGGCGGGAGAATGCGTCGCGCCTCAATGAGAAGAATTACGAGCTGCTGCGCATACTCATTCACCTTCTAGAGACAAGTAAGGACACCCTGGTACTGAGCGTTGCGAGCTTCGACATCGGCGAGTACGTGCGCCACTACCCCCGCGGCAAAGAGTAAGTGCTGAAAATATTTCCTTCTCTTTCTTGTTTTCCTTGAGTTGTGGAGGCTTCACACTGGCCTTCTATAACATTCGTGGAGTAGGTTGTGTAGCTGATAGTAAATATGTTTGACCACTTGACCTCAAATTAGACCACATCTCATATTTTCAGTCATTCCAGGAAAAAAAATATTTACTATATTCTTTTAGTAAATTTTTCAGTGTGACATTTTTTTTATTTTGTGGCGGTTAGCTGCATTTTATAATATCACTGAATGTAAACAAAACAAATAAATTGCCATGCATTGGAAGTTAAATATGTTCATTAGCACGGACAAAATGTCCAAATTGACACATTTCTCTTTCTAAAGCCTGATCTGAGAAATGGTCCATGTGGCTTTGGTTGCGCTAGGTCAGATGCACTGGATCAAGGTTACAGGTTATTGTCTGAATACTGGGGGCTTGGCTTATGTGAAGTAGGTCGAGTTGGCCTCTGGCTTGACACAAAGTCTGGGACTGCGAGCATACTTTGCTGACTCTGTCAGGCTTCCTTTCCTTGCCTACCTGACTCGTAACCTGTTTTTCCAACTGCAGGGGTGGTTGGGTACCACTGGTGCTGGCCCCAAGCCCTGGTGTCTTACTGCTGCTGTCGACTGCTAGAATGCTGGGTTCTGCGCTAGGCAGGCTGGCTGCTTATCGATGTGTGGTGCGAGTAGGAAATATACATCTTGAATAAACAACATTCAGATAGGAACAATACGTATTTATTACATACTAAGAAAGAAGGTGACACGTAATATCTTCTATTAAGCAAAACGTGGTCGGAAGTAACCTATCGTAAAACAGGTGGAGGAGACCTGCTCCTAATCTAACTTGGTATAGAATGACTTTGACACCTATAAAAACAACTCAGTCACATCTACTCTAACTCGGGATGTCGCGAAGAGACTTTAAGAAAAAAAAGGTGCCACTACTTTTAACAGCAATGGTTGTAGTTGCTACTACCCAAAAGTAGTGGCGGTTATCGAACCAGGAGGAATGACAATGGAGAGTGTGTTATTAGTGCCTGCAGGCTTACTGTTGAAGAGCTGGTGGCAGATACTGAAGATCCTTTGGAGCTGGTGGTAGCCGTTGACGGTAGCCTCTGGGGCTGCTGCTGGCAGGAGCCACTGGAACTCCTGGTGGCTGTTGAGAGAAACCTCTGGAGCTTCTGGTTATTGGTGGTGCCAGCCTCTGGGGCTGCTGGTAGGCTTGGCTGAAGCTTTTGGAGCCTCTGGTCGTTGGTGGCGGCTGCTGAAGATCTCTTGTAGTTCTTAGAGAGGACCGTGAGGGCGTAAGTTGCAGTAGAGAGCCCCAGCACAGAAGTGCTGAGGCAAGCTACTGGAGAAGATAACTGGCATCTTTGGCCACACACTGACTTGTATTGTACACTCGGCTGGCCCATGCCTGGGCTGGAGTTGATGTGACATTGCTCTGTGATGTCTGCCTGGAGCGAGTGAGGTGGAAGACTTACCCTTGCTCTTGGCTATATGGCATCTGGCACTCTGCGGCGCTCAGCCATCATCGGAAAGCTTGGTGGCACTGTCTAGCAGGTGTTTCGGGGAGGCTGACGTGTTCTGCTGCCTCTTGGAAACAATGCTAACTTCACGTGCTAAGATTGCCCTCTAGGCTGGAGCGATTCTGTGCACATTCATGAATAGCGTGTTGGGTTTGACCCTTCGTCAGGATACGTAGATACTACGTGAGTAGTGAGAGGAAGTTGGGTCTGGAACTTCAAGAAATACCACGTGTCTGTAACTGTCCCTGCACGGGAACAATCCTGTAGCCATATATGTATGTGATTCCAGGTAGATGTAACACGTTAGGATGAGTCGTAGTCATGTTTAATATAACTCATATGAGCAGCACATGTCAAAATTTTACAGTCTTTTACATTGGTTGCAGCATCTTCCATTATTTATGAGACTTGATATTTTATGAAAACAGTCTGTTTAATGTATCAATTTCGATATCGCACTTTTGTTTCATGAAATTTTACACGCAAGTGTCAATCACTCTGAGGCGTTGCCGAATGACCATGGTCAGAAGTGGTGTGAGTCCGTAGAAGGTGTGGGAGATCCGGGCTTCCCAGTTGCTAGAATATGTCTTTGCAAACTAGAGACCCCGTGAGGGACCCTCTGACTCTGGGAAACTCGGTACGTTCACACCTGTCCAACAGAGTAGATTTTAGACTTAGTTTTGAGTCGAATTATGCAACAAGTAAACCCCCTAATTTTATGTGAATGGGGAACAATGAAATAATTAATTATGTAAGTAATTACGGTTTCAAATAAAGTGTATTTATTTTACGCAAATAGGAAATCTGGGGAAAAACGATTAGTACACATTGCTTAAGGTTTCTAATCTTTCCCTTGTCAGTTACATTAAAACTATGTGAAGGCAAACCCGGGAATTACCAAACCAAACTAGCACTCTACTTTCCAACTCCTAGGCCGTAATTTATAGCGACCGCTTCCGAGGGAGGACCTACAACGTTGTGATGGCTAGCTACCTTGGAGTTAGGGATGACTGGGGTAGAGGGTACTGCGTGCGGTTGTAAAGGTTACCTTGGGAGAGCTGCAGGAGCCACTGTTGGAGTAGAACCTGGTGCAGGTTGTTAGTGGTTGGAGGTCAAGCCTTGGGCAGGCTGCTGGAGCTGGAGAGAGAGAGCCATCTTCAAACTGTTGATGAGAGGAGGAGGAGTCCTTCTGGACCCCAGGAGAGCTTGCTGACCAGTGCAGTCGGCAAGCCGACGAACTCTGGCAAGGGTGGTTTGAAACTTCCTTATATGGTTCCCGTTTCTGCTTTGAGGCTGTCCAAGGGGTGCAGGGATTGCAAGCTTCTCGACACAGGTTTGGTTATCTCTGATAGCAGGCGGCATAGCGTATTTTCTTATTGCCTAAAATTGAGGCCGATGACAGTTTTACCTCCTCGGCCCGAGGCTCGGCATCTCTGAAGTCACTGGGCGCAGGGGTGCTGCGATCTTGTGTATAGCTTCCCAACTTCTTTATCTAAGTTGGCGGGCCCGCAGCTTGGTGGGTAAAACAATCCTGGGTTGAGGGAGTGGGGACCGTATGTTGGAATTTGGGTGGGCAGTACAATTTTTATAATTATTCTTCTAATTATAATTAGGACCATGGTTGTCCAGGCTCGTGGAATCAACTCTCTCGGTACGTTAAGTTAGCCACTGTTGTGATCTGCCACGAGCTCTCTATCGCTAGTTGATGGGGCAAAGTCGCCTGTAGAGCGTGCAGGTGCACTGCACAGCAGTGTGGCATGCGTCAGTGTTCACTTCACACCAATGTTACTAGCACTTAGAGGCAGTTTGTTGTTAAAGTACTGTAGCTTATTTCTGAGTTCATATTTTACTGCTTGTGTTATCTTTGGAATATGTTTGTGTATATTTTGTTATGCAAGAAAAAAACTTAAAGTAATTACGTACGTGTGTCATATGTAAAACTGTGATATCCGAGATATAAAATTGTCTCAAAACAAACTAGAAGTTTTTTTCATCTCGAGTATTTTCTATATTGCAGAGAACTTGCACAACTTTAGATTTTTAATTTTTATAGTGTCGAAGTAAATTAGTGTATATAACATGGGAGAAGAGTTTGTTTCTTGTGGAGAAAACTAATTTCGTGAGATATCACGCATTTGTCTGTTTTCATGTTATTTCGTGTTTTAACTTGTATTTTGGTGTTATTTTGTTTTATTGTGATTTGCCACAAAATGGTGCCTCTAATTATGCCTGATTTTACACAACTGCAAACGCACACAAGCTATTTGCATTGTGTTTACAAGCTCCACCAGGTTTGCAGAATATGCTACCCAGTAAAATAATTTTACAGAATCAAATCTAACTTTTGAATTAAAATAAATCAGACCTCATTGATTCTTCGATTCAGACAAGAATCTGTGGAATAAAGGAATTGATAATCAATCTGTCCCATTACTACTTATACCTTATTTACTTATTTACCTTATTTATGCCCCAATTTTTTAATCGGGGGTTGGGGGGTAATGTGTTGGAAATAAGGTGGTCACTGTATTTTGATTTGGACCACTTTGCTACCCAGCCTACCGGGCAACCAATAACATGACCGGAGGTTTCCAACATTGGGTACAGTCAGAGTACAATTTAAATAGACAAGATATTAATACACAAAACGGCTATGTATTTCATGGCTAGAGACCTAAAAAAATAGCATTTGCAAATAAATGAAAAATAATGCAAATTTAAAAATTTTGGTTCATATAAGGCAATTTTCTCTGTTTTACTTCAAATAAAATAATTTTAAACATTTACACCAACTTTTGCTTCCAACTAAACCAAATTTCACGGAATAAATGTTACAAAATAATCTGTTTTGTTGCTCTGATAACTAAATGTGGAAAAGAAAATGCACACCGTCACGCAATGTATGTTTATATCACGTTTTGTGGTTGAGGTTAGGAATACTAGTCACACTGTTTACTAAACATTTGCCGTCTTTGTTGCAGCAACAAGTTATTTTTGCATGTTAAAAATTCCAAATGTCGTACGTGTCAATAATTCATAGATCACATTTTGTAGCTTTCTTTGAACAGCACATCCGTTCCATCATTTTCTTTTCACGTACACAGTTCAAAAATATATTAATCACCATGCAAAAGTGTTAGTGTTAAGGTAGCGGGAATTATTACAGGTCCTTGGCGACCATAGAATACGCACAGAGAATATTTGTCAGCAAATGTCAACGTAAATTAGTGCACGAGTTAAGATAAAATTTTCATCACTGCTATGTGTGACTAAACTACAATACAATGGCGTATTCACAATTTCATTGTTTATCTAAAAGTTAAAATTTTAAAACAAATGAGAAAGATATACTTTTTACCTTGGCGAACATGTAAAGAAATTGCAGTTATACCTATGCCTGTTTACATACAAATTAGTACGTACGTAATTGGAATTGGAATTCTGTTCCTCAGAATAGTTGCAGACTTATGTCACACAACTTTGTTTCCTACAAAATATGGCTCTTGGAAAGAATTTTATTTCTTCCTGAAGCAATAGCGGCAGCTATCCTTGCATTTGCAAGTACAGAATATGTGATGTAAACAAACTAGAATGAGCTGTATCTATGAAATTAGATAATATAGCTATCAAGGACACTTTTTGTCGTTCACACAGGGTAAGTGTAATTTGTGGAAGTTATGTGTAGAAATAATTAGAAATAAGGATAGTGTGAATTTTGTGAATTTTCTTGTCCAAGATGCTGAAACCGGCATTGCATGTACAGCAAGGAGCAGCCGAGTTTAAAAGTGACTGTGTTTATGCTTCTGATTCTAAAACTGTATTGTGCCGTTTTTGTAACTGCATAGTTTTGTGCTAAAAGAAAGACGTAGTATTAAAACATACAAAAACTCATTAACCTGTAAACAATCAAAAAGGTGCTGATTTAAATGCTCAAGTTCAAAAGTCTGTTCTTGCTTGCTTTAGTAGTGCTGCATGATGCTTGTTCTGTAATGGAGATCCGACGACTTCCACTCTATCCTTAGATCAATTTGCTTCGGAGTTGGAAGTTAACATTTTCATGTGTCCCGATGTAAGGTGAGATTGTACTCTCTACCGTATAGATTGTCTTATTCACTGGCCCACTGTAGCAATACTTAGATGCAATGAGTTATTTTATTCCCCGCAAGATAGCACTAGTAGGAGTATAGGAGTATTGTTTATCTTTGCTTTTTTTTCCCTTTCCAGCCGGCCAGTGATGTCACAGCCATCAGTCATGCATCCGCTACCCCTCCCCCTCCCACACCACCACACTCTGCGACCACCCCTCGCCATAGCGGCACCAGCTAATCAGCAGCTCGAATTAGTATAAAAGGAGAGACAGCCTGTATCTCTTAGCCAGTCTCACATACTTACAGCCTCACCTCACACTTTTGCATAGCCCCTAGTGGGGTCAGTGGCCCCAGTGCAGCACTGAAATAGGAATACTTTTAATAACACTTGTTCGTTAATTACAAACAACACATCACAGTCGTTCCAGACAGGTTTACCTCCCCCCACCTTTTTCCTTTCGCTGGTCATAGAGCTAGTGGGGAGGGGTCCGTGCTATGACTGTCCTCTCGAATAATGTTAAAATCAACATTCCTCAGTATCTGCACACAAATCCCATCCTTGAGTTAAATCGTATCAATCTTTTCAGGAAAATGATGGCCATTGCAGCTCCAGAAATCCTGGCTCTAGCGACAATCAAACACAATGGATATTCACTCTTCCCCGTCCCAACATAGGGAAAATGGAGACCGACTTCCAAACTCAAAAGAGAAGGAACAAAAACTCTGGAGAAGGAAAGTCCCAAGAGAATAAGCGTCTCAACTACTCGTCATTCGAGGAGAAAGACAAACCATACCAGTTGAAAACCGGTTTTCCCTATGAGGCTTCCTTAGAGACACCCTGGCTCAAGCCAACCCCTTGCCAGCATACAGCTGGTCGCTGAACAGACAAAACAGAAAAAACAAAAGTTACGAGGGATTAGCAGAGGCAGGCTTTCTTTGCTCCCAACTTCACAGGGCATTCATATAATTGTCTCCAAAAGTAAACACTTCCAAGCAGCCAGAACAATTCTTACAACAAATTACATATCCCATTTGACCTTCTGTCTGAACTCTGATAAGCCTCAAAAAGTAGTGTTTGACCTCACCCCCACAACTGACATAAATGACATAAAAGTAAATCTGGAAAGCGCCGGCTACAAACTAATATTGTATTCACCCGATTATAAGACTATTTTGTTCCAAATTTCACTTTCGAAAATTAAGGGCTCGTCTTATTTTCGTATCACAAAAAAAAAATTAGGGTTAATATTTACGCATAGGTAATAGTTAGATACCTGAAAATTTTGCGATTACGATAATGCAAAAAATAACACTAATTTTCATCTAAAATACAAAATAACATGGTTTTTCACACTTGGAGTGACAATTAACTAAATTTACAAAACTAAGTATTATTATCCTGAATTTGTATTTTTCATAAACCACAGAACTGCTTCTTGGACTGATTTGATGTGCTATTGTGGATTTAGAAGCGAAAATGGGAGTCAATCTGTTTTTTTCATGGTTAATTATTCATAGTACATGCAAACGGTTATGTTTATTTGGATCACGTCTGTTTATGCCGTAGGTGTAACGAGCGCAGGTGATGAGTAACTTTAAGTGAACACTTCAATGCACAGTGCTGGGAAAGTTTATTTGGCCCCAACAAAATCAAATAACTTTGTGAAATGTTGACGTCTACCGCTCATCATGTTATCTATGGTGGCCCAGCCGAACTCGTACATTTTGTTCACAAAAATATATAGTTACGGTGGTAAAATTTCTCCTTTCCTCGTAAGCGAAAATTGAAAATAAAAAAGAGATTGTTTGCCATTATTAACGTAAACTATATTATTAAATTGAATTATCACTTTTTTTAAATCTTGTCTTGTAGCTAAGTGTGTTATTATCTCAATGTGTTGTAAATTATAATTGGTTAAAATGCCTAAAAATGCAGTAAGTGCAAGACAGCGGGCATGAAGAATTTTGTAGGGACAGTCTTTATCTTCAGACACATCTACATTAATGTGTAAACACGGTAACTGTACAGTTTCATATGAGCGACGAGATACTGTTTTAAAACATGTCAAAAGTGAAAAACGTGTTTTGAATAAACAAAAGTTTGTCACCGGGCCCCCCCAAAAAAGAATTCAGACTTCTATTGCTGGAAGTTTTAACAGTGCAAAGCGGAAAAAGGCTGATATTGTATACATGGCCTGTCAGTAAGTATTTGTGGCAAAATCAAATTTTTCCTATCAGCGAAGGGCAAATGTAGGGAGTCATCGTATATTTGCGGCCGTCTTATATTCGGGTGAATATGGTACATGTTTACCAGTTCAGAAAGAAGACAGTTGATACTAGCAATCCCATCACACACATGCTAACCTACACAGTTTTTTGTGTCGCAACAGTGCAGAACACCTCTCTTCCCCCACTCCTGTCAGTCAGAAAATTAAATATGACAATGGTTCACTCCAAACTCTACGTGGACGCTGGAATTGCCAAGTCCTCGGCCACACCGGTAACTTTCGTTCCATGCAATCTGTTTATGTAAATTGACAATGAGAGTGGTCTGGCTGTCGCATGTTTGCGGGCATAGTGATGCCCTTTGTTCGACGGTCAGGTCAGTTGTTCGCTGCGCACAAAGTTGTCCGTGACGGCTGAGTCAAGAAGTGCAAAAACGTTTCTCCCATTGATGCAGATTTCAATATGGGGAGCTTCTAGCGGATCCACTTCTTCATCTAGGAGCTGGATTATGGACCGGTGGGGTTGGCCCTTTTCGCCCGCCCGCCGCGGCATTTCCCACATGCAGGATTGGTTTCTTGTCAGTACCCTGTCTGGTAATATATGGTACATGTGTTGCAACCCTTCCTCTCTCTAGCTCCATCTTTGCTGCCTTTATGGGCACTCCTTATGAAAATGGTACTCTGGGCAGTATCAACATTTAGGAAGGCTTGGTGCAGGGTGTGTGATTTCACTCTTTTTTTCAGGGGGCTTCTCTGACTCGATGGGCTTGCTGACCTTTGGTCTGTCTAGGATTGCTTGCACTTTGATGTTGCACTCTTTTTCCCCTTGGTCTTTCTGATATTTCGTCGACCGTGAGTGGTTTCTGTATCAACAGCAGGTTGCGAAGCTTGGAGAGTAGCATGCGTTTCACATATCCCATGCAGCTCTCCTCACTTTCATTAGAGATGATGTCACGAAACATTTACACCTTGCGGCATATAAATATATCGGCCTCTTCGTCTGGGGTTTTTGTATGGCTGTAGAAATCTGTTGCGAGGTTTGCGAGTACCTCTTCTCCAGTAAATTGTGTGGCATGTCGGCCACTCAACTGTCCCCATTCTGTGACAAATTCACTGTACTTGTGCCACCAATTAAGTGCTTGGTCCTTGAGTTTTGCCTGCGCTCGGCTTACCCACTGCCTGGGCAGAATGTCATTTTCTTTGAATTCTCTCTCAAATTCTGCTATGAACATGAGTGGGTCTTCATGCGGACGTCCCGCGAATTTGGGCATTTGGGGTTCACCTGTGCATCTGGTGGTTTGAATGGGTGGCTGGCCCAGGGTTGTGCAATCGGTATTCAGCAGCGTGCCGACATACTTTGCATCTGTAAACCAACCCTGGTCTGGTTACTCGCTGGTCTGGCCACCCGATACAGTTGAGATGGTAGGGTTCTGCACATAGTATACAGCATACTGTGTGGGTCCCGCGTCCTTGGCAGGTTATCTAGCTACAGTAAGCTGTTTGTCTGGTTCGACAGTCCTCGCACCGGTACAGGCAGTCCTCTACTTTCGGACATTTGGCTCTCGTACAATTCACACTTTCGTACGTGGGTTTCTTACACCATAAATTCAACTTTCTCGTGTGTGCTTCGTACTTATGTACATTACCAAAAAACATATTGTGTACATACCACTATCACTACAAATGTAATTGTATAAACAGCAAAGATATATGAATCATTTATATTCTGTATTTTTTCTCCGTGAGTAATATTGCGGCAAAGTTCACTGAGACCTCTGGTGTCTATATATATAACTATATTTTTGATGCAACTGAACAAGATGAAAAACGTGTACATTATAAATATGTATGTATGAAAATAAAAGTAGGTTTTCTTTATGGCATGGTTCATACATCAGAGTTGTTTACGTTTACGATGGTAATGAACTGTGCAATAAAGAGTACCTACCTACATTCATTTTGATACATACACATTCATTACGTACACGTTTTTCATCGTGAATCGAGCTTAATGTACATATGTAGTTGTATGTAGTCTGGAGTGTTACTACTCTATGGCAGTTCTATATGTTTATTCCATTCCTGTTTAGACCTTCCATTGTTTGTATTATAATGTTTAGTTTCCTTTAAGTTTAATTGTCTAACCGTTTTTTATTATTTATTTATTTATCTATTGGTGCACGTGCATAATTATTTTCATTTTGCAATGAATAAGAAACGTAAAAACAAAAGTTGTAATGAAGACTAAGTGTGTAAGAAACAGAGAAAACATTTTGTAAATAGACTACAAACATAATTACAATCCCAATCAGAACTGACTTGGATGTATGACGGGTGCTAAAAATAAACTAAACTAAATTAAAGAAATTATAGCACAATCGAAAAGTGGCCAATAATTTGCTGCTATGGAACGGTCTTTGAACTTGAGCAGATTCACTGTAATTAGTCAAACTTTGTGTGTGTAAAATGTTTCTTTTCAATCGTATTAACTGTTAGATGTATATTTAAACACTTTTAAATCACTTTAATGCATAATCTTGTTTCTTAGTGTGGAAAATATATTGTTTTGAATAATTTTTTGTTTAGTTAAAATTTTTTTGCCATCTAGGAACATAACCTCATTCATCACATTAACATAAGGGTTCACTTTCGTACATTTCAACTTTCATAGACAAAATTACGAACACATTATGCCCGAAAGTAGAGGACTGCCTGTATTCTAGTTCGTCTGTAAATCTCACTTCATACTGCCGAGCCCAGGCAGACGTAATGAAAGCTCCTCTGACAGCGGGCACATTTAATGTAGTATGTCCCCATGCCAGTACAGTTTGGTTGGGAACAACAGTCTGGTTCGATTTTCTGTTATTGTGTTGCCGGCTGGCTCAGGCTCATTCATTGTCCATGTCTGACATGATTGCTAGGTTTCTTGAGTGCCACGGGGTGTTTACAGACTCCTCAAAGTCTGGGCGGTAGGTGGTTTGGCTCCCGGTTAGGTTACTTGGCGTGGGGTCATGCTGGCCTGGTTCTGCTTAAATAGCTTTCGTACTTAAGGCTCCAGGCCCCACGTTAGGCGCCAGAAAACAGAGTGGCTAGCATCAGAGAAAACCTGGAAAATTCAGGGGATTTTACATTTCTGGAAAAGTCTGGGAAATATCAGGGAAATTTGATTAAGTAGTTTAAAATGTATGTGGAAAAAAATTTAATATTGAATTCTAGAATTGCTGCTACATGCCATCTTATGAATTGTACTTTCGTATATTCCACCTTCATATCAAGTTTTATGAGCCTGGGGACTATTTTTTTGTAGTATATGTTTAATTGTAACTATTAGTACACATATTTTTTGCAGCTGATTTTTGGTTTGGTTGTTGCAGCAAGCATTGACATTGTGTAAAATATGTTTTTAGGTGTAACTGTAAGGTTTTGCAAGAAAAATGTTTTCTTTAATAAAATAATACATAATTCAAACACTTAGTAGTTCTAATTGAATTTATACATTGTACTGTCTCTTGTCCTTGTAACAGACTTTTGTATGGTTCTAAGAACGCTAGTATTTAACCTCTGTGTCATCTTTTGCTTTTTCAATTTGCCATCTGTGTATCTATGTACTTTTTTTTTAAGTTTTTTATAAATAGGATGTGTTGCTGTTATCCACAAAAATTTTTGTAATTTATTTTGGGAAACAACGTAAAAATATTTATCAGATTTGCTGCGTACGTTGGTCAGGGAAATGTAACAGGATACCTGGAAAAACTTATTTATCCATGACGCTCTGTGTGCAACTGAAGTATGTCACAGCACCAAGTGTTTTTGGTGGTTGTGAGGGCAGATGAACCCGCGGTTTTGTTGTGTTTCTTTAGTCCTTACGTGGAATTGATGCGTGACCAGTGTACAATATGTGCCAGGTTGCTTTCCAGCAAGGCACAAAATCTGGTTCTGCAATTATGACTTTTCTCTGCGGTGGGACCACTCTCACTGGGTTGCCTGCGCAACGCTTGACCTGCAGAAGTTGCCGGACCTGCTGTGATTCTGACCATGGTGCAACCGGTTTGGCCCCTGAATCTGGTGTGCTGTTTGGTTTGTGCTTGCAGGTACCTGGGTTGGCTGACTGATCAGAGCCCCCCCCCCCCCCCCCAATACCATAAGTTAGCTAGGCCGAGTGATGTGTCTCGTCCGCAAGTAGGCCAGGAATACTGGGTGTGTTGTACTGTCGACTCTGGTAGGTGGCGTGAAGAGAGCTGGTTCGTAGGCTGATGAGACAGGTCTCTCTAAGTGGCAGACAGCTTCCGCCTGTTCCCAGGACCGAGGTGCTCGAGGCCGCTGGGTTCCTGCTGATACTTGATGTAGTCTCAGCGCTATTTTTTTACCCACTTACAAATACCACTTCGACAGGAGAAGGGCATGAGGAAAGAGTTTCTATGATCAGACCTAGCGGAGGTGTAGCAGTTAACTCTGTGGTCCTACTCTGTTGTACTTCCATGTACCTTCTCCGCCTACCCAGATGTGGTATCCTTGTCTCGGTATCTGACACCAGAAGCACGGTGGATACTGAGAGTCAGGTTTCACTGACTGACTGTCCCAATATGTGGGTGAATTCTGAGGACCAATCTCCTCAAGTGGGGTAAATACTCCCTCTGGCACCAGAAGGATAGTGGAAAGAGTAAATACCAAGCTGACAAGCTAACTTCAAGAGTAGGAGTACCTATTGTCGGTGCTCTACCGCTCCATACACCATGATGCACAGAAGGGTGGCTGTCCAGTTATGTATGTGTGTACTCAACTGATTAGTTTTGCATTTTAGAATAAATTTCCCGGTCACCTGCTGTTCCTCAGATGGGGCTAATGTCTATAGGGAAGGGTACTATAGCTACGGGAAGTGGATTAAAAGTTTGTTTATTCCTTTGAAAGAAATAAACAAGGTAGTGTTGCACTACCTCCTATCAGCTGTCGTTTAGCGGAAGCTGTCTATGCATTTACAGGTGAAGGCGAACTGTTCCTAGGCCAGGAGGTTAGGTAGACAAAGTGCTATGAAAATAACTTAAACTTGGTTACGCTACGGTGTTGCTCTGAAGGGGCCGGAAGTGTACATGTTCTACGACAGTAGATAAAGGAATCTTCGGCACAAGGAGTGCGGTAAAGGAACAGAACAGACTGACGTTCCAAGGGCCGGGCCTCGGTATTTATACTCTTCCTGGTTTGCCTTTGATTGGGTGTGAAGGGGGTAACTGCTCTTGATCCGCTGGGCACGTGATGTCACCAGCTGGCTCTGGATCCAGGGCTGCATGTGGCGATCGTACTAGTTGTGCTACCCGGTAGTCCCCTGAATGATCTTGATGCATAGTCTCGGTGGCTCGGCCGGTGAACAGTTCAATCTTCAAGCATGGAGCATGCGTCATTACACGTGGGTAGACAGTAGAAGTCTAAATTTATGCATCTCGTAGCGTGTAGAAGCAATTAAATGCCATGGAAATGTGTAACTGGGTGATGGTCACTGTTGACTAGAAGTCGGTCTAACAGGTTGAAAAAGACATCTTGCGTCAATGTGTTAGGTTTTTTCATAGATAGTATGTTGTGTATCTTGAGTGGTTTTACTTCAGTTAACATAAAAGTTTTTTTTTTTTTTTGTTGAATTTTTACTTATATTTTATTTATTAATACAATATTTCATTTATACAATACATAAATATAAATAAAAAAATAGTAATCTGTAGTAAATAGATTTCATGCAAATTATTATGAAATTAAAAATGCACAAATGCAGTATGTTGTCTCTTTTGTGTAATTTTCTAGACTGAATTAAGCTTTGTTAGCACCAGGCAGAGGAATTGTTTGAAAGTAGAACTTAAGCAGGGCTTCAGGAAAGTTGGAGGTAACCATGAATGCACTGTTAAGCTTGAAGGCTTTCAGAAGTGCTCAGTTTACCATGAACAACCTATAGTGATAGTGACCGCTGTGTGTTTGTGTGAGGTTAGTGACTGTGTTGTGTGTGGTGTGTCGCAGTGTGATAGAGCAGCTGGGAGGCAAGCAGCTGGTGATGCAGCTCCTTGCGCACGAGGATCCCAATGTGCGCTACGAGGCCTTGCTCGCTGTGCAGAAACTCATGGTCCACAACTGGTGAGTCTACCTTCCCAACCTTACCTTATACCTTACATCTCCTCGGTTAGGCTGCCAACCTCACACTACTCCTTTAGCCGGCGCTGCATGTTAGGAAAACTTGCTCCGATTCTGCTTTCTTTCTCTTGCCTGGTCTCTGTGTTCTCAGTAGTGTTGCTCTGAACCTTGAGCAGAATTGTTAAATTGGTACAAGCCTAAATATATTACCGTAATGCCATTAAGTAATAGGTATGTTAATAGAACCAAAAGACTCGCAGGCACCACTACTTCAAACATTGAACTTTGAATAATATGCTAAGGCATGGAACTTGTTTTATGTAAACAAGTTAAACTGTATCAATGGTAGATGCTGTTTGTTTTGAAATATAGTATTAATTTTAATTTAATATGACAGTTTTAAAAATAGGATTACTTGATAATTTTTGCTTTGGTCTGCAGGAAAAATTAATGTCCCCACAAATAATTTGGACTTGAAAGTTAATAGGTTTTTGTTTTGACAGTTATGTTTATATTCAGCTTAATTGTCCACTGATTCCATAAGCAGAAAAGTAAATCTGAACAAAAGCTCGACAATGAAACTGAAATTAAATGCTCTGTTTGTGCTAAATGAAAGTTAAAAAACATTTGCCAAATTCAATGCAGTTAATAAACAATGTACGACACCTAAAATGCGTCAAAATCAATAGTTACACATTGGTCTATTCTTGTAACATCACAGTTGAATAAATAAATATATATATATATATATATATATATATATATATATATATATATATATATATATATATATAGGGAGGGATGGAGGGGGGAGGGGGAGGGAGATATGATTATATATATATATATATATATATATCTTGTATTGTAACGAAACTTATTATGTCTAGTCAAAAAATATTTAATCAAGCAAGAATATTGCCCTCGAAATGTTTAGTTTGTGGAAGTAATGACCCTTAATTATTGTAAGTAAAAATTGGACTAAATATGCCCTTGCATTCAGAAAAATGTTGCATCTAAAGTTACTGGTAGGTATCTCCCCCTTTCTCTTCTCTCCCAAAAACAAATAAATATTGATTACTGAATAATAGAATTGCTTTTCTACCAAATGTAGCAGAAAAGCTAGCTGTGAAGTTATTTAATTGCATGCCTGAAATCATTGGATTGGATGTATTTATTGATGCACGTTCCTACCTCGAGGGGTAGGTGGGCAAAATGCTGCCTGCCTACCGCGGCGTGTTAACGGACGTATTGGCCTGGTGGGTTCATGATGGTTGCGGATTTTGTAGGAGGCCACTTAATGGAAGGGTACATCTGAAAAGAGGGGAGTCAAACCCCAGAGTGAGGCGGAACGAGGTGTGAAGAGGTTTAAGCGATCGTCTGGGTGGGGGTGGATGATCTGGTTGGAGAGATCAGGGTTATTTGTATGGGCCGTGTAGACCGACGTGCAGAAACGTAATTCATGGCAGACGATACTACATGAGGCTTGGGGACTATCTTAGGTGGGAGTTGAACCTGGACAGTCTTCCCCGAAGCCAACTTAATTAAGCACGTATTTGGTTCGTCCTTCGGAGGTACTACCTTGGTTGGGGTACTTTTGCTATTGGTGGTGAAGTCTCTGGCTGAGTAGGGGGTGTCCCTTCCAGATTGTATTCCAGCCAAAAGGCCAACTGTGATATTGGCCTAGGAATGAACTCTGGTTCCGAAGGAGGTATCTCGACATTGCTCGTGGCTTTGGCATTAGAGTTGGTAATTAATGCTCTCTGTAATGCACAACTTTCTCTAACCCTTCTTAGGGCTTATCTGTACTGTCTCCTGACCTTTCTGCTGACATGTAGTTCTGGGGGCGTGGCTTTTGCAGTCACACCCAAGGCCCTGACGTATAGACGTGCAGTCCGGTATTGGGACATCACTGAAGGTAGACGCGGGAATACCGGAAACCCGAGCTGCAGTATGTCTAATGCAGACTAAGCAGGTTCCGTCTCCTGTAGAGTTCGGTGCGCCTCACTGGTAGTCTTCAGCAGAATTTTACTGTTATACCTGTCGCAAAATTTACTGACACACAACAAGAATACAAAATAAATAATAAATGTGATCCAGGAACTAACGTTAAAATGACGGTAAGCGAAACAATTTAAATTCACGTAAGTTTTATTACCTTACTTGGGAAATTCCCGGTTAATTTATAATCTAGCTAAACAAATTATAAATTACATTGTGCAAGTGAATAGGCGAAGGTGAACCTGATAAAAATAATAGTAAGAATTCTAGGTTTAAATCTATGTAAAGTACGTGCTTTACAGTGTCTCCAAATTTACGGGGATTTTCCATAAGGGTATATTAAGTCCCAACGACCTGCTACCATGGAGTCATGAAAGTTGACTGGGATAAAAGGTGCAGGACGTTTGATTACCTCTGGAGGTGAGCTCCCTTGCGGTCGGCCGGTGCAATGATGGACGAGCCTTCTTCAAGCTGCAGGGATGGTGCAGTCTTTGCAGTCTGCAGAGGTGGTTTGAAGAAGCCATGTTACAGGCTTCTGGAGAGGTTGGAGCCATGTCGCAGACTGAGGAGAAGAGAGAGAGGTCTTCCACAGACCAAGGAGTGCTCACTGACCTACACGGCTGGTGAGCCTGGCGTCTCTGCTGGAGCGTGCTCTTGGACTTCCTTATATAGTGAAAAATGCCTTGATCAGTGATCTTCCAGGGGTGCAGGGTATAGTAGCCTTCCAGCATAGGGGTAGGTTTATGAAGGTTGCGGCAGCACCGCTCATTTCTAATCTCCCTGCGTGGAGGCTATGATAAATTTAAACACCTCGTCCTGAGGCTGGCGGGATGTAATGTCACAGGGCAGCAAAGGTGCTGCTATTTTGTTTTGTCGCAGGAACTTCTTCCACAGTAAATGTAGGGTAGTGGTTCATCAAAAATATTTTATTTATTCACGGGGGTGGCGCTTGCATGCAGGATTCTGGACGGGCCGTACATTCCATGATTAAACACATTAATCACGTTTACATGTGGAGTCTCCTTGCTCAGTACGTGAAATAACTTTGCCACTGTTTCTGACTTGCCCGAGCTCTCATTGGCTCCAAATGGGGTGAAGTCGCCTGTAGAAAGCGCATGTGCGCTGCGCAGTATGTTGGCATACGTCAATATAAATGAGACAAGGGCATAAGCAAATGAGTGAGGTTGATGACAATGATATAGTTCTGGATATGTGTGTGTCTAAAATGAGCTAAATTAACTGTGTAATGAAGTGATGGAAAAGGAATATTCAGGAACATATTTTTAAGTAAAACATGATAATGGTGGCACTCAAATTCCTCAAGTATGGATGAAGGGGAATACTCGAGGATTGGCATGAATGAATGAAAATTAAAGGCAAAGAAGAATGAATATCATAGAAGTTAGCTAAGCTGGCCTGATATCTGGTTGCTGAACAGCTAATGAACACAAACGGTGGCATTTTCATGTCCTTTAAATTGCCTCGATTTTAAACAACTTGCGATATCTTGCTTGCTAGAGTAAACTGGAAAGCACCCCATTTTGTATGCTGCAGTAGGTAATACAGAGGTTGGTGAGACTGCAATGTTGTGTTTACATTTTTTTATTTACGTTTACACACGTAAAGCATTTTTATAACTGATGTAAAGTGTGTCTGATGAGAAAATGAAACAAATTATTTATTGGCGTTAATGTGAATTTATTTTAATGCTGGTACATGTAAAGCTTCAGGTGGCTTAATGTTTAAAAGTCATGCACTATTCAGGTATATTCGTTAGTTATATTGAAATGTTTCTTTTTTGTTTATGTTTACTGCTTCAAAGTTTGTGTCAAATTTAGTTTTAACTGTAAAATATCCTACCCTAGATTCTCGGAAAAAAATTTTCCCATCCAAAGGGAAAATGGAAAAGTTTTATCTGGATATTTCCCGACCATCGGGATCCCGCACACCTGTAGTTCTGACGCGTGACGCCGGTGGCTGACGACAGCGTCATGGCCAGGCTAGGTTTTTGTGTCGGTCAGAGACATGGGTGATATCACTGGTTTAACTTTATTAATGATTGACCGGGCTGCATTCGGTTTAGAGGTTATGCTGCGTACTGGTGGACACACAGCCACTGGTTTACCTTTACTGGAGGTGGCATGAGGTGGCCGCTGACCAGAGCGCTGTTGCGGCTGGCTGCGCCGAGGGAAGCTCTGGGAAAGCTGCTGGTCCTGTGGTCGTTGAACCATGGGTTGGCGACACCCAGTGGCACTTCTCGTCCATGGTGGAATGCAGTGACGATCTGGTGCGGCTTATAAACTGTTTTGACGGGGGGCTCAAATAGGGAGCCTGGAGGGACTGAGAGCTGAGGCCTCTCCAGATGGTGGGCGGCTTGAGCTCGTTTTCAGGGGGTTAGACTGTGGAGAGCAGTTTGTGTATAATTACAACTGCTGTTGGCTTCGGAGGTAGTAGCGACCTTCCTGACTTGCCACTTCGTACCGCTCCTTTTGGTTTATGGCATATAAGGTAGGTAGTATAGTCAGCCTCATCAGGGAGGAGCAGGTGATGATGGTCCCTATTTAGATGTAGAACGAAAGCCGAGACGTAGGTAACCCAGAGGCATACCAGTATACTCCAACTGGCAACAGTTCAGCACCGTGGGTTTACTCTGGATGCCAGATGACTGTGGGTGTGGGTCAAAAGGTGGACAGACCTCCAGAACCAGTGTCTCACTCCCTCCGGCGACAGTTCAACATGATGGACAAAATGAATTGGCTGGGCTAGTTGACTAGCCGCCTTGTGGATATAGTTGCTAGTGGTTGTGGCTCTACCTTACTGCACACCAGGTGCACAGTACAGGTGGCCGTCAACTGGGTGTGTTTGTGACGTACGTGCGCCAGATTCAGGGGCCCGTAGTCCTACTCCAGGTTTGGTAAGTGGTTGTAATACATGGTCTCCTGCTTGTTTATTCCATTGAAACATTACAAAGCAAGCTGGTGGGATGACGTGTACAGATGATAAGGCTACTGTCACCCTCGGAGGTTTGATAGGAAACATGTTTATTCTGGGAGGAATATACATGGTTTCCCATACTCACTCCTAACTAACTAGTAACTGTAAAGGAAGTAGACTATGTTAAACCAGGTGAAGGAGACCTGGTCTGAACTAGCCTAGGTAACTATTATAACAACTGTCCCTAACTATCTCAATGCTGTTGTCCAGAAGGGACTTGAGGGGCCACTACCAGAAGGGTAGGGGCTGTCCAAAGGGTTGACGACTTCTTCAGAGGTTGCTGGTGAAGTTCTTGGAGAGCCTCTGGTTGGTTGTTGGTAGGTTGCGAAGACGTTGGCATTAGCAGAGAACCACAGCACACGGGGTAGTGGAGCAAGCTGCTAGAATATAACTGCCATTCTTTGGTGGGGCATGGACATGTATCTCCCTGTCCAAGGGGTCTTGGAGGTGCAGGTGGCGAGCTTCGCCTCCTTAAGTGAAGCTACGCTCACTAGCGCATTCCTTCAGTTGCTGTAGAATAAGTGGCTCTGTAATGCTGGTTTGCCTTGATTGTGCGAGCTGAGGCACTTAACTCGGCTGTTTGGCTGGTTTCAATCACACATGATGGGTTGGCGTGATGTCTGACATAAGGGCGAATGATCTCGGCTGACGTGTCCATGGGTACCCCTGTAACTAGGGGCGTACTTGTAGACTCTCGTAGCCAGTCGTATCAGGGTTCAAACCCCACCTGGGGTGACGTGATGTTATGTACAGATGAGGTGAAGTCTTGGTATCAAACAAGCATCATGCATCAAAATGTGTTTGCTTATTATAACATGCAAAGCAAAAATATACTTATTCCGTGTCTTGGCTGAAATATACGTTAATTAAGATAGCTTGCATGCCGTATTTATTTTCACTTAATAGTATTAATACGCTAATAATAAAAATATTAAAAATTCATTTTGTAATATACAAAATCCCTATTCTGCAATGATTTAAATTTAAAAATGATATTTAAAACTTGGATATAAAAAATGTGCATATACCGTGGTGTGTACATTAGCAAAAAAAATACCTCCAAAATATATTTAAAATTTGGCAACATACAGTACATTTCAATTTTTAGCTTAATTTTGAAGGAAGACAGGGAAGAAAAGAAGTGAGGAAGAAGAAGAAAAATAAAAAACTTTTCCACTTATGCAATTGTTTGTTCAGTCATGTTACTAAACAAAATAACCTTCATCCCGCATGTGTAAAATGTAAACATGTTGGAGCTCTGCCATAGATGCCGTACATGAGAAAATAATTTCTCTGCTGTACAAGAGAAAGATATCTTACAAGTTTTTCATAATGAATAACATGAAATTTTATAAAACTACTCTTATAATTTTTTTTTTTGTATCAGTTTCACACAATCTCATAATATGTTTTATTTTTAGTTTCATGAGGAAAAAAAAGTTCCATTTGCACAACCATACAAATTATATGTTCTTAAAATGAGTTGTATTCTTTTCTTATTACTTGCTGTAGTTACTTGCTCTGAATATGTAATTTAAAAATTTGTTGCCCTTTTCTCTGTTACAGTTTTTAACTAACTAATTATACCATTCCAGTGAAAGTTTTTATGTATTCAGCTATGGAGGATGAAATGTTTGGTTTTTTGATCATTCTGTTGTTTTAGATTTCAAGTTAGGAATTTGTATTTGTTTTTGATTTGTAGGAAAAGCCTTCAGATTTTGTAACATGGACTGGCATGTTAGCGATTGCAGCCGGTTGGTGCAGCTGTTAAAAATATTTCCGAGGAGGGAACAATTTGGTATTCAGTTACATTTCTGTATATTTGGTGTTTCTGGTGGTGAATGGTTTGGCTCCTTAAAATGTTAAGTGGCCATTTTTCCTGTAGGTTGGAAGCATGTGAGTGAAGTATAAAGGGGAAAAAGTGTGGGTGTAGGTTTGTGTCCATGGTTGAGGTTTGTGACTTGTGGTCGTACGTAATACATAGAAGTGTCTCCCTGTAAGTGTTTGCTAAGAAAGTTAGACCCATGTTGGTTTGAATTCAAGTGCAGGGGAGACATTGATTACAAGTATATAGTGTGCAAGTGCACAAAAGTTTTACAACGCTCTATAATTAGATCATTCAGTTGCATTTACTGTATCATTTTTGTGCATAACCTAATAGTGTGGTGCAAGACCCACATTGCATACAAGTGTATATTGTACATTAAATGCACAGCTGGCATATATATTTCAACCAGTATATGGACCATTTACAAATTTTTCAGACCTAGCATTGAAGAAAGGCGTGTTACCTGAATTTAGAAATATTGGTTGAACAGTCATTTGAATGGATTTTTTCAGAACATTGTCATATGTTTGCCAGCTAAAATTTGCATTTTGTAGGGTATAGGGTCATCCTTCTCTATAGAGTATACTAATTACTGTCAACAAGCACCTTATTACATAATGGTCTTATCCAATCTAGACAGTGATGATCGATCCGTGCACCTTATTATCACGTCTGTTCTACTGCAAGGAAATTCTCAACCCCCTTGTTGCTACAGTTCAAGAGTCAAGGTAGATGCCACTATGTTCCATCTGAAATATCTTCTATTGTCTGGTGCCCTCATGTTCTGTCTTACATAGAACTTAGATCAGAGAGACATAATTGAAACAGAATGATATAACAAGAAGTTCCTGATATAACTATTGAGCCTGCTTTCCTCTGCATGGACGCAAATAATTTTTAACAAAGTTCTTTAAATCTTAGATGGTAGGTAGGCCTTGGTGTCCATTGACAGCAATACCATTACAGGATGAAACTAGAAACACATGCAACAGTAGTGTGACGATTACAAATACACACACGACTAACCTGGGGCTCGAACACAGAAAACCACGGCTAGCATGTAATTTACTGCATTATGGACATTAGGTTCAGAGCATCAACTTCAGATGTAATCAGTCTAATGTTTTGAATGGATAGGTTTTACTAGCATCAAATACTTAAGGCCATGAGCCTGACTGGTTAAAATATACCATGTTACATTACTATTGGTTTACTACTTTTGGTAAGAATCTGTCTTGTGTTTCCCAAGATATGGCATAAAAACTTAATATATTTGTGTGGTGCTATCTTACATGGCGGTCCGAAGTTAACATATATAATGTTTGTAGTGGATAATTTCAGAACATGAAATGTGGTCAAAATTGTTTTCTGGAGTCCATGACTAACATTATTTCATGTATTTAACTTATTGTTTACAGAAGAATACATCAATTCAGTTACGGTGTAAATATCATTGAAAATAATGCTGAAAGTGCTGAGCTATATGCAGACAAATTCAGTGACATATCAGCATAATATCTTGTATATTATTCAAGCACTATACATACTGAATTTCACATTTGTGTATTGTACTAGGGAAGGAAATAATGTTGAGTGATGTCATTAGTGCTAGTACTATGTTTCTTTAATTTGTCATAGTGTTCAGAAGATTTGGTTTTAGTGTCTTTATTTATGGCTATTTGAAAAATCTGGTACAGCATTCATTCTGTTAGGTACTCTTTTGGTTTTAAATGGTTGCTCTCAGTTGGTGCAAAGTCGATTATTGTGACGCCTTTTTCACTCATTACCATGTGTGCACCTTAAAACTGTCTTATGTGGAGTCTTGTTGTCTGTTGTTCCTTCATCCTTCCTTCTTGTCACAAAATATTGTTGTTTTCCTCTCCATACCTCTGGGGTAATTTCCACACTCCGATCCTCGTCCTGTACTACTGGCTGTACTGTGAGGTGCCAAGGTGGCTAGCAAACTTGGAAATTTGGGCCATACCTCAGAAATCGGGAAGTATCTTGTTTTATGTCAAGAACAAGAAATATTGAATAATTAAGTTGCATATTTGAGAGATGTTACAGGTAGTCTTGACTTTGCTTATTTAACTTTTACGACATATATGGTTTTGCACACAGAGATTTGTCTTACATGACCTAACTAAGAAAACATAAGAAATTTGCATGCTATCACTTGTTAGTAGCTGCAGTGCCACAGCTATAATAGAATTTGTGCAGCCGAAGCAGAGTTCCACAGAACTATGTACCTTGTGATTTAATTCTTTCACTAATACAAGTACAGTATTTTTTAAAGTGTAGTTACATCTATACCGTTCATCTTTAAACAGTTTTTTTAGACCACATTGTGTACTGTAAACTGGGGTTACATTGTTCCTGCTGGGATAAACTTGAGTGTGAATTATTCAAAATGTTTCTTATTGTGTCATTTGGTAAACTAATAGCTAACATTACCTAGGCAGATAACATTAAAAATTGAAAATGAACAGCTAAAGTTTCTGTACCTTTGCGAAGTGGCACCAAAACAAAAATTGTAGATGGTTCAAAATTTCATTTGCAGTTACAAAGAAACCCTTGTGTATGGAAAAAAATCAGACAGGTGTTTGTTTGTGATTGCTCAAGATACTGGACCTCGCTATAAACAAATATTTAGATTTGGCACTTTGCTAGCCACCCTGGATGACTTGTCGCCCCACTGAGAGGCCCTGCCTGCTGTGACGCGGCCGGTCTTGTCTGTGCAGGGAGTACCTGGGCAAGCAGTTGAAGAAAGAGGAGACGCAAGGAACGCCTGCGCCCGGCACAGCGGTCAAGGCGTAGGCTCGTCCATGCCCACTCGTAGAGCAGCAGGCTTATCCTCGTAGTTGTCGTCGTACTAATTCCCTCAGTTGTATTGATTGCAGCATCCTCTACATTCCACTGTTGGGGTGAACGTTTTTGTGGTGATCGCATAGGTCTCTGGTTGTAAATTTTGTACAGATGCAGCAGCAGTAAGAATAAATTTTATTTAATGTTAATGTTGTACTCAGATTGCAGCTGTATAGAGAGCACTATTTGATACGTGTTGAAAGTGTACAGAATTAAACCTTCATGCATGTTTCTCAGTCGATTCATGTGAAACTGTGTGATGACAATAATCTTGTATATATGTAGTTATTTCGGTTGTAAAATGTGTATCTGTTGAGTAAATATGGTTTTGTGTTGGTAACATTATTTTTTCTTTTAACCCTTGTCTTCATGTTACAATAATTGAAAATGAAACTTACTAATGTTAAATTTCCACATTTCAATACCAGAGATGCCAAATTCTCAGAAAAATACATCATTCTTCCCATATTGCATGAAGCACCTTGTAGGGGAAATACAGAAGAATACAAGAATAAAACATGATTTGCATACAGCTAAAGGAATTATATGAAATGGACAGATTTGTATATATAAAATGTCACATAACACTTTATAGTTAACTGAAAATGTGGAGTGGGGTGTAGCAGCTCAAATAAATGGGAATTAAAATTTAATAAGGACTGTGTAGTTGTGTTTTTCTAATGATGCCTTTCAAACATTATTAGATAAGAATGGTCTATTTTTTACATTGATAACAAATAATATATTTTTATCTGGCAAACTGCTGGAATTTTGCATTGCATATGACTGTTTATAAGTAAAACTTGTAGTCCTCTCTCCATTACAGTGAAATTACAGTAATTCACAGTACACATTTTCAAATCTCAGGTAGATGTAATATCATTAATACTTGTTTAGTACTTTTCAGTATTAAATATAAAATTTTATGTACCTTGCATTCTTACTTTTATTAGAAATAAATGACCCATAACTGAGTTACAATACTGATAAGTATTTCGTATAAATTTTAATACAGAAATGTGGAGATTATTGGAGCTGTAGGTAATTTTGTTGCAAAATTATTTTCCACCAGTACTCGGTTCTCATTGTAAATTCAATAACTGCAGTTTGTGACTCAGTTGGTTAAGACATATACACAAATGCCAGACAATCTGTGGAAGTTGGCATCTCTGAAATTGCCAGCAACGGTGGCAGTTAGTGTTGACCATAGCTTTGATGATCGCTCTCTCTTTCAGCACTACATGTGGAGCGAATGGAGACCAGGGTGCACAGGGAGTTGAGTGAGTAACCTGTAAGTGTTGGAATCTCTAAAAAAACTTTCCATATTGGACATGTATTCAAAGTAAATTGTCATATAACATTTGGGTAAGCTATAGACAACTTGAAATTCGCCACACACACATTATGTAGAGCTATATTAAATTCTTGAATAAATTCATCAAGTTAGTGCCTTTTGAATCATGTAGCATAAAAGTTACAATGGTAAAGCAAGGTGCAGTCAGTTCCTGGTTATTTCACACTTCTCTGAAGCCCTGATAAAGTTCTACTTTTGGTTATCGATTACGTATCCTTCCGCTGCACATAAATATACACACTGCTATGCGACTTCTACATTTCAACTGTCAAATGCTTTGTTTACCGTTTTCAGTTACAAGAATACGGTCATATTTCAAAAACCATTTCGTACAAATGTTTATAATTTAGGCATATAACCATATCTAGGAAAGCTTGATGACTTTATACCAATGTTTGAATAGACGATGGTTCTTATGGTTATTATTTTACATTGTAAACATTTGTTATACACTGATGCATGTCACACTCCTGCACATTGCACATGTGACCTCTACTTTTCGACTTTACCCTATCATCAAGCATTTAATCATATAGGGGCAAGACAAATGCCGGCAGGCAATAAATCTCATACCTACAGGGTTGATCCAAGCATTATGGACAACTACACATGGTTAAATGATTAAAATTGTACTGGCCACTCAAAAGCTGGCATGTGGTCACCCACCCACGCTGAAGAAATTGTTTTACCGACCAAGCCACCAACCTGCTAAAGCAAGAGAAGCTAGTTGGCAGGGATGCTGCAGGAGAGTAGCACCCCCGAGCCTTGTGGAGATATGGTAAATATGTAATCAGTCTGTAAATAGGGAGATAAGAAATGGTGATGCGGCCCACTACCCTAATTTAAACAACCCCTGTGAGATAGGCTAGCTATCCACACCCTCAGGCAGCTGACCTGAGTATGGTTAGAGGACACCAGTCTGCATAATACTCTGTCTACAAGAAGACTCACCAGCTAGGAAGCATCGACTGAAGAAGTGGCTCCAACCAGTTCTAAAGAGACTGTATAAGCTCTCTGTCTTTCTGACAAAAGAAGCACACGGATAAAACCCGTCAAAGATTTGAATGATCTCTCACAATGCCAAACGCCATCAGATGTCCACCACAACTCCAGCAGCCAGAGGTATACCAACGTCTCTCACCTGTTCGTATTACCCCGAGTTAAATCCTTTGGACTCCTCAGTAGCAGGTTGTATTATAATCCCTTCTGGAGTACCACCCCTCAACAAGCAAATCAATTTCCAAGTTAGTAATTTGAATTCAATTAATTTTACTTTTATTCTCACCTGCAGGTTCACCTTTACCTGCAGTAAAACTTATGAAATCTAAAATACAGTATTTTCTTTTGATGTACAGAGCTATACATCCCATGTATTTCTAACATATTTAAATTAATACGCTGATGTTAAAAATTTAACCTCCACGCTATTCAATTACAGTAAACTCCAGATTAAACGTTGTAGCGGCCAACGTTGGGGCAGCACATAGATGTTGCAAATACAGCAGAGTGCGGCGGCCAGAGTTGGGCCGTCCGCCTTATTTACTAAACAAGAATGATTGACCCAGTTAACCGATTGGTATAAATGGAGTGCATGATGTACCTTAAACCCCCCTCCCAGGCATTGAGCAGTACTACGTGTAGTCCGATGAGGCAGAAGACGAAGGCATCCGTCTCATCCAGGCCTTGAGGAGCTCAAGCCAACTATGTCTAAGACTTCTAGGGTGAGCATGATTCTGGCTTAGCAGTATGGCCTAAGGTTACTTACAGAGACCCCATTGCTCAGAATTAATCAGTAACTTAATTATCCACTGGCAAGGCTAGGCAGGTCACTGTTTAAGTAGTATTAACTTCATTCACTTCAAGAGTAAAGATCCCGCTTAGGGTTTGGAGTATTTTGTAACTATTTATATTGTTTTATTCCTGTAAGAGTTATGTTAGTAAAGAGTTTTGTTTGTAGTTAAAGAATTCCTGGATTGCTTGTACACATTTGCCATCAGGTTACGTTACCCCTGAGTGTTTTCCATTCTAGCTATATTAAGGCTAACAGCCTTGAAACCCTTAAATACAGAGCTGTAGTGTCAGAAATAATATAGGAGTGAGTAGGCTGGCTATAGGGAGATGCTACACCGTGTTAATTGAATCCAGAGAAAAAACAAATAAGTACATTTGTATTTTAAAAACCACAGAATTTACACATTATTATTAATAGAACACTGATATTAGCTCCAAAAATAGTGATAAAAACAGTACCTATTATACATTTCAAAGCAAACACAAATCACGCGCTGTATGAGCAGAATTTAAAGTGCACTATACTATAACTGATATTTATGTTGCAGTGAGTATAGTTAATTCATGGTGCATCAAGTATACACAGCCAGCAACGCGGTGCAGAGAGGAGGAGGAGGAGAGAGAGAGAGAGAGAGAGAGAGAGAGAGAGAGAGAGAGAGAGAGAGAGAGAGAGAGAGAGAGAGAGAGAGAGAGAGAGAGAGAGAGAGAGGAGAGGAGAGAGAGAGGAGAGAGAGAGAGAGAGAGAGAGAGAGAGAGAGAGAGAGAGAGAGAGAGAGAGAGAGAGAGAGAGAGAGGAGAGAGAGAGAGAGAGAGAGAGAGAGAGAGAGGAGAGAGAGAGAGAGAGAGAGAGAGAGAGAGAGAGAGAGAGAGAGAGAGAGAGAGAGAGAGAGAGAGAGAGAGAGAGAGAGGAGAGAGAGAGAGAGAGAGAGAGAGAGAGAGAGAGAGAGGAGAGGAGAGAGGAGAGAGAGAGAGAGAGAGAGAGAGAGAGAGAGAGAGAGAGGGAGGTGTGTGTGCGCGCGCGCGCGCGTGCGTGTATGCATGCATGAGAGAGAGTGTGTGCGCATGTGTGCATGCATGTGAGTGTGTGTGCATACATCCGTGCACATGTCACTTCCTCGTGCATATGGACCTGTTCTTAAGATTGCAGAGTTAGTTGAATGTTTAGAATGCAATGCAATAAAGACTATAACTGGACGTCAAATGAGGCAACCTGGCATTCAAACAATACAGCACAATTCCCATCCCTAGGCGAGCTTATTTAAATTTTACCGTATCAGTAATTGCTTCTCGAAATATTGAAAGTTACAACCCCCTTGATAGTCTCTTCAACTCCGCTACAAATTCGGAAATGGTCTAGGTATGTTGTGACCTCCTATTTGCGAAAACAAAACATGCGGCTATTTCATTCTTCTTTGGGTCAAAGTGTGTGCCGAGTGCCTGAATTAATTCCTCGTAGCTAGACTCGATCAGTTCCTTTGATGTGACAAGGGAAGAAAGTAGCTCCAAAGTGGATTCTCCTATTAGTGTTAAAAACATCGCCTGCAGTTTATTCGTGTTCGTAATTTTTTTTTGCTTCCACGAAAATTGTAAATCGTGATTTATAATGAGGCCAAGTCTCTGGCTCTAACATTCAATTCCGGAATTTTCCCAAACGCCATGATACTAGCTATGAACACTTCCTATTATCAACCACTAAACTTTCACCACCTTCGCCATTATGTGCACAACACCAGCGCCAAATCCCGCGAGAAGTACTATATTTCTCCATTTTTTACCTCTACTCAAATCCCTGGATCACATCCTCATCGCCAAATAAATAAGAAATAAGTACACTTTCCGAATAACCATTACTCATCTAATTTCCCTCCACTACAATAACTGCCATACATCACAATCGCCACCATCATAACTCCTTTCTACTCGAACCAAAACAACAAAGAACACAACACAGTCCTGCCACTCTTCACCTCAATTTACCTTTGACAGAAAACACCAAAGGTATCGAGGTCTCATTCCTCAAATTTCAGCCATACTAAAGTTAACATTGTGTTTAACCTTTCTACATGCAATTGATATCTTATAATTGCATGAGGTGGCTTAAAACACTGCAAATGGATTGACGCCAAACGTAGGGTGTCAACGACAATAGTTCCAACTAGGCCGTTAGCACTAGCCAGCCGCCCTCTCGACTTTTCGTATACTAGCTAGGTTAGTAACGACGTAGAACACCACTTGAAGCTTCAAATAGTTGGCATTCAAAATGGGGCGTTAGCTGCAAATTCTTCAGCCTTGGCAGCTACGAACTATGCCAGCCACACCTTGGAAACCTATCCAAGTGTACTTGTTTGTGTCAAAGCCCGCCCAGTAAGTTTGCAGTAGGCAGAGTCTAATTCCATTCCAATAATTTCAGTTTGCTTGGTCACCAGTGAGGCATATGCCTTATTGCAAGCGAATTACACATCACATACTACGTACGGTCATCCCCTTATAACCCACGAGGTTATAGCAGAGTTGGCTGCCGTGAGCCATCATATCTCCAAAACACACCTAGATATATTCACACGACTAAACTGTGGACCTAATGTCATGTAAATAATGTAACCCACCAATTCCTTCCTAGTAAGCAACTCCTAGTTCGCCAGCATCCTTAGGGGTCTTCTGCACCCTAAGGATCGACATCATACCGACTGCCAATTTAGCTTGCGTTAAACAGGTCAGGTATAACTTGCCTGGACTTCAGGGAGTACATGATATTAAACACCCTGTGGCACCTTACACCAGTCATTAATCACCATGTTTGCCTGAAGCGAGAGTGAACATGAAGTCTCTGTGGATACATGTCTCAGCACTATGCACACTGCCCCAAGCACTTCCACTACGTCTTTATCGGGTGGGAAGACGCTCCACTATTTACTGATGGCCTTGAATACCGTTATACATCACTCCGAAACGGAAAGCCAGGTGTAACTGGCTAGGATGTAACAGTCGGAGTACCTTTAGTACCAGGTGCATAACGTGAGCCAATGAGTACCATTTAGTGTGCACTGGCTGACCGGTCAAACAAATTACTCATACCGGCCAGGTCTATCATTGCGAGGACTGTCAGTGTTGCCTGACGTACAGACCCAGTAACCCCAGATTACGACATAGCCTTCAGCTATCTCACACTTCCACTGAATTTCAACTTTCTAAAATCTGTGGAAGGTCACATGAAGACCCTGTCGTATTTCTGTACGAATGCAAAAGGGAATTCTGCGACCTCAATATACCCTGCAGACAATGGGTGTTAAAAGCCCAACACTAGTTGCAAGGGGAGACGAAGGAGTGTTGGAAGAAGTATGGGGAGTTTGTGACCGATTGGGAACACCTGAGCCGCCGGCTGAATTCTTAGTTTACTAGTAAGGAAGTGGTGGTCCAACTTATCGCACAACCCCACACCTAAGTATAGAGTTCCGATGAGGAGGTAGAAATATACATTCGAGAGCGAAGTGAGCTGCATGCAAAATATAATACGCACTATGCTCCTCTTTCTCCGGAACTTCCTCATCGTCCCCGAACCACAAACAATGGAAGAATTAGTAGAGTGAGCGGGAGAGATTGACCGAAATAACAGTGAACAGGTTCTCTTAGGGCCGGTTTCACAATGTCTGGTTTTCTTCTGATTATCGTCTGATTAAATGTTAAGTGTTGGTTAGGACCATTTTCGGTTTCCCAATATACGGTTAACATTAATTGGTCGATTATCTAACTGTAAACAATGATTAAGTTAAACACAAGATGAGGTTCCGATTAGCGAGCTAATCAGAATATTCATAACAAACATTTGAGGTTATGTGGGTACATCAAATCGTATGTGATGTCGAAAAATGATTTATCAAGTCGAATGTATTTGTATATCAGGTTATATTAACATCGTATTTATTCTGCACTGTTTTGTGCATGTTTAATGGGTATTTCACATTGGAAAATAAAACTAAATATTAACCGAATAAATAAATCGGCATGAAAGTTTGTGAACAGTGACATTAGAATTGCCTAATAATCCAGGAGTTTTTTCCCTTACTGTGATGATGGCAGATAATTTGGATTATTTGCTTGTAGATGATGACTAAGAAATAGTAGATTATGACTAAGAAATATTTGATTTCATAAATAGGCCAAGAATATTTTGGGATCGTCCGAATCACTTGCAAATGAACGACAGAGAATATTTTACGAGGTTTCGCCTGAATAAATAAAAACACTGTCCTAGCACTTCTGTTTTTGATATACTGCAGAGACTAACGTTCTATTATACTAGACCTAGGCCTACACTAGTAGATGCATACGTTTGTTATAAAATTTGGTGTCTAAGTTATGTGCCTTTGTAGATTGTCTCATAACTTACTTGTGTAAAATATTTTTCATACTTCTGTGTGTTATAGGCCTATTTCTTTGCTGGATTTGTTATATGCATTTGTAGATAATGGTAATATTTTGTAAGTTTTTTTTTTAAGCCCTGTTTACAATTTCCATGTGGAACCACGAGCAAATTTGGATGACTACAACTGATATTACCAAATAGAAAAATGCCAAAAAGAACTGTCTGTTGCAGCGGTGCTGCGCTCTTTTGATTGTTCGCACCATCGCCACCGGCGCAAGCACGCGAGGACGTTCTCCATGGCCAGGTGATCCACCCTACCTTCACCTTCCTCATCCACCACACCCCTTTCCAATACAGGCACGTGACTTAATTGCATTGGAGGGGGTCACGTGACTACTGGAGGGTAGGAGCGCTGACTCTTCTCGAAATTATTCTGCTGCCGATCACCATATTGAAATGACCTGCATATTGTGACGAGGGCATCGTCGACAGTCATAATGGATACGGCGTGATTGAAATTGTAATGTCAATTTCAGCTTGACATTGTTTGTTTGCAAAGACTAAATTTTAGCTGTGTTAGATGGTCTGCCTCGACGGGAACGAACAGTATCGGTGAGTTTGAGAAACGATAATGGGTGAAGTTTTGTAGTTTTCCTGTAACTGTTGAGAGTGCTCAATTTTGGTGGTAAGCGGCCTTAATTTCTAGAGTAGCATGTTTGTATAATATCCGGCTTGCATGTTCTAAATTTTAAACGGTAATCATGCGTGTGAATAATTTTGAATCTCAGTATTTTGTATTGCAGATGCGTAGTCTAGTTTGCTAGCCGCTGCTCCATTTGTCTGGCCCGGCTCAATGTTTTTTTTGTATCGGTGAACTGTCAACACTTTGCCTGAAGCAGAAACCATTTAATTGTCTTTTTTATAATTTTATAATTTTTAATATTCAGCTTCACGACGCTTTGGAGGCCCATAAACTCATATTGGGTGCCGTCGTGTAAATTAAGCCTGTGAGATTATTTTAATGTAATAAATTCTAACATATAGCTTTTATGGCAAATGCCCTTTGATGGGTCGTTTTGACTGCGGCGTTTGTCATGTTTTTAAATATAAATTATATTTGGAACTAAGTAATATTTAACAATCATGTGTATGCTTCGTTACTAAACTATGTATCTTATGTGCGTGTTTATGGTATGCACGAAAATGCGAGCAGCAAGACTTAAAGATATTTTTGAATAATTGAGTGTGTTGGCACCTAATAGGAATTGTGATCACCCTAAAAGTGAGTTTCATTATTTTTCGTCCTCTACTGTTGACGAATTGGTTCGAGGAATGTTTTAAAGATAAGGCACGCTGGTGAGACTACTATATACCACTTTAAGGGTCAGTCAATGTGACTCTTGGTAACTAGAAGTACATTGTAACAGTTAAATGCAATTTCTAGGCACGTGAGTTCGTGCTTATCCAACTGTAGTATTGGCGGAGTGATTAAATTTCATGTGGTGGTCAGATACATTTAAATTACAGGAGTCTAATGAGAATAAATTGTGACCGAAAAATCTTCCGGAGAAATAAGGGTATATTTTTGAAAATTGCTTTAAGCAATCTGGACTGGCTGTAGGGATTTTCCTTTATGTCCACTGGCTGGTAATACTCAGGAACTTGTATTTAATCTGTCATTGAGGTATTATTGGCACTGTGTGCCGTCTAGTAAATGTGGCGTGTTGTCGGGCAATATACTTTTTATGTAAAAATATTTATGCCCCGAGTGAGTATTCTCATAATTTCTTGCCATTCAGTATTAATAGTTGTAAGTTTGTGTTTATTAAAACCTTTGTCAGTAGTATAGACTGAAACTATATGACATTCATGTTTCTATTTTTGCTATGTTATGAATTGAACACACTAAATGTTTTCTGATCCTGATATTCAAATATATCGCATTTTTTTTATAAAAGGTGGTTGTCATTTCTATTGAATTATCAGTGCACTGTAGTTTCATAATACATAAATATTGTTTATCATTTACATATGTTTGTTTCTGCAGTTAATTATTCTTTTGGTTTTAAAACCACATTAGACATTTACATATGTAACTTAATTGATCCCAAAGAAATCCAAATTATTTAGGTACTAAATGATTTGTTTTGTGTTATTGCAATCAATTAATTTTTTGATACAGTAGTTATAATGACAATGTTATGTCTGTATGTGTATGTACACACAATTCGATTCAGACATACCAGACATTGATTACGTAGTGTTTAATATAAAGACATGCATGTAGGCTTAACTTTTATAAGATAAATTAATGATTTACATTATTGCAACTAGTTGTAGTCAAACCATCATGTGTCACGTTATGGTAACGTCAGTTCGATTGTGTTGGTTCTGTACATACCTTTGTAGGTTATGTTCTTTGCCATTTTAGGTTTATGTTAAATACGCAGATTAATGTTAGATATTTTTGTAGGTTATGTTATATACTTCTGTAGGGTACGTTACATACTTGTGTAGGTTCTTACAGGCTACTTGCCTGCCTTTGTTTACAAGAATTATTCTGTACCACCAATTGACCAACTGCTAGTAGATTTGAGATTTTATTACATAGCTGTGGTTTGGCCTACACAAAAGTACTGTGTGCCGTATAGTAAAAACGATGACCACTGTATACACGTCAAAATTATTTCAACAGAATGTTTAATATTACCATACTTCACTTTGAAAGTTCTCAAGCTCCACGGAAACATGCCACAAGCTGAAATGAATTCTAGTTCAATTCTTCTCCATGCCTTTTCTTTCTGTTTCCAGGTAACAGCGCCAGTTCTTTTGCATTCAATAATTCTAGAATATTTCTCTACAAGAGAACTAAGAACTTCAGTTTCCGAGGAAACAAAATTCTCTGTACACGGCCGCTTATTTTCATCCATATTAAAAACTTAACCAGAACTGATAAGTAAACAAACGAAGCTCTCATTGAGACCAGTCACGAGCCAAGACGTCATGGCATGGTTGCCACATTTACCTTAACCTATCGTTACCTAACCATCAGATCAAATCATGTTGAGAAATGCTTAATACTAATCAGAACTTAATAGTTCTGTTTAAATTAATCAATTGATTAGACAACCAGAACTTTTAAACATACATTGTGAAACCGGGTCTTAGACCTGCGGGCACGTATTGCCAAGGTCGTGGTCTTGCCCCCAACTCCATTGCAGCGGAAAGCTGACTGTTTGTCCCCTCCTTTCACCGCCCCTCTTACCCCTCGCAGGGACCGCCTGGTGAGGCATTCCAAAGGAAACTGCCCAGCAGGGCTTGAGAGGGAAGGCAACATTATGCAGGCGCCGGTCACATCGCTGCATCCCGGCAAGCTTAAGGAGCCCGCCCAAAGGAACAATGCCCAGATTAGACTCCATGCTCTCCGTCACGAGCACTCTGCCTTGGACGAGCCTCATCTACCTATCAGAACAAACAATAACGATACAGTGGTTATGTTGGACACAGCCAACACAGGTAACTTTGTATGGAGTGACCTTTTAACCCCTCACCCACGAGCCCACCTATACCACAAGGGAAAGCTTGGTTCACGGGTTCAACCGAACCTCCCCTACCAAATAGAAAAAGAAATTACCAGATAACACAGAAAATATGGACCAGAATAGGGCCGGTAAATGCTAGCCGACAAACTCTGGCCAACCTGTACCGGCCCACTGTCTTATGCCGGAAGTGGCCCAATGGAAATATGGACTGGCGGCTAACTGTTGGCTGACTGTGTCGGGCCTGCGACGGCTGGATGTCGTTACGATGACAAGCCTGCGACGGTTAGGTGTCATTACGATGCTGGGCCTGCAACGGCTGGATGTCGATACGATGCCGGGCCTGCAGCAGCATGATGTCCAGAAATGAGCAGTTTAACTATGAAATAAACCTTAACTTTTTAATTAAAAATTTTAGTAACAGTTTTTTCCTCTTTACATATATTCACTTAATTTATTTCTCAACATACTGTATGATGAAAATCTTTTGCTTGCCGAGTGCGAGATTGAAACCTGAGACCCTCAAGTTGATAGTCAACTTACCTCAGGGTAAGTTGCTGATAACCCCAGTAATTTACATTATATGACGCAAATTATTATAAAGGAATGTATAACTTCCATGAAAATATAACAAATATTTTAAAACACTGATTATTTAAAAACTATTTATTCAGCGGCTTGCAAACAAAGTAAGATGGTTGTAGAAATGAAAAAAATTTTAAAGTAAACAAATGCCATGGGCTACCACATGACACATATGACATATATAATCACAAAAAAAAAAGTATGCTAATCGTTAACACATGGTCTCAAAAAAGACATCGTGCCATTAACAGCAAGCTAATGTCTTGTCTATTCAAAATACTTTCCAAAAGTTTGTCGGCAAAAAAACATCAAAAACATCGTGTTTATATCTTTATTGCGATAAAGAGCCTTATCTCGAAAACGTTACTGGCCGCAATAAATATGACAAGGCCAGCTTACCGAAAAGATAAAGATGCTGTATGGGAATCGGGCCAGAAAATTTTTTAAGATGCTTGCAACATATTTGCTCTGCGACATCATTCCAACATATTTTCGGTGATATCCATCTGTTATCCTAAAAAATTACAACGGGCCATTGTCTTTTTTCTAATGGCAAACCTTCTTCCCTCAAAAAGACATCACGCTGTTGTCAGATGGCTATCTTCTTGCATAGAAACGACAGTTGCAGACAGTACAGGCATTGGACCAACAGGTTATGTTTACTGGGACCCTTACCATGGTGGTCAGTAATAGAATAATTTTAGACACTTTCTGGGTCGCACCCAATCTTGGGGGAGCCAGTGATTTTGGGGCAGCCTTGGTTGTGGAGGCAACATTGTGTAATAGACTGTGGGCAGTACCAGATCTCCCTGAGGCAGTAAAAGAGTCTGATGCTTGACTGGGAGGGTAACCTAGTTCCGGCTACCCCTCCCCTCGCCAACGCCCGCGGCCTCCAGCACCAGGTGGAGACATCCTTTTGGCCCCAAAGTCATCGGAGTAGAAACCACCGTCACTCCAAAAACCATAGTCAGGCCCGACGAGACTGATGGTGTCAGGCCCTACTATGACAACTGGACCATTCTCCTCCTCCATCACTTGCCCCATAATTCGAGTTTACTAGGTCCAGGGAGCCCAGACCTCCAATGGACAACATACAGGATATCCTTCCCCTACCCCTGAGGAGGACACCCCACAACAACTGGTGTATACAAGTGGCATGTCCACCGGGAAAATACTCCCAACACCCTGTCCCTACCAGGTGGTTTTCGGGACGTCCGACACTCCCAGATTGCCATGTAGAAGCCCACAGGACAGTGAGGTCCTGTCGGAGGCTTTCATGGCAAAACCAACAGGCAACAGAATAGAGGCAGAAGGTCCGTCCGGACCTCACTCCCTAGCACTATCTTCCCCAGGCATTAAGAGGATCAGCATGATTGCCGAGGCGGTGGACCTTAGCCCGTTGCCAAGGTGGAGAATGCAATGGAATCTTGGCCCCGGACCGCCTATATTATAATCGAAGGTGACAAACCTCGGACACTACCAGGGGCAGGGGTCGTACATAAGCAGATGCCCCAGAGAACCGTATCATCGGCTGAAAGTACCCACGAGGGTCTGGCAGACATTGTGAAATCAACGGCAGACAAATCTGAGTTCTCCCTCGTTGCAAATTGTGTGCAAGACATGGACATTCTGCCTCTGTCCCTGGGATCGGTGTCGTCGATGCCACCACCAAAAAGGGCAGAAACTCCAGAACGACGTGTTGCCACTGCCTTCACCGACAGCAGGAGGCCCGCCATCAAGGGATATCGGGGCCGCTGCCCCTACAGGGCCCCTTTCTGTCACTGCAGTTCCGAGGTATTTCAGTCAGCTACCAAGGCCCCTTTTTGCAGTCGCAGTTCCAAGGCAGACCAATCTATAACCTCCCTGACCTTTGCTGACTGGGAGGGCTTCAAGGCATATTTCACATTTTTAAAAATTTGATTATCTGGAAGAGCTTTCGAAAAGTGCCCCTTAATGCAGTTATTAGTTGTCAAAATATAACAACATTCAAAAGTCTTAATTTCCCTAATTCTGCAGCATACTAGGCTTCACACACACACGCACGCACACACACACACCAAATTGCATTTACTGCAACCTGAATGGTGTGCAGAACAAACTGATTCAGCATGACTGCAATTTATAAAAGGTGAGCGAATATTGGTACTCTGAATTTTGTTGAAAATAGAGGCCAGACTTGTCATAAATATATTTTGTTCATTCCAGGGAAACTGTTACCATTCATATAATAAATAGTTTAAACCATTAACTATAGAAGAAAAGTTTTTGGTCCTTTCATAGCTTGTAACACAAATGCAACATACCATGCTTAGACTCTAATTCAACACTTTGAACCTGCTTGTAACTCTCTTGTGACGGAATTTGAGTGTTATATTTTGAAAACTATAATTAATTCACTACTAATGACTTCATTAAGGGGGCATTTTTCGAAACCTCTCTCAGATAACCAAATTTAAAAAATGAGAAATATCACATTCAATCGTCCACGTTGAGGTATTGACCATTACCTCTCCCTCGATCATCACCGAGGTTCAAGCCAAGAAGAGCAGCGAGGACATCTCCAGGATGCTCCCTCCTACGGCCGAGTCCGCCTTGATACATACTAGTACCGGGGCAACCATAAGGTCTTACCATCCTTCGGAGGCCCCAGCCAGGTGGAGACCACCTCAACAATGACAGCAACAGACGTTCAACTAAGGCCGCCTCCCCCCGAGGAAGGCGCCTCCACCTTACCTCGGTCCAAACCGAGTCAGTCGCGACTGAATCCAGCACCTCGCAATAAGAACTACCCGCACATGCCAGCAGAGTTCTCAGGTTGCCAGTCTACTATGGGGAACCCCCTGGAGGCCCATGCCTACTTACCGGTGGCCTACATCACAGCAACAGCCACCTCGCAAATGAGGTTGGCCTCAGAAACGGTGGCACCACACCTGATAAAGACAATGGTTAGTGAACATTTCCACAAACTTTTCAGTGCTAATTCACCACGGTTGCATAGCTGTGCCTATACAGCAGTACTAATGGACAAACTTTTATCAGTGTTTTACTGCTTACCACCATCAGTATTACTGCATAGTCAAGGTAAAGACAGCGTGTTAATCCACTCCTATACAATAAGTGTGCAGATAAAATCTTTCCTAAAGTGCGCATCAAGTAAACTTTTAAATTGAAAAGAACACTACAAACCAGTGTGAAATCTGTATAGTGCACGACAATTGCATCAATGACAAGACATTGAACTTACCACGTCAATATTATTACAGACGTCAGTAGGCCCGAGCTAATAACAGATGAGTGGTGTCTGTAATAAACCAAAATAATATGTGAAACCCTAGGGTTAAAGATTAAAGATGTAAGACTTGATATTCAGTTTAGCAAAAAAAAAAAGTAGGAATGAAGTTCTTGAAAAAAAAAAAAGAGAGAATGTCCTTTTACTGCAATTGTATGTACAAATTCTGAGGAGGAAAGAACCGTTAATATGCAGTCAAGTTTTGATAGAGCAAAGTATCAGTTGTGCCCTAATACCCTTGTGCCTGGCCCCCATTGCCATTCATTTAATTATAAATTAAGAAATTGTGTGGTGGCAGCAATTACCACACCTTTAATATCAACTGGAGAGTTTGCAATAACACCAAAACTACCACTCTCCTCTGTCTTTACTCGCCCTCTGCAGGTAGCTGCATGGCACAAGCTTCAAACAGGCCTTCACCCCTCTCCCAGTGTGCCTTATTTAATATAGGAGGATCAGTGCATGCTAGGTTAGAAATTTTGTATTGTTTCAATAGGGTTTCCTTTTGTGCTGCTGTTAATATTGAAAATGTTAAGTTAGTGGATGGAATAATCTCCTGCCACATAAACTTCATTTTTACAGCAGTATTTGCTCATGTGTAAGTTGAGGGTTGTAAATAACTTGTATAGAGTAAACTATGTGTTAGGATTAAGATGCCAATAGGGCTTATTAAGATTATAAACTTATATTTATGTTGGTAAAATATTAGTATTAGGATTTCAATTGAGAATATTATATGTAGACTGAGTAGAAGTTTTAATTATGCACATGGGAATATGTTGAAAAGATTTTTCTGGTCATGTGTTCGGTAGTGTTGAAACCATGTGTTGACAATTACTTTACGAATGCAACCACGTTGTTAAATAATCAAAGTGTTCTTAAAACTTAAAAATTATGTAGTTCCTACACATACTCACCAATAAGTGCCTATTAATAATTAAATACTATTGATAAGATCTTAGCAAATTATTAATCAAACATGTTGAGGGCAGAATTAAATGTATTTTTAATACTCTCTAATGTTTTGTGTAACTCCACACGCATTGTAGTGATACGTAAAATTATTTAACGTAAACTTTTTGTTCTGACTCGTACATTGTTAATTTTGATATGTGTCACTTGAACTCTCTGTGTGCAAGTGGCTTTTGGGACTGTGCTAGGTCAGTCGCGCACTTATACTAAGGACCTTAGTTCTGTCTTTTACTGGTCACTCGAGTTGGCCGCGTGGGCTTTCGGCTAGACACAAAGTCTGGTTCTGTCGATCGGGCGATATGTCGGACCGGAACACTGGCCCTCTGGGGCATCATCGACTTACCAGAGTTCAGCGTGCTTGACTTTGGCGAAGCATTAGTGACGTTGTGGGATGGCCGGGTGGTCTCTATGGCCTTCCTGGCCTCGGCGGTTGTGGATCTGCTGTAGTGTTCCACCAGGTGCCAGCGATTCCACTGGGTGCATTCCCAGCTGCTGAAATGAGGGTTGGTGCGGCCGAGCCTGGTATCGGTGCCAGTAACCAGGGGCTGGACCACCGAATGATACCAGCTGTCTGTCCTAGTCGGGTTGGAGTGGAATACAAAACTCAGACAGGAGAAGCCGGTCTCTCCGTTTGTTGAGCGGTTAGGCTTACCCTTCTGGGGTCTTGATACCCGGAGTGACGAGGTTGGCTGCACACACCTGCTTACCAATACAGTAAAACCCTCGATTACGGCCCAATCCTGAGGAACCATGAACAGTTTGGGTCGGAAAGGTCGAAAATTTGAGGCACGTCTAAAAATAGATACAGTAATCCCTCACCAAAGGCGGTATCTTAAACCACGGTTTCAGTTATGCACGGATTTGTTTTGTTGACCTTTTCTCCAACTGCGGTACTAGTTTGTATTATTTACGGTTTTCAGGCTATGGAAAACTAGCCCTTGCTTTTTCTCAAGCTACCATCATAGCCTCTGGCATTTGTTGTCCCAAGCAGTGAGGGGCAATAAATGACTTAATGCTAGAAAGGGACCCTGGTGTATTGTGCGATGATTATGGAAAGGGGGGGGGGGGGGGTTACTGCAGGCTGGGTTAGTAAGGATTCTTTGTTCTAGTCACATGCATCCACCTATGTCATTATCCCTCCTCTTTTGCTGTAAAAACAGCGGCACATTACACAGACTAGTTTCTTAATCAGTGTATGTATGATAACTTCAAATTTAATTTAATGCCCTTTTTTTAATGATAATTTTAAGTTTATGTGCACCCACACTTACGTAATATGCTAAATTTTTATGGTGGCCAATTGTTTTTTTTTCTTGTGAAGTCAATTTAATGTGTAAAGTGAATAAAGATAGATGTGTGCAAATAAAATGTGTTCTAATATTACCGGTTTCATATTATAGCGAGTGAGGATGTGTGTGTATAGGAAACGTCAAAAGTTTTTGATGGAAAATTCGGGATAATTAATATTTCAAGTAGACCGCACTAAATATTTATATCCCCATAAACATAGCCGGGCCTCATCATGCCAGTGCAGAGGCCAACACACTGCCTACATTTCGTATAAATTCAACACATTGACGTGAATCGCATTGATGCTGTCGGGTGAGACATGAGACGAACGATGACAAATACTTACTGGTAAAATGGGCACCAGCGGTGCTTCCCAATCACCGAACTATTGAGACTCAGGGTTCTCCGGGATGCTGTGGGTTCTGCGTGTCCATCTCACTTGTGCGTATTTACAAACACGTAGGCTATACTAAACTTTTACTAAACATCACTTTGAAAATAAGCACTTAATAAAACACATGTGGCTAAGACACTGTCACTACTGAATAAAAGATGTAGGTTCACTGTAGACTTGCTTTTATTATTATTACTTGTACAGATCAACCTGCCAATGAAATTATGATACTCTCGTCGGCCATGACTAGCCAATTCCCCTTGGGTGCTCCCCAGCCCGCAATTAATCTAGTGCACGCCTAGACAGATTATCTCACAGCGGTGTATGAAAACACAATCTTCACAAGGGAAGAAGGCTGCTAGCCGCTAGGATGGACTGACGGTTTTTCCCTGAAGACAGGACACAGTGAATTACAAATGAAACCCTTGATGTAAACATGAACACATGTGATTACTTGGCATCACTAATGCAAACTAGTCAGGGCTCGCCTGCCAGCATGTGGGTAGTGTGGTGAAGGCCTATACACAGAGCCGGCTAGGACGGAAGTAGTATCACCATACACAAATTACAAAATTACGTAAATTGCACAAAGACCCTCAAGAGATAATGGGGCACGAGATGAGTAGTCACAATAAATACACACACACGTTTGAAAACAAGTTTATATGGCATGGATGTTGCTGGATAAATTCGTAGCACACCATGTGGTGCATGCGAAATTGCAGTATTTCTTTGTGAAAATAGAAAATTAAATTTCAACAAGATATTATTCTGATAGAGAAAATTATTCTCTTCACGATTGAAGTGATTACAGGCTTGTAGCATGCCTGATGGCGGACAAATAAAACATTACAGTGACCGCGTGGACAAACACAAAAGCATTCATTCATGTGAAAATTACACCGAAAACTGGCAAAATTTAACATAGAACCCCGAATAAACATATTGCACGCACTATATTACACAAATAAGCTCTCAAAATGCAATGATGGCGTAGACATAGACTTGGCGTCGGTTAGCCATGTGGTTGTACGTGATGTTGCTGTAAAATATTCAAACATGAAAAATACCCTCAAATACATATATGAAAACAAAGCCCTTCAAATTGCTCGCAGAAATAATACAAAAATTATGGTGAAAAACCTTTAGCAGAAGCGGATGGTGCCTGATTCAAGTTTCGCGGGTCGCGTGACCTCTCAGACACATTTCTCCTTTTCTCCAAGATTAAGTTGAAAATGCCACAAGGGCGAAATTAATTAGTTAAGCGGAAGCATGATGCTGGGGAAATGTTTGGCAAAACGTACGCAAGCAAAGGTTAACTGGTATACTAAAAGTCCTTTTGAAATCTACATCAGTGAACAAAAAGTTGGAGTGCGTACGTGACAGCGTCTTACCTCGCCAGCTCTCCTCGACAGACTGTCCAGAGGTAAGCGTCGTACGGACCTACCATGGCCGCCTACAGGGTTCACATAAGCCGAAGTGCTATGCACGCAGAGTAAAATATTTTATTATTGAAATAAAAGTGGCACAAATAAATTAAATATTGTTTTACATTTTATGATTTTCTTGTTAATTTTCAGTATTATTTGAGTCTCTCTATGGCAGCGTTCATGCCGGAATATCAGTGTTCTAGTCTCGGTGCCGTGGTCACTTAGAATTTCATAACTAAACATTTTCAAAATAACAACAAATACTTTAAAACATATAAAACCCTGAAAAATAAAAATACAAGCCACATTTTACACTGCAAAATAATATTTATGTGAAAGTTGAAAAATATTAGCCTCTTTGCGCACGTGCATGTACACGTGACACATGTGTTGTGAGCGCTATCATGGGCTTTTGCGCCGCTGACATCAGCATCTATCAGCATGTTTTCCCAACGCCAGGCTGCTGTTACGAAGTGAACCGTCCCTGTAACGACGGCAGTGGCGGCGGGCGCCGCCCGCCAGAGTAATCTTGTAGTAACCGACTGACAGCTACCCAGCCTGAGGATCTAGGGCCGAGCTTCAGCAGCAAACCGCCATGACCGCACGTGGCCTCACTGCAGAGGATCTAGGCGCTCGCCCAGCTACGTACACATGACAGCCGACAATGTAAGGCATCTCAACAGTGTTTAGTTACTGTTTTGTGGGTAATACATCCAATTTTCTAGTAATGAAATGCTAAATAGTAGGCCGACAAGGGGTGGTTCAATATGCCTTCCTTGGGTATCAAATTAATCAGGAGACGTCCAGCTATTAAAATATACATAAATATTTATATCTAATTAAAAAAGTTTTTTTTATCCGCTAGAGACAATTGAACATGGGTGGGTCATAATCGGCCCATAATTTATCCAAATGTTTTATTACGACCACCTCTGTATTACAACCCTATTCTTGGGAACCATGAGGGGTCGTAACAGAGAGGTTCTATTGCACTAAACTCCGTCTTCTTCACCGCTTTCTGAGCCCCGTGTCTGATGTTGAATGGCATAGAAGAATAACACACTCAATACCCCTTGGAAGCGGCAAGCAGTTGACGAACTCCTGGTTAGCATGTATGCCGACTATTGCTGACGGTGCATTCCCTGACTCCAAACAGTGCGAGCAACTAGTATTCACACCTGGAGTTGTGGGTCGTAGACAGTCTTCCTGCCACTGCCGGGTGTGGTCCACCAGTCCCAAGCAAATACCTCTGCCAGCACCTTAGCTAGGTGCTCCGGTCAGCTATACAACTCGAGGAGGCTGTCCCGCCTCGGTGGTGTGTATAACTAGTGGTTGAGACTCTACTGGTCTGTATACCGGGCTATGTAAAATGGTTGACCGTCGAAAGATGAGGTGCATGTGGTGACGGGCAGGCCCCTGAAGGGAGTCTGGCGTCCTGCACTAGGTTCATAGTAAAATCAGCCTGGTCCCTTGCTTGCCCCTTCTGAAGTCTATGCTCAATGAGATAGGTTTTACTCCTAGGACAAAGTACTCTTGGATACGATAAAGAATTAATGTTCATTGAAGCAATAAATACTAGGTGACTCGTACGTAAACCAAGCAGGTTGTGCGGCAGAAGTAGTGGAGGTGACCCGCTCCTAAGACTACTTAAGATGCAAGTGGATAATTAAACTATAACTTACGCAGCTATACCTGTGGGGTTGTCTAGAAGAGATACTGGCTTACAAAGGGCCACTACCAGCAAGTAGTGGTGGTCGTCGACCCAGGAGGATCGCCAACAGAAGTGTTAAGTAACTGGTCGATGTCTTCAGCAGACGAAGGCTTCTCGTAGTAAGTGAATACCAGAAGGCGTTGAAATCTCTGGAAGGTGGTGGCAGCATCCACTGGTGGTAGTTGAAGAACTAGAAGCTCTTGAAGAGGACCACGAGGTCCAACACAAAGTGTTGAGGCAAGCTACTGGAGACGATAACTCCCGACCTCAGCCGCGCACAGCCGTATATCTGGCTCATGGACAGGTGCACGCCGGGTCGGGTGGGAGGCGTGACGTACCCCTGTGATATCTGCCTGGAGCGAGCGGGGTTTGCGTTTCTACAAGAAGTAGTCATGTGAACACCCCTCCTCGAAGAAGAGACAATTTCCCATTTGCCGCTCCCATTGAGAAAGCCCGCAAGGTTTGAACCTCGCGCCACTGGAGGGAAGTGGTCTGCCCAGCAGAAAGTCATTGCCTCCACGAGCGTATGAGGGCAAGATATGTCGTCACTTTGCGCCAAGCAACACTCCAAATAAGGATTCTGGAACCCATGTGTGATGTCATAAGCTCCATACCCGAGAGGTGGGGTTAATTATCCTTACCCTTCTGGGAGCCAATGAACTGGGAAGTTTAGTATAAAAGGAATCAGAGAGTAGGCCTCAGAAGTGATTCTGCCGCACCCTCTTATCCGTGAAAGCTGAGGATGTTAACATAGGGTAGAGTCCCTCATCCAAGCCGTTGACCGCAGGAAAACCAGTGGTAGTTCACGACTGCAACCAGTTCCAGAGGACCACCACCTACCAGAAGACCTTAAAATGCTTCAACTGCCTCCAGCAACCTTGGACGCCGCCACAATGCAGAGCTGTTCTACTTCTTCGGCCTACGCCAGCAACTCCCGGAGACGTCAATGGCTGCCAGAGGGCCCAGCAGACATCGTCCCTCATCACTTCCTCCGTCCTCTCTACCATCCAGGTATTTAAGGTCACTGCGACGTCCGCTCTGGACTTCCCTTAATGCCCTGGCCCGGTCACATCTTCACAGCTTGGGTGATGAACTCCCTTTTAAGTCTCTTCAGGGCAAACCTACCTAATTCAGTTAGGAATTATTATTGGGCTATTGCTTGTTGAATTACGTCATGTTTTCAATATCACTCACCACACCACATTAATATATCCAGGTAGCATTTGCCTGGCAGCAACATAATAACTTCTGCGTAATAAATTTCAAATAATTATTTTATTTTGGGTTAGGAGAGTGTGGCTCAACCTATGACAAAATTCTTTTAAATACATACATAATAAACATATTTTTCTATTACCTTCAAATGTTTGGGTTTCCATACTTAGCATACGATAAACCCCTCTTGTCGACCTTTAAGGATTTTGAACAATTGGAGTTGTTTTGCTCTCGTAAGGGTAAAGCCCGCTACACGAACTGCTGCCATATGGCAATCACACCAACTCTACTTCTTTCATTTAGGGAATCAGGAATTTCGTCTAGTTTCCTACTCTGCCGGCTGGGGAACGGCTGTCTGGGTGGGAGAACTATCTGATCTACCTGACCCTCAGTGGAACACACTACACCTAAAAGGCACTGGCTGTCAACGAGGGGTCCTACGCCGCATAATTCCATCCATAATCTGGAGAATGGTTGGACGTGGAGCTACGGGGTGGATCTTCAGAATACACTATACTACCGTATTTCGGCACGTATAGGCCACACTTAAAAAAAAAAAAAAAACTACAAAAAGTGGGGTACAGATTATATACGAGATATTGGCATAAAAACATTTTCCCCCAAAACATGTTTAGAAATTTGTCAACATACAGTACATTTTAATGTTTTAACTTGAAGGAAGCGAAGAAAAAGAGGGGGAAGGGGAAAAAAAAAAAAAAAAAAAAAACTTTTTACCATTATTTGTTCACTCGCATTTCTAAACAAAATAACCAACTTGCACGTGTAAAATGTAAACATGTAGTCATATTACCATCTGCGCAGCGTATATTTCTAAACATTACAACATAATAAAATTTTCTGTCACAAATGTTTGTAGGGGAGAAATTTAGTCAGAAATTATGTTTGCACAGTATTGTGACTTAACAATATTTACAGGAATACAAAAATTCAGTGCGGCCTATTCTTGAAATATTAATCATCCTTAATTCATGAAAAACTTCAGGTGCGACCTATACAGGCATGCGGCCTATTTACCCAGCTTGACCTTATGTTTTTATATTTTTATCACTTTATACTTCTACCTTGTGCCACGTCAACATAGAAGTTTTCAGAAACGTAAGTGCAAACAAGCTTTAAAGAATTTGGAACTAGAAATATTTCACACATCAGCTCCAGAAATAATCGAGGAGAACCCATTTTTTATACCTGTCTTACACTGCAATTCCTCCACACCTGCCCCAGGAACCTACGAGCAGCACAAGCACACTCTTCCGCAGCTCCTCACAGCTGCATACTGAGGGTACGACCAGGTAAATTTGGAAGTGGGTCACCATAGCGACTCCTGGTAACGGCCCGGTTGAGAGGTGCTGTGACAGGCATGGGAAGGCATATCTCTTGTTGGTCGGCTGCTGGGCCCTGGTTTCTCGTCCCTGGCAGTGGTCAGATCAGGGGCCCTCTCCTCCAGAATAGGCAGCGCTATGGTGGCTGTCAGGGGCAGGGAATCCTTATTTCCTCGGCCTCCTCAGCTTGGCTGGGCTCAATCTTCATGTACAGCAGGTTATGCAGGGGTGGTATCGGCACCTCCCAGCAACGTAACCTGGTGGGCGACCGTGTTGTTCTGGGTGAATGTGGTCGGAGTTGCTGTCTGTGGAAGGGACTCTTTGCACCCCTGCCTCATTGGCACAGCTTGGCATATCCTCCTGTACGGAAGGTGATGTGCTGGGGTCTTGGCACCATCCAGCGTCTGGACCTAATGGGTGACCACACCCTCCTGGGTTGGCGTAGTCCGGATTGCCGCCTGAGGCATAGGCTCTTCGGGTACCCACGTCTCATCTCTCTCTGGGATGGGACTGGGCTGTGGAGGTCGCTTGTGGAACTCCCTGTCCAAGGGGCTACGCCATGACAGCTTGGACCCAGTGGGGTCATCAGGCCGTGTCTAGTGGCCATCTTGCGGGTGAAGTCTATGGGCGTTGAGTGCAAGGTCCGGACGGACATTACCCCTCGGTGCAGGCTGTGGTTTGAACATGGTCAGGGTGGGTTGGATGCTCCTCTGGTCAGCATCCGGTCGAAGTTCAGGCTTTGGGAAGATAGGAGGCTCAACCTTGGGAGGGGCTTCAGCAGCTGGGGATTGTCCTCCCTTTCTTCCTGTTCCTGGGTCTCTGGTTCTGATGCTTTGGCCTCGTGGTCTTGAGCTCTGCCGAGGCAAGGGTGCATCTGCCCTCGTGTTACTTTGTGGTGTGTGACCTCATTCTTGGTCTCGAGATTCAGGGTGACATCTGGGTTTCCTCACTTCTCGTCTCACCCCTGAATGTCGCTGTAGGCAGTGGTTCAGCGGGGTTCAGTATACCTGTAGTTGTTGTAGCTGTACAGGTTCCTCTCCTCTGCGTGGTGGGGCTGTGTGCTGGGTAATGACTTCGCTGCTTTGCTTCCAGTGGATTGTTAGGCATTTCTTCCTCTCAATCTGCACACAGCATTGCCCGCAATCCATGATGAATTTCTGTTGCCGGAGCCACGTGCCCCAAAATAACTGTCTCCCTTATTTCAGTTGCCACCAAGAACTCGGTGTGGGCGGTTGTCTGGTTCATGTTGCCGACCAGTTTTATCCTCCCTTCCACCTAAGGAGACTGTCAGACTGGGCCATCTGCACTTTCTCCTCATGGGGTGCCAGGTGAGTTCTTTGGTAGGGGGTGAGTAGGTTAATTCTAACAAAGTTTCCAGTAGCTGTGGTGTTGATTACGGCAGCTGTAACTTGTTGGTTGACCCTCACCGTAGCATGATGCCGGGCCAGTCATTTGTTTTCCCTGTAGAGTGGTGGTGGTGGGGGGTTGACTTTCTTCGTTCATTGCCCTCCAGCCGGCAAGTTCTGCAGAGCAGTCACGGTTAAAGTGCTGTTTCGGACAGAACCTGTACTGTGGGAGCCCAGGGGAAGCAGTGGCGGTAGGAGGGACGAAGAGGGGAGTATGGGGGTGCACCCACCTTACTTGCTGCTTTGCTTCCTTTCCTCCCTTGACCATTTTGTTACATTCCAAGGCTGCCTGCTCCCGGTAGTCTTGCTCTCTCTTGCATGCTCCACTAATTCTTCCGCTGACAACAGTGGTTTGGGTATTTGTAGAAAATTACGTAATTTGGGGAGTAGCATACATGTAATTTGGCGCACGCAGCTCTTGTTTGTTTTGGGGAAGACCTTTTGTATATTTAGACCTTTCGTCGGACGAATATCTCGGCCTCTTCGTCAGTGGCCTGGGTTAGGATTTGTAATTCAGTTAAGTGAGCTATGACATCTTCGCCAGAAAATTGCGCAGTGAGGCGGGAATACAGCTTCCCCCAATCAGTGATAAATTCTCCATATTTCGTCTATCATCCGAGGGTCTTTCCTTTGAGTTGTTTCTGGGTCCTCCCAACCCATTGCTTAAGGGAACCTCGTTATCTCGAAAACATTTTTCACATTTAATGGTGAAGGTGACTGGGTCCTCATGCTGCATTCTGGCGAATTCCGGGAGCTGAACCCCCTTGTTACCCTGGGTGCTTGATATACTATGCCGGATGCCAGGATTCTCTGGACAGTATTCCTCTGCACGTCAGCAAATCTCACATCTATATAAGAGGCCCAGGTGCATGATGTGCTATTCTGGCCAGCCTATGCATATGTGGTGGAAGGTCTGCACACGAACAACGTAGCATAGAGTATTTATACATAGCCCGGCGCAAGTCAGCCAGCTGCAATATGCAGTCTGGCCGGTGCAGCATTCGTTACACCGGAACTCTATTCCATCTGTCCATCCCAGATATATGTAATGGAAACTTTGTTGGCAGTGTGTGCATATAATTTCATTTTACCCAGTGCCAGGGCAAGAGGCTATATAGCACCTTTCGGGTATGGTTTCAGCTATGGCATTAGTTGCCTCTTGGTCGGCTATGGTACCGTCTGCTTCAGACATCTTGGCTACAGTTAAAATGAGCGTCACAGGGTATTTTCAGACTCCGTGAAGTCTGGCTAGCTCTGATTTGACTCCCAGCTAGATTACTAGATCTCGGGGACGTGCTGGCCTAGTTATTCTTAATTACTAATATTATCAAGCACTGTGGCCCTATATTGGGCATCACGAAAACTCTGGACACGTGACATTGGTTGGTTGACAGCAACGTCACGGTTGGACAAGGCTTTTGATGCGTCTGTCAGAGAAACAGATGATATCACCAGTTGACAGGGCCCTGGCCGGTATAAAATACAAGGTGTGTGGCTTAACAGCATGACACAAAATGAAACTTGGGTTTGGTGGTCCAGGGTACTGGATGGCACACAGCCAGTTTACCTTTGCTGGAGGTGGCCCACGGTGGCTGCTGACCCAGCCGCAGTAGCTGCTGGAGTTAACTGGAACTGGAGACCAGACCTGGAGCGGTGAAGGTGTTGCAGCTGGTGTGCTGTGTTGAGCCCAGGGAAGGCTGCTGGTCTGGTGGTCCTGGAACCAGAGATTAGCTATCCCTAGCAAAAAGTGCTGTTCCTGGCGAAAGGTGGAGACAATCTGGTGCGGGAGGGGCCTCATGTATTGATCAGGGTCTGAAATAAGGAGTGGAAAGGAAGCTGAAAGGTGAGGCCTCTCCAGCTTGGCTCAAGCTTGTTCCTTGTAAGGGGGAGGGGGGGCAGGGATAATGTTGCAAAGTGCAGCTGCTGTTGGCTTTGAAGGCTACAGCTACCTTCCGTTCTTGCCATTTTGTACCACTCCTTTGGATTTACGGCATACAGGGGGGTACGAATATTGTCCTCACGAGAGAAGAGAAGGCGACGAAGTTTCCAAGCTAGGTGTAATGGCAAAGCAGAGGCTGAGCTAACCCAGAGCTGTACCTGTTTACCCCAACTAGCGACAGTTCAGCGCTGTCGTTGAAGCGGTGGGTTCACCTTGAGCATCTGGCAACGACAGTGGGTGCATGTTCAAGGGTAGGTAGACCTCCAGAACCAGTCTATCACTTCTTCCGGCGACAGTACAGCATGGTGGATGGAGTGAATCAACTGGACTAGCTGACTGACAGCCCTTGGACTGCGTTTCTATTGGTTGTGGCTCTGCCTTACTGCGCACCAGATGCAGAGTATGGGTGTCCATCTACTGGTTGTGTTTACGACATACGTGCACCCGGTTAAGGGAGCCTGCAGTCGTACACCAGGTTCAGGTATTGGTTTGGCAAAGTCTACTGTTTTACTCTGGTGGGCTGACGTCTAGATAGGATAAAATCCTAGAGATAGCACTCAAGAGGTTTGAGAGAAAATGTATTTATTCCGTGAGGAATAAATACGGCGGCACATACTACCTCCTAAATAATAAGGAACTGAATGGACGTAAACTACATAAACCACACTAGGTAGCTATAATAACAACTGTCCGTAACTATCTCAATACTATTGTCCAGAAGGGTCTTCAGGAGCCACTATAAGAAGAGTAGGCTGTTCAAGGGTTCGAAGACTTTCTTGGAGGTTGCTGGTGCAGGTCATGAAGAGCTTCTTGTGGGTCGAAAAGATGTAGTTCAGCAGAGAGCCCAAGCAAATGAGGTGGTGGAGCGAGCTGCTGGAGGTGAACTCAAGAAAAACTTGAGAACAACTGATTTTCCTCGGTGGTGCATGTCCATATATTGTATGTGCCCCCGGGCTCGTCTGGGATGCAAGGGTGTAAGCGACAAGCTCCTCCTCCTGGGCAGAGCTTCGCTCTGTAGCACCATCCCTTGGCCCGTGGCCAAACTATGCACCTCTGTAATGCTGGGTTGCCTTGGTTGCGCAAGCTTAGGTGCTTAACTCAGCTGCTTAGCTAGCCTCTCTCACACATGAGGGGGTTCGTGTGACGTCTGACATATGGGCAAATGATCTTGGCTGACGTGTCTATGGGTGCCCCTGCAACTAGGGGCATAGTTGTAGGCTGTCATAGCAAGTAATGCCGTGGTTCGAACCCTACTTGGGGCAACGTGATGAAAATACAGATGAGGCACACTCGTATTTATAATAGTCAGAATAAGTGTCACGTATCACCATTAACAGCCCATACCATTCTGGAGTATATTATATTTAAAAGAAGTTTGTCCATTGAATAAGAAATAATTTTCTATTAATACATTGTCTGATTTTTTCTCAACAAGCTACTGGAAATGGACTTTGCACTTGTTAAAGTGCATCAGCACTTAATGCTTTCATTTTATATTTGCAACTAAGGGTGGCAGTATGTACTGTTTAGAGGTACAGTAGAAGCCGTCACACTACTGTGGGTCAATCTCCTGAATAAATAAATGAGTGAAAAGCATGAGGTCTTTTAGACATGTGGGTGGTCAGGATGTCGGGGGAGGAAGCAGTGGGTGCTATTATATGTATTATCTATCTGAGAGAGGACAAAAACAGAGTAGCAGTTGCTAACTGGGATTAACTTTACAGCAGACATTTTTTTATTTTTCCAGGGTCGGTTTTATTCACATGGTGCAATGTACCACAGGAAAGAAAGGCATATTCTGTAGGTGACAAACTAAGTCTTACATTGTCTTCTCTCATACTTAACCAATTTAACAATGTTATGTTTATGCAGTACAGTACTTGCAAGACCTTTACACCTACTTTTCAAATTTATTCCAGAGAAATGCTCCCACTCATTACTTTGAAGGGTAAAGTGCCTCAGAACACAACATTTATTAGTTGCAATGCCTAAAACAATTACTTGATACTGAAATAGTTAACACATGTCCACACAATGATTATTTAGTATTTTCTGCAACTGGAAATACGTGATGGTACAAATGATTTGAGATGTGCCTCTACATAGCGTCACTGTCTCACAATGAGCTACAATTATATGTTACCAATAAATGTGTATAGTTGATTCACGATAACTTCGGCCTTTTCTGAAGCCCTGCCAAATTTCTACTTTTGGTTACTGATTATGTATCCTTCCGCTACATGTAAATATAAACACCGCCATGTGACTTTGTCAAATGCGTTGGTTGCTGCTTACAGCTGTTCAAAGAATTATGTCATAGTGTAGAAACCATTTCCTACGAATGTTCACAATGCAGGCCTATAACAATGTTTAGGTCAGCTTTATAACTATTTATTACACACGATATAGCACGTTACACATAATACACATTAATATTTTTCCATGGCGGTGTTTGTTACAACTGTGGCGTAAACACCAGTAGTATTTAACCTGTTGTTATTAATGTGTTTGGAATGAAAATGAAGGGACAACCAGTCCAACGAAATGACGCGGTAAGTTTAAGCACTCAACTTGTGTCGCTTATTTATTGTACATCGACAAACGTAAAAGATAGTGGTGAACACGCAAACACATAGGCCTACCGTAACATTTATTCTGCTAATATTTACATGCATTGGTACTTACTGGTTTGTAGGTTTATTTTATTATTTATTTAATTTTATCTGGGCAGGTTTAGTACTTCGTTGGGATTGTTGCAGACATCCAAATCACAGAAACGTAAGCTCGTTACACAACTGTTTTTCAAACACCTAGCGCAAAGGTACAATGTTGTGATAAACAGACATGAAGGTAAATAATTAATTTCGTCATAACATCAGTTCATGGTTAAAATGTATAAATTTTCCACACATTTGAAATCAACACACACACCTGGCCTGCACAACGATTACAACACAGCCACCAAGCCCTTTCATACGCAACGATCACAACACATTTCACTCTGCCGTGGAAACACATATTTATCACAACATTGTAACTTCCGTAGAATGTTTCAAAAACACGAGTACGAACTTGACGCTTCATTGAGAAACACGCCGTGTCATTGTATGTCGCCCGCCGCTGCCATATTGGGAACGATTTCCACACCACGTCTGCCAACTTGCTGGATTTGTAAGTGTCATCGCGCAACGAGCTGTGTCGTGCCATCGCATCTAAAATATATAGTTAGATCTAAATAACATATAATATGTATTTAAATAATAAAATCTCGTTTCATTTGTAAATTACAATCTCAGACATCATTACTGTTACTGTAATTAGTATGAGATGTGCTGAAATTAGAAATAACAAAATTTATACCTTTCCTGCACAGGTGATTCGATCTTCCCGACAGAGAGAACGAGAGAGGCACGCTCTGCTTCGCTTATTGAATCTTTATTCCGAACGGAAAAAAAAAACACCAGCCTACACACAGGAATTCGCGCAGATATTTTTAACTGCAGCAATGAAATGTGTTTCCGTCAGTGCTACCAAACAATACAAATATATAAATTGGCAACGTTTAACTTACAATATGTTTTAACCTCGTTTTATGTATACTATTTGTAACTGTTAACTACTTCTTATCGGCCATTGCCAACACGTCGCTGCGCTTGCTGTTGTTAATTCGTATTTAATACGAAATAAATATTACAGGTTATATAAGATACTAATCTAAAGCTTCATTTATTCAATAATACAGTACTCTAAAGTTAATCGCAGTGTTAAATATTTGTGGAATACAAGTTATTAGAAAAACAGGTCGACATAATATGCCTGGGGTGATTTTTCAAAGGTTCGATTCCAAAAGGCCGAAGAAAGCGTGAATGGACTATAAATACTCAACACAAGATCTTGATAGATAATCAGGAAGTGTCGCTGATTCAACTTTGGGGGTACTGTATGCAAATGGCTGTGGACACCACGTGACAAAATTAATAGCTTAATGTACAACGGTGAAATACTTAAGACTGGTAGCATTCAATTCCATTTTATTGTGCAACAATAAAGTATAGCTTACAAAATTATATATCCAAAAATTGTGAACATTTACATGAAACGTGTATAACAGTGCGCAAAAGAATTGCAATTAAAAAATTCAGATTATGGCATATAGTTGTTCTTAAAATAGCAATAATTAGTACAAAACTCTTTCACACAATTTTGCACCACTGTGTTTATTTACAATGAATGAACAAAACTATAATGTATTTGAATTGGATCGAAAACGTAAACATTGATTGTGTAACTCCTTGTCGTCTCTCTTCTAAATAAGACTTTTAACTTTTTCCTAATTAATTTCAAATACATTTCAAGATATTGCTACCCGATTCTTTCATTTAACACACAAGTACAAATCAAACAACTTGGGTAAACAGATACAATAACATACTGTATTTACCGGAAAGGAAGATGAGGTTTTTTGACATAAAAGGAATAGAAAAAATAAGGGGTCATCTACAATTCAGGAATACTCTGCAATTCAAAACCTAGGCGATTTTGACAAAGGCTTTTCATGCTTAAATACTGTGTGTCCTCTGGTCCTATTTTTGTAGTGCTGAGACTGTACCTGTCAACTTTGACAAGGGTCCTCTTATCTGATGTCACACCATAAAGAGGAAGCAGAGGAATCAATTTGCTGGGAAGCAAAATGAATCAAGTCACAAATATATAACACCCACAAAAGTTTTAAAAAATGCTGCTACCATACAGCCAAGTTAGACACACCTATTTCATTGTGATTAGTTTTTATTTAAAAGTAAATCAAATATATCATATAATTGCATTTCTTCTTGAAGCGTTTGTCATAAATTCATGCAAAAATACATTAACGTAAATCATTTTTTCAGCACATCACAGGAGTCATCTTGAATTCAGGTTTAACTATTTTTCCCTCAAAAATACTTTTTTTTAGGAAGGAGTGGTCTTAGATTCAGGGTCGTCTTCCTTTCGGGTAAATACGGTAGGCCTAATGAAACACAAAAATATTTCACAAGTCCTTACAGTTAGAGTATTGTGGTACCTACTTGGTAAATCTTAAATTTTCACCCCTTGGCCTGAATAAATGTTAATGCTGAAACATACTTTTCTGCCAGAGTTAAGACCAAAACAAAAATTGCTCCTGCATACATATTTATATTTCAGCAAACTCTCTTACAATACAGCCATTAAAAATACTTTTTGAAAGAAAAGCACAAAAATATGCACTTGTAAACTAAGATATAAATTGAAAGACCAATCCAGTCTTTGAAAGCACCCTGATTTGCTTCGTTAAGTCTTGCAACACAGGCAGCCAAAACCAATGTGTGCTATGAAAAGTCTGTTTTTTTAATTTTAACTTAAATGTTTATTATGGGAAGGGATACTGACATTAAACTTGTTCACTTATGTGTTTCACCTGCTTTTTATATTGCACCAGCAAGAAAAAAATGTGAAATATACATACTTCTTGCCATTTACATCGCACAACTAACATAAACATTGAAATATAAAACATGTATATGTATACACATACATACACACACACTGGAGATTAAATATGTGGTTTAATAAAATATAAATCATTTTTGCTCTGAATTCTACAAGGATGAAGATCAACACACTTCAACAGATCAGTGTGCTTTATGGAAAAAAAAAAAAAAAAAAAAAAAAAAAATGTTTTTCATATTTTTGTAAGGGCATTAACAAGTACAAAACACCCCCACTTAAAAATAATGGTGGTAGTGATAATAAATATTACAGAATAATATATTATACCCTGATCAATGAAAACTGAATTGCACCAAATTAAACCACCTAAAAGTGCGTCTTGCTTCCATAACACCCAAAAATTAACTGTGAATAAAATTGAAGTGGCATCACAATTTAAACATTATTTTAAAAATGAAACATCACAATTTGTTCATAATAGACTACTCCAACATGTAAAATGTCCCAAAATCCATGCTCACAGCCTGCTACACATAATTTCTAGATTAATATAATATTGCACAATCTGGTCTGAATACTTTAATCTTACAGTAGGTATCTATTATAGTACCACAGCTTGGGTGGAAATAAATAACAAAATAATTTTTAGACTGTATTAAAAATTATTTGAAATATCTAAGAAAAATAAACAAAACTTTTATAGGGGGGTGGGGAAGGAAGAAAAACAAAACCAGGAACACTAGCTTCAAACATGAGCTACAACACAAAGTGCTACAAGAGTAACAGATTTCCTACATACAGTATGCAGTTTTACTTGCATATTGCGACAGTACTTTGTAACATCCATCACCAAGACTTGGAACATTGTGTGCGTGGTGTAACTCTGGCCACACTTAAAAGGGGATTTTCTCTACCACTGAAAACAAAATTTGCATGGATGCTGTTTTGTCAATACATAACAGAATCCTAAACAACATTAAAATATACCAACACTAATTATTGTGAATAAAATTACTAAAATGCTTTTTATATCACCTGAAGGGAACACTGTATATTGTATTACCCGTAACATATGAAAGAATATTTTATTTGCACACAATCAACTTGGCATTCCATTCATTGAGAGTGAGCCAGTAATAAACTTTAATCAGTGGAACAGGGAGCAACCATACCAAATGTGATGAAGAATCAACAGATTGTGGTAAATGGGGAAAGCAGAGACCAACACAAATGTTGTTTCTTATGATTGTAGATGTGACACAATTCTAGCCTGTCTTGAATGCCAGTAAACGTTTAGAGTGCAAAGTAGCATACATATCTCCTTTTTCATCCAGAATCCACTTTTTTGTAGGACACAGGCATGCAAATTTTGGGACATTTTATATAACTCCACAATAACAACTATAATGTAAATGTTTGATACAGCTACGGTTACAGGATGTGATGTACAAATACACCTACAGGACACATTCAGTTTCGTCCGGATACAGCTTTCACTGGAACTCGGCACATGACTAGATTTATAGCTGACACACACTTGTTCCGATAACATTGCACACATCACATTTATAGTGTTGGTAAAAATGGTACCTGACTGACAATCCAGAGTACACTTCATAAAAGTACTTTCAAACAATTTCACATTTTTGTGTATGCACACTTGACTACATAAAATTGTTGAAATGGAGATTGCACAGTAAGAATGATGATAATATCTGCGAGGTAGTATGGTAAGGTGAATGTCTGTAGAGGATTCAAACACACATGTAATTGTCAGCAAGGTAGTACAGATGGTCCACAGAGGATTCATTCAAACGCACATGTAATGAAGCAAAGAAGATATGACTACTGTACGGAAAGTTTGTATGAAATCACAGATGTCAGATTGAAGTGATTTACACATGTTACGCTCATAGACCAAAAAGCTGTCTCCGAAGATTGATAGAAGAGAAATTAGGGAAACAGATTCAAAGTGTCTGTGGAGATGAAGAAAATAATAGCTGAAAATGGAGGGAGGGGAGATGGTAAGGATAAGTAGTAATGTGTGACGTGCCTAAATTTTTTAGAAATTCAAAAAATAAATTGGGTACGTTTTATAATTTACTTACTTTCTCTCTGTATGTCTATAAGATATGGCAGGAATAGGCCATTATAATCTATCACTAATTATATTATTAAAAGGAGATAAATAATGTATTCAAAGTCACTAAAGTGTTTGTGAATAAATAAACTTTTAAGACTAGACGTATAGCGTTCACTCATGTTCACGTATGGCCTCCCTCAATTCTCTATTTTATTTAACGAAACAATACAATTGATAATCAATCTGGCCACACTAGAAACCTACTCATCAGACATGCCAGTTGCAGCTACGATATTCCCTGACTTCCCCACACATTTGCATTGCTACTAACCATACACCTCCACTTATCACTTGCATCATCGGTCCTATCACTGGAAATACGGTAATCTCGAGAAAGACAGCAGGCATCACTTTGTCAACAACTTGTACAGCTGCATTAGCACACTCATTTTCTTCGTAAAGGTGATTTGTGGTTAAGAAACTACTTTTGTAAGTTACACTCACAAAAATAGATCAATAGATAAACCATGAAATTATTTTTAAAAAATACTATGTTTCAGTGTCTAGGCAAAAAAAAACTGGGTTTGAAATTGGTGACCATGAATTTTTTTTAAATTTTATTAACCCTAAGGACTAGCATTAAAGAAAAGAAACACAATTTTGTCATAGCGTTGCCGAATTGACAGTTTACAGCAGTTTCAACAGTACTCGAATAACCATGCATTAACTTTACCAGCCAAAATATACGCCCAACCTACTACATAATTAAAATCTGTGGAAAGAAAAACTTTGCATTCACTTACACCATGAGCTGCCTACGTGTGCAGTAGTCGTCGTCCTAATTGTGTGTGTTTTAACTGTGTGTGCCAACACTCCACTCATCCAATGTCTGGCTACAGTCTTGAAATGTGGTAAGTATCAACACACATTCACAATAAATTTCAGTTATAAAAACATTTCAAAGGAAAAACAGTCCAAAACCATTGAGCAAATGTAAATAAAAATTGCACGGAATATTAATTCAAATATTCCTCTTAAAACAGCCTATTTTTTTTTTTTTTTCAAATAAAAATTGCACAAAAATATTTGTTGCTATAATGAGTTTGGAACTCATCTACATGGCAAGAGCTCTTAAATTTCTTTGTGAATCATAACTGCATTTGCAAATGCATACCATATTTACTTACATAATGTGTGCACTGTGCAGAATTTACATTAAAACACAAGACACAAAGAAATGCAAAACAACGATAAAGTCACAGCTGTGTGTAGCCACGTGTTATAATAATTACGAAAGAAATAATGTACAGGTATAGAAAATTCTTTGCAATTACAATAATGTCAACAGATATTTAGGATTGTAATACATAATTAAATAAATATTATTTTCTTTTTCGTGGCACACATTATGTAAGTAAAGGCATATATAATGTTGGACAGTTAAATTTGTAGTGACAGTGGCTATTAGCAATATTTCACTGTGCCCAAATGAATACTAGAAGCCACAAATTTTCCAGGGAAAACACGAGCAGGCCAATTCTGTGAACTGTTAGGCCAAATGTCTCACCTACACTCTGTCCAAAAGTGTACTTCAAAGCATTCCCAATTGGCTAGGCAAAAACAAGCATGTACGAAGCTCATAACAATTACGTCTTGATTCGTCGGCCAATCTTTGCAAAGCCGTTCCGCACTTTGTGGCCATTACGAGCATCTCCATTCATCTTGCACTTACGACTTTCGAACAAGACGTCAGAATCTGACTCCGATTCTGACAGCATGATCTTGCTGTGTGTCACTGGAACAACGCAAGCAGTCACTCAACATTCATTATTTTTGTTTAAATAGTTATTTTATAAATGACTTGTGAATAATCACAATATTTGCTTGTTTTCAGTCACATTATTAAAAAAAAACTGAGAAAGGTGGCATATCCAGCTAGATGGTACAGTAACTTCCAATATAAAGCCTGTATGATGAATATGTGTTCAGAACTTAGCTGGGGCCAGAAAATTGTCGCTAAAGTGAAAGAGTTGCTAAACTGAGACACCTTAAAACGAGAGATTACTGTATTTGTACCTTAAAAAGATTCACACTACACTGTTGCGAATTTCACATATAAACTGAGGTATGCAGTATAAACTTGTACCTGGTATGTACGACACCATAATAATATTTTGCATGGTATGAACTAATTACTTATTTAATAATCTACTTTATCAGTCATCAACTTGAGTTACACACAGTGAATTAATTAATCACTATAAATTTACTTCCATTGCTACAACTGGATACAGTACATTTGACATAACATGAAAAATTTGGGCGCTGTTCTTGCTTGCAACCCACCACTTTAATGTGTAAACTATTCAAGGCTTCAGAAAAAAAAAAAAAGAAAAAAAAAACCTCATTTTCTGGCCAACACATTGCCAACAAAAAATATCATCCAAATCAACAACAATAACCTAAAATGGTGGCATGCTACCTGTCATTCAATTACAGTAAATCCTATTTTAGGACAACACAAGACATAAATAAATGCTATAGACTATAATCAAAGTCGGCATGTTTAAGATATTTATATTGTAAATCCAAAAGAAGGCAAGCCTACACCATGGTATTTGGCAACTTTCTGAGTAACAATTTTGCCAGTGTGATGTATTTTTAATTAGTGAAACAGAAAGTGACATTCCTACTGCCCCACCTCTGCAGGTCATGTTCAAGCCGTAGTTCAGAACTGTTGACATGATGAAAACTGTATATGTGGTTTGTTGAAGTGTTTTTGACAGAACCAGTATGCCAAAATATACTGCACCGCAACTAAACACACAAAACTTGCGGCATCAGCAATAGCTCATTAATGCATTGCCCGCTAATATTTACGTATTTCTATACTTTCCTGCACAAGAAGAATACTCAGTAGAGCAGCTAAGTGACAAGTGGAAGAATAATGTATTCTTCCAAATAAATAATTAAATAAACAAAAAGTAATTAAAAAAAAAAAAACATTGAGGGTGCATACAACTATACCTGTTCTGTCAAAAACTCTCCAACAAACCGCACACACTGGAGTACATACACAGTGTTTTCATCATGTCAACAGTTCTGAACTGCAGTATGTGTACCTGAACATGCTGAACCATGCAGAGATAGGGTGGTGGGAAAGTAACATTTTGTTTTGCAGATTAAAAATAAAAATATTGCATTTTCAAAATTTGTGAAACTGAAATGAGAATGAACCGGGAAAAAGTTATGAAAGATCAGCCTTAACATTTGATAAAAACTGTCAAGCACATACTAGCAAATTATCAACTAAAATCATTTTAAACATATGGAATCAAACTTGCATAATATCATCAGAGATCATATGGTATAGCAATACATCAAAATATTTCCTTGAAATACACGTGTGGAGGGCGGGGGGAGAACAAAAAAAAAACATAAATGGATTGCCAATGGGAGAAATAAGTGTTCTAAAAAAATCATTGAAGAGCTTAATGCTGTAAATGGTTATATCTATACGTATTATTTTAAAATTTAGTTCTATCTTTTTTTTCCGTTAGTAATATTGTACTGGATATGTACAAACCATCCAAGTGATAATTTTCTGCACCTTCAATAATCTAATCTGCATGACGGTGTTGAGGGCAGGAGCGCGTTATTGTCTCCTAAGTTTTCTTAGTTTTGTGTCAGGCCAGACACAGGCATGAGAAGGGGGGGGGGGGGGGGGAGACCTTAATGAGGCATGGTGCTTGGCTTTGATTGTACCCTTGAAAAGAGTCGGGTGGGTAGGCCACCTGCACGGCATGAAGTCTAGCTGGGGTAGACTTGGCTTATGGTTGTTTGACATTGGCAAGGCTGCTGGCTTACCTCTGATGTGCCTTGCTGCCGTGGGTTGAGTACTCGTCGGCGTGGGTCCTGGTTCGGGGTCTCCCGACCTAGCTGGCTGACTGTGGCGGCATCTGCTGGTTGACTCCAGCGAGCGGCTGGCTCTGCAGGTGCAGGCAGGCATCCAGCCCGCTGTCAGTGGCTGACTGAGGTGGTCCGGCATTGTCAACGGGTTTGACTACCAGTATCAGGGGTAGACCCTGACGGAGGTACTGGACAATGGGGTGAGCAGCTCTAGGGGTCTTCACCAAGGTGTCAAACAAATTAGGGGGCAGAACTACGTGTCACACACAAATGCCTCCCCCCCCCCCCTAATGAAGTAGAAATATCATGTCAAATTTTGGTGGCTGGGTGATGTCGGACGTTTAACTTAAAATATTGTCGCCCTTATGTGCATTCTCCGCGTACTGCTAGAGAGTGCTGGTTTTCTTGGTTGCTCTGTCTCTCTCCCCCTCCCTTCCCCCCACCGCCCAGATGGGTTGCTTGGCAGGTGGCACACTAATGGCTTTGGCCTCCTGGGGAGTTGTGTGGTGTGGAGGGAGTAACAACGGTTCTGGGTGGGTGTCCACGCCCTTCAGGGAAACTGAAAATATGTGACGCTCACAAGAAACAGCTGAGGGCTGTTGTTACACAGAGAGGTTTTACAGTTTGACCTGCAAAGTGAAAATGAAAGGCGTGCACACAATTTTTATTTTTAACTCTGGGGCAAGTACTATCCCAAACTATAATGGGTGTGTGCTGCATTTATCTTTACTTGCCCAGGCACTGAAGGCGTTAGAAAGCGGTTAGCTCTGTAGTCTCCTATGGGTCGCCGGGCAGGTTTACATGAGGTGTGACAGGTTCAACTCCAGGGAGGGGAATAAGGCCTTCCATCCCTTTTTAATGTAATAAAACGGAATATAACAAATACGAAAAAAAAAAAAAAAAAAAAAAAAAAACGCCTTAGTACATTTCGTACCTACAAAACATTTATTTACAAAATAAAAAATACAAAACACATAATCACAGATTGTGCAATTGCACGTGTATCACGGATTGTAAAACAATTCCACATGACCAAGAATATGCATGTCACCAGTAGTACCAACTAATTTCTGATACAACCAAATCTGATCACCAAGTTCCATCTTCATCTTCTTACATGAATACATATTCATGCGTTTATGGCTTTGGAAGAGAAAACTGATCTAGTTTTCATTGGTGACGTCTTGGAGTAGTACGTTGGTAGGCGACCGACGTTCAGACTGTGAGAAATTGTCGTCAGGTTTACCTTTTTTATCTGAGAAGGGAAATTTACGATTCACAATATTCATTTGTGAAAGTACCCACAGGACACTTCAGGTTTCTCGTAAATTTAAAACTATTTCTAACTATGTAATCACTTTAAATGTATATACAAAACAGTAAAGAAGCGTAGCTAACATTTAAGAAAGTTACTTATCCGCAGAACTGTAAGACTACCAGCAGTACATATTTATGTCAGTGTAGGAGTAGTCCCTATCCTCAACTCTAATTAAGCTCTTCACTGCTACTCCTGAGCCTTAGGCTGCTGCTAGTCAGCTTAATATCTACTTGTTAGGATAGAGGGCCTACGTGGGGTGTAGCTTACTGCAGATGGCTATTCAATAATATAGGGTTTACTACAAAACACATTTATTACATGAACTCAACTCTGAACAGAATAATACATTAATTACAACAAGGACTACAAATACTTTACATTACTTGTTAATTACAACAAGGAATATAAATACTTTACATTACTCGTTAATTACAACAAGGAATACAAATACTTTACATTACTCGTTAATTACAACAAGGAATACAAATACTTTACATTACTCGTTAATTACAACAAGGAATATAAACACTTTACATTACTCGTTAATTACAACAAGGAATATAAACACTTTACGTTACTTAGGGATGACAAGTTAATTACAAGAATATTAAGCATATACCACACAGCTAATCCTATCCTTACCACGCTTTTATTAAGACTCTATAATGGGACCTCAAGATCGGGGATGACACCCTACTGCCTAGCCAGAGTTATGATCACCAATATTAGAAGTACAGATTGCTGTTCGGGCTAGAGCTCCTCTAGACCCTTAGTTCTTGTGGTCCTCTCCTTCATGCCGCTCCAGCACTGACGTCACTGTATGAGTTCTCGCTGCCACCTGGGTGGGTGGGGGTACTCGCTCAGATCATTTATAGCCTAGCGACAGTGGGTCAGCCAGGCTTGTTGAATAAACAGGGGGCTCGCTCAGGAATCTATACCCTGCAGTACCTTAACTTGTGTGTGGCCCCCTGGAGCCCGCTACACTACATAAGTTACACTAAAATCCTATATACACTTACCTAACTAAAATGTGTATGGATCACCTACAGTTAAGAAATATCATAGCACCCTTAACAACACATAATGATCCTCCCCTCAAATTATGCGACAACCACCTTCTTTCATTTAAGATATTTTTTTTATAAGCAGGCTTTCACCTGTTCTTATTTCTTCCTTAAATATGCACATTGATGTTCCCTTTCCCCCTGGGGAGAGTTCAGGGATACGCCATGGGTCCTGGGTTTGCTGTTCACCAGGTATGCGTATATTATGTCAGTACGTCACACTGTTCCACGCTTAGTTGCGTAAGGAGGTCCACTGTCTACTTATGTTTGCACTTACGGCCTCCTTTCTTCACTTAATTATAATGTCCATTTTATCGCAGCCTTGACCCTGGTACTACGCTAACACTGGAATTATTTGTGTACATCATCACTGGTTGCTTGACGGAGCTCTTACGGCTGACTGTCCTTTATTGAAGTATGATGTCCCTTTTCATTGCTGTCTCGACCTATGCACTCTACTTACCCTGTAATTATTTACAGTTTGTCACTGCACTCACTGGCATTGTTTATACGCCACTGTCGGGTCATTCAGTGTGGAATCACCCAATTTTTTAATAAATCGTTGCTCGAATATTTTGAAAATTTTTTATTTTTTTACCACATATAACCTTGTCAAAGAGAAGCTCAAAACTATTTTAATTTTATTTTTATCTGCAACTATTTTGAATAGAGGCTTGATTTTCTTCCCAACTGTAGGCTGAAACAGGACCTTGTAGAGATGTTGATAAAAGGCTATTGTTGGCATTGTATGAAGAATAGAAGGTTCTTGCTTTTGCTAACGTAAAGAAAACATTTAAGAATTGCAAAAAAAATAAAAAAATAGTAATAATAGTAAATAATATTTTAACATTAAGTGAAATAACCTTGAAATATGCTAAAGTTTTGAAAAAAAAAGTGCAATTTTAACAATTATTTAAGACGACTTGGTGTTGGAACCACAAGACAAAAAAAATTTTTTAATCATTAACCTCTTTTGGCCTGTCTAAGTGGTTGTTCAGTAAGATTGATGGATATTTGTGCAATTTTTTATGACGCCGTCATGTTGTAGTGCGCTGAGAGAAACGTATGTGCCAGCTAACAAAGTACTTGTTTGTATAGGGTCGAAAATATATTTTGTCTCTCCAAAAAATATTTAGTTGACTAAACAAAACTTGAAAAGCAAAAGATAAATGGGGTGTGACAGTGTTGGGGACACTGCCGTTTTGTTTTGCATGAATGTGTGTAAGTTAACGTGCTCGGATGCCTTCATGTTTATTTTACGTTCCCAGCACCGCTTCACTCGATCATATGGGGTTTTATGGGTATCACTGGATTTTTTTTGAGTTGCTCTTTCCAACTGTAAACAATTTCTGTATTTCAATTTGGCTTTTTGACGAGTATAGGCCGACATTTTGTTAAGTTTTCTTAATTTTTTACATTAAACTCATACAATTTCACCATAACCATGCCACACAAATGTTTTTATACACGCAATTGATTGATCTTGATGAGGGCTGTCGATTGAAACCTAAACAAGCGTCATAGCTTCTCCTAGCAAAAAGCTATACTACGCGGAAGTTATGAGATGAGACGCGGTGAAACAAATGCAAAATTGTCGCGTCTCTCCACCCCCCCCCCCAACCCCACACAATGCTTCGCAGTCCTCACTCAACGAACATATTAATTGATCCTTTGGCAATCAAGAGGTGTAATTGAATTTTGAATGTAGACAATAGATTCGGAGCTGCAATGCCAAACTCTATCCCCCAATTTTGTTATCATCAGATTTTCTAGATTGCCTTCTACTATGGTTGCTAATTTAAAGACGTATTCACGTCAAACATTTTTGTGTAATAACTACGGGTGAAACACTCTCCAGCTATAATAAGTTAATGTCTGGGTTAAACCTCCTTCCTGCTGTTTTTGGTATCAAAGTTCAAAAAAATTTCCATTTTTGTTTATTTCAAGGTCAAATATTTCAAAAGGGGGACCAGGTAAAAATTTTCTGTTTTTACTCATGAATATATCTACTGATACTCACCAAAATCTATGTGTTCCATTTTGTGGTTCAAACTGGTATAAAAGTTACAGGCTCCGAAATATGTGTGAAAAACAGTTGCATTTGAACACATATAATTGCTTATAATTTATTTATCTAAGCATTATTATTGTTTATTTCACTTTTATTGAAGTACAAATATCATATGAAGCTTGTAAGTATGCAAGTATGACATAGAGGAAGTTAAATCAACCCCCACTATGTAAGGAAGCATGGATGAACATGCTTTAACAAGCAAACCTGGCGTAATCTTCCGTCTAGCAAGTAGTGACATGGTTTTGTATTTGAAATATACTGCATCTGTTTTTTCCTCTTGTGAAATGTATTGTCATAATGTGTACTGCTGGCAGTATTACAGTTCTGCAGTGAAGTAACTTTCTTAGATGTTAGCTACACTTATTTACTGCTTTGTATATATGTTTAAAGTGACTTCATAGTTAGAAATAGTTTTAAATTGATGAGAAACATGAGTGTCCTGTGGGTACTTTCACAAATTAATATTGTGAAAATGATTCATATGACAAGTCTTGCATAAAATCATCATCACACTTAAATGGAGAGAGAAGAGATTTGGGCGGTTCTTAACATCGAGGTCTTCAGAGCCGATGAGGGTGATTGAGGTGAGTATGGAGCAGCGCCAAAATTAAGGAGGGGGGGTAATGGGAGATCCCCGAGAAAACCCGGCGACACACGACATCGTCTAGCACAATTCCCACATGGTAAAATCAGGAGTGACCTGGCCGGGGATTGAATCCAGATTGCCTTGGTGGGAGGCAAGCAGGCTAACCGCTCAGCCACCGTGGCCCCCACACTTAAATGAATCATAAATTTCCCTTCTCAGAAAAAAATGTTAAAACAGATAATATAGCTAATGTGTGTACTTATCATGAAAAGAAATATCTGGAGAAATACAATAATTTGTTTGGAAACTCGTTTTGTGATCCATTTTCACACCGTAAAAAATTATTAAAAAATTGCTGAAGGAAATAAAGAGTAGTCTGAAAGATGGCCCTTACAATTTCCTGGTAAATCTGTTTGTTGCTCTTGCCATAAACGAATCTCATCATCAAGTAACGATAATGAGAATTTTGATATCAGAAACTGTGTTAATGAAGAACCATTCATATCACCTGAAATTGTCGTGGAATCTATCAATGAAGCAGGTTCTGCTTTGGGAGTTTCCCATCCTAAAATTATGAAATTTAGTGACAAAAAGAAACACCTAGAAGTAAGATGAATTGTGAACAAATTTTCTGGTGTAATTCAGAAAAAATTAAGTGACACTTATAGCATCAGTTATGAGCTTCAAGATGAAGAGGAAGAAGAATCAAAACAGAAAAGTGTTGATATAGCTACAAAAGACACAAAATATCATGTTGAAAATCTCAAGCGCATAATAAAGACCTGTGAATCCAACAGTGAGAAGGTACAAGTTATTAGTCAAGTGGCAAAAAGCTGGTCAATACAAAGAACTGAACAAGCGTTAGGTGCGAGCGAATACCTAGTTAGATGAACACATGAAATTGTTCAGGAACATGGTATCATTCCACAGCTAACATCTAGGAAACCAGGGAAAGAACTGCCACAAGAAACTAGAGATTTGATTGCTCAAATTTATGAAAGTGATGAAGTTAGTAGAATATGTCCTGGAATGAACGATACAAAACCATTTCGCCTCAATAATGGGAAGAAAGTACTACCGCAAAAATTTTTTAATCCTGTGCAATTTAAAAGAACTATACAAAAAGTTTAAAGAAGTTTTGTTTAAAGTTTAAAGACGTAAAGGTTTGGTTTTTGACATTCTGTTCTCTACGCCCCAAGTGGTACATCCTTGATGGAGCTAGTGCACTCATTCTGTTTGTGTGTGTGTTCAATTCACCAAAATTTCAAACTGATGGCCATAACAAAGAAAGTAGATGACTAGAAGATCCTTTTTGAAAATATTGTGTGTGATGTGAACAGTGAGGATTGTATGTTTGGAGAATGCCCACAGTGTCCTGGAATAGCAAGCTTGAACGTAGATTAACTATTGCATTGTAACAGTTGACTAGTGCCCTACCTTGTGAGGTAGTGGTTAGGCTGCTGACTACCCTCTCGGAACTTTTAGTATGGCTACCGTAGCATAAATGGCTAACATCCTGGGCCTGGTGGGTTGTGGAAGGGTTAGATGTCGTAGGTGGCCGCTTGGTGATAGGGTACCATCGGGGCGAAGGGAGTCAAACCCCAGAGTGAGGCAGATGGATGTAGATTCCCGACCAGGGGTTCTACCCTCCTCACTATCAGAGTTGCCAATAAGTAGGATCCCAGCTGTCCCGGGGATATGACGTGGTGATGCAATTACACGATCGTGGGGGTGGAGGTGTATGATCTGGCTAGAGTGATGCGCATGGGACGAGTGGGTCAATGTGTGGGGACAAAATCCGAAGGGGTTTGTGCCGCACGTGACTTGGGGGCTACCTTAGGCGGGAGTCGAACACGTACTACTTTCCCAGATGCCAGTTTAATCACACAAAGGTTGGTTAGCTCAGCTTCTGCTGGGTGTTGAACCCGGATAAGCTTACTGGAGGTGAGTTTAATTACACTGGACGTCTTAGGGGCATGACTAGGCACTGTGTCCTCAGGAGTCTTAGGGGCATGACTAGGCACTGTGTCCTCAGGAGTCTTAGGGCATGACTAGGCACTGTATCCTCAGGAGTAGCGCAGGCTATAGGTGGTGACTGCTCTACTGGGGCTATATATTCTCCTGCTGGGTACCCGGGCCAACAGGTGCCTAAATGCTTGTCGAAGTGAGACTCGTGTTCGAGGGGATTGAAGGGCGAAATCAGACGCGGGGTGGCTTCACTAGACTGCGACCGGGATTCGACCTCCTGCGGGTCGCTTACAGGTGCTTCAGCTATTTTGACTCTTGCTAGGGTGCGACATTCCTTTCGCCAATGCCTACTCTGTAACCCATCTTTCCGGCTATACATAGGCTCCCTGGTAAACTCAACACACAGATACTCTCCAATGAATGTAAAATATCCTGGCACAATAGAATAGCACAGACCCTAGGAAATAGGAGACTAACTCCGAATGATGGTTAATGGACAATTAGGATTGAAGTAAATTTTTATTACGTGCAAAAGAGAAACTGGAAAGTCCCAGCTAAAATCAAATTACATGAATGGAACAGGTGAAAGTTATCCTGGAAAAATATTTATATAAAAATTCCCCAAATTTATATCAGACAAAATCTACGGTTAATTTAACGCACTTTTATAGTGTAAACAATTATACGGGAATTCATCCAAGGGAGGTAATCTAAGGCACGATGGCTTGTTACCACGCGGAGTCACGGAAGTTGACTTGGGTAATGGGTTACGGGGGGCATGAAGTAGGATTACATTGGATCTGGAAGCAGCTGTCCTCACGGTCAACAAGTGCAGTTGAGAAAGAACTGTTTGCAAGCTACTTAAGGAGGCTGCAGTCTTCACAGTCTGCGGAGTAAGGCCGTCTTGCAGGCTTCCAAGTGTTGTGCCATATTCCACGTCGCGGAGAGGAAGGATAGCCTTTGCAGGCTGAGAGAGTCTTCACAAACTGAGGTAAGTCTTGGCAGACAGAGGAGAGTCTTCGCAGACTAGGAAGGACTCGCAATCCTATTCGCCTGGTGAGTCCAGCTTATCTGCCGGTGCTGGATGCTGGACCTCTATTTATACACGAAAATCTCATCATCACCAATTCTGCGGGGTGCGGGGAGGGGGGGTAGCGTAGCCTTCAAGCGCAGGGGTATGTTATCTGAGGTGCTGGAGCGCTGCTCATTTCTTATCACCCCGCTTGGAGATGACGACAAATTAAAACACCTCGCCCTGAGGCAGGTCGGTCATGACGTCACAAGGCCATAGGAGTGCTGCCATCTCTGGGGGTTGTAGGTACCTTCCAGGGCTAAGCGACGAGTAGTAGAACATCACAAATATTTATTTTATTCACGGGGGTGACTCTTGCATGCAGGTTTCTGGGCGGGTAATGCAGGTTGTAATTACGTGAGTGAATTACAAGTAAGTATTTGGCAGTCCAGGCTTGTGAAATCTCCTTGCTCGATATGTTTATTTTATTTTGCCACTGTTATGACTTCCCCTTGAGCTCGGTTAGCTCGTAGATGGGGCAAAGTCGCATGTAGAGTGCGCATTTGCACAGCGCAGCATGTTGTAATGTGTCACAGTGATGAAGATGATACTACATACCAGCAGTGGATAATAGTAGACAGTTGTAATCTTGTAACTATCATTGAAACATATGCTGAATTCAACGAGAAATTAGCTAGTAAACTAATGGCGTTGAAGAAACACAGAGATCACAGTTTCTGATAACAAAGAAGAGAATCTAAAAAGTGATGATTGTTTAGTGATTGCTGGTTTATTTATCAGAAAACTACACATTTATCATCCAAGATGAGATCCAAAGTTATCACTGGATGAACACTCAGGCCACTCCTCATCCCTTCTGTGTATACTACAAAGATAATACTAGGAATCTATGTTCTCGGAGCCTTTGTGTTATAAGTGATTGTATGAATCATACTACAGCTGCTGTGTACACATTCCAAACAATGTTGATACCCTTCATTAAGTTCTTTGTTCCTAATTTGAATAAAGTTGTCTATTTCTCTTTATGAATAGACAGCTGAATACATGAACAGGATCAATTTTTCTAACTTGTGCAAACACAAAGAAGTTTATGGAATAGAAGCAGAGTGGCATTTCTTTGCAACAAGCATCCGCAAGGGACCTTGTGATGGGATACGTGGAACCATAAAGTGACTAGTGGCTAGGACAAGTCTGCAACAACCGAAAGAGGACCACATTATAAAACCCATGGCCATGTTTCATTTTTGTGTGGAAAACATTAAAGGAATAAATTTTGTGTTTGTAGAGGAATGAGAAGTTCAAAAGGCAGAGCTTAATTTAAAAAGCAGGTCTGATGACACTAAAAGAATTGTATGCACTACAGACCATCACTGTTATGTACCAAAGGACAGGCCAACAATACAAGTTATCATGATTTCAGCATCATCCGATGCAAAACATTAAGTGTTTACAATTGATGGCACTCCTGGGGTTTTTCATGTCGGTGACAGCTCAGTGAACAACAACACTGTGTGTGTTTATGATAACAGATGGTACATTGGTAGAGTTTGTGACGTTTTGAAGGAAAGTAGTGATATCAAGGTGATCTTCTACAAACCAGGTGGTCCACCAATAAGCTTCAGTTTAATGAAAGATGATGTTTCATAGATGGAGATGATTTATAGAGTTCACAACTATAACAGGAAGAACATTTAATATTACTGAAGAGAAAAACATTGAACTCTCATAATTGCAAACTGTAGAGTATCATATGGTGAGTTTTTTATCTTATTATACATAGTGTCATATATATTGAAACAGTTATTTTTCAACAACGTTAAACGTGAGTAACTGTTCATTCTAAGTGTTTACATAAAAACCAACTTTTAGCACATGTTTTGGAGCCTGAAACTTCTAAACCAGTTTGAACAACGAAGTGAAACTCGTAGATTTTAGTGAGTACCAGTAGATGTAACCATGGATAAAAACAGAAAATTCTTACCTTTTGTGATATTTGACCTTGAAATCAAGAAAAATTAAATTCTTTGAAACTTTGACATTAAAAAAAAAAGCAGGAAGGGGATTTAACCCAGATATTAACTCATCATGACTGGAAGGTCTTCCAGCCATAGTTATTACACAAAATTTTTGTCTTGTTGTTCCAACCTTAAGTCACCTTAAAAAAAAAAAACCACTTTAAACTGCAAATTTCTTCAACATTTTGGCATATTTCAAGGTTATTTCACTTAGGGTTAAAAAATTATTTACTATTATACCTATGCATTTTTTTTCAATCCTAAAATGTTTTCTTTACGTTAGCGAAAACCAGAACCTTCTATCTTTCATATGAGGGCAACAATGGCCTATTTTCAAAACCTCTACAAGGCCCTGTTTCAGCCTGCAGTTGGGAATAAAAAAAGCCTCTATTTAAAATGGTGGCAGAAAAAAATAAAAAGAGTTTTTAGTTACTCTTTGATGAGATTATATATGGGGAAAAAAAAAAAAAAAAAAAAAAAAAAAAAAAAATTTAAAAATAGTCGAGCAACCAGACCTTGGTGATTTCACATGGAATGAACTTGTCACTAGTCATCTAACTAAGCTCTTAGGGCTTTCCTTCCCCTCTTTTCTCTCACTGACCTTGAAGGGCGGTGCGGAAAGCTTGTGGGTTGGTTCAGTGGGGTGCAAGGGTTCTGCATTGCTCCCTGCTGGTGCGGACTCTTCTGTCCTGGGTTCGGGCTCCACCTGCTGCATCATGTTACCGTCCAGCACACAGTCACAGCTGGGCTCATCCTGGGCATTAGTTTCTTGGAGAAGCAACAAGGGGGATTGGATCTCGCCTTCTTCGGTCAGCTTCTCCATCGTCAGGCGCAGTCTAGGAGGTGCACCCAAGTGTTCCCAGTCCTTTGGGGACAGTCAGGATAGCTCGGAGCTGCCGGTCCTTGAACTGCTTAACCCAGGGGTGCCTCTTCGCTGAGCGTACCCAGAAGGGGTGGAGGGGAGTGATCGAGAGGCGGCATACCGTACTAAGGACAAGGGGGTGTCCTTGAGGGTGCGGCGCTCCCTTGGTGCTGCTGCTCCACCTCCTTCTCTTCCTCGGGTGCTATGTGCGGGGTTCTGGGTTCGAGGTTGGTTCGGGTTCTCTGCGGTCTGGGTTCGGGCTCTTGGCCGAGAGTCGATTCGAGCTCAGCCTGGTGTTTTGTACGTTGCCGTTAGGCCCTTCGGGTTTAGCTTTTGGTCTTCAGTTTCCACTGTTGACATGGGGGCAGCTAGTGCACTTTCACTTGTAGCTGTTGAAGGTGGATCGGTTCTTCCGGAATCTGCATGTTGTTGGTAAGGGGAGGGGTTACTTCGACCTACCTACCCTCCCAGTTGATTGTCACGCCCCCTTTTTCTCCAATATCGATGCAGCATTGCCCACAATATAGAATGCACCGCTGCTGTTGCAGTCAGGGTTGCTCCAAGACCATCTTTTCCCAAATGTGTGGGGCTACCAGGAACTCTACCTGGGTGGTTTTGTGGTGGACCCAGATCATCAGCTTTATTTCCCTTCTAATTGGAGGAGGTGGTTGGGTTGTTGCACCATCTGAACCCTTCTGTGAGTGAGTGTCAGATGGGCTCTTTGGTGGGGTGTTAGCAGGTCACCCTGGATAAAGTTGCCTGTGGTTGCAGTGTCTAGCATCGCCGTGTAAATTTGCCACTTTACCTTGACGTCAATATGGGGTGTGTCTGGGGATAGCACTTCTTAGTCAGTGTCTGGAGTGTGACATTTGGCGCTCCCCCTTCCCTCTGTGTGGAACTTTCTGTCTCTTTCTCTTCGTAAGGCTGAATGTCTGCTACTCCTTTTGTGGGTCGCGGTCGCATGCACGTACCCTTCTCCCTTGGTTGGGCAGTCTCTATTGAAGTGCCAGTCCAGGCAGAACCAGCACTTAGGAAGCGCTGGGGTAGTGGGAGGGAGAGGGGGAGTCACAGCAGGGGGTTCCACTCGACCTTTGCTCGGCCTCGCTTCCTCTTTCCCCTTGCCACGTCTAGGGCCATCAGCGCTTTAAAATTCCACTCCATTTCCCTTTCACTTTCTACGAGTTCCCATATTTGTTGAGTACCGTGTAATTTTGTTGTTCACATTACTAATGCCTTTAGTGTAGTCGGAACCAAAAGTAGCAATGTAGATTTAGTAGAATACATAATTTAGAAAACGTCGCCATTTATTTGGTTATTTGGTGAGTAATGCCACAGGAGAGTCGTTATTTATAATTGTTTTGGTATAGCAAGATCTTAGTTTTTTTGCAGTTGCTTTTTAGGGACGGTAATGGTATCAGTATGTTGAGGCCATATCTGTTGGGTAAGAATGATAGTTTTTTTAAATTTATGTTTTAAGTAATAGTACACGCAGAGAGAATAAAGTTGATTCGATTTTTTGTTCTTAAGTTTTTGTTGTCTATAAAAGTTTACGTAAACTTTTTGATAACGGTCTTTGATAAAATAAAATCATTCATTTCAGAGGAAGTTATCAATTTTCTTTTGTTTTGGAACAAGCTTGTGTGTTTTCAGTACGGTAACATAACTTTTTTTCTTCTGTTTTGTGGACGATGACCATTTCAGAAGTTGAGAGCGCTTGCAGCGGCACTACTCAAAATTAGAGGCACAGATAGTGCGCGAGACGGCCACCAGGTGGCACTAAATGTCTTGTGTTGTTGCTTTGAAGTTTAAATTTTAGTCTCGCTAATTCCATTGTGGTTGTTTTACTATCTTCATTACAAAATTTTAATTTAGTGAGAGCATGATAAATTTTAAGACTGGAAAGGAAAAAGTCACTTGTTCAGGACGTTTCCTGGCTGCGGCTGTAAAATTTGTTTATAAGGCGAATGTAAACATTCATGGATACATTAATTATTGTGGTTTCTAGTTGCTATTTGTTTTGGATCACAGATATGCAGATGAGTGTGGAGCTGAAGAAGACATTAAATTTTGGGAAAAAAGGAATGAAAATGAAATCAGTCTGAAGAAAAATGCCAGATCTGAAAGGAAGTACAATTTCGGTACACATAAATTAGGAGATGAAACCATTTTTGGATTTTTTTTCCTGTGTTTATTTCATGTTTGGGTTAAAGTTCTATTATTATTGTTTTGTTTACTTTTATTTTAATAACCTGTGGTGTTGTTAAGAAGTTGAAATGTGGCCTAGAGTTTTTCTTTTTCAGGTTAGTAGTAAATGTGTGAAAGTTCTGTTGACAAATTAATTTCGTTTTGGAGTTGGAAGGAAAGGTTTTTGTTATTTCACCCATGAATTCCTTTCAAGTGAGGGCCATTTTATGGACCACAGTATTGGTGTGCTTAACCAGATGTACAGTGATTTAAGTAAGTTTTTTTATTTGCGTTCCACCTGACCAATCACTTCAGAGGATGTCTGAGGGAGTGTTTGAAAGCTTCCCTCACCACTTCAACATCTGGCTTAGCATCGGGTACAGCATGGGGTTGTGGCTTGCCGGTCTTGACGTAGCTGGGCGGCATAAGTTCTGCCATCGGGGCTATCTCCAGGTCCGCGTTCAACTCTCTCCATCGTGCATGTAGTGTTGACCCCTGGTTCTAGAGTAGCGTCAGGCTGGGGGGTCGGGTTCTTCTGCCTCCTTCGCCTGTATGGTTTCAGATTGCTCTGAAATTCTGCTGAAATGGCAAGGTCTTTGCCTGGTTTCTCGGTCTAGGGGATACGCCAAGAGACCTCGCTGATCGCCGGGTTGGCCCCATCACATGTGACATGTTGTTTGCGGGCGTAACTAGTAAGCGTAGAGGGCAGTGATCTTACTGAGTATGCTCATCGGTGCATCGGAAAGTCTACCATTGTAGGTACGGGGTAGCTTTGCTCCCTGGTGGCCTCCAGGGTCAGGGCCTTGGGCCCGCTGGTGGGCCTTGGTTTGGTTTCGGAGGTTGTTTGCATATAATGCGGTGAAGATCAGTACCCTGGCAAGTGGCTAGACTGCAATTTTCGAGGACCACGTCGGCCATGTTGCTGGCCTGCGGCTCTATTGGGTTGTTCCCAATTTCTAACATCTTGTCAGTCTTTGAGCGCCACGAGATGTTTCATGACTCCTCAAAGTCTGGTTTTTTCTGTCTTGGCTACTATCTCAGTTATCTCGGGCTATTCTGACCTGGGTCCGCTTCCTCTGATTAACAGAATTCACAGTGATGCCCCACGTTGGGTGCCACAAAAACACTTGACGCGTGCCACTTAACTGTCTTAAGTGTCTTTTGGGATGGCGCTAGTCAGTCGTGCACTTAATATAGGTGACTTTATTTTAACCTTTTACTGGACACTATGTTGGCCACATTGGCTGTTGGCTAGGTACAAAGTCCGGTTCCACCGGTCTGGCAATATGACGGACTGGAAAACTAGCCCTCTTGGGCAACAACGCCGACTTACCAGGGTTCTGCGTGTTCGATTTCTGCAGAGCAGCAGAGGTGTTGTAGGATCTGTGTCGTTTTCTGAGTCTCATTGGTGGTGCAGCTGCGGTAGTGATCGGTCAGATGCTGGTGATCCCACTGGTGTCACATCCGGTGACTAGAGTCTGAACCACCAGATGGTATACCCTGCCTGCCCTAGTAGGATTTGAAAAGTACACAAAGTTCCAGACAGGAGAAGTCGGTCTCCCAGTGTGTTGAGCGGCTTGAGCTTGACCCCGTGGCAGCACAAACCTGCTTGGCAATACTGAACTCCGCCTTCTTTACCTCTCTCTGAGCCCAGTGTCTGGTGTTGAATGGCTTAGAAGTAGAAAAAACACTCAATAACCCTTCAGTAGCAGCAAGCAATTGATGAAAATCCTGGCTAAAGTGTAAGACCGACAATGGCTGATGGCGTGCTCCCTAACTCCAATCAGTGCAGGTAACTAGTACTTGAACCTGGAGCTGCAGGTTATAAGACCGCCATCCTACCACTGCCAGATGTAATCCATAAAAGTAGGGCCTCCAGACCCAGGTAAATACCCCTGCCAGCACCTTAGCTAGGTGCTCCGGTCAGCGATGTAACATGAGGTGGCTGTCCCACTTAGGTGGTTGAGGCTCTACCGTTCTGTATACCAGGGTAAACAGATTGAGTGGCCCTCAAAAAATGAGGTTGTGTGTGGCGAGGGGCAGGCTCCTGAAGGGGGTCTGCCATCCTACTCTTAGTTCACAGTAGTAAATAGCCCGGTCCCTTGCTTGCTCCTTATGAAGTCAGTATTTTGTGAAAGAAAGGTTTTACTCCTAGGACAAAAGTACTCTTGGATACAGTAATAGAACTAGTATTTATTGTGAGATATTCGGTGACTCGTACGAAAACCAAGCAGAGTATGTACGGAAGTATGGATACGCAATTTAATGAGTGGAGGTGACTTGCTCCTAAGACTACTTACTACAGAAGGGATAATTGAAACTAGATAATTCGCAAACTAGACCTATTGGGTTGTCTACAAGAGACACTAGCTTATGGGGGAGCACTACCAGCAAGTAGTGGTGGTTGTCAACACAGGAGGATCGGCAACGGAAGTGTTAAATAACTGGTCGATGTCTTCTTGCAGACGAAGGCTTCTGGTTGCTGGTGACACCAGAAGGTGTTGACGCCTATGGAAGGTGGTGGCTGTAGCCACTGGTGATTGTCGAGGAACTAGAAGCTCTTGGATAAAACTGTGAGGGCGTAAGTCAGTAGAGTCTCCCAGTACACAAAGGGTTGAGGCTAGCTACTGGCAACGATAACTCCCAACCTCAGCCGTGCACAGCTTTATATCTGGCTCAACGACAGGTGCACGCTGGGCCGGGGTGGGAGGCGTGACGTGCACTGTAATGCCTGCCTCGAGCGAGCGAGGTGGGAGAACTACCCTCAAGTGCTCAGTATATGGCCTTTGGCGCTCGGCCATCTTCTGCGGTGTGATGAGACTCTGTCTGTCAGGTGCTTCGGGGAGGCTAACATGTCACGTGGCCACTTTGAATACTCTTAGTTTTACGTGCAGGAACTGTCCACTTGGATTGAAAGGATTTTCTGTGCACTCATAAAACAACATGCTAGGTTTGTTCCTTCCTCTGGCTTTAACACTACATAATAGAGAGAATGGTAGGTCAGGAAACCAAGTAGCATCAATGTCCCTCCATGGGATCACTTCTTGTAGACAACTTGGAGTCGTTTCTTTAGGTTGGTGAAGCATGATAGGATGAGCCATAGTCGTATTTGGTATATTGGTATAAGCGGCACGCATCAAACTAAATTAATTTCACATAAATTCTTCAACATCAGGAGAATAAAAGCAGCACTCAAAAAATACTTTAGTAATATATCTTTAATCTTAGGTCAGGTCAACTTAAACAACTTATTTTTATAAAATAAAAATGTTGTCATTTCTCAGCATAATTCAACTTTTTTTACATTCAGAAAATTAAAAATTATTAATATGAACAGTTCTTAAATTCCGCACACAATTATTTTACTGAGAGTGAAATTGAAGCATTGCCAGTTGCCAGGTAATGAATGTCAGATTTCATATTGCTTTTAAAAGATTTTAAATACTGAAATGACAAGGTGGAAATGCAGTGCGACACCCGTAAAGCTGGTAATTTGGCGACCTGTAATATAGGTTGTAGAAGATTACCGTATTTACCCAAAAGGAAGACGACCTTGAATCTGAGACGAACCGTTCCTAAAAAAAAATATTTTTGAGGGAAAAATAATTTAACTTGAATTCAAGACTACCCGTGTGAAGTGTTGAAAAAATTATTTAGGTTGAAAGTATTTCTGCATGAATTTATGACAAACCCTTGAAGAAGAAATGCTATAATATGAATAATATGATAATTTTATTTACTTTTAAAGAAAGGCTAATCACAATGAAATAAGTGTGTCTAACCCGGCTGTATGGTAGCAGCATATTTCTTACACTAAAACTTTAGGGAGTGTTATATTCGTGATTTGAGCCATTTTGGTTCCCAGCAAAGCGCTTCCTCTCTGCTGCTGGGCTGGGTGACTTCAGATAAGGGGGCCCTTGTCAAAGTTGACAGGTACAGTCTCAGCACTAAAAAAATATGTGCAAACCATAGGACACACAGTATTTAAGAATGAAAAGCCTTTGTCAAAATCCTCTGTCTCATGGCGTGCCAATTTTGGATTAACTGCTACATGAGTAAAAAATTAAGAATACAAGCCTGTAGTAATGTAATACATGTAACACTAACTTAAATACTGCACTAGCAGTGTTGCACATTTATGGTATTTGTTGTCCTAGGTTTTAAATTGAAGACTACCCCGAATTGTAGATCCCTCTAATTTTTTCTATTCCTTTTCTGTCAAAAAACTTTGTCTTCCTTTAGGGTAAATAGAGTATCTTTTACAGCGCCACAGTGGGGTGGGGCATCTCACTCTCTCCCTCACATTTCCCCCATAGATGATTATCTCACAGCAGGGTAGCTTCTCCCACCCCTCCTTCCTCCTTGTTGAGTAACAGTATGTCAATTTAGTTCTTAGAATAAGAATGGTAACTGCTGCCTAAAAACAGCAGCAGTTGAGACTATCTTACTCCAAAGTCGCCATCCTATTATCCTCTGGTGTTAGAGGCAAGCTTAAATTATAATTATCCATTCGGAATGGTTACCATTCCAGAAATTTTGCATCCATACTTGCGCAGAAAAATCCAGAATGGTAACCATTCACATTTTACTAGCAACGCACTGCGTTACTGAATCCTGAAAAGTATCCACTGTAGGAATAGTTACCATATCTGATTTTTGTACCGACATTCACATCCCAAATATCCTAAGTGCCCACAGTCAGAATGTTTTACAATTCCGCTATGTGTGTGTTTTAGTTGTCAACCACAAAAGACTGAAAACTGTCCACTGCCTGAATGGTAACCAATCTGTCTTTTTTTGCGTCAGTGAAGCTTGGAGTTTCCCCATAAAAGAGTGTCACGTGTAGCCTATTTGCATTGAGAAATAATGTGTGTGTGTGTGTTTTGCAATTTAACACTATTTTTGTACTATTTGTAGAGTATTACTGTAATATTATCAACATACTTTCACACTTGAGTCCTGAATGGTTACCATTCAGGCAATGGACAGTTTTCAGTCTTTTGTGGATGACAACTAAAACACACACATAGCGGAATTGTAAAACGTTCCGACTGTGGGCTCTTAGGATATTTGGGATGTGAATGTCGGTACAAAAATCAGATATGGTAACTATTCCTACAGTGGATACTTTTCAGGATTCAGTAACGCAGTGCGTTGCTAATAAAATGTGAATGGTTACCATTCTGGATTTTTCTGCGCAAGTATGGATGCAAAATTTCTGGAATGGTAACCATTCTGAATTGATAACTTTTCAGTTGCCCCTAAATATCGGCTAAAAAGAAAATTGAATCCAATGGCTACTGTACCCAATACTTAAGAGGAAAGGGGCCACCCTTACACCCAAACAACCTCTCATTGTGCCAGCAGACAGAAATATTGTGACAGAAAAATTCCAGTCCATTAATATAAATTCCAGGACAATTAAAGATTTTTTGGAATTCCAAGTTTTACAAGACACACATGAATACTGTGCTTCTAGCTTGACCCCTGCTGAGAACACTCCATCACTTTTCATTTAGGCAAACTGGTATGGGAAATGGAGTATACAGCCACCTTCAGGTGATTACCGAAGCAGTGATCTTGTATTAACTAAGTAATCATGTATCAGATGCTGAAAGACAAAGCTTTATTAAGTTTATTGATTTTCATTGTTTTCTACTTACTCCTTTTAATCACCTCAAAATCTCACAACACACTGCGCAGATTTCATGGTACACTGACTAGGAAACAGTTCTGTTAGAAGTGCAGCAGAGGATATGATATTTGAACTAATATTCCTTGCTGATATAAACTTCACAGAAGCAAATTCTTGAAAATGCCACTAAAATAATTTTGGTTACGGTTAGGGATGTGCGAATGTTGAAATTTTGTTCGAGTCGAGCTCGAGCCGAGTATTAAAAAAAGTTTTGATCTTTCGAGTCGAACTTGAGCGAGTTTCTACACAATTATTAATAAAACTGTCAGTATAAAACTACTAGCAGCCTACTTCATGCAAATGGACATGAAACAATTACTGCATTTTCTTATTAATTAAGTGTATTTAACAATATAATTTAATGAAATACCTGAACCATATTATAAAATGCCCATCAAATTATCACCATAGCAAATTTTAAAATCTAATACTGTACAGTAATAACATGTAAGCTCACTGTTTAATAATAAATCCCACAAAAAAAAAATTTCAGTAGGGAAATGAATCATTAAATTCAAACAGCATTGTAGCATTGCTCAAATGAACAATAAAATACTTTTTTCTTTTTACTTTACATAGGCCTATTGACTTCTCTCAACACACTATACACAACTAAGGTTACTTGTTTAATTCTACTACTTTTGGTAATTATGTTTTCAAACAAACACTCATTTTCCTGCGCTCCTTTAATTCTATTGGCTGAAGGCTTTACGTACACGACACAAAATAAAAATGCACTACTGGCATCACGTCTACACGTCGAAGATGTTCCTACACACCACAAAATAAAATTGCGCCAATTCCTACACATCTTCATGCCGAAGATGTTCCTATGCGACATGTTACATGATGACTTTGAACAGTTTCACTATGCACATGTTCATTACGTACACGTTTTTCATCAAAAGCGACACTGCTAGCACTAGGGTCGTAGCTATGTGGCAAGCCATTTTGGGTTGAGTGCTGTTTGCACATCTCATATCTTTGACATTCGGAAAAAGCAATTGTTTACATTAAGTTTTCGGTCCATACAAGACCGTCCGAAAGCATTTTTAATTAAAAAAAGATCAATATTTTATTTATGTTGAAAACTAACGCAGTGAAGGACATTTGTGAAGAATTTGCTGCATTTAGAGAAGTTTTTCTCATTTATTGCTAAATCATAACAATTTAGCATTTTATAGTAAATAGTGCATCTTTTCAGATTTTATCATGGTTATTTCGCATTTGCGAAATGTCTAGTACTCTACAAATAGGCAATACTCACATTTCCTTTCATGTATGCGTAGAAGGTGGCACGAAGCTGTGTGCACACGAAGCGATAATAATTTGGTATATGCACCAATGGAAAATTCCCAAACTTTGCAGTCATCTGGGCAGTAGTTGTTTATTTTATGATGCATATAAAACGAGGCTTTCTTTCTTGTTTTCTTCAGGACGAAATTGCAATATGCACTTTTTCCCCAAAAAAACTCAAAGTTTTTGAGCTTGAGAAAATGATACGATCACGAGTCCAGTAATTACAAAGCTCGAGATCATACTCGAAATTTCGAGTACTCGCACATCCCTAGTTACGGTATTTACTTAACTTTATCCTACAAATACATCATCAGAACTATTGTTGTACACTTAGGTTGCAGCCAATACAATACAAATTGACGTGTGTCTCTTAGACTAGTCAATGTTACTTTTGGTGAGCGCTAGGTCAGGTGCGCTCGGGTACTCAATTACTCTGACTGAGTCGGCTTTCTACTAGAGACTAGCGCTAGTTGGGTAGGCTGACAGCTTGATACGAAGTCTGCTGTGGCTAGTACCCCAATATTTCTTACTACCACCTTAGCCCGTTGAGGCAGGGCTGACTTACCATGGTACTCACTCACGGATCTCCTGGGTTCCGGTACAGCTGTAGGCCGGCTGGGACCAGCAGTTACCTGGGTAATGCTAGTTGTTGAGGTGCCGTAGGAGAGGGGAGGTATCTCTGGCTCCAGGCGGCGGCTGCACTGCTTCCACAAAATGAGTTGACAATACCCAAACTCGTGTCACGTCCAGTGACTAGTGCTCGTACTGCAGGATCTGTCTCATCGCCAAGTCTGGTGATCGAGGGGAAATAAAACTGGGGTGCTGACAGAACAGGACTGACTCTCCAGGTGACGGGTGGTCTGAGCCCGTTCCTGTGGGGTATTTCCACAAAATGTGGATGGGTTATTGGTGCACATTCGCTTAGCAGTAAAGAACTCCTCCTTTTCCTCATCCCTTCGAGCACCGTGCCTTTCCCTGAAGGGCATAGAGGCAGTATTGACACTTAACATACTTTCAGTTGGCGCAAGCAGATAGACAGAACCCTAACTAAGTGTAGAGCCCAACAGCAGTTGACGGCGCGAACCTTGTGCTCCTACAGTTCTGCACCTTGGTGCACAAACGTAGAGCAGAAGGTCGTATGGGTCGTCATCCTACTACTGTCAAGGTGTGGTCCAGCAACAGTCGAGCTTCCAGTCCCAGGCAAAAATATCCCTGCCAGCACCCTTGGCGCTCCGGTCAGCGATACAACCTGAGGTGGCTGTCCTGCTCCTGATGGAGGTGTACCTAGTAGTTGGGGCTCTACCTGTCTGTATACCTGGGTGTACAGAACGGATGGCCATCAAAGGTGATGTGTGTTATTGACATACAGATACCTGAAGGGGGTCTGCAGACCTACACTATGGTTTGTAATGTTATCCGGTTGCTTACTTGCTCCATCTACAAGTAGAGTTCCTAGTATCGGACAGGATATACCTCTAAACAAACTTACTCTCCAGAAAGGTTTTTAAAAAATTATATTTATTATGAATAATAAATACTGGTGACTCATACCTACTACCAAGCAGAGGGCATACGAAGAAAGTTATGCTTTAACAGGTGCAGGTGACCGGCTCCTAAACTAAAGTATAGAATGAACTTGACAGCTATGAAAACAACTCTGATGCAGTTAATCTAACCTGGGGTGTCTAGAAGAGACCTTACAAAGGGGCCACTATCAGAAGGGCAGTGATTGTAGTTGCCATTTACCAGCAAGTAGCGGCGGCTGTTGATCCAGGAGGGTCAACAGCGGAAGTGTGGAGTGTTGTTGAGCAGGCTTCTGGTGTTGAAGAACTTCTGGAAGCTGCTGGTGCTTGAAGTCTTCCGGAGCTTCTGGTGGGAAGTGGTAGAAATATTTGGTCGTCGATGGCGGCAGCCACTGGTGGTCACTGAAGAACTGGAAGCTCTTGGAGAGGACTGTGAGGGCCTAAATCAGTACAGAGTCCCAGCACAGAAGTGTTGAGGCGGGCTATTGGAGAATACAACTGCCGTCTTCAGCAGCACACTGCCTTATATTGTGCACTAGGCTGGACCATGCCTGGGCTGGAGTGGGAAGCGTGATGTCGCTCTATGACATCTGCCTGGTGCGAGTGGGGTGGGAGAACTACCCTTGCGCTCGGCTAGATGGCCTCGGACGCTTGGCAGTGTTCTGCCAACTTCAGAAGGCTTGGCGACACTCTGTCTAGCAGGTGCTTTGAGGAAGGCTGACGTGTACCATGGCAACTTGGAAACAATGATTATTTCACGTGCTAGGATTGCCCGCTAGGCTGGTTGGATCCTGTCTGCACTCATGAATAATTTGCTGGGTTTAACCCTTTCTCAGGATACGTAGATGCTACGTGAGTAGTGAGAGGAAGTTGGGTCTGGTACATCAGGAAAATACCACGTGTCAGTAATTGTCCTTGCACGCGAACAATCCTGTAGCCATCTATGGTTGTGGTTCTTGGTAGATGCAACACGTTAGGATGAGTCGTAGTCGTGTTTAATATAACTATTATAAGAGGCACGCGTCAAACTAAAATATTAAATTTTATATTATGCATATTGTAAAGTAATTACTTGTGAATAGTGTGCTGATGGACATTAAAATTGCAACACCAAGAAGGGTTGTGAGTTATCACAACCAGATTTATTGGACAGAGTATACATTATGCACAGGTGATATGATTGTTCTTGCTGCTCAGTATGACATACAGAACATAGGGAAAACCAGTACTGTGTGGCCTCACTGCTACTACACAATGTTACATTGAGAGGAAGAGACTTTGGATATCTATCTGCGGTATCTTCACCCATGCTGCTTTGATGCGTGCAAAGTTCATTCATTGTAGCCACAGGTGTCCTATGGCAAGCCAGTCATCGTCCGACCATGGACAACATGTATTCGAAGGGCAAGAAATCCGGTGAACCGGCAGACCAAGGAAGCAGTGTGACAGGGTGGTCATCCAGGAACCTATAATGTATGCCACAAGTGGTCGCATATTTTCCTGTTGGTACAAGGTCTCAGGTTGGCCCTGAAAATAGTGCCTGGAGATTGGGAACAACAACAGGCTCCAACACTTCCATGATATAATGGTTGCTAGTCAGTGTGTGCAATCAGGACTGGAATACAATGTTAACGCCATGTGCTCGGGCCATGGTGGTTTAGTGGTCAGATTACTCTGCTCCCACCAAGGTGAACCGGGTTCAATTCCTGGTGGGGTTGTACCCTGGATTTTTGCATGTGGGAATAATGCCGGATGAAGCCATTAGTAGGTGATGTTTTCTCAGTGATCCCCAGTTTCCCCCACCCTTGCATTTCAGTGCTACTCCACACTCGCCTTGCTTCACCCTCATCGGCTCTCAAGACCCCAATGTTAAGAGTCGCCCAAATCTCTCCACTTTCCATACTCCAGGTACTAGGCTAATATGACAGTGCATAATGCAGGACTTTATTAGGTGTGAACCATGGTTCAGTCAGACACGGATATGACCATCACGGTACAGCAAGCAGTAGTGGGATTCATTGAAGAAGACGATGGCAAGCCGTGCAGGTCCTGTGGTGAGCAGTCAGTGGCATCCACAGTAATGGACTACTGGAGACAAGCTGCCCTGATGCCGCAATCAGCGACGAGCTATGCATGCAGACATAAAATGATGTTCCACATGCCTGAACTCATACGTGAGGGTCTGATGTGGCTGTATGGTCTGTAATCACCATGCGCACCAGATCTCTGTCGAGCTCGTTGGTGCAATGAAACCGTTGGCTTCCAGCATGTTGCTCAAGCCATCCCTCGATGAGCCACTAATCCCATATCCACTTCCTTTGTTTGTATTTCTTCCAACAAGGGAACCAATTTCACAGTAGGATAAACCACAATCCAGATAGGCCACGATTCTCCGGGGGTCAAAGGCGGAAACCTATTTGTGTGGTTGTAGTGTTCTTAGACACTGCATGTTCACTCAGTCTGTGCACATGAACGGCGGAGAAACAATGCCACTACCTCTCAATAACTCCACAACTTTCTCTTATATACAGCTTAACAGTCACACCAATGGCGCATGTGCTTGTATCACTCGACAATACAATTAATCATCCTACTCTACGTATGACTCTGATGTGGGGTCCTTCATGTGTGTCCTTGGTGTTGTAATTTTAATGGCAAGCAGTGTATTTTAGATGTCATGTCAATCATTTCAGCATTTACCAATATTCTCACAAGTAAATGTGGGCTTTCAGTAATCGGCTTACTATGCCTGTCGTTAGCAACACCTATGCGGTGGTGCTGCCACTCTCAGATCCACAAGCATGCCTCTTTTGTTTGTGGTAACCTCGACTGACTGTAGCTGTGGATGTTGCAGTTGACCATTTGGTTCATCCACCACTAACTCTAGGGTTTCACCGCACCATGCTAGTCCCTAGCTGATTAGGTTGGTTTAGGCCCCAACCAACTTCCTGTCTCACGTCTGCAATTACCATGACTTTTGCTGGGGTTTCCACCCAACTTCTGTCAGGTTGCTCAGGCTTCAGGATACACCAAGAGGAAGCGAGAGCAGGATTAGGTAGGAAAGGTTGAGGGGGCCACTTGGTTGTCCCCCTGTATTGCGCATCTCTACCCTTTGGCTGCAAGGAAGGCCGCAGAAGAGATGCGAGGAGCAAGGGCTGAGGCAGTGAGAAGGAGTGGCGAAGACTGAGGAACAGTGAAAGAAAATACTGGTGGGGAGACAGAGAAGATGGAGACATTTTAACAAAATGACCTGGGTAGGGGCTGGAAACAGCTACGGATGAAAATTTCAGATGTCATGTCTCTACTAAAGGGTCAAGTAAACAGGTAAGGTACTAAAGTTGACATTTACAAATTTTTTTTGACGCTGAAATCAAATAATTTAATAACCTAGCCTTAACATGTTTAAGTGAGCACTGTACAAACTAAGATGCTGTAGGAGGATTATGTGTGGGTACTCACACATTGAGTGGTCCTCTCCATCATCGAGCAAGGCATACTTCTGTCGCTTGCGCGGCCGCCGTACACATGAGCGCTGGAAGAGGCAGACGAGGCCCCAGGCCCCTCCCACCATCACCACCACGCCCACAAACAGCAGTATCACCACGTACAGCACGCTCCAGTCTGGGAACACCACCCCCATACGCTTTGATGCGCTCACTTTTTCTAGTTCACCATTAACTGAGCACTTGTGATATTAACATTTAAAGAAGTTCCCAGCTTGCAGATGTAAACAGTTTAAGGAAGAAGCAGCCTGTCTTCCAATGAAGAACTGCATACGACTGTACAACATGCACAACTCATTAAAATGTAGTACACACACAACCAAAATTGTCATAAGTGTACTATTTAAGTCATATATGAACGAAGACATCAAGAAAGTATATATTTTTTAACACTATAAAATAGTTTGCTATAATTTATTTAAATGTATAAAAAATCAATAATTTAAAGTTTCTTTTTAATAAAAAATTTAAGTGTAGTTCTCGTTTGGATGCTTTACAAAGCACATTTTGCAAACAAACTATGCAGCATGACCACTATAGTAATTACTCGAATATCATGTAATAAAATCTTTCTAAAGGCTGTTCAAGATAAAGTGAGCACTTTTGAAATAAACCCGAGAAATAAGTCACTGCCCCTGCATGCATATATTTTAACGGGCACACTGAGTGATATGCACCCAGTAAAGTTGGTAACGATGGAGGGAAAGTAGTTCAATATCTTAATGTTCATAAAATGTGTTAGGTAACTATTTGTGATAACTTAAATTATTTCTTTCGCTTTATTTTTTTTAATTCATCAAAGTGTAAAAACGAACATATTTGTAAAATGTTGACTTTCCTTATAATTTCACAGTTTCACTTGACCAACGCATGAATAAAGTGATGAGTCCCATGGCAATGTTAATTTTACATAAGTCGGTAGAATACACAAGGTGCATATGAGTGGATCTTCAGCAGGGCTTTCAAAAGTGCTCATTTTACCGTGAAAAGCCTATAATAACGTTTAAAAAAAAATTAATTAAAATCAGAAAACAATTTTTATACCTGAAATAGAAATGCATATCATTTATAGTAAATATCTGTAAACATTATTACTTATTAATGATCTTGCTCAAAAGCTTTCTTGTAAAATGTGCTTTCTGAAGCATCCAGGATGAAAATGTATTAAAAATTTTATGAAATTACACTTTATAAATATTTAAAATGTTAAAATACATAAACTTTACCAAATATTTTTTTGTGTCATAAAGTATGATGCACAACTTAGTGACACTGCGAGACACTGGCAGTTGACTCGCTGTGTCTCAGATCACCAAGCTGGGGCAATAGCAAATCTCTGCCATTTTACTCCCAGCGCGGTGAGGGAGTACGGGGCAGTGTGTCTGCTCAGGCTTAGGCATGAGTGGGTGTGATGGCAGGGCGACTTACAAATAGTGTATGGGGAAAGAGTAGGCCTTCCTGCGAGAGGTCAAATTCAGTCTGTCCTGATTTTAATATGTCATTCTCGGGAACTGTGACACTTCATAAAATTGGGGCTCTAATGAAGGCAGAGCTTTCGAAAATGCTGAGTGAACCACAGTGCTCTGGGTAGAACAGCTAACAGTGCTGACAACTCACCACAGTTGGACTCCCCGTCCTGCAGGTGCTTTGATATGAGGTCCTGCATCCAGAATGCCTCGCAGAGGCACTGCCTCGTTGCTTGGTCGCACACGCCGTGGCCTGTGCATAGGCACCACATGCACAATTAGATTTGTCACACACACACTCACATTCTCACCAAAGAAACAAAAATGAAAAATAATTTCATGAGAGCTCAACCCTATTGAACATTTTATCAAGCATTTTACTGTGTATTGTCAAACACACACAGTCATATAATAAAATTAAATTTTACAAACTTGCACAGTTCCATCAATGGTATTACAATACAACGATTCTTCTACAAATTTTTTTTGAGCTCATGCAAAAAATAAGTGTGGACTGCACAAGGACGAAATAAATACTGTGAGAATATCTCAGAAAATATTAAATTTATTCTGTTAACATTACAAGTTTATTTCTATGTAATTATTGCAGTACTGTATAACAAATTACACAAACTAATTGATATACATAAACAAAATTTCATTGTCATCAAACTAAACAATGATTGAATATTCATTGATGCTACAATTTTTCATTTTAGTTTAGATTTTTACACACCAGTTTTCTTACTGAAATTGAAAATAAAAGCTCTGTTACAATAGAATCTTGATACGAAGTACACAAGCAGATAAAAAATGTTATACTTAATATTAGTGATAGGCCGAGTCTCGAAAAATCAAGTTGAGCCAACAAAGATACACTCGTCACTCAAGTATTTTTTTTTACAGCAGACATCGAGCTACTGAATGTGCAAGTCATCTATAATGTCTTGCGAATTAATAATTTTCCGTTGCTAAACCGCTAAAGCTGTGCCAGAATGAAAACGATAACTTGGCTACATGCCTTGACACTTGGTTAACGTTTGTGATGTTCGGCTGCGATAAAATCCAGAGGGCATGGCTGCGATAAAATCCAGAGGGCATTTTATTCGTGACTTGAGCCATTTTGCTTCCCAGCGAAACACTTCCTCTTTGCTATGCCTACAGGCTACATCAGATAACAGACCTGTAACTTGTCAAGGTTGACAGGTACAGTCTCAGCACGACACAAAAATATGTACAACCTTTGGACGTATGGAATTTAAACATGGAAAGCATTTGTCTCATGGCATCATCACACCTTCAGCAGAAATATGCATAAATGTAAGCTTGTCATAACATTTCTCATTTAGATACTTTTATTTTTAAAACAAGTGTTTTTATTTATTTTTTAAAATAACAACTATTAGGTAACAAAAAATTTAAATGTGGACTGGACTGTTTGTCAGCTCACTCGGCAGCAGACAGACCAACCTTAAAGCTAACCACCCACTCCACCCCTCTAACAGTTATCTGTTTTTTCTATGAACATCACACTTATACGGCTGACATTACCATTCCTACCAATGTCATTCACTTGTCGACGAGAAGGAAAAAGTAGGACTGTAAATCACTTACCCAGGCAATTTTTACTGGAAGAAACTAGTCCCAACTTTTTTTCTTGGTAAACAGTGACTATGAGAGAGAGAGGAAATTATAATGGTGCAAACTCAATTTAAAATAAAAATTTTTATACAAAACTCGACTTGACTCAAATCGACTCAAAGCTGTAAAAGTCAAACTTGCCCATCACTACTGAAAACTACTTCATAATGAATGTGTATGTAAAGAAACAGTATTACAATGGCCAGGGATTTGAATGAGTGAAAAGCTTTAGACGACTCTTAAGTTCAAGGTCTTTAGAGCCAATGAGGGTGAAGTGAGGCGAGTCTGGAGCAGCACCAAAATGACGGCGAGGGGGATACAGTAAACCTGCCCACCAGCGGCACCGTCTGGCACAATTCCCACTTGCAAATATCCGGAGTGAACCAGCTGGGGATCGAACCTGGTTTGCCTTGGTGAGAGGCAGTAGTGTAACAGCTCAGCCACCATGGTCCCCAGCTATTTGAAATCCAACGTATTCTCTTATTTTTTTTGGTACACTGAATATTCATACAAACCGTATTTTTCACACTGTTACTGAGTGGGGAGTTCTCAAGGTCTCCACCAGTATGCATGTGAGAGTGAAGCGAGGCAGAGATAGAGTAGCAATAGAATGCAATGACGGGGTGGAAGCAGGAGTATCATGATAGAACCTACCAATAATGCAATATTTAACAAATTTTACCATAAACAAAAATTCCCCCCACACAAAGCGCCACTGGGTGAGAAAGAACAACAGCTTACCAGAGCAGTTGTTCTGGCAGACTGCTGTCTGGACGCTTGCCACGCCCAGTTCCAGTAAGCCAGAGTCTTGGGTGAGCTTCTCACGGAGCCGCGTGACCACCTGCGGGCCCGGCAGCACCTCCCCGTCGCGCCGTGTTACAAAGAACACCAGTACTGCACGCCCTGTGCGGTCCTCTGGCCGCAGGGCGCGCACCTTGATGTTGGCATTGTCCTGCAGCAGGAGGGACAGCTTCAGCTCCAGGGAGTCCAGCTGGCCCTGGGAGAGCCGTGCCGCCTCAACGTTCAACGTCAACTCCACTAGCTGTAGCAGTTGTGGGTCTACAAACAGCATATCATCTCATAGACTAAAGATGAAATAGATTGTCTTCGTGCACATGTCTCCCAACACTGGCTCACACATCACCAGTACAACTGTCAAAAATACATGGTCAAGAGTGAGGAATGTGTTTGTTTAGATTTGACTTTTCTAAATAACACACTTTTCTACACAAATAAAATACTTTCAATAACTAAAATATAAATTAGTTGCATTAGGATATGCCAAATATCTCAAAACACATACTTACATCAACAGTGTTTTAACATCATCAGATCCTATCCACGTAGTTTCTGCTATTGACCGAAAAACAGTTGAATGTTGGAAAATAAATGTGGCAACTATGCAGCTCAGATAAACACTCTATGCATCGTCCCAGGCCTGCTTCAATTCGTCAATACAATAAAAACTGAGTGAGGTAGTATGGTGGTAAACCTTCACGCTCGTATTCAAGAGGACCCTGAGTTTTAATTTCAATCCAGCCATCCTGAGTTTGGTTTTCCGCAATTACTCCAGGCAAATGATGAGAGGGTTCCTAACTACACGCCGTGGTCCATTCCTTCCTTACTCTCATTCTTGCTTTTCTGAGTAACTTTATCTCTATTGAATGACCTTGCTGTCAATGAGATGTTAAGCACTATAAGCTGTACATGATTATTTAAGCACTTCTGAAACCAACCTTTGAAAAATGTCACTGCCCCTACTCATGTATAATTTAACAGGCACAATGACTGGCATGCACCCAGTAAAGTTGGTAACAATGGAGGGAAAGTAGTTCCATGTGATAATGTTAGATGGAAAGGGTTAGGGAAACATTTGTGAATACTGAAATTATTTGTTTTGCTTTTGGTTTTTCTAATGCATACATGTGTAAGGTCATCATGTATGCGGAAATTAGTAAACTATATCATTTTATAACAGTTTAAAAGTTTTATTTCACTGACACATGACTAATTTGATCAAGCCCACAGAAATGTTATATTATTTAACATAAGCACAATGTGCCTTCACCTAGATCTTAAGCAGAGCTTTCAAAAGTGCTCACTTTATGGTGAACAGTCTATACCTACCTACCTAAATATATGAAGAAACTTACTCAAAATTAGGAATAAAATTTTACTAATTTATTTTTAACCTGAATAAAATTTTAAAAAATTAAGATTATGGGACTACTGCTTTTATTTTTGTACAGTAAAGCACCTGTTCTACACCCAAACATTTCCCTGTATTTTACACCTGTAGTTACTGGCCCCCTGACTGCATTTCACAATATTTTTTCACTGATACTTTGGTGGTTTAAAAAGGGGTTTTCATTGTAGTTAAAAAAGCATACATACACACATTTGTGTGCAATATATTTAATACTAAGCATTTATCATAGGACTGTCTTGTTTCTTTGTAACTATCTGTGTTAAGCTGTTTACTGTCAGATACTCAGTACTTATACAAAGTATTTACACAATTACATGAATAAAAAACTGTTTGTATTTACACGTGGATTAAAAGATTTCCAGAAAGCAGTGTCATCAGAACCAGTTGCTCAAACAAGAACACTTAAGGAATTGCCTATTGCTGTATTAAGGAAGTATCCTGGAATTTTCCTGGAACAATTTCAGAAAACTGCAATACCACAGAGAGATATTTTTATATATATAAACTTTATTTTTTATTTGGTACAGAGTTGAATTTTTCACTCACTGAATTTTCCTTTGGACATTATCTTACTGTACAGTTTTTTAGAAAAACTAAATAATTTTTAGATTAGACCACAAACAAAATGTTGTATTTGCATCTATGATTCACTAGTGTCATTTGATATATATGTTTTCTGCTATATCCAGTCAAATAGTTTTCATTTACAGTATACTTTTGAAACTACAACCTTTCACAATTCCCAGGAAAAGGGTCACAACTTCAAAGGGATTATTATTAGAATTTGGGTAAATTCTGACCCACACCCAACCTCTATATGTAAAAATTGCATTACAATTTTACTTAGGCCAATTTTCTCAGCTTTAGTTGCAAAATTATACATTACATTCATTACATACAGTCAAAAAGTTCCCATAAATTGACTTATAAGACCTATGCACTTGTAAGATCAAATTTGATTAATTTTGATCGACTTTGACTCCAAAAACTTAAAAATTATATCTGCATTCAATTGTTTCTAGGAAAAAAAAAAAAAAACATGTTATTTTAATGAAATAATAATTAATTTTCATTAAAAAAAACATGTTATTTTAATGAAATAATAATTAATTTTCATATTTTGACTAGAGATGGGTCGATACCACATTTTGCCAATACCAATAATGCTGATTTTCAGCTGCCGATGCTGATTTCAGCGATACCGATACCAGATTTGATGAGCACAGTGAAAATTCCCAATTTCCAATATTTGGAAATACTTTTATTACTTAAATTTAAGTCCTCAGTTTTGTGAACACTTTAAGCACTTTGTATTAGGTGTCTACAGCATAGAAATTAAATACAACACTAATTTTAATAATATATGATGATAGACAATTTAACTGGGCAAATAAGTGATGTAACAGTCAAGCAAAAACTGTTACCAGACAATGCAGCATTCATTACAAATTCAGTTCATTAAACAGACAACCTTCACAACTTCAGGCAATCTGATTCGGATTTGGATTTTAGAGCTGAGAAATATCATACATAACCTCAAAATGCATGCTTTATTAAACCAACAGCGTAAAGGTGTAATTCAAAAGAACTTATTGAAATCAATTTAATATTAAATGTTTACTTGAAATTGAGAAAAATTTTATTTTTATTTTAGAATTTTTGGCAAATGTACAGACAGGAAATATAGTAGAACGTAAATAACAGGAACAAATCTTCGAAAAACCATTGTTTCAAACATATTTTGGGTTTCGGACAGAATATCTGATTGATGGATGCGGTAAACTAATTCTTTACGAGATGTAGCATGTTGCTTTATTTAAAATTGCATTAAATAAATTAGTGATACTAATTGGTGAATAATAATTGGCAAATAATGTTCAGATGCCGCTAATGCCGATGGTCATGGTATCATCCGGTTAATCAGTACCGGCATCTGCCCATCCCTAATTTTGACATATTATAAGAGAAATTATACCTTTACAGACACTTGTGGCCAAAACAAAACCTAAACACAGCATGCGAGCAACTTTTAGCGAGTGCATACTCCATTTTCAGTGGCTTCTTGCAGGAAAATCCAAGGATTTATTATTTAAATGTCAACATATTATCACTTGTACTTTGCTGGCTTCAAAAATGTCATTAATGTGGTTACAATTAGCATGAGTCCCTTAACGATCGCACTGAATAGTCATGTGTAACGGAAACCGAGAGACCTTGCCATGGAAACAGGCGAGAGGAAGAGGCTGGCTTGTTCCCTCTGGTGGCAGAGCTGCGTGTGCACCCTCCTGATTGATACTGCTGTTGCCTGGCACCTCGCCTAGCAACCTTGACCACAGCAGAGAATGGCTGCTTGCCTTGTTTATTTTTTAATTCACTTTCATTAAGTATAGTTGATCGTAGGTGTCTTTTCAGTGAGTCTTCCTGAATGAAATGTAATATTATCTACAAGTGTCAACTGCTTCGTAAAATAAGTTGGTCCACCATTTTTCATAACCATTTTAAGGTGCTGCAACTGCATTAGAACATCCACTATTTTTCACCCTTATATAGTTTGTGTATAAAGCCTGCAAAGGACTGCATAATGGACCTGTGATAATAAATTAAAATTTAAATAAAAATCACAGCTCCATACGCCCCTTGCTCGCCACAGCCTCGGAGCAGCATACAGGACATGGACCGGCCATTTTCGGGGCAGTTCACTGGGATCAGCTCCCCAGTCTGAACTCTGCAACTCTAGTACTGTTATTTTCTTTATGTACGTCTGTTACCATTACTAGGCAGTTCACTGGGGTAGCTCCACAGCCTCAACTATATGACACTTGTCCAGTTGTCTTCCTTGAGAAGACCACGACAACACTATCCTACATCTCATCTCAAAACTTTTCACATGTAGGGACATCTCATGTTCTTGGTTTAGTCCTAATTGTATTTTGTAACTACAAAAAGAAAATTTGTAATTTACATTTTTTATAGTTCTTTAGTAACTTGTACTGCAGGGGAGAAATATCTCCAGTTAAAAATACTATCACTAATAAAAAAAAACTTAAAATTGCTTACGTGGCAAAAACAAACCACACCTCATTTTCTTATAAGTAGTAGCATTTGGAACAAAGAAAAGTAACATTTTGGAACTATGGTCTTTTGATCACAATTAAAAATAATGAAATGAAGAGTTTTAAAAGTGTCTTTAATTAAAATGTTTCTATGACTTACCTGGCTTGATGAAGATGGACACCACATCATCGTCACTCAGTCCTTGGTCATCCATCACGTGCAGACGGAACAACGTAACGACCCGGGACCACATCTGTCAACTGAGAAACCACACTTTCAGAGAACAAAGTAGCAGAATCTATTTGTATAAGAGCAGAATGATAACTAATACGAGGGATGGGATGCAACGATAATTCACTGAACTGACCCAGCCCACAAGAAAATGTCTTAATAATTCTTGAACAGACAGACCACAAAAGTATACTCCTTCGCAAAGAAAAATTGATCTTGAAGGAAGAATTTTCCATCAAAATATTTGCTGATGTTAAAAATGGACACAAGAAACAAAAAAACACAGTTACGCTCCTAACTTCAGTACTCCATTGCATCACAGAGAGGAAAACATTTTTGGATTATATTATTTTGGATTATAACATTATAAGGATCATAAAAAATTCTTACATTGTATGTATGCATTTATATATTTTTTAACTTCATTACAATTAATAAAGAATTTGGCACCTATACGCCAATAGGATGTCACGTGTCAACGTGTTATTTGATGGTTGTGTATATATATATACATTTTTTTTTGTAATCAGTTTCTGTTCTTTTTTTTGACTATACATATTTATTTTCTCGCCCATAGGATACTTGTACGTCTTATTTAAGTATTTTTTGTGCTCAGTCTTTGTCCAGAAATCTCCATCTAGTCAAGAAACTATTGCTAGACAGTTGTAACAAAGGATAGGAAGGTGAGAGGTGTAAGATTAATATTCAGTAAATGCCATAAGTACTGGTATAATTGTCAAAAAATTAGTTACTTTTCTTACTATGTGACAAGTGTTACTAGATGAACAAATATATACAAATTATGTACCAGACAAATGACAATATTAGAGAAGAACACACAGCATGAAACAAGAAATCTCAGAAGTGTTCAGTGACCAAGGAGGAACTACAGTCATGTTGACTCATCATTGATGAAACTCACCATGAGAATGGGAGATGTGTGTGAGCCGCCCAGCACCATGCCCATGGCAAGACTCGCTCCCTCCCGTGTCCACTCCCACTTGACAATGCCCAGGTCGTCGCTGGAGCGTGACCCATTTAGCACCACCACGCTCGCTGGCAGTGTCAGCGTCTGGTCTCCCCCAGCATCTGCCTTCGGTTGTGCATTCTTGTCTGAATACAGAACCATAGCACCCAACCTTCATACATTTTAGTACAGCCTGTTTTTAAATGTAGAAGCTGTATTTTCTTATTTGAATGTTAAATCAAATGGTTAGGTATCCAGACAGACAAAAAAAAATGCCACCATTATGATATACGGTATAGCAGATGAAGAAATAAAAAATTATTACAAGTTATTACAGTACCTTTTAATTTTAAGTGAAAAAGACTTTGGAAACATTTTTTTTCAAAACACAGAATTTAAAATTTTTATGGCCCAAAAATGGTGTATTTCTATATACTTGCAGTATTACTTATATGAGAACACAGGACCAAGTTTCAAGTAAAACTATGGCACCGCCACATATGTGATAGCAAAACTTATTATGTAGATTCAAAAGCATTGAGATAGGGAGTGGGGACAAATGGCGTGGTGAAAAGCAACTGGGTACAGCACTACATAATATGTGTGTATTATACACTCATTTGCAAGAAAAATTGATCACCGTGTACAAATTGCGCGAGTACAATGAAGGTTACCACACACTATCATTAGAGTCAGACATGTGTCCCACTTGTTTTTAATGCTGTTTGCTCGTACGGATTTGCCGCTAGGTGGCATATACGTCCCTCCACCGTTCATAGCTGCAAGACACAGAATAATGCCTTGGTAGTAATATGAGCCATTGACACAAGTTCAATGGAACATTAGAACCAGCACTCTCTTGCCAAGGGAGGCCAGCGCCCAGGAAACAGATGAAGGGGCAATGCAGCCGCAGCCAGCCGCCCAGCTACCTCACGCTGTGCCATCTGTCGAGGCAACCAACGGGCCGGAGTCATCACACTTCACCACTGCTCCGAACCCAGCACGACCAAACACGGGAGGGCACAACCTCAATGACCCATCCCTGAAGCTGAGATGAGGACCACTGCACATTGGACAAAGCTCAGAGACGAGTCCAGCCACCCCTTGTCTGTGAAGCACAGGAATAACAAGGCCCGTACAAGGAGATTCCGTGGCGGCAACCTAGCTGTTCTTGCTGACCAAACTCACCTTATGCACGTCAATGGAAGCGGGGACACCCACAGTGAGTACCTGAGCGTCAAGCTACCATGCCGCCAACTCTGAAAGATGCATTAATTGGCTGTACATGTCAGTACAAGTAAATATCATCGAGTTGCACAATCCTAACTCATTTCTCAATTTTCCTATCAAGACGAATTGGGGGCATATGTGCCTGTTCATAGCTTGGCTAAAGTCCTCGATTGCACAACTCCCCTAAAAAGCAGCTTGTAAATAGCAAGAATGTTGTATATAGCTACATGCAACCTGTAACACAGAGATGTCCAGTACTGACTTGTCTGCTGTCAAGGTGACTTTTGGCAGACGCTAGGCTAGGCACGTCCTGGTATTTGGCTTAGTCATGACAGGGGACAGGAGCCCGTCTGTCATAGACTACTGGACGAGTGGCTTTTCGACACGGGATTAAGTCAGGCAGTGCGAGTCCTATCTTTCATTTGGTTTGTATTACTCGGGGCAGCAGTCCTGGTTGACGTTTGGCCTGTGGTTGCAGGAGCGTGTTATGAGTTTCAGATAGCGGTATACTCTGAGTTGTTCCGGAGTTGGTCAAGTGGGTTTGTATTGGTGCATGAGGTACAGTGGCCTGTGTGGTTTGTGTAGTTCTAAATGTTCCACAGAACCAGAGGTTGGTGATACCCAGTGAGTTGGTTTGGCAACTGATGAAAGCTAGTAAGACCGGGTGTATTTTTCCGGAACTCTTGGTGGCTGGAACGTAACAGGCTCGTAGGTAGGTGCTGTGGAGATGCAGCGTCTACAGAGTTCAGCTGTTCACTCTGGGCCTGTCATTTGAGCATAACTGAAGGGGGGTTAAGCACCAGTAGAGGTGTATAGAGACCGCCTTTTCTTTCTCACCCTCTTACGAACACCACTACAACGGGTAAAGGGCATGAGGAAGGATAACTATAAGGCCTCGCCAAGGTTTGGCAGGTGATGTGTATCCAGTATAGCACGTGTAACTGGTTGGCATCCAGTGTCGTATCTCACTCTAAAACCCCTAGACCGGAATGCGGTGGTTCTTCGAGCTGTTAACACTGGCTGCAGAAACAACACAGGTGTTGTCCCACAAGGGTTTGTCTTTATAGTCTCGGACAGCTACTCCTCTCGGAACCTCTTCTGTGCGATGAGAAGGACAACCGCCAAGTATGTATCGTTAATTCAATTTAATTCCAATACCAGTATCAATAGCTCAACTAAGTGTATGCCCTTTTATTTGCTCCATGGGGTAGAAGCAGTCCTCCCAGCTCAAGTTGTCGCCAGTCAATATTCCGAACAGGGCCATGACTCGTGTCAAAAATTCCTTGAACCCGTGAAGCGGCTAAACTTAAGTTGCTCCAGGCCCAGAACCTTCAAAAATGCAATTTGACCATACCCATAGGAAAAACATGTTATGTGTCAATGATTATGTATGGGTCCGCAACCGAGTTAGGCAGAAGGCTCTTACATATCGCTAGTATACTGTTGTCATGTTGAGTCTAAATATTGTGTTTTACGTATAGTTTTTATTCCTGTTTAAAAATATGTTACAGTACATTGTAACCTCTCTGCACCCCGTGCTAAGCGGTGAGTGTCGTGTATGTCGCTACCAGGGAACCCTGGTATGCTGCAACTGGGCAGTGCTGACAGAGCTTCAACTCAGCACGTGCAAAATGCCACAAGCAGCAACCACAGCGTGGGTTCCACAATGCATTCCTGTCTCTTGGCACACCGCCAAGCTACTGTTCCATGATCGCCAGCCAGTAGAGGGGATACCGGGCTACCAATTGCACTACTCGACTTCTGCCGCCCACGCAGCGGCGCTGAGATGCTCTCCACGCCACCCGCCGAGATTAGCAGTACTGCGCGGAAACGGAGCTGTTCTGCGCATGCATCAGATGTTGCTATAGTAACGGCCGTCCAGGGCTGGTCCACAGACAGGTGGTGGGGCGAATTCCCCACCCACGCCGTCCTCGCGGCCTTGGCTGTGTTTTCTATTGTTTTGTCAGCTGGACACTCCACGCCAGCAACCTACAGGACTCATGCCGGGCTCTACTACGTGACGTCAGAGCCCGATGTCATCTACAAACACAGCACTACATTGCTGTACAAAATATAACTTCAGTTCCCTTCCCTGCCCGAAGCTATCAATCAGTATCTCCACGTCACATGTGCTGATCGCAAGCAATGCAAAGATTCTTTATAATTACTTGCACGTAATCAAAATGGGAGTCCTCCGAGATTACCATAACGACATAAGCACCCACTTCGGGAATAAGCGTGGGATACAAATAATCTGCGATGTTGGGAGTTGGTGCTGCAATTTTCTAACCAACAAGCATTTGCACGCCCTACTTCAAAATGACATAAGCCTGAATCAGAAAATCCAGGAACTTACAACTAACATCCATAACACAAATAAGGCTTTAAATGTAACATTCAGTGTCGTATATGACATCACTCATAAAGTGGAAAGTAAAGTTTACTCTTTTTCAAAGGTCATCAACAGAACAACTGGTGTTTTCCGTTCACACAAACTGCCATGAACAATATTTGCACACTTGAAACGCAATTCAATTTGCTGGTAACGTCTCTTGCAACTCATTAATAATTTGATCACTGAGCACTCCAGCGAAACGTTCATGCAATTATGTCAATTACATCAGCTGCCTCTTGGTGCTGTTAATAAATCCCGGCTCACAGATGATTTGACTGCTTTAAATGAATAACTTTGGCACCTTAATTTGACACTCAGTGTTGGAATCAAAGATCTTTTTAAATACTATTCACTTGAGATTGCTGAATGCTCCTTCCCAGAACAGCAATTAGTTATTAAGTTACAAGTGCCAGTCGTCAGTGTAAATGACAGATGGAAAATCTACCATATCAAATCAGTCCCATATAAATTTCACAACCATGCAACCACGCTCCCCCACCATAGCGATTGACCTCACGACAGACACCGTCAAGGCAATCTAACCCTCCCCCCTCCTCTCCCAGGCTGTTGTATTCATCCTGCCTGAATCCCTCACTTGTGAAAATGTAAAATGTGTCAAATCCGCCATTTTGTTATCTGACGTTACCCCTTTGTTTGCCTCATGCAAATATCACTGCACTGTCGACAATCCCTTTTCTGTTGTTAATATCTTTCCCCATCAGTACATATTGACCAACCCCCCTCCAGGCACTATGGTTCTATGTGTAAACAAGTCTCTCGACACCCTCATCCCCAGCCACCCCTTAGGTCCCTGTGGTTGCAAGGTCGCCATACCCTCTGCTGTACTAATTTCCACCACACATCTATGTGACGTACGCGCCCCCATCATCCCCCTTCATCAAACAGTCATCACCGTACATTGGCTCTCTGAGCAATCATTTCACTTACCTATACTGTCTCTCCCAGAGGGAATCTATTTTTATAACATATCAGCGGCACTAAACATTGATTGCCATATAAATCACACTGAGTTCCCCATTATTCAAGATATTGCTCCAGGCACTACAAATGGTAAGTTTATGTTCCCGAAGTTGTTTTCGACACTGGAACCAGCCCATCTTGACTATTTCACCATAGGCGTTTTGCTTATTTGTGCTGTCACAACCTTATATGTTAAGCTGTTCAAGATTTCTGTGTTGCTTTCACACACTTCAGTAAAACACTCTTGCACGAGTTGCATTCATAAGGTAAACAAAAGTATGACGTAGTACAGTTCAAGGTATCCTCGCACATCTAGCATGTAAGTAACCTATAAGAGTACTACTCCAACCTTTTTATTTCCCTACCTTTATCTGCTGATCATTGATGTGTTACTTTGTTATTGTATGTGTCATTGTGAATAAAAGAGTTTATCAAACAAACCTCTAGTAAGTAAGAAAATTGTAACTATATTATATTGTGTAACTTTTGTATGCTATTAAAAGAATTAATTTATATACTATTTCTTATCAAGGGTATTGTGTTTGTAGTCTTACAAGTCATTGTTTTTTGTAACATCTAAATTAAGGCATTTATATTTTTATCCTAGTGCCACAGAGCAAATGCAAGTACAAATATTATCGAGGTAGCGTGCACTTAAATATCAGTATCAAACTAACAGAAAGTGAAAGATGCTTCAACTGCTAAGTGACAGTGGTAAAACTTTCTTCCAAAGATCAGTGTTAAAATAATTTCACTCCATCAGCTCTCCATGTGCACAAACTGACATTTTCGCAAACTTACGCGAGTGCTCCACATGAATGAACTTTCAGTACACAGTGTAACCAACCACAATAAATGAACTTTCTTCATGTTACCACCTCAGGCGATTATCTACATGTATACTCTCTTTATTTCAATGTATTACGTTATTTCATGTTATAATAAGGATTTCACATATTCTCATCAGGAATGTATCAAACAGACATGAATTCAATTAATGGCCACCATGTGGTGTTTTGTATATCTACAACTTTAATCATTCTCTTTAATATGTTCATTTAATGTCTACTATGAGGTATTAAAAATACTTATCAGTGTATTAGCGGTGGTGTAATAGACTATTAGAAAATGTAAGTAAAGTAACAACTACACAATAGCATGCTTCGTGATGCTTTTATCAGCCACTTCACGGGCTTTTGCTGACAGTTGAGTGTGCACTTATCCGGCGCTGCCAACTGCCAACACGGAATTTACATTTCGCTCGCACGTACATTACCAACTGTTCTTACGTTTGTGTTCCTTTTATAGATACTTTATTCATACAGTAATTATTGACTGCAAAGTTGGCACATATTATTAAATTAGTAACTTATATATATTTCTGCCTGCAGGCATGTGCCTTTCAAGTAACATAAATTTTACACATATTCTTGTTGGCACATTGTCAAGCGTTCACTAAATTGTGCACATTCCAAACTCTCTTCTTCTCGTGTCCACCGCCTAGCCTTTTGGGGGTCTCTTTATCAATTATTAAATGTGGCTTTGGACAATTCCTTTCCCCTAACTTCACGTATCGCTTACAACATGTTCAGATTTTTGCATTTTAAGTCTTATGGCTAGTCCATTACCTTCATATCACTTATAAATTATTACTCTTATTGCTTACCCTACCTTGCTATTTGCCCAAATAATGTAACTTATCTAAAGAAATTTTTTTTTATAACAGAGTTCTATCTCTTTTGTGCGACTGTGACTCGTACTTGGAGTTACATCCTCGACACTGCATTAAAGTCCTCCGTGTATGCCACCTTGCGCCTACGTTCTTCAACGCCTTGACCTCCTCGACCCCATCACGTACAAGGCAAGGCCCCCAATATACTTGTTCCTCTCACTCACACCCATCACTGGTTACATCAACTTCCACTGTTCCTTCCACAGCCGGGACGGCTGTTATTTCGAAGGGGGCAATAGTGTAGCTGCAACCTGGCGCCGCCTACACACCGTCTAAGGTAGCACGGGATATATGTAACTGGTGGCCGGGCCCAATTGTTTTCCAAACATGCTCCAGACTGCCTGGCTATTTAAGCTTCCTCTCATGGCGGCACTCCCCCCCCCCCCCCCCCCCCCAACACCAGATAACACCGAGACACGATGCAGTGTGTGTGAGTTGAGGCTGAAGCAGAAGGCAACGGGAACCCATTGCCCAGAGGAGCTTTGGAGCCTATCAGCACAGATCTATGGGTGAGCATAATCACGTAGTGGTAGGCCGTAACGATAATTGACGAGTCACTGTCCAATCCCATTAAAGTAATTATTCTGGCAAGGGTAGGGTTTAGCTGGGTGTCATATAAATTGAGTATTGAAATTGTCTCTTTTCGTAAGGTAATTGCTGTTGGATATTGATTGTACGTGTATTTGTATTGAGCTGTTCCAAAGTAGAGTTTTTGTAATAAATATTTTGTGTGTTTGTAATTATCCTTCTTATTAGCTACCATCTAGAGTTTACCCCCCTTACCTCCTATTGCTCTATAAGAGTACCTGATATTGGTTAAGTAGTAAGAATTGGAATTGAGACATAATTAGAGACAGGAGGAAGGATAAGTATTACAACCTGCAAGACAGTGTAAAACTAGATGTACCGACGGGCTTATTTCCTGAACCAGTCTGAGTCAGCTCAGAAGTGCACCCATGGCTTGCTGCCTATCTCAGCCGGCCAGACCAGCATGCTACTGAAGTCATAGTTTTCTTGATTCCATCTGTACTTACACCAGTTACCCGACCTACAAGATAACCCTTCACACCCACACCTGTTGCCAACCCGTCCAACAATCACGTTCGTCGCCCAGGTATACCCTTGAAGGCAGGAAATCTTCTGTGGAAGATCACACTGTCAGAACCAGACTTTCTGTCCTGCTGCAAATCTACCAGGCCAGTCCTCTACAACAAGTGTGTAAAATTGATGTTCAGAAGCTTAACTCTTGTTTTAGTAGACGTAGAAATCCTTCCATGATGTGTAACAGGTATTCTTATTTTATTCTATTTATTTGTTCTTAGACTTTTACAGATGATTGCTTTAGTTAGATTTTATTCTCATTGAAATCAGTATCCTGTATAAGATTCCTAAGTATTACCTCTTCAAGGTCAAGCAAGTGATTGAGTGATCATAGTTATAATTAGAGGCACGATTTTGTGGTAAATCGTGATGAAACGAAATAACACCTAAATACTAGTTAAAATGTGAATTAACAGGAAATATGGACAAATGTGGGAAATTAGTTGGTTTTCTTTTTAGCTGAGGATGATAGGGTGTCAATGTTGGAGTAAGACAGGCTCAACTGCTGCTGTTTTGAGGCGGTAGTTGTGTCGTTCTTATTCCAAGAACTAAACTGACAAGCTGTCACTTATCGAGGAAAGGAGGTGTGGAAAAAGATGCCCTTTTGGGAGATAATAATCTATGGGAAGAGGATAACATGAGGGGGGGGGGGGGGTGAGGGTGTGCTATATATATTCCCAATCCACTGCTGTGACAGGCACTTCAAGAGATAATAATCTAAGGCCTGTGTAGTGCAGGTCGCTGAATTACCAGCTTTGCAGGGGCACAGCTGCTCCAAACTGTCATTTCAGTATTTAAAATCTTTTAAAAGCAATATTAAATATTGGCACTTGGAAACTGACAGTGGTTTTATTTTACTTTCAGTAAAATAAGGGTGTGCTAAATTTAAAAACTATACATATTAATAATTTTTATTTTTCTGTATATAAACAAAGTTGAATTATGTTCAGAAATGTGTAACACAACCTTGTAGATGTAATATTTTCTATGCGATAAGTTTAAAACATACATTGTTTAAGTTGACCTGATCTAAGATTAAAAATATATAATACTAAAGTATTCTTTGAGTGCTGTTTTATTCTCCAATTTTGAAGAATTTATGTGAAAGTAATTTACATATTATTTCATATGTTTACTTAAAGCATAAAATAGTACATAGTATGACACTGACTTTAACACAGATGTCCATCAGCTTGCCAAGTGCTAGTAGAAGTCTTTCAGTTCTTTGTTTTAAATGTTCTTGGCTGCATACATTATATTTTAATACTAAATCATGAAAGTATTCAAATATTCTTTTATAACATAAATTCTCTTCTAATGTGGGTATCAGTATTGAATATCGCCAGTAATTGGCTCACAAGAATTGGTATCTGTAGAATCGGCAAAAAGTGGTATCGGCCGAGTCCTAATTTAAATCCAGAAGTATATGATGCATGTAATTTGTGCCGGGAAAAAAAAAAAAAAAAAAAAAAAAAAAAAAAAAAAAAAAAAAAAAAAAAAAAAAAAAAAAAAAAAAATACAGAAATCTTGATTTTTATAACACCTAAATCTTAGTTTTTAAAACACCAGAATTTGGTTCAAAATAAATCCATAAAATCTTGTCTCTAGTTACAATGTCTTTTCTGGAGTTTTTGAATGGCTCGTATAACAGTCCTGTGGTGGATTTACCCCCCCCCCCCCCCCACCCAGATACGTAAAATTTTATTGTAAGTTATTTGAAGTCTAGTAGTACATTGTATTTTACCTTATTATTTAAGTGCAGAAGTTATTATTGCAGCTTCAGTAGTTATTGTTACAGTCCCCAAGATCCCAAGCGTTCAGCTACATTACATTTGGTTAGAGCTGCCGGCTTGTTGTTTTCATACTAGAAATTATTAGAATTTTTCAAAATAATTTTTTATGGATTTGGAAATTTTTTTGATTAAATTCATTTTTTTCTAGCCACTGCTAGTCAGCGGTAGTTGGGATTACTGACATGCGATGTAATAAAAAAATTTGCTAGACTGTTGTCTATTTGATAATTAGTTAAATTTTTATTTATTTTGTTAAAATGACTTCACATCTATAGCCGCTTAGTGAAATCAGAGTATGGGTACCGTAGTTTTGGTATCCATACTCATTTAGATTAGTCGCCATAGTGAAGCCCAATAGTTTATTGGAATCAAGTAGAAATGTAGACATAGTAATTAAGCAGTAGTCACTTATTTGTAATAATTTATTAGTAGGTTGAATAGGTTCTTAGATGACATTTATTGGGTTCTCTGCAATTAGCGCCAAGCAATGAACATAGTTTAGGTGTAGGTGTACTATAAGTTCTTGATTGTGAATTATGGTACAGGCACTAAATTTTGTACTGTTGAAAGACGTTAGTTTTAACTTAACAATAAAATGTGCCATAACTATAGGTGTAGAATGAGAAATAGCTACAAGATGGCACCAGGCTGTTGACGAAGTCGCTGAGTTTTCATTTTCTTTTTTTTCGGGTTTGTTATTTCAATGCCGATAGTAAATGTGAAGTAAATAAAAGACGTCATTAAGTAATTTAATAGAAAGCTCTGGGAAATAATTTTTTTTAGAGGAATAAGAACTTAAACATTTTGGCCAAAGTTGTTACAATACCCAGTCGATACAGACAAGTCGGCATAGCAGTTTGATGAGCCCACCAGCCAACTGTAGCTGCAGAACAGAGACGTTAAGCAGCTGTGACACAGACGTCAATAGAAGCAGATACTTGGCAGTTGCAATAAACAGATGTTCAGGTGAATGTAATTTCTCCTGAGTAAATGAATAATAATGAGCCAATACTCACTCTGGGTTACCGTGATGGTGACAGTATTTGCAGCCTTGTTGCCAGTGTCATCTGTAACTGTCAGCTGGAACTTGTACTCGCCCTTCGTTAGCTCAGTGACGTTGGTGATGGAGCTGTTGGCAGGATTGAACACCACCTTGCTTGGCCCACTGCCAACATCAAAACAACAGCATGTTTAACCTCCATTCTTCAGGGAACTATTTTTGTTAGTTTAAACCGTAAGAGTTTTTTTTTTTTTTCAAATATTAAAATGAAACATAGTGTAGTAGTTAATATTACTAGAATACCTTGAGAACTGTATGCACTGGGGAATTGGCCAACAGTGCCCACAATCACCACATGGTCTCAAAGTGAATTTAGTATCAGAATAAAATTCCCATGACTTTTCTTAGTTTTCAAACAAAAATAGAGAAATTGCCAGATGAATAAAATGAAACACAAATACTTATTGTTTCTGAACATTTTATACAGTCCAAATTGTATACATAACGCTTTAGTTGGAAGGGTATTTCTATTGCAACACTTGCTTGTATTTCTACCAAAAAACAAGTTATTTTTAGCATCCACATGATGCACAACACATGTGGGAACAATATTTCCTTTCCGAGCTGGTCATTGGCTCGCTTCTGGTAACTCAGTGTCAGCAGATTGCAGACTTAGAGTCTGGATTGGTAATTATATGATTCTCCTCTCAATTCGTAGAGTTCATCATGTAGAAATGCAGCAAGATGCCTTGTCATTGGTTCTACTCACTGGATTTTCTTGGCGGCGTTGGTTCTGGTGAGTTGGATCCTAAGTCATCGATGGATTGGGGTAGGTTCTGGCTAGGGTTCAGGATTGGCATATGTTGAGTGGGTGACTAATTGCACTTACTACTGGTCGAGTAATTCCTCATGCAGCAGACTCTGGACATTGGTGGTACAGTAAACAGTTGGAGTTCCCCCAAATAAAATAGGCAAAAGTGGCCAACTTTTTAGTAGCAAGGTGAGGTCCAACCCAAGGATGACTTGTGCAGGGGACATTTACCACTGGACCAACAAGTCCTTGGCGGCAGAACCGGCAATGGTACCATTGCTTAACATTGGGGTAGCTGGGCTATATCTCTAAGATCACTGTACTGGTAATAACTGCCCCCAGTCAGGTCAGCAAGTGTCAGTTGGTGTACTGCCTTGGCCTTGCAGGGCTCTGCAGCAGCAACTCCCACGTCAGGTAAAAGGCATCAAAAACATCAGAGGATAGTGGCACCTATTAGATATCTCGAATACTACTTTAGCGTAAAGTGTGTACAGAGGAGAGATAATTACCAGTATTCCAGGCAAGCTCCATGGCCTTGAGCTGATGAAAGCTGGGCACACTGGGTAAGCTGGGCTAAGGTTGAAAAGGTAACAGTAGGTACAAAGTCTTGACACGTGCCCAACGTTAGTGAAGCAGTTATGCCTCATTTTGGGAGAAATAGAAAACCCTTTGACTGCTGGTATCAAAGTATTCATTTTGTATGTAGAGTGACGTCAATTCAGTTGACACGTGATGCCGATGTACAAACAACACAAAAATCAGTTAGGTTCTGGTTTAAGTAATAAAGTGTTGGTCATGGTCAATCTTAAGGTTTTATTCTGTTGGTCATGGTCAATCTTAAGGTTTTATTCTGTTGGTCATGGTCAATCTTAAGGTTTTATTCTGTGATGCCAAAATCACGAGAAACATGAAGGGAGTTTAATGCTTCACTGGCGCTCTGCCAATATACAGGACAGGCAGGTCTGGTGGCCTGTCGGAGGATCACAAAGTCAAGAGACACTGTCATAGCCCTGCAAATGGGCTGGCCCTTATTCACAGTTTTACTTGGTGGCCTGATAATCTGCTGGAGATGATGCCTCGGCTGTAATGTGAGCTGGTGGCCACCCTGGACATCCCCAGGACATGGAGTGTTCTTGCTCTGCACTGAGCTGGAAGTAGATCTTCTCCTCGTCTCAACGCCTTAACCAGTGGGTGAGGTGTGCCGCTGGTCTTAATTAAAGGTGGAAAAAGGAGTGACTGTAATTCTGAGGGTGAGGCCACTCAAAAGTGCGGGTGGTGTGAACTCTGCCCCGTTTGCTGCCAAGTGCAGTACGGGAATTGGTTTGCAATTTGGGTTACTTTCGGAGGCGTAAGCTGACTTTCTCAACTTTATCTGCACACCTCCCTTCCGGGTGTATAGCACAGGTGATAGGAGCAAATACAGCCTCGCAAAATCCAAGTCGCGACTCGATTTCCTAGCGTGTACTTCTAAGTGATCGCAGTCATACAGGCGAGAATTATACCTTGTGCTCCTTTAGTCCAGCCTCATACAGAACGGTAGGTTGGTTCAAGCTGCACAACACATTACTTATGTGTGCTATCCACAGGGGATCAGTTAGTACCGAACTCTGCCCAGTGGCAAAGCTCGAGTGGCAGTCTAATGTGTGTGTTTGTGGCTTTAAAGAGCACGTGCTCTGCCGTCTTCACCCTCGGAAGCTGAGTTTACGTAGGAAATGACACAGTGACACTCACTCAGGAAATTAGCACACAAAAAGTAAGTTTGAAATCTCGTGTTATATTCAGCAGTATATAACACGGTGGCCCTGTACTACCTCCTATACTAACACAAAATGACACGGAAGTTCTGAACTATGTAAAATCAGGTGAAGGCGACCTGGGTCTAAAACTGACATGGGAATAAGGCGAAAATTCCTGTTAGGTAGTTACTTACACTTCTCTAACTATCTGCATGGTATTCCCAAGGAATCAGAGGGGACTACCAGAAGGTTAGTGTTAACAATTGCCATCACCGTCTAATGGGCAGGGTAGTCCTGAAGGGACAGTCACGACCGTTACCAATCGGGTTTCACCATGGGGTGGTAAGAGCAATCAACGCCTTCAGGAGCTGTTGATGATCCAGCATTCCAGAAGCAGGAGGATCTGCCATGGGTGCAGAAGCAGCTTCTGGAGGGGTTGTCTTCAACCAGTAGATGATTCTGGCCTTTAGGAAAGCGGTGGAATCTACGGGCGTTCAGGATGCGTGCTGCCCTCTCTCGATGTGCCGTAGAACTATGTGGCCTTGGCTGGCAGGCTCAGTGTCTCGGTGTGGCAGTACAATCTCACTTCGAGAGGTGTTGGCATGAAGTCTGGCTGATGTCAGAGACTGCCGATCCTATTCTCCCACTCTGTGGCACCTGCACACATCAATACGTAGGCTGGCCGCCAGGATGTGGTTGCGGGTTGAATTGTCGAGTTCAGCACTTGCTTAAACACCTGGTTACCCATCATTTCTAGTTCATTCATAGAGTGGTTATTGGCTAGGCGTCACCGTGCCATGAGTTTAAAAGCATCTATCATGGTAACGTCATCTTTATAAACACATCCGTAGTTCACAGAGTCATCATTCTTATTTGAGGCAGCTTTCACATGCCGTTTAAAAGACATGTCGCTTCAGCTGAGAGTGGGGTTTGTACTTGGTTGGTGACATATATGTCAAAAAATATTAAATGGTTGAAGTGTCACACATTATACATTTCTAAACATAATCTTCGTGGGCTGCTACTGAGAAAATTTACTTCATCCTATGCCACACATTTTTTCAGAAAATAATTTTGAGAAACCAGAGTGCTGCTTAGAATCGTGCACCATCAATATTTTGGCCCATTTTAAATATATATATATATAAAACAAATAATATTATTTTTGCAAAACATAATAGAAATACTTGGGCTGCTTCCAAAAGCAGGCAATGCAATTATTTGCTTCCAAAAGCAGGATACGTAATATCATTTTACAGAGTGTAATATATTTGTTTCAATGGGAAACCATTTCTATCAAAGGCAAAATTAAACTTCCAACTTCCTTCAGAAATTAAATTTCCTACCAAGGTGGTGGTTCAATATTTGTCCTCATCCAATAATTTTTTCTTAGGATTTTCCCCAAAAAACTAGGTGCTGCTTAGAATTGAGTAAATATGGTATTTAACTTATCAGAAAATCTGTTAAGTTAAATTCCAATTCATGTTACACTGTTTAACATTACTCAGCGGTTTCCCTGACTTTTATAGGTTTTCCCAGAGGGTTTTTACATTCTTTAACTTTTCAAAGATTTTTTTAACATGTAACAAACCTGGGTATGATTATAGACCAGCAGATAACTTAAATGTAAATGACTATATTATACTGTGATTTAGTTCTGAATATACCCTAACATTTCACAAGAGAACTGAAAGTAACCAAAGGGCTAACAGTTACTGTTTATAGCCAAAAACGCAAAAACTTAATTCCTAAAGTCGTTAAAATTTCTATATGTGACTACAAAAATTTACCTAAATAATAAATAGTACTTGAAAATTACTACAAACCTATCTACTTTTTCAACTTAAAATATTAAACTAGCATGTGTGTTGCCCATTAATATAAATTTACATCAAAGATAGTGTTGAACACTGACTGTATCTTTTAATTTACGCCATTTTGTTTTTATAGCTAGAAAAGTGTAAAATAGGGAGGTTCTATTGTAAGTGTGAGGTGTGGACCACAGTACCTCATCTGCTGCCATGACCAGGCAATTATCTTGATGTCATCATGGCTTCGGGAGCCGTTCAGCCGGACCCATGTCTGGGGCAAGGAGACCATTGCATCATCACCTGCGTTCGCTGCACATAATGTACATCCACTATCACTAAAACGTACGTACTGCACCTTATTTTAAGGAGATTGTATCCGTTTATCTACATACAACCAGCAAAGTACACTGGTCCAGATACACATGAACCACCTAATGCACTGGTTTGCAAGCCAACTCGTGGGAAGTGTCGATTGCTCATTAGCCTTATGCATGAGAGTACATGTCTCAATTTCTCCTCCAAGCAGATGATAAAAGGAAAAGCTTGCACGTCGCACTTGCACCAAATGCCAGTCTGTATGGCTTTAGCTGGAGCAGAGAGTTCGTGGTGCCCACATTTCTTCCTCGTATGCAGTTCAAAACAGACATGACTCAAGTGAAAGTCTATTGGCAACTGACCGGGGCATAATTGCACAGGGACTTCCTGAATAATTCACCACACACCCTTTACATACATTTGAAAAATAAATCAAATATAGAAAAGTAACCGTTTAAATGGACATCAAATTTAGTCAGATATGCGGAAGAAAAAAGTGTTTTCACTTAAGACTTTAATGGAGGAAAAGTACATGATAAAACATTATGAAAACTAACAGGCTAAATGTTTGAGGCAAAATGGTTTTTACTTAGACCAAGTTTTTCATTTAAGAAACTGACACTGGGAAAGCAGTCCATGTAAGTCACATGTACAACTTCATGATCCACATGCACCTGCCTCTGCACAGGCTTGTGAGCAGGCTTGCAATGTAGTGTGAGCAGGCTTGCAATGTAGTGTGAGCAGGCTTGCAATGTAGTGTAATTGTAAAACCATGTTACTATGTAAAGTATGTATTTTATCTTGCTGAAAGAGGAGGCTGGGAAAGTGGAAACTTGTGTTCACATAACGCCTCATGATTGTTGGGGCATGTAGGCCCTCGGTGCACACTGCATCAAGCAAGTGCACACGGACATGACCCTTAGGGTAGCACACGGCCCTCTCCTGTGAGTGCCAAGTGCAAATGTTTAGAGGTATAAATAAGGGATACTTAGCATGCAGGTAGACTTGATCTTGGTAACTAGAAGAGTACTATCGGAAGACTACACTGCCAGCAACAGTATGTATGTTAAAAAACCGTAATCTCAGGACCTCGCATCTTTTACATAACTGTTAATGAACTAATACAGATATGCTCTTTAACTTGATGTAAATGTCAGTTGTAAAAAAGCACTAGTAAGGAGCAGACAGCAATACTGACAAATGTCCCATCTAACTGCAAGTAGTTCTGCTATCTGCTGTTACGTAACAGCAGCGTCGAAGCAGCTATGGCGCCAGTTTGTCTGCAGGTGTCGTACGCTCTGGACAAGGGGGGGGGGGGGGGAGGGGACTTCTCTACCTGCTCTTTCCTAATCCCCTCAGACCACTCAGAGCCCATTAGCGACTGTGGTCAGATGACATATAACAGGCTGTGTGATACTTGATGATGGGGCATAGTCGCAAATTAAAAAGTGCATGCCCAATGTGCAGGAATATGTCATGCATCAATTGCCCTCCCTCTGAATCGATGTAGACCCATCTCGAGTGAAAAAAAAAAAAAACTTTTTTTTCGGTTTGAGACAAGCTGGATCAGGCATCATGACATTATACTGCATTGGAGCTCTAGCGCAGCACCTCTTCTGTGCGCTCGATGCTTGGGTTGGTATGCCAGGTGCTTTATCTTTTGGCGCACATGGCGCACGGCATCTGACTTGTATCTCACGGGGTAATGGTCTCTCTCCCTCTCCCTTCTTCGGTCCCTCACTTCTCCACTGCTGCGTTATGGAGTAGTGGGCCTGTCGGCTCGCATCAGCTGGCTGGCTTGCTCTTCGCTTCCAAGCGGGAAGGAAAAGCAAGGCTGGGAGGGGGGATCATGTCAAGCACACAACAAATTTCTTTTTTAATGGAGGGTGTAACACGAGCCTTCTTTTGTGGAGTGCCAGCTTACAAATGCAGCAAAAGTTTAGTTTTCTAATACAACTCAGATTTTAAAAGAAAAGAATTTAAAAAGCTGGCCTCGGAATAGAATTTTGGGTTTACTCGCAAAAGGACCGGGGAGGGGTATTTACGGATTGATTAATTGTGGCCCCTATAGGGAAGGAAGTTAACTGTTACATAATTAGGTCGGTGCTGTCGCACGGTAAATCCGACTATACGTGTTGTTACCTAAAGCTTCCATCAGCAAATACTAAGTACTCTCACCCTATCATAGCACGAGTTTATTTAATTACATTTAAAACAATGTTTTATTCTAACCTATAGTAACATCACTAGCATCCTGTACACAGAATAGAGTAAGGTGTAGAAGACAAAAGGCACAGTCAATTACACATTTATACCCTTTTCAAATGATTATATAACATCAAGTTTGCTTAAAAAGACATAAACACAACATGAAAACACTTTTCCTTTTGACATAGTAGGAGAACACTTTAAGGCATAATATGAACACTTATTCTTAATTCTGGTTGAGAGGTTTTATAAGTAATTGGCGGTACAGTCCGGTTAAAGTAACCACAAAAGTAAGGTAACAAATCAACTTCATCCATGTAACTTAACTAACTTTGGAATCCCTAACCTAACATTAATTTTTTCTTAAATTTACATTTGACACTAAATTGCAGTCATGGCCAGGAGGTGGAATTGTAAGCTTTTTTAACCCTAGGTGGCATCTGATAGCTCGCGCTTGGCGCTCCAACCTTCCATCCCTGGCAGATGCCTTACAAGCTAGTGTCCTAACCTATCCACGCCCAGTGACGCATTGTTGGGAATTTCGAGGTATTTCAGCGTATTTGGCCCGTCTTGGCTCGTGTTACCGGGCAGCTCACCAAACTCTAATAGTGCTCACTACTTCACTTGGCTCTACTCTAACATCTTTATCATTAACATACTTATTTAATGTACTTATAAATTACGGTGAGCACATGTGGGGACAGGGGTCAACTAAAGCATCAACTTTCCAGCTTCGTGGGGTTGATTCTATTTTCAATCCCCCCTCTATTCTTAAACTAACAAAGGCAATATAAATAAGAAGAATATTTACATTCAATGCAAGGCAATCCTTGTCAGGAGGAGGGAGAATCAGATAACGGGGAACTCGTTAGTGTGTGATCTCCGTTCCTGGCAATGTGTTTTCTTTTCAATTCTGACTCCTTATGTTATTTAACTTTGCTGCAAGATAAATTGAAGCCTTGGGTTCTCCGATTTGAAACAAGACTGCCTTTTTACTAACCTAACATATATGACTGAAGTGCGTCTCTCTCTTGAGTTAAGAGGTTGGAGCGCTGACCGCCCTCCTGAGTTAGATAGCTGATCCTTCCGTGGCCCGGTGGATCATGGCAGGTTCACACGGGGGCCACTTAATGGAGGGATTGCTCCTGAGTAGAGGAGAATCAAACCCCAGAGTGAGTTGAACCGTGATTGCCTCCCATCCGGGGAGTACAATCTTTCTCACTGAAAGGGTTGCCAAGATGCTGGAGGCCAGCAGTCCTGGGGTACATGTCGTGTTTACTGATTAAGCGACAGCAGTAGTGGGAGTGGAAGATGGAAGATCCCGTCGGAGGGGTCGACTACCCATTGTGGCCATGTTGGTCGATGGCTGGGGATGTTGTTTAAGGGGATGGAAGTTATGCAGGGTTTTTAAGAGTAACTTTAGGCAGTAGTCTGACCTGGATTTCCTTCCCGGAAGCGAGACGGATCGTACACGTACTCGGTGGGCTCTTACTCTCATCTTTCTTGGGAGGTGTTATGATTGTGGAAGGCAGGGGTGTCTCCAGCTGGAGGTATCTTATGTGATATAAGTCTTGCCACGGCCAACAGATACCCATATAAGCGTCGAGTTCGGACACATAGTCGAGCGGGAAGCTAGGCGAAATGGTCGCGAGTTAGCCTCCAGATTTGCCAGTGGGGGTGCATCCTCACTTGTGTGTTAGCTAGCCTCTGTAGAGCCCGTCGCTCTTTACGCCGCTTACAGCTCTGAAGTCCAATTTTTCTACTATGCATTAGACCAACCTTCTGTTCTTTCTGCAGACGTACAGTCCTGAGGGTGTGTCTTCTTCAGACACACACGAGACACTGACGGTGAGATGTGCAGTTGGGAATTAGGATGCCACCGAGGTCAGGCAAGGGAGCATTGGAAAACCAGGAGCAGCAGAATGTCTTTTTGGACTCAAAGTCTTATTCAAGCCCCATCTCCTGTGGAGTTCGGCACGCCTCATGATTATTCCTCAGTGGGGTTTTAATACACACAACAATCCTTCAAGTTGGGAATAAACAATGAACGAGGAAAATATTACTAAAAGAAGGTAGTCAACAATTTATAAGTTTTGACATAATATTTATTATTACGTTGGAAGATAGTGGGAAATCCCAGTTATTCGTACACTCTAAAATCAATCTCTAAATTAATAACGTGATTACTCAGGCGAAGGAAAGCCTGGAAAAGAACAAAACCAAAATACTCTGGTCTGAGAATTAATATATATTTTTCAATATTTTTAAGCAATTGACAGCGTAACCTTCTGAGGGGTGGTTGTCCAGATGGGACGTCACGACGACCTGTTACCACGGAGTCAAAGGAGTGACTGGGGTAAAGAGGTGCAGGGATTGGACGCCGAGGTTACCTTTGGAGTGACGTGCCGGCTCTTGCAGTTGGCTGGTACAGGAGTCTTCTCAAGCTGCAGGTGGTTGAGCCTTCACAAGCTGTTGGAGAGAAGGGAGGTCTTGGTCAGATGGCTAGAGGCGTATCCGTGCCTCCTTATATTAAAAAAATCCAAGCTTCGGGGTTCTTCCAAGGGTGCAAGGGATGATAGCCTTTCTCCAAAGGGGTTGGTTATCACAGGGCTGCGGGAGCATCACACATTCCTTATTGCCCTGAGCGGAGGCTGCTGACAAATTTACAACGTCTGCTCGAGACTTGGTGGATGTGATGTCACGGGGCAGCAGGGGTGCTGCGATCCTGTGATGTCTGTTGAAACTTCCTGCTCTGTTATCTTTGGACAGTGGCTCGTCTGGTAAAATAAACTTGATTCAAGGGGATGGTGACCGCATGTCGAACTCTGGACGGGCAGTACAATTCATAATTAAATGCGTTAATTATTTTCATGTCCTAAGTAGTCCAACGCGTGGAGTCGATTCTGTCAGCATATGAATAGTAGTCTGCCACTGTTGTGACTTGCCCCGACCTCTTGCTAGCTCGTTTGTGGGGAGAAGTCACCCGTGGGGTGCGCAGGCGCGCTGCGAGCAGTGTGGCATGCGTCAGAACACTACACTCAATATCTGCTTTTGTGTGTAAATTTATGTTACGTTACATGCATGAAAAACAATATTATATTGAATGATTACACAAATAAAGACATGCAAATATGTAACTTTATATGGGAATAAGAGTATTGGACAAAGCCTAAGTAACTTTCAACTAAAGTCAATGTTCACTCAATGCAGTACAAGGAACATCTGTTTCGAATGTTGTTAACACTTTTAAATTATGTTGCCACTTTGCATTAATGTTTGCGGTCGCACTGGCTTACTGGGAATGAGTCACCGCACTCTCATTCCTTGTTAGGGAGGTAATATAATGTGATGTTGAAAGTTAATTTTTAAGTTATGTTATATTACTGTAGACACTCACGTAACCATGGGGAATAAGTATAGGTTCAGAGGTACTAACTTTGAATCTCAGTCACTGACTTGCGGTGTCGTTTGGTCCATCGTCGTTTCTGGGGGCATCCACATTTCTTCAGCGGTGAAGGTGTTGTAGTGGACCACCGGAACTTAGGTATCAGCCACCATGGAGCATTGTGGTAGCAGCCGGGAAGATAAGTGCGTCTGGCACGTGCGGGAAGATTACATTGTTGCTGGAACGTTTCGTCACCTGGACCCTGCGTAGAGGCCTGGGAAAGGCCACCGTTTTCTGGTAGACGTCGAGGAATGGTGTCACCCGGGGATGATGTACTTGTTGGACTCTGCAGGAGGAGGGGTTCTTGGGAAAACCCTGAATGGCTTCCTGGGTGTCGCTCCCGTTGATGAAGGGGCTGTTTCCACTGCGCCGATACTGTGCAACACCCAGATCTGACTGACACCGACTGGAGTGTCCTGGGTCGTTCCCTGGGCCATTCGTGCTGGTTATGCCCATTGGACAGGGCATGCCGACTGGCATCTCATGTGCTGGAGGTACCGCTGCTGGCTTGCTCAATGTGCTGGTGACAGGTGTCTTGTTCTCCATCACAGTAAGCCCCCTGGGGTCCGGAGTGGCTGCGTCCGAGGTCTCAGAGGACACGCCTGATGAAGCAGTGGAACCATGGTTGCCAGGTGTTTGAGGTGGGGAAAGGAGTAGTAGCATGTCGAGTGACCATTCCTCCTGTTCTTAGGTGATTTCCACACCCTCGGGAGGTGTCGCAGAAGGAATCAAACCAGGTGGCAGTGGGTACTGCGCCATGTCTAATTGAAGCTCCAGTACTCGCGCTTCTTCCGCTATGGGAGAGAGAAGGCAAGGGAGACGGTTACATCATCCGGAGAGGTTGTCTCGGTGTTATCCTGGCCTTGGTCAGCCAGGATACTGACAAGGGGAGGGGCCAGGGGTGGAAGCTGAGGTAGAGCTTCGGCTGCAGTGGCCGCCTGGGATTCACTGTCTTCAGTGATTGTACTTGGTGTAGGAGGTCTTTGGTGGGAGGCCCTGTCGAGGGGGCTCTGCCAAGAGACTTCTGATTTTATGCCCACCCTCCCAGTCAGAAGTCGGGTTAAATACGCATCATAAGAGGTGGGTGACAAGGGGAGTACCATGGTGGATACTCTACTTCGTACCGTGGCTAGGATGGAGGTCCTAGTATAATGAGGGAGGGGTGGTTCCTCCTGACCGGCAATCTGAGTTTCAACTTCCCGAACTGTCCGGGGATCGAACCTCGATGCGGGTTTTGAGGTGGCGGTTGTTTCTGCATCCATTTCAGGAGCTTCGGCTGTGAACGTTAGTATGTTCGGCTAAGTTTCCTGGGGACTCAGGTTCCTTGGCATTGTCATGATCAGGACAGTTTAAGAGGTCCCTCGGGTAGGTTGACCTTCCTACCGGGGCTGTGCGCGAAGAGAATGGTCATTTTGCGGTTACTTATCAGGCTCAACTGCCTGAGGTCGAGGGGCCCTTTTTGGCAGCTGGGGCGGTGGCCCCGTGCGCACACCAGCTGAGGCATTTTCAGTTTGAGTCGGGACTCTAGCATTATTGCCGCAAGACTTCACATCTGATGGCCTAGTGTGAGGTGTTTCTCTGCTTGCCCTTGCCGGGTTAGGCAGCCCCTGTTTAAGTGCCGTCCCAAACAATACCAACAGCATGGGAGGGGGCGGACTGTGCAAAGCTGGCAGTCTAGGGGGAGGGATGGGGCTTCAACCTTGGAGGCTTCAACCTGCCTGGCCGTCTAACAGTCTGCACTCTGTTGTTTTGTTCTACCTCCCTCGCCCTTTTCACCAGTTTGTCGACAGTCTGCAGTCTCAGAATCAGCAGGAGGTTGCAGAGGGAGGGAATAAGGATGTGCATGATACTTAACACACTGTTTTGCTCACTTTTGGCAGGGTATATCTGTCTGTGCATTTATGCCTTCCGAAGGATATAGATTTCTACCTCCTCTTGAGGGTGCTGGGCTTGAGTATGGAAATCTACTACTACGTTGGCGATCACCTCTTCCTCTGTAAAGTGGGAAATGAGGTAAGTTTTTAACTTGCACCATTCTGTCACAAATTTACCATATCGTTCCCACCGCTCTTCAGCCTTACCAAACAGTTGGTGGTGTGTCCTTCTGACCCACTGTTTGATAGGGATCTAGTGTTTCTTCATTTCCCGCTTGCGCTCGTTTAGCGATCGGGTCTTCATGAGGGCGGTCACTAAATTCCGGGAGCTGTAATTCGGCCATGCGAGGCTGGGCCTCAGTCGGGATTTGATGGCCGGTGCATAAGGTCCCACTGACATACCTCTCACTGGTACACCTGACCGGGACGAGTGACCCACTTGTCCAGCCAGCCTTTACACAGGTGATGGTACTCCGCTGCACAAGTAATGCAGCGGATAGTGTGCGTACCTTGGCCTTCACAATTGTGCCAATTGCAATGGGTGGCCTGCCTTTGCTGGCAAGCGCTGCAATGGTATTCAAGACAGTCGATGAAGTGAGAGACGTCCTCCCAGCCTAAGCAGGCTCAGTGGAATTGACCCTGGCAATATGCACAATGGATGAAATGTAGGCCTGTGCCAGTACAAGTATCCATTGAACACAGCTCAACTATATCGAGGAGGTTATAGGCAGGCATGCCTGCCTCTTGGGCATCATGAGGGCTCTGCTCCAAACCAGAAAAGATTTGTCAAAGGTAGTTGAGCACCACGGGATGTTTATGACCGACTCACCAAAGTTCTTTGGGTAGAGGGGAAAGAAGAGTCCTTGCCTTACCGCCTCTGGTAGGGCGTGTCAGGAGGTGGGGTTTTGTAGGGGAGCGCGGGGGGCTCCGTCTGAACTGCCTATGCTTCCTAGCATCATTCTGTCCTAATTTCCTGCTCCACGTGTGCAAATTATTAGCTTTGTCCAAAGCTCTTCCAGGCTAACTGGAAAGGATAACCTTGTGTTATACAACGTTTGACATTAGTCAGGAATGAACAAATGAGGGTGTGTACTTGGGGGTTGGTGTGGTCCTGATGACCTAGTCAACATTATTAATGGGTAAAAATTGATGCTTTGTCAATGGTGATCAACATTGTTAGCATTACGTGAGGGGGGTTGGCTGGCTCTGTCTAACTGTCTAGTCAGACTATTACAGTTATGCTCAACGTTGTACACCAATCGACGCTAGTCTGGCATCTGATGTGGACATCTAAACCTAGGTAATTTAATTGCGGGGTGGGGGAGGGAGAGAGCTGACTTGGACCCAACTGACAAGTCTGAGCTATTTGCAGTTATTGCCCCACATTGGGCACCAAATGATGCAGATCCTACCTAATTAATTTGTTATTAGGGCTAGGATGCTGACTTCACTCCTTAATATTAAGTAGTCAGTAGTCACCTGGTTCATCAAAAGGATATGATCGCCAAGTTGGGTCGGAGATCTTCCCACGTTGGAGAAGTTGGATTTAGGTCCTTTTGACTGGGTGGCTCGAGTAGGAGGAGGGGAGTCAAACCCCAGGGCAAGTTTAATAAAATAGGTCTCCCTCCCAGAGACTTTGATCCTACTTACAGTAAAGGTTGCCAAAATCCGTGAAGCCAGCTTTCACAGGGGAAAAGGGGAAATGGCAATGGAACTAGGCAGGGTCATTAGGGTCGGGTCTCTGTCCACCCCTATATGAGGTCAGGGGTAGGAACAAAATCAGGAGTTACAGACTCTTATGGCGAATTTAACACTACTAAAATTGAATTGCCATTAGTGGAATGTACAATGAACTGCACCGAGAAAACGACCGACTGGCGGCAGTTGCACACGACTCAACTTACCACCATGATATCCAACACAAAACTACTCTTCTTCTTCCTGTAGCTCAGGACCACCAACTCTTGAGACAGCATTGACAAATGAAGAATGCGCACAAAGCCAGGCATGCAGGAAATTTAAAGGGAGTCCCACACAAGTATTAAGGGAGCAGTAAAATAAACTACATAATGTTTTGGTGTGAAATTACTGCTGATCTAAAATTCTATCCAATCCATATTTACAAAGTCACAAGTCCAAACACACCCACTGTTTTCCGGTGATTCATTACCTTTGATTGGATGCAAAGGGTGAATGTCTTCCCCGCTGCCATGCTCACATGGCATGAGGAAACTGAGGCCCGTGCTTGTAGGGCAGGACGAGAGGAGACGGCTGGTTCTGACGTGGCTATAACAGGGGCTAGTTTGTTGAGGTAATCAATCTCGTGCCAGGGCCAGTCTAGGCCGACGATTAAGTCTCCGCCCTGTCTTATGGCTTCAAACCCTGGATGTTCTTTATTAGCAACTTTTATCCAAGGGCCGAATAAAGGCACAGTGTATACACTTGCTGGTAAAGTATCATTGTTTGCAGGTGGTTTTCCTGCAGGAATTAATAATTCTAGCTCTCTTTTTATGGCCTGTAGGGCTAATCTCCTTACTTTACTTCAGTTGCCTTTCGTAGCATACGCCATATCAGTTGAAGGCTGTTAAATAAAATTTGGCTTGCCGAGAGAGCACCTCCAAAGCCCCAGGCAGTATCCTGCATCTCTTAGTCAAGCCTTACTTCAGACTGGGACTGAGACGGTGAATAGTTGAAGAGCCTGTGGTCCTAGGTGTGAAACTTGCTGAAGGTCGGATGACCCGAAATGCTCTAAGGTTATTCCAGCCTCATTCAGGCTGGGAATAGACATAGGACATCAGTCCCGTTCGTATCTTGCAATAGGTGTGGTAGAAGGGAAATCTTGTATTTAATTGCGGCCCTAAACAGTATACTACCTGTACTCAGCGTTTTCACTCTTCGTACCCACCATCTGGCCTTACTTCAGGCTGGGACTGCCGAAGTGTGAAGCAGATAACTGAAGACAGGGTGAGTGACCCTCAAGAGGCAGATCAGGCCTGAGCACCACAGGTTCTCCTCCAGCCTTATTCAGACTGGAATTTGAACTGAGTACCCAGTCTGGTCGTGCCTCCTTAGGGGGTACCGAGTTCCTAGTGCCTTGGGATCCACCGATGATATACCCAGCAGAAGCCCTCAAATTCTCCTTTTAGCTTGTGTATGATTACAGTTAGGGTATTTTCGTGGATACCAGATTTGCGTTTGGGTGGAAAATTATTAAATGAATTAGAGAGCATGCCAAAATAACACAAAGTTAAAATTAATAAGTATGGAAAAAGGTTAGCAAAGATGGTACATCAAATTACTAGTAAAATTACGTATTAATTAACACGTTTTCAAGAAATGCAAGGGGATGCGTAGCTCACTTCTAATTTACCTGATGGAAGCTATAATTACAGCAGGTGAAGGTAACCTGCACCAAATTAATGATAGATCAAATCAAATTAAGTCACAACAAGAGCATTTTAGAAATCAATTACGAGATTGAAATAGTGATGGGGGGGGGGGGGGGGGGGGGGGGGGGGGGAACAGTCCACAAGGGACATCGGCGTGACCTGCTACCACAGGGGTGACTGGAAGTTGATTCCCGGAGCGAGTCCGGAGGAGGTATGTCGTGAATACCTCTGGATGTAGGAAGTCAGCAGTGGCAGCATCTTTGGGGTGCTGCTGACTGTGATGGTGTGGATGTCTTCGGAGACCATTATTTTGGAACACGCCGCAGAAGTTCTATTGGTTGAGTCTCTCTGAGATAGCCTCCAGTCTTTGCAGACTGGAGAGAGTTGGGAGTTAAATCACTTGCCCCGGAGACTTACTTCAGCGACTTTGGCACGAGTGTCCTAGTGGTCAGAACCCTGAGTCAGATGAACTCCAGTCTTCGAAGATTGGGAGAACAGGGTGGCTGTCACTTAATCATTATGATGCCCTGAACCTTATTCAAGCTGGACGGCACAACTACTGCACTGAGCCAAGGGTTGGTACTTCCTTATATACGAAATCTCCAAGCTTGTAGGCTGTCAGAGGATGAGAAGGAGGCTAACCTCTCTCCACAGGGGTAGTTTATGTTGGCTTGGTGACCTCGCCACCTTTCTCTTATCTCCTCCGTTGGAGGTTGTTGACATATCTATCACCTCGGCGTGAGGTGCTGGAGGCTGTGATGATCTTGTGGGTTGCGTGCTGCCATCCTGCAGCAACACGAACTTGCTTATCTGCGGGTTGGTTGTTGACGGCTTGTCGAACAGTAAAATCACGCGTTGGAGAGTAGGCGACCGCATGGCGGCTTTGAGGGTGAACAGTACAATTTTACCTGACGTGTCTTTATTCGCTTGTTGCAGGACCCTGTAGGCTGGTGATTTATTGTACCGCTGCAGTTTGACTTGCCCATATGAGCTGTGGTACTCGATGATGTGGTGAAGTCGCAAATTAGAGTGTGCATGCCCAATGCCCAGGAATGCATCATGCGTCAAACTTAACAGGTATTAGTAAACACCCACGTACAATTCACACAATATTTCCAAAACTAGAATTGCCAAACGTGAAGTGTGCGCTGTACATGAATGCATTTTGTAGAAAGGTCCAATGTGGTACGTGGGATGTCGGTGCGTGAGACTTGGCAACAGTGTGACTGCGCTGGCATGGATCACTAACACATACAGGCGGTCAGAAGTCTGACCCAGTTACAAAGCAATGTGATCTAGTTATCACCTAGTAGGGAGAGCCAAATTTTTTAAGTAAATAAAATGAGCTGATTTCATCATTGAAATTCCCCCATTTTGGCAAAAAAATATTTTCATTTCATCAAATTTTTTAGCTAAAATATGACCATTATTTTGATCTATCTAATTGATAAATTTAATATTTTGAGCCAGGCAATAATCCACTGCTCATTATCACACAAAATGCTTTCATACCATCTGCCAGAAGTTGAGTTTTATTAACTCAACTTTCAATAAGCAATATTTTGTGAAATGTTTAAACCATAACATAAAAGTCAGTTTAGGAATTATGTTTCATTGTTAGTTTATGCCAGAAATAATTATACTTAGTCAAAATATTAAGAAATTTGTTTCTGAAAAGGCTCGTGGGAAAAGAGAATAGGTTATGCTGAAATAATACCAAATATTAATATTAAAAAATTTAATATGATTTATTAATTATCTCCAAACAGAGTTATTTTATATCATTATTATAAAATTATATTAACATGTTTGAATTTTTCTAAAACCCCTTTCTAATTAATGTTTGAAAAAAAATATATAAATATATATTATATATAAAATATATATATAATATATATATATATATATGATATATATATATATATTTTTTTTTTAAACATTAATTAGAAAGGGGTTTTAGAAAAATTCAAACATGCATGTTAATATAATTTTATAATAATGATATAAAATAACTCTTTTTGGAGATAATTAATAAATCAAATTAAATTTTTTTAAATTAATATTTGGTATTATATATATATATATATATATATATATATATATATATATATATATATATATAAAATTTTATACATTGAAAGTAATTTTTTTTGTTCTAACCGAATTTGGAGTCTTACTTTATTTATAACAAATAATTTAGAATTATAAATCATTTGCTGCAAATTTAAAAGGTAAAGAACATTTTGTTATTACAATTGTAAACAACAAATACAGTAAAACCCTTTTAAGAAATTTTCTGTTTGTAAATTGAACCAAGTCAAAAAACTAGCTCACTTCGAAAAATGAATCGATTCTGAACCACTCATCTGAGTGAATCTTTTGCCCATCCCTACCTCGCTCAATAGTTACATATACTGTATTTGCTAGTTGTCAAGAACCTAACCCCAAACCACATACAATGAGTAGGGGCAAGACTTTGTGGTGTTATTTTAAGGCAAATTTCATTTTTAAAAATACCTGATTTCTGTGTTATTGGTTTTATTATGAAAGTCTTAGAAATTGAAATGTCATAACTAAAATTGTGCATTAGTAGAGCCAACACTGTATTGCATTATTTTACTGCAAATTTTATTATTAAAAATTGTTGATGATTTATTGTTATATGCATATTTCCATCACAATTTTATAATATCCATACAATTGCATAAACAAGAGAAAATAATTTATTTGAACAAAGGTAATGCAGAGCATTACCATATGTTAAAAAACCACTTTTTAAAGGTTTTGTTTTTCCGTAACTTGTATGTTGAGGTTCCTAAACAGTACTGATTTTTTGTTAGTCTTACACGAATGGTTGGATATGGTTTTTAGAGAAAAAAAAAAAAATATTCAGTACTTATATAAAATTATTTTTAAATTTGCTTTTATAATTTTGATATTCTCATCAACTGCTAATTTCTCATCCACACTGTCCTCAATATTTACTGCTGTTATTCACTCACTCTGAATGACAGCTTAAAATTAATATTTTTCTTCCCAACACCTGAAAACTTAAATTATTGTTATTATCACTCAGTTTACACATTTTTGGATACAGATTGTTGGTCGTGGTTTCACAGATATAATAATATAGTTTGGCTAACTTTAATATATTTTGTGTTTTAAATGAAATTTCGGTGTTAGGCGGTGTACAACTTGCATTTCGGGGTTTGGCTGTGTAATAACTTGCATTCTGGTGTTATTTCAGTTTCATCGCTATTTACCGTATAATCTTGGCCCCCACAATGAGTGAAGTCAGCAGTGAACATTGTGAATGTTTAGTGCATAATTAGTATTACATTACACAAAAAAAAATTCATCTGTGATAAGGCGTGACGTCCTATTGACTAAGGAGGCATGTCACGGCCCAAGTGTTTTGGTGGTTTGAAGGCAGACACACCCGGGGTGAGTTTGAACTCTAGTTGTAGACGGAACAGGAGCCCGACCAGTATAGAGGACTGGTCACGTGACTTTCTGGCTGGGCACAAAGTCGGTGACGGCAAGCACAATTTTATGTCTGGGTGGAACTCTCACTTGTGTACCTGGGAGACTAGCCCAGGACTGCTGATGGACCTGCTGCGGCTCTGGAGGTGATGCGTCTGGGATAACACCGGGAGCTGGTGCGCAGGTTGACGTCAGTGCTGCTGGTCAGCCTAGCAGTTTCCGTGAGCCGGTGTCCACGTATCCAGGGGTTGATAATGCTAAATGGGATGTCCTCATCACCTGAGGAAGGCTTGGATGATGGGGGTAGATCTCTCCGTCAGTCTTGGTGGGTGGCTCGAACAAAGCTGGTAAAGGGGCTGGTGGGACCGGCCTCTCTAGACAACGAGCTACTTGAGCTCTCTCCCAGGGAATTAGGTTGTCAAGTACTGTTTGAATGGGCTATTTGAATGGGGCTAAGCTCTTGTTGGTATTGTGATACAGTAACAGCCTTCTTATCGCTTTTACGAATACCACTCCGATAGGAGTAGGGAATTAGGAGAAGATTCTCTGCTACAAGTCATGGGGGGGGCTAGAGTAGATGATGTTCTTCCCTATCTAGGTGTACTTCCACGCACCGTAATCGCTAGACGAAGGCCGCCCTGTATCTCAGCACCAGAAGCATAGTGGATACTGAAAGTCAGGTTTCACTATGGCTGCTGATCACAATACGTGGGTTAGTTCCAAAGGATCAGGTCCTCAAACTCAAGCAAATACTCCCTCCGGCACCAGAACCACAGGAGTATCACCCAGACAGATTGTCCAATCCCCAAGAGGATGAGTACTTTGTGCCAGGGTTCTACCGTTCTATACACTGGGGTGCATAGAAAGGGTGGCTGTCCAATATGTGTTAGTTCCAAAGGATCAGGTCCTCAAACTCACGCAAATACTCCCTCCGGCACCAGAACCACAGGAGTATCACCCAGACAGATTGTCCAATCCCCGAGAGGATGAGTACTTTGTGCCAGGGTTCTACCGTTCTATACACTGGGGTGCATAGAAAGGGTGGCCGTCCAATATGTGTGTGTTTTGACGTGTGAGTTTCAGTCCTATGCTAAGTTCATCAAACTGTTTTAGAAAAATATTCCCTGCTGTCCCTCGACAGACCTGATGTTTAGTGGGTAAGGTTCTAGCACTATAAGAATAATATTCTAAGTGGGGTAAAACGTGTTTATTTCTGTGAGGAAATATGCATGGTGATTTGTACTACCTCCTATCAACAAGAGATTAACAGAAGCTGGCTATGCTTAAGACAAGTGAATGTGACCTGTTTCTAATCTAATGAGGTATGTAGGCAAAGTGGCTATGAAAATCATGCAACTTTAATAATTGTTGCTATGTCTGTGTTCTGAAGGGACCAAAAGATAATTGAGTGTGGAGGGTGGCTGCGAGGTGCAGAAATGTATTCAAAGGCGGAGAAGAGAATCTCAGGACCTGTTATTCGGCACTTGGAGTGCAGTGAAGGAACAGGACAGTCTATTGTTCCAAGGACAGCACCCCCGTATTTATACTCTCCTGGCTTGCTCTTGACCAATTGTGGGGGGATCATCTGGGCACATGACGTCACCGGCTAGCCAAAGTTCTAGCTGCTGCACGTCTAGGCAATTCATACTAGAATAGTGCCATCCCTCTGCACGCTATAGTACTAGGTAACCTAAAAGCATAATCTCTGTGGCTTGGCCGGTGAACAGTATAATTTCTTCGGGAAATGAGCGAACATCTTTTACCACTGGGTAAACAATAAAAGTTCTTGGTCTCTCAAAGATTATACTGCTTATCAAACTCCCAAACTCCGTTGGGATGTGTGGTAGAGTGGCTCACACTGATGAGTAGAAGTCAATTTAAATAAGTTGAAAAGACGTCATGCATCAGTTTTATATATAAGTACTTTTTACTTTTGTCATATCACCAACATTTTCAGTTAGAGATGTTAGTTTCTAAATAAAATATACACTAAGCGTGATTCTACCCATGAAGGAGAGACATTGCCAAGGAGCATGTAAGGTACGATGCCATAGCAATTTGGGTTGATATATATTGAAGTGTACGTGCAACTATAATATTTCGACCTTGCTACCAATTGATTTATGGATCATTCTCATGATGTAAAATTTTGTTTACATTTACATAGTTTTTTATCCGCACTTATGTGAAGTAAATGAGAGATGATGCTGAAATGTAAAATTGTAAAACTTAACGTTTGTAAAAGTTTTCGTGGTAAAAGAAGCTTGCATTGTGGTTTTAGGTAAACTTACACAAGCAATTTCGTTAATGTTTATGAATACGGGAATTATTACAGAATTTTGCAAAAAAAATTATTTCTCAGTATTTTGCATTATTTCACGTTATTTCATGGTTCGCAAAAATTTCTAGGCCCTAGCAATGGGTAAAAGAGACACAAAGTAGAAAAGGTAATGGGTAAAAAAGGTAACTGGTAAAAGAAGCAATGGGTAAAAGGAGAGTATGGGTAAAAGGAGAGATGGGTAAAAGAAGGGATGGGTAAAATAAGATATGGGTACAAGAAGGGATGGGTATAAGGAGGATGGATAAAAGGAGGCTGGATAAAAGGAGGGTTGGGTAAAAGGAAGGATGGATAAAATGGATAATGGTAAAATGGATAATGGTAAAATGGGCAATGGGAAAAAGGGGCAGTAGGTAAAAGGGGCAATGGGTTAAGAGGGCAATGGGTTAAAGGAGAAATAGGTAAAAGGGGCAATCAGTGAAAGGAGCAATTGGTAAATGGGGTGATGCAAAAGGGGAAATGGGTAAAAGGGACACTCAGTAAAGACACAGAGTAGGAAAGTCATGGCACAAGAGGGCACCAGTACTAGTAATAACAGGAAGAGAGATACAGTACCTGATAGGAATGGGTACAATAGATGAAGATAAGTAATGGTAATAGGGTGGAAGAGATGTTAGTAATGACAATGCTGGAGAAATAATTACCAACAGGGGGCTGGTTAGTTGGCAGCTTCACGAACACATGTACCTCCGCAGACGAGGACTGACCACTAGTATCCGTCACCTTCAGCACAAACGTGTACATGCCCTTCTCCAGGTTTGACAGCTGCAGGTATGGAGTGCGAGTGTTCTGTAACAACATATATCTTACTTTCACAATGACACTATATAATGTCGTTACATTTTATTTAACACAAAGAGTACTATAAATACAGTCAACTCTCAAAATTACAACCTTCCAGGGTTCCTGGGAAAAAGCTTGTTATTTCGAAGGAGTTATTACTGGAATTTGGACCAATTCCAACCCACCCCCAACTATTATATGCAAATTGCATTAAAATTCACTTAGGCCTTTTTGCACTGCTTTAGCAGCAAAATTACAAATTGTCTTTGTTAAATACAGACAAATGTTGATCTTACAAAAGTCCTCATGTATCCCATGAATTAGCTCTTAATATCTATGTGCTTGTAAAATCAAATTTGACTTATTTTGATTGAATTTTACCATCAAAAACTCAAAAATTGTGTCCTGTTTGATTATTTATAGAGCACAAATAACATACTGTGTAATAAAATGCTGATTAATTTTAATATTTCAACTTTTCTTCTAAAAATTATACCCTAGATGGGCATTCAGGTCCCCCCTTGTCATAAAAAAAAAAGCGTAAACACAGAGCACCATGCAAATTATAGAAAGTGCAACCTCCATTTTCACTGGTTTCTTACAGGAAAATCAGAGGATTTATTGTGCAACGAAACCAAGCAACCTTGCCAAGGTGGCACTTGAGTGGAAGGTGGCTGGCTTGCCCTCCCTCCACCGGCAAAGCTGCACATGCAACCTCCCAATTAATACTGTTACGAAGTCTGATTTTACCCCTCTCCCTTAAATTGCAGATTATTTTTTTGTTAAGACAGTTGTCAGTCATGGTTTTCGTGTTTGTATGTCGTTTCGAGTAGTTCCAATTTTTTGTTCAGATGCAGGTTGCTTTTCGGTAATGTTTCACAGTTGCCAAAACTGTTTTTTGTAAATTTCTTTTGTATTTGGATAGTTTTTATTAGAGTCATTAAGGTTCAGAATTAGTGTTTTTTCTTAGGATCCTGTTGGCAGTAACTTGTTAGCACATTTTGTTGTTTAAAATTTAACTTGTAGTTATTTATTTTAGGGATGTCAAAATATCAATTTTTCTTGATTCCAATTCCCGATTCCAACTGCAAAACCTTTCACTTGATTCCACCTCGATTCTGATACCATACATTAAGATATAGTGATTATCAACATGTGCCACAGTCAATGTATCCTTTTGAAATTTTGTTTTATAGGTCAAATTAGACAGACACAAATATAAAGACAATAACAGAAAAGACTTTCTGTAAAGTAAATTTCCTATATTTATGTAACATTCAAACTTATCTAAGTAGGCCTAATAAGTTCATATCAGTATTTTTTGATGAATATATGATTGATTTGAAATGAATATTGAGACAGTAATATACAAAAAAGTTAAACAAAAGTTCTCAACTTCTCAATGCAATATTTTAGGTCAACTTATGAAGCTAACCAATATGTACACAAATATTGACGCTATTCAGTAATGAAACTGAAATACAAGTAACCTTTCATTTAGCATTGCTAAATGAAAATGCTCCTACCAGACATTTTGAGTTGCAGGGAAACTGGATGACTTGCTGCTACGTCCATCTTTGCCCAAAAGACCTTCTAAAATCATAATTATTGGCAATTTTCTTGTACTCGTCGTGTTTACATAAGTGTTTTCTCATGTTACTAGTTATGCGACTAACCCCACCTCGTGAAATTTTTACCGAACACAAACTGCAAAATGAGTCATCTGCATCATTTACGTCAACTGAAAAATAATTCCACACATAGTTTGACATTTTCTTCATGTCTATGTAAATAAAAACCTTCAGTACACTGAAAACTCCAACACTACCTTCTTTTACAAAAAAGAGACGGATATTTTTGGTAAAGGCAAATACGAAAAAAAAAAAAAAAAAAAAAAAAAAAAAATTGCTTTCAATTTTGGCTACATCAAAAACGAAAATGTCACAAACAGGAAATATGTATTGTACGAAAAATGTACATATTCTTTATCTAATATAGCGTTAAATTATAGGTAAACAAAATAAAAAAATCCAAAAAATAATACCAGGAATCCTGGTATAATTAAGGATCCTGATGCTCCCACTACTAACAACTATCGCACAACAGACTAAAAGCCAGTGCATGTTCCGCATCAGCGAGTCGGAACTCTAGAAGCTTGCAGCTAACTAGTTGCAGATCGACGCCGGCCTCGGCGCGCAGCTTATCAACTAACACTGATTGCAACACTTACGCGTAACAAAGTGCTATCTCCAACAGTATCCGAGTGTGCGGCGGTGGTCCTTCATCCGTGACTGCCAGTTTGTTTTAGTGTTTCTTATACGTGGACATTTACATATTTAGACATTGTGTGCGGTAGATATCCACATGCGTTTGTAGCATTCTTACAACAGTATACAATTAGTACTGAATCATGTCAGAAAGTGCGCAAAAAAGAAAGCCACACATAGAGTGACGTCGGAGTGAAGTGAGGCAGCCAAATACTTATAATAGCGGTCTGCCTCGTGGCAGCCATCAAGATAAAAACAACTCGTTTACCGCGAGTTTCGATTATCTGACTCTCTCTCTTCCCCTGCATGATCGTGGATAATCGAGGTTCTACTGTATTATCTTAATTATTTTATGGTCGAACCATCATTGAATGGTTAATTCCGGTCTATGCATGCGAGTTCGGTACAGGTCCCGCCTATTTGGAAAACCAAAGACCTGTTGCTGTGCAACATAACTTCAAAAAATTATGTGAAAGTGGACGAGGACTATCAACAATTTACCATTTGATTCTCGATTCTTCGATACCTGTAATAATCGAGGGTATAGAGGAATCGAATTTGACATCCCTAATTTATTTATTTATTTATATTTTGATTCAATTTGATCCCAATCTGATCAAATCCAATCCAATGGATTGGGTTGGATCTGATCCAATTCAAACCAATCCAATGCAAACCAATCCAACCCAAGCCAACCTGAGCCAAGCCAAGTCACACCAAGCCAAGTCAACCCAATCCAACCCATTCCATTTATTTATTTACAAGATGATCACCCATTTTATAGCCAGATGGCTGGTTAGGGACTTGAGAATACTTGGGGCCCTTGCAATCACATATCGCGGCTGTAAGCTAGTGCTGACCTGAGTTTTTGTTCGGCCAGCCAGGCGCCGGATGCGTTCATGTACGCAGTAGCTGACCAGGCGAGAACACGGCAAAGGCAGTCAGCAAGTAGTGGTGTGGTGCATGAAATCGACAGGAGTTATCTTCTCCAGTAGCTCGCCTCAACACTTTGTGTACTGGGGCTCCCTACTGACGCCCAGGTCTTCTAGATCTTCAGCAGCCACCAGTGGCTGCGACCACCACTTACCAGTTAGCCTCTACCATTAGCTACCAGAAGCTCCATTGGCTTCAAACCACCATCTGCATCTACCAGACGCTTTCCATTAGCAAGCCTGCACACCTTCCACTGCCACAGCAAGTAGAAGCAGCTGCTGGTAGAGGCAACTACACCCACTGCCCTTAAAAGTAGTGAGCCCCTTTTTGTAAAGTCTCTTTTAGACGTCCCTTGGATAGAGTAGCTACGACCTAGTTGTTTCCATGGCCATCAAAGTCATTTGCTATATTGATTAGTCTAGGAGCAAGTTAACAACACCTGTTTACCATAGGTTACTTCAGTATCATACTCTGCTTGGTTAGGAGAGAGTACGCATCACCGTATTTATTATTCCTAATAAATACATGTTGTTCCTATCCCGAGAGTGTTTCTGTTCTAGAGGTAATACCTACGATCACTAGAAACAACCTATATCTTCGTACATCAGGTGTTACAAGTGTATGAACCATAGAGTAAGACTGCAGATTCCCTTCAGGAAGTTGTACGTCATACACAAACACCATTTGACGGCCATCAGTTCTAGACACTTCAATGGATAGAAAGGTAGCGCCACAACCACTAGGGGCGAGACAGTCAGCTCAGGTTGTACTGCTACCAGAGCACTTATGGTGCTGGAAGGAGTATTTGCCTAGGTCTGAAGGCCTAACCCCTGTTGCGACCACACCCAGTAATGGCAGGAAGACGGCCCACATGGCTCACGGCTCCAGATTCGTGCGCCAGAAGTGCAGGGCTGATTAGAGCACCGGATTTGTGCCGCCAACCACTACTGGAAGTACACCTAGCTAGGGTTCTGTTTCAAGTTCACACCGATCGAAAGTACACTTAAGTATCAACGAGACCTTCAAGCCGTTTGGAAAAAGGCACAGATCTCACAGGAAGGAGCAAAAGGCGGCGTATACCACCGCCAAGCAAGTGTGCATAACTGAATCATCTACACTTAGCAGAGAAGTCGATCAGTCAGCACCAGAACCGAAGACTCAAGCACACCTGGGTAAGACAGGTATACCAAGCTGAGCCAGTGTTCCAGTCTGGCAAATCGTTGTAAAGGCTGCCCGCAACTGCGTATGTATAACCATGTGTGTCACCGCACAGGTTAGGGATGAACACATCCAGTTAAGTTGGCAATGTAATTTGAAAAGTAGTTCTAAGAAATAACGCTGTATTGCAAGTGTAATGTTTAAGTTTATGGCTACTTAAGTTGTTTGAAGTTTATTTTGTATAGTTTAAAGTAATTATTGGTGTAAAGATAATTTATTTACTATAACTCATAATTATATTGTGTCACGTGATCGGCGTAACGGTCAAAACCAACGGTCCATTGTCATGGTTCCTTCATGCTTGTTGCTTGGCTTTGCTTGTGTGGAGTTGTTGCGAGGCAAACTACAAATTTGGAAGCTGGAAGTTGTTGTGTTTTAATATTTCTCATTTATTTTTCAGCATATCTGCAATCAGCATTATTTTATCATAGGTCGTATAGTGTTTAATTGTGTTGTTGTGATTTTGTGTAAAGTCATGAGTTCCAGCAAACTACGTACGAATAGTCAGCACCATGAAGACATTATAAATCTCGCCGAAAGTATTTATTCTTTAATTCATCGAGGAGAGATGAAGTCGTGCAAGGTCATCGAACGAATTGCAGAAATGATAAAAATTTCAACTGCAACTGTCCGGAGGTAAGTGTAAATGTGTTTTACGACGTGTTTCCCCAAACAGGTTTTACAACGTGTTTTCCTCGCTTATCCCCAGTACGTCGTTGAAGTAAATCGTTGAAAAAGAACACGTAAGAATCGACAGTTGAAAACGTGATATTATAAACGCAAAGTTAAATAGCAATAATGAAAGTAAATGAAAGCCAGCAGAAATGCAACATTAATACACTCATGTGAGTTTGCGAAGTAAGTGTTATATACTAAGTTTGACAAATAATATAAAAAGTTACATGTACCTATGTACTTACGCCCATCTGTTTAACCTTTCTTTTAGATCTGTCTTGATAATAAGTGAAAATTTTGCCATCAATAACTATAAGTTAATTTCACACATTTTTGTATCACTGTGTTGTTTTGTAATGTAGGTCTAACCTCAAAACATCTGTATGTATCTATTTACGCCCAGCCATGTAACCTTTCCTAAATCTGCATTGATAAAAAGTACAAATTTGGCCATCAATTATACGTTAATTTTATATGTTTGTATATTACTGTGTTGTTTTGTAATGTAGGCCTAAGCTCAAATACGTTTGTACGTATCTATTTAGGCCTAGCCATGTAACCTCCTTTAAATCTGCCTTGACAACAAGCGCAAATTTTTCCGTCAATAATTATACATTAATTTTACACCTTTTTTTTTTTACTGTGTTATTTTGTAATGTAGGCCTAACCTCAAACTTGTGTGCCTGTAGTTATTCATCTCAAGTTACAGTGTTAAGTTTTATTATGGTTACCATAACATAAACATCACAGTTTGATGCTACACCAAAGGTGTTCCAACATCCTATAAACTATAAAATCTTGAAACTGGTTTTGGTAATTAATTAATTAATTTTTATTTTTTATTTATCTATAGACCTATACCCGTGCTTGTTCCCGACATTATTTCTTGATGCAATTGTAATTGCTTTATTTGGTAATGCTTACCGTAGTAAGAATTAGAAAGTATTTACAATTAACTGTCAAAAATTATAGAATAATTCCATGTTTAAATTTCAAAATGAATGTTCGACAAGAAAAAACTTGCTCTCTTTGAGAAATATCAACGAAGATAGTATGCATTCTTGAGTAGGCAAAATTGTTTGTAATATCTGCAACTTTGGCCGCAAAAATATTCTAGTAATTGAAATTTAATGTAACTGTAAATTGCATGGCATAGTCAAGACCTCAGAGCTCCAGTTTGCTTGCGAATTACATTCACCTGTTCGTGCTGATTTCTACATGTCTCTGGTAGGCGGACAGGTGTTAAAATCGAACACTGCCTGTAAGTATTACTTTTATAATTTGTCCTTTACATTATAATTTTGCTGTCATTTGTGGATATGTAATGGTTTTACATTAATAATAAGACATTAATTTCAGCTTTGAGTGTGCACGCATGAACCACTTTTGTGTTTTGCTGCAGTCATTGCAATGAAGGAACCACAACAATGATGACAGTCCATGCACTTTACCTGTAAAATTTGTTTCTTGAGGTCTGTGTGGGTTTGACAAAAAGGCAATGCCGCACCCATTTGGGCCACAAGAGACACAGGAAATGTGGCCATCACCAGATTATTTTGTACAAATGAAGGTGGTGCCAGTTACAAGCCTGGTATAAGCTTCTTTTACCACTTCAATTCACAGTATAAATGTTCAGTTCTTATTTGGAGGGTCTCAGAAGGGTACAAACACAGTAACGGTTTCAAAAACAACTATATGTACATATACACAATTGCATTTGTCGATATGTTTATATATTTTAGTAAAAATTAATTTTATTTTATATATACGTTATAGGCCTATGTTGAAATATATTTATCTCTATTTATAAAGGTGCATATAAAACTATTCTTAAAATGTACACATACATGCACATATTTTATATATTTCACTTTTTTATATATTACATATTTTTATGTACTACCACGTTAGCGCCGTCACGTTAAGTTTATTAATACCATCTACTTCTGTACAGTGGTGTACTATTTGCTAGGCTCAGATCCAATTGTCTTTCCTCGCTGTTCTGCTTCCCTGCCTTCCCCATTCCCCTTCGTACATCATTATTTTTTTGATTTGTCATGGTTGTTTATTTAAGGCCTTGCACTACCTCACCCTGTCTTATTTATACGCTTCAGATGTCTGCTACGTTACGCCGCTACCTTATGCCTGCAGGATGTATGTTTTATCCTGATGGCTTAGTTTCACTTCACTTCGGCCAGCTAAGGCCAAACACAGCTACTATGTTTTCGAACTGATGTTTTACTAGTCACGCTACAGAGCGATATGACACTTAGAAAAGGTGAGTCGTGGAAACGTTAAGTTAGCAGTACAATTTTTAAATGTTTGGTAATTTATGTGACAAGTGGCATTGTACCTTGGGTGTGCAGTAGTGCTAGTCTATTTCAAAATCTGGATTTGGCTGCCCTTCTAAATTATTTTTGGGCTTAAATAATGTGTTTAATTTTTTAACGTGTCATGTTGGTCCTTGTTCACCGCCCAAGTTTGATGTTTGCTATTTCACGGTTTCCATGACTTCATCGCTAGGGCGTTCATTTTTCAATTGTTTGTTGTGTAAAGTTTTTGTCTATTTGACATGACCTAAACGATTATATGTGTTACATATTTTATATATATTGTGTGTGTGTGTGTGGTGTGTGCGTGTATATATACATGTATGTATATATATATATATATATATATATATATATATATACACACACACACACACACACACACACACACACACACACACACACACACACACACACACACACACACACACACACATGCACGCATGCACATACGCGCACGCACCCATGCATGTGCACACCCATGCACATATGCACATGCACACACACACACACGTGTGCCACACACACACACGTATTGTGTGTTATATACCTCATATATGTGACATGCTTTATACATAATACTATACATGTTACATTTAGCAGTCCTGAAATGTAAACATTGAGTTTATTAACATGTGGCAATCACATAGCAGTCATATGGCAATGTTTGTTTACATGTGGCGGAAGGATACATAATGGGCAAGAAAGTAGAACTTTAGCAGGGCTTTCAAAAGTGCTCACTTTATCGTGAATGGCCTATGCCTGCTAGTGCTGACTGTGTATCCAGTTGCCAACCTACACATCCTGTGCTAGTTTCTAGCCGGAAGGTTACCAATAATTAATAACTTTGGTTATAATGAGAGTGCGCCTGATCTAGTTCAAACAAACCACGATGATCATGTCACAGTTCCATAAGACGACATGCAAGTGATTTTCTGATGCCCAATGTGGGGTCTGGCAATGATTACTGTTAACCAGTAACAAAGAACCAGGTCAGAACGACCCAGAGTAGCTGAAAATCAGTCGGAATCTTTCAACCTGATTTTGGGGAGCCTTGAAACATCCTGTGGTGTCCAATCCAACATAGTCGGAAGTAGACATTAATGCTACCGAATCCGTAGCCGATAACATGGCGGACATTCCCACCTTTTCTAATTGGGTAACATGTCCAGGCTACGGCATCAACCGAATACAATGCATGATATGTTACAAACCGTACCACCATACTTGCATAGGCTGGTCTGAGGAGATAGTTACAACGTCAGGGCTAGTGTACAGATGCGAAGTATGCAAGCAAACCTCCAAATATCATCCCCACAAACCCCATTCCTCAAGGCAGGCGGGAACAGCCCCGGGATATCCTGCCACGGGACACAACCTGGAACCACAGGTCCCAGATTTTGCGGGCCGACCCCACAAAGACCCAGTTGGATTCACCGCTGAAAGTAAGAAGGAATTTGGGGATACCAACATCTCAACTGAAAAGTGGGTCAGTCGAGCCCAAATGCATCTGAGGGGAAAGACATTTGAATGGGGGGATCGCTACTGCAAATTTATTTCAGGGTGGAGGCACTTCTATAGTTGGTTGGTGACACAATTTTCCGGTGAAGAGGTACTGGCCAGGTTAACGACAGAATTTTATAGCCAAACCCAGGCACCGAAGAATAAAGCAGAAATATTTATCCGATGAAAGGAACAGATGTTTCGAAGAGTCTTTCCAGAGGGGGCTGAGGCAAGCTCCATTCGGTAAATTAGCAGAATGCTCTTACCAAAGCTGCATAATTTTTTACAAGCCCCGAAGCCGCAGTTGATCGAAGAACTCGTGGAATGAGCCCACGAAACAGAGAGCAATTATAAAGAGCAGGCAGTGATAGACAGTAGACAGATATAGGCTGTTCATGGTAAAATGAGCACTTTCAAAAATGCCCTGCTTAAGATCTACTTGTATGTACGTTGTGTATTCCTCCGCCTTAGGTAAAATTAATATTGCCATGGGCCTCGTCAAACAAAACCGTGAAATTATTAGTAACGTAAATATTTTTTAAATCTGCTCATTTGCACACAGTGATGTGTTAAAAAAAACAGCAAGCGAAAGAAATAATTTTAAGTTGTCAAAACTGGTTACCTAATACTTCTTATTCAACATTAAGATTTGGAACTAATTCCCATCCATCATTACCAACTTTACTGGGTGAATGTCACTTACTCCGCCCGTCAAAATATGTGCAGGTAGGGGCAGTAACTTTTTTGTAATAGATTTCAAAAGTGCTCACTTTGTCATGAACAGCCTTTAGATAAGGGGAAGGAGGAAACAACACTGACAGGCCACACGCCGGCCCTTACTCCTCCTAACCCCTCGACCTTGACACCCCCCACCACTCCACAGGCTGCCACCAAAGTGCCGGTACTGGACAGGTCGACATCTCTGCTGAGATTGCCCGATTATGGGGGGGGGGGGGGGGGAAATAGAAGGGGGGGGGGGAGAACCAAGGACAGGAACAAAGGGGAGGATCCTCTGTCAAGCTCCAGACTTTGACAAAAGGGCGATATTCCCCTGAATGATCCCATGTCCATATAAACAAGCAAATTACCATGGTGATGCTAGATACGGCAGCCACAGATAATTTTGTCAGAAGAAACCTGCTCACACCCCGCCAATGTGCCCGACTGACCCCCATCGAAACGGAATTTCGGATGGCACAACCAGAGCTCCTTCTTAAGGTAGGAGAAATAAAGTTAACGATCGGGGTTCATCGGAAGATATCAAAGGTCAATCTCCTGGTTACACCCCATATTGGGGAACCTATGATTTTGAGGCAACCATGGCTGCTTCAGTAGCATTGCATCATGGATTGCGGACGCCACATCCAATTGGAAGAGATGGAGGAACCATGATCAAATTGGAGGGTAGTCAGTTTAATACTATCTCTCCCCATACACCAATCCGTCTCCCACAGTTGAATATAGAAGTGCATCAACCGCCCCAAATCTCCCGTGGGAAAACAGCAACCAAGCTCAAAGAGCCCACACCATCACAGGAGGCGGCAACCGACTGCAGCTCCCGAAATCAAGCCAAGTCCAACCAGGACGCCCAAGGCATGAACCCCATAAACAGACAGGGAGCCAAGCTATTCACTGCCTGGGAGAATAGACTTACCCAAGTTCCGTTGGCACCCACCAGTTATGCCCGCAAGGTGACCTCTGTACGCATATTTGTCTGCATTAAAATCATTCCTTAAAGTGTACTCATACTGCATCGCTAGCTAACCAGCCCGGGTGATGGGAAGCCCAAGGTTGGCAACCTTCCATTATATCACATGTAACTTTTGTTTGCAGTGAGCCCCACAGGTTGCCAAAGAAAGAGATAGGTTTACTCAAATACACCACAGCAAGCAACGAGATTAGAGATGTTCTGATACCGATACTAAGTACTGGTATCAACCGATACTTTGCCGTTTCCCAATGTATCTGTATCGGGTATGGTATCGAGCTGATACTTTAGTATTTGTTGTAGACAATGATGCCAGGTTATTACTTTATTTAGGCACAAAAATTACAGTATTTTGGTTTGTAGATGCTGCACATTAAAAAAGAAAACTACAAACAAATACCGTAATTACTCATGTATAGAGCACCCTTTTTTCTCTAAATAAAGGAAATAAATTCTGGAGTGTGCACTATACAGGAAAAAAAAAGGAGGAAGGGGAAGTGTTAGCCAAAAATTATCCAGAGATGTTGAGGGACGTGGTGGAATGTCAGTTGTCTCATCTCTTGCTCTTACATCACTTCTCTACCTTCTCTCTCTTTCTCACTCAGCGACTCTTCAGTTACATGTAGGTCGAAACCCCGCTGCCCCCCCCTGCCCCCCAAAACTAAAGGCATCCTGTGCAAACCAGAGCTGCCTCTGTGTTTACCGATCTCCACTTACTTTTAATAACACCCAGATGCTGCAGGTCAATAATTCCGCCATCCCTCTTTGTTTTCATGGCAGAGGCTAGCAATCCATGTTCTTGGTAGTGCGGGGAGGGAGAAGGGGTGAGGAGAGACTTTTTTTAGAGACGGGTAGTGTGGGGGGAAAAAAAGAAAGTGGGTCACAGCTAAAAGGAGAAAGGAGAAAAAAGAAAAACGAAGCTGGAAATGTGAGTAGTAGGAGCAAGAGGTTACTGGAATTTTTTATATTTTGGCTTTTTGCACCCATGTTATTTAATTAAAGTATTTTCCAAACTTATCACAATCACCATACATTAATTTAAAAGAGAATAAATTGTTCCATACTTACTAATAGGGCGCCACAAATTTTTGGGGCAATTTTATTTTAAAAAATTTTTCCCTGGAACTTGTTGCAAAAATCATGGTGCGCACCATACACGCGTAAATACAGTACGTGTTGCTCAAAATAGTTGCATCTAACACCACTTTTATTGCAAAGCAAATGGTTTCACCTGAAAATGTTATGCAAAACATTTTAACAAGGAATTGTTTATTGTAAATATGTTTTCTGTTGTGTTTAAAGGTTGTTTTATACGGTAAGGTTGGTATTTCATTGTACCTGGCATAAAATTAACTTGACTTTAAAATTTAATATTTATTTAACTCAAAGGGCAGCATCATCGCGAATAAAAATATATGCCCAAAAGCACATACTCTACCACTTGTCAGAAAAAAAAAAGTTTGAACATCGAGACACTTGTATTATAAATGTTCATTTTCATTAACTTCTTGCGGGGAAATCGAAGGATTTATACTAATTTATTTCAATAGATATGCGTCTTTGAATAAACTGATAATATGTAAGTGCCTATTCAACACCTTTTGCCTTCTAATAATGGGTAGGTAAGCACCGAGATGAGTGCAGTGTAACTCTTGACAGGGAAAATCAGAGGACATGGTTTTGAATGAATAATTATTAGACAGTGAAGAAATCAACTATAATCGCCTTATTTGTGTCTCAAAATTACAAGTTTTCTTTGCAGTAAAACATAATTAATTACTTTAAAAGACAGACATATTTGCCACACGTGCAAGGTGTCGCCAACAGGTACAGGCGTGGAGAGGTCATCATCCTCTCCCCCTCGTAAACCAACAGACATGACACTGCCCGATTGATAACTTCTCTGTGCACTCTTAGCTGATAGTGCATGAGGGACATTTAAAATTTGACTTGCACTTGGTGTCCTATTATTTGCATTTTCAGAGGGTTTGAAAGTGTTAGGTCAGCTTGCATTTTGTGTCGGATTACAATAAATTATACACAGTATTTTAAGAAATTATTTTCTTTATTTAAATGAGTCTAGGAGAAATGTTTTTAATGTATTATTAACAGTAATACTTTTTTTAAAATTCAGTGCGAAAGGCATTGATATAGGTTTTTGGTATCAGGGTATCGGAAAACATGGTAACCGAACAACTTTAAACCAGATAGTTCATATTCCACCCCGCCTTCCACAAGTAAGGCTTGTATATACTTATTTCCCAATGTAGTTTTACACATGCCATTGTTTTATGTAATTTCTTTTCACAGGGTTGACTCATGCCCAATTAAGTCTGGCTGACACGTATGTCTAGGATTTTTCCGCTAAACCAAAAGTGGGGTGGTTTATTCTGGTTATATGGTACGTGGCGAGGGGTGTTGGCTATTACTTACTTACACTGTCATCCTGGGTGATGTGTTTGATGTGGGTTTCACCCAATAGTGGCGGGCTTCGTCTACTCTGAAGTGGCGATTCCAGTCGTAGGCTTCATGGCTCCAGAAGTTTGAGTTTGCCCAGCCGTATCTTGTCTCCGTACGGTTTAACAACTTCTTACCACAGGGTGGCACGATGGGTGGATGCGAAAGCAAGGCGACAAGAAGATTACTGTAACCGAAGCAGGCGCTACTGCTTGGCGTCTAAGTTGGGCAGCGTGGTCCTGTTCCATCTGCCTGTCCTGCGTAGGATGTGGTAATACTATCAACGGTTTGATAGCAGCGTGAGCTAGGTATTGTTCTCAACGCTTCTTGCCACTCCTTACCTTGTAAAGCACAACAATCTGACAGCCTACCGCAATGAACTTAGACAGGAACGGTAATTACAGTGTAACCCAATAGTGACTTGCCGGCATGAGATCGATAGGAGTCCCCACTGATCCACCACGCATGCAGGCTGATCAGGGATGTGGAGCCGTGTGGGCCACCAAGCCCAGACTAAGGTCACTTCAGCACTAACTTAGTGCTCAAAGTGAGAGATAATCTGAGCTTGTAGCCCCTTCCTATACGAAGGTGTTTCTAAGTTTACAGTGGTTGGGGCATCGCTGTTTCTCCCCACCAGCACTGACTTAGTACCGCTTGGGGTTTGGAAAAAAACAGGTGGATGTCAATAATCTCTTGGTTCCTGTTGGGGGTGCACGTCGTACTCTGTCCCTGACCGTCAACACAGACAAGTACCCTGTAAATGAAAAGCAGAAGGGTAGTGAACAATGGGTGTTTATTGGAGACTCAATAAACACGTGACCTGTGCTACTTCCTACCAAACCGTGGAGAGCTGAAGATAACTGCGGTTCCAGGTGTAGGAGACCTGGTTCTATGAAAAAGGGAAATAGCTGGTTCTAGATGATTACAAAAATATTTAAAGTTAAACTGAGCTAAGAAAAAGGTGTCTAGAAAAGACAAAGTGAAGTTAAATATACGTGTACGTGTTCGATGGATGTCAATGCACGGTAAGTAGCCGCTGGGGGCGTACTTGAAGCTTACGAGATTTCCGGAGGTCCCAGCACTGAATTAGTGCTCTGGGATCTCGCGAGAGAATTTGAGAAAGGAGTGCATGAGCCCTGCAGCGTCCAGACTTATAGAGGTGAAGCTTGTAGGCTACCGGCGTGGGCTGCAGGGAGGGCAAGTCTCCTGCCCTGGTTGGCGTGGGAGTCAAAAAACTCGAGACAGCATTTCTGTTTTGTGCCTTTTTGGTGGCACTCAGCCTTGCCTGGTGGCGGGCGGCTTATACGCTCTCAGCGTGGAGTAAGGGGGGGGAGGGGGAATGCCTGCCGGGTTGCGTAACCTTCAGGTGAAGAGAATCCGCTCATAAGTTCATAGTACTTAGAGTAGGAAGTCGAGAATTCATGTGGAAAAATCTCTCCCTCTGTAGTAATGGAAGTAGGAATATTTAGCGATGAGTCATAATCGTGGTTAATTATTAGGTTGAGCGGCACATGTCATGGTAATGATGTATATATAATTGTAATGAATAACCACAGCTCTTATGCTGCACTTGTAAGGACACGTATAATAAGGTAGGACATGAGTCACCTGGAACCCGAGTCATCCCGAGCACAAATCCTCTCCACAGGGGAGGGGGATTACATTAGCAGGTCCTTGCTCTGGCCTGCCTGGGCGAGGGGGACGAGAGAGCCAGCTTGCACAGTGAGACAGTACTACGATCACAGTTCCATGATCACAGTTCCATGCGGTGCTGCGATTCCAGACAAGTCCCAGCACACAGAGTGAACGTAACTACAGATACCAACCGCCTTGAACTTTAGGAGTCTGCCTGGAATTCTGAAACTTTTTTTTTCGCTACTTCTTCATGTACGGACCTTCCAGAACTTCCAGATGAGGGGGGAACAGTTCTACAATCTCCTATTCCACCTTTGAGTCACCTGATGAGCCTTCATCGCAGAGGAGGGGCGAATTGACGCATGCCGCTTTCCAGTATTATAACTAAACGACTATGACTCATCAATCATCACGTATTTTACATAACCAGAGGAAGGGTCAAACCCACAGTAATTCACGAGTGCCTACAGGATCGCTCCCAGCCAAGTGAGTTATAACACGCAACACCATTAACAAGTGCAGTTTACATCGCCAGTATCTTGGAAGGTGATTCTAGACATGTGAAGGAGATATTGCAAAAACAGTCAAGATGCACGCCACCCCCTCCCCAGCCGCCCGTGCTTCGTGGAGCCGCCAAGTCGTTACCTGTCACAAAGAATTCTGAGCGTGGCCGAAGCTAGCCAAAGCAGTGTGCCGGGCAGGGGTAGCTACCCCCACCCCGGCCTCGCACTAGAGGGACATCATGAGGCGATGTCAGAACTCCCACCTCGGTCCCTGTGAGAACATGCCTAGCGCACTGTAACGGATTGTGTGCGGCCAAGGACAGGAGACGAGCTGAGCTGTCGTAAGACGAACATCGTGCTCGTGGATGCTCTCTCTGAGATCAGTTCGCGACTTGAGGACCAGCGAAGGCGAGGTACTTCAGGGAGTGTGATGGGACCATGACAGCTTGGGTGCAGCAATTATTTCACAACTCTTCACGCCCCCAGGTGGTGGATAGGGGATCCCCAGACTCTAGGGTGACTGGGCAAATTCCAATACCAGCCCATGGACAAACTGGCCAGTGCAAAAGAGCCATCATCGTAGACATCAGGAACCTGAGCAGCTCAGTACAAGATAGCGAAGCACATTTGCTGAGGGTGGCCCAACGATCAAGGCGGCAAAGGGAATCTCGAGGTCCTGAAACATGCAAAGTGTAGCAATCCTCGCTACTGGATTCTGCGGGCTGTCAACTGCGGATGCGTGATGAATGGAATGGAATGCAGCGGACATTGGAAGCACCACCAATGTCAGCCTTCACTCCCGAGCCAGCGGATTCGCCATCACCACTGGTAGGTCCCGCATGTCTCGCGTTTCAAGACAGACTGTCTATTTTGGAGGAAGAGGAGGGGGTGGCTCCCTGTAGAACTCTCCCCACCTTCACCCACGGATTGGAGACCCTGGCATTGACGCGGAAGAGCAAAGATGGAGTTGATGCCATGATTGAGCTGTCCAGTTTTCCGACACACTCAACGAGAAGCAGGCAGGCCCTGCATCCAATTGCTATTGTCAATACTGACATGCTGGTTCGCCTGCATGGCAGTACTGACAGCAGTTTAACTTCAAGGGCGCCTGCACCCACAACGAGGAATGGCATCAAACGAGCGGGAGGCTAGTCTGTCCCCCCTGTCACCTACACACCAGCTGCGCACTCATTTCATATCATTCCGCACCCAACTCACAAGTCTTTAGTATCAAACTAACAAACACCCTACTTTCTCCCGCCCTAATCCAATTAAAGGCAATACATTTATCCTCCCTGACTGTTACATAGATTTTCCCAGGCTCTCTCCGCGTTGCCTGGTTTGCTATGCTCTTCCTTCTAGACCCTTCTTCTTTCGGTGTGTGTCCATGTCTACAATTGCAGCCATGGCACTACAACCCTACTCAGCCACGATGCATGCACCCATTATAATAAATAAACCCGACCTAAGGTGTGTAGGGCTTGCCCTGAGATGCATCCCACTCTCCAACCCAGTTAGTTACTAACATGCATGCTGGAGGGAACACAGAACTGTCGAGGTGCTCACGCTGATGTAGCGGAATTTGGGGGATCGCCAGAAAAAATTAAAAAATAATAAAAAATAAAGGACAGGAATGATCTTCTCCAGTTGCTCACCTCAACACTTCATGTGTTGGGACTCTCTACTGAAAGCCAGGTATTCTAGATCTGCAGCCACCAGTTACCAGAGGTTTCTGCAGCCTATACCACTAACTACAAGAAGCCTCATTGATGTCTATCACCAGCTGCAACTTCCAGACATGCTCCTTCAGTTAAACCTGCAAACACCATCACACCTTCCGTTGCCGTTCCTCGTGGTTCAACAGCCGCACTTACTGGTACAAACAACTACACCCACTGCCCTTAAGTAGTGGCCCCCATTTGTAAAGTCTCTTCTAGATGTCCCTTGGTTAGAGTAGCTGCAACTGAGTTGTTTTCATGGCTGTCAAAGTCATTCGTTCGCCATATTGATTAGTGGAGCAAGTCACCCACACCTGTTTAATGTAGGTTACTTCCGTACCATACTCTGTTTCGTTAGGAGAGAGTACGCATCACCGTATTTATTACTATCCGTAATAAATATGTCTTGTTCCTATCCCGAGTGTTTCTGTTCTAGAGGTAATACCTACGATCACTAGAAACAACCTATATCTTCGAACAACAGGTGTTACAAGTGTACAAACCATAAAGTAGGACTGTAGATTCCCTTCAGGAAGCTGTACGTCATACACACACACACCATTTGACGGCCACCAGTTCTAGACACTTCAATGGATAGAAAGGTAGAGCCACAACCACTAGGGGCGAGACAGTCAGCTCAGGTTGTACTGCTACCAGAGCACTTATGGTGCTGGAAGGAGTATTTGCCTGGGTCTGAAGGCCTAACACCTGTTGCAACCTCACCCAATAGTCACAGGAAGACGGCCCACATGGCTCACCGCCCTAAGTTTGCGCGCCAGTGCTGTGGAACTGATTCGGGTATCGAGCTTGCACCGGCATTCACTATTAGCTTTACACTTAGCTAGGGAACTGTCTCGAGTCGATAGAGAGTATACTTAAGTGTCGACAAGACCTCTATGTCTCGGGAAAAGATACAGTCCACAGAGAGAGGAGCAAAAGGCGGCTTACACCGCAGTCAAGCAAGAGTGTATATCTGACCCCTCTGCACTTAGCAGACAAGCCAAATAGGAGAGAGCTCAGGCTGCCTGTCAACTGTCACAGGCCTTCCTCTCCAGTTTATTTCCCTGTTCACATTCGCCTAGCCTACGATGACCATGCTGTTGTCTGTGCTCTATTAGCAGGCGCAGAAGTCAGGTACATGGTAGCCAACCCCTTGTCCTGGAACCATGAAGCAGCAGAGTGGAATCAACAGTATTGTGTTGGTCAGAACAGTACAACCGCACACCACCCGTCTCCAAGAGTTGCCAGTTCCAGACAGCCAGCAATAGTGACTGAAGCAGTCCCTGGTAAAACAGGTATACCAAAACGAGCCGGTGTCCCAACCAGACATATTGTAGTTTCAGCTGTGGTTGACTTTGTATCCAGTCGCCAACTGACACAATCAGTATTAATATATCTAGCTGAAAACCTAACCCAAATGTGTAACTCAAATTATAACCAGAGCGCACCTGACCTAGCGCACATAAACCACACTGACCATGTCATTAGTTCTCTAGGGCAACACACATCAATATTTACAATATATTAAATTCCTGCCATTTTCATTATTTTAATTTTTTTTGGTCCACATGGTCAACAAAATTCTGATAATCTTATGTTGTCAGTTTTGCTGTTTAGAAAACTATTCTACGCAGATAATGAGAATGCAATGATGTGTGTACAACACAGTGTCATAAGAAAGTAAAACTTTCACTCCTAAAAATGTTTACAATGCTGTAGAAAATTTGCCAGTTCTGCAAAAAGATTATACACAAGAAGTAACTAACTTACCCTGACATATTCTGCGACTAAGCTCTAAATAAAAATTAACATTTCACCAGGGAAATAAAAGTAAACAAAGACTTAACAGTTTCACTGTTAACAGATATAATAAGTGGATAACCTATCCTGAAAGTTGCTAAATATCTTTACATTACTACAAAAACTAACCTTAAAAACAATGCTTGAAATTTACTAGATACCTATTTTTTTTCATTAAATAATATTTAACTAGAACTGTATCTTTATTGTCTATTAACCTACATTAACATCAATTGCTTAAAGATAGTCTTCGGATTTGATTATTTTTCTTCATTTACACTTTCCATCAATTTAAACCATTTTACATTTGTCCCTAGAAAAATGTAATGTAAGGGTTTCAACTGTAATTACAAAACCATTGCAGTTCCGACCATGGAAAATACTGGGCTCAAATTGTAACTGGTTCAACCGTGTCATCACATGAACCTGACACGAATGCCACAAAGGACACAGTGAACACATTACAGTTTCAAGACAAGCCAGAAACGTAGCCACTGTTTCATTCTCCTAGTTTATCCACCGACTACCAACCTGCATGTCGACTGCCTTGTTCTGGTCGGAGGGGCTCTTGGTCCACTCCCAGCTAGCAATGCCACGGTCATCTGTGCTCAGGTTGCCGTTCAGGGCGAGATTGTTTTGGGGGAGGTACACCAGCACGTCCTGCCCAGCGTTCGCTTCCGGCGGGTAGTCCGGCACCTTTAGAACTGTGATGTTGGCTGTTGTCGAGTTGGTGGCATGGTCAGAGTCTTCTACTGTCAGCCTGTGCACATCCAAGAGGGGTTGGATACATCAGGCTTGGGTAAACAAAAAAACATCACAAGCAGGGTTTAAAAAAAGACATTATAGCCAGCATAACATGCTCAATATTTTTTCCTGGTCCTTTCTAACGTACAAAGGAGGGATTTAAGGGTTCCCATATACATGTCAACAAATAAAAATATGGTAAGTATGAAATAAATTACATTGTAATATTGATTAATTATAAAGTGGTTCTACATTCAATAAAATAGAGCAGTTTGCTGGGTTGTCAAGGTATATGGTAAATACATTTGTGGTCTCCTTAAATTTGGGAGGGCATCTTTCTTCGAAGAGGCTGCTTGATTTGTTTTTTCCCTTCCCCATTTGTGATGGGCAAATTGTATTAATAAAAAAAATATGTGTTCTTATTTAGGTATTTTTTTAGAAGACAAGAACTTAAATTCTACATTTTGCTTTGGCTAGTTAACACATATTTCAAGAAACATAATTTATAACCTACTTGTTACAAGCAAAATACACAGAATCATATCATATTTTGATATGTGCACAACATTGTGAGAATGAAGTATGCAATCAATAGGATTGAAAATACAATTTACAGCCAATAATTTTGGCACAAGGCAAAGGTACCTTAGCCATAAACGTGATGCGATAATAAATATTGGTTATCAAAATGCTGAAAAACATTGAAAGTTTAACCACAACATCATTTAAAGTCAAATGAATACAGATACTGCTATCTGTTGGCCATCCAATTTTCTCCATTTTGTTTATGTTTCTGTAACTAAACAAAGTTTATGTTGTACTGTAATGGTTAGGTTGATTCAAATTTCTAATTAATCCACGTATATGAGCAAGATTTAATTATTTTTAATGTGGAAAAAAGTTCAGCATACATCGGACAAGTGACGTGCGGAATTTTTTACAGTTAGCACCAGAATGAAAATAAAGCATTGTGAGAATATATTTGCAAATACCTCGTGTTTTGATGTGAGAATGACAATTGGTCTCACTCCACTACTTATGTTGGGTGTATAATTTAAAAATTAAGCTTTAAATTGTGAGTTATGACGTGTGAAGAACTGAAAATTTGTTATCTTATGAGTTGGTTTCCAATTTAACTTCAGATTATGTGTAGTGTTGGCATTTGCTTGAAACATTAAAAGAAACAATTACATTTTATATCTTAGTAGAAGTTGTGGTGGTGACCAATCAGAACAGAGCAATCAGTGCTTTTGGTGGGAAAACAATTCCTACAATAATGTGATCACCAAAAATATAAAACACCATGTGTACGCCCATGTTTATACATAATTATATTTGCTAACCCAGTTCACAATAATATGCTTCTCTGCTACAAAATGTCTGTTTTGAAGAGTGACCTGCTAATGTATGGTTGTGTTATATGAGGTTAGGTTTGAATAGTACTGAACCAAAAGTATTGAGGATATGCTTATTGCAAGTTTTCACTGGCTGGACTTAAGAATTATCATGTGAATTGTATATCCAGAAGATGTTCCATTTGCAAGAACTACAGTTACTGCATAATTCTTAATTCATTATTTTCAATTGTAAACCCAGCATTATTTGTATTCTGCTGTGTGTTGTCAAAACACAAACCACCATATAGTCAATTTAATTACTTTTAAATCACAATTGCATAGCACCATCAATAAGCACATAGTACTACAAATATTCCCATTAAGCTCATACAAAAAATAAAGTGCAGTCAGGAGAGTATATTGCATACGGAAGATGTACATATTCTGTACTTACGAAGATCTTATTATACACCCTGTCAGCACTCAAAATCCATTTCTTGTATACGGCATAAATAGTCTAAATGGTTTGCTATGAAAACATCTAATAACTGGGAATGAAATGTGTGACAAGCATGGCATCTATTGTGCTCTTTTTTCCTTTCTTTCAACATTTATTTGGCACAACCAACTAACTTTGCTTCCTCCCCTGACACACCTTTCGAAAGGGGCAGTGGTTGCCTAGCTGGTGTCCTCATTTCTTTCCCTCTCTTAACTGATGTGGGGAAGGCAGATATTGGCTATCTTTGGGCATGCTCAACTGTAGCTCATCACGGCCAGGCACATTATCACATTTTTCCCTAATAGACCCAGCGAGGGGGAAGTGGTTATCTGGTATAATTACAGTGACGTCCTTCCTCTCTAAGCCTGCTTCTGCGAGACTGACAAACTCTACGACTGTTCTACTTATACATGAATAGTGCATGACTTGGGAACTAAAATAAGGGAGAAGTAATTCTTTAGAAGAGGGGGAGGGGAACCCTTTGGTCATTCTCTGCTACCTTTGCCTCCTACTTATCACAGCACAAACCGCTTTGATTTGTCCCCTTCTGCTTTGTGAAAAGTAAGCGTTACAGAGGTCATCTTTGTTGTAGAGGGGATCTGGCATAGGGCACGTTCGTACATGATCTGGCATAGCTGCAAGTGTCTCAAATAAAGACAACTTTTAGGCAATAACATTTTTTTACATTATTTCCACCATTTCAAAATTCTGCTATGACTACCGGTATTATGTGCTGGCTGTGATTACATAAAAAATACAAAGTATATATTATCGAGTTTTTCCAATACCATGTCTTCCAATACCGATACAGATTCTCCGATACCGTTCCAAATACCCCGAAACCATTACCAATACCCTGACACCAATGCCCTACCGCGTTTGTTGTTGCAACTCACCATTATTGTGCAGAATTATGAGATATAATAAAAATTAAAAGATATTTTCCCAATATTATCGCCACCAATAGCACACCGAGATGAAAATTCTCCACTTGCGTCCATTATATATGTATTTTGGCATGTATATGCAGCATCAGATGTATTTGATGAAATGTTAGGAATAATTAATTATCCATGTACAAGCCACATTAAATTTTTGTATTCCTGTAAATATTGTTAAGTTATGATACCGTACAAATATAATAAATTCCAACTTAATTTCTCTACTAAAAAACATTTGAGACAGAAAACTTGAACTATGTTGTAATGTTTCCAAGTAAACGTAACACAATTACTATTCCACAGATGGTAATGTGGCTTGAGAAAGCAAAACCACTGCAACATGTTACACAAAATGGTGTATATCAATGTGTACTTATGGCGCGGCGGCGGCTGTGCGAACTACGAAAAATATCTTTCTCTTGTACAGCAGCAGAAATATTTTCTCGTGTACAACTTGAATAGTTATTGATAAAGTGCAGTGAATAGGGTTTGCTTAACTCTGCGTTGCCTTTTTCTACCTTTCCAGACATATTTAGTTACATTTTATACATAATGCATTCATAATTGTCATGAAAAAATATCCAAGTAAAAAACTTGTGCGTGTTGGCAACGTTGCATCGCGATTTGATATCACGAAAATATGGAACCCCTGCTTCTTCTGGCAGGTGGAATGGAACTGCACCGTTGAACTTAGACGTCAGGCAGTCATGCCTGCTCTGGTTCTGGTAATTGACTTCCCACCTTGTATCCGCATATATCCTACGTATCACCCTGACGTAAAAAGGTTTCTGACTGGTACTGAAGTGCAACTCGGCAGGGACAACCTCAACTTCTGGACCAATGAAGCACACCTGTGGAATCTCCGATCCGGCATAGACCGAATTCACCGCGTCTAGATAAAACCTACCCCGACCACAACACCCAAGAAGCTGGAGTAAGTAAGTGCTAACCAACACCCCTTGCCTCACGCCAACTATCTAAACCAAACTACCCCGCTTTTGGTCTAACGGACAAAATCCTCGACGAACGTGCCAAGTCAGTCTAATCGGGCACATATCAAGAGATTTTCTGCTCCCAACGTGGGGCATCAGGCGAATAGCTGTGCACAGTAAACCGCACGAACTAGACCAACCATACCCTGAGAACTAAGGGTCGAAACGATCAGTCAAGCGGACTTCGGAGAGTCCCCAAAACAACCTGTGGAGCCCTTAACCACAACCATGTCAGACTCCGAGGTCAATGTCGCCATGGCACACTAAGAATAGAATGCACCAACTGCACTAAACTTTCATTATGCCTGCATAGGCTGGCCTGAAGAGGCCCGGGACACAGACGTATTAGAGTACCGCTGTACTGCTTGCCAGTCAAGAAACCACGAGTTTCTGCAATGAAATTATGTGTCCCGGCCAAGGCATAAACCGCATCAGATGCATGACGTGCAGGGAACCCTATCACCACCAATATATAGGGTGGCCGACGAACACATATCTATACACGGGATGGCCTACCAGTGTGAGAGATGCCAAAGAAAGCACATCTTTCACTCCCGCAGATCCAAAACATCCTGGATATATAAACAACCCGGAACGGCACCTGGCTATACAGCAACCAGTAGAAAAGACGACATTCAGATAACTGACTTTGCAGGTCGCCCACATGAAGATCCAGTAGCATTCACGCAGGAATGCGAAAAAGAATTCAAAGAAATGGACCTGCCACCGAAACAATGGGTCGATAGGGCCCAACTGTATTTGAAGGGCCTCGCCCTCACATGGTGGGAAAGATACGGAGAATTCTTAACGGGCTGGAAGCAGTTCAGTAACTGGATAGCGGTAGAATTCACTGGTGAGGAGGTGTTAGCTAGACTAACCATGCAGTTTTATAGCCAGACCCAGGTACATGACGAAGAAGAGAAAATATTCAAACGAAGAAAGGAACAAATATTTTGACATGTGTTCCCCGGAGTCAATGAAGCTACTGCCGTTCGTTCCATCGGTCGAATGTTATGCAAAATCTCAGGAACGTACTCCTGACGGCTAGAGCAACCACCTTAGATGAACTAGTTGATCGAGCCAGAGAAGCTGAGCAAAACTTTGCAGCACAGGTGAGTCTCGAAAAACCAGTATCAGCCAAGATCCCTGAGGTACGAGCACTACCAGTTGTGTCCCTTAAAGGCGCACCAACCTCAACCCCTTGTATGGCATTTGTACCCAAATACTGGTTCTGTCCAGAGAACCACTGGAACGACTGCCCTTGGAAACCAGAGGGGGCTGCCGTTCCACCAAACCGAGTTGACAAAACGCAGTCAAATATCCCAACACTACCAGCTGGAAACCCACCTCCCGGAACGAAGCCGGGAAACTCTGACGCCAGGGTACAAAGCAGGCCACTACCCCCGGTTTACAAGGGCGCATCCTCCAGGGATTAAGTGAGAAAGTACCAATTCCCATAGCCCCACACACAGAGGTGGAGGTAAACAACGACCAGGTACGCGCCATACTTGACTCGGCAGCCACCGAAAATTTTATCAGAAGTAATCTGTTAACACGAAACCAGCTCGCTGAAATAAGACTGCAAAACCAAACTAGTAAGAATGGCGCAACCAGAATCCACCCTGAACGTAACCGGCCGCATCACTCTGAACATATTCAGAGTATTGCTACACAGACAGAATTTATTGTCATCAACCATGCTCGAATTGGTAATACTAGGGTGTCCGTGGCTCATCTGCAATCAATGCGTTCTAGATCACAGACAACGTAGAGCCTATCTGGGAGAAACCTAGCGGATTACTGTGAAATGGGATCAAAACCCACACGACATCCCGCCAATGCCCATCGACCCAATGAGCATTAACTACGAACTCGACAAACCAGAATTCTACCAATTAAAAGCCATACTAGATGAGCACTCTTGAGCATTCGAACAAGAAGACTGCTATCACAGACACGGTCCATACAACATGAAATATGGCCTACAACTGACATACCAGTTTACAACTGTCCATACCAAGTGTCGGCCCGCCGCCGTGACCTAATCATGGAACAGGTCAACGACATGAAGGGCTAGGGGATTGTAGAGTCATCAAATTCTTCATATAACTCACACGTGGTCCTCGTGCCTAAGAAGGACGGGAAATTGTGATTTTGCGTAAATTAGAAGTCGCTAAATGAAGTTACCCACCCAATCGCTCCTCCAGCTAGAGACTTGTCTCATACACTATGAGACATTGGCAAAGCCATAATATTCAGCACTCTCGACATAGAGTCTGGATATTGGCAGAGTGCAGTCCACCTGGACTGTCACAAATATACGGACTTTACAACACCTGAGGGCGAAATCCTTCAATTTCGGGACATGCCATTCTGCTTGAAAAACGCCCAAGCAACATTTCAACAATTACTGTCTGCTGAAGTATTAAGAGGTTACATCGGCGAGTTCTGCTTCGTTTATCTCGACGATGTAATAATATATTCCATCAGCTGGGAGGAGCACCTAGGGCATCTGCAAAGAGTGTTGGAAAGACTCTAATTACACGGAATGACTTGCAGGCTGTCGAAAAGCTTCTTCGGCAAGTCCTCAATAGATTATCTGGGACACATCATTACACCTGAGGGAAACTTCCCGTAACACAGTTCTGTACGAGCGAGTGAAGAAACGGAATAACCTTGAAATAAGCTAGAATTACGATGGTGTCTGGGTCTGTGTAATTAGCTACAAGATTTCGTTCCAAATATTGCAACTGACGCCGGCTAACAGCCAGCGGCACTAGAGCCCATGATAGCGCTCACCATGCACGCGTCACGTGTACATGCATGTGCGCAAACAGTCTCAAATCTGAACTTTCCTAACGGAATATTATTTATTTTCAGTGTAAAACGTGTCTTGCTATTTTATTTTCAGGGTTTGAAATGCCTTAAAATGTTTTAAAGTGTTTGTTGTCAGTTTGACAATGTTTGGTTATGAATTCAAAGTGTGCACTGCGCAGAGATTAAAACAGTAATATTCTGGCGTGAACACCGCCATAAAGAGACACTAAAACGATAAAGAAAAATCATAAGAAAATTCTAAAATGTAAAACATTATTTAAAATATTTGTGCAATTTTTATTTTCAATATGTAAAAGTTTATTCTGCGTGCATACCACTTCCGCGTATGTGAACCCCATAGGCAGCCATGGTAGGTCCATGCAATGCTTGCCTCTGGGAAGTCTGTCTAGGATAGCTGGCGAGGTAAGACTCTGCACGTATGCACTACAACTTTTGAGCGCTGATGTAGATTTCAATAGCACTCTTAGTATACCGGTTGACCTTTGCTTGCGTACATTTTGCCAGATATTTCCCCAGCATTATGCTTCCGCTTAACTAATTTATTTCGCCCTTGTGTGATTTTTCAACTTAATCGAGGAGAAGAAGAAGAAGAAAGATGTCAGAGAGGTCGTGCGTCTCGCAAAACTTGAATCAGGGGCCATCTGTTTCTGCTAAAGGTGTTCCATCGTAATTTCTGTATTATTGCTGCATGCAATTTCAAGGGCTTTGTTTTCATGTATGTATTTAGGGGTATTTTTCATGTTTGAGTATTTTACGGCCACGTACAACCACGTGGTTAACCGCAGCCAAGTCTATATCCATGCCATCCTTATGCTTTGAGAGCTTACTTGTGTAAAATCATGTGTGCAATAATTTAGTTAAGGGTTCTATGTATTGTAATTCAGGGTTCTGTGTAATATTCACGTAGATTGATGGTTTAGTGTTTGACCACGCTGTCACTTCACTGTCTGCTTTTGCTGCCATCAGGCCTGCTACAAGCCTGTAACTGCTTTAATCGTAAAGAGGATAATTTTCTCAACAAGAATATCAATTTGCCAGAGTTTATTTGCCGTTTCCATGAAGAAATATTGCAATTCCACCTGCACCACATGGTCTGCTACGAACTTTATTCAGTGGCATTCCCGCCATCTAAACTTGTTTTCATGCATGCGCGTGTTTATTGTGAATACTCATCTCATGCCCTATCATCTTCTAAGTGTATGTATGTAATTTTGTATTTGTGTACGGTGATATTGCTTCCGCCTTAGCCAGCTATGTGTATAGGCCGTCACCACACAACCCACTAGCTGGACGGTGAGCCCCAACGAGTTTGCATTAGTAATGCCAAGTAATCATACGTGTTTATACATCATATGTTGATTCATTGTGAAATTCACAGTGTCCTGTCTTCAGGGAAAAATCGTCAGTCCACCCTAGTGGCTGTCGACTCTCTTTCCTTGTGAAGATTGTGTTTTCATACACCATGGTGAGATCATTCATCTAAGCGTACGCTAGAGTAATTGTGGGCTGGGGAGCACCAAAGCAGAGTTAGTTAGACACGACCGAGTTGTATCATTAAATGATGATGATGATTTGTACACACGGTATAAATAAAACAAGACTCACAGTGACTCATTCTTTTATTTTGTAGTGACAGTGCCCTTGCCACCGGTGTTTTTCAAGTGTTAAAAATGTTTAGTATTGAAGTTTAGCATTGTAAACGTGTATCGTAAGTATGCTCGGGTGAGATGGACACACAGAATCCACAGCACCCCTGAGAACTCTGAGTCTAAACAGTGCGGTGATTGGGAAGCACCGCTGGTGCCCATATCATCAGTAAGTAATTTGTGTCATCGTTCATCTTGTCTCTCACCCGACGGCGTCACAACATATATGGCACCACTACATTCACTCCTCGTGAAAGACTCACGTTGGCGATGGGGTCTGGAACAACGACAAGCATTTTCCGACTTGAAGAACAGCTTCAAGAAAATCCACCAACTCTATTGAACCCAAGGAGACAAACCCTTAATACTGCAAACAGACGCATGTCAGAACGGCCTTGGCACAGTACTATACCAGCAAGACGAAGAAGGACATCTACATGTGATAGTGTATGCATCTACCAGCTTAAACGAAACAGAGCAGCACTACCACATCAATGAACAGGAGTGTCTGGCCGTTATCTGGGCTGTGAAGAAATATAGGTATTATTTCGAGGGGCAACACTTCATTCTACGGACTGACTCTAAAGCCCTACAATGGCTACACGAGTACTGGAATTCGAAGGCCAAGCTCGGCCGGTGGGAAATTTTCCTTACTGAGTTTGACTTCGAGGTACAGCATTGCCTAGGAAATAAGAACGACCTGCCAGCCGCCCTGTCTCGATTCCCAACACTGGAGGAGAAAGCTGAGGAGGAAGAGGAGAAAATACCCCCCTTACCAAAGGGCGAAAGAAGTCCGGAAGAGCAAATCCGTCTTCAACTGCAAATACCCGCCAACAAATAACCTTCAGCCAGCAGGAGATCCCCAACATTCAACGCCTACTACAGGAACAGCCCCAACAATTTGAACTGTGGGATGACGTGTGGATAAGTAGCGGACAGCCCAATATGCCTTGCAAAATCTGGGTTCCACAACTACTATATGCCGATATATGCCGGCACCATCACGTCCATCCCCAAGCTGGTCACCCAGGTACTAGGAAAACACTACTGGATTATAAAACCCGTTATAATTGGGACGGGGTAAGCCGTGATGTCCGGCAGTACGTCACCAACTGTGTAACGTGCTGCCGCAGCAAAGCATACCCAGTTTCCCCTCCCACTGCAAAACCATGGAGACCCAAGATGGCCTATTGCCGCTGATCTGATGGGCCCGTATCCACGTAGCACAAAAGGAAACCGGTACCTGCTGATGGTAACAGATCAATTTTCAAGATGGGTAGAGGCATTTCCTCTACCCAGCCAAGAAACTACCCCAATCGTGCAGAAAATGGAGGCGGAGATTTTCGCATGATGGGGATATCCGAAGGCCATACTGACAGACAATAGCACACAGATTACGAGCCATCAATGGCAAACCGCCTGTAAGAAATGAGGGGGTAGAAACCTGGACTACCCCCCCCCCCCCCATTATCCATCACCCAGCCAACCCCAATGAATGGAGGAACCAGGAGGTCAAGAATTGCCTCCGTATCAGTGTGGGTAATGATCACAAACATTGGGATAAACACATTCCCACCATACTACTTGCCCTTCAACGCCAAACGAATGAAGCTGTCGATAGCAGTCCAAGCGTCCTACTCCTGGGACAAACATTACGCCGACCAAGCGATTGGCAGTGGGAAAGCGAGCCTACCGACATGTCTCAACCCGAGGACATCCGGCTAGCAGCTTTGGCCCGCACCACACACGCCCAGAAGGCCCAAAATGCGTACATTCTCAAGAAATACCTCCAATCAAAAACCGGGTAAGCCGTCCTTCTGCGAAGTCACCCTCTGAGCAAAGCCAGCAACCAATCCAGCGCTGGCCTTGCAGACAAGTGGGAGGGACCGTACCGTATAGTAGGCAAGCGAGAAAACGTCTACTGGGCCGAAGATATATGAGGACGAATATGGAAGGCCATCCGAGGCCAGATACGACCCTACCCAGGGGACTTGCCGACACTTAAGGACGCCGACGCCAAAAGAGAAACACCTGGCCAGTCCGAAGATGAAGACGAGCCACCAACCTAGAGGGTTGTTCCTGATACAGGACTGGTACCCTTACCGAGACCTGAGCTGACGCCGCTCATTATTGACAGGGCTCCTAGTTAAATCGCTCCATGGAAGCCAGAGGTAGAACGACACCAAGGTGCATTCTCCGTCAGATCAATGCCCTTGATGCCACGCAGCTATGCTGAGAAAATCGCAACCAAACGCAGTACAGCACTATCTGGCTGCTCCGAAGTGTCATGGTGGAGTCCACGTGACCGAGAACCCCGCCAGACACCCTGCCAATCAAGCCGAATTAGCGAACAATCAGAGGCTCATTCGACAAGACGGGTAGGAATCGCACCAACACCTACTTCACCACCCAGTACCACTCTGAAGCCAGAAGTCATGGCCATACCAACTTCAACGAAGTCGACCTATGGCTCTCACGAGGAAGACCCTGTCAGCCGGCAGGTATCGGCATCGGCCCAGCACTAAAGATTTCCCCAAGCTTATTTTATATCCCACGAACCTATTACGCGCGTTCAAGTGGGTTCGATGATTCGACTGTAACAATCTGATTTCATTGTCTATAACTGATACTAATGTATCGGCCCGATGCCATGCCCGCTATTGATACATCAGAAAAGGTTAAGCATCGGCCAATGTCGATACCAAGTATCTGTATCAGAATAACTCTAATATATTGTAGACATTTGTATAAAGCTATATAACAAATCAAAACTTTTCTATCTTCAGAAACAGGTTACACAGTGACTCTAAAACTGAAATTGCTATTAGCATGAAACAGTTAACACAGAAATATTTCCATTACTGTATAGCGGAATGCATTTAAATTTACCAAATACTGTGATGCACTGTATGCATGAAAGCCTATTATAGTCCATTTCATATAAGTGATCTCAAATGCAATTCTAGGAAAGTAGTGCCAATGGCATCTGGTTGGCTATGTATCCTTCCGCCACAGCTGAACTGTCATTGAAGGTGACTGCAAACAAACACCATGTGACTGCCAGTATTTGTAAACAAACTGCATGTGCCTCTTCCAAAATGACTTTTAGAAGCTGTGAAGGGCTGTTCAAACAGTTGCAGGTTGGCAACAATCCCATTTTTTTTAGTTTATAAATATTTTACGTAAATGACTAACAGCCCATGTAATAAGTCTATAAAGTGATAATTTTTTACCTTTCAAGAAATTTGTAACCAGAATGCACGGAAATGAAATTGTATTTTGACTGTCAAATGAATAAGATATTTTACTGTTTTCTAATACACTCTAAATATATTAATGACAACTTATCTTGTCACATTTACCATGAACACCAAATACCACTATCCCCCCCCCTCCCAAGAATGCACAAATACTGAAATACCACCCCTCCCTCTCCCACGCCTTCTTTTCAAAGACAGTATACATTCTTAGGGCCGGTTTCACCACGCGAGATAATGATAGTTTACCAATATTAACTGACAAAAAATCTTGATTATATGTATTTTGCATTTCACCACACACATTAATCTCGATTTTCTCTGAATATCTTTATAAAATACTAACATCCTGATTTCAGTGGTTTAAGTCCCATTATCAGGATTAAACTGTAAAACATAAACAAATATTTTGGGAAGGTGACGAGAGGGCAAAGTTATTTCATCAAGAATAAAGAGAAAATGGCTCAGGCAATGTACAATTTAATTTTTGAAGAGGAAAGTGATGACGATTTTATTGTTTGTTGTCTGCAATGTTTAAATGAAAGAATAAATTATTACGAAATTTATGATTTAGAGGTTAAAGTGCACTTTCGCCTTACGTCAAACACACAATTGTCAAACAGATTATATTGTTTTATTATTTTCCTTTACGACAACCATTCTGCATCAACATTCGGGAATGTAAAATAAACAAGTTACTTTTGTACGCCTAATTCAAATCAAGAATGTGACAAACACCAGTAGTGTTTTTAATTGAAAATGTCTGTGAATATACTCAAAAACAGATAATGTGAACTAAACCCCAACAGATAACACATTAGTTACTTAGTTCTGTCTTTAGTTTTAGGATCTACAAAATTAAAAGCTATGTTGTAAGCTTCTCCTCTTTAGTTCTTTCTTGTTCCTGTCGTAACTTTAGTTGACGAATCTCTTTCATTGCCTCGTTTTCTATTACAAACTTTTTGTTAACTTAATTTGTGCTATATGCCAGGCACTTACTTCAGCCTTTTTTTGTTTGAGTGCATTGCTGGTCGTCGTTTACTACACCAGCAAGATGTTGCCATACAGTTCCTCACATGGCTGGCAGAGACTGTCCTCCGACCATCGGACCCAGTCGAGGCATAGTTATCTGAAGCACTTGCAGGGTTACTCATCTCAGCTGTGTTTATGACAACTGATGAGTAGGGACAAAATTTTTTTTTTTGGTGTTATTTTAAGGCAAATTTAGTTTTCAAAAATACCTGATTTCAGTATTATCGGTTTTATTAGAAAAGTTTTAGAAATTGAAACGTCACAACTAAAATTGTGCATTATTAAAGCCAACATTGTAATGTGTTGTTAATGCAAAATTTAATATTAAAAAATTGTGATAATTTATTTTTATATGCATATTTTCACTAAAATTTTATAATGTTTATGCAATTTTATAAACAAGAAAAAACAATTTATTTGAACAACCATAGGTTAAAAAACCACTTTTTAAAGGTTTTGTTTCTTCATAACTTGTATGTTGAGGTTCCTAAACAGTGTGGATTTTTTGTAACTATCTTACATGAACAGCTTGGATATGGTTTTATAGAGGAAAAAAAAATTCTATACTAGAAATATTATTATTTTTATATTTGCTTTTTTAAATTTAGCTATTCTCATTAACGGATAATTTCTTATCCACATGGTGTTCAATATTTACGACTGTTATCCACTCAGCCTGATTGACAACAGCTTAAAATTAAATTTTTCTTCCAATCATCAGAAAACTTAAATTTTTCTTATTATCACTCAGTTTATACAGTTTTGGATACAGATTGTTGGTCATGGTTTCACAGATAAAATAATATGTTTTGGCTAAATTTAATTTATTTAATGTTTTAACTGAAATTTCGGTGTTTGACAGTGTATTAACTTGCATTTAGGTGTTTTGCGGTTTTATCGCTATTCACCATATAATCTTGGCTCTACTGATAAGTCTCTACTGGAATGACATTCCGCTGGCTTTACTAGTGGCAGTATACAGTGATCTTGGGTGGCTATTTTAGGGCAGAACACACTGGACCCCTCAGCATGGACACGTTCGTCTACATAGGTTTTTAGCATGTGGTTTTATAGGTTATCCCACACCGCCTTCGAGTTGTCTGCTGTCCTGTAGTGATCAAGATATGTACAATTGAAACTATTCACAATCATTCGCCACTGTTTCGCTGTATTTTGTTGTGTCACAGCATTAGTTCGTTTATTTTCAATGTTATTGAAATGTTCTGTAATTAATTCTAACAAACTGTGTTTTTCATGGGATGAAAAAGTTCGGTTTCACTGTTTCCTTACGACCACAATGCCATCCTGACTTGCCATACTTTCTCAAAATGATTTCTCTGCACCAGTTCAAAGCAAAATCTCTAATGTTTACCTAGAGAAAATCACAATTAAGTCAGAATATCGAGATATTCTTTACTGAGATTAAACGTGGTGAAACACGTTGAACATTATCAAGATTAAAATTGAAGTTAAACCCCTCATCTGGATAAAATTATCTCAATATTCTGAAAAGTTAATCTTCGTTGGTGAAACCGGCCCTTACATACGGTCTATACCTACTATTGCATTAAAAGTACATAACTGAGCTTTGTGGTATGATATGACAACAAGCTCTGTACAGCCTGATACTTTTATGGTGGTTATAATTTTCAGGATGTTGAAAGTATATAGGTAGCCAAAATAATATTTAAGCAAATGTTACTTAATTTCAGTAATTTTAATAACTCTCATTTAGTAACTCAAATGTTAAGTATTGCAGGTCTACATACAAAACATTTTAATAACTTTTCTCAAATACCTACGTGTTCAGATTGTCATGCTGCAAATAAAAACTTATTTCTGACTAACTCAGTATTGATATTTACACTGAAGTTTAGTAGCACAACCTCCCTCCTCAAAATTGTGAATACAGCCCTAGGCTTGTTCTCTGATACCTAATGAAAAACTGTATTTCAGTTCTGAGATGTTACAAAGCGCTTTAGAGAAGCAGATGTGACCTACAGCAACAATATATCAAACGAACATGTTACTTACACACTAAAACGATGCTCCACCTACCCAAGATTGAAGACATCATAAAGTTCATTTTCCTTAGTTATTAATTTTGGATGTTGCAGTTCCTGATGATACATTAGACACTTCTTTATGAAGTTGGAGCACCTTCGTTGGGTGCTTAAATTGAAAGAATTTTGTTTGAGAAGCATGTTGTAATTTACTTGACATCGAAAAGTTGTCTTACAATTTTGTATGGCCAGTAAGCTTTACATTTTAAAACCCTCCCGAACCAGAGTGTTAGAGTTTCAAATTAGGTTTCAATGTTAGGTATCATCTTAATTTTAGTTCGAGGAAAAAAGGAAGAAGTGAGCAAAAAAGGGGGTGGGGGCTTTAGTTTATCGTCTTTCATAAGACATTTTATTTTGATGTTCTTACGATGCCGAAACCACATAGCCCCAACGCGCACGACACGACTGCCAACAGCCAATGAAATACAAGATAGGTTGTCGTAAGCCCGACCGATTCTGTCATCCAACCAACAATTTTGGATTAGAAATGATTTCTATTCTTCGTCATGTCATGCGGCACGATGCACAGAATGTACAACATTGCAAAATGAAATTGTGTAGCAAGCTTTCCCTACAATGGTAAATACCAGATTAAAAGAAAAATTAATTGGAAACTACTGTATCTAACCCTTAAAAATAATAATTTTACTTTTGTATGCATTAGAGCTACCAATTTGTCATCATTGTGTATTACAATTTCCCTCTTGTTCACCGCCTTTGAGACTAACGTAGCCTATCAGCGCATTCTAAATAGTTAGGTCAAATGCTGAGAGAGTGGTGTTGGTCGTGCTGTAAATTCAAGTAGTCACATTGAAATGTGTTGTGGTTGCGTTTTTAGTCGGGGCTACGTGATTCCGGCATGAGTGTGTGTGTGGCATTTTGAGTTGCATATTGTTTTGATGGGGCAGTGGAAAATTTTGCTTGTATGGAAATAACATTTAAATCATTTAACTTCGAAAATTATAACTTTAATGGATATAAAAAATGCTATACATACGTCACTGTTCGTATTCGTACAGATGCAGCAATATATACATGCACACTTTGACTCAAGTTAACCTTACACTCAAATTTACAATGTAGACAAACAAATATTATCCACTCACTACAAAAGTGCGCAAAGTGTGGCTTTTTCAGGCCATGTTCATTTCAATAATTATAGTAACGGTTTACAAATACATTTGCAAAACACGCAAACTTACTGTTGTAACCTCTTGAACACGTGTTTTTCTATGGCAAACCTTGCCAGTTTACTTCACTAAATTCACGTTTGTTCATCACTAGCATTAAATAATTTATTTGCAAAATCATTCAGTAAAATCAACAGTGCGTAAGTTTCCTGATACAAACAAACTTAAACTTATACACGGAAATTATATTCGTGTTACTTCATTGTGGAAGGCGGTTAGGAAAATGGCGGAACGAGCAGTTTTAAAATGTGCCGATTATTATTAAAATTCACTCAACAAAACGCACTACAACGGTACCTCCAAACAACTATAATTGGAAAAAGTAAATAAAAATAATTAAATACCGATTAAATATATCGACGTCAATAAGATATTCGTATAATAAACACAATGAGAAAAAAAACACACGCACAAATGCCTTCACCAGGCTGGAAATATACATCTGACTCGCCATTGGCTGGAAACGTTTACTGTTCGTATGTGTCGACATACTCTGTCATAAATGCTGAATGTGTTTTTTAAGTCCCATTACTAATATTGTTTTAGAAACATAATTTAAACCATAAATGTTGCAAGTATAGTTAAGATTTTAAATCACAACTTTTAGTTCCGAGTACTATTTTCTTCCAAAATTGACATCAAAATAGCCAACCTAACAACATGGATCCCGCAGCAGTTCATTAGCTGATACAAAACTGTAGGAGCGAGAGCATTTACTGTTTACATAATGGGTAGGTTAGTCAGATTGTCTGTGAAATTTGAGACCACTTATATGAAATGGACAATACGAAGTTACCATAAGTGCAACTCTCATTCAGTTATTTTTCTTTTTAGGAGCCCAATTATATGAACATCACTAGCCAGGCATAATGGAGTTTATGATATTCTTATAGGCAGAGGACCACTATACTTCTTATCATGGTAATTTCGAGTAACCCTGCTTATTGTTTCCACGACATAAATTGGCTCCTGGTAAGTGGAAATATTAATGAAAATTACTCTCAAGTTAACATGTATCCCTTTGATATGTTATGTAATTCTGTACATATTAGAGTAACATGCAAGTAATTTTCCAACTTTGAAAATGTTTTCCTAGTTAATTTGCCTTAATTTTTTTCTGCATTAAAAATATTTGAAGAACGACTAACTATTGACCGAGAACTGTGCAGTTGATTGCTGCAGTGATGTACTGTGGAGAAGAGAAGGAAAAACAGGAAGTAGTGTAAAAGGGAGATTGTACTCACTTGAAGGTGTAGTTGCCCGGAAGTACTAGGTTGTCTAATTGAAGGGTTGGGATGTCAATGAGGTGGGGCTGGTACCCCAGTGGGCCCTGCTGCAGCTCCCAATGCCATCCCACGATCTGGTCATCGTCCTTGCTGCTCGACCCATCTAGCACTGCACCAGTGTTCGGCAGCTTCACAGTTTGTGCCGCCGGCGAGATTATTGCCACAGGTGCCTCATTTATCCGCTTTCCTACACACAGACCACCTTCCTTATCACATATGGGGATTTGTGGATGCACACACACATTTATCCGAATATAAAAGAGTTTTATTTCAATTTTTACTTCCAAAATATTATTGGTCAACCTATTCTAGCATGTATTGAGGTCAATGTTTTTGTTTGAGAAGTACATTTAAATTTTCTTTTAATGTAGTTATTTCAATTAACAAAATAAATAAAATCAAGATAGATGCTTTAGAGAGAAATTTTTTTTTTCTGGTGCACTAAATGAACATTTATTTAACACACCCAAAAAAATCATTGAATTTGATCACTTTCATCTTGTTACAACTTTTGGTAACCAAATTTCTTACCGAAACGAAAATGAAAATTGTAATTTTTTGTTTTCGTTTTGGTATACCGAATATTTGCACCACCTTACTTTTTATAGCTTCACATACTTCTATATTTAAATTAGTTTTATACTTGACACATGACGTACTCCACGCTAGAGGACGCACCCTACAGAATCACGACTTTGTCCCATCAGAATATGGCAAGCCACATAAGCAAGCCTACCCACAGTACTGGAGGCAGGACACGGGGAACTCAAAGACGTTGACAGTGACTCCACATACGTCCAACCCCGTGCTCCTAGCTTGTACTGTAAACCAGAATCTGCAGAAAACCATCACGTCATCGCCCTTCCCCAACCAAAGTTATTTTACTTCACCACGCTCGCCAGCAGAAGAGCGCACCAGTTTGAATTTGGTGTCACTGGAGACGCAGACCAATCACAAAGGATCACGGCCTACTCGAGCGCCCTGAGCTTGGAAGTTCTGCACCCCAGGCGCCCACGGTCTATGCATGTGACGTCACAAGCTCTACCCCTAGGAGGCAGGGCATCCTTCAAATCACCTAAGATCGCAGAGATCACTATAAAAGGCAAACCAACCCATGCCTAGAAAGTTGCTCAGGGTGGCTCACTGGAGTCTCTCATCCACTCCATGAGGGGCTGTGAAGGCTGGAGTTGGAAACAGCAGCGGTAATCAAGTCTGGCAACATCCTCCTGGCTGTGAAGGCCGGGACTATCCTGACTTACTACAACCATCTTCCCCTGAAGGACGTCTCTTCAGCAGCACCTCCAGTCGTCATTGCCTCAAGCACCTCCTACGTCAACCTAACCTATCGTAAACCCAGCATCTACCAGGTATTCCAAGGTCACGGCGACGTAGCCCCCTTAAGGTCCTAGCCACGCCACTCTACTACTTGAGTAAACACTGTATACACATTACGAGGTCACTTCCGGATATTCCCCATACAGTTCAGCTAGGATCCATGGACTAAATTATATTTGATTAAATTTTTTTTAATTTAATTACTTACCAAGTATTGGACGTAACATGAATGTAACAGGTAGCCTTCAACTGATTTGAATTTTACTTATACTTTTTAACTTCCACAGTTAATTTGTATTCAATATTTATTTTTTATCCAACAGTACAGTAATGTATGGTAGAAGCTATTACCATTTATATATTTGTCATTAGTGAAAGTCCGATGTAACGAGTATGCTTTATAACAAAAAGTCAGCTATAATGATAACTTTTATCGGCACCGTAAATTGCCCATATACTTGGGGGGAAAAAGAAGTCAGTAATAACGAATGAAGTATGGACTTATTTTAACTATAACGAAAGCTTAAATAGCCGCACTCAGCAGTTTCCTTAAAAAACAATGCAAGAAGAAATGATAGCATAAAAAAAATTAAGAAAAGGTTTTGGTTTCTGTGCGTAAACTTTGTCAAACATGGCAACATTGCTGCCGCCAGCTGGCCGCGCGCAGACTTGGCAACGCCACACAGCATGCCTGTCATGGCCACATGGCTGGGGCCGCGATTGTGCTGTGCAGTCTCTGGCACCGGCATTCGACTGTATTATGTCACGTGCTGCTTGTATGCTCGCCACTGAGAATTTGTGTAAATGCAAAGCGGAAAGTTTCAATATCGGCCAAAGCTAATAGTGAAATGCAACGTGAATATCTGTCCCTAAAATAAAATTGAATTTAAATTTACCTACGGATTAATGTTTTTACTTAAACTTCTTTGAATCAATCATCGGAAATTACCGTATTTTATAATGTGAAAATACAGGATGCTGCCTATACATGAGACTTATTTGGGGGGGGGGGGGGGGGGGGAAGAGAGAGAAATGGATAAATTGTAAAAATGTATCTGGCCATAATAAAATGACATTTCAGGTCCTGCACTGCATCGTCAAGGAATAGACATGAGAGTACAAGTAAATTATTTATACGTGCTATTATTGCACTGAACAGCTGCTAAGAATTGGGTAATCTGATCGCCGGCATATTGTGCAATTGAGTCGCCGGCGAAAGTCCGGATTAAATTCTGTTACGGGAATGTTTTTGTTATTTGCCATTTCCCTGACTTCAAATGGAAGCATTTCTGTGTTGTTGACAGTCAGTTTTTCCCGTACATGAACAAACCTCACAAACCTCAGGCTTTAAAAACAGTTCAATGCAGCCTGTACATGCAAAAATACGGTATGTGGTACTACATGTAGCAATTGTTTGGGTGACATTATTTATGAAAGTTATCATTTCATAATACGTAATATGCATTTGTGGACATTTTTGTTTTGTGACATTCAGAAAATATGTTACTTTTTCATACTAATATTAACATCATGTAAATTAGAGTAGCAACCTGTCGGGCGATTTTAAGATTGCCAAATATTTTTATATTTTCATACAGTATAAGACGAGTACGTATAGAAATTTTAAGGGCCTAAATTATGTAACTACCTTGCAAACTTGCCAATACCGCGTATACAATCGGAGAGTTGCTAGCTTTCCGAGAGGTCCTGTCATTTATCATAAGGGCAAGATGTTAAAGCAAACAAACATAGATTCTTATTTCAAGAATTAATGATTGTGAGAGTTTTTTTTAAGTGTACTTTGGTGCTAAACTATAACACATTTTGCTAATTAATGTTTATCTTGTGAATCTATCTGAATTTTTACAGTCACTAACAAGACAAATTTCTTGTTAACTGTTAATAGTGTAATAAAATTTTTTCACTCAATTTTAGCAAAAAAATTTGCCAAGTGACAGTTGTACATAATAACTTTGCGTGCACACGTCGCCCGCCTGTCTCCGTGTTCCCGCCCACAGCAAAGCGCCATGACCTTGGCCGACCTTGCGCATGTATACAGCTGCGTGCATTGTGTGTTGGGTTGCCAAAGCCTTGCATGTGTCACGTCTGTTCTCCGCTAGTAATTGAATTTTATGCCATATAAATTTAAATTTAATTTTAATGAGTTATATTATCAGTCTTTTTAATTTTTTGGGTTGTGCCATTAAAGTTAATATACAGCACAAATAAAATTTTTGTAAATGTGGAATTTTTTAAATTTTTTTATAACGAAAGTCTGCTATAGCAACAGCTTTTTGTGCAGATATAACTAGCATTACAATGGACTTTCACTGTATTTTGCTTTACTGTAATTTCTTACGTGGATGTATTAAAGCCACACACCCATTAAAATCTAGAGACTTTTTCTTACTAGCTTTAGTAACCATGTATCCCTTATGAATTTAAGTCAAGTTAAAAGCCACAGTTCAAATTTGCATTTAATTCTTTAATTGAGTACGTGAAGTAACAACGGCTATGCGTATCAGCCAAACGGCAAATACAAGTACAAGACAGCTGATGGGTCCTCAGTATTCTGTAACTGTAACAGTTGTATAGGCTTTGTGGACCTTCCAGGTGCAGTTCGAGGATGAAGGGTCAGCGTTCATAGTTTGACATTGGGGTCGACTCTGGTTTTTCCCTTTCGCGGTACACTCTTTTGGTTTGACTCAACAGGGGTGAGTCGCAGTGCACTGTTTGGTCCCCCTTCTTTCATTGGCCTTGACGCGGGCAGTCCCTGTGGTAATAGCATCCAGGACAATACCAACCCTTAGGCAGGGGTGGAGTTTGCGGTGTGGTGCGGCACTGGGAGGGGGTGGGCGTGACCTTGTTTGCTTCCATTCTCCCCATCCCACCTTCTTGAGGTGCGTAGCTGCCTGTCACTCCAGCTTCCTCCTTCCCCCTACCCTGCTGACGGTGGTCAATCTCATCCTGCTCCCAGAAATTCCTCTCTGTTTCACATGCCCTGCTGATAATTTCTTCCACTGTGAGTGGCTTGGGACATTGCAGAAAGTTTCTGATTTTCACAAACAGTGGTCGGGTTACCTGCCTTTCACAATTTTCTTAGCCTCCATTAGGAAAAATCCTACAATACATTTGTACCTTCCTGCGGACAAAGATCTTACTTCCTCTCCTGGTGTCCAGGCTGTAGAAATTGGTCATGAGTCGAGCCAGTAACTCCTCGCCCGTGAAGTGCTGTGCGATTCGGCTATTTAATTGACTACATTCTGAAACAAATTCGCTGTATTTCTTCCACCATTCGAGGGCTTTGCCCTTCAGTCTTATCTGAGCTTTGGCGACCCATTGCTTCTCAGGCACTTCGTGCAGATGAAATTCCTGTTCACATTCAGCTGTAAATACTAGCAAGTCCTCATGGGATCTTCCCACAAAATCAGGTAGTTGCGGTTCCCCTGTGCAGAGAGTCATAATGCAAGGAGAGGCTGGTACGGGATTTGAGGGTCTGTATTCTGTGATGCGTCTATAAACCTCACATTGGTAAACATTCCCTGGCCTGCTAATTTATTCATCTGGCCATCCAATGCAAGTGTGATGGTAGATCTCCCTACACAGGATGCATCTCACTGTGTGGATCACGCTGCCTGGGCATGTGATCAAATTACAGAATGCCGTCTGTCAGTTTCTGCATTCTTCGCATTGGTATTCTGGGCCATCAGTGTATCATAGTTTGTCTACACAGACAAGGCAGAAATAATGGCTCCATTGTTGGCAATGAGCACATTGTATCTTATGATTCCCCGAGCCGGGACAGTTCAGTCTCAAACAGCGGTCGTGTTTGGTTGCAGCTGCAGCAATGTAGTCGACCTCGTGCTCGCGCATGTCTGCTATGGACATTTCGGGTGTAGTGTGGGCGTCACGGGGTATTTCTGGGACTCTCCAAAGTCTGATCGGTTCTTGAATGGGTCTGGCTTACCTGTTTGTACTGCCTCGTTAAAATTACAGCAGTTATGCCCCACATTGGGAGCCAGAAAAACTCATACTATACTGACACGTGATGCCCCAGCTGACTGGGAGAACACTACGTCAATCAGTACATGTTTAGACAGGTGCTAGATCAGGCGCACCCTATTCTGGTAAGGTTCTCTAGTTTTGTTTAGTCCTTACATGGCACGGGTGCACGTCCAGTGTAAAGGACTGGCCTGGTAGCTTTGCGACAGGGCACGAAGTCGGGTTCAGGCAGTGTGATTTGACGCTTTAGGCTGCAAACGACTGGTGTGATACCTGGGTGACGTGTCTCAACTGTGCCAGGCTTGGCCTTAGGTTGTTCAATGGTGCGTTTGGGCATGGCAGGTATCTGGGTGTGTTGATCACGTGCGTTGGTTCTTGCCGGCGGAGGCAGAGAAACTATGTTGAGTCAAAGATATGCATTGGGGATTGTTGGTGGCTGGTCCGGCTGACCGAGATACTCGGCGAGCCAAGGGTGGACCTCTCCACTGTGACAGGTCGGGGTTTCGAACAATCATTGCGGAATCTCTGGAGTGACTGGCACTGGAAGCTGATGCAAAGCTGCCTGTGCCTGTTCCCTGGGTGCGAGCTGGTTGATGAAGGTCACGAGGGAAGGGGTAAGCTCTTGCAAACGCCCAGAGGCAATAAGCACTTGTTTCACCTTATCCCTAATACTACTATATGACTTGAATAAAGTTTTTGGAGACACACAAGACACAGTCAATGTCCATGACGCGAAAGGCAGGGAATGTGAATCCTTTCGTAGTGTTAAGCAGTGTGGAGCTGCTGCCGACTGAACGTGACCCTATCCCACTGCTCTACCCTTAAACGCGGTGAACAGTGCGAGTCAGGCCTCGTCAACAGTCCCATCACTGTGTGTGTATGACCGAGCTGAGTCTTCCCAATCCAGGGAACGTCCCTTCTGGCATTGAAAGTGCAGTGGAAACGGCGAGCACCGAACTGACAAGCTGGTCTGAAGGCAGAGTACCAGTAAGCAGCCTCTACTGTTCTGCCTACCGGGGTATGCAGAAATGCTAGCATTTGTGAGTACTTGCGTGTTAGTAAATAGTGTGTTGGCTCGACTGAGTACAATTCCCAGATCATCTGCATTTCTCTCAAGGAGGGATAGGTGCAATGTCTACAGAAACTTGGTACTCATGAATAGGATAGAACAAAATGTTTGTTCCATGAGCTTGGTTTCATCTGAAAATGTTTTAATGAGAAATTATTATTTGCAAAAGTGTTTTCTTTTGTAATTAAAGGCCTTTTTTCCCATTACGTTGGTGTATCATTGTATCTGGCGTAAAATCATCATGGTATTAAAACGTAATATTTATTTAATTCAAGGGGCAGCATCCCCTTGTCACCAAAAATTGTTTAAACATCGAGCGACTTGTATTATAAGTATAAAGTTCATTTTCAGTAACTTCTTGCGAGGAAATCAGAGGATTTATATACACTTATTTCAAAAGACACATATTCTTTGAATGAACCGATAAAAGGTAAGGGCTTATTCGACACTTTCTGCCGTCTAATAATGGGAAGGTAAGCACTCAGCCGAGCGTAGTGTAACTCACAACAGGGAAAATAAGAGGACATGGTTTTGAATTATTAATTATTAAAGACAGTGAAGAAATAAAATATAATTGCCTTATTTATTCATTTCTGTCTCAAAATTACAAGTTTTCTCTGCAGTAAAATATAATTAATAACTTTAAAAAACAGACACTTGCCACTGGTACAAGGCGATAGCAACATGCTGCGGCGTGGAGGGGTATTTCTCCCGCAGCCACCCCTCCCCCACCAGCCGCAATGAACACACTGCCCGATCGATAACTCTCCGCAGTCTCTCAGCTGATAAGAGTGTGTGCGCGACATTCAAAATTTGACTTGCATTTGGTGCCATATTATTTTCATTTTCAGAGGGTCTAAAAGTTTCAGGTCAGGTTGCAATTGATGTCGGATAACAAGAATTTACAATAATACTTTTTCTAAAATACCAATTTTTATTGTCTTTATTAGCTAAACTTTATTCACAAATAATGTACAGCTCTTACTATACTCAACATAAAGTTTTATAAGGTTACAAGTTGTATCAGCCGCATGTATGGACATTTTTTGGCAGTCCCCTTAATAACAATAGATCGAGAGTCGACTGTACTTATTTACATCTTCTGTCACAGAGAAGTATGTCCACAGATAACTTGTTTTCTGTCTTTTGTTAATTGCAACACATACACTCACACAACTAACTAAAAAAAACTAACAGTAATTTATACTTTTATCTTCCCTTATTCAGCATTATATCCTGACCCATTATTAATTTAACAGGGTTCGCTGCCGAACGTTTTTCTCACGAACTGTTATCATATGAGAACAGTGTTATTTTATATACCACCCATCCCTAGTAGTAAGCCAATCTTGCTCGTCGCACCACGCTGCAGTGTCGACAGCAGTGCTGCCACGTCTACTGATTTCACAGCAGATCTTTTTTTATAGCAACCTACTGATCTACAGACGAAATTAAAAAAATTAGGCAGCTCTACTGTTTCTTACCCTTTCGTAGCCAATTTTCAACAATAACTATTCAAACACAATATTGCAATGCCACTTTGCACATGTCTACATTAAAATTTTTTATGCGTGCCTGGTTATAGACTGTCTGGCATGATCGTTGTGGTTTTAGTGTGCTGGACCAAATGTGCATCTCAACAATGTTTTTGGTTACAGAGTTTGCTGGGTTGTGGTAGTTTACGGCTTGACACGCAGTCTGGGGTTGAAACCTTGTTTCCTGTGACGGGTATTCGTATTGGAAGTTGACGGGAGGTGTTAGTGCTACCTGACTTACACTTGAGATCTTCAGTCGGTTGGTGAAGTTGGGTTGGTGACTGAGTGTAGCTGGTGTTGCAGTCCTCGGGTTTCGGTTGGGTTGAACTGGGCCGGCTCATACAGTACTGTTGGTTCCAGACTGCTGACTCCTGGCTCCAAAACCCGGCATTGGCAATTCCGTACCTTGCTTCAGTCCTGTACACTATACCCCTCAGTAAAGGATGGTAATCTTAGCTGGTACAGATGTGCGGTAGGAAAGATATGTAATGCACCATGGGAGCAGTCAGGATTGCTCTTAACCTTAGTGAGGCGGCGCTGTCCCGTTCTGCCAGTCTTTCCTTCATAGGAGGGGTTAAGGTAAGCCGTTGCTTGGCAGCAAGATGAGATATCTTTTGCTCCCTATGCCGTTTGTGGTTCCTTATCTTATAAGGCATGGAGTGTGGTTCGCGCCTGAACAATAAACGTTGTGCACCACGGACAAAAACTATTCCCTATAATAGTGTAGTCCAGTAGCTGCTTGGCAGCACAAACTCGGTGCTTCGAACGATCTCCCACCTTAGCGGGCAGATCAGTGACGTTGAGCCGTGTGGGCCACCAATGCTTCTACTGGATATGATATCCAGCCAAGGCCACGCCACAACACCCAAGCAGATACTCCCCCTCCAGCACCTGGGTGCTGTGGTAGGGGATACAACCTAGGCTTGCGGTCTCTCCCTGGATGGAAATATTCCTAGTGATCGTGGCTCCTCTGTTCTTTCTATCCAGCACCTAGGTGCTCGGGTGTAGAAACAACAGGCTGCCGTCTAATGGGTGTGTTCATGACTGGAGGACTCCAGAAGGGGGTCTTCAGTCAACTCTAGTTCAGATGTAAATGTTCCCGATCCTCGTTGGTGGTACACAGTGCGGATTGCTCCTAGCTGATGAAGTAGATAATACTCTAGAAATGAAAAACGTATGGCTAGAGAACAAAGCTGTATTTATTGAGGACTCAATAAATACAGTGACCCGTGCTATCTCCTACCAAGCAGACGGAGTACTGAAAGTAACCTACATTAGTCAGGTATAGGTGACCTGGTCCTAGACTTGAGAGGAAGTTGAACTAGAAGATTGAATTAAAATTATACGGAACTAAAACTGTCTAAAAGAGACAAAAAGAAGTTAAAGTTCCTTTGCTGCAGTAGCAAGGTCTGTTTGTGTTAAACTGCTGTTGCAGACGAAGCGTAGATTATCGAAGACTGTAGTCGTAGCAGGGAACAGCTGCTGAAGACTTGTGGTTCGCTGGAGGCCCCAGCACTGGAGAATGCTCGAGGTGTCTCAAGAGAATAGCAAGACGAATGACTCCGGAGTCCGGCCACGCACAGACTTATATAGTCAGAACTGTAGGGTGCAGCGGCGGGCATGTAAAGTCCCTCTCCTGTGAGATCAGCGTGGGAGGTGAGAACCCTCTCATCAGCACTCTACTTCGTGGATCTTCAGTAGCGCTCGGCCACGTCCCGAGGTGGCTGGCAGCTTGTAGGCACTCAGCGCGGGGGAGGGGTAGGCGGCATGCTTGCTTGGTTACACAACTTGAAAACACATGTTCGGCCGCCTGGTAGATTTTAAGCGGTGCGCAACATCCATGTATTGGTTTGCGGTATCGACCCTCACGTGGGTTGAAGTACGAAATACTTGATGTGATGAGCGATGTCGTAATAGTACTTAATAGTGGCATAAGCGGCACGCGTCAATTTTGTATTTTAAGTTCACAAACCTGTAACACATGACTAAATATTTCATAATGTGAGATTGCGATGAATTGAGGAATTCTGTGATATTAGATATACTATCATCTCAGAGGGGACTTCCAGACACCCTCATGATTTTTTTTTTTTACAGTGTTCTGAAGTGGTGTTAATTGTGAAGAGGACTGAAGTTGTAGGGGACATGGTACAGGTCATAAGCATTTAGTTGTTCTCAGTTATTTTTTTGTGAGTAGGCCTACATATAGTTTTTTTATTATATATTTTATATTAACAAGAAAGTTAAAATTTGCAATTTAAATCTACTGCATAAGTGTTTTTTAATTGTTCAACATCCTGCATTCACAAGTTGTAGGGCTGGCAACACTAGTCGACAGACGTGTTGGGAAGATAAGACACTAGACAAAGTGCCGCAAAGGGGTTATAAACAGCGGTGCATGTTACGTATTTCACACCCCATTACTGGACATTTTCATAAACAACCACCGTAAAAACGATAGTTGCAGGAAATCTTAGGTGTCGGAACCCGAAATACACTTTGATTGACCCACCCTGCGATAAACTATAAAAGCGGGTTATGTTAACATTTTTAAAATAGAAATTTCGCAGGGACCACAAAAAACTGTCGGTGGATGCAATTTATCAGTATATGTGATAACGATACATTGAGAGTCTACTCATATGTCTGTGCGCAGCCCAGAAACGCCAGTTATCGCCGGTTATTTTCAGAGCTCAGCAGCTCGCTATATCACTCCTGGTGCTAGAGCTTTCTGCCGCCCTCAAAGTCTTCATGACCTACCAGTGTCTTTAAGGCCTGCGTGTTGTTCTTCAGTCTAACTCCGGCAGCTTGCTCCACCCCCTTGTGTGCTGGAGCTCTCTGACGACAAACAGGTCCTCACGACCTAGCAGAAGCTCTTCAGCGAATGCACCAACAACACCAGCAGCTCTTCAGCGATCTTCCAGATGCTCTTCAACACTGCAGCAGCAGCAGCTCCCGAAGACGCTGTGAACACTCTTATCTAACCTTCTGGTAACGGCAATTGCAATTCCTCATCTGGCAGTGTTAGCTCACCACTACCCCCTCTGGTAGTGGTCCTCAACAGTCCCTTCTGGACAACAATTAGAATTAGTTAGGACCACGTATTTTCATAGCTACCTAGCCGAATCACCTAATTCAATTTAGGACCAGGTTTCCTTCGCCTGGATACACGTAGTCTCCCTTCCATTAAACTCTGGAATAGTAAGGAGGTAGTACGGGCCACCGTATTTATTCTTCATAGACTATATACGTATTCTTGCTTACTTCTGAGTACTCATTTCGTAGGGTAACTGTGTTAGTCCTACGTAGACACCACGTCCATCAGAGTGAAGCGGGAAACAATGAACTCATCTCAATCAGTATGAACCATAGTGTAGGACTGTGTGTTCCCTTCACCAGGATGCACGTACGTCAAAACACACCCCAATAGACGGCCACCCATACTGTGCACCTAGTGTACTGTAAGGTAGAGCCTCCACCATTAGTAAGACATCCCTAAAGCGGCTAGTCAGCCAAACCAGCCTATACTCCGTCCACTACACTGAACTGTGCCGGAGGGAGTAAGAGTCTGGTCATGGAGGTCTGACCCCTTTTGGACGCACACACAAACATAGTTGACGGGCAGCCTGAGGAAACCCACTGCTCTGTATCCACTACACTAAACTGTGCTGGACTAAGGAGCACAGTTTGGCTTCGGCCTTGGCTCTACACATAGCTAGGGACCATCGTCGCCTGCTTCCCTCTGTCGAGGCAGGTATTTGTTCCTTCCCATATGCCATATACTCAGGGGTGGTGCTCAGCAGGTCAGAAAGGCAGTTACCGCCTCCAAAGCCAAGCAGAGTTGCAACCCTGCTCTCACTGCACTCCACAGCATAACCCCATGGGAACAAGCTCAGACCGCCTGCCAGTTGGAGAGGCCTCAGACCGCCTGCCAGTTGGAGAGGCCTCGCCTCCAAAGTCCCTCCCCATACTTGTCTACAGCCCTCAAGACCGTCGGGTACCGACACCCGATTGTAGCAGCCACCCGCAGGGGCGAGGACATCCCTCTTGGAATCACCAACCTCTGGTTTGGGGGCAACCAGACCAACAGCCACAGCCCATCCCAGTCCCCAACCAGGTCCCAGCACCACCAGCAGCAGCCTTCTACCATCGCAGCAGTTTGGTCTGAAGCCACTCCGGCACCGCTATTCAGCAAGGTGAACCCGTGGCAGTGTGCCAACCCATTCCACCGGGCTGTGACAGCGGCACTCAACTTTGTAACGAGCAGACAGGCCACGCACCCTGCCTTCTACAACGGCTGTGATTGGGTCCATGGGTACTAGTGCCAGACATCACACCCCCTCGTATTACTGACCGACACGAGCCAAAACAGTAACTAACTTCAGCGACTCACTGTAAAGGCTGTCAAGAGACGTAATGCCAGCTATCACTTATAAAATAATATACAATAAAATTAATGGGGATGGTAACGTAATGAGATGGGGTGAACCAATTACTGCCCTAGGTAGCACCTAGTCAGCTTTCCTTACGCTACTACCAGGGTGTTTGTACGGGGTTGGCCTAGTAGGTTTACGCACTGGGGCAAAATCAATTGATGCGGACACTGCCTTGTATGTGCGTGCAGGTTTGGAGGGAACGACAATATTAAAAAGCCTTCCCTCAGGCGGTATGTACTTGGCAAGTGGTCGGAGGTGTCTTATTAGCGGGGTACAGCAGTGGCAAGGGCTTCGCTACTGATTTTGATTCTGGCAGTGTCCAACTGACATGGTCTAGGTCCGTCCATGGCCAACAAATCCCTAGTAACGAATCCTAAGAGCTGCAGTCAGCTGACATGGGGAGGTACTTCCCCGACCAGGTTGACTACTCTCACTATTGGCTGAGGATGGGGTGGAATAGGCTTACTGTGGTACTCGGCAGGTGTAACAATAGCAGACTGAATTAACTCTCATTGAAGTGTCCGTCAGGCTAGACGTATAATCTGGCTGTTACGCCCACATTCTTTCCAGGGAATTTGCTTGATTAATATAATAATAATATGCAAGAAAAAAATATTTGATTTGGCTTGTAGTTATCACTAGCTCAAGCCCTCCTAAGTGGCGTCTTACTCAGGCACACCGAGGTAATGAGAGTGACAAGAGGCTGGCTAGATAGGGGCGTTTCTCGGGTAGGCTCGGATGTTCTGGACACACCTCGGGAGTTCCCGGTCTCATTCAGACTACAGACTTCTTCAAGCTCCAGGAATCCCAAGAGGTTCAGCTCACTCGCATCTGTTCCGCAGAGGTCCACTTGTTTTCTAATGAGCCACTAATTACCACTAACCAATTAACACTTCCTTAAAGACATGAAAAGGGAAGCAAAATAACTACCTCACAAGTATTTAAGTTTGCCACAATGTATTTATTACATCTACGTGAAAACACAGGGATGCTTGGTTCTGTATAATAAAAGCTAATGAAAATAATGTTTACATTACGTTATTACAGGTGACGGTAAACCTGTGTAATAATAAAAATAATAAAAATAAAATAACTCCGAAATTCCTAATCACAATAAATAGCGAGTATTGAGGGGTGGTTGTTCAGACGGGACTACGTTTACGGCCTGCTACCACGGAATTCAGAGGATTGAATCGGGTAATGAGGATGCAGGGGTAGGGACATCGTGATACCTTGGAGCTTCCCAGTGAGTTTTCTCCATGGGCTGCGAGATTGGAGTTGGAGCTTCTGGTCAGTGGTAGGAGAGCTTTCTTCAGACTACTGGAGGGGGAGTCTTTTGCAGACTGGAGAGCCTTTGCAGGCTGATGAATCTTCCGCAGACTCTGGAGAGCCTTCCGACCTTATACAGGTCGACGGACCGACGTGACTTTCTGAGAGTGGTGTCGCTTGTACTTCTATACTTAAAATTGCAGTTTGGTGGCTGCCACAGGGGCACGGGAATTGCTAGCTTCATATTGCAGGGGTTGGTTATTACAGGGCAGTGGGCTGCTCCACACATTTCTTATCTCCCTGTCTGGAGGCTGTTGACATATTTACAGTCTCTCCACAAGGCTCGGATGGCAGTGACGAGATCGGCTGCACGGGTGCTACTCTCTTACGGCACCCTTGTCAACTATCTTCTTCCTCTCTGCCGTGTCGGTGGCTCAGTGAGTCAAATAAGCTTCGTCTTTGGGGGTGGCGACTGCATGTCTGCATATGGTTGGACAGTACAATCTTCAATAAATATCCACGTGTCTGTAGTTGTCCGTAATGCATGGATGAACCCTGTAGCTACGAGATTAATTACCTGCCAATATGTAACTCGCCCCAAATTTCTATCAGCGCGTGATGATGGGGCGAAGTCTGAGAGTAGAGTGTGCATGCTTGTTGCGCAGTAGTGTGGCATGAGTCAAATATTATTAGGTATATGATTTGACATCTTATAATATACTAGTTTGTAAACTGCTTATTAAACCAGCTAAACATTAACTGCTCAAGACGGTATTCTAGTTTGATTTTCCCCATCAGTTACACTTCTCCCCATTTACGCAATTTTACATTCGTCGCTTGAAAATTGTTAAGTACGAGTTCTACATATGTAGTATCTTGCTAAAAAAGTTTGTTCAGTCTTTCCAAATGCAACTTATGGCAGGAAAGAGACAAATCCAAAATGACAAATACTTGTCATCTTAAAGCACAAACCAGTTTCAGGCAAAGACACTTACGTGGCAGGACAGTAACATTGGTGGTAGTTTCGCCAAAGGCCCCTGGTGCCGTCACGCTGACCTTGAAGGTGTACAGGCCCTCGATGAGGTTGCTCAGCTTGAGAGTGCCTCCGTTCTGGTCATCCATGGTCCCCCTGCTGCCTCCTTCTGGCTGCGACACCAGTGTCCACTCATACTTATAGTGCTCTCCTGCGGACCAACACCAACCATCCTCACTTACACATCATGATCTTAAACTTTCGTGCTCAGTAAATGTGCTGGTTGCTGCTAAAATTCCAGCTATACATAGGTATGACAATGGGGAGATCCAGGTATGTACCAGATCACCCATTAGAAAAGTGTTCAAGCACACTAATATTCTCCCCTATGGCTTACAACCCCCAAAAGCAAAAGCTAAATATATTTAAGGATACTGTATGTTTTGTTTTATTGTTGGTACAAGAGCAAGATGGGCTCCAACCTTTTTGAAGGAAACATTGTAGGTACTAGCCCTGAACACACTGTAAGTTATACTTAATTGAGTCCTTGGAATAGGATCACAATTCGTAATCAATTTGAATTTAAGTTTATTATCTTTTAATATAAAGGAACCTTGTATATAGTAGTCATTAATAGAAACTTGTTGAATATTGTAGTCATGTAGTAGAAATGTAGTTGACGAGTAAACTTACAGTGATAAATATGTTAGGTTAAGAATGTAGTAACAGGGACGTACCTGCAACCTTCAAATAATAGGATCCTCATGTGCTGAACCCATATTACGATTCTAGAGTACAGACTAGGAATGCATGAGACACTGTCAAAACTGGCAGATTTAATATGCGACTGCATGAACCAAGGTGGGTGGTACAGTAATGTAAATTCAATTCAAAGTAATCCACAAGCTGAACACCCTCACTATACATATGTAGTTATTTGATGGATATTTTATTGTATTCATTATTTTGTTCCTGTCTTTATTAACTTCAAGAGTGCTACTTTACCATTTCTGTTAACTATACCTTTGAAGGATTGTCTTTTGAGCAACACCTGATCTTACTGCCAGCAAACTTCGTCGAGACAGGTCAAATTACTAGAAGCATCCGATAATGGCTCGTTGTTACGACAGGGTAAAGTTTTGTAAATAATTCATATTTATAGTAGGGCATAATTTTTTTGTTCTTTGAGTTTAGCTAGCCATCACGTGATGTTGAGGTCCATACAAGCAGGCAGTGTGAAGTGAGTTCAATAAAATTATGTGGTAAATTTAGGGATTAGTATAGGCTATTATGTAGAGAGTGTTTATGTACAATAGAAAATAAAATGTTAGTTTGTAAGAATATATTCATGTTAAAATGCTTAGTAAATGCGAATGAGAATCTAGAGGTATTATTATGTCAATGTGTTTAATTGTGTTTCTTTACTAAGGTACAAGTACCAAAGACATTTTAAAATTTACAAGGTACCATATTTTCTATTAACCCTGCTGATGTTTTATATTACCTAAACATTAATGGTGCCATTCGCTTTATAATCAATCATAACAAATGCCAATACAGTACCAAAAGATATATAAAAAAAAGAATATTTATGTTTAAAAAAAAAAATAACCTTTGTATGCTATGTATTCAACATGGGTCAACACATGCCACTGAAAGGTTAGTTAAAGGTAACTTGAACTTTTGCTCGATTGCCTAGGGATCAATTGAATTATCCCTACTAGGTACATATAACACATAATAATTATTTACTGTGTAGTTTACACAACACAGCTACAAATGCTTTTTCTTTTTTTAAATCAATTTATACACAGTAAATAAAATAGCAGCTTTCCTCCCAGTCCTTTTGCCAGCAGGACTTTGCTACACAAGGGGTTGAGGTATATCAGCTTGTTTTGAAAAAAAAATTGTTTCTTTTCTTAACCAAATTGTAGAAATAAATGTTGCAATCATGCCTTACTGCAAGCTTGTTAACTGGTATACCAAACAATACGAAGGCCCATAACACCTCACACCTACGGATTATGAAACGCGCATTCTGAAATTACACACGTCTTAACCTTGATGTTCTTTCGTCGATGTGCCTGGACAGACTCAGATAATGGCCTCGCAAACTGCCCATTCAAGCCGTTGTGCACAGAGAAGCCACAACTACAGAAGAGAAGCAACCAAAGAAATGTGAGACCCCCAACCCAGATGACCTGACTAGAATTTCAACAATTTTAATTCCAAGATGTGCCTATGTCGAAACTGAGGAGGGGCAATTGACGCGTGACACCATCTGCACTTTTGGGAAGTGTATTTTACCTGCGACTGCGTTCCATCTTGGAGAGCACTACTCCTTATGGGGCAGTCAGAAATCACTACGGAAAAAAGGAGGGAGACGGGACATGTGTCTACAAGAGTAACTTGGGACAGCCACCATGCTTAGACTCTCAACATGTGACCCTAATTAACACTACTACATGCCAAGAACCCATCACAAGTGTCACCCGTCTGCTACAGTTTGAATTGCCTGCTACTCCAGGACGGCAGTGGTTTCTCACAATCCCGCCGCTGGAGAGCAAACCGCCACCTGCTGGAGCAGTCACAGCCTCCAAGATGCACGGACTGGCAAGATATATGCATAACGTCACACATTCAACCCCTATAGGGCGGAGCCAGTTTCCCCCTCACCCTTCTGGGTACCAACAAGCTGGAGAGATAAGTATAAAAGGGCCAGCAGAACATGGCCTCAGAGCAGTCTTCTGCGCCTCCACCGCTGTAATGGCCACTGTGAGGTGTCAGCTCATCAAGGGTAAGCTCTAGCTCCCAGTCTCCTGCTGTAACGGCCACGAGATAATCTAACAGGGCTAGCTAGCAGCTAGAACCCTTTGCAACGCATCAGTTACCACCAAGTCTCCAGAAGATCTTCGACATTCCAAGTCCACCGCCAGCCCCGGAGAACCCGCCAGCCATCCGGAGGGTCTTCCACCTCTTTGTCGACCTCCAGCTACAGAGGCCTTCCAGACACCGATGCCACCAGTGTCATACCAACACCGTCAACCACCGACCCTACCTTGGTAACCTTCCTCGAGGTCTTCCCTGGTCTCCTCCAATGATGAAATTCCCTCTTCGTACCAGCCACAATGTTCTTCAGTGCCCGTCTGGTGCTGCTGCATACGTACTTTAGGTTCCTTCAGAACACTTCCTCTTTAGGGATTAAATTTAATATTTTAATATTTTATTGTGGCTTCTGACATTCATGTCATACTCACAACAATTGCACACACATTTACCAATTGTCTCAGGACATCCTTTGCCTGAGTTAGAATCAAACTTCCTTTTTAATTGTTATATATATATATATATATATAAATTACCGTGAAACCCTATTAAGAAGTTTACCTGCTTATTAAGTTGAATAATTGTGCACCTGCACATGTGTAATTTGACCCTTTTAAGAAGTTTTCCTGGTTAAAAAGCATTATTTTTTCAGTCCCTTCAGAAACATCTTAACAGAGTTTTACTGTATTATTATTATAGGCTGTTCACTGTAAAATGAGAACTTTTGAAAGCCCTGCTTAAGATCTACTTATATACACTTTGTGTATTCCTCCACCTTATGTAAAATTAACATTGCCATGGACCTCGTCACTTTATTCATGCGTCTGTCAAAGGAAACAGTGAAATCATTGAGAACATAAATACTTCACATTATCTGCTCATTTTTACACTTCGATGCACTAAAACGCAGAAAGCGAAATAAATAATTTTAAGTTATCACAAATGGTTACCTAACACTTTTTATTCAATATTACACTATGGAACTACTTTCTATCCATTGTTATCAACTTTACCATGCTAATGTCACTCAGTGGGCCCATTAAAATATATGCATGCAAGGGCAGTGACTTTTTTGTAAGGTTCATTTCTAAAGTGCTCACTTTATTATGAACAGCCTTTAGGAGAGTGGAGACCCATTTGTCATTTAAAGTTTTTAATAAAAGCTAACATCATTTATATTTCTATTAATTAAAGTGTATCCTATTTGCAACATGCACTTAAGTTATTTTTTTATAACATTACATATTATTTAATACCAAGTCCTTAAGGTCATATTTAATTCTTTTATTCAAGAAATAGCAAACGCCCCACGTAACAGCCATCAAGGCAGACAAACACTTTTCATGAGTGGCTTTTAATGATCAGAGTTCCTCCCTATTCCGTCTCACTACTGTAAAAGGCAGAAGGAAAGGAAAGAGGTGTACACTGACCACTGAACCCACGGTGAAACATTACCTGTTCACTACTACCCTACAATGACGCTTACATCCTGTACATTCCACCCACCGCTATAAAAGGCTGGGCAGGAATATCAGAGAGTGCGAATCCTGTGGGAACTAAAGAGCACAGTACTACATGGCAGAAATACGTGATACAACCGCACCTCCCAGCACTGTTGATATCCAGCCATACTTACGCCATAAATCAGAAAAGCAGGTGTCAAGTACCATAGAAAATTAGTTGTTCAAAACCTAGTAAATGATTTATTAGATAAAGTAGCAGCCAAGTTGACACCCTGTCTCCTTTGTTTGTACCACCTACTAGATTATTGGAAGAATCACACGAACTACACTTGCTTATCAATCAATAAATCAATATCACAAAGCTTTATTGGGATACAATCCTAATACTTGCGACTTATCCTTCAAACCTAGTACCTTCATGCAGTCTTGGGTACTACCGGTGCCACTCCACCACAACCAGCACCGGTCGGTGTTTGGCTGCCTCCATCTACGAGCAGCCAGACTTCACAACAGCGAGCAACATGACCAGGCGTGACAAAAGTACGGTATCGGCCACGCATAGTTCTTCCCACACCACACTTCGTTCCAACATGGAAACCAACTAGACCATGACTGTACACAGGGAAAGCACCCCCTCTCCCCGTGACAATACTCAGTAATTAGTTTGAAATTTCACAAATGTCCTTCGTGATGCTGACATCGCAATCAATTAGCATTGACTTTAACGAGTCCAGGGTCTAAATCCCCGAGCAGACGTTAGCAAGCCCCTACACCATAGTAACTGCCCAACGCAGCAGAGTCCACGCCCAGCCGAGTAATCCAACCAAACACACGTAGAGTGTTGTACGGGCTTGTGACTCATCTCCAACCTAAGTCAAATTCTTGTATTTATGTGTGTAGAACTTATGCAGTACTTAATTTTAATATTTCTCCATCCAAGAGGATGGACATAATTCTGGTTTTATCACATTTCAAAACAAGTTATTCAATAACATAACCATGTAAACAACTTTGCTTGGATTTGATGATCATTGATTTGCCACAGCATCAAATGGCACACATTCATAAAAACGAGAAGGGTCATTAAGTTCATTAACAGTCCAGCTCTAATAACTATACAATAAAAGTTTAAATTACTCACTTCAAACAAGTGGGCATATTGTGTCAAGTGAATAACCAATTATTCTCACAATTTTCACAAAAGATATTTGAAGTTCGAATGTGAATATTTCATAAATTACTACTTGGAACTACTAACATTTTTTAATATTCACACATCCCAACTCAAAAGTTAACATCTGAGGCCATAGCAAAATATAAACTTTTGGTTATCATGCCTACTGGCAAGGCCTTAAAAAAAGCTCACTTTACTGTGAATACATGTGCGAACAATATTTCCATCTTTCAGGACAAGTGCAGAATAGTGTACTTTCTGATAGTATAATGACTATAATAAACCCCTGGATGTTCTTTTACCAGACTGTTCTGCAGGGACTGTGTACGCTGACAAAGTGACTGCGTTCTCTGGCAGACGAACTTCCTTTGGTACAGCAGAAACCACCAGCTTCTTTAGCGGTTTGGTCGAGGATGTCTCAACAGCAGCTGTTTGGCCATTTATATCTCCCTCCGAATACAACTGTACAAGATTCAAAACTTTCAACACCTTACTGTGGGCCAACTGAAAACAATGTGTGTCATAGAGATGAAAATGGATTCTCTACCTTTGTGGGCTCGGAAGATGAATCTGTTGGCAATACAGCTGGCGTTTTAATGACCTGTCTGTCAGACTTTTCTTTGTTACCTAAAGAAAACAGAAGGAAACAAGTAAATACAAAAAAAAAAGTTTAAAAACTCAAAAATGAAGAATACCGTAAATCTTAAATTTCATATACAAGCATGGGCATTATGTAATATAAAGCCAATCTTTATTGTGCTAAAACAATATTTCATACACTACACCACTGCTTTTCAATAACTTTTTTGTATGTTAGCTACCAAATTTCCCTTAATACAAACACACACATAATATTAGTAAAAAAAATAGGGAAATAACAACACCTCCATTATTATTTGTACCTATTTTTTGTGCTGTTAAAAATAAAATGTGATACTTTAGAGCTAATTTGCCAATTAATAAGGACACTTGTCTTGAAAAATAGTGCGCACATGTGAAGGGTTACATAGGTATGTGTTTTATGGAATTGATTTCATGGTGCTTCTGTTTCTACTAAAAAGATTACTGCTCTGATGGAAAGACTCAGCTTCAGGTAGACAGACTATTGTCACATCATGTACCACTTGTTACTCATAATATAAACAAAACTGCCTGATGAAATTGGACTAGCCAGAAGAACATCACACGACCGTGCATCTACGTGGAAAATGTGTTCGTCCAACGTGTGTGTCTATCAACGAATACTGCCTTGTGAGTACTTGTACACTCTGTCTACTGTTTATAATATAGTCAGTAGGCTAGCAGCCTATTGCCACCATATCATAAAACAGGTTTTGCATTAGAGATACATAAAGAATACAGTGAACTTCTTCAAAATGTAATAAATTTAACTAGTGAACCACTTATACTAATCTTGGACACTTCAATGCAATATTAAATTTTATTAGTTTATTTTATTTATTTATTAAATTATTTATTTAATATTAGTACCATTGAGTATTATAAACATAGTGCAAGCCATAATACTATGGAACATATAATTTTTTACAATAATATATGACAAAACCATATCATCATCCAATTCAAAATTGTCATAACTAAAAGACACACAGTACTTAAACAGTAAATACTGTATATGGGTCGAAGGTTTGAATTTCAAACCGAACCACCGGGAAGAACTTTATTTAATGTATGTTCATTCGGTTATGTTCCGATTCAAAATTTATTGCCTTGTCAAAGATTGGTTCTAGTTCAGTTCCGAAAATTTACAGAAATGAACATCATTAAGGAACCTTTGACAAACTTAAGTATTTACTCCTGTACAGGGCATCCTTTTTTTCCCCCAAAATAAAGAAAAACATTTCTGAGGAGTGGTAGAGTGGTAGTCGTAAATTATTCACTCCTAAACTGCGATGTTTAAAGGGAAGTGTAGTGGAAGAGTCTAGAGGATTGCTACTTGGGTGTGGAGAAGGGAAGAGGCAACACATTTTTTTTTAGAGAAGGGTAGTCCAGTGTCTCACACAGTCCACCACGAAAAAAAAGGACCAGCATGCCACTGCCTAAAAGAATCAAAAAAAAAAAAGCAGGCTGCCCACCCATAAGGTTACAGTGACCTTACAGAATGCCACAATGTTTTGGCTTTTAACCCCACGAGTTATTTAATTAAAATATTTTCCAAATATATCATCGCCACAAATTAATTAAAAATAAAAGAATAATGTGTTACATACTTACTAACAAGGCCTCACAAATTGTTGGTACAATTTTAGTAGGGGGATATATATATATATATATATCTCTCTCTCTCTGGAACTTTGCAAAAATCATGGTGTGCACTATACACAAGTAAATCCCTATGGTACTTCACTTCAAAGAAGTTGAAAATAACAATGCAACATAACAAAAATTATCGAACACATCATATGTGATTATTGTTTTTGTAGCAGTGATGACAGCATTATATCTTGAAATCTACAGTGTGTAAAACCAGGTGCTATTCGTTATTTAAATGATTGTATACAAAATAAGTGATTTGCTTGAGTTTTTGAAAAATTACATTTTCAATTAACATTTTTTTTTGAGTTGCTAATTTGTGGTTTTCACATACCACATCTAAAACGACAAGAAAGTTAGATTTCCCAGTGTTATTATAAATTATCGTATCAATCAAATGTATAAAAACCAAAAGTTTATATTTTGCTAATTTTGTATCTTTTTTCAACTTTAGAAAAATTTGGCCATTACATTTTGGGTTTAAACAATTAGAGATGAAATTGTGAATGTCGGTGTGTATTAGTTTGTTTGTGTTTTATACTTGAACAAATAGGGGCTGAACTATGAAGGCTGTATGTATATACGTTGTATTCACTTTGCACCTCGTAGCCAAGTCCAGAGGTCCAGTAACAAATCTCTCATTACTTGAGTGGGCAACACTGCTAACATGATCCACAAGACCACTATAATCATTGTTAAGTACTTAATTTGCAGATATGCGTGTGTGCACACACTGATTACTGTTTAGCATCCATAATCCACTGTATTTTTAAGGTGGTTCTACATATCTGTTTTTTTTTTTTGTTGTATATATACCAATTCATGGCTGAACTATGAAGGCATATGTGCGAGGATAACACAATTTTTAAAGTTCGGTTCGAGTTCAGTTCGAGTTAGACGAACTATAGCATAGTTCGGTTTGTGTACATTTAAAGGTTCGGTTCGATTAAAATATTATGGGTTAAGTTCTAGTTCAGTTTGGTTCCAAAATCTCTAGCAAATAGCATACAGAATAAATAAATATGTGTAATACAGACTCACAAATGTTATTAATGTATTCTTTGAAAGAATAAAAAGAACATGACCACAAAAAGTCCAACAATCTTCTAAATGCTTTGGAGTCTCTGACATTACAGATATAAATGGGCAATTTGTTGAAAATGTTGGAGGAGCAGTGAGTTGCGCAAGGTCATGGTACTAAGGTGTATTTTGCTCGGTTCTCTGGTAGTTTTCATATCAAATATCTTGACACATACAACACACCACATACACACAACACACCACACACAACAAGCATACACACTCCTACACACACACATATTTTGTAAAATGAACTATACAATCTTCACAAATGTACTACCCAGTTTAACGTAGTTAAAAACTACAAGAATTCTCATTACAAAATAAATTTTTACTAACTGGTGTGGGACTGATTCTAGGCCAGTTTTACAGAGAGTTTTACATCTTGACATATGCAAATTTATGCACATTACATTTTACACAGCTCTTCAATGAAAATACTAACACATAATCATGGATTGTAAAACAATTCCACATGACCAAGAAAATGCATGTCACCAGTAGTACCAACTAATTTCTTATACAACCAAATCTGATCACCAAGTTCCATCTTCATCTTCTTACGTCAATACATAGATGCATTACCAAAAACACTAATTACAGCAGTATTGTCTGCCTTGCTGTCATGAACTGGAAAAGTCTTCCAACAGATTATCCTGTTTGGATGAATATCATTAATCTCCTTTGGCGCAAACTCCTTCTCGACATGAGACCTTCTGAAGAAATTCAAGAATTTAAAGTAATTCAACAGAATAAATATCATAAAGCATAATACAGTAAATCAAGTTTAAATTCAACACTTTCCGATTCCGAAAATAAATTTAAATCCATGAGAACCAAGATTCCAATCATCAATAGTTACATTACAAAGCTATAAACTGGCATTTTTATGAAGATGTTTTCATCAAGACTTACAGCACTCACTATGCTTCACTTAGCAACACAAGGCAATGACTCATTCCTTTCCCTTTCTAGTCAAAATTTCTCGGCTGAAGTATCACAAGCAAAAAAATCCTAACTTTGGGTTTTATATCATACTGTTGTAATTACAGAGGCCAAGGACAACGGGTCATCAACTCATTATGATATTAGTGGATTAAAAAATACTATGTTACCAATTTAGTGCTCAGAAAAGTTTCAAGTCATATTGCGCAAGAGACAGTGGCAAATCACAAAAACCTTGTAAGCCCACACACTTTTCACAAAAACTGTAGCATCTGCTGCTTTTATGGTTTTATGACATATTTTTGACATTGTTTAGTGGTCTGCAGATAAACTGCATATGTACAGTATTACAGCAGAAGTATTCAAGCTGGCTCATTCAAATGGGGAAATAGTTTCGCATAAACATGACAGCCAATAACACAACAAAAACTTCAAAAGTGAGCACAGTACATTCAAACCCACCATTAAACAAATTTGTCCTAAATTAACCACAGTCTCTACTGATTGTGGTTTTTGATTTGGGGCACATGTTTTTAGCCGAAAGAGTCCGTGACCAACTGTACTGCAAAACACTTTAGTTTATATTATTTTAATTGTAATGTGTCTCACAGGTTTCTGCCTGTGAATCACTAATGTTCAGTGTAAGAGTAACTTATTTCTGATTGACTCAGGTACGTAAGACATGTCTTCTCACAAAAACATATGGCCAATAACCAAAGAAAAGTAGTAGGAAAGCACTAAGAATACTGAAGTCTATTCCCGAGCGCAAATAGTGTGCAAAACTCACCGCTTAGAATGCACATGCCGCTAGTGTTGCGGGAGAATCCAGGGTCGCACTGGCACAAGCCATTGCGTGAGTGCGCAACGACACGCACACATGACTCATGCCGGGGACAGTCCAGCACGCCCACCTCGCACGTCCGCAGGTCTGCCGCACCCAAGTAGCGTGTCTCCGCCGCCTCTAGCACGTCCTTCCTGCAATGTCAGAGACTTACTTTAGAAAATATGAAACTGCAAGATATTTTCCCAGACAGTTCCACTAGTGCATCTGCATTCAGGCACACTAGGTGACGGAGGCGTAATCTGTGAAGCTGAAAGCTTTCTGGCCCATGATGTCTCAAAAGTTGCTCACTCAGTGGATCTTAAGATATCAATTTTTAGCTTGGGCATCAGTTGTTTTGCAGCACTGTAAATATGGATTGTGTGCTGCCCAGGAATGGACACCGCAGTACGAACCTGTCCCAGATACTAAGGGGAAAAAAGTGATCATGTGTGCTTTTCCCAGTTGCTTATTACTGTGTTCCACTGGAGAAACTGCTGATCGCATGCATAATCCACTTTTGGTTTGAGCAGGTGGACCAAGTTCCTACGCAAAAGTAATCAAGTGCCTTTACAGTCTCATTGACTCTGGTCCTCTGAATGTGCAGTGCGTCTGGGGAAAAAAGCTGCTTCGTTATAACACCAGGAAGTGTTACCAAGCACTTAATGTGTCAATGAGATAAGAGCGTGAAAATAAGTTCTAAAGAAATTTATTGTCAGCCATTTCGATTTCTTGGAAAAATTTTAAAATGCCCAAAACTGCCTATATTCTTGGATAAAAGAGTAATAAGCAGTATAATTGTACAACCCAATATAACCTAACATACACTAACCATGCCTGACCTGACCTAACCTAACAAACTCCCAGTTAAAGTAAGTTAGGTTACCTGGTTAAAAGAAGGCTAAAAGATAGAGAAAAAGTAAAAAGTTCATTAACCTTGATTAATGCAGAGAGGATTTAATCATCTTGTTAAACATACAACAACAGTGAAATTGTTACAAAACACTAAAAAATATTTACTTGGCCTGCTTCATGCGCAAAAAGCAGTCAACACACCTTGTACAGTGCATAAAAAACTTGAACACTGTACAATATCCAAAATGTGAAAATTACGAAATATTCAAAAAGTGCATATAAATGTGTAACATGAATTCTATGGTAAAACATGTTGTACATTAGTGTTTGTTGAAAAAAGGAAAAATTCTGAATAAAATTGAAATATTGTAACTACAGCAGGACTCTTGTTATAACATATTTCAAGGGGTCAGTAAGACAAAATGTTATATGCAGGAAAATTTGATAAGAAGGAAACAGTATTACTTACTCATGCAGGGACACATCAAGTAAAACAAAATTCTAATGTAATAATTTTTGTATATAATTAGCTAGTCAAGTTCAACATCTTCATCTGAATCATGTGATGTAAAATATCAGGGATCTGAATTCCATGGATCATAGCATCAGCAATTAATCCACAATGGCATGCAAACTGGACACTTGCTCACTCAATTTCTGTTGGTTACCTAGTAATTTTCAGGACTATCACCTCAGAAGTTCTTAATATTTGAAATTATAAACTGCAGAGGTGGGACGAACCAGATTTTGGAACTGAACCGAACTTGAACCAAACCATGCTATAATTCATCGAATTCGAACCGGACTTAAACCAAACTTTTAAAAATATCTTATTCACATATTATACCTTCCCAGATTAGCCCTTAATTGTGACATGTTCCTGATGTCCACGTATTCCCTGTACCCGTTTGTTCTATCACAGATGCATTAACCACACAGCAACACTCGACAGATCGACATTAGGTCACGGTCTTGATCAGTGCAGGTCAACAGAATGGCGTTTACACTTTTCTTGCCGCCCTGTAACTCGTGGTTGCGGGTCATAATATTTAACATTCATCACAAGAGGTAACTGTTGTGATGAATGGATATGTGGCCTAAATGAATGTGTCTTGTGAAGTCACGACCATTAAGACGCAACAGCCATTGGAGGGAACACTGGGATAAGCGGCGCAGCTTATTCCCAGTTTTCTGATGTGCACAATGTCGACGGGCCCCGTGGCCGAATCCGGAGTGCCACATGGCTCCAAGTAGTGTCAAAAGATGGGGAATCACATTCCCGCAGGAAGTATAAAGTGGCGAGCGGCTCCCTAGCCACATTAATTAATAGGAGCATTTTTAGGCAATTTTAGCAGTGATTGCACCACAATTAACTAGGGAAACCACCCGCTCCAGCATAGAGAGTAGATAACATACCATAGAAGCTTTGCTCCTAGTGACGAAATCCATATCTCGTCACATCCATACACATTCCAATAATTATAACCATTCAACACACACCAATTTTAATATGTTAATTATAAGAGTATACACGTAATCATCTATTGAGAATCAGCCACCTGAGGCATCATTTAATTTAATATCACCCTTCAAGTGGTGAGATATACTCGTGATGTCACATTCTTAGCCATACCTGGGGCTCTGGCATTCACAAGTATGTCACCAACATGTTTTAGTTCAGTAATCATAATTATGTACAATGTCAGTTTCATTTATCATGTTAAAGTTCCGTTTTTTCATGTTTTCATTTTGGTGCCGGATTCGCCTGACGAGTGGCAAAGTCGACACCATGTTTTTAGTCAGACTTCAGCACTCAAGACATCTGGCAGGACAGATGGTAAGCTACGTGTACCCCCCTCGGCAATTCAACCTAGGCTGCATTTTCTTTCATCGCAATAGTTAACATAACTCACGAACATTTAAGTACTTTTATATAGCCAAGCGGAGGTCTCTTTGTATCCTGAAGTAGCATACCAGGGCTTCATGCACGGGACGCATTTTGTTACGTAACCTTAATTTAAGGCCTATGCCTTACTTTCCACAGTAGTGACCACCGGAAGGTCCAGAGTGCCGGGTCCGCTTAACCAAGGGTACGCATTTTCATGTGCAGCCACATATCATTGTACCTTTGCGGTAATAAAACAGTCATACCATAATTAGACGTGTTTTATTGTATTAACTCTACAGAGCCCTCATAGCAGCATCAACTTTAAAGTGCCTTTCAGTGTATGTTTTGTATTTACGGGGCCTGCCTCCCACAAGCAGAGTAAATTCAGTGATAATATAGGCGTGCAAAGTGGTCAACAGCTTCGCCTCAAAGGAAACATTTTACATTCAACATTATTTAATTGACAAATTAGCTCTCTTTCATATTGACCGCGTATCCAGAGTCGCCGTAGGCCGTTCGACCCCATTCAACACCATTCTCTCTACCGAATGTGATGCCGGGCACATCACCAGTTCCTGTTCTCCTCATGCTCCTGATACGAACATATCCCAGCACCTCTGGAGGCGCAACATGTCAATTGTTTAAGTATATAGCAAAAACAAATGGGTAAAAGCACCTTAACAAAGCATAAAAAATGAACACATATATACATACAACCATCACAGTTCAGCCCCTATTTGTTCAAGCATGTAACACAAACATGTATAACCACATTCACAATTTCACCTCTAATTGTTTAAACATGCAACATAAACAATAAACAATAAACATATATACACACACACACACACGCAACCTGTACAGTTCCACAACTAATAGTTCCATAATGAAATGGAACTTTTTTTTTCCTAATGTGGTAAACGGTGCAGAATTTACTTACTACTGACGTTTGGTTTTTCTAGATTTGTTTGATAATTCATCAAAACACTGAGAAATGCATCTTTGTCATTTTAGAAGTATGTAAAAACCACAAGTCAGCAACACACGATATGTTAATCGAAAATGTAGTTTTTCGAAAACTCAAGCAAATCACTTATTTTGTGTACAATTGCTTATATATTATAAAAAATCTATATGTTAAAGGAAAGCACCTGGTATTACACACAATAGAGTTCAAGTAGAGTGCAATGTTGTCATCTCTGCTACAAAAAATTACTTGTTTGGTAATTTTTAGTGTTTTGCTTCCTGTGTTTGTTATTTTCTATGTCTTTGAGGTGATGTAAGTCCATTTCAGAGTTTGTAAATAATGTTCATTTCTGGAAAATTTTTGAACTGAAGACAAATTAGTGTAAATTTTTCGAACCGAACTAGAACAAATCTTTTACATGGCAATAAATTTCAAACCGAACCGAACATAACATAAAAGTTTGGGTTCAATTCAAAATATGAATGTTCGACCCACCTCTAATAATCTGTTTTCTGTATCTGTTTGTAGACAACTGCATTTTTAATATGTCTGAAATTTTACTTAAGCTAAAAATTCCATTCGAGATGCTGCAAAGAAGTGAACAAATACTTATGTTATAAGCAGGAAATTAAACATAAGAACACTGTTATATGCAGGAAATGAAACCTTTAAACCTTATGTGATCTTTGAATGGACAGTGCAATGCAGAGGTCTCTCATGGGAAAACCGGACTAAACACGAAAATAGATATACTAAATAAAACAAATAACCTATGGACGAGAAAATTAATACATGTACACAAAACTGGAAAATTCCAAGAGAGAATGGAGTCAAAAAAACAGAACATAAACTACTTACAAAAAATATGTGTATACATACACAACCAACAGATAAAACATAGAAAACATCACTGGCTAGAAACACTTTAAAGAAATAGGACAACACTGACAAAATAAGTACTATAGGAACAAAACCGTACAACACAACAAAGAAAGCTCACTTAAACACAGCAGTTTTACCAGACACGACGGAATGCAAGCCAAGTATGCTGTAGTCAAGAATATATATATGTACAAAGCCAGAAAATTCCATGAAGGAATTGAGCCAAACAAACGAGAGGCAGCAAGCTAAATGCGGAAAACTAAAATACTATATATGTATATGAACAAACTATGTACTACCAACATACAAAACACCGAAGAGGACACAGGCTACTAATCTACTTAAAAAAATAAAAAACAATGAAGAAACTTGCACAAACACAGTAGTTTGTCCAGAACAGACAGAACGCAACATTTTGGGAGCTGCTATCTGTTCCCATCTTCAGGCAGCGACACACAGGGTCCGAGAACACAAGTGCGACTGACGAGGAGACTTAAGAAACATGGGTTTATATAGTTTTACACTGTTTTCCTGCCGCAACCAATGACAGTCAAGCTGTTTCCTTACTGGCTGTGCAGCTAAGCTCTAAGCTGTATGGCATCCTCTGTAGTCTGGGATCACTCCAAAGATATAGAGTATAATTTGGAAAACTCAGCCCTCTTCTTTCACGGCTGGTTCCAAATACATGTACTCTAACTTCTGGAACCAATCCCACTTACTGAAGTTACGATGGGGCTGGGGATTTTTTACTGATAAAATCTCAGCAAAATTCAGTATGTCCTCTATTTGAAGGTCCGTTCCCAGAAGTCAATAACTTCCGGTAACTATCTCTAACACTATCACCAAATGGAGAACTTACTTCTGGTGAAATAAGAAACGAAATAACAAAAATATTAAATACAATTAATACAAAAATGAAAAAGAAATAGTTACACTTTAAAAATCAAAAAATTGACAACTTTATATAAATTAAGTAATTAAGGTTTTTAGGTTAGAATACATAGAATCCTAGTTAAACATAGTATAGAATGTAATAAAATAAAATGTATGGTTAGTTTTACAAAATAAATAATGCGTGACTTTAACTTTAATGAATAATAAATGGTAGGTGCTAAAAATTACTATTCATGAAAATGTAAATAAACAAAATATGATAATGTCCAAAACCAAATATGACAGGTTAGTATTCATAAAAATATAAATATGTATTGAATTTGCTATAACAGACCCAGAAATGTATATATAGTAAATCTGGTCTACAACCTACTGAATAAGAGTGATACTCCAGAAGAACAAAGTGGTACTTTTGAAACACATCACCCATTACGAGATCACCAATAGGTTATTGCTATTAAAAGGAAAAGTGCCGTACATCTTTCACTTACAGATGCAAATTCATTATCCCCTATTAAAAACCCGAACTTAATAGAGCTTTTTGCTGACTGGCCATTATGGTAAACATTGGTATTGTCTGTCCGAAGCAATCTTCTTTTCTGACATCACACATACATGTTATCTTTCGAATTGCCCATCGTAACCATAGGCTAAAAAATATGATGATCTAGTGACCTGTAAGCTAGGCTTGAGATATCTGTATGTAATACATGTCACTGTGATATTTTAAAATTTATTTTATTTTGTTTTTATACCATGAGCTAACGCCGGATCACCGGATTTTCGCATGTGGGAATTGTGCCGGATGATGCCGATGGTCGGCGGATTTTCTCTGGGATCTCCCCCCCTTTTTTTTTCATTTTGATGCTGCTCCATACTCACGTCAATCATCCTCATCGTATCTCAAGACCTCGCTGTTAAGAGCCGCCCAAATCTCTTCACTCACTCACCATCTATGCTAATGGGAGACTTGAGACCATCATTTCGAGTATTTTAACTACTGCATCATAATTCTACAGGACGCGTCGTAGGTCTAATGGAAAAGCAACAATATGATACTTAATCTACACAAACATCAGAGCTGGTGAACAAATCACCCGGAAACTTAAATATACAAATGTTTTCATAAATAATAAGTTACATCATCTCGTTCAGCACAAAATGTAGTTTGCTCCAATAAACAATCCATTGTTTGTACTGTAAATTACTTGCATACCCCAATCAGAAGTTATTCTAAGGAAACCTTAAATGAAAAGTCACCTTTTCTCATTCACATATATATTTTGTATTATATTTTTCACTACATGTAGCTGAATACATATATGAGGGTTTACACACCATTGCCTAATCAAACTCGACCACCTTTGTTTGTCACTAGGCAGGAATATTTGAAGAGTCAGTTAGCACTGGGGTGTATTCATATTAGACAGCACAAAAGACACAGTGAGATTCAGTCATTTTACGAAAAAGGATAGCTGTTGCTGTGTTCCCACATTTGGAGTTACAATTACTGTTCTGTGGTAATTAGTCTCCTTTATGTAACACTAGCTTTTATCCGTGGCTTTGCGCGCGTTTTTAAAGGGATAAATAATGGAATTTTTGCGACAATAAGTTCTATCCACTGAGCCACTAAGGCCCCTCTTGGAATCCTTACTACTATATAAATGTGAATCACTTTTATTGGGTTCCCTAGCCACTGAGTTTCTGTGGCCCAACTATTGGGTTCTCTACCCACTGAGCTACTGCGGCCCCACTATTGGGTTTTCTACTCACTGAACTACTGTGGCCCCACTATTTGGTGTTCTAGCCACTGAGCTTCTGCGGCCCCCTTATTGGGTGCTCTAACCACTGAGCTTCTGCAGCCCCACTTGATATATATCTATCCACTGGGTCACTGCGGCCCCACTTGGAATAACTCTAGCCATTGGGCCACTACGGCTTCTTGGAAGGAAATGTTTACAGCCCATAGACAAAAAAGAAAGGAGAAATGACAAATTTTTTTTTAACAATGCTTTTTTTATGCAGTAATCAATCCTAACAAAAGCTTAATCCAGTACCTATTTACGATAAGAATTTTCCAGAAGGAATGACATATTTTCCTGGAATAAAAAGTAGCCTATGTCACTCTCCGACCCTTCAACTACATCTGTGCAAAAAAATCACGTCAATCCGTTTTGACGTGAAAGGACAAACAAACACACTTTCACATTTATATAGTAGTAAGGATAATGTAAAATTTTTGCTGCATTTCGGAGTTTGGTAAACATCACCAGTTTAAGTTACGGCAGACAGCTGGCGAAGTTTAATAGCTTCGCATCTTCTAAATTGAACCGGTACAATTTGAGTGACAAGGTAATCAGATTTTTTTTTTTTAGATTTTCATGTTAGTAAAATTTAGTATGCATGGGTACTGGAATGAAAACAATTAGATTATTATCGCGAGTAAGCAAATGCCGAATCTGGACGGCGCTTATCATCTGTCTTACACACCAATGTAGGTGAAGTGATCACCGGCAATCAAACCAGGTTTATTACTGAAACGGACTATATAATGTATATCAAAGACTAAGTAGAGGCAATTAGAACTCCGGATAGAGTGATAAAAACAATATTGGTCTGAACTGTCAATGTGTGGGGATGTTTTATGAAACCAAATCCGAGCTCTTCATGATCATCTTAGGAATCCCGTTTTCATCTACTCGTATACGATCTGTTTCAAACACCAACAATTGCACATTTTTTTCAGATGTAAAGCCGGGATCAAAAACTGCCCCCCCCTCTTAATTGATAGTAGGATTTATAATTTAAGATAGTACTTTGAATACATATCCTGATAAAACCAAGTCATTGACTTCCCCTTTTTAAAAATATAAAGAGTGTTCTGTGCTTATTTGGAATGGTAGTATTTTATGCAAAGATTTTGGTAAGATTTTGTTAAGCTTATAGAATACATGTACTGTACTTACAGAATAAAAAGAGTGGGTCCAAGTCAGCAGCATGCCTTCTAGGCAAGATAGCAAATATCGGAAACCCCATGAAAGTTACAAGTAGCAACTTTGTTTATAGGAAAAAATTTTTTTGCTACACCCTCTAGCCCTTTCCAGGGCAAAACAAACATCAAGACTAAAAGCCCGAAGCAGAATAACAATAACCACAGTGTGGAAGTTATATTTTTCTTGTCTGAGTGAAATACGAAAAGAAACGGGAGTCAATTTGCAACACAACTGTATTTTGAAACTTCACAGACTTCATATACTCAACTGGGTTCCCATAAAAAGCATTAATATAAAAGCACCCATAACAAATCTTTAAACTTCTTGTATAAAAACCCTTATTACACTGTACAGCCTTTCAATAAGCAAACAGCCACAGGCTATTTAAAACCTGACTCCCTAAAGTCAGTATAAATCCTCCTCTGCAAAGTATGGAAAAAAAAAAAAGGGGGGGGGGGGGGTGTTGTGGTGTGGTGTAAGCCACTAAGTCTGAGCTATATGCGATTTGGACGCCAACTGACACAAGTCAAATGCGACCAACATGATCGTATCGGAAGAGATGGGGTGTGGCTGACTAGGTCTAAGCCCCCAAGACTTAGCTATATGAGGCTTGAAGCCCCACTTTGGGCGCCAGTTGACGCACTCCTCTCTCTCACTAAGACCTCACCTAGGTGGAATTACTACATGCTCTGCAATTGGCTAAGGCTGATACTCTTACTCAAGCAGGCTGAGTAACGATAAAAGAAATAACTTGGTGATTGAGAGTGCTGATTCCCTCCTTTATTTACTGGAATACCCTTCTGCAGTATGACTGAGTTCTGGAGGTGCTTTGCCTGGCGGGGTCGTGGATCTGCCCACGTTGGGAGATCCAAGGGGGTACTGGCTCGGGGAAGGGTTGAGAGGTGAAGGAGGGAAATCAAACAGCAGGGTGAGCTTGAGGGCATAGACTTCCCTCCCAGGGAGTTTAGTCCTGCTCACCGCAAAGGTTGCTAAGATTCGTGATGCCAGCTGTCACTAGCAAAATAGAATAATTAATAAAAAAAGGGAATTAATGGGAATGCTATTATTAGGAAATGAAGGTGACCAATATTATTCCCGGTAGTTCCTGCTCAGTCTTGCATATGCTACTTGGGCGTTTATACGGGGCCGGCCTTGTCGCCTTCCATGCTGGGACAAATCTGACGAGATTGTGACCACCTTACGTTTACGTATTTGTTACGGGGGAATGATGACGGTGATCACGTCCTGGCAGCAGTACGTATATGGCACGTGTTAGGGGGTGGACTACTGATTGAGCAATGACGTGGTGGAGGGCTAGATTCAGATTTGAATTATAGGGGCACCAAATTGCTCAAGTGTTCTTGATCCAGTCATGGCCAACAAATCCCTAGCAAGGAATACAGGAAGGAACTACAATAGTCAGAAATAGGCAGTAATTCCTTAATTGGATTAAACAGAGGCTCAGTAAGCTGAATATGATGTGGGAGCTCACTGGTTGTCTTCGATGCTGTGTAACCAACCTCTGGGGGTTGGTTCAATTCTCTTTGCTGAGCCCGTCGGGCTTATTGTCGCAAATGGCTACTACGCCCACCTCCTTTCCAAATGATTAAAAATTATTCTTCAATAACAAATAGAACAGATAGCTAATTGGCTCACAGTTACTATAATTATGGTGGCGCGCTCCCAGTCTATAAGCGTAGCTCAAGTCCTCCTGGGTTCGGTTTTGCTCAGACGAACCGAGGTAATGAGCGTGTCAAATAGTCTGAATAGTCGAGAGCGTATCTCAAGGTAGGCTCAGGTATTCCAGACTCCTCTCACGAGTTCCCACGTCTTATGCAGACTATAGCCTTGTTTAGGTACCAGGAGTTCCAAATGGTTCAGCTCACTCGTGCCTATCCCAGAGCTGTTGCTTGGTTTTTAAAGATACACAATAGTCACTGACTTAAAGTACACATACAATATGATGAGGGTGAATATTAATTTCATTACTTGGATTCAAATTAGTCACAAACGTATTTATTGAAATACTTTTGAAAACAAGGGGATGCTTGACTCTGTACACAAAATTAAGGAATGTAATAATATTTATTATTACGTTACAGCAGGCTAAGGCAAGCCTGCAAGAGTAAAAGAAAAATGAAAAGAATTCCAAATTTCTAACTAACAATTTATTTTACGTGATGAGGGGTAGACGTCCAGAAGGGGCAACATTTACTACCTGCTACCACGGAGTATGAAGGATTGACTCTGATAATAAGGAACAGGTGTATGGACGTTGAGATACCTGGAGTTGACGTCTTAACAGCATCTAGGGAGATTCTTCCAAATCTCGTACGGGATTTCTCTGTGTGCTGCAGCAGTTGGAGGTGGAGAGCTTCTGGTAGTGGTTGGAGAGGCTTGTGCAGACTGGAGTCTTCTCAGACTGTGGAGCGTCTTCTGTAGACTGGAAAGAGAGCCCTCTGACCTTACTCAGGTCAGAAGGCTGACGATGACTGGCGAAAGCTGTGTCGCTTCTTATATACAGACAGATTCAGTTCGATGGCTGCCCCAGGAGTGTGGGGGTTGCTAGCCTCGTTTTGCAGGGGCTGTTTAATTTAGGGCCTGTATTACGATCTCTACATAAATGTGTGGAATAGCTATTCCATAGATACGCTATTTGATGATAGCCTGTATTATGAACATTCTATTAGCTAAGTTATCCTTTAGATAAGTAATCCAAGGTTTTGGTTCGTTACTGTGTATGCTAACAAAAGCCACTATATTTGTGATATTATAGCATATGTTCAGTTGTCAGTAATGAGTGAGAAATGTGTTTTGCATAATATATATAAGTTATATGTTACTGCTTCTTTAGCAAAGGTGAATTAAATAGAAACTATGAAACAAACCCGGGCAAACAACATATTTGATGAAAATTATTACTGTAGCTGGTGATAGCAATCCTCTCACAGCTAGCTTAATCCCCATACGATTTATCACAATCCATGAGACTCGGTTTCTTACCATTCAAGATTGAGGTTCGTGGCTGTGTTTCTTAATTATATTTTTTAATATTTTGAGAATGGAAGGGGAAAATATTTTATTTCCCAAATTTCAAGAAATCTGATTCCTCAAAATGACATTAAGCTTCGTGCTAATATTTTATTTCCGATTTTTTGTCATTACAAAATACAATTTCCACAACTAAAAATAATATAATTTCCAAAACTAATCTTCTGTGTGGTTATCGACATTTGCCGGGTTTACTTGCATTTTGCAGAACTATTCTACATAACACTCAAAATAGCAAAAAACTTCAATTCATATTTCATATAACCTCCAAAACTGACACACATATAAGGAAAACACCACCATCTGATGTTTGAGACACCATTTTGCAGCTTATCTAAAGGTATAAATGCTTGTCCAGCACTGGAACTGATAGATAGTTTAACCCTTTGAAAACAGTTCTAGTTAGCAGTAACTAGAGGTCATAATACACTATTTGGGATGAGCTGGTAGTTAAATTTTAACATGATGTGTAACTAGAGGTCGTAATACAGGTTCTTAGGGCAGTGGGCCGTGCCACAATTTATCTCCCTGGCTCGAGGCTGTTGACATATTTACAGCCTCTCCACGGGCAGCAGTGATGACCGGCCACAGGATGCTGCCCTTTTTCAGCATCCCTGCCACCTAGCTTCTTTTTCTCGGCCATGTCGGTGGCTCTGTGGGTAATACAATTTCTTCAACGAGGGTGGCGATGCCAGCTGAGGTAATCGCTGTTCGCACAGTCCCACAAAATTCATCTTGTTTTGCAGCAGGAAGTTTTTATATGGCACTTTCAACAGATGAAAATATGTCTAGTACAGAAATGTGTCATGGAGCAATGCTGAAGTTTAGGCCTTTTTGTAAGACATTCTCCTCGCAGGTTGACAGTTTTTTTTTGAAGATGCATTAATGACTTTAGTAATGCTCTGGGATGTGGCAAGTGTTTTCGTTTTTGCCTCTCTCGTCAACCTGGTCAGTTTATCTATTTGCTTTTCTTTGTTCTTTAAAGATGCACCCTAGTTATCCCTTATGTTCAAGGCCTTTCTGAAAAAATAAGACGTCTGGGAAACAAATATGGACTACAAACAGTATTCCGGTCAAAATCCACTTTTAAAAGTACAGTTACCAGGGTGAAACCAGCAACAGACGAACTACAAACCCACAACTGTGTACATCAGATGTGGTCATATCTACATAAGTGAAATTGGCAGAGCTCTCTCGACTCAAATTAAAGAACACAAAAACAATTGCAAGAAAGATGAAACTCAGAAATCCCGACTTGCTGAACATGCTTGGGAAAACTGTCATAAAATTCCTTGGGAAAATAAAATCCGCTCACTCAGGAAGCCAACAAAATTAAAAGAAATATCAAGGAATCAGCTTTTATTATTAGCAACAATAATATTTTTAGCCAACAGAGTACTGAGTTAAAATATGTGGATCCCATTAATTAAGAGAGAAACATCTTTACAGCTCAAAACAACAGCAACAACTCAATCCATACAAGACCACGCCAGCCAATCATAGCCACTCTTAGCTGCATAGCCAATAAGGATACAGCTCGACTGTCATTGGCTGCAGCAGAAAAACAGTCTAAAACTATATAAACCCACGTTTTTCCTCGTCAGTCGCACTTGTGTTCTCGGACCCTGTGTGTCGCTGCCTGAAGATGGAAACAAATAGCAGTTCCCGAAATGTTGCATTCTGTCTGTTCTGGAAAAACTACTGTGTTTGTGCAAGTTTCTTCATTGCGTTTGTTTTATTTGTTTAAGTAGATAACTAGCCTCTGTCATCTTCGGTATGTTGTCTGTTGGTAGTACATAGTTTTTTCGTATACATATATAGTATATTAGTTTTCCACACTTAGCTTGCAGTCCTGTTGGTTTGACTCAATTCCTTCATGGAATTTTATGGCTTTGTGCATATATATTCTTGTCTACCTGGCTTGCATTCTGTCGTTTATAGTAAAACTGTTGTGTTTGGGTGCGTTTTCTTTGTTGTGTTGTCCGATTTTGTTTCTACTTATTTGTCAGTGTTGTTCTATTTTTTGCAAGCAGGTTTCTAGCCAGTGTTGTTTTCTATGTGTTATTTGTTGGATTTGTATATATACACATGATTTTCGTAATTAGTTGATGTTCTGTTTTTTGACTCTATTCCCTCTTGGAACTTACCAGTGTTGTATACATACATTAATTTTCTTGTCCATAGCTTACTTGTCTTATTTAGAATTTTTTCATTTTCAGTCCCATTTTCCCATAACAGACATCTGCAATGCAATGGCGAATGTCCAAAAATCTTATTCTTGTCATTAAGCCTTATGGAGAAATAATTTTGTGACCATGAAATAATTATGTAATATGCAGGAAAATATTATATGCAGGAATGTTATAACAGGGTTTTAATGTAGTTGGAAATGGGTATTTTTTGCCATATTTATTTGCACATTTGAATTTCTGTACATATCATAGAGCTATGAGAAACTAAAAAATTCCAAAATATACATACATAAAAAACCAAAATCTATTTATTATTATACTACATTTTTATCTAATTTATCTTTAGAGGCTATTGGCCAAGTTTTACTAAATCCAGCACAATCTTGTTCACAAAGTAATGACGCATGTACCTACAAGACACCAGCGCAATGTTGGAAGCGATTACACACACACATGATCCTAGCTTGTACTGTTCACCCAGAATCTCCAAGAAGTCGTCACGTCAACACCCCCCAATGAAGATTATACTGCCTGACTGAGCCGCCGCTCCTTCCAGCCTAGGTCAAGCTAGTTCCAGAGAGAACCACTGGAGGGCAGCACTCATTCTACCATTGCCCTGTGGCCAAGATAACGAATGATAGTGCAGCCTCAAAAATTTTGAAATTTGAGCCCCTGCGGCCACGGCTATCACTCCCCGCACCCCTGACCGACAAATACCTGTACAACATTAGTATAAAAGGGCTGGCGTAACCAGCAATATTTAGTCTCTGCTCCTCTACCGCCTTAGTATAGGGCCATACGTAGCCATCAGGGTGTGGGCTTGGCTCGTACGTCCGCCGGAATCGCTACCAACTGAAGACAACACCGACCAGAAGCCACTTATGCAGCAGCCACAGATACACTGCTTCTGGGACACTGGACCTTACAGCTAGACTTCCCTCCCACCTTACCACCCCCTGGTATCAACCCCAGAACTGGTAACTGTCATGACAAAGTTCCTTCAGGACCAACTCCCTGCCCACTGAACAGTGCTGACATTGTGGACAATACTCCTCTGGTAGATGTCCACCCCATTTCTGTTTCTTCAGAATACACCACTGGTAGTTAAGATAGAGTTTTAGAATACTTTAACTAACATCATTATAGCCTATGAATATCCCCTTAGCTTTGATCCAGGTTGCCTTCACCTGGCAGTTTACGTTAATCTGAAATTCCTTGTCAAGTTATATTAGCTTAGGAGGTAGTAAAGGGCCACCATGTTATTATTACTACGTTAATATAACATGTGAGTTTAAATTAAACTACCTATTCTCTGCAAACAATTTTTCTTGAAGTACTGTGTTGTACCTGTGTAAATACACCTGCCCACATGAAGCCAGCAAACCATCCAGCACAAAGCAAAATACACACCCATTAAGTGGCCACCCAGGCTCTGCCAAACTGGTAGACTTCTGTAGAGCAGATACCACTAGAAACTCCTCCACCAGGTGAATAGAGCAAACTAGGTTATTCCATACTCTGTCACCACTTCGTAAGGGGCCGGAAAGAAGCTGGAACTAACTTTGGTTGATCGACCCTCTGTGGATACCACACCTGGGTAGTTCCTATCAACCAGCTCAAGCACCACTTAACGCTCTGTCCACTGCTCCTCCAGGGGCTCTGTGAAAGGAGCAAAAGATAACCACTCTTGCGTGGGAGACTGTGAATTATTCACAAGTGCACAGTAGGGAAGCGAGTTACTGGCTTGCCTTTTGCGATGCTCTATTAGTTCCTGTTCCCCTTACGCCGTACTCTCGGAAGGGAGGCGTGCAGAGAAGGGTGAAAGGGTCTGCATACACCTCCGAAGGTAATTCTACTTGCAAAACCCTATCTCCTACTGCCCTCAGCAGTATTTCAACTGAGCGAAGACGAGGTCAAACCACCTGCGTCACAGTGACCTCACCCCTCTGCTTTACCAAACCCATTATTCCCACCATTAATTAAGCTCCCAGGTCCCCCACACCCTGTGGTTGAGGCATTTTTTAGAGGAGATGAAACTCCCCTAGAAATTGCCAATCCCTGGTTTGAAGGTGCCCTGACCTGCAGTACTCAGCAATAACCCACAAGTCAAGAACACTCCATCATCCATGAGCAACCAAGGAGACCACCAGCCCTCACCAAGCCAGGGAAAAAGTCTCCCGTCAGGACCACAGCAGCAGGAGACCAGTATACCAAATGGGATAGGCTGCTCATGGTAACATGAGCACTTTTGAAAGCCCTGCCTAAGATCTACTTGTATGCACGTTGTGTGTTTCCTCCACCTTATGTAAAAATAATATTGCCATGGGCCTTATAACTTTATTCATGCGTTGGTCAAATTAAACTGTGGAATTATTAGAAAAGTAAATGTGTTACAAATCTGCTCATTCTTATACTAAAACGCATTTTAAAAAAAGAGAGGAAAATAAATAATTTCAGTTTGCACAAATGGTTACCTAACACTATTTATTTGGCAAGATATGGAACTATTTCCCATCCATCAATACCAACTTTACTTGGTGCATGTCACTCAGTGCGCCCGTTAAATATATGCAGGCAGGGGCAGTGACTTTATCGTGAACAACCTTTAATTGTGTGAACAGAGGTCAGCCACCTCGTAGGGCCACGACAGTGGTTCTGAATTTTGTGCCCCTCAGAGCTGCCCTATACACTGGCTGTGAGCCAGTTAAACATTAAGGTGATCAATATCATGATTCTGGCATCACGAGTTAAAACTGTAAATGTGTCTTGGCCTCCACTTCCTCACTTAAACGTTGTGTGACAAATGTCACCGTAACTTTTAACCCCAAAAGTCTTCAGTCATTGTTTGACACGACTAGCCCCTCTGAAAAATTGTTGTTTTAATTATCATCCCCACTGGCCACACATCAGTAAGGAAGTTAAAGATATGAAGCTGAATGTATGGTAAGCTTCCAGCCATGTGGCTAACAAATCAGTTCTCATGAATTCTAAGTTGCACCATGAACTGAGCCCAAAAATCATGGTTTGGTCTCCTTTCCTTACCAAATGAGCATGATGCCTTAGCAGGGTGTCTACTGGAGTGCAAAATTAAAATTTTTGATGTTTCTTGACCTTACCACAACACATTATGACTGCAAATAAACTGAGTATCATTATTCGCTACAAAGGAATTGTTTTGAAAGGTAGCACATCTTGTATAACAGAACAAAGAAATTATACAGTAATACATAGTGAACATTATTATTTCTCCATGCTACTGCTATTAGTAATACATAGTGAACATTATTATTTCTCCATGCTACTGCTATTAGTAATACATAGTGAACATTATTATTTCTCCATGCTACTGCTATTAGTAATAGTAATTTAACTCAATTATGAAAAAATACCCTATCTGTAACTGTACAATTCAAATCACTTATTTTTATTTGTGTGTGAAAAAAATAGCAGTTAATTAATGCTACAGATATCCTGGGTTGGCAATAGAAACTAAATATCCCAAAACAGGGGGGGGGGAAAAAAATTGTCACTAAAAATAAATAAAACGGGACCCTGAAGATTTTACACTCTACTTCAAGAAAACTGTGATGTAACCCTAGTAACACAATAAAGGATTATAACAAGAAATTTAATTAAAGACAGTGATCCTGGATTAATACATGAGTGAGTGCAAAGGGTTAGGTAACTTTAATGATTATTTACATGTAACTTATTACTATATTACTTTTACGACAAAGTAGACACCCTACTTAGCGATGGTGCCTTTTGAAGAATAGTGTAGAAAAAAATTTTTACAGGGTGGCTATGCAGAAGATAAAATGAAAATCCCATACATTTCCAGGTTCCTTCTTCCTCTACATCACTTTTTTTTCCTGACCTATATCAATGCAATAAAACTGAACTTTGCAGAAATTTTATTCAGTTGAAGCGCTGTACACAGATAAAAAAAATTTCTCTACCAATTGACTGTCTTGTGACTTCTCAGAAAATTCCCCAACATTCCCCTGATTGTTTAGAATTCACTGACTTTCCCATGTTTCCAAGTTTTCCTTGTTTGTACCCACCCTGTTTTTAATGTGAACTACCTTCACCTGGTAAAGGAAAATGCATGAAAGAAAGAGATATTTTTCTAATTATCATAATTGCATGCATAGTCGCCAAACTTCAGTGCTACTTTAGCGGGCAGAGTTGCGCTGCACACAGTATCTTAAATATAGCGGAGTGTGGTGGCCAGAGCTGGGCCACCCACAATATTTAATAAACCTGACCCACTCTGCCGAGGGGTATAAATACTAGGGCCGATATGCACCACCCACCACCCCCCTCCCCCAGACCACACCCTAGATGGCGAAGAGCAACTATAGTGTGATACTAGTCGGAGCCGACGATGCCGAGGTTCAGCGAGGCTGAAGACTAAGGCATCACAACTGTCCAGGCCTTGACAAACTCAGAGCCATCTGTATCCACGCATAATCGGCTTGGCAGTAGGGCATAAGGCCATCTGTCGGGACTCCGTCATAAATTACATCACTATATAGGCTATTCATGGTAAAGTGAACACTTTTTAAGGCCCAATAATTTTTCCTTTCATCCAATTTCCATTTTCCTGCTGCTTTTTATTATAAACATTGCAATGTGACCAATAAACACAGTGTGCACATTTCACCACTATCAAAATGTAATGCCTGAGTCTGCAATAAGATATATTTATTAGAGGTTAATGCCTTTTGGAAGGGCCTTAAAAAGTGCTCACTTTATCGTGAACTGCCTATAGTAAACTGAAATATTCTGGCAAGGATAGGCAGGTCTCACTCAGCTTGTTAGTCCATTCACATGAGAATGCGACCTTCGTGTACAATTGAAGTAAGAGTAACGTTTTGTATTATTCAATTTAGTGTATTTAATGTTATAATAAACGTGTTTGTATTTAGAGAATTCCAATAGCTTGTATCATTTGCCATCTAGTTACTAACCCCCAAGAGCATCGTCCCTTATGCTATCTTGCATTGCAGTATATGAGTGGACTAAGTAAGGGAAATAGGTAGGTCTAGGGATGAAGGTTACACGACTTACATTCTCTCGGTGTTCTCATCCTCCAGGATAACGACCACTTCGTCCCAAGAGATTGCTGGCGGTACTGGTTTCACCAGAACCATGTTCACATCGACAAACTTAGGCTCTGGATGGTAAATCGGTGCACAAAGATCATTGCTACTGCAGGTTATCTGCAACCAAAGAAAGAGCAGTCACCACAAAACATAAGCTGAATATCCAATGATAACACCACAATTTAAGACTCTGTGGTATACACAATTCGGTATTATAGCAGAAAACACAAAAGAATTAAGAAGCTCCTTTCTTGGTGACTGTGGACGTACAAAAATTGTGAATGGAGAGAAGGCAAAATACAGCAAGTGGTTTTCAACATAAAGGGTTCAGTAATGATAAGATTACAACCAGAAATAATACATTATAACACCAACATAACATAATCAAGTTTCATGAAATAAAAAAGAGCAAAAAATGCAGTTATATGGCAATATGAATGACATACCTAAAGTGTAACTTGGAAGTTTGATTATGTTACCACAATTATAAAAAAATTGTTATCTATGAAATGGATTTTGTAAATGGAATCCATTCCAATTCTGACTGGAGATGCTATTTTCTGCATGAGCAATCCTGGAAGGACTGATGAGAGAACGAGAGAGAAAGAGAATAAGAGAAAAAGAAAGAGAGATATTTGGGCAGCTCTTAACATCAAGGTCTTGAGAGCCAATGCGAGTTAAGTGAGGTGAGCATGGAGCAGCGCCAGAATGTCAAGGGTGGGGGAAATGAGAGATTCCTAAGAAAAGCTGCTGACCAGCAGCCCTGTCCAGCATGATTTTCACATGCAAAAATTCGGGGAGCAACCCTCTCGAGAACTCAACTCAGTTTGCCTAGGTTGGTAGGTAAGTAGGCTAACCACTACAACACCATGGTCCCCACCAAGAGAAAGAGAGAGACAAAGAATGAGAAAAAGTAAAAAGAAAAGAAAGAGAGGTATGTATGGCCCAATGTCTTGTTGACAGCGAGGTGTAGCGGCAGCATGAAGAAGGCCTTAAAAAATTGTCATGCATGTCACTGTGTGAAACCGACCTTAGACTTCAAGCAAATCCAGGATGCCAGCGATGGCGTCAAAAGACTGCAACACAACACCCCCACCATTGAAGCAGAAGGAGGCCAATTGGCTAATGCAAAACAAGGGATTGATATAGGCCGGCGTGAAGCGAGAGTCTGGGCCTTTTCCACGGCAGCTGCCGAAGACATGGGAAGAAGCTTCACATCGGGATGTCTGGCAGCGAGGAGCTCGCTGCCTTGCGTGTGTCACGCGTTGTGTCCAAACGAGCCAGATACCGCCTCCGGCCTCAAGATTCAGGTGGGGTCTGTCCTTATTAACTTGAGTTGTTCACAGAAGCAGGCCTGTAATAGGGAATGATCCCAGCATTTACTTGGCATGATTCTATACATGGTAAGCCATGGAAAACCCAAAATTTAAATGGCTTGACCAGAAATGGAACCCCAATACTCCCAAGTAGGAGTCCAGTGTGTTGCAATATGCTGCTTCGCTTGATGAGTGTGTAGGGGATGAGGGGGTGGGGGGAGAGAAAGAAAAAAAGAGAATAAACGAGAGAGAAAAAAGTGTAGGAGAAATAAAAGAGGAAAAGACAGAAAGAGTCATAGGTAAAAAAAGGGGCAACAAAAAAATATTCAAAGGAAGGAAAAAAGAGAAACTTTCAGAAAAAAAGACAGAGAGTTGGGAAAGAAGAGAAAAAAGGGGGAAAATCCAGAAAACGAAATAAAGATAAATTCATAGAAAAGAAAAAAGAGAGAGAAAATTCGAAAAAGGGAGAAGCCTGAGAGAGGACAGAAAAGTGTCTGAGACCAGCTAAGTAGCTTGGCACATGAAACAAATAATTACATACATTCATTAAAAACTTTTAAGTTATGATATGATGAATACTAGCCCTGCATATAAAGTGAAAAAAACTTAGGTGCAACTGGGCATTTAGTGAGTGGATGAAGAGATTTGGGTGGCTCTAACATTGATGTTCTTGAGAACCGATGAGGGTGAACCGAGAAGATTATGGAGCAGCACCGGAATGAAAAGGCAGGGGAAATGGGAGAGATCAGCAAAAATCCGCCGACCAGTGGCATCATGCAACACAATTCCCAAATGCGAAAATCTGGAGTGACCCGGCCGGGGATTGAACCCGGTTCGCCTTGGTGGGAGGCGAGCAGGTTAACCTTTCAGACACTGAGGCCCCTGGTCATTGAGGATTGGTGAGAAATAGGACGCTAGAATGAGGGGCTGGGAAAATGTTGACAATCAAATAAATCCATAAATAGAAGAAAAGAGAGAATGGAATAGAAAGTATTGCATCAAGAAGTAAAAATTTTAAATGTACAGGTAAATGTACTGGTAAATTTACAGGTAAATGTACTGGTAAACTTACAAAAACTTAATAATGAAATGCATAATACAAATGTGTCGTAGACAGGACATGAATTTTAAAGTCTAGAGGCACTTACCAGATTTAAATATTTTGTTGTCACTATTTTATATTCATGATTTTGAAAATGTCTCCAGCTAAGCACGCTGAAGCTACAAAATAGGAAGACACATTTTCTGGTTATGGATATGGATGTTGGAAATAATAAACAGTACTTAATGTTATACAGATGGAAATGGCTTAACAGCTACTGTATATCAGTACGTTGGTTTTTCATACTTGCTTTTACTAACGAAGGTTCACTCAGCAATACCATACAATTAAAAACAGACAGAGCATCTCCTTATAGTCTAATTAATTACGGATTCACTATATTTTCTAACTGCCAGCCTCAAATATGTATTTGGTCACCAATGGCGACTGGAAATTCTGCACAATGGTCACAGACATATACAAAGTAATTATAAGTTAACAGGAGTGACAAACAGCAGGCAGGCTCTAGTTACTATAGTTGATTCAGCAACAACTGATATTCTAACTCCTGTACAGTATAGCTTGCTCACTCTATCCAGCACCTTTGCAAGGTTTTGCAGAATCTATCTACAGCAATTAGAATTTTACTCAGTGCAGCTTAAAAAATAAACATCATTGAATAACGTCTTCACATTTGTTTATGTTACAGACAAACTTCAGTTTCGTATTCAATTCCGTTTCCCCTCCATCTTCAGTACTCCTAGGCAATTACTGTTTAGATTAATGTGTTTCCAAAAAAATGGGAAAAAGGTTTTTAAAAAATGGTGTGTTTAGCTTTTACAGAAGTTTCTGATTTAGTTCTGTGTGGATGTACCATAATAATTGACTGCATGTAAGTATCGCTGTGAAATTTTCTTTGAGTTCGCAGGAAATTACTGTCTGAACCACATAAAGTGACATATTTGTTCATGTTCGTGAACATCTGTGGTGCAATATGTTGTAAACAAATGATCATTAAAAAGTGCCATATTACATTTAACTGTGATGAAATAGTCAGTTGCACTCTGAATGCCAGTATGCATGTTTTGTGCTGCCTCCTGTGTGTCTCAGTCTGTCTGTAACACTCTGTTCTTCTTCTGATTATATCTTTCTGTGTCTCTCCATATGTCTATCTGTCTGATTCTCTGTTTCTCCATCTCTCTGTGTGTCTCTGTCTGTCTGTATCTCTCTGTGCCTCTGCCTTGTCTCTGTGACTTTGTCTGTATCTCTCTGTTCTTCTTCTGACTGTACCTTTCTGTGTCGCTCCGTATGTCTATCTGTCTGTATATCTCTGTGTCTCTGTCTCGTCTCTTCTGTATCTCTCTGTACATGTATCTGTCTGTATTTTCTCTGTGTGTCTCTCCCCCCCCCCCCCCCCTTTTTTTTTCTTACAATTTATTTTTTAAACCTGCCTCAGTTGGAGACAGTAAAAATGTTTTTTTGTCAAACACATGGCATAACCAGCTGAGAGAACTGGGAGCTGATTAATCACAGTGCCTAACCAATTTCCCAATAATTCTGTACTTTTGAAGTCAACATTTTGAAAAAAAATATCCTTGTTTATAATTGCATGTAATTTGACAGATGCACTTACTGACATGCTCCCAGTAAAACTGGCAGCAAAGTAGAGAGAATAGTTCCATGTGTTCATATTAAAAGTGATATTTTCAATTTGTGGCACCGAAACAATTTTATTTGTTCATTTCATACAGTTGAAAGTAACTGTCATACTAATATGTTTATGCTCCATACTACTCCATAGTTTCATTAGCAATACATCAATCAAGTGATGGCAACATTAATATTTACACATGCTGAAAGGATACGAAATAGGCAGAAATCCATGCTTTCAAAAATGAACTGCAACAGCCTATATATATACGCCTTTGGTGCCCACAAGGATTAGAAGATACAATAGTGACAGAATCAATAATGACATGCAAGGGCAAGAAAAAAGGGAGTACCCCATGAAAACCAGTTAATCATTCATCTGCAAGTTTCTCACATGTGAAAATCAGGCGAAAATTTACAAAAAACATTTTAATACACGTGTTCTTGCTGGAGGCATGGTCAAATATGAATGAGAGGTTGCTGGCATTACGCGGAGCCGGCTGCCTTACCCAAGGGATAGACCTGTCACTCCGGCCAGCCTGAAGAATGGATGAGGTGAGATGATATGGCGATGGAGATGCAGCAAAATGAAGACGTAGGAGGAAATAGGAGAGCCCAGGGAAAACACTGATAATCCTCTCTACATCCCAAAATTTCCATCCTGCCAAGGCCCGAAATTGAATCGGGAACCTTACAGGCCGATGAATAACCCAGTGAACCATACATCACTCTTCCAGGGATCAAATTTGAATCACTTCAGAAGGAGTCGAGAACACTATAGTCCATTCACGGTTTCTTCTGCCTTTTTCAATCAAACCTTTGAAAAATCTCCCCATGTACGACATGCTTGGTTGTTTCCAACATATGCTGTATATCACATACATTTTATACTTATCTTCACAAAAGTTATTTTATCTTCTGTTAAATTGAAATGTTATTCATATTTTATTTATAAATTATAATGCTTCATTTATAATAATTTGAATTTAAAAACATGGAGAACATAGGTATGTTGGTAGCGCCTAGTAAGAAATAGTTCTTATAAAAAATATTGTTACAACAGAGTGCACACGAGTTCGGTTCGTTGTCCCGCTGATGTAATCTTCCAGACTTAGTTCAGCTTATTTGCACACGAGGCGGAGGAATATCCTAAAGTAGCACTTTAGCCGGGCTTCAGAAAAGGCAGAAGATAACGTGAATCAACTATAGCCACTTGACAGCCCTGATGCAGGCATCAATGCGTTAAGGCTTACATGGTAACATGTGATATGGTGCATGAACACAACGTTGCAACTATCGTCTGTGCAGCAGTCTGCTATGCAAAGCTCCAGCTCGCGGATGCCATCCTTCTTCCGGTAGACTCCAGCTGTCTTGTTGCCTCGCGGAGCGTAGCTTGCAAATATGTTGAGATATATCTGTGGGCACATCTTTCTCCACTGTGCTTCCACGTCGTACTCCTGGGCGATGCTCGCAGTGCACACGCAGCCGATTAGAAGCAGGCCGAAGCCCAGGTACCTCCTCGGACACTTCATGGCCTACAAACAAACATAGGTCTCGTGAAGTTGAATGATTTTCATTTTGCATATTTCCAATGATGGTTCACTAAGTAGTACAATTGTAATGGTCAAAAAATTACGTGATTAAATACTAATGTGAATATCTTTTAGGCTTGTATTCACACAGTCACTTTTGTAATAGAAATGTGAGTCATGTTTTGTGCAATATTCTCAAACAATTAGCACGTTGTTTACACGTTGGCTACAGTTGCAAGAACTCTCACTGTTAGAGAGGCCTTGACATCCCCATAATTACTCATATTCCTCAAAACCTCTCCCTGTACTTTTAAACACAGCCGACACAAAACTGGTGTATTCTGATTGGAAATAAATTAGCCAATGATGAATAGCAGGTGGTGGTTTTCAAAAACCCAAGCCACAATGGAAGGAGTAATGACTTGTGGAAAGTACCAACAAAAAATTATCTGCTTTGCCGCAGTATATATACTGGCCTTATGTTAATTTAGTATTTTAGCTGTTAACATTAACAAACATCTCGAGTAATGGGCACTGTACTTCAATACTGCTGTGTAATAAATTAACAGAAAACAAATTTGGTGCAACTCTTTTGTCATATTGTAATTGCATTTCATCATTATCAGCTTGAGTGACTGCTACAGGCTGTTCACGATCAAGTGAGCACTTTAGAAATTAACCTTAGTGACATTCACCCAGTAATGTTGGTCACGATGGATGGAAAGTAGTTACATATCCTAACATTAAATAAAAAGTGTTAGGTAACCATTTGTGATAACTTAAAATGAATTATTTCGCTTTCTGTTTTTTTTTTTTAATGCATCAAAGTGTAAAAATGAGCAGATCTGTGAAAACTGATGAAGCCCATACCAATGATAATTTTACATAAGGCGAAGGAATACACAACGTGTATACAAGTGGATCTTAAGCAGGGCTTTCAAAAGTACTCATTTTACTGTGAACATCCTATAGTGGTACGTAATCTAAGTGTGTCCAGCTATTGCCAACTACAACTACGTACTTGGAAGTGGTGACATATGATGGAGAAAGCTACAGCCAATCAGAACTCGCCAGCTACCTGCACTGTCACCAGAACATGAAATTCTGCCAAAACCTTTATGGACGTGAAAATAATTAATTTCAAGACGGCTCGTACTTCTTTTCCACAGCCCAACATAAAAAATTAGTAATTTAAAATCAATGATTACAAATGATTTAGCACAGAAAATTATTATACTTGTTACAATCTCTCACGCACGCACGAACCCACACACACAAATGAAAATAGCATAAGAGACACACACAGAAAGTTGAGCAAAATACAAAATTTTCTGTACATGTGCAACATTCGCAGCCAATCAGAACAAAGATAATGCAGCTGAGTTCGTGTGTGGATAGATGAAAGTTATGAAAAGAAACAAACTTGACTATTGTTGGAAAATTTGCGCATAGTCAGTGTTTGTGTTAACGTTACGCTGCTGAGTGTATGAAAGCACAATAAATCCACTAGAATTTGTAGTTCATGTATCCAGAAAACAAATCATAGGTTAGGTGTGAAATGAGGCTAACATCAAAATATAGACAGTACTTTTTTTTATTGCAATACCACAAATTTTAATTTGAATGACAACTTTGGTCATTCCTGGGTTAGTGATGATTTAAAATTGTAACTTGTAAGTTTGTGCTGTCCATGTGTTGAGTGCTTGTACATGGGTCGTTTTCTGTGCTAAATCAATTTTATCATGGTCTTTAGAATGTTAAACTAGTACTAATAATGATGTACCCATGTGAACTCAGGCACTTCAGTGGCATTTTGTGCACACTGTATTAGAAACTGCCCAAGAAAATACATAACACTTGACTATGTCACGTTTAGATACATCCATACAACTGAATCCAATAACTGAATCCAATAATGGATAATTTAAGTAAAAGTCACAAAAAAGTCACACAAATGAATGTCAAGACCCAAAAATCTTGTACCTTACCATCTCTTCCCCTGCCCTCCCACAAAAAAAAAATCTTCTTACTACTTTAAATTGGGGGTTTTCTTTCACAAAATCTGCTTAATGATGGCTATGTTCCAATTTATATGTCTATTCTTAAGTGCCTGCTTGTGCATTGTACTAGTAAACACAATTTTTTTTATTTTAAATTGCCAAATTATAGTAAAAATAGTTTTCATTTCTTAATATGAAAAAGAGCTGAAACTGTTTGAAAACCGCATGACGTGTGTACAGCCATATGGCAAGCAGCAATTTGCCAAAACAGAACATTTGTTCCTTCAGAATGTGCCTGCCTCGTTGCAATGTCACTGAATATAGGTACTGTCATGCAAGCCTACATATTAAGTAGAGCCACGAGTATTTCGCGAATTCATTCGGAGGCGAGCTAGACTCCAAAACACTTGTTCTTTTCACCTGCTGTTGTGATTGGGCGACAGTTGTTTAGACACGCCCCGTGAGCCAGTAATAAGCAGAGATAAGTAGTGTGAGTGAGCGTTTAACAGTCCTGTACAGATGCCTCGGCTGCAACCAATAAGCGAAATACTCGAAGCTCTAGGTATTAGATTATGCCTATTTCCTAATAGTGACGAAATTACCTGGAACCCTAACCTAAATCGTAGATTACGTCAATAAAACAAAAACGGAATGAATGTCAGCGCATTTACGTTATGTTAACAAAAATAATTTAATTTAACCCTAGATTTATAGACCAATTAGTAAACTCCTACAGAATGTCATACATTATAACATTTGCGCAATTACTCGCCGGTAAGCTGGCAATCTTGTACATACCTGACTTTTCGTTCCTTACGAATTCACGAAAATCAAGTTAGTTAATTCCTGACTGCAGGAGAACAACTTCAGCGTTGACACACACACACCACACACTTTTATCTTCCTTTGTTTACGTTATCGGTGTCGCAGCAGCTGCAACATGTCAAAAACGAAAAATAAACACGTATACGACAGTGCCCAAGAAGGTAACCTACGGTCCGCAGAGTAGCGCCAAGTTAGTTAGAAATAACATAGAACAACGTGAAAAACAAAGAGCTATCATTTTCCAAACACTGATCTGTCTCTCAAGAAGCAGATTACAAACTAATTATTAACAGGTGTGCCATCACTTGTACCATCCGATAAGTCATGAATTATGCAGGAACGGTTGATAATAACCAGGGTACGTGTCTAGTAGGCCTACAAAACATTTGTTTTTGCTTTCCGCGTTCGGAATAAATACTATTTATATCATTTAATCACTTGTAGTTATTATTATATTCTCTGTTACCCCATACAGGAACTGTGAAGTGTTTTTTATAAACGAGATTCGATATTAAGTGTGTGTTCAACAGTTTTCGCACGATTTCGATGCCACCAGAGCGCAGCACCATAACGACGAAAATATCGTTGCACTAATGTTATAGTAGAATGTGAATGTTGTGTTTATTTGCGTTCATATTTTGTCAAGGAACAGGAATGATCGAGACTGTAGTGGAATTGCATGGACTAATGGTTCATGTCGAGGCTTTGATATATTTATTTGTTGAATATTTGGAAACTATTTTAAGATTACATTTTATGGAGTTTAAAAAAAAAACTAATAAAGCTCTTCACCGAGTATAGTTACGTCAGTATTCATCAAAGCATATTTAAAAATTATTGCCTCATTTTCGAGAATTTATCATGAATCCACTATTGGTTGATACTTCGGTGTATACTGGTTGAGGCATTTTCCGAACATTAGATTGATTTTTAGAAGTACTTTCTTCTGCTTCCAGGCACATATTAATACCATTACAAATTCTATAGTTTAAATCCCCAATTTGTAAAACTCGACGTCCGAAATAATTTTGTATACTTCGAAATGCCTTAAAATGGGGTGATTAGCAACAGTGGGGTGAAAAGCAAAACTTCACATGAAGTTTAAAGTCATCATATTGAAAAAGAATTTAAAAATTAGACAATATTGTTTATTGTAGAAAAAGATAATATTCTCACATTTTATTGATTTGTCTTTCAGTCAGAATACTTCAAATTTTTATTTTGAAGATTTTTTTCTTTCTGCCCTATGAGTTGAGAGTGTGTTAAATTATATTTTTCAGATGAAGCATTACAAATTTAATCTGTTGATGCTTTGGTGCATATCCACCAGATCCACCAAATGTTCAGGCAAGTTGTGCTGGTGGATCAATCGGTTTAACCGGACTCGACCAAAACAGTAATTTTCGAACATCTGGTCTACATCGGTGGATGCGCCTGTGAATTTTCGAAAACGTGCCATATTTTAAATTGACAGATGCGTGTAAAGTGCGGTAATTGTAAAGAACCGTATATTTTCCGGAAATGACAAAAATATCTGAAAATTGTGTTTTTAGGCTTACTTACCTACAGCTTGCAGCTTACTTAGAAATGGAAATTATTTATGTATAGTGCATTTTTTGTACTAGCCTTTTCTCCCCACTTAAAGGAAGGAAAGTTGATGAATCACTTTTTAATCGGTTGTGATAGTAGGCGAACAGGCGAACGAATATTTGCATTTTTTTCTGCCCATTCGCTATCAAAATTTTTTAAAGCTTGTTGTTTGTTCAATAAAATTTTAATTCTGTTTTATTATTACATTTATTTACCCTATGATTTCCTTGGTTTTCATTATCCTCCACACTATCTTTTTCCCAAGGAGTATGGGAGTAAGTTTTACCAGCATTTTTACATCATTTCCCCTGGAAATTTGTGTACAAACGTGCCATATTTTGCCTCCATACAAATCATTCCAAAAGTCGGTCTATTTGCTTGATTTTACACAGTGGAAAGGAATTATATTTGTTCAAGTAGGTTATTTAAATTATAGAAAAAAAGTTTCATGAAGTCAGCTAGAAATCGTCTATTCTAATAAACTTTACATTTCATTTTATTGCATGTAAAATGTCAGCAACGTCATTTTATACACTATACATGCAGACATTTCTGTCACTAGATACCAGCCACTTTGCTTGAAAACACGAATTGTAAGATACTTAATTTTCTACTTTCTGCACCCTTTAAAGCACTCATATGCCATTATGTTATATGCCTGTGTAGGGTGCTCTCCTTTCTTTCATATTGTATTATATTTAAATTTCCTACTAATACTTTATCAGAATTTTGTAAGTGGATCCATATTGTTTTCAATTTATCTCATAGTTTTGTCGTGATACTAGGATAGTTTTTATGACAAGACTGAGGCAGTAATCTGAAGACATAATAGGATAGTTTTTTTACAAACATCAAATTTTTAAAGATAAGACGTAGAAACATTATCAATTATCGTGACCTTCAGTTTCGTTTTAATACATTCTTAAGAATAATTTGGATATTAAACTAGCAATTAATATATAAAATGAATACCACTGATATTTTAAGATGTAATACGAAATTTACAATAAACAAATAACTCCAGTAAATATGATTCGAGGATCCATGAGGGTTGTAGTGATTCCAGAGGGGGTTCTTACTACCTCGATGGTGTTCTGGACCTCCTCAACCCTCGCTGCATCTACGTCCATGCGTGCTTTTCTCGATGAGGCGATCATTGATGGAGAGGTTTGCCTTGTAGTCGAACCAATTCTGTTAGCGACCATCATCACAATAACAATGCTAGTTTTTGGGAATTACTAACTGCTGTTACCACCAGACTAGTCGGTAATATGCATGACCAATGTCAAGTATCAACAATTTGTCCACATATTTGGACTTCCAGATATCTAATCGTGTGAGATGACCGAATACACATTCTCTGGTTTTTGGGTGGCCGATTCTGGTGATAAACCTATTGGACAGGATTCAGGGACAATTTTATCAAACAATATAGCCCTGAGCTTTGTTCCTCTAGACATTCCATCCTTTCCAATCTTGGCTACCCACACAGAACAAATGTTTCAGTATGGTATTTCTGCAATATTGCAAAAACATTGCAAAATTACAGACACATTTTTCAAACATGTAAAATATAGTGTGCTATATGTGTGATCACAGAGAAGCATAACTGTTACAAAACGAAAGGTAATTTCTTAAAATTTAATTAAGATGAAAACCTAATATTACACACTAATTGATTGGGGCCATGGTGGCTGAGCGATTAGCTTGCTCGCCTTCCACCAAGGCAAACTGGGCTCAATCCCTGGCCAGACATTCCCAGATTTTTGCATGGGGGAATCATGCCATGATGATGCCATTGATCGGCGGGTCTTCTCGGGTATCTCCTGTTTCCCCAATCCTTTCATTTTGGCACTGCTCCATACTCACCCCAATCATTCTCATCTGCTCCCAAGACTTCTCTGTTAAGAGCCACCCAAATCTCTTCACTAACTAATTGATACTTCTTATTTTTATTAACCTTTTATAACAAAGATGACCAAATTTTTTATTCATGATTTTTGAATATTTTAAAAATAATTTTTAAATATCTTTTAGGTAATATAACTATAAAATTATCACCCAAAATACAATTGATATTTTTTATTTAATTCTAAGTCATGTAGATTTACAAACGCGAACAAGTTATTTAAATTTTTTAGCATTGGATCCATCTTTATTGATTACGAAAAATATATTAAAATACCTAGTTAATAATAATGGAAACAAAAATGTTTTAATATTTCAAGAATAAGCAAAAGATAAGTTTCAATTCAATAAAAAGTGAAAATATAATCTGTATTCATATTGTAGAAATTGTTTAAGAGAAGAGCCTAAAGGATATGTAGAAAATAAAGAACATATTCGTGGATATAGAACAAATTATCCCATAATATGTAATAAAATTAATAATAAAGGGACAAGAAATTCAAAAGAATAATATAAAAATAAATATAAAATTTGTTGAAAAACTCTTTATTTTGTGTGTAGTAAATATATTTATATAATATTTAAAAAATAAAATTTTACAAGAATAGTTAAACTTTATAATAAGGTTTCATTAAAAGGAAATATACATGTCCATCAACAAACCTTACAAGAATGGTTACACTATATAAGCAAGTTTACAATAAAAGCAATAATTTTTCTTCGCAGAAAATTACTATAAACGATTTTCGAGATATTAAATGAAATCAGATTTTATTAGATCTACGAATGCTGAAATATAAACAAAACATTTATTAAAATACTATCGACTTCATTATAATTTAAGTTTTTATTCATTTTGCGAATTAAGATCATTATCAATTTTGATGAGGATATTTTCACTTAAAAATGAAATATTTAATCTTTCATTTTCAGGAATTGACAATGAAGAATTTAATAACTTAAAAATAGAAAGTAAGAGAAAGTAAAAATTCCACTTTGAATGGAGAGTACATATGCACATGTTGCTGGATGGCCATTACATTCTATAGACAACTAAGCATATTGTTCGAAAATTGAATCTGCAGGAATGGAAATGCCAGGCCTAAAAAATTATATATTTTGGAAATTACGCTTAATTAAGAACAGCTCATTTGATATAGTATTCTTATTTTTAATGAACATAAAAACATGGAGACTTGTAAACCAAATGCAAATCAAAATTATATAATAAATCATTTTAAAAAGAATCCATTTGTTGTTTGCCATATTAAGGGTGCTGCCTACCTGGCGGTGGAAACGCGCTCCAGTGTGTTTGAAATCCGTTTTTTTTTTTTTACAAAACCATTAAACATGTCACCACGATACCAATGTACGAAAATAAAATACATCATGTACATCATAAATGATGTTCCTGAGCCCATCTAAAATAGCTAAAAATGGCCTTTTCACACTGCTGTAGCTCATAATATATGGGTTTGAAACATGTGAAACTATTATACGGACCTGCATTGAACCTTGCTACAAACTCTCCATCAATAAAATTATAGGATCACCACTTAAAGTCCCATAGGTACATGCAGCACAACAAAAACACTGCTTGCCAATTCAGCACCTAGCACGTAGGAGCAAAGAGGCATCAGCCGCACATGTCAATGTCGTACTTATCAGTCCAGCGCTTCCCTTCATCAAATGTGCTAAAAACATCCAAGTAGGTGATGCCCTTAAGTTTATTAATTTAGATTACCCAAAACCAATAGAATATATGTGTGATAATGTACAACATTATTTTTAAAACGTTAATAAAAAGTCACAGGAAATTAAATAATCTATGATAAAAAGTTATTAAAAAAATTAACTATAAAAGAACAATGATTCCGATAAAACCACAATGTTATAATTTTGATAGATATCTAGAAAAAAACCAAATATAATTTAAAAACATTCCTAAGAATTTATAAAGCAATATCTAAGGGTTATAAAACAAAGTTTTTTTTTCAAAACTTTATAGTAATAAAATTTAATAAATAACAAAAAGATTTATTAAAAATATTATAATTTATATATAATTAATGGAAATTTTATTAAAGATAATTAATAAATATTTAAAATTAATATCTCTCAACTTGAAAGTATCTAGTAGCAGCTCAAACATATTGTAATATAAATAATAAGATTCCATACTTTACACAAATATAGATATATAGCTTATTAGGTTATGATGCACATTTATTTAATTAAAATTTAGGAAAAGACGAAGTGGAAATAAGTTCACTAATGAAGAAAAATATTTTTCTTTTATTAACAAAAATTAAAGGTGGTTTATAATTCAGTCTTTTATACATTTAATGTATGGTTTTAAGTATAGATACTCTAACCTAAAATATTAAAAGTAACAATTGTTTTAAAAATATCAAAATACTTTATAAAAATAAACAATAAGATTTTTAAATAATAAAGGTCTGTATTCCAAATATTACAATTCAGAAAAATATTGAAAGTATTTGGATTATCAAATAAAATAAATGTCTACAGAAATAAATAAAATTTACATTTCTTATGACAATTATAATATTGCCAAAATGATTTAACAAATTTAATATAAAAAAGTTAAGTCCATATAAATGTATACAAGAGTAAAGTTTTAATTCTAGTGAACATCTCTAAAAATTTCAGAAATATTTACTTACAAATTTATAACTTAGATCCATCATTGTATTATATGGCTCCAAGATTTTATAAAATTTTAAGGTTAAAAACAACTCAAATTAGATTAGATTTATTAAGTCATTAGGATATACTTTAATTTTAAAATAAGCTATTAAAGGAGCAGTATCATAAAAATATGTTACAGCAAATAATAATTGTATAAAATATTACAATAAAAATAAAACTTCTAATTATTTAATGTATTTAGCTACTAATAATTTATATGGTTGGCTCTGTCAGAATAGTTACTATATAGTGGATTTGAATGGGTTAGACAATTTAATATAGAGGCAGTCGAAAATTATATTAGATCATTACCAAAAGAATTAGAAGGCTATATTTTAGAAATTAAAATAGAATGTCCTAAAAATGTATATAATATTCATAAAAAATTTTCTATTACCTCCAGAAATAAGAAAAAAAATTAATAACATTAAAAATGAGTTTTACAATCAATCATTAAAAAATATGTATAGAAAATATTTTAATATTAAAACATGATTTAAAATATTTCAAATTGAAACAATATTTTTTGATAGAAGGATTTAATACACAAATGAAAACAAAGGCAAAAAATGATCGCGTAAAAGATTTTTATAAATTAACGAACTGTTCATTTTATGGAAAAACAATGGAAAATACAAGAAAAGTACAAACAATGTAGTTAATGAATAATTCTAAATAATTAGAACAATTATATGTAAACCTAACTCTCATAAAGCTAATTTACTATAGTTAAAATTTATTAGCTGTTCATATGAGTATAAAACTAAATAATAGTTAATAAACAAATTTATATTACATTATTAATATCAGAAATTTGTGATGGATTATTTTTTTTATAATAATATTATAGAACCAAATAATTAATCAAATATAGAATTAACCAATCAATATTCTTAAATATATAATACAAAATCTGAATATTAATATTTGGATATGAAAGAAATAATAAATGAACATTATACTAGTGAACATTTGAAAGGTAATATGTATACACAAACACACATATATAAGGCAAAATAATAAATGATAATAGTGGAAGAATAATATCAGTTAGGATATAAATGTATGCTGATAAAGTTGACAGTAAAAAATCTATAAATATCGTATTTTCTAAGAAACAAAAATACTTAGAAAAATAAATACTATAACTTACAATAAACATGAGGATTGGCAATTCAAACAAATAAACTAGCTTCAAGTTATGAGAATAATAATAGAATATATTTAGAAAATGATATTGATACAGTACCATAAAAACATATTAATTAAGATAAAAATTAAAATATGCGAAATTTAAGAAATATAACATAAAATTTAAATAGTATATATATTTATTTCAAAAATAATTTCAGTATCAGCACTGTCAAAATCTATTAGATTTCCATTTTTTTCTAGCAGTTATAAAACAATCTAATTAAACACATAATTATTAATTTCCTAAAATAATGGATCATCAGGTTCACAAAACACAGAACCGCTGAAACCATTGTTTTTTTTCAAAGCTGGCTATAATACTAGTTTCCTAATTATTAATGTTCTTAGATATTATAAACATATCACTAGCTAAATTAAAACTAACATTTTTTGTTTCAAATTAATCCAAGTTAGGTAATTTTCAAATAGTATTGATTATAGGTAGATCTGTGATAGATAAAACTTTATTGTATAACATTTGATTTCTTTAAAATCCTACTCTCGAGACCTTGCTGTTAATATCCACCCAAATTGACTCACTCTTCACTCTCTTAAATCCTAAAATACCTGGCAATCGACGAACTAATAAAATATTATATTTACTCCAAATGCTTGATATTTTTATTAAATATTTGGTACAGAAACAAAATTATGTGTTTTAGTTGGTTCACATATATTTGTATTTTTTGTAATTAATCAATATAGTTTCGGAATAATTTTCATTATTATAATATTGATAGTTTTATAATGTTATCTCACTATGGAAATCATCACAAATATAAATTTTTATTTAAATTTTATAATAGTTATTATAATTTTAAATTATTTTAAAAATAATTTAAATCTTTTGTATCTGCATAGAAATATTGTTATGAAATACCATTATTCTATTTTCTTCATTCATATTTACAATATTAAAAATAATATATATTTCTCCCAATGCTTAGAAACAAATTCTTTGAATTCATTTTAATCCATTTTTCCACCCAAATCTTTTAATTATCAAAATTAATTAATGAGCGTTGTCTTGTCTAAAAGTACCATGCATGAAAAATTATATTAGAACTTACTAATTATTTTTAACTAAAAATGAAGATAAAATTCGAGACTATTTTATATATGTATAATTTTACTAAGATTAACATTTTTAAAGTTAAAAAATAATTTTAATGTATTTGCAAACAATACCATACTAATTAAAATTTAAAAAAAATATTATTTGGTCTAAAGATTGATTATAAATAATTCAAAGACTTTTCATCTAAGTATTGAGGCAAAAATTATGTTTTTATTGCTGTAGATAAATACAAAATTAATAATAAGATCTTATAGATTAAAAACCTACAAACATAGAAAAAATTTAGAACTCTTTTTCAAAAAATGTAAGGTCCAATTACTGTTTTAAAAATTTAAAATAAAATTGTTATTTTTGTGACAATATCCCTAGTCAGTAAAAATGCAAATAAATGAAAATTCTTCGAGTCAATTTAACTTCTTTCAAAAAATTTTGAATTCATGTAATTTTTATTAATTTGTATAGCAAAATCAAAGGAAAAATTTTTTCTCAGATAATTTTTACAACAAAAATAATTATAATCAATTCTAAACCAATCTGAACTTTTTTTTACAGATACAATTTATAAATATAACAACTTAAATATCGTTATTTTAATATAATAGGTTTATATTAATCCAAGTGCTGTGAAAATCGTCAAATCTAAACAATTAACCATATATATGGTTATTATTTTTTTAATCTTTCGAAATATACATATTTCTGGTTAATTAGCTTTCACAATATCCAATTCACAAAAATTACCCTTTATTTCTTCACCATTCATAACTATAAATGTGTATGTTGGTATATCATATTTAAGTATTTTATACATTTAAATTAATTCAGTTGTTTATTTATGTGTATAACAAATTAAAGGAATATTTTGCTTATTCTAACTATATTGCCAAGTTTATATTTAGGTTCAGGAGGTAACAGTTTAGCATGTGGATTTAGTAGTATTTTGTTTTATTTTCATTCAATTTTTTTAAAAATGATTTGTTTTATTTTCTTTTTTAATGATAAATAATCTTATTCATTTTATAATTACCACTAAAATTTACAATTTTATTTCCCAATGGCCTGTTTAATCTTTCAGCAACACTTGGTGTAAGTTCAGAAAAAATAAATAAATTTATTTTACATTTTTGATTAATTCTTTTAATTTTTATTACAATTTTTTTTTGACATTATCAGATTGTTTATAATTTGATTTTCCCTTTATTAACATTTTTTCTAATGCTCTTAAAATATGTTTACCTATTTTATTTTCAACAGGAACAGCACAAACATAACCAGGAAAATAATTGATAATTGTTCAAATATATTACTAACCTGTTTTTATTTTTTAAGTATATTTTAAATGTCCAGAATCTATTTCAACTAATTCAGCTTGCCATAAATCATTAATTTCAAATTAAGTTATTTTATTGCTAGGAAAATTTTTGTATCTGGTTTATATATTCAATGAATTATAACTTTGCAAATAAACAAATTTTTACCCCATTTTTAAAAATGCTGATTTTTAATATTATATATTTTTTAAATAATTTTTTATATTTCTTAGTAAAATTTTGTAATATCTCTTCGAATAATTTTCTTTCAATATTTCTTTAAACCTTCCATCCTACAAATATTTATTTCATATCCTTGAGAAATTTTTATAACATCATCTTAAAGTTATTTGATTACCTTTTATAAGAAATTGTTTTATAAAATAACTTTATATCATGGCCTCTTCTTTCTGTTCTTAAACTAATGGGATCATATTTTTATATCTGTATGTATTCTAAAACATGTACAATAATATTGAAATCAAATATAATATAATTAATATGCAGTTTACAATATTTATTAGTAATTCCTCACAATAATTTTCCAGTTATATTGATTGTTTGCATTACATAAGGAAAAAAATAATTTGCACCATTTTGTTTCAACTGGGTTATAAATATTTAATAAATTTATTTTCATATTTTAATACAATTTAATTAAAATCATCAATAACCATCAATATCCATATATATAATTAAATTTAGTTATGTGTTGAACGATTTTAGCCTTCAAAGGCAGACACTATTTGGCAGCTTGTACATTAAATTTTTCAAGTTCTAATTTATTGTGAAACAGATTTTTCACATAATTGTTAGTGTTTTATTGAACTGATTTTATTTTATAATTAATTTACTCTATTAGTTAGTAAAAAAATTATATGTAAAACATATAAAGCAAGGCTATGCACATCTTCATATTTATTGTTTATTCTATTTAATAACTGATTTTGTATTTTAATTAATACATTCATTTTTAGATTAACAAATTTAAATTGATTAAAATATTTATTTAAATTATTTGACTTTTAAGTCTACATCTACATCACTATAATTAATCGGAGATTGATTAAAATATTTTATTTCATTATTTAAGATATTTTCTAAATTTGTATAAATTTTGATTATTAATATAATATATAATAAGAAATATCCATTTATTAAAACTTTGTTATTAAAATGATAAAATTAAAGATTTTAAAATAATATTGAATACAGTTTCAATGCATAACTATATATACTATATTTTATTGTACTGTTATGGTCAGATGTATTTCAAATAAAATTTTATTAGGAATAATATTTGAATAATTTTTCTATATATTTTTGTTATATCACAAAATCATCCAAAGATTAATTTTTGATAAGATTATTTAATGCAATTTGAAAGAAATATTTTATATAATTATTGAATTTATAACCTTTGCTATAAATACTTAATTCTGTTAGTAACAGCATATTTCATAAATGGTTAAATATATTAATATTGATTTTAATATTTTATCCATATTTAATGCATCCATTTTTTTAAATTTTCTAACTTATACTTTTTAGTATAACCACTTTATTCAAATTAAAGTAACAACTGTTAAATTTAAAAAATAATTTTTTTTAACATATTTACACAAGATTTATGTTCGAACATGTTTACAATACTAATAAGAAACTGACATAATCTACTTCTAATAGCAGTATGAAGAATGAAACCATTCAAATACTAATTTTATAATATATAATATAAAAAGAATATAAAATAAAGTATTAATTTTATAATATTTATACCATAACTGATTGATGTCTTCTCACACAAATATACGATTCAATAAAGAAATTATGTTAGAAAATTTATATCCATTTGAAAATAGATCTAGTTGTAACAACCAAAATAACTCAATAAAAATCTTAATTCTGTCACTATTAAAATAAATGTATTCTTTTTTAAAATAATTGACTAACTATTTACGTATATTTTCATCATATTAATCAAAATAATAAATATGTTTTTGTTGTTATAATAACATGCGCACACACGATTACGAAACCAATCCTTATCAGGTTGAAGGTCATTTTATACAAGCCAAAGAGGTTTTTCCATGTTACTACAGTGCCCAAGCCATTCTTGACTGGCAGTCTAACTGACATTCTTTCGCACAATCGCTTTATTAAACTGTTGCAATAACTTCCATGCTTGTACTCTTAAAAAACAATGACAATAGCGATCGTCCGTCTATATCCTGGAAGGCGAATTTCCCCACATCGGGATAAAAAATTCGTGCCTCCTGCAAAATCCTATTAAAGTTACTTGTCTTACCCACACTAGAGGGACCTTGCAAATAAAGCTGCTTTTTAAATTAATATGTCCAGTCTGCATCCAATCATAATGCTACTCGACAACAGAGTTATACCAACACATAAAAGTTGTATTAGCTAAACTAAAAAAGTCTACTCTTGTCAAGCGAAAATGTTCATAATAGACATCACGAATGTGTGTATAAAATTGTTTATGCCTTACTACAAAAGGATCTAATGACCTGTGTGCATAGAAAAATTAAGAGTTATCAAAATTAAGTTTTATTTGTAATAGCCACTTTAAATGTTCGGTATTGCTGATTAATTTGTTATTCAAAATTTGAAGAATTCAGATTCCACACTTTGAGTGTCCTCCTTTAGACTGTGTAGAATTCAGTGCCAATAAGCGGGCCACCGCACATTCATTTGTATTAATTATATTTGCTAATTCATCAAACAGATAAAAAGCTCGAAAATTTATTATTTTTAATTTAACATAATTTTTAAAATTAGAATAAGATAAAGGAATTATATCAATTTTTTAAGGCTCTGTTGTGTTTTTATTCATTAGCCTTATATATATATATTACATAGTTGAATTATGCATTTTTAATTCTTCTAAATATTCTTAATTTTTTTCCTGTAATTTAGATTGAATTATATGTAGCATTAGCTCCTCCAACTGAATCTATTATTACTAAAATTAGAATTAAAATGGGAAAGTACACTATTTTTTAAGTTTAACACTAGTCTTCCCTTTGAATTACATTTTACTGTGGGTATCGAAAAAGATAATGACAGTTCTTTACTTTTTAACTTTTTATTTATTATTACAACTTATTCTTTTATAGAAGCATTGTATTTCCAATATTATAATTTTGTTAACACATACATAAAAATAATATGGTTATGATTCAGTTTTACATATGAACTATTACAAAATATGAAACAATTAATAAAGGAGAATTTTGATAATCTATTACTCCCCAACCTAATTTTCTTTTAGTAAACATACTTCCATAAACAAAGGTTGAAGCAATCTTTTATCCTAGAGGAGTATTTTTAGTTGACATTATTTCTTTAGCTTCTTATTGTAACTTGTTACCATCTTCATGTCTCGATTCTAAAGCTTCATTTTTTGTATAAGCAATGTAACAGTATACACATAATTTATTGATTCTTTTTTCACCTCTTCCTAATAGTTCATTAAATTTAATAATTAGACCGCAGTAATTATATACAGGTAAAACATTTCTGGTAAATTTAAATTATTTCAATCTCCATCAATTATTCCTACGATGTTAACCATTCCCAAAAGAATTAGGAATAGCAATTAAAACCCTCATTATAAAATTACTTGCTTTAAAATTATTAATAACAATTTCATGGCATTTGCTATCAAAATATGTATAAGGAACTTTTTTATTATATTAACTTTTGTTTCCATCATTTCGTTCACTGCCAATAATTTTAATCTAACAATGAATTTTCTTTTCTTATCCATACAAACATACATGATTGAACAATTATTATATTTTGTAATTCCTTGGCCAGATTTTGGAGATATTGGGGTATTTGGTTGAGTTTCTGAGAGGTCGCTTCTCGGGCCTCCGGGAAGCATGTTGGATGTTTCGGCGCATTGCTCGCCACTAAACCATTCTGCCTACACTACTAGTCGATGTTACATGCAATGGGAACAAGAAGGTACGCACATTCGCCAAGAAGGCTTGGGTCGACCTCAGCATCCACCAGCAGGGATGATCGTTTCATCGTGAGACAGGCTGTAAGCACTCCATGGGCGTCATCATGCACCATTTGGGACATATCGTGGCAAGTTGGTATATACACCTGTGTCCCTCAGTACCATATGCAGGTGGCTAACAGAATGGGATTTGTCGTCATGGCACCCTTTACGACATCGAACATTACGACCTGAGTATCGTCGATCATGTGTGACCTGCCAGGAACGGCTTTCATGGCAGCATGCGGATTGTCAACAAGTGGAATTCTGCAGCAAATAATGGTTCTGTGTGGATACACATGACTGCAGAATTGGAGACTCCCTGTCCAGCACCATGATCCACACTTCATTGCAGAGTGGAACATCACCCCAATGGGAGGTGACATGGTGTGATGTGCCATTTCCTAAGATTCCAGTCCCCCCCCCCCCCCCCGGTTAGTGTTTGAAGGAATCCTGATGACACAGTCACACATATAGGAAAATCTGCCACCATGTACGCTCACCTTCCTGGTGCAGTTTGGCAATCCCATTTTCCAGTAGGATGATTACTCTCCTCACAGCACAGGTATATCTGGCCTGTATTCGTGATGTCAACATGCTTCCTTGGCCAGAAAATTCCCCAGACTTCTCTGTCATCGCAAATACTTGAGACCAGATTATATTTCAACTTCGGTCAGCGACAACTATGGCGGTTTTGAAGAGTCAGTTGCACCAGCTGTGGTAGGATTTTCCTCAGGACAACATCCGACCTCTGTATACCCCATAACCGACCATGTCGCTGCCTGTGCTACGGATGGTCAAACACCATACTTAGTGCGTACTTAATGTGTTGGTCCCCTGTAATATATACTTGGTGTGGTATAAATGTTTTCGGTGATGTATATGTGTGTGTGTATATATATATATGTATAACATGTCCTGTGTCTTTAGCTACTCATGTGCCCCTGCAATGGTACCTTCAGTGTGATATGTTTTTTTTGCAAATGAGTGTATTTCTTTACAAAGACTAATAGTTTTATATGATCTTAAAGGTCTAATTCCAGACACAGTAAAAATATATTGAATATGTTCTAATTTATATTCAAATTCTTCTCATTATTTTATCTGTTCTTTCTGAAGTATGGGAACTATATTTAGAAAATAACACTCTTACAAAAGAAGTTTGCATTAGATTCAAAGGATAATCAAAAATTTTAACTGGTATAACAATTAAAGAAGTAATTATGTTTTAATTTTTTCACTACTGTTTTGTATTTTTTCAGCAATATATACTAATACATCAATAAATGGTTAATTTAAAAAATATATATAACCACCTTTTTTGTTTTTAATATTGCCTAGATTTGTCACGTAATACAATGAAGATATCAATATTAACATTTGTTATATTTTCATATTAATTTGTAAAAAGTTATATAATCTTTTTTTTCTAGTGTTTTTTAAATTCATTATATTTTTTTAATTTTTATTTCGTTTATGTGTTTTATATATTTTAAAAAATAACAATGCGATTAAAAATATCTCAATTTTCGTTTTTCATTTACTTTTACATAATTTTTATTTTTAATTATGTATTTTTATTTCATATATTTTTATAATGAATGGTGTTTATTGAAGTTGAAAGCTTTTCTGATATGGATAATATATCTAATATTTCTCTTTTTAATTTTTTTAAATTGTTTCATAAATTTAAGTGTTATAGAAGTTGTAGAAAATCCATGAATTACTACAATTTTAAACACATTAAAAACATTCAGGAAAATAAATTTGTATAATAATGACTGGAATTGACAATAAAGCTTCTAAATATAAATTATTTAAATTCAGTAATTATAAAAATTAACACATGATTAAGTTTGCTAATTAATAAGAAAATTGAAATCTTTCTTCTTTGAGATGTTTGTTTAGCTGTATAAAATATTATTCTCGTATTTTTGGAAGTACGATATAAAATTACTTTATATAGAAAAAGTTAGTAAAATAATTTTGTGTATCTGTTTATCCACCTGATAATCAAATCCTTTAAACAAAAGCAAGCAGCTGCTTATCCAGGAAAAATTGATTAAATATTTATAATTGTTATGGATAATAACAGAAACTCAATCATACATAGCCTTAAGATTAAGAAAAATATTGATTAGTCTAAAATTAGTTTTAAATTTAATAATTAGGGGATTTTAGAAAAAGATGTTCCGACTGGAAGAACTAATTTGGAGTATAAAATAAAATCAATTGATTAATTTACAACATAATATGCTAGCTTAGGTTACAGATGATTTCAAAATTATATAAGAAATAGACCTGTACAATATGTTCATGCTATGTTTGCTTATTGTGGGGTAAAAAATATTTCTGTAATTATTGGGAGAGAAGAAAGTTTTCTAAAAGCAAAATTATGTCACCATTTTGATAATAATTTAATATGTTGATGTATTTAACTTTTGATTTTAAAAATTACAGTTTAGAAAATGGTGGTATGGATAACAATTATTTACACTATGTACAAATTAAAAATGCATGTCTTTGTCATTCACATTTTTAGCCTTTAATAATTTTACATGTACAAAATTCTCTTTGAAATACACTCTGTTATGCCAATGAGACTGGCATGGCAACAAGGTGTTGCTGGGTGCCAATTTGGTAGGAGCAGCAAGGTGCATCTCAACCACCACCAAGAGGAGGGGAATTGGGGGCACGGCCAGGCTATATAACGAGGCCACATGTGTATCAGTCATCTTTCCTTCATCCAGATACAGTCTTCGCCACTCCGGGTCACTGACGGCGCAGGGAGCTACGACGCTGACCGAGCTCGAGCCGAGGTGACGAGAAGCGACATGACGAGAGGAGTCGATCCACCACGAGGGGTACCCTGAGGCCTTCTCCGCGTGCGCGGCTGTGCGTACCACAATAGAATATTCCAGTGGTGAGTCTGAATTGGATAGCTGAGGATATCGTAGGGGTTGTTAGGAATCTTCAGTAGCAGCTGAGACTTGGGAGCTTCAATAGGTATCATTGTAGTCGAAGCCCGAAATAAAACTAGCATTTTGTATAATTCTTGGGTAATAATTTATATAATAAGTTACCTGAGTACATACTCAGTTTCTAGAAGTTGGCCTTTCAGGACCACAAGTCCAGTTGAGAGAAGTTCATAACCAGGAGGTGTTAAAATAATGTGAAACTACATCTAGCTACTACTCATATGGTCTATTTTAGCTATATAACATTTTGTGAGAATGTCTACACATTAAAAAAAATAGAACAACTCATTAGCAAAAAAAAAAAAAAGATTACCGTGAAGGTGTCATCGCAGGGTATAGGCACAGGACATGGTAATACGTATACAGGAAACAATTAAATATTGTACCACATCAAGAATATTTTACAGAGAAGCCACACTCGCATTATGCACTTAGTATGGTTTTGGATCGCCCATAGCACGGAGACAGGCAGCGATACAGTCGGGCATGGAGCCTTCAGACTAAAGATGTTCTTCTGAGGAAGATCCCGCCACAGCTGGCGCAACTGACCCTTCAAGTCCACCATAGTTGCAACTGACCAAAGTTGCAGCCCAATCTGGTCCCAATGTTCTCGATGGGCGAGAGGTCACACATGCTCGACGACGCTCAGGTCGTAATTGTAGACATCGCAAGGGACGTCGCGACGACAGATCCCTCTCTGCTAGCTGACTGGATAGGCATATACCCAGTTGCCCTGACATGGCCCTGGATGGTGCATAGCGACGCACGTGGAGTGAATACTACAGGATGTCCCATGATGACACGATCCTCCCTGCTGGCAGTCCACCCGGGTCGACCCGAGCTTTCTCGATGGGTGTGTGCGCCCTCCTGTTCCCTCCGAGTCATACACTGATGCTAATGACTGGTTACACCAATATCTTCCCCGATCCGAGATCGAATGATCCTAGTTCCGAAACCAGGATTCAGTTTGATCTTGGTTCCAATGTAGGGATAAAAGTGTTACACCATCGAAATTTCTTGATTCTTGATCTCTGATTCGTCGATCTTGGTTCCAAAGTGAGAGATCGAGAGACAAATTTTGCTATTGGTTTGTAATATATGACATCACGAAAGTAGGCGTATTTTTCATTACAGATAGAACTTTGTTGTACGAATTTTACTAAATAATATTCACGTGCATATAATTTTATTTTAATTTCCCAACAAAACAATCGAATGTAGTTCAATATGTTGGTGTATTTTCAAAGTACATTAGTCGACGATGGCTGCTGATCTCGGATAGAGATCAGCAGTCATTTCGAGCCGCCAAAATTGGCGGTTCGAAATGAACTTCATCTCGATCTCCAGTCCAGTTCTGAACGCGAATGGTGCAACAGTTTTCAATGCCGATATTAGACCCGATATCGGATCGAGTTTCGAACCACGATGGTGCAACTGGGCGTTAGTGTATGCAGAACTTTTCAAGTGGCGAGCAGTGCGCCGAAACGTCCAACTTGCCTCTCGGAGGCCCATGATGTGTCCTCTCTTAAACTCACCCAGCTGGGCAATGACTTGCCGAATGTGCCGTCGGGTCAAGCTGAGTGCTCATTGAACTTGACTCTGTGGCTCACACTGCTACTAAGGCTTTATTCTGTGTCTTGAAGCTATGGATGATAGAAGGATATCTATGCCCTCTAGTGGATAATTTTAAAAACAATTATGTCAACGGTTGAATCCTTGGTGCTTCCTATCCACACATTTTTCACAAATAAAAGTTCCAGTTAAAAATAATGTAAAAATATTTTATTGACCTCCGATTTTATTAAACATAATGTATGAAAATCCACAGTTATGCCATGTGAAGCCTTTTGCTCCTCTCAATGTGACCGACGGATGTGAAATGCCCTCTCCTATACCCTCACTACAAGTGAGAAGGGAAAAAAAAATGTTACGTTTCAAGATTGAAGTAAGCTTTAGTGCTATCTGGCTGAGTATGCAGTAATTTCAAGTTGTCCGTAACCGATTTCTCCCAAAGTAGGTCAAGGTCTAACTTATCTCCACAATTAGAGCTCGGATGTAAAGCCTAGTCTATAATAGCTCATCTGTGGACCACGGGCGACTAAATACTGATTTGTGCATGTGACTTTCTGACGTCACAGTTCGCGGTCCTAATGTTCCAAAGTCCCATGTCCAACTGTAAAAAAGTGTAAAAATACATGTACAACATTTTGGTAATTTTACATTTTCTGTGTGTAATTTGTAAAAACAAGTAGAGTATGTATAAATTTACATAAATGTACAACTTCATTAATAACATAGTACAATGATATTATAAAAAACGTAAATGTATTGTCATATTAACAATAAGAAGGGTGTAAATTAACAAATTTGAAAGTACATGTAAAAATCCACGAACATTAAGTATTAAAACCCAATTCTGTGTACATGTACATAGGTGTAAAATAACATATTGTTTTATTTCATTCAAAAAATAGTACAATCTTACTGAAAAAAACACAAATGTACTGGTATATTGACATTTAAAAGAGTGTAAAATTACATATGCAAAAGTATGTGTAAAATACACTAATGCAAGGCACTCAAACCCCAAGCCAATGTTTTTCCAACCACTCCAATATTGTATTGAAACACGTACATCAGTGTAACAGTACATATTTTTCTACTTCATTTAATAGGTAGTACAATCATTCTGTAAAAAAGAAAACAAATATGTACCAGTATATTGAGCTTAAAAAGAGCATAAAATTACAAATGCGAAAAACAGACCAGCGAAGGTGAGGTGTGGCTGCGGGTGTCATGGTACTTTGGCAGCCTTGGCGCGGCGACCATCCGCGACTTGTCGCGTCCCCAGGGGGCGGATAGCGGATCCAGGCTCTGGGGTGCCTGGGAATATGTTTCAATACCAGGCCGCGGACCAAAGGGCCGGCGCTGCAGCGCCATCATCGTGGACGCCGGGGATCAGAGTGGCTCAGTGTGAATATGGCAGTAGCACATAGGCTTGTGGCGGCCCAATGATCATGAGGGGGGATCCCGATGTGCTGAAACATGCGAAGTGTGGCGAACCCCCTTTCTGCTGGATTCTGTGGGCTGTCGACTGCGGACGTGTGAGGAATGGAAGGAATGCATCAAGTGAGTTCTAATTTCACTACACATCTACAGATACTTCACACACAAGAATGACAAATAAACTATGTTTAAATACTACTCTAACATATGTGTGAATGAGAACCCCAGAAATAACAGAAATAATTCAGTTTCGCCAATAAATGGCAATTGATGAAATTACGGAAGCTTTAATACATTATCAGCATTAAGGCTTAATAATTAGTTTTGACGAAACTTCCTTGTCAGTGACCTCCGACTCTTCAGATATAATGTAGTACATATGTACCTGTACTTTTACAGTATGTCCCATGTACAGTATATTTACAAATACAGTTGCAGTATAAGTTTACTATACGTTTATTCTTTTTACTAATCATTATGTTTAATCACAAGTACTCTGTTTTATGTGTCATTTTACTTTTTTGTTACCAATATCAAGACAAGAATGAAAATTGACTCAAACTTTGTTAGTGTAATTTTATCATATCTGTCAGATTCTTTTACTAATCATCACATTAAATGACACATAATTTGTACATGTTATTTTAGTAAACTTGCTACTAATTTTCTACAACACATTGTAAATTAACACAATAATTGTTTTGGTAATGTATCGGACACCATATTAACCGTTCATTCATGTAGGCAACACATTCTTTTAAGTAGTTTCATTTCAATTTTACGTGATTTTGAGAAGCCTGGTGTGGGATTTTATTCTTATGGGCTAAATATTGCAAAAAAAAAAAGCTACTATAATCTATCATAAGGTAGCCTACGATCGTATATATGTAATATAATGGACATTTTGAATCATTGGCTTGGTAGTTTAACAGAGTTCTAAAAAGTGATCTCCGAAATATGGATAAAGATTGACTTCAAACATTTTTCCTAAATCTACCCTATTGCTAAATATTAAGTTGCATCCATGGTAGGGCAGGAGCTAAATGTGTCTCAGGGCTGGGCGCCATATGCCTGAAGGAAGGGAATTCATGCAAGCAGACGTGCATTCTCGGCAAGAGGTATTGGGTAGAATTTAAGGCCATGACTACCTGCATAAGTGTACCTATAGCTGAAACTATATTCTTGAAGGGACATGGTAAAACCCGGTACAGACACGTTAAAACCTATACCGATAGAAAAGACAAACTGTAGGAGCAGTAATGGAAATGCTACAGGAAATAGCAGTTGTGGACTAAATATTGGTTTAATACATCAGAATAACTAGTAGAGAAGGGGGCGCGGCCTGTGGATGCATGTTTGAAGGGGCGCATGCACACTTGGGAGGCGACTTTTGTCCACGTTCCTGCACAGTCCACCTGGATAGCAATATAGGCAGCAGCTTTTAGTGCAGGGCACCTCCTGCTTCTCATCGAGTACGCCGAAAACTCGGCAACTCAATCATTACTCCTGATTCATATTCCCTCGGTAGCGCCGATGCCAGGCCTCCATATAGATGGTGAAGGCTGGTGAGATATGCACCGATGCCAAGGTCTCCATGCAGTTGGTGAAGGCTGGTGAGTTGGGCTCCGACGCCAGGACTTCACGCCAGGTGAAGGCGGGAAAAACACATCAGGGAGCCACCACTACCCCCTCCAACAAGATGGCCCTCAGCAGGACATCCCAGGACCCACAAGTGATGGGGGCTAGCCGCTGGCACAGCTGTGTACTCCGACATCGGCGCAATGGGCCACAACCCCTCTCCCAGCCACCAGTGATGGTTGCGAGCCACTGGTCCAGCTGTGAAGTCCGGCGCCAGTGATGCGAACGGGAAGCCACACCCTCCCATACACCAGTTATGGTGGAAAGCCACTGGCCCAGCAGTGAAGTCTGACATCGGCGCAACGAGGAGCCACCCCTTTACCTAGCTACCAGTGATGGTGTCGAGCCACTGGCCCAGCTGTGAAGTCCGGTGCCGGTGATGCAAACTGGGAGCAACCCCCCTCCCATACACCAGTTATGAGGTCGAGCCACTGGCACAGCTGTGAAGTCCGGCGCCAGCGATGCGAACGGGGAGCCACACCCTCCCATACACCAGTTATGGTGGCAACCCACTGACCCAGCAGTGAAGTCTGACATCGGCGCAACGAGGAGCCACCCCTTTACCTAGCTACCAGTGATGGTGTCGAACCACTGGCCCAGCTGTGAAGTCCGGTGCCGGTGATGCAAACAGGGAGCCACAACCTTCCATACACCATTTATGGGGACGAGCCGCTGGCACAGCAGTGAAGTCCGACATCGAGGCAACGGAAAGCCAGCCTTCTCAGCAGCCACCAGTGATGGTGTCGAGCCACTGGCACAGCAGTGAAGTCTGGTGCCGGTGATGCAAACAGGGAGCCACCCCCCTCCCATACACCAGTTATGGGGGCAAGCCACTGGCCCAGCAGTGAAGTCCGACATCGAGGCAACGGAAAGCCAGCCTTCTCCCCAGCCACCTGACGAGGGCGAGCTTTTGGTCCAGCAATGGAGGCCGACACCAACGCTTGATTATGATACAAGATATTTTAGTATGCATATTAAATTGGTTTTTGCTCAACTTCTGATGCTTGTTATATAAAAATGTTTACCCTATAAGTACTCGTTGCACGTTCATTTAAGTGCAATATAGGACATACACAAATTCATGACGTTACTTCATACTAGTGCCTGGCAGACTCTGGCAAAGCCTTAGAGAGTCTCGTCCCAAACCCCCTTTTTATTTTTTTGTTACTAATACTGGATTTCTCTCCTATGTCACAACACTCTGAAACTATGAAACGTACCCCGAAGGCTGCTCCCGGGAGATTAGGGACTCACTGACACACTAAACACGAGATTAAATAGCACACTTGTATACAACAGAACAACACATTAGACAGACATTACGACACATACATTCACTCCAGCCGGGAGGCTGAAGGGGAGCTTCAATCCCCGGCCGACAACACAAACATGTGCATTTACATAATAATAAGCGACGAAAATAAAACAGCCCAAACGTGGGTCTGATGCCCCAGACTTACACTGACACGACCCACTCCTGCGGACCCTATGATTAGTCCAAGTGTTGGGTGACAATTGTTCTTACAAACGCCCAGTGAGTTATGGGAACTTCGGCACCCGGTCTCACCACACACATGCCATTCCGGAGGCATATGAGGGTCGGTGTCCACGTCCAGCTTTCCTAACATCGGTGCCACCTCACTGTCCTCTTGGCTCCCCTCACCTACGGCGTGGCTAACATACGGCCAGTGTGGTGCGTTGACATATTCCTATTCTATATCCCGTACACAACATAATGCATCCAAAAAGGAAGCTAACTAACTGATTAAATTATAATTTTAAGTAGATTACTTCTCGCAAAGTATTTGACAGTGTTACAAAATATATGGCTTATTCTTTTATAGGCAACAACTTTTCTGACAGTTTTGTTTGTGTGCGTATTATTTTTTAATGAGTTCTGCTATATTGGAAGACACTCAACTCAAGAGCACTCACTACAACAATGAGAATCGCCATGATTTGATGCGAGATATTCTCAAGCACGCAAAAAAAGAATATGTTTGGCTTATAAGTCAAACTAGAGCATAAACTGTATTTCCAGTGAAAATTATTAATTACAGTTTTATAGCCCACGGAGCATTGCTTTTTTTTTTTTTGGAGAGTCCCTTAACCTACTGCAGTTTTTTGAATAAAGCTTTCCTAATACTTTCCTAAAATAATGCCTGTTAATTAATATTGGTAATTAAATATCCTAAATTGACATAATGTGGACAAAAATTTTTCTTTTGGTGCTGTTGAATACTGGTACTTATAGAAAACGACACCTGTTTTTTGCGAAAAGATTTCGGGGCAAATTGTGTTCCAACGCACTTAAGTACAGGGCCAATTTTGTGATTGGATCATTTGAATTGCCACGTGTCTTATCTGCTTGCCCGCGAATCACGAACTGTCAGTATCGAAAAAACTTAACTCTGATTGGCTCACTCGTATAACATACTCTCTTCACACAATGATAAGCGGTCAGTAGTCAAATGAAGACCGCAAGAGGTCTCATAGGATATTGAAATGTAGCCTCCACGTAGATTTTTTTTTCGCGAAAAACAGGTGACCCCCACATATACGCCGTTCACGGTAAACTGAGCACTTTTGAAGCCCCTGCTTAAGATCTACGTGTGTAAAAATTGCGTATTATTCCGTCATATGTAAAATTAACATATTCATGGGGCTGATCACTGTGTTCATGCGTCGTTCAAGTGAAACTGTAAAATTATTATAAAAGTAAATATTTTACAAAATGCCAATTCTTACAGTTACATGTATCTAAAAATAGAAAGCAAAAGAAATCGTTTCAATTTTCACAAATGTTTAACTCACACTTTTATTTCAACGTTAAAACACGGAACTACTTTCCGAGTAGTATAAAAATGACGATTCGAGCGCAACGGCAAAAAAAAAGTGACTCAAAAAGTTGCATTTGGGAGCAGTTGAAAAAAAAAGTGATAAAAAATTCGAATACATAAAAAATAAAATATTGTATATAATAAAGATGGATCAGTTGCTAAATGTATTAAACGGAACCAAACAATTTAAGAAATTTTCCAAACATTATCAGTTGCGTTAGCCTTTTTCGTTGTTATGGTCGTCATCATATTAGACATCAGTTGATTTTTATTTGCATTCATATCTCTATAAAGTTTTAATGGTTATTCAATCATTAAAACACAATTATCGCTCTGACTTCGGCAATGTGCTACAACATAGTCTAGTAAAAAAGTTAGATACACATCTCCAAATTCGACATATTTAAGTAGACGAAACATTGAATTCTTTTTCTAAATCTTTCATTGCACTTTCTATAGAAATATTATTCATCTTTATCATATGAAAATTTAATAGTTTAAAACTACTAAAGTTATTATGTATAGAATATGACTATGTCCAACCCAAAAAAATCTATGGTCTCATATCTAATACCGCTGTTCTTTCGGACAAATCAAAGTTAATTAACTTACCTTTTTCATCCTTAATTTCAACTATTATTTCATTAACTTGATTTGTTTGCACTGGAAAAAATAATGGATAAGCTGGTTCGTAATAGATCGTGTCGCCAAATCCAAATGTTGTTCTTGGTTTAAAAGTGGTAATCATACTAGTTTCTCTGTGATTATATTCATCATGTTTTAATATTATACCATTTACTATATTACAGTGTATATTTATTGTTTCAAATGGAGCAAATTTTTGAATTGCATCGCCATAATGATCTACAATTGCTTTCAGAGATTTATTTTCTACGAAACCCAAAAGTTTTCCTATTGAACCCCGTTTTCCAAACTGTAATTTAAGTGTACATTTTACTTTCACGCTGTTTGTTATTTTATCCAGCTCGAAAGATATATCATTTTCTTTCCCATCCATCCAATCTACACTAAATGACTAAACGAAAAAATTGGTTTTATAGTTTTTTCAAGATCTTTTAAGCTATATTGGCCAACTTGAATATCAATTGCTGATTGCATATCATTCTGACCCACAATATATAGCTTATTTTTCCCAGAGATAATGTTATGCATTAGATAAGTAGTATAGAACTGAACTAAAGACAATGAGTGCCCCTCTATCTCTAAAGGGTAATGTAGTCTTTTCTTCAGCACTGATTTGTTATCTGTTAGTTTGAATACTTTACTTATTTATTATATTATTAAGAAAAATCTATTAATAAATGAGAAAGAAAAACATGAAACATGTAGATTGGGATATTAAAATAAGAATACCGGACAAGACTGTATCGACAAAACATCATGGAGAATTATTACCTAATTATATTAGATGTTTGATAGTGGGCCCTAGCAACTGTGGAAAAATTACAATTATGATATATAATTTTATATATGCTCTGGGATGGTTGGACTTTGGTACTCTCTATGTGTGTTCAAAAAGCTTGGACCAATCAAAATATATCAATTTAAAGAAAGATGTAGATGAAGCATCAAAATTATTTAATGAACTGATAGCATACTTCTTTCCATCAAATGAAGAAATGGTTGATGTAAATTAATGTCATAAAGAGTTCGTAGTTGTTTTCGATGATATCATACTCGTAAATCAAAATATGGCAAGGGATTACTTTACTTGCAGTTGACACAAAGATATTGATTGTTTATATTTAGCCCAGACATACTCAAAAGTACCTAAGAAGCTTATAAGAAACAATGCCAATTTTCTTTGTATATTAAGACAAGATGATACAAATCTTAAACATATTCGTAGTGATTTTGTCGGTGGTGGTATATTGTTTGAGAAATTTAGGGAGATCTGTTCAAAATGTTGAAATAATGAATATGGTTTTGTTACAATAGATATGACTCGTAAGTTAAATAATGGGAATTACAGTAATAAAATTAAAGACTTTTTAAATTCTTAGATTATAAGTAAGTTTTGTTTTTAATGGAAGTGTTTCCATTAAGAACTAACATTGAATTTTGAATTCTATCATCGTTATAAAAATATTACTTCCGAGATATCCTATTAAATGTTGGGGGGGGGGGGGAGGGGATGATTTCTACAAAATGAATCAAAATAGTATTTGTTTGTTACTTTTTTCCAATAGCATACCCAGTTTGTACCAGAGCTTGTCGAAACATATAGGTTAATAACCCCACATTCATTATCGAGTGGCGTGTTAAGTAGCTCATCGATCATAAATACAACCTGAAAATTTTTAATGTATAATTTTTTAACCATTTTATCAATATCAAAGCTACTGAGTGGTGATACTTTTTATTAACATTCTTCAATCCCTTGCCATATTCCTCCATAGCTAAATTATGTCTGCATTGTTCTTCGAATTCTTGGATTTTCTTCTTAGCATTGATTACTGATGTAGCGATAGATTATGCACCACCAGCTAAGGCCCCAGAGCTCCCAATGCAGCATAAATTAAGGGTAAAAATCCACCCTTGTGAACTGCCAGACCATTTCCAGTTTTCATTTTTTTGGACATTTTCTTCAGTTGTTAAACTGAAATTGTGATAGTCATCCATTTGTCCTTCTTTAGTTTTTTGTTTTTACATTCCAGTTGGTCTTTTGTTAGGAAAGAATCAATATTCAAACCCGCTGGGAACTTGAAATGCAATGTTTTTTTTCCCTTTCATTTATTATAACAAATATTTTTTCATATTATTTTAATTCCCCAGCCAAGCTTACCTTTAATATGCATCGGAGATACATTAACACTAGCCCACAATCTCTCATTGAGATCAGCATCTGAACTTAACAATCTTTTGAACGCTTTCTCTTCTAGTTCTTTGTCAGTTAAATATCTTTCAGCTAGGTCTTTATGATGATGATAAGCTATATCATGTTCCATTGCAGCCGCATCTAGTGGATTAATGGGTTTATCGCCACACTCAATTCTCTCTTTTAGTCTAGTACTCGGACCTAAGTATTGATAACCGGGTGCATGCAACTCAAAATGTAGTGAATTTATTATATCATTGAGTAACCCTTTTCCGTGATGCCCCGACTCCCAAAAAGTATGTGGTATTGTGTTTAACACTTGTATCAGATATGATATACCTTTTGTATTATTCACAACAAAGTCACTTAACTTGCTGTTGAGCATATTCATTATTCCAACTTTTTCATTGTAATAGTTATTATTTCCAGCATCCTCTTCTCCATAAATAATGAGAAGTCGATCAATAAGCATCCTAACATCATCCACCCATATGTATTCTTTGGGATAGTCTGTATATTTCTTTATACCATTCCCTTTTTTAGGCGAGGGACGTTTCTTTTTAATCGAATCGTAAATAGGTTTAATGATAATTTTCCATTTATTCCCTTTACTCGATTTTGGCGTTCCCAAGTTTGGATCATTGTTTTGAAAAACTGTGTTTGTATCTGCTAGGATACGACTATAGTGTTCATCGTTGGTTGCAGTGTAGTCACTTTCTGTTAATTTCTTACTAGTTAGTAATTTAACCAAACCATCAGTTCCAGTGTATGCTCAGCCTTTTACAGCAAATTTGTCATTGATGAAAGTTACTTCGCTATCACCAATATACAATCTACCTTTATCAGCCTTTAGTCCAAAAACATCGCCTTTGCAGTCAATTAAGAAATCGGCCACTTTCTTATCAATAAATGTTGTTTTGTAGATAGTTAGCTGTGAGATATCAGTTTTCAAACGCTCCAACGCTCCGTCATAGCGTTCATCGTCATAGCATTCATCGTCATCGTCAATGTGTTTAACGCCATCGTCATATAGTTCTTCGTCATCGCCAATTCGTTTAATGCCATCATCATAGCGTTCATCGGAAACCTGTTTTACCAAACAGTTTACTTTAAAAAGATGTTTCTGTTGGTGTCTGTGGGTAATCTAAATTCTAAACAGTAAATGGAAGAAGTTCTTTTATTATGTTCTTATTCTCATTTGTTACGTGTCCAAATTTTTGTCCCAAATCTTCTATCGCATCTATCATGGTTTTTTATTTTTATTATATTCATCTTGGCGAAATTTTCTAAAAGTTTTAAACTTTTCAATTATCTGTCTTCTTCTTTCTATATTCTGCTCTATATTGTTTACAAATTTTTGTTGTCTCATTTATTATATAAATAAATAAAATGAAAAATGATAACTAAATGTATACTGTCTCAAATGTATGAAAAATACGCTAAATTCATATGAACTTACAAATAATAACAAAGTAAGAATTAAATGTATTTGTAGATGATGTGTTACTAATAACTCGATATTCACTGGTGGGGGTATAAAAAAACGATATTGTATATGAAATTCATAAACCAATGCGAAAAAAGGACTGTTCTATCTTTTGGCATCGATGATCTTTGGCAAGCTGATTTAGTTCAGATGAATTCTGGATCTTTAAAAGGTATACACAGAATTAACAAAGGGTTTAAATATATGTTAACCATGATAGATGTTTTTTTCCAAATATGTATAGGCAATACCAATCAAAGATAAAGTTGATGAAAATGTTACATGAGCACTTAAAACTATTTTGAATGATCGTAAACCCATGCATTTACAAATAGATGAAGGGAATAATTTTATAATAATCATTTAAGACATTAATGGTAAATAACATAACACACTATTCAACAAACAGTGAAAAGAAAGTTAGTTCTGTAGAAAGATTTAATAGAACATTGAAGGAGAAAATCTGGAAGATATTTACTGTGCAGGTAAAACTATAAATGGGTGGCTGTATTACCTAAATTAATAAGTGAATACAATACCACTGTTCACAGTACAATCGGAATGAAACTCGCCAATGTGAATGCAAAGAATGAAAGTTCTATTCTAATCAACATGTATGGAGGAGAAAGAAAAATGGTAAAAACCAAAGTTTCCAATAGGAGATAAAGTTCGTATATGTAAAAGTAAAAATTTGTTTGAAAAAGGAATACACCAAATTGGTCCACTGAAGTATTTGAGGTGTGTGAAGTATTGCACACAAACCCCACGACATATAGAATAAAAGATTTAAAAAATGAACTTATTAAAGGTATTTCTTATGAGCCAGAGCTGCTTAAGACCAAATATGATAAAGACTACTTAGTGGAAAAAGTTTTGCGAAAAAAAAGAAATAAGCTGCTAATTAAATGGTTAGGTTTTGATAGAAGTCATAATTCTTGGGTTAATAAGAAAAGTGTAGTTGTTTAAGATTATTTTTTCTATATAATTAATGGATCAACAAACAATTGAAAGTTATGAGCATCAGTCGTTTCCACCAAACGACCAAACAAAAAATAATTTGAATGAATACAACAATCACATTGAGTTTGATATTCCTATTGGTGATGCATTTTCACACCCGAATGAAGCTTATGTATACCAACAGTATAAGATAACTAAAATATATACAAATGCAAATTATGAAAAAACTTCAACTATTGATCTTTGTGAGAATTTCTTCCCATTCCAGTTCTCAAGAATGGAGATCTCTAAGCATGGTTTTATAATCGAAAGTATTGACAACCCTGGCATCACTTCAACAATGATGCATACGTTGCTAGATTCGGAATCAGAATCAGCATGCTTCCAAATGTCGGGGATAGAACTAGGTAAATATGTTAGGAAAGATAAGCTTAACGAAATTACCTACCCATTAAGATATTTGTTTGGGTTTATGAGAGAATGTAATGAAATATTCTGGAAAGGTGGGTACAAGATCACATTCATTCGAAATTCTAATGATGCTGCTTCTTTTTACAGAAGACCCCCAAAGAATCAGATGGATCTGATGATGGAGATAATAGACCAGATGCTGGCAAAATTGTTATTGAGAAAATGGAAATTCTGTGGCCAATCGGTGAATATGATCCTATTTATGGAGACGAAATTAAAGCAAAATTATACAAACACCCCAAAATTCCATTTGGCTTTAATTATTGGCAATGTCTTGAAAAACCAGTACCTACTAATTCAAACTCATTTCAGTTTGATATAAAAGATCAGTTCAATTAAATCCAATTCGATTTGCCAGACTTTGTTATTGTTGGTTTTCAACAAAACTAAAAAGAAGATCCTGGGCAATTCACACACAGTTCAATGTTTGACTCTTGTTTTGTCAAAAATATTTCTATTAATAATGGGCGGAATTATGTGTTTCCCAATGAGATTTGGAATTTAAACATTGATGATAAAATTTTCGATAAGATGTATATTGCCTACACTGATTTTAGAAATTCAAAGACTAAACTAGACACCTCTTATTATAATAATGAACTGTGCTTCAACTCTGGGTCATTTATTGGGAGAAGACCATTGTATGTTATTGATTCTTCTTACAGAAAAACCGCTATTAGTAAAAGATCGAAATAATCTGAAACTTACAGTTCATTTTAATAAACCAATATCAGCCACAAATATTTGTAATGTGGTACTAGTAAGCCAAAGAAACCTAATTTATGATGTTAAATGTGAAAGAATCACCGAAGTCCAATAGTGAGCAAACATGTATGGTTATCCATTAAAAACATTTACTGTAGTATAATTTTTCATAGTATCGCCCTTTTTCAATTGGGAATGCCCCCATGGTAGTGTATTAATACTATCTTTAAGAATAAATCTTTCATCATCTTCGGAATTCAATGCTTTTTTTCTCATCTCAATCATATAGAGTTCATGTTTCTTACTTTCAATAAGATTCATACTTTTATACAACACTTTTTTTTTTTTACCAAACTAACACTTTTTGTAGTAATAAAAACTAATCTCATTTCTGACTACAGTGTTTTTCATACCCTTTGCTCTTTTCTTTACACCACCTTCCATATTTATTGCATACATTTTCGATTTCAATCCAATAAATTCTTCCATTATATTTCCATTACATTCATCTTTCATTTTGCCAATAATCTTTTTGTTAACTAATGGTATATCATAAAGATTATCTTTTTTATAGTCAGAAGTATTAAAATGATCGACCATTTCTTTCATGTCACTGTAGAAGTCTGAAGTTTTTTATATAATAGATGAATGAATCAGTATTTTGGTAGCACAGTTCAATATTTTCCCCATACTTTGGTTTCATTATATGATAGTGAAAATCGTAAGACTTTCGATAGATCAAGTATACTCATTCCAACATAAATGGGTTTGTTAAAGCATATTTTTGTTTCAATTATATGAACTGCAATCAAAGAGTTAGTAAATATAGTTCTATCTTTAAAGTTTGGTTTAGCTACTAGTTTATCCATTTGCTTAGAACTCGTGCACAACTGTATATCCACTCTGTTTCTAATATTTTCCATTGTTTTCCAAAAACAGAATTGTTCATTAATTTGTAGAAATCTTTTTCAAAGTCATTTGTAGACTTTGTTCGCATATTTGTGTTTAGATCAATATAGGACATGAGCCAATCTGACTGATCAAACTCCAGAACTCTATGGATCTTTTTCAACTTCATTCCGAGAGATAGATATTGCTTAAGATTTACATAGCGTAATATATATTTTTATTTATCATCCAGAGTAATCAAGAGTTTGGGATTTTTTGAACCTTCTGGTATTTTATTCTCTGGTGCCAATGGCAGATCTTTGTGGAGATTGTGTAGTTCATGTGGGAATTCCAAATCAACTTCCAATATATATCCTTTTCTGGAATCATCTTGTATTTTTGTTACATCTTTATTTGTATTTACCCACTTAAACCCACCATAGGGTAAAAACTGGCTCATAGCCCATCCATATAAGTTATTGGCGTCCAGTTATGTAAGATAAAATATTTCCTTTGTACTACCATAAGCATTCATATATTTATTATTTGCTTTAGCATATCGCTTACAACATTGTGAAATTCTGCCAAGAACTCCTTTTTCTATCATCAAAATCATATCGTAATCTGTTAATAATTCTAGTTCTATTTTAGGATGTTTGAGCATAGCATCCCATGCTAACCCTGGGACTGTGAAATACCAGGCTGGATCTAGCTTATATGTTTTGAGACATACATCTCTAAAATTTTCCATTATATCAGACAATATCAATACACCAGATTTGTTATAGAGTTCTGTGTACTTTCTTAGAAATTTTATGTTGAATTTTTCCCACGCCTTTCTTGCAAATTCGTAATCTTCGTCTGTAATGTCATATTTATTGAGTTTGTTGTAAACTGCATTTTTGGATGGAAGTGATATCTCTCAAATTTTTTCAGTATTGTCCATGTAGTCATATGGATAAACACTTTTTCTTATAACAAAGTCAAGAATTCCATTGGAAAAATGCTTACATGTTTCTCGGAATTGGCTTCTGGAAAGGTTGCTAGAGAGTTTATCAATACTACTAGCCATAAATTTAAATGAGTCAATAAATCTAAGATTTACGTTTTTACATACATGTTTCGTAAATGATATGTTATTTTTTCTTCGGTGTTGGGAATTAGATCAATTTTATTTTCATCGATGCCAAGATCTCTTATGAATAAATGTGTGTCATAACCAGATAGATTGTGTATAAACACTCGGACAAAACATGGATTTCTATACGATAAATTACAATCTCTGTGTGCAGCTCCCCTAAATTTCCCCATATAATGATCATGATCTCTCACAGAATCACCATTCAAAGGCTTTTCACATATATGACAATGGGTAGCTGTAACATAAACAATTGTTCTTTCTGAGTTAGTGGAAGCATTGGTTTTTCATTTATGCATATATCACCAATAGACTTTGCTTCTTCCATTAGCATTTTAAAGAATACAGTAGATGCTTCAGATCCTTCATAAGTTACTGGTGGTTTATAGTATCCATGTTCGTATTTTACATAGAAACAGAAACTAATAGGCTCGTGTTTTTGGTATGGTTTCGTGTAGGACTCGTCGGGGTTTGGTTGGCAAGTTTCAATTTTAGCCAACAAACATTCAAAATCAGCATATATCACAAACGGAACTCTCAAAGAATGATTTTTGTTTTTAAATCTTAATATGTAATTTTTTCCTTTAGATGGTAGTTCAACTCTAACACCATAGTGATCTCGGCAGTGTTGTTCGTGATCTTTTAGCTTATTTACGGAGAAGAAATGTTGCAAACATCTATCGCATATATATATATTGTGACCATTACTCGATACTTGTGATGCGATAAGACTCGAAAGACTTTTTATCCAGCAGTAGTGGTCGTTCTTTTCGTATTTGATATAGAGTAGGTTAATGCGCTTATCCGTCTTATTTTTTGTTGTTTTTAATGGGGAGATTATATATTTATTATCATCATATTTTTTCTTTGTATGCGTATACTTTAATAGAAATTCCACTTATTTTCTCAAAGGTTGGTATTGTATCCAATTTCATTGGAATTTCCAAACCCTTAAGATCATCATCAAACTCATGTTCATAAGCTATGTATTTATTCACTCTTTGGAGGTCTCTTTGTACTTGATGCAATGCATATAGAACAGACCACAAAAAACATTTTTGATTATTGTTCTCAACATTAATTACCGCCTGCTTAGCTTTGATTTTTTCTGGGTGATCAACATAAGAACTGCCCTTGAATGGTACATATTTATTTATTCGCACTTCCAGTTTAAATATTCTGTTGAGTTCCCACTGAGATCCCTTTGCTACGAAAGCCCCCATCTCAGCTATTATTTTCGATATGCTGTTGGCATAATATTCTTCCAGATTAGTCGATTTCAGTATAATTTCGTTATTTGTTTTAAAGGAGCTTTCTACATATTCAATATTCCCACCAATTCCCCTTTTGTACTCAGTGAAGAGTTTCATGTTCACTTTGAGTGATTTTAAATGTTTATTAATTACTCCCATGACAGTTTCTTTTACATCGTTTAGGAAATGTTTGGGTCTATGTATGTATTCACATTCTTTACAGCATAAGTCTTGGTCCTACTTTGAAATGCTGTTTCGATTTCTTCTACACTCAATATGGGTGTGTACTTATGAATTTTACTTCTCAAGTGACTTCTTATGAGAGATGGTTTGTAATAGTGATTACAAGTCTCACATTTCTCTTGTTTCTCTCGTGGGAACTTCTGTTTTGATATTAAATGTTGTGATATTTTAAAGATTTCCCATGCATTTGTTGGTTCATGTGATTTATTATGTATTGGTGTAAGACCTTTGTGTAATATATTTTTAAGATGACTTCTTATAAGAGATGGTTTGTAAAAAAAGTTTACAAGTTTCACACTTGACATACTTCTCTTGAGTTTTCTTTTTCTTTCTTTTCGCAAAAACATATTTCGTATATTTATATTCTTTCCTAACATTACCAGTTGCGTTAGCCTTTTTCATTGCCATAGTCGTCATCATATTAGACATCAGTTGATTTTCATTTGCGTCCATTTATTATATACAATATTTTATTTTTTAAGTATTCAAATTTTTTGTCACTTTTTTTTGCAACTGCTCCCATACGCAACTTTTTACGTGTATTTCTACAGATGCACTCAAACGCAAAGTTTAAGGCAACTTTTTTTCTAAAGGCTACGTTCTAACAAAACGCAACTTTTTGAGTCACTTTTATACGGTTGCGCTCAAACGCAACTCTTTGAGTCACTTTATTGCAACTGCTCCCAAACGCAACTTTTTAGGCGTATTTTTGCAGATGCACCCAAACGCAACTTTTTGAGTCACTTTATTTGCGGTTGCGCTGGAATCGGCATCTTTATGCTACTTCTCCGACCATTGTTACCAACGTTTACTAGGTGCATGTCACTCAGTTGCGCACGTTAAAATCTATGCAGGCAGGGACAGCAGTATTTTTCAAAGGTTGAATTCAAAAGTGCTCCCTTTATTGTGAACAGCCTTTAAAACTAGTTTTCTATGTATTTCTGTGGGGAGGGGGAAACCCCTTAAATTTTGAAATCCCATGTTCCTTTTTAAATCCACACTTGGAAGTGACGTACTCATTTTTTCAAAGGTCACTGGTATGTTAACTTGTAAAAAAGTGGAAAATTTAATTTTTTTTAAAAACATATAACAATTTGGGGACGTTCTTTGCGTTAACACAGGCTACAAGTTTATGTAACAAAAAAAATACGTGTTATAAGTTTTCCTACGCTATTAAAAAACACATGCGGCTTTTGAAAGTCGGATATGTTATTTTAACACAGCGAAAACATATTACTTCGTGAGTAAAGCACAGAACACAGGCTTTTGGCAACAAATATGCGCGTTTAAAATAATTGTTTTCTCGCCTGTTCTAAAGACTTTGTAATAATATTGAATCTAAACTCAAAATTCGTAACAAAATGCATCTGGTAGATAAGTCGCACATGTACGAAATGGAGACGCACGTTTCTGGAATGCAAAGGGACGCTGTGATGTCGGAGTTTGTGTAGATGCCCGACTCGGCGGGGCAGTAGTCGTCAGCAATCGAGCGTGCTGTCCAGTACAGAGTTCTACATGCGGAACATATGCTCGCAGTCCACGTAGTGCAACGCGATCTTGCCCCTCAGGGCACACGGGTCCACGTCATCGGGTTTCTCTGGCGACACCTTAATCAAGTACCTCACCTCGCAGAAGTTGTCCGGGCCGACTCTCCTGGCGCCCACCATCTCCTCCATCAGCCCAGTGAAGAAGACGTCCTCCATCGTGAAGAACTTGCTTTGCAGATACGCCTGGTAGGGGTCACGCGAGATCTCGTCGGTGACAAGGTAGCAGGACCCCTGCACATAGTCGACGTACGTGCGTCCGGGATAGTCCTCCGAGATGTAGTACTTGTGACCCGGGGTTTTGTTCGGTCGTGACTTCCGCGTCAGCCCCCCGAAAATCGTCCTTTCCACCGTAGACACTTCGGGCCTCCGCAGGAACTCCAAGAACCGAGGGACGTCGTGGAACACGTCGTCGTCAGTCGTCAGGAAGAACCTCGCCTTGGGGCACCTGCGAGACACCCACTCCGACATGGCAACCGTCTTCAGAGTCAGGTTGTCGTAGCTATATTCCTGGACACGATAACGTCCCCGTACGTCTGCGACTCCTTCCGGACATTCCGCGTCAGCGCCTCGTCCATGGACGTCCCCAGGAGGAAGACCACGACGACGTCCCTCCGCAGGTGAAGAGACTCCCTGGTGTGCCTGATGGCCATCCGCTGATCCTCGTCCTTGGCAGTTGAGTGGATCACGATGACCACATCCACTCCGGAGCCGTCGTCGGGGCACGCCGCTGAGTCGACGTCGAACTCCAGCGGGTACATCTCCGTGATAGGTGTCCCATTGTACTTCACGGATAGCGGCCGAAGGTTGAGGTCTTCTAGCCTGCCATGAGTATTTCACGCGATTACAGCACCTTCATTAAGAACGCCTCCTATGATGCTAGACTTTTCATCTCGTACCTTTCTTGAGGTTGCAGATCTCTCACCGCGCACATCTCCGTCGTAAACAGCAATGTCGTATCGAAACTCTTTGGCACTTGTAGCAACGTCTTTGGCGGTATGAGTTCCCGCGCCGTGGACTTCTCTGGTGAGAGTACGTCATCTCTCGATTCGAGAGCTGACATCTTCGGGTCCTCCGCAGTAAACCGACCAGGTCTTTGCCAGGTTGTCGTCACGTAGATGAGTGCGAGCACGCAAAACACCAATGCCAGTTTCGGGAGCAACGACTGGGAAAGTCGTACCAAGACCATTGGCATACTTTCCGCATGGAGCAACTCGGATGTGTGAAATTCACGCACAACTCAGAACTCGCGAATACATATATTTTTTTTTGCCACGGTACGTTTGCTTCTTGCTTCTTGCCGCCGATGTACTGCTGTTTTCACATGTCGTGGTGTGGTGCATGTCCTTTCTTAGCGGTCAGCCACAGGAAACCGTCTCTCCACTTCCCTTACATGGTTCGGACCCTGATTAATTAAGATAAGAAGTTCACTTGCGAAACAAGCGTCACGCTTCCTTGTTAAACTGGCGAACGCACATTTAGCCTGTCCTCGTTCACATGTTAGACCGTAATAATCCTCTGTGTTGTATCAGCTTTACAGGACCCGCTTTCCCGACGCTTGGGCTTGAACACCGTTGCAGAGAGAGAGGAGTTCATGTTCTTCAAGAAAGCTAACAAACCTGCCCTAACGTGAGGATCTACGCTAGAGAACACGCACTTCAGACGAGGCCTATGCAGCGCTTCAAGAGGTCGCACACACCAGTAACACATAATAATAAATGTAACACGCAATTATGTTATCGAATAGTAATAGTTTTAATGAAAGGTAACTTCTGTAACTGCCCATACTACCGAGTAACCTAAAACAAGACATAAACTATTTTTAAATTAATAACTGCACCTGATGAGTATTAGTATTGTCACTAGTAGTGCATCGTTCACAAGTCACAGTGGAAAGATAGAAAAGGAAAGGATAGTTTGTTTCCCTCTCTTTATTATTAAATAGCCAAAAGCCAAACTACATAACAAAAATCAGCTATGACATCGAACAGAGTACTAGGCCAAAAAATATAAACATGTTTACCATAATTTCCGTGAGACTAAACCTTTAAACAGAGGACAAATGAAGTCTGTGCTGCTATCTCTGTACGGTTAAAAGAAATTACCTCCTAGCAGCTACCTGAACCCTGAAAATAAAATTCTTGATACGTCCCTGCAGACTTTACACCAGTGAAATGATAGGTCGCCGCTAAAGATCTGGTAGGTGCACGATTAGAACATTGCAGGAGAGCTCTGAGTCCGTGCTCTTGGTGCACGCGGTGACAGGAAAGAAGGCGGAACCGCGCACTCTCGTGTTTTTTCCTAAGCTACCTTATTCTAAGTGTTAAGTGTAAGTCCGACCCTATGGTCAGGTTCTAACTGCATCTCAGGGCTGCGCCCCTTGTGCCTAAAGGAGAGGGAGTTTCATGCAAGTGAGGCTGGCATCGCGGCCGAGAGGGATTTGGTAGGCATGGCCTGCACTTTGGGGCCATGCCTACCTCCCTAAGTGTACGTGTATTAAAGGGGTGTGGTAAAACCCGCATAGACACGGTAAAACCCATACCGACAGAAAAGGAGTTAAACTCGTGGGAGCACTAGTGAAAATGCTAAAGGAGATAGCAGGTGTGGAGTCCATGCTGTTTAATATGAGAGTGAAGAATCTAGTGGAGAGGTGGCGGGGCTTGTGGGCCAGCATGTTAGATGTACATGCGCCCTTGAGGTGGAACTGCCATTCATGTTCCTGCGCGGGCAGCCTGACTACCCGCACAGCAACACCGTCAGCAGTGACTTCAGGCAGGGTCCTTAAGCTTCCGGCAGAGGGCGCAAGAAATCCGGGCAGCTCAGTCATGGCACCTGCTCCGTCTTCTCTCTTCGGCCCGACATCTACCATGGTTGAAGACGGAGGGCAGCTCTCCTCATCCTCCAAAACCACCCCTCTGGTGGGACTTCCAGGGGCTATCCAGGATGGCGAATGCACTGGCCCAGACGCAGGTGCGTCCAGGTGAAAGGCGAGGAGAATCGCTCCTGGAGGCCATCCCCTCCATCTTCAAAAGAATCCTCCTCCAGTGGCTAACTAGTTCTGAGGGGGGGGGGGGGCGAGCTGGCCCATGGGTCACTGATTCGGGGGGAGGTCGTCCGAGGTCCGATGCTGTTCCATTCCATTCCGCACGCATCTACTGTTTACAGATCGCAGAATCCAGCAGTGGAGTGTTTTGCCACACTTCGCTGTTTCAGAACCTCGGGATACCCCCAACATCCTCCGCCTTGATCGTTGGGTCGCCCCCATCAGATGCGCGAAGCCATCATCAATTGAGCCACCCAGGTTCCCGACGAATATGACCGTCCGCCATGGGGGTCGGAGCCCGAGTGCACTCGCGTGTTCTTCCCCTCTGAACACTACTTCGTGACGTCTAGGGTTGGAAGATTGAGAGATTTGTCATCGTTTGGGCTACTTCAAGGCAAAATTTGAAACCAAAATCACGAAAATGTGACTCTCGCAATTTGGGCGATTTTTGTAATGAATTTGCAATATTTGGGCTAATTGGAATTATTTACATAGCATTGGTATATATTTTTTAATGTGAACAAGATAATTAATTCTCATAAGTAAGATCAGTTTTTTAAACACAACTGATGTGGATACAATTGAAGAGGATCTCTTGCCCAGACTCTCATTACTCGCTGCGGACAATGGATAACCTGAAGAATTCGCGGATTCATTTTGGCACAAGTTAGAATTCAAAACATGTGTGTTTATATAACATTAGCCATTGGTCCACATGGTGTTTGACACCTCCTGGAGAACGCTGGTCCAATCGTCGCCTTCCACTGTGACATCAGACAACCAATGCACAGTTGACATCGGCAAATTTGTACATAAGGTTGTAGAGTCTAGCCTGCAGGCCATTGAACTCGCAAATTCTTCAGGTCTTTATGAATAGGCGAATTGAATATCACGCGATTGTTTTTACGTTTGACTATTTTTTTTTAATATTTTTGTAGTCCTATATCATTTGTAAATTTTAAAACAATCCGTGTTTCATACATATAAAAATATTGAATGAAAAACTTACAACAATATTTTTAAAAATGCTATATAAAGTGTAATCAAATTGGACGACGTTTGGGCGACAAACGAGTGGCCACTTAGGCGACTTCTTCAAAAACAATCTCGCAACCCTGGACGTCAGCTTGGCTGCACGCGAGGCGAAGCAACAGCAGGTAGACATGTGTTTTTTGACTTCGGCGTCAGTTTTGTGTGTACGTACGGGAGAAGTAGAGTGCCAAACCGTGCTGGTTGAGTTTCCAACAACCATTGCGAGAAAACAAAGGGGACAGACGTCAGAAAAGTTTCGTTTCCCAAAGAAAACGAAGTTGTGTGTAAAGTGGATTCGCTGCGTGCAAAGGGAAATGTAAATTCCGCGTAGCTGGAGGCATGATCACCAAACATGCATTTCCCTTGGAGGCATCAGTTTTCAATTGTCAATACTGTATTTTGTATAAGTGCAGCAATCATACTGATATTTTATTTCAAACGAATGATGCGGAAGATAACAAACAAGCTACAGAAAAGCTAAAGTCAAGGATTTACCATCCGTTCCTTTATTTGTGCTAGTATATCGAATAAATACAACTGAAAAATTCACGTTAAATTCATCTTAATAAACATTGTGTAATAGCTGGTAGATACAATAGTGGGGCTCAGGTACAAAAACACGCCCCCCCCCCCCGAACTCTCTCTGTCTGTCTCTTTTTCTCTCTCACATACACACACACACACACACACAACATGCTTAGCAATGTAAAATACAACAATTGTAAAATAAACGGGAAAATGTCACAAATTGCTTTAAAATGTCCGATTTAATTGAGCAAATTAAAATAGTTAAAGGCTGTTCACGATAAAGTGAGCTCTTTTGAAATCAACCTTAGAAAAGAGTCACTGCCTCTACGTACACATATTTTAACGCCCTCCCCCCCCCCCCCCCCCCCCGAGTGACATGCGCCCAGTAAAGTTGGTAACGATGGATGGGAAGTGGTTCCATATCTAAACGTCAAATAAGTGTTAGGTAACCATTTCTGATCATTTTAATTATTTATTTAGTTTACTAGTTTTTTATGTAATGCATCGAAGTGTAATAATGAGCAGATTTGTAAAATATTTACTTTTCTAATAATTTCATCGTCTCACTGGACCGACGCGTGAATAAAGTGATGAGGTCCACGACAACGTTATCTTACATAAGGCGGAAGAATACACAACATGCACACCAGTAGATCTTAAGCAGGACTTTCAAAAGTGCTCATGTTACCGTTTATAGCCTATATATACTAGGTGCAGCACGAGACATGTGATTTGCAGTAGAATTGTTGTACAGTTTTTTAATACGCATACCCTGTAACAATGAACTCTCTCTTACTTAATATCTCTCCACTTAAAAAAAAAAAAAAAAAAAATTCGTATCCATAATCCCACAATTTGCGATATCTTAGTGACCCTTGCTTACTAAAAATCACGGGTCCTAAAAATGAATAAGCACCTGAAAGAATAATAATTTTAACGCGAAAGTTTTGTAGATGTTGGTTGACAGCGTCCACGAGTTCGACATTCTGTTTAGCAAGATTTCGGAATAAGAGTTAAACACCCTTCTCATACTGTGTTTTTGCTTCTGCCAATTGTTTTGGTTACTGAATACCATACAGACAACATTGCCACAGTTGTACTATTAGTTCCCATGTATTCGTTAACAAAATTATTCGCTCATGTATACGACAAACATAAATATGTAAAATATTATACACTACCCATAAAGTTTTAAGTAACTTCTAAATTGATATGAATACGTCGAATTATCAGATGCAACGTAAATAACTTGAAATAGGCATTTATAATACAATGCTTCGAACGAAATTAATTTATGAAAATGAGGCAAATAATAAAAAATTATGTAACTTTGTTCGGTTGAATAATTATTATAGCTCTATCAATTAGCTGCCATTAATATTTTCGTGGCTGTACAAAATAAAAATTGATGTAAATTCGCAATACGGTTATTGTATTGTATGTGAACGTCCTCTGTGTATCTGTTCGTAGTGATTATTTTTATGTCTATGTGTAGTCAATATATAGGATTGAATTCGTTAATACGTGCTCTGTCCAATTTACATAAGATTCACGTAAAAATGACTTCATCACTTACCCCTAAAGTGCCAAAAAATAAAATGTGATGCTGTTCCCACCCTGAATCGCCTGGGTGATATTCCATCTGCAATTACTACTCAGTTAAAGCAGAAAGGAAGAAGGAAAAACATAATTAGAGAGTTATCATCATAAGTTTCTCCTGTCCTCATGTTCTAGTAACGAATCTGAAATTATGATAATTATTGTTATTTTATTTATTTTCACACATGTGTTTACAGGTTGTACATACATTTTAATTAGTATTTTTGTTAATCAGTCTCTATACTTCTGTAGTGGTTTCAATAATGTATCAAGTAATACATAATAATAAATATAACACGCAATTATGTTATGAAATAGTAATAGTTTTAATGAAAGGTAACTTCTGTAACTGCCCATATTACCGAGTAACTCAAAACAAGACATAAACTATTTTTAAATTAATAACTGCACCTGCTGAGTGTATAATTAAAGGAGAAAATTTAAATTTCTGATTGGTAATGTTTCATGATAGAGTGATGACGGAAGATTTTAAAGGGAACTGTGCTCTGTTGTGTTTATAATCTAAACGAAAACTAAAGCCTAGTACACACGGGCACAGTAAAGTGTACAGTAAAGTGAGCACGTTCTTGTACACTCCGACTTGCATCGTGTGAACGGCCGCCGAGTACACTAGTTACCAACACACGAGAGCTTGTATACTAACTAGTGCCATATAGGGTCGGTCCTATTTTTCATCGCCTTTCTCGTACGAGTCGAATGTAAACAAACCAGACATTTTGTTGATCCTGGAAATAAGCAGACGGTAATGTTTTTAATACGATAAAATGTTTAATAGTCTCATTACCGTCAATAATTCGGTGATTGAATTGTAAAAGAATAGAGAGGTTTGTCTTTTTATTTGTGAGTGACAGTAGATATCTTACATGTGTATATATTTAGTGCTTGGAATATGTCTGAGTGGACTACATATTTCATTCTTTTTTATGGCAGTTGCTATTGATAATGCGCAAATTACCCCCACAACCCTAAAAACTGCTTCCAAATCATACATAGTTGACGTCAACCATCCACTTTCTTGCTCACCAGCTGGAGTCGTGTGTATGGTTCACACAATTCCGTGCGTACTAGCTAGTACGCACTTTAGTTTTCAATTTCTTGTTCCCTTTTATTTTCACTTCCTCGTACAAGAAAGATGGCCGAGAGTCAGAATCACGTAACTTCAATACTGCACGTCTGTGATTGGCAAGCAGACACCTTAGACACATAACACGGGAACCATCCAATCATGAAAGTGCGTCTCAGCTAAAGTGTTACGAAATGCCATATGTCAAATTAATTTCATTTAAGGCAATATAAAAAAAGCTTATATTTTAAATCCAAAGAATTACTTAATGTATTATCATGAAACTAGTTAAATAGTGCTATTAAAGACACAGAGTTTTTACAATTTAAATAGGAAAAGATTTTAAAATTGTTTGTGTAGTGACATTTTTATTTGTAACTTACGAAATTGCTTACTAAATGTATGTATGTTGTTGATTTTTTTGCAAAACAAAAACAAATCATGGATATTTGTCAGTTCGCTAAACAATTTTTTATTTTATTTTTTGTTTCGCATTATTTGTTGCCATTTTTCGTATAAATGAACAGAATAAAAGTAGACAGTGGTAAGTAAGTATCTGTCGACAAATATGTATACTATTTTTTTTTTCACTTTCCTGTGACGTTTCGAAATCTGATTTGATAGCGTTGAATGTTTAACGCTATGACTAGGATTTTGGCCAATTTTACACAGATTTGTTAAACTCGTTGCGTCGCGTCGACTGCAGCTAGAGTAATTTATTGCAAAGTATTATTGACATAGTGTAACGCGTTTTTGTAGAACCCATTCATTCGTAGATAGGCCTAAAGGTTCCGTAACGCCTACCTGGCGCTGATTTGTGCGTTTGAGGGCGAGAAACGGCGAGGCGGGGCGATAAGGGCAACACTTGGCAGACGTGTGAGGCTGCAAGAAGAGAGAGAGAGAGAGAGAGAGAGAGAGAGAGAGAGAGAGAGAGAGAGAGAGAGAGAGAGAGAGAGAGAGGTGACGTGAAGCCGTCCGGCCGGCTGCTCTTTAAAAAAGAAAACTGTACATTTTATACACAATGCAATTTTATTTTTAAATATACATAAATTATGAGTCAATTAAGTTTAATTACTCTTATCATCATTCACAAAATGTATTATTTTTATGTAGGCAGGCATTGTCAGCGCCTGAGCGTGGAGTTATTCACTTGTTGTGTTTCCGTTGTTATGTTCGTTGCTGGAGAAGGCGGAGTTGATGTTTGCAACCAATGGCAGGAATTGGAATAATTAGTGAGCTTTATTGAATTTTCTAATGCTGATTGCCTAAGAATAAATAGTACAAGAGTTGTTGGTATAAGCGACAATGCCTTTTTGAAAGAAACAAATATGTACAATTAGCATTTTAATAAACGATTGTCCAGTTAACAGAGTAGCCAATCTATGTACTCTCTGCCATCAATTATTATTGTTAAACACACATTTAGTTCCATGTTACCGTTTGTAAATACAGCATTTAATTATAACATTATTACCAAATTGTTATTAGCAGTAACAAAACGTACGTCTGAAAATTGGAAGAATAATTTTTAAGAGTTGCACGGTTGGCAGCAAATTCTACCTAATCTTACTTGCTTTGTGAGTGCCCCCTCTCACTGTATCAGGGGAGAGCACCCTCCAGGCGTCCTACAGCTTGAGAACTTCAACCCCCGCCAGACTGAGAACAAGCCACGACTGCACAACAGTGCCGTTTATTCCATAGACGCCAGGTAAGCAATGCTTACACTATACATATTGGAAATGTATGATCCTTTATAGTTTTCGCCTTAACCTTAAATTTCAACACATTTAATTCCGAGTTTCCCGTTTCCGATTCGAGAAGCAGAGTTTTCGTGACTCCCGTACTGCACACGCATAGTGCTGCTATCTAGTATTTATTTCCAAAAACGGGAGCTACTGGCGATGAATCGACCTCGCAAGCAACAACACGCCACATGCTCGATCGGGTTCCTTCTGCTGGGCAAGCAGTCGTTCTGTTTGCGTCCTCCAATCGTACATTTTCCCTTGGAAAGTGGATGAAAGCGTTCGGGAAAACGGAAGTTTTCTTATAATTTGTAATATGATCTCTAAATAATATTCTGTTTAATTGTTATTACATTCATTTCGTTTCCGTTTTTATAACAAATGTTAGGTATTATAAAATGGTAAATACATGTGGAGGGTAAACAAAGTTGGGAGTTGCGTTTTTTAGTAGAAATGAAATTGGAACTACAGCCCGGCACTAGCAAATGTTACCTAAAACACTCAAACATGTGTGGCTATTATACTGCTTACCCTGTAAAACAACTCATTACATGCCACTGCTGCGCAATGGGCCCGACGGTACAGAGCACCGTCCAGTGGCGTGTAGTGAGTTTTTTTTTTTTTTACAGGGAAAGCAATTTCTACTAGAGGCTGTTCACGTTAAAGTGAGCACTTTTGAAGCCCTAGCTACTTTTTTCTTTCAACCAATATATTATCATTCAACAACCTTTTAAAATAAATATTCCCATTCGAAGTAATGACCACAGTGTGTATATTCTACCGCACTTATAGAAATTAACGTCTAGGGCTACAATAAAACATATTTATTGACTATTATTCTAAATGAAAGAGCTTTCAAATGTGTTCACTTTAACGTGAATAGCCTATAACAAACGCAACTTCCAACTTTGCTTACCGTCCACATATATTTACTGTTTTATAATACCTAACATTAGTTATAAAAACGGAAACGAAATGAATGTAATAACAATTAAACAGAATATTATTTAGAGAGCATATTACAAATTATAAGAAAACTCCCGTTTTCCCGAACACTTTCATCCACTTTCCAAGGAAAACTGTAGGACTGGAGGAAGCAAACAGAACAACTGCTTACCCTGCCGAAGGAACCCGATCGAGCATGTGGCGTGTTGTTGCTTGTGAGGTCGATTCATCGCCAGTAGCTCCCGTTTTTGGAAATAAATACTAGATAGTAGCACTATGCGTGTACACTACGGTAGTTACGAAAACTCTGTTTCTCGAATTGTAAACGGGAAACTCAGAATTAAATAAGTTTAAAGTAAAGGCGAAAACTATAAAGGGTCAAACATTTCCAATATGTATAGGGCAAGCATTGCTTACCTCGTGTCTATGTAATAAACTCCACTGGCCGTAACACCTCGCAATGGGCCTAATATGTTCTTTGCTCGAAGTTGGTCGGGCAGGATGGACAAACAAGACGTCGAGAAGCCTGTGTCTACATTCGGCCGTTCCTGTGGACGTGGACGTGTCCGAAACTCATCACCAAGTGACGTCACATTGACGTGGTCCATATACGGTCTACCAATGCGTTGTCCGAAGTGAGCTTTCAGAATGTGACACTAGATCGCACTAAATTCGGCATATTATTTGTTGTTGCCTAGTGGTGTTTAAATTAGCTGTATTATTGTATATTATAGTTTACGAAATGGTTGATTTGAATAACTATATATAATAAACTCATTAACTGTTTTATTTTAAATAAGTTCACCAATTGACATTCAGATTTAATTTTTAAGCTTACGTTCTAAAAGTTTTGGCCTTCAAATAAAATTGTTCAGACCGAACAAAGACATCCCTAATTATTTATTACCATTTCATCATATTTATTTAGAGAAAGGCCACCTTGCACATCCAGTGTTTACATTAATAACGTAAACATTTCACGAATGCGCGCGAAAGTATTTGGAGTCTTCTTCTTTTTTCATTAGCTTAGGACACAAGTTCAGTTTTTCGAATGATTCAGCTTGGGACACGGCAGCCTGGGACAGCACCATGGCGTCAGAGGGTTATGTGCCCCAATCAACGCGTCGTTTTCTTAAGACACAGGTTAGGACAACGCAAATGTAGACAGGCCCGAAGCCTGATGTTCTGACTGCCGCGTCCGTCAGTAACTTCGTCAGCCTCCGGCATCAGTGAGTGAGTGAATGAAGAAATCTAGACGGTTCTTAACATCGAAGTCTTGAGAGCCGATGATGCTGGAGCGAGGCGAGTATGGAGCAGCGCCGGAATGAAAGGGCGGGGAAAATGGGAGATATCCGACAAGACCCGTAGACCAACGGCATCGTCCGGCACGATTCCTACATCCGGGAGCGACCCCGCCGGGAATCGAAGCCGAATCGCCCAGGTGGGATGCGAGGAGTCTGGCCACTAAACCACCGCGGCCTCTCCGCCATCAGTTTTAAGGTGAGAATCTTGGAACGAGTAGGTCTACAGACATAATGAAAATACATTTGACCTAAATTAAACATAATATAATATCAAGTTTTTGCCGAATAAATCAGTAATTCCTCTGTAAATGTTACACAATTCTAAGAAATTATCTTATTTTCCTTATATTAATATCTCTCTTTTATTGTGAATTCATTCGATTGGCTATTACCATCAACCTAACCTTCAATTCCAAGTACAAATAGTTAGATAAATTAATACCATACGTAAAAAAGTCCGGCGAGTGATGCCATTGCCAGTAAGCATGGATCGATAGTCACCTGCATACCGCGTGTTCGCAATGGAAGCGTATTGCAAACATAACGATTCTGTTGTCATCACACAGCGATTGTGTAGGCGACATTTCAATATTGGCAGACACGGGAGGGCACCCGAACGTCACATCACGAACTGGGAGAGTAAGTTTCACGCCACAGCGTCTGTTGAAGACAGGAAACTGGGTGGTAGAGTGACATCTGTGCGGACACAGGAGAACATCGCCCGTGTTAGGGCAGCTGTGTCGTCACGAATGGTAGACATGTATCTTCCGGTTTTCTGTAACGTCGATGAATATTTGTCTCCATTTGAACACACTGCGCGTGTTTCATAATGGTAGGTGAACGCTGGGACATACAGAATATAGCAACACCAAATTGAAAAATGCAAGAGTCGGTTATTTTTCTCCCGTTGTTGTACACTGCGAGATTCACTGGCCAAGCTTTTGGGGGTTGCAGAGGGGGAGGGGGGAGGATCGCGGCGGTGTAAGAATCAGACGAATTTTTTATTTCGTCAAATAATTTGAAAAATAATTCAACAATACCCTGTGATATTTCTATAGGCTTTTGGAATTAACATAAATCATGTAAAGATGGCAGGGCGAGTGGGGATACGATGTGGACAGAACTCCCAATGTTTGAAGTTGAGTTTCATTTGAATGCCTACCTTTTTATTTTGCATTTCATTTTGAGCACCTCTTGATTACTACTTTAGCATGGAGTTTTGTTTGTAACACTAACAGAACCTGTTTTGTGACCAAGTAGAAGAAAATGTATTAATTAATCTAGGGACTCTTTCTTATCTGCGTATTTTCCGCTTGTCTGATAAGCGTCAGCGGTGATTACCTCCGCATGAAATAAGAAACTCGTTCACCTTTAACATGAAAAAAGTGTATGTCGAGTCAATGTTATTATAATACAGCACATTTATAAATATTTTATCTCTGTAATGCAGTACTTAAAAAGGAAAGGTACATAAAATAGCGAGTAGAATTCTCGGTCTATTTTTGTTCAAGTGTAGATAAATACATGACGGTAAAGGCTGTTCACGATAAAGTGAGCACTTTTGTAATCAACCTTAGAAAAAAGTCACTGCTCCTGCCTGAATATGTTATAACAGGTGCACTGAGTGACATGCGCCCAGTAAAGTTGGTAACGACGGATGGAAAGTAGTTCCATATCTTAACGTCGAATAAAAATAGCTGTGTGTCCATTTGTGGTAACGTAATCATTTCAATTATTTTTTTCGCTTTCTATTTTTTTTAATCTATCAAAGTGTAAAAAAAAAGTATATTGTAAAATATTTACTTTTCTTATAATTTCACAGTTTAACTGGACCGAAGCATGGATAAAGTGATAAGACTCTTGCCAGTGTTAATTTTATATAAGGCGGAAGAATACGCAACGTGCATATAAGTAGATCTTAAGCAGGGATTTCAAAAGTGCTCATTTTAACGTGAACAGCCTGTAGTATTAATATTTATTTGTAGAGTTAACCTTGTGTATTCATGGGGTAGCATCGCCAGGAACTCTGTAGATCGTTCTCGTAGGAAAGATATGTGATGTCATAATGTTATCATTGTTTACACATGGCAAATAACAGTATATGAGGCAAATGCAATGGCAACCTAAGTATTGTGATAGAATAGCGGGTGAATTACCTAAGGTGTTAAACTCGGATATTCCCGGAACTGTTAAGGAATACCATTATCGCGTTACACCATGGATAAATGGCCACAGATACTTTACTAAACGACGTGTAGCATCTTGTCAAAGGAATGTTAATTATAGATATCTCGATCGCGACCTGTTTTTTTCCTAATGTAACTACAGTAATTTGTACTGCTGGCCACGCCAATCTGGAAGAGACAAATTCAATGGTGTATCACTCTCGGAAAAGTAGTTTGAGAGAAATTACGGCATGTAGAACGTGGTATTTATTTGGTTGTACCTGGAGACTGCGCAACGTCTCACAGATGAGCAGTTCTCTTCGAGTTCCTTCTGCATTCTTGGTTCGTGGACGGCATTTTCTTCGCAGTCCTCGACACACTGGCGCACTCCACAGATAGAATACAGAGTTGCGTGAGCTCACTGTCCCTTTTATACCAGTATCGCGATGGCGCGACATTCAGTTTCCGCGTAATACGGCGACGCCACGCGACTCCTTTGACGTTCCATATCACGAACGCCAGCGTGAGACAGCGCGTGGTCTCAAGGTACAATCATAGAAATCCTACGTTATAAATACTGTCATTTCTCCGAAATCGATCCGAGATCGAATGATCCTAGTTCCCATCCAGGATCCAATTTGATATTGGTTTCAATGTAAAAGTGTTGCACCAGCGATTCGTCGATTTTAATTCCACAGTCAGAGATCAAGATGAAGTATGAGACAAATTTTGCTATTGGTTCGTAATTATGACGTGATTGAAGTAGGCGTATTTTTCACTATAGATAGAACTAGATGTGCGATGTTTTATCTGTTTTAAGTGAATTATTGATGTACGAATTTTACTGAATAATATTAAAGTGCGTACAATGTTCTTATAATTTTCCAAGAAAACAATCGAACGTAGTTCTATCTGTTGGCGTATTTTCAAACGACATTTGTCGACGATGGTGGCTGATATCGGATCGAGATTTCGAACCGCCAATCTCGGCGGTTCGAAATGAACTTCATCTGGATCTCCAGTCCAGCTCTGAACTAGAATGGTGCAACAGTTTTCTGTGTCGATCTTAGATCCAACCTGGGATCGAGTTTTGAACCATGATGGTGCAACCGGGCATTATCCGATTTCGGAGAGTGATACGCCATTAAATTCGTGTCTTCCAGATTGACGTTGCCAGCAAAACAAATTACTACAGTTCCATAAGAAAAAAAAAGCTGATATCGCTATCTTTGTAATTATCATTCCAATGACACGCTGCTACACATCGTTCATAGGCTGTTTACGGTAAAATGAGCACTTTTGAAAGCCATGCGTCAGTCAAACGAAACTGTGAAATTAATAAGAAAGTAAATACTTTACAAATCTGCTCATTTTTACACTTCGATGAATTAAGAAAACAGAAAGTGAAATAATTAGTTTCAAGTTATAAGAAAATGGTAACATAGCAATTTTCATTCGACGTTAAGATATGAAACTACGTTCCATCCATCGTTACCAACTTTACTGGGCGAATGTCACTCAGTGCGCCCATTAGGATGCAGGGACTGAGAAGTTTTTTCTAAGGTTCATCTATAAAGTGCTCACTTTATCGTGGACAGCCTTTAGTAAGGTATTTATGACAATTCATCTGAGTGAAAACGGGATAACGATATCTGTATGACTGAAGGAAATAGTTCAGTGTTTGTAACATTTCTTCCTGTGCTTTGTGTGTAGTGTAAAGTGTAGCTATTGGGAATTTAATTTTCTCCTTCTCTTCGCTATACTACTTTCATCTCACATTTGTTTTCCTCCATTTGCAATCACCTTAAATAACCACAGTTTTGTATAGTTTCGTAATCGAACTCAAAAATGATTTCCACATTTGTAGAAGTAAACTTCTGGATGTGTCTACTCACAAACGCCAGTGTATACTGATGACTTCAATTAAAAACTTCTGGATGATTATTTATTATACACTATACATGTAAACTGAGACAACAGAAATACAATAAATAAAATATTATAAAATTTAATTACGTAACAAAAATTAAAGTGTAAAATACAATGAAATAAATGTACACTCAGTTTTTTTTAAAATCACAAACAAAACATGTAATGTTTATACATTTTATATTATACTGGTAACAGGCTCGTACAATTACAAAGAATTTACAAAAAAATCTTATAATAAAGTTTTTAGGTTTTTAGTATTTTTATTACAATTTTGGATTCCAAGCTTTGAAATTGTTCTTGAGAGTCTTATAGTGTACGTCATTTTCTCAACTAGGGAACCTCTTTTAAATAATTGTCCACACATAATATCTTTACATTGTTTACTCTGTAGCATGTACATATATCACACAACTATAATACCTCACAATGAAATATCACTGGCTCGAATTAACATGTTTTTCTTCACATCCAGTTACAAGGTACAAATCAATAAAGATTTTTTCAGTCTATCAATTACACACGATATAAGGAGGTTACATTTTGTCTGACACAGGCAAGAATATTGAAAATTTCATGGCCGCACATAAAGGATATATCGTTTGGATATAATACAATATATATCATAAACACTCATACATATTTTTAAAAGAATGTTACAGATATTAAGTTACTGAATTTGCGATCTCATTAAATGTATAAATGTGCTGTAAATAAACGGTAAAATTAGTAAGATTAGGAGAATAAATCAGTAAGTTTATAATAGATGCATATATAATAACTAACATATTTATTGACACCTAAAATAATAGAGCAATACAATTTTTTGCACAAGCTGAAATAAATCCCTTTATTTTAAGTACCTTCCTGTAAATTGTGGCCTATTCCAGGGTTCATACAAATGAAAAAGTCAGGATAGCAGATTATAAATTATTAAGTATATAAGTGAGCACAGGAAATGAACTCAACATTAGAAATATTTTTCCTTTCCAGAAAATTGTTCTTTTATAATTTTTTGTGTACATGTTACACACATTTATTGTCATATATTGCTCAAAAGATTATTATAGCCTATGGTTAAAAACTAAATATGAACTTGTTACAATTTTTATAATCTGCTTAAATGGTTTCTACGCAAATCTGTGTTCTATATGCGTTTTCGTTCTAGATTCAATGAGTTCTATTTTGTCTTTGCGCCATTCAGTAGCTTTAAGGAAATATTATCTACAGAGCAGAAAGTACCACATGTCTGCTTAATATTATTCTCAAATCTTTCCCATCCATTGTGATTTATACCTAGTATTAATTTACATAATACAACTCTTGCATCTTGAAAGCCAGAATGTGAAACACTAATCACTGTAATTTTATTAATTATATAATCTATCTGTAGTTTTACTTGACACCATAAAATGAAATTAAAAACACAAGAAGTGAATTACACCACCTCAGCTTACTTTACGTAAGACATTCTTGCAAAGCACAACATTAGAAACGGAAATAACACGTTGTTATCAAGATAAGTTTAGAAGATCATTCAAATTGAAAAGATTTTGGTGAGATATTTTGAAATAAATGTTAACAGAACTACGGAAATATAACTTGAGACACTTATGACACACAAGCCAGGGAAAAATTACTGTATTAAATCATTTTTCAACTACATATTTTCGTTACAGTATCAAGTATTTCTATTTCTTTCAAATGCATGATTCCGCAGGTACATGAAATTATATTGTCCTCGTGCACAAGTGTCTGAGTAGCATTTGAAGTGTTCTTAACAAATTGAGTAACAGTATCAAGTATTTCTATTTCTTTCAAATGCATGATTCCGCAGGTACATGAAATTATATTTTCCTCGTGCACAAGTGTCTGAGTAGCATTTGAAGTGTTCTTAACAAATTGAGTAACATTATCAAGTATTTCTATTTCTTTCAAATGCATGATTCCGCAGGTACATGAAATTATATTGTCCTCGTGCACAAGTGTCTGAGTAGCATTTGAAGTGTTCTTAACAAATTGAGTAACAGTATCAAGTATTTCTATTTCTTTCAAATGCATGATTCCGCAGGTACATGAAATTATATTGTTCTCGTGCACAAGTGTCTGAGTAGCATTTGAAGTGTTCTTAACAAATTGAGTAACAGTATCAAGTATTTCTATTTCTTTCAAATGCATGATTCCGCAGGTACATGAAATTATATTTTCCTCGTGCACAAGTGTCTGAGTAGCATTTGAAGTGTTCTTAACAAATTGAGTAACATTATCAAGTATTTCTATTTCTTTCAAATGCATGATTCCGCAGGTACATGAAATTATATTGTCCTCGTGCACAAGTGTCTGAGTAGCATTTGAAGTGTTCTTAACAAATTGAGTAACAGTATCAAGTATTTCTATTTCTTTCAAATGCATGATTCCGCAGGTACATGAAATTATATTGTTCTCGTGCACAAGTGTCTGAGTAGCATTTGAAGTGTTCTTAACAAATTGAGTAACAGTATCAAGTATTTCTATTTCTTTCAAATGCATGATTCCGCAGGTACATGAAATTATATTGTCCTCGTGCACAAGTGTCTGAGTAGCATTTGAAGTATTCTTAACAAATTGAGTAACAGTATCAAGTATTTCTATTTCTTTCAAATGTATGATTCCGCAGATACATGAAATTATATTGTCCTCGTGCACAAGTGTCTGAGTAGCATTTGAAGTGTTCTTAACAAATTGAGTAAGACCTAAATCTGGTTCATTTTCCGTGCAAGCGTATACTAAAAAAAATTCCGTTTTACTGCAGCTATTGACTGTTAATGAGGACATGTTTGAATTATCCACATCAGTAATGTTACTTACAAGTTTATCTGACTTACTTAATTGAGTCTATTCAAACCAGTCAACGGTGTGGTGTTTAGACCATAAATGACTCTGTTACTGACCGATAAACAAAGTGGAAACACGTAGTATAGTGAAGTCATTTACTCTTCCTTTTCGCCAAAACTATGTGGTTGGTTCTACAACAATACGATGCCAACGAAAATATTGTTTAACGCATATATTTTTTTCTTTATCTCTTTAAATTTTATTCATTGTTATTTCACTACAAAACTTAAATACCAAATGAAGCACGTAAAGTTTTGTGATGCATTTTAAGCAATTCAATGAGTTTTGTTCTTTATGATGTTCTAGCTCGATTATACTTATTTTTTTTAAATATTTTATTTGTTGAAATAATTACAAGGTTAACTCTAGATACTACGCTAATTTGCTAAACAAAATCGGACAACACCCTAAGACCAACCTCTCATCCTAGGATCATGCTATAAACTGTCGAAAGAAAAAAAATTGATAAATGTCAAATACATATTGTTGAGTCCAAAATAGCTAATTATCGATGTGAAAAATTAATAGATAAGTGAAATAGGCAATCATAAATTGTCAAAAAGTGTTTCTGCCTCAAAATTATACGTGTAAATTGAGAAAATAAATTCTAAACTAACTGTTTTAGATGGCAGTGCAATTCAGGGACTTCCTTGTTACAAATAAAACCTGTTAAACACCAACTAATTTATACTGGGGAATAAGTAAACAATCATATTTTAAATTGTCTTTATTTTATACCTTCCTGAAAATTCTCAAAATGGTACAGTTAATGTGTGTGGTTACAAAATTCATCACTACATCTGAAAGTGAGGAAAGCCTCGTAATGGTTTGTTAATTTTTTTTTTTTTTCAATTCTGATGAAGCCTCAAGAATCTGATCAAATGAAAACGTTTTAAAGCTAATAGTCTGATTTTAAAATACCGTATAATCAATAAAACAAAGATTTTTGCAAACATAAATGCATGGTTAAAAAAATTATCGATATTTAATTAATTCTGAAAAATGAGAAATTTATACATAACCCTTCATTCTCCAAGCTGTCATTTACATCATTCACTGACAAGGTTAGCATATTTGTTTCATTTGCGACAAAAGCACTTCTTAGGTAACTGGTACTGATAATACACTATTACAAAGTTACTCTAGAAATAGTGACTAGATTTATGTAAAAAAAAGAAAAATAAAAACCAAGTGTGACTACAATTTGTAAACATTACAACGTCGTGGAATCCTTGCCACAGTTCACGCAGTTCTGGACACAACACGAGAGATGTGATACACAAATGAACAAAATGTCTGATAGAGAACAATTATTAGAACATTCACTTTGACCTAGAGAGAGTAAGTACATGCTTAGTAAAAAACGTTAAATTATGGTACTGGAAAAGCAATAATCTTCACAGATATCAAGTTACTGAGTTTAAAATACAGCTTAGCATATTGGAAGTTGTTAATTTTTTTAAAATATCATTCACACCATTAACATGAAAATGTTCAGCCTTAGATTTGATGAATATTACGTTGTGCTCGGTAGGGGCAGTTTTACTGGATGGTAGTCTAATGCAGAAGTTAACCATCGTTAGCAGATGCGATGAACATAAACCGTAGAGAACAACATTAGAATTGAATTGCACAATAAACATCGTAGAGTTCAAAAACATGCAGTGCAGTACTGTTAGACATAAGGTCCATAATGATTGGCAGAAAATAGTTTTTAAAACCATTTTCTTGGCTCAAAAGAGTGCTTACTTACGGGAAGACTAATATTTCTTTTTTCATTCCCCTGGTTATTTCAAGACAAGATATTTGCACTCCTCTTTTGAGATATTCAACCATTTACACTGCACGGAATTCTTTGTTTCTCAATTAGCAAGATGAAATGTGAAACTGTAACATTTATTGAACGAAGAACACCAAGCAAATTCCGAAATACGCGACGTTTCTTATATCCGTGCACAACCATATTCAACCCAGAAACTACATACGCATGATCTCATGTTCTTTCAAAAGTTTACCGAAACAAAGATACTATCTATTCCCACGTTCACGCCATTGTCTCTTTGGATTACGATTACACTACTTTCTCTCAGAATAAATACTCATACTTTGCACAAACGATAAAGTGACGCGGCTTAGAGCTAAACGCATAGTCCCGTTCGTCGTTCCACTGCTGAGTAATGTTTGTGCGCGCGATTGCAGGTGAGGAAAGGCTGCATGGATTCGCGAGTTCACGTGGAAGACGGCTAGAGTTCAAATAACCATAGAGAGTCGAGCTGATGCCACTGGCTTATTTATTACTCGTCTGCGACAAAACATTTGTGCGCAGAGTGTGGTTCGTTAAAGTCATGGACCTTTCACTGCGTCTATGGCCATCCTAGCTGAGGATTGTTAAGATATTCGACAACTTCAGTTAAGTATTCGTATTAGCAGTCGTAAAGTCTCATTGACAAAAAGAATAAACTTGGAAAAGGCAAGACAATTTAAATCGATGCCAGTTGAAGTCTGACAGCATATCAACCAACATATAGCATGGAAGTCTTAGATGTTTCACATGCTCTCAAGGCTTTGATGTTCACACATTGGTATGGAAGGATTGACCATGATGTAATGAAATGTGCTAGGGTCATACCTTGGTGTATGAGAAGCGCGGTGATGTCATTGGAGGTGTCTCCACAGTCTCTCTAGTCCTTGCATGGGCATGCGCGTGCGTTTGAACGATTCGGCCGTTAATTGCATCTCGCATAGACGTGCATGTTCTTCCTGTCATGGCGCACCTGATTAGTGGTTCGTGTGTGTTTGGGTACAATAAATTGTGAAGAACCTGTCAACAAGGCGAATATTGTTGAAAGTGCACTAAAGGGAACGTCCAAAACTGCCAGAAGCCATGGTGCAGGATGTGAGGAACAGATTGTTGACCTCGCCAAATAAGTCCTTGCGTAGACTCTCGCAGGAAATGGGAGTTTTCACAAGCACACGCCAACGAGCGGCCAAAAACAACGCTGCATGCATATCGTGCACTCCTGTGCAACAATTGCAACCTCCAGGCAAAACGAAGAGTCAGTTACATCATTGGTTCCAGCAGTTTGTCAATGCACGTCTGGAAATCCATATCTACACATGAATCTCCGACGAAACGTAGTTACATTTTCGTGGAGTCATTAATTTCCATGGTACTTGAATTTGTGCTACAGATAATCCTCACACTGTGCACAGAATACCTCTTAATGATGAATAATGGGAGTCTGATGCGCTTTACGAATCCCCTGCATTATTGGCGCCATATTTTCCAACACATTAGTAGATACCAACGTCTACACGGGAATATTCCAAGAGTTTTTGAATCTGCTGAATAATGCGGCTATTCTCAGCAGGATGGCGTCACTTGTCAAACTCCCAAAAAAGCATGAGAGAGACTGAGCCCTTTTTTTTAATCGTGTCATTTCCTAAGGACCTTGGCCATCCAGATCGCTTGAAATCACCCTAAGGGATTTCTTACTATGGGGCATACTGAAAGGGAAAGTCAATTGCAATAAGTCACATACTCCTCATGTGTTATTCCTACCTTCTGTAACATGGATAGACGTGCGCAGGCGCGCATTGATGCCAACGGCGACCACTTCCAATACTTTCTGTGACGTCATCATGCTTCTTATACACGAAAGTATGCACTTAGCACATTTCATTATATCACGACCAATAGCTCAATCTTTATGAGTGAATATTAGAGGCCGAGAACAAGTGCAACATCATATATATATATATATATATATATATATATATATATATATATATATATATATATATATATATATATATATATATATAACTTTTCTGAGGGGAATTCGGAGCTTTCATTTAAGTTGTCACTAAATAATGTGAGTTAGCCTCTCTCAGGTGTGTGAATATTTGAAATCTAGTCGGTCGCCTGGGGAACTCGTGGATCTTGGCAGCCCATATAAGGTGGAGCCACACGCAGGGTGAGACCAGGGTCAATATCTGCAAGGGTTGCAGGAATGTCTGTCCGAGAGTCTCTGTTGGAGACCTACCCTTCCAGGGACGTAGTAAGGAGACCCACCTCTTCAGGACTCTTGGCAGGGAGAGGTTACCACACTTTGAGGGGTGTGGCGGGAAGGCCCACCCCTCCAGGACTCTTGGTGGGGGGAGGTTACCAGCCCTTCACGGATGTGGCGGGGAGGCCTATCCTTCGAAGGACTCGAGGAGGAGCTGGTACTCTTCGGGGCCGAGAGGGGCGTCGTCGGCGTCCCTGCGCCTGCGGCGGCGGCCACCCTGGCTCGTCACCTCGACGCAGAGCACGGCGAAGCGGCTGTCGCAGGGGTGTCGCTCCTGCCCCAGCAGGCGGCCCGAGTCAAGGGGCGAGGCTAGCCCCAGCTTGTCGGGGCTCGCAGAGTTCCACGAGTCGCAGTAGGTGTCGAGGGCGCGCTCGCCGAACGGGTGCGAGCCATGCCACACCATCTTCCTAGGCCTGCACCGAACAACACAACACTTCAGTCCAGACACTCGCGGCTTGACTGAGAGACAGAGCAACCAGCGAGGGAGACGGGAGAAGAAGATATTTAAGGGTGCTGGTCAGAATTTTTTTTTGTATCTATACAAAACACCATTTAACATTTAGACATCACTTTTAAGAGAAAAAAAAAAACCTTGTATCACATAGTTTTCCTATAATGACGTGTCAAAATAAAAATTTTTGTGGTTTTGGGACATACATATAAAATAAATAGAAACATGTACAGAAACTTTAACAAGGATGACTGCAAGGTGATGTCTTAGTTCATTTTAAGCCATGCTTAGTAACATTTATTTTACAAATATCTATAGACTACATATTGCAAATGAAAAAAATTCTATGTGTATTAGTTTAAGTGATTCTGAAAAATTGCAATATGGTGTGATTTTTAATATTTCTTGAAATAATCTGTAATATTTTATATCATTGCAAATTATTTCATTTGGGTAACTGAATAAGTTGTTATTTTTTATATGTCTGAAAATCACTATGCATGTCATTATGCACAACCTGCGTGGTTAAAGAAAAATTATGTATGGAAAATATTCGTATTTTTGTCTTCAAGTCTACAAGTTCAGGAGTATTTCGTACGGACATGTTATAATTAGGATGGGAACCTCGATACCACGATACCCTCAATACTTTATAGTATCGAGTATCGCATGATAATATCCTATAGTATCGAATTTTAAAACACTTTTTATCGTGCCATAGTTATGGTACGAGCGCGCCATAACTTTCGGAACATATACGATACTTTCAAAAATCGTACCATAATTTAACCTTAATAATGTTGTCGCCAAGGCTCGCGATGGCTCGCAGCGCGGGGTTGAGGAAGGCCCTCGATAAGGGGGGTTAGGGGTTTTAGGAAGAAAGTGGCCACGCCTCCGCGCCGTGCTACGTGCCGTACAAAACACATTGCCCCTCATTCCTTGCAGTAGTGACGGACTGTAATCAATAGCGAGTAGCACGCGGCCCAAAAGGTATAAAAAAGTTATACACAGCAAGGAAAGAGAAGTCATCAGGAGTGTCGTAGAAGCTTGTGATGAAGAGGCAAGGTATACGTATTTGTTGGTTCCTATCAACAAAGCTACGGAGAGAGCTGCAAAGTACACGCGAGTAAGAACGGCGTCTATCGAGAAAGCAGAGAGAGACCTGGCGAGCCTCAAACAACTCCAAGAAAGCGAAGGCAAGAACATAATGCTTACACTGTTCACTGTATCTTCTATTAAGGGTTCCGACTACCTGCAATTATTTTGTGCAATCGAGTCCTCAAAACACGCGGACCCTATAAGGCGAACTCTTGCTAACTCCTCAATAGCTTCGTCACCTGTATCCACAAGGTGCTCAACTTGCGTGCTGTCTCTGCCGGCGACTCGCCTACACATCACTTTCAGCAGTGAACCTATTTATATTTTAAAGGCACACTATTAAGAAAGAAAAACAATATGTTTCTCAAGACAACTCTTAAGTTTTCGTATAAAAAATCTGTGGCTGAAACTGTTTCTGAAAGTACCTGTTTTAGTCATTCTTACATCAAAAATGATGCTTGGAGTTTGAATGAAAACATGGTGTTTGGACGCCATTACAAAATATCCAACTGTTTTGGAATCATGTATTTTGTACCAAACCCTTGTAATAAACTTCATGCGCTAGCCAGTTGGAGCCCTTATTACATCTGCATTGTGATGAATTTGTGTTAATTTTTAGTCACTTTGAAAGATGAAGATAAATACCTCACATAACAGCATCAAAGGCAAGGTTTATTTTCTTGACTGAACTAGTATGCTTTTAAAATATTGCACCAATAGTAAATAGTCATCCGTGACTTTTCAGTAATATGCAAGTATTATTTTCAATCAAACAAACCATTCAACAGATTTTACTTAAAAATTGAAAAATTTGGCGCAATAGCGTGGCTACAAGGAAAAGAGGTCTCTTGCAACGAAACAATGAGAAAAGTCACTGATTGAATTCCTTGAAAAACATCGCTCAAGAGAGAAAATATTCTCTGTTGACAGGGTATTCCAGCAACATGGCTATACTGTACCTAGATTGTCCATTTACATGTGCGATTTCGATGCCATAGAACTAGTCTGGGCTAAGATTAAACGTCATATCAGAGCTCACAACACGACTGGCGATATATCACTGCAAGTCTTACAGATGCTAACAACAGAAGCCGTAACAGCAGTAACAAAGGAAGACTGGGTGGGATATTACAGACACGTTGAAGGAATTGAAGAAGAGTACTGGAATAACAACTGCCTCATTGAGTTAGCAGTAACAAAGGAAGACTGGGTGGGATATTACAGACACGTTGAAGGAATTGAAGAAGAGTACTGGAATAACAACTGCCTCATTGAGTTAGCAGTAACAAAGGAAGACTGGGTGGGATATTGCAGACACGTTGAAGGAATTGAAGAAGAGTACTGGAATAACAACTGCCTCATTGAGTTAGCAGTAAATGAATTCTTAATCAAACTGGACAGTGACAGTGATGACACATATGACACCATGATAGCTGCAGTGAGCAAGAAATTTTTAGTGAATGTGATAGCGACATCTCTTGCTTAGCTCAGCCATTGTAAATATTGAAATTTGATTTTATCTTACTGATACATATATTCTATAGTGTCATTAATTTGTTTTGCTTAATCACTTTTTGATTAGTGAGCTAGGAATAGTTTTACTTTTCCCTAAGCTTCCTCGACAACAGTTAATAAACATTGTTATCAATGCTATGTTGAGACATTTCCGTAGTATGTGTTATCAGTTTGTAAAATTGTTATCCACTTTTATTTCTACTTATATTATTACATACATAATTTTTATTTTATTTTTGCTTGTGCTATTACATAAATCCTTTTTTTGCTGAAGCAACTGGAATCATAAATGTTACATGGTGTTATTTGACTAACTAATAGTTTTAATTCGAAGTACTAGTAAATAAGTAAATTTAAGCTGAACATTTCAATATATTTTCCCTATTTTTTACTTTTTGTTCCCCACACCATGATTTTGGTATCACTGGTTATTCTTATAGTCACTGTCTACCGTTACATATACGCTCACATCATTTTCAGTTATAATTGGTTAGAACTGAATACCTGTACCTCAGTATTTTTTATTTTATGCTTATTTGTCATATAATCTTGAATCTTTTATTGTTAAGTATTAATATCATACCCTAAAAATATACAATCAAAATGTGTTCAATTGTTAATCACTTTGGTTGTTGTTAACTGATTACGTCACTGCAATTTTTAAATGTTATGTTTTGGAGCTTAATGATTTCTTTATTTTTATTCATCGTCCTTTGTATATTGAATATATGGTGATAATTTTCAAGATTTCAGTATAACATTTATAAATTAGTGTTGATAACTATTCATGTTATAAAAAAATTATTTTCATTGGTTTGACTTCTGGAAGCAGCTTCTTGAAAAAAAGTACTAGTTCTGTCATCACAGCATGTCGAGGGCCGCGTTTGAGGCAGTGTCAGAGCGTTCGCCTGCCACCACTGCGATCCGGGTTCTGTTCCTGGCTACGTAAACCGGGATCTTCGTGTGGGGCAAGTGTGACTGGTGGGTTATCTCGGGGGTCTCCCGTTGCCCTCAACATTGCGTTCATGCGCTGCTCCATGTCCATCTCAATTCATCCACACCGCACTGGCTCTGAAGACCTCTTATGCTAAGGCTCGTCCAAACGTATCGGTCACTCAATCATCGTGTGTCATAATACTTTAGAGTTAGTCAGTTCACATTAGCAATTAGTTTGTACATATATTTAGAATAGAATGACAACGGTTTTTGTATTTGTGTACTGAAATATATGCATATTTGGTGTACTTCAGTGGTAGGAAAGGCAAACATTTACTTAACTACAGCAGTAAAACGTAAATACAGAATAAACAAGTTACATATAGTACGATTGCTTGAAACTTTAACTCAGTAGGTTTTGGAAACTAAAAGATTTTAGTTATATGTAAACTATGTTTAGTTCCACTTTTCGGAATATTCTACTAACTCTGGCGAACAAACTAACGTCGTAACAATATGTCTATCAATTGTATCATCAACCCCTGCAAACCATATTTTCACACAATTGTCTCGCTTACTGGTTTCTAATCTTAATGCGTAGTTCAAATAAAACCATGCAATTACAGTGAAACTACTTTGTTTATGTTAAAATGGTTTTTGTTGGTAGCACTTGGTACTAAATAAAATATTTTGCCAAATTGAGCAACAGTATGACTTATTCATTTCTAGTACTGACTGTGATATTAATGTTATCCCCACTCACCTTCGTAATAATTTCTAGTACTGACTATGATATTAATGTTATCCCCACTCACCTTCGTAATAATTTCTAGTACTGACTATGATATTAATGTTATCCCCACTCACCTTCGTAATAATTTCTAGTACTGACTATGATATTAATGTTATCCCCACTCACCTTCGTAATAATTTCTAGTACTGACTATGATATTAATGTTATCCCCACTCACCTTCGTAATAATTTCTAGTACTGACTATGATATTAATGTTATCCCCACTCACCTTCGTAATAATTTCGTATTCATGCCGATACAGTTTTCAAAGAGGTGTAGCTGAAAAAATTAATACATCCACGCTTTGCGCGGGACTTAAACCCATAACATCTAGTACCGTACGCGGGCATGCAAAAAATAATGCAACCAAAATAAAAATGTCAGCGATAGACGCATTGATGTACCTTTCAAACTCTCCTGTTTGAAGTGGTCAGTGAAATGTTTGCAGGATGCATAGTACGTCGTTCAACAGTACACTTTGTGGTCGAAGGGAGGCACGCGACAGGCCTAACCTATGGAAGATCGAGGGGAGCGGGAGGTGAACTAGGTCGTGGGGGTCCAGCCCTCACAACGTTTTACCCCAACACTACACATTTTGTCGTGCCATAGTTATGGTACGAGAGTACCATAACTTTCGGAATTAGTACGATACTTTTGGAAAGAGTGCCATTATTTAATCTCCATCCTTCGGGCATTCCAACGCACCCATAAAATCTGACCTAGGTCCAACGGTTCACAAAATATTAACAGCAAATTTTAAATTTGTACCATAATTATCTTGGCTGGCAGTGAGCATTCTAAAAAGCCTTCGTTGGCCGAGTTTCCAGTGTAATGTGTTTTTTTTTGTTTGGTTTCAGTGTGTGTCAACGACACTAGTAAAAAATGGGCAATTTTCTTGGCCAAGTTGTTTTGTGTTCATGGCAATTTTAATGTGGTACCGAGAAAAGTATCGGTATCGAGTATCGTGAGAATGTTTTAATATCGAAACTGGTATCGAGTATCGAGAAAATATAGTATCGACCCATCCCTAATTAGAAAAATGCATTTCGAAAGTGACCGACGCGTAATGTAGGGACAGTGCAGTAGGCTGACCCCTCGCCACGCAACGACGCGAACCGGGTTCCATTCTCAGCGGGGTGGCATTCTCATTTCACCCCCACCGGCGCTCAACGCATCGACGTTTACAGCCGGCTTAAACCTCTCAACTTAACTCCACACATTTAACTAGTTTAAAGTTAAGCCTGTGTTTCAAGCAAATTAAATTTTCTGCTTGGGAATCGTGCTGGACGCCGCTGCTGATTAACGGGTTTTCTTGGGGATCTCCCGTTTCCCCCACCCCTTCATTCTGGCGTTCCTCCGTACTCACCTAACGTCGCCCTCATCGGCTCTCAAAATCTCTCTCCATTTGGCCAGTCAATAATTTATATTGTTCTTTCCCAAGAGTTTAATTGGAAATTATAACATTTTAAATATCTTAATTTAAAAGTAAAAGACTGCTACCGCTAATCAGTGGACTTATTTAATAAATGACCAATTTGACGCTAGACCGGGCCACTTCACACGTTAAACGTCAAAACCGTAGTTGACAAAATTAAGGCTGTGCAGATGCCTTTTGTTGAAATTTCGAGAGTCTCGTAACAACGTAGGAGTGATCATAAGCGAGAACATATATAATGTAACGATTAGCAGGCTATTTACTTATCATGATAGTATTACGAGGAATGTCACAAAAACAGTTGACAAGTTGTCGTGACAGTTGACATACCAAGAACAAGCTGACAAGAGTAGCGTTCGCGTCGTTTTTCACCCTCCTAGGAATGGAATCCGAATTGCCTTGCTGGACAAAACAGTTGCGCCACCTACTTGATTATAATAGTCTCACGCCAGCCATTCAACCAACACCTAGCTGCTAATTACATTTTTATTGTTTTTCGAATGTCCCTCCTTTCATGGCGAGAGGGTAACTGACGGAGAGCTTTAATACTACCCTAACGTTATCCTATGTCAACAAATAGTGTATCTTACCTGGGATTATAACCCGGAAACTCATTATCAAAAATCATTTTCTAAACCTAATTTTCGATCTTGCAAGTTGCCCAGGTATACAGGGCTTAACACCTCGCCAATTGTTGGATTCTCGTTCTGGCTGAATTTTACTAACCTTCTCGAATTAAAATATAACTTGGAATAAAATTTAAGGTTTGGGAACTACTTAATCTCTAAATATAAAACTTCCCACAAATGTAACTTTAAGGGTTATTTTATACTGTGCGATTGGTTTAAAGTTAGTATCGTAGGTGATAAGCTCGTAAGCTGCGCACCACAAAACTCAACTAGAAACTTACAAAGTCCTATTTTCTGTATCTGACCCTGAGCCGCTTTACTGCGTGTATAAATATTTATTTTAGAGAATAATTGTTATTTTCCTCTCCTGGACCAGTATCAATCAGTTCAGTACCGCTTATTACACAGCCAGTTAGTTTTTTTTTGTGACATTACGATGTCATACAGCGATGGTTTTGATCTGGGTCGTGGTATGATAATGCTTATGGTAAATGCACACCAGACTAGGAGTTCCATTACGTATATGTAACAGTTTATGCAGACTTTGTGCTGCTAGGAACCCCTTAAACCTGCACCAGCCTTAACTTAACTCTAAGGAATTATTCGGAACTTTACCATATCAGTGTATACGCTTAGTGAGAAAGCAGGAATGGCGATGTTTTCCCCTATACATTCATCGTAGCCTTGCTACATTTGCTCAGGAAACAGTCAAATACATAGGGAAGTTCCTAACTTTGTATACTAGCTACGCTAAACATTCCTATATATGTAGCTTGATGTGTGATATTATTATCATACAGTGTATAGGTTAGAAACTTCCATTACAGTTTAGGAAGTTAACGAGAAAATTTTTTACAGGGTTTCGTAACTGCTAATTGTACACTTAACATGCTGTCACAGTTAATTTCTGGCCAAAGCCTATCCTTCAAGCGTGGAGAGGCGCTGAATAGATTCTCAAAGGTCATGAAATAACTCCACTCGCTATCGCTAGCATTAAGTTCTTGAATTTCAAACGTAGCAAGTTTTTTGCAATTTTTTTTTAAAATCCTAATACTTTTATTGTCAATGAAATAAATGCTAAAAGTCAAAGTTGTTTGTTACTAATATAATAAACAGCCGTCATTATTTACTTGAAAAAAATCCTCAGCGTTAAACTAATAACATGTTGAATTTAACTATACATGAAAACATAGCGCGTGTAAATCTGTACAATTTAGAAAGTATTTCAGTTTGTAAAAATACGTAGAGTGGATGGCATAGTTGTATGCTACAGCACACGGGAAAATATATTTTAAGCATGACATTTTCTTGGTGTAAAATAATTTTCGTCAACCAGAGCAGATAAGCCAAAACGTACCATGCGAAGTCTGTCATGATGTTCTTGCCATTAAAGCTGTACATGCGAGGATTCTGTGGGAATTTGGCTCCATCGCCCACGAACAGATCATCCCAGGAGTTGAAGAGCACCTCACCCTGAAACCAGGATACTGGAGTAAATCTCTGCAAGGAACATGTACGTTACACCATCGTTATTCCTTTATAGTTTGTTACATTCATATAGGCTATTCACGGTAAAGTGAGCACTTTTTAAGGCACTTCACAATTTTTCTTTTACCTACTTTTATATATTTCAGCCACTTTTTAATATCAACATTGCCATGTGACTAATAAATACACTGTATACTAACACCACAGTCGAAAGTTAATGTCTGATGTTGCAATAAAACATATTTATTAGTGGTTAATACCTGTTCGAAGGGCCTTAAAAAGTTCTCACTTTACTGCGAATAGCCTACACACTCTTACGAGGGTAACATTTCATTGTTAGGAAATAAAGAAAAGGAGTTGGTGGTTTTAAAATGAATAATTTCTGGGCTTCCATAAAACAGGTATTTCCTTAAATTACATCTTAAGTCACAGTTGAAATTTAAAACTGGTTCAAGGAAAGCGTCTCTTGCACTGTAGAAAGAAAATGCTACAGTTTGCCTTAAAAAGAGGCACTTGCATGTAAACGACTTAAAACTTCTCTACGGAGTTATTTTTCACTTGTAACAGGCTGTAAACCACAATACAAACTCATTCAATTATAAAATGTGAAAATATTAATTAGAAAATTATAAAAATTGTAACATTTATAGACGACGGAAATATAAGTTTTAAATTGTTATAAATATTAATAGGCGTGGTTCAAGTTCCAGCACAATCTTACATTTTAAGGATGAGGTTAACGATTTAGATCGTTGTGATGGATGGGATTAAACTATCAATCATGGAAATTTTTCACATTATAATTTATTTACAAAGTTAAAAAAATTAATAGAGTTTTACTCCATAAATAACTATTTTATTTGTATTTTAATTTTATTTTTAAATTCTTTGACATTATACTTGATTATTTTAAATAGTATACTTCTATTTATTTTTAATTTCATACATCTACATTTTGAATCCTATCATTTAAATTGTTGTAATCTTAAACTTTAATTTTTTACCAAACTTACACAATTTTTTTAAGTTTTACTCTATAATGTTTTTAGGCTTAATATTATTTATGATTCAAATTTTTTTAAATTTCAAAATTTAAAATTAACTTGTTTTAAACTTTATAATATTTAGTTTTATATGTTAAAACATACTAATTTTTTTACTTTAATTTTCCTAAGTTTTTTTTCTACATTATGTATTTTAGAAATGTTAAGGGTAACATTTTTTTTTTTAGGTTTCACATTTTTCATTATTTAATTTTTTAAATTTTACATCTAAAATGTGTTTAAGGTTTGTACATTAAATATTTTAAGTTTCATACTTTAACATATTTTATACTTTAGCTTCTATAGTTTTAGATTTTAGTCTTCATTTTTGTATCGGTAAGGAGATAGGTAAATCTTATCTTGAAGAAGTATTATTTTATTACTGTCATAGTTAATTGCAGTTTTATTAATTTGAACCGAATACACTTCATGTTTATAGATTATTATTAAGGTACGTAAATATTTTATTTTCATCGGAAATGAACTTTTAAAATCTTTAATAGTTATTTAATTTCTTACCTCAATTTTTAACAACTTTGTATTTTTTTCCACTAACTTGAAATGTGTACATTTTTGCCCCCAAACCAAAGAACACAGTCATAATCTTACTGTTCAATTTTCTTAAAAAAAAAATTTCCATCAATCTGGGGAAAATGTTTTTTTTTTATGGTGGCTATGATAGAATTAATTTATCATATTGTTCATACATGAATTAAAATATTCTGTTTTTATATTATTAATCAAAGTACCAGTATCTATAGAATACTTTTCGATATAAACGTAATATTTTAGTTTTGAAACTTCATAATGAAATTTGTTCATTATTTCTTTGAAATTCATAAAATTGGATTTATAATATTAACTGGCTTATCAAACATTTGTTTTGTTTTATTCGCATGAACTGCCACTTAATTTTCTTGGAAACGTGTTGTTCAATTAAAACTAGGTTTAAAAAAATTGCATTTTAAATTTTAGGAATTATTTATCAATTTTATGTCGATAATTTTGCTTATATACTCATAGTTTTACCGTAAAACAAATAATTCACAATTTATAAAAATTCCTTTGATAATCATTCGTTGCTTCATTCCTCATTATTGTATAAATAACGATATCTATTTTTAAGCTAATTATTTTGTTTAAAATTATATTTATTTTAACATTTTGAATTTAGTATCTTTGTTTGGCACATAATTTCAATGTTCAATAATGTAAAAAATAATTTTCTTTATTTAATAAGTTGTTACTAATTTTTGTTTTCCTTCAGGTACAAGGAGAAAATCGTTGTTTTCTATGTACTTTTTTCGGATATTCTAAATTTGATTTAAAAAATATAACCTTCTAGTTCTTTTCAATTATTGGTAGTTTTTGGATATAATTTTCTTATATTTCAGTATCCAATTATTTTTTAATTTAATAAAAATCGTTGAAATCGTAAAAATTCTGGCCTATAAATTATTTGCATCAAAATAAAATAAAATTTATATTATTTTAATTTGTCATATTTGTGTATATTTATTGCTCTCTTAAGTATATCTTTCGAAAAAATGATATATTCAACATCTAATAGCTTTGTTAAAAATATGTATCCTAATAATATATTTAATAAGAGTTAGTATTTGTAATTTCTAACATGACATCCCAAGATAAACCTGTAACTGTAAATACCAAAATGAGCACAACTTAAATATTTTGACACAAATATCTAAAAAAAAATGTCGAATATATTAGTTAAAATTATAACATCACTATCATTACATAATTGTGTATAGCGGCCTGCCATTCTAAATTATTAATATTAACATTATCCAGTTTTGGGCTATTATAATTATAAGAAATAACATATCTATTTAATTTAGTGTAAAATTAGTTTTTCGACGGTAGTTTTTTTAAATTTTTTTCGAATATGTATATTTGTGTGGAAAGTCATGTTTCTTAATTAATAAACCAAATTTTTAATTTTCGAAATATTTCGAAGTTTCGCAAAATAGTTTTTTAAAAATGAAAGTCACATAGGTGATGAGGAACTGACTTAAAATACGACAACGGAATGGCGTACTCTCAATTTTCGAGCTCGTGTCGTACGCTTGAGATGCAGCGCGTACTCCACGAGCAGTTGACGCCCGATGTTAGGCGCCGAGGCTAGGGGAGTGACGCACCTTGATGTTGACGACGGGCAAGCGGCGGTCGAGGTATCGCACGATGGTGTCGAGGTTCTGGTCACGGGCAGAGAGGAGCGCCCTGAACGTACCCCTCAGACCTGCCTTATGCGCCTGCCTGTAGCAGTGATAGTCTGCACCACGGAGCCCCGTCATGTCTCCTGTCTGCGGCTCGTTCATCGCCGCCATGCGCAGCTGCAACACACAACACCCTCCTACACTCCTCGACAAAGCACTTCTGAGCGGTTAGCCTGCTCGCTTCCCGGTTAGCCTGCTCGCCTCCCAACAAGCCGATCCGGGTCCAATCCCCGGGCCAGTTTTCCCCGCCACTTCATCCCGGCGCCGCTCCATATTCACCTCAATCGCCCTCATCGGCTCTTAAGACCTCGCTGTTAAGAACCGGCCAAATTTCTTCACTCACTCACAGTGAGTGAGTGAATAGGTTTTGCCGGCTCTTAACATCGAGGTCTTGAGAGCCGATGAGAGTGAAGCGAGGTGATTATGGAGCAGCGCCGGAATATAACGACGAGGGACACGGGAAACCCCCGAGAAAGCCCGCCGACCAACGGCATCGTCCGGCACGATTCCCACGTGCGAAATCTGGAGTGACCCGGCCGGGGATTGGACCCGGATCGGCTTGTAGGGAGGCGAGTAGTCTAGCCACTACACCATGGCGGCCCTATGTTACGGAAAAGCATCGGTTAAAAATTTATCGAAAATTTTTCGTGAAATTACGGAGACCTGTTTTTTTTTTTTTTTTTTTAATAAAGAACTCTCTGTGAATTATTCAAAACTTCCCATGAGTAAATAAGATATAAAGGTTCCCTCGGATTTCCTTTTTTTAAAGCTGTATTACGAAAATTGAGTTGTATTTTTATAGTGTGATTTCGTAATGCAGGTGTTTCACTGCGCACAAAAAAAAATAGAAACGTTTTGTTCTTCAGCAAGATTCGAACACGAAAATAAATCTTTCTGGGAGCTATAACCTCAATTACAAGGTTTTTTTTTTATTTTAGTTTAGTTTTTTTTTATTTTAGTTTAGTTTTTTTTAAGAAACTTTAATGACATTTGCTTGAATTTGAAAGGTTTCAACTTGCATAGAGTTAGGGGGTGACTAAGACATAATTGAGAAAATCAATACAGATATGTCTTATCCAGGACTCGAACCCGAAACCCTAGCGTCACAAAAGCGGTACACAACCAACTGCGCCACGGTTGTCACAAAATGTTTAAGGCTGTGACTGCAAAAACCTCTATTATGCCCTTCTCACAACAAACTGAAACGTACATATGTCATTTTGAATAATGGCGCGCACAAATATTCAGTTTCTAATTAATGCTGCAGTGTTAAAAATGTTAGCCTGTTTCAGGCGTTTAGTGCTCGTATTTCATGTTTAGAGGCAAGAGCGTGAAAGAGGTGAATATTCAATCTGTCACAGGAACACGGTCCAAGAAAGCTTCGTGTAACTCCCGTGCCAGGAACCCAAAGCCATGAGGAATACGGAGATGTTGCGTATATCACATGAACAGAGATCAGTTACGTTGGTGCTTGTAATATTTAACTTGTTTGCGTGTTCCAAGGTAGCAAGCTCTACAGCACATCGGTACAAAAGTGGAAACTGTATCAGTGCTTTGTTTGCTAATTGTAATGATGATTTTATAACATTGTAATTACAAAATTTGCAAATTTAATATATTGCATTCAAATTACTCACCATGCGTGGATACCACTGTTTGAGCAGCATTGGACAAAGATTTTCAAAAATTATTTGCAATTTTGTTTGTTTTGTGACCTATTTTTACTAAGATTCATTTATAATAAAAACGTATTAATAAAGTATAATTCTTATTCTAGCGATAAGATTATTGAAACTATTGCTGAATTATCTAAACTCAAAGCTTAATGCTATAAAGCATGCAGAGTTTAGAAGTCCAAGTTTATGGACTGAAATATATCACTAGGAAAATCTAGACATTCCCAATTCAATGACTGAATTACCTTTCTTAAAACAGTAAATATGCCAATAAGGAAGTTATGAGGCTGACATGACATCTTAACTAGAAACGATCACCTTAATTGTCCCTATAGAATCATGTTAACAGTACTGTCATCTATTCTCCAGGAAAATATCTTAATATAATATTATTCACCTCAAATGCTTGTCTAGTGTGATGATCTACAAAACAAGCAATAAAATAAGGGGAAATATTCAGACCACAAAAATTCCGTTGAGTTTGTTACTAAGCGGTAAAACATTTCTATATTACTAAACACACCAAAAGTTATCATTAAACAGCTAACAAGTAGTCAAATTAACAACTTATAAATAACTTCACCTTCACGATATTGTACGATGAAAAAAATGAAGAAGTGAACAGTATTTTTGTGAGTTGAGTGCTATAATTTGAAAATAATGATTCTGTAAACAGTATTTAGTTTATTGTTTCAGACAAATTACAAATTAATTGCTTAGCACTGTCACCAAATTAAACAGATTTAAACTGGAATTCACGAAGCTCGCCATATGTGGACTCGGCCCTTGGGAAAGCGTGAAATGCAAGACAAGCAGTAATGAAATGAAAGAGAAGATGGAATCGGAAGCAACCTGATAAAACCCATGGTTCATGGTTCTCATAAATCTGCTCTCGTCCAAGTTGGAGCTAGTAGCTATGTCCTTAAGAGTATAAGTCTGGTGCAAAACTATGAGCCAAGTATGGGTCTTCAGATACGTTGGTTGCGACTTGCGAAGATATACTGCTCAAAACAAGTTTTGCATCAAACGAAAGTCATGAATATTCCAACCGTATTACCCAGAATGCATTTCTAGATTAATGTTTAAGCAATTATCTAGCGTTTTTGTTGGAATGCATGTGTCCCACTAGACTGTAGTTCACTTTCGGTGCTCTGGCTCTGTGAGAGATGAATGTCAGCTTCCATTCGGCCGCAGATAGGAGCTCATGTGATCATCTGGAGTACCCACGGAGCGAAGAGAAAGGGTGATAGTGGTCGTCAGCTGTTACTCCGCTGGAGAGTGCTGCAGTCTGGTGGCAAGGATTTGAAACTGCTCAAAGGGAAGCGTCTGAGCTGGTTGTGTATACGTTGTTGGTTTAGTTAAAAGTTTTTTTTTGTGCTTTTGTTCATATTTGATGTAAGGTAAGTGATGAGTTTGGCCGATTTCCTCTAAGTATGTAATGAGTTTATGATTATTTACTATAATCCCACTGGAAGTTCATATTTTAGGCTTCTAAATCACATGCCATAAAATGTACTGAACTCTAGACAAGTCTTCGTGGCGAGCCACCTAGAGTGAACTGACGCGTTGGAACAATTATCACTGCAGAGCGCAATGATCGCACTTACAAATAAGTCACCTCTAGCAGACAGCCGAAACGATACAAGTATTTCCCAAGCTCTCGGCAATGGCAGGAGCGTCTTTGTATTTGTGTTCCGTGACTTACAAGGATGTATTTCTGCCCCTAGCTGTTGGATGTAGAATTTATATCAAATGGGAGAAACTCATAAATGCGACGAACGTAAGCAGTCATTGGTCACTTTACTCGGCTTAGCACGGAAAAGTAACCATTTGGTAGAAGTTTTTTTGTTTTAATTTAGCAAAAAATTATAATTTGCAATAGTTGTTTTGTTGTTTGTACAGTAGTTGTATTGAACAGATGGTGATGTTCTTATTTTAGAGTTGCTTAGAGTATACGATATAAATATAGTTTTAACTTAGAGTGGTCACACTTTACCCTCCTCTGTACAGGACTGTAGAGTTTGGCAGTGAAGTTTATTCTATAGACGCCAGGTAAGCAATGTTTACCCTATACACATTGAAAATGTCTGACCCTTTATAGTTTTCGCCTTAACTTTAAATTTTAACACATTTAATTCTAAGTTTCCAGTTTCCTATTCCAGAAACCAGAGTTTTCGTAACTCCCGTACTGTACACGCATAGTGCTGCTATCTAGTATTTATTTCCACAAATGGGAGGGACTAGCGATGAATCGAACTCGCAAGCAAGTTACCCTGCTGCGTTCCTTCGGCTGAGTAAGCAGTCGTTCTGTTTGAGTCCTCCAGTCCTACATTTTTCCTTGGTAAGTGGATGAAAGTGTTCGAGAAAACGGAAGTTTTCTTATAATTTGTAATATGCTCTCTAAATTATATTTAGTTTAATTATTATTACATTCATTTCGTTTACGTTTTTATAACTAATGTTAGGTATTACAAAACCGTAAATTCGTGTGGAGGGTAAGCAAAGTTGGAAGTTGCCTTTGTGAGTAGAAATTGAAAATGGAACCACAGCCCGGCACTAACAAATGTTATCCAAAACACTCAAATATGTGGGGCTATTATATTGCTTACCCTTCAAAACCACTCACTACACGCCACTGGAGTTTAGGATGGTGCTGTTTTATGACTCGAAATGTCAGGGTGTGTATAGGTAAGCCATAGAAATACACTTTTCTTCTGTTCGTGTTTACATGCAGAATTTGTTCTTGCAGAGGTGTACGATGAACAAGTGCACTCACCCCTGGTCCATCGTGCACGATCAGCTCGTTACGGACGAGACTGGAGGACTCCGGCAGCAACTTGAAGGAGGGCGCTGATGTGGTGGGGGGAGAGGGGGTGGTAACTGCCACCAACGAGCCCAGCTGCAAGCCAACCAGCACGCCAAGAAATTATTGTCGTCCCATAAGTAACTCATTTCAGTATAGTTTAAGGTTTAAGTAAAGCAACTGTCTATGGGGCACAGCACCTGACTATACAGTATGAAGAACTCATAAAAAAAGTAGCACAGACACCATACAAATAGTCAGAAAAGTGTGATTTATGCCTTATATGAGAGACGAACGTATATATTTTGAAACGTTATAAAATATTTTACTAATATAAAACTTTTAAATGGGAAAAAAATTTAGCGATTGATAGCGTCTGCATTTTTAACAGAATTCAAGCGCATTTCCGTTTTGGATGTTTCGGAAAGCAAAATTTACAAGATAATCTTCTTCAATAAAGATTGTCATAAAATTTACTGTGACGATTTGTAATAAAATCATAGTAATTATGTACCATACCAACTTTTTAATTTACTTTATTAAAGTCAGTTTCATCCATTAATTTTTGTGACAAATGGACACACATAAAATAAATTATAAAAATTATTTCCTACATTATTACTAGCAACTTACATACACACAATCATAGTAAACAATATGACGACGAAGATTTTCTTGCAAATTCTGCTTTCTGAAGCATCCAGAATGGAAATATGCTTAAATTTGGTTAAAAATACAGACTATTATTTACATTTAAAACGTATATTTTAGTAAAATATTTTAGAATGTTGCAAAATATATACATTCATGTCTCATATACAGTATAGCATAAATGTCACTCTTCGGGTAATTTTTATGGTGTCTGTACTACTGCTTTACGAGTTCTTCGTGCTGTATAGTGGGGTGCAGTGCTCCAGAGACTGTTGCTTTACTTCAACCTTAAACACTTTCTTAAAAACCACAGCGCCAGAAGGAGCTGTTGACGGTCATTTTGTTTTTGCTTATTCAGCTATAGATACAGCTACTTCAGGAACTGGTTTTGTACAAACAGCTGTTGTACATAAAATAGAAGGAATTTAAAATAGTGACGCTAAGAAAATTACACTATAGCACATAAATAATTTACATTGACAAAAACTGTTTGATAATCAGATGCATACTAAATAATTTGCCACGCGCTGCTGTTTCTTTAGGAAAAAAGGAAACAATGTACTGTGAGAGATTAATTTTTTGTATTTGTAAAGGTGCCACAGTTGCGAGCACCGGGTACGTCCTGCACTTGTTTAGATATAAAATACTTTTCCTGGTTCAATATTGCAAAATCAGTTTCTGCAGGTAATAATTCACTGATACACTTTATAGTTTCACCCTGGTGATCGTAATTTATGTGCCCTCCTCCATTTACGGTTTATCTATAACTTCTCGTAATCAAACATCACGACTGGGAATCTAAATTAAAGCTTGCCATGTCACATATGACTGAAGTTTGTGTGGTATTATTTATACAGTGTTAGTATTTTCTCACACGAGGGATAGTTATTAAACAACAAGGTGGTTTTGTATCATGGTTACAAATTTGACAAGAGTAACAGGAGAAATACAATATCGATTTAAAAACAACTTTAAGATGCCCTCTTAGCCTTAACATACTTGTTTTATATATTTGTATATGGAAATTAGGTACTTAAGAAATTAATTCAAATCAACATTAGGAAGAGACAGAGAGGGTAGAGGGGGAGGGGTGATGCACCTTACAACTTTACTTATTTCTTTAAATTACGAAAGCTGCTGCCAATAACATCAAACACTAACACAATCATATTGGTCCTGTTACATGATAGAGTATTATGCTGATATTTGTACACTTCCTAACAATAAATATATTGACCATTGCAAAGCCTGATATTAGATATTTATCCGTGACTGCAAGATTTTATATCCTCCAGACAGGATGGTTGACTGCAAGTAATGCACCACCTGAAACTCACCTCAATGTACTGCCAACCGCTGTTGACACGAACCAGAAGGGCTTCTTCATCGATGATGTAGGCCAGCGTGCCGACAGAGCTTGCCGACGTCATCTGTGGGTAACATCACCATGTCATGGTTACAACCAACATAGCTCATAAATGCCCTACCAAGATACTCAAGAGCTACCCAGTGACAGAATACCAACAGTTGCCACAACCAAGATGTCAGGGATATGTTGCTACTCATGGCAGTACACGTGATATGTGTACATAAATAGTATTTCCTTATAATCCGTAGGTCGTGTGGCTTTCAGCTTTTTCATAACCACACAATTCAGATGTAATTTCAGTCAGCGACTGGTTTATTTTATGTACTTAAACAAATTTTTAATGAAAGGTGCTTTAATATATATGTGAGCTGAGAATTCATTCCATGACTTCCCCATTCACAAATAGAAACTTCATCAAAGCTGGCCATATTGTAGTTAACGATTAAATTAAACAAAACAAAGTCTGTGAGGGCTTCAGTTTTCATAGTCAGTCTGTCCTGCAGACAAGCGTGATTGAATACTTTCCTGCAATATGGGAGATTGTAGGTTTGTGTCTACGTCTTTATAAGAGCAAGAGAAGTCAAAGTTAATGTGGGCACTCAGTTATACTAGTGGTCTTAAGATAATGGGAACTCCATTAGTACCTTGGGCTCTGAACCATCTAATCAGTTTAAATGGTGGGCAAATTTTAATATCAGGGGTTTAAGTGAACTGTCCCTGGTGCATTTGTGTGATGCCTTAGCTATCTGGTCCGCAGAGGACCTTGTGAAAATGGGATATTCCTTGGTTGAACTAGTATGGAACGTTTCCTCCAGATCTATTTTAAGACATCAAACAGAAGTTTGAATAAACTAAAATTAATTAATTACTTGAAATCTTGAAGTTTTAGTTCGACAGTCACACATTTATGTGGCGATAGCCCGAGAAGTGCAGCACACTGTTATTGTCTTTGGGGTCCTCACTTCTACCTGTTCAGGGAGCGCATTACAAATCACTACCTCACCAAATGCGCTCATACATTTTGAACCCCTGACACTTCCCTGACTCTCAGCCACATACTGACTTCCGTGGCATTGTTTAGAAACGAAAGCTCTGTGGGAATTATCAAATGGAATGCGTGACTAGTTTTTGTCCAGCTGACGACATACATAAGTAAGTATTTTGCACTTAATATCTCATCTGCAGCGAGGTCACGGCAAACCGAACGCAGCAAAGCACGCATGGGGAAGGAATCGGCCACAGTAATTTTTACGGAACCATCCCAGGATATTCCGATAGTGATATCGGATACTATGGAAAACCGAAATCAGGACGGCCAGCTGGGAATCGAACCTTGGTTCTTCCGAATGCGAGTCCATTGAGTTACAACTGCACCACATTGATTGGTGACATACAAGTGTGTGTGTTGTTTCGACAGAATCCCGCTGTGCACGCTGCTGTTTAGACAACAGAGCTAGAAAAGCAGGCCACAAGGAGATTTACAAAATACAGATTCGAAACAACCAACCACTTCTGTAATCAGTAAACTAACCAATAAATGTGTGAGGTTACTCAGAAAATGTGGGTCCAGCAAATCTCATGAAATTCCTTCTAAATAATAACAAACTACTTGCAGCCAGCTGGGGTTCCAAACAGAAGGTCGGGGCGGCGAGTCCCAGGCGAGGCAATGGTGAATGCTACTCCTTCTATGCTTCTCTCTGTTTCCTAACTTGGCCAATATCATTCTCCTTTTATCTCTTGTTGGCCAGTCAATCAATTACAATGATATTGTAATTCTATTTTATTATACAGTAAAGTAACGCAGTACACCACTATTCTTCTTATGTACTATAATCCTTCCTATCTTCCCCCTTTCTAAAAGCTTATAAGACGATGTTAAGGTAAACTTATAACAATATGCTTCTATGCATGCTACAGAGTGGGGAAAACTAACAATTGTATTTTAAGGAAATGAATGGTGTGCTTTCATTTCTTCCATATCTCTGATAATGCACCAAAGCTCTAAGGTTTCGTTGTAATTGGGTAGAGATAAGAGCAAACATGTTTTGTGTATCGTTCTGATAGACGTTTTCTACATTTGGTCTTATTTAACTCGATATGCATGTTGTCCTCAGCCAGAAAACAGAATCTTAACTCCTGGAACTACGTGCTATAAAATCCACTAGTCTTTACGTCAAACTAGATTGGAATCACGGAGGCCTCATTGTAGACTTCTGTTAAATGAAGATAGCTTCCTATTTTTCTCTCTTGCTTTTATTTGTCGGCTTGCTTAGAGATAGATGCACTTAGGGCGAACCACACAACAGAGCCTGCTTATATTTGTGCTTCCTCGCCAACAGACATGGTTGGCTTGCAAAGAGGATTCCGTGATAACGTAAGCATTTCATGCTATCTTTGCAACGTTTTAGAAAATATGTGTACATATATAATTCATCTGTTATATTTGCCGCAGTCGAGAGAGAAAACTGTAACATCACCAGACTCACTTATGGCAACAAAGGCCACACATGTGCGCCTGAAATGAAAGGAAAACATGCTGAATAAGGAGTAGCAGGAAAGGAGCGATATGGACTTAGCAGCACATCAAGTTTTTTCTCTGTGCCCTGCAGTGGGAATGTAGTCGCAAACGTGCTCGGCACAGACAGACTGGAGGAGGCTAACCTGCAGCATGGCCTTCCTGTTCTGGAAGGTGACTGCTCCAGGGACGATCTTCACCTGGCTGTCTGGCAAGGGATTCTGTGTGCGGCCAGGTGGTGGACCTGATGAACAGAAGGAGAAAATACATAGTAATGACAGCGGTTTATGACATTAGAAGGCTGGGTTCGACCTGTCCACAGATTAATTGCATTGCAGTTCATAGATCATATAAAAGAGCAAGCTTGTGCCAAACATGAAGTAAGTACTCATATGTGTGCTTAAAAGCCCCGAAATATAGTTTTCCTGTAAATGTACCAAACAAACTTCCTGGATAATACAATGACTGATACAAGCTTGTGGAATTTGTTTATAGAGATTGTGCTCATAGGTTGCATCACTTAACCATAATCATCTCAAATCCTAAAACACAACTCGTTTAACATGCTCAATACTTGACAACTCCGTACATATTTTATGAGTTTACTTTATTCACAAGGAACAACAAGGATACAATATATATTCTGCTTTTCATGTACCCATATCACATGAAGACAAGAAGCAGATATGGGCTATAGTTCCCATTAGAAATTTTTTTTTTCCTTTACCTAGTCCTTCCTCTTTCAGCTGCTTCAGTTCCTTCAGGGCTTTCAGTTCCTCGTAGCTGCCGCGAACTCCTCCTTGGAAGGCAGCGTGCGCACAATGTACACTCATGGTTAAAACGAGGAAATAACCTACTTACCTCAATAGACATAAGATTACTTTTGCTTCTAATCCTTGCTGCAAAAATACAGGGTCAATTTATTTTCACCAATTTCTTGAGGAGCAGTAAGTAATGGTCCAACATATTTAAAGATTTTGTCACTAAGTTTTTCTTTTCATATTTTGGAGAACAGAACATTGCAAAAACACCCTGCAAAAAGGCACATCCGAATCATTTCTGAGGATTTAATTTTACCTATCATACTGAACATATAAGGGTCGTCTTATTTTTAAGGTCGGTCTATTCGGTTTAGAGTGTATTAAAAAGTGTGTTGTCAATTTGGAATTCTAGTACTGATATATATATATATATATATATATATATATATATATATATATTGAAAGGTTATTCTTCTCTAATAGTATAGCCAGAGTAACAGCAGACCATATTTTACATGATTCATTAGTATTTATTTTTCAGTAACTCTTCCATATATCCCAAATCAATGTTTACATTCATTGTACATTAATAACAGAAAAATCATTAAATAAAATCTGATGACACTGCATGTATTTGATGCTAAAAAGACAATGTTGTGTATGTGCAAGCATGTGTAGTCATTCTGCTGTTGTCAGTTCCATTTGCAGCCACAAGCGGCAACACTACATGTGTATAACAAATTGTGGAGGTTACAAGGCTTTATTACGAGCGATGTAGTTGGATTTTTAAGTGTTATGGAAACAGAGAACATGATTGAGTGTGCAGACAATGAAGGGTAGAATTATATACTGCACCACCATCACATGTAACGATGGCATGATAACATGACAAGTTTGAGAGGGACGGAACTGTGTGTGATGCGAAGAAAGGATGGTGCGGCAGGATGAAAATGACAACGGACGAAGGAAGTGTGGGGGCTGTGTTGCACACATTCACACTGTGTTTACCAACTCTACCCAGATGACAGTTGCTTTCTCAAGCAGGCTGGTGCACCACCACATTATCATCGAGACGTACGGTCGTTCCTGGATGAAATATTTATTGGGAGGTCGATAGACTGGCGAGAAAGTGTTGAGTATATCCACCAATATCTCCAGATTTAACGTGTAGCCTACATCACAAAGTCACGGATACTGTATGCCATGAAAGATGCGATTGTGACTGCCTGGGAATCCACTTCAATGGAAACCATAGGTATTGTTTATCGTTCGTTCTTCAGTGTTGTAGACGATGTCTTGCTGCTGGTGGGATATGTTTTGAATATTTGTAACTGTTATTAATATACACACACGAAATGTTGTCGTGATTGTGTCAAATACAAGTAGTCCCATCATATTGTTATTAATAGTTTCTCTGTTATTCCCAATCAAAGAATGTATACATTAATTTGGAATACTTGGTATGTACAGAATTATTCACACATGTCAGTTAATAATGCTAAACAGCGATAGTGCATACCAGAGTATAGAAAATATAGTGTATAGAAAATCCAATGAAACATTTCTTATTGAAATGCTCCATCTGGTGTTAGGAGTCATGTCACAGCGAAATATTTGTCTGTGCATCTGGGAGGCTATGCATCCATGCCATAACATTCTGATTCTCTCTCCTGCTACTACCGGAGTCTTTGGTCAGGTTTGTGAGAGCTTTAATGAAGAGTTCATTTTTATTAGTTATTTTTTTATTTGTGTGGTACATTGGATTTTATTTGCATGCAGTTAATATGCCATCAACAGTAGATTCACTGGAGACAGTAATATAAGCTCAGACACTCATGAGTGGGGAAGAAATGTGCCAGGGGACATCCTGACATTCGCTTGGAGTTCTTGGGAAAAATCACGGGAAATAGAATTTGGGAAAGCCATATCGGAAAAAGAGTCTGAGTCTTTTGAAGTGCGAGTCCAGTGTGTTAACTTGATACTTGATATTTGTACTTGTATTTCAGATGTTATTGTGTAATGTTTTCTTATTTCCTTGTAAGTGTCAGCTGCTGAGCTGTAATTAGAGTGTCCCAGCGTTCACCTACCAATTTGCTTCGCCTAGTACTCATGTTTCCCTAGGGTGGCGATGGCGTCATACGGCCAGATCTGTCCGGCGAGTGATGCCAGTGTCAGTAAGCATGGAGTGGTGGCACACCGTGTGTTCTCAGTGGAAGCGTATTTCAAATATAACGATTCTGTTGTCATCACACAGCGATTGTTTAGGCAACATTTCAATACTGGAAGACACAGGAGGGTACCCGAACGTTACACCATCACGAACTGGGTGAGTAAGTTTCGTGCTACAGCATCTGTTGCAGACACAAAACTGGGTGTAGTGTGAAATCTGTGCGGACACAGGAGAACATCGACTGTGTAAGGGCAGCTGTGTTGTCACAAATGACAGATATATATCTTTCGGTTTTTCTGTGACGTCGAAAAATTTTGTCTCTATTTGAACTTACTGCACGTATTTCACAATGGTAGGTGAAAGCAGGGACATCCTGAATGATTAACACATGTTTTTCTTGTTACCAGATAAAAATAATATTGATACCAAGTCAGTATATAGACACAGTGGCTTAGTGGCCGTACAGCAGGTGCACAGACCTCTCTGATGTCATATAGGTCCATATATTTTCGCATGTTCTGAATCCTGCGAATGACAATGGTCAGTGGGCTTTCTATATGTATGTTTTCCTGAAAATTGGACTCTATCTCTTTTTCGATTGTGGCCATCATCTTATTTCGTTTCAATGAAGGTGCGTAACTACTTTTGGCATTCGTTGTTCAAAGGACGTAACCCTGGTAGGAATCAGTATCCAAGGGTACTCATTGTCACCCAAAGTTTACAGTTTTCACGGACCGAACTCGCAAAAGAACAAAATTATATAAATGCATGCAGGTAGGTAAATATGTCGACACTCCATTGTAGGGTAAGGTAGGTAAATATGTCGACACTCCATTGTAGGGTAAGGTAGGTAAATATGTCGACACTCCATTGTAGGGTAAGGTAGGTAAATATGTCGACACTCCATTGTAGGGTAAGGTAGGTAAATATGTCGACACTCCATTGTAGGGTAAGGTAGGTAAATATGTCGACACTCCATTGTAGGGTAAGGTAGGTAAGTAGGTAAGTCTCATTGGCAGTGAGGTCATTAAAGATGGTGAAATTTGCTCAGGGAAGAGGGATTGGGGAAGGAATCGGCCACAGCCTTTGTTTGTGACCCATCCCAGCATTCGCCTGGAGTGATTTCGGAAAACCTTGGAAAACCGAAATCAGGACAGCCAGACCAGGAACCAAACCCAGGTCCTCCCGAATATGAGTCCAGTAAGTTACCACTGCGCCACCTCGCTCGGTCCCAGCGTAGGGAACATCTCAGAAAGTAAAGGGTAGGTATTCACTAGTATAACTTTTACCTAACAGTTGTCAATAGTGTAGAATGTGGCGGGGATAATGTGGTTTATGCAACTAAGAAAAACTAGACGGATCACAACTATCTAGCAAAGTAATGCTGAATAGCAATTATATGATGAAAGTTCCTGATATAATATTTGACAAGAGATTTTTCAGAGATAGCAGAGATAGAAATAACGGGAATATCCATTACTGTAAAAGAAGTTGTATTAATGAAGAGAAAAAGCATACAGGATAAAATGAGGCACATGAAATTGTATAAATACATAGCAAAGCAGGATCACTTTTAATTGAAATTAATTTAGAAACTGAAATCTTAAAGAGGGCCCTGTTCTCAAATGTTTTGCTTTATCGATTCTAATTTTTGCATGAAACCACTGAGCTTTTATTTATTCTCATGAAGTAATTTACAACGAATCTAACTAAAAATTGTTCCTTTAAATTTTTTGGAAATTGAAATTGTGATTCTTAATAGTTTTTCACATCCTAGGCATCAGTATTTCCTCAGATTGGAGCGTTAACATATTTATCCTTTAATAAAATTAGAGGTGAAGATGGAAAACTTAGAGTAGTATGGGTTTTGTTACTATATAAGAACACACAATTCGGCGTCATTCAAGTTTAACAGTCGATGTTGTATGAAGGACAATAAGGAAAGCCCTGCGACAATTCAAGAATCAGTGCAGATACTATCGACACCGGTGCTACAGAACAGTTTCCTACCCACTCGGCAGCATGTCAGGGAGTGGTGTCAGGTACCTGATTGGCCATAGCTGGGTGGGGCCCTGTGCTGAGGATCTCCGTAGACATGTACCCTCTCTGCGGGGTACCCTGGCTCTCCTTTAGGTCCTGTCACACTCAACCCTGGAGGTCCTGGTGGGCCCTGAAAACACACCACATCTGCGGTTTCACAGACCATCACTCTCTGCAAGTGTAAATGAATATCAAGCTCATGTATCACGATGCAATGCTTCGCACAAGCTAAGGTGGATAATTATATGAGAACTGATATTAAAGCCTGCGTGCAAGCAGGTATGGAGGTTTCTATGGAATAACCTGTCATGTGATACTTGCTGCTCTACAAGTAAAGAAGAGTGCGTTGATTTGTCACAACTTCAATTCTGCAACTGTGGTTCAGAAACACACTTCACTCGTTATTTCTGCAATACCAGTTTATGCACACAGCCTAAAGGTTTTGCTCTGATAACTGGAACTTTGTGTGTTACATAAGCAGAAATGTTTGTCATAATTGTCACATACTGTAGTGTTGTTATAACAACAGTAAACATATTAGTTCACTTCTATATACCATTTATTTTTCTTTAATAACCTTACTGATTTTTTCTTACAACAAAATAAACCAAATTATCTTCAGTGCCACACTCCACCACTCTCTATATGATTGGAATATCTACTTTGCAGGAAACTTTCCATCGAAAATAGTTCATGATCAGTTACAAAAATTTCCATAAAGATGGCCAGCAGTTAGCTAAACCTTTCATAGTACCATTCATACAAACGACCATGCAATCTTGCATGCAATGTCCATGGTAAAATGAGTAATTTTAAAAGCCCTGGTTAAGATATACTTGTATGCACATTGTTGATTCTTCCACTAAACCAAGTGAGTCACCTAAGATGTTAACCTCGAATATTTCCGGAAATGTTGAATATTTTGCTATCCTGTTTACACACATCGTGCCATAGCAGTGTTAATTATAGAAATATTGATATCAACATTAAAAAAAATTAATTATAGCTATTTTAGCTTCTGGAAATGTGTTTTATTCAGTAAAGTTAATTAGGAGGATAGAAGCTTGGGCTCCCATATTCCGAAATGGTCGATTTTTCGGTGACATATTAAAAAAATAATATCATTTGACTACAAATATTTACATCTATGTGGCCCTTATATAAATCTCATTCAGATAATTAAATAAAAAATTATCATTAGATAATGACAACCCAACTGTGGACTTGACTTCTATGCCTCTAAGCAAGCAGCATGCAGGTACATGAGCACTAACAGGTGGGTGTGTATTGACAAGTACTGGCTGGAGCTCACTCACCGCAGGTCCTGGAAGTCCTGGTGGGCCTGGCACGGGCATGTACCTCACACTTCCGTCGTCAGCTCCGAGGGCCGCTGGCAGGCCGGGAGGTCCTGGAGGTCCTTGGACTCCATCTCCCCTATCCCCCTTCTCCCCTTCGCCACCCGCAGCTGCCAACAAACATACCGCCTCACATTACTGCTCCTTCCACACAACTACGATACAAAAGTATCGTTTTACGATGCGAAAAGTTAAAAGAAAAATATCGATATTCGGTACATGGGAGTCAGATCTTTATATATAACGTGACTTGACAGATCTAAAATTTAGAAAGATATGACGCCTTTTTTTTTTGTGCATGTTGCCAAAGTAAAAATAATAATTTTTAAATTCAATTTTTGTATTTAAAACAAAGCTTATTTAAAGACCATTTAAAAAATATTCATTTCTGACACCTGAAAAAAGATACTGAATTCGATAAAGCATCGTTGAACTATATCGAGAACTTATTTCGATATATTGTTGATATAATATCGTAATTCCGATATATCGATTTTTTTTTCAACATCCCTACCACCAGGTACTGCAGAAGTACGGTCATCTGCCTGGTTTACATGACAAATAACAGAGAAAAAAATGAGGTAGAGTGTATGTGCGAGTAGTGCAGTGCACACTCTCCGGGTACCAACACTGGACGGTTTTTTGCTAGTAGCACAACAAAAAAAAAACACGATTAGGATTAGATGTTAGAACACAATGGATGTACGCAAGTGCTTTGAGATGTTTGTCATATTTCTGTAACCTAGTTACAAGAATATGCGAATACTAAAGTTATTCAAAGTATTTTATTTTCATGCAAAATGCAGGTATGTTGAAAATAAAAATCTAAACTAACACTTTCAAGTCTGTTAATCATTTGACTTCGAAATGTGTATTGGCGATGGGTGAGATCGGGGACATACTCAGAAGAAGAAAATTGGTCTACCTCATCTCTAATCTATGTATGTAATTTAGTTTTTAATCACTGTGTATCGGGAAAGACATGGCTGTACAAGTATCACATTTAGACAAATGTCTATAAAGCCATCCTCTTATTAGAATTTCGATGCAAATCGGGCACAAGGACATTAAAATAAAATAAAAACACTAAAATTATTTTCATTAAATCATTAAAAATTATTTTCAGAATATTATAAAATATGCACATCACAAATAAACAATAATCTTTATTTCTGTTTAAGCATATTTAATATGCAATGCATTGGGAGGGCTTATAGCAGAGAGTTGCATAGGCATGAGGTTGGTAAAAATATTCCAAATGTCAGTAAGCCAGAAACAAACCCACAGTTTCCAAACACATAAACACATGTGGAAACCTTGTTCTCAGATAATGCAGATATATTTATTGTTCTCTGTTATACAAATAGGTAAAATTTTGTATATTTTCAAAACGAAACTTATTACCTTTTGCACTTTAATGCAAGTGGGATAATCAAAGGCTGCTTATATGTCAAACAAATTTAACATATAAAAATGTCAGACATATCTATAACTTTCCCAGTATTTTAACTTTGATCCCACCCATTAAAATGGTACAGTTAATGGGAGGTCGACAACACAATGCGAGAGAATGGAACTGATAGTCTTAATGCCCATGGTAAATTGGATTGCTCTTGGTTGAACCCTTATGGAAATACAATGAATAAAAAAATCGACCCTTTAAAACTGAAAATTTTCAGAATTCCTTAGGTGAAGCTCTGCTTAAAAGTTGCCTCGGTGCCAAATTGCAAGTGCCTAGCATGAACGGTGCAAGAATGGTAAGCGAACGAAAATCGGAAGCAGCAAAACGTATAGTGCCCTAATTGTTTTAAACTATGCCAACATGACTTAGAAAACACACGCTCAAGGGCTAAACAGTTTACACCTTTAAAGTAGCGTGCAACTGTAACCATTTTTCATTTTTTCAAACTGTTTTTTTTTCCCTTTGAAATTTGTTCCTTGATCGCCACAACTACTATTGTGGGTTCTTCCCCAGCCATTCTAGAATGGTGTGTAAGAATTTCCAAATTTATGCTCATTTTTCCTACTTTTTTCCCTGATTCACATGCAAAGAATAGCATGTGGAACCCACAGGTTCAGCAACTGCAAATTACAGCTACCAAAATTAATGGCCTTAACCACCTATGCCACATAAGTCACAAAAATTTAGGGTAGACCAATTTCTTCTGACATATTTACTTTTGTCGTGCTGTATAATGCACCATATTTACTCATTCATTTCCAATGCTGGCATATTGTTTCTGCATCAAACAGAAAAACTTTAATATTATTAAAAAGGTAGTATAAATATATCTTGTGAGCTTTTATTTAGAGTAATCGACAATTTTGATGCAATGAGTGCCCATGTCATCGTGAAAAGTGCAGTGCAAAGTGTTAAAATGGCTGACTCTTGTTAAACAAAAACTAATAATCAGAAACCTTTATTAAGTCAATTAAATGTGTACTTTACACAAAACTAAAATTTTTTTGAATATGACCAGGGGTTAAAATTTCAAAATGAAGACAATATCGGGCTTTCTTTGAATTGAAAACACATTTCAATCGAGGTTCATAGAAAACTGGCTTATGTGTTACATCTGAATTCAGGAAGTATGGATGCTTTCCCTAGCTTTGAGTGTCAGGGACAATCATTGCCGAGATATCAGTACCATTGTCCATCGATACAACAGAAAATTATTGCTCCTATCGCGATTAGGTTATCAACGATATTCACTACACATTTTACCTCTAAATACTTAGGTAAGTAAAAAAATCACGAACACCTAACAAATATACCACAATTTCAAATTCTCTAAGGAAATAAGAAACTGAAAATTAGTTTGCGACACCTAAATTTTAAATAGGTGAGTATCTTTCACTATGCACCCAGTATACTGGCAACTGAAGAAGGCGAGTGGCTATAGTACTTTATCAATATCACACAAAGTGTAAAAATGATTCAACAGAAGGCATGGTCTCAGAAACACTCATTTGCAAAAAAAAAAAAAAAAATATTGATCAACATGATCGATTCGTGGAGGGGGGGGGGGGGTTAACGAAGGTTGTCACACGGCATCGTCATAGCCCGACATGAGTCCATATTTGTTTAATGTAGTTTGCTTGTGCAGAAGTGCCACTAGGGAGCATACATGTCCCTCCATCATTCGTAGCTGCAGAATACTGACTAAGGCCTCAGTAACAGTGTGAGTAGTGTTAGCTACAGGACCAAGTTCAATGAACACGCAGCATGCCCCGAAAGCACATTCGACAAGTCTTTGCCCAGCTGGACGTGTTTGAGAGGGGCCGAGAGGCAGGTTGGAAGTTTCGGCGCATTTCTCGCCAGTTGAACAGTTCTTCATACACTGTGAGGGCACACACCCATCGAGATACTCGGGTCAACTTCTGCAGACCACCAGCAGGGAGGGTCGCTTGATCATGTGACAGGCCGTAAGCACTCTGAGCGTGTCGCCTGTTTTATTTCATGTTTCGGCGCTAGTAGTTCGTTGACACGATGTACTTAATTATTTTAAAGTACTGATTTATTACATTTCTCTAAATGTGCATTTCCGAACACAGTCGATAGCCTTTTCACATATGTACAGCCTAGTATGATGGCAAACAATTCTGTCTTGGTACTCCTGGCACACCCTCCTTCCCCTCGCCCACCTTCCCAGCTCATTCCTCTATTGACCTCAGAAGTGAACAGACCTCTGAAGCTACCGACATCCCCTCCTTCCTCCCTCGTCCAGCCTCCGATCACAGTACACACTTTAACTCCGTCGATGAGAGACATAAATTCAGTCTTATCCCACACTTGCCCCAAATAACCCTTACGAACCTGTTGAACCAAGGTCAAGAAATATATACTTCTGCCCACACACCTCAGAGCTCATCCGCCTGCAAGGCGTCTAAGGGCGAACACCTATGTTGCTCTCCCAAAATAACCTCTATGACACTTAACATCAATTAAACAATTAACGACTTAAAAAAATGGATTAAGGGATTATCCCTTCACACACTTAATATGTCACATCGCATTAGCACCAGTTTAAGTAATCCAAATCAGATAATCTAATCAATTAATCCTCAATCTAATTAATGTGTTAAACCATCCCAATACTTATGTCATTATAGTAGTGAGCCAGAACGCCCCCGCTCCCACTACAGGGACATATCACGGCAGCTGGGGATACGCCTGTTTACACCAGTACCACATCCAGACGGGTAGCAGAGTGGGATCTCGTCTACCATTACGACCTGAGCATCGCCGAGCACGTTTGACCTGCTGAATACGGGCGGCAGCATGGCAGCTTGCGGACTGCCAACAATCTGGCGTTCAGCGACGAATTATGGTCCTGTCTGGATGCAGACAAACGCCGATTTCTAGTTTGGAGACTTCCTGGCCAGCGCCGTAATTCACGCTCTTCGTAGAGTGGCGCGCCGCCCCAATGAGAAGTGTCATATAATATGGTGAGCCATTTCCTACAACTCCAGCACCCCCGCTCGTGCTGACTGATGGCGGGGCGATACGTCCAGGAAACTATGGGACCACGTGAGCTCCCAGTTATTGGTACAGCTTGACAACCCCAACTTTCGGTAGGATGATGCCCGCACTGTTAAAAAAAATGTCCTTCATTTTACGAAAAAGTGCTGGTAAAAATTTATCCAGAGGTGCCCGTAAAATCTCCGTAAAATTACGGACACGTTGAATTTCGGAAACGGACTTCCCGTCATATTCACGGATACTCTCCGTTAATTCCCTAGTTAGTTTTCTCTACTTATATATAAAATAATTTATAATATATATTTTATTTAAATTTTTTCTATGTGGGTGTTCTACTGAGTATAAAAAAATATATTTAAAAAGTTAAAAATATTTAATACTTAAGCGAGATTCGAACCCTACTCAAAAAGCTGCAAGTTCACGACCATAAACACTTACCCAGCTGTCGCATGGTGAACAGGTATAACATTTGAATTTATATAAAATGTCACATAAGCAACTTTTTTAGTTTATATTAAATTTTGTGTATTTTAAGTGTTTCTAAGTGTTACAGACGCCTGTTGCTACTTTTTATTTTTGAAAGAACAGGACTTAGTGACATGGATAACCTTAACTGCCGCAGAAACGATAATTTTCTGGTTACAGTGGAGAAGAATGTTTCGTGTAGACTCGGCATTGTTCGTGCCCGAAACCCGAAGTTAAAGAAAATATGGTGGTTTCCCGTATTTTTTTTAAATATACGGAACATTTTAACAGTGTCTCGAACAGCACGGATAACCGAGAACGTTTGGGAACGGATTGGACGACAACTTCGGCCAGCGTTAACCATGACGAACTCAGAGGGTCCTTTGCGCCAGCTGCGGCAGGGCGTTTCTCAGGACATCCAACGTCTGCCTCCATGCTACGAGTGGTCCAATTCCATGCTACGAGTGGTCCAATTCCATGCTAAATTCTTCCTGCAAGTGTAGGTCCTCTGCAATACATACTTGGTGTCTACAATATTTTGATGTTTCCTGTAACATACTAGCATACACTGTGTCTGTACCCACCTACGTTTCCCTGTGGCGGTACCTTCAGGATGAACATTTTTTTTTTGCACAAGAGTGTATTTGTCCACTTAAATAATGTGAAACCTAAAAATGATTGAATAAATCAGGGCAGTCGCTTGTTTTTATGTATATTTGGAAAACTGTAAAATATTTCACTAGTATTTACTTATTTAAATGTTTAGAAACTTAATAATTATATTCTAATTTTAATTAAAATTTAAGCATACTCCCATTTCGGATGCAAATTTTTTTTCCCGAAGAAACAAGAACACTTATCGCGCAAGGCTATTATAATATTTACTCTGGTTGTACATAATACAAATTTGTAATAATGTTTGCAAACATTTTAAATTATCGAGTTAATGCACATCTATTTCAGTGATTTATTTACAAGAAATTTGGAAACTAAGCAGAAACAATTTAGCGTGTGGTACTATGACTAGCTTTGTGCTAGGGAATGATTGTGGTGTGGGGAGGTGGTGGTGATTAGCAAACTTTAATGTTGACCTGTATTATTATGTAAAAATGTAGTAAAGAAGTTCACCATGCAGAGGAGACAGGGGGTGACTCTACTCACCATAGCAGTGGGGATCTCTCCGGGATCGCCCTTGTCGCCCTTCGTTCCGGGAATTCCTGGAACTCCAGGCCTGCCTGGAGGTCCCTGCACACAAACACCTCTCCTTACGTACCCACAACGTTCTATGCTTTCCTTTTAGCTATAGGCTGTTCCCGATCAAATGAGCACTTTTTAAAGCCCTGCTTAAGATCTACTTATACGCACGTTGTATAGTCTTTTGCCTTATGTCAAACTAACATTATCATGAGCCTCGTCACTTTATTCATGCGTTGATCAAGTGGGACTTTAAAATTATTAAAAGCAATTAATTAAAAAATCCGATTATTTTTATAATCCGATGTATTAAAAATACAGAAAGTGAAATAAGTCGCTGTATATGATTACCTAACACTTTTTATTCGACGTCAAGATATGGAACCACTTTCCCTTCATGGTTACCAACTTTACTGGGCCCATTACAATAAATGCAGGTAGGAGCAATGACTTTTTTCTAAGGCTGATTTCAACAGTGCTCACTTTATCATGAACGGCCTTTACCTAAATTTCTCATTAAAACTTAAACAATTCAGTGTTGTAATTGTAGAGTATTTTTTAAACGTCCCCCGGTTTTATGCTTGAAAGCTTAGCAGGGGACGGCTTGTAACATAACTTAAAGTAACACTCATGCCTCGACCGGGATTTGAACCCAAAGCCTCCCGCACCCCAGATAGGTGGCACACGAGGGCGGCAATTCAGTGTTATTAATGCTGCTTTTATAAATGCTCTATTTTGTAAACAACAAGGTATACCTACTTACCCATTCGCATAAACAATTTTCATACTTTACATTTATAAAATTACATTAAATGGAATAAACCTTCATTTCAAGCGGGAGGACATGTGAATATAAAAAAATTCAACATATAATAGTTTAATATTATATTCTGACAAGGGTTTAGACGTTTCTAGCCAATTACTAATATATTATGCTTATCCTGATCGAAACGCTGACACAGTAGTAATTGTCAAAACAAATAAATCCTATAAAACACAAATTTCACCTCTAAATGGAATTCAGAACTCATTTATTTTCAGGACTCTTATTTCTTATCCACATGTGGCATGGTTTAATTTGTTGACAAGAACGGATTTTTCAATCACGATATATTAAATGCAATTACATTCTTTGTTGACGATTTATAGCATATTATCTTCAAAACAGGCTCTCATTTACGCCAGAAATTATCTGCGGTGTTATAGTTATGTAATTTAGTAATAATAAATTATTTATAAAAAATCGCACAAAAATATACCATGAAAGTTTGCCACGGAAAAAATTTGCCTAGCCAATACTGAAGATTTCAGTTTTCCTGGAACAAAACAAACAATTCGCGCAGCTGTCACAAAATTTCTTTATAAGCTACGTTTTTAAAGCATTACACAGTTGTGAGTTCTACTGTTAGCTACCGAGCTCTTCAGCAATTTATCGACTTTAGTTTCTTCGTGGATAAAAATCCTGCCGAGTTTCATCTTTCATCTCACTGCATGTCCAGTCATAACCACATGGAAAATGTACATTTACGTATTCATAAAACAGTCCCGCCAATGCTTACTTTAATGTGTATAAAACAAATAAAAAATTTTCTTTCAGATTGCAACAATTGAAACATTATACTAAATACCATGTAAAGAGATGGCACAATTTTCCTTAAGTCGACCTCTTGTGGCGCAGCCGATTGGCGCGCCACCGATCTGGGGTGCGGGAGGCTCTGGGTTCGAATCCCGGGCAAGGCATAGGCGTTAATTTAAGGTAGGTTATATGCTTGTATGTAAGCCGCCCACTGCTAAGCTTTCAATCATAAAACCGGGAGACGTTAAAAAGCCCTTTAAAAAAATTCCGTAATTAGCTATTAATATTATTTTATTACCCGAGTCACTTGCTTTATTATTTATGAACAAGTTTTTTCCCTGGGTTAATTTAGAAATATTTAATTATACGCGAACCAGCTGTGCACCATGATCCATTGATAGAGCCATGATTATTTCGCGAATTCATTAGGAGGCAAGCTAGACTCCAAACACTTGTTCTTTTCTCCTACTGTTTTGATTGGTCGACAGTTGTTTGGACACGCCCCATTCAACTGTGAGCCAGTGATAAGCAGGTAGCAGTAGTGTGAGTGAGTGTTTAACAGTCCTGTACAGAGGCCTCACTTGAACACAGCAACCAATGAGTAAACGATCATGACTCGAGTGTATAAAGGGCTGTCCAGACTAGCTTGCTGCCAAATAAATATGCGAAATACTCGGAGCTCTAGCCATTGATCAAGCTGAAATATATAATGTCTACTATGAACTCCTTCCTAACAGCAAACTACAATTAGCGACTGCCACACTTGTTTGCATCGCAGACAGCACACATAGCGGCGTGCGTGCTCATATCATACATACACAAGAGCAGCGCTGTGCGATATGTATTAATAGGCTGTGCACGGTAAAATTACACTTTTGAAAGCCCTGCTTAAGATCTTCTTGTATACACGTTGTGTATTCCTCCGCCTTATCTAAAATTAACATTGCTGTGGGCCTCATCACTTTATTCATGCGTCGGTCAAATGAAAAGGAGAAATTAATAACAAAGTAAATACTTTACAAATCTACTCATTTTTACCCCTCGATGCATTAAAAAACCTGGAAGTGACAGTATTAATTTTAAGTTATCACAAATGGTTACGTAACACTTTTTATTCGATGTTAAGATATGTAACTACTTTCCATCCTTCGTAATTAACTTTACTGGGCGAATGTCACTCAGTGCGCCCATTAAAATATATGCAGGCAGGAGCAGTGACTTTTTTCTAATGTTCATTTCTAAAGTGCTCACTTTATAGTGAACAGCCTTTACTTACAAATATTGCTCGCTCTGAAACAGGCTAATACCGGCGCAAAACATACAGACGTTATTACAGCACCTCGAATATCGTAATATTTCTGGCACTGCAATGTCGCTATATTCATAAAGCGTTTACATGCATCACCGTGAAAAATATTGCTTAGCAAGAAAACCATACATGATTATTAAAAAGTAACGATACAATTTAAATTCAATTAGTGTGTATGTTACATATTTACATTTCGCTCATACCATCACTTCAAGAATAGTCTGTATTTAAACATCGCATTGTCTTGCTCACATGTTGAAGCAACCGAGAGGATATGAGCCTAAAATCTTGTATGGAATTTTCTTAATTCTTCAGTTAAGTTCGTATAGTTCAGTACTTCAATTTCGTTGGAATTTGAATTACGAGACTCTGTGGATCACTGTTTATTTTTGAGTTCAGATGTAGATACTTAGACGATCACTCAAATGTCGTGGAAAGAAGTAGAGTAGGGGCCTAATAACCGAAACTCTGCAAAATTAAAATTGACTAAATTATCGTTAAACGATTCTTATGTTAACCCATTATATTACAGTTTTACGTACAGAGGTTGTCAGCCAACGAGACAGAAACCCGAATTTTTCGATGATGTACGTACATACATAGTGACAATCTGTCTGTACCTAAAGCTGCCACATTGATGTGGGGAGGAGTATGAAATATTGGATGATTCACAAACTCCACGACCACTTAGAGCATGTCTCAGAATGCGAGTACTGAGCCGATACTCCACGACCACTTAGAGCATGTCTCAGAATGCGAGTACTGAGCCGATACTCCACGACCACTTAGAGCATGTCTCAGAATGCGAGTACTGAGCCGATACTCCACGACCACTTAGAGCATGTCTCAGAATGCGAGTACTGAGCCGATACTCCACGACCACTTAGAGCATGTCCCAGAATGCGAGTACTGACCCGATACTCCACGACCACTTAGAGCATGTCTCAGAATGCGAGTACTGAGCCGATACTCCACATTAAGGTCTCTTCTTACATAGCCTGCAGCAATAAGAGTTTCAATGTCGAATCAATGTTAAAGAAATTCCATTTCCATTAATCGATTTTAAAGAAAAGCGTTTCGAACAAAAAGTATTCTACATGAAATTCCTTAAGGGATACTGGCACATTAAGAAATATAGTCAACTTTATGTTCAATATACAGCAGATTTTAGATGTTCACCCCAAATATCTTCCGAATTGCTGAGGGTTTCGAAATTTTGGATTTAGAATTCGTAAAAAGCACAACAGAGTTCACAAGACAGATGCTGCCTTGTGTCTTCCAAGATGTAATTAAGTACTAAGATAATAGTATCAACTTTGGCTTTTAAGTGGGAATGTATACCCATTTCTCCCAATAGCGTAACGTGTCATTACGCAGCGAGTTCAGAGATGGGATTATTTTGAAAACACGACGAGCAATTTTTGAAATGTAAGATGGTGTTTATGGGTGCATGCATTTGACTTTGACTGTGGCGGGGTAGGGGGCATTATCTGCTGGGACATATCCAGCAGTGTGTTTCTACACACGTGACGCACGAATAGTGATACAGTCACACACAGCTACAGTCAAATGCAAACACCTATGACCAGCCCCCTATGTCTCAACAGGTACTCGTTGGATCTTTAAAATAATCACACCACTGATCTCGTCGCTTAATAACATGTTTTGTTATTGGGAGAAATGAGTATGTTCTGCTTAAAGAAATTTTTTTGTCATCGTTATCTGAGTAATTAATTTCATCTCGTAACAGACATAGGCAGTGTCTTGTGAGCCCAAAAGTGCCATTTACGTATTCTACATCAAAGTCTAGATTCCTTCAGTGGTTCGGAAGATATTTGGGGTGAGCACCTTAGCTGTATAACCTGTATTTTTTTAAATTGAATATAAAATTCACATTTTACAAAAAAAAAAAATTATGAATGATTAAAATTGTTAAAAAAATTTTTTAATGAGAGTATTCGCTGAGGAAGTTGATATGAATTTTTTTGTTTGAAAGAGTTATCTTTTTAATTTGTGCATCGAGAACGAATTTCTGTAACACTGATTACCCACATGTAAATTGCGTGGCTGCAGGCTTGGCACGTAGCATCCTTCTCAAGGTCCCAATCCTTTGCAATCAGAAGATTCTCTGGTCTCATTAAGCAATTCAGCTAATAAACGCACGTGACATAAACAACAAAACTTTGTTTATACCTAAACGAAAACTTGGGAATTAATCAAAAACAAATTTCAATCTGGCATTACACAGTGTAAAGTCGTAAACTTTTAATGCTGCCAAGTATGTCTTGTACCGCTTAATCAAATTTAATGTCCATTCACAATAAAAAAAATGTTATGGTGGCATAGATAGCAAAATTTACCGCAATATTACATAGAGTAAAAAGCTATATTTCTCAGCTAAGTCATTCCAGGATTGTGAGTAAAGTCACATTGTCAGTTGTTTGTTTAACTATAGCAACTCAGTCTATCTATCATCCACGACAGTGCTAGTCTTGTAAAGAAACCAATATCGCATGTTAAAGGCTGTCCACGGTAAACTGTGCAATTTTGAAAGCCCTGCTTAGGATCTACTTGTATGCACTTTATGTAAAATTAACATTGCCATGGGCCTCGTCACTTTATTCATGCGTCGGTCGAGTAAAACTGTGAAATTTTTGGAAAGTAAATAATATACAAATCTGCTCATTTTCACACTTCGATAAATTAAAAACAAAACAGAAATCGAATGAAATAATTTAAATTACTACTAATGGCTTCCTAACACTTTTTATTTGACGTTAATATATGAACTATTTTCCATCCATCGTTACCAACTTTACTGGGCAAATGCCACTCTGTGCGACCATTAAAATGTACTTGTTCGGGGGCAGTGACTTTTTTATAAGGTTCATTTTAAAAGTGCTCACTTTATCGCGAACAGCCTTTAACAAAAGATGCACTTGTAAATAAATTGTGGAAGTCTATAAGGATACATCAGTTCCTGCCGGAGTAGATATTTTTCATAGTTTCCAATGAGGGCCTTACCAGCAGTGGGCCGGCGCCAGATTTGCCGAAGCCAGGTGGGCCAGGTGGGCCTATGGGACCACGCTTGCCTCGCTTGCCGCGGTCTCCTTTGTCGCCCTTATCGCCCTTCACGGTAACGAAGTCCCTCTCGAGGCCTGTGATGGTGGCTGTACCTGGTGGTCCTCGGTCCCCTCTTTCTCCCTTCTGGCCGGAAGGCCCCGGAGGCCCTCCTGGCCCAAGGCTGCCTGGCTCGCCCTTCTCCCCTGCGGGGCCCTGCAACCAGCACACACATCACACTCTGCTCCAGAACCACCTCATTACCTCTACTATACTTGGATTATGGTTTTATCTTAGATTCTTCATGTGAAGGTTAAGGCCACGATCTTTCTTTTCTACAGCTTTTGCAAGAGTTAATTTTTTTTTGCCCAAACGGGAGCCGATATTATAACATCCTCTTACAATTTTGTTACAAATTGTTTTTATTACGTAGTCATATTTTTCAACACAAAAAACTGTATAATTTTAACTAATTATTAAATAAACAAAATTTTAGTTCATTAATTAATTTACTAAAAGTGTACATTTTTTGTGTCGGAAAAATTAGATTACATAATAAAAACAATTTATAACAAAATTGTAAGAGGATTTTACAATATCAGCTCCTATTTGGGTACAAATAAATTAATTATCACAAAAGCTGTAAAAATGAAGGATCATGGCCTTTTATATTTATAAACGTCTGTGACACTAATTTTAATCGTTAAATTCGCAAATCAATACATCGATTTTTTTTATTTTACAATAAGCAAATTTTTGTATGAAAAAAAAAACTACTTGGTTCAATAAAACGTTCCCTCACAATTTAGACTCAAAAGGCAATGTGCTTTTTTCTTAATGTTATTTGCAACTGATCTTTAGGAACCGAGGGCAAAGTGAAATCAACGAATAGTGCCACCTAAATATACGAGAATTTACATATTGGATTTTTTCTGTGTTGTGTACAGTTCAGATTAGTAACATGCTCCATGTTTTCTTCTTAGGACACCGAGATCGAAAGGTTTAATAGAATATGCAAGATTGTATTTCATAAACTACCTGTAAAAATTCTTCTTCTGTTTCTAAGTTAAGTTGTCTGTAAAATAGTGAAAGTTACATAACACACAGTGAGAAGAAATCAGGAGCCATTGAGAACGGAAATAATTGTATACCTTGGTTAGTAGCTACATGTTAAAGACTTTGATACGGCGGCAAACACGACGGGTTCTCAAAGCCGTGTCTGGGCTCCGATCCTCTCGAATAATGCGGCAAATGTCACCGATAGCTAATCGGCATTCTCGGGGCAGTTGCTTTTTCATGTCTCCATTGTATTCCATCTTGTATACGTTTGGAACAACTCGATGGCCACTCTTTGGGGTTTCCCCAGTCCAAGTGATGACTCGCCTAATGTTCTTTGATATTCCTGCGCAATAATGTAACTAGCTAAGAAACAAATGTAATGTTCCTCTCAAAATTAAGATACGGATGAAAATGAAGTTACTTGAAATCTCACATGACAGTAGGTAGTGCCTCTTCCAATCTCCAACTAAACACCATTTGAAGTTTCTAGTCTCTCTGGAGCACGGGACTGAACTAGGTATCTCAAAGTTGAACCACAACGAATGCAAACAGCATATGTATATATATATATATATATATATATATATATATTATAACGTTATTATAACGTCATAGTAAGTCACTTCCTCCACACACACACACACACACACACACACACACACACACACACACACACATATATATATATATATATATATATATATATATATGTGTGTGTATATATATATATATATATGTGTGTGTGTATGTGTGTGTGAAGGAAGTGACTTACTATGACGTTATAATAACTTAAAGACGGATAATAAATAATATGGGTATGAGACTGATAAAATGTTAGTAATTAAATATTCAACAATTTTAAGGGCCCATTTTTAATGAGTGGAGAAATTCAATACTGAAAAGGCCCCACACAAAACCTAAGAAAGTAATTTAATTCCAAACTGTTTTGATGGATAGTACATTATGATAATCATTTATACCTTTCATGTAAACTGGCAAATGTTTGGTTCTCCTCAGAGACATGCTGAAATATCTGCTACAAAATATTTTATATATAGTAAAAACGAAAAACCAATATATTTTTGACGAATAAAGTTTATGTTGCTGTGAAGAGTAACTTTTTCTTTGATTACAAAAAAATGTTATTTTATAAATTGTTTATAAATTACTGAAACAGTTAAGTGGGCACTATATTAAGTGAGTTAAGAGATTTGGGTGGCTCTTAACATCGCGGTCTTGAGAGCTGATGAAGATGAAGTGAGGTGAGTATGGAGCAGCGCCGGAATAAAAGAGCGGGGGAAACGGGAGATCCCCGAGAAAACCCGCCGACCAGCGGCATCGTCCGGCACGATTACCACTTGCTTAAATCCGGAGTGAACAGAGTCCGTGGATTGAACCTGGTTCGCCATTGTGGGAGGCGAGCAGTCCAATCGCTCAGCCACCGTGGACCCCGTGGGCACCAGAAAATAATTTCAGGGCCGTTACCAAAAATAGTGAATTTGGAAAGATATTTCCGGCCACGTACCTGTATACCGTTGGCCCCAGGCATGCCAGCCATGCCTGTAGCGCCCCTCTCTCCCTTCTCCCCTTTGCTGCCGAGATCGCCCTTATCTCCCCTAGGGCCGATCTCTCCTGTATCGCCCCTCAGCCCTGCCGCCCGACCTGAGGGACACACACACAACCAGTGGCGTACGCAGAAATCAATTTTTTTTTTACGTTGGGAAAGAGAGGGGGGTGGGTGAAAGAGGTTTCTGCATTGATAAAACAGTGCCTAAAGGCTGTTCACGATAAAGTGAGCACTTTTAAAATCACCAATAGAGAAAAGTCACTGTTCCTAACTGCATATATTTTAACAGGGGCACTGAGTGACATGCGCCCAGTAAAGTTGGTAACGGTGGAGGGAAAGTAGTCCTATATCTTATTGTCGAATAAAAAGTGCTAGGTAATAATTTGTCACAGCTTAAATTATTTATTTTGCTTTGAGTTTCTTTTAATGCATCAAAGAGTAAAAAATGAGCATATTTGTAAAATATCTGCTTTTCTAATAATTTCAGAGTATCACATGACCGACGCATGAATAAAGTGATGAGGCACATGGAAATGTTAATTTTGCATAAGTCGGAGGAATACACTACGTGAATACAAGTAAATCCTAAGCAGGGCTTTCAAAAGTGCTCATTTTGCCTTGAACAGCGTATATAAGAATCTTCAGCTGGAGAACAACTGCAGACTCGCTCTCCCTCCCCCCTCCGCACAATATATGTCATGGACACGACCACCTACCTCACTACCGGACTGATATCCTGCTCGCACAGGATCGCCTAGCACGAGATTACCACACGTCCAGTAAAAGGATGTGTCCTCCTGTTTAAGCCTTTTTTTGGTGATCAAAAATGTCTGACTTTTCTGACTTGATAAAACATAGTCATTTTGTGCAAATTACCTTGCCGTTACTAATTACGTTCGTAACAAATATTATAGCTGTATTGTGAACATTTGCTTGGCTAATTACGTCTGTACGTTTCTTGATCAACTATGTAAATTCTATCTTCTATTTTTTGAATATTCTTATTTCCATTCATTTTTAATACTGTAGTGTGGGTATTAAAATGTTTTGTCGTGTAAAAAACTGTAAGCATACAACTTTATTTTCCTGGTATCTAGCTTTCGCAATTTACGTTAGCTGACCATGGAAATGTTATTTTATTAAATCAAATTTTTGAAAATAGTTTTCTGGAAATGCTAATGAATTAACCGAACTATTTTTAGACACTATTAGGATTCAGCTAGACGCGAAAAAAACATTTATTGAACGATTCTCCAACGTCAATAATTTGTGACGCTAGTGAAACGTATTGTCCTTTCTTGTAATGAAATGTCCTCATTTTTCAGAATGAATATTCTAATTTTCTAAATCCTGAGTGGCCTTTATTTCTGTGGCTGCGTCCGAAGGAAAACACCGACCGTAGTTACATAATGATTTATTGAAATATGCCAATTGTTTACGCTTATTGTACATGTGGAAATTAATTATGCAATGAACATTATAGCTAATATCACCACGCCAATATAATGAAGCTGAGATCATGTTAAAATTATTACTGACTTTTTGTATTTACCTACATAATACATAGGACAACTTTTATTACTTTATCCGAAAACAGGACAAAATAAAAAAAAAAACAGACCCTCAAACTTATGCTACTGACCAGATGAAAAATGAATTAGTCCATAAAGTATTTTGATTGATTATTTGCAGACATTTTACCTAACACCACATTATTGATAAACACAAAAATTAAACATAGCTATTTAATATCATAAGCGCATTGAAACCAAAAGAAGCCACGTTTTTTTCTTTATCATTCATCTCTTTACGCTTTTGTAATTATTAAAGCATATTATGTTCATTCTAGAAGTTTTTCTAAATATCTTGTATTGTAATGAAACAAATATATCTTGTATTGTAATGAAACAAATGTATCCAATCCTGAACATTACTTACTAATGCTCAGGAAAAACAAAATAAGAAGACTGTGGATATTAGAATAAAATGGAACAAAACATATTTTTATATTCAGATAAATACCGTCTTAAGTCAGTTGATATTTTAAAGTATATAAAACAAAAAATAAACATTTCAATGACAGGAAATTATTGCACAACACTTACGTAAGATTCACCCTGAAATATGCAATCACAGAAAATTTTAAAAATTTGATATAAAATATACTATTAGCTACACAGACAGCAGCGTTTCCTCTTGTGATACTTAGTTCAGAGTACACACACTAGCATACTAACACGAGGCAAACACTAGGGTGTGACTTCTGTTAAATAATTGACCTGGCGATAAGAGAATGATACACTTCTTGGGCGAGAGTTTCTGTGGCAGACACCGTACATTTCCTGATGACGTGGCAATGTGCTCAGATTTATGTTCATTAATGAAGAAATGTTTAAGGGGTTAAATACTAGCCAGGCATGGGCGTGTTTCAAAGCAAGTGGTACTCTGGGCGAACTATACACAGCTCCGTGTAGTTTATTAATTATGAAAGATGACACAACATAAATAGTTTCTCATTTATCCACGTGCAAGACACAAGGAAATAATTATCATGTAAACCATCCTCGGACATTATGAAAGTCTTTCATTGGTCGTGACCTCCGCAGATATGTACAAACGTAACGATATCACATCATCACAATTTACAGTCATGAACTTATAAATACAACTTAGTTTGCAACATATATAAAAATCACCACTGTTATTGATACTACAAAAATTATATATGTTTGTTTTACGATTAATGCTTTATCAAGATTCATTCAAATTAGATACACTTATATCACAAAATTTTTTTCTCTTTTTTGTCAGGGAAACTTGTGAAGTAACATACAAATATGCGACTGAAACAGTGACAGAAAAAACACAACCAAAATAGCTAGGCCAATATAAACGAAAAGAAATACTGCAAAAACTAGGCGAACACAGAAAAAGAACAGAAAAAAGGGGGAAAAAACCGAGTTAGCTACAGCAAACGACGACAAAGAAAAAAAAAAGAATCGTGGTAGCTACAAAATGTTCGTATTTTTTAAAATTAATCATGGCAATTCTTTTTTGTGGTGGGAGCAATATTATTATGTTGAGTTTATTTCTATAGGCTGTTCACGGATAACGGAGCGCATTCAAGAGCAACCTTTGAAAAAGGTCACTGCCCCTACGTGCAATTTTATTAACGGGCACACTGAATGGCTTGCGCCCAGTAGAGTTGAGAGGGACTCAAGTTCCATTTCTTATCGTGGGATTATTAGTGTTAGGTATACATTTGCGGATACTGAAATAATTTATTTTCCTTTCTGTGTAAGTTTAAATACTAACAGGTCTGTAAAACAATTACATTTCTTGTAATATCACAGTTTCACTAGACCGACGCATGACTAAAGTGATCAGGTAAGCGGAAATGTTATTTTTTACGTACAGTGGAAGAATACTCAACGTGCATATGAGTAGATGTGAAGCAGAGCTTTCAAAAGTAATCAGAATACCGTGAGCGATTTAAACTTACTAACAACCAGTTTTAAGGTCAACACGAAATAATTTTATCTTAACTATACAATTGATTATGTGTATTTCCACAATATATATTTTTTCCAGTCCCTTTATGTATCTAACGAGGTGAAGTTACAAGCAGACGAAGCAGGGTTGGCAACAGTTAGTGACTCACCTGGACCGAGTCCGCCACTGGAGAAGTCCTCAGGCATGTAGACTGCTGGTTCTCCAGGCAGCCCTGGAGGCCCCGGCTTGCCGATCTCTCCAGACTCTCCTGCACACAACACAACGCACACACTCTTCAAGACCAGTGTTGCCAGATGTACCAGAATGCTAGTATTTGTACCAGATTTTCTCTCTTGGTACCAGGTACCAGATTTATTCCATTCTGGTACCCACATACACCACATTTTTGTTAGTCACAAAAATGTGTTAAGTTGACTGATATTGTGAAAGTATTTGTTAATCTGAATGATTTTGTATGCTAAAATAAAAATAGGTTGTTGTATGCCACAACTGCATAGACGTATTTTATTTTATATTGAACTTATAATTTGTAGCCTTAAGTAGTGTTAATAAGGCAATATTGTCATAAATACTTGAAAAAAAATATTTACGTAATTTTAGTCTGTGAGTAAATATGAGTAAAGTGAGTTACTTATTTCGTAAAATGAGTGCTGGTAAGAAATTTCTGTGCTTCCTGGAAAAAAATATAGATACAGCCTAATTATAAAATATAACCAATAGCAATACAAAATTCCAAATAAAATATTGAGTGATGTTTGAAAATTATGGACCTTTAATATGGGATTTAAAATTACTGTTACATAATAACAAATATTATAGGATTGGGTTGAGAAGGGGGGGGGGGGGGGGGGGTCGATTTTATTAGAATACCGGAATTTTCGAAGAATACCAGAATTTTCGAAGAATACCAGAATTTTAGGGACCACAGTACCAGAATTTAATTTGCGTCATATGGTAACACAATTCAAGACGCGTACATAGAAGTGAAAAAATGAAACATTAATTATAATGACCAAGTGATCTATCTTAATGGTTGGTGGCAAATTTTATATATTCCCTAAGAAATTGATCGATTTTCCGGGATGATAAGTACCCTTTGTGCTAATCCAGAATATGATCTACCCCTGTACCAAATTGCATCCAAATACGTCGAGCCGTTACGATGTGATTGAGTAACAAATTAACAATCAAACATTCGCATTTATAATATTACTAGCTGGCCCGTGCGACTTCGATCACGTGATATTTTGCACAGTTATTAAAGTTTAGCCCACCATAGTTTAATCAAGTTTTTATGTTTAAAATAGTAATATTTCTTCTTACAGGTTTAATGAAGTTATTAAATTACACCCTCCCATCGCTTCGCACATGTTTTATTTTAGCATGGTATTAAGGACTTTGAATTTATCTAGCCACTTTTTTATTTTGTTCTGTAGCCAATGAGCTACTGCGGCCCCCTTTTTGGGTGCTCTAGCCACTGAGCTACTGCTGCCCCACTATTTGGTGCTCTAGTCCTTTACCAGCTGTGTCTCCACTATTGGGTGCTCTAGCCACTGAGCTTCTGCGGCCCCCTTATTGGGTGCTCTAGCCACTGAGCTACTGCTGCCCCACTATTTGGTGCTCTAGTCCTTTACAGCTGTATCTCCACTATTGGGTTCTCTAGCCACTGAGCTTCTGTGGCCCCCCTTATTGGGTATTCTAGCCACTGAGCTACTGCGGCCCCCTTTTTGGGTGCTCTAGCCACTGAGCTACTGCTGCCCCACTATTTGGTGCTCTAGTCCTTTACCAGCTGTGTCTCCACTATTGGATTCTCTAGCCACTGAGCTACTGCGGCCCCCTTATTGGGTGCTCTAGCCCCTGACAAGCTGCGGCTCCACTATTGGGTTGTCTAGCCACTGAGCTTCTGTGGCCCCCCCTTATTGGGTACTCTAGCCACTGAGCTACTGCGGCCCCCTTATTGGGTGCTCTAGCCACTAAGCTACTGCTGCCCCACTATTTGGTGCTCTAGCCCCTGACAAGCTGCGGCCCCACTATTGGGTGCTCTAGCCACTGAGCTACTGCGGCCCCACTATTGGGTGCTCTAGCCACTGAGCTTCTGTGGCCCCCCTTATTGGGTGCTCTAGCCACTGAGCTTCTGTGGCCTCCCTTATTGGGTGCTCTAGCCACTGACAAGCTGCGGCCCCACTATTGGGTGCTCTAGCCCCTGACAACCTGCGGCTCCACTATTGGGTTCTCTAGCCACTGAGCTTCTGCGGCACCCTTATTGGTTTCTCTAGCCACTGAGCTTCTGCGGCCCTCTTATTGGGTGCTCTAGCCACTGAGATACTGCTGCCCCACTATTGGGTGCTCTAGCCACTGAGCTTCTGTGGCCCCCCTTATTGGGTGCTCTAGCCACTGAGCTACTGCGGCCCCACTATTGGGTGCTCTAGCCCCTGACAACCTGCGGCCCCACTATTGGGTGCTCTAGCCACTGAGCTTCTGTGGCCCCCCTTATTGGGTGCTCTAGCCACTGAGCTTCTGTGGCCTTCCTTATTGGGTGCTCTAGCCACTGAGCTTCTGTGGCCTCCCTTATTGGGTGCTCTAGCCACTGAGCTTCTGTGGCCCCCCTTATTGGGTGCTCTAGCCCCTGACAACCTGCGGCTCCACTATTGGGTTCTCTAGTCACTGAGCTTCTGCGGCACCCTTATTGGTTTCTCTAGCCACTGAGCTTCTGCGGCCAGCTTATTGGGTGCTCTAGCCACTGAGCTACTGCGGCCCCACTTGATAAAGATCCATCCACTGGGTCAATGAGGCCCCACTTGGAATAACTTTAGCCACTGGGCCATTACGGTTTTTTGGAAGGAAATGTTTATAGCCCATAGACAAAAAGGAAGGAGAAATCACGAACATTTCTTAACAACGCTTTTTTTTGTGCAGTAATCCTAAGAAAAGTTTAATCCAGAGCCAATTTTCATTCCTGGTCATCATTTTTTCCGAAACTTTTGGGATATCTCAATGAAACAAAGACTATGTTGGTCCTGAGGTTATTATCTATATACCGTGTGAATTTGATGTCAATACGTTAAGTGGTTTTTCAGTTTAATCCGTTCGGACATACAGACGGACGGACAGACAGACAGACAGACACGAAAAAATAAATAGCATTAGATATGGCTTGGTTATCAACTATACAATGTGAAAAAATAATTAAAAGTGAAAAATTCGAAAATCACAGACAGATACTTCTATTTATTTAGTAGTAAAGATATAGATTAAGATAAATACACTTTGCTCACAAAGTTGTAAAAAGCCATAGTCTAAGATTACATGTCGGACGATGGCGTTGGTCAGCGGGTTTTCTCTGGGATTTCCCGTTTCCCCATGCCCCTTCATTCCGGTGCCGCTCCATATTCCCTTCAATCACTCTGATCAGCTCTCAAGACCTTGAAGTTAAGATCCGCCCAAGTGTCTTCACACACACACTCTCTCTCTCTCTCTCTCTCTCTCTCTCTCACACACACTCGACGACACGTGGTGTTTGTCCAAATGACGGACACCACGTGTCGTCGAGAAGCAAGCGAGATGACTACAAACCTTTGTGCCCTTTGCTGCCGTCTCGACCGTTGGCTCCGGGGAACCCTGGGAGGCCGTCAATCCCCGGACTGCCAGGTTCGCCCTTGAACCCTTGAGCACCCTCCGGACCTGTGTAGCCCTACGAAACAACAGTGCCACCTATCAACACAAAACACTGCCACATGCATACTAGATTTCAAAGTATTCTGGAATTAATTTCATCTAGAAAAACTTCAACTTTATTCGAATAGAATGCATGTCGTTTTATTACAACGTAAATATCAATAAGATTTTATTTTATGATTATTACTCGAAATCATGAAATCCCACTTAAGTGATATTATTTTCACTATCACTTTAAAGGCAGGAAATATTACACAATTACTACGAAAAAAGTTATGATGATAAAAGTGATAAGACTGAAATACTCTCTCTCAAATTGGGAAATCAAATTACAGTTTATTCGAAGTTTGAAATAATGTTGACATTAAATGATAACGTAAGTTATTTGTCGCTGAACAAACCACTTCAGATATCTTTACGAGATCTTGGAAAAAAATACTCGTGCGAAATTAAGTACAAACGAATCATACTTCAGCTTATTGTTTAATATCGTGGCGAGAGTCTCACTTGCGGTGGTGTTGAAATTAGAGATATCTGTCCAAATTCAAAATTGGAAGTTATTAAAATCGTATGTGGTTTATCTTTGTAAATAACGATCTATATACGAACACGTTTTTATTTTTATGATGACATTACTCGTAAAAACAATAAAAATACCATTACACAAAAATAAAAATACTGCGATGTTCTACTGAACAAGAAAACATAAACATAATTTTTTTTAAATGCTAGAGTAGCAAAAGGAAGTATTATTTCATGAACTTTATTAGGGAAATATCAATCGAGTAATAAAATTTGTATGCGAATTTGCTATGAAATGAGAATATACGTTTATTAATGTCAATACGCCAATGCATGCTTACAAGACGTTCCATTAAATGATAAGTTGCTCTTGAAATCTCCTTTCATTGCTAGCATTTTAATGTAATAAATTCTTGTGTACGAATAATATCATTAAATGAGAGCACTCTCTGAGGAAAGTTCTTTAAAATGGGAATACATTTATGGAAAGTTTGGTAAACTGAAATCGTTCGTATGACAAGTTGTGTTTAAACTACATGTAGGGGCAGAACATTAAAAAAAAATAATCGCCTTCAAAATTGTGTCTATCAGACGTACAGTAATTTTCCCATAGTTTCTTCCATTGTTGGAAACAGTTTTTAAACTCATCCGGGGTAATAATGTTGAATGCCTTCATCGAATTTTGTTTCACCGCTTCTACGTCCTGAAAATTCTCTCCATTCAGGTTACTCTTCATTCTTGGGAACAAAAAGAAGTCGTCAGGTCTGGAGAATATGGGGTGGGCGAGAAACAGCCGCTGCCATGATGATTTTTGCCAAACACTTTGTGACACACAGAAAAAGTCTGATGTTGTGTCACCAGTATTAATGTTACTACAACAGTAATATTATTTTGTTACCTGTAAACAGTCAGTAACAAATTTTGCTGTTAATGTTATATACTGTTAAGATTGTTATGCTAATGTCAAATTAAAGTAATAACGCAACAACATTATATCCTTTCTGTACTTTCAGCTTTAAGATTGTGTACATGTTGCAGCAAAACAAATTTTGTGTTGAAATGATGTTCAACATTTGTGTTAAGATTTTCATTGAATTATTTTTTGCTTTAAACATTCCGATGTAAAATAAATTAAGTGCTTTTATTTTGTCACAATAATAAATATTTACCAACGGAAAAAAAAAAAAATCAGAAGCGAGGGGGATGAAACCTGCGCTGTCAGATGCTCAATGTTCCCTTCTTCTCGGAAAATGACGTCCTACGAATTGCGCTATCTCGACATGTTAAGTGCCATTCTGTAAGTATTGAATACAACGTAACAGCAAACTTCAGTCCTCTTTCATGATGTGGAAATACCTTATGTTCTATAAATATATGCATAATTGGTACATGTAAACAGTTTATAAAGGCTTGAAAGATGACCTAAGCTACATTTAGTTCTCATATTATGCTTTAAAATTCAATTACGGTGGTTTCATTTTACGAGGTTATCGCTGTTCACTACTATCAGCCATTTTTAAAACGCCAAGTCAGTGTAACCTCGTGTTAGTTGGACATTTATTTAATGCCGCAGTAACACAAAATATTGTGTTCTTCCTGTTAATTTTAGCGTAAACACAATTTTTGGTTGCGGTGACATTACTTAGAGGCTTCGTTAACACCAACACTTCAACAGTATGTTTGCATTGCTGGAATATGAGACTTTGTAAATGGTTGACATTAGGTAAATTTGTCACAACATTATTAATGTTGCTACACTGTTAAGGAAATGCCTCAACGGTATTTTTTTTTTGTTGCAGCGTCCTTAGACTATTTCTGTGCACTCAACGCCGTGTGAGCTGTCCTACTGGAGAAGTCAATCTGCTGGTTGCCACAATTCAAACCATGTTCTTTTCACTGCCTCAACGCAATAGTTACAGCACCACAAGGTAGTCATATTGGTATGAGCAGTTCGTAAAGTGAGCAATTTTGAGACTCTAAAGGCTGTTCGCGATAAAGTGAGCACTTTAGAAACGAACCTTAGAAAAAACTCACTGCACTTGCAAGCGCGTATTTTAAGGGGTGCACTAAATGACATTCGCCCAGTAAACTTGGTTACGATGGATGGAAAGTTAACGATGAATGGAAAATAATTCCATATATTAACTCCGAATAAAAATAATTAGGTAACCATTTGTGATAACTTAAAATTATTTCGTTCGCTTTCTGTTTTTTAAATGCTTCGAAGGGTAAAATTGAGCAGATTTGTAAAGCATTTACGTTCTTAACAATTTCAGAGATTCACTTGGCCGACGCATGCATAGAGTGACGAGGCCCATGGCAATGTTAATTTTATCCAAGGCGGAAGAATATATAACGTGTATACAAGTATATCTTAAGCAGGGATTTCAAAAGTGCTCACTTTACCGTGAATAGGCAATAAACTGTGGTACCCTGAGGAACAGATTTATGGTGGACACATTTATGTCTCGATATCGGAAAAAACCAACCAACATTCTCCACGTTGGCTCTCACCTGCCTTGCTTTCTTCGGTCTGGGTGACGAATCAGTTTTCGCCTGCTGCGCGGTGTCTGAGTCGCACCCATAACTCCACGATCCATCGCCTGTGATGACTTCAGCAAAAACAATCCGGATCCATTCCTGTCAGTTATTTCGATTCCTTGTGCGGTTGGCTGCCTGGTCGTTGGAAAGAACTCGCGGAACGAATTTCAGCTCGGCACCTTTCATCTGTAAATCTCCAGTCAAAATGCGTTGGCATTAACTCCAGGAAATCTGAGTTAGTTCCACCAATTAACTGATTGTTCTACGACGATTAGACATCAAACGTGATAGTGTATATTTATTTTCGTGTTTCCATCCGGTTTGGAAGTCTATGGACGTCCCTGTCGAGGTCCATCTTCAATTGACATTCGACCACTTTTGAAACGAGAAAACCACTCGAAAACCATTGCCTCCCTAGCTCAAAGCTTCATCTCCGTAATCACTTCAAATCTTTCTGACAGTTTCTGCTTCTGATTTCTCTAACTTGATGTTAACACGTTTCTTCTTATACGGTATTGCACAATCGACAGACACGTCAAAAAGCGCTTACGAGTACGAAAAATTAGGTGTGGCTGTGTTGGGCACACGGCCGTTTGTTTTGCGTGAATACGTCTACGTTGACGCGTTCGGACGCCTTGATGTTTATTTTACGTTCCAGGCACCGCTTCACTCGATCATAATAGGGGTTTTATGTGTATCACTGGATTGCTTTTGAGATGCTCTTTCCAACCGTATATACCATTACTGTATTTCAACTTGGCTTTTTGACGAGCATAGGCCGAAATTCAGTTAAGTTTTCTTAAATTTTTACATTAAAAGCATTCAATTTTACCACAATCACACCACACAAATGTTTATTTATACACAACCGATTGACCTTGATGAGAGTTTTCGATTGAAACATAAACGAGCGTCGTAGTTTCTCCTAGTTAAAAGTTATTCTACGAGGAAGTTACGAGACGCGGCGAAACGAACTAAAAATTCCACCCCCCACCCCCCTCTCCCACTCTAACCCGTCACGCATGATGCTTCGCAGTCCTCATTCAACGTAACATATTCTTCAATCCTTTGGCAATCGACTGGTGTAATTGAATTTTGAATGTTGACGATAGATTCGGGTCTGCAATGCCAAACTATATCCCCCGATTTTTGTTATCATCGGATTTTCTGGATTGCCTCCCACTATGGTTGCAGATTGAAGGACGTATTCAGACGACGAAAAGTCACTCTGACAGCTCCGATATTTCGCCAAGGGCGACGCTTGGCCGACTGAAGCAGACTGGTGTCTACTGTACGCACATAGCGACATACGTTAAAACTAGCGCCACATGCATGTTAGTCGGAAGAGCAAAGTAAGATTTCCCCTGGCGGTTCTGAATGCAACCAGCCAAACATAACTACTTCGTGGGCTGCAGTATGTCAAGGGCCAGACCTGGGTAAACGATTTTGGCCATAAACAAAATAACCACGGCCTTTAACCTGCCTTATTCCCCGGTCCTGGATCCCTGCCAAATAGATTTGTTCCCAAAAATGAAAAGAAACCTGAAACGGGGTCTTTTCAGGACGTAGAATATGTGAAGAAAATTCGCTGAAGACAGTTAACATTATTAATTCGGACGAATTTAAAAACTGTTCCCAACATTGGAAAATCATTGGAACAAGTGCAATACATGTGATAGAAACGTCTTTGTAAACGATTAAAATTTGAAAATGTTCTGTCGTGTACATCATATGTAATAAAATAATTCTCGTGATCTTCAAGACCTCCCTCGTATTGGCAGGCAGATTTGGTGACATTTTCGAAAGTTTGCTTTCTAAAGTGCTTAGTTTGCAGTGAACTAAGTTATACGTAGAGCCACCTGTTTTTCATGAAACGATTTAAGCGTAGGCTGTAATTCAATATCCTATGCGTATACTTGCAGGCTTCATTTGACTATTGGCCGCTTGTCTTTGTGTGAAGACAGTCTGTTACACGAGTGAACCAATCAGAATTAAGTTTCTCCGATACCGACCGTCCATTATTGGCAGGCAGACATATAAGACGCGTTAGAATTCAAATTATCCAATCACGAAAGTGTTTCTGAACTAAAGTCCGTATGACACAGTTTGTTCTCAAATCCTTTCGCGAAAAACAGGTGCCTCTACTTAGGTGTATTTTAAAGTCTATCTCAGCGCAGCTAGAACTTGTGAAATTCCCGATTCTCTACTAATGCTGCTAGGTTCAAGTATCCAGTTAAGGTTTAAGTAAAGCAACTGGCTATGGAGCACTGTACCCGACTATATAACGTGAAGAACTCATAAAATATTTGTACAGATACCACTAAAATGGTCAGAAAAGTGCAATTCGTACTAGAAGAATGTATTCATTTTGCAACATTAAAAAAATATTTTACTATAATATTCTTTCTTAATGTAAAAATATAATAGATTAAAATAGACAGTATTTTTTATCAAAATTTAAGCGCATTTCCATACTGGAAAGCAGAATTTGCAAGAAAATCTACGTCATGGAATATCGTCATAATGTTTGCTATGATTTTGTGTAAGAAAATTGTAATTTTAATGTAGGAAATAATTTTTATAATAATTTTTATGTGAGTACGTTTGTCACAAATATTTAAGGCTGAAACTGACTCAAATAAAGTAAATTATAAAACTGATATGACACATTACTGTTATTTTATTACACATGGCCACAAGTCAATATTATGACGATCTTTCTTGAAAATTTTCCTGCAAATTCTGATTTCTGAAGAATCCAGAATGGAAATGCGCTTAAATTTGATTAAAAATACAGACTATTGAAATTGATTTTTTAAATTTAAAAAGTATATTTCAATAAAATATATACATTCTTCTTCTGCCATATACAGCATATAACCACTTTTCTGACAATTTTGATGGTGTCTGTACAACTTTTTTTATGAGTTATTCACGTTGTATAGTGAGGTGCAGTGTTCCATGGGTAGTTGCTTGACTTCAACCTTAAGCCCCGTTAACATCGGAGCAAACAGAAGCGAACACGCATGAACGAGTATAAGAGAACCATTCGCACGTGTTAGTTACCATTCGTCCATGTTTGACTCGGAGATGTAGATGCGTCGTCCACATCGGGAGCGAATGCAAGAGAAAACGGACGAAGAAACATCGAAAAGTGAATCAGAAAACGTTCTTTTTTACGCTCCTGTTCGGATTTAGAGATCTAAAGGCCATTCCACACGATCGAATAATTATTGAATTCTTTTACTTGAATTCAATTTATTTAACATGAAAATTTATTATAAACTTTTTATGACACTATTTTTTTTTAAATACCAAAAAGTAAATTTTTAGATGTATCTACGACTCACGCTTGACGCTAAAATAATTAGTTAAACGACAACAAATTTTGTTCATTTTGTTATATATTTTCTTTTTAATAAATGTGCATCCTTATTTTGTAACAACTTAAAATGTGTGCAAACAACTATATAATTATAAGACCACTTCTATTAATACTGCAAGAAAGTGTTAAGCGATTCAAATTTTTGATTACAGAAAATATAGAACATTATCTAACTGCTGTTCTAAAAATAGACTTGGCAATCTTTAATCTGGGAGGCACTCGAATATACATAGGAAGCGAGGTCCGCGTGGCCCTCTGGTAGTATTAGTATGGGCCCACGCTACATGGCGTCCATTTTAAGGTTATGTTAGGTTCCAACTAACAACTTCATTAATTCATAACTCATCAACCACTTTACCGATTTTAATAATTGAAACACCATCAAATCACAAACTCTTGGCAGAGAACATGCATACCCAATTTAATACATAAATAATAAATGAAATGTATACCATACATTAACTATAAGAACATAAACATTGTAATAATTTAAAAATTGACATTGCGTCATCTCTGGTACTGAAGGAAAATGAGACATTTAAGAAATTTAAAGGGAAATGGGTGCGATTATGATGTTTCTATGATGACATATAGCATTCCATGAATTGTATTCAATGAACTAAATTCAAAAATTTTTTTAAGTAATTAGAAAAAATGTTGATCGCGTGAAAGGGCGTCGCAGAGTGTATGAAGAAGTGCGTACTCACCCGCTCTCCCTTGGTGCCCTTGAGTCCGGGTTCGCCGCGGTCGCCCTTGCTGCCGGGCACGCCCCTCTCTCCAAGCAGTCCCGGAGTCCCTGCAGTTCCGGGCTCCCCTTTGGGCCCCGGACTACCTGGCCGCCCCAGTGAGGGCCCGAATCCGGAGCCCATCACAGCTTCCTGTCGCGCACACAGCCAACACGCAACCTCAGCTATAACACTCGGGTTACCCTCCCGGTCGCGCATGCAGTTCCTCGAAATCGCCCCAGGTGAATGCTAGGGCGGTTTCTTATCACACTTTATGAACACTTCCTTCCTTCGCCCCAGTGGACGCGCGTGTCCTCTCACAAAGGCGAACTGGGTTCGACTCCCGGCCCGGATTTTCGCACGTGGGAACCGTGCGGAATGATGTCGCTGGTCGGTGGTTTTTCTCAGGGATCTTTAGTTTCCATCGCCTTTGCATCCCGGCGCTGCTCCATATCGCCCTCGCTTCGCTCTCAAGATCTCGTTGTCAATTGTCGCCCAAACTTCTCCGCTCCGTTACACATTTCTCTCAGCTATTGCTTTCGTACCTGTCAGACTCGACTTCACTTCCATGCAGAAATTCTTCGTTTTCATGTCATAATTTCAGCTCCAGTGGTATCATAGGTAATTTTTGACTATAGAACATTTACTATTTACTAACTGCTCAATACTTTTGTATCTAATTTTCACTGAGTGTTATAGGGGCAGCGGTGGCGCAGTGGCTAGGGCGCTCGCCTCCCACTACAGCGATCTGGGATCGATCCCCAGCGGGTCAACTCCCGGATTCTCACATGTGGGAATCGTGCTGGACGATGCCGCTTGTCGGTGGGTTTTCTCGGGGCACTCCCGTTTACCCCGCCCTTGCATTTCACCGCCGCTCCATCCTAGGGTCTCACTTCATGTCATGTCCGGGGATGACGAGCACCTACGGGTCCCAGATGGAAAACCAGTCACTCGGTGAGTGTTGCCTCGCCCTGGGTTCGCACCTGCTTGAAAAAAGGCAGAAACTTAGTGATGAAATATAAATATGTTCCTGACTTTGTAAAACTGGCAGATTAAGCACAAAAATATCCAACAAGTTGCAAGATGTAAATGATATATAATAGCTTTGAAAAAGTAATTACGATACGAAAACGAAGGATTTCTCCAAAAGAGTTGGAGCTGAACCTGAAGTCCGTTCAAGAGGATAACATTACACACCTCAATAATGTTTTGCACCGCATGTAGTTGGTTGCACATAAAGGATGATCGATGTGCCGTAGGCGCATTGCAAATGCTAACCGGGTTTGAATCCCAGCGGAGTTACACGGATTTTTGCATGTGGGAAACGTGGCGAACGTTACCGTTGGTCGGCGTGTTTTCTCGGGGTACTCCCACCCTTTAATTACACCGCTGCTCCTTCTTTACCTAAATTCACCCTCAGCAGGGCCCATGAACTCGCTTTTAAAGCGCCAACCTAAAATGATCCATTTTAATGAATGTCACTGTTTTTTTTTGTATTAATCTGGCAACATGAGTGGAATTAAAATTAACGAAACATTATAAATTAGGTGAATTTACACAAAACAAAAGCTTGACACGGTTTTAAATAAAATATTGATTTATTGGACTTTATTTAATCTTATACTGTTAGGTGGTGTTTCTCTCCAGCTACATCTCACGTTATTCTACATATCAGTCAGTCAGAAAGTTCCCGGAATCGAAGTATAGCAATAGTACTTTCATGGTACGACATATGGACACGGGTACCTGGTTACTTTCATGGTACGACATATGGACACGGGTACCTGGTTACTTTCATGGTACGACATATGGACACGGGTACCTGGTTACTTTCATGGTACGACATATGGATACGGGTACCTGGTTACTTTCATGGTACGACATATGGACACGGGTACCTGGTTACTTTCATGGTACGACATATGGACACGGGTACCTGGTTACTTTCATGGTACGACATATGGACACGGGTACCTGGTTACTTTCAATGTACTACTACTTTTGCAATTGTAGGCACACTTCCTCCTTCAATTCTGACATTTCTGGTAGCTCCGCCAGAAGGTTTCTTTTGGAACACTCCGAATATTGGCCATCGCATTCGATTTGATGTATTCCACGGCTTTGAAACTTGCTCCCTTGAGGTCACTAGCAGTCGCTAGGAATAAGATGCGACGAGTACCGGGGTTAGACGAAGATACGAGGACATTTCTCGACGGCGAACTGCTGCAATACCAGCGACGTGCGACTCGCGATGCATACACCAGCTTTGCCATAGGGATGATGGCGTATGTGAAACTGTTTTGCACAGCTAGAGGCTCACGCGTTCAACGACGAGCATCTCGGAACGGAACAGTACCGTGCGCTCAGACCAAACTTGACTCAACTGTGAGCAGGTCTTCTCACCACAGTGATGCCCGCGGAGTGTGAGCAGCAGATACTGCTGCCATCTGGAGGGCGATTCCGGGAACTTACCGACAGCCTGTCGTATGTATAACGCAGGCCATCCTGCACACGTGAGAGGCATGAAGCCTACCTTCAGAATCGCTCGAGGTTTCCAGCTAGGCTGTTTGTGCAGCATGGAAATAGCAATACAACATATTCACTCAAACGCACAATTCTCAAAACATAACACAATATTAAAAACCAATTTCTAAGTATTCTTATGCCCGGTTGCACCATCGTGGTTCAAAACTCGATCCGAGATCAGCAGCCGTCGTCGACAAATGTAGTTTGAAAATACACCAACAGATAGAACTACGTTCGATTGTTTTCTTGGAAAATTAAAACAACATTGTACGCCCTTGAATATTATTCAGTAAAATTCGTACAACAATCATTCATTTAAAACAGATAAAACATCGCACATCTAGTTCTATATATAGTGAAAAATACGCCTACTTCCATGACGTCATATATTACGAACCAATAGCAAAATTTGTCTCATACTAATTTCGATCTCTCATTTTGGAACCAAACTCGACGAATCGGAGATCCAAAATCATGAGATTTCGTTGGTGTAACACATTTACATTGGAACCAAGATCAAACTGGATCCTGGTTCGGAACTAGGATCATTCGATCTGGGATCGGGGAAATTTTTTGTGCAACCGGGCAAGTTTATTACAAAGATGACTGTCTACAGTCTCGTCTCGAAATATTGAGAACTCCAAAACTCAAGAGAACACTATTCTTTCATGCTCTAGTTCAGTGTTTCGAGAAACCTGCCAAAAATAATTGACCAGTTCAAGTCCTTTGCGACTTCAGTATTTGCTGCTACTGTCTGAAATCTGCCTGGCTAATGCTCACGCTCACATCAGACAGATTTTCGTTGCTCTCTTTGGGAGAATCATTTTGAATGCCATGGATCCAAAACATATGTGTCGGCTACAGATGTTAGCTTTTGTGGTATGTAGCCAAATTATGGGAAACACGTTTGACATTTCCAAAAAGCAGTTTCTTGCTGTCTACTTGCGAATAGTTTTTATTTTTAGTCACTGATGTGCTAAATAAATTGTTCTACTGGCGTTCGTAATCTTTCCATCAAAATTTATTATTAAATATTAAGAAGGCTTATATTCCCCCAATTTCATGGTGGGATCTTAAGTAATACTTTTGAAAAATCCAGAAAAGTTTGTTCTGCTGAATAAAATTAATTGTTTGGATGTAAATTGTAGTGTCCAAATATAAATTAATTAAAACCTATATGAAAAGGTATTGTTAATTGAAATGCGAAAAATTAAAATGTTAAAGACAAAGAAAATGTTGGCAAAGGAAAGAATTTAGAGATATAGTGTAAATTGCATTTTATTGCTATGTGCATTAGAACGGAGAAAATATACATACTATTTGTTTCGCAGAGGGAAACTTTTCTTTCTGATTATAGAATTCTATGAAAGACGTCTGCAAGAAATATTTTGATAACTTATAACACAAGAGAAATGATAGAATAAGGAACTGCTTAATGCAACAAACAATGCGTTAAATTACGAGCATTATAAATTTTGGAGGAGGACTGATTTTTCGGGCGGCAATTTTGGTTATTTTTTTCATACAGATGGTTCGCCATACAAAGCAACGTGTCTTGAATATGCATGCCTTATACGCAAGCCGTCCACAGAAATTTCTGTATCTGTAATAAGTTACTCCTTCGGGCGCAAAGAAACCCTTTGGCCATTTGCATCCACGGATAAACTTCACGTTTCCCATAGTATCCGGATAGACACAGTAAAACTGCATGCATGTTTCATCTGAAATGTTTCAATAAATGGAGATTCTACGAGTGTTTGCTTGAAATATCGGCTGCCGTTAAAGATATGTCAGTCGAAATATTTTCAGCGTTACAATTCTTAGGTATATGCTATTTTCATTTAAATCATAACAATGAAAACCAGAATATATATTTTAAACGTTCTATTGTATAAATACGGTGTATACGCAAAACAGGTTAAAAAATCAAATATACATACACATTCTTCACTCAGCTCGCATTTCGAAAGTAAGAAACATGTTAAGAATATTCAGCATATAAGAATATATGCTGAATTAAAAAAAAAAGACGAGTGGACCATCTGTTACTGAATGTTTGCTACAAAACACATCACTTACTTCGGACCGAGTGTTGCGAAATGACACAAAATTCCACCGCCCAGTGATGTTTGACGTACCATTTTCATGGCACTTGTGTCATAATTATACCTTGTGTACCATGACGAGGTCGTCAGTACAGTAAAAATATGCAGCTAATGATGCTGAAGTGTAATAAAAATTACCGGATTGTAGTACTTGGTTTAAGTCAAAAGCCGAAGCCCTGTGATCTATCTGGGAATTAGAGGTGTATCAGAAGTACAACGTTCAAACATCTGTGTGTAATGAAAGCAAAACAACCATAAAATTGTGACTTTGCGCATTTGCTACAAATGTGACACAATTCTGTGCCTGTGTGCCATTGTTTTGAATGCCCCGTATTATGATATAGCACTGACGATCTTACATCCCTGCCACCTTCCTCCGAGAAACTGTCGGCTCGGAGGCGAGACCTCGCCAGAAAGTGTGGTACTCACGTCGTAGTGCGAGAACTCTGACTTGCCGGGAGCTCCAGGAGGTCCTGGAGTTCCAGATATTCCAGGCCGGCCATCTCTACCGGGCTCACCTGCAACCACAACACTGCAGTTCAGAGGCTGTTCCAGAGGCAATAGGCAACTCGCAATATAATTACCAATTACCAATAAAATTTCTTCATGATTGTAGTGATAAAAGTAGTACAAATTTGAAAATTATCATTGTATTTGTTGTAATTATCAGTCACCCTTTTCAGAAATGTATATGACACTTTAAAAACACGTCAATAATAAATTTTAGATACAGTACTTAAGAATTTTACGTGTTTTATGTAACTATGAGCCAAACCCATCTTTGTGTAAGAAAGAATTCCAATATATACATATTAAATGAAACAAAAATGCTCGGTAAACCACATAGGATGCAAAAATATTAGCAAGTAAAACTTCAAACAAAAAATTATGAGATAAATCTAATAAGGTCGTAATGGATGGGCAAGGAAGTTTAATATTATTTTCGGAGTATTGCCAGAGAGATTCTGATGTGACATTTGTAGACACTTGCTAATATCATAACATAATTATTGTTTTAAATCAGGCAATAAAAAATGGTTTCACGAAATCGTAATGACGTACTTAATATTCGAGCTTTAAATGAAACCATACTTATTCGATTCCTAATTCGTAATTCCATTACATATCCATTCCTTTTCCGGCCATAATTTTTGCTACAAATGTATTCTATAAATAATTGTTTCACAAGAATATGTAATCACCTTTAACTACATTGATCACTTCTAAACTAAGTAAGTTATGGTGCTAGCTACAGAAGTAACATAAAGTGTGGGGAATTATCTATGTGTAATATCGAAAGTGCAGGATTTATATGAAGTTGTCATAAGATACAGTAAGAAATGAAAATTGCCGCGTTCTGAAATATATCATATCAGGGGCCTAGCCCGCGGAATCCGCGGGCTAGACCACGACTCGACGGTGAATCAGATAATTGTGGTATGTACCAGATGTAGAATAACTACTCGAGTTGCTCGCTTTTATTGTACCTCAAATATGTTCTAAAAAAGTAAAACTTGAAATCAATATGAAATTGCAAAACGTACCCGCCTTGTCCGGCTATCACCTCTTAGGGAGGAGGGGAGGAGCGTCATTTGGGGTGAGGGGGTTTAAAAAGGAAGGATGGGTGACAGGTGTAGGGGGGGGGGTCATCTTACACCCCTCCTCTTGGTTTGGCCACAGCAGCTCCTCAAAAAAACGTGTGTTCGGTTAACACGAGCCTTAATTGTGGGGCACAAAAACTCTCCCTCCCTCCAGAAGTAGGGGGAGGGGGTGGGTCAGTCACCATAACTGACCCCTTTTCCGATGGCCCGTTCCAGCCTTCATCGTTTGGTCGTAAAGCATTTAATGGAGAAAACTTTCGTTCTTGGATATAGAGAATACCAGGAGAAGGGCCCAGAGAATCCACGGGCTAAGCCACAGTTCGTGAAGCAGGTAATCGTACGAAATTGTATTTATGGTACAGTGTTGTCTGGGAACTACGGCGTGTGCTCGCTCGCACCTCCTGCAGTGGCAATGGGAGAAGAATTACCAAATTATGGTATAATTATAGTATATTTAGTAATTGTGGGCGATCAATTGGTCCGGCATACACCTACGATAGCTTACTGGAAAGCTGGCGAGGTTCAGATTCCATTATTGTATGAATTTCGACATTATCGTAAGAAATGCCGAAATAATGGTACACCATACCATAATTATGATACACAGAAAAAATTTAGGTCAAGATGACTATGTACCATAACTGTGGTACAAATTATGGTATGCTTTCATGGTAGAGGAAGTTACCCAATGGGCCTAACTGGTTTTAGGGAAATGGAGGGATTAAAAAGAGAAAGGAAAATACCATATTCCAACAAAGTACAATACAAAATGAGACATACATCACTTTCCGAAGGTGAAAAAGGTGGTAAGGAGAGGGAATTTTGAAGGGTGGTGTAGGTTCGAAGTGCCTAACCTCCTGTGAAGGGCCTAACCTGTTTTAGGGGAGGGGGGATAGAGGGCTTAAAAAGGAAGGAAAATAACAAATTCCAATAAAATATTATAAAAATGAGCCATATAGCACTTTGCGAAGAAAAAAAAAGGGTGGGAGTGGTGAAATGTTTGAGGGGGGCGGGGGGTTGATAGGTTCGAAGAGCCTAACCTGCTATGATGGGAGGGTGGGGTAAACAAAAACAGCTTCCCGCGAAACCGCGAGCAAAATATATGAAAGTGGGGCCATACAGAAGTTTGGGAAAATGCAAAATGTACCCCCTTGACCGACTATCTCCTTCCTGGTGGGAGTGGAAAGGGGTCATTGCGGGGAGGGGATTGCAAAGAGGAAGGATGGGAGACTGGTGTAGGGGGCCGGCTTACCCCTTTCCTCTTGGTTTGCCCACAGCAGCTCCCCAAAAAGAGCATCTTTTTTGGTAAACACGAACCTTAAAAGTGGGGCACAAACCCCCCCCCCCCGGAAGTGGGGGTTGGAGGGGGGCCGACAACCGTAACTGCACCCTGCCCCACGGGCCACTATCGATCCCTCCTAGCCCCGTTCCTCTCCCCTTCCTCGCGATTTCTCGTAAAGCCTGTAACGGTGCAATTTTTCGTTTTTGTATATAGAGTAGACACTGTTCATTGGCTGTTCACGATAATTTGAATACTTTTGAAAAAATTACTTCCCCTACCCGGGAATAGTTTAATAGGCACACTTGAATGGAAAGCACCCAGTAAAGTTCGTGACGACAGAGAGAACGTAGTTCCATGTCCTAACGTTGAATGGAAAGCGCCCAGTAAAGTTCGTGACGACAGAGAGAACGTAGTTCCATGTCCTAACGTTGAATGGAAAGCGCCCAGTAAAGTTCGTGACGACTGAGAGAACGTAGTTTCATGTCCTAACGTTGAATGGAAAGCGCCCAGTAAAGTTCGTGACGACAGAGAGAACGTAGTTCCATGTCCTAACGTTGAATGGAAAGCGCCCAGTAAAGTTCGTGACGACAGAGAGAACGTAGTTCCATGTCCTAACGTTGAATGGAAAGCGCCCAGTAAAGTTCGTGACGACAGAGAGAACGTAGTTCCATGTCCTAACGTTGAATTTGAAGTGTTAGGTAAACTTTTGTTGATGCTGAAATTATTACTTTCGCTAGTTCTGTTTCTAATGCATGTAGTTGTAGAAATAAATACATGTGTAAAATATTTACTTTTGGAATAATTTCACTATTTCACTTGACTGGTGCATGAATAAAGTGATCAGTCCAATGACAATATTAACATTACGTATAATGGAAGAATACACAACGTACATACAAGTAGATCTTAAGCAGGGCTTTCAAAAGTGCTCATTTTACCGTGAACAGCCTATACACGCAGTGCCGTGAGAATAATGCACGCCAGTTGAGAGTCTTGCCCTTAGCGGCGATGGCGCGTTTGATTAGTGTGGCGGGGTCGCCCTTATTGCTCCTGCGCTTCTCGGCCTCAAACGCTGTAAAATATAAACTGCAGGCTGACGAGAGTCTTAGGCACGCCAACTTGGATTTTCACTATTTTTGCCATACGTTCAATTTAAGAACATTTTAATGAAATTTTTCTCACATGAAATAAATAATAGCTCCTTAAGCTTAATCAACATATTACATCTCTATATAATTTATAATTTTTTTTGCTAGTGATTGCAGGCAAGAAATGAATAATTTTTTCTTGCTTTCGGTTAAAAAAAATGGACCTGGCAACAGCAGTCTAGCGATACATGTTTCAGAACATGTGCAATGTAATGTCCTGCGCTTTGTCGAAGCCCAAAATAAAACGAAAAATTTGTGATGCAATTTACGAGGAAAATTCCGAAAATCCAAGATGTCGGGGACTGATTCCCCTTATGGCGCGTCAATGGTGATCAAACTGACCTTTGGAACCTTGGAAGCCTTCTGGGCCGGAAGGTCCTATCTCTCCCCTGTCTCCTTTGTCGCCCTTTGGTCCTGGAGGTCCTCTCTCTCCTGGAGGTCCTGGCAGGCCCTGCAACAAACATCATGACAAATAAAACTGCAGTCACGTCAGCGTTATCTGCCCGCTGTCAAACACACACCTCTTGCCTCTTACCAAGGCCAATCAGGTACGAGCAGGGATGCTGGAAAAATATCAATTTATCGAAATAACAATACGTCGATATAAATCGTTAATATATCTCAACGAAATTTTACCGAAATCAATATCTTTCCCAGGAATCGAAAATAAATATTATTAAAATGCTCTTTTCATACGTTTTGTTTTAAATACAAAAATTGAATTGAACGATAATATGTTTACTTTTTCAACATGCACTAAAAACAGGCGCCACTTCTTCTACATTGCCTCGTGTCCTTGGAATGCCCTACAACACGTAACACATCGGATTCCAATGCACCGAAAATCGATATTTTTTTTCTATACATCGTTTCGTAGAACGAATTAAAAAAAAAAAATCACCAATATTAATCATATCGATTTTTTTCCGACACTGACATCCATAGGTACGAGTCCTGGCAGGGCCTAACTTGGAATTTCACATGTGGATTTTCTCTTGGTACTCCCGTTCATAAGGATGTCAGAAACATTTTCGGTTAAGGGAGCGGGGCAAGGTCTTGTAGACAAATTTAGCTCTCCTGGTGCTGCAAAATTTGCTACTTCCCAAAAAAATGTATTCATATCTACTACGGTTGTATTTACACACACTCACATTGCTTCGTAGTCAATGATCTTGATTTAAAATAGAATAATTGACATTATTATTTACATATAAATATACCTAAATACATGTAAATAAATAAATATTATTAATGAACTACATTGGCAGTACTCATAGCTAAAGTAAGAATTTTAATTTAAATGTTTTTCTTGTGGCACCCTATCGTAAAGTCTTTGGCCCCTTCTAGTATGAAAGGTGAAGAGGGAGGGGGCAAATACCCATCTCCCTCCCCCACCTTCCGACATCGTAGCACGTTTATCGTAGTCCTTGTATCGTATCACCGCCTCTTGACCACCATCTTACTCCACTTCCATTGACGTGTCTCCGAATCTGTCATAACTTACATGAGAAATATGGCATATAACGCAATAATTAACAAAACAAATTTCACCACTTCCTTTTATTAAGAGGTAAAATTGCAGCAATAAAAAGTGTCAGCAATTTTTTATCTGTGACTGTATAGCTGAATTGTTATGAAATTTAAATTGCTTAACGTGTATTAAAATAATTTGACATGCCGGAGTTAAATTTTTTAAAACGGGAATACTTATATTTAATTTTCTTGCGTAAGCCCAATACAGTAAGTTAATAGGTACTTCGTAAATAAATATGCAAAAACGAAGAAAACCTTTCTTTAAAAATCATATTTAACTAGAGTTTACAAGTTGAGCTGAATTTGAATACACATGGCAGGTACTGAATTCTCTTTAAGTAGGATACCCTATTTATACACGGTAAAATGAGCACTTTTTAAGGTACTTCTTAATTTTTCTTTTAGCTAATTTTTTATCTTACAGACACTTTTTGATATCAACATTGCCATATGACTAATAAATACAGTTTATACTTACACCACACTCAAAAGTTAATGTCTGAGGTTGCAATAAAACATATTTATTAGTGGTTAATGCCTGTTGGGAGGGCCTTAAGGAGTGCTCACTTTACTATGAATAGCACAGTTGTAAATCATTTCTCATGGATAGAATGCGCGCGCGTCCTAGACAGGATAGTTCCACGTAGTACCACAGATCGCCGCTAGATCGTGCGAGGCGACGCGGTGGCAGCACTTCAACGGCGGACGAGGAGTTCAATAACCTGTCGCTTTGCTTTCGGTTAACTGTCTCCCCGTCATCCGAGTAAATTAATTACTGTATGGTCTAGTTTACATTGGAAAGTTATGAATTATTACATTTGAAGTATACTTAGATTCCACAATCGAAAAACTTTCTTTTGTTTTTACGTTTCACTGTACACAGATAACATTTTTTTTTTTTTAACTACAGCTAACCGCGCACTCTATTCATACAGGCTATAAATTAACATAATATAAACCTACCTAACCATGAAATTATTTTGTCACATCAGCATTAAGAAGGAATCACAACCTTCCATCGCATCCGTCAGGCATCCATCAGTCAGGAGGTCACGTGATCTTCGACCAATCGCAGGACAAATTTTTTTTTCTATCCGCCAATCCGTCAAATATATCTCAAACTTTAAAGCTGGGTTCACAACCATCCTTCGCACCCGCCAGTCGGCCGTCGGTCATCCGTCGGCTTTTTTCGTCCGTCAATTGAAAGCGACTCGCAACAATCCGTCTTCAGTCGATCCGTCTGGCCAGGAAATGTTCAGTGTTACCACCCAATAACACGATCTTTCACGCGCAGAGAGAAAGATTTTAATGAATGTCATAAATATATTCTCTTTCCCTGACATAATTTATCGGCATTTGTTTTGAAAATCACTAATCATCAGTTCAATTCAAAGGTGAAACAGCAAAAAGTAAACAATTTCACTGCCTTGTGTATTTAAAAAGAAAAATATTTAGACAAATAAACAAGTGACTGTTTTCCGACAGCCATGTTCAAGGAACGATGTTACAAGGCGGTGGACCATCCGTCGGTCCGTCAAAAGTTAAAAATTGTGATATATTTGACGGATTGACGGAGAGAAAGTAAAGTTGCCCTGCGATTGCTTGGAGATCACGTGACCGCCAACTGACGGATGCGACGGATGGTTGCGAGTCTACCTTAACTTTCGATGGACGAACGGATTGGCCACCGCCTTCTGACGACATTCCGTAGACGCGAATGCGCACTTTGAAATAAAATACAAGGCGGTGGATATGTGCATATTTATCTTGGTGGTAAATTCAGTAATTTAAAACATAAACAACAATTCAGTAACCATTTCTATAGCGTAAAAAATTATTTCCCCAAAATGTTTCTGTTTTGAAAATGTATTTCCAACGAAAATATACCTTCTACGAAAGAAAGATCGTGATGTTAAATTCTCACGCTGAAATTTTTTCGGAGAGAAGGATGGATGGACGACGGATTTTGTCAACCTACAGACGAAAAAACAGACGGATGGCCGACTGCCGACTGGCGGGTGCGAAGGATGGTTGTGAACACAGCTTAAAAAGTTGGCATATTCTGGCGGAAAGAATTGTTATTGCGAATAAGATTCACCGACACGAAACACAATCACAATCGTGTTTCAAATGTTTGATTTACTATATTACTATACCGCCAGAACAGTTACTTGGATGGTCTGAGTGGCGTTTTCTCTCAAATGCTACTAAATTTACAGGTTGTTAAAAAAAAAAGGCGCTGCTTAGAGGATGTGTATTATAGCTCAATCACAGTTATTTCACACTTTTCTGACACACTGTTTAAATTCTACTTCCAGGATATTCCTCCGCCTCGTGCAAACAAAGCTTAACCTACTTTAGAATATTACACCAAAAGGACAACGCACTGTATTCGTGCGCGCTCAGTGTAATAATATTTCGCATAAGAACTATTTCTTATACTAAGCATTACCAACACACCTATATTCTCAGAGTTTCTAATCAAATTAATTATAAATGAAACATTGTAATTTATAGATAAATTATAAATAAAATTTCAATCCAATGAACATTTAGGTACTTTTACTTAAAACACAAGTATAAAAAGGACATGATATATTTAGGAAATAACAAAGCAAGTCAGACATGGGGTGATTTTTCGAAGGTTTGATCCCAAAGTGTGAAAAAACTGCGAATAAATTATATGTAATATATGAATTTAAAAACATCAACAAACATGTGGCAGATTCAGCTCCCGCTCTGTGCGTAATGCACCCCCCCCCCGCGACCTAAATCGCATACTAGGTACACTACCCAGTGTGTCGTTCTACAAGTTATGTTCAAAGTGTACACCATGGATAGCCATAGACTAAATATGGGGTAGACCGATCTCGCTGGCTGCGCACAACCAATCTCCGTGTCCCAACATTGAACTGCTTTTTCTACCAATACGGCTAGCAAAACGCCGTGGATGGGATTTGAGGTTAGAACACTGTTTAGTAAACAATTGCTTTGAGGTGGTTATATATACTCTAACCAATTTTTAGTGCAGTTTTATTAAATTCAAATTCGTAAAAGTATTTTATTAGTATAATTGTGCCTGTCATTTAAAATTGACATGTTCATCATTGTTGACCATGTAACTTTTGATATGTGTGTTTCTTTGGTGTATTTTAATGTTGGGTACTTGCGCAGAAGATGAACAAGCGATCTACCTCATCTTTAGTCTATGAATACAGCCCTGCATACATCATTGAACGGATGATGACGCCATTACAAAGACGTCGTGGTTGGCTCAAATTTGTCTTCGGATGAGCCCACAATGCGTTGCAGTATAATATCAAAGTGGTGATAGGTGTGCTTTCACATGACGTCATTGGTAGAAATCGATGGGATTCAGGTCAGCCTATTTGGCGGCTCATGGGATTGGTCCGAAATCTCCTTCTAGCGTGAGAAAAAAGGTGGGAGGGGCGATTACGCGGAGGAGAAGCTGAATCGACCATACGTTTGTTAATTTTTTCCTTACTACACATATTACGTATTACATCACACACGGTAAGGAACGTCCTTCTTTTCTTAAACAACCTGTATAATCTAAAGAATTTTTTCTTAATTCTTTCTAATACTTCGAATCCGCAAGCAATCTCATTATTTCCACCGTGAACAAATTTATGGTGCATAAGAAACGTCAATTTCGTGTTTTCCCTCCGAACCTTCCCTATATAGCGTGTCCTGTTCTGTACTTCCTTCGTTTTCTGTGCTACGTATAGATTCTCTCTCTTGTTGTTCCCTAATATTCCCTGAACGGGCCTGTCAGCTAAGAGATACCTCAAAGTGGCCAACGCTATATTTGGTTTGTATCTGAATTCTCGTAAGGAATGCTGTTTAAATTCCCCCTCCCTAATTATCACTAAACAAGTGCTGCAACCCTCGAAATAATCGATGAACCATGAGCTTCGCCCTCCGTTTATTTTTAGCTGTCTTTACAAATCTGATCATTATTATTTTATTAATGGGTTGTCCATTATACAATTTCAGTATCCTCTTTGTGAAAACATACAGAAGATAAAATTCGTATGAATATGTAATTTTATATGCTATAATACAATACTTACTCATCAATACAAAAACAGACTGGTTAACATTTTAATAAATAGGCCTATAACTTAATGAAGTTTTCTATTTTTTAATTTACCAAAACTCTACATAAATAAACAGCATATAAAATGTACTTTTGAATAAAATGGCGAGATTCAAACCACAGCATCTACCTACTAATACAAACAAAAAAGCCCTGTAATTTTTTTTTGGAAATGTTATCTAGATTTTTTTTATTTAAATTGAAGTTAGGCAAAACAAGGCGGGAAGCCTGCAACTATACATACCTGGATGCGCAGCAAATTGCATACCACGAAGGTTAATGTAACTGGCGCGACACGAGGGAAATAAAATGCGAATACTTCGGGCAGCCTTTACAACTCAGTTGCTTGTCTTCCATTGTCCATGCCGTTTGACACACGTGTATAGACTTTTCAAGGTAAACTGAGCACTTCTGAAAGTCCTGCTAAGATCTACTTGTATACATGTCGTGTATTCTTCCTCTTTATGTCAAATTATCATTGTGACGGGCCTCATTATTTTATTCATGTGTCAGTCAAGTGAAACTGTGAAACTATTAGGAAAGTAAATATTTCAGAAATCTGCTCATTTTTACACTTTGATGGATTAGAAAAAAAGGTAAGAGAAGGAAATAACTAAAGTTATCACAAATGGTTACCTAATATTTTTACACTTTGATGGATTAGAAAAAAAGGTAAGAGAAGGAAATAACTAAAGTTATCACAAATGGTTACCTAATATTTTTACACTTTGATGGATTAGAAAAAAAGGTAAGAGAAGGAAATAACTTAAGTTATCACAAATGGTTACCTAATATTTTTTTATTCAACTTTATGTTACGGAACTACCTCCCATTCATCGTTACCAACTTTACTGGACGCATGTTACTCAGTGAGCCAGTTAATATATTTTTCTAAGGTTGTTTTCAAAAGTGCTCACTTTATCGTGAACAGCCTTTAGAATGTTTTGTATATATTAGTCCATAGATGCTGTGGTTTGAAAGTTGACATGTTATTCAAAAACACCTTGTTTATACGCATCGTTATATGTTTTCTTTACTTTTAAATGTCCTAGTATACCTAACGAAGTTTAAATGTATGGAAAAAAAAGTGCTCCAAAACTCTGTAGCGAGATTACGGTAGTATTTACGGTAGTGTATATTAGATTCTTTCAATATTACGTGTTTGCTTAACAGAGAGACTGCTCTGCCCCAAATGATGAGAATGAGCTAGAGCATGGAAAAGTTTCTATCGTTAAGTAACACGAGAAAGTGCACTCTTTGGAGACATTAACTTTACAATGCTAGAAAACAAAAATAAGTTTGACGATAAAGACGCGTTGCTTCGCGTCTGGAACCCAGAAGATGCCCTAGGGGAGAATGCTAGGTACGTACGGATGTTCCAGGTGGGCCGGCTTTGCCGTCAATGCCTGGAATTCCAGGCGGGCCTGGAATGGCATCCGGCAGCGTGAGCGAGCTGATGATGGACGTGAAGTTGCAGGAACACACGCCGGGAGGGCCCGGTGGTCCAACCAGTCCAGCCAACTGCAAACACACAAAAACACCGGGGTCCCTGCAATGCTGCCAACTACGAGCATACACAAGTCCAGATTCTTTCTATACATATACTTCAGTGGCGTTTATTCCATAGACGCAAGGTAAGCAATGCTTGCCCTATACATATTGGAAATGTTTACCCTCTTATAGTTTTCGCCTTTACTTTAAACATATTTAATTCTGAGTTTCCCCGTTTCCGATTCGAGAAACAGAGTTTTCGTAACTACCGTAGTGTACACGCATAGTGCTGCTATCTAGTATTTATTTCCACAAACAGGAGCGACTAGCGATGAATCTAACTCGCAAGCAACAACACGTCACCACGTTTCTTCGTCAGGGTAAGCAGTCGTTCTGTTTGCTTCCTCCAGTCAAACAGTTTTCCTTGGTAAGAGGATGAAAGTGTTCGGGAAAATGGGAGTTTTCTTATAATTTGTAATATGCTCTCTAAATTATGTTCAGTTTAATTATTATTACATTCATTTCGTTTCCGTTTTATAACAAATGTTAGGTATTATAAAACGGTAATTACATTTGGAGGGTTATTAAAGATAGAAGTTGCGTTTGTTTGTAGAAATCTCTTGCCCTGTAAAAAAAACTCACTACACGCCACTGATATACTTATTCGAATTCAGGACACTAGGAAGACGTAGAGGAAACCAGTTTTACCAGCGAACATTGCAGGACTTGTTTGAAAGTACATAGGCCACTATGCCTGCGCTGTGTACCGACAAAGGCAAGTTTTGTCTCAATAAAGAGAGAGAAATGTGGATTCCCGCAGTGTTATCAAATAACTCATAGGGCACAGTGTTTGTTACTAATAATAATTCCCGTGTTTTCCATGTTATTTTTGGACACAAGTTACATACGGGATTTATATAACTTGGCGTGTTACATTTTATAATGCAATACAATTCCGACAGTAAAATTCTGTGTTTTGACCAAGCAATCTCACAAAGCATTGTTATTATGTTTTTCAAACATGATATTATTGACGATTTGCTTATGCATGTTAAATGTTTTGACAGGCCAATATAGATATTCACTTTTTATACAAAAGTTCTCGTAAAAGTTTTTCTGTTATAAAATTAATCCGCTACTACAAAGTCACTAATGTGTAAGAATAATTTGTTGTAACATTGCCAATATCGTGCTATAAGAAAAATGTATGATATTTTAACAATTTAATTTGCATGCATATCATAACATGACACTTTTTCAGAACAACTATAGCAACATATAACTTGTAAAATAATAGGCTCTAAGGTTTTCCACCTAAAACACAAGAAATAGCAAATTACGTAATATGAACTATGAGTAGGCTACATTCTGTTTGTTTCTTAATTTGCGACTCTAAATGTCTCAAAAAAGTTGCACATAAAAGTACACGGTTTGTAAACTATAAAAATACACGTGTTTTGAGATGTGTGTGGGGATTCTTTTACTTTATTTGCGTACATTTAGGAGCGTACGACTTCAACAAAGTTATTCCCTGCCAAGTTGTGACCCCTAGGAGACTAACCCAACTTTATAGCAGAGCCAGCCTTATTATATCTAGAGACTGATGCCCGGTAAAATGTGTTTGTTATACGACCACGCTAACTGTCGCAATTTATTTTCCTGTATTCACAGTCCAAAAAAAAAACGATAAATATAGAAATGTTGACGCAAGATATCTGTGGAACCATACTTGAAAGTAACTAAGTAGCGCACCATGACTGGTTTGTAGCGCGGATGAGAAACAGGAAGGTACACTCGCTGTACAAAAGAAGGGTCTCTCCCGCGAGCAATAATGTGATCACATTCTTGTTCACCTAGAACCGTTGAACTTGTGTCGTTTGAATGGCCGCCGAGTATGATAGGTGTATTACCTAGTACCGTGTAGAGACAGCTCTATTTCTTGACTGCCTCTCTTGTACAAGTCAACTGTAAATAAATAGCATTTTGTGCATGTCAATTTAAAATACATATTTGTCAACAATTTTGTTTTGTTTTTATTTTACTTTATTACTCATCAATAAATTTATGTGTTTAAACACACTATGTCTAGAGGTAGTGGTTACTATTGTTCTTCGTTGGGCGTGGATAAGGTATCTGTTAACCCTTTCTGCTGGACCTATATTATATTTTATTACTCATCAATAATATTTATGTGTTTAAACACACTATGTCTAGAGGTAGTTGGTTACCTTTGTTCTTCGTTGGGCGTGGATAAGTTATATTATTAAAACCCCTTTTCTGCTGGACTCTATATTATTTTTATTACTCATCAATAATATTTATGTGTTTAAAACACTATGTCTAGAGGTAGTGGTTACCTTTGTTCTTCGTTGGCGTGGATAAGGTATATTGTTAAACCCCTTTTCTGCTGGACTCTATATTATATTTTATTACTCATCAATAATATTTATGTGTTTAAACACACTATGTCTAGAGGTAGTGGTTACCTTTGTTCTTCGTTGGGCGTGGATAAGGTATATTATTTAAACCCCTTTTCTGCTGGACTCTATATTATATTTTATTACTCATCAATAATATTTATGTGTTTAAACACACTATGTCTAGAGGTAGTGGTTACCTTTGTTCTTCGTTGGGCGTGGATAAGGTATATTGTTAAACCCCTTTTCTGCTGGACTCTATATTATATTTTATTACTCATCAATAATATTTATGTGTTTAAACACACTATGTCTAGAGGTAGTGGTTACCTTTGTTCTTCGTTGGGCGTGGATAAGGTATATTGTTAAACCCCTTTTCTGCTGGACTCTATATTATATTTTATTACTCATCAATAATATTTATGTGTTTAAACACACTATGTCTAGAGGTAGTGGTTACCTTTGTTCTTCGTTGGGCGTGGATAAGGTATATTATTAAACCCCTTTTCTGCTGGACTCTATATTATATTTTATTACTCATCAATAATATTTATGTGTTTAAACACACTATGTCTAGAGGTAGTGGTTACCTTTGTTCTTCGTTGGGCGTGGATAAGGTATATTGTTAAACCCCTTTTCTGCTGGACTCTATATTATATTTTATTACTCATCAATAATATTTATGTGTTTAAACACACTATGTCTAGAGGTAGTGGTTACCTTTGTTCTTCGTTGGGCGTGGATAAGGTATATTGTTAAACCCCTTTTCTGCTGGACTCTATATTATATTTTATTACTCATCAATAATATTTATGTGTTTAAACACACTATGTCTAGAGGTAGTGGTTACCTTTGTTCTTCGTTGGGCGTGGATAAGGTATATTTTAAACCCCTTTTCTGCTGTACTCTATATTATATTTTATTACTCATCAATAATATTTATGTGTTTAAACACACTATGTCTAGAGGTAGTGGTTACCTTTGTTCTTCGTTGGGCGTGGATAAGGTATATTGTTAAACCCCTTTTCTGCTGGACTCTATATTATATTTTATTACTCATCAATAATATTTATGTGTTTAAACACACTATGTCTAGAGGTAGTGGTTACCTTTGTTCTTCGTTGGGCGTGGATAAGGTATATTGTTAAACCCCTTTTCTGCTGGACTCTATATTATATTTATTACTCATCAATAATATTTATGTGTTTAAACACACTATGTCTAGAGGTAGTGGTTACCTTTGTTCTTCGTTGGGCGTGGATAAGGTATATTGTTAAACCCCTTTTCTGCTGACTCTATATTATATTTTATTACTCATCAATAATATTTATGTGTTTAAACACACTATGTCTAGAGGTAGTGGTTACCTTTGTTCTTCGTTGGGCGTGGATAAGGTATATTGTTAAACCCCTTTTCTGCTGTACTCTATATTATATTTTATTACTCATCAATAATATTTATGTGTTTAAACACACTATGTCTAGAGGTAGTGGTTACCTTTGTTCTTCGTTGGGCGTGGATAAGGTGTCTTGTTAAACCCCTTTTCTGCTGGACTCTATATTATATTTTATTACTCATCAATAATATTTATGTGTTTAAACACACTATGTCTAGAGGTAGTAGTTACCTTTGTTCTTCGTTGGGCGTGGATAAGGTGTCTTGTTAAACCCCTTTTCTGCTGGACTCTATATTATATTTTAATTTTGTTTTTAATAATGTCTTTGAATCAGGGTCCTTCTCCGTTACTACAAACTTTTCCATTTTTTGTCTTTTTTTTTAGTTACTGATGCTGTAAATTACTTCTACATCTTCAAATGCAGCATCAATACCAGAAACTTGTGACATTTTTTTAGCACACTCTCTTGCTTATGACAGAATAGTAAGTGCAAAAAAATGTAACCGGAATGCAGATATGCCGAAACATGCTGCACACTTTGCATTTGTGTTTGAAAACTATTGAAACATACAAATATGTTCTAAACACTGCTTGTGTTTCCTTTCTGTTCACAGGTTGTTGACTGACCATGTCGCAGTATGCTGTAGAACAAAGTGTGTGAAGTTTAGAACAATATTTCCGAAGCTAAGGGACAGGATGTAATAAAGAACCTTCCTTGATGAATTTGTGCAGTCGTTTAGTGGAACCTTTCAACCCACCAGCATCACCAAACAAAACTATATTAAAATGCACTCTAAATCGGAATCAGTTAATTTTTACTGATTGCCAGTTGAAACTGCCCCATCCGGAAACTGTAGAAAAAATATTACTAATTCATCAGTTAAAAGTAATAAACTAGTTCAAGCAGCAGAAAACTAGTTATTTATAGTTGGTCAATGCAAGCACATGTCTTTGCAAAGTTCGGAAGTCAATCTATCTCTAGCTTAGTTCGGTTTCTGTGCATGAAAAGGTAAGAATAGTGGTTTCAATGTGCGAGGCTATCGATGTTAACTAGTATCCGCCATTTTACAACGCAACGACATACCACAGATTTAAACTGTTATTTTTTGTGACAGATAGATCAGTGATAATTTTATCGACTCGATTGTGCGGTGATTCAATAATACAGGTGGATTTACACCAACAGAAGTTTTTTGTGGTCTGCAAGTTAACAGAACAAATAATGAGGAAACGCCAAACACAGTTATTACTAGTCAATATGTCTCTTAAAAATAACAGTTTCATTCTGCAAAATCTCGTTGCATAGTAAAATAGCACATACATAGAAAACACCGACGACACCATTAAAACCACTATATTTCTCTTTTAAAGCACACAATCTGAACTAAACTTAACTTACAATGACTTTCGAGCTTTACAAAGACATGTACCTACGTGCGCATAATATGTGTATATTTCGACAACATGAAGTACTTTCACATTACGAAACTCAAAGCCGTTCGCCATAGTAAGTTTATGTTACTAGGAAAATGCAAGACAGTTTATCTCAGTGGCAAAGCAGCAGAGTTGGTAGAACGCGAGCCAATAGAAACAAGATAATGTGTTGCGCTTTGGGATGGAGGTTCGATACCAACCACTTCCAAATTTCCTTGTACGTGTAATAATTTTGTTTTACGCAAAACAATTGTACTAAATTTATTTCAAACCGTAATGCGCGGTTTTTAATCCTTGTTCTTTTTATTAATCGACTAAAAATAACTGATTTTCTACTCATACTGGTTCCTCATGAGTTGAGGCATCAAGGTTTCCGTACTTATCTGTCGACGACTAGCAAAACTTTATGAAGACTCATGTCATGTTGGCGTGAACGCGCCTTCAATTACGTCGTTACCTGAGCCCGCCCTATCACTTAAGTACAAACCAGGAATCAGGCGGACTGCAACATGCGACGTGAATATCTGGCATTACTGAGTGGTGACGTAGTGACGTCGACCAGAATGGAGGAGCCAGGAGCTGACTGTGCTGTTCGCCATAACACAGCATCATTACAACAACCTCGGAACTCAACACAAGGTGGGACAAGCCCAGTTACTCTCAGGCTCTCATTAGGTTATCATAAATATATACAAAGTGCTCCGCTGGTAATACTTACCTTATTGTAATTGTAATGTTATGTTAACACTACAATAATAACCAGGCTTTATTCCAGACAGTCTTCCGACAATTAACCCACTGAGTGCTCTACCTCTGGCTACAGTCCCCATATCATGATTCTCAGTTATAAACCACCCTAGCTCTGAATTACAAGTACGGTCATAAGGCGTACTTTGTAACAATGTTACACTGATGATTGATGATTCTCTAATTAAGAGGTTCAGACTTTGCATATCCACCTCCAAGTCGAGATATCACGATATATCATGCAATTATATCGGGAATGTAAAAATAAAAGAGTTTCACACCAATTCCACGCAATTTACAACAGCAGCGCACGAATATCGAGACAGTGATCAGTGGTGTGATAACCGAACAGTGCTCTAATATGGTTGACATGTTAATCTACAGAACGGAATGTGTCAATCGCAACGCAGGATTACATGTTGAACATCTGGTCTTATGATAAAGGAGTAAAACCTTGTTTGTAACACACATGTGTGTTTTAACATTTTGCAGATACAAATAACCAATTTTTCAGCATGTTTTGGCATGTCTGCATTTCTGTTTTTGTTTTGCACCAGCCTGTACCACGTGTATGTATCACACAATTTATGACATGCTAGTTAGTGTGCAAATCAGTGTACATCATGTATACTCACTTTGTTGTACAAGAAATATTAGGGTTACCAGAGACCCAGAATAAAAAAGGAGGGCATTCACTATGGAAAAATAAAACATTCTGTCAAAAAGTTGGACAAACGAATTTTATTAGACCTGCTAACTATGTATAGTGGAGAAACTAACATTCGATTTTTTTTACAAAATAATTTAATCTGAATGATATTGAAAAATCATTTAATAAAACAATAAGTTATCGACCAAACAATGTTGAAAAGTTTAATTAATAACATAAAGTACCGTTCCCATCATAAATTAGCACACCAAAGGAACACAAAATGCCAGTAAAATAAACAAATATTCTTTTAAAGGACAAAACGTTTTAATACAAACAATGCAGTAGAAATAACAAATCTAAATTGGACATCAGAAGAAATTCGATAATATAATTTATATTATGGTGTGTATCGAAAAACGTTTCGAGGATTTTATATGATAGCCCATGAGAATGATAATAACATAGCTGTAAGAAATTTTTTTTTACAAAAGCTAACAATATCACAATAATTAAAGTTTTTAGCTGGTTGAGAATTTGGTATAGCGAAATAAAAGTTAATGAAACTCGATTTTTTGAAGCCAATTTTGAAGATATATACTTAAAACGAAAACCTTAGCTTGAGAAATTATATGTACTCTCAAACTCTGTATTGAAGCCAATATAAATTTCTTTCGCTTACATTTTATTTAATTACTCAATTTTCCGAATTTTTCACAAAAGAGGCTATACGTTAATGTCACATAAGGTTTCAATAGCAAAGAACCGTGTATTTTTCTGCTCAAAAATGTCCTTAGTGGTATATATCTATCTTTAACAGGAGCGCCAAATAAGACCGAATTTCATCAAGCCGTATTTGCCTATAGCTACTTCTCAGCCAGGCAACAGCCTTAATATACAAATACCATTTTCATCAGGTGGAAAAAGCAGGACATTTTTGATTTCCAAGAAAATTCTGACCGGACGCAAAATAATTTTTAGAAAGGAAGGATGACAAGTCGTTTCGCCGGACGTGCGATAATCGTAAGAAAGCTGTACAGCGTGTAGTGTAGTGGGTTTAGAGCGTAGTCGGTATTTACCGCAGAGGCGTCGCCGGAGCCGAGGAATGTATCGGCGCTGGAGATGGCAGATCCTGTAGGACCCGCAGGACCTGGAGGACCTGGAGGACCTCGCACCACGTCTCCTGGAGGACCCTGCAACAACCACGCCACCAGGACCTTAACTACTTGCCTGCCAGCATGCCTCTTCCTCCTTCCAGCACACAATCAACATGGATACCTCACACCATCGGCCTAATATTATATTCACATACAGTGATTAACTGGGCACTTACCAAAACCCTCACTGCGGCTTAGGGTATACTTCTATTCCCATTTGATATCCTTCCACTTGACGGATATACGCTGTTCACGCTAGAGTGATCACTTTTAAGGCCCTTCTAAATGTTTCATTTCATCCAATTTCCATGATCCTGCTGCTTTTTCATATAAACATTGCAATGTGAACAATAAACACAGTGTATACATTTCAAGGCCCTCAAACGTAATGCCTGATGCTACAATAAGATATACTTATTAGTGATTAATGACTGTTAGGGGGGTCTTAAAAAGTGCTCACTTTACCGTGTACAGACTATAGTTAAATATTGTGTATTGCCAGTTTCTTCACACTTTTCGAATAGAACCTTTGAAAAATCACCCCATGTGTGACATGTTTGGTTCTTCCCTAAATATGTCGTGTATTACAAAGGTTATACACGCGTGTTTACACAAAAGTGACTTATATTTGGTTCAATTGAACTTCTACTTGTATTCCACCTGTCAATTATATTTCATTTATAATGAATACAAATATAAACAGGGCGAAAGTGTGGGTGTGTTGGCAATGCCTAGTAAGAAATTGTTCTTGTGCAGAATAATATTACTACACCGAGCGCGCACAAAAGCGGTGCAGTGTCCCTCTGGTGTGATATTCTAGACTTGGTTAAGCTTAGTTAGCATGAGGCGGGGAATATCCTGGATGTAGAACTCAAACAGGGGTTCAAAAAAGTGCGAGGTAACCATGAATGGATTATATTGCCTTGGACTCGATAACTTCATTCACGTGCCGTTCAAGCGGAACTATGTGGTTGATAAGAAAGGAAATTTATGTTACTCATTATCATCATCATCATAATCACTATCATCATCATCATCATCATCATAATCTCACACGGATTCAGCGATTACGCCTATTGGTGTCTCAAAATGCTACCATCTCTTCCCTAGGCTTGTTGGAATCTACGTAACTTGAGAAACTATTATCACTCTTTTTTTGTACGTTATACAGTAATTTTTTATTGTTCTTCCATATTATTTCGTTCGTACTAAGATCGTGTGTTATTTTATATAATGTATTTTATTTATTTTAGAGCAATCTAAAACTATGTGTTAATAATGTGCATATCTTTACTCTCGTGTGCGTAAAATAAAAATAAAGTGCAGTAAATAAATTTAATGTCAGACTTAAAATTTAATTTTTTTTATCACTTTTACTGTAGTGCTGCCAACTTTACTGGAAACATATCAATAAAGACATCAATTGAACTTCAGTTCACAAGCATCAGGAACTATTTTCAAATATATGATTTCATAAGATGCCATTCATCCAAGAACCAAATACAATCAGCTGCCACCTACTGGCGAAGCAGTAAAGAGATCATTGGTCAGAATACGTGACAGTTGCGATGAGTTACATCACTGAACGGCAATTCAGTTAACACCACTGTCAAGTCTTTATGGCTGGAACCCTTCTTTAACACGACTGTTTTTATAAATACTAGCTATGAAGCTTTACACTACTTCTCACCGAGTTTTATAATAATGAATTTGCAATCAACCATTCAATATACGTGTTTTAGTATGTGTTTTATATGTACATATGCACACATATAAATATGTACATGTCAGTGAAATACGGGCTATATGCATAGCTAAACTCTACTCGTGCCAGAAGGAGCTCTTGTACTTAAAATACTTCCTCTTTAGAAAAGTCTATACTGATAGATGAAAACTGAGCTATAGTTTAAATATATTTTAAGTTTCAGTTCCGCTCTGGCTTGACTACACACAACAATGTTAATGGCACTTAACGTAAACGTAAACCAATGTCACGTTGCTGTTTGGTCAAATGATTTTGACACCACTACTCGCAAATAATAAGCGAGAATCACAAATAACTAAAAGAGGTTCAGTCAATTAAATGATAAGTAAGCAGCCTCGAATTACATGTAAGCAATCTGACTGGTTTCGCAGATCTGGACTAATTTTTAACTATTTCAGTTTCATAGTTTGGTTGGACCGCGCTTAATTCTAGGCCTACACTTTTCTGAAAGTCCCTCCCGAGAGTTTCTTCTTGTTATGTCCCTCTGTTTCGTTCCTTTGTCACCCGTAACATTGGACTAGATTACTGCAGAGTGTTCCGCATGAAAGTAGCCTCCATCGAAAAATATGCGAAATGAGGAAAATGCATGGTGTCAGCGGAAGTCAGGCGTGATGTTTTACCGTGATGTGATGGAAATATCGCAGGTTTACCGCGAGTTCCCATTGGCTTAAGCCAGGAACTATTACCTAAGCTGTGAACTAGCAATACAGAAGGTTTGGTTCCAAGTGCGCGATCGGCGATTACGTAATCGGTCCAAACCTGCCAGTTGTTAAAATGTTAAATCCAACATGACGCGAATATAAAAAATAAACCGGTTTTAATACCGCTAATTTCTACAGTGTGCACTTAGTAAGAAGTTAAAACGTTGGACCAGTTGCCTTAACCCACTGATAAACTTCACTATAAGTGTTGTAGTAAGTATTCGCGATAAAAAAAAAACTACTTTCAAAAGCGGATTTCCAAAGAGCTTGGTTATTCGCGAAAAGCAGTGAAAGGACGCGGTTACATTAAAGGCTGAACTTGTTTATATATATATATATATATATATATATATATATATATATATATATATAACGGCAGACATAATCACACAAATTAAATTAAATGGTTATCAAAGTAAACGTGTTCGCGTGCTTTCACCACTGTAACTGACTGTAGACTCACAAACACGCCCTCACAGTTGTTTATAATCGCTTTCAACACTTATAAATTTCTATTAGTTTTTTATAATTTTAGTACGAATAACCTTGGTTTTGACTGTCATGGTACGTCATAATTTCGCCTAACTTTATTTATTTCGGAGAATGCGGGAAATACCGCCGCCGACGTCGTTCTTTCAGAGAAACTTCACAGCAGCCATTCCAGAGAGCGACATGGAAGACGTTCTCGCGTACTCAAACAACCAGTTTACTGTGTAGAAGTGGTGGTTACTGTCGGAACAAGTCCAGGGACAGTGTACCGTGTACGGAAGTGAACATTTGTTCAAGCGAAACAGTCGCGCGTCACGTATATCTGCAGCTAAGTCTCGGGTGACGCTGAGTTTACGGCAGGTAGGTAGCGCTCAACGTCTCGCGTACTCAAACAACCAGTTTACTGTGTAGAAGTGGTGGTTACTGTCGGAACAAGTCCAGGGACAGTGTGCCGTGTACGGAAGTGAACATTTGTTCAAGCGAAGCAGTCGCGCGTCACGTATATCTGTAGCTAAGTCTCGGGTGACGCTGAGTTTACGGCAGGTAGGTAGCGCTCAACGTCTCGCGTACTCAAACGACCAGTTTACTGTGTAGAAGTGGTGGTTACTGTCGGAACAAGTCCAGGGATAGTGTACCGTGTACGGAAGTGAACATTTGTTCAAGCGAAGCAGTCGCGCGTCACGTATATCTGTAGCTAAGTCTCGGGTGACGCTGAGTTTACGGCAGGTAGGTAGCGCTCAACGTCTCGCGTACTCAAACGACCAGTTTACTGTGTAGAAGTGGTGGTTACTGTCGGAACAAGTCCAGGGACAGTGTGCCGTGTACGGAAGTGAACATTTGTTCAAGCGAAGCAGTCGCGCGTCACGTATGTCTGCAGCTAAGTCTCGGATGACGCTGAGTTTACGGCAGGTAGGTAGCGCTCAACGTCTCGCGTACTCAAACAACCAGTTTACTGTGTAGAAGTGGTGGTTACTGTCGGAACAAGTCCAGGGACAGTGTACCGTGTACGGAAGTGAACATTTGTTCAAGCGAAACAGTCGCGCGTCACGTATATCTGCAGCTAAGTCTCGGGTGACGCTGAGTTTACGGCAGGTAGGTAGCGCTCAACGTCTCGCGTACTCAAACAACCAGTTTACTGTGTAGAAGTGGTGGTTACTGTCGGAACAAGTCCAGGGACAGTGTGCCGTGTACGGAAGTGAACATTTGTTCAAGCGAAGCAGTCGCGCGTCACGTATATCTGTAGCTAAGTCTCGGGTGACGCTGAGTTTACGGCAGGTAGGTAGCGCTCAACGTCTCGCGTACTCAAACGACCAGTTTACTGTGTAGAAGTGGTGGTTACTGTCGGAACAAGTCCAGGGATAGTGTACCGTGTACGGAAGTGAACATTTGTTCAAGCGAAGCAGTCGCGCGTCACGTATGTCTGCAGCTAAGTCTCGGATGACGCTGAGTTTACGGCAGGTAGGTAGCGCTCAACGTCTCGCGTACTCAAACGACCAGTTTACTGTGTAGAAGTGGTGGTTACTGTCGGAACAAGTCCAGGGACAGTGTACCGTGTACGGAAGTGAACATTTGTTCAAGCGAAGCAGTCGCGCGTCACGTATGTCTGCAGCTAAGTCTCGGATGACGCTGAGTTTACGGCAGGTAGGTAGCGCTCAACGTCTCGCGTACTCAAACAACCAGTTTACTGTGTAGAAGTGGTGGTTACTGTCGGAACAAGTCCAGGGACAGTGTACCGTGTACGGAAGTGAACATTTGTTCAAGCGAAGCAGTCGCGCGTCACGTATATCTGCAGCTAAGTCTCGGGTGACGCTGAGTTTACGGCAGGTAGGTAGCGCTCAACGTCTCGCGTACTCAAACGACCAGTTTACTGTGTAGAAGTGGTGGTTACTGTCGGAACAAGTCCAGGGATAGTGTACCGTGTACGGAAGTGAACATTTGTTCAAGCGAAGCAGTCGCGCATCACGTATATCTGCAGCTAAGTCTCGGATGACGCTGAGTTTACGGCAGGTAGGTAGCGCTCAACGTCTCGCGTACTCAAACAACCAGTTTACTGTGTAGAAGTGGTGGTTACTGTCGGAACAAGTCCAGGGACAGTGTACCGTGTACGGAAGTGAACATTTGTTCAAGCGAAGCAGTCGCGCATCACGTATATCTGCAGCTAAGTCTCGTGTGACGCTGAGTTTACGGCAGGTAGGTAGCGCTCAACGTCTCGCGTACTCAAACGACCAGTTTACTGTGTAGAAGTGGTGGTTACTGTCGGAACAAGTCCAGGGATAGTGTACCGTGTACGGAAGTGAACATTTGTTCAAGCGAAGCAGTCGCGCGTCACGTATATCTGTAGCTAAGTCTCGGGTGACGCTGAGTTTACGGCAGGTAGGTAGCGCTCAACGTCTCGCGTACTCAAACGACCAGTTTACTGTGTAGAAGTGGTGGTTACTGTCGGAACAAGTCCAGGGATAGTGTACCGTGTACGGAAGTGAACATTTGTTCAAGCGAAGCAGTCGCGCATCACGTATATCTGCAGCTAAGTCTCGGATGACGCTGAGTTTACGGCAGGTAGGTAGCGCTCAACGTCTCGCGTACTCAAACAACCAGTTTACTGTGTAGAAGTGGTGGTTACTGTCGGAACAAGTCCAGGGACAGTGTACCGTGTACGGAAGTGAACATTTGTTCAAGCGAAGCAGTCGCGCGTCACGTATATCTGTAGCTAAGTCTCGGGTGACGCTGAGTTTACGGCAGGTAGGTAGCGCTCAACGTCTCGCGTACTCAAACGACCAGTTTACTGTGTAGAAGTGGTGGTTACTGTCGGAACAAGTCCAGGGATAGTGTACCGTGTACGGAAGTGAACATTTGTTCAAGCGAAGCAGTCGCGCGTCACGTATGTCTGCAGCTAAGTCTCGGATGTCTGCAGCTAAGTCTCGGATGACGCTGAGTTTACGGCAGGTAGGTAGCGCTCAACGTCTCGCGTACTCAAACGACCAGTTTACTTTGTAGAAGTGGTGGTTATTGTCGGAACAAGTCCAGGGATAGTGTACCGTGTACGGAAGTGAACATTTGTTCAAGCGAAGCAGTCGCGCATCACGTATATCTGCAGCTAAGTCTCGGATGACGCTGAGTTTACGGCAGGTAGGTAGCGCTCAACGTCTCGCCGGCACAGCGAGGTCATGAGAGAGAGAACGTGAGTTGCTCCCAGACAACGGGGAAGGAGTGAGTGAAGAGATTTGGGCGGCTCTTAACGATGAGGTCTTGAGAGCCGATGAAGGTGATTGAGGTGAGTATGGAGCAGCGCCGGAATGAAGGGGCAGGGGAAACGAGAGATCCCCGAGAAGGCCCGCCGACCAACGACATCGACCGGCACGATTCCCAATTGCGGTGACCCGGCCGGAGATTGAACCCGTTTCGCGCTGGTGGGAGGTGAGCGTGCTAACCGCTCGGCCACCGTGGCCCCTGGCGTTGAAGGAGTGGGCACTGAGCATTGAGCTTCCCAGCAGTCTGAGTACAACAAAACCTTAGCCATGGCCTATAACACCTGTGCTGATTTCCGGGAACCATGGAAAACTGAAATCAGAATGGCCGTACCAGTTTCGAACTCAGGTCCTTTCGAAGGCGAGTTTGGAGGTTTGAAGTAGGTGGTACAGCGGTGACTTACCCTTGGACCTCGCTCGCCTTTGTCGCCTTTGGGTCCTCGCAGGGCGAATTCTGCAAACAAAACAATCACAGCGGTGTCAATGTATGCGTGCACATTAAACTATTAACTTACAGTACTAAGTGCAGTGTAGCAAAAGAACTTGGTATACACAATCGAAGCGACGAACTCAAGCACCGTCATTTGTGCTCTTTTATGTATAAAATGTGATAAAATGGAAAAACTATAACTAACAAATCGCTAGCTACGAGCGCTGAGAAACTCGGCACGTGCAAAACACAATAAAGTCTAGTAATATAGAAAATATGCGACACACTCTACTTATATAATTATCTCCCCTCGCACCCAAAAATAAAGATAATTATTTGTGCTATATGTGGACAAAAAAAAAATAGTTTGGATAAGTAAGAATAAAATTTGTTTCCATCAATGGTACATAAAACGTAAATACTTCAGTAAAGCGTAACAAAACTCAATTTAATATCACACGAAAAATATATTTCTCAAACCAAACCTCTTTGATCTCAGAGTGCTAAACAATTGCCCGATGAAATGCCCTGCCGCCAACTCGTGGCGTGTGCGCAGTTGGTAGACAAACAGAAAATAATGTTATGTTGCGTAAACAGTATACTGATTCGATATTCATAATTTTTTGTCTCAAAACTCAATTAAATTGCATTTTGCGTCCTTCTACGGTCCCAGTGAAATTAAAACGCAAAAAGCATTACGGTAGAATACTGGCTGACAATATGGCGACCAACGTTCCACATGCTGTCGAAGGCATCATATTCTCTGGTTGTGAAAGTATTGGTAACAAATATAATTTTTCCGTGCTGAAGTAACGAAAGACAATTTTTGTATATATTCTATCAATTCAGAAATGCTTACTTTCATTCAGCACGCGTTGCTTACCCATCTCACTGAATCACAGGTAATAAGGTGAAAAATATATAACTTCAAATACTAACCTACAAATATGATTTTTATCTAAATGACTTATTTGCAAAGAGTATTTATGCAAACATACTTATAGTAATTTCAAGTTAATATTCCAAAAAGTGCCCTCAATAAAGTTAGCCCACGCTACATAATTTAAAAATAAAATTTTCTTCCTTGACTGAAAAACAGTTGGATCAACCACACTGATTCAACGAACGACAAAGAATATTGTAGAAATATTTTCATATATAATGAACAAAATATTGTACTATTTACATCACTAAAGATTTAACGTTTAGATGTTTTTATAGTCTAAGCATGCTGGAGTCTGATCCAGAGATTTTTAAGGGTTTCCTTAACATGTATTCGAAGGACGCTGTTTCACAAAGCACCAAACTATTTGCTTTGAAGTACAGTTGCTGCGTTCTGTAGAGGAGAGTTTACTCGGTTCATGCAGCAGATCGCCGTTCTTAGCCAATTTTTCTTTATTACTAAAGCCCCGAGGATTGCCCAGTTGATTTGGCATCTTATTAGACTTCACAACTCCATACCTTCCCTAAATATTGTCGAGTGTTTATTGCCTTCTGTCATAGCGCCAAACTTTTGTACAGTTATGCACACAGTTATGCACTCGTACTACTGATCAGTGTTCATTATCGGCTCACAATGTATAGTCTGTTTGCGGTATCTTCATACTTTGTGAACAAAACATTTAGTAAATAACCTCATGCATAACGCGCCCAAATATGCCAAGCATAACACATTTTATACGTCTTATTATTTCTATATTAAACTTTTAATTATGTTTTTAAAAGATATAATATTTCATGTATAATTTATATAATTAAAACAGAGAGAAAATATATGTGTTAGCACTGCTTATTAAGGAATAACTATAATACAAAAATTAGGAGTTGTCATTGCTTATTAGGAAATGACTCTCATGCAATATATATATATATATATATATATATATATATATATATATATATATATATATATATATATATATATATGTGTGTGTGTGTGTGTGTATTGTTACTGTTTATTAAGAAATAAATCTCATACATAATATATGTGTTGGAACTGCTTATTAAGAAATAATTCTCATACAAAATATATATGTTGGAACTGCTTATTAAGAAATAATTCTCATACAAAATATATGTGTTGGCACTGCTCATTAAGAAATAACTCTCATACAAAATATATGTGTTGGAACTGCTAATTAAGAAATAACTCTCATGCAAAAAATATGTATACATATGTGTTGGTACTGTTTATTAAGAAATATATCTCATACATAATATAAGTGTCGGAACTGCTTATTAAAAAATAAATCACATACAAAATATGTGTGTTGGCACTTCTCATAATAATACTAATATATAATATATAATAATATAATATAATATATATAATAATTATAATAATATAAATAATTCTGATACAAAATATATGTTTTAGCACTGCTTATTAAGAAACAATTCTCATACAAAATATTAGCAAACTGAGTGTGTACGAATGCGGCGTATTGTTTCTTTGCTGTGATCCCCATAGATCTGGTTAAGCTTTATTTGCATTAGGCGGAGGAATATCCTTGAATAGAGCTTTAGCAGGGTTCCCTAAAAGTATGAAGTAAGCACGAGGGACTTTATTCAGGACGTACTTAGAGAAACATTACAAAAAAATTATAAATGCGTAAAGACTATTACACAATACGAATTCGCGAAGTACTTGAAATCAAGTCGCGGGTTCAAGAAATGCTGAGTGCGCGGTCGTAAAGTACGAAACCGTATTCGCATCGTCATGCCATAAGAAATGTTACCTGGAATCTTTCAGAGTTGTCAAATCTTCTTTATATATAAAATGCTTAGTGCGTCACTAATCCGCATCATCACTGACAAACCTCTGGACCAATTGAGACCATATTCACACCATATGTTACTGGGGTGGCGAGTAATGTTTTTAGTTATATTTCATTCCGATAGGTGGCGCTGGAGTCTAACTTCTATATTTATGGACCGACTTTGCTCAAACTTGCAGGAAATGTTTGTTGATCTAAAAGGACCACGGTCAAACATCGGTCGACGTACCAGACGTAATAGAGAGGACGCATTGAGAAGGCAAAATAGAACGTGAAAGAGGCGGAACAACGTTCGCTGGGATCAGCTAGTGTTAAATACAATAAAACTAATATAAAATGAGTGGACACACACGAATTGTATTCGTATGGACCCACGTTCGAATCCCAATCTAGCCAACCTGCTGCATTCTGTGTCGCGTGGTTTCCTGAAACCACTCCACATTTATGCTTAGTAACTAATCCTGAAAACAGAAAGCAGGATGGCCTGACCAGGATTCGAACCCGAGTCCTCCTGGGCGGAAATAGTGTGCGTCGTTACTGTTTTTTATATTCGTTTTTAACATTTCACAGATCTGACAGGGCTGAGAAGAAATTTTGTTCGTGGCATGGCGACGCAAAGGGACGCACACAAAGTCACACCCGGGACTCAAACCCGGAACTCCTAGTGCCGTAACTCGGTACTTAACCATCTGCATGACGTAGGTCGGAAAATGACTGCACCACTTAGCTCAGTCGACTACCGACCATGTCTTCCGAGGTACATCGTTCCGCTGTGGTCTGTCTGCGAAGAAGGGAATAATAAAAACTACATTATGTAGTTGCACTGTGTTTGTGTTGTAGTGGGTACAGCTGACTAGTCCTAGTAATATTCATGATGCTAGCTGATACACAACGTCAGATAGTTTAATTTTTCTGACAACACTATCCTTCCAATAAGACATAAAAAATTCTAAATACAAATAATTATCGATAAAATCAGAAAGTTAAAAAAAAAAAGCAAATAGAAATGGAAATTTCTGTAACACGCAAAACTATTTATTTAGAATCCACAAGCTTATTTTTTCTACGTTATCACGTTCGTACATATACACGAAAAGTAATTCTCTCGCTACAGAATAATACAATTTTACTATATTTTTTGGTAACTGCACACAATAAATTTTTACTGTGTTAGTAGGTCACTTTCTCCACGGGTGCTTAAGCCGACTCTACACTATACCCATTTTCTACCTTCTGTTATATCCATGGACACAACGAAATACATAAAAGTTTCCATAGCAGAAGAGAAGAAAGAATGTATCAGTTCATACCCACAGGTTACCTAAAGTGTTAACAGAAAACTGCAAATGGCAGGTAAACAACTCGCAAATATCTCATCTGTAGATCCTTTGTGAAGCAACCAAAAATTACCAAGAGAGTTTTTTTTTCGTCTAAAGACTGCCTTTATATAAGATTATGAGTACCAATAGTATTAATGTATGGAAAATGTTATGAGTAACACCACTGCTTACGTATGGAATACACGTTATTTACATATTCTGTGCAACGGATGTTTACACCACTTATTACATTAGCCAATTATTCAAATATTTTGCTTTAACAAGCATAATAATCCATCTTGTACATTCCGTAATTATTCAAGCATTTACGGTAATAATGCCAAAAAGAAGACAAAAACGTAATAAATTTAACGCAAGGCTTTTGTGCGTGTATGTTAGAATTACTAATACTGCAGAGATTAAATTATCTACTCAAAAACCAATAGATTTGATTAGCAGGCAATCACTACCAGACGACTGAACCGCACAGTTATTTGCGTAATATAGTTTTTAAACAAAAGGATTATAAAAATAAAAACTGTATAACATGCACATAAGTAATAAACAGCAATAATGTATCACATAAAACCACTAAAAGATTTACGTGACACGACTAATATAATAGCGGATTAATGTACATCATACCACCCAACCACACACACAACCTTGCAATCACCGTTGTAATTAGACATAATACCATTTCAAATCCACAGTTATCACGTATTTTTTAAGATGCGTTTATTGTTTTGTTATGACTTTGGGAGTTATTTGAAATCTTTCCCGTTACTTACTCCTGCATTAAGTTACATTTTGTACAAAAATTAAACATATACGGTTGGAGTATGTTACTCGAGTGTCCACCATGTTATCTGTCGCAGCTCCGTGGATATAGGAGAAATCTAGAACACGTTCTACTACAGTTTCGGGGATGCCTATGGGTACGAGAACTGTTATACCGGGAGCCAGACCCCTCCGGAGGTGGCTGGATTGTAACCTACACGGGAGCAGACTACGCTAGCGGAAAATGGGCATCGTGTAGGGCCGGCTTTACTGCCACAATTTTGTAGAATATGCCAACAATGCAAAGCCGAAGTCTTAGAACAATATCGTAACGACTCAAGAATCGCCTTTTCTGATTATACTCCAGGTGATACGAATCAATAATTTCTGAACAACAGACGTGTAAAAATAAAAAAAAGATCAGTTGAAAAAGGCATAATTTGAGTACCAAGTTGCTCGCCATCAATCATCCAACACATACAAAATGCGTTAAAGTTATAATACGACGGGCGTGTCTGAACTCTGCACGTGAATGGAAGACATAACATCTCAGGGATAAACAAATAGAGAAAACAAGTAGCGCAATGTCTGGAAAGGCAGATGTGTAATACTTTAAGTGAAGGCGAAGTTGGACGTAGCAAGGTATGGCGCACTCACCTGCAAGTATATGCTCTTCAAGGTTAGTTGAGAACTTTTGGGAACCCTTCTTAAGACGTTCTTTCTTGTCCATTTTCTATCCTTCCGCCATATGTAAAATTAGCATTGCATTGACCTCATCACCTTGCTAATGCGCAAATAAAGCGAAAATACATGAAAGTGTTAAGAATGCAAATGTGTAAAAAATACGCCAATTATAACTCATATTGCACAAAACAGAGAGAAAATATTTTTAACAAATTCGGTGGCTGCAAATGTAAAAGTTAAGCTTTGAATTTGACTTTAATATACAGTATTTTGTCGTATTTAGTTGGTAAATTAACTGGTAGCACGCCAGTTAATGCGGCTGTCAAAATACATATTGTTAGGGGCAGTGATTTTTTTCTGCAGGTTTATTTCAACAGTGCTCAGATTACTGTCAATCATATATATGTACGTGTACAACAGGTTGCCCATCACTAGGCGACCATATCCAAAATGCACAGTTGCAGTCGCTGGAGACTTATTTACAAGGATCACTACCACCACTTATATGCAGAAAAGACTTGTCTGGGTCAGCGGAATGCGTAATGTGCTAGGCGAAACTGCAGTGTGGTAGCCTTGTGTTAGGCAACCTGTGCACATGTATCAGCTTGCAACTGAGCAATCCAGCCATTGTTGCGTCCATCTTCCCGGACATTGCGTTACTAGGCTTCACTGTTCATTTAACCCTTATACGCCGTGGCTTCCGTTTGCATAAAGAGTTCAGATACATACTGAGTACATACGTACGGCTATCAAAATATGAAACATTCACGATAAAGTGAGCACATTTTTAAACCCTCTCATTTGGAATAATATTCAATAAATAAATTTTATCGTTGTCTTACGCATTAACTTTCGAGTCAGGTGCCCTCGCACCAGACTGCAATTGTAGAAACAGTTTTTCGAGAAGCTGGTTAAGTAGTGACATCACATGTTTCGCATTAGTTCCACGGTCCTTTGTGACAATCACCTTCTATGTTCGGCGATACCGATAACTATTACTCTTCGCTATTAAGGTCTTGCCACGAGTTGAGCACGCCGTTATCACCTCGGACACTGCTGTTCTGCACACACCTAACACACTGTCTGTCATCACCTTGGACACTCCTGTTCTGCACACACCTAACACACTGTCTGTCATCACCTTGGACACTCCTATTCTGCACACACCTAACACACTGTCTGTCATCACCTATGACAGTCCTGTTCTGCACACACCTAACACACTGTCTGTCGTCACCTTGGACACTCCTGTTCTGCACACACCTAACACACTGTCTGTCGTCACCTCGGACACTCCTGTTCTGCACACACCTAACACACTGGCTGTCGTCACCTCGGACACTCCTGTTCTGCACACACCTAACACACTGGCTGTTATCACCTTGGACACTCCTGTTCTGCACACACCTAACACACTGTCTGTCATCACCTCGGACACTCCTGTTCTGCACACACCTAACACACTGTCTGTCATCACCTTGGACACTCCTGTTCTGCACACACCTAACACACTGTCTGTCATCACCTTGGACACTCCTGTTCTGCACACACCTAACACACTGGCTGTTATCACCTTGGACACTCCTGTTCTGCACACACCTAACACACTGGCTGTTATCACCTTGGACACTCCTGTTCTGCACACACCTAACACACTGTCTGTTATCACCTCGGACACTGCTGTTCTGCACACACCTAACACACTGTCTGTCATCACCTTGGACACTCCTGTTCGGCACACACCTAACACACTGTCTGTCATCACCTTGGACACTCCTGTTCTGCACACACCTAACACACTGTCTGTCATCACCTTGGACACTCCTGTTCTGCACACACCTAACACACTGTCTGTCATCACCTTGGACACTCCTGTTCTGCACACACCTAACACACTGTCTGTCATCACCTTGGACACTGCTGTTCTGCACACACCTAACACACTGGCTGTTATCACCTTGGACACTCCTGTTCTGCATACACCTAACACACTGGCTGTCATCACCTTGGACACTCATGTTCTGCACACACCTAACACACTGTCTGTCGTCACCTCGGACACTCCTGTTCTGCACACACCTAACACACTCTCTGTCATCACCTTGGACACTCCTGTTCTGCACACACCTAACACACTGTCTGTCATCACCTTGGACACTCCTGTTCTGCACACACCTAACACACTGTCTGTCGTCACCTCGGACACTCTTGTTCTGCACACACCTAACACACTCTCTGTCATCACCTTGGACACTCCTGTTCTGCACACACCTAACACACTGTCTGTCGTCACCTCGGACACTGCTGTTCTGCACACACCTAACACACTGGCTGTTATCACCTTGGACACTCCTGTTCTGCACACACCTAACACACTCTCTGTCATCACCTTGGACACTCCTGTTCTGCACACACCTAACACACTGTCTGTCATCACCTTGGACACTCCTGTTCTGCACACACCTAACACACTGTCTGTCGTCACCTTGGACACTCCTGTTCTGCACACACCTAACACACTGGCTGTTATCACCTTGGACACTGCTGTTCTGCACACACCTAACACACTGGCTGTTATCGTTACATTTTCTCCGTCTTACCGCTCTCGCACAATCTGCCCTCGTCGAAAGTCAGAGAGATCTTACATTTTTCCTCGTCTACGTCTGGCCGATTGCACGCACAAACACACATTATATCGTCTAGCGTACTGCAGACTGACGACTGTTCAGGATGAAGTAAGTACTTTTTGAAATCAACCTTAGAAAAAAGACACTATCCCTACCTGCATGTATTTTAACTGGCGCACTGAGTGAGATGCGCCCAGTAAAGTTGGTAACGACGTCTGGAAAATAGTTCCATATCTTAACTTCGAATAAAAATTGTCTGGTAACAATTTGTAATAATTTAAATTATTTCTTTCAATTTGTTCTTTTAATGCATCGAAGTGTAAAAATGGGCAGATTTTCAGATTATTTTCTTTTCTAATAATTTCAGAGTTGCTCTTGACCGACGCGTGAATAAAGTGGCGAGGTCCATAGTAATGTTAATTTTGCATAAGGAAGAATAATACACAATGTGTATACAAGTAGATCTTAAGCAGGGCTTTCAAAAGTGCTCATTTTACCTGGAACAGCCCATAACGTCCTTCTCTGCAATAATAAACGACAGTCGTAGCGCACTAATGAACAGTGTTAGCACCTCACAAAGAGGCTGTGTTCCAGAAAGTATGCGTTTCCATTAGTTTGATAACCATCTGTCTATAAACACACGCATGAGCAATTCAATTAGATCATTTGATCGTCGACAGATCGTTGGGGCCAGACGTATGGTGTACTCCACTTAGAAGCTCGTGTTGGCCGTGACATTTCCACGAGCCACCGTGTCAAGTAATATACCGCGAGTTCACGGATTCGTGTAAAATCACATTAGCCACGAACAACTTCCGTGGCGTACAACGCAACACTCTACATAAACAACATTACACAGACACAAACATCAAACACACGACGGACATCTCACGAAAATGACGACAACCACCGTCGGACACCTCTGTCTCCGGAGAGGATGGCGAGGTGAGGGTTCAAGGGTGGAGGCAGAGGAATTTAAACTTTTGACAATTTTGATTTATAACGTAACCTTTTTCTTTAAGGTTATAACAAAATAAAATTTTAAGCCTCTGTAATTTTTAAATTTAACTTGTTTTCAATTTTTATAACGCGACAAACTTTATGTTTCTATTGTTTTCCAAATTTATTTTAAATTGTTGTAACCGAGACCAGTTATGGCCTTCAGATGGGCACTGGTGCAGTTTTGATACGTTCTGTTCTGATCTGTGGCGTACAAACGTATTCATGAAAGGGATCGCCGTGGACCAGCTCGGTTTGCAACAGCGGATAGACAGACCACAGTGCAGCGGATAGACAGACCACAGTGCAGCGGATAATTGGCCATTTCAATGCCGGACCACAACAAAGTGTGGGTCGCCACGTCATCCAGAACTATGTGTATCCTTGCAGTGGGGTACAGAATTCTCCGCACCACCGGATACCTCTGCTCACCGCACGTCATAAGACTCGACGAACAACGCGGATACGGGAACACCACCACTGGAGCCTCGACGCACGGCAGAAGGTCGCCTAGACGGATGAGTCGAGGTACACGTTGGTATAGGCTGTTCACGATAAAACGAGCACTTTCGAAAGCCCTGCTGAAGATCTACTTGTATTCACATTGTGTAGTCTTCCGCCTTCTGTAAAGTTAGCATTGCCATGGTACCTCATCACTTTATTTATGAGTCGTACAAGTGAAACTCTGAAATTATTAGAAAAGTAAATATTTTACAAATCTGTACATTTTTAGGCTTTGATGCAGTAAAAAAAAAAAGCGAACGAAATAAATTAAGTTATCTCAAATGGTTACCTTACACTTTCTATTCGACATTAAGATATGGGACTACTTTCAATATGTCACTCAGTGTACCAGTTAAAATGTATGCCAGGCAGGAGAAGTAACATTTTTCTAAGGTTGATTAAAAAAATGCTCACTTTATCGTGAATAGCCTTTACACGCCGATGATAGGTTAATAGTGCAGCGCCAAGCATATAAAGTGTCGGATCTCTGGTATGAGCAGGGTCCAGTTCAGACAGATGGGGGTAGTATCCTCGTAAGGGGACCGCCTACGTGGGATGAGATCGATTCCTTGACACAATCACATCTGTCCCTTACCGGCAAACAATACAGGGACCTGCTGGGAGATCACGTGCAGCCATAAACGCGCATGCAGTACCCCGCTCGTGACCTGTAGGCCTACCCACAGCTGGAGCATGCACCCGCTCATCACTCCCAAATTGTAACCGATTGGCTGGATGAACACTTCAACACACACACACACACTTGGGATTGCTTGTCTCACGAGAACACCCGGCCTTAACGCTATCGTACACATCCGTCTGAGATGCTGTCGAGAGTGGAGAGTAATGTGCACTCCACTGATCATGCTCCGATTGATCTTCGTGCACTGTGGGAGGCTGTGCAGCGTTCATGTATCAGTGTGGCGTGTGGCTCCCGACCGCTTCCAGTGCCTTGCGAATACCAGGCCATGCCACATCACCGCTGACGTGCTACATGCTACCAAGAGACAGGAGTCTCTAACTCTAAATCAAATGCTCATGTGTGTGTGTGATATATATATATATATACATATCACACACACATGAGCATATATATGTGTATATATATACACTCACACACAAAACACAATCATCATACATTATCGCTTATAGTTCAGTTAACATGAACAATTCGTTCATATTTATGCAACAATCAAACAACCTGTGTTTTTACCTTACTTCCGTAAGGAAAGAAAGACTTATGAGATCACTTTTCTGTCTGTGTGTATCTTTCTGTGTGTATGGCTGTGTGTCTGGTGTGTCCCCCTCCTTTTTTTTTTTTTATTTCCCCTATACGTGAACCGAATTTCACCAAACTTGGAACACATATAATACTTAGTAAGTACACCTGACTTTCATACTTTTCGACCACGCTGGGCACTATATGAAATGTCTAGGAAACCATTCAACAGATTTTAACCAAATTTGTATTCAGACAGAGCATCGTGTATTCATTGAATTATGAAATGAATATTGTTGTTTGTTTGCCATCTTGGAAGATATCACCAAATGAAAAAAAAAAAGTTTCATTAAATCTCGAAAACTATAAACCAATTCTCACTGAATTTGGCATGTAAGTAAAACTATGATATACCAGTTAAACGAAAGTGATTAAACTTGAGTAAGTCCTTGGTTTTAAATGCCGACCATAAAAATATTTTAGGTTTATTTGGTGTATATATATATACCATCCATTAAACCAATCTCGACCAAATTTTCTATCCTGAAATTGTCTATTACATGAATCATATATGCTTAAATATAACCTCTGTGTCAGCAATTTTGTTAAATAGTGCAGCATGAATAAATCAAGTTTTTATGTCATATCTCGGCAAAGAAATAACTGATTACTACCAAATTTGGCAAACAAGTGGTATTACGGCAGGTGATTTAAAATTGTATGTGTTGTGCATGTCAGATACTTATTTTTAAAATGGCAGACATATAGCCATTTTAGCTTAGAATGATATATCGTCGAGACCATGTAGTCAGTTCCCACTTATAATTGTAAACTGGCTGGCCAAGATATTAAAAACATCAACTGTATGTACAGGAAGCATACTTTACACGCCATTTGGTAAGATAGCACCACACGAAAAAACCAAAGTTTTTATTTAATAGGTCACGAAACAATTAGCGTATTCCTACCAAATTCGATGAAACAATCAGCAGATTCGACAAAACAATTACTACTGCAACAGTTAGTGTAAATTTGTGTACCTATTTTAATAAGGTCAAACACCTATTACCAAAATGGTGACCTTATAGCCATTTTATTTTAGTATTATTTATCGTTGAAATCATGTAACCAATTCTAATTTAATTCTGTATGCTTGGAGTTAATATTACAACTATATACACAAAGCACTTTTTATCCTCCATTTTATAATATATGCCACAGGAAAAAAATTAATTACTATGTGATATCTCGGGAAACAATTGAGAGATTCCTACCAAATTTGACATAGGTACAATTAGTACTGCAGCAGGTGGTGTAAACGGGTATATTTTATATTGGTCAAACACACTTTTAATAATTTTCTGAATTCAAAAATTCTCAAAGACAATTGAACACGTATCAACCACATCTTATCAACGTAATACAACAAAATTAATATTCTAGTATTCTCCTTCCTTCAATTCTCGATAAAAGTGCAAATGCTTATGCGGTAAGGTAAGTTTGCAATAGGGAAGGTAATTTTGCAACACTAGTAAGTCAATCTTGCACACACATTCGTTTAATCTGAGTCAGACTCGCCTTCACAGATGTCGCACATGTAGACTACGTCGTTAATTGGGTTAATTGGGCGTTTCTGGCACTTTTCATGGTATGGTACCCTGCAGAATGAGCACTGAATCCAGTGTGCACCGGTCTTCCATGGAACATTTATTGAGAAGAACTGGAAACACACATCACATTCCCAATAATCTGTTTTCATCGCATGTTTTGTCTGGCCTTTTTTTAAAAAGAACTTTTGGTATTGTGGGTAGATTGACTCTGCAGTCTAGAGCATCCAGGTTGAGAGTTTTATGCCGAATGCTCAGGCTCTGGTGGGTTGAGGCATTTGGCTGACTTATCTTTGTTTGACTGTTTTTTCAAAGTCATCCTTTTCTTTTTCGTACGTGGACATTATTCTGTAGACCTCTGACTTCCTGGACAATGTGGTACTTTCAGCAGTCGGTTTTTTCTTCTTCCTCTTAACTAGATGTACATATTTTGGACACACTACTGCGCGATTCTCTTGGACTTTGGGTCATTGTTTTCCCAGATGGAGCAATCGTCTGTAAGTCTGCTTGGAGCTAAATCCTCCTGAGCGACAGCATTGGGATTGAAAGTACATGCTCCACTCTTTCTGAAAGCATTCACATTATTGGAAGGAGAAAAACTTGCAACAAATGCTGGGTTTAGGATCTCCTGAAAGTTAGAACGATCGGGCTTGTCACTGGGATTCCTCAGCACGAATTCATCGAATTCCCTTGACCACCTGTTCTTCAAAGACTTGTTAACACCAACGTCGAGTGGTTGCAACAAGTGGCTTGTGTGGGCGGGGAATGTCATCAGATAAACTTAATTATCGTTAGCAATTTGTATTACTTCTGATCCTATATGAGCACTGTGCGAATCCATTAACAGATCTACTGGTCTTGCATAAGGAATTGATATGACAAAAAACTGGAACCACTCAAGAAATAGTTGTGTGTTTATCCACCCTTTAGGGGAAAGTTTTATTAGAGCATTCGGCAAGCTGTTATTTTTCAAATTGTCATTCCACCTCACACCCTTAAATATGATCATAGGCGAAATAAAAGTACTATCAGCACAAACACAACCTACAAAGTATGGATTTTACCTCGTTCTCCATAACTTCTCTTGTGAACGTAGCTTTTCCCAATTTGACAGGTAACTTTGCTTGGTTTGACTACATAAGTAAGTCCAGTCTCATCAACATTCCAGATTCTGGAAGGCTGATCTTGAATGTCTAATTTGCACAACAGAGCATCTAGCTTACTGAAATAGTCCTCAACAATGACAGAGTTTGCCACTGACGCACGGTATGCGGAGACATTTTCAGGAACACTTAGGCAAAAATTATAGCGTTCTTTAAATTTTCACCACCACCATTTGCTAGAAATTTTTTTTCCAGGATTAAACAAACAAGTATTGTCGATTTACTGACTCGGCTAGGTCATATGCGAGCTTTTTTACTTGGACCACACTGAGTCCAAATTCAAGTTCTTGCATTTCAATAACAAAACTAAACACACGCTGTTCAATGTCTGAAGGTAGGGCGAATGGTCGTTCCAGTTTCAGCACTTGGGGATGGTTTAAGTCTTCATTGTCACTGATTGATTTTTTTTAGTGTCTTGTAAGGTATACCAAATAATTTTGTTGCTTTATAGATAGTTCTGTTTTCATGCATCACTGTTTTCGCAGCACTAAGTAAGTCGGAGATTTCATAGTTTCTATAATGGCTAGTTTTTTTAATACAAGGCTTCATGGTAGACATTTTCGGCTTCACTTCACGTATGAAAAGTACCGTAGCATATGTAGAGAGCATACAATGAACTGCGCCTAAAATATGAGAAAAATGTCTTAAAATAAATTTATAAATAAAATGTGGGTAAATTACGACAGGTAATTTCGCATTATGTCTCATAAATGAGGGTAGGTAATTTGGCAATAGTCTTAAACGAATAGAGTGCACAATAGTTGCATGAAAACTATTTTCTTACGTTCGAATTTAATGATTAAGCAAAATGAAACAACTTAGTACAACAGGAATTATTATTTGTTTCTGCACGATCAACAATAAGTTAAAATGTTGGCTCAGTTTGCTTAGAAATAAAGCGTGATTGCTAAGGTCATAGTATACATAGTATAACTAATAATACATTGAACATAAAAGCTTTAGAAACTACATTTCCGGCGCTTTTATTTGCATATAGTACATGAATAGATACTTACATGCATGTAGTTAACACAATATAATTATAAAGTGAAGTTCTAAACTCTCTTCCAGCACACTAAAATTTGTTACTAAACGTTTTGACGATTTCTGCCTGATGAACTGGTGTAAAAAAACGGATCTGAGGGTGAGCGCTCTGAAGCGGACATCCTATGATATCTGTTGGCGAAGGGACGAACTTTTAGCGAGTAAGGGAATTCAGCAGGATGCCAATGAAAAAATGCTGCGAATTACCTGTGCTGCAGAATTGCCTTACTTTACCTTATATTGCACTAACGAAACAAATTCGCAAATAACTTTGTATGCTAACAGTATCTATTAAAACCATCAAATATTTCTCTCTCTCTCTCTCTCTCTCTCTCTCTCTCTCTATATATATATATATATATATATATATATATATATATATATATATATATATATATATATACACACACACACACACACACATTCATTTCTCTGCCATTTTTTTAAGGTAGCCTGACAACAAAAAATATATTTATGCCATATCTTAGGAAACAGTAAATTCATTCTTACCAAATTTGGCAAACAAGTTGTACTTTTGTAGTATGCCATATTAGTATATGTATTATGCCATATTAGTATATGTATTTTTAAGTGTTGCAGGTACTTATTTTCAGAATGGTGTCTATAGTCATTTTGAGCTTAGTGTGCTATATCTACGAAACTATGTAATCTATTTTAACACTTCACTTTGTATAATGGCAGTATATCAATGAATGTGCTTATAACGTTTTTGTCCCCCATTTATGAAGCATATGGAGGTTTTACATCATATCTCGAGGACCAATTAACAGATTCCTGGCAAATTTGTCACGCAAGTAGGCTACATTTTGGTATGTAAACTGACATGTTTCGGGTGGTACATTCGATCGATTTTTTAATGTTGTTAATATAAATAATTTAGTGTAGTATGTTGTATCCGTGAAACAATGCAGCAATATAATATTGAAAATAAGTACATTATCGACTAAATACCTTCAGTTGTGTACGGATAATTTTGTTGAAATTAGTTAGCCCCTACCCTAATACTTATATAAAATGAATATATTTTGAAAATAAGTGCATGATCTACTGTAAACCTATCGGTTTGCCAAATTTGGTAGGAATTGGTTGATTATATCCCTAGGTATGGCACAAAGTGACGCTATCTTACGAAATGGTGGACAAGAGGATCTGTCTAGAGACGTTTTATGTTTGTAGAATCGGCTACTACAAACATACAAAGTTTTGTTGAAGTTTGTTGAATGGTTTTGTAAATATAGCTTAGCATTGTAATAAAAAAATTTATATGGCCTCGATTTTGAAAAAAAAAAAAAAAAAAAAAAAAAAAAACCTGCTTGATCCAAAGCTGTATAAGTCATGTGACATTTATAAGTACGACATGTGTACAGAGTTTGGTAAATTTCGGTTAACGGGTTCAAAATTTCCCTGGACGACAAACCCACAGACATACAGAAAGGAAACTGTTATAATTCTGTCCTTCCTTTAGAGAGTAGAAAACTATAGACATTTTTATTTATGAGTCTCAGACTACAATTATACGAATTAAGATTTAAGACAAAAACTAAATTTTAACCATATTTTAAATTCAGGTGCTGCGTCTTGGTTCACCTCGCAGATTGGATTAAATAATCTAGCAGTGCGACGAAAAGTTATAATAAACTTCTCTGCAAGAATAGTTTTCTAAGCTTGGCGGAAACTTACAGCATCAAGCGCATACAACGAAGTGAAATAAGAAACACTTATTACACGGGAAATGTAAATGAAGTACAGAAACCACCAAAAAAAAAAAAAAAGGAAGGTTTAGAAATAGGTCTCAGGTGAGTAAAATAATACAGCAACTTTAAAATAAAAGTCGCAAATTTCAGACTGCTTAAACTTAATTTCGAATCTTTCCAAGGAGACAACAAGAAAGGTTCGTTTGTGAAGTTCTGAATCTTTTCACTCGAGACAGACGTAACTTTAAGATACGTGATGCTTCCTCGCGTTCTTCAAGAAGTCCACTAGTGCGAGATTCTAGCTACAACTTCGACTTAATACTTGTTTTTAACTTCAGTTTCCTAATAGGTCTTAAGTTAAATATAGAGAAACCCAAGCAAACTAGTAACACCATAAAATATTTTTTCCCGAATTTGTTTTTATGGTCTATTCGCGGTTTCTCAGCACTTTTTGATTCTAACCTTCGAAAAAGCACCCCATGTAGGCTTGTTTGTTTGTTTCTTAAATATCTGATGTATCACAAGCCTTTCATACTTCTGTCAAGTTAAAAATACCTTGCTTTTGGTTAAATTGAATATTTACTTATATTTCATTGATAAAATATAATATTTCATTTATAATTTTATCACCAAAGCCAGAGAGAAAATGGGAGAGTTGAAAATGCCTAGTAAAAAAGAGTTCCTTTGCAAAACATCTTTAACATGGGTGCTCACGAATGGAGCGCCTCGTCCCTTTGGTGTCATTTTCCAGATCGGTTAACCTTTGTTTGCACGAGTCGGAGGAATATCCTGGAAGTAGAACTTTAGCAGGTACTTCAAGAAAGTTGGAAGTGACGGCGAATGGTCTATAACACGGCATTTGATGAAACTTTGTTCACTCTGCACTAATTATTCTGAATTGGTGCCCTTTCACTCAAACTCGGCGAATAATCTGTCTCAGATAAGTTCAGCTTCTGTCACAATGGGAAATTATTTGAACTACAGAAGTGTTCAACTACTGTACAATTGACTTGCCGATTTTGAATGTTTCCTCAATCTTCTAGCTGAACGGTTTAAAAATGTGCGATTTCAAATTATTCGAAAAAAATCTAGAAGTGTGTGTTGACTAACCTACGTTACCGTTTATTTCTTCAACTTTTTAAATTGAAACACATGAGAACTTATATATTTTTTATGAATTCTTTATTAAAATTTGTTTTCCATGTTATGTTTCAGAAGCACTCAAATCTGTCTGAACCCAAATTGGTTATGCTAATAGTTCTTCTTATGTGAAATAAATATACTAACAATTCCGTTATTGTGCTGTGTTGAAAATTCAAATAATAATATCACCTAAAACTGAAATATTTTATTTCAGTAACTTCTTAAATATTTCTCATTACATTTTTCATGCAATAATTACTACCAAAGACTAAATAAAAAATTTCTAAATAAATTTCTTAATTTAATAGCAGTGACGTTATTATTCTAGTACGTTATACCATATCTCTGCAACGATTTACCTGACTGAACTCAGTATAATGTATGCATCAAATTCAAGCTTCAATTGCCCGTCTTTATGGAAGATCCTGCCCGCACCTCAGTTGCTAACCAAACCATCACTATGAAATCTGGCGTAGAGCCCAATATGTTTAGATACTGCTTTTCAACACGCATACTCGTGGCAACTTTACACTTTTGTGACGCTGTGCTAAAATTATACATTTATACACTGAATGCGTTTCCTTCCACAACGTATAATCAATAATATTGTCATATGACGTCATTACGTCGACTGCCAAATGTTTGTTTGCTGTATTCAGCTGTCAAAATAATACTAGTGCATTAAATATGAATTAAATATATATGTTCACAATTTAAGACCGTGTCACATTTAGGTTGGTTTTGTGACTTGACAGAGTCTGTGCAGATAGCTATAGATGATTATTTCACAAGTTATTAAATTATTTGAGTTATTTATGAAACATTATATTCCACATATTACACTTTAAAAATTGTCGTGACTGCGTTTAAATATGAGAACGGGGAGGAACCTGTATAGCAGGCATTTAATCTCACGTTACTGATGTGGTTTAGATTATTTACATAAAAGGACGGCCTGAAACAACATAACAATTAAGACACACTAGAGCAGCCAGTCCAACGAGAAACACTGGAGCAACCAGTAAAACGAGAAACACAGGAGCAAGAGGTCCATCGACAAACACAGGAGCAACCAGTCCAACGAGAAACACAGGAGCAACAAGTCCAACAAGAAACACTGGAGCAACCAGTAAAACGAGAAACACAGGAGCAACCATTACTACGAGAAACACAGGAGCAACCAGTCCAACGAGAAACCGAGGAGCAGCCAGTCCAACGAGAAACACTGGATCAACCAGTAAAACGAGAAACACAGCAGCAACCAGTTTAAAGGAAACACAGGAGCAACCAGTCCAACGAGAAACACAGGAGCAACCAGTCTAATGAGAAACACTGTAGAACCAGTAAAACGAGAAACACAGGAGCAACCAGTACTACGAGAAACACCCGGAGCAACCAGTCCAACGAGAAACACAGGAGCAACCAGTCCAACGAGAAACACAGGAGCAACCAGCCCAACGAGAAACACAGGAACGTCCAGTCCAACGAGAAACACAGGAGCAACCAGTTCAGCGAGAAACACAGGAGGAACCATTCCAACGAGAAACAGTGGAGCCACCAGTCCAACGAGAACACAGGAACATCCAGTCCAACGAGAAACACCGGAACAACCAGTCCAAAGATAAACACTGGTGCAACCAGTCCAACGAGAAACACAGGAGCAACCAGTCCAACGAGAAATACAGGAGCAACCAGTCCAACGAGAATCACAGGAGCAACCAGTCCAACGAGAAACACTGGAGCAACCAGTCCAACGAGAAACACTGGAGAGAAACACAGGAGCAACCATTACTACGAGAAACACAGGAGCAACAAGTCCAACGAGAAACACAGGAGCAACCAGTAAAACGAGAAACACAGGAACGTCCAGTCCAACGAGAATCACAGGAGCAACCAGTTCAACGAGAAACACAGGAACGTCCAGTCCAACGAGAAACTCAGGAACAACCAGTTCAACGAGAAACACAGGAGCAGCCAGTCCAAAGGAAACACTGGAGCAACCAGTCCAACGAGAAACACAGGAGCATCCAGTCCAACGAGAAACACTGGAACATCCTGTCCAACGAGAAACACAGGAGCAATCAGTTCAACTAGAAACACAGGAGCAGCCAGTCCAACGAGAAACACAGGAGCAACCAGTCCAACGAGAAACACTGGATCAACCAGTAAAATGAGAAACACAGGAGCAACCAGTCCAACGAGAAACACAGGAACATCCAGTCCAACGAGAAACACCGGAACAACCAGTCCAAAGATAAACACTGGTGCAACCAGTCCAACGAGAAACACAGGAGCAACCAGTCCAACGAGAAATACAGGAGCAACCAGTCCAACGAGAATCACAGGAGCAACCAGTCCAACGAGAAACACTGGAGCAACCAGTCCAACGAGAAACACTGGAGAGAAACACAGGAGCAACCATTACTACGAGAAACACAGGAGCAACAAGTCCAACGAGAAACACAGGAGCAACCAGTAAAACGAGAAACACAGGAACGTCCAGTCCAACGAGAATCACAGGAGCAACCAGTTCAACGAGAAACACAGGAACGTCCAGTCCAACGAGAAACTCAGGAACAACCAGTTCAACGAGAAACACAGGAGCAGCCAGTCCAAAGGAAACACTGGAGCAACCAGTCCAACGAGAAACAATGGAGCAACCAGTCCAACGAGAAACACAGGAGCAGCCAGTCCAACGAGAAACACAGGAGCGACCAGTCCAACGAGAAACACAGGAGCAACAGTCCAACGAGAAACACAGGAGCAACCAGTCCAACGAGAAACACTGGAACATCCTGTCCAACGAGAAACACAGGAGCAATCAGTTCAACTAGAAACACAGGAGCAGCCAGTCCAACGAGAAACACAGGAGCAACCAGTCCAACGAGAAACACTGGATCAACCAGTAAAATGAGAAACACAGGAGCAACCAGTCCAACGAGAAACACAGGAGCAGCCAGTCCAATGAGAAACACAGGAGCAGCCAGTCCAACGAGAAACACAGGAGCAACCAGTCCAACGAGAAACACTGGATCAACCAGTAAAATGAGAAACACAGGAGCAACCAGTCCAACGAGAAACACAGGAGCAGCCAGTCCAATGAGAAACACAGGAGCAGCCAGTCCAACGAGAAACACTGGATCAATCAGTAAAACGAGAAACACAGCAGCAACCAGTTCAAAGGAAACACAGGAGCAACCAGTCCAACGAGAAACACAGGAGCAACCAGTCCAACGAGAAACACTGGAGCAACCAGTAAAATGAGAAACACAGGAGCAACCAGTCCAACGAGAAACACAGGAGCGACCAGTCCAACGAGAAACACAGGAGCAACAGTCCAACGAGAAACACAGGAACGTCCAGTCCAACGAGAAACACAGGAGCAACCAGTCCAACGAGAAACACTGGAGCAACCAGTAAAATGAGAAACACAGGAGCAACCAGTCCAACGAGAAACACAGGAGCGACCAGTCCAACGAGAAACACAGGAGCAACAGTCCAACGAGAAACACAGGAACGTCCAGTCCAACGAGAAACACAGGAGCAGCAAGGCCAACGAGAAACAAAGGAGCAACCAGTTAAATGAGAATCACTGGAGCAACCAGTCCAAAAAAAAATGAGAAATACATGCACACAACTTGTATCGCTTAGTTTATCACGTAAATTGTGAGTGTGCAATAGCGGTGACAATATTAAATATAATTGCGAATATTGTAAGCTATTCTGTGGATGAATACAAACACTGTACCTTTCATTTTTATAATATTTTTCAGCATACTTCATCTTTGTTTTTTTCTTTCTGATTGGGCTTTTGCATTTTGAGGATTTTATTTGGGCTGTGGCGAACATTAAAATTTGCACAAACGTCTAGGTACGTTAAAAAATCGTGTTTCAACGGCTATGAAAAAGTTACAAAATTGTGATATACAATCAGACGTGGTATTTTGATAAGTATTATAATTATAAACGCCGGTCACTGTTAAAGTATATAAACCTTTTATGTCCAATACTTGCTATTGCACACTGAACAAACGTACTGTAACGTCTACGAATTAGGCGAAAAACTGCCATTTTATGTTTAAATCACTTCACCTGATCAGCCGAAACTACACACGATGAAATATTTATACACCTGCCGTAAAAATGCATACTTATCGTAAGTATGTAACTTAACTAGGCAGGTTAAAATTAAAAATTTATTCGGTATGTAATTGTAATTGTTCAAGGGAATAAAAATAAACGGCCGAGCTAGCAAAATACTGTGCCGTCAATTTCACCAACTTCATAGATACAATCGTACCGCCATCGCATCTTAATACATACGTTTTTGAACATAAATATCGTGTTATAATGATGGGTCAAGGAGAAAAAACGACACGCTCCGTATACGCTCCTCACTGCTCGTGAGTAGAAAAAATGTTGTGAAGGTTTAACGGATGGGGGGGGGGGGGGGAGGCACGAGGATACTGCGCCAAATACAACATATTTTGTTATGATCAGACAAAAAAAATACCCTTAACAATGAAGTCTATAACTTCTTTTTTTCAGACTGGTGCCATTTTTGTTAAGAATATTTGTTTCTTTTTGTATTCTTGACTAATAATTTAAAACATTCGTGCAAAACACATATTAAAAAAATATATATTTATATTTGATAATATAGAGTGCGCTTTGATTAATATAAAGAAAGAAAAATTTTTTTTTACAAATATTAAATGGATTTCGTGCAGTATACAAAAGATTAACAGGGTTTTGAATATGGAACTCTCCTTTAAAATGTAAAAATGATTTATATTGTATTCGCTAAAATATTGTGCACAAAATAATATTAAATTAAGTAGAACTTTCCTGACATTCCTTAAATCATATTTTTCTGTGATTATATGCACAGTAAAACCTAAGTATACCGACTCATTACTGTGGGAGCAGGTAATTAATATGTCGGTGTGCAAATGTGTGTCATGTGTGTGGCCGGCCAGTGTTACCTGAAACAGTGCATTTCAGTAACAAAAACTTTTAATTTACTAACACTGTGCTGAAACTCAATTTAATAGCATTTTACATGTAAGCTATTTATTTCTTACTAGCCCTTTCCAACACATTCCTGTTTTCGCTATTTTAATTCCTGTTTATTACTAAACAAATGCTATCATTTGTAGACAAATGGAAGCAATAGTTTGATTTAGATTAAAGAATTATATTAATGAATGTATTAAATGTTTGTGATTTATGATTTATTTTAAGAAAATCTGGACAACATGTTGCACATGAGGTGAATTTTTAAAAGTTTGTTTTGAAAAGTGTGAAGATTCTACATTGTATAATTTTAGTCTGATACTCATAAATAAAAATGTCTATAGTTTTCTACTCTCTAAAGGAAGGACAGAATTATAACACTTTCCTGTCTGTATGTCTGTGGGTTTGTCGCCCTGGGAGATTTTGAACCCGTTAACCGCAATTTACCAAACTCGGTACACTTGTACTTAGAAAAGTCACATGACTTCTATAGCTTAGGACCCCGCTGCGACATCCGTTATATTCTGCGCATGCGCGCTGGCATATTCTAAGTGGCCTCCTTATGCCTGGCCACGACGCCATTTGTCTGTGTTTCGATTCTTTGCATCAGGTTATGAACTAATTCAGGAGGAACATTTCTTAGGTACTTATGAACTGATTACACGATTCCTTTATTCTAAGTAAGTAAATTTTACACGCAAATTATTCCAGAATAATTATCTTTCCATGGGGTGAAGTGTGTAAGCCTTGTCGTGTGTGTGCTACTTATTATATTTACGTTATCTGTATGATGAAGAAAACACTTAAACGTCAATCAACGTAGCGTAATGGTAAGACGCTGAGCTCTCAGTTGAGAAGTACAAGGTTCAAGTCCCGCTCGTGAATTAGGTGTTTAACTTTTGTTAGACCATACCTACCTACAAAAGCACACAACCCGCGAATAACCTCTGTATACGTCGCTGGCCAGTATTGCTCTTATCATCGTAATATTTTTACTGCGATTAAAGAACACATTATAGCTTACAAACACACTGAATTTATTGGTGACCACAAACGTAATTCATTAGTTTCCATTAAATACTGGATTGACAACATTTTTGTTGGCATAACAAAATTTTTGTCATGTCTATACTGACAAGAGAGTTTTGTGGTCTCGGAAAATCTTATTTTTTGTCACCATAAAATTTTTTAATGAAAGAAAGGAGATTCTTGAAGATATTTTTTGGGATAATCCTTATTTTTTATTTCTAAAATAACATTTACCTTACATAGCTTAATAAGAATAAAGACAATATATATTAGTTGACCTTGCTATTTTTTTTTGCAAATGATGCGGTTTATTTTATGTCTACATTAACAAACAGTAAAATGTTGAATTTTACGTGTTATTTCGCAAAAAACTGAGGGGATTAAAACAATTTTTTTGAGGAAAAATTAGTTATAGATAATGTCTGCAAGGTACAAATATAAAATAACAAATTATTTTGTGGAAAACGCCCTTAGTATTATATTTCTACGTGCGGTCGAGTCCCTTCATTCTCTCCTCACTCCCCCGGAGGGGGGGGGGGGGGAGGCGAACAGTAGCCCCTCCCCGACGACGTCATCAGTGACTGGAGGAGGGGAGGGAGGGTTGCCACACCTGCCTCGTCAACGCTAGTGGTAGTGACGTCACTCCTGGCCGCGCGATGGCCAGTTAGACCAACAAGCATACAAGTACCAAAGACGTCACTCAAGGGAAACCAGCGGAACGCTATTTTTTTTTTTGCCCAGTGCAAATGTGCCATTGTCAAAAAAAAATTGTGTTGACGGGTTGGCACTACTACACGTAAACAGTTTTCAGCATAACATTTCAATCGTCTAGTTCCACCCATTTTAATAAAAATGTGTTCAATATTCACATTTAAAATATGTACAATTACATCCAAAAACAAACAGCCACTCTGAGCTGTCAAGTGTCCGTACACAACTCCAAATTGTTGCTAAAACATTTCACTGGCGCACAGCACCATCAACATCGTAAAAAGGTATGTGGATTTATATAAATCATTGTACTTCAGTCTCTACAATTGAATCAATTTAACTACATTTTCATTTTCAATTCAGCTGAGAAATATTAATAAAACGATAAGCAGTTTATTTACATTGTATCAAATAATTAAAATAATTTTCCGTTTTTATATTGCCGATATTGGACTGGGCAATTAAACAAAATCGAATCGGAAATAAATTAATTATTGTTAGACCTTATTGTAGTCTATTTACTGCTATCCAGTGTGTAGAGGTTGGGGAGACTGACGAATGTTTTGGTCGTGGTCTCCGCGTGCGTGAATTCGAGGTGCTAAGAACGTCCTAGCACAGGCCATCTCAGCTATAAAAGCCGCTGGATGCATTTGTGTAAAGGCTGTTCACGATAAAGTGAGCACATTTGGAATAACCTTAGAAAAATGTCACTACCTCTGCCTGCATATATTTCAACGGGCTCACTGAGTGACATGCGCCCGGTAAAGTTGGTAACGATGGATGGAAAGTAGTTACAAATGTTAACGTCTAATAAAAATTGTTACGTAAACATTTGTAATAGTTTAAATTATTTCTTACGCTTTCTGTTTTTCTTCAACCCCTCAGTATGTAAAAATTAGTAGATTTATAAAATGTTTACTTTTCTAATAATTTCACAGATCCACTTCACCGATGCATGGATTAAGTGATGAGGCCAATGGTAATGTTAATTTTACATAAGGTGAAATAATACGCAACATGCATACAAGTAGATCTTAAGCAGGGCTTTCAAAATAACTAATTTTACGTGAACAGCCTATAGGGAGTACTGCGTAGACACTATCTCTCCACAACGGCTGGTGAGACACCCCCCCCCCCCCCCAAGAAAGAAGAAACCTCCCCTCATGCTAAGCTCCGTGCACTCGCAGCATCATGGCCGCAGATATTCTTTGTTACAGCCTACGACTACAGAGCTTGGCCGCTGCGAGGTAGCACACCAGTAGAATTAAACTTATGTCCCCGAGGACATAGTCTACAGGGCGAGTCCTTTAAAAGAGGCCCCGTGGGTCATGTGTGTACCGGAGCGAGGGAATGAGGAAATACGGTCCAGCGTGACAACAAAATACCTGAAGTAGGTGCTGGAAGTGACCGCCATTGACCTTGAGGCAGGTGTGCAGACGACACCAAAAGTTATGAAAGGCACGGGCGAGGATGTGCTGCCGGATGGCATCGATATGTCCCACGGGGTCTCTTTTAAAGGGCTCATCCTGTACCAATAAGCAACTCAGAATAATTAATCTAATACACCTTTCCCTTTCAAGCTACTCTCTTCTCATTTAGGGTAAGTAAAAGCCTGCTAGTGTTGGTTCTGCTAACACTAGTCGGCAGCTAATTTCTATTTTCTTTAAGTTTACAGGGATCCACTGGGGATTCGGGAGCGACAGGCCCCATTGCACCCCCCCCCCCCCCGTGTGAAATTTACCCCTCCACACTGATTAGTCCAGCCCCTGACATGTCAAGGAAAATAAGATCCCGCCCCCCTCTCTACAAGAATTTCCCTTCCTACTAATAAATAATGGTCCATATCCATCTGTTTCCTGTAGCATTTTCTAATAATGCATGTAACAATTTTGAATACTTTTCTGTCGACTGGGTTTTGACGGCGCCCGTACCGGTTTGTCCCAGCCTCTTCTCAGTTATAGCTCTAACTACAGATACACTAAGAGAGGTGGTCATGGCTGCCCAATCCCTCTCTGCCGCGATGCACGCCTCCTTGCATGGATTCCTTCCCCTGTAGGCGTAAGGGGCTCAGCCCTAAGACGCATCAGTTCCCGTCCCTACGCCGGACGTACAACTAACACTTAGAATTAGGGTAGGTTAGAAAAAAACGCATAACCACTAGTGGCGTGTGGGTACGACGAAGTGTGTGTCGCGCAGTGACCGGGGAACGCATTGTTCAGTCATCAGAGGCTGGCACTGACCTGCTGCATTGTGCGGCCATCAGAGGCTGGCACTGACCTGCTGCATTGTTCAGTCATCAGAGGCTGGCACTGACCTGCTGCATTGTGCGGCCATCAGAGGCTGGCACTGACCTGCTGCATTGATAAGTCATCAGAGGCTGGCACTGACCTGCTGCATTGTGCGGCCATCAGAGGCTGGCACTGACCTGCTGCATTGTGCGGCCATCAGAGGCTGGCACTGACCTGCTGCATTGTTCAGTCATCAGAGGCTGGCACTGACCTACTGCATTGTTCAGTCATCAGAGGCTGGCACTGACCTGCTGCATTGTGCGGCCATCAGAAGCTGGCACTGACCTGCTGCATTGCGCGGCCATCAGAGGCTGGCACTGACCTGCTGCATTGTTCAGTCATCAGAGGCTGGCACTGACCTACTGCATTGTGCGGCCATCAGAGGCTGGCACTGACCTGCTGCATTGTTCAGTCATCAGAGGCTGGCACTGACCTGCTGCATTGTTCAGTCATCAGAGGCTGGCACTGACCTGCTGCATTGCGCGGCCATCAGAGGCTGGCACTGACCTGCTGCATTGTTCAGTCATCAGAGGCTGGCACTGACCTACTGCATTGTGCGGCCATCAGAGGCTGGCACTGACCTGCTGCATTGTTCAGCCATCAGAGGCTGGCACTGACCTGCTGCATTGTGCGGCCATCAGAGGCTGGCACTGACCTGCTGCATTGTGCGGCCATCAGAGGCTGGCACTGAACTGCTGCATTGTGCGGCCATCAGAGGCTGGCACTGACCTGCTGCATTGTGCGGGACTTAAATGAGCGAGTGCTGGACATTCGGAATGATGTAAACGCAGTCACAGGTTTGATTACTTCTTACATGCAAAACCAATTGTTTACAAAGAATCCATAAACATGTACATTATTATTTGTAATTAAAATCATTTAAAGAAATTAAAATAATAGTATTTTAGTTATCACGCACCTTTAAATTTTTTCGAATCATTTGAAATCACAGATTTTTAAACTGTTTCGATAGTGTGTTGAGGGAACATGCAAGATTAGCGAGTAAATTAGACAATAGTTGAACACTTCTTGTAGTTCTAGTAATTTTTCCCTTCGTGACAGAAGTATAGCGTGATTATAGGTAGTATAACACTGTGATTAAGACTGTGTTTATAACTGAGCTCAGAATTATAAACCCCACACTTATAAAAATAGTAAGTGTTAATAGTAGTGATATAGTCTGTTCGCGGTAAAGTGAGTACTTTTGAGGCCATAGTTACATTTTTCCGATCAGAAATGTTTTATCCTTCCGTCACTTTTTAAAATAAATATTGATGTGTAGGTTATATATATATATATTATATATATATATTTTTATATACATAATCGAACTCTAAAGTTGACGTATAAGTCTACAATAATATATATTTACTGACTATTATTCCGTGACAGGGTTCATAACGGGGTTACTTTATCGTGAATACCCTATAGACATTTTTGTTTTGTAAAGAACAGAAGCTAGACGTTTGTGTGTTACACTACTGTAAATAAATTATCACATTAAATTTAATTATTTTATTTCATTAGGATCTCCATGCCTCTGGAAGCCCAGCACAACCTGGGCAATTTGTTGCAATATAACAAGAAAGAACTCTCTCTCTCTTTACTTATAATGGTCATCATGCTGAGGTTTCGGAACAAGTTGTACTCAGGATTATTTATATGAACCATGCACCATCTGTAGCCAAAATATGTTAAAAATAAGGTAGTATTTATCCTCTTTGTTACAATTACTGTCCCAATGGATGTAATAATGACTATCAACTACTTGTTTGCACATATCACCGTATCTGCTAGGAAAGTTTTGTTAAGTGTCTGTATGGATGATAATTGAAAAAAAAAACTCTTATCTTCAAATAACCTCGCATTTTGCAAGATCAGGAACTCATACACTCATTCCCACTCATTACTCGTCAGCATCTTTATCATACCTCCACTGCCTTTTAGTACAATGTGTGCAGTTCTATCTTCGTTTCACAGTACATAAAATGAGACTTGAAACTTCTACTCGAACATCGCACTGGTTCACTTTGCAGGCATTCGTCTCGATACAGATAAACTGAATATACACAACACTACATGACCAACGAAACTATTATAGAATGTCAGCATTTTTTAAGCAAGCCCTGCTATACAGCAAGACAGATAACTTTTGCTATAGGCTATTCACGGTAAAGTGAACACTTTTTAAGGCCCTCACAACGGGTACTAACCAATAATAAATATATCTAATTGCAGCCTTAGGCGTCAACTTTTGAGAGTGGTGAAACGTATACACTGTGTTTATTGATCACATTGCAATGTTTATATTAAACAGCAGCAGGAAGATAGAAATTGGGTGAAAGCAAAAAATTTAGAAGGACCTTACAAAGTGCTCACTTTACTGTAAACAGTCTATAGCAGTTGCCACCCTCCCTTATGCCCGGTTTCACCATCATGGTTCGAAACTCTATCCGAGATCGGATCTAAGATCGAAACAGAAAACTGTTGCACCATTCGAGTTCAGAGCTGGACTGGAGATCGAGATGAAGTTCATTTCGAACCACCGAAATTGATGGTTGAAAATCTCGATCCGAGATCAGCAGCCATCGTCGAGAAATGTAGTTTGAAAATACACAAAGAGATAGAATTGCGTTCTATTGTTTTCTTTGGAAATGAAAACAACATTATATGCACTTGAATATTATTCAGTAAAATTCTTACAACAATAATTCACTTAAAACAGACAAAACATTGCATCTATTGTGAAAAATACGCCTACTTCCATGACGTCATATATTACGAACCAAAGCAAAATTTGTCTCATACTTAATTCCGATCGCTCTCTTTGGAACCACTATCGACGAATCGCAGATCAAGAATAACGAAACTTCGTTGGTGCAACACTTTTACATTAGAATCAAGATTAACCTAGATCCTGGTTCGGAACTAGGATCATTCTATCTCGGATCGGGAAAGATTTTGGTGCAACCGGGCATTAGGCACACGCCATCAGCGCACATGTTTAGAAAAGCAACCTTATAAGATAATGGTTTGTACTTTGCTCTGCTCGTTGGTGCCACGAACAAACAAAAATATAACAGAACATCCGTGTGTAGGGTCCGGAACATGGTTCGAAAAACGCTGAAAAATTCTGTAATGTTTTAGTTTAATTGATAGTGTTACTGACACACTCAGTTATAGAGAGGCAGCGCTAACCGCCCGGATATATGTCACCTCGCCAACAGGGAAGACAAACTGGCAGTCGTACTTAAGGCGCTCCATGCGGTCTACGTGACTTCATGGTGGTCTACCATTCAGGCGTTCCCAACACGCGCTCCAGTCTCCTTAGCGAGGAAATACAGTTGCTCTTTATCATAATTGTTGACGTGAACACGTCTTTCAAATTCCAACCATAGTGGAAGGCGAACCAGAAAATCCGATGATAACAAAATCGGGGGATACAGTTTGGCATTGCAGCTCCGAATCTATCGTCTACATTCAAAATTCAATTACGCCACTCGATTGCCAAAGGATGAAATAATATGCTACGTTGAGTGAGGACTGCGAAGCATCGCGAACCGGGAAGGGGGGGGGGGCAATTTTGAGTTCGTTTCGACACGTTTAATAAATTCTGCGTAGTATAACTTTTGACTAGGAGAAGCTGCGACGCTCATTTAAGTTTCAATCGACAGTTCTCGTCAAGATCAATGGATGGCGTGTATAAAAACACATTTGTATGGCATGTTTATGGTGAAATTGTACGCGTTTAATGTACAAAATTAAGAAATCTTAGCACAATGTCGGCCTATACTCGTCAAAAAGCCAAGTCGTAATACAGAAATCGTATACGGTTGGAAAAAGCATCTCAAAAGCAATCCAGTGATACCCATAAAACCCCATATGATCGTATGAAGCGGTGCCGGGAACGTAAAATAAACATCAAGGCGTCCGAGCGCGTCAACGTATATGTATTCACGCAAAACAAACGGCCGTGTCCCCAACACAGCCAAACCCAATTTTTTTTTTTTTTTGCTAAAATTGCACTACCGTTTAAAATGCCGTTGCTGTGTGTTTATTTTTTGCCATGAAACATTATCTCAGAACCTAATGTAAGCTAGGAATGACATTCAAATGTTAAGCAACTTAAGACACAAAACTTCTGGCCTTGAGCTGCGTCAAAAGATCCTCTCTCCGCATTCGTAGCAGCCGCCATCTTTAGATAGAGGTGCTTGAACAGTTATCTGATGATAGCAGCTTCAGTTACTGCCGAGACGTTGAGAGAGAATCATTTGATGCGACTTAAGCCCGGAAATGTTGTGTGCAACGACAATGGCAGCAAAAGCCTGCGAGCGAACTTACTAAGCTACTCCAGTTTGTAACAACTTTTCTTCAGAGAACGTTATGTTTTTCGTCTTGGCGAACTGTGGACCAACAAAAAAAACTTCACAAACGAGTCATCGAATAACGTTCAAAGAAATAAATAAGGTACATCAAGAGCTAATGCCTACCAAAAAAAAAGGGTCAAGTTAAAAAAAAGAGTATAAAATGAAATGATAAGTTTCCCAGATGTCTAGATGTAACCAATATTAAGTTTTGGTTTCCCCCAACACACAATATAGAGGAGATGATAAGTCCTGAGTAAAAGAAAATCTCTAAAGGAGTATGCATAGTGTGAGAGTGAGCCTAAGCAGTACTAACGATAAGTGTAAGTCACTTATGACCGCATTAACAGTCCTGAACTAAGATAATAAGATTTTGGTTCTCAGATGATCTTCAGTTTGATCCGAGTTCAGTGTACGAGTGTTGCACCAACGCGAACGGTCTAGTTCTGATCGAAGATCACCTGATCTCGGTTCAAAACTATAATTGGGATGAAACGCTGTTTGTGATTGGTTCTCATTTCATGACGTGTTGATGCAACTGTTAATTTGAAGTTCAGAGACAATTAATAAGTTTTTGTGTACATTATCTCTTAAGACTATGAATTTTTACTACATAATTTAGTTTAATGCACTGCAAAATTCCCGTTTCAGTTGTTTTGTTTGATTGGACACTATTTCCACACACTTTTTTCGTCATTTTTAATAGCATTATTATTGAAGAAGGTGGTTCACATAGAACTAGATGGTGCGAATTTGTGTCTGTTTTAATTAAAATAATTGCTGTACAAACTTCACTGAATAATATTAACGTGCGTATAAAGTTGTTTTGAATTCCTAAAACAACAATTGAGCATAGCGCTATCTGTTGGCGTATTTTCAAACAACATTTGTCGAGATCAAAAATTTTTCGACGAGATTTAGCTCGTGCGGAAAATTAGGACAGTTTCTAATATTCTGAATGGCTTTGCCAGTTTTCCGTTCTGTTTGCTCTTTACAAAACATTAATACCATCTTTACAAAACATTAATACCATCTTTACAAAACATTAATACCATCTTTACAAAACATTAATACGATCTTTATTTAAATAAATGCATTGAATTTTAGACCTTTGTAAATTTTCTCAATTTCATTATACAACAGTAAAAACAACCGAATCCATTTTTAAACGACTTAGATATTATGAAGTTTATTTCTAGTAAGTAAAATATTTTACAGTGTCTTTATCTTCACATAAACTGTATTCAACTCAGACTATAATTCGTCTCTGTTGACTTTATAAACTCTTAATAAAATGTATGTTAGTGCCAAACAGAGCTTAAGTACGGAATATTTGAATGTTTATATCATTTATAAAACAAAATTTTTTTCTATATAACTTTGATATTTTAAAATAAAAAAGCACTAGTATTTGCTTGATCCGAGATCATCCTCGTGAACTGCTTTCAAGACGAGGTTCAAACTGGTCTTAGTTCGGTGCGCAGATCACAATGGTGCAACACCCAAATCTGCTGAACGAGTATCAAACAGGCATTTGATCCTAGATCATCGCTGAAACTCAATGGTGTGACCGGGCAATAGGGCCACTAAACTCAGCTTACAAAGCAGGAAGCAGACTGATGGGAAGGGATGCACTTACCAGGAGGAGGGGGTGGTATTGGGGGGATTGGCCCGGTGTCATCTCGGCCGCTGCCCTCGAACTCAGAGCCGTCGCCGTCTGGGTCCTGCAACACACAAATACAGCTCGCTATAACCTACATCCACTGCAGGTACTACCTCCTCTCTACCCCCTAGTCCTCCTCCTCCCTGCGACTGTACCCGTGCCAACCTTTGCGAAACTAATACATTTCTGCCTTAGAGTAATGTTTGCACAACATAAGAAATAAGTGGTTCAATGCGCTAACCCTTTCGCAAGTAATTTTATTTGTCCAATAATAGAATTGTTAGTTTTGGGGTATGGGTAAAATAATTCAAGGATATCATAATTTACATTAAATATAACATGTTTATTTTTAATATTTTAAGTATTCATGGGAAGCATACTTAACACGGCCTGTGAAGAAATAACACGCTTATTACTAGTGTATTTTTCAAATCAGTCGCAACTTAAACGGAATGATTTATCTATGTACACATTATATTCTATAGAAAGAAATGTTGTAACAGCAGCATATTTACGTTTCTAACAGCTAAAGTGTGACATGCTACACCCATAATTATTTGTCATGAATGTGTTAATTTTGATACTGTTCGTACATACTAAATGAGGACAGACATCATACCAGCGTCATAATTAATGTAAAAAACCATAAATAGAAATGAAATAAGAAAAATAGTTTAAATGTGTTGATCAAGCATTATCGGCCCATTCAGATAACAAAGGACTTGAAATAACAAAGACGCAACATTAGAAACAAGACTTGAACACCAAAAATCATAGACAAAAAAGCAAACGAAAAACTTCACAGAAAACGAATAACCCAAAATAAAGAAGAACAACATAAATATTTCTGTTGAAGATTTTCCATTCATTTTGACGCTTTTATCTACTATTTTCTAGCCATTTTAAGAATGGCCCATAGTGTATGTTTCAACACGTATCTCTACGGAAGTGTAGAACAATTATGAACCGTGGCCATATCCTACCGAAAATTATTCCGGTCTTGTTACTTATAACCGAACAAAGCCGCAGGCGACAAAGGTTAACAACCCCCCCCCCCCCCTGCCTGCAGCTATTTTGCAAGTTCTATGACTCGCAGCGTGCGAGCGCTCAGGCTGAGTCTCAATTGGTCTCGAGAGCGCTCTATCGTGCTCTCACTCTCGTGGCCACGTCATCACGACGTCGGAGAGAACGTTCTCTGGTGGTCTCAAGTCGGAGGGAGAGAGCGCGGAAGAGCGAGAGCACAGAGAGAGAGAGAGAGAGCACGAAGTTGTATACTCGCTGGCGCTCTCTCGCACTCTCTGACCACGCACCGTATTTGTTTGCATTGTTTCATTGTTTGAATAAGGTTACAGTAGCTTTGTGCTCCAAAACCAGGTCGCAATTTAGCCGTAAGTGAATAATTACAACTGTTTTAAAGAATTGAGTTACGTAACACGTTTTTATAGAAATGAAAACAAAGATTTCTGATAAGGTATCGTATTTTTTGTCACTTTGCTGCTATACGACGGTAATATAAAATAGCATTTTATGCGCAAATAATTATTCTGGCAAAGTTGTAATTATTTTGATCACATATAAATTATTTACAGTTTCCACAACAGTGATTTTAGATAAATATATTTCCCGCCTTTTGGCATCAGAGCTGTCTGCGTGTCCTCGGAGAGAAACGAGAGAGTGGCTGTCTCAAATTCACAGGACGAGAGCACGAGAGAGAGAGAGAGTGTGTGAAGCAGTGCTCTCGTCAGGTTGTGCGGAAGAGTGCACTCTCAAAAGAGCATTCTTTAAATTGAGACGCTGCCTAAGGTCGACTCTTGCTCACTCAGTACTTGCCTCATCGCCTCTACGCGAAAGATCTCTGCTGGGGCGACGTCTTTCCGCCGGCAATTCACTTGAACGTGACTTCATACGGTAACTTAATACATATTGTTACGGCACTCTTATAAAGACGATATAGTCTATTCGCGGTTTCTTCGTACTTATTGAATCAAACCTTTGAAAAATCACCCCATGTACTACATGTTTGGTTGTTTCCTAAATACGCCATGTATTACAAGCGTTTTATACTTTTCTTGACATAAAAGTACCTTATTTCAGTTAAATTTATATTTTACTTATATTTTACCCATAAATTATACAGTGCCGTTTATTCCATAGACACCAGGTAAGCAATGCTTACACTATACATATTGGAAATGTTTGATCCTTTATAGTTATCGCCTTAACTTTAAACACATTTAATAGTAAGTTTCCAGTTTCCGATTCGAGAAACAGAGTTTTCGTAACTCCCGTACTGCACACGCATAGTGCTGCTATCTAGTATTTATTTCCACAAACGGGAGCGACTGGAGATGAATCAAACTCGCAAGCAAGTTACCCTGCCGCGTTCCTTCGGCAGGGTAAGCAGTCGTTCTGTTTGCTTCCTCCAGTCGTACATTTTCCCTTGGAAAGTGGATGAAAGTGTTCGGGAAAACGGGAGTTTTCTTATAATTTGTAATATGCTCTCTAAATAATATTCAGTTTAATTATTATTGCATTCATTTCGTTACCGTTTTTATAACTAATGTTATGTATTATAAAACGGTAAATACGTGTGGAGGGTCAGCAAAGTTGTAAGTTACATTTGCTAATTAGCAAACGAGATTAGCAAATGTTATCTAAAACACTCAAACATGTGGGGCTATTATATTGCTTACCGTATTTTAAAAAAAAATTTCACTACACACCACTGCAATTTATATTTCATTAATTACTAAACGAATAAAAAAGTGAGAAAATAGATATGTTGGCAACACCCAGCAAAAATAGTGCTTATGCAAAGTATTATTACACAGAGTGCGCACGAATGCGGTCCATTGTCCTTTTGGTGCAATTCCCTAGACTTCGTTAAGCTTTGCTCACATGAGGCGAAGGAATATCCTGGACGTAGAACTTTAGCAGGGTTTCAGAACAGTTATAAGTAGCCGTGAATGTACTATAGTGTTCTTAGAAAATACTAAATATGAGGTAGATCGATCTCGCTGGCTGCGCACAACCAATATCCATGTCCCAACATTGAACAGCTTTTCTGTCTATACAAGTAGTAAAAATGGTGTGGATTAAATTTGAGGTTAGAATACTGTTTAGTAAACAAGTGCTTTGAGATGTTTTTATACCTCCTCCAACCAATTTGTAATGTAATTTGATAAAATTCGAATTGGTATGAGTACTTTATTAATTTAATAGTGCCTGTAATTAAAAAATTAAGAAATAAACAAACACGCTCATCGTTGCTGACCATGTGACTTTGACAGTTGTGTAGGAATTGGACAGGTCAATGTTGGTTACACGAGCAGAAGACGAATAAGCGGTCCACCTCATCTTTAGTCTATGGCTACGACCGCCCAATCGGCGCTGGGGAGAAGAGATCACGCCCTTTCGTCGCAGACGTCCCAGCTTAGCCCCTGAGTACACCAGATCCAAGGCCGTGTTCCAGGTAGCAAGAAATGCGCACTCTCGTGTACTCGCGCTTGGGAATGACGTCATAGAGTGCTGTTCCAAATGTCCATCGAGAGCGAGTGCGAGTGCGAAAGAGAGTGTTTGTTTACGAGTGTGTGTGTGTGCACATGCATTCTCTGTATCCGTGCTCGCTACAATCACCATGCTTATGTTTGTTCTCTAACATCAGGAGAAACAAATAAACCACCTTCATTTCATCCTCCTCTGCGTGACTTTCGTAAACAAATATTTTTATAGGCCTATTTTAGGTTACGCATTACAGTTTACGAATTTATAAATCAATAATACATTACTGAAAACAGTGGAATGGCACAGGAACAAGTATTCTTTCACTGACATGTATTTTCAGTAAACATTTAATATATGCATAAATTCGGAAATAATTAATTCATAATTTTAGAATAAATGGTGCTAAAATTCCAAACTCAAACTGTTTATTTCAGATAAAATTTATACCTCACTCTCTTCATACCCATAATCATCCCTACTATTAAATCCATTGTTAGTTGAAACGTAAATATTAATCAATAAATTGTTTTCTTTAAGTAAATATTATTTTGTTTGTGCAGAATAACAATCGATTGCAGACATATCGATTAATTTGAAGAGTGCGACTGACGATAGTTCCATTAAGGAGGGAGTGTAAGTGTGAGTGTGAGTGCTAGCTATTTGGAACACAGCCCAAGTACCCAGCCCGATTCACAAGTACAGTAAGGGCGCACCCTTCCCAACACATGCAGGAAGAGCAACATAGTTGCAGTTGTGTGAAATATCCAATGATTACAGTTGGCGAATTCCTCAAGTCCTCAGTGGAATGTCTGAGCTAGCCAAATAGTCTCACCTAAACAAGTTGCCTCTGGCGTTTGCGTCTGGAGTGCCTGTGAAAATGCTCGTACTACATCAGGGTAAAATGCAAAGTTATCCAAATCGGAATTGTGGAACGTTGCCGAACATTTGAACAAGTAAGTTGCGAAGTTTGGAGGTACATAAAAACGACGTATTTATCGCCCACGGGGATGACTACACGTGAAGATGAATTAACGACGGACTGCAAGGTTAGCCGAGAATGCAGTACCCCGAGGAAATCCCGAAGGCAAACCACCAACACCCGCTACGTTTTCCGTGTGCGAAAAACGGGCGTGAAACTGCCGGGAATCGAACACGGAATACACAGCGACTCCTGACATTGTAATAAGCCTCGGGGGCAAGACCGCTTTGGGCCATCACTTGGTGCAGTGAGCTGGCTGGGATGTTACAAGAAGCCAGCAGTTATCTCCGGAAAACATTTTGCCAATTATATGACTAAAGGCTGTTCACGATCTAGTGAGCACTTTTGTAATCAACCTTAGAATAAAGACTCTGCTCCTACTGGCATACACAGCGACTCCTGACATTGTAATAAGCCTCGGGGGCAAGACGCTTTGGGCCATCACTTGGTGCAGTGAGCTGGCTGGGATGTTACAAGAAGCCAGCAGTTATCTCCGGAAAACATTTTGCCAATTATATGACTAAAGGCTGTTCACGATCTAGTGAGCACTTTTGTAATCAACCTTAGAATAAAGACTCTGCTCCTACCGGCATACACAGCGACTCCTGACATTGTAATAAGCCTCGGGGGCAAGACGCTTTGGGCCATCACTTGGTGCAGTGAGCTGACTGGGATGTTACAAGAAGCCAGCAGTTATCTCCGGAAAACATTTTGCCAATTATATGACTAAAGGCTGTTCACTATCAAGTGAGCACTTTTGAAATCAACCTTAGAATAAAGACTCTGCTCCTACCGGCATATATTCTAACGGGCGCACTGAGTTACATGCGCCCAGTAAAGTTGTTAACGATGGATGGAAAGTAGTTCCATATCTTAAAGTCGAATAAAACGTTATATTCGTGGTAAATTTGATTATTTTTCCAGCTTTCTGTTTTTTTTTTTTTTTTAATTCCTCGAAGTGTAATAATGACCATATTTGTAAAATATAGTTACTTTTATAATAATTCCACAGTTTCACCTGACCAACGCATGAATAAAGTTATGAGGCCCACGCCAAAGTTAATTTTATATAAGGTGCAAGAATACAGAACGTGGGTACAAGTAGATCTTAAGCAGCTCTTTCAAAAGTGCTCATTTTACCGTGAACAGCCTATATCATTCCGATGATCGGCCCCCCTCTGCGTGTTTGCCTGTGTCAGATTTGCTACAACTCCACCTGCACTCAATCAATTCTATTGCAAGCAGTGTTGCCACAACTATCTGAATTGACGCAGCCAAACACTGCTATATATGAACCATGATCTCAACAAAAACCTGCTCTTTGAATAAGAACTCAATTTTTTAACACTGAATATAAAACTGGGGTGAAATTAGCATGTGATTAGACTTTTTATAACACCATTGTGTAAATTAACTGGAAAAATAGGTTTTTGCGAAATCTGCTCATTGCAAGACGAATAAAAATACGAAGAAATAAACGATCACGTGACAACTACGGCAGTGGTCAGTAGAAGGATTTGGATGACTTTGGCACGACGGATTCCGTTTCCCCCAACATTTCCCTTTTTTACCTAAGAATTTACCGTTTTTACCTCAAAAAACATGAGCCTCCCAGAGCAGGAGAGATGGACTCCTGACTTCCAGCCAGGACAAGCGGACCAGGGAGGACCAGCAGACATGGCCGGGGTCGCCATCTTGGTTTTATAGGCATCAGGTATGCGAAATCGATACAAGGGATCCAGGATCGCAGTCAGACTGTGAAGGTTCAAATAAGGGGCCTGTAATTATGTTTCTTTTTCAGATATGTTAATCAGTTACTTATTTGCATACATTTTTGATGAACACCAAGTATTCAAACCCCTCCTTGGTTTATACCTGTTTCAGTAAATTGACGTAATATTTACAATTTAAACCACCAAACTATTTTTAGTTTTCTTATTCTAGGATATGCTGAGATGTATTCTGAGGTATGATAACCTAAATGAGTAAATTTTAACTTATATATTAATTTTTATGTCTCTGTAATTATTATCCTTATTTTTAAAACGCGATTCTTTCTTTCTTTTGTTATTTTGAAATGTGATTAATATTTTATTTAGATTTCTTTTTCTTTTACCGGAAGTAGTTTTCCCTCTCAGGCAAGATTTTGAGATAGTTGCCGGAAGCCATTACTTCTAGGGAGGGACATACAAAGGGTCCAGCGGCGGGAGATTTCGCTGGGATTTTCACGTCGAAAATCCCCGGTATCTTCATAAAGTTAGAGTAGTATTTTGATCCCCAGAATTGCAGGTAATTTGGCTGAGCCAGCCACGTAAAGAAGAGGGCTGAGACTCTGTGCATTTGGCTAAGATATTTTAGTGGCTCCAGCTAAGAAAAGACGCTGAGTATCCACTACGACGCCATGCTAGGGCCATGAGTATTGGTCTATCTACAGACGACACCTACGTCTTTTGAAGTTTGAGACATACTCAGTGTTAATTAAGGTGACCTCTACATTCTTCAGAAATTATATTTTAAGGATGTTATTAAAACACAACATTTAATTTTCATAGTTGCCATGGTTATTAAAGTAAAAACCAGAGGTCCAGCTCTATCTATAAGCTTAGGCCAGCAAAAATATTATTTGAAAAACCCGAGATATTTAGTGGTGAACATTAAAATTTTTAATGAACGTCTTTTCAAAATTAAATATTTGATAATAAGGAAGTTCAGACTTAAGTTAATTTTGAGGAGCGAGAAACTGATGTATGTAAAGTTAAAATGGCGCTCGTTAAACTCATTACAGGATTAAAGGCACTAGTAGAGATTACTTCATTAACGCTATGTTTTAATTAATTTTTCCAGCAGCATTAAATTATTGCAGTTTAATTAATATCTTAATTTTAAATAATTTATACGTTTTGAGGATGATGGTATATTATTGGTTTCAGTAATCCTACTTGCGGTTTCAGTAATAGTTTTATTACATCTGAAATAACCTCAAAGGTTATCCTAATTCCCATACTGCTAGAGTTTAGTTGCAATAAGTTTATATTTAAGTTATGGATGATTATTTTCTGATCAATTTTCAGTATTATTAAAAGGTTGTATTTTACATATGTCTTTCATTTTGACAGTAGTTATTCACTGTCGTGTGCATGAGGGTATCTTGTGAGAATATTTCAGAGTTCCAGAGTCGACGATGCTGCCTGAATAAGGCAAACCTAAGGTATTGAAGTGCAATTAAGTGTAGTCTATGTGTCATTCACACATACATAATTTGCATCTTATTAAGGTAGAACACCTTCACTCCATTACAGATGTATTTTGTCATCCTCACGAGGGGTATTACTAATTATCTCCTTAACCAACACGACTTCCTCAAATATTAATTTTTGGCGCACAACGTAGAGGCATCGAAGATTTAAATAACACGCATTTGTAAATAAATCCATCACATATTATTTTTGGCGCCTAACGCGATACCCTAACGGATGTTTTGTCACGTGGGTTCAGCCAAATAACTGTCACATAGTATTTTTGGTGTCCATTCGCGGAGCCGTAGTGGCAAATACAGGCTACATATCATTACAAGAACTAACCATCAGCCATCTTGCTTCTGTCAGAAATCTTAGCCGCCATATTGGATGCAGGCGATCTTGACCCAGTGTCTTCGAATGACATTTAAACTAAAAAAAAAATTTAAAAAATTAAAACGCATAAAAAAATCCCAAAAAGTTCTAAAAAATCACCAAATATTTACAAAAAATGATTTTATAAAATGTATTTTTAAAATTATAAAATTAAAAATTAATAAATTTTCCGGCTTAGAGGTGACGAGGATGTGGAACCGACCAGCTACCATGTTATGACGACACCCAACCACCATGTTGGACCCAGGTGACTTTGACCTTGATCCTATAACCATGACCTTGGGCGATTTTAAAAACAAAAACTGGAAAAAAAGTAAAATTGAATTAATTCATAAAAGTCAGCAAGCACATTACATTACCGACTATTACCATCTTGGCTCCAGGTGACCCATGATGACCCTATAACTAAGAGCTTGAATGACCTTGAAAATAAAAACTCGAGAAAAAAGGGGCCGTGGTGGCTGAGCGGTTAGCCAGCTCTCCTACCACCAAGGCGAGCCGAGTTCAATCGCCGGCGGGGTCACCGGATTATCGCAAGTGGGAATCGTACAGGACGATGCCGTTGGTCGGCGGGTTTTCTCGGGGATATCCAGTTTTTCCCGCCCTTTTATTCCGGCGCCGCTCCATACTCACCTCAATAACCCTCATCGGCTCTAAAGAGCTCGCTGTTAAGAGCCGCCCAAATCTCTTCACTCTTCATCCTTCTACTATGGTCTACTGAAAAATAGCTGACTGAGGGAAAAGAAAGAACCAGAGCAACTGAATATGAAAATTAAACGAATATCGCTTAATATCCGCCTTTTGCGGTGTCAACTGAAGCCAGAGGTAAGCATACCTTGCCGGCATGTGGTTCAGTACAATTTGCAATGACTCTTTACCGCCCTTTATGGCTGAGTCACTGAGGTCCATGTGAGTCAATGGAAAACATTTCATTGACTTTCTTTTCTTTTTACATCTCAAATCGACCACGAGATGTTCAACGATATTTTAAAGCGCGACATTTACGTAAAACATAGCTCGAATGACAGGATGTAGTCCAATCTGGGAATCCTGTATTGCTAGTGCAGAGACAAACAGCGTACGAATGACAGGACGTAGTCCAATCTGGGAATCCTGTATTGCTAGTGCAGAGACAAACAGCGTACGCTCGAGATTTAAAAAATCTATTGTTTTTCACCTCGACTGTTTACCTACGTTACTTCGTACATTAGTGTCTCTTAACTTCGTAAACGAAGTGATTCGAAATATAATTTATTATAAAAATGAGTCGTGTCCTGAGATATTAATTTTTTTCCTCTTGCCCTTTTTAATGCGGTGTTATAACATAACAGGGTCATATAATTTTACGTCGAATATTTTAAGTTGATATGGGATTCATACAGTTATAACTAATCTAGAATATGCCTATTAGATAAATAAGTAATTTTATTCTAGTCAAAGCTACTAAAATAGACATAATAAACCGCTTTATAATTTCCGGGGTAACACCAATGAACAATTAATTTCTTCTGGATCGTGCAAGCCTACATACTTTGCGTGCGTGTCACCTAACTGGTAAACTCATAAAGAATATCCCACTTGCCTCCTTCATTTTTCTCATTTTTGGCCGTAAAGCGCGGGAACTATAAGGGCTAAACTGGCACGCGCTACAAGGGCATTATCGCCGCTATGCGCAGGCTCTGGACTAGCTTGTAGTGTTCTCGTAGTTCTACGTGATCCTGTGGCACTTTCAGCGGCGACCATGTCATTTTATTGATGAAAAGTCTGTAGCAAAGTTCACCACATGTTCCTATCATAGTTTGACTCGTATCCGGCTAGTGTGTGTTTTAAGATACGGAGGTCTGAAAAAACCGTTTTTAACTATATCGGAGTTATCCAAAATAATATTTTCAGCACGAGTGGTAACTTTAAAGCACTATTCCGTTCTCGTCTGGGGTATGATGTCTTTTCATAGTTAAACATACTGGAGAACCGTTTAATAGTTTCGTCAAAAAAAAATATTTCAAGCATTCTGCGACGCAGATCTAGCGCAGGTACCGGACATGTTGGCTGCAGAACTTCCAGGGGCAACGACAAAAAAAACTACAACGTACAAAAGGACACAGTGATTGATGTCACTAAACCACCACGAGTAAACTTAATTATGTATCATAACACATATTTCCCTCTAAAGCCATAATTTCTAAACACTAGTGCAGCAGTTACAGAAACATTTGTCACGGAAAATTGTTACGCGGACATATGAAATTAACAATCTACATAATTAAAAAAAAAAAAAAAAAATGTCTCTGCCACTACCTGCATATATTTTACCGGACGTGATTGACATGTGCCCGCAGTAAAGTTGGCAATAACTTAGGTAGAGCGGTTCCACGTCATAACGTTTAACTGAAAAAGTTAGTTAAACATTTGTGAATACTGAACGTATTTATTTTTCTTTCTGTTTTATTTTTATGTTATAAGTGTAACAATTATCAAAAACGTAAAATGTTTACTTTTTAAATATTTTCGCATTTCCTTGAGGACGTATGAATAATGTGATGAGGCCAATGTCAATGTAATTTTACTTATTTCAGGGACTAATAACAACATTAGACAATAACTTAAGCCTACATAAAGGAAGCTGAAATACGCTAAACACGCCTATTTAAACAATTACTAAAACAATTCTCATTTATAAAGTTACAAGCGTTCACCATAATAAATTAGGCTAAATTACCATTTTTAATATCTTAGTATATGACATATTCTTCCAGCATAAAGTAACGCATTTATGCGCGTATTTTATTTATTTATACCATATCCCAAAAATAAACAAAAAATTTTACTTTTGTAAATAGATAATTTTTTTTTGTGTAAAAAAATTACAAAATACATTGTGTTTTGTAGTGCAGAACAGATATTTCGCCTTCGAGCGCACTTCAATATCTCTGCACGGAAAATAAATTATTCCAAACACACCAACGGACGCACGCGCGTTTTGTACTCAGGAGTGGGCGATTTCATTCTTGAAGGAGGATGACGAAGGGGGGGGGGGGGGGGGGAGGGGTTGCCCGTGCAAGCCATTATGAAACTTTATTGTGTCTCGGGGGGGGGGGGGATCTAGCTCCTCGCAGACCGGGATCTAGCTCCCATGACGTGTCCATCGTCGGCGGCGCTGATGTCGTACATCCACCAAGAATGGTGTGTGTGTTAGGAAGGGGGGGGGGGGATCTAGCTCCTCGCAGACAGGGATCTAGCTCCCATGACGTGTCCATCGTCGGTGGCGCTGATGTCGTACATCCACCAAGAATGGTGTGTGTGTTAGGAGGGGGGGGGGGATCTAGCTCCTCGCAGACCGGGATCTAGCTCCCATGACGTATCCATCGTCGGCGGCGCTGATATCGTACATCCTCCAAGAATGGTGTGTGTGTTAGGAGGGGGGGGGGGGGGTCTAGCTCCTCGCAGACCGGGATCTAGCTCCCATGACGTGTCCTCCATCGTCGGTGGCGCTGATGTCGTACATCCACCAAGAATGGTATGGTGTGTGTGTTGGGAAGGGGGGAGTGGGGCTCGAGGAGCGTGGGGGGGGGGGGGGGGGGACAAAGAAAAAGAAGAAATTTGTAACCTTCAGCGGGGAGTCGTGGCGGCGCATCGCTTAACGTTTGCCTGTAGACGCGACGATCAGGGCTAACAGACGGCGTTGGACAAACCAACATGGCGACGGCCAGAGAGCTGACGTTCCGCATCTCTCTGGCGGTCGCCATGTTTGTCGTGTGTTTCGTGGGGAAAGTCCTCTGCGAAACAACAAGTCTTCACGTGCCAGGAGCGTGATTCGTTCAGTTGAGACATTTGGAAGTCTCTTAAGGTTGCAGTAAAGTAGCTGTATATGGAGCACTGCACCCGACTATACCACGTGAAGAACTCATAAAATAATTGTACATACACCATTAAATTTGACAGAAAAATGTGATTTATGCTGTACATGAAACAAAAATGTATATATTTTGCTTTTGCAACATTACAAAATATTTTACTGAAATATAATTTTCAAAATGTAAAAAAATAATCGATTGATAGGCGCATTTCAAACAAAATTTAATGTATCGTATGAATTTTATAACTAACTTTATTTACGTCAGTTACAGCCGTAAATGTTTGTAACAAATGGATGCACATAAAATCAATTGTAAAAATCATTTCCTACATTATTATTACTATGTTTTTATTACACAAATCATAGTAAACATTATGACGATTTTTCTTTTAAGAAAATTTTCTTGCAAATTCTGCTTTCCGAAGCATCCAAAACGGAAATGCTCTTAAATATTGTTTAAAATGCGGACTCTTTCGATCGATCGTTTTTATACAATTAAAAATTATATTTTAGTACATTAGTTAGTTGATAACTTGCAAAAATCCAGTAGTGATGCGACCGGGGATTGAACCCTGTTCGCTATGGTGGGAGGCGAGCATTCTAACCGCTAAGCCAACGCAGCTCCATGAACGTGATTTGAATCCACAGTGCCCATTAACGACCACGTTGTATAACGAACACTCGACAGTCCGGTGAGCCAAATGTCATAGGGGACTGGTGATCTTTAACGGAATAATGGAATAACTTAATTGTCTTTTACAGCTAGGATTTCGCATAAATGGCAGCGCACTCGGTATTTTATTTAAAAATCGCTTGAAACAGAGAGAGTGTTTTCAATTTTAAACAATGCCCATGAAAAATAACACTTGCGTGGTTACACAATTTGAAAAATTATAGTGGGGAAAAAAATATCACATTTAGGAACGGCAGAAATGTGCACACTGGAGAAAAAAAAAAAAAAAAAATTGTGAATTTAATTTGGAACAAAATGTAAATATGTATTCAGGCGTACCGTCTATTGTGTCAGACATTCCTGATGATCAGGGCTCAGGTAATCTTCTTTGTAAAACAGAAATGCCAGATGCAGAAATGAAACGTTAAAACTTCAGGTGCCCTGAGGCATAACCTAGCGACTTATCTGTTCAAGCTGCTTCGTGATTAAATTAATTTTTTTTTCGAATTCGAGCTTTGAAAAATCCATGCTCGTAAGGACAGATATTTCAAAGTAAAGTCTGTATAGCATATCTACACAATAAAACTTCTCTGTAACCGGAGCTGAAAAAATGGCAACAACACTGAATCCCATAGATTCACAATATCACATCTTGTTCACGTGTATGAAAATTACTTGTGTGAACAGGAAAATATTTTTTTTTTGGTTAAATTAGTAGTTCAAATGCACCGTGGCATTGCGAAACACAAGTCGGGAAATTTCAAAGGAAATAGGACACCACAAACAAATGACAATCACGGGACAGTGTGGAGAAAGAACTAGGATACAGCATGGATCCTAGAATTTATCAAAACATGGTATAGGCTGTTCACGGTAAAATGAGCACTTTTGAAAGCCCTGCTTAAGATATACTTGTATGCACGTAGTGTATTCTTCCGCCTTATTATGTAAGATTAAAATTGCCACGGGCCTCAGCATTTTATTCATGCTTCGGTCAAGTGAAACTGTAAATTAATAGGAAAGTAAATATTTTAAAAATCTGCAGAAAGGGAAAGAAATAATATAATTGTCACCTAACCCTTTTTATTCGACGTTACGATATGGAACTGCTTTCTATCTATCGTTGCCAACTTTACTGGGGGCATGTGACTCAGTGCGCCCTCTGAAATATATGCAGGCAGGGCCAGTGACTTTTTTCTAAAGTTGGTTTCAAAAGTGCTCACTTTATTGTGAACAGGCTTTAACAGTCAATAACTAATCTGACAAAAATGATATAAAAAAACTGTACACAAAACAACTTTCTAGTTCCGTGTCGTCTTATTCTCATGTTATTTGTTTATATATTGATAGCTCTTTGTACGTTACATTTTTTTTACTTGTGTTTGAAAATGGACTCGATTTATTTACGCTATCAAAGCAATGATAATATTAAATTGCTACTCAAATTCAAGGATAACGTTTTTATCTATCTGCTACAAGGTTTCACGGAACTGTTTGACAAAATCATGTCTGTCCACATTTTTGGGAATTCCGCCCATTCTCCACTGAAGGCTTACTGCGGGTACCTAGCAGGTAAAATATCATTTCTGTGCCATCTATAAAGTTTCAGAAGGATTTTGGCAGCCGTTGCTAACATAACAAAATGCATCGATACCGGATGCCAAAGTTTAATATATTTCACGCACAAGAGGGAGTTCGTAATTTTAATCTCATAATTTATTAGTAACACTTGGAAGTTTTAACCACGTGAAAAACACTTACCTTAATTCTCTCGTAGAACGTCATAGAAATATGTTAACAATTTGTTTTCGAAATATTTAGAAAAATTATTACTTTTTCTTTGTTTAACAGTTAACAAAGAAAAGTACAGCTAGTTTGCTGCTAAGCAAATTAATTTTAATACCAACCTGTAAATAAAAATTCCCTGCTCTTAACTGTGGGTATTTCAACGGACGTACTGAGTGAGAAGCACCCAATAAAGTTGGCAACGATGTCAGAAAAGTAGTTCCATTTTTAAACGTCATAAAGACGTATGACATAAATTTACGGACACCGAATTTATTTCAATTTATTTTCAGTTTTTTTCATGCTAGCAAGACTCAGTAGTTCTAGCAAATTCTTATTGAGATTTACATTTAGATCCTTAATAATTTCTCTCTTTCGCTTGATCGACACGCGAATGACGTGGGTGGGCCTATGAAAATGGCGAAAGAATAAACAAGGTGTATAAACGTAGGCGCTAAGCAGATCTTCCTCTAGTGTCCAGTCTCAGCCGGGATAAGCTTATAGCTGTATATGTTGAGCCTGCTCACAAGCTTACGTCTTGTCTCTACGTTTTAAGGATAGTTTATAGTTTCGGTACATGATAATTGGAACAATAGCGTTCATTGTGGTTTTTAAAGAAAAATACGAGATAGTAACAGGAAAATCTGGTTTTGCACATGTTAAAAAGTTTTATTGAAATCGACGAGTGGCATGTTTCAATTGATTTGATATCTGACAATAGGATGACTCGCGATGAAGTTTTGTCGTTTGGCTATTTCCGACTTTAAATTGATTTGATATCTGACAATAGGATGACTGGCGATGAAGTTTTGTCGTTTGGCTATTTCCGACTTTAAATTGTACCACAAACGTTAAATTTGAACCATAGGTGAACCACGTAAGAAATTTCGAAGAAATACCCTTCACGGCCTTTGAAAAACATGAAAAAAAAAATTTTTAAGGTGCAGCGTGACATAATAAGTTCGGCCATTTTTGAGATCTGTACGGACAACTATATAAATTTAAAACTCGCATCGTTTGTTTCATTCTATTCGAAACATTAATTTACTCCATTTTCATGCTTTTTTTTTCGCACTACTATTTCATATCGCCACGAAATAAGACATAAATGCAAAAATTGTAGAAATAATTTTAGCCACTTGAAATGCCGCAATCTTTCTCATTGTACTATTCAAAATACTTGACAACCGACATGGGCATGCTCATGTTTTTATATATATATATATAAAACATGAGCATGCCCATGTCGGTATATATATATATATATATATATATATATATATATACAAGAACTGCCGTGATATTAACATATTTGTATTTATTATCGAAATTTTTGTTCAATTTCTGTTTACGGTTTCATACCACTAATTTTGGTGCTTGTTTAAGGGTGACATTTTTTTTATGACTGACAGTTTTGCTGTTTGCCTGTTACACTGCCATTTTGTGTTTTAGTGTGATTAATTTTATGTTTGGATTACTAAACATTTAGCCATATATACGTTTATTAGTTTTTTTCCCATCTTTTCTGTTAAGGTTTTATATTCATTTTGATGCTTGTAAGTTATATTTTCTTATCAATGTAGGCAACGAATTAAGTCCAATTGAAACCCAAATACAAGTACAAACAAGTAATTACCACCAAGCTTCAAATATAACATGTTTATTTATTTGACGATTACGCAATGCTATATCGACACAGTTTATGACTAAAGCCAGAGAATTTTTCGCGAATAGGTTTCCACAACCTATTTACGCTAACGCATTGTGATAGTGTTCCAGGCCCATTATGTTTAAATCGTATTGTGTATGTAAATTTTGCTAATCTCAGTGGCGAGCATGAATACAATATAGTCCCAGTTTCATTTTATTGATAGACTTACTGAAAACATTTCGTTATATTATGATTTGTGAACTTTTAAGAGAGCGGATTTTTCTTAGTTCATAGCGCGAGGTTTAAAGATACCTATGCAATGCATTTTTGCCGAGGTTAGATTCTGCAAAAAAGGTTGGCTAAAATATATTTCTCTTTCAAGTTTTAAGAATAAGTATCTTCGCTTAACTACGGGAATGCCCATCCTTCTTGTAGTGAGAATAAATTAGGATTCTACAACTTTTCAACGTTCTAGAATGGAAACTTAAATAGTAAGTAGCTAATATCTGGTTGAACCGTTAGTCTATGGACAGTAGTTATTGTAGTGTAGTATTTGTTAACCCATGAAAACACGATTTGAATGAATATTTTCCTTTTGGATTCGTTTTTGAATGAGTAAAGTGATATTAATGACCGTAATTCATGAGAAAATGTCACATGGGGCTGGTGAAATAACTACGATCATTACTAGAATATCCTTGACCGATACAAACGAAGTCCCGGCGAGTATCATACACAGCTGATGTTCGAAATAGTGGCGTTATTTCTCAATTCTTTATCCCAGAGAAAAAAAAAACACATAAATTATAGCAATAATTATTGGCACATGTCTTGTGACTAGCATACGTTACAACTCACGTTATGAATTCAGTTAGTTGTTTAGTTCTTCTAAGTGGGATACTTGATCTCTCCTGTACCTTTGCAGCAACTGAGTCACGCCCGAATGTTTGTACTCCAATGATTAGGGACATGCAATTTTTGTGTAAAGAGTTAGTGTCTACTTGCATTTACAAACACTTCAGCTTAAATGCACTTTCAGGATTTTATGGTGTTCACATATTTCGTATCCAAGTGCCCGCTTGTGAATCATTCACTTTCAGTATCAGAAGTAGATGGAAGTAGTTCCTTTGAGAACAATGGCTGGAGCTTGCGGATTGGGGGACAGGCTGCCATCTTGGATCAGCAGCAGTCATCTTGTTTCCAGCCGCCATCTTATTTCCAGCTGATATCTTGTTTCCGGCCGCCATATTGTTTCCGGCCATCATATTGTTTCTGACCGCCATCTTGTTCTCAATTTCAGGATCTATCATTCCGGCTTGTTTTTCATGATCTATCATTCAATCTTGTTTTTTTTCACGCTTTGTTATCCCATATTGTCTGTCGGACATTCCATCTTATCTCTCTCATTACATCTTGTCTTTCATTCCTTCTTTCCTTTCTTTCATTTGTTCTCTCTCTCTTGTCGTCTTTCCGTCTGCCATCTACATAGTTCCCTCGTCTAAGACGATGAACGACACATTAGGGGCGTTGGTGAGTGCCACAGTCGTCCACCATCTTGGAGTCGTTTACAGTAGTTCCTTTATCGCCTGCTAGGAGGCGATGGCGTGTACCACTGTCGTCTGCAATATGGTTTACTGTAGTTTAGGTCGTCAAGTGACAAACAGGAGCACTGTTATTTTCCGCAGAGCTCAAAAAACCGTGTGGATGGGCCAGGGACCGAACTACTGGACCTTGCGGTCGCCATATTGGTTGATGCCCTAGCCAACTGAGCTACCAGGGCATGTGAGGGAGCAAGGGTTTAAACAAATTATATGCAATTACGTGTATATGGGGAGAAAAAATTACAAAAATATTAAACAAAGGCACACATTAAAAGTTTTTATGTATTTAATTTATATATGTTAAAATAAACCCTACACCCCCAATTGCACAAAGATAAACAATGAGATGTACGTACACATAGAGATAAGACAACAAGAAGGCGATGAGTGGCGACCAGTGATGCATGCTTCAATGGCCCTAAATGGAACCGAAAAGAGGTATGCCCAGATTGAAAAAGAGGCCCTCGCCATCACCTGGGCATGTGAAAAGTTCCACAATCACATCCTGGGGGAAAATGTTACAATCCTTAGAGACCACAAACCCCTAGTACCATTGTTACAGAGCAAACCACTGGCTGACTTAACAGCACGATTCCAACGCCTAAGAATGCGTTTAATCTGATACAGGTTCCTGGTAAATGCTTCTATGTTCCAGATAAATTGCCAATAGCGCCAGTGGGACCTCCGGGGAACAACAGTGGCGCTGAAGAGGAAGAACTGTTTATTCAGACAGTAATGGCACACACCCCATTCTCAGAGACCTGACTGGAAGAAATACGAAAGGTGCAGTAAATGGATGCAGAATGTGGTCTCCTAAAGAAACAAATAGTGGAAGGTTTTGGTGATAACAAACTCTATGTTTGGGAACATAGAGGACAACTGCCATATGCACTGGGCTGATCGTGCATGGAAGCAGAATATTGGTCCCAAATGCCTGCGACAGGAGATGCTGCAGAGAATTCACCATGGGCACGTGGGTACCACCAAATACCACAGACGAGAGGGACAGAATCTGTTTGGTTGCCTATTAAATCTAGTGAAATTAAACAAATGGCGGAAAATTGCAGGCAAAGTGTGGAGCAGAGACATCAGAGAGCAGAACCAATGAAAATGACTGAGTTGACACAAGGTCCATGGATCTAGCTGGGAATGGATATTTTGGAGCTAGGCGGAGGGAAATACACAGTTATACAAGACTACTTCTCAAAGTTTTTTTTAAATAATACCCCTGCAAAATACCACATCAACAACCGATATTTCACGGATCAAGGATGTTTTAATCCGACATGGCATATCTGAAGTAGTATGTACCGATGGAGGGCCTCAGTTTACATCATTAGTGTTTACACAGTTTGAAAAGGAGTGTAGGTTTAAACACTGCACATAAAGCCCTAAAATACATACTAATACGGGATTTTTCTGAAAATTTTTCTTTTATTGTACAAGACGAGGTACAGTCCTACCATTGGTCTAATAATCAGGCAACCATACATCTCTTTGTGTTGTAATTCAAAGATGGAGAGTTAATGTACCACTGGTTTTGCGTTATTAGCGATTCATTGGAACACAGCACTCCCGCCTTCTACGTCTTTCAAAAATTACTTATGGTGAGTCTACAATCTTTCCTCCCTCAAGTGAAAAAAATTATTCACTTTTCTGATGGTTCGGTGTCCCCGTACAAAAGCAAGAACTTTTTCAATCTGAGTCACCATGAAGAAGATTTTGGAGTTCAAGCAGAACGGCATTTTCTTGTCATGTGCCATGACAAGGGGCATGTGATGGAATTGGCGGGACAGTTAAAGGAATTGTGAGAAAGGCAAGTCCTCAGAGGACTGTAGAAAACCATATCACACTGTCCTAGATATGTTCAAGTTTTGTGTGGACTATATAAAGAACACACATTTTCTGTTCTATTCAAATCAAGATGATGAAGAGATTCAACAAAAACTGCTTACAAGGTTCCAGCTCGCCATCCCAATACGTCAAACTAGAACATTGCATTGTTTTATTCCCGTCAGCCAAAGTGTTCTTCGCGTCCATGTAACATCTCTTTCAATGCAATACAAAACTGTTACAGTCAATAAGGAAGCTGAAATTCAAAATCATGCAAAACTACAGCCAAAACTGCTGTGTGTATGATATAGAATGGTGTTTAGATGAAGTTTTTGATAGTGAAAGTTCACGATACTGAGACGAGTATAGGATTCACTTGTTCCATCCTCGACGCCCTGGCACCTCTTTCAAGAATTCAGCTTGTGTCAACAACACATGGGTCCCGAAAAAGAACATTCTTAGTTATCTCTCCCCCAGAGAGTTGTCATGGCAGCCATTGGAAGATGTCACAACATTTCACCACAGATTAATGAGAACCTTTCAACTCTCTTGAATGAATATATGGCAACACAATAAATGTCAAACCAAAATCATAAGTAATTTATATTGAAACAATACTTAATATATAATTGAAAAGCTGAATTCTTCTTCTTATGATAAATAGCCCATACACTTGGTCTCATATACAGTTAGAGATGTAACTGCTGTTCTACAGATGATTCAAAGTCTCGTGGCACATAAACCCACGGGAGAAACCAAATTATTCTTTTGTTTTAAAGTACACTGTAAGGACTTGGTATTCTGGCATTTACAATTTTTTTAAACCTCTCCCACATGAATTTCTGAGCTCTGAAGATAACCATTTTCAAAAATTTCAAAATTCATGCAATTGTTTTACATTGGAAGATTATCAATAACAGCTCAAATGTTTTTCTGCTCATACTACTCACACATTAGTTTAATTGGTAAAAATACTGGAATATTACTTTGAATCCATTTATTGTTTTTTTTTTAATTCTAAAAATCTTTTTAAAAATCACTTAATTGACTAAAATGTAAGATACGAAATATCTGCTTATGGTCATCTTAAAGTTAACTTCGACTAAACAAAAAAAAAAAAAAAAAAAAAGAACATTATTTAACCTTAAAAATGAGTCCTAGCTGATATCGTTCCCAAATTCAAATAAAATGTATACAGATCTCAAAAAATAAAACAAAAATGCAATCTTTTGCTTGTCTGTGATGCACACAGTACGCTATATCAAAGAAAGTTTTTTTTTTTTATATTATAAAAAAATTTTTGGAGTCTAGATGATTGGTGCATATAACCTACAAAATTTAATCATAATCTAAACTCAGGTGGCAAAAATGTTCTGTAAAACTTGTTGATTTCACGGGGAATGACCCAAACGATTCCAAGATGGCGGACGACTGTGGCACACACCAGCATATCTAGTAACGAGGAAGGTGACAAGAGAGAGAACAAGTTGGTGAAAGGAAAGAAGGCATGATAGACAATATGGAATGGGAGAGAGAAGATGGAAAGACAGAGGCAAAATGGAATGATAGAGCATGAAAAAAATTGATTTAATGCTAAAGCATGAAAAAAACAGAATAATAGAGCATAAAATAACAAGCAGGAATGATAGTGCACAATTTGGAAACAAAATGGCGGCCGTAAACAATATTGCGGTCGAAAACAAGATGGCGGATTAAAGATGGTGACCAATTCGCAAATCCGCAGCCCTCAGCGATTGTGCTCAAAGGAACTATTTCCGTCTACTACTGGAGTAGCCACATTCTCACTGGCCAGTCAAATACTAAAATAATTCCTTACAAAGACATGCCGCCAATAAGGAAAGGAGTACTGCACGTATGACGAAGAATACTGGATTATAACATATGTGAAATTAATTTTCCGAAAATCAAGTGTTGTAACAGATCCATGTACTCTCATTTACATGTCCCAAAACTAGTATGCATATTGACAAGTGTATTGTTTTGTACCATATGACACATACATATTTTGCATATATTTAAGAACATATTTATTTTTGATTGGAATACTTCTGCAATTTTACGTATTTGGTGTTATGATTTTTAAATGTGCAATTTGAGTCAGGACCAACATTATTTTCAATCTTTGTATGTTAATTTATGATACTCTATGGTAAGCAAGAATATAATCCTCAGCATTTTGGCTGCTTAAATTAAATATGTGACAATGATTTTTCAGAGTTTTTCAAATCTCAGTATTCATTATTTTTATTTTTAACACTGTTTGTTTTCTTTTTATTTACAGTTTAATTTTCTTTTGTGCTATGCTAATTTTGTGACTTGATGTACCGGAAGTAGCTGAGATCCATTGATAGAACGTGATAACGAAGTTGCCGAAGTCAAGGGCTTCTGGGCACGGATCTCAAGATCTAGACGTGGTTTTTAAGATTCGGGATTTCATGGGCGAAATCCCCGGCATCATCATAATTTAGGACAGTGTTTTGGTACCCTGAAGCTAGTATAATTGAGGGCTAGCTCGGCAAGTGAGGAAGAAGCCAAAGTCTAGCTGAGTTACTTTAATTTTATTAGTGGGCGTTGTCTGCGAGGAGAGCGTACACCGACGCCATTACACCATGCTGGTAACGTCAGCCTAACTACAGATTAAGGTGATGCCACCTAATTTTTGGACATACAGACTTGTGCTTGGTAGCGTCTTTGACAAATTTATCACTGCTCCCGAAATTTTGGTGACAGTTAATATGATTTTCGGAACATTAAGTTCCAGTACAGATACCACTTATTAATTCAGCACAGTAATCCTAGGCTACCCGACTTGAGCTAGTTACCGGATCAAAACTTTTTGAACTTTACAGTGATTTCATTTTAAATTTTGAGTGAAGAGCTAGTATTCTATTTTTTATTCGAACTTAACTTTGTTGGAGAACACTGAGACTCTGATAGTTTTGAAGAGATTACGAACTTAAGTCAGATATGTGGGAGAGTGTTTTGAATGTGTAATGCTATGGTTTAATGGAGCTCACTACGTTAAACTTGGTTAAGAGGCACTAAGACTACGAGGATTTAAATTTGAAAACAGTTTAATTAATCTACAGTTTATTTAATTATTTTGTAGGCAGCTTAAATGCATTTAATTTTATTTTTATTTTTCAATCTAAGTAATTCTTGTTTTTCGAATGGTGGTAATATTTTAATAAGTTTAAACTAATAGCAAAACAGAATTTTTAATTAATTGATAGGATTATTCACACACAGTTAAACAGTTTTATTTTGATTTTTATATATATTTCTCTGATTTGAGCTAAAGATGATTAATAAGATTTTGATTTCTATTATTGATAATGCTGAATCACCCCAGCCAAATGTTCTTTTACAGAGGTAATAATATAAATGAAGTGCTTCTCAATAAGTTTGAGAGTTTTTATGTGTTGTGAATGGCAGTGCATGTAAATGCCCTTACAGTGTCCCTGAGACGACCAGTATGTCGTTGGAGAGTCAGTTCTAAAGGTGATAAGGTCAAACACACATTCATTCTGTGTTATTCACATAGCATTCTCCTACACACACACATGCCTTTCCTCTTCTACACATTGGAACTACAGTGTCACTACCACTAATTCCTGTAAACCAAAGCCACCGTGTTTGCAAATATACCTATGGTCGAATTTTTTTTTCGGAAAAATCATCGCTCCTATACATGAAAGTGTTCAGTTATATTTTGTTCAGTCAATATGATAGATATCATACAAAAAGTTGAAACTAAGTGTCGTTTTCAAAAACGCTCGACCAACAGCTAACAGCAGTTCAGCACTAATGTTATCAATGAATTGTGTAAATTAGTTCTTTGACATCACACCTTGGCAAAGAGAAAAACCTTTTGAACCAAATTAATTTTTCAAAATACTCATTTTACAGTCCATCCACGTTTTCTTCGGTTTTTTTTTTAGAATCGAATCTTTGAACAATCACCCTAGGAGTAACATGTCAACCTGCTGTTTTCAATCACTTGTATTCCACAATTATATAACCCTGTGGTTAAAGTTAAAGTACTGTGTTCTAGAATAGATTAATAATCTACTTAGCATATTCTATAACTTGTAACATTCATTTGGTATTAAATACGAATTAACAACAGTGAGAGCAGCGACGTGTTGGAAACGGCCGGTAAGAAATAGTTCACAGTTACAATATTTGAAACCTCTTTTTTATGTACACTATTTGTAAATTATACGTTGCCAGTTTATATATTTGTATTGTTAAGTAGCACTGACGGAAACACATTTCATTGCTGCAGTTAACAATATCAGCGCAAAATACCGTGCGTAGGCTTTAGTGACACGGTGTGAAGAATGTATACGTTTTAACCATGAACTGATGTTATGCCGACGTTAATTATTTCAATTCACGTCTGTTTATCACTACGCTGTGCCTTTGCGCTAGGTGTTTGAAACTCAGTTGTGTAACGAGCTCACGTTTTGTGATTCGAATGCCTGTCACAATCCCTACAAAATACTAAGCCCAACCAGATAAATTTAAATAAATAATAAAATAAACCTAAAAACCAGTTAGTACGAATGCATGTAAATATTAGCAGAATAAACGTTACGGTAGGCCTATAAGTTTGCATGTTCACCACTATATGTTACGTATGTTAATGCTACGTACAATACGTGACACGAGTTGCGTGCTTGAATTTACTGTGTCGTTTCGTTAGGCTGGTTGTCCCTTCACTTTAATTTTCATTCCAAATAAGGCCATCATTTTAACGACATAACCCTACACATATTGATAACAACATATTAAATACTACTATTGTTTCCGTCACAGTTGTAACAAATACCGTCGTGACTAAATATTAATCTGTACTATGTGTAACGTGCTATATCGTGTGTAACAAATAGTTATGAAGCCGCGACCTCAATATTGTTATAAGCCTAAATTGTGAACATTCGTAGGAAATATGACAGTATTCTTTGAACAGCTTTAAAAAGCAACCAACACATTTGACAGTTATAAAAGTTGAAGTCACATGGCAGTGTTTATGTTTACATGTAAGGGAAGGATACGTAATCAGTAACCAAAAGTAGATATTTAGCAGGGCTTCAGAAAAGACCGAAGTAATCGTGAATCAACTATATGAGTGAATTATATATCTTACCTCGGACCAAGTTTATCTGTCCGCTGGAAAATGACAGACGTTCGTTGTCAGAGAAAAATTTTCACTGACTCAGCCAAAAAGTAAAATACCTTCAAGTAGAGTCAAGAGCCAATAATAAACTAAGAAATACAAATACGTACACATCACACTGAAACCTACAAGGAAGCGCGTGTGAGCGTGCGGAGTGTGTTGTTGTACATACTTGAAAATATAATTCAAATCAAAATATTTAGCATAATTCAGAAAGTAGAAAAGCTATAACCGCCATGACAGTATATGGGCCAGCTAGAAAATAACCAAATAGGCTTTTAAACTTTCCTTAAAATGATGGAACAGGTTCTTGTCCAAAACCTATCGCATTTAAGAATAGTAACTCATTATTTAAATACACATGCTTGCACCACGTGCAGAATGTTGATTCGCCATTTCTGACGTCTGTATATGATAGTGCACAGAAGGCACAAGTTGCAGAGAGTAGATGTTTGTGTTTCTTTTGGAACCTTGTACAATCGGTACATACTTGCAAAATTCGCGTTATTATTTGAACACAGAATTGTATTCGCATTGCTTCTGCCGGTCGATTACTGTGCGTTAGACACGCCTTGGATGGCTTTGATCCAATCGGAAATAACAAACTGCAGTATAGCTTTATCATGCCCGACCAAGTTGCAAAGGAAAATGGGCCCTCATTATTGCAGGAACCCGTAAAAAAAAAAAAAAAAAAATGACGCCGCCTCGAATACATGCGGGTGAGTGAAGTCTTGCGCACTGCCACAAAACAAGGCCAACCCAGTTTCGCAGCAATAAATAATTCTAGCCATTGACTTTTAAATTGTTAAGTAAAAAATCGGATTTCTGTTTTTTGTTTACACAAAATAGTACAAAATACATTTATATAAACTTAAATTTCTAGCGGTTTTGGAATACCATCCTAACGATGTATAAAAGACACAAGTCATTGGTTTTGTAGCAATGGAAATTGTTCCTCGCACATTGGGCTGCATGAAGAAAGTGCACAGCACATTCAAAGGCTCTTAGTCAAATATAAAACATGCACATAACCAGTGACGCCCGTTTAGAAATGAAACACCATTACTTGCTACCAGTTGCAGACAAGTCTGATGCTACAATTCCTCAACACCTGCAGAAATGTTCTGCTGTGTTCATAATAATTACCACAAAGTTCCATTATGAAGTGCAAGAAAGCGAGTGCAAAGAAAATGAGACGATTATTACAGAGAAAGGGAAACCGAGACACGCAAATGTTTCAAAAGATGGAGCCACTAAAGGAATCCGAGGTGTTGCAGATTAAATGGAAAATGCCGTCACTAGAGTGAGTGAGTGAGTGAGTGAAGAGATTTGTGCGGCTTTTAACATCGAGGCCTTGAGAGCCGATGAGGGTGAAGCGAGGTGAGCACGGAGCAGTGCCGGAATGCAAGGGCGGGGGAAACGGAAGATCCCCAAGAAAACCCGGACCAGCGGCCTCGCCCGGCACGATTCCCACATGCGGAAATCCGGGAGCGACCCCGCCGGGAATCGGACCCGGTTACTTAAGTGGGAGGCGAGCAGTCTAACCACTACACCACTGCGGCCTTAATCTTCAAGCAGTAAAGGAAAATGCAGTCCAAATGAAGAGAATCTGAGAAGTGTAAGGACTTTTTCGATGTGGGGAATGGTTGTGATAATGATGCTAATCAAGAGTTACACGATTTCAAGAATTTGTTTAGAATGACATAACTCAATATGGGTGTGTTATACACATCTGCTCATAACTGGCCGCATTCCGAACGTAATAGACAACAATTAATGTGATTCCTGCATTGATAAACAACGTAAGAATCCGAAAAAAATTTTGCCCGTAACAACATTGCACTTATTTTTGTTTTTATTTTACCACTCACAATGGTTTTACCTCTTTAGAGCAATATCTTCATAAATATACAATAAAAAAATTTCAAAAATTAACAATTTGGAAAATTCTGTGTACGCAGTATTAGCTGACTGCGGATTCAGTCCATGACAAAGGAGGACACAATAGTTGCAGATATCAGAAGTTATGTATAAATAGTGATATTACTTTTAGAAATAATACAAAATTGTCTTAACGAAAAGCATTTGGACAGAACTGGCGAAAAGAGAAATTTATTTAATCCATTACGTGTATCCAGCGCATTACTAAGAGTGCGGCAGATTTGAGCATAGTAATATTTCCATATTTTGCTAAACCTATCTGCCAACATACTCAATTTTGCGAAACGTGTTTTTTTTTTCCTCTTAACAGTATTTAATGAATAAAAATATTTAGCAAGACAATTACCTGTTCAAGCTGCATAGAAACAAAACAAAAACCGACCTGTTCGAGTCCAATTATGACAAACTAGTGGAAAAAGCTAATTAAGTTTCAGTTCGGTGATAATATTAATCACCACGTCGTTATTAACGAACTGCTCATACCAAATAACCGTTCTTTAAAGTAGGTCACAGCATACCTATTTAATTTCGGATGCAACAGGGAATTATCGACAGTCTATTTGGAAAATATTTACGCCATCGTAAACAAAGTGAAATATTTATCTAGGGAAATATAGTGGCTCTATATATTCATAAAATTTCAATGCTTCTCATTACAAAAACACATGATAAAACTTTAGCGCGAATGAAACAATGATAATTTGTTTCTGTGTTCGGTATTTAATTCAATAACTTTTTGGGAATTTTTACGATCGACGTAAATAAATGACTACGTAGAGAACTATTAGTTCGTAATCAGATTAGACCGTAGCTAAAAATGCTCAGCGAAATATTGTCAATGTTTCAGGTGTAGAATTCCGATGAAAATAATTTGACTTTGATCAAATGTCTAATTCGACACAATATATTTTAATGTTAATTTATACAAAATCAGAAGCATATGGCACCTAATTAATACTGCCATTGGCCAGATGAATGTAAGTAATTGAACTTAATTAGACACTTATTTTCAAAATGACAGCTATACAAAAATTCTAGGTTTGCATGGTATAATTACAATACCATTTGACCAATTTAAACCATATTTAGTACATTGACAGTATCTATTACAAGTATGAAATATGAAAAAAGCACACTTTTTCGTGCCATTTTGTAAGATAGTGCTATATGAATTAATCAAGTTTTTGTGTACTTTCTCTGGAAACAATTGACATATCCCTACCAAATCTGGCAAACAAGTGGTATTGATGCAGTTGATATGAACATATATGTTTCAAGTATGTCAGATATTTATTTTCAAAATGGCTGCCTTATAGCTATTTTAGCATAGTATGCTTTATCCTCGATAACATTTAATCAATTCCAACTTAACTTTGTATGCTGGGAGTATATAAAACAAACATCAAATATGTCTAAAAGGAGTCTCTTTTATCCTATATTTTGTAACATAGTCCCACACGAATAAAAAACAGTTCTTATGTCTTATCTCGGGAAACAATTGGCCGATTCCAACCAAATATGACAGACATGTAGTACTGTGGTAGTTATTGTAAACTGATATCTTATAGGTATGTCAGACATATATTTTAAACATGGAGGCCTCATAGCTATTTTAGTTTGTATGTTATATCGTCGAAACCATGTAATTAATTCAAATAAAACTTTGTATGATGGTTGGTTGTATTACTACAATCAAATATGTACACAAAATCTCTTTTGTCCGCCATTTTGTATAATCGTATCAGTTGACAAAATAAAAAATATGTGATCTCTGAAATACAACCAACTTGTACCAAATTCGGATAATTAGAACTGTGGCAGGGTATTTAAAAATGATCAATTTTGAGAGGCTCAGACACACATATTTTCAAAATGACTGCCATAACATAACTTTGTATGCTAACAGTATCAGTTAGATTAATAGAAATTGTCTATGTACATCTTAATTTTCCCGCCATTTTGTAAGATAGTCCCACATCAAATAATATACTTTTAATGCAATATCTTGGGAAAAAGTCAATTCATTTCTTTCAAGTTTGGTGAAGAAGTTGTACTGTAGTAGGCTATATTTATTTATATGTTATAAGTATGTAAGCCACTTACTTTGGGAATAGCGGGCAGTTGATTGCAAGCTATCTTAATTTTTGGTATTTTTTCTGAATTCTAATCCCGGGTAAGTCACTCGTGCATTTTAATTGTCTTGTACTGTTTCACGTGTGTCCGGTTTCATCTCTAATGATATTGCTGTCAATGAGATGTTAACGACTACCTACCATCTAATCTTTCAAGAACATCACTAAAATTTATTTGCACCCAAATAGAGGAGAGTAGGCTCATTAGTTATCAAATACTTTTTGTAACTTCTTCATATGCACTGTCAAGGGGGGGGGGGGGGGGGGGGTGTTAATAAAACTTATCATTCCGTTTAAAGTAATGAAATTAACCTTTGTATCCTCTTTACCCTTCCACTACGGGGAAATTATCAATATCAAGTTATTAGCGCCTTCAACTTTTGTCTGATACGTTTCCTCACACCAGTGAAAGTGACAGTGTTTTTCAGGTGACCTGCCGTCGATACCTCATCCTGTATATACTCCTACAGCTCACCCGTTGATAAAGAGAGAAGCTGTTTTCCATGTATAAAGCCGAGAAGCGTGGGAGCAATAAGACCGACAATACCGCAAATATGAAGCGCACCATCGCCACTATGTGCAGGGCTCGAAAATGGCGTTCAGTGTTCCTCTCGTGCTGCGTGTACCTATGGGAGTTCAAGCGGTCACTTGATAATTTCATTGGTGGAAAGTTTGTAGTAAAGTTGAGTTCAGGGTCCCATAGTAGTTTCGAAGCAATACTGTTCCCAATAAGCGTGATATATTGACAGTTGTAGTCCGCCATAGTCTGAAGAGTTATTTATTTTAGCGTGGAGGTAACGCGGTGGTGTAGTGGTTAGGCTACTCGCCTCCTGCCAAAGCGAACCGGGTTCGATTCCCAATGGGGTCGCCCCAGAAATTTCGCATGTGGGAATCGTGCCGGACGATTCCGCTGGTCGGCGGGTTTTCTCGGGGATCTCCCGCTTCCAGCGCCTTAACATTCCGGCGCTGCTCAATACTCTTCGGATCTCCGAACCTTGACGTTAAAGTCCGTTCAATCTCGTCACTCACTCACTTTTTGCGTGGAACCAGATTGTGCACACGTGAGGTAGTTTTGTTTTAAAAACGTATGATTAAAGCACACTGCAAACCTATTTCGAGCGTCAGGTAAAGGGGTGACTTGGCGCTAAACATGGTAATTGAAATTTACAAGGTTCAGGAGACCATGTACAAAAAATTCAAGAAATGGTATAAAAGAAAGAAAAATTTCGCCAAGTTTCTAATTAAAGCTTTAATACCAGGCATCAGGCGGTGGATTTGTGGATGGTAATTAGCATATTACAAGGCTTCATGTGGAGGATTGGTGGATGGTAATTAGCATATTACCAGGCATCATGCGGAGGATTGGAGGTGTGAGAATTTCCCTATTTTCCTTTTTTCCCATCCAAAATGTCCGATTTAGGGCACAGAAACATTAATTTTTCCCTTTTATCCCACAGAATTTTCTTTTTTTCCCTCTCGCTGCTGGCGGCCATCTTGACAGCCTGTTATAATTATCATAATCCACAGACTTCGCCCTTTGCAGTGGTGGTTTGCCCAATGCAGCAGAATCAGTTGATGCTTCTCTCAAAGTCGGAGCTTCTCATTTCCCGGCGGCCATATTAGTAACGCCAACCTATGTATACCCAGCTGAGGTTGTCGACCATTTTGGTGGCCAACACCTCGCTGGCAGTGGGGGTGGGACATCATGGCATCATGAACGAACTGATATCATCTAACACTATCGCCGGCGGGGTCAAATATGCCCAATGTTAACTTACAAGCATAGCTGGCTGTAATTTAAGAATACTATAAGTTATAGCTGTCAAATTAATTAAATAGGCATCCACCACAACTAGGAGAAGGGTCGCGGTGTCAAATATGCACCATGTTAACTTGTAAGTATAGGTGGCTGTAATTTACGAACCATTTAAGTTATATTCGTCAAATTCATAACATAGACATCATCCTCGACTAGGAGAAGTGTCGTGGGGTCAAGTATGTTATATGTCAGCATGTAAGCATAGGTGCGTGTAATTTCCGAACTGTTTAAGTTATAGTTGGCAAATTCATAACATAGATATCATCCATGACTAGGAGATGGGTTACAGGGTCAAGTATGCCATATATCACTGTACAAGCATAGTTTGGTGTAATTTACGAACTGTGAGAGTTATAGTCGCAAAATTCATAGCATAGACATCAACCACTACTATCCAGTCTCTTCTGTCCTCTTGGTGTCACCGCCTGACTACACACATACACACACTGCCCCAATGCAATCCTACCTCCCCTCAGCAATATGACCAGCACACTCCCCTCGCCCTCGCACTCTCTCTATCCCTTGTCCTCACCTTCCGCCTGCCTACATCAACCCTTGACCATACATCCTCGAACGCTCGCCACCACCCAGCCAGCGACTCGCTGCACGCCGACCCACAGGCACTCGTGTAACAGAGACTAGACACCCTTTCCTACTCTTGTGCTCTGGATTATCATCCACATGTGATCAAGTATGACCCATGTCTACATCCCTATTTCCCCAGCATGAGGCCAGGTGAGCCAGAATGTCCTCTTTGGTATACAAGCACACTGCCTCCTCCAGTGGCCTGGTAGACATTATAAAATACAAATTATAGTCACACACCACATCGCTGGCGTCCATGTTTCGACTGACCGTCAAAACACCTACCACTCACTGAGGTCCTTGGCATCTGAAAGCGACAAAGGCCACATCACCACTGACCATCTGCAAGAGACGACACGACGAAGCCACCCCACCACCAGGCACCCATCTTGGCTGTCAAATGCATAACATTATCATCCCCAATGATGAGAGGGTCGCAGGAGCAAGTATCCCACATAAGCATGGTTGTAAGTTCCTAACTACATAAGATATAATTGTCAAAAGCATAACATAGGTACATATGTGTCACTTAGGCTTTTTTCCTTACTAGCATTCTACTTCAAGTTACCCTAGGCAGACACTATCTAGCAGTCCCACTGATTGCCAAACATACATGGTCATTCAATGTATGTACTTACTTCCAGACAGGATGAGCTGTGTACCAAATCATCGCTGTATATATGTATGTAATGAGATGTCACTCGCAATGAATTCTCAGTCATTGCTAGACAGCCGAGTGCCCACACATACAACATCACATGATAGAGCGATAAGATTCTTATTATGAAACAAAGTATCCCCTATCTTAACTGGTGTAGCAGTGAAGCTCGTTATCATCGTCATCTTCATTGGCTATGTGACCTCGCAGGATGTGGAGACACCACAACGTCTGATCCTGACTTTCTGTGCACGATAGATAACGACTAAATCCACCATCCCCACCACCTCCCCTTGACATTGTTGTTACAGTAATAATATTGAAGGAACCAATGCATATACCGTCAACAAACTTCGATGTATTTCAGATTCGATTCCTGTAAAGATGCATCGCTGTGTTTGCTTTGTCAAGTCGCATGCTAGAGTGCTTTAAAGGAACAAAAAAATACTTAGCAACCCGTACGTGCGTATTGCATAAGCGACAACTAGACAAGACCATACATCATATGGCATTCGACAAAGCCATGAAAGCTGATCACTCGTACAAATTGTCAGTTTGGCTGTGCGGTCTAAGGTGCCTGGTATAAGCTCTGCTTCCAGTAAAAGGTAGTGTGGGTTCGAATCCCCAGACCTGACATATTTTTTGTATTTTTTTGTTGTTTCTGTACTCTACTCGAATAAAAATGGTATTGTATGTTTGATTCTCGTTGAGAGCACAAGCAAAAATTCGTCGGCCCACTGCCAATGACGATACTAGCATGACAGTCATACTCTGTCCCCGATCTGCACTCATGTTCTGTCAGTTTTTAAATTACAGACAGTGATATGTCACATATTTCGCTGTAATTTCCGAACTATTTTAGTACAACTAGCAAAAAATTCATTTCATGAGCCTACACACTCACCAGTATCTCCCGTCTAAACTCGTGTATCGAGGCATATTTTAATAATAACAGGGAGGGATCAGGGAGGGGTCAGGAAGGACCAGGGAGTGGTCAGTGGGGTGTGGGAGGGGTTACCCTGCCCTGTAATATGAGCCACACGCACATCCACACACATACAATGAAAATGATCAGAGGCTACTCTGGTCAAACAACCCCCTTACAAACCGATTGAAACGAAACCATCACCCATGACCAGACCACTTCCTACACACTAGTGTACCGAAGCTTGTAATTACAGTAAGTTGTACCATGTATCAAGCCTTCAATGTACAACAATCATACTCCAACCCACATGCATGTACTGAACCTTCAATGCTCACAGCAAGTCTGTAGCCCCCTCCCTCCTGAAACAACTACTGATGACCAACCTGCACTTGTCATGTACCTAGACAACAATGTAAATCACATACACAACCATCGACGATTCTGGACAACCAAATACAATCTAATTAGACATGGCGAGCAAGGAGATATCACACACATTGCAACTACAAACGTAATCTGTTTGTAGAGCAGATGACCTGTAGGTAGCGATGTGAACTCACTGGAAGCTCAGAGCTCAATGATCGCTCTGTCTTTCCATGTATTGTATACATTACCAACCAAGAAGGTACACCACAACCACTATGTGTCAAAACGCACATACTTCAAAGTAACTATTGCATGTAGCCTAACAATGATGGTGAATAATCCTTGAAAAAAAAAAGATATCGAAGGTTTATTTCCCATTCAGAGTGTATGCTGACATGTCAACAAACAATAGTTCATCGTCGGTCCCACTGGTCATAAAGACGAGCATGTAGCGACCATGCCCATTATACTCCATCCCCGACCTGCACTTGTGTACCAAACCGTTGCAATTACAGACGGTCATACTCTGACGAACTTACCTGCACTCGTGTACTGACTGAGCCTTTTTACACTTAGAGGAAACCATACTCAGCAAGCCCTGCCCGAACTTTCAATGCATCTACAAAGCCTTTGCAAATACAAGCAGTCATACTCTGCTGACCCTGCCCGAACCTTCAATGTGTGTAATTACATAATATACCAAGCTTTTGAAATTACAAGCAGTCGACCCTTCCTGAACATTTGATGCACATTCTTAGACGGTTTCCATCCAGCATTACATGTTATACTGTTCCACTATGATAACTGATGATATGTTTACCCATAGCGACAAGTCTCAAACCCAGATCCTTACAGACAGCTGATTGCTCTCCACAGTCGAGTTTCGCCCACTAGAATGCACAAAAGGAAAAACAATAGAAATAAACAGAACGACTAGTAACGAGAACATTGTGCAATATATGTTCATCACAAATACCAATCTGCAAGAGACCATCCATAGGTCACACACACACATACACAGTGACAACCTCAGACACGAACCAAGTAAGGAGGTATCACAACACACACACATGACAACTATGTATTTACTCTGCTGACAGATGATGCAGAGGAGACGTTTTACCTTAACAAGTGTAGCTGTTTCAGAAGACCTGCATGGTGCGAGTACATATCATCGTCGTGAACTCACTGGAAGCAATGATCACCCTGCATTTCCGTACACACAATACTTTACCGATTATAAGTTCGCCAGCAGACAATCGTTCATCGGAGGGAGAAGGAAGGTCCCACTGCCAAAAACGTTATGAAGAGACATTATCTATAACCATACAATGCAAGTAAAGTGAGTGTACCTTGTATGCAAACAGCAGGAAGTTTTTGAAGGAAGACTAAGTAGATCGTGTACGAGTGTAAAGATGCCAAATTCACAGCCAGCAGTCGAGACATGACGAACTAACATGCCCTGTTCGTAATTGTAGTCATACTCTGTCTCTGACCTACACTTATGTACTGAGCCTATTGCAATTACAGACAATCGTACTGTGTCGACCATGCCTATTCTCGAACCTTCGATGCATGTACCAAGCCTTTTCAAGTAACCACAGTCATACTCTGGCGACCCTGAAGCTATGGTAAGTCACGAACACAGGTCACTGCAGACACCTGCTTGCACACCCACTCCCCAGTCGCTGCTTCCTTGTTGGTGTGTTACCCATGTAAGATAAGTATGAAGTGTGTCTGTGTTTGTGTGTGTGTGCATAAAACGAATGTATATATATATGCAGTCACACTAGCTCTCTTGATCATTCACAGTTACCTTGTCGTTCGAGCTCGGACAGATCTGAGAGTGTATCATTTCAGGTCAGTAGTTTGTACCATAGAAATACAAAAAAACTTGCTGTGGACCATAGTGAAAACAATGGCATGTTGTTCTAGTGGTCAGAAGATTCTGTCAGCTATTGTGTCATATGGAAAGCATAACTCACTTGCAGCACTCGACAAAGAAACCGAGCTAGCATACTAGCCTTAAGAATTCCTTTTGCCATATGCTCGATATGAAATACGGTGTGTCTACAAACATCTACCTGCATATCTACAGCAGGACGAAGACATACACGACTGTGTCCCAAGTACAGAATGTTTGCAAGGATGTACTACTGTTATGGACACACCACATTCCAGTGCTTGGTGTAATGCACATCGGAAGAGCATTGAAGGAGCATCCTACACGGATTCCTTCCCTTAGGAACTTATGAAGGACAGAGAGAGAGAGAGAGATATGTATACCTGGAGCAGCTGACGAGGTCGTCGTCGTTCCGATGCAGGTTCGGTTGACAGTCACCATCAAGCTTGTAGTTCTGTCCCAGAGAGACCTTGGTGCAGTGTAGTGATAGAGGCGTTCTGACAGGGTGTGCTCTCACAGTTCCTCCTCATGGCTGTGGTTGGCGAAATACATGAATTTCACAGTAGCAGTTATCCTACCAATATGATATTTTCAGTATAGGATTGGCCAGTTCTGTTGCCATCCAGATGTGAAAGAGTGAATATTGGTTGTGGCTAATGTGATCATCGATGCAACAGGAAATTTATTTGTGTCGATACTGTAAAAAGGTATTTTCTAACAAAAATATCTACAATACAATATGAAGTTGGTTGTTACCAGAATGTAGGTCGTAGTATGTTCGGACGTGAAAAGTCATCGAAGTCACATGAAAAGACATTGTGCATTATGTAAGGGTAGCGCTGCACTACCTGTCAAGCAGTTTCTAAAGATATTACCAGTCCAATGTAAGGGTTCATCGGAGAGCAGTTCTTTGGTTCCTCCACGACAGCCATGCAAATATTGTAACAAGACATTTGCATATGCATATGTTGCAAAGAGACATGCACAAAGTTCATGTAAGAAGAGTATCATTCGTATATCACATACATGTGATAAGTGTCTAGAATATATGTACATGTTGACATTTTAAAAAATATTCGATACGGTGTAAGTTACAACCAACGATTTAAGTAGGCATGAGGTACTGCAACAGCACTGCAATGGAAACTTTGAAAAAAACACATGGTCTCAATCTGATACTAATAGTGCCCTTGTCAAGTTGTCATGACACTGCTGTATAAAACAGGCTGGAATAGACCAGTCAGCTCAGATGCTGTTCAGACCTCGAAGAGAGAGCATCGGTTGCGGGTAACATGTTCGCATTCGATGATGGAACAGGAAAGTTATTTGTGCTGCTACTGTAAGACGACCTTTTCTACAATAAACAGCTGCAGAGAATATAAAACCAGTTGTCATCAACAGATTCCAGACTGTACTATGTTCACATGGGATCAGTGTAATTCGCAGTTTGTCCGATATGGCCACTTGATATGACATATTTGCAACCTGTAAGTGTCACCCTGGACACTCTGCCATGCGAAGATTGGCAAAAAATGGGTTTTTCCTGAAACGATCTGTATTCACGGGACTCTTGAAAGATTTGGTTGCACCGAATATATCAACTACATCACACAATGTTTGCTCTTTCCTGACATGTATGAGCCCTAATATAATGAACCAACTTATCGGTACTGTAGAACCAAATGTTCCTGTCAAAAATAATATGTGGTTGTACTGTAGCTATACAAAACCAGAGCCTCATGACAATGAATATTTTAGCAGAATCTTCAAGACTTCTGCTTTAACTGTGTCGCATTCAGCTGCAGTAGAATTTCACGATTTTCGATAGTATACCCAATATATGTCAAGAGGAAGAATAAATGGTGGCCAAGGGTTTTGGGTTGGACCCTGGCTTCGGTAAATGCTCTAGAGTAGAGAACTAATGGGCATGGCCATCTTTGAAAATAGACACATACCGATTTTCCCTCTCTACGAGAAGAAGTTGACAACATAGCATCATCTTCAGTTGTTAGAAGGAGAGGTATAAATTACTCCATCAATAGTCATTCACACACAGTTGCTAAACTGACTTGTACGACATTGGTACTGCAAGGTGTCACCCATGAGGAGCAGCATCGAGGATTCATCCATGAGGAGTCAACACTATGTAGTAGTAGTAGTAGTACATGTGTGTTTGTGTTCACAGATATGCTTGAAGAGGATGCAGTCGAGTACAACTGCGTGTGAAACTTCCCCAATCGATCATCAATTACATGGTAAACAATGCAGTTACTGTGACAAGTTCTTCAGTAACAGTTGCAATGCTCGTCGTCATGAACAGAGTGACTGTACAAAGGTACCAACCTCTGGAATATGCACATATGATATATGTGGTTCGCCATTTGGTAGAGGAGATAATATAAAGAGACATACTAGCAAAGGTACCATACCTTTGCTTGACACGAGCAGGCACGACAAGTCCAGCCATCCTGCTGATTCGAAATGTTCACTAATATTATTACATGGACCTGTATGGTGCTCCAAACTGGTGTGTGAAGAAGGAACTACGAGTGTTGCAGAGCATGAAACATACCGATTATCAGAAGTTGTGATCAACACCCCTGCACAGCTAACATGTAGTTTGAAAAATGAAGAAGATGCTACTCAGGATGTTGAGAACGTTACTATGACTTCCAAGTCTGCTGAGAACGACAATATGGCAGCAAAGTCTGCTGGTGATGATCTGCCGACATCTGCAAAGCGAAAGTGTGTTGCTGAGACCTACTCAACTCGGAAGAACATAGATGCTATCATCTATAATGTGTCCCCCAAGTCTACTGAAAATGGTAATGTGACATCCAAGTCTGCTGAGGTCGACCATGTGACCACCAAGTCTGCTTTTGATGATGACGTGCCGACATTTGCAAAGCCAAATTATGTTTCTGAGACCTACTCAAAGTGAAAGAAGAACATAGATGCAATCATGTATCTTAAACTTTCTGTGAAGAGTGATGTGAAGTCTGACTACTCGGAAGACCCCAATAGCCTACTTGACGACCTCGTCAGCTGCTGCAGGTACACATCGCTCTCTCTGTCCTTCATGAGTTCGTAAGGGAAGGAATCAGTGTTGGAATTCTCCTTCAATGCTCTTCCGATGTGCATTACACCAAACCCTGGAATGTGGTGTGTCCATAACAGTAGTACATCCTTGCAAACATTCTGTACATGGGAGACAGTCGCATATGTCTTCATCCTTTTGCAGCTATGTGGGTAGATGTTAGTAGACATACCGTATTTCATGTCGAGCATATGACAGAAGGAATTCTTAAGGCAAGTATGCTAGCTTGGGTTCTTTGTCGAGTGCTGCAAGTGAGTTATGCTTTCCATATGCCAAAATAGCTTATAGAATCTTCTGACCACTAGAACAACATGCCACTGTTTTAACTGTGGTCCACGGCAAGTTTTTTTGCATTGCTATGGTGATCCCTCCATCATCTCACCCTGCAAATATTATTATTACCTTCTTTGGTACACAAGTGCATATCGGATATACTGATGAATGTGTTGGCTCATATTATGATTTTTTTGGCTGGTTGTATCTCAAACAGTTTGAAAATTACAGCGAACTATGTGATGTAATACTGTCTGTAATTGCAAAAGGGTAGATATATGAGTAGGTCGGAGACAGAGTTCGACTGTCATGCTAGTATGTTCATGGGCAGTGGGGCCGACGAATGTCTGCTTGTGCTCTCAACTGGAAACAAACCTACGATACCATATTTATTCGTGTAGAGTACAGAAACAAAAAAAAAAACAAAAAAAGAATGTCAGGTCCAGGGATTCGAACCCACACTCCCTTTTTACTGGAAACAGAGCTTATACCAGGCACCTTAGGCTGCACGGCCAAACTGACAATTTGTATTAGTGATCGGCTTTCATGGCCTTGTCGAATTCCATCTGATGTATGGTCTAGTGTAGCCGTTGCTTGTTCAATGCGCAGGTATGAATTGGTAGGTTTTTCCTTTTGTGCCCTCTGGCAGACGACATGATAAATCACACAGAACGATGCATTTTTGCGATTACTGCAATTACTCGAGGTTGGTTGAGGGTACATGCATTGGTTCCTTTGTATAGTATATCGGTAAGTAATATCCCAAGGGGGAGGTGGTGGGGATGTAGTTCTTAGTCGCTATATATCGTGCACAGAAAGGCAGGACCAGACATTGTGGTGTCTCCACATCCTGCGAGGTCACATCGACAACGAAGACGACGACGATGACGAGCTTCACTGCTACACCAGTTAAGGCAGGGGATACTTCATTTCATAATAGGAAGCTTATCATTCTAGCATGTGTTGTATGTCTGGGGACTCGGCTGTCTAGTAATGACTTTGTATTCATTGCGAATGACATCTCATTACATACATCGATGTTTCGGTGCATGGCTCATGCTGTCTGGAAGTAAGTACTCACATTGAATAACCATGTATATTTGGCAGTCAGTGGGTTTTCAAAATGGTGGCCGCATAGGGCGACTTGTAGTAGAAGCATGCTATTAATGAAAATAAACCTAAGTGATGCCGATCTTATGTATTTGATAACTATATCTTATGTAGTCTGGAACTTACAGCTATCTATGCTTATATGGCATACTTGCTCCTTTGACCTCTCTCGTCATTGGGGATGATAATATTATGTACTTGACAGCCGAGATGATTGCCTGGTGGTGGGGTGGCTTCGTCGTGTGGACCCTTTAGTATGGTCAGTGGTAAATATGGCCTTTGTTGCAGTCGGATGCCGAGGAACTTGGTGAGTGGGTGGAATTTTGATGGTCCATCGTAACATGGATGCCAGCGACATGGTGTGTGACTAGAATTTGTATTTAATAATATCTAACAGGCCACTGGAGGAGGCAGAGTGCTTGTATACCAAATAGGACATTCTGGCTCACCTGGCCTCATGCTGGGAACATAGGTCATACTTGGTCACTTTCGGATGGTAATCCTGAGCACAAAGGTCGGAAAGGGTATCTGCTCTCTGTTATATGAGTGCTCGTGGGTCGGCGCGCAACGAGTCGTTGGCTGGGTGGTGGCGAGCATTCGAGGATATGTGGTCATGGGGTGATGTAGGCAGGCGGAGGGGGAGGACAACAGATAGAGAGAGTGTGAGGGTGATTGGAGTGTGCTGATCGAGGTGCCAAGAGATGGGGGGGGGGAGTGCATGGGGAAGTGTGTGTGGTCAGGCAGTGGAATTGAGGGATAGCAGAGACAGAGCTGAGTAAGAACAGGGAGACATTCTGTCCGACATATGTCCCCACATTCCTTCTCATCGTCGGGGAGTTATGCAAGTATTATAAATTTTTGGTTGTTGTATCTCAAACGCTTTGTAATGTACAACTGTCTATCATATTCTTGGTTAATGTCTATGCTATTAATTTTGCGACTGTAATGCATAAATTTCGGAAATTACACCCACCTATGCTTGTACACTGACATAGGACACACTTGATCCTGCGGCTCCTCTCCGAGTCGTGGATGATATCTATGTTATGAATTTACCAACAATAACTAAAATGATTCGGAAATTACACCCACCTATGCTTATAAACTGACATATGTCAAACTTGACACATCGGATCTTCTCCTAGTCGATAATGCTGCCCATGTTATGAATTTGGCGACTATAACTCAAATGGTTCTTAAATTACAGCCACCTATGCTTATATGCTGACATATGCATACCTGACCCTGCGACCTTTCTCCTAGTTGAGGATGATGTTTATGTCATGAATTTGACGACTATAACTTAAATAGTTCGGAAATTACAGCCATCTACGCTTATAAGTTGACTTCAGGTATACTTGACAATGCGACCCTTCTCCTTGTCCTGGTTGATGCCTATGTTATGAATTTGACAACTACAACTTAAACATTTCCGAAATTACTGCCAACTATGCTTATAAGTGAACATGGGGCTTATTTGACACAGCAACCCTTCTCCTAGTCGTGGTTAATGCCTATGTTATGAATTTGACAGCTATGACTTAAACGATTCGGAAATTACAGCCACTATGCTTATAAGTTGACATGGGGCATATTTAACCCTGCCGGCTGCAGTGTTACACAAGATCCGATCGTTTGCGGTACCTTGATGTCCCACCGCTGCCGCCGGTGACGAGCTGGAAGCCATAATGGTCGACATCATCAGCTGGTCGCCAATTGTCCTGGGTAGACATAGATCGGTGATACCAAGATGGCCGCCAGGGAATGAGAAGCTCCGACTTTGAGAGAAGCTCCAACCGATTCCGCCGCATTGGGCAAACCACCACCACAAAGAGCAAACTGTCTGGATTATGCTAATTAGAACTGGCTGTCAAGATGGCCGTTAGCAGTGGGAGGGAAATTAAGGAAATTCTGCAGGAAAAATGGGAAAAAGTAATTTTCTTTTGTAGCCGAAATCGGGCATTTTTGACGGGGAAAAAGGGAAAATAGGGAAATTCTAACACCTCCAATCCTCCGCATGATGCCTGGTAATATAATAATTACCATCCACCAATCCACCTCTGATGCCTGGTGAGCCAGAACCACCCTTTTTATACTACTACTAATGGCCGCCAACAGTTGCGAGGAACTCTTTCCTGTCTGCATGATGGATACTGTCGATGCATGCACTCATTTGGGGTAGTAGGAAATCGATTTCGGGGGAAAATATTTTTTACCCTGGCTGCCGAAATGGCCTCCATTGGTTGTGGGGGAACTTTTCCTGGTAGCCAATATGGCCGCCGTCGACGTAAACGGTCATTTGGGGTAATAGGAAAACGATTTCGGAGGAATTTTGTCACCGGCTGCTAAGATAGCAGCAGCCAATTTCAGGCACATTTTACTGGCTGACAAAATGGCCACCGTCGGGATGGAATGGTACGTTCTGGAATTTTCCGCGGGAAGAGATGATAATTTTAATTTTTTTTATACGCAGAGACCTTAATATGCTAATTACAATCCTCCAATCCTCACCAGACGCCAGATGTGCCAGAACCCCCGTTTTTGTACTACTTGAATATGTGTTCACAGTGCAGGATATCGTGCTAAAATACATAATGTTGCAAAATTGCATGTCAATACTTAGGGAAATATTCCTCACATCTGGAGGCATTCCATAGTAACATGATCCAGCCCGCAGGCCATACGCTGTACGTTATGTATTCAGGGCTCTAGTGAAGAAACGAAGCGTTTACGGACCTAAGTTCATATAACATTTTTTCATGCTCCAGATGTGAGGAAAGTTTCCCCGAAGTATTGACTTGTAATGTCGCAACATCCTGTAGATTCAACACTGTGATGAAATATCTGCAGGCGGGGGGGGGGGGGGGGGGGGAGGGGGAATTAAAATAAAAAAATGTTTTCTTTTATCTATGACTGCCATTCTTCAGTTGTTTGATACCGACTTGAAAATGTAAATCTCAGTTAACATATTCATTAGCCAATTATTAAGATGTACCACGCACTATGAACAGTGTTTAACAGTTTAAAGTTATTTTTTACATTTTTAGTATATGCCTTTGTGATGTGAAATAATATTCTATTAAAAGTACAACAATGGAAGAAAACGACTTTACATAATTATAGGTATATTTTATTTCTTAAAACTATAAAAATTTATAAAAACTTATACGTTTGCATAAAGCTCAAAATTGCTGTTGCTGTTATTAGAACGCCATACAACATTAGGTTTCTTGGAAGTTTGTCATGCGGTTCGTTCGTATTTATATTTTAAGTTTTCAGGTAAAACTTACAACTCATGATAGTTACCGCAGGTGTACCGAGTGTCGGATTTCGAATGGTGTGAAGATATTTGGGTGGCTCTTAACACAGGGATCTCGAGGACCGATGAGGGTGAAAGGGTGAAACGCGATGAGTATGGTGCAGCGCCGGAATGCGGGGGGGTTAGGGGGGGGGACAGGAGATCCCCGACAAGACCCTCCAACGAACGGCATCGTGTCCGGGAAGATTCCCACACGCGAAAATCCGAGAGTGGCCCCCACCGGGAATCGAGCCTGGTTCGCCTAGTTGGGAGGCGTGTAGCATAACCACTACACCACCGTGACCCCTCGGATTTCGAAGAAATTGCAAGAAGCCATTACTGTAACTTCAATATACACATTCCCTTGAACCAAAGTTTGTGTTTTAATAACTTTTAGAAAGTAAAATGATCATACTTACACAAAAAAATTTAGTATATTATTTTTTAAAGATATTTTAGTAACATTATCATTGATATTGTCGGGAAATCACAAAATATTCTCAAAATATAGAAAGAGAATAGTCTCTTAAAAAACTAGAAAGTTCGTGCTTGACGTTCGCAAAGTGGAAGCTCCGACATTCGCAGGCAACGCAGAGTAGGGTAGTATTTTTCTCCGTCAGAGGGCCTGCATATTAAATATCTGACTGCGAAGAAGCATGTAGGAATGATAACAGAGAGCTCGGATAGCACAATTTATGTGTGAGCTGTGCTTCTCCTATTAATTCTCGGTGTCAAGTTCTGCACTTGGCAACGTGAAAGAACTGTATCGTGGTTAAGGCTCGACTTAACTCACTATGTAGGATTCTTTCATTTAATTCTGATTAAAATTTTATGTGAAGTAAAATATTTAAAAAAAAACGTTACTACAGAAGTTCAGCTGTTTATCTTACACTGCAGTAGAGACATGCAATTCGAACTATCAACATAACATTTTGTCTTAATTAGCGAACAATAAAGTTTAGAATATCAGTACGTTCCTGCGTATGTACGGCTAACAAATAAGATGCAGTAAACATTTGTAAAAAAAAAAAAAAAAAAAAAAAAAAAAATCAAATACTCATAAAATATTAAACATATTTTTTAGTCATCAATACTTATTAGTTACACTTAAACTGAAATTATGACACGAAAACAAAGAATATTTGAGTAAAACGTGAAGTTTAGCCGTAGTCCAAGTCCTTTAGTAAGACTCGTTTAGGTATTAGTTTGGCCGTAGTCCAAGTCCTTTAGTAAGACTCGTTTAGGTTTTAGTTTAGCCGTAGTCCAAGTCCTTTAGTAAGACTCGTTTAGGTTTTAGTTTAGCCGTAGTCCAAGTCCTTTAGTAAGACTCGTTTAGGTATTAGTTTAGCCGTAGTCCAAGTCCTTTAGTAAGACTCGTTTAGGTTTTAGTTTAGCCGTAGTCCAAGTCCTTTAGTAAGACTCGTTTAGGTTTTAGTTTAGCCGTAGTCCAAGTCCTTTAGTAAGACTCGTTTAGGTTTTAGTTTAGCCTTAGTCCAAGTCCTTTAGTAAGACTCGTTTAGGTTTTAGTTTAGCCGTAGTCCAAGTCCTTTAGTAAGACTCGTTTAGGTATTAGTTTGTTTCACCTAATCGTGAATATTTTCTGCACGCGTATAATTGCGAGTACCTTGTACCCAATTAATAGAGACTTTAAATATCCGCAAGTTCTTTGACCTATAGACTTCACAGTCTCACGTATAATCGTGTAGATATTAACCCCTTATTGGGCACTTGATGACATAGTGGGAGACAGTGATTGGTTCTGCATTTCATTACATGTTTATTACTGGATCTGCGTTCTCCAGAATATGTCAAATACCGCGCCAACTTTATACAAATGTAACACGAAGGTAGGAATCTTTAAACTGTATCCTATCCCAAAATTAAAGCCCTATTTTTCCGGGTTTGTACAAATAACTAGAGACTGGGAATCTTTACGAATTAACTTTAGGGCAAGCTAGGACTTCAAAAATACACATTTATGTAATGTTTAAAAATGTGCCCCCTTTTGTTAGACACGTCCAGGTGAACTCTGAGCCAATAACAGACCTGCAAATTGATGGATCGAATACCTTACAATCCATTCTGAAAAAAAAAAACTGAGGCAGCAGCCAAAAAGCAGAAATCTGAGGCTCGGCAATTGACCTTTATAGGACCGTGGAGTCTATCCTACATGACATCTGAAACGAGAAATATTCCTGTCCCTAAGAATAACTTTAATTCTTTCGTCTATCTGTCTGATGCCTTATATCATGTATTAATAAGTTTTCCACCAAACATTCTGTTCGTATAGGTGTACCATAATTTGTCACTTCCCTGAAGTTCAGAGAGTCTTACAGTTTAATGGAGGATGTTATTTTTTGGCAAATAACGGTCGTAAAAACATAATTAGCTATTCTATACGGGCTAGTAAACATGCGATAACTAGAAACACCTTATTTTCGCTACAAGAGTTCTACGTGAACACGTGTATATTCCTTTGGTTGTGAACCGCGTGTCTTTGTGAGAAAATATTTTGTTATATGGACTAAGCCTAGCTTGAGCAATGGATGTCTGTGATTCGCCGGCAGGCACCTGCAACGCGTAGCAGTTTAAACCACCAAATCGCAACATAGCAGCTAACATAAAGTGTTTTGAAATACAACTAGAAAAGAACGCTTTCCCTGAACTCTGATGTCCATACCTAAAATTAATTAAGGTAATTTAGAGATAATCGTATAAAATATTACTTTGGTCTTCTAAGCATTGTAATTCCTTCAGTTTATGTGCCAATATTACAACTGTTAACATATCGCTATGATATTACTAGTAGTAAACAAGTAATGCTGATAGGATATGAATCATAATACTATACGTGTAGTGATGTACGAGAGAATGGGTAAGCAATTCAGTCGCGTTTATTCCATAGACTCAAGGAAAGCAATTCTTACTCTATACATATTGGAAATGTTTGGCCCTTTATAGTATTCACCGTAACTGTAAATTTAAACACACTTAAATCTAAGTTACGCGTTTCCGATTCGAGAAGCAGAGTTTTCGTAACTCCCGTACTGTAATTTCATAGTGCTGCTATCTAGTATTTATTTCCACAAACGGGAGCGACTGGCGATGAATGGAACTCGCAAGCAATAACACGCCACACGCGACCGCGTTCTTCGTCAGGGTAAGCAGTCGTTCTGTTTGCTTCCTCCAGCCCTACATATTGCCTTGGAAAATGGATGAAAGTGTTCGGGAAAACGGGAGTATTCTTATAATTTTTAATTTGCTCTGTAAATAATATTTAGTTTAATTATTATGATATTCATTTCGTTTCCGTTATAACAAACGTTAAGTATTATAAAACAGTAAATACATGTGGAGGGTAAGCAAAGTTGGAAGTTGCGTTTGTTAGTAGAAATTGAAAATGGAACCACAGCCCGGCACTAGCAAATGTTATCTAAGACACTCAAATATGTGTGGCTATTATACAGCTTACCCTGGAAAAATACTCACTACACGCCTTTAGTAAGCATTGCGGTTCCTTTGATGTAGGAATTCTTGTACGATTACTGGCCGCACGAGGCTCTGCCTTATGTCTGATTGGTTACTGAGTGCTGCTGAAGGTCCCTTGTTCACTGCGCTGCAGGCTAGCAAGTGGGTTACCAGATGCTAACAGAGCGAATGGCCTTACTACATGTTGCGCGTTAGTGACGCCATTTTGGTAGCAAGTGTGGTTGGAGATGGCGAATGTCTCACCTCTGTATTCTTATGTATGATGCCAGGGGACGCGATTTTCCAATGTAGGGCCCGCGGGTTCCTGAAGGAAGAACTGGAATGAGCCTCGTCGATGGAGCGGCGATGTAATGCTATGACGGCGAGGGAGGGGGGAGGACATATTTTACGGCCCGAACACCGACACACACTACATCCTCCCGCACTGCAACTGTATTCAGATGAGTAAGACAGAGCACAGCTTTCTCCTCTTCTTATATCAAACCTTGACTTTCTTTGTGTCGTACACGGTATTCTACCGGTTTTCTCAATAAAACCTGCCTCCTGACCAATCAGAGATATTCCGACTTCTTACATTGAAGCCTTTACCGAATACCTCCTCATGGGTCCTCGGAAAGCTCTTTTTGCCACTTATCAAATTCTTCAAGCCTCTTACCAAATCTTTTGCGAACTCTTGCCATAACTTATCAAGAGCTCTATATTTAATTATATATTCCAATCTCATATTAATAGCCTTTCTTTCTGAAATTCCCTGGAGCCACACTCTTGTGTCTTCTGTCTTCAAACAGTTCGGGATGACATACTCCATTGTGTTATAAACTCAAAATACACCACATAGCGGAGGTTGCACTAAACAGAACACACGAAGCTTGGCCTTAAAAATGCCATGCCCCGTAAATAGCTGTGCACTATAATGGTTCATCGTAATCTACTGAGACTTCATCCTTTCGTGCACATCTGGAAGCAACTCAAAGGTGATTCTTCCCTTTTCCGACCTTGACCATCTTTCTTTCCATTCCCTAATAACTTCAGTCAAAAGGTCTTGTTTTCTTCCTTACTTGGTCTTGCATGCCATGCTCTCTCTCTCTGCCATAATTCCACGTACATTGACTAATAGGTCAACTGGCAACACACCTTCCAATATTAGAAGTGCATCGTTGGATATAATCCTGTATGTCATTGCTACCATCAGCAGTGCCACCCTCTGAGCACTCACCAGTTCCCTTTTATGCTTTTCCAATTGAGCTCTGTTATACAACAAAGCAGCGCCATATGCAATAATAGCTTCAAACACTGCTTTATAAACTGTCTTTACAGTGCTGAAGCCTAATCGCCAACTGGTATTACCATTGTCTTTCAGTTGTTGAAACACAACAATTGCCTTTCTAGAAACATACTCAATATGTTTCAAATAACTGTTCTTAATATCCAGGATGACACCCAGATATTTCATCTCACTCACAAGCTGCACAGATTCCCCACCAAAATGCATAGTAGGTGTCCTGTCTAATCTTCCCTTCGGCAACATGGTCTTTGTTTTTACAATGCAGAACTTTAACTTAACTTTTTCCAACCATAGATTGACCTTTTCCATGACATCTACAGCATTTATCTATGGTTCTCTTCGTGCTTTTCCTGATATTAGAATCAGCCCGTCATCGGCATAGCCAAATACCGTACAGCCGAGCAGGAAATCTAACTAAAAAAATCCATCGAAGAGGATGTTCCATAAAATAGGTCCAAGGACCGATCCCTAGGGACATCATTTCTTTATCCTCTTCTTGAACTGTACAATCTTAGACATGTACAGACTTCATCTGTCCTGGAAGTAATCTAGGATTATTTTATAGATGTTCGCAGAACATCCGTTTTGGTGGGGAGACAATGCGTATCTTTTTCACCCCTCTCAGCTCTTGGCCCTTCCGGGTTTTTTAGAGTATCTGGTGTTATTGTCCATTTTGCAGGTTCGGAGACATAGGACCATTGGACCTGGCAGGAAAACCTGTCTTCGGACCCCATGTCCCCTCCTGCTGCTCAGGAACATTCTCATTTTCCGCCAGCTTCACCTGGCCTTCCAGGTTCTCCTGTGTTCAGGAGAACACCCACTACCTAGTGGATGCCTGGGCTTATAGACCAGGCACTCACCACTGCCAGCACGAGTCCTTCCTCATCCTGACCTCTGGGCCTCTCATAGGAATCCAGCAGGGAAATACAGGTTAGCCCGTGCTCCTCCTTCCTTCCATCTAGTGTTTTCCACTCTCAGGCGAACCCGAAAGTGGCCCCTCCAGTCTGAATTTCTTCACATTGAAATCCATCTTTAGGGCCCCACTGATCGTAAAGGAGTCGACCAGCCCGCCGCCAGGCACCGCTATCATTATTGCCAATGATTCAAGCTTAGCCTGGGAGGCAGACACCCCTTTTAGAAAATCCTGACATAGAGAACGTCTGGGGTTTGCCACATCTGTAGGATAAACAGTACCGTGCTCTTGTGGCACCTATAGGGTTGTGGACCCCTTGGGCTAGGAAAGGCTATAAGAGATACATAACTAGCACCTTCCAGTTTCACGCATCGACATGCTCTCCATTACTAGAGCTGGCAATAGCTCCGACACATCTCAGATCAGCTGATAGGGGCGATAGGAGACGTAGGCTTCCCTTTCGGCTAACTGTACTCCCACCAGGCCTTAGTAAGTGGCATGCAGCCACCAAACAATGGAAAAGAGAAGGAGTGTGCTTCCTGTAGTCAACACTATCCCCACCAGGCAAAGGCTTACACCCATAACAGGCTGGTCCCCCATCCAAGGCCGGCAACCGACATGGCACCTCCCCATCTTACACCCATTACAGGCTGGTTCTGTCGCCATCTGACAGACCCTCCCAACTCCCAGTGGCAGCCAAGAGGTGCGCGAATCCTCCCGTCGGTGGGGGATAGAAGAACTCCGAGAAAACCCACCTCCCGCAGCACCCAAAGGTAGCATCCTCACGTTTCTCACATGCCAAAATATGAGTGACACGCCGGAGGGAATCGAAACCGGAGGTCGAGTGGGGAAGCCAGCAAGGCCACGTCAGCCGCCCGTTCACAAGTGCCCTGAAGACATAAGCCTCTCTCACGGTAGTTTGGGGAGGGGGCAGGGGGAGCAGCTCAACTCTGAACGCCGCCAACAGAAATAGCACTCGGGAAACAACAACACAACGACCGCCCCTCGGCGAGCTGCGAGCCTGGCTGGCAACTTTTCCGCGATTATCTGCCGAAGGGCGTGGGTTCGCGCTAACTTTACGGCGGCGCTCCGCGGGTCATCTGCTTCGCCCGCTCTGCTTTGATCTCGCGTGACGTCACCGGCTGCTTGTCTATATGAGAGCCAGTCGCACCCTTATCCTCAGCCAGCAACATCCCCTTCAGCCCACATTACATTTTTGATTAACGATTTGTAGCACTTTAAAACTCTTTCAGGCATCTATTAACTTGCTGTTGCATGTGTTGCGATCAAGACATTCTATGGAGCGTTCTGTACTTACGTTAAATAACACTTGCTTCGTTGTCATGACCAGTGAGATGTGAGCTTTGTGTTCACCTATAGTGTTGCGAAACAATAATAGGGTAGACCGGAAAAATAGTTTATGAATAAGATACGACAAGGAAGATTATTAGCCATAAAACTCCCTCGCAGTTTACTGTCATGTGCGTTATTTAGGCCTACACAATTATGTACACTGGATCCGAGTGGATTAAAACTAATTTGTGCTGATATATATTTTGAAATTTATGAACATCCTGTTGAAACACACCGAAGACACAGATGAAATATCTTGAAGCACACACAATTAATTTTCTTTGTGTGCAAATATGTTGTGTATTTAACAAAGAGAATTATGTACTTTGTCGATATGTTGAACAATTAATATGTTATTTTGCAATATGATACGACATGAAGTCGTGTAATATATTAGCAGACAAGTTAGTTTGATTGCCTGGTCTTTTTAAAGAACAATACTTCTGTTTGACACTGCGATCAATAAAAATGTATTTCTGAATTATGTTATTAGAAGCAGCTGTTGATGAGACTACGGAAACGAAAGAATATCAATTTTCTGAAATATAGTAACTACAATATATTCCAACAGTGTAGAGCAATATATTGCATATCGAGATATTAGCGATATGCCATGTTGGCGATGATCAATATAGCAGTAACCGATATTTGTGATATGCGATGTTGGCGATATGCGATATCATTATGACCGATATTTACGTTACGATATTTATGATATCAGTATAAGCTATTAATTTGGAGATACCGACATACATTTTCAATAATCTCTGGAAGATATACATCGCACCGATATCGACATGGTAAGTATGTTTCGAAACTATATTGAAAAGTGGATATCACACAGCACTAACAGATACAATTTCAACAACGAATGATATCTCATACACGCGAAGAACTTGCCTTAAGGGTAAGCTTCATCCGCCATTCTGGATTCGTGATTTTTCTTGCTTCAAACATGAAAATTTCAAAAGTAAGTCTATAGCACACTGATTATTGACCTTACCCTGCAGTACAGTCACAACATCTGAACTAAGAATTCATAACTATGTCACAATATCGATTCCGCCTCATTTTGGTAGAATCTATACTGTGACATATTTATGGGTTCGTAGTTTTGTTGTTAAACCTGTACTACAGCGTAAAGTCAACAGATAGTTCGCTATAGATGTACTTTCGAAAATTTTCATGTTTAAAAATATAGATATTAATTTAAAACCAAGAATCAACAATGGCGGATGAAGCTTAACCTTAATGTATTATGCAGTGTGCAAAGCAGATAATTAACCCCTTAACATATTATCGCGAGTGAGTCTACTCTTTCGTGTGCGACATGCTGCAGAATAAGTGGAATGGTGGTCGGTGCTGGGCCAGACCAGACGCTAGCGCCAATGCAGACATCGCATTTCCCAGGAGCAATGCTACTGGTCGCTGCAGACACACCAAATGTTTTATAATTGGTCGCTTCTCGTGCAATGGATCTACTGAAACCCTTTCCATTGGTCCCCAAGTGTTGAGTAGTCTAGTATCCGCCGTCGTGTACGGTTCGTATTTTTTTAACCTACGCGTCGAGGTTGCTACGTGTGTGTGTGTGTGTGTGTGTGTGTGTGTGTGTGTGTGTGTGTGTGTGCCGTTTGACGATTTGAAGAGTTTCATGGACTTTCGAATTTCGGATGTTTCGCATTATGAAGATTATTGAGCTTTTGAGATTTATTCGATTTTTGTGGTATTCACTGGCTGTACAGGTAAAATTCCTAAGGCAAAGCGATTTTGCGCCACGTAAGAAGAAGAAGAAGAAGAAGAAGAAGTTCTGGAGTATCAGTTGTAAGAAATTAGTAGGACTTTTTCAAACGAAAAATTTATCTTTTTGCTACACGTGATACGAAAATGAATGTCTGTACTGTAAAGAGCTAAAGTCACATCTGTACAATGCTCCTCATGCTTGCTCTCGTACAGGCCAAGAATACGCCACTGAATGTCGTAGATGATTGCGAGGGAAACAGTGTTTGGAGATGACTGTACTCAGATCGAGCGGGCATTCGGACAAGACTGCCAGTGATGGTGAGTTACGAAAATACACAGGAAGGCGTCTCTAGTAGTTCAATGCCCTATACTCTCTACTCCAATTATAAGCTTACTCAACCTTAAAAGGGGTCGCGGTGGTGTAGTGGTTAGACTACTCGCCTCCCACCTAGGTGAACCGGGTTCGCTAGCGGATTTTAGCACTGGGAATCGTGTCGGACGATGCCGCTGGTCGGAGGGTTTTCTCGGGGATCTCCCGTTTCTCCCGTCCTTTCATTCCAGCGCTGCTCCATACTTACCTCGCTTCACACTCATCGGCTCTCAAGACCTCGATGTTAAGAGCCACCCAAATCTCTCTACTGACTTCATTCACTCGAAATCAACCTGTTGGTTCATTGGCTCCTGCCTACGTGAGTAGCCAGATTTACCTCGCATCATGTTGCATGGTGCGTTCCATACTTTTTAAATTGCTATTTTTATTATTGACTCAGTATCCTTCTGTGCGTATCTTACAAATAGGACAGCTGATTACTTTTTTTTTTCAGTGGCCGCGAGTCTTTGTGAGAAGACATTTTGGTATTTGAATGGCCAATCAGAATTGTTCACTGGGTTGCTGGGTGTCTGGGATTCGTTGTCAGGTACCCGAGACGCCTATCTGTTGAAACCATCCAATTGCGAAAGTAGATCTCAGCAAAAGCATTATGAAATACAAATATAAAGGAACTCATTTCACGTAAATCGGGTGTACATAGTGGCCCATTAACCAAAAAACCTAATCATTTAAAAACTAACATTGTTCCGTTTGTCTAGGGAAAATGTGAGAATTTTTACTTAAAATACTGATTCATACAAATTTCAAACATATATATTAACAAGAAACTTTATTTCAATTCAAGCTATTATTGAAGGGGATCCACGACTGGCATGTGGTAATCTTTGTAATCCGATACTTGCTACACATCTGGTAAGGTTGACTTCTGACTATTTGGATTTAAGATTTTAACTCAGAATTCAAATGGGCGGACCACATAACAATTTCCGAGGATGTTTCTTTCATGCCATTCTGATAACATTAATAATCATTTGAGCTCTAGCTTAACGTATTAATTTAGTTCTAGTTAGACCTTACTAAGGAAAATAATATAGAAATGTAATATTCTCAAAGCTTTTTAATTTTTTTTTTTTTTTTTTTTAATTTTTCCCCATTCGTCACACTTTTTTTTTTGCAGACTTTAACTTTAAATCATAATAAAATGTATCCATAAAAATGTAGAAAAAATGTGGACTTTTGAAATGACTGAAGTGCCCCTAAAAATTCGCGTTTCTCCACATGGGAGGCACATTATATTACTCACTATTAAGGAATATATGATCACTTTCCTAATAATGTCTTTTTAAGAAATTTATATTATGACAATGGTTATTTAAGCATGAAAACTTATTGTAGGCTGTTCACGGTAATGGGAGCACTTCTTGGAACCCCCTTATTTGGAATGATAGTTAATAAATATATTTTATTGCAGCGTTAGACGTCAGATTTCGTGTCCGGTGGAATATATACACTAAGTTCATTACTTACATGACAATATTTATTTTAAAAAGTGGTGGAAGGATTGAAAAAAACCCGCCGATAGAAAAAGTAACTAGAGCCTCTGCTTATAAAGGAGAATAAAATTTTAAAATTATGGACATTAGGAATATTAAATAAATTAAGACTTGTGTACCCACGAAGGTTTCTTGTATTTACAAATAAAAATAATTTTAGATACCAAAATTATTAAACATTTATCACAAACTTCCTAAATTAACCTTTCTTTTTTCTGTATAGAAATGAATTTTGTAAAATTTTTGTGCGATTGTAAAAAATACTAAAGTTTTTATTATTTACTGATCTAAGTTTCATCGTCAATGAGGAATGTTCTTAAAGTGAGTGATGATGTAGGTAAATGCAACATTACCGATGTTAAACAGCGTTTTTGTGACAAGACCTAAGTCCTGTTCACCCGGAAATGTTTCGCCAAGGAAAAACTGCGTTCCTGAGTCGCAGACGCCACTAGGTCAACCTACTGTTCTGCAGCGTAATGAAAGCACGTGTCAGGTAATGCATACAGATGGCAGGTCCTGCCGACGTAAGTGAATAATTTATGTGCTGCAGCCGAGCGAGCGCTCGTGGAGATGCTGCGGCATTCCTAATTCGCGCTCGGGAGGTCCTTGGTTCTATTCCGCTCATGTACACTGTGGAATTTTTTTTTCCTAGTGAGTTCATTTATCGCCACTCCCGGGTAAATGTCGTTGGATTCCCATGACGGCCTTTCCTTGGTTAAAATCTTTAACCCTACAACATCACTCACAGATTAAAACGTGCTGCAGTCTATATATAGGCTGTTCACGGTCAAATGAGCACTTTTGAAAGCCCTGCTTAAGATCTACTTGTATTTACGTTGTGTATTCTTCCAATTTATGTAATATTAACATTACCACGGGCCTCGGCACCTTACTCATGCGTCGGTCAAACGAAACTTTGGAATTATTAAGGAAGTAAATACTTTACAAATTTGGTCATTTTTAAACTTCGATGGAATTAAAAAAAAAAAGGAAAGCGAAAGAAATAATTTTAAGTTATCACAAATGGTTACCTAACACTTCTTATTCGACGTTAATATATGGAACTACTTTCCATCCTTCGTTGCCAACTTTACTGGGCGAATGCCACTCAGCGCGTCCATTAAAATGTATGCATGCAGGGGCAGTGCCTTTTTTCTAAGGTTGATTTCTAAAGTGTTCACTTTATCGTGAACAGCCTTTAGACAAAGTTAAGCTTTGTTAGCACGAGGCGGTAGGAATATCCTGGAAAAAGAACTTTGGCCAGGCTTCAGAAAATTTGGAAGTAACTGTGAATGGTCTATAACTGTGAATGGACTATATTCAGAATGATCCTGACCTCCAAGTTCAAATTCGTGAGATGGTTTGGATTTTTAAAAATGAGGTAAAAAACATGTGATAAGTAAAAGAAAGATCCCCCCCCCTTAAAAAATTGGGAATTGAAAGTGATTATTTGCAAAATGTTGGTAATTACGTGAGATTTAACAAATAGTTAGTGAATAGAGAAAGCTTGATTTGACATATGCCATCTTTGAACATTTGGCAGGGTAATAATTGCCCGTCATTAGGGTATTAGGAGTTACCGGTGTTAGCGGCGGGTATTTATCTAATGTCGTGACGGTCGCCTCGGAGATAAGCCAAGACTTTTTGTATATTTCATAAAAACGTAATTAATACTTCATGAGAATAAAATGGCGTCCGTTAGTTCTCTAATAACGGGCGAGACCGACTGTCTCAATTCCGTGAAAACTTTCAGCTTACCCCAGCTGACTCGTCATTCTATAGTTGATTCACGGTATCTTCGGCCTTTTCTGAAGCCCTGCTAAAGTTCTACTTCCAGGGTATTCCTCCGCCTCGTGCAAACTAAGCTCAACTAAGACTGGAAGATTACACCAGAAGGACAACGCACCGGATTCATGAGCTCTCTGTTGTAGCAGTATTTTGTATAAGAACTATTTCTTATTTATAAATGAAGCATTATAATTTATAGATATAATATGAATAACATTTCAATTTAACAGAAAAAAAAGCAACTGAACACAAGATTAAAACGCTTTTGATACAGGGCGTATGTTGGAAACAACTAAGCTCGTGATACATGGGGAGATTTTTCAAACGTGTGATTCAAAAAGGCCGAAGAAACCATGAATAGACTACTCACACGGGAAACATCACCGTCCCTGCCCTCCTGTACTTGATCGGCGATTATTTCAAGCCTAACACCATACAAATGTAATAGACTGTGTAGAAGATTTGTGTCTTGTGTTATAAACTGCAACTGGCGGGCGCTACGGCAATCGATAGCGTGATATGACCTAGGACAATGATGCGTGCCTTGAGGTAGCAACGCGGAAGATCGAAGTCCAGCCGCTTTGTACGGCACTCCTCGTCACACTGACAGCTGAGCCACTGGTTCGCGGCCGTCCCGCTGCGAGCGCTGCGGTCGCCGGCCACCGTAGGAGATACGCCAGGTTCAGTAAAGACAGCGCCCACATACACGTGAATTCCAAGAGTTGAGCTAACGTCCCAGAAACTCCCATGGTTCTCATTGGTTATTATTGGAAATTAATCGTTGCGCCCTACATGTGGAGGGGGCGAGACCTCGTTATATCGTAGTATAAATATAAATAACCCCATGAGCCGATAGCTCAAGGAGAGTCGTCTTCCGTGGACCAAACCAAGATAAGTATGCACTGTTATGTAGCTAGGGCTCTTCAGACCAAAAGCTCTAGAAAGGGACATTTGCAATTCCTTTGTTGGTAGTCTATAATTATGGAGAAATATCCATTTATTGGAGCAAACGGATGTTCGATTTTTTAAATATCGTAAAAGCTGTTTGAAAATGCAAATATAAGTTTTCATCCATGGTTACAAAAATACTTTGTCAAGTTTAGTAAATTATGAGTGTAAAAATTTTCACGTGAACATGACTAGAAACTGTAACATAGAGTTACTACATGTTTAACAATGTTCAATTGTTGTCAGCTTCACGAGATGTTTAAAGTTTGAAGTTGAATTACCCAATAATCATGCGACTTTCCATGTTGTATCAGCTATCAATGAATTGTGACATTTTAACAGAGTTTATTGATTATGTTATGATATTGAGAATGTTCTAGCAAGACCTCGGTAATGTTTAATAAGATAATTTTTTGGAGGACTCATTTAGTATTGATAAACAAGGTTACTTAACAGTATTGGTAGGGCATTTGATGTTTCAAGGAAAATAGCCCATAGAAGGTAGTTGGTTGTGCGTAAAATATTTGCATATTTTGTAGTATAATGTCGAAAGTTTATTTACCAAACACAACGAGATTTCCAAAGGACTCGTGTGTGTATTTTTGACCATTAAATTTGCAACAAACTTTCAAACAATATTCTTTCTCTGCTGAAAGACTTCGGTGTTTGTTTTCTAGTGAAGTGTGTTACCTTGAGTCGCCTGCGGCGCAGTGTTCATAGGTTGCAGATATTAAATAAGTAACTCTTTGCTTTATCTCACGTAGTTTGCAACACTTTGAAAATAACTAAACTTAATTTACCAATTTTCAAGAGCGCGTTTCTACCTTATTAATCACGTTCGGTCAGAGTCCATATTATGTTATCTACCTCATAATACATTTTCAAGAGTGGAATATTATTACAAACAATGTAAACAAACGGAATGAAATGTACTTGCCACTCTGTTTCTAACCCTTCCTCTTTAAACCTTTCAAACCCACCTTCATTTATAGTGCTTGGTGCTGCGAATTGCTCTAGTTTCTACATCGTGGTGTTGAGCCGATACTGCACTTGTTTCGTTATGGGAACCAACAAGAAGAAAAGCGGGAATTCCACGAGTTCAAGGGGTGCTATGATAAACTTTAAAAACATATACTTTCTTACTGCTTGTTGTGACTTGGCCACTCGTAACCACGCTCGCCCTACGGTGATACACGTGCCACCTAGTACACAGGTTGAAGTACTCATCATGAAAGCGCCAGCCTGTCTATATTTTGTTACGATAGCGACACCATCCACGTGGTGCGCCCAGGCGAAAGGCTGCATGTCGCTGGCAGCCAACTCAGGCGCTGGACCTGCACGAGCTGCACTGGGTAAGCAGAATCTTTAGACACAAACCTGCAAGTTGGAACATTGTAGTTAGGTCACAGAAGTAAGGGGCATCGGCCGGCAACTTTAACTCCTCCCACGCCAAGTTATCGGCGAATTGGAGAGGAGTTACAACGCGATACCAGGAAGGGGGTGGAAGTGTGGTCGAGGGATCCTAACATGGAAACGGCGTCTTCCTGGGGCGTCGGCGACACGAGGCCCGCGCTGAACGCGAGGACGCCGATCTCAGACTATCTTCAGGGCTGAGTTAGCGAGGGAAAGAGAGCTGTTCGTTCATCTGTCCTTTCCCAACCTACTCCTATTCAATTGTAATTGTTTTAATTATCATTAAAGGGGAGTCGTGTCTTTACCACTTCTTTTATTTCACATTCTCGCCTATCAACCTTTAAGCTGTGGTGTCGCCTTAAGTGACAACCACAACAATATGACAATTATGCTGGTGTGTGTCCACAACTGCCGAGTCTAGCCCGCCCATCGAATGAACTCGCCCAATTTCCTGGTCGATAACAAGAAGCTGTAGGTTTTGTGTGCGGCTGCAATGATATGAATTATTCCCAACACAGAGAAGCAGCAAGGTTTGCGAGACAGTTAGCCAGCGTGAAGATAACTGGGATTTGTGTCTCCCAGTGTACATTACTTGCCAAGTAAACCTTCCCCGTGCATTAGATACACTGTTGTGTACACTGAGTCTGAAAAGGTTAAAATAACTGCGCTGAAGGAAAGCGCTATCTTGGAGTTTATCTAAGGCGACAAAATACTGGAGCTATGAATGCAATATCCTAACATTTGCTGAGAAAGTCTCATGTACATAGACACACGCGTATACATCAACACTGATTTTAAATAAACTGTTTTAATAGAAATTCCTTTTAATACATACTTTCGAGTGATTTGCCGAGTGTGTAAGCCAGCGTATTTAGTAGGCCTATAGAAAAAAAAATGCAATTTATCAGTTTGGTTATTACTGAGTAGGAAAGTTTTCGAAAATACCCCCATTTAGAAAAGTGATTCAAGGATTTTCACTAACAACGTTCTAAACTTGAAGTTATAACATCGACAGTAACTGCTATAAATCTGATAGCAAGCCATTAAGTGAGGCACTGGTCAAAATGACTAACGATAAAAGGCTCAGAGTATAATGTATTCACGGAATTACAGTCAGTAATAACCATTACATATGTGAAATTCTAACCACAGAAAAAATTAGCGAGCCGCCAATAACGTTTAATGGACCCTTTTAACTGGTTTAATCGATGTGGAGCCATTTCGACTTCTTAGTTTCATACTAAATTGACAAACAGGAAGCAAGCTTTTTCCACGCTGCTGAACACGATCGGCCGAACAAGCAGCCCAGGGTTTTACTGAGTGTAATCAGGCTGTTAAACAATTTCTTACATCGCACGTGTTTGGAGATTCTGAATGAATACTTTTAGTTAACACTTTATGGTTTCCGCATATTTACTGCCAGACACGACAAGCTGGAAGTGAATCGTTTGTACACTCCATCTATACACTCCAGTCAGTGGCGTGTCGAGAGTTTCTTTTTACAGGGTAAGCAAATTCTACTAACAAACGCAACTTCCAAGTTTGCCTACCCTCAACATGTATTTATCGTTTTATAATACCTAAAATTAGTTAGAAAACCGGAGATGAGATTAATGTAATAATAATTAGACTAAATATTAATTAAACAGCATATTAAACGCCACTGGCTCCAGTTCAAGAAGCAAGGAAGGAGAAAGATTTGCCACTTCCAGGTTAGACTTTGAGTCTTATTTGCTGGTCAGATTTGTAGCCATAAAAGATTATTTGTTGCAAACCACACATTGTGAATTCTGCCTCTTCATAATATAAGCCGTTGTGGTTCAGCAGCGGTTAGACTGCTCGCCTCCCACCAAGGCGAACCGGGATTCTGTCTCCGGTCGGGTCACTCCCGAATTTTCGCAAGTGTAAATCGTGCCGGACGATGTCGCTGATCAGCGGGTTTTCTCGGGTATCTCCCATTTTCCCCGCCTTCATAATCTAACAAAATTTTATTTATAATATGTAGAATTTAAAAAAAAATCGTATGAAAACATCATGGGTTCATTCCAGTGTGTGTTACAATAATCATTTAAAATTTAATACTTTTTTTTTAAGGAAATATTTTTCTCCCGGCAGCATATCTTATGATAGGCTGATAAAAAATGTAAATGTTTGATGTATTGAATAAAAAACAATTGTAATGTTTGTGAAAGGAATACAAATATATAAGTAACCAGGAGTTTGTAATAATACTTGCTGGAGGCAGTAAAAATGTTCGCTCTATTTTGGGGTTTTATTTTCGTAACGAAGCACTCGTATTTTCGCTCACGCAAATTTGCATCCAATTAAAATTAAAAATATATTCGTTCTACTGTAAACATACTTAAATGTCGTTAACAAATATTTTGTAACGACTTTAAAAACACAAAATGGAATAACTGCTGGCAACGGTCAAGTAAGTTTAAATAGCAGGGATGCCAACAAAATATTCCAAATTACGACCTCTTGTTCATAAACAGATAAATGTTAACCATAATATTATCTTCAGAGAAATTGTTTGCATAAGTGAAGCTAATATTATTGAAATAATAAATAAAATTATTTTGCCAGAAAATTAATGACATTTATAAATAAAGCTAAGTGTGTACTAATACTGTTGTACATACAATCGTTAATGCTCAATAAGAACTGTGTACGCGCTATCTAGTGTCACTCCCCTGCTCCAGTACACGAACTCTCGTTCTATTGGTTCGTACACTGCCACTCACCAGCGTCCTATTGGTCGCTTTACCACGGACATGCTTATCAAACTTACAACTCTAGTTTCTGGTTACCCGTCAGTGCGAGAAGACGAGCTGATTATGGTCCAGTCGTAATGACAGGTGTTTGAAATGAAACACAGTCCCGTCATGTTCATTTTCATATCTAAAACACAATTAACGTTTTTGCTCTCAAATATTTATAATAATGGTTCACAGTGTTCACATACGATCATCATAAACACCAAAGTCTGTTCACGATAAAGCAAGCTCTTTTAAATTCAACCTTAGAAAAAAGTCACTGCCCCTGCATGCGTAGGTATATTTTAACGGGTGCACTGAGTGACTTGCGCCCAGTAAAGTTAGTAACGAAACATGGAAAGTAATTCCATATCCTAAAGTAGGAAAAATGGTGTTAGGTAACCATTTGTGATAACTGCAATTATTTCTTTCACTTTCTGTTTTTTTTTTTTTAATGCATCGAAGTATAAAAATGGGAAGATTCGTAAAGTATTTACTTTTCTAATAATTCTACAGTTTCACTTGACCGACGTATGAATAATGTGATGAGGCCCGTGCCATTGTTAATTTTACATAAAGCGGAAGAATACACAACGTGCATACAATTAGATGTTAAGCAGGGCTTTCATTTAACCGCGAATAGTCTATAGCGAAGCAATGGAAGAGGGACTGTTAGAGTTTTGTCTTCGAGGACAGAGGAATGCCCTAGTCAGCGTTGCCCGAACCATTATACTTGGGCATAGTTCTCAAAAGTGTGAAGGGCCCTGGCGACGGGGGCATATATATTTTACACCACATATTGTTCAACTTTTAGATATTATCAGTGATTTTTCGAGCCTATTGTTTTTCGCATAGATACGTGCCAAAATCACAACTTTACAGTTTTAGGAATGTACAAATAATGCAAACCAATTTAGTACAGAAATGACACAATTTACACTGAAAGTAGACGGCAAGAGCTACTTCAAGACGTCTACAAAACTGTACAAGGAAATGTTCATACAATTAAAAAAAAATTAGGAAATAAGGAAATCTTTGCATATTTCTGTATTGAAGTTACCTGTGAACTCTGGAGAATAATTTTTGCTAAGCATACCTCAAAATGAAGAACGAGAACACATTTTAGTCTCCTCTTGTCAAGTTTTCTACAAATAATTTGTTTAATTTTATTTGTACATTATTTGTACATGGTACCTAAAGTAAATGTTATCTGAGAAGATGGTAGTTTCAGATATCTACAGGTCGAGCAGAATATGGTAAAAATACAAAGTGATAAATTTTTCCGAGGCCAATGCCTTAAAACATTTTCCTTCATATTCTTCAACACAGGAACATAACAATGTTAAACATAAACTAATGAATAATAGGGAATCACTGTTGTTCCGATTTAAAGCGATCATATTTAACCCACGATGGTGTGTGAGTATGCGATATTTTTTTTGTAAAACAAAACAAATACGTTTTTCTTCTAATTCACAAGCACACGATCAATAACCAATAAATGTCACAAATCCCGGTGGTGTAGTGGTTAAACTACTCGCCTCCCACCTATGTGAACGAGGTTCGTTTCCCGGCAGTATCGCTCCCGGATTTTCTCATGTGGGAATCGTGCCGGACGATGCCGCTGGTCGGCGGGTTTTTTCTCGGGGATCTCCCGTATCCCTCGTCATTTCATTCCGGCGCTGCGCCATATTCATCTCGCTTGGCCCTCATCGGCTCTCAAGACCTCCCAGGTCTCCCCCACTCACTCGGGCGTACATGCACACCGCAAACCGAAATCCTCGCCCCAACAGTATTACAGCCTCTTTGTGAAGGCGAGTGAGGCCGAAGGAGATGTCGACGTATTCCTCTCAACTTCCCTCCCGCGTCTTCACTCCTGTGTGAGCAGACACTTTGCCGTCGACAGGGAGTCCTTATCTGCCGCCTACTCGCGGCTAAGCTGCAGGAACAAATCCTTCTCGCTCGGTGGGAGCGTGTGTGTGTTACACGGGAAGTGTGGATCGCTTGCCTTCCTTGTACGTCAATGGGAGGCGCTCACAGCTCTGGAAGACAAGTGCTGCGAGTCTGCCTGAAGAGCGTCCTCTCGTGGAGACTGGCTCTTAACATAGACTTCAAGGGGGGGGCGGGGGGTGACAGTAGATAGGGCTTACAATCGCGTCATTTGAAGTAGTGCCTGTGGAAACACTAACATAGACATCTTACCACTACAATTAATGATTTTAAGGAACAGATCGATTTTGAGTCAAAACTATGAGTGTTTTGTATCTCAAACATACTGACTTAACGTACATATATTTCAGGTGCTGATTTAATAACTTACTAAAACGATTAAGAAATTTTTAATCCTTTCTTTGCACTGCTTGTGCAAAATTTATTCTATTCTGTTGGTCACACTCGGAGGTAACGTAAATATTTAAAAGACAGAGCTAACACAAACAGCACCCGCATATATTTGATTATTGCCGAAAATTGCATTCGGCAACTAAATGGTGGTAGTCAAGTAGGTTCTAAATAAACTATCTTAAAACTTCGTTCTAGAACCTTTCAAGAATATTGCAAACTGTAAAGATACTGTAAATGCTACCTGGCAATAGCATTATATATATATATAGTCCATTCCCGATTGGAAGCAACTTATGAAAATCAACCTTTGAAAAAACACTCTAGGCAAAACACATCAACCTGTTTTTTTCAATAACCTGTATTCCACAAATATATAACACTATGGTTAACTTTAGAGTACTGTATTATTGAATAAATGAAACTTTACCTTAATATCTTCTATAACGTGTAATATTTATTTCTTTTTAAATATGAATTAACATCAGCGAGAACAGCGACGTGTTGGCAACAATCGGTAAGAAATAGTTCACAGTTAAAATATTATTTTAACCTAGTTTTTTAGTATACTATTTGTAAATTAAACGGTGCCTATCGAAATATTTCAATATTTAGGTAGCCCCGATGACAACATATCTCATTTTCACAGTTTAAAATAACAACGGAAAATATCGTGAGTAGGCCGTAATGACACAGTGTTGTTTTATCGAGCGAGAGCAATTTTGAAGCAACTTTCTGCTGAGTAAGGCTTGTCGCTCTCTCTCTCTCTCTCTCTCTCTCTCTCTCTCTGTCTTTGTTTCTTTGACACTCAGGAAGTTTCACTTCGCTGGTAGGCGGATAAAATTGTACATGTTTTCAATTGTAGCATATTTCATACTTATTACAGCAAAATAATTATTTTTGAATTTGTAATTTACAACTTAAGATATTTTAATTTTCGAATACGTATTTCAATATATTTAGTTATGATGGCGGGGCAGTTACCTAGTGAAGTTGGCAGACGTGGCGAGCCATGACATGGCATGTTGCTGTTTTACCAAACGAAACGTAAATTATACTTGCTCCGAAATATACTTCAAATTACTACATCATGTTTGTAGACGTGTTTTTTAAACCTACCCAGGCAAGTTACGATGTTGTGATAAATCTGCGTGTGACGTGTGTTTCGTTAATCATTGTGTCTGTGAAATGGCGTGCCTTTGTGCATCGTGGTCGATACGCTGGCCCTGTGTGTGCGTGATTTCAAATATTTGATCAGCATAATTTATACGTTTTAACTGTGAACTGTTTTTATGAGGAAGTTAATTATTTACATCCACGTCTGTTTATTTATCACAATGTTGTACCTTTGACCTGGGTGTTTGAAAACACAGTCGTGTAACGTGATTTACCACCAATCCCAACAAAATAACCAAGCCCAGCCCCAATACATTTCAATAAACCTAATACACAGTAAGTAGCAATACATATAAATATGAGTGGAATGAAAATTTCGGTAGGCATATATGAGTGCATGTTCACGGCTATATTTTCAGTTTCTATAACAAAAAATGAGCGACACGAAGACACGAGTTGCGTGCTTGATTTTAATGTCGCTTTTCCGTTGGACTGTCTATTCCTTCGTTATTCGAACTGAGGCCGTCCTTTTAAAGAAATAACCCAACACATATCAATAGCAAAAAGTTAAATACTGCAGTTCATTACCCCGCAGTTGTAACAGTGTTACACAGTCGCGGCAAAATACTAACGTGCATTACCTGTACTGTGCCATGCCGTGGAAAACAAATATGTTAATGTAACAACCGTAAGAACTATCGTTAATTCAGGCATTTTTAAAACGTCATAAAGCTGACCTAAATAATGCTATAGGTCTAAACTGTGAATATTCGTACGAAATTGTTTTTGAAATATACGTAAGACATAATTCTTTGAAAAGCTGTAAACATTAAACAACACATTTAACAGGTATAAAAGTAGAAGTCACGTTTCAATGTTTATGTTTAAGTGTAGCGAAAGTATACGAACACATGTACACACACAATGGAATGTAAACATTGATTTTGACAGACACTACATGGCAGTCACATGGCAATGTTTGTTTGCATTTGGCGGAAGGATACGAAACGGGTCTGCACGTAGATATTTAGCAGAGTTCCGAGAAAGTTGCTTCCAATGGGGAATGGACTATATATATACATATATATATATATGTGTGTGTGTGTGTAAATAAGCTATTTTACAAAGTGATTATTAACTACTTCAATGAAGTATCTTTATCACAAAATAATCATCAAAAACTATTATTTTTGTTATATTATACTATGTGATTATCCTTCACAACGCGTGTATGCTGTTGGTATCAATCCGGGCACCTACCACCCACCCACCCACCACTTCTGTAAAAGACTTTAAAATAAGAAAATCGTTACAACATGAAAGTGTCCGCTCTTTGCTCGTTACTTGCTCTGTAAGAACGTATTCACGGATTCATTATAGGCTGTTCACGGTGTTGTAAACCTAATGTAAATTATTAGTATGTTGAGGAAACTGCAAACGTCTTTCATAACAACTGTTAACTAATCCTGTACGGCAGGATTTAAAAACAGCCCGTCACGTACGTCCGTCTTACGTTCGTCCGTCTCCAAGCCGAGCGATTTACTACCAAACTGTGTACGTCCGTCGTACGTTCATTGATGCAAACAAAAAAAAAAACTGTTTACATAATAGGAACAAATTCTCCATAAAAAGTGAAAATATCCTTCGGTATTGTGTATGTAAGTACCTAAAACAACCATACACGCAAGTAACGTAGATTAATCGATACAAAAAATGTTTAATAGCATATAAAGAATAATTTTACTATCTTTCCTATTGCACAAAAGGAGCTCGTGTTTCCAAACGTAATTATCGAATACGCTTTAGGGAAAATGTAACTTAATATAATTTTACTGTTACATAAACAAACACATGAAAACAAAAGACCGCAAACAGAATACTACACAGCCTTGTAAAGAACTCGGGATGAACGAGTTAACAAAACTTGCAAGTTAGGAGGCTGCAATTTCATCCGTTCGTCCGTCAAAAGTTAAAGCTTGCCAATGTTTTGACGGACGGATAGGATTAATGGCCACTTCTGATTGGCTGTTGGTCACGTGATTGACGGACGGACGCGACGGGTCATTGTAAATCCTGCCTAACGTTCCATGGTAGCCAGTAATCGCACAAACTACTATATACACTGTGAAGTGGTTTCGTTTCTGTACTGATAAAATGTTCGTAATTTTACAAACGTTTGTAGTTGTAGAAACATTTCTCCTACAATATTGCTCGTTTGTAAAATTATAAGAGCCATGTTTGTAAGAGACCTCAAGAAATGTCTGTACTACACTGACCCGTATCTACGAGCTCAGATAAGATGGTCGATACTAGAACACCATAAAACTTTACATAGATGTCTGTGAAAAAACTAGGGGCGATGTAAAGCGTGGTTCCGTGCGGAAAGACACTTCATGCAAGCGTAAATAACGCGCAACACTAAAAACAACTCACATAATCCTAACAAAAAAAGAAATAAACTTTATATTTTTCTTGTTTAGTCAGTACCCAACGACATGCGCTGTAGAAATTGTTGTAAAAGTTGGTCATGTGGTTAAAGGAGCGAAGAAGTAGAACAAGGGACGCGGAATTGAATCGCTGTCCCGACATGGTACAAAAAACTTTCTTATCTTTCATGAATTATTAAATAAGTTATTTATATTTCACTCTTATTTATTCATCACATTTGTTTACTAGGACCAAAATATCATTTTCTTCCCCCTTTTTAATAATGTGGTGAAACCCATAAATATAGGGTTTTTATGCATAAAATTAACTTATATTATTTTTCCTGTTCTTATTACTACGCATATTGTCATGCAATATTTTATGTAATATTTTTCACACTTTTAACTTATATGATTTCAACTGTCTATGTAAATTTTATTAATTTTATTATCTTTATTTTTCTTAACACGTAGGATTTTTAAAACCTTGATGTATGGTAGTAATAATATTTATGTGTAATTTGGATAGGCTACTACATTTTTCATTCAGTATTTATTTTTATGAAATTAATATTTATTTTTAGTGTGATCTCATTTTTTGTAAGTTTTTCTGCTTATTGTATTATATCTCAGTTCCGAGATCACGTATTCTTTGGTTTTTCTTAATTTAGGTAGTTAGAAGTGGTTCATGTGGGCGGTTTGAATAGTTTTGATCCCCATTGGCCCGCAGTTTTAAATCCTGATTGTTGATTGGCTGGCGCCTTAGGTCCCCTTAAGCTAGCGCCAGCAGGCAGAGCTTACCCTCTCTTCTCTAGCAGCCTCCAACGACGTCAGCCGTAGGGTAGGACCTCCCGTCTGATGTGGACGGAGAGGTATGATTTTTAATTAGTTTTAGGGTGTGTAGATGTGTCCCTGAACAGACTTTTAAGTAATTGTAGTAATCAGTAATGGAGCTTGAGTCAATGGTCGCTCATTTGCGAGGTTTAGTAGTCAGGAGATAGATCGTTTAAATACGTCGTTTATGTACGTGTAGCGCGGAGCTCCACGTATCTCCACCTTCTTCCTACTACTTCCTGCGAGAGCATCCTACCTTCAATCCAATTGGTGATTAAAATATAAGTCCTACACTGCGATCTGACATATTCATCTGGGGACTATTTTATTTACAGTTTGAATCAGTTCAATGTCCTTTAGCGTCAGTACGCAAGCGACGCCATTTTGACTTTTAAAATTACGAATGTTTCCAGCACACATACGCCCACTGCAAAACCTGTAATAAGAGTAGTTTCTACCAGAGCTAGACTGTTTAGAGAGCACACGATTTTTTAAAGTAACATTTACTACAGAGAACAGTTGAATTAATTTTATTTTGAAACCAGTATATTCAGACTCTGGCAAGCTACGTCATATAACCGTAAAAGGGTTCAAGTAGGCTAGGCATGACCACTTTTAATGTTTTTGGGATGGTGTCGTGTCTTATAGCTTTTCTCATATTACCATCAGGGTTTTAATTATTTCTTATATTAAACAATTACAAAGAAAAAATAAATGAAAATTTATATAAATGAAAATTTAAATAAATGAATTATATTTACAGGGCGTATCTATTTGTCGTTTTCTCTAATGTAGTGTCAAGTTAGCTTGTTTCTTACCCAGGGTCTTACATATGTGTTTACTAGAGTTTTCAATTGTCTGCCTTATTGTGACGTACGTACACAAATGGTGTACGTGCCAGATGCTAGTTTCTAGAGGATGCTAATGGTAATAAACTAGTTACCCTACGGCCCAGGAATGCACCCGGTAATTATACAGAGGCAGCCTAGGCGAGATCACATCCTTTCCCAATGACTTATTACAAGTCATCTGTGCAGTCTGGTCCCTCAAGTGTTATATGTGCTGTCCCATTGTTGCGTATGTAAACTTAAGTGTCTATGAGAGTGAGAAATATAAAAAAATGCCATTACACTGACATTAACTTATATGTAAAACTGCTCGTGATTGCCATATGCGATTGGTCCCGGCTGGTGTTGAGGAAATCGACAGAATCATTCAAATCTCAAAATTAATAAATATTCAGTAAACAGTAATCTCAGCAGACAATTATTTACAAGGCGAATATTCGTATTATTTTGTATATGCAGAAAACCCAGTAAACTAAGCTGTGTATGGTAACTGGCACATACGACTATACAAGTAACCACACAATGTTTGTGAATATATCGAAATCAAAATTACATAATTTTTCATATTGGATACACACAACATGGTGGCATTGGATATTTGCATACTTAAAATATTTGAGCATTACAACAACGCATTATTACATATTGACACCCTTACGTGGAGCGAAAATTAAATGCAAATTCTACACCATTCACAGCAATAGCAGTGTATCATTACATATTGTCTATCCCAACGAGGAGGCCTTGTGCGTTTTCTTCATAGCATCACATATTATTACATATCTGCACCCTTACCTACCAGGCAAAAGACCTTCACGTGCAAAGTTCTACAGCACGTATCTGTTTGAATATGAGTATTGGGCGCCAATACATGCTTGTCGGAATGCCACTCGCCAATGAGTGCGTGGTATCTTACTCCCCTCCCCAGCCGGCGGCCCAGCCAATAGAATGCCTAGCGCTGGACGCAGTAACCAGTCATAGACACGACCCGTCCGCAGAGCCAAACGCAGCCAATAAGAAAACGAGTACGCTTATGTCAAAGAAACCACCTTCCCATTTCACCTTGTACACTTCATCTAATCTGTGATCACGTGTGTGAATGTACGTCTTGTAGCTTCCTCGCGAGTAGTTCCAATAAAGGCTGTTCCCGAACAAGTGAGCACTTTTGAAATCAACCTAGTTAAATAGTCACTGCCGCCCGTGCCTGCATATATTCCAACTGCAGCTGCACTGAGTGGCATGCACCCGGTAAAGTTGGTAACGATGGATGGAAAGTAGTTCCACATCTTAACTACGAATAAAAAGTGTTAGGCAACCATTTGTGATAATTTAAATTATTTCTTTCGCTTTCTGATGTTTTTAATGCATCGAAGTAATAAAAATGACATGGATTGTAGCATATTTACTTTTCTAATAATTCCGGAGTGTCGCCTAGCCGATGCATGAATAAAGTTAGCCGGCTCATGACAATGCTAATTTTACATAAGGTGGAAGAATACACAGCGTGCATACAAGTAGATTTTAAGCAGGGTTGTCAAGAGTGCTCATTTTACCGTGAACTGCCTATACGCTTAGTTTTCTCCGGAAATACGATGGTTATTGATCCCTTGTCTGAGAGGCCGGAGTTTACAGCAGTGTATAGTGCAGCATCTCATGTCTGCCTGAATGCCGTACTGAAACATGGACCGAATCCCGTTACTCTTACAATGCGCAATTCGCGCAAGGAAATTGTTCCGATCCCTCTCTGCAGACGCATTAGTCAACCTACGCCATTCTACTTTCGGCCAGTCTTGCGTATCAACTGTGCAGAGTAAAAATGGGGTAGGACGATCATGCTAGCTGCGTAATACCAGTCTCCGTGTCCCAACATTGAACTGCTTTCCTGCCAATACGACTATCATGAACGATGTGAACAGAATGTGAAAGTCACAACACTGTTCATGTAAAAAAGTGCTTCTAGATGTCTGAATACTTCTCGTAGCATATTTTTAATGCCATTTGATTAAATTCAAATTGGTAAAAGTGCCGATTTTGTTTATGTAGAAGTTCTTGTCTTGTGAAAATTACGATGTAAACAAACACCTTCACCACTATGTCGACCACGTGACTTGGACAGATGTGTTGGTGTGGCAAAGGTCAGCGTTGAGTAACTATCTTGGGTCTATCTCATCTTCAGTCTACGTGTGTAACCTCATCTGGTCTGAAGTAGAAGTGTTACCTGCGCAGACGTCACATTGGTGTCAATTGCTGGCTGGAAAGCGCCGCAAGTTAACCTATTCTCTGTCCAGAAGGGGTCCGCGGTGGCTGAGCGATTAGTACGCTCGCCTCCCACCAAGGCGAACCGGGCTCAATCTCCGGCCTGGTCATCGGATCTTCGCAAGTGGGAATCGTGCCGGACGATGCCATTGGACAGAGGGTTTTCTCGGGGATCTCCCGTTTCCCTCGACCCTTCATTCCGGCGCTGCTCCATATTCACTTCAATCGCCCTCATCGGTTCTGAAGACCTCGGTGATAAAAGCCGCCCAAATTTCTTCACGTCACCTCTACCCAGAATACACAATTGTGTACACAAAGCATTTTAAAGTTATATTTGGCCAGTAATATACACTCTGAGTTAGGTTACCTACCAATCTAATAATGGTTATTAATATAATTTTCGAAACTAAATTATTAAATGTTCCTCTTGAGCCGTCACTAACAATACATCACATATCATTATAAATAATTAAATAATCTGGTATATTGATGTCCAACTAACAAATAAATCAATATTACAGATACACACGAGAACATATAAACTAAAGGAACAACACCTACATTGTACAACACCCTACACAGACAACATTACACTGACACCATCACAACACAGACACAGACATCAAACACACGACGGACAACCACCGTCGGCCGCTCTGTCTCCGGAGAGGATGGCCGGGTGAGGGTTCAAGGGTGGAGGCAGACGAATTTTAACTTTTGACATTTTTAAATTACAACGTAAACTTTTCTTTAAGATTTAACAAAATATAATTTTAATTACCTGGAATTTTCAAATTTATTTTAAATTCTAGTAACTAATACCAGTTATGGCCTTCAGCTGGGTATCTACTGGTGCCATTCTAATATGTTCTGTTCTGTACACTGTGACGTTCAGTCATAAGCTAATTATGAGATAGACCGAGCATTCGTCTTCTGCGCATGTACCCAATATTGACCTACCCCAGAGCAACACAACTGTACAAATAACATGGCCAATAGTAATTGACGTGTTTGTTTATACTTTAATTTTCAGAAGACAGGCCTTTTATATAAATAAAATCCTTTTACCAATCTGAATTTGTTCAAACTGTATTACAAATCGGTTAGAGTAAACAGTGTTCTAACCTCACATAAAATCCCCGCAGTTTTTACAAGTCCTGTTGGTAGAATAGCCGGCCGATACTAGAACACGGGCAGCTTGCATGAGCACCCTACCCTATATTCCCTCTACGGTGCAGCCACCATCTTTATTCAAAACCAATATGGGACGGCGAAAACACAACATTTGTTTCGTCACGTTGTGCAATTAAGCAAGTGTTCAGTAAGGACAATAGTGCACTGGTGCAGAGAACGGAGCCCGACCCTGGTCTGCAGCTGGGGAAATTTCGGTGCAGCTGGGATATGTGGTTCGGCGCGGTTGTCAGCAGTGCGCGGCGGGCAGGAGGGGTGTGTGTTTCCCTGGTGGGCGGCCTGTAATCTGCCTCCCGCCCGCCAGCCTTACCAGGACGCGTGTCGTGCGTCCTGATTGCCCACCGCCAGCCACCCCCCCACTCCCTTTACTCCACTCAGGACATCATCATCATCCCCGCTCCCTCAAATATTCTCCCCGGGCTTACACTGGGCCAACGAGCATACAAGCATAGAGTAAATACCAACTTAGTCGACACAACTACTACATCACTTCGAACTACGAAGTTGGCCCTAGTGAGTACTTACAGCGCTCCTAGCAGTTATACCTTGAACTTCTTAAAACTACAGTACAAATATTATTATAATTACAGTACCCTTCAATATCTTTACGAAATATGCTTATGTGATATTAACATTGCAATTGGTTTTACCACCTTATTCATGCTTCGGGCAGGATCAATTGTGGAATTGTTAGAAAAGTAGATATGTTACAAATCTGGTCATTTTTAGACTTGATGTATAAAAAAAAACAGAAAACAAAAGAAATAATTTAAATTATCACAAATGATTAGACCTACCTATCACTTTTTTTATTCAACGTTAAGACATGGAACTATTTTCCATCCATCATTACCAACTATACTGGGCGCATGCCACTCAGTGCGCCCGTTAAAATATACGCAGGTAGGGGCAGTGACTTTTTCTAAGGTTTATTTCAGAAGTGCTCACTTTATCGTAAACAGCCTTTAGGAAAGAAAATTTGATTGGGGCATTCATACCTGCACTAGGTTGGCCTACAGCCGGCCAGTAATTAACGCTGAACACGAAACTTGTTGAGGGATTAGTAATATGATTAACAACTTGATATTTAACTCCTTCGCCCCTGTGCCCTATACAGAGTGCTTAAAAAATACTGACAACGCGCAGTGGGTGATACACGACCTCGAATTTGACATCTTACGCGGAGGAACCTCTGTCTGAAAATGCGTGGTTTGGTCGCTATAGGTTGTCAGAGTATTTACAGCGCTTCGGACGTAGTACGTACAAATATAGGCTATTCATGGTAAAGTGAACACGTTTGAAAGGCCTCTCATTTGGAATAATAGTCAATAAAAATATCCTAGTTTAGCCTTAGACGTGATCTTTTGAGTGCAATGGAATATACACACTGTGTTTAGCACTTGCATGGAAATATTTATTTTAAAAAGGTGGTTGAAGAATAGAAATGGCTTAAAGTAGAAAGTAACTGGGGTGTCAAAGTAGCCCACTTTACCGTGAACAGCCTATAACTTCAAATGTAATCGGTAAGAGTCATCCGGAAAACCAAAGAAGAGCATGCTATCGATATGTCAACCTCCAGCTTCATTACAAGAGAGATCGACACGCACGAGAGATCGACACACACTGCCAAAGGCTGTGTGCCAAACGTTTGAGCCGCGGTGTCATTAGAATCTCGTATACCGTATTACTCATAGTACCACAAACAGAATAGTTGAGGTGTATTAGATATGGTGACCATTTCTCTTTCTGGCAATCCATTGATATGGATATGTGACATCCAGGTGGTTGTGTACATTTCTGTCAAAGTAAACGTCAGCTCCATGTTGCAGTCACATTACCTGTCCAGTAGTGTAGGTAAAAACACCCTCAGGAACACGTGGATAGTACATGAATGCGCAAAGAAACTACAAGACGCTGATAGCCCACCAATATTGCGTTGATGACTAATGGGTTGCATAACTTTAGGAACCCACAAACGATAGTGACCCGAATTCGTCGCCTCGTATCGGCCAAGATATGCAATTACGGACAGTTTCCCGCTAGTAAAATATTCGTTTCTTTGTCCTGTATCGCATACTGTGCGCTGCCTGTTCTTTTTTGATACTCTGTAAAGAAAACTTTGCACAGGAAATGGATGTTACGGTCTACGACGTACACAGTAGAAGTTATGTCCAACGAAGTAAGGCCCCTCATGGCGGGAAACATAATTCGTTTTTGAAACTATGCTGTGCAGCTTCTTGAACGGCTACTACCAACGAGACACGAGTATTTCAAAACACGTTGCAAAGTCCTGAATGGCGCAAGGCGTTCCAATATTTATCTGGCGTGTGGGCAGCTGGAGTTCGCTGTATAAGCGGCTGAAGGCTTATTGCTCACTGCTCAGATACAACTTCGCCGTTGGATCATTTGAACTGCTTCGCGTCTTAGGTGCCTGTCCACGAATTACAGAAGCGCATTAGCAAAGTGGTTAATTCTGATCGACCAGTCAAATACCAAAAATATGTTTTCTCGCCAAGGCAGACGGTCAAAGTAACCAAAGGGAAAAGGCAGTTGTTCACGTAGGATATTGAGTTATTAAGCTTCGAGGAGTTCTCGCGGAAATATTATGTCCCTTGTTCCAACACGCCACCAGAGCGTTATACCCATATGCATATTTCCAACCAAAAATCTGTTCGCTGTTGTGCCTAAAATTAAACATTGAAAGTGCTAATACTAATGGATGTGAAGTTATACGCATACAGAGCAGCGCAGAGTGGGAGAAACTCGTAGTATCCGAGAAAATGCGCCGGTAAACGGTATTGGCCAATCCTGTTACTTCACACTTTTCTGAAGCCCTGCTAAAGTTCAAATTTTGGTTAGCGATTACGCATCCTTCCGCTATATGTAGACACAACCACTGCCATGTGACTACGTTTTAACTTTCAAATGCTTGTTTATTGTTTTCAACTGTTCAAAGAAATTAGTGATATTTCAAAAACCATTTCGTAAAATGTTCACAATTTAGGCCTATAACCACATTTAGGTCAGTTTTATGAGATTTTAACAATGTCTGTGTTGACAATAGTTCTTACGGTTATTATTTTAAATTTTGAACATAAGTTATACACGACAAAGCACATTACATATTATACGCGTTAATATTTTGCCACGACTTTTTTTAACCCTGTCATAACTGCGGGGGAAATATCTGTAATATTTAACCTCTTGTTATTGATATGTGTTAGGTTAATTCGTTAAAAGGGCGGTTTTGGTTGGAATAAAAATGAAAACGAAGGGACAACCAGTGCAACGGAAAGACGCAGTAAATTCAAGCACACAACTCGTGTCGCTTATTTTCTGTACGTAGCAACGACAAACTTAGAAGATAGTAGTGAACATGCTCACAAATAGGCCTACCGTAACTTTTATTTCTCTCATATTTATATGCATTTGTACTTATTGTTTTCTAGGTTTATTTCATTATTTATTTCAATTTATCTGGCCGGGCTTAGTATTTTGTTGGGGTTGTGGCAAACATTCAGATCACAGAAATGAGCACGTTGCACAATTGTGTTTCAAACACCTAGGGCAAGATTACAAAGATGTGACAAAGAGACGTGACTTTTCAACAATTAATTTCGTATCAAAAACAGTTCACTGTTAAAACGTATAAATTTCACACGACCGATATTTGCAATCTCACACATGCACACACACACACACATACGCACACGCAAACACTGGTCCAACATAACGTAATGACAACAATACCCTTTCGCACACACAATGGTTACGACAAACTTTACAATATATTTATTCATGCCGTAAAAAAAAACATATTTACCACAACATCGTAACTTGCCTAGGCAGGGTTAAAAAAAAAAAAAACATTAGTACGAACCTGACACTTCGTTCAGAAACACGCCACGTCATGTTGGGGTCGCTAGTCGCCACTTCTACCAACTTCGGATTTGTAACCGTCCCATCGCATCTAAATATAATATAAGTATTCTAACAATAAAATCTTGTTTAAGTTGTAAATTAAAAATTAGAATATCACAATTTTTGCAGTAATAAGTATGAAATTTGCTCAAATTTGTAATTTTCCCACTACTACAGGCGCTGCGAATCTTCCCGAGAGTGAAAGAGAGAGAGAGAGAGAGAGAGAGAGAGAGAGAGAGAGAGAGAGAGAGAGAGTGACAATCTCCACTCCGCCCATTGAATTTTTTCCTCGGAAAAAAAAACCACTATGCCACTAAGGCATATGCACAGAAATTAGCGCTGATATATTTAACTGTAACGATGAAATGTGTTTCCTTCAGTGCTACCTAAAAATTTTAATAAATGAACTGGCAACGTTTCATTTACAAATAGCGTACCAAACATCCAGGTTAATACCTTATTTTAACCGTGAACTATTTCTTACTAACCGTTGCCAAAACATCGCTTCTCTCGCTGTTTTCAATTCGTATTTAATACGAAATAATTATTACAAGTTATTGAAGATACTAAGTTTAAGCTTCGTTTATTCAAGAATATAGTACTTTATAAAGTTAATCAAAGTGTTATACATTTGCGGTATACAAATGATTGAAAAACAGGTATATGCTGTTCACGGTAAAGTGAGCACTTTTTATGGCCCTTAAAAATATTTCCTTTCGACATATTTCCAGCTTCCTGCTGCTTTTTAATGTAAATATTGCAATGCGACGAATAAACACAGTGTATACATTTCACCACCCTCGGAATTTATTGCCGGATGCTGCAATAAGATATATTTATTAGTGGGTAAAGACTGTTGGGAGGGCCTTAAAAAGTGCTCACTTTACCGTGAACAGCCTTTAGACATGTTACGCCTAGGGTGATTTTTCAAAGGTTCGTTTCAAAACATTCGAAGTAACCGTGAACGGACTATAACGTCTGACATGTTTCCCATACGCAGACAGTCGGTTGTGACTCCGCCGGGGCACGAACCCTGATCCTCTTAGCGATAGCCACACATAATAGTTGTGGCCACGGTGGCTGAGCGGTTAGACTGCTCGCCTACCACCAAGGCGAACCGGGTTCAATCCCCGGCCGGGTCACTCCGGATTTTCGCAAGTGGGAATCGTGCCGGACGATGCCCCTGGTCGGCGAGTTTTCTCTGGGATCTCCCGTTTCCCTCCGTCCTTTCATTCCGGCGCTCCTCCATACTCCTTTTACTTCATCCTCGTCGGCTCTCAAGACATCTATGATAAGAGCCGCCCAATTCTCTTCATTCCCATATAATAGTTAACTGAACAGATGTGAAATGGTGTGGTGATGTGGTCGCACCCAATCTCTGATTGGCCGCGAGAGGCTGTGGAATGGGATCGGCTACTGGGTGCTGCGGGCGAAAGATCCCTTGTCGGCTGAGCCGCCAGCTAGCAGGCAGGTTTGCAGGCGGTGATAGGCGAGCGGCGTAGCGACATGTGTCTGGCCAGTGCGCTGGCGCGTAGCCTGCAGATGGAGTTTGGCGGTCTGACAGGCCGCTGTCACACTGTCAGATTTGCCGTCAAACTGCCCCCAATAAGTTTGCTCAGATAAAGTTGGACAGTTAAGAAGTCATCGTAACGTCATAAACGCCGCCATATTTTTCTGAACAAGTTGAGTGCCTTCAGTTTCCAGGAAACATTTGAAAATTGGACCGGTTCTGAAATTTATTTGATGTTTGACAGTCTCGGCCAATCAGAATCGTGCACGGCGTAAATGGACATGAATAAATCTAAAGTAACGAACAATTGCTGGAAACGTAGTAAGTTATAAAGATAATTAATTTATGCAGAAGCTATTTGGGCATTAATGCTATTTTAAGTGAATATTGCACATAATATTACGAACTCAGAGACATTAAATTAAATTTTGCAGGTAACATATCTTACAAATACAATTTTAATTTAGTAAAGAAACTAAAATATATTACAATATTACTTACATTTCTTCCTGTAATGCACCACATAGAAAAACGAAATCAATATCTCACAATGAAAATAATTTTTTAATTATATTTCAAATTAGATTCTCCCAATAAAATAAATTGACAGTGTGGCACATTTTCAAACACATTCAATATTATCTGATAAAATTTGATGGAAGGAACATTTTGATGACCTTATTTTGCCCTCAAGTTTTACTGTGAAATATAGTCGAAGTAAAAGTTGTGGTAGTGTGACAGGGGCTTAACAAGCCGCTGTCTGTCGTGCCTCTGTATTGTCTACTACTCTATGACCAGGACGTCGACCCGCGCATGCGATGCGCGCTAACTTCAGTATTCACGCGGCGCGCAGCGGGGGAGAGCCTATGGCTGTGCGAGCCAGCTCGTGTCTCCCGCTGGTAATACTAATGCGCTATTGCACCCGCCAATCAGCAGCGACGTCACTACTTCGGCGTACTCCGCAACGTCTCGCCATGCTGTATCTTTCCGCGCCTTTGTAAACACTTCCAGACCTATGCTCGTGCGTAGCTGCAACCAATGGCAGTATCACGTTGTGTTGGGTGAAAGGGAAGGGAGGTGTTATCCCTTCCATCGTGATTATTATTATTATTATTATTATTTTACAAATCTACATGATTACACTTCGTGACCGGACATTTGCTACTTCTCCGTGTATTTTTCATAACGTTTCCAATATTTCCCGTACTCAATCCCCACTTAGCATGTACGATGCCAGTTTCCATGACACCTTTGAATACGAATTATAATTGCGTGTTTATATTGGCGAAATGGAAGTTAAGTTGGCTACAGCGGGGCAACAAAACCACTGATGCGAGAAAAAGTTTGTTTCCTTTACTTTTTGCTAAAGTTTTTTACAATAATTCGACATTAATTTAATGCAAAGACAAGAGAAAAAACGAATAAAAATATTTATGTAGTAAACACACGTTACTCTTTAGTGCGCGCGATTTAGTTTCGGTTCGATCTCACTACGATAAGCGTTTACATGTTAACTTACACCTGACTGAAACCGATTTGATCGCACTTTTCTGGTGTAACGAACTTGAGAGTCAGTTCGTTTGTAATATCGTTTAGCATACCTGTACAAATTCAGTTACGGAAAGTGTATCGAAAAGGTTTTGAAAACGGCATGGAAACGTTGCAACTAATAATCAAAGCACAACAAAATACTAGCCCTACTTAACATACAGAGAGTATGTTACAAACTTTGAGAGGTGATTCCTTGTCGAAAATGAGGTACAATTATGTAATGTGACTTATAGCCTGGCGCAATTCCTAAGGGAGAAATTCGTCCTTGAAAATATAAAATAAATATTGTATTTTTGTAAGATATCGTAAACTACTTAGAAATAATATACAATTCTCTGGATTCTGTTTAATACTAACAATATCAGCAATATGTGAAGAAATTGTTTCGAATACCTACCACCGCCTTCATTAAAATAATGGGGGTGGCCACCCCTTTTGTCTTAATTTACTCTTCCATAAGATTCTTAAGAGATCTTATGCCATAATTTGTATCAAAAGTGTCCACTGAACAAAAAAGGTCGTCATGTTGCAACACTCTCAGCCGAACCGTTTTTGAGTAAAATTGAATCAGAATCGGTGTTGCCTGAGGGGTAGGCACCCACACAACACAGTAAATGCGACTGAACGATACGCTAGTTAGCAACAAACGAATAGTGCACACTGTAATTTAAACGTAAAAAGCTTCATGTGCTACGTTTGGGTCTGTGTGATCTATGAACAGGTAACGAGCGATGCCTGGTGTATTGCAACGTTTGTTGTTTAATCACATGCAAATTTAAATACTCTTTTCATAAAGGCATGGTATTTTCTCACATTGTTTGGTGTGGAGCATTGACTTGACAGAAAGTGAAGTGCGACCTCATGGTAGAACCTTCGAGCAGTGCCTCGACATTTACCGACACGTTCGTTCGAATACGGTGAAGGTATTTCCCATCGTTTGAACTTAAGATTCTGATGCTCCAGAGGTGGAGTTAACGTGTAACTCAAAATTGAACATTCTATTTAGTACCTTCCCAACATTTTATCACGAAGAACCTAAAATGTAGAATATTTCTCTACCGAATTAAATAATTTTATATAGCCAGGCAAATGCATCAATTAAAACATCAAGTATCTATATTTTTGTGAAATTCAAGACTGTTTATCGGAACTACATTTTTACTGAAGAACATTACATTTCTTGGAACTTTACATAATTTAAATTACAAGCTAACAGATAAATTAGGACCATTGCCATTTTGTGACATGCTAATAGGTGAACGTAATTTTTTGATGTTGCTGAATACCTAACTGCATTATGAGCTGGGAATTAATTCTTTTAGACAAGTTAAGTATTTTTCTATTTAAAGTTTCATTTCACTAATGGACTGCCTTTTACTGATAGATTTGATTGTAGCTTGCTCATCCAATGTTCCTTAAGTGCCAGTGTTCTTTCTGCCTGTGTATGTATGTTGTTGAAAGAGAGGGAAGTTTCCCTTATATATCAGTCCTCTTATTTGAGCATCTTCTCACTGCGTCGGCTATACTTAACTTGCCGAGCAATATCTTCACCGTCGATGGAGTAATTAAACCACTTAAAGTAACAGATACTGCACGAAGCGAAGGATCAGCATCCCTGGCTGTCCTATACCTTGATGCCCAGAAAACAAGATGGAGTCAAGGTCCATTCTATTATAATATAATTTCATTGATCCTTCCAAATTCAAATTACTCTAGGAGGTATGGCTTCCCTAAGAATGGACATTCATAAAAGCGATCTTAAGTGTGACGTTTTGTGTCACTGCCAACCTAGATGAACGTAAAAACATTACCCGTACTTAAACACACAGTAAAATTAATAAATGTTGTAGCTGTTGCGTAAACCATAATGGATAAAACACAAAATGAAAAATTCTGGATAAATTATATAAGTATTTCACAAAATAATTATTACGTTATAATCAATATGGAAATAAACAAACGTTTGAATTATGCACGTAACATTTTATGACAATATGATTGCAAATTATATTCAAAACAGTGATATGTCACAGTACGGTTTCAGATAAATACAATTATTTCATGTGGAAGATAAATTATTAAATAATAAGAAAACCTTTGTTTACAGTTATAGATGTGAAACGAATCACGCTGTTCCAAGGGGCTGCAGTGGGCTAGCGGTTAGCTCGCTCGCCTCCCACCAAGGCGATCTCGGTTCAATCCCCGGTTGGGTCACCGGACTTTCGCTTGTGGGAATCGTGCAGGACGATGCCGTTGGTCGGCGGATTTTCCCAGGGATCTCCCGATTCTACCGCCCCTTCATTCAGGCGCTGCTCCATACACACCTCAATCGCCCTCATCGGCTCTGAAGACCTTGCTGTTAAATCTCTTCACTCACTTTGTTGCGATCGACTGGGGCTATGCAGAAAGGGACCTGAGTTGCGTGTTTTGAGAGACGTGGGTAAACAGAGCCACCGCACAGGGAATCGAGGACAACGCCTCATATATAAGGCAAGTACTAGAGGGTCTTCCACATCACCGTCGCTTGTCGTGCTACTGGAGTCTGTGTCCATCTTGCCGCTGGAGTCTGTGTCCATCGTGCCACTGCAGTCTGTGTCAATCGTGCCACTGTAGTCTGTGTCCATCGTGCCACTGCTGCCAGCGGCGTCTTGCGATCATAGACTAAATATGAGGTAGGCTGATCTCGCTGTCTATCCCCGTGATATTGCTTAAAATATTAATTGAGCTTAATCATTGAACATGAATTCATATCTAAATTTAATGTATTAGAGTTTATTGTGATATTAAAGAAAGACTGAATTCTGCTTTATTAAAACAGACGCTTTATTTGACTAGCTTTTCCTAGAAGTGCACTGCCTCTATAATAGTTCAGTCTTAGTAAGCATGAACTATCACTGTAACATTGGTGGTGGCGCCGGGTAGCGATCCCAGATTTACAAACAACTGTTTTGATTTGCCCGTGCCTTGACGGGTCTAGCTTTTAAATATTGAATCTGAAAATTAAGTTATGGACGAATACACGTAAATCCAAAATAGCGGGAAAACACACCTCTTAAATATCCTTGAAATGACGGAAATGTTGGAAATAGTGCGTCTATTTTCATATTCAGTGGAAGTTGCCTTTCGATGATTCGCTGTACTTAGGCTGCCGCATTAGACTAGCCAGTATGAGATTAGCCCGGAAAATACCGAGTGTCGTGTGTTGGTAGAGCCCTTACGTTGTAATTGCCAGTCTGAAATAAAGTGATAGAATTCTCGTGTAAAAGTCACTATGTATGTATGCGGTGTGGATTACAGAGAAAAGGCGGTCTCCTTTATTAAGGCTTCATCCAAAAATTCCAATAACATCGACCTTCGTTTACTTCGTTTGCCAATCTCAATATTGATACGACGTACAGGCTTGAAGTCTTCAATTTAAAGTTGTTACCTACTAGATGTGCTAGCCATCTCTCAGAAACGCAGTGCCCAGTCTGAGGGGTCTCGACTTTGTACGACTTATCACCAGGACGTTCACGTCGGGTAGGGACACTAACTAGTACACAATTAGTGCACTTAAACACTTCAAGAGAAAATTCTTAAGCTATGCAGAGTAGTAAGTCTGGAATGTAAGTAGAAGACTGTAAATATATAATAATGTAGACGACACCACGGGATGTATCTTTTAGTCCAGTTACTTTATTGAGGTGCTTATTATTTTCAGATTAAAATTTTTTTATTCAAATGTTATTATTAACAGGACTATCTCCTTACAAATATCATCGTGGCATTTTGAAAAGCTATAAATAAAACCACATACTCCTAATTACCATTTAACTGGTCGTACCTAGCCTTAAGTCCCGGGCCACGTAAAATTATGTTCAGACACTTAAGTTTTAAAACTTGAAATATTGCTTAGATTAAAAAAAAAAATGGGATTAATGCAAAAATATATCTTCAGAGTGCCTAGCTCGTGGTGATTGAGAAATTACACTCAGGTTTGCCGCCGGCAAAGTCTTACACAGCTGGTTTAAATTACGTAGAAAATTTAATATGGCGTCGCCAATGAAAATTGGACCGTTTTAGAACATGTATGGGCGGACGCTAAAGAAATAAGGTACTTCCGTATTATTTACTACACTTATCTCAGCATGTAAATGGTGCTCTCGATGTTCACCGGTCCTCAGACGTATTGCAGATTTAAATTGGGGCGGTAGATCTCGTAACTGTAAGGCTTTCAAATCCAAATCTGGGCGAGTCAACGTGGATGAATGCCGCCGCATCTCTTACAAGTACGAACCAAGCTATCTCCTATCCATCTACCTAGCAATATGACTCACACGGCACTCGCTGATTGCTGGTCACATATTATATTTAAATTGGGGCGGTAGATCTCGTAACTGTAAGGCTTTCAAATCCAAATCTGGGCGAGTCAACGTGGATGAATGCCGCCGCATCTCTTACAAGTACGAACCAAGCTATCTCCTATCCATCTACCTAGCAATATGACTCACACGGCACTCGCTGATTGCTGGTCACATATTATATTTAAATTGGGCCGAATGATCTCGTAACTGTAGGACTTTCAAATCCAAATCTCGGCGAGTCAACGTGGATGAATGCCGCCGCATCTCTTACAAGTACGAACCAAGCTATCTCCTATCCATCTACCTAGCAATATGACTCACACGGCACTCGCTGATTGCTGGTCACATATTATATTTAAATTGGGCCGAATGATCTCGTAACTGTAGGACTTTCAAATCCAAATCTGGGCGAGTCAACGTGGATGAATGCCGCCGCATCTCTTACACGTACGAACCAAGCTATCTCCTATCCATCTACCTGGCAATATGACTCACGCGGTACTCGCTGATTGCTGGTCACATATTATATTTAAATTGGGGCGGTAGATCTCGTAACTGTAGGACTTTCAAATCCAAATCTGGGCGAGTCAACGTGGATGAATGCCGCCGCATCTCTTACAAGTACGAACCAAGCTATCTCCTATCCATCTACCTGGCAATATGACTCACACGGCACTCGCTGATTGCTGGTCACATATTATATTAAAATTGGGGCGGTAGATCTCGTAACTGTAAGGCTTTCAAATCCAAATCTGGGCGAGTCAACGTGGATGAATGCCGCCGCATCTCTTACAAGTACGAACCAAGCTATCTCCTATCCATCTACCTGGCAATATGACTCACGCGGCACTCGCTGATTGCTGGTCACATATTATATTTAGAAATATTTGAGAAAAGCTACAACGCCCTAACGAAATAAATCAAAGCCCTACTCGTCACCCAGCTCCGGGTGCGAGACCTATGTTACACGTCCTGCAGTGATAAAGGTCAGTTTTAGAGGGAGCGAAATCTTCGCTTTAAAGGCTGGATTGGACATTTTAAACAGACCTATGTTACACGTCCTGCAGTGATAAAGGTCAGTTTTAGAGGGAGCGAAATCTTCGCTTTAAAGGCTGGATTGGACATTTTAAACAGACCTATGTTACACGTCCTGCAGTAATAAAGGTCAGTTTTAGAGGGAGCGAAATCTTCGCTTTAAAGGCTGGATTGGACATTTTAAACAGACCTATGTTACACGTCCTGCAGTGATAAAGGTCAGTTTTAGAGGGAGCGAAATCTTCGCTTTAAAGGCTGGATTGGACATTTTAAACAGACCTATGTTACACGTCCTGCAGTGATAAAGGTCAGTTTTAGAGGGAGCGAAATCTTCGCTTTAAAGGCTGGATTGGACATTTTAAAACAGACCTATGTTACACGTCCTGCAGTGATAAAGGTCAGTTTTAGAGGGAGCGAAATCTTCGCTTTAAAGGCTGGATTGGACATTTTAAACAGACCTATGTTACACGTCCTGCAGTGATAAAGGTCAGTTTTAGAGGGAGCGAAATCTTCGCTTTAAAGGCTGGATTGGACATTTCAAAGAGACCTAAACGTTCCAGCCAATAGCAGGCCACGACTCGAACCTGGGATCTAATAGGGATTAAGTAAATACCTAACACACGCCCCCCCCCCCCCCCATCCATGCACGTACCAAGTTACATGACCTAACTATCCATTAAGAAAATAGTATAGAATAAGGTGGTCTCGGCAATGTATACAAAAATGAAATAAAATAAACAAAATATGAATGTTTCACAAAAACTAGACATGAAACTTAAAAGGATATTAATAATTAAAAATAATAATAATAATAATATATGAGAATTAGCTAAAAACCTATCCTTAAAAATTTAATAAATTACCACTTTACATCTAAGAAAAATATCCTAGCAGAGTAAAATAATACAGATTAATAAAACATTAAATTACGTAGGGATGGAAATTACATTAAAATAACATATGTGACATGTGCGGAAATCATGTTCAACTGTGAAGTGACATAAGATCGCGGTATCTAAATACAGAGAATTAGCATAAAATATGCATAAAAGATAGTGTGTATAGTGTTCACTTTACGAGAGTTACAAAGTATTATCGACTCTCAAGACGTTGATGTCAAGAGCTGACCAAATCTCTTCACTCACTCACGGAAATGTACCGGTTAAAAAAATATTCACCAATATTCGTCAAACTACAGACACTGCGTTTTTTTTAAACAACTCACTTCACGGAAATCTCACAAAACTTTCCGTGTGTTCACGGAAATTCTCCGTAGATTTTTACTGGGTTTTAAGTATTTCTAGCAAGCTAGGAGAGATTACGAGAAAAAAAAAAAAAAAAAAAAAAAAAAAAAACTAATGTGTAGTTTTCGCTATGTGGATGTTTGCCAGCGTATCAGAAAATAAGCCTGGAAAATATTAAATCTGTTGTATTGGAGCGGGATTTGAACATCGCAACCCGCCACTTTTACCATTGCTTCCACATTGTGGGACTAGCATTGAGTATCATTAAGCAGAATGTTTCAGTTTCATGTGAAAAGAGATCCATGTTTCCAGCCGCCATCTTGTGTTTTTCCGTTTGTCATTTGTTTATCGGCAACCATTTTGTTTGCCATTTTTTTCCCAATGTCGCCTGCCAAAATGCATGGAATATGGATGTATGTTAGTTTCTAATACTGTTTAAGTGTTTGAAGTGTAGCTAACTGTTTCAGGCATTTCCTGCTCTACATGTCTTGTTTTTTAATAATATGTTTAAGTAACGTGAATACCCTATCTGCCGCCGGGACGATAATTTTCTTGTTACAGCGGCGAAAAACACTTCGTGTATCCTCGGTAATCCTCGTTCCCTGAACCCTTCTAGCTATTCAAAATACGGATATGTTCCTTTCATGGAGATCAGTTCCGTTTATCATCCTTACGAAGCACGTTTCCTTATATTAACTGTATATTTGATTTTAAAAATTCCGTGAATTTTCGACAGCAAGAATGTTCTTAGAGAAACCTTGTTTTCATGAAATATTTAGGCACAGGCTAGATTTCAATATTATATTTGGTCACGTTAATTTCCATTATTTATTCGCCAGGTATCGTTGTGATAAGAGATTTATCTTTCTTGGCTAGCTCAACCAAGTTAACTTACTACAATTCTGGACTTTCGTGCACCTACTATGCGTAGGCATATACACTTATGTGGTAATTTCTTACAGTGTGCTATCCAGGATTATCTTCCAAAATGACTTAAAAGACATTAAGATCCAGTCGGCATGTTAGCAAAATGCTGGAACTTTTGTCAACATGCTATCCTGAAGAATGTTATTAATTGCATTATGGTAGAAAAACACTTTGCTCGGAAATTCCTTCCAAGTTTTTTCTTCGGCTACGCTGAATACCACAGTTTTGTGGTTCATGTTGCAGCGGAAGTCTATACTGTATGTACTCTACATTTTCAACCAGTATAAATATGTACGAAACAAGGGCTGCTGTAATTGGAGGCAGGCGACTAACCGAGGGAGCCATATTGGAGAAATAATGACGCGAGATATGATAAGGATGGAACAGCGGTGGAATGAAGACGGAGGGAAAGACGGGAGTACCCCGAGAAAACCCGCGCAATACGGCAGTGTCCGCCGCACTAGGAAACATTCCCCCCCCCCCCCCCCGCAGGCGCGGGGATCAAACCAGCGACTCAATCAGCGTAAGGCCAGAGTTAAGGTTACTCCTACTATAGGTCGGGAGGAGCATTGTTAAAAGTTTGGCAAAGAAAAAAACTGATGCCGCTAGTGTCAACAAGATACCAGATTTTCTCAATTTCTAAGTTAAGAAAAACTGAATATTTGCAATAATCATATAAAATAACTTCGTAACAAAGTACAATCTTACTCTTTTATTATTAGTGTAGCTTAAAATAATAAAATTTACATTTTGGAACAGTGCGCACCTAGGGGCGGAAAAATATTCCTTACGCGAGACTCTCTCAAAAGAAATCTCGTTTTGTTCCTAACCTGAATATAAAAATCCTTACGAGAGTCTATACCAGCCAACCAACCACAAGTTCCACAGGCGGAAACACTATATCATCATGCTGGTTACCACACCTCGTTACTTCTGAAATATCACGTCAATCACAGCTTGCTGTTAACGTCACAGAATACTTCAGATTACAGAGGCGGCACAGCGAAATCCGGCCGCACACGACAGTCGCCAGGTAACAGCTTGCCAGAACGCAGATTGCCTATAGTAGCACCTGCTAGCTTACTTGTCCAGTCGACAGGCCAGCCAATAGCAGCACGTGGCTCGCGCGGTCAAATCAATAACCCCGCATCAAAGGAACCGAAAAGCCATTTAACATTTTTATAGTCTATTCGAGGTTTCTTCACACTTCTTAAATCGAACGCTTGAAAAATCTAGCCATGTATGACGTGTTTTGTTGTTTCTGAAACATTTCATGTGTCACAAGCGTTTTATGATTTTGTTAATATAAAAATATCTTATTTTCTATTAAATTGCACTTTTATTAATATTTTTCTATAAATTTTGAGATGGTGACGTCTCATTATGCATGGGAAAATTCCAGCCCGCCTACATGTTCCTAGTTGACTGCCTTTGTATGGACATCGCCCTGTTGCTTGCTAAAGTGCACGACGGAAAATCATTTTCTCACTGCACATTTACTAAGAGAATTACATTTGAGAGACATTTATATACTTATAAGATAACTGTTACTTACTGTGTACACGATCTAGCAGTGTGATGTCGACGAACGGTAACGAATAAGTGAAGTTAGCTTACAGATCCCGACACGGAAATCCGACTAGCATAACTGCTGGCAACAGACTGGGAAACATGGCGGCAGTAGTATTAAAATGCCGATTCGAGCGCAACACCCAGTTATCAGAAAAGTATTTTACTTTGATAATCGAATAGAATATTTTTTTTATGAGAGATGGAACTATAGTTGAAATAATAATAAAACCAGAAAAATATAAAAGTGTTATCAACTGTTATCATGAACGGAAAAAAATTGACATGTATAAAACTTTTGAAGTATACCCTGATGATATGATATATTTTAAAATACCAAAAACCCACAATGTACCCGAAGGTACAATTGTGTTTATTGAAATAGCTATGGCATGTCAATACATTTAAAAAGATCAGATTATGTTAGTTTTTAATGGAAACACTTCCATTAAAAACAAAAATTACAATCTAAGAATTTAAAAATTCTTTAATTTTATTACGATACTTTCCGTTATTTAACTTACGAGTCATATCTATTGTAACAAAACCATATTCATTATTCCAACATTTTGAATAAGTCTCCCTAAATTTCTCAAATAACATATCACCACCAACAAAATCACTATGAATATGTTTAAGATTTGTATCGTCTTGTCTGAATATGCAAAGAAAATTAGCATTGCCTCTTATAAGCTGCTTAGGTACTTTTGAGTATGTTTGAGCTAAATAGAAACAATCAATATCTCTGTGTCTACCGCGAGTAAAGTAATCTATTACAATATTTTGGTTTTCAAGTATGATATAATCGAAAACAACTACAAACTCTTTATGTCATTCATTTACATCAACCATTTCTTCATTTGATGGAAAGAAGTATGCTATTGGTTCATTAAATAATTTTGATGCTACATCTATATGTTTCTTTAAATTTATATATTTTGGTTGGTCCAGACTTTTTGAACACACATAGAGAGTACCAAAGTCCAACCATCCCTGAGCATATACAACATTATCTATCATACGTGTAGTTTTTTCACAGTTACTAGGAAGGACCCACTATCAAACATTATTAGGTAATAATTCACCATGACGTTTTGTCGATACAGTCTTGTCTGGTATTCTTATTTTAATATCCCAGTCTACATGTTTCTTGCTCATTTATTAATAGATTTTTTAAAATAATATAACAAATGAGTAAAGTAGTCAAACTAACAGATAACAAATCAGTGTTGAAGAAGAGACTACATTACCCTTTAGAGATAGAGGGACACTCATTGGCTTTAGTTCAGTTCTATACTACTTATCTAATGCATAACATTATCTCTGGGAGAAATAAGCGATATTTTGTGGGTCAGAATGATATGGAATCAGCAATTGATATTCCAGTTGGTCAATATAGCTTAAAAGATCTTGAAAAAACTATAAAAGCAATTTTTTTAATTTAGTGTAGATTTAATAAATGAGAAAGAAAATGGTATATCTTTCGAGCTGGATAAAATAACAAACAGAGTGAAAGTAAAATGTACGCTTAAATTACAGTTTGGAAAACGGGGTTCAATAGGAAAACTTTTGGGTTTCGTGGAATATAAAACTCTGAAAGCAAATATGGATCATTATGGCGATACAATTCCAAAATTTGCTCCATTTGAAACAATAAATATACACTGTAATATAGTAAATGGTATGATATTAAAACATGATGAAAATAACCATAGAGAAACTAGCATAATTATCACTTTTAAACCAAGAACTACATTTGGATCTGGCGACACGATCTATTACGAACCAGTTTATCCATTATTTTTTCCAGTGCAAACAAATCAAGTTAATGAAATAATAGTTTAAATTAAGGATGAAAAAGGTAAGTTAATTAACTTTGATTTGTCTGAAAGAACAGTGGTATTAGAGATGAGACAGTAGATATTTTTTGGGTTGGAAGTAGTCATATTCTACATATAATAACGTTAATAGTTTTTAAAATATTAAAGTTTAATGTGATAAAGATGAATAACATTTCTATAGAAAGTGCAATGAAAGCTTTAGAAAAGGGACTCAATGTTTCGGCTACTTTAATGTGTCGAATTTGGAGATGTATATCTAAATTTTTAATTAGACTATGTTGTAGCACATTGCCGAAGTCAGAGCGATAATTGTGTTTTAATGATTGGATAACCATTAAAACTTTATAGAGATATGAGCACAAATAAAAATCAACTGATATACGACGACGATCATTTACTCTTTAAAAAACCGAATATAATGCATTTGTTTACCAAAACAATCCACCATTCCATCATATGCAAAATTTTTACCTCCACGATTAAAATCATTTAAAACGTTTTCACTGAAAATCTGAACATATCTGTCTGGTAAGGTTACTTTAAAATTTCCAGAAGTAATTACCACTTTGTATCCATACCGTTTATCATTTATTTCAGCATGGTCTATGTGATAGGACTGTCCAATTGTAAGTTTGGAAAGTTTCTTAAATTGTTGGATTCCATTTAATGCATTTAGCAACTGATTCATCTTTATTATATACGACATTTTATTTTTTACGTATTCAAATTTCTTGAGCCACTTTTTGCAACTGCTCCCAAACGCAACTTTTTGTAGTCACTTTTTGCGGCTGCGCTCGAATCGGCAGTTGATGTTTTGGATCATAAAATTAAGAATAATTTTTTCTGATGTTTTTCTGATGGCTCGAGCATTTCATTTACCGTTGGTTTTCTGATAACTGGGGGCTGCGATCGAATCGGCATTTTTATACTACTGGCGGCCATCCTAAGTTCGTCATGCTCTCGTCTAGAGCGCTAGCGTCGCCGAGCCTACAGGGAGCGCACGCCGTAATTCTAAATAAAATAGACGGCGCTTTAATCACTTCTGTAACCTGCAACTCATTCCTATTGGCTAGGGTAATATAGTAACCCCCTCTCGTGGTTCACCCCTAGTTTTATCTAGTATTGAAGTCCACGCAGCAGCTTAGGTCGGCAGAGACTGATGGCTGCTGGGGACGAGATCATACCTGGGTTAAGTAGTCGCATATTAACTATGTACGGCTCATAAAGCCAGTAATGTAGAATTGGACAATTGCTGTCCAAAATTACTTGCAGAAGTAGTTTTTGTATGCACACTTGGATTATGAATCTAAACCAGATAAGAAAACGACATTGTTAAAATCTTGAATTTTTTTCAATCTATCAACATCACTTAGCTTTCCATGAAACGATACAAGAAGTTTGTAATGACAAGAGCATTCATACATTACCTAGAATACTATGTAATAAGCAAAATAAAACGCACTTAAATCCGCAATGGTAAAATTAAGGCTGTTGTAGAGTTCCCATGGAATTATAGCCTGTAATTTTGAAAAAGTTTACATTTTCAAACTCATATGAGTCATCTAGGAAACGGGTTTGTGAAAAAAAAAAAAAAAACCAAGTAAATATAATTTTAATATATTTTATGAAGGCGAGGAAAATTCCCTGTTAAAATTTTATTAAGGAGTTTTAATTCCTAAAATGGGTTGTGGAATGATAATTTTGAAAATGCCAATTGTTAAGGCGGTTCTGCTCAGAATTTAATTTTTTTAAATAGCAGCATTTAAAAATAACTGCCAGAGGAAGGAAACAAAGTCATTTGAAATATTGTTTTACATTGCATTGCGAGTCCTTTTGAAATGGACATGAAAAATGTACCTGGTTTATAAAAATTGAAATAATGTAGTGTTTGTAGTATTGCTCAGTATTCCTGTTGTATTTTTGGTTTGAGCCATAATGATTGTAGCTTTGATCCAAAATATAGTGAACATTTTCAAAGCATTTGTGTGTGTGTGTGTTTTGCAGTTTTGTAACCAATTCCTGCTTCAATATGGAGGGATTTTTATGTATGACAGTTTGGTCGTAGGTACATTGGAAAAGAGACCTTGTATCGCTCTACAGTGTAGGACGAGGAAAGGGCCTCCATTTCAATATTTTAGTTATCATTTACAAGAATAAAAACAGTGATAAAATAGGTGTATTGGCAATGCCTAATAAGCAGAGACGTGCAAAATTCGAGTAATATTTCGGCGACAGGATAGACTCCGCCGCTTTATAAACAAGTAAGCACAGCCCGTGGCTTCATTGGCCGATGCACTTTAATCAACGTCAACTACCTGTCTGGTCTTCTTAAAAGAGATTGGCCACTCCACCGCTTGTCTTATATTACTGGCTCAAGGGTTCTCCGAGGCGTGACGCTCATATTTCCGGCCAATGGCTGAAGTCAGTCAAACAAACAGTAAACTTGCAGTTCGTCCTGTCCTTAAATAATAAACGCGAATGTTGCAGGTCTCTATTAATAAGAAATAGTTCTCACGCAAGATGTTATTGAGTACCCAGGAATGCGGTATATTGTCCCTTTGATGATATTTCCTAGATATTGCTAAGCTTTGTTTGCATGAGGCGGAGGAATATCCTGGAAGTAGAACTTCAGCAAGGCTCCAGAAAAGTGCGATGTAACTGTGAATTGACTATATGCTGTCATATTCTGTACCGGAGGGCGGGTGACAGTGTGAGGAAGGGCAGAAGATGCGCAGTCGGTGGGCTGGAACACGAAGCGTCAGCCTCGTCGACGGTGATTCCAGACACTCGCAGCTTCGATCGTCGGATAGGGACAATGTGGAGATACGTCCTGGTTCAGTGGTGGCAGTCGGATGAGGCTAGGGGAGGGGAGGGAGGGGGTGGAGCGTGAGCGTTTCAAACCCCTTCTCACTCCCTTCCTTTCGCGAAACGCGAGAATTCGTCGCCCTTTCTAATCCTCGGGGTCGACACCATCACGAGCGACTCACAGTACGTCGCTGCCGAAGAGGTTCTCGGAGATATTGAATACCCGCGCCATCAAGGGTTTGTGGTGAAGAACGACGGAGGAGTAGAGGAGAAAATGGAGGGGGCGATAAAATAGTTTGAAAGGATGGGAGAATTGCCGTTCTCACACCTCGTTTGTGATCGAAGCCGCTCAAAAGCTTCGTCTGCGGTTCGTCATCGGGAGCGACTTGGAACTTGCACCCCCCCCCCCCCCCTTCCCAACACTCCCACCCTCCTCCGCAGTTAACAGTATCCAGCAGACGACTTAGGGAGTTCGAGCAACTTACCAGCTGCTGTGTTTCAAACGTTACTCTTTACAGCGGGGGCCTTGCGGAATCCAAGGCCTCATCTGGCAGTGCGCTAAACTTCGCACCCTTTCTTCCACCCCCAGCCAGCGCCTTTCCTTAATTAGCAGCTCCCACCTTTCTTCGTTAGTAGTTCGGTATCGAATATACGCTGTTCACTTTTGGAGCCCTTAATTACTTTTTTCTTTCAACCAATTTTATCCTTCCACCACTTACTTATGTAAACCCTGCCATGTGAGTAATAAACACAGTGTATACATTCACCATACCCAAAACCAAAAGTCTGAGGCCACAATGAAATGTATTTATTGGTTAATATGTCTGATGAAACAACTTCAAATGTGCTTACTTTACCGTGAACGGCCTATATTTTATTTGCAACAAGAGTTCCACGTGGGGAACGGTATTTCCATAAAGTAGCAGAAATTGTATCGAACATAACATCGTTTTCAATAAGAAATATATAGGCAGGCCTACGTCATATACCAACAAACGTTCATCAGCGAAATACTAACAAGGACACCAGAATTACTATAGGATGTTCACGGTTAAATGAGCACTTTTGAAAGCCCTGCTTAAGAACTACGTATATGCACATTGTGTATTCTTCCGACTTATGTAAAATTAACGTTACTATGGACCCCATCACTTTATTCATACGTCGGTCAAGTGTAAATCTGAAATTATTACAAAAGTAAATATTTAGTAAATCTTCTCATTTTTTTTATTTCGATACATTAAAATAAAATAAAGTGAAACAAATAACTTAAGTTACCACAAATGGTTACGTGACACTTTTTATTCAACGTTAAGATATGGAACTACTTTCTATTCATCGTTACCAACTCTACTGGGCGCATGTCACTCAGTTCGCTCGTTAAAATATATGCAGGTATGAGCAGTGCCATTTTTCTAAGGTGGACTTTAAAAGTGCTCACTTTATCGTCAACAGTCTATATCATCCTTGGACTACAAATACATCAAGACATTTTAGTATATTTAGAATAAAGTATAAACTCAATGTCAGAATGAAACCAATTTATTCAATAAACAATAAAACCATAATTTAAATCAACTTACACGAAAGTTAACAAAAACAACAACACAGTCTTAAAATTATTATTTTTTTAAACTATAAAAGAAAAGATAACGTTATAATTTGAAAATTTCAAAAGTTAAAATTCCTCTGCCTACACACTTGAACCCTCACCCCGCCATCCTCTCCGGAGACAGAGGGGCCGTTTTTTGTTGTAATTATCGTGAGGTGTCCGTCCTGTGTTTGATGTTTGTGTCTGTATTGTGAAGGTGTCAGTGTAATGATGTTTGTGTAGCTGTTGTTTCTTCAATTTATTTGTTCTTGTGTAGATATGTATTATTAATGTATGTGAGGGTATTTCGACATCAATATATTGAATATTATTGTTTATATTGATACATGATGTATTATTTGTGAAGGCTTAAGAGGTACATTTAGTAATTTAGTTTCTAAAATTATACCAATAGTAATTATTATTCATACTCTATCTACTATCTAGATTGATAGGTTTTCTTTGATTAGTGATTACATTTCAATATGGAAAATATTTCTAGAAACCACTGCCAGGTGAACATTACTACAGGAATTGATAGGTTATCAGTTTTGAAGGATTACTACGATGGACTTTACGCACATAGTTGACGTCTGACAGATGAATCTTCCTGACAGCTGCGAGCCGACAGCACTTGGCTCTGCGCCAAGCGCCGAGACTCTTCAACTCTGTCATCGCGATGGACGCCTGCACGACGTACGGGCAATGGTTGTTTATTAACTCGCCTCTTTTTAAATTCCGCGCGCATACACATCACTTTTATTCTTTACACTTGTGCAACGGGCTAGGTGGCGCATTTGTTCAACTTTGGACTCGTATTCGGGAGGACAAGGTTTCGAACCCCGATCCGCTCTGCCGTCGTGATCTCCCATGGTTTCCCGCACTCTAAATTCGAGTCAATGGGAAACCTCTGTTTAGCAGTGAAATTCAACTAGGCACTTGAAAATATGGAAATGACTCCACTTAGAATCAGTGGGAAACCACCGATTGTTTCAGTTTAAAAAAATTACTCATTAAATTATTTCACTGATTGCATAAGTGAAGGCAGATTACAGTGGCGAAATAAATATTATTTTCATTGAATGTAGCCAAATAATTACGTGAAATGAACATATTTACGATAATTTACTATTCATATTGTGCAATTTGCCATAATTTAAAAAAGGAAAAAAATTCTGCAGGTCACCGGGATTGAACTCACACCACCTTTCCATCCGCGCTATGAAGCCAAGTTACAAAGTTAGAGGAAAATACGTGACTTATAATTATTTTCGAAATCATGAAGATTTAATTTATATGCTCTTACTTTTCGTTTTGGGTTTAATTGGTAACGTTAGGATTGTTAAAACGAGAAGTACATATGAGTGCACTCTCTTCATTACATTATATGCAGTTTAAACCTTCAAACACAGCACTGTGACGATTACATGGAAACGAAATGAATGACGTAATAACGGAACAAAAGTCTGTGTGTTCATATTACCTCATAAAATGGCGCTTTGAAAGACGAAACACATTTTTAGAAAGTATTTTGTATTGGTTTTATTAGTTTATTCCTTGTTATTTCACTTGATACAAGTTGTTTAACGGCAATTTTTACACACTGTTTAACTGATCCGTCAGTCAAAAATAAAACATTGAGTAAACAGAGAAAAAAATGACTGATGAATCAGTGGAAAATGCCACTGAATCAATAAGTGAAAGGAATCTGGCATTTTTCACTTATTCGTCAGTTAAATTCACTGAAGTGGCTGTTGAATCAATCAGATACGTTTAACTGATTGAAACAGTAACATTACCAGTGATTCAGTTTTAGAGTGCGAAGTCACTCCACGCGAATGTTGGGATGATTTCTCACGACAAGCCATCGCTGATGCCTTGTCCGTTCCTGCACGTCTCAGCAACTTGATCTGTCTGTAATGACGTCGCCGCCGACGCGACGTTAGGCTCTTTCCATCTACCTATCTACCTACCTATCTACCTACCTATCTACCTACCTATCTACCTACCTACCTACCTATCTACCTACCTACCTACCTACCTACCTACCTACCTACCTATCTACCTACCTATCTACCTACCTATCTACCTACCTATCTACCTACCTATCTACCTACCTACCTACCTATCTACCTACCTACCTACCTACCTACCTACCTACCTACCTACCTACCTACCTACCTATCTACCTACCTACCTACCTATCTACCTACCTATCTACCTACCTATCTACCTACCTACCTACCTATCTACCTACCTACCTACCTACCTACCTACCTATCTACCTACCTATCTACCTACCTATCTACCTATCTACCTACCTACCTACCTACCTACCTACCTATCTACCTATCTACCTACCTACCTACCTACCTACCTACCTACCTCTTGTAAGGTAGAGGCACTGCATGGAAAACTTTCTTCAAAACTATCCCACGGTAAAACACGTGACTGAACATGACTAATCGATACAAACAATCCAGTCATTGGTGGTACAGGTCCATGTGATCGTGGAGACACCCCCGAAGACAGTAGGCCATTATAAGAAAAATTGTTAACACTCGTTTTGAGTTTTGTCTCGACAAGCAGATTCGCGGATTCAATCGGTGGCCGAATAGACTTCAAGCTCTTACTATTTAGCTGTACTATTACGATTGTACAGTCCTTCAGGCACGCTAGTGTAAGTGTGCGCCAGTGATAAACAACAACAAACTGAGTGAGCGAGTCATGTATAACACAGAGCTTAGATCACGCGCTACGCTAGACGCTAATAAACAAATAAACAAACAGGAATTTGAAATCTAAGGCTGACGTAAAAATAAATTAATAAATTACTCGGGACTCTACGGACACGACGGTCTATGACGATTACTTCCGACTTGTCTGAAGCCCTGCTTAAGTTATACCTTCACACTGTTCCTTTAACTCACGCAAAAAAAAACCTTAACTAAGGCTGTTTCCGGATTGTCAGTATATACGTGTAAGTACTTACATTTGCGTACTAGTTGTGATATGTATCTGTCAAGTACTTGTTGAAATTATTCGGACAGGTCATCGCCTCTTCATGTTAGACTGGTCGCACATTCTGGCGGAAATATCAGAAACTATATGACAACAGAAAAATGCTGTGCATGGTGTTACATATACGTTACACCTCCTATGGTTATGCATTGAGAAGACACACATGACCTTATAAAAAGTTATTTATTTATTTTTGTGTCATGGTTTTGTACATTGGCATCTTACTAGTTTAAGCGCTGAAACATGGCTTTAGTCGGGAATGACGGAATAATAGCAGCATTAGTGGGCGCGTATTATGTACAGGAGGGAAATGAAAGGCGGTGCAAAAATATTGTTGTACACTGGTTGCTTGTCAGAGCAGCAAGATAACAGGTGTGTCTTGTTTGGAACGAAAACTAATGCACACAAATATGCCATTATGTCTGTGTTTGGTCGTTGCACACTTTGAGTACAAATTGTAAAGCAGGCAAAAAACCAGGAATATAGACATTCTTGCACCTCGGTATCCCGAGGTTATGTTTATCTGTTCATCTTCTCTCGATTTCACAAGTATTAGTACCACACCAATAGCCTTGCAATATTTATTTAACACGTCGGCAGAAGATTGTAAACAAATTAGGGCAATTGTTAAGGGATTTGTTGCATTTATTTATTGTATGTAAAGGGGCATTACACAGAAACTGGCTTCCTTTCCTCGTCCCTCGACACGTGCCTTACCATGTGTTTTGAAATATACACATTGATAACTTAAAAAGAAAAATACAATTTAATGGGATTTGTAATAACTCGGAAACGTGGATTACAGATATTATTTGTAAGCAGACGCCTGGGAAATATGCTGCACACGTCTACTCAACGCACAGAATTTAACCATAATTGGAAGTAGATTTATTAAACTGACAATCATTTACATATAATACAGAACGACATATTGTAAATACTTAATAACTTTAAAAAAAAATGCGAGCAGCTTTATAACCACAAAACGTACACGTTAATTTTCACACTTGAAATGCAATATGGCAACAGTCGTAAGCACGCAAGCATGTCCAGCAAGTAAACAATTTCAAATACTTGCCAACTATAGAGCCTGTGTGTACTATGCTGGGAATTCGGACAGTGCTAGTATATACACGGTGATGTCACTTCCGGGGACAAGTACGCACAACCATGCATTTCTTGAGAATCCAGAAACAGCCTTAGTCTAGGCAACTACAGCAAAGAGATAACTCATAGCATTCGTGTGCATTAGGCATTGCCAGCAAACATATTTCCATTTGTTTGTATTCTTACCAACTATAAGTAAAATGTTATAATTTAAAGGGTTATATATATATATAAAGTTCAGTTTGGATTGAAGTAACAAACTTTCGTGTCAACAGAAGTACAACACGCTTGTGATGCAAGCAGACGTATTTAGGAAACAAACGAATGCGCTGTACGTGGGCTGATGTTTCAAAGGTTCGGCTCAAAACGTACAAAGATACTGCTGTCAGACTGTAAATGAAGGGAAGACGCGGCCACAGAAGAGACAACTGCGTAGTAGCGAAATGGTTTAGCGCTCCCTTTGATGTGGGCACACTCATTCGCTGATTGGCCGCACGAGAGCTCTGGAAATAGGCCTTGTGTCTCACTCGCTACTTCGCGCTGCGAAAAATTCTCTGTTGGCCGCAGAGCTGGCAAGTCACATTGCAGCAAATTGATTAGACAACTGCGTTTCGACAGTATGCGACATCGGGAGAAAGGCCAACGACATATTTGTTCGTACATGGCCAAGAATGTATTTAGTTGCCGCAACAAAATATTTTGTTGGTTAAATAAAACTTGAAAAGCAACAAAATTAATTTAGTTCGTTTAACAAAATACATGTTTGAATAAACAAAACATCTGCGTTGGGGCAAAAGAAATTATACTGGAAACAAAATATTTTTTTGAATCAACTCTATATAGTTGTTTGACGACTCATATAATTGCCTTCGTTCGAAAATACAGTTCGAGAGTGTGTTTGTATTTTTGTGGCAATTAGGATAGTAATAGTGTTTGTTAGTGTATTTATTGGCCCCTAATCAGTGCGTAAACATCCTAATAAGGCGTGTTGAATAGAAGATTAACCCATTCAGACCGAGTGTACACTTTTGTGTACATTACGCGCGTGTAAATAACTTGCGGTCTGTACTGCACACTGCGAAACTCAATGACCAATGATCTTACCTGTCCGTAAATGATTCGCAAACCGTCTTTCTGGTCTAGGTCATGATTGGTTCATATAACAGTAGCCGGACATATAGCCTACAGCTCATTGGCTGTGACAACGAAATAAGCGTTGTGTCGACTTAAGTACAGCACGCTTCATAAAAGTTTTATTGCTAACACCTGAAACAGTAAATTGAAGTTGGTCTGAAAGAGTTAAAAAGCAGAGCTGTAAAAGTGAAAATATTTATTTCCGCACGTTGTATAGTATTTGATGTGTATGAATCTAAAAACATTTCAAATTATTCTGTAGTCACTTAAATTGAGGTTGCTAGAACATAGCTCCCGGGTACAGATAACCTGCGTTATAATCACAATCAGGCTTCCCATTTTTTTAATATTAACATAAACGGTTTAATATACATATATATGGTTGCCTCAAACAAATATTTGCTTGGGGCAACCAAATAAGAACAACACAATAACTTGTATTCAATAACAATTATTTCATTGCCCCCATACAAACAAATAAATTGATTGTACCAACCAAACTTCGTTTGATTCAACAAGACTTTCTTATCGGTGTGGCCAGTACCGCCATTTTGTTGGCGTGTGCGGCTGGAGTTTGCATTACAAACGGCTGTTTCACTTCCGTATTAGAAAATATTCTACGACTTGCAAAAGGCAAAGCGCGTCAGCCCATGAAATAATAGCTTTTCGCTGTTGCCTACACGTGTTTTCCGCCTACCCTGTCGAAAGCGTCGATGGCTGTCGTAAATGTTCGGAATCTGCTGGGGCGGCCAGTGATTAAAGTCATTCGATTTTGGATCAGATGGTTCCCGTCTACTTGCTTTTCAAAACACCTCAGATTATATTCACACTTGCATTTGGATGGTTTCAACTTCTGATTGTCTTATGCCCGGTTGCACCAACTTATTCCCCAATCCGAGATCGAATGATCCTAGTTCCGAACCAGGATCCAGTTTCATCTTGCTTTAAATGTAAAAGTGTTGCACAAACGAAATTTCATGAATTTGGGTCTCCGATTAGTCGATCTTGGTTCCAAAGTGAGAGATCGAGATTAAGTTGAAGCCCTGCTTCAAGTCTAACAAGCGTGTCAGTTATCAAACTCAAGCAATTCTATGTGAGTACTCCTATCCTGCCAAAGACACTCCTGCTTGAACGATTTATTTTTCGTCCCGCCAGTTGGTGAAATGTGTGATGCTACAATTTTCAGGAGTACGATTAAATGCTGCTATTATCAGGTAGGTGTGTTTACAGAACTACATGACGTTAATGAACTTGGTTATCAAGTCTGCTTGGTTATTTGCCACGTCTGTATTTGGTAGCCCAGATTAATAAACTGTTATTTGGTTTGAAGAGGGGTTACTGTTTTAAGAGGCTATATTTTTGCTACAGAAAAAGGTACTTTGTTTTTCTTCGCCCCCCCCCCCCCCCCGGGGTGCCTCACGTCTCAACGTTTCCAAGCGCGGAGCTATACTGAAGAGAGGCGCGCGGCGCTCCTGGCGCGGCCGAGCGCTGTCTGGTGGCTACAACTGGCAACGAGTTCAGCCTCGCACACTCTGGCACCTTCCATACGCCTCTCCGCTATTCCCGCCGCCTCCTTAGCCTTCCCGAGCCGCGTTTTGGCGTATAAATGTTCGTCCCCAGCCCGAGCAAGTGTGCAGTGTTCCTCTTCTAGTTACGCGTGCTGGCCGACGATAGATCATGCCTACACCACTTCCTACTCCGGGGCTTCACCATGCTAGACGCGTTTTCACTTAATATGAGTACTACTCAAGTTAAGTATTGCAATGAACTTAGTTGTTGTTATGCTCGGGGCAGAGTTTCCCTTTTAGCAGTGATTTTGAGCGATTTTTGTGTATATGGATTTTTGTAGGGAAGTGTTTCTTCACTGTTTTGCTTGTGTGAATTTTCAATATGGTATTTTATGGGAATGATTGTAAGAGGTAGAGTCTTCCTTTATTTTTGGCGTGCTGTAGGAATTTGTCTACTCGACTACGATTTGCCAAAATAATTGTAATGCCAAGGAGTTTAGTGGATATTTTATGGAGTGTCTTTATGCTCATGGTTAAGTGTAATAAGGGTTTTTACTTCTTCACAATGGTATTCTTGAAATTAGTATTCCATGTTGTACTTTTTAGTGAATCATTAGGAGTACTTTACTTTTAAAGTTATAATTATGTTTGCTTTACTCAGGGAGTCATTTTACCTGTTTTAATGGGATTTCACAAGTGTTTATTCAGGTTGGGTGATTTCTCAGGATATATTAATATTGTTGTTTTTCTGTTTGTTCCCGTAAATGTGTGTTCTCTCCTTCCCCTAGTTCACCGATTGGTAACAAGCAACAGAAATTTACAGATGCAATTTATATTTTTCAAATAAAGTTGCAAAGTTGTTGTTCTTGGCGATAATTCTATTTATTTGTATTGATTTAGAAATGATTGTGTCCATGCTTTCTTGATTTTTTTTAATGGTGTGCGTCCTTCTCCTTGCCTTCCTTTAGCCCTGTTTCGCCCATAAGGAGCGTAAAAAAGTAAGAGACAAATTTTGCTATTGGTTCCTAATATATGACGTCATGTAAGTAGGCGTATTTGCTATGTTTGATCTGTTTTAAGTGAACTATTGTTGTACGAATTTTACTGAATAATATTCAAGTGTGTATAATGTTGTTTTAATTTCCCAAGAAAACAACCGAACGTAGTTCTATCTGTTGGCGTATTTTCAAACTTCATTTGTCGACAATGGCTGCTGATCTCGGTTCGAAATGAACTTCATCTCGATATCCAGTCCAGCTCAAACTCGAATGGTGCAAGAGTTTTCTGTGTCGTTATTAGATCCGATCTCGGATCGAGTTTCGAACCACGATGGTGCAATCAGGCATTAGGGACCTGCCCGCGAATTACAGACACTCAGTACCGGAGTAACCTGATTCCGATTGGTCAGTAAAATACCACAATATCTTCTCACAAATACACGGTGCCAATAATCAGAGGAATAAGCTATTGTAGTCTAGTCAGCGTGAATCATTTTTTCAGGAAAATAATGTGCCAATACTTATGATCTCCAGTTGTACGTACGTATTCTTTGTCCTTTATAAGTGTTTTATTTTTAATTGATAGACACCAGCGGCGTCGCGTTAGGGCAAGAAAGGCAAACAGTGCTTGCCCAGGCAATTTACTGACAATGCTATATTTAAAATAAATATTAAATTCTAACTTCTATTTACTTCAAGGTAACTTTTCACTCATGCGGTACACATTCTACTCGGGAAACAATACTGTACATTATAAGGAAACAAACTCGTTGGCTTACAAAACCAAGATGTTTGGAAGCGCTGTAAGTAATACTTTCAGCAGATAGGCAGTCGCAATGGTTTCCCAGCCGCCGGAGGGGCGGGGGCTTATGGCTGCGTCAACCTGTGTTAGAAGCTACGGTGGTAGTGCTTTCTTCACCGAACTGAAGCGGACATAGCCGAAGCTGGCCTAGCCGGAAGCAGTTGGCGTCGTGTAGTTTACAGTAACTTGATCTATCTGTGGGCAAGTTCGTGAGCACAACACTAATCGTATTGTTTTTATTTCATTTTTCACTCGGGCGAATTTTATGTTAAAAAATATTAATATTTTTACAAGCAGTGTAGTTTATATTTACGTACGAAAAATGTTTAAATGGCACCATTTTGCACCTTGAAATCCAAATTTTCTTGAGGGAGGCCCCCGGACCCCCTCCCCCTTTATTGGGGAGATCGTCACTACTGCCCCCTCCACACAGTAGCTTGCCCATGAAATTATAGCACGCATTGTTACTGATAGACACCTGTAAAACTGCTCAAAAGTTCACTAAGACGTTTTGAAACAAAGCATAAAGGAATATCCTTACTGGGATTGCTAACATTTGAATGTAAACACCGACTGAGGCATTCAAATTAAACTTATCAGCAAATTATGAAAAATAATTTAATGACATCAAACCTTAGTGAAATGTTAATATGGTACGCATTTTTAACTAAACGCTTTAGAAGAGACACCCTATTTAATTATTTGCGTAGGCTAGATTTCTTGACACCACAATCAATACGTTGGAGCGTGGAGAGATTCGGGTGGTTCTTAACATCGAGTTCTTCAGAGCTGATGAGGGTGACGCGATGTGAGTATGGAGCAGCACCAGAATGAAAGGGCGGGGTAAACGGGAGATCTCCGAGAAAACTCGCCAAACAGCGACATCGTCCGCCACGATTCCCACGTGCGAAAATTCGGCAGCGACCACACCGAGAATCGAACCCGGTTCGCCTAGGTGGAAGGAGAGTAGACTAATCACTACAACACCGCAGCCTCTTAGTCATTACGTTCGTTAACTGAATAGAGCCCTGGGTGTAGACAACCACGCAACACAGATTCCTCGAATTTATTGTGTGTACTGCTTATTTCCTACGTGCAAACTTGCCCCTATACTTTGGTTATTACTTCAGATTTTTATGTATTTTTTTATAAATTCATATAATATTTTGGGAATTTTTTAAATTTTTTTTCGAATTTTTGGGTTCAATGTCAAAGGTCAAGGTTACAGACATCTAACATGGTGGTCAATATGACTGACAGAACCAAAATGTCTGGTGGTCAGGTCTGACTCCATACCCTGGACCCTGTGTATCGATTTGGCATATCCTATGCCTATAAAACCAATATGGCCGCTACTGCTCTGCTCTCGAGAAGCGAGCTTCCAAAATCCTTCCCGTGGATCAAAAAGTGTCACTTTGCAGCTAATTTTTGCAAGTGGGAGGCTGGGTGCTTTCTTGAGGGAAAGAAGGGAAATTTTGAGGGGAAAAGGGAAATTATGAGGGAAAAGGATAAACTTTGAGTGTAGTGATAGTACTACAATAATAACGTCTCACAGATGCCTCTATTTACGTGTTCCATGAAATTCAGAACTTTGAGATAAAATTAGATTTTCGGAGGAATAAGATATTGGTTTTTGTATATAAAAAAAATATTAAACTGCTAAAGATATCTGGTTACTGAAGTATTTTCAAAGTGAAAAAAAATGGTTAACCCCAAAAAACTATACACTGACCTTGATACTTTTTCGTCAGCCAAAAAACAATTTGGTTTTCCATGTACAAACCAATTTTTCCCCTCATAAAAACTGACCTTTCTTCGGGTATAGTTACTAAACAGTTAGGGCCAACACTTGTTGAATTGTTGGATTAAAATATTCTTTCCTTTTTGTTTGTGATATTTGTGACACCTCTGAGAGACAAGCATGCACACGAATTAATTTATAGCCTAACACGTAATCTTCAAAAAACAACCAAAACACGCCCCAAATGAAGTACACCGACAAGCATTAAAATTGTATATTCCTGATAATAAAAAAAAAAGCTTAAACCAATAACATGTAAATCTGAAACTGGCATGCATTTACTTACATCTCCTTTTGTAACGTTTTCCATAGTGCCACCACCAGAAAATCCCCAAATGTAAACAGTAAATCCCCCAAAAACTAAACTACCCAGCGAATCCCCGATATCAGACATAAACCAATAATGTGTAAAACTAACACTTGACTTACATTACTTATATTCTTGTCGATAAAGTTCTCCGTAGTGCCATCATTATAAAATCCCTTAAAGTAAACCAGACATAAACCAATAATGTGTAAAACTAACACTTGACTTACATTACTTATATTCTTGTCGATAAAGTTCTCCGTAGTGCCATCATTATAAAATCCCATAAGAAAACAGAAATTTTCAAAAGAAAATAAATTACGCCGCAAAAGCACGCAAATTCAAAATCCTTTGTAATACTTAGTATTTCAGACCTCGTCCAGTTTGTTTTCATTCTGCTTAAAACTAAGTCATTATTTGCCCTATGTCACTATGTTTACCTTAATGTCATTATATTTATATTTTTGAAATAACTTTTTTATTTACTATTTCGTATCAAAACAGTAATATTTATCAGTTACAGATATTTTAACCAAGTTATGAACCTATAACAATATTTTGCATTCGAATGTTGGGTAGTGGACACACCTATTTTTGACACTCATTTTTCGCCACACGAAAATACGTTTAGTCATTTTAATTCAGTGTAGAGAGCAATTTGGTGTAACTCTGTGAACTGACTTTACACTATGAACTGATTAGTGAACACACATGAACATGTTATTTTCGTATTGGATACTCCAATTTAAATAAAAAATCTCGGCCAATTAAGGGGGCTATATTTGATAATTGTTAATAGCAAGCTGACGCTATCAATATAGCGTGGGTGGAGGAGATTTTGTGCTCGTCCTTGTTGAAAAGGATCAGCCATGTAAGCAAATGTCACCAGGAATGATCTCCTGACATTGGGAGTTCTTGGGACCGTGATAATGTTGTTACCTAGTTAATTTTGTTGCAGACTTAGTAAGTGTACAGGCAGGGGACCTCGGAAGGGATCTGCAGGCCAGGGGACTGTGTGATATGTGCCACTAGTAGCCCGATGACACCGTCAAGTCCTGCCCTGGACTCGAACCAGCTGCAACGAGGTAACTAACGCCCGCCCAATTTCACCGCCCGAGTCTAGATTTCAACATCAGAGTCTCTGACTAACTTCATTGTGCTTTTGAGAAGAAGGATTTCCTATTACTACGTTGCTTGAGTGATACACTAATTTGTGAACTGTGCTGAAAATAACGTAATTTTCAAAGACTGGCTAAATACTTCAATTTAACTATCCTACTTCATTTAAAACTACGTAATTCGCTATGATATCTCAGTCCCACGAACTCAGTTTCTTCCACAGTACCACTGCAGTAAGAGTAATGCTGAGTTTTCATTTGAGTTCACTGATAAGTTTAATCAACAAATTTGGGTAGAATTACGCATTCTGAAATGACTTAACATTTATGATACAGCCTCTCTTCACTGGTGGCAATGAAATCACTAACTTTTTGCATTTAGAAGCTCTGATCGTATTGTATGGAAGGAATCTTGTTGTGTTGTACCTAGGGTATCATGTATTTCAATTCTATGAGTGTTTTATTGTGTCCAGAGTTATTTTATTGTTAATTGCAGTGTTTCAATGTCTCATTTTGAATTTGAGTTTAGTAAAATCAATTCAATGGTTTTTCCGTGTTATTTGTCTGTATAATTGCTAGTTATTTCTGTTGAATGCCTACTGAGAATATGAACATGCTAAAAGTAAACTCACTTAAAGGAGGAGTGCACTGATATTTGCACTGTTTTCTCCGAAACTAAGTAAATGAGCTAACGCCGGAGATGTGACGTTATGACTCTATCCTGACCTTCCCCACTCTTATTCATAACCAAGCGCCTGGCGCCAAACAGTCCAATTAACATGCTCTCATCTACATGGTTATTCATGTGTGTGTATTCTGTGTTCACATTATATGGTTTTGTGCAGTTGTTATGTTTGTTAATATTCTAGTGAGTGTTCTGTAGAGATAGTGGTAGAAATACTCAACTTAACCGAATTATATGGACCCCGAGATAAAAGCCGTGCAGAGTATTTACTTCAAGTGTGTAAAAGCTGGTCTAGTAAATTATTTTATGACACTACCTACACTGTACACATACCACAACTCCGAAGGGTTAACACTGCAATAATATCCTCACACCCTGATACAAAATGTACACAAATAATATGTAAAACTGGGAGCAGTGTGTTGTAAGTAAATGCGCGTCGCATTTACTCGCAGCATCGCTGATAAAGTTCTCCAAAGTGCCATCACCAGACCATCCCTAAAAATAAACAGAATGGTCCCAAAACTAAATAAACTACACGGCAAAGGCAGGCAAATTATAAATTTCCGATACCACACTTACCGATAACATGTAAAGCTAATGTGAATTGACTTATATATTCGTCGTTAAAGAAATCACTGCAGCCATCACAAAAAAAAAACCCTATAAGTAAACAGAAAAAATCCAAAGCTGATAATACAAAACTACAAAACAAAAACATGCATATTAATAACCCAGATACCACAGTTAAAATAAATAATGTGTAAAACTGGCATGTATATACTTCGTCCTCGTTAGTAACGCACTCCATGGAGCCATCAGCAGAAAATTCCTTAAAGTAAACATAAAGCAATTCCCAAAACTAAATAAACGACACCGCAAAGGCGTGCATATTCTAAATCCCCGATACCACACTTAAACCAATGTGAAAAATTGACATGCGTTTACTTACGTCCTCATTGGTCAATGACTCCATGGAACCATCATCATAAAATACCTAAAAGTAAGCAGAAAAAATACCCAAAACTAAATAAACCAAAATAACAAAACAACCACAAACATAACAAATGAGAGAACTAAAAATTTTAACAAAAATTCTCCACGTTCCGCATTTCATTACATTATATATCTACTGTATATTGTACGTTACTTAGGAAATTTCAAATGCTTTAAAAAACCGTGCTTAGCAATCCAAAATAAAGAACACAAACCCTTACTGAAATCAATGCATAGGATAATCTAACTTATTTATAATAAATTCACTATATATAATTTAAATTGCTTTAATATGCTGCGTTCAGTTACTTCGAACGAGGGATAGGAGTAAATAGTGTTTGTATTTGATTCAGCAGAAAATATTTACGACATTTTGACCTCAGGGCTGTGGGAGGACTGAAACTTAATTTAATCTGTGGGTAATTTTCAGTAATAATATTTATTCCACAAATATGAGAGTGCAAAGAACATTCCTGATATTAAATTTTCATTGCCAGAAGCTACTTAATATAAAATATAATTCGTAATGTATCTGTTATAATGATTAGGTAAATTTTATGATAACTTTCCTATAATTATAAGGTTTTCGGCACCAGAGAATTAAAATTTAACAAATAATATTTTTATTCATTCCAACAAGAAATTTTTAAACGAACGTTAACTCATTAACCTAAGACCAATTTTATTATCTAATATTTTCTTTCATTATATATGCTTTAATTTCATTTGCATGTAAGGTGTACCAAAATCTACTCAACTTTCAAAACATAAAATTCGAAACCAAATGATAATTTCCCAGAACCATTCATGCTAGCCAAATCACTACGTGCACACTACAGCAGACATATGAGTACACGCGGAAATTCACTCACCTGTAAAAGAAAAAATCGGCATCTTCTGTAAAAACAATACCAACATTTTTATTTCATTAAACTTTCGTGAATGCAAGGCGAGAAATATATGGAGGTTGCTTGGCAGCTGGTGGTATCATCGCCCAGCTAAGAGGTAAAGGGGTGCAAAATAATGGCGAAGTGTAATTGTGAAGAATACGGAGTGTCCCGAGAAAACCCACGGGCAAGTGGCAACGCCCGCTACATTTCCCACCATGTTGAGAGGGCAGTTTTCTTACCCCTACACCACATGCTGAAATCCTGACTTGGTTGGCTCCACCAAGTTGAGAGGACAGTTGTCTTACCATTACACCACTTGCTGAAATCCTGACTTGGTTGGCCCACCATGTTGAGAGGACAGTTGTCTTACCACTACACCACTTGCTGAAATCCTGGCTTGGTTGGCCCCACCAAGTTGAGAGGACAGTTGTCTTACCACTACACCACTTGCTGAAATCCTGGCTTGGTTGGCCCACCATGTTGATAGGGCAGTTTTCTTACCACTACACCACTTGCTGAAATCCTGGCTTGGTTGTCCCCGCCATGTTGAGAGGGCAGTTTTCTTACCACTTTACCACATGCGGAAATAATGGCTTTGTTGGCCCCGCTATGTTGAGGGAGCTGTTGTGTTACCACTACACTACATACTGTAATCCTGGCTTGGTTGGCCCTACTGTTTTGATAGGGCATTTGTCTCACCATTACAAAACATGCTGAAATCCTGTATTGGTTGGCCCCACTCTGTTGAGAGGGCAGTTGTCTTGGCACTATACCCCATGCTGAAATTCTGGCTTGCCCCCATCATATTGAGAGGGCAGTTGTTTTACCGTTACACAACATGATGAAATCCTGGCTTGGTTGGCCCCACCGTGTTGAGAAAGCAGTTGGCTTACCACTTCACTACATGCAGAAATATTGGCTTTGTTGGCCCCACCGTGTTGAGAGGGCAGTTCTATTACCATTACACCATGAAAGACCCCTACCCTCCTCCTTTTACTACAAGTCCTAGAAAACTACATGTTTTCTGAGCACCTATAAATTCGTCCGACATGAATTTAGTATTTATTTTGGTGAGGGGTTTTTCTAACCAGTATAAGACAAAATAAATGCATTACTAGTAACATAACTCTATCTGCAGTGGCGTTAATGAGCCTGTAGTAGTGAGGAAAGGTTGGATTTGGAATGTGTATTAGAGATTTGGTTTCGTTGATACGCTTGCCAGAACTAAGTTCGTTTAGCATACTGTTTCCTTAGTGGTTCAATTAATATTTTCATTTTTTTAATGTGTCGATTAGAAACGATTACTTGGAAATTCAGCCAGTCATACTTTTAATGGCAAACACAAAATTACTTTTTAGTGATTATAAATAAAAAATTTTTACTTCAACTCTAGGAAAGCATAATATTTTTATATGCGATTTAGTACATACTCTTTGTTAATGAGACATTTTTTACTTAAGATATTTTTTTTTCAATTCTAAAAGTTTGAAAATTAAAACAAAATTTAATTATATCAACAGAACCTTGTTTTTTTTTTTACTTTTACTTATTTTGAAGTTATATTTCGTACACGGGTAAGATGAATATGAAATATAATATTTGCTAAAATATAGACATAGTATTTTAAACCAAATAAGCATTTCTATGGGCTACTAAACACTCCATTAAACATATATACAGTAAACGCTAAGGAACCATTTTGGATTACTGCAAAATAATTTTTCTTTGCTTCAATATTTTTGTCATGATATATTCCTACGACATATTTTGTAGTTTCAATAAATTTTCGCATTTCTCGTCGATCAGTTATCTGAAATATTCCTAGAGGCTCTAACACTTCTTATAACTTGGTAGAAAGCTAGTATTCTGGATGTGTTAACAGCAGCCAATGATCAAGTTACTATTGCTTCAGTATACAGAGTTCTATAAATATTACCGTGATAAAGGCTGTTCACGTTAAAATGAACACTTTTGAAAGCGCTGCTTACAATATACTTGTGTGTATACTGTGTATTATTCCGCCTTATATAAAGTTATTATTGCCGTGGACCTCATCACTTTATTCGTACGTCAGTCAAGTACAAGTGTAAAATTATTAGAAACGTAAATATTTTACAAATCTGCTAATATTTACACTGCAATGCATTAGCAAATGCAGAACGCGAAATAAATAATTTTAGTTTTCGCAAATGGTTACTTAACACTTTTTTTTCGACGTTAAGATATTGGAACTACTTTCCATCCATCGTTACCAACTTTACTGGACGAATGTCACTCGGTGCGCCCATTAAAATACACGCAGGCAGGGACAGTGAAATTTTCCTAAGGTTCATTTCAAAAGTGCTCACTTAATCGTGAACAGCCTTTACCAGTAAATACGACGAAACGTCTTAATTGGGGAATATATGGAGTGAAGTTGAATGCAGTAATTCTCCATGTATACCTCTCAAGACCTCAATGTTAAGAGACGTCCAAATCTCTTCACTTCTCCATGCACACGTAAGCCATGTAATGGTCACGCTGTCATAATTTTACCTGCATACCTAACACACTAGCTTTAAAATTAAAATGACAGCCGATACACAACTATACAACAATACAAGTTACACTACTACAATTTAGTTTCTGGATGATTTGCGTCTTTGGTCTTCACTCCACAGATAAATACGTAAAAAAAAATGCAATCGTATGTAAAACTATTTTAATAGTAAATGCAGCTCCTAGACAGTACTGACATTTCTGGAAAGTAATAATGAAAATTGGGAAATGGGAGAAGTACTTGTTCCAGCTGAGAGGTAACAAAATTCTAGGCGCCAGAACTAAACAGCGTTTTGCCTCCAGAAATGTTAAGGCTGTGTGGCATTCACTAAGTTTGGCTCAGTATTTACACAGACAAGTGATTTTATTAGTTAGTACTTTGCTTTAGAAAGTTTCAACGCAAGTAGGATATACGCAACTAATTTTTTTTTTATTAGGATGAGTTTGTGGCATGAACACGCTCGTTGGTGGAGCACTGCGCCATTTGCAGCATCCTTCGACTGTACCGGCTGTGCGGGCATCAATCTCGACCCGCCATTGTAGGCGTCGTAGAGGCCCGCAGCGGTCGTCATTACGTGTCGCCTACGCCTCCCCCCCCCCCTACTCAAGAATAGCAATACCCCGGGATGGTATGCAACCCCATACCCCATCGATGAAACATATGTGCGCCGGGCGGCCTACCTTCCGATACCGCAGGCGGGGCGGGCACAACAGCACGCTCCGAGGTCGCGACGCGCAGGATAAGTAAAAATACAGAAGCACACGAGGACAATGATCCGCGCTAAGCAGTGGCTGGTGTCGAACTGTCGTACGGTATGCTGATGCTGACTTTTTAATCTAACGGGCTAAATCCTAGTTTAGAATTCAGAAAACAAATATTACGTCCCAATCTTCCAGCATATACATAGGTTTTGTCAATATATGCGCGAAGCAACCGAGGTGTGGAAAGTGCTTCAAATATTCTGCTGGATTTTTTTATAGCCGCTCTTGATATACCCCTGTTCGTTTTACTTCGACCGTATCGGTGCAGACAGTGATTTATTCTTACAAGAAGTTCTATAAATGTTCACCTTGCACTGGAATGTACGCCTGCGTCGTCGTATCAGTGACTGTCTGTCATGTTCTAACACCCCAAGTGTGTCACGGATATGCTGGCAACCTTGCTGCTGAAGCATTGCAATGTCCGTATCAGGTGTTGTGTACAACATGGTAATGAGATTCCTCCACAGGTAATAATTAACTTGATTCAGGTCAGGAGAAAGTGTAGGCCAAGTGATTGATAATGCACGACCCCTTCATCTGTGTGGGGGCAGCTCATCCAGATAAGCTCTAACTACTCTCGAAATGTGGTGGTGTCGCATCTTGCGTGAACCAGATGCGCTGTATCAGATCCAACGGGATATCCTCGAGTAGCACATGTAACTATTGGAGGCAGAAAATTACAGAAAGACTGGCCTGTAAGTAAAGTGGCTGGTGTCCTACGCGCGTTAGGTGACAACAGTAAAGTGGACCTAGCAACAAAAACTTCACGTTCATATTTACCACACACTGAACCCAAAAATGGGCATACCAACTACCAACAGCGGGCACTGTGATATGTGCTACTAATTCCGAAAACATCGACCCTAGTTATATTTTCATGTGCACTTTCTGTATTATTTTTGGGAGTATTGTCATCGACCCAGGTACTTTCCACGTATAATTTGTGTACATGTGGAGAGGCCTTTGGCTATTGTTTACTGAGATCTGTCGTGAAACAAAGATGACAGTCGGATGACGTGAATCAGTCTCTTCGGATTTAGTAATGTTGTTCAATGTAGTCATATGTATATGAACTTACCTGGAACAACCTCCTGATATATTTTATCTTAGGAACAATGTTATGCAGTGATGTAGCATTTTGTGTCGGCTCGCGTTCATTCTCAGCACCAAGGCTGAGTTTGTTTATATCGGTCGTTCACATCGCCATAGGCTGATTGCATATCATTGGTTTGGAGACGAATAACTATAAACTAAAAAAAAATATTTCGCATTTTATGTATAATATTTTAGCAGAACTTAAAAACTCCATACAAATGGTGAAACGTTTCTTTCTAACTATCTGTAGTAAGGGCTAAGGAAATATACTGCTGTGCGCAAAATACCAAAACACAAAATAAAAGGGAAAATTTTACTAGCTTAACAATTTTTTGATGGGTTTATATTTGTTGGCGATATATTTAAATGCTGGTAACTATGACAAGCAGTAATAGTTTTCGATTTAAAAATTGTCCACTTTTTGCTAGAAGTTAGGAATATAAACCAAATGCCACAATAAATGCATTTAATTAACTAAATAGTATTACTTACGACTTTATGATATTAAAATCTGTACATAATAAATTAATTTTTAAAATTTTAAACAGAAGCGGTCAAGACGATGAATTCGTGAAGAATAGAGTTTATTTTTAACTGTGTTAGTAAATAGTTCTACATAACTCAATTTTATAAATTTTAAAACAATTATTTTTGAGTAGGGAATGCTTATCTGATTACTGTACGTTATTAACCTATAAAAATAGTAAAACATTTTCTATTCGGAAACATTACACTGTACCAACTACTGCTGTGTGTGATGAGTTTATTAATTCAAATATGGAACCAATAAAACAAAAGCAATCTAAATACACTTCCACAGTCAATAAGTTCGTGACTGACTGACGGTCGGTGTGTAGGCAGCGACTTACAATGGTGTCGACGAACTTTTTAAGAATGCTACATATCAAGTAGTTCAAATTAAGTTGTTCCTGTCATATTTTTTTTTAATTAACTCACAGTGAGACCTTTCTATAACCTCCAGACATTTAATGTCTTCTCTGCAGTTATCACCGCTGATGTCTCCTCCTGTGCTTGTCTTAGGAAAGTGTCCACACTTGTAAAGTGTTCTGTTTCGCTAGAAATAATCAGACCCTTGCCAAAAGCTAGTCATCCATAAAAGAAGCGCAGAAATCCAAAGCGGTCTCAAATACTTATACCGTCGCCATATGCTAAAATTCTGTCGTTCCAAAGTGAAATAAAAATTTGGCCTCGCCTAAAGAAAGCAACAATAAAATTACAATCTGTAAGCTTGTAGACCAAAGCGTTGGAGCAAAACGGAAATTGACTGTGGCAACAAAAGCATTGCAAGCTTGAACTGACACAACATTCCATTTCTCAAATGACACACAGTGCACCAATCGAAAGTTTCAATTCAAAATTTATTTCTGAAAATTACACCCCAAGGATTTCAATTAAAGCAAAATCCATATAAAAATACAAAGCATTGGGTAACTTTTAAAAAATTAACTTGATTCTTATCACCATTTCGTTTCAGAGCAGCAATATTAGAACAGATATTTACACCCTTAATATTTATACTCACAGCTAGTTTTCATTCAATGGAAACAAAATTATTTCATAGATAAATTTACAATAACAATATTCATAGGGCAAGTTAAAATAGCTCCAAATCCGTCTAAATAAAACATTCCGCTTCATAAAACAATTTAGGTACAGGATATCAGATAAGCGTATCATTCAGTTTGACAGCGTGAATTTTACAAGTATTTGATTTCCACTGACTAGCCTCCACTTCACCAAAGGACCACAACCAATTTCATCACTGAAAAATATTCCAATTAGGAACAAACCTTCGGGAAGCGCAATAACTAAAACTTACAGGTGTTAAAGCCACGGCTCACAAACCTAGAAACTTGAGCCTAAACTAACAAATGAATACTGGCTCATTTACACATTCGATACATGTAGAAGGCTGCCAATGTAAGAGCCCGGGTTATGTCACTTTCCGACCAAACCCTTAAACCATTTGACGACTCAAAGTACAGGATATTGCCGGAGTGACCAAGTGCCTTATCACTGGGCCGCATCATTTACTAGTAAAACCAGATTCTCTCAATTATAAATTACTCACGATGCCTGTTTCTCAAACAAATGCCAATAAGGACTTTCAAGTTAACTCGGATTTACCAGACAAACAAGGCAAAATATCAATAGCAGGTGATTAAACATACAGCAAGTGCCACAGGCGAGCTTCTCCATCAAAGAACGCGTTGATAAAATGAAGAAGTTAAAATTACTATTAAAACAGCACTAATACTTCGTGCGCCGGCACCCATAACGTGAAATTAATACGGGCCATTAAAACCCAAATGTAACAAAAAAAATATATGTATATTCCTGATGCGACGTGTGGAACAGCTGAAAAAAAAAAAAAAAAAACAAATTAGGGCGGGCCAGCCAAATAGTGCAAAGTGTTAAAGGGAAACTACTTCAAACCAACACGAAAATATTGCAAGCTAAACCTCAAATAAAAGTATTACATACTTAACGCAAAGCAAACCTGGAGAAATAGCTGGATCCCAAACTAAAGCTGCTAGCCAGATTGCCACACTCGGCAATACTGAAAGAATTCTCATTGCATTAATGCTCGTCGAGATGCTGATGCCTTGCGAATTCTCGGCCTCTTCATTTCTTGACTAGTGGTCGCCGACTGGAATAAACGAATATGGCGGCAGCTGTTGACACGCACATCAAGCTCCACCCCGCCTTGTGTCTCGTAATGGAATGAATATAATATTGGTCCACGCGCCGGGGTAGGAGAAGTGGAGCAGGGGAGGGGCAGCAAGGAGAAAGGTGGGGTATTCGAGCCCGCCGAGGGGGGAATCTCTGCCTCTACACGCTGCATCGGTGGCGGCAAGGGGAACTAATGCCTAGATAGCAGCACTGCTGCAAGCTCTATGGTAAGGTGTACTATTTCTCTGGTGGAGTTGGTGCAATATACGAAGAGCCACCATCTGTGGACTGGATTACGTGCAGCGAATGTAGCTCATGGTGGGAGGAACTCTCTACTGATTATATGGGAAAGGGGTTTTTTTCAAATGTAACAGATGCCAATATCACTTATCCCACTGTAATAGGATTCTTGCCTCACATGTGGGGCAAGTTTCCTAATATGCAGTCACGTGTTCTGTTTGTATTGTAAGTTCTCACAAATGAATTAAATGTTTTAGTTGCGGTATATAAACACACATAATGAATTGTCGTAGCATATATATATGTGGTTTTATGTGAAATGCATAATTGCAATAGACACAATTGACTACTGTTTTGTTAAGTGCGGGCTCTTGGCCCACATTACCTTAGTGGTGTGGCAGAGGCTGAATGAATATGGGTGACGTAAAGAGAATACCCTGGGAACAGCACCACACTTATATATATATATATATATATATATATATATAAATGTGACGATACAAGAACTTTCTGGGTCCCCAGTTCTGTCCCATGCCCAGGAGAGGAGCGTGGCGGCCACAGCCTTAGTATGATGCTGTTCGCGAGAAAATCGTGGCTCTAACAATAGATAAACAAGTATAAACTTAGCAGGACTCATATAAAAGTGCTGAACTCGTCCAGAACGCAACTAAATATCATGATAATAGTAAGATAGTTTATAACACACGCGATATAGTACGACGTAAGAGTTGGAAGTTGTTAGAGACCGCACACCTGCTTGGCTCCAGACACTTTGACTTTGTCCGTAAACATTATTCTGGAAGAGTAGTAAAAGTCAGCACTTGACGACGTCAGCTGGGAGTACTAAACAGCGAAACTAAAGGCATTTAGTCTGACTTTGGGAGAAACGCTGCTTATCGAGCAGTTCTTAATTGCAAGTTTCTCCTGCACGTTGAGCGAGTATGCAACACGCCGTGCAAGTTGCTCCTGTGGAGAGGAAGTTATGCAACTTTGCACGCGTAGCTGTGTACAGGAGAAACATAACTACAGAACACGTCTTCAGAACACTGCTTACTTGAGATAAAGGTGCCTCTGGCACCAATTCGTGGAAATCAGTTGCAACACATTCCGTGCAAAATGTGATCAAAGCCACATTCTATATTGTAGTTAGACAGTTTACTCCGTGAAAAGAAGCAGTTTATACCGCCGAATTTTATTTTTAAAAGCCAGGAATCTGCAACAAAAATTCAATTATACGCCTACTTGCCTTTCGTTCGTCATATTCTTAATATTTGTTTACTTGTAGCACAAGTGACAATTGCATACCTTGAACGTGATGTTTATTTTCGCCAGAGTTCTTTTCCTGTTAAATTTCTTCAGTTAATATACGGAGGCGTGAACCATACCAATCCTATCGTCCCTTCGGAAAGTTGACCAAAAAAAAAATGCAATTGTTCTCTGTATTTACGGAATACGGAACTGCGCCTTCAAATGATTTAATTTAAAAACAAATGTAAAATGTCTCTAATATAGAAACATTTGTTCATTTACTTACTAGAGATGGCAATTCTCCTGTTTGTTACACGGCAAATGCGATAGGTGAATTGTAGTGTGATAGTGTAATTTTTTGTCGAGTAAATTCTGTTTTGAAAGACTTTAATATATAAATTTTTTTTTTTTCAAAATTCAAAAACTTTAAAAGGCAGAAAGGGAAATAGCGATATTTTTTGTGACGCTACTGCAGAAAAGTCAAATAAAATAAAAAGTTTTGTTGATTAATATAACGTCTTTTCGCAGAATCTACGCACTACAAAAAAACCTTACGAAGTTTTCTCTGAGGCAATAAAAACATTTCTTTGGGGCTGTTTTGTTTACAATAACACAGTAGTCCTTTAATTCAGAGCGAGTTTTTTATACGGTTCTGTTATACAGTATCATTAGGTACCTTCTTTGCAGCAATTAAATATACATTCTTTGAGCTGCTTACATTCAAAGTAAAGAAATGGTACTTCATACCTACCAAAAGTAACGGTTTAGCTATAAGAAAGGTTTTCTGTAGTTCGTTGTAATTTTCAGTACATAACTGTTGTCATGACAGAATCATTCATAAACCAACATATTCTGCGGTTAAGAAACTACAAATAAACAAATTCACACTGCTCCAGCAGATGTGTAATGTCATTCTGAAGTGGAGTGGTTCTTTAAATTTATAACCTTAATTCCTCCCAAAAGGTGATGTATTGTGGTCCACGTTACTATATAGTGTTCACTGTAAACTGAGCATTTTTTTAAAGCCCTGCTTAAGATCTACTTGTATGCACGGTGTGTATTCTTCCGCCTTACGTAAAATTAACATCGCGATGGGCCTCATCACTTTATTCATGCGTCGGTCAAGTGAAACGGTGAAATTATTAGAAAAGTAAGTATTTTTACAAATCTGCTCATTTTTGCACTTGAATGTATTAAAAAATTTGAAAGCAAAATAAATAATATAAATTAACACAAATGGTTGCCAAACACTTTTTATTCGACATTAAGATATGGAACTACTTTCCCTCCATCGTTACCAACTTTGCTGGACGGATGTCACTCAGTGCGCCCGTTAAAATATATGCAGGTAAGCGCAGTGAAATTCTAAAAAATTCGATTTCAAAGCGAACAACCTTTACCTTACATAACCCAGATATTCTAATAAATGTAAACGTGATAAGACAATGTCGTAGTTTGGTGGAAGGCGTTGTTAGGCTAGTAACACGGGGCATTTGTGCTTGAATGTCGTAGTTTGGTGAAAGGCGTTGTTAGGCTAGTAACACGGGGCATTTGTGCTTGAATGTCGTAGTTTGGCGAAAGGCGTTGTTAGGCTAGTAACACGGGGGATTTATGCTTGATCTCGCAGCCGTCCTTGCTATTTTTTTTTCTTCAGGTTCATATAATTTTGAAAGATTTGTTACTTTTCTCTTATTTACTTATCACGGTAGTTTTTCAGAGCGAAACTTTTCTTTATAGTGTAACAGATATTATAGGCCGTTCACGGTAAAGCGAGCACTTTTATAAGCTGTTTCATCAGACATATTCGCCAAAAAATACATTTCATTGTGGCCTCGAACTTTTCGTTTTGGGTAGGGTCAATGTATACACTGTGTTTATTAGTCACATGGAAGGGTTTACACTAACAAGTGGTGGAAGGATATAAATTGGCTGAAAGAAATAAGAAACCAGGGCTTCAAAAATGCTCACTTTATCGTGAACGGCCTATGCCACAGTAACGCCTGCTGAACTACTGTAACAACACTGAAAGGTTATCATAGTCATTACTGTATTGTGGCAAGCCTCTTTTGCAGTGGTTCATATCTAGACAGATGTTTATTCGCTGCAACAAATCATGTGCTGCAGAAAAGAAAGCATTTTTACAGCGACGGGACTGAGGAAACGAAGCGTCCGTTATAGTACGAGAATGTGTGCGCTCTTAAGAAATTATTCGCACATGTACTATACGTAGAGTGAGACAGCGCGAGTGGTTAAGTTTTTCCCACACATTCATGATAGCGTTCGTACATTTGCTCAGTAATCAGTCCAATGCGTATGAAACTTCCCAACTCGGTACATAGAGTAGCGACGCTAAACACTCCATATTTGTAGCCAGATGTGCGGTATTATTTCCATACGATATATTTTTTAAATATGAATTTGGCCATCTATGGACCGCAATGAACTCAAAGACTTCTGGTTCGTCTTCTTTTTTCCTTCCTTCCCTGATCTTCCTCATTCTTCCTCCAACTGCTCGTCTCTGTTCTTCAGTCCACACTCTCCTGTGCCTTGGTTTCGGTCGGTCTTCCGGAAATCTTGCGTTGACCGGGAATCATGGACATTCAGTATCGGAATACTTTATTATGATTGGGCCAATCACGTAGGAACATGTCTTCTCGCGTAGGAACATGTCTTCTCACGCAGGAACATGTCTTCTCACGTAGGAACATGTCTTCTCACGTAGAAATGCGGCAAATAACCAAAGGAAGTTGTGGTTGTGGACGAAGGATATGGAAATTTATCATGGTCATAAATATTTTCGTGAAAAACTCCTCTCCTTAGTAATGCCTCGTAAGAAATACTCCTTATGGAAAATATTATTGCACTAAGTGTACAAGAATGCGATGCTTTGTCCCTTTTTGTGTAATTATATATAATAATATAAAAATATATAATGATATATTAATATACATAATAAATATATATAATATTATCACTTTGATATTTGTTTCCTTATGATATATGGGTTAAAAACTTCCAATTCAGTTTAGGAAGTTAAACAGACTTTTTTTTAGAGCGTGGGTAGGTTTTTCCATAATTTCACGGAAATTTTCGGTACAGTGCATCGCTGGAAGCAGGTCACGTGGCCGTACAGGAGCGCCAATTGGATCTAAAGTTCCTTTCGAGACAGTTCGTTTTCTCTATATGGAAGGGACGTCTCCTCTATCCTTTTCTCGCCTTTCCTTTGGCGCTGTTCTTGGAAATACGAAAATTCCCAGTTCTATGCCAGGTTTAAAACAACTTGAGCATTTTAAAGCCCTTGTTTACATTCGTCTTTCTTGCCACTATGTAACCTTCGCCACATCACCTCGTGAGTAATGCCTTATATTCATTCGCAGATAAATTTTTTAATTTGGAAATAGTTAGAAGAATAAATACGTTCCTAACAAGCATAGTATTATTCTATGTCGATAAGAATAATTTATATTCTTCAATTAAAGAATATACACTTTTAATGAGATGTTAAAATACGTAAGTAATTGGTATAATTCTGTCCCAGCGTTACTTTATACATGCCATGGAATGATTTCACAAAGATATGCTCATCTACGGATAAGGGTTATTTTAACCTTCATTCAGATATACTAATATTGTGGTTGCATTTAAAAAAATATACATTACAACATGCTTTGTCAAGTATTTTCATCTAGTAAAACCATTATTTATTTCAGCATTAGTTATTGCATTAAAGTCATATATATTTTGTAAAGAATATCTAATAAAATACTTTATTACTTTTTCTTAAGTATTTTAAAACTAAACATAACTCTTGAGTACACAACTATTTATCGAGGGAAACACATTAATTTTTATTATAAAATATTTTCTTACCCCTGGTCAGCAAATTAATAAATGTTTTATTGCAACACATTAAGTTTTAGAGTACACAGACTAATATAGACTATTCAAGTTAAAGTGAACACTTTTGAAAGCCCTCTGATTTGGAATAATGGTCAATAAATATAATTTATTTTAGCCTTAGACGTTAACTTCAGAGTGCGGTGGAATATGCATACTGTGTTTATGACTTATATTACAATATTTGTTTTCAAAGGTGTTCAAAGGATAAAACGGCTGAAAAGAAAAACACTAACTAGGGCCTCAAAGGTGCTCACAATACCGTGCATGTACAAAACTCACAAAAAGGTTATGTTTTACCCGCATTTACACTGCCAGGCTTAATACCCAGCTGTTTCCCTTGTTTTTAACTAATATGTAAACAATTCTGCTGTTCCAATGTATGATAGGTTCATATTGCTATACCAGAACGTAAAGCCGACACCCCACTGGATGTGATCAGGGAAAAAGTGCTCTGTCGGCATGCCCCAAGTACTGCACGGATAACATTTTTCTAACCTGAAACAATGGTTTAACGTGGGACTGAAATGGTTGACGTAAACACTTCCACGTGATGTAGCCCGCAAAATTTGAACCCTGTGATAGTAAAATACCGAGAACTAAAATTTCCCTAACACACTTAAGTAAGAGTAAGCTTAACTGGAACATATTTAATTTAATTTTCCACCAGTTTTGATGTGCTAATCATATTAGACCTATTATAATACATGGTTCCAATGTATTACAAACGACAATGAGCTCTGTACTTACGCCGACCCAACACTTGCTCCGTTGTTACAACTAAGCAACTGTAGGCTTTGAATTCGGATGTTAAAGACTGTTCACGATAAAGTGAGCACTTATGAAATGAACCTTAGAAAAATGCCACTGCTCCTAACTTCATCTATTTTAACGGGCGCAGTGAGTGACATGTGCCCAGTAAATTTGGTAACGATCGAAGGAAAGTAGTTCCATATCTTAACGTAAAATAAAAAGTGTTAGGTAACAATTTATGATAAATTAAATTAATTTTTTTTTTAGCTTCCCGTTTTTAATGCATCGATATGTGAAATTTACCAGATTTGTAAATTTTTTATTTTCCGGTAATTTCACAGTTTCTGTTGACCGACTATGAATAAAGTGATGAACCCAGTGCAATGTTATTTTGAAATAAGGCGGGAAATACACAACGTGTATAGAAGTAGATCTTTAGCAGGGCCTTCAAAAGTGGTCGTTTTATCGCGAAAGGCCCAGTGTAATATGAACGATTCATAACCTGCCACTATAGCAAGGTTTGCGAATTAGTTACAAACAAACTATATAATCGAATATTGAGAATACGTTATACAATGTCGGTCATGTATATTCTTCCTGAGCATTTATACACTCATTTGTGTGCGGTGAGTATTTACTGACGCGTAGCTACTATTTAAAGACCTCGATAACGTTAACGTTGACGTATGGCGAAAGGACGGACTGAAACAATAAACAGCGCAGGGCTTCTAGGAGTGTTCAGATTACCCGGAACCAGCTTTGAGAACTAACTACGCATAGGTCTGGTACCAGATAAACTCCTATTTTAACTCTCGTCAGGCCGACGACATATTTCCACAATGTTTCACCTCCCTCAACCGTTTCAAGAGAAGAACTTTTTTTTTTCTTCGCTCGTCTGACGCGCAGATTGAAGCTAGATCTGGCTTCCGTCCAAGACCGCAGACGTTAGACTTCAGTGGAAACCTCGCTAGCTGTTAGGCCACTTTCACATGGAGTGCTCGTTTACAACCGTCCTATTCGATCACACAACACCGACAGAAGCGAAACCAGGAAAATAAGAAAAAAGGGGGGGGGGGGCAGGCATACTCCTCCCAACAAAATTAAAATAAAGAATTCGAAAATAAAAATAGAAAAAAATAATTACAACTTCTACTTTTTTGAATATAATAAATGTGTGATCCCCATGAACACTGAGGACGTTTGTAACATTTTGTAGTTCCATATATGTATATTAGGTCATTTTGTAGTTCCATATATGTATATTAGGTCATTTTGTAGTTCCATATATGTATATTAGGTCATTTTGTAGTTCCATATATGTATATTAGGTCATTTTGTAGTTCCATATATGTATATTAGGTCATTGATTGTAAATATTTTTTGAACTAATCATAAGTAAACTGATATCTTTAGTTTTCTCAAATATGAGAGAATTCCAAACCACCTTGAACACAAAGGAAGTTTATAGCAATGTGTAATTCCGTCTCTTTATATTCAACTATTGGTTGTAAATTAATTTTTTTGAATTATTTTAAAAATTATAGTTTCTTACTTTAAAAAAAATATAAATTTGCAATATCCCCTCCCCATTTTTTATTTTTTTTTTTTAAGTAAATTCCTGGCTACGCCTCTGATATCCCGGACACTCCTACATGCCGTCTATCTTCCACTGCAATTCCATGCTAGAAGTTTCACAGTCAGACGTTTTTCCATTCTTAGGATAATTTACAATACCTCCTGTTCATTCGAGTAACTAACACTTTGAGAATGAAGATGTAATATTACAGCAAACTTGCAGTAAGTCACCTAATTTTAACTGAGTTTGTGTGGAATTCGCTGTAATATTACGTCATCTGCATTTTTCGAACACATGCGTGAAGAAATATTACTTCCGCGCCAGTTTTAATAGACGTAACATTACGGCAGCTGGCGGCAGCTGATGTAAGCGACGGCCCGGCTGTGTACTAACTGTTGCAAATATATTTTCAAACGCGCACCTGACAATACGGAGACTAATGTTTCTAGGACGGCATCAGGCTCCAGCAAACTACGCGCGCACAGCAACCTCTCCACTCGAATCCCCCCCCCCCCCCCCCAACACAACGGCCCACCGGCCAACACTTGTGGCCCTAGCATTAATATTAAAAGCTGTTCACAATTAAGTGAGCACTTTTGAAATCAACCTTAGAAAAAAGTTATTGATCCTACTTGCATATATTTTAACGGGTGCACTAAGTGACACGCCCCCAGTAAAGTTTGTAATAATTGACGGAAAGTAGTTCCATATCTTAACGTCGAATATAAAGTGTTAGGCAACCACGGATAATAACTTAAATTATTTCTCTCGCTTTCTGTTTTTCTAATCCAGCAAAGTGCAAAAATGGGCATATTTATATAATATTTACTTTCCTAATAACTTTACAATTTCACTTGGCCGGCGCATGAATAAAGTGATGAGGTCCGCTGCAATGTTCATTCGACATAAGGCGAATAACTGCACAAGGTGCAGGGCTTTCAAAAGTGCTCATTTTACCGTGAACAGCGTATAGACGCCGGCAGCAACGGGCCGTCGCCCGTCCACGTCAAAACTTTGTGCACGCGCTTACATGCACCACGTCGCCAAATACGTGTTCCTACCTGAACCCGCACTTATCACTTTGAACACTACTGACGTGATCTTCTGTACGGAGTTAGCCGTCACTTTACGGCATCTGCATTCTCCGAAGACACGCGCGAAGACATGTTACTTCGCCAGTAGTTTTCATAAGGTTCTGTTGAACATGATGTTAAGCTAGCAACACTCGACTTCTAAATTACTCAAATGAACCGGATGGATTGTATACTACAATTGATTGGTACAGTTTCAACTCGGCAGTATATCGGCAAAGTGTCGGTCAATACTGTATGTAGTACAGCATGTAAGGCTGTTCACAGTAAAATGAGAACTTTTGAAAGCCCTGCTGAAGATCCACTTCTATGCACGTTGTGTGTTCATCTGCCTTATGTAAAATTAACATTGTTATGGGCCTGGTCACTTTAGTCATACGTCGGTTAAGTGAAATTGTGACATTATTTGACAAGTAAATATTTTGCAAATGTGCCCATTTTTACACTTTGACGAATTAAAAAAAACTGACAGAAAAAGAAATAAATTAAGTTGTTACAAATGGTGACTTGGTACTTTTCATTCGACGTTAAGATATGGAAGTACTTGCCCTCCATCGCTGCCAACTTTAATGGACGCATGTCACTCAGTTCGCCCGTTAAAATATATGCCACGCAGGGGCAGTAACATTTTTCTAAGGTTCATTTCAAAAGTGCTCACGTTGTCGTGAACAGCCTTTAGTAAGTGTGTCTGGTGTGGTATGAGCCAATAGGATAGTTGAACATGGAAATACAGACAGCAACAGAACTGACAGATTATGCAGCCTAGAATATAGGTGTCTCAATTCTAGCTTGTCTTAATGGTCAGTAAATATGTGCCACACTCAAAAGTGCTGCGTGGGCGCTGGCCGCATTCTCTCAGTGTGAAGGAAGCCTTATGTCCTGTTGCACCAACATCTTCCCTGATCCGAGATCAAATTATCGTAGTTCCGAACCAGGATTCAGTTTGATCTTGGTTCCAATGTATAAGTGTTACACCAACGAAACTTCATGATTCTGGATCTACGATTCTTCGATCCTGGTTCCAAATTGAGATCGAGATTAAGTATGAGACAAATTTTCCTATTGGTTTATAATATATGACGTAATGGAAATAGGCGTATTTTTCACTATAGATAGCACTAGATATGCGATGTTTTATCTATTTTAAGTGAATTATTGTTGTACGCATTTTACAGAATAATATCCAAGGGCGTATAATGTTGTTTTAATTTCCCAAGAAAACAATCGAACCTAGTTCTATCTGTTGGCGTATTTACAAACTACATTTGTCGACGAAGGCTGCTGATCTCGGTTCGAGATTACGAACCGCCAATTTCTGCGGTTCGAAATGAACTTCATCTTGATCTCCAGTCCAATTCTGAACTCGACTGGTGCAACAGTTTTCTGTGTCGATCTTAGATCCGATCTCGGATCGAGTTTCGAACCACGATGGTGCAACCGGGCATCAGACGTCTCCGAAGGCGACAAAAATGACAAACAGCCGCACGAGGAGGAAAAGGTAAACAAACTAGAACGCACTGGCTCGTTGTAAACCAAAACATCACAAACATCTCGGCAACATGGTTCGCGTATAAACCACACACACCACGTGTTCGTACACAAAACTGGAGCTCGCGCGTCTTCCAGACTGCGTTATTGCTCCAGGGTAAAGACCAGCTGAGGATGAACATTCTGGAGGTTTTATGCGCAGCTTGCTCACGCATAAACACGGCCGTATTTTTCACGATTTATACTAGTGGAAATTACATGATAACATTTGGTTATCTAATTTCAACAAACACAGGCTAAATCGAAAAACACTGCTGACACGCCATTTATACACTGTTAAAAAAAATACCTTCATTTTACAGAAAAGTGCTCGTAAAAAATTTATTCAGACTTGTCCGTAAACACTCCGTAAAATTACGGACACATTGATTTTCAGAAACGGACTTTCCGTAAATTTCACGGAACCTCTCCGTTAATTTACAAGTTAGTTTTATTTACTTTCCGTTTAAAATAAAAATAGATAATGATAATGTCTTTAATTTTCGTTATGTTGGTATTATACCATGCATAACAAATGTAATTTAAAAAATCGAAATATTTTGCACTTAAGCAAGGTTTGAACCCAAGTCAAAAAATTGCAATTTCACAACTGTAACTATTTTTTTAAACTTCATTTGACGTTGACGAAGCTCTAGTGAGACCGACTTGTTGAATTCCCAGTGCGACAATCGAGCTGAGCATCTGCCACGTCGGAGGCACCGGGGTGCGAACCCGCGACCCTCCGACTACAAGTCGACCACCTGAGCTATGAGGGCAGGGCAATGCCGTTCACCTATAACTCTTAATTAAATTGTGGTAGAATATTTATGTTTATATTCGAAAGACAAAAGCAATAATTCAGTTTCTATTAAATTTAGTGTGTTTTTAGTGTTGCCAAATGTTACAGACGCCTGATGCTATTTATTTTATGTTTGAAAGAATAGATCATAGTCGCGTGGATAATAAATCTTAACTGCCGCAGTAACGATAATTTTCTTGTTGCAGTGGCGAAGAAAGCTTCGTGTAGAATCGGCATTGTTCGTCCCCGTAACTCGAAGCCAAAGGGAATACGGAGACTTTCCGTATTTTGTATTTACGGACTTAACTTCGGTTATCGTCATTACGGATTGCCTTTCCGTACATACACTGCACACTTCCGTAAAACATTCCGTACATACACGGGAAATTTTTAACAGTGTAAAGATACTGGAAAATCGTAAAATTAATTTTGATCCTACGTAACACCCAAGATAATTTATCCTTTTATGATCGGTTGATTAAGCTTTGACTTGACCAAGTTCTCTGCAGTAGAACAACCGCAAACGTTCTGCTTTAGTATCAGACGCTTCACTGGCCAAACTAAACGTCGAATAGTATATAAGCATCTCACTTTTTTTTTCCGGGATAATCCATCGTCTCTTTCCACTGCAGAATTTGTTGCCTCAGAAAATCTGGAGGATGATACAGAAACATGTACTGGATACAATCAACGATTAGCTTGTCTCAGCCGATATGCAAGAAATTAAAATAATTACACAAGTATTTAGGTAAAATATTTAAAAATGTATAATTTTAAAACAACAGGCTGAATAACGAAGATAAAGCATATTCAGACACACAAAAATGGCTGAACGACAAATAAAACACAGACGAACACGTAGGAGAGGAAATGCACGTGAACAAAACAAAACGATAGAACAGAGACCATACAGAATAACTCTGTTTGTGTATGATTTTATGTCATTCACTGGATTCTCTGCTGCGACTAAGATATAAAATAACGTACTTTTGAAATAAGGTTTAAAATTTATTTATTTATCTGATTTAATTTTTCACCCGTTAAAAAATTATTAAAAGAACAACACCCATTTTAGCAACATTTTTGAAATATATTTAGTTTCACAGGGTTGGCAGACTTCGTTTTCTAACTTATGCGTGGTAATTAAATTTTGTGAATTAAATATTTTCATGTAAAATACAAAAACAATGAGAGGGAGGCACGTTATGTTATAACCTGGCTAGCACATGCCATTGTTTATAAGTTTTGCAGATGCGAAATAGCGTCGTTGTTTAATTGATGTGAGCGTACGTATTCTCAGATTGGCTGACGGCATCCCGATATATTGCTAGCTGGAGACGCAATTTGGCTGGCGTGTGCGGCTGGAGTTCGCAATTGTTTCGCTTCTGTATCCTCACGTACTCTGTGCTCGTACACTGATGAGCAAGCAAGAGGAATTGGTTTTCGTACATTTATAAATACGCAAACTGATTTCAAATACTTCCTTCAGATAAGCAACCATTTATCACTAATTACACAGGCCTGCAAAATTTGGGCCACTGAATACTTTTTCTTTGCAAAATTGATGCTATCCTAACATGGTTTTGCGATGATTGATCTAAAACTGACCTCAATCTGTCTCCGTCGCGTACAAATTTGTTGCAAGTCCGCCTTTGTACTGTAAGCCTATTTGCTGTAGCTAAATTATTTTTTTGGGGGGGGGGGGTATATTATTGAACAAAACATTTATGTAAATTGGTATTTTATTAAAATATTTTCAAAATGCTTAAATTTACTCATTAATTTCGTTTAATATCCATTTAGTCCCTTTTTATCTTGGTGATAAGGAGCTGGTTTGGTGTCTGCGCTTGTGCGGGGTGCTCGTATTATCACGGCGAAGTGTGTAACAGATGTAAACAAAACAATATATTTCAGACTTTTTGTTTCCAAACTGAATACGTATGGAGTAAATCAATTCTTTTAAGAACAATAATGTACGTTGCCTCATTTCGTGTAAAACATTGCGTGACATGAAAATTAGAGTACTATTTCCGAATTCAGAACACTCAAATTCATATAAAAGAGACAAATTTATCAAAAAAGTTTTTCCATTGCAGACCTGTGGCTGAGCGGTTAGCGCTCTAGCCTCCCACCAAGACGAACCGGGCTCAATCCCCGCGACCGGGTCGCTCCCGGATTTTCGCACGCGGGGATGGTGCCGGAAGATGCCTTTGGTCGGCGGGTTTTCTCGGGGATCTCCCGTTTCCCCCCGCTTCTTCATTCCTGCGCTGCTCCATAATCACCACAATCACCGTAATCGACTCTCAAGACCTCGCTGTTAAGAGCCGCCTAAATATCTTCGCTCACTAATTATCAGTGTTGTTATTAAGTGAGATAAGTATGTATGGTAAAATGCTGCAGAGAAACCAAATAAAACTATACAACTCAATTTGCATAATTTAGGATAGTTAATAAATTGAGTCAATTTAACTAGAAAATATTTAAGGACCAATAAATAACAAAGAGAAAAGGCAGTAGGGCCGCTGAGCTACTAAACATGAGAGGCCAGAACCAAGTAATATAAAGGTCGTTTGAGGTAAAATGAGCACTTCTGAAAAACTTGCTTGGGACCTAATTGTGCGCTCATTTTGTATCTTTCCTCCATGTGAAAAATTAATTTAGCTGCAGACCATCTCACTTTATGTATGCGTTGATCGAGTATTAATGAGAAAATGTTAGATCCGTAAATACTGTATTAATAATATAAAAAAATTCTTTTGAAAGTATAATATAAATATAAAGTAAACGACATAATAATTGTATATTGCACTTTAAATATAATTTATAGACTTGGGACTACTTTTAGTAAGTTGCTGCCAACTTTACGACGTGTATTTAAGTCTGTACTTAGGTCTAAATATATGTAGCTGAGGCTAAGGGCATTTTTTGAAAGTTTGATGTAAAAAGTGGTCCGTTAACTATGCTTTTATGCTTATTTTGAGGAACTACTTCAGCTCACTGTCAGTGAGTGAGTGAAGAGATTTGTACGGCTCTTAACAGCGAGGTCTTGAGAGCCAATGAGGGTGATTGAGCTGAATGTGGAGCGGCGCCGGAATGAAGGTGTGGGGGAAGCGGGAGATCCCCAAGAAAACCCGCCGAACAGCGGCGTCGTGCGGCACGATCCCCACTTGCGAAAATCTAGCGACCCGGCCGGGGATTGAGCCCGGTTCACCTTGGTGGGAGGCGAGTAGGCTAACCGCTCAGCCACCGTGCCCTCCTCCCCTTTTACAGTTAGTTATTTTAAGTATTTGATGAGTATGCATGTTTATATTTGGGGCTACATTTATATAGGAATTTCTTTTCCTTTGAAAAGAAAACTCTCACTTTTATAGTTTTACTATTTCGCTTGACATGATCGGAATCTAAGTAAAAAATTACAACTGGTCAACATTTTTATTTGTAAGAATAAGTTTGTCATATTTAATAATTTCCGAAATGAAAGCGATAGATTGTTAAACCTATCACATCTGACTCTGCACATTAATTTGTACTCAGTCAACGCGCGATTCCATTGGCCGGCGGTCAGCCAATAATAAACACAGAAGAGTACAGTAAGCGGGTTAGGTGTAGCCAGGACCAATAGGACGATGGTATGTGGAAATACAGGGACAAACACAACTAAAATTGCTTTAGTGCAGAATATAGGCAACCTTGTGTTCGGTGCTCGTAAACTTGTGCCGCCCTCAAAGGGTTAAGCAGTGTGATATTGCTCACGTTTTTACTTCCCTCAACCACACACAGAAATAGAAAGTCTACACATCTGCCGCGGGGGAGAGGGTGCAGGTGACCTAGTATAGCCACAATACCAAGTCGAACCGGGCTCGGTTCTCGGCGGCGTCACTTGGTATTCGCACGTGTGGAACGTGGCGGGCGATGCCGTTGACGAGTGTGTTTTCTCGGGTTACTCCCGCTCCCCCCCGCTCTTGCACTCTGCCGCCGCTGCTCCACCTTCACCTCAGTCCATCCTCACCGCAGCTCTAGAAAAATCGCTGTTCAAGGTCGACCAAGACCTGGCCGCTCTACAATACCTACAACTGACGGAACTTCCACATTGCTGCACAATAGACGACGTCACAGTGAACAGAACAGAACATGTTAAAATGTCACCAGTAGATACCCAGCTGAAGGCCATAACTGGTATTAGTCACTAGAATTTAAAATAAACTTGGAAAATAGTCGAAACACAAAATTTGCCGCGTTATAAAAATTAAAAACAAGTTGAATTTTAAAACTACAGAGGCTTAAAATTACATTTTGTTATAATCTTAAATAAAAAGGTAACTTTATAATTTAAAAATGTCAAAAGTTTAAGTTCCTCTGCATCCACCCTTGAACCCTCACCCCGCCATCCTCTCCGGAGACAGAGGGGCCGACGATGGTTGTCCGTCGTGTGTTTGATGTCTGTGTCTGTGTTGTGATGGTGTCAGTGTAATGTTGTCTGTGTAGGGTGTTGTACAGTGCAGGTGTTGTTCCTTTAGTTTATTTGTTCTTGTGTGTATCTGTAATATTGATGTCTTTGAGAGGACGACATTATTATACGAGATTATATTATTGTTTATAATGATATGTGAAGTACTGTTAGTGAGGGCTCAAGAGGAACATTTATCAATTTAGTTTCAAAAATTATACTGATAACAATTATTAAATTGGTAGGTATTACTTTCATTAGTGACTATATTTCAATAAGGAAAATAATTCTAGTAACCACTCCCAAGTGAACATTACTACAGGAATATATATGTTAACAATTTTGAAGGATGACTATGTTGGGCTTGGGAATTTGGGAGTCCCGAATCTGGGAAGGCTTGTTTTTGTGTGAAAAGAATATGTTACATAAGTTGGCCCAAAATTTAAATAACTAAATAAATTAGACAAGCACCCACAACACACCAGCACAATGTTGTCACTGGCCAACAACATGGGGCAACGCCGTTCGCCAATCAGCGCCTAGTGGCCTACTTGTTAGCTGGCAGCCAGCCCAGCCAATAGGAGAATATTTCGCAATACACTGTAGCCCATTCCATAGCTTCGTGCTGCCAATCAGCGAATGACGCTCGTACATAAGAGGAACAACCGCGCCATTTAACTTCTGTATTTTTATCTATTCTGTGTTTATTTTGTTGATTTTTTAAAATTATTATAGTAATATTGACAGTGGAGGTTAGGTGCGATCCCTAGCCTGCCAGGTATTCCTCGCTAATGGCGATATTACACGATACCAGATTCCGTAAAAGCTTGTGCGAGGTCCGCCACAGCGGCCGATATACGGACTAGTGTGGCACCCGTCATGGCATTTTCCGCCTTGCGTGGCCAGATTTCGGAACTGGTTTGGTAATTGGAGACGTCCTATTTTTCGTGGCAGGTTCCATACCTGGTTTCTTGCCTGGCCAATCACATCGCAGTTTCAGAGCGTAGAGCGCTCCCCGTGGCTACTACTTGAAGCGAGGTGGTGAAGAAACCTAAAAGGACTCCTCCATCTTGATTATACATCCTTCAGGTTGAAACTCTTCAAAATATATTTAAAATACGGCAACGACGAATAATATTGGCTACCACAACTACTAATTACTATTTAAAACCGTGCTAAATACTTAAAACATTACATACTCTATGAAAATATTCATGCTTATTTTTTACTATAAATACTGTGTATATACTGTACATGTCGTGAGTCAACTGGTTCTACAGCGTAACATCTGGGCGTGAGTTCAAAACTCCGTCGGAACCAAATTTCTTTTTATCATTAAATTTTACATGCGGGTACGTAAGGAAAAAACTACATTTTGCAACCGGTCAGTATTTTGCCTCAAAATAAAAAACAACACAATCGTGCTCTACTGACTTCACGTCATTTTCAAGAAAATGAAATGAAACTATACTAGTAAGCAATAAATCTATGTACAAGCGAACATTAATGTAGAAATATTCATATGTGTTAGCTAGTATATTCATAGGCTTACGCAAGTTACTAACTGGTAGCAGTTCTACGAATGGGGTTCATATTTACTACAAACCACACACTGCGCACCCACGCGAACTGCTGTCGTGTAATATGAATATTCCATGTGGGCTATATGAATAGCGGCTGGTATACCGGCTCGTGCACCAGGGCTTGTACAAGAACCAAGTACGGCAGCCAGGTATCGTGTAATTTCGGCTTGAGGACGAGCATATCGCCATCCCATGCGTGGTCACTGACGATCTCAGGTATTACTGTGGCACAGGCGACAGTAATCAAGTCCGCGGGAACTGTTTATTTTAGCGGTCTGCTGGACCTGCCCCAGGTACACGAAGCGGAACACGTGAAACCCCCTATTCAAATATAAGGACACGCTGGCTGTGGAATATCGCTGTGTTGACATTAGCGCGGCAGCACGGCTAATTGTTAAGGCGTGAAAAATGTGCCGCGTGGAGAGCAGAGACCAAGTCTGGACGCGGCGAATCCGCGAGTTTGTGCTCGGTTCTTGCAGAGACCCGAAATTAAGTTCAGGATTTTTTTTTTTCGTTTCACGTACCAAAAAGTAAACGTGCACACTGAGAAAAAAAAAGGTTTTGTGGAATCAAACAGAGTTTATTTGGCGTAACCAAATTAATTGTTCGCGTGGGGAAAATAATTTATTTTCATGTTGAAAGGTAATTTTGTTTTTCTTATTCTGATGCCTAAGGAAATATTTGACTGGTTCGACTAAAGATTTGTTTGGCTGTATGGACATCAAAAAGTTTCGGTAAGTATGATAAGAAAATTGTAACCCCGACCGATATTGGAATTTCGAACGTTCGCACGAGAGCGCTACAATGCCTTACAACATCAGTACAGGTGATTACTGTAGGGGATGTTTCAAAATACATTCATTTACAATTACTATACCAAGTTTCACATTTTCCTGTATAACTTTCGTGTTAAACTTGTTTTACTAGGATAGTTATGGACTACAATTATTAAGCGAACGTCAAAATTAATGCAAAGAAGACGTCGAGCTGTGTTTTCGAACGAAGGCAATGAATGAGAGTGACGAAACAAATATATATATATATATATATAATATATATATATATGTATATATATATACAGTTGACTCAACTCAACATTTTGTTGACAGTTTAATTTATTTTGGTCCAAATAGGTTTTGTTATTGTAAGCGTGTATTTTGTTAGATTAAAAAAATGAATATTGTTGCTTCTAAAGTTTTGTTTACTCAACAAAACAATTTGTTGGGGCGACTAAATTTATTTTTGGCCCTATACCAAAAATTATTTTGTTTGCTGGAAAGAAAACTTTTTTCTCAGTGGAATGGTTAGTTAAATATGAAGGCTTTAACAGACATCTCTGCAGAAGCTTTGCGTTAGCATATTTTTCTCTTGTCTTTTGAAGGTTTTGAGTGTGAATATCCGTTCTCCAAATTCCCTCCATTACGTCGATGTTCCCATGCTCCCGGTTACCCCATCAGCGTTGTTGTAGTGAAGTATGCAGGGTTCAGTTTCTTGTAGTCTATTTGCGGTTTCTTTACACTTTTTAATGAAACCTTTGAAATATCACTTTATGTATGACGTGTTTAATTGTTTCCTAGATATATCTCGTATTACAATCGTTTTATACTTGTTTTGTCAAGTACCTGATTTGTCTGTATGACTACGATAATCTCGAGAACCACTGAACGTATTTGGATGCGATTTTTACTGTTATGATCAGCATTTGTCAAGGAAGGTTTTTGTGTATTAAAATTTCCCTTGCACTTATAGGAGCTGAGCATTGACGGTATTAAATAATCAAGTCGGAAAAAATGAACCATTTTGCTGCTTTCTAAGCATGCTCTACCAAAACTGCAGGGCCGATCGTTATAATTCTTCCGTTGTCAGCAAGCTACATTCTTCCTTATAGCTATAGACATATATAAAGTGGGGCCACAGAGGCCCAGTGGGTAGAGCAATCTTAAGTGGAGCAACAGTGGACTAGTGGGTAGAGCGATCCCAAGTGAGTGGCAAGAGCGATCCCAAGTGGAGACGCAGTGGCTCAGTGGCTAAAACACTCTCAAGTATGGCCGCAGTGGCTCAGTAGATATAAATATATCAAGTGGGGTTGCGTGACCCAGTGGCTAGAGTGATCCCAAGTGAGTGGCTAGAGCGATCCCAAGTGAGTGGCTAGAGTGATCCCAAGTGAGTGGCTAGAGCGATCCCAAGGGAGTGGCTAGAGCGATCCCAAGTGAGTGGCTAGAGCGATCCCAAGTGGAGACGCAGTAGCTCAGTGGCTAAAACACTCTCAAGTATGGCCGCAGTGGCTCAGTAGATATAAATATATTAAGTGGGGTTGCGTGACCCAGTGGTTAGAGTGATTCCAAGTAAGTGGCTAGAGCGATCCCAAGTGAGTGGCTAGAGCGATCCCAAGTGAGTGGCTAGAGTGATCCCAAGTGAGTGGCTAGAGCGATCCCAAGTGAGTGGCTAGAGTGATCCCAAGTGAGTGGCTAGAGCGATCCCAAGTGAGTGGCTAGAGTGATCCCAAGTGAGTGGCTAGAGCGATCCCAAGTGAGTGGCTAGAGTGATCCCAAGTGAGTGGCTAGAGCGATCCCAAGTGAGTGGCTAGAGCGATCCCAAGTGAGTGGCTAGAGTGATCCCAAGTGAGTGGCTAGAGTGATCCCAAGTGAGTGGCTAGAGCGATCCCAAGTGAGTGGCTAGAGCGATCTCAAGTGAGTGGCTAGAGCGATCCCAAGTGAGTGGCTAGAGCGATCTCAAGTGAGTGGCTAGAGTGATCCCAAGTGAGTGGCTAGAGTGATCCCAAGTGAGTGGCTAGAGCGATTTCAATTTTCAAGATAAACCAATGTCCAGCGAAGCGGGTGAGGGTACAGCTAGTTTTTTTTTTTTTTAGATAAATTGAACTCTTACTTCAGTCTATCTGTAAGTATTATGTATTGAATTGATAATTAATAGAAAGAAATAGTTCTTACGTAAAATAATATTACATTGAATACGCACGAATCCGGTGCTATATTCTTTTGGTGTAATTCTCTGTACTTCTTTAAGATTTGTGTCCAAGAGACGGAGGAATATCTTGGAATTGTATCATTAGCAGGACTTGAAAAAAGTCGGAAGCAAACGTGAACCACCTATAACCCAGTTGAACAACGTGCAGCATAGAGCGCGATAGGTATCTCGAGGAGATGGAAACGCGTATTCAATCTGCGCGATAACCAGTTCGTGTGTCCCTACACTGAACACTGGCGGGATGAGTAGGAGACAGAATCAGTCCAGGTTATGTTCAGTGTGAGGTATGAACATGTGTCGAAAGCTTGTCTCGGCGGCAGTACATATCACCGCCCCAGCCCCGCATCCTAGTGACACGCTGTTCGTATCTCACATCCTTGTAACACGTGCCGGCAGGGCGGAGCGAGTCTTGCTTGGGTTCGTTGGAAGTGGCTAGACGCACGAGTCGGTGTCCGCTCCTCTGAACTCCTCCCGTGTCTGTTGTTCTCCGCCCCCCCCCCCCACAACAAAGGGTACACGTTCAGACGTCTGTATCCCGCTGATACAAGCTGTCGGTGTACCTCGTGTCACTGTGCCACTTTCAAGGCTGGTTTGAAAGCAGTGAGAATTTCGTCTAGGGCAATACGTGTTAACGAAATTCTTGGTCTTCGAAGCCAAGTTTGGAGATATAAACCTGGAACCAAAATTATGTATGAAAACTTATCCTGCCAAGCTCTGTATCGATGAAAATATAAGATTTACGCGTTATTTAAACTTCAATATCCTATGTGCAAACTTGCAGGCTTCATTTGACTATTGGCCGCTTGTTTTTGTGTGAAGATAATCTATTACATGAGTGAGCCAATTCGAATTAATTTTCTCCGATAATGCCCGTCCGTGATTCGCGGGAAGGCAGATAAGACGCGTAACAATTCAAATGATATAATCATCAAAGTGGATCAGAACTAAAGTGTTTTGCAACTCATCTTGTCCTGAAATCTTTTCGCGAAAAACAGGTGTCCCTAAGCATAAGTCATTTCCTAACAGATATTTATGTCCACAATATTTTGCCCACGTGGTTTTACTGGCACCTGTGACCCTGATTAAGATCAACTCATTATTTATTCATTTTTAGTCTCACATGATAGAATTCAGACTCAAAAATCAGTTCATTCTGGTTTCAGTAATTTTCTGATGTAGTTCTGTAAGTTCTGATACAGTTTGAAATTCAGTATTAAAAATCAAGTGTAAGTTATAAATATATATTTATAAAAATCACAATATGGCAAGGAGACCAACACCTTGTTGAGGCGTGGGACATATATTAACGCTACAGAGGTTAATCTTATTTTAAAACTGTATGAGAACCAACAGAGAATGTCATGTTTCTACTACCTGTGAGAGCAAATATATTACCACAGTTGTGCATGTCTGCCGAGTTTTTTTTGGCACCATACATTTTACACGCTAACATGGCACAAGTTATTATACGAAATAAATGAACTTATGCCGCAAAATAATTACTCTCAACGTTTGCAGAAATTGTTTTTTAGGATTGCCGTTTTCCAGTTTTTCTACTCCGGCTTCCAAAAATCTGTGCAATTTAGTTGACATGTTTGGAGCTGATTAATGTCTACACTCTTCCAGTTATGTTCGTATTCTTATTGGACGTCTCACAGAGAGTGGAATTAATGATCCACAATACACCCAACAGAAAACATCGTCCAACAATGTAAATCTGGTGTGTGGAAGACATTGTTAGTTGTTGAGACTATTCATCAGTCCCATAAACATCTGCTGCCAATAAAATTGAACACAAGCAAATTTGATTAGTTCTGACATGATAGTGCGTTTAACCGATATTTGTACAATATCGGTACAAAAAATTTGTGCATCGCAACCCCAAAAGTATTGTGTGCCGGGAAAAGAGAAAGTGGATAGACCTCATAAATTTCGGATTTACAGCTCTTCTTAATCAGTTAACTTAAACATTTATTTTTCGTTCTACGTGTTGCAAAGCAGGAGATTTTTGGTGCGACAAGTACTTAGGGATTCCTTATAACAGCTTAACACGATGAGGCGTAGGGAAAGAATTGCTATTTGTCTATAGCACCAGCAGCAACCATTTATAACATTTGGCTTTCTAGCAGCAACCAGTAGCACTATAACGAGGAGAAAAACGCTGTTCGTATTGGTGCCGGCTTCCGACCATGTACAACATCGACCATACAACACGTCTTCCGACCATGTACAACATCGACCATACAACACGTCTTCCGGGAACGAGTTTACTCGAAATAATAAGTAAAAACCCTGTTCGTATTGGTGCAGGCTTCCGACCATGTACAACATCGACCATACAACACGTCTTCCGACCATGTACAACATCGACCATACAACACGTCTTCCGGGAACGAGTTTACTCGAAATAATAAGTAAAAACCCTGTTCGTATTGGTGCAAGCTTCCGACCATGTACAACATCGACCATACAACACGTCTTCCGACCATGTACAACATCGACCATACAACACGTCTTCCGGGAACGAGTTTACTCGAAAGAATAAGTAAAAACCCTGTTCGTATTGGTGCAGGCTTCCGACCATGTACAACATCGACCATACAAAACGTCTTCCGACCATGTACAACATCGACCATACAACACCTCTTCCGGGAACGAGTTTACTCGAAAGAATAAGTAAAAACCCTGTTCGTATTGGTGCCGGCTTCCGACCATGTACAACATCGACCATACAACACGTCTTCCGACCATGTACAACATCGACCATACAACACGTCTTCCGGGAACGAGTTTACTCGAAAGAATAAGTAAAAAGATTACGTAATCTTCAAAGATTGTTGTGGTATACAGGAACATTAAGCAGAATTTCTGGAGAATGTACGGCGCCACTTATATCAGTATTAATTATAAGTGTGACAAAAAAATTATTAAGTAATGAAGGAACCTTCTGCTATAGCTTTGGATGTGCCAATAGTAGCAGGAAAAAAACAAGATGGATTTAAAGGGAAGTGTTCAGTTGTCCCTCGCGTCTGAACACTCTCTGTTTGTATATATATAGCCTAAATACAATATGCCAGGCCTGTGTGCCTTGCTGTTTCCACCAAACTTGGAAGTTAACGTCTGAGGGTAAAATAAAATATATTTATTGAATATTATTCCAAATCAGAGGGCTTTCAAAAGTGCTCACTTTACCGTGAATAGGCTATACCTCGTTTGCCTCGTAATTAGCAGAGCTCTAGTAAAATATTCTAACAAAATTGCTAAATGCGGTTGAGTGACGTCTCCAAACGAAAAATGAGTGAGTCAGTGAGTGAGTGAAGAAGTTTCTGTGGCTGTTAACAGCAAAGTCTCGAGAGCCGATCATTATGAAACGCTTTGAAGAAATTTTCAGTGTGATAACTGAATATCTTATTGTAGCTCTGTTTTAATGTGTACGTTTAGAAAGTTAAAATAGCGAAAAGTACATTGTTCTTCACTCCCTTTTTCAGTACGAAAAAGGTGGCACACGACATTTATTTTAGAAAGTGCGTCAAAAAATTTAAGACGTCCTAGCCTAACCAATAAATATATTTCCAGTTTTCCGCCTCTTGTTACAGCTTTATTGATTTGCAATTCTCTGAAGTTGAGCTAACGAGGAAAACTGACCGCCCGTTTTGTGCAGCCGACTACGGCAACAACAATCACAATATCGATAAATGAACTAGGCAATGTTTTGTGTGTTGTTGAAACATAAAACATAATGCAATATTTTCAATGCCAGATTTTTATGCAAAAATTCATACCTCCGAGATAGCAGGATGGCCAGCGCTATAGTCACGTGGTCTTTCTGCGCTTCGGCAAACGTGAGCGGGGGATCGGGAATACTGTCGCGCGCTGGTGTCTCTGGTTAAACTCGAGAAGGCATCATGGCGGAGAGTGCACACAGTCGGAGGCAAAGTAGAGAGGATTAACAGAACATCCAAGATGAAGTTCTAACAAGATGGCAAGAGAGCTGGTCGAAATCTGCGAAAGAAGGGTGGCATATGAACTCTTGCCGGAAGTTAGAGAAAGATTTGCGCAGAAGTTGATGAACCAGTACAGTACACAGATGTACAGGGGACATGAACATTTTGAAGCAAAACTTTACGGCTTTCGATTGGTGAGATCTCCGCTCGGTTATGTGGGTGGTGTTAATGACACGCTGGAATTTGCACTAACGGAGTGCATGAATACAGAGGATACGAGATCATGTTCACATGGAGCTCTTGAAAGAAATGGCCTTGAAACTGAACTGGAAAATGTGGTAATAGAAAAAGCTTCTCGCGAATTACGGAATGATTCCTCTACATTGGGAAACGATTCGAGGAGTGTAAGTGTCGTGAAGAGCAAAGTTCTGACTACGGATGAGGGAGCATTCGGGTAAGGGTTTCGGTGTTTATAGTCGGAGTAGTTCTGATTGGCGGACAGGAGAGGTTTAATTCAGAAACTGATAGCATACCGAGTGCAGGCATAAGAACATTCAAGGCCCCAAGAAGGATTACGAGAAAGTGCAGTGCACTTACCCGAGTACAGTTGCTGAGGTAGAAGATGGTATGTGTGGTGGTCTTCAAGCTGTAGAACATCTCCTTGTGAAGAGTTGAACATTTCATTGGCTGTCGCACTTCAATAACGGCGTATCTTTGATCCGCTTATCGCCACAGAACTCTCCAAGGCCTGACGACAAATGTGGGCGAGGCCACATTCATGTGCATATATAATACAACCGTGAAAACATCCACGCTCTCGAACACAGCCGACCATTATTAACGAACAATTGTCTGTAAACCTGGTGAAATCTATATGGAAAAAGTGAAGGAAAATACAATAAGACATACAATTGCAACAGCGAATGAGATTTTCAACCCTTCGCCGACACAAATATGTACGTATTTAGCCTGTTGGAGGTGACTTATCGTTGCATAATTTCGCGGAGTGTCGGAAGTGTAGACTGCAAAGCAACCCTCGTTACCCTATGTGTTATTAGAGCCCTAAGTATTTCGAGAATTGTTTTAGCATCACCATAGACATCACAGCCTTGTGATAACCCTGAACAATATCGTACGCTTATTGGCTTCTGCCGTAGTGCAACATTATGTACTACCTAGAAGTGAATCGCTTGCACTGTATCTTATTGTTAGAGCCCCGAGTATTTCGCGGATTGAGTTGGCAGCAAGCTGGGCTGGACAGCGCTCTATATACGCTCGAGACATTATCGTTTGCTTATTGGTTGCTACGATCAAGCGAGGCTTCTATACAGGACTGTTAAACACTCACTCACAATACTGCTTACTGCTTATTACTTGCTCACAGTTAAACGGGACGTTCTGAACAACTTTCGTCCAGTCACAACAGTAGGAGAAAATAGCAAGTGTTTGGAGACTACTTCGCCTCTGAATGAATTCGCGAAATACTCGTGGCGCTACTTATCGTCTTATAGTGACACACCGCGAGCCTAAGGAAAAACTACTGACACAACAGTACGAAATGGAGAAATGAACATAAGAGGGAATGAACAGGAGGAACCGACAGAAATACCAATCAGGATATCGTCTAGAATCCGGTACGGTAGGGCATGTACATATACACAGCGTGACATACTGTGGGCGTGTGCGAATGATATGGAACACGAGAGCTGTGTACGTTAGTGTTGCAGTGGAAGCTACTGCACAGTGGACACCGGGTGGAACGGTGTGTGATGTGGCCAACAGGTGTGTAGACAGGATATGGACGAATTTACCAGAGGTACGCTCTGAATTTACATCAGTGACAATTTCACTGTTTCAATCAGTTAAACGTATCTGACTGATTCAACAGTCACTTCAGTGTATTTAACTGATGACTCAGTGAAAAAAAGATGCCAGATTTCCTTCACGTATTGATTCAGCGACATTTCCCCCTGATTCATCAGTCATTGACTAATGAATAAGTAAACAGCGTGTAAAAATGCCGTTAAATAACGTGTGCCAAGTGAAATAACAATGAATAAACTATTAAAACAATTACAAAATACTTTCTGAAATATGTTTCCTCTTTCAAAATGCCTTTTAATGAGGTAATATGAACACACAGCCTTTCATTCCGTTATTACGTTTTTCATTTCGGTTTCATATAATCGCCCCAGCGCTCTGTTTGAAGGTTTACACTGCATGCAATGTGGTGAAGAGAGTGCACTCAATTGTACTTTTCGTTTTAACGATCTTAACTGTACCAATTAAACCAAAAACGAAAAGTAAGAGAGTAAAATTTAAATCATATCGATTTCGCGGTTACACTATAAGAAGAGACCTATAAATTTCGCGTTATTATTTGGTATCAGGCTAACTTCACAGTGCCGTGTATACGCGAAGCAGCGTCGTTTCTCCATTGGCTGCTGCATAGATGTTAAGTCACTCCGTTTCTGACTGGATTTCATTAATTCAATGTGCCCCTTAATAATAACGCGAATTTTGCAGGTCTCTGATTATAAGTAGGGACGTGCAAAACTCGCGTTATTATTTGGCATCAGGTTGAACTTCACAGTACTGTATGCACCAGAGCCGACGTCATTTCTCCATTGGCTACTGCATAGAGGTGAGTTCATTCCTGTTCTGACTGAACTGCACGTGATTGGCACTTACAATTGTGACGTGTTCATTTATTGGCGCAGAGTTACCCAAGGCGTGTCAAATAAAGTATGGTCCAATGACAAATATATTGCAAAGGGACACGTGTTTGAAGTTTAATTTATCCCCAAATAATAACGCGAATTTTGCAGCTATAAGGCATACAATTTCCTCTCATTATTTCAACTTGGCGTGGTAGCCAAGTGAGCGAAGTGTAGAAGGTATATGAGTTTATACCTGGCTGCAACCGAAACATTTTTTACTTTTTAAAATTATCGTAAATTGCGCGATATAAATAATAAACTATCGTTAATAGGTTTATTTCACGTAATTGTTTGGCTACCGTCACAAAAAAAAACAATATTTAACTCGCCTCTGTAGTCGCCTGTCACTTATTCAATCAGTGAAATAATTTCACTTCACTCATTCAATCAGTGAAATTTTTTCACTGAAACAATCAGTGAATTGTCCACTGATTCTAAGTGGAGCCATTTTCACTGATCTGAGTAGTTGAATTTCACTGTGAATCAGTGGTTCGCCGCTGATTCAGATTTAGAGTGTAGAATCATTGGTAAGTTGGAAGAATGTAGAAGAGTGGCTAGTGTGGTCGAGGTACGGGATCTCACACAGCGTCGTGTCATGAGCTTGGACGACATTCTGAACGCCAGGAACATCTTTAAGAAGGTTCACTGGTGGTTGTCCACGAGCAACAGTACGGTGAGGGAATACTGGTATAGTGTCTTACAGGGAGGAAACACTCTACGAAATTATTCCCAAATGTACCATACCAGCGTATGCGCTTAGAGAGAAAGCGGGAATGGCAATGTTTTCCCCTATACATTCATTGCCGCTTTCTTACATTTGTTCCCAACTTCGTATAGTAGCAATGCTAAACATTCCTAACGCTGCAGCTTGATGTATGGTATTATTGCCATTCAGTGTAGGTTAAAGACTTACATTGCAGTTCAGGAAGTATACCAGAAGATTTTTCTACAGTGGAGATACTGGCGGCAAACCACGGGTGCAATCGCAAGACACTTACAGCACACTACTGAGCGACCGATATCGCGTTTCACAGAGACACAGGTGGTTCGTTCACTCGACGACCTGTACGGTGTGTGTGCCACTGACGCCTGTCTGTCGAGGACGGCGTTTGCTCTGGTTCCGGGAAAGCAAGGACTGGAGGGCTCTGAAATAGGGGTCGATTGCTCGTTACAACAACAACAAAGAAATTACAAATTTGATCAGTGCTCGGCCATTGGCCATAACTAAACTCTATTATATTTTAAAATTAAAGTTAATTAATTCTTATCGGATAGTAGCCGAAAAGGGGATCGTTGGACATATTTTTAATCCCCCCTCCACCACATTGATCCCAATTAAACGTCGTGAGCTCTCTTACATAATCAGTTATATTGAATACAATTCCTGTTTTATTATGGGTAACAGGGTTTAATTATGAAGGAAGTTATTTAAAATTATGTTTTTAAAATATATTAAAGAAAATATATTTCTGATATAGTTAATTAAAGTGATTGAGAAACCACTGTCATGGGTTAACATGTAAATGGGATATTATCGTTTGTATGGGCTTCTAATGGGTCCTGAACTTGGATGTTGTGAGTTCAGGAAGGCCGCTGTTCGTCTGTTACGGCTGTTCGCTCGTTACGGATGAGAGCCGAGTTAGTCTCTCTAGCGATTCCAGGCGTTTATACAACTGGAGAGAGCAATTACAGTAATATGCATTAATTACTCCAGCGTCATGGAAAGGAACCAGTTTGCAGGTGACGGAAGTTTTGTTTGGTGAGGCATAATGTTTGGGGGCCATAAGGAGCTCCACATCTTCTAGTGAGATTCAATCACTGATGACCACTATACCGAGTTTCTTCCTCGCGTACATCTATTCCGGGGTGTTGTGGGCCCTGTATTCTCTTTCATGGACGGGGCAGCGCTACAAGTTCTCGTACAGCGGGTGTCGCTGAGGCGTTGGAGATTGCAGATATTTGCAGCATGGACTGTCCGCACTGTCCTCAGACCTGAATCCAATTGAACACAAGTGGAACGTTGTCGGGAGACGCGTGACAGAACGACACCAGCCACCACCAACGACTCCGCAGCTGCGATTGACGCTACAAGAGGAATGGACCATGATGCCTCAAGAACTCATCGACAACCTAATACTTACACTCGAAGTAAGTACTCGGAAATTTACCATACCCGTGTATACGCTTGGCGAGAAAGCGGGAATGGCAATCCCCCCCCCCAATACATTTATTGTAGGGCTCCTACAGTTGCTCAGAAAATAGTCAAATGCGCAGGCAAGTTCCCAAATTTGTATAGTAACGATGCTAAACATTCATATATTTGCCACTTGATGTGCACTATTATTTCCATACAATGTCTAGGTTAAAAACTTCCATTACAATTTAGGAAGTTGACCGAAAATGGTTTACATTATACCATAGTAGTAGGGGCGTGGCGGTTTTAATTCATTAAGCGAGTGGCGATGTCCTGGACAATCTTTAAACGATAACCCCAAACATTCGTAGTGCCACGAGACTGTGCTGCTAATTGTGGTGCTAATTGTGATGCTAAGTGGTGCTGATTGTGGTACTAGACTAATCTTATGGCACTACGCATGTTTGGGGTTATCGTTTCAAGATTGCCCAGGACATCGTACCTCGCTTAGTGAATTAGAACCTTTCCGATTCTCTTTCATCTTGACGCTGTTTATGGTGTACTCCGTACCTATTTGAAACACTGTTACGTAAAGGTACACGTGAAAAACTCTCCCATCCTTAATTTTTTCTTAGTAGTGTAAAAGCCTATTCAGACACCGAATGAACTTGTGGTATAGTCGGGCGCAGCTCCGTGAGCAACGCGACGAGCGCACAGCGAGGAGTGGTTACTTTAGATGAGGGAGGGGAACAACGGAGGTGAAGGGAGGCTGTGGAGCGTGGCAGTCGTGTCACGTGACTACAAGGCCCGTGAGCGGAAGAACCTGGCGGAAGACATCCATCAACCACAACGCCTTTCGCGCTACGGTCCAGAACCCAGTCCAGCGCATGGCACCACAGTAAAGCGACACACGGAACCTTCATGGCACTTCTATTAGCTCTGTGATCATAGTCTTTTCACGGCTACTTCCCACTTTTCTGAAGCCATGCCAAAGGTACACATACAGAATGTTCCTACTCCTTGTACAAAGAACGTTTAATCACGTCTAGGAAATTACACCCCATTCGCGCGCACTCAGTGTAAAGGCTGTTCACGATAAAGTCAGCACTTTACAGATGAACCACAGAAACAAGTCACTGCCCCCTGCATGCATAATTAAACGGGCGCACTGAGAGACATTCGCCCAGTAAAGTCGGTAGTGATGAATGGGAAGTAGTTCTATATCAGAACGTCGAATAAAAAGTGTTGGGTAACCATTTGTGATAACTTAACATTAATTCTTTCACTTTCTTAATGCATCGAAGTGTAAAAATTACCAGATTTTCAAAGTATTAACTTTCTTAATAATTTTACAGTTTCATTTGACCAACGCTATTATAAAGTGATGAGGCCCATAGCAACGTTATTTTTACATAAGGCGGAGGAATACACAACGTGTATACAAGTACATCTTAAGCAGGGCTTTCAAAAGTGCTCATTTTACCGTGAACAACCTATTTGAAATTAGAACTATTTCTTACTAGATATTACCCAAACAGCTATTTTCTCACTGATTTAATCATATCAATTTCATATGAAATATTATGATTTATATAAAATAATAATAAAATTTCAGTTTAACCAAAATTAATGCAATTTTATGGAGGTACAAGTTTAAAACGTTTGCGATCTAAGACATTTTTAGGAAACAACCAATCACTATTACGTTGGGTGATTTTTTCGAAGGTTTGTTTCAAAAAGATCAAAGAAGCCACCTACAGACTATAGAAGGATTGCTCCATGCTCCTGAAGAGAGTCCGGAGCAGGGAATTTTTCAATAACCTACGTGCATACCTGCAGTTTCCTTTTGGTTATTGGCCGCGTCTCTTTGCGAGAAGAGATTTTGGCATTTGATTGACAAGTCAGAAAAAGGTTATAATGAACATCTGTTATTCGTGTGCAGGCATCTAAGAGGAATATAAATTGAAGTCACACTCTCCCAAAATTTTATACAAACAAAAGTTTATTTATATATATTCAACTACAGAACAATTATTATTGCGGAAACCGAGTGTCAGTAGTGATTAGTAGGAACGCCATACCTTCGCGATAAAGAACTTCTGTCCGGTTGTATTTCAATATACCTTAGCTCAGGTTCTCTTTCGCGACTAAGTGGGTTTAAACGGTCATACGTTATAGGTGGCTGAGCACGAATCACATACATTAAGCGCCAGAGTTACCTAATTCTGACTGGCCAGTCAAATACCAGAATGTCTTTTTACGACGCATGGCTAATAATAAGGGTCACCCGAATTTCACGAAAAGATTTTCGCACATACTATATTTCAATACTCTACAGCCATATCAGCGGTTTCCTTAATCTTATTGGCGGCGTGTTTTGCGAGAAGATATTTTCTTACTTGACTGGCCAATCATAAGAGGGTATCTGAAAATGTAGGTCTGTGATTCCCGTTGCACGGAAACCATTCAGTAACTAAAGTGAATCTAAGTTGAAGTGTTTTAAATTGCAACTGGTAATGAAATCTTTTCGCGAAAATCGTCTCTTTCCACTAGTAACTAGGGGCAGCCGTTTTTCGCGAAAAGATTTCAGGACAAGCTGTGTTCCAACGCACTTTAGTTCAGAACCACTTTCGTGATTGGATAATTCGAATTGTTGCGCGTCTTATCTATCTGCCCACGAATCACAGAAGGTCAGAATGGGAAAAACATAACTCTGATTGGCTCACTCATATAACAAGCAGTCTTCACCCAAGATAATCGGCCATTAGTCAAATGAGGACTGCACGTGTGCACATAGGATGTTGAAGTCTAGCTTCTGCGTAAATATTTTCGCAAAAAACAGGTGGCCCCACTAATAACCGAAATAAAAGTACTTGTGTGCTTGTATGATATTCAAGTCTTGCCTGAGTGGAAGAGTCAGGTGTGTCCCTGATGCCAAGTCGCTAGTACTCCACCACTGGAGCACATAATTGTTAAGAAGCGCTCACTCAGTGAACTCACAGCTTTACGCTCCAGTAAAATGACGCCACTGGTGGAAATCGGTTTGCCAATCATCATCCGGCAACTCACTTTCAAGCCACCAGCGTAGCCATTTGAGAAATATTTCGCGTTAGCCTACGCAGTGACCAATCAGACATGAAACCCACTTTACAGACTCGTGCGGCCAATCAGTGAGTGAGCACACCAACGTCAAAGGTAACAGCGACGCCATGTCGCTTCTGTATACTTACCTGTTCTGCGCCTGGGGTACCCGTTTCGATCCCAGAACCCAGGCATGCAGGAATTTCTTCTGCTGGGGATGCTGATGTGCTGGGCTGCGCCATAGATAGAGACCCGAGAATTTCGCGGGTTCATTTCTAGACAAGTTGGAATTCACACACATGTATGTTCATGTTGCGTTTGTAATTGGTCGACGTGTTGTTTGACACCTCCTGGAGATAAAAGAGCCAATAACAAATATGAAATAAATTGTGCGCCCAACCACCGCCTTTAACTACCACAAAAATCAGGCACTAAACAGTTGATATGTGTATGAAAGTATATAAGACTGTGAAGTCTAGCCTACAGGTCACTGAACTCGCGAATTTCTCGGGTCTCTAGTCATGGTTTTGAGAGTTTGCTCAGGTATCTCGCGCTTCCTCCTTCATCGTTATTCTACACCTGCCCCACCCTTATCTCATTCCACTTAACAGTCTGGCTACAACGACAGTCGTGTCCTTTGGGTGAGGTAGTTGATGAGTGCCAGCAACACGTTGGCAGGTCGTTCGGCGGTGAGTGCCTGGTGAGGGAAGCGCGAGTGGACAGATTTAGGCGGCTCTTAACATCGAGGTCTTGAGAGGAGGGTGAAGCGAGGGTGGGGCAAACGGAAGACCTCCGAGAAAACTCAACAACCAGTGGCATCGCCCGACACGATTGCCCCATGCGAAAGTCTGGGAGTGACCCCGCTGGAATTCGAACCCAGTTCACCTCGGTGGGAGGAGAGTAGTCTAACCACCACACCACCGCGGCCCTGTCAGCCTCTGGTAGTTCACTTGCCAGTCGACATCTCAGCCAATATGATCCTTGTGTAGTAGCCAATCAGGAACAAGGACCTGAGAGCCTCGCGCGAACAGCAACTTCATTTCGATAATGTGTATTTATCTATTCTGTGACTAAGTGGTGTGAAACCCAGTGCGGTATAGTATAGAATAAATATGAGGTAGACCGATCTCTCTGGCTGCGCACAACGAGTCTTCGTGTCCCAAAGTTGAACTGCTTTTCTGCCTATACGACGTGCAAAAATGGCGTGGACTCGATTTGAGGTTATAACACTGTTTAGTAAACATATGCTTTGAAATATATGTATATTTCCTCTAACGAATATGTAATGCACTTTGACTAAATTAGAATTGGTAAAAGTATTTTATTAGTACAAATGTGTTTGTCATTAAAAAAAATCCTTTATAACAAGGAGACAGTCTATGTCTGTCCGTCTTTAATACTTCTAAGTCCCTTGAAACTCAACAGAAGTTCTTAAAATTTTGCAGAGCAAATCCTCAGCATAAAATACAGGTCAAGTTCTAATTTCAGCAAAATCAGATTACGCAATCATTACCTTTTACCCTAAAACTATTTTTTAATTATTTTTTTCCTATGAAATATTTTGTATTTTAGCATAGAGATATGAAGGTAAAGGAATATTATTTTTGTTTACTCAAAATGTCTGTCTTCAACGTTTAGTAAATTAAGTGGGGCCTTAGTGGCTCAGTGGATAGAGCGATTCCAAGTGGGGCTGCAGTGGCCAAGTGGCTAAATCGATTCCAAGTGGGGCCTTAGTGGCTCAGTGGATAGAACTATATCTAATGTTGAGTTAGTTTCACATCATTTTTTTTTCTGTCTTTGTAAGATGAAAACAATTGTAACATCGTAACTGTTCTAGACACGAGACAATACTAACAAAAAAGCTCACGGGCTAGCCCTCTAGTTAAGATATAAACAACCACGTATATCACTGTTGACCATGCGACTTTGACAGTTATGTTCCTTTGGGGTTGATCAACGTTGGATACATGCGTAGAAGACGAATAATCGGTCTACCTCATCTTTAGTGTATGCGTTGTACGGAGCAATTTCACCAGTTGCTAGTGCAAGACTGCTTTCCCCCGGGGCAAAGGGTTTGTGTAAACAAAGCATGCAGATTTCAGCTGGCCGCTCGAGGGATCTGCTTCCTCTCAGGCGTAGTACAGGAGTGATTAATCAGGTCCGGCCTTGCTATTAGCCGCCTGAGCGATGTGTCTTCCTCTCTGGCCCTGGGCAAACACACCCCTACCACCCCACTTCACCGCTGGTTCAACCCCCTTGCAGCGCCGGCTGCGGGGGCAATCATTCACCCCCTCGCGGATGCTGGGCTGGACCGCATCCCTTCTATCTCCCTTCCCTACTCCAGCAACAGGTTAGGGGCAAGAGGATGTTTGCTGACCATGCCTATAAACCCCCTCCCCTATCACGCCTGGACATTCAAAAGCCACTCGGAAACAGATGGCTCCATCTGCTGCATCCAAGTTATACGAGAGAGTATAATTGTGTTCCACTGGACCATAATGCTTGATGCGAGCATTTTAGGTTATCATTATTAATTAAAGTGAAGTCCGGATCGCGTGACAAATTATATGATTGTCATACAACTAAACGTTTAGGGCATCATTTTTTGTTTCATATTTACTTGTCACGATTAATTTTGGCTGTTTACTGTAAACTTAGCACTTGTGTGAAATTATTAGAAAATTAATTATTTCACAGATTTCTATTAATGATAGAACGCAAAAGAAATAATTTCAGTATTCACAAGTAGAAACCTGAAAAATTCGCGAGTGCTGTATGCTAGACTCTACATTCTTGTGTACAAATATGTCGATATCATCTGCGCATTGGCACAATGGAAGGCGATGATTGGGCCAGCGTTATCCATGAGGTGTCAAACACTATGTGAACCAATGGCTACAGTTATCTACACACACGTATTTTGAATTCTAGCTTATCGCAAAATGAATCCGCGAATTCTTCAGGTCGCTATTCACAAGTGCTTAACTAAAAATTATAAAAGCTAGCCCTCAGCTCAGACGTTTTACTGCTCAGAATGATGGACACCGACATAGTGATGAGATCGGTACAGCTGACACAGTCTCTTTTATACCCTACGTAAAAATCGCAGACACACAGTCAAATGCTAGAGACTACTTTCCGCCCGTCGTTGCCAACTTGACTGGGCGCATGCAGCCCAGTGCACCAGTTAAACTGTGTGCGAGTAGAAGCAGTGACAGTTTTCAAACGTTGGTTTCAAAAGTGCACAAATAACTGCCAACACCCGATATTGTAGGGTTTCCGTGATGTAAAAATACATATGTATGGAAATTAACTGCTCCTACCTGTATAACATTTAAACGGGCGCACTGGGTGACATGCACCCATCATAGTTGGTAACGATGGAGGGAAAGTAGTTCCATGTTTTAACGTCGAATGAAAGTGACAACATAAATTATTTCTTTGTCTTTCTGCGTTTTTTTTTTAATGCATCGGAGTGTAAAAATATGCAGATTTGTAAAACGTTTACTTTTATAATAATTTCACAGTTTCACTTGACCGACGCATGAATAAAATGATGAAGGCCATGACAATGTTCATTTCACATAATGCGGAAGAATACACAACGTGCATATAAGTAGATCTTAAACAGGGCTTTCAAAAATGCTCATTTTACCGTGAATAGCATATAACTGAAATAGTGTAGTGTAAAATTCAATAGCAATGGATACTTCAATGTCAAAAATTATCTTGCATTTCAAAGCTTAAAAAAAAAAAAAAAATCTGCATCACGCAGTAGCCTGTTCCAGAGCTTCGCGCATCCAATCAGCGACTTTCTACACCCACAAATAATCCTGCCCTGAAAACGTAACATTTTTGAACTCCTATGTAAACAATTAACGGTATCCTATATGCTGGCCAATGTGTGACGTAGTTGCACATGTTTTAGTTTTGTATAGGCTGTTCACAGTAAAATGAGCACTTTTGAAAGCCGTGCTTAATATATATTCTTATACCCGTTATATATTCCTCCGCCTTATGTAGAATTAACTTGATATGGGCCTCATCACTTTATTCATGAGTTGGTCAAATGAAACTGTGAAATTATTAAGAAAGTTAATACTTTAAAAATCTACTCATCTTTACACTTCGGTGCATTAACAAAACAGAAAGCGAATGAAATTATTTTAAGTTATAACAAATGGTTAAAACACTTTTTATTCGACGTTAAGATATGGAACCACTTTTCATCCATTATTACCGACATTACTGGGCGAATGCCACTCAGTGGGCCCATTAAAATATATGCATGCAGGGGCAATGACTTTTTTATAAGGTTGATTTCAAAAGTGCTCACTTTATCGTGAACAGCCTGTAATCTAAGATTCAGTGTCCGAACATGCTGTCGGCCGGTCGCTGGGGATTTCACAGAAACGTTGAAATGAGAAAGGTATGAAACTGTTTTCGTAAAAGTATGTCTCTTATAAAGTTAATAAGAATTTTTAATCTTATTTCTTGTGAACATTCACAGATTTCATTAATGTTCGATATGTCGACGTTACAAACACCATTTTAGTACAGTAATAAGCAGGACTAAATGTTTTTCGCGAAAAGATTTACGAGGAGGTTAGACTTCAATATCCTATGTGTACACTTGCAGGCTTCATTTGAGTACTGGTCCCTTGTCTTTGTGTGAAGACAGTCTGTTACGCGAGCGAGCCAATCGGAATTAATTTTTCTCCGATACCGATCGTCCGTGATTCGCGGGCAGACATAAGGCACGTGACAATTCAAATGATCTAATCATCAAAGTGGTTCAGAGCTAAAGTGTTTTGCAACACATCTTGTCTTGAAATATTTTTGCGAAAAACAGGTGTCTGTACTAATAAGTAATTCATTTGATTCATATTATAAAATTATATATATATATATATATATATATATATATATATATATATATATATATATATATATATATATATATAGACACACACACACAGAATGCTCGGAAATTCCCCTTACAAACTTGTAGGACTTGTAGAGGGGAATGAGTAAGATGATACTTTAAATAGGAATCCATGTCCAGAAACGTATGGTTACCGTGCTACAACCTTTCCTAATCATGTGTATCACTCGTCCACTTCCACAGAGGGAAAGGCCAGATTTAACTCCATTTGGACTATTTCTTGTTGGGTTGTATGAAGAGAACGGTGTACGAGACTCCTGTAGAGACAGAGGAAGATCTGCTGGCCCGAGTTATGGTCGCTGCACACAACAGATTGACGGGACACCATGTGTGATGGAGCGAGTGTACAGGAACATGGTTCGTAGGTACAGCGTGTGCAACGACGTTGGAGGTCGCCACATCGAGACGCTGTTGTAGTGGATCAGTATCGTATGTCACACATCCTTCGCAGAAGACAGAAACCGATTGCTGCGTTTAACTGTGGACAAAAGTGTTATTGTGATAAACGAATACGTTTCTTTATTGTTCCCTTGGCATTGTTACTTAATGAATTTGATTGCTATCTAATGACGCATGCAGAAGTGGATGCGTGAAACGCCTCGTTTGAAATGGTTGTAGCACTCTACTCTCATCGAAGACCCTAATAACAGAACATAATTTGCATAAATACATCGAAGACCCTAATAACAGAACATAATTTGCATAAATACATCGAAGACCCTAATAACAGAACATAATTTGCATAAATACATCGAAGACCCTAATAACAGAACATAATTTGCATAAATACATCGAAGACCCTAATAACAGAACATAATTTGCATAAATACATCGAAGACCCTAATAACAGAACATAATTTGCATAAATACATCGAAGACCCTAATAACAGAACATAATTTGCATAAATACATCGAAGACCCTAATAACAGAACATAATTTGCATAAATACATCGAAGACCCTAATAACAGAACATAATTTGCATAAATACATCGAAGACCCTAATAACAGAACATAATTTGCATAAATACATCGAAGACCCTAATAACAGAACATAATTTGCATAAATACATCGAAGACCCTAATAACAGAACATAATTTGCATAAATACATCGAAGACCCTAATAACAGAACATAATTTGCATAAATACATCGAAGACCCTAATAACAGAACATAATTTGCATAAATACATCGAAGACCCTAATAACAGAACATAATTTGCATAAATACATCGAAGACCCTAATAACAGAACATAATTTGCATAAATACATCTAAACGGTGACTGTGGATCGTACTATTCACACAGAACATGATAACATTTCTTTAATAAAACTTCGTGCAGTAACTCAACACCAATTTTAGCTGCAACATTTCGCATTCTTCATATTTTTACATGAATTAGCTCATGCTGCATAGAAGGAGATTCACGAATATATCTACTGTCACTTATCTGGATAGGTACGGTATATTTAATATTATTAAAACATTTTCACGTATTTATATCTATACAGTCCACATAAAAATTGGCAACGTTGTAAATCTTCTTAATCTCCAAAAGTAATTTAATGGCAGTAGTTTTATTTCAGCATATGCAGGGCATTATTACGAAAAATAAACCCACTTTATATTGTGAAATTTCTGTCAAATTTTCCCGGACATAGCACTAAAGAAAGTCCATAGCCTTCTAGACAAGTTCTGAATACACAATTCATTATTTCGACATTGTTTCTGTCACTCGTACGTACAATGAAAAATAAAATTGTCTTTCATGTTGCTGAGAATTTGTAAAATTCAAACTAAAATCAAAAGGAAAGTGGTATGACAAAGAGCAACTGGAAAACACTATTTCCGAAGTGAAGGATAAACACGTTTGCATTGTATTACTTTAGTCAGAATTTCTTTTTTCACACAGAAAAAATTCACTACAGAACTTCCTGACGTCCCGGAGAGCGTGTTAGACAATGTCTTTAGCAGAGATCTGTTTTCTGTACAGACCATAGGACCCTCTATAAGTGTCGTATGTAGTGATCTGATTTCACAGTCAATAAAAAATTAATCGTTATTGTAAATATTTCTTTTGATTGATTACTAATGAAACTATTTCTGAGCCTATAAATTTAAAAACATAATGATTGAAAATATAGCAATTAATAAGCTTATAAAACAATGAAAGTCTGAAAGATGTCAGGTAATTTAGAGGTTTATATTGCTACGTAAAGCTATTCACCTGGTAGGATGTTTGTTAAAAATTTGGCGACATGAAACAAATTACGCATACATAATTGTATACTGAAGAGTGTTTTAAGTTGTTTGTTCATCTGGCATGTTTGTTTGTATTAAGGGAATGTGATTGTTTTGCGGTTGTATTCAAGAGATCGTGGGTTCATCCCTGATCCCGATACATATCACTGGGGTATTTTTTTTTCGCACGACCCGCGAAAGTAAGGAGTGGCGTTTAGGTGACTTTACCGCCGTGGTGCAGTTACTTAAGAATCACTTCCCAAATATTTATTGACCACTAAATGAAATATCCCTTGTTAATAATTTTCTGTCTCTGTACTATCATTCAATATATTATCGAATTTAGTCCCCCGTATTCATTAGTGCAAGAAAACCAGTTCCGTTGGTTTCTGTATTCCACTTTCCGCTGTTATTTTGGTCCGAATAATACTGAACCCCGTTAATTTTACTTTACCTGGTATGTTATTGGCTGGAATCCATAGAAAAAAAATAGCTGGTATCGTGACGAGTGAGTCGTCACTTAAGAAAGGTATGCAGCGGTTGGGAAAATTGATTTACTACGATTGTAAAAAACTATAGGAGTGAGGCCGCTTTGCTCCTCACCAGTTGCCGCGCACTTGGGGGATTTCAGTATACTGTAGTGTTATTATAAGGTACTGATAAAAAATAACGAAACTGTGAAATTACATCGTTGTAAGTTTTTTCTTGAAAGAAAAGGAATAAGTTTACGTATTGATAAGAAATTTCAAACTTCACTTACCGAAAAAGCGGAAGTTTGGATTCTGTCTTCGTGGCCCGATTCTGTGTCTTAGATCTCAGATCTGAGGGATGAGAACGAGAGAAAATGTTGGAAAGCGGTGATGGGGTGGTGGGGTGTCCGTGGATCTGGAGGGGGTAACAACAGGGTGAGATCCAACAAACATCCGATAGTTAGTCCCTCTTTATTATTTTCTCCCCCTTGCGACCCGCGTCGTGGTAAGAGCAAGTTAAAAATCTGATCTGCCGTGCGCAATTACCAAACGATGATACGTCTGTGAGGGGAGGAGGAGGAGGAGGAGGAGGTCAGGTCATAAGAGCGGCTTCAGCCGAGAGGTCACGCGAGATGGAGTTGTGAGAAGCACGACCCTTCCACGAGGTGGACACAGAGTACTAGCGTCTACAGAGGTGGAACAGCCGCTGTTGGCAGCCCTACGTGTCCACACGCGCGTCTTCTTGCTTATTGGCGGTGTGAGTGAAGTTCCTTAGCCGTTTCTTTACCCGTTTTGAATCAATTCTTTGAAGAAAAAAACACCACATAAATGACGTGTTTAGTTACTTCAAAAATATGTAATGCATCACAAGCGTTATATTCTTGTGTTAACATAAACGTAACTTACATATGGTTACATTGATTATATTTTATCTATAAATTACAATATTTAGTTTATAACTAATGTGAAAAAAGACATTGATAAAAAGGGGGGGGGGGGCACGGCGGCTGAGCGATTAGCCCGCTCGCCTCCCACCAAGGCGAACCGAGCTCAATCCCCGGCAGGGTCACCGGACTTTCGCAAGTGGGAATCGTACCGGACGATGCCGTTGGTCGACGAGTCTTCCCGGGAATCGCCTGTTTCCACCGCCCCTTCATTCCGACGAAGCTCCATATTCACTTCAATCACCCTCATCGGCTCTCAAGACCTCGCTGTTAAGAGCCGCCCAAATCTCTTCACTCTTCACAGAGATAAAGTATGTGTGTTGGTAATGCCTACTAAAAATGCAGTAATTCTTAAGCAAAATATCAATACACTGAGTTCGCACGAATGCAATGCGTTGGCCCTCCGCTGTAATTTTCTAACTTCTGTTTGCATGAGGCGGAGGAATATCCTGGAAGTAGAACTTTAACAGGACTTCAATAAAGTAGGATATAATCTCGAATGGAGTATAGCTAGATATCTGAATAATTCGCGTATTCATTTTGGCACAAGTTAGAATTCAAAACATGTGTGTTTATATAACATTAGCCATTGGTCCACGCGGTGTTTGACACCTCCTGGAGCACGCTGGCCCAGTCGCTGTCTTCCACTGTGACAGCAGACAACCAATGCACAGTTGACATTGACAAATTTGTACATAAGACTTTAGAATCCAGCCTTGAGGTCATTGAACTCGCGAAATTCTCACGTCTCTAGGTACAGCGGTTTTACGCATGTTCGTCCGGTCGTTTCCTTATACATGCGTGAAGAGCCAGCGTCTCAGCTCGTCTGTGCTGTTGTGGAGTGACTGGGTATCTCGCTTCTCCGCGAGCCACGCGTGATGACTCCTTACGTCGACGTGTTGCAACACGGCCTTTCTTGCGTGTCACACGCTTATACAGGCTGTTCACGGCAAAGTGGCCACTTTTGGTACCAGCCTTCGAAGAATGTCACTGTCCTTACCTGCACATATTTTAACGAGCACACACTGACTGTCACGTGCCCAGTAAAGTTGGCAACGACGGGGGAAAACTAGTTACATGTGTTGACGATATATTACAAGTCATTAGTAAACATTTGTGAACAGTAAAATATGTTATTTTACTATTTGTTTATTTTAATACATATAAGTGTATGAATAAAAACATTCGTTAAGTATTTACTTTTTAAAGAAATTTACAGTTGCCCATGACCAACGCACGAATAAAGTTATTAGGCCAATGGTAACCTTAATTGTACATAAGGTTAACAATAATCAATGTGCATACAAGTAGATCTTAAGTAGGGGTTTCAAAAGTGCTCACTTTACCGAGAATAGCCTATATCCCGAATTATTTTACCATTTTGGGGATGCATATCTGCCTTGCAAATCACTTTAGGAAATAAGACTTACATAAGCCGTCGTTGAATGTCTCCCTAACTTCAGGTCGGCAGTCAGTCCATGAACTTACTGTACTTGTGATAGTATACACACACACTCTTTCTTCACTCATTTTCTGAACAGAGTACTGTGAATTCAGAAAGCAAATATTTAAATACTTAATCGGATATATCTTTCTCAGTTTATCCGACTTCCGGTTCTTTCTAAGAAGATATACACAGTGAAGTATGTGCGAATGTGCTATACTGATATTGATGTTCTAGAAAACATTTATCTGAAATAATACAGTAGCTCTTGAGCAAAACTAACTTTCTGAAGCAATTGAACGGTGAAATAATATAGGATGTATAATTATGCCAAATCTTTTGTGGCATGCAGAATTTCCAATGTACTACATTTCTGTTCCGCCTTTGTTCTTAAGTGAGCGTATGCTCTTACCGATACCAGACTTTCAGAATGATGTAGGCTTTATTTATTTGATATCTTTTATACGTTACGTTACAAAATTCGTTTTTTAACGAAGATTTTATAATACTCTCAATTATATTTTAAATGCGTTAATATTCAGTTACGTGTGGATTTATCCCTATTTTATAACTGTCATGACCCTCAAGACATAATAAACGTTATAATTTTATTTCTAAATGAAATAAAAATATTTATCAATTTCTGACGTATTCTGTGATTTTCAGGTTTTTTTTTTTGTTTACGCAAGTAGTGCCATTTTTTTTCTATTTTTACACCACGAAAGGAAACATTCACTGTTACCTAACACAGCAAATTTCTTTAGATGTCTGTTAATTTCCCAAGGCTTTTAACGTATATGAAATAGTTAATGCGATTGTTGTTATGAAATTGCTAGACAAAGAAATGTGTTACTATTTTATGACAATTTTTATTCTTATGCACAGCCTATAACAAAAGGAAACCGCTGAAAATCAGATCCCAATAATCTTGACTATTGTGTCTAGTAAGGCGTTAAGGCGTGGATCTACTTCTCGTTACTTGCTGCCAACATAACGTGAGTATTGCAGTCAATGTTTAACGTTAAAATGTACGAAGTTACGGAAAGTGATGTTTTCAAAGGTTGATTCCACTTTACCGCGGGCAGCTTTTAATAAAATGTTATTTATTTTTACCTTACGGAAACATCAAACGTAAGCTCGTGAACTAAGACGGTTAACATTTCAATAACTACAAAATAATAATAGTTTAAGGTTTTAAATGTTGGTAACAGAGGTCTGGAAAGCAGATGGCGTTTAAAATTAAACAATGATTTATTTCCTTTGGTATGAAAATGCTATTCTAAGAATAATGTAACGAGGAAAGGTGAGAACTGCTAGATTAAAAAACATTTAGGAATGAACGTAATACAACTATTAACATGAACTGTTTGCAAACGTTTATTTATGTATATATATATATACACACACACGTTATTGTTACTTATGACCAAGTCCTTGAACATGGCGGACCATTAACAACCATTCGTCGATACACCTGATGAGCTCTGTGGCCGAGTGAACAAGTTACACGTGGCGAAAACAATACGGGACGTCAAGAAATGAAGACGCATTCAAGGTGTTCCACAACCAGCTTGTTTCAAGCGATTATCACCCGAGTGGGTGACGTGTCGAGGACACTGCAGACGCAAAAAAAAAAAAAAAAACGGCTTCTGCCGCACAAGTCAGAGAACTGGCGTCACTGTGCAGAGACATGTCGGAACACCATTCGCCAATTAGCGCCTGGCGACCCCACTCGCCAGTCGGCAGGCCAGCCGATAGGGAACCTTTGTCAGCACCCATCAGCCAATCAGACACAAGGCCCGTTCCCAGGGCCTCGCGCAGCCAACCAGAGCATCGGGACGCTTAAATCCGACAAGCCCGTCACGTATTTTCGCCTCTGTGTAAAGGCTGTTCACGATAAATTGAGCACTTTAGAAATGAACCTTAGAAAAAGTCACTACCCCTGCATTCATATACTTTAATGGGCGCATTGAGTGACATGCGCACAGTAAAGTTGGTAACGATGGATGGAAAATAGTTCCATATCTTAAAGTTGAATAAAAAGTGTTAGGTGACAATTTGCTATAACTTGAAATTATTTATTTTCCTTTCTGTTTTTTCTTAATGCAAGGAAGTGTAAAATGAGCATATTTGTAAAGTATTTACTTTCTTAATAATTTCACAGTTTCATTTGACCGACGCATGAACAAAGTGATGAGACCCATGGCAGTGTTAATTTTACATACGGCGGAAGAATACACAACATGTATACGAGTAGAACTAAACCCTTTCATTCCCAACATAGACAATTGGCTACGTGTTACACAGTTTAGTAATATTTGATCAGTACTGTACTCTGCGCGGCTCAGTGCTCTGTGATCTTCCCTGTAGGCAAAGGCTGTTCTCGGTAAAATGAGCACTTTTGAAAGCCTTGCTTAAGATCTACTTGTATGCACATTGTGTATTCTTCAGCCTTATATAAATTAACATTGGCTTGGTCCTCATTACTTTATTCGTTCGTCGGTCAAATGAAAACGTGAAATTATTACAAAAACAAACATTTTTTAAAATTTGCTCATTTTTACACTCAAGTGCATTAAAAAAACTTAAAGCGAAATAAATAATATAATTTATTAAAAATGGTTACCTTACACTTTTTGTTCGAAGTTAAGATATGCAACTTCTTTCCTTCCATCGTTACCAACTTTACTGGGTCACTCAGTGAGCCCGTTAAAAATATGCGCGTAAGGGCAGTGACTTTTTCTATGGTTGATTTTAAAAGTGCTCACTTTATCGTGAACAGCCTTTAAATGATTCGTAAACCGTACTACTAGGTGCTCTACGTCATAATTTGTTCATATCTCCGACCATTTAACACAACGTCTGCAGCTCATTGGTTGTTTTAACGAAACATGTTATTTGTCAACTTACGTAAAGCAAGTATAAAATAAAAGTCTTATTTGCAACACCAGATATCCTAAGTTCATGAAAGGGTTAAGCAGGGCTTTCAAAAGTGCTCATTTTACAGTGAACAAACCTATAATTATGTTCTCTGTGCCGGAGTCAACGTTGAGGATGGAGAAAATGGATGCCGCGAAGGGAGAGGATGAGAATACCCCGACAAAACTCCGTGGATGAGTGGCAACGTTGGCCCGTACATTCCCCACAACCAAGGTTACGCTGAGGGGGGGGGGGTGGTAACCCGGGGGCGTGGGGAGGGGGTGCAGCCGCACGAGCCCAGCGGTTCCAGTAAAAATGAACTAAAGGAGGTCCTTAACGCGCGTGTGGTCTTCCCCCGCTACCAGAGAGCTATGATCTCTCTTCCTTCAAGCACTCCCTTGAGGACCACGTGTGTTCTCAGCTGTGGTGGCTGCCTACAGAGACCCGCAGGGCATGCAAGCGTAAGGACCACAAGGGAAGGGGGGGCGGGGTGGGGGAAGCAATATTTCATCGCAGGCCGCCTGATGCAGACGTCACGCCGGATCGCCGCTCGGCCCAAATGTCCAGTTCGTGAACAGCCGCGAGGTTGTGCCCACGCCATCTACCACAACCACGCATTAATAAAAGCCAGCCCAGACTGCCCCGCAGAAATGAAGCCATTTACTCTGGGTAACAACGCCACGGGCTGAGGCAAGAGGAACCCAGACATGCAAGTCTGTAATTATGGGAAGGTAACATTTCACTGCATTTATTTTTTGTGGCTAACGTTTCTGGAACCATGACTGCAAAGCTGGAACCAAATTTATCTTCCCTTGAATACAAAAACAACACTGACATTGTTACGTTATTTCATCAGGGCCTTACAATAACAGTGTGTGTGTGTGTGTGTGTGTGTAAAAGAACTGTACAAATTCGTGTTTTAACACTTCGAGACTTCTCGAAGTAATATTTTCGTCGCCAGAACTTAACTGAGTCGTGTGGAGTGCAGTAACATTAAGGCATTTGCATTCTTCGAATGAACTAGCGAATTAAAACTAATTTACCAGCAGTTTTCATATAAGGTTCTCTACGACATTATATTACGAATAAGCTACAATGAAAGTGTAACTTACTAAAATCAACAGGGTTAATTGTAGACTGTACACTAGGTAAGGAAGAACATTTGATCGCGACATTTTCAAGTCAGCATTATGTTAGCAGAGAGCCTGCTACGAATGGACGTTGTTGAGTATGGTAAGCGAGCCCTGTGTCGAGTGAGCCAATAGAAAGATTGTAAATCGGAATACACAGTCCAACAGAAGCAATTGTCATGCAGACGTGGAAATACGTGACTCACTTGTAGCTTGTCTTAGTTTGCAATAAATCTGTACTTGGTAATAGGTAGCGCTGCCTGTCATCGCGAACGAAAAAATTTCAGGACTACCTGTGCTCCAGAACACTAGAGCTCGGATACACTTTTGTGATTGGTTCAGTAAATCTCTCACACATTGCAGATGTCTGCCCGCGAATCGCGTACACTCGCTGTTGGAGTTATCTAATTCTGAATTACAAAATTTGCAACTCTTTTGTAATCAATCTAAACGGTTTCGCATATTGCTAATAGACACCCGAATTTCGCGAAAAAAAAAATGTCGTTACTAGTTGTACTTTAAACCACTTCAGCTCAGATCCACTTTCGCGACTGGATGATTCTTAGGTGTCGGCCCGCGAAGCACAGACCTACGTTTTCAGAGATACTCTATTACGATTGGCCAGTCAAGTAATAAAATGTCTTCTGGCAAAACACACCGCCAATAATGTCAAGAAAACACCTGATATGGAGGGGTAGTGAAATTTTTCGAATGTATTTCAAGACAAGTTATATTTAAAAATATATATATAGAGTCGTATACCTCTCTTGATTGGTTGAATTACTTTCTGACACTTGTTAAATGTCTGCACACGAATCACGTAGGAGCCGTGCCGATGTTGCCGAATTCTGAGTGTCCCGGTCAAATATGAAAACGCCTTCTCAAATAGAGAAGCAACCATTGGGTTATCGGCCACATGTCTTTGTTAAGAGACATTTACTTGCCTGACTGGGCCAATCAGAATTAGGTAACTCCAACACTGAGTGTCCTTGATTGGTGGGCAGACACCTGCAACGTGTGCCAGTTAAAATGATCCAATCACAAAGCGGATATGAGCTCTAATGTTTAGGAGTATGCTTACAAGTAGCCCTGAAATCTTTTCGCGAGAAACTGGTGGCCGTAATTATAGTGAACTACAAAACTTCTCGATGCTCGGCTCTCATAAACTGATTTATGGAATAAGATACTGAGGTGGAGCGGCAGTGGGAGCACTCTGAGGAAACCCACGAGACAAAGGCAACGTCGGGTAAGTTTTCCCTCAGTGTAAAACCGGGGGCGTAACTCTGCCGGGAGTCGAGTACGCAGCGCACTAGCAGCGAGCTCGCGTATCACAGAAACTACAGCCAATAAGTAAGGACCTGCAAAATTCGCGTTATTATTTGGGGACAAGTTAAACTTCAAACACGTGTACCTTCGCAATATGTTTGTCATTGGACCATACTTCGTTTTACACGCCTTGGGTATCTATGCGCCAATAAATGAACACGTCACAATTGTAAGTGCCAATCACGTGCAGTTCAGTCAGAAAAGGAATGAACTCACCTCTATGCAGTAGCCAATGGAGAAACGACGTCGGCTCTGGTGCATACAGTACTGTGAAGTTCAACCTGATGCCAAATAATAACGCGAATTTTGCATGTCCCTACCAATAAGTGATTTTTGGACGAGTAGAAGGCATTCGGAAAGAGTGAGCGAGGTACTTTTGAGAAAACATAATATTGTGTTTGACTCGAAACTGTGTAGACACGAGGAAATTTCGCGAATTCATTCGGCAGCAAGCTAGACTCCACAATATTTTGTGTACTCTAGCCTCAGTTAGTGCTTCGTTGGCTGTTTGCTACAGCTTGTTCCAAGAGCAGGTATCACGGTATTCAGTCTTATTTTTCCCTAGCAGGTTCGCTATTGGTTGAGGGTCTTCTCAGGCGTGTCAAGAGCACTGTGATCCTATAAAAACAGGAACTCATATGTACACGGGCTTGAAATTAAACTTGTCCTCAAATTAATTCGCGAAAATTTCTAGATCTCTAAACATGACGGGGTGGCCCTCGGTGGCTGAGCGGTTAGCGTGCTCGCCTACCACCAAGGAGTATCGAGTTCAATCCCGGCCGGGTTAATCCCGGATTTCCGCAAGTGGGAATAGTGCAGGACAATGCCGCTGGTCGGCGGGGTTTTTTTTTTTTTTTTTTTTTGGGATCTCCCGTTTCCCCCGCCCTTGCATTCCAGCGCTGCCCCATTCTCCTCTCGCTTCATCTTATCCATCCCGCGGAAGTTAATTGCAGACTATCGTGGTGTCATCCTGCCTAGTTTCCTTGGTCGCGACGCGCCCTCCATTCTCGTGCCGTACTACGCAAATATGACGTAATATCACTACAACTCACTCAGAAAAATGTTATGACATCTTAACGCACTTTTGTACGTAAACACAGCGTTGAACTTAGTAAAAACCATGCAGCAATGAGCAGCTGTTTTCCCATTACAACAATGGGAAAACAGCTGTTCATTGCTGCAACACAGAGACGTTTACTACGCATCTGGTATACGTATTCTACCCCTATCATCTCTACTTATACGGCAGTGGTTTGTGGTGTAGTGTTGCTAGGTTAGCCGGTGCTTGCCCAGTGCTGTACACACTCGGCGCACGCAGCAGGAACCAGTAGCCAAGGTGGAGCCTGAAGAAACTGAGAGAGCGCCGTCACCCATTACACACGTGCTGTGAAGTCAAAAGCACTATTGCGTTTAAGTGACAGACGTGTAAACTAGGAAACTATTAAGTACAGCACATAGCAAAAAGCAGCTTACAATGCAACAGTCCGCCACACGCTGCAGATCTGGGGTAAAGTTTGTGTGTTGAGTGCGCGGCCGTTAACAGCGTGCGGGCCGGAAAGCCTGCTACAAAGCGAGCAAAAATATCTCCCGGCGAAGAAATATGGCGCGACACAGATAAACAGCAAAGCCACACCGGAGCAGCACACTCGGCTTATTGTCTTAACCTAGCTAAGGGCGTTTTAAAAAACTACCTCGGGCTAGATATATAACAGCTCCACATCCCTCCTATTTTCCACTAGTAATTTCTCTCTTCCCCTCGTACCGCTCGACGTTTCTTACTCTTAGTTTCTTCTTGGTATTGTGTTCTCCCCTCCCCCCTATGACACCACCTTTATACTCTCTCGCATTCGTTACCTGCTTCTTTTATTCTGTTTCACCTCCCCCCACCACCACTCTCTCTCATCCCTCGGATACAGAACCACTTTCGGAGATTCCCTCGCTCTATCACAGTTTCGATCCGTTCTTTGAGCGAAGTCGCAGCAGCTCGGCGGAATGAGAAATTCTTCCGACTAATGTAAACTTCCATCAGAAAAAAAAAAGAGGTAGTCTCGTGACGCATAATAACTCTCTGGATATTAAAACAGATTGCACCTCCTAACCCCCCCCCCCCTTTTTTTATCACATTCGTACCTTTTTAACCCCGTGGAGCATTTGTACTTGATCGTGACCGTGTTTTGAGAGAAATTTCGCGATTTCTCACAGTCGCTGACGACGTTGTAAATTACAGGCATTAGTTTCCACGAACTTTCCGCGAAAGTGACGCCTCGCAACAGATATTACTTTTCTTTCGGAGACGCGATCACTTTTAAGCAAGTAACGGTGAAAACTCTTGTAATAACTCGAGGCCAGGTAAATGTGCGAAATTGTTTGGTGGCACGATCGACTTGAAAGTTTGTACTTTTTCGGGACGGCAAAGTATTTTGCGTGCTCTGGGAAACCATGAGCGAATAACAAGCCAGCAGGAAATGAAAGCACCAATTCCCCTCAAACACAGTCGAGAACGAAAATGAATTTTCGTTGTACCATCAGAAGGGGCTCCCGAATTTCGAGAAAAGTTTTCATGGCCAGTTGTATTTCAAAAACAGTTATCGCTGATCCACTTTTGCGATTGGATGATTTCATGTTACATGTCTTAGGTGTCTGACCACGAATCACAGACATACACTATCGAAGCTACCCAATTATGATTGGCCAGTCAAGTAAGAAAATCTCTTCTCACAAAGCCATGCCGCCAACAAGCATAAGAAAACGGCTGATACGACCTGAGGGTACAGAACCATAGCATGTGCGGAAATATCTGCGTGAAATCAGGATGTCCTTAAACATCAGCCACTGAAGACATGGTTACGGCTAGAGTGTGTACAGTACTCGATTGTTAATTTCGTCTATTCGTCAGGTTAATGAACCTGCGAATTTTTAACTAATCTCTAAATTATACTATCGCATTATTGTCCCTGACACGCCCTGATGGAATGATTGAGTGAGCGAAGTGATATTGCCCCCCTCTTAACATCCAGATCTCGAGAGCCGATGAGGGTGAAAAGAGGTGAGTATGGAGCAGTACCGGAATGAAGGGGGGGGGGGGGAAACGGGAGATACATCTCCGAGAAAACCAGTCGACCAGCGGCATGGTCCGGTACGATCCCCACTTGCGAAAATCCGGGAGCGACCCTGCCGGGAATCGAACCCGGTTTGCCTAAGTGGGAGGCGAGTAGTCTAACCACTTCCCCACCGCGGCCTCCCGCCCTGATGGAGTCGGAGAAAATTCCACTCCCCAAAACCGCAAGCGAAAAACTGCTGTATCTAATACATAGGGCTACTGTTATTTCGCGAAAAAAATATGAGTACATGGACGACTTCAATACTATCAGTACCCAACAGCAGTTAGTCTATTGCCATTGGTTGCTTGTCTACTGGAGAAGGCGTTTTCATATTTGACTCAGTATTCGGTCAGTATTCGGCAACATCGGCACGGCTCCTACGGGATTCGTGTGCAGACATTTAACAAGTGTCCAAAGGTAATGCAGCCAATCAAAAAGGGCAAATGACCCTACAATTTTTTTTTTTTAATATAACTTGTCTTGAAATCCTTTCGCGAAATTTCCCTCTCCCTGTATATACAACTTAGATAATAGAAAAAAATTAGTAGACAAGTATGGCCACCTGTTTTTCGCGAAAAGATGTGTGCGTTGGATAGACAACATTCCAAGTGCACACAAGCAGGTATTGGAGGGTGTGTGAGGGTGTGTGAGGGTGTGTGAGGGTACACTCTCTATGTGACTGAGCCTATCAGAATTAAGTTACTCCAGGACTGAACTTCCGTGATAGGCTGGCAGACCCCTCAGACGCGTTTTACAGTAAAGTAGTAGCGGATTCTTTGCAAAAAACAGGTGGCCCTATGGATAAGTATACAGAAGCGAAATGAATTGGTGTTCCTTCTGAAGTACCCGTTATACTGACACTGTAATTGGCTGTCTGGCACAGCGCTCATGTTTGATTGGCTCCGTAGTTCTGCGGACAATTCGTTTGAATTGAGCAGTGTCCGAAATCGTTACAAGAACACTATTTATGCTACTATATCAACTTTGTGACCAAGTTCAGGTCCTAAATATTTAGGGATTTAGGCTAAAAATTTACTGAGTTGGGAAAGCACGCTATATCTCATGATATCTCCGCAAAAGAGCCTGTAACCATTTATATCTTTTTTACAACTTTTACCATGAAAATTATGAGAACTCAAACACAGAGAAAAACGTTAATATTGGATTTGTGGTTCGATCCTCGGTCAGGGCACGTAATATTATTTCTTTTCCGATTTTAACCAAAATTTGTGTGTTGTGTAGGAGATAGGGGTAATTAATGCAATCATAATGTTGGATTTTGATTCGATCCCCGGTCAGGGCACGTAATAATATTTCATTTCCGATTTTAACTAAATTTTATTTTTGACTTTGGTAGATGCTAGGGTTATTTAATGCACTGTTAACATTGTATTTAGTGATTCGATCGTCGGTAGGACACAAAATTTTATTTCATTTCCGATTTTAAACAAATTTTATTTGTTCGTTGTGTATGTGATAGGGGTAGTTAATGAAATCATAATGTTGGATTTGTGGTTCGATCCTCGGTCAGGGCACGTAATATTATTTCACTTTCGATTTTAACTAAATTTTATTTGTGACTTGGGTAGATGTTAGGGGTAGTTAATGTAATGTTAATATTGGATTTTTGGTTCGATCCTCGGTCACGGCACCAAATATTATTTCGTTTCCGATTTTAACCAAATTCTATTTGCGAGTTTTGTATGTGATAGGGGTAATTAATGTAATCCTAATGTTGGATTTGGTGTTCGATCCTCGGTCAGGGCATGTAATATTATTTCATTTCCGATTTTAACTTATTTTATTTGTGAGATGGGTAGGTGATAGGGTTAATTAATGTAATGTTAATTTCGGATAATGGAGTGTGATCCTCGGTCAAGGTATTCAGAATAAATAACAGGAGGGTAGGTTGTCTAGAATCTCGCAATCGGAACCCAATTAATTCCAGAAGTAATCACAACACAGCTCAGTTGCTTGAAGGGGAGGGGTAGGGTGTAGGTAGGTGAAGGGGTTAGAGCACGCAGAGCCGAGTGCGGAGCTAGGTGTGGACCATTCAAAGTACAGGATTGGCTCCTCAATTGCGGAGCTAAGTGAGAAGCCATTGAGGAGCAGCTTTAGGAGTAATGTGAGTTATAAAGTATAGCGATTTCGACCCTAGGTTAATATTATGGGACTACATCTGGGAGGTCAAGGTCAAGGTCTTAAAAATTGAGTTAGAACTACTACTGATCCTACCAGGAGTTGGGATCGAACCAACGACTTTTATCTCAGCACATGAGCGCCAAGGCCATTTTACACAGTCAAATATTTTATTGGATTAAAAAAATCGAATTCAAGTTCAGAAATCGTTTCGCATTTACATGAAACAGATTTTTTTGCAAAAATTTGAATGAAATAATTTAAAGAATGGACAAACATTCCACACTTTAAAGTAAACCTTTAATTAGTGAGTGAAGAGATTTGGGCGGCTCTTAACAGCGAGGTCTTGAGAGCCGATGAGGGTAATTGAGATGAGTATGGAGTGTGGTGAGTATGTAGCAGTGCCGGAATGAAGGGGCGGGGGAAACGAGAGATTCCCGAGAAAACCCGCTGACCAACGGCATCTTCCGGCACGATTCCCAATTGCGGAAATCCGGTGACCCGGCCGGGGATTGAGCCCGGTACGCCTTGGTGGGAGGCGAGCATGCTAATGGCTCGGCCTCCGCGGCCCCCAGTAATCCTTGAACTTTTTCAGTTAAATAATCATAGTTAAGAAAATTTTGAAAACAACAGACTCTTTTATACGTAAACATCCAGTTCTTTATAATAAAATATGAGATTGGAATTAAAACGAAATGGACAGGAAGCGAAGGAAAATAAATTATTTGAGGCTACAGTTGCTTGAGACATAATGGTGTATTTCTGATAATCTGATATCGATATCTTGTAAAGCTTCGCTAATAAGTAATTTATTTCTATACCACGGCGAGGAAACCGCATAAAAGCGGTTAGCCTATTCATATAAGTAACTTACATTAATTTCTCATTCGAAGCATCATCAATTTTTACTTACGTCATAAATAAGAAAATTAATTCTCATGACACGCTGCATAATTGTTAGGGGATATTCATGTTAACCGAACAAAAAAATTTAAAAGAGTTACATAATTTCAGTCACAAAATTTACCGATAAACTGCCCATTACATTACAACAGTTTTTAAAAACTGGCAAGTTTTCTGTTTTCAAGAAACATTAAAAAAATGATACTTGAAAAATATTGTATACATATATGTAGAGTGCACTGTACTATTCGAATTACCATTGAATTATTCTGTGTTTTTGCTGTAGTAAAATAATATTTTTGTTTCTCAGTGTATATAAATACAGCTCTTATCAATTCATGTATGTTGGCACAATGTTGCCGAAAACTATTAAGATAGGTGGATAAAAACTTAATTTCAAAAATTCAAGCCATCCGCCTTGTTGAGAAGATTATGTTGAATCATCGATGAACTTAAGAATCGGGGTTATATCAGATGATGTGATGAACTGCATACTTCTAAAAATGTAATTACAAAAATAATAATACATTTTTATAAAATAATTTTTTTTTCTTATCCTTTTATCCCTCACAACTTTAAAATTGTACTATGAGTACTGAACTTACTAATGTACAGATCTACATACAGAATGTTTATTCAATTATTTAAGTATTAAAATGCATGACTAGTTGACTGCAAACAAAACATTAAAACTGTCGACATCTACAGACATATATATATATGCCCAACACAGTATCTGTTTGGTAAAGCGTGTAATTTACTAGATTAACAAAGTCCATTTTTTTTTTGCTTTCCAAGTTTTGTTCACTCAACAAGATATTCTGTTGGTGCTGCCGAATATGTATCTCAGTGCACCAGTAACAAATAATGAAAACTTAATGATGAATGTCAAGTGCACCAGTAACAAATAATGAAAACTTAATGATGAATGTCAAGTGCACCAGTAACATACTTTGTACTTATTTTCAATACTCCAAGCACGTTTTGTAACAACAATTATGAATTAATTATTTTTTGAATGGAGGTTTTCATTAAGGAAGCGAGTAAAGAAAAGTATTTTATAATTTTCCTAGAGAATGTACTTGTAAATCGTAAGTATTAATAATTTTTTTTTTTTTTTTCCGTCGTCCAAGTTGCAAAGAAACATTGAAACATTTAATAATGCAGTTTCTAAATAGAACACTAGGAGCGTCGCTCAGTGTTGTGTGAATTCCAATACACGTTCTCAATACACTAAGTTACCAAATAAAGGAATTCGGACACGGCTTTGGCGAGGCCTAGACACTTCAATTTTTCGGCTGCGATTGGCCAACGACGTGTTTCTGGCAAGAAAGGCCATTCTGCTTCTGGAAGAGGAACTTTCCTTTCTGTATAACTGGTTACTCTGTATGTAAAACTACGGGAGTGTAAGCCGTCCCGCACTTATAGGCTGTTTACGGTAAAGCGAGCACCTTTTATGGCCCTTATAAATTTTTCCTTTCACACAATTTCCATCTTCCTGCTGCTTTTTAATACAATCGTTGCAATGTTAACAATAAACACAGCGCATACATTTCACCACCATAAAAATTTAATGGCTGAGGCGGCAATAAGATATATATTTACTAGCGGTTAATGCATGTTGGGAGAGCCTTAAAAAGTGCTCACTTCATCATGAACAGCCTATACCGTGACAGGAGAAACACGACAGTCAGATATAGTCTAATCACGGTAAAAGGAGCACTTTACTTTTAGCCACTTTCTATCTTTCAGCCACTTTTAAATATAAACATTGCTTTGTGACCAATAAACACATTATATACAGTCCAACACTCCCAGAAGTTAACGCCTGAAGCTGCCATGAAATATCTTTATTAGTAGCTAATACCTATTGGAAGGGCCTTAAAAAGTGCTCACTTTACCGTGAACAGCCTATACAAAGCCCGTTCCCAGATATTCACGCAGACGGTCAGAGAACGGGTACGCCCTCTCCGTGAGAAAAGACAAATTAAAAAAGCGTCTCCTCACGGAGACTCGAGGTTATGACAACAGGAAAACGAGACGTGCGCTCGTAGGATATTGAAACAGATTTTGCTTGGAACTCTTTCCGCGAAAATCTAGCCTTCCTATTTATTTACGACGCTGTCAGAACCAATGAACTGTAGGCGTTGTTTTCAGTAATATGAACCACTTATAACCTATAACGAATGAAGTTGGTTTGTAAATCAGTTAGCCGTTAGTAAGATCGTCAGACTTTGAGCCCCACAATGTATTATAGCGCAAGCCAAGAATATACTTCCTGAGTGTTCTATACACGATGATTGTGTCATTACTAGGGGCCTGAGAAATTCGCGAGTTCAGTGACCTGTAGGCTAGACTTCGCCGTCTTATATACTCTCATACAAATATCAACTGTTTATCGGTTGGTTTTTGTGTTAGTAAAAGGCGGTGGTTGGGCGCAAAATTTATTGCATGTTTGTTATTGGCTCATTTATCTCCAGGAGGTGTCAAATAACACGTCGACCAATCACAAAATTAACATGAACGTACAAGTTTGTGAATTCCAACTTGTCTAAAAATGAACGAGCGAAATTCTCGGGTCTCTAGTCATTACATGGCTGTAGTTAAGCTGTGTGTTTAAAGTGATAAATAAATGTTTACTCTCTTGTTTTTAAATGTTGATTCTTAGAAAATACAGCATATCAGCAATAAATTGAAGTGTGTAAATGACCTGTGAGAGATAGTTTTATAGTTAGCCAACTAAAATGAAAAGTAACCAACTAAAGCTTTAAATAATCTTTAAGTAGATATTCTCGCGAAGAGCTTGTGAATGAGTACGCGGTTATTTACGCCAGCAGTAAGGGAAGTTAGGTCGATATATCGTCCTGGAAGTGTTTCCTTATGTGTAGGCCGCCTATATCCGGACTGATCCCTCAGGAAGATTTACCACTGGGAATACTCCCCTCTCAACCGTGCAGGGAGCATTCCTGGATTTTCTCCTAATGGACTTCCTCTCTACCCCTCTCCTCCTCATCGACATCTCTCTCTCTCTCTCTCTCTCGAGAAATAAAACCGGCTCGCTTGAACCGAGTCATGATCGGAACTTTACAGCTGCCGCATCAATTTAATTAACTCCCGGACCGTTTATTTCTCGCCTCGTGGTCGTAAAGCTCAGATTCCATTGCTGGCGGGTCGGGAGATGGACCTAGAGGGATTGAGGCGTAATACACTTCAACACTGGGGAGGAGTTGACAACTGTGAAAGGATTTCACATCTGCAACTAAGGCGAGTTGTAATGAATCTTTTAGAATCGCCCTATCCCCTACAGCAGCAAACGATGAGCTGAAAGATACGTCTGCTATTAATCCGTTAGGGTACTTACGATTGTAGGTGTGAAACTGCTGCTTGTTTAACCCATTCAGACCCAGTGTACACTGTTGTGTACTTAACGCACATGTAGGTAATTTTTAGTCGGTGACCAAAGGTCAATGACCAATGATCGTACCTGCTGGTAAATTATTCGCAAAGCGTCTTACTGGTCTAGGTCCTAATTGGTTCATATAACTATAGCCGTACACATAGCCTACATCTCATTTGCTGTGACAACGAAACAAGTGTTGTGTCGACTGAGGTACAGTATACATCATAGACAGTTTTGTTTGCGACCCCTGAAACCGTAAATTAAAGTGGGTCTGAAAGGGATAAAGAATTCAAGCTCCATAACCCAGAAAAATGGCGTCCCTAGCCGGAAAGTTGTCGGGACACCATTCGTTCATCAGCGCCTTGTGACTTACATTCCAGCCACCCGCCCAGCCAGTAGGGAACGTTTACCCCATCAGACACAAGGCCTTTGCTATAGTCTAGCGAATGCCTGGTTGCACAAACATCTTCCCCGATCCCAGATAGAATGATCCTAGTTTAGAACCAGGATCCAGTTTGATCTTGGTTCCAATGTAAAAGTGTTGCACCAACGAGATATCGTGATTCTGGATATCCGATTCGAAGATCTTCCAAATTGAGAGATTGAGATTAAGCATGAGACAAATTTTGCTATTGGTTCGTAATATATGACGTCATGGAAGTAGACGTATTTTTCACTATAGATATGACTAGATGTGCGATGTTTTATCTGTTTTAAGTGAATTATTGTTGTACATATTTAGCTCAATAATATTCAAGTGCGTATAATGTTGTTTTAATTTCCCAAGAAAACAATCTAACGTAGTTCTATCTGTTGACTGATTTTCAAACTACATTCGTCGACGATGGCTGCTGATCTCGGATAGCCAAAATTGGCGGTTCGAAATGGACTTCATCTCGATCTCCAGTCCAGCTCTGAACTCGAATGGTGCAACAGTTTTCTGTGTCAGTCTTAGATCCGATCTCAGATCGAGCTTCGAACCACGATGGTGCAATCGGGCATAAGTCAATCACTGAGTGGGCGCGCCCAAATACACAGATAAGTTATCGATGTAAATAATGAGCCTGGGTTCGGAACAATAACTTCGTTAGTAATCTGTCTGAAGTTTTGGGTTTACCACTTTCAAATATTTACAAGGACATATTTTTAAAAACAAGTGAGCGAGTCAGTTAAATATCGTGGATTTACATGGCCTTACGTAGCACTATTTATGTATGGAATTTCGTTACAAATGTTGACTGGTTCCCGAGGTATGGCATAAAAGCTTTAGTTTCTCAATTGGTACTATCATACAAAAATGCCTAAAACAGGCTCTGCGTAGGCATATCTGATGTATATAATAAATAGTGTCGGCATAAAAGTGTGATTTAGACATGTCAAACTATTTCGTAAATATGACAAACCTATTTAAATAACTGCAGTGCCACTTGAGTGTACAGTTCGGTGGGAATATGTTGCTTAGTGCTGGACATATCACATTAAAGCTCCATTTTCTCATGAGACACTTTCTTCATTACTGCAGAAAAAAAGCAGTTATGTTTTGTCATATCCTATGTTTGTAATTGATACTACTACACAGTTGAAGTCGGGTAAAAATGTTTGGTTCATATGGCATACTAACGTAAAATATTTATATGCACGTTATTTTGAAAATATTTAAATACCTCTATTAAGCCTTATAAATTTAGATAGACTAAAAAACTATAACTTATCGCCTGAAATTTGTAGGTACTATTTTTTTTACCTTAGATAAGACACAAAAGCTTAAATTGTCAGTTATTATAATAGGTGCACCTATAGTAGGCCCTGTCACAGTATATTGTCAGTTATATACAAGTCTTAACGACTGTTCCTTTTTTATAACACAATGCCTTCTTCTCTCCTGTAGCATATTTCACTCTCTTTTAAAATCACATGCACACGAGAATTTTTTTCGGCTTTCGGGGCACAGCGATATAGGCGACAATAACACGTGCTCCCAGCGCCCCATCGCCCCTACGTGCAAGGTGTGCAGTGCTTCCGTCGCCATGCTTTCTTGTGCAAATTAGATCTGTAACAATGGGACTTTATTACACGCTGTAAAAACCCACAGATATAACTACGACTCTATGGTTTTACTTCTCTCCTAACTCTTGACCCATTCGGACCCAGTGTACACTGTTGTGTATGTTATGCGCGTGTATGCAATTTTCTGTCTGCACTGCACACTGCGAAGCTCGGTGATCAATGATCTAATATGTGGTTAAATGATTCGCAAACCATCTTGCTGGTCTAGGTTATAATTGGTTCATGTAACAGAGCCGAACATATAGCCTACAACTCAAGTACCGCACGCATTATAAAATGTTTTGTTTAAAATACTTGAAACCATAGATAAAATGAGTCTCAAAGGGTTTAGGAAACTTCGCAGACAAGCAATAAACATGAGGCATTTGACCATTTTCATAATATTTTTTCTCTTTTAACATTATAAAAAACATAACCATGCCTGCTTAGGAAATTGTTTTTTAATTGTTTCTGGCAAAAAGTCATATTTGCTGAGGTAAACGTGAACATCCAACCGATGAATGCTCAGGAAATATATCCTCAATACTAACTGTTTAACAGAAAAAATTACAATCTGTTGGTGTTACACTTTTTTCCGCACTTAACTCCGTGTTGTTAGTATAGTTTTTTATATTAAATTACACGCGGGTTAGATTCAAGTACCATACGTCCGTATCTGTGGTTTTCATTCGGTTATTGGCCGCGATTCTTTGTGAGATGACATTTTGATATATGACTGGCCAATTAGAATTACGTTAGTCCAGTAATGAACCGTGTGCGATTCGTGGGCAGGTACCTAAGATGCATAATAATTACCAAAAAAAAAAAAGGCCCAGTAGCAAAAGCGAATAAAAGTTAAAGCGTTTTGAAATATATGTACAGTAATTATTTGTTTAATATAGGGTACCCATATTTATAACTTTCTAGCATAGCGTTATATGTATGTTAAATTACAGAGCTACCAGAAAGAAAGAACAGTTAGTGTGTTTTGGGAGCAACGTAAGTATTAATTTCGAAAACAGTCTTTCGCAACAGGTGGAATGGAGAGTGGAGAGGAGAGGTGAGAAGGGGAAAGGAGAGGTGAGGAGAGGAGAGGAGAGAAGAGAAGAGAAGAAATGAGAAGGGGGAGGAGGTTAGATGAGAGGAATGGAAAGGGTGGGGGGGAGGGGGGTGGGGAGAGGAGTGGGGGAAGGGAGAGGATGGGAAGGGTGGGAATGGGAAGAGGAGTGGTGAGGAGGGGCTATAAGGGGACTAGTTAGGAGGGGAGGAGAGGAATTGGTTGGTGTTGGGAGGGGATTGGAGCGGAGAGGGGATGGGAAGGGGATATGAGAAGATAGGGGAGGAGGGGATATGAGAAGATAGGCGAGGAGGGGATATGAGGGGAGAGGGGTTGGAGAGGAGAGGAGGGGAGAGGACACAACACACAGTGGTGAGGTGGGCATGGTGGTTCCTTTCACGTGGGTGTAGCTGCTCACTGATTGGCCGCGCGAGGTTCTGGGACCAGGCCTTGCATTATATTGGTTATTAAATGCTGCGAAAGATGCTCTATTCGCTGGGCTGCCTCCTCGCAACTAGGATACCAGGAGCTGATTGGCGCAAGCCACTCCGACATGCTGGTTAATGACAAATTATAGCATGTGCGGTATAAGCAGCTTTTCCATGCTGCACTACTATTATTTACTCTCTGTGGCGCAATTAAGTTCATTTATTGAATACTATCACTTCCTGAAACATTTACGCAAGTTGTCATTAACGAACAACTAATAGATGGACAAGAATGTTTGCAAAAAGAATGAACGTGAAGAATAATAATTTTTCCAACAGATGTCAAAACCTTGCTTTCGTTGCAAAATGTAAAATTCAAAAACCCGCTACAAATAGAAAGTACAAAAAAAATTTCATTATGCATTTTGAAATACGTTATGGTTTTAATTAGCATTTAACATGTTGAACAAAAAGATAATATCTCAGTTGTTACTCTGAAACTGCTGGCAATTTTCTTATCTCTGACTGTAGCATGGAAGGCATGCTTTAGCTTAATTATTAATTTGTGCCTAATTATTTATAAAAATAGTAAAAATAAGATTACTTCACAGAGCATATTACTTAAAGGGATTTTTTTAAAACATATTAATACTAATAGTTAAGAACGAATTGAAATAATATTAACTACCATCGAACTGCGAAATATTGTTCACTCAAAACACAATGCGTACACTGAGCGAAATACAACAGAATATTTGCTTGTAAAGGGAAAAAATATATTTACTTGCCCCAACCAAATATTTTACTACGCAAACGAAAATTGAAACGCCACAAAATTAATATTGTTCATTTAACAAAACACATGCTTGAATAAGCAGAACAATCTGTGTTGGGCCGAAAGATATAAGACTATCGAACAAAATATTTGGTTGAATCAAAACTGTTTATATTTGTTTTGCCAAGCATTTGATTTCCTTTGTTGTAATATACAGCTCGAGTATTTGTTTGCATTTTTTTGTGAGTGGATAGTAATAGTGTTGAATTTGTTGATGTTTAGTAATGGCATAAACATCGTAATAATAGAGATTAAACAAGAGAAAAAAACGAAAATCTGTAAAACTTGAAACATTTTTCCAGTATTTGAAATTGTATCTATTTAAAAACATTATAACGTCCTCTGCAGTCACTTAAGCAGAGGTTGCTAGGGCGTAACGTTCACACGCGAAAAACCGAATTGGTTCAAATTTTGGTTGGAATCTCTATTATTTTATATTTGTCGAAACAGTTTATTGTACGTAGCGGCAAACAAATCTTTATTTGCGCCAACCAAATCTTTGCTTGGTAAAACCAAATAACAATAAATTAATTTGGTTACAGCAACAAATTATTTCACTGTCCCTTTACTGTACAAAAAAATTATTTCGGTTGCACCAAAAAACTTTCTTTGATTAAACAAAGCCTTAATCTCAGAGCAAACACACTGAATTCTAAAGGGTAACAAATGAAATAATAGTTTTGAAATGAAGAGAAGTCTCTGTTCCGTTACAAATTTCACCTATTATTAGAGATAATGGAAATTCGCGAAAATTTTTGAGCCAACATTTATTCTATAACACTCTAACTGGATTATACTTTCATGATTTGATGAACAAGGTTTCGACAAGGCTAATTTGTTCGCAGACTAATCACGAACGATCTGCCTTATATTATCAGAACCCTCATTGGCCCAGTGAAATGGGGTAGTAGCTTCGACCATGCATGACAGCCACTAAGAAAAGAAAAATGTCGGACATGTGTATAGTACGTTAAATCCTAGCAAACAGTCAACTTTTCCTGCGATAAACAATCATCTCTACCTATTAGTTAATAGCTGATGATATTAAGGTGGCTTACTACAGTGCAACTTGTCTATACGCCTGGATAATCGTGAATTGGTCTGGGTTCCGCTGACACTTTGATTTGTTGATGAGCGATATGTGTAGGTGGATGACGGTCGCCTGTACTTGCTGATCTCAAGCGTGATGTCATAGTGGGCCGGGCGGTATAATCTCCGGCTGCTGGCTTCACCCGCCCGTGTTAAGCCTCCTTGTACGGGCAAATCCCGCCAGCTCTGTCCCCCAGTCTGCCTTTGTGAGGGGACCGCTAATGGACCGAGAAGGGATCTCTACAGAGGCTAATTGTTCTTTCACAGTCGCCTGGGGAGATGATGGATGGCGATGCGGCCCAACTCTTTTGAACCAGAATCAAACAGGTGCCTTTCAGCGCCTAGTGACAGACGCTTTCCCTGTCCCCGCCCCCCACGCCCTGCTCTCCTTGTTGAAGGAACGTTCGGACATTTTAAAAAGCCCGCTTTGTCACGTACCACTCTTTGTGTCCTTGAGCTAACGCGCAGCACATATGGATGCTCCTTTCTGTCATGGACAATTTTTAAAGGGCCTATGAATAGGTCTTTACTCCCAAGAGTGAATTTTGCCCGGGAGCTAATTCAGTTATACCAGCGTTCACACTGAAAGCATGGTGACTGTATTACAGCATTGGCCACATCTTTGCTGGTTGCGGCACAGGCCTCTACTTTAGATGACTATAGACTTTCTGAGGACCTGCTAAAATTATATTCCGAGATATTCCTCCACCTCATGTAATCAAAGCTTTACCGTAGCTAGAAAATTACAACAAAGACAGCGCACCACATTCGTGCGCACTAAATGTAATAATATTTTCAATTACAACTATATCCTACTAGGCGTTACCAGCACACCTATTTTATACCTGCATTTATTAGTATTAATTATAAATCAAATGTTATCGCTTATACACTATCTACCAAAAAGTAATTGGGCACCCGTGAAGATACATAATTCAGTACGTCAGTTGACTTGTGTTTCACGGCCTTCGGCGTAGAACCGCTGGTGTTTGTCCGTGGTAGCATGAACACAGAGGCCATATTCTAACATTCTGGATAATGAAATGCTCCCAATATTGTGGCGTTTTTACGGAATGGACCCGTTTTACTTCCAGGATGACAATGCCAGGTGCCATGTTTCAAGGGCTACTATGCAGTGGTACGCCAACAACAATGTTCGCAGATTGGACTGGCCCGCCCAGAGCCTCGACCTCAATCCTATAGAACATATTTGGGACGAATTGGATCGCCGGGTGAGGGCTCGTCAGGCGCGGCCAAAATCCATTGCTCAACTCATGGAATGGTTGCAAGAGGAATGGCGACGAATCCCCGTGGATGTCCTGCAAACACTCGTAGAGAGCATGCCAGACAGGGTGCCTGCTGTTATAGCCGCAAGAGGTGGCCCTACGAGATTCTAACGGGGCCCAATTACTTATTGGTAGATAGTGTAGATACAATATAAGTAAACATTCAATTTACCCAAAATAAGTTATTTTATATTAACACGAGTATAACTTGTAAAGGTTGTTCACGGTAAAGTGAGCACTTTTGAAATCAACCTTAGGACAAAGTCACTGCCCCCTGCCTGCATATATTATAACGAGCGCCCTGAGTGGGTAACGATAAATAGAAAATAGTTCCATATCTTAACTTCGAATTAATAGTGTTAGGTAGCCATTTTTGATAACTTAAAGTGTTTATTTCGCTTTGTGCTTTTTTTAATGCATTGAAGCGTAAAAGAGTAGATTTGTAAAATATTTGCTTTTCTAATAATTACACAGTTTCACTTGACCAATGTACGAATAAAGTGATGAGGTCGATGGAAGTGTTAATTTTACATTAGGTGGAATAATACACAACTTGCATACAATAAGTTCTTAAGCAAGGCTTTCAAAAGTGCTCATTTTACCGTGAACAGCATAGGTATAATACACGACACAGTTAGGAAACAACAAAATACGTAATGCATGGGGTAATATTTGATAAGGTTCAAGTGTGATGTAATCGCTAATAGACTATAAAGTTACGTATTTGCAGCGTACAGGTTGGATAAAATTCATAATCCCTTGCAACGTGGCCAGACGTAGCCTCTTGTCTGTCTGTGTGCGCTTCCCTACGTTGATCTTCCAACTTACAACACAGCAGACTAGTAATATCCAGTACTTGTACAAATTATGGGAAACTGTGCTGTACAACCGAAGGAAAAACTTCCCAGACATGTATACTCTCACGAAAGTATTCTGTTCGTCTTTTATTGTTTAGTGTTACGGGAATGAAAGTTGGAAGTGTTTTCATTTGTACTTTATGAATATCGTATGTGGATATAAAACACATGCATTTAGTCATGTGCTTATCCTAAAACACCGTTATGCATAAACCATAGTTGACTTTATTCTTGGAACATTAAGACAAATAGCAAGATTACAACTGTGTGACTATAGAAGGCCCCTATGTAAATTTCTCCGTTGTTACTTCTAACTTCCTGCATTCCCGCTTGTACAAAACCATCTTTGATAAACCTGTTTTTCTTAGTACTTCGATAAATGACGGAAGGCCCGAAAGTCAAACTTTTCTGAATTCGTTGCATGCCATTCATTAAAACAGCGGGAGCCACAGTGGCTGAGCAGTTAGCACGCTCGCCTCCCACCAAGGCGAACCAGGTTCAATACCCGGCCGGGTCACCGGACTTTCACAAGTGGAAATCGTGCCGGGCGATGCCGTTGGTCGGCCGGTTTTCTCGGGGATTTCCCGCTTCCCCCCGCCCCGCAATTCCGGCGCCGCTCCATATTCACTTAAATCACCCTCACCGGCTCTCAAGAACACGCTGTTAAGAGCCGCCAAAATCTCTTCTCTCATTAAGCCAGCGCTATTTTCAGGTGGCTATAAACATTTGTATACTCATATGTAGCTGGTTTATTGTTACATCGTTAATTGGATTTCAGGTGAATGACCGAAGCAATTTAGCGTAAACGGAATGAAAGGCAAACTATCTCTTTGAGTTCGAACGGAAAATTGGGAAACCAAAAGCTTTTTTTTTTTTTTTTTTAGGACGATACACATGGACAGATGTAGCATAGTAATTTCCTCAGAGATAAATTGAGATAGAAATTAAACCACTGCTTCGTACACAATTGTGTTTCGTCGGTTGTGGCCTGTTTGTTTTGCATCGGAAGGGCTAGTATTGCGAATATCATTGCTATAATAGTAAGTCCAAAAAGTTCCAAAACAAAAAAAAAATTATTTAATGACTTCTCGATATGGAATAACGTGAACTAGAAATACGGAACAAAACAGCTGATGGCTGGGCAGCCGTTCGCGTTCAAAGGCGGGAAATTGCCAAACACAGAATTCATGTTAAAATATTGAACAGTGTTTGCAGTAGAGGATGTTGTATTTAGTCCTTAGAAAACTTAGTTTATGACTAAGGATATCTGTTTTTCACGAAAATATGTCACGACCGAGTGAGGTAGCGCAATGGTAAACTACTTAAGTTGCGTACGAATTCGCCCGAAGTACATATTCGTGCGTACCTGTCACCGGAACTGCAACCGAATTGCAAGTGAAGTATGCAAGTATACAAGTAAACGAAGTTGTATACTTCTCGCGTACTTGTAGAATACATGCCACCATTTTGAGAAGCACTTTGTAGGTTACAATTTATTCCCGACATAATTATTTTATTTAAGGTTTATTAGGGCAAGATTACTACTTCGTAAACATGGGATTTTGAACAGGGTAAATAATTATCTCAAGGTTTGCCTTACAAAATGTTCTAAACAATAAATTCGTATTAGGCCTATGTTCCTAACCTACACACGCTAAAATAAAAAGAGCAATTCAAATTGCACTGAAATACAATAATGCAAGACAATAAATGTTAATGTAAATTAAATTGAAATATTATTTAATAACTCCTAAAACTATCGGCAATATTATCAAATTCTTAGTCGGAATACATATACATTAAAAGTGGTTAGCTGGCTAATAACTGTTACCGAAGCCAACAAGACTGCCCGTCCGAATTCATCAAGATTGGTGCCAAAGGTAAGTGGAGTATGCAAGGATTCAAGTACGCCAGTATATACCTGAATTCGGACACGGCCTAAGGTATTTACGCCAATCGGACACATATAGGTAATAATGACTAGTTGTATCAGAAAACTTTTAAACTCAGGTGAAAGATAATAGCTAGGGAAACCCGATTTTCGCGAAAACCATTCCCCGGAAGTTTGATTTCAATGTCCTACTTTCATTGCCGTAGTTTACCTTCCGTTATTGGCTGTGTTACTTCATCGTAAAATACTACGGTATTTACTTGGCCAATGAGAAATAGGTTGTTGCGAGATTGAAAGTATGTGGTTCGCGGGCAGGCTCTTAGGACGCACAGCAGTTGACACCATGGATCAGTCACTACATAGGGCTTTCGCTGCTCTTCTCGAGCACTAACAATTCCGTTTGTACAAACATCGAAAAGTCATTCTATCGTAAAATAATTTATTCATCGGATTGGCGACTAAGCAGATTTATCCTTTATTACGTTTAAGATCAAATCAACTTTAATCGTACACACGTTAAGCATTAAGCAAACAATTTAATAAATGTTTAAATTTTTCTATGTTGTAATTATTCCATAAAGTTGGCATTGTTGACCAAATTGTTTACAAGCTTCGTACGTGAATTGAATTGAATCCCAATTATTCAATTTTGAAATGGGGAAAATTAAAAATTCCTCGCTGTGAAAACTCGAAGCCATACTAACTTGTGAAATACTTCATCTTTCCCAGCAATCCAGAAAGGTAAGTTTCTAAACCAATTTTGTTTGTTTTGACTGGTATCTAGGTTTGGACTGTTTATGTGATCACGAACTTTCAATTATTTACTATAATAATACATACTTTGTCTAAATACTTGTCCCTTTTATTCAAATACTACAGTTAACTGTCAAAACAAACAAAATTGTTTTTTGAAACTTACCTTTTTGGATTGCTGGGAATATCGGATAGTAGTACCGCCCTTCAAAGAAAAAAAAAAAAAAAAAAAAAAAAAACAATTTAATACAATTTAATACAAACCGTACATCAGTTTGGTAATTATTAATGCTAAAAAGATCCTTACCGTGCCCTCTAAAATTATATTTTATCAATTTAATGTTATAAAATAGCCACGTCAAAATAATGTTGCCCACAAGAGAAGCGTGAGTGGACCGATCGCAGAGAGGTAATAAGCAAAGTAGTTCAGTCTAGCAGTGAAATATATTTTTCCCTTCCATGCTCTTTGGTTGAAAACATCCAATCACGGAAGTGGATTTCAGTTAAAGTGTCTCGAAATACAATTTAGCAATTATTTTCGCGAAGATCATATGTCCCTAGCTATATATGGTATCAAAGTCTAGCAAAGACGCAAACATTTCTGTGAATGTCAGGTGTAATTTGCGACACATAGGAAAATCCGCGAGTGACCTTCACCTAGGTGAGAAGCGAGTAGCCTAACCAGCACACCACCGCGGTGTACTGGTTAGGCTACTCGCAGGTAGGGGCAATAACATTTTTCAAATGTTGTTTGCAAAAGTGAGCAGCCCTTAACTACATGTTGTTCTGGTTTCGCCTTATGGGCTAACAAAACAGCTTTTGGGGTGCGTAACTCAAGAATGGTAGGCGACACAATATTATTTTACCACGGCATTAGTTTAATACAGTTACTCACGTCATTTACAATACATTAAATACATCTCTTTATAACAAGTCACTTTACGATAGAACTGGGCGAGCTATTCTTCTTCTTCATTTTCCGTCAGGGTCTTCTAGGAACCACGAGCCAATATCAATGCTTCTTCCTATGTTGTTCCTTCTTCTTCCTCCAGTACTCCATCTTCTCACTATGTATCTTTTCCCTCTCCTCGGACCATTTCGAGCCTGTTTTCTTGTCCTTCCTGCCTTGGAATCCTTCCATTTTCAACACTTTTTTCTTAAAAAAAAAATGTATATATATATATATCTGTTGTTTCTTCTTCACTTATATTGTTTCTTTCTAAATATTCCTTAACTACTTGAATCCAGGTTGTTGTTGATTTCTTGTCCCGTAGATATTTGAAGATCCGTTTTGTTAATCTGTTGCCATCCATTCTATATAAATGTCCAAAAAATAGCAATCGTCTCTTCCGTTTTGTTTCTGTTATGTTTCCTATGCTGCGATATATTTCATTATTACTTCTTAATTTCCATAGTTCTGTAGTTTTTAGTGGACCAAGTATTTTACGTATAATTCTTTCTAGTACTTCTAATTTATGCAACTTGTAATTCAGTGCTATACATTCATTTGCGTAAAGACATTCTGGTTTGACTACTGTGATGCAGTGCTGTATTTAAGATTTTTAGATAAACATTTTTTGTAGATATTCCTGGCTATACCATATGCTCTTTTCATCTTGCGTATACTTTCATCTACTGCGAATTTTTTCTTCAAACCATTTTCCTGAATTATTCCCCCGAAATATTTGAACTTATTTACTCTATTTATTTGACCAATATCTGTTGCTAGGATTTCTGGAGCATTTTTTATATTTGTCATAAATTTGTTTTTTTTTTTTTCCTACAGAGTTTCTTAAACCACTGTGTTGGCTATATCTTCTAAGATATTGGCTTGTATTGCTGCGTTTGTTAAGTTTTCAGAAAGTATGGCAATATCGTCTGCAAATGCTAGACAGTTTATCTCAACACCTTTGTTGGGGGAGTTCATTATATTTATTATTATTAAATTACCGAATTACTTTAAGTTAACCCACGCCATAATTAACTGAAGTTCATGATCCCTACATGTTCCGCTGGACTGATATCACCTTGTCTGTTACCGAAGGCTGGTTCACATCTCGCCTAGGTAGGTTCACAGTACGCCCTACGTCCTCCCACCTGGGCGGGTTGGTGGCTGGTGTAGGAAGTCCCCGCTTCGTGGTCTGGCGGCGCTCAAGTATTCCTGCACGGTTTACTAACTATGCTGCTATTTCCCTAACCTCTCGCTGTTCGTGGCCTCGCCCTCGATATTGTCGTTTCTCGCCTCTGCGTGGGGCGTTCCTCTGGAAAGCGTTTAATATATCGCTTGCCCACGCCCGTAACAATTTATACAGCGATGTGCACATTTTGGGAATAATTTGTAAATGTCACCACATGTCGCATCTTCTATTTCGCCTGGCTCATGAATTGCGTCGCAGTGTGTTCGAAATCCGCGTTTACCAAACAATTAAATGCGTCCCTGTTATACCATCTTGCACTAAAAGAAGACAAAAGTATAATACTCTCAATACGTGATGTATATTAGAAATACTATTAGCAAGCCCTCCGACATTGTTGTATCTCATAATATACTGGTGGGAGACATGTGCAACTGTTACATCGACCTGCATTGGACGTTGATACAGACTTTCCACCAATAAAATGGTGGGGGTCGCCGCTTGAAGTCCCATAGGTACCCGCAGCACGACGAGAACACTGCACGCCAGTTCAGCGCCTTGCGCGTAGAGGCGAAGGAACGTCAGGCGCCCGTGTCATTGCAGTCCTTATCGCGCCTGCGCTTCCCTGCCTCGAACGCGTAAAAAACTAGGGCTGTTCGTTATCATAAAAATTTGAAATCGATATTTTTCCAAACAGTTACTTGGTATTTTCGGTAGATCTAAATAATCGATAATACCGAAAACTTCGAGAGTATCGAAACTTCGATTTACCGATATTTTTCAAAGTTAGATATTGTTCGATAAGTTATTTTTACTATCGATGATTATTGATGTATCGATATTTAGAACAGTCCTATTTAAAACCGCCAACTAGGCGGCGCCCTTGTGGTGTGTGTGTATAGTCGTAGTGGACCACTTCTCGCCTCGCCGCTGGGTCGGACAGCTTCACGAGACAGTCTGCTCGAGGGGAGCAGGTTGAAGTGAGGTGGTAGGGGGTGATGGCGTAGACAATCACGCCTCATCTCAGGAGAGAGGGAGAGAGCTACAGCCTGCGGCCGGGCGATGGACCGGCACTAACGCCTGCAGCAGGGGGAGCATAGAGGTTCTGATTCACGGAGGTCGCAGCAGCGTGACGGATGTGTAGATCTGCCCTCGACCGGGGGCAACTGCGCGGAAAATCATTCCCCACACCCAGCCGACATTTCTGTGGCACAGCCTTGCTTTGCCTCCCTCGCGTTGACCCCTTCCCTCTTTTCACGCCACTGCCCCAGGGGAGGTCGCTTCAAGGTCACCCGCGACTAGGCTTACCAGACGTCCTGCCGCGGAGACGCAGCGGGTAGAGCGCTCGCCTCTCACCTAGACGAACTGGCTTCCAATCCCGTGCGATGCAGCAGGCCGGTGGAGTTTACCCCGCCCTTGCATTCCGTCCCTTCTCCATTCTCACCTCCTTTCAACCTCAGCTGCTCTCAAGGCCACGGTGTGTTAATAGCTGCCCAAATGTCTGCAAACACTTCTCCTTTTTAAACACTTTTTTTTTTTTCGTCCGGCCGGATTTTTCGTGGTGATACATAATGCCCGGCTTTTCTTAAAACCTTATAAAAGTTGATAAAGTTTGTGTTTGTGCAGCAGAACTGGGTATGTCTGTGCTGTTTACAATAACTTCGTTAGTGACATACAATTTTCTGTGTTGTATTTTCATATTTAAATGTATTTTTCATACTGAAGTGTGTATATTTAAAATATAAAACAGTAAGCTGTGTAAAACAACTGTAAGCATACAGATTTATTGGCTTTGTACTTTGCTTTCTTTTATTTTGACTCATAATGGGAACAGTTATTATATGTAATTAATGGACTGTTAAAATTGTTTTGATTTGAAAAGTAATTATTTGACTAAAAAAAAATATTTTAATGATTATTAAGATGTAACTATGTGCAAAAATTTGATATATGATTCTTCAGTATACATAATTTGCATCGTTGATGGAACTGCATTGTCCTCCTAATTCCAGATAAAATGTCCTGATTTTATATTCTGTGTGTCTGGTAACACTAGCAGCGCCTGTGCACTTACTAGAGTTCACACCGCGCGGTTGTCCACGGCAAGGTAGAAAACGTTTGGATTCGCCTCGGTAAAAGCTGTTCAGGTTAAGTGAACACTTTTTATGCCCTAGTTACTTTCTTATTTCAGCCATATTTTATCTTTTAACTACCTTTTTTCAAAAAAATATTGCCATGAAAGTAATAAACATTGTATGTAGATTCAGCCACACTCGGAAATTAACGCCTAGGGCTAAAATAAAGTATACTTATTGATATTATTCCAAATAGGAAAGCTGTCAACAATGCTCACTTTGCCTTGGACAGTCTATACCTACCACGTACAACAGAGTAGTCTATTTGCGGTTCTTCACTCTTTATGAATCAAACCTTTGAAGAAAAAAAAAACACCCCGCGCATGATTATATTTGTATGTTCCGTATATTTGTCATGTATCGCAATCGTTTTACACTTATGTTAACATAAAATAACCATTTTTTATGGTTCAATTGAACCTGTACTTGATATTTTATCTACAAATTATGATATGCCATTTATAATTTATATGCATAAAACTGTGAAAATAAAATGGTGTTGGTAATACTTAGTGAGAAATAGTTCTTTCATAAAATATAATTACACAGAGTGCCCACGAATGCGATGCAGTGTCCCTTTAGTGTAATTTTCTATACGTAATTAAGCTTAGCTTGTATGGGGCGAAGGAATATGCTAGAAGTCGAGCTTAAGCAGGGCTTCAGAAAAGTAGGAAGTAGCCGTGAATGGACTATATGTAAGCAGGACTACAGTAAAACATTCTACAGAGATTTCTGAAGAGAGAGAAAAATGAAGGGGTAACTAGGGATTATCTTTTTCTTATTCCTTTCAACATTTGTTTATATATCTGTGTGTGTGTATATATATACATATACATATATTCGTTACGAGAAATAAAGTGGAAATGTGTTTGGGCATTTTCCGATAAAGTGAGAACTGTTCGCTTCACCCCACAAGAGATCGAATTTGAAATTATATTTAATAAAATATTTTCGAAACCATATGACACCAAGCAACATAATTTCAAACAGTGTACATGAAATAGCGATCTTTAACCTGCACTCCAAATCTGAATCAGTGAGAATTTCACTATATCAATTAGTCAAACGTACCTGACTCATTCAACAGTCACTTCAGTGAATTTAACTGATGAATCAGTTAAAAATGACAAATTTTCTTCACTTATCGATTCAGTGGCACTTTCCACTGATTCACAGGTAATTTTTTTTTTCACTGATTACTCAGTGGTTTATTTTTTACTGACGGATCAGTGAAACAGCGTGTACAAATGGCCTTTAAACAACGTGTATCAAGTGAGATAACAAAGAACAAACTAATAAAACCAATAGAAAATACTTTCTGATATGTGTTTTGTCTTTCAAAACACCATTTTAAAAGGTAATATGAACACACAGCCTTTCATTCCGTCTTTACGTATTTCATTTCGTTTTCATATAAGTGTCACAGGGCGCTGTTTGAAGGTTCAAACTGCATATAATGCGATGAAGAGAGTGCACTCATATATACTATTCGTGTTAACAATCCTAAGGGTACCAGTTAAACCAAAAACGAAAAGTAAGAGCATATCATTAAAATCTTCACGATTTCTATACAAACTATGGCACAGATATTTTCCTCTATTTCTTTTTAGTTGGCGTGGTAGCGCGAACAGTGCTCTGCCCCCACAGCTCAGGGGTAGGATGGCCGACTTGGAGTCGAGGGGTCGTGGGTTAGCGACCCGGCCCCTCCGCGGAAGACCTTCAGTTTGCTTGGGGCTACAAGTCTGTCTTATTTGACAACGACAAAATACAAACGAAAAATGGCATAGTAATGGCTCAAAATCGATGGGAAAGTGTGTTTGAGTTCAATCCCGGCCACCCGCATTTTATTTTTTTTTTTAATAGTTTTAGACTACAGTAAATTGCGCAATATAAATACTAAGTTAACTATCGTAAGTATGTTTATTTCCCGTAATTATTTGGCCGCATCCAGTAAAACCATTTTTAATTCGCCACTGCAGTCGGCCGTCACTTATTCAATCAGTGAAATAATTTGACGTCACTAATTCATTCAGCGAAATTTTTTCACTGAAACAATCAGTGGTTTTCCGCTGATTCTAAGTGGAACCATTTTTACTGATTCGAGTTGTTGAATTTCACCTAGAATCCCACTGATTCGAATTTATAGTGTTGTTATGAGTGTGGTGGTAATATTATCCACCATTGGGTACGTACTTAGGTCTCACCGCCATTTTGAACGTTAATTTCTAAAACACAGAGATGCAATGCACGTTAACCTACGATATGTTAATGGTAATGTGAAAAAAAAAACAAAATAAGGTCGTCTTGTCAGCACCCGCTAAAGTTAACCATTTTCTCGATATCAGCATTTATGTGTTTAAATGTGTTCGTAAGAATGCCTGAGAGGTATGCAAACTCGCCAGCCGTGTAACGAAAGAATCAGGTATGGATCCCGTAGCACAGAACACGTTTGCATACAGAAGCGAAAGGCAGCTATTTACTACCAGGGACGCCTGGTTTTCGCGGAACGAGTTTACGCAGGCTAAGTGAGTGAAGCGATTTGGGCGGCTGTTAACATCGAGGTCTTTGAGAGCCGATGAGGGTGAAGTGAAGTGAGTATGTAACAGCACCGGAATGAAATGCAAGTGGAAACGGGAGATACCCAAGAAATTCCGCCGACTCGTGGCATAGACCGGCATGTTTCCCACATGCGAAACTCCGGTTCGCCTACGTGGTTAGCGAGTCGTCTAAAGCGAGTAGCCTAATCACGACACCGCTGCGTGTCTTTGTGAGAAGTCAGTTAGGTATTTGGTGGGTGTCATCAGAACTGAACCATTCAGACCCAGTGTACACAGTTGTGTACATTACGCACAGAATGGTAGTTTTGATCTGTACTATACACTGCGAAAATTATGACCAAAGTAGAAGACTATTGCAGATCTTGGCGCTACTCAATCATTTAACTAAAATTCAACCAATTTCAAAATAAATTCAAACAAATTTCTAATTCCCCGTCAACTCTTTCAAAGCGCAACTCAAAATCAATCATATTTGGGGTCAAAATCAAAATAAGTTTTAATCATATTTGGGGTCAAAATCAAAATAAGTTTTCAACTTGTGTTCACTCTTTGCGTGTGGTTCTTTAAAGACTAATTTTCGAGCTAAATCATCATATTTTTTTATGAAATTCCAAGAATTCTCATACTTTTCTTGTGATATTAATATAATTATAAGTAAATACTTACCCTTTTTGACCTAATTTGAGCCTCATTTGCCCTGAAAATAGACCACTGATCAAAGAGTGAACAAAATATGTTTTTAGAAAAAGTGCGCTTGATTGAGAACGCAGGTTTGGGTCGAATTATCTTGTTTTTGAGGGATGAAATTGAAGAGATGAATCATGTTCGAAGAAGAAATTGGAAAATTGTTGCTTGAAAGTGAGAAATTAGCATGAATTTTAGTTAAATTATTTAGTTGCGCCAATATCTGCAATAGTCTTCTAATCACCAATGACCTAACTTGGGGGTAAATGATTCGGAAACCATCTTACTGGGATCATTATTATTATTACTATAAGGATAATTATTATAATGTCTTTATTGCAAACTTAAGGCTTTCGCCATCTCTTGCACTTAACCACATAGTAATTCACATCAATGTGAAACAAGCATTAAACTATACAACTAGGTTATTTATCCTAAAAAAACATAAACACACAATAATTATTTTATAAAAAGCTACACTTAAAAACCTTTAAAAATGATTTTAAACGGAAAGTTTTTCCCTTTTGTAACATTAACACATAAAGAATCAAAATTAAAGACATAGTAATAAACATTAATTTTTAAACACGTAGTAGAGACATTTTAATGTGTAGGACCTGAAAATGTTTACACCATTTAATTTGATGCTCTAAGAAACATGTGGGAAAACCTTATAGTATACCTAGCGTAAGTAAAAACAAATATCACTACAAAATAAGAGGGTTATGGGATCAAATTAGCCTAACAAAAATTAGAGAAAAAAAATTTCATTTTAAATCAAATACACAATAATAAGTCAGGGAAAAAAATAAAACAGAGCGCCATATTTCTACTACTTTCGAAACTTTTCATGCGACAAATGAATTTTTAACTTATGTTTGAAATTACTAACGTTTGGACAGTCTTTCAAATTACTGACGTTTGGACAGTCTTTCAAATTACTGACGTTTGGACAGTCTTTCAAATTACTGACGTTTGGACAGTCTTTCAAATTACTGAAATTTGGACAGTCTTTCAAATTACTGACGTTAGGACAGTCTTTCAAATTACCAGGCAGGTCGCTCCAAAAACGACCACTCGAGACCGTAAAGTATTGTGAAAAGAAATTGGACCTGTGATAGGGAATAATGAGTTGCGATGTTTCGCATGAAAGTGTATGATGATTGTGGTTTACATTTAGGGGCTGAAATCTATCTGCAGGGAATTTAGGGTTGTCAGATTCAAGTGTATTTTTTTTTAAACAAGATTTGTGTATGCAGATTGCGCCTGTCATAAGGAGTGACCTACTCTAGTTCTTCGTAGTAAGAGCTAATATTCTCCCACGATGTTACGTTATATACGTAACGTATACATATTTAGCAACAGTTGTAACTTTGCGGATAAGTCACTTGTGAGGTCACTATAGACAACATCGCAGAAATCTGTACTTGGGCGTATAAGTGACTGTACAAGAAGTTTATTTTGTAGCTATGGGTAGAAAATTTTTCATACGCTGAAGTGAGTGCAATGAATATAAAACTTTTTTGCAGAATTTATTGATATGATCTGACCAAGTAAGAGAGTCGTTGAATTCAACATCTATATTTGTAACTGTATGGGTCATCCCGATTTTTTTGACCGCTAATCATTGAATGAGTGATTTTTATTGGATCAACGGTACTTTAAAATCGTTTCGAACCAATCAACACGCACTCAGTTTTATGCGCATTTATTTGCAACCCATTATTTTCGGGCCACTTAGAAATATTTCCTAAATTTGTAATCATCTTTCCAATGCAGCTGTTTAGTTAACTCGGTATGTCACTTAACTATATCCGAAAATCACACGCATATAAGCGATAGTTCGTGTACTGCAGGCGTTCCGGTAAACCATTTATGAAGATTGAAAACCATAACGGCCCTAATCCAGACCATTGTGGGTCTCTGCATCGTAATACCTGCCATTTGGAGTAGAATTATCCACTTTAACACACTGCTCGCGGTCTGTGAGATCTGATTCGAACGACTGCGCAGCAACCGGAGAAAGGCGGAAGGGCGATGACAATTTTTTAAGGAGCATTTTATGATTTACAGTGTTGAATACTTTGCTAAAATTTAGCGATATCAAAACAGTTAGCTTCCTACTAGCCACTTCCTTCCTCATGTCATCCGCAATGTGTGTCAATGCTGTAGCAGCGCTGTGCCTAGGACGAGAACCAGATTGACATGGAGATAAAAGAGTGAAGAAATTTGGGCGGTTCTTAAGAGCACGGTCTTGAGAGCTGATGAGAGTGATTTAAGTGAATATGGAGCGGCGCTGGGATTATGAGGCGGGGGGAACGGGAGATCCCTGAGAAAACCCTCCGACCAACGGCATCGTCCGGCACGATTCCCAGATACGATTCTGTCGTATCTGGTTAAACTGCTGTGTTTTACTGCGTTTCTTTGTTGTGTTGTCATATTTTGTTCCTACTTATTTTGTCAGTGTTGTCCTAACTTTGTCAGTAGGTTTCTTGCCTGTGTTGGTTTCTATGTGTTATCTGTAGCGATAGGAACATTTCGCGAGTTCATTTCAGGACAAGATAGACGTCAAACACGTGTACAGTGAAGTTGACTTTGCAATTGGATCGCAGTTTATTAGACACGCCCTGGACGGCTCTGAGCCAATAGCAGACTTGAAGGGAAACAAGTAGCGAGTGCCATACTGCCAGGTGTGAAGTAACACTGGCTACTCTATGGGGCAGCAACCAATGAACAAACATCTGAGGCTCGAGTGGACACAGGACTGCAGTGTCTATCCTACAGGTCATTGAACTCACAAATCTTTCCTATCCCTAGTTACTAGTTATCTGTTGGTTATATATATATATATATATATATCGTAAGTAGTTGCTGTTATGTTTATTGGTTTTATTCCCTGTTGGCACTTTCCAATTTTGTGTACATATATTTAATTTCTACATGTTTTTTCCATGACAGACATCTGCATCGCAGCTTGTCATTCACCACCATTGCACTATTCATTCAAATATATGTTGCCTACTTTTATCAGAAAACTTTAAATTATTTGGCAGGCCAAATATCATTTGGTTACTCCAGTACTGAGCTTCTGTAAATAGCAAACAGCCGCCAAGAATGCTTGTCATTAAAAGCCATTCAATGGCGAATGTGGATTTCAATAAAATATTTTAAAATACGGTTTGATAAACAAGTTTTTTTGCAGCTTTATAACCATAAAACCAAAGTTGTGTACTGGGTTGATAATTAAATAGTGTCGTGCGGCTCATATATTTTAACACCCTTAATTAACTTTGTAAAATATTTATCACTCATTTTAACTTGTTAGTGATTTAATTTTACGTCACCTGCATGCATTTATTTACTGCTTTTTACGTATTTAGGACAAATTAAAACATCAGTATTTAATAGTCAGTTACTATTCTATGAACGCTAAAGCATGTCAGGCAACAATGCATCGTATTTAACTAACGTTTTATTTACTTATTCCGGGGAAAAATTTCTTTATATGGTTTTATAAACATAATTTTTATGGTAATTTAATAACTTTTTTTGAACAGTTGACCGTAATGAAAATATTAAATTTGGCCAAAATTCATAAATAAAATTGAAAATGTATGTGCTTAGTGATTTGAAAGCAAATTTTTACAGACCCTTGTGCTTTGAGCTGATGTCATTTATTCTGAGGCTTTTGTCGTTAGGGTGAGATTTCCATGTTCTTTTGATTGAGCTGTACATGAATAAGCTTTTCCTTGCTGTTGGCCCAGAGCCCAGCGGAGAGTGTTGTATAAACTGTGGTCCAACTGCAAAAGTAACACAAGGGTACAAGTTTTTGAAATATCGCCGAAACTATCTGAGATTTTTTTTGTTCGTACTTTCAATTGACTATTTGTCATTTAATGTCATGTACGACCCAACACTAACCGATGCATCCACTCGCGGAAATAATTTTTGCCTCGTATAATAATTTTGAAGTTTAACTAATGTAACCACATGAAATTAATAATGTATTTGATAATATGAGGTAAAATAACGCGTGAGAGTAAAATCGACAGTTCACGTGAATCTCAAAGCCCAGGCAGTTTCTGTTTACACAATATATATCCACCATAACCGCTACGCTCTTATTGACTAACTGAAATGTATGAATGTTTTAAAACCATGTAATTTACGAGTGCCACAAACGAATGGATAACTCGCTTTCATTTACCGAATAGCAATCCAAAAATAATTTTAAAAATAGTTATTTTTTGTCCCCTTATCTTTTCTTTCCATTCGGTTATGCTGTTAAAATTAATTCGGATGATCAAACATTCTTCACGTTATAATTGATACTGACATGTAGTAGAAGTATAACTTACGATTTTCCAATCAACTTGTACCAAGGTTACATCACTGCTTCGCTAGTGTTTAACAGGATTTTGACAAGACCACTATGAAAAAAAGATAATTATTTCTTGCCAATATACTCAATTATATGAAGCAGTTGGATTGTACAATCTCTACACACTGGCTGTTCAAGGATAAAGTGAGTAATTTCCAAGACCGTGATTAAAACTCCCTTTCAGATAATTTGATGCTTTCGGTATTTTTAAAATAAAAATTGCCATGTAACTTATAAACAGAGTGAATATTATATTTTATATCTCTCAAAAGTATACAGCTAAGGACACAATCAAATATAAATTTTTTGTTATTAAGTCTGCTGGGAGGGCCTTAAAATGTTATCACTCTACCGCGAGTAGTTAATACGAAAGGATTCTTAACTCTTTCAGGCATAGTTAAACAAATAATTTTACACATTACAACTAACAATTTTATTTTCGTAATCGTACTTACATGCAGTTATTAGTATCACGCTCTGTCCTTGGTCGGGACTAACGAAAATGTTTTTACGTTTGATGTTTAAATGAGCGGCTATTTACATGCCTACAGAATGTAGTCTAAACAATTAATGAAGTACGCCCACACATAAGAGATGCCTACTGTGTACAGTGCACATAATGCTTCTTGTACAACGACCAATATATATACAGTACAACCATGCCAGGAAATGTGTATTGGAATAATGGCGTGGCGGTTCTTTTGATGTTGGGGTACGCATCCTCTGATTGGCTAGGCGAGGCTCTGGAGATGTCTTTGTGTCTGGATGGCTCATGCGTGCTGTGAAGGACTCCTTATTGACAGGGCTTCCATTCCGACGCTGGTTGGCGCACGGCGATCCGACATGTTTAAGGCGGTGATGCAATTTTGGTGGCATGTGGGGCTGGAGTTCGCGGTATAATAAACCTCTGTGTTCTTTAGTATAGTTATTCACGGTTTCTTCGCACTTTTTGAACATAACCTATGAAAAATCGTCCTATATATGACGTGTTTGGTTATTTCCTAAATATGCCAAGCATCATAAGCGTTTCATACATCTGTTAAAATAAAATTACCTTATTTTTTGTTAAATTGACCTTTTTTTTAGTTAAATTTTTCCTAAATTATAATATTTAATTTATAATTAAAATTAATAAAAATAACGAGAACGCAGGTGTGTTGGTAATGCCTAGTAAAAAATAGTTCTTATGCAAAATATTATCACACTGAGTGCGCACGAATGCAGTGCGTTGTCTCATTGATGTAATTTTCTGTAGGCTGTTCACGATAAAGTGAGCACTTTTTAAGGCCCTTCTAATAAATATATCTTATTGCCGACTCAGGCATTACATTTTGGTGGTGGTGAAATGTATACACTGTGTTTATTGGTCACATTGCAATGTTTATGGTAAAAGGCAGTAGGAAGATGGAAATTGGACGAAAGGAAAAATTTATAAGGGTCTGAACAAGTACTCACTTTATATACATTTGGTTAAGTTTTCTTTGCACGTGGCGGAGAAATATTCTGGAAGTAGAACTTTAGGAGGGCGTTAGAAAAGTTGGATGTAACTGTGAATTGCCTATAGTTAGTAGTTGTGTGTTCGGTTTAGCGTGCACTGATAGGACGATGCTACGAGGAACACAGGCACCAGCTGAGTAATGTTCCTCGGTAGGCGGGAGATGTATGTAGAAGACACACCCCAGATAGTCGTGAAAGTCAGTAAGTGTGTACCGAAGTGAAGGTGTAAATTAGCGAGCGAGGATCGGCGCAGCGGAGGAGCACTCGGCCATGTGCACATCTCGTCAGGCGGAGCGCGCACGTGTATCGCTGATTCGCGGAGGGAGAGGCGTCGCGACGCCACGGTAGATAATTATAGCCGGGCGGCCAGCGCTAAGTGCTGATGCTGTTCGCCTCCAGGAAGAGGGGGGCCCACAGTCTCCAGTCGGAGTTCGCCCACCGGCAGAGGGTCTATTTTCAGTCCGCGCGGTACTAGCTCGGTCTGCACACAAGTCCTCCCGTCCCTGCTCCCTCCTTACCGACGACTACTCACCTGCTCCAGAATCCCCGTCTTCCATCTACTTATAGCTATTTTATAAACCTCAATTACTAACAACACCCACACTCTCAAGAAATTATTAGGAAATTTACCATAAAAATGTATACGCTTGGTGAGAAAGCAGGCATGGTAATGTTTTCCCCTATACATTCATTGCAGTATTCCTACATTTGTTCAGGAAACAGTCAATTCGTAGGGAAGTTCCCAACTTTGTATACTAGCTACGCTAAACATTCCTATATATGCAGCTTGATATGTGGTATTATTACCATACAGTGTATAGGTTAGAAACTTATATTACAGTTTAAGGAGTTTACCAGACAAATTTTTAAAGTGCAATTTTTGCGAAAAGAGTTCCTAACTTCAGCTCAGATCTGGATGGAATTTATTGCTACGTGTTTTGGGTGCTTGCGCCAGAATCACGGATGTTCAGTGTAGAGTACGTTAGCTCTGATTGGCCAGCAAAGCGCCAAAGTGTCTTCTTTCAAAGACACGTGGCCAATAAATATACACGTGAAGCACTCGCAAGTTCGATGATCTGTAGGCTACACTTTATTGAGAAGGAATCAACTGCTCATTGGTGGCTGGTTGTCAAAGCGGAATGCAATGATTGGTCCAGCATTTGTATTTTCTATTGGCCGAGGATTCGACAGGTGGTGTCAAATTGCAAAATTAACGTGAAAGTAGCGGTTTTTTAAATTCTAGCTTGTCCCGAAATGAAAGCGCGAATTTTTCAGGTCTCTACCAATAATTGAAGAATTCGAGTATTCATTTTGGGACAAGCTAGAGTTAAAAACACGTGCGTTTATACAACTTTAGCCACTGGTCCACACGCGGTGTCCTGGAGAACGGTGTCCAATCGTCGCCTTCCACTGTGACAGCAGACAACCAATGTACAGTTGATATTGGCATATTTGTGTATAAGACTGTAGAGTTTAGCCTGCAGGTCATTGAACTCGTGAATTTTTTAGGTCTCTACCAATAATCAAAGGGGAAATAAACTGCAGGTGAACATATAGGATATTGCAGTCTAGCCTGAGTCGAATGCTCTCCGCATAAATCAGGAGTCTATAATTATTTTGTGTTTTAATACGTAAGAAACTCAACAACCGCGAGGTAAATGAAATGCAAACTAGACTTCACAGAGTGAACTATATTTTCATTGACTGTGCCAGTGTTGCCTACGGGGTGGGAAAAGGCTGGGGGGGGGGGGGGGTATCATTCCAGGACGCAAACACCCAGTTATCCCTCTCGCTGTGACAACCAGCAACCAAGGAACAGAGGATATCTGCATGATTGTACGTAAGACTGCACAAAGTTTAGCCTACAGACAGTTTAACTCGCGAATTCTTCACGTCGCTAACGATTTAGCCAGTGGCTTGTTTATAAGCTTATAACGGTACAAACAACGAACAGTTCTTTACTGTAAGTCACAAGTCCTAAGAAAATGTTTACTTTGTTTTAAAGAATGGTATCGTTGCCATAAAACAAAAATGTAAAACGAAAAAATTCAATAACAGCAAACATAAGTTTGTAATTAAAGTAAGGTTTTGTTATAGCAAACAAAACACCTCAAAGAAATGTTTGCTTTGTTGTATGGAAAGACTTTCACTGATATTCTTTTTTATAGTGCACGAGGTTTTTAACTATAGATTGTCTCGAAATGAACCCGCGAATTTTCAGGTCTCTATGTAAACAGGATGTATCTAAATTATATAGACAAACTATGCAACGTGCCATGGTATGTTTACCTACAACAGACATCATACCCCAGAAAAGGACCGAATGGTGCTTTAAAGGTACCACGCATGATATAAATTTTATTTTGTAGTACGCCAGTATAGTTGAAACGGTTTTTTCTCAGACTACCGTATCCTAAAAAATACTAGCCGAACACGAGACAATAAGAGCCGATAAGAGCCTGTATTGAACTTTGCTACAGATTTTTCATAAATAAAATGCTGGGGCCGCCGTTGAAAGTTCCATAGGCACTTCTCGGCCAAGAAAGTAGAAAAACGATGCCGACAGGTGGGTCCCTTAATCACGAAGAAAATTGTACCCGAAGTGATAGTTCCACACACATATCTGAGGAAATATTCAAGAAGGAACACTGATTGTCTGGATAATGTGGGACGGAACAAAATTCTGTAAACACCATATCACCTGTGTGTCGATATGTTATAAAATTATTTCTTTGTAGTAATGACGGTTACTAGCTTAATTTTGACTTAATCTGCACGACGATCTAGGAAACTTGGGAATTAAAAAAACAGCTTTCTCCAATATTTGTAATAAACTAGAGGTCCATGTCCAACTTCAAAGACGTGTGCCGCCCCTACGATTTCTCATGATTAACCTGTTGCGGATGTTTGTCGGTCTAACACCCTGCAGTGCAGAAAATATTTAAAGAGACACTTTGCGCAGAGCGCAGTTAACGAGTGTAAATATAGTCCATTCACGGTTACTTCAGCCTTTTCTGAAGCCCTGCTAAAGTTCTACTTCCAGGATATTCCTCCGCCTCGTGCAAACTAAGCTTAGCTAAGACTGGAGAATTACACCAGAGGGACAACGCACCACATTCGTGGGCAATAAGTGCCACAGTATTTTATATAAGGTACTATTTCTCACTAGGCATTACCAACATACCTATTTTCTCCCTGTTTTCCATTCTAATAATTTATAAATGAAGCATTATAATTTATAGATAAAATATGAATAACATCTCAATTTAACGGTAAAAAAGTAACTTTTATGAACACAAGTAGAAAACGCTTGTGATACAGGGCGTATTTATGAAATAACTAAACACGTCAAAAAGGCCGAAGAACGGCGAATGGACTATAGGACGTTGTTGCGCGCTGTGGAGTGGCTGCTGGTCCAGACGGCATCACAGTCCGGGAGTCTGTCCGGGAGATGTGAGGCGCGAAGCACGTGAGGCCTGGTACATATGTCCCCGGGACACGCTGTTGCCTGCTGTCCACAGATTTCAACTCCATTACTTGGCGAGTTCATAGAATGGTCTGTTGTGCGAATTTGTGACAAGTCAGTAACTTGGAGTGTTGAGCTGAGAGGATTTGGTCGACGTTTAAAACCAATGGTTCATGAAAGCAGTATATTTACCCGATTTTCGTTATAACTTGTTATTCAGAGGGTTTATCGAAATTTTTGGCTCGACAAGACGTAAATATTAATTATAACAACTTCTTGCGTTGTTGAACATTCACTACCTTTACTATTCTGTGAGCGCTGATGGAAGACGAGAAATACGATATACTTTCTTATCTTCCATCAGTGCTACGATAGTAGTAACGGTAGCGAATATCTATCAACGTAAGAAGGTGTTCGAAATGATTCTTTATGTCTTGTCGCGCCAAAAATCTCGAAAATTTCTCTGAAAAACAACTTTTGACAAAAATTAAGGTAAATACGCTGTTTTCGTGCACCAGTGACCTCGACAGCGAGATCTTGAGCACCAGTGAGGGTGAGCTGAGGTGAGGATGGATCAGCGATGGAATGAGAGGGCGGCGGGGTGGGGAACGGGATAGCCCTGAGAAAACACACCGGCTAATGGCGACGTCCGCCACGTTTCCCACGTATGAAAATCGTGTGATGATCGAACGCAGTTCGCCTTTGTGGAAGGCGCGTGGTGAGACTATTACTCCATCGCGGCCTCTAATTTAGACTTCGCCGTGAACAACTGATGGTAGGCAACACTGGGTAAATTAATCTGAGTATTTAGATCAAAGAAGTTATTTTGACACGAAGAGTTCAAAACCTAACTACGGAAAAGTTGTTTCATAGTCGCTAAGGAAAACAACTTCCACGACAGACGAGTATGTTGAACTGTCAGAAGAGAGGAATGAGCTCAGACAAATACTCCGAGATAACTGTCAAATTCCTGGCTGTACTGGGGACTATACGAGTATTTCCCTCCTGTTTGAGACGACACGTCGTTTACGTTGAACATTGGCTATACTGAGCTTGTAATTTAAATATTTCTTATGCATTCCATTTTTATTTTTACAAGTCGCATTTCGTAACAGTAAAAACAGTTACGTAAGGGGAAAATGAATGTTATCAGTAATAATAATTATATGGGCATTTAAGCTACAATACATATGTACATATTTATTTCACGCAAAGTAAGTATATAATCTTAAAATAATAAGTTGGTTTCGATTTTGACAAACTATTTTCGCATAGTGTATGGTTTTTAGAAGTTTTAAAAAGTTGCTTAACTTATTTATAATTTTCAAGCAACATGTTTTCCGAAAAAAAAATTAGTTGCAACTTGAATATGTATTGAATAAAACTGCATGTATGGTATTCAATAAGTTGACTGCAATCAAGTATTTGAAAGTTTTAAATGGCCTTAAGAATAATAATTTACGTATTTCTGCCTGCCTTTACCATGGACTAGAATAATATTACTGTCTGGCGTGTTCCTGGTGATGATATTAGAACGATTTATATAGTCCATTCACGGTTACTTCCAACTTCTCTGAAGCCATGCTAAAGTCCTACTTTCATGGTATCCCTCCGCGTCATGCAAACAAAACCTAGTTAAAGCTAGAAAATTACATCAAAAGGACAATGAACCGCATTTGTGCTCACTCATTTTAACAATACTTTGCATGAGAACTGTTATTTACATGTCGTTACCAACACACCTAAATCAGCTCAATACCATCCCAAGTATACAATCGGCAATTAAGGTCTGACACTCGAGGGATGGATGACGCTCACCACTCGAGTCGAGGCTGTCCTAAATTCACGGCCCCTGACGCAACTTTCTTCTGATCCTCGTGACACGGTAGCACTCACACCCGGGTATTGCCAGGTCGGTAGGCCTCTTCTTGCTATTCCCCAGTCTTGCGAAGAGGTTCGTGATGGAAATTTATGTTTGTCCAGAAGATGGAAAGTTATATGTGCACTTGCCAACCAGTTCTGGATACGCTGGTATACAGAATACTTGCAGCAACTACAACCCCGACCGAAGTGGCAAATACAGCAATCAGGACTCGCCGTGGGAGAGCTACACTGTTTAAAATGTCCGTATATTTACGGAATGTTTTACGGAAATGAACAGTGTATATACGGAACGGCAATTCGTAGTGACGAAAAACGGAAATACGATAATTAAAAACTAACTTTGAAATTAACGGAGAGGTTCCGTGAAATTTACGGAAAGTCCGTTTCTGAAAATCAATGTGTCCGTAAATTTACGGAGAATTTTTGGACACTTCTGGATAAATTTGTATAAGCACTTTTCCGCAAAATTAAGGGAATTTTTTTTAACAGTGTAGTTCTGGTTGGGGAAGAGCGTTGTTGTGGTGTGAGCGAGCCCTTACTTGATGCTAGTGTGAACCTAGCAACACACTCAGCGGGGAATCAGGACGCCAGGGAATGCGACAAACTGTAGACAGTAAACAGTATGGCGTGACATCAAACAAGGCGCCGATATAAGGCAGCGCGTGGTTCGTCGCAGGGCCAGACGTCAGGACGACAGCCAGTTGCCGACCTCCCAAGAAGGGCCACGAGAGGGGTGTACTGGGGACTGCCGCTGCCGATATGTCGAGGTGACGCAGCCTTCGGCAACAAGGATTAAGGTGAACTGGTTCCACGCGTTTACGTCGGAGAGACATTGATTGATATTTACAAAGCGGCTTTTGCATGAATTAATAGCAGTAAACATAATTACTCTCCCGTTTGATATAACATAATAGTTGGAAAGTGAGTACGTCACCCATTCTTAACAGGCTCATATTGCACAGGAGGAGTCGCCTGTCGTAGCAAACAGATTATTTATATTGTCTGCCCGATCCTGCAGCCAGGACGGGACAGAACAGCGTGGTTCGCCCTTGGGCTGGTGCTTAGCGAAGGCCGTCAAGCTCCACCCTAGAAAGGATGGCGTTACTCGACTGGTGGATTTACACACGCAGAAGTGACATCTGTGCAGACCTGTACATAAGCTGTACTATTACCAGTTCAGTAGTGTTTTATCACCAGTTGTGACTTACTGTACACATTGGAGACCTCAGCTGATCTTGGCGGGCGGAAATGTTCAGTGTACTTTGTAAATAAACAGTTGTGCACTGTAAAAAATAGTGGGAAAAATACTTGGCAATTGTAAGGTGATATTAGCAAACATTTCTGGGAAATATATTTTCTTTACATGTAAGATAAATACCGCACTTTGGAGTAGAATCCACATTCATGGCAGAGGAAAATCCCATACATGGATGGGAAAATTACCTTACGACATGTGGATTCTCCTCAGCATTGTCTCAACAGCTCGATGGGAGGACGGGAGGACGAAACACAACGAGGCGCCATGTTGGACAGCTTGTAGGAATTACATTTGTTAGGGCAGGCATAATACTAAGAAATGAAGATTAATTTTAAGATGGAAAACCTGCAAATGCATATATCAAATAGGTACACAGTTATGTTGTTGCTGTGGTGTAATGGACAGCCACCCGGCCTCATGTGGCAGACAGCCGTGGTTCGCGCCCACTTGCCCGCAAGTATCGAGGAATTCAGATTTGTTGTTTCGGGTATTGTTCATTTGAGGATGTAGGTAATAATGAAATAATCATTACTACCATGTCCAAATCTTTTTGGTATAACTTTATTATACAATAGAGTTAGAGGCCTGAAAAATTTGCGAGTTCAGTGACATGCAGGCTAGACTCTACAGTTTTACGTATGAATGTGCCGATATCCACTGCACATTGGTTGTCCGCTGTCACAGTGGAAGGTAACGATTGGGCCACTGTTCTCCAGCAGGTGTTAAACACAGCGTGGACCAATGGCTTAAGTTTTATAGATGTATATATATACACACACGCACGCGCGCGCGCGTGTTTTGAATTATAGCTGGTCCCAAAGTGAATCAGCGAATTTTTCAGGTTTTTAAATATTATTAAAGTTCCCTTACTCGTATGGGATTTTTCCCACACTTTTTTCAGGCACTTTTCCGTGATCAGGGAGTAGTATTTTACTTGCTGTGTAAATTTACTCTTCGTTTAAGAGGTAATTTTATCTTTAATGTAAGTGTAATTTGCTTCCCTTGCATGTAAGGGAATTTTAACTCGAAATTTTTTTACAGTGTGTCCATATTTATTAACGGACTATGTGATTGAGCGCACGGATACTTTCTCCTGGAAGTAGTGCGCGCCACCCTCTGAAGATTAGTGGAGCCCAATATGGCGTCGGAGTAAGTTTCATAGTGACGATCTCTTTGTGTATGAATAGCATAACACTTGGTTAAGCTTTGTTTGCATGAGGAGGCGGAAATTGCTGGAAGTATAACTTCAGCAGATGTTCAGAAAATATGGAATTTACCGTGAACAGTCTATATGTGGCAGCGCGCAGTAGACAAACTGCAGAGTTTCGGGCCGCTAATCAGAGAAGGGGTTTCAGGAACAAACAGTGGCGAGTCTATACGAAGCATTCTTTGCCAGTGTAACCAGACAATTATCATTTGCGTGACACACGCACCTCTAATTGTCACGTTGTAAAATTTTTCCCTCAAACTGCTACCAATAAGTTTGGTCAAATAAAGTTTGTTAAAAATATTTGAAGGCAAAATTTTGGTATTGTGGGATGGGGTTCAGGCCTATTCCTTCAAATATCAAAAACCAACATTGTATGTAACTGTCAGCAACACTTATTGCACTGGAACGTTACTAAAAACAGAAAATCTTGCCTATATTACATTATTGAAAAGAACGCAATATCACGATAAGTCGTAGGTGAGTGAGAAATGTCACAGACAAATGAACACTTGATTAGTTCGAATCACGCTCCAGGCTGTATTATATTAACTTCTTAAATTTCCTTTTTATATGCAATGAAACAAACACATGGTGATAATTAAAGGTTTAAACTCCTTTTTTAAAACGTAAAGTGCAGAAAAAGCATTATATTTAAAGAGAGTTAGCTTGAATACACAGAACGTTCACTGGACTTTAAGAGAGTTAGCTTGAATACACAGAACGTTCACTGGACTTTAAGAGAGTTAGCTTGAATACACAGAACGTTCACTGGACTTTAAGAGAGTTAGCTTGAATACACAGAACGTTCACTGGACTTTAAGGAGATGCTATTGCTGGAAAAGCAAACGCGAACGTAATTTGACGGAGAATTCTAGACTATTATTTAAAAGCAATTCTCCGTAAATTGAGGGGGAAAAGTTTATAACGGTGCACTCTCTGCTCTGTGATTGTGTTGAGCTGGCTAAACATCCCTCCCTCTTTTCTGTGTCATCTACGGTCCGAGAGGCTAAGATCGTTTAGTTCCAGTGCGCTACGAGGACGATGTAAACTATCGCTTTCATTCTAAATGTTCTTACTACATTAATTGTCGATATGCGGTATTCTTCTAATATTAGGCCTGATTACATGTAAAGAAAAAACGAAGGCATATAGTCTATTCACGGTTTCTTCACACTTTTTGAATTAAACCTTTGAAAAATCACACCATGTATGAAGTGTTTAGTTATTTCCTAAATATATCATGTATCCGAAGCGTTTTATACCTGTGTTACATTAAAGTAACTTATTTAATGTTAAATTGCGAAACAGTGAGAAAATATGCCTAGTAATATGTAATGTATATGTAATGCCTCGTAATAAATAGTCATAATGTAAAATATTACTAGACTGAGAGCACACGAATTTGGTGCATTGAAACTTTGTGTAATATAATAAAGCTTTGTGTGCATAAGTTGGAGGAATATTCTGTAAGTAGAACTTCGACTGGGCTTCAGAATATCTGGAAGTAACCGCAATTGAACTATACCAATGTTGTATATGTTCCCAGGAGTAGAGAGCAAACTGTTCACATTGATCACCCCATTTTCATTGCTTTCCCATATCAGAATGAGCCCACCTACATCACGGCAACTATACCAAAAAAAAATATGTACGTTGTAAATTGAAAAATAACGATCAATCGTTGCTAAAAAGAATGGATAAGCCTAACTTCTGTGTTTTAATGCAAATACTGTTAATTTGCGTCAGGCTGGAATGCTCTGCGTAGATATAGAATCCAAACTCATGAAAGTGTGGACATGCTATGATAAATAAATTTATTTAAAAAAATTAATTCTAAGAGAAATTTATTTTAAAAAATTCTACAAATACTTACGTAACATTTCCATATAGTAAAAAGTATTGTAATTTAATTTTTTTAAATAGTTTTCGATAATTAAATATGGGATTGAGAGTGGGATGGAGCAACACGTCCAAGATCAAGAAGAAAGGGAGCGATACGGGCGACACTAACACGCACGCCTAGCGCGTCATCGCCCCTACACGCAAGGTGTGCAGTGTTTTCGTCGTGCAGTTGTACGGTGAAAATTAGATATGTAATAGTAGGACTTTACTATAGGCGACGAAAACCCACAGATTAAACTACGTCCGTATCTTTGTACTTTTCTCTTGCCGCTTAAGGAAACTCCATAGGCAAACTTTAAAAATGCGATATGTGACCATTTCCACGAATTTTTTTCTCCAAGAATACACTTAATATGACAAAAGTAAAACAATAGGTGTACAGATAATTGGTTTTTATCTTTCGTATTTGCAGAATATTTATTTGCCGAGATTCGCGTATTCACGCAACTATTTCACAGAAAATGTTTCAGTACATCCTCATCTTAATTGAATTCGGTAACCCCATTTAAAACATCATAATAATAAAATGGGCGCAAAAAGTAATTACTTGGAAATTGCTAAAACATCATTTTTCACACGAAAGTTGACAGCCTTGAGACAACTGCATCTAAAACAACGTGATTTTGTTGTCTCCTGTCCGCCCCCATTCAACCCGACCAACATGACAACGTCCGAAGATCGTTTGCTGCATGTATAGAAAACTACTGGAAGTTTGGTTAATGAAAAGTTATATATTGGACTTATTGGACTACTTAAAAATACATATCTGAAAACCTGTTGGCTACACGCGGAATTTGGTTTGGCCCGGCGCAGCTGAAGTCTGTGTCACGGCACTCTTTAATAATGAATCCACGCCCTACATCGGCGCAACAGGTGTGATCTATGGCTCCAGTAACACTGGGGACTGCAGTTCCAGCTTCCGTATGCGCAGGGGCATGGAGCACTAGCGTTCCTTCTTCGCCAGTCGACGGGTGTGACATCACGTGCGCCCTAGCTAGTGCGCAGTTCAAACTTACGATCTTTCCGCCGACGAGTGATGCAGTGTCTTCTTTATTTGAACATTTTTGAAGAAAGGGGCTGTGATTAGCCATTCTAATGGAGAACCCTCTAAAGCCTAACGAAGTTTAGAACACCCCACTACCAACAAAAAATTATGTTGTCTCCTTATTTGGGCAAATACGCCCCGCAAATGCTCGGTCGGGGTCAGACGTTAGGCCTCGAGGGAGCATTCATATAAGTTATGAAGCGGTAAATATACCTCCTAAAAATGTTAGGCTCTTGAAGCGAGAATAGACGTCACTTTAACGTAAGGATAGATGCCTGAAAGGGCTAAAAGTTTCAAGTACTAATGATTTTACAAAATGTTTCTAATTGGAATCTGACAAGAAAATTATTTACAGCTTTAGAATGCTTTCTAAGCAGTCGTTTTTGACCAGGAACCTGATGATTTTCAAACAGGGAATTTTTCTCAGAAGTTAAGGCTCACCATTCGTGATCAGTTGCTTTGTGCCAGTGGACACGAGGAAGATTCTAAAGTAATGCTTTGTGACGTTTAAATTTTTTCATCTAGCCTGGAGGTTTAAATTTTTTTTTTTTTATGTTTTTGCCGTTGCCATACTGCTGAAAACACGAGATATTAAATAGCAAATTTTATTGTGAGGTCAAATGTTAAAGTAAATTGCAATATGGAAAGGCAATTTTAATTTAGGGCTTTCTGCCCGAAAGATGTACAAGTTAGCCAAGAGAAAGGATTCAAATGGAAAGTATTTTTAGCATCGCTTTTGAATGGTCGGTTAGCCAGAAAAATCTAAGTATTCTCAAGTTTAAAATATCGTAAGTTTCTCTTTTGGAGTTTCACTTGTAAAAAGAGTTTATTTAGCAAGGCCTTTGGATGGTCTGTTAGGCAGAAAGATAAAATTTGTCTAGTCAAAAATGTATTAGACTTTTATAGTGGTTTTACTGGAATATTGCGTGGTTTTAACCAAAAAGCTTATACTGGTTGGTGAATCTAAAATTAAATTCACCTGAATTTTCCTGTAAATTGTAAAGTACTAAAATATAGCTGCATGTGGCAGAAAATACTGCAGGTAATTTTTCAGAATATTTGTAAAGTTATTTATATACCCATACTAAAAATTCTTTTTCTATTTAAAGAGATTTATTTTGCATGTGGCAATTTTTCCCAAACAATGAGATGTTTGTTGAAACAGAAAATAATGAAAATCAAGTTTTCTACATACTTCTTGAGTTTTCGTACTGTTTTGAACATTTCACATAATAATACTCCTGCTCTGCTCAATAATACTCCTGCTCTGCTCAATAATACTCCTGCTCTGCTCAATAATACTCCTGCTCTGCTCAATGATTTTTACTTGCTGGCGATATATGCAATTTCTCGGTGATAAGATTTTTTCTGGAATTGGGGAATTTCCAGTCTTGCTACGGCCTTAGGTTCAAAGACGTCGCAAGGGTCTGCAGCTCATCGAAGGGATAGAGTATAGGATGCTTTCAAAAGTTTTCAGAGCGATTTCTCAGATCCAAATAACGACTCGAATTCATTTTCATTTCCAAGAAAAACCAAACGCATTGAAAGGAAATCTTCGCAAGTTCATTACTTTCTGGCATTCAAGGGGCCGTGGTGGCATAGTGGTTATAACACTTATCTCCAGCTTAGGCGAACCGGGTTCGACTCCCGGCCGAGTCCGCTCCCAGACCTTCACATATGGTAATAGCGCCGGACGATGCCGCTGGTCGGAGGGGTTCCTCGGGGATATCCCACCTACTCCGCCCCTTCATTCCGGCACTGCTCCATACTCAGTTCGCTTCACCCACATCGGCTCTCAAGACCTCGATGTTAAGAGCTGCCCAAATCTCTCCACTCTACTCTGTAACTCATGGTAAACTATCTTCATAACTATAGAAAAATTATATTTTTCTCATTGTATCTCAATTTGTCATTCCACGTGTAATGTATTTACTGTAATGTAAAACGTCACTTGTACGTTGACTGGCAAACAGTACAGTTGTGAGCTGAGTGTGTCTGATTCCACTACGGTTAAAGTGTTACACAGAAAATACACTTGTGACCTGAGATATAAAGAGCGAAGTTCAATACTTATTATATTCCTTATTGGTGAAATGTTATGGTACTAAAGTTTCCCTGTTACGCTGTTACGGGAATTGAACTTTTGACAGTTACACATGTTTCCTCTTTTTTGAAGGGCACCTTTTGACACTTCGCTGGTGAGCAAGTCATAAAGTAACGGATGACGACCGAGTATTTGCATATCCCGTGTCCGCTCCAGGCCCACGCACTCCTTGTCCTATCTCTTGTCCGCTCCAGGCCCACGCACTCCTTGTCCTATCTCTTGTCCGCTCCAGGCCCTCGCACTCCTCGTCCTATCCCGTGTCCGCTCCAGGCCCTCGCACCCCTTGTCATATCCCATGTCCGCTCCAGGCCCTCGCACTCCTTGTCATATCCCGTGTCCGCTCCAGGCCCTCGATCTCCTTGTCGTATCCCGTGTCCGCTTCAGGCCCTCGCACTCCTTGTCCTATCTCGTGTCCGCTTCAGGCCCTCGCACTCCTCGTCCTAACCCGTGTCCGCTCCAGGCCCTCGCACTCATTGTCCTATCCCGTGTCCGCTTCAGCCCTCGCACTCCTTGTCATATCCCGTGTCCGCTCCAGGCCCTCGCACTCTTCGTCCTAACACGTGTCCGCTCCAGGCCCTCGCACTCATTGTCCTATCCCGTGGCCGCTTCAGCCCTCGCACTCCTTGTCATATCCCATGTCCGCTCCAGGCCCTCGCACTCCTTGTCCTATCCTGTGTCCGCTCCAGGCCCTCGCACTCCTCGTCCTATCCCGTGTCCGCTCCAGGCCCTCGAACTCCTTGTCCGGGAGCGCGAGTAAGACAGTCCGGCAAATTGCTTTGAACAAGAGTGGCAACCGACGGTCGTAACGACTTCTTTGAAAGTGCAAACAAAACTTACTCTCGCGTAAACGCCAGGTCCCTAACTGAAAGTATACGACATTCCCGAGTTTCGATAGATCACATGTATATATTTCACTGGCTGCACAAAATATACTTATATTCAGTTATTGCACGTTGTGTATTCTTCCGCCTTATGTAAGACTAACATTGTCATGGGCCATGTCGGTCAAGTGAAACTGTAAAATTATTAGTAAAGTATATATTTTACAAACCTGCTCATTTTTACACTTCGATGCATTAAAAAAACATAAAGCGAAAGAAATAATTTAAGTTATCAGGAGAAATGGTTACCTAATACTATCGACGTTAAGATACGGGACTACTTCCCATCCATTGTTACCAACTTTACTGGGCGCATGTCGCTCAGTGCGTCCGTTAAAATATGCGCAGGTAGGGGCAGTGACATTTTCTAAGGTTGATTTCACAAGTGCTCACTTTATCGTGAACAGTCTTTAATCATTATTTCCCGCTATGCACGAAGGTTAATATTTTGACAGCTGCCTAGCTAATATTACGTTGCCTGAATGTTGTGTCGCAGAGTATATGAGTACACACAGACGACGTGGTATGTTGCTTTCTTTGACGTGGGCGTGATCATTCTCTGATTGGTTGCGCGAGGCTCTGGGAACGGGCCTTGTGTCTGATTGGCTACCGCGTGCTGCGAAATGTACTTTATTGACTGGTAAGTAAATCACCAGGCGCTGAGTGGCGAACGGCGCTCCAACATCTTGCTGTCTAGTGACGCCATTTTGGTGGCAAGTACAACTGTAGTTCGAGGAATAAGGGGCTGCTTCACATCTGTAATCGTATTTACTGTGCAGATGTGTGGAGATTTCCGTGACATGAACGACGTTCTGCCATTTGCGTTTGGAGGAGTGGAGCTCCAACTCTAGTGCCCGTGTTTAATTCATCGGCGTCATAATTGACAACACTGTAATTATTAACAGTATAAGCGTTCTGTGCTATTAAACTTATTTTTTCATTTGGCGTTCATTGTATCGAATTCAGTACAAGAATTTTGCACACATATATGCACTGAGAAAAAGGTTTTGTTGAATCCAACAAGATTTGTTTCATGCAACCAAATTATTCGTTTGTTTAGCGGCAATGAAATATTTTGTTGCCGACAGCGAATTATTTTGTGGTTCTCATTTGGTTACCCCAAACTGTAAGACTTGATTGGTACAACTAAAGATTTGTTTGGCTACATGTGTATTAAACAGTTTGGGAAGATATAAAAAAAAATGTACATGTTCGACTGAGTTTCGAACCCAGGTCATCTGCGTCCAAGCATTACGCCTTAGTAATCTCAGCTAATGTGTCAACTGATGGCAATATATTAAACACTTTCACACTCATTTTTACGGTTTCAGGGGTTACAAACAAAACTGTCTATGGTGTATACTGTACCTCAGTCGACACACTTGTTTCATTTGTCACAGCAAATGAGATGTAGTCTATGTGTACGGCTGCAGTTCTATGAATCAATTATTAGCTATAGCAGTAAGACGCTTTGCGAATCATTTACCTACAAGTAAGATATTTGGTCTTTGACCTTCACAGTATGCAGTACCGACCAAAAATTACCTACACATGTGCAATGTACACAATTGTGTAGACTGAGTCTGAATGGGTTAAAAGGAAACAAATGAAAAACTGATTTCCTTTATAACGTACAGACACGGAAAGCCAAATGTCAATAAAGAGTTAACATTCAGAAACCCAGGTATTTTAGGTGGTAACTTTCTTTTAAGTATATATGCTTGTATGAATGCAGTTCTGTTAGGTTCCAGCACTCATTCATCAACAGTGTCTGTGTGTGTTTCATTCATTGTATTTCTAAACAATCACCTTGTATATGTCGTGTCGTCACGTGTAGTAAAATAGTAAATAATTGAAAAGCTTAGGCACGTTTTAGCTCATGAGTTTACCTTTATGTGAAATAGTAGTCAAATGATGGATGTTTTAAATGGCATGACTGTCTTACGGTGTACGTCTGTATCTTTCCGGTTGTTTGCGAAATTATCCGATTACACAAAAACTATGCACCGTGAAAACATTTTTCACAATTAAAATCATCCCCCATTATAGTATCTACAAATTATCAATGTTTCACACTCCTAGGTCAGTTGCAGTTTCGTTTTGTGTTACATTAGTTCGCGAGTAATACAAGACTGCGTTCATTATCATAATGCATCGTTTTTTTTTATTTCTAATAGTCAGTGCGTTACCCAGTATGTTATTATTTTAAAACAGTTAATTAATTCACTGCTTATCACGCAAAACAGCACGGTTTATTTTAATTTTGTTTTAGAAGCAGAAATATGAAGAGTTCCAACATTGCAATATTTAAGATAATGGCCCTACTCCACCGGCTAATACCTGTTTCCAGCCATACTCCTGACTGTCAGAACAGCTTTCCATGCTCTTATTCGGGCGATGTAAAAATAAATGTGTACAAAAGAATAAATGTCAAGTGTTGTATGCACAGATATTCTATTTAAACAACTTATGAAAAGTGTTTTCCAAAAACACAATACAATTATAGGTTGTGATGATATTTGACAATATAACAACATGGTAATAGTTACATAAATTGTTATAACATGACATAGTGTATGATGTGTAAACTAGCTACTTTGCGTAAACTGCTATAATATCCGTTTTATCATTAACACAATATTTGGCAAAAATTTAAAAAAAATGTTTTCTAATATTAATCAACAATGTAATAAATACAGATTATAAATACTGGCATTTTATTTATAAAAAAGTAAAATGTAAGTGTCCAGGTAAATAAACTCAAAATATACTAGGAGAGTTGGTCTTTACGTCGCATGTTGGTTATTGCATGTTTCTAAACCATTTACGTGTACCGATTCATGGGAATGTTCCATGTTTATATTTGTCCTGGTTTATTTTCTAACAGAAAAAGAAAAACCGGGAAAAAAATCACTGGGTTTTTCAAATAAAACCCAAGTGGGTTGGGCTTTTATGAAAGATTATGTTTTTTTTTAACCCTGTTGGCTGGTGCCTTGATGACACGAACTTGATCCTATGTACTCGGTTGTATGTAATTCGTTTGGTCTCTTCCGACGAGTGTATTACTTGTTAAGAGTCCCGCGGGACATGTCAGGAAACTCCTGGACCAATCACAAAAGCAAAATAAAGAACAAGTGTGTAAAATTCTCGACGTCTCTATTATTGACTTCTCGTGTAGTGTTATACCTCCTCTGACATAACAACGCGTGAGTGGGTTATCTCGTAATGAGTTTCCTTATTATAGTCTATTCGCCGTTTCTCCACGCGTTTTCAATCAAACGTTTGAAAATTCACCTCGTGTATGACATGTTTGGTTCTTTTGCAAATATGTAATGTATTTCAAGCGTTTTATACCTGTGTTAACTTAAATCACCCTATTATTTATTAAATTAAAATTTTACTTGAATTTATTTTTAAAATATAATAATTTATTTATAATTTATATTAATAAAAACAGGGAGAAGATAGGTGTGTTGGTAATGGCTAGAAATAAATATTTCTTATGTAAAATATTATTACACTGAGTGCGCACGAATGCAGCGCGCTGTCCCTTCGGTGTAATTTTATAGAGTCGGTTAGACTTTCTTTGCTTGAGGCGGAGGAGTATCCTGGAAGTTAAACTGCACCAGGGGTTAACAAAAGTTTAAAGTAGCCGTGATGGGCTATAGCTGCGAGCTATCCAAAGTGTGTTTACTGAACCTCGATGCGATGGGAAAAGCGCTACAATCATATTATACATCTTTGCAGGCTGTTCTGTCTCGACATAGTAAAGCGAATTTTGCAGGTCCGTCGTACTCTTTATTACCAAAGGAGAACTGCAAGTCCACACATAGGATATTAAAGCTTAGCCTGTGGGGATTTCTATTCACAAAAACCAGATATAAGTAAGGGAAAAATAAAATGGGTCAGATTTCCTATTTATAATTTTTGTTTTCCTTATTCTTAAGGAATATTAGCTTTTTGGAACATTCTCCATTAAGTAATATTGCTCATTTCAATTTCCATAATAGTTTATTTAATTCTACGTTTGTGATGTTGTAGCTTGTTCTATGTTTATTTTTCAGTTCTAGTTTTTTTTTATTCAAAGTCTATTCTGCTGATTCTCCAGACTTCCTAAATCATAAATTAGAAATAATGTTATTTTTGATTGGTTGAGAGACTTTGAGTACGGGAGCTGGCGGGTCGCGTTGCCAGGAAACAAACAAAACTAGGTAGACGGATGAACAAGAAACATGTGGACATGTCCAACATATTCCAGCGAAAGATGAAGATGATTCAATGGCTCTGTGTGTTTGCACACGAGAAGTCCTGGCGACGTGACGCATCAACACTTGAGCCTTCATGTTATGTTGTAGACGGGTTCATCTGTCACTAGTAGCCCGCTGTATAAACCATGTTGACACGCACGTGAATAGTTCGTTACCAGGAGAGACCTCAGCTCGGAGGAAAATATAACATCAACTTAATATTCTGAAGTTGACCATATTGCCTTAACATAAGCTTCATCATTTCCCGACGCGCTGTCTCTACAAAACCAGATGGATAAATAATAGTTTCTAATTTTATAAACCGCTAGAATGTTTATTTTTACTCCAGCAACTCTAAAGAAATTGCCCCATCCCAAAAATTACAACCCACCTTAATGGAAGCAATGCAATATCTATTGAAAACTCTTATTTAATTTGCCTCGCGGAGATATTTTAAGTTAATCTCGAACCTCGGGAAGCGTGGGGTGTTTTATCGGGAAAAATGGCAAAAAAAGAAAACCGTGATGGAAGGGAGAGGATGATACTTCCCTCTCTTTCGTACCTTTCAAAGGTTCCACTTTCTCCCTGAGGCGAGATAAAATGCCACGGAGTAATTTCCGGTGGCCAGACAACTAAAAAAATTCTTATCATGCCTCCAAACAAAGCAACACAGTTAAACAATTCTGGTCATCTACTCTTATCCCGAAAGCTTAAACGAAATGGACTTCCTAGAAACACCGAAAACATAAAGTTAATTAGCTGCTCCACTACGCTAAAGAATATCAAGTGAATAGTAACGAATCTGTCGCGTGTATTCCGAACTCCAGCTCGTAAAAGACAGGGAATGGCTTCACTTACTACAATATGGCTGGCCATCTTTCTCTAAACTATATTTATGGCCGGGATAAACTAACCGTAGAACTCTCAACAGCAGAACACTGCCAATAAATAAAGACACCGGTCTTTAGAAAAAAAAAAGATTAACGGGAAAGTTAGAATTTAGTATCCTACGATAAAGTCTGTTCACGATAAAGTGAACACTTTTGAAATCAACCTTAGAAAAAAGTCACTGTTCCAACTGCATATATTGTAAATGGCGCACTGAGTGACATGCGCCCAGTAAAGTTGGTAACGAAGGAGGGGAAAATAGTTTATATATTAACGTTGACTAAAAAGTGCTGGATAATCTTTTGTGGAAAATTAAATAATTTATTTCCTTTATGTTTTTTTTTTTTATGCGCCGAAGTGTAAAAATTGGCAGATTTTTAAAATACTTTCTCTTCTAATAATTTTAACGTTTCACTATTCCAAGGCATGAAAAAAATAATGAGGCCCGTGGAAATTATATGTTTACATAAGGCGGAAGAACACACAACTTGCATACAAATAGATCGTTCTTTGCGCGTTAACAGGTGCCTCGGTAAATAAATGTTCTGGAAATACGAAGTTTTGGCAGAAAGGATAAACAACTATTGTCTATGTTGCTATATTTTTACTTTTATCATATTAAGTGTATTAGCGTAGAAGAAAAATCGTGAAAGTGGTCAAATATCGCATTTTTAAAGCTTGCCTATGAATTTTCTTGAAGCGATAAGAGAAAAGTACGATTATACGCAGGTAGTTTGATCCGTGTACTTTAATCGCGTGTAATAATACCCCACAGTTACAGATCTAGTTTACACAGTAAAGCGTTAGCACGGAAACACTGCACGCCTTGCGCGTAGGAGCGATGAGGCGCTAGGCGTGCGTGTTAGTGTCGCCCGTATCGCCTCCTAAGGGACCCGCCTGCCTGGTGCACAAACTGCAGCGCAGAGTGTTAGAACTACACTAAACATGCGTCCAATGTGTTGAACTATGGAAATAACGCACACTTGAGACTATGCCTATCGATTACTTTTACGACGTCACACACATTAAAAACACAATTTAAGAGACCACTCCATCATGTTTAAAAACGTTCTTTTTAAAGCTCTGTATTTCAAACTATAGGTCGTTCACGTTCAAGTGATCACTTTTGAAGTCCTAGTTATTTTTTTAATTCTACCAATTAATATCCTTCCACCACTTGTTAATGTAAACCATGTCATGTGATTAATAAACACAGTGTATACATTCACTATACCTAAAACCGAAAGTCCAAAGCCACAATGAAATGTATTTATTGATTATTATGTCTGATGAAACAGCTTCAAAAAGTGCTCACTTTACCCTGAACGGCCTATATACGAGTTATATACACAGGAAAATACCTACTTACTCGAGGGATATACGCTGAACCTTCCTACAGACTTTCTACCAACCAAATGGTAGGGTCGCCGCTGAAAGTGACATAGGTAGACGCAGTACGACGAGAACACTACACGCCAGATCAGAGCCCTGCGCATAGAGGCGATGGTGCACTTGTAGGGCGTGCTAGTGTAGCCCTTATAGCTCTCGCGCTGCTCGGGAAAAAGCTCCACGCAAGCGGACTTCGTGAAACAGCCACTTAGTCCGGGAACTCCAGCCGCTCATGCCAGCAAAATTACCAGGATAACCTGAATTTCAAAGATTTCAGAATTTTCTTGTACTCCAAAACACTAGAGCTCAGATACACTTTTGTGACACACCAGGTTTCTGCCCGGGAATCACGTACACTCACTGTCGGAGTTACCTAAATCTGATTGGCCAGGTAATGTAAGTGGGGCGGCTCTTAACATCTAGGTCTTGTGAGCCGAAGTGGGTGAATCGAGGTGAGTATTGAGCAACGCCGGAATGAAAGGGCGGGGAAAACGGGAGATTCCCGCCGAGAAAACTCGCCGAACAGCGGCATTTTACGGCACGATTCCCACATGCGAAGATCCTATGCGACCCCGCCTAGGCGGGAGACGAGTAGTCTATCCACTTAAGCACAGCGGCCCCAAGAACTAACAAGAGAACTAAATCTCCGGATAGCAGTAACACGAGCTTGTACATACAAGGCATTTGAGGCTGAACACGAGGATAAGTTTTATCCTAAGCATTTAGCGAAATTCATGTACCTGTAATCACGAGCAGCGCAGTTAACCCTTTCAGTCACAGTGTCCTCTATATGTAGAGATAGTGACTTTTCGTGAAAAAAAAAATATGAGAACACGGTAGACGACAACACTATAAGCACCCAACAGCAGTTTGTCTGTTGCCATTGGTTGCTGTCTGCTTGAGAAGGCGTTTTCTTATTCAACAGGGCCACTCAGAATTCGGCAACATCGGCACGGCTCCTACGTGATTCGTGTGCAGACACTTTACAAGTGCCATAAAGTAATTCAGCCAATCAGTATATGTAAACGACCCTACAGTGTTTTGAAATATAACTTGTCACTACCCCTATCTGTACGGGACGTTGCAAATGAAGTAGCTTTGATGGGCTGACCGTACAAAGTAGACGATACTGTCTCCTACGTGTGGGGAAACAGCACTCGCTTTTAAAACTATATTCCGTAGTCTTATAAACTGCTTCTGCCAGCAGGATAAAGAACATACGGTTTTTTTATTGGTCACAGTATACGAAAAAGCGTCGTATCGATATCAGAACAGTTCCAAACAAAGCTTTTATTTGAGGCAACCCCCTAAAAGTATAGGTTTATCTGTGACTGAAAGTGTTGAGGACAAAACAGCCGTCCGACTGTGTCAACAGCCAACTAACAAATGAAAGAGGAGGGGAGTCGAGATTGCAGCGGACTGCGAGGTCTAGACTGCAGGTCACTGAACCCGAGAGTGTTTCGAATGTCTGTCATCAGGAGAGGCCTCGGAGCGGCCAGGTGCAGCGAACCACAGAGCTGATGCAGTTGTAGCCCGGAGAACGAGACTGTAATGGCAAGTGGAGTGGAGCGAGGCAGTTATTTATGGGTCAATAAACGAGCTTGTCGCCATGCTTCATCTATTGTTCCCAGTTGACCCGCGGCGAGGCGCGAAACCCCCTCCGGCCATGCATCACCCGACAAGTGCTGCCCTCGGGCAACGTGGCGCCCAGTGACGTCATGGCGCGAGCGCCGCGCTCATTGGGCGCCACCAGTCCGCTCCGTGGAAGGGTGGTTTACAAATAGCTAGACGCACTGGAAAACCACGAACATTGTTTGAGCAAAAATATCTTTGAAAATCATACAGCAGTAATACCTACCAGGTGAAATCTACATAAATAACTAGAAAAGAAACTCTTTCCTACACTAACTACTTTACGACACTGCGTGACATCATCCTTATCACCGAGCAAGGTCGCGCATTCGGGAGGACCCGGGTTCGATTCCCGGTCCGGCCATCCTGATTTCGGTTTTCCATGGTTTTCCGAAATCACTCCAGGTGAATGCTGGGATGGGTCCCTAACAAAGGCCACGGCCGATTCCTTCCCCAATCCCTTTTCCCTGTGCAACTTGCACCGTCTCTAATGTCCTCGCTGTAGGAGAGACGTTTAGCCCACTTACCTACCATCATCCTTATCTACAACATAATATACACTTAGGATGTTTCGGTACACTTTCCGTGGATAATGTATTTTGGTACGCTATTGTATTCTTACCACGTTGGACGTTGTCCTGGGAATGTTCACTCAGGAACGTAATACACTTCACACTTTTTGAATGAAACCTTTTGAAAAATCATCCCAATGGTTGACGTGCTTCAATTCTTCCTATATACGCCATGTATCACGAGCTATTTATACTTGAGTTGGCATGAAAATACATTTTTTTATTAAATTTAACTACTACTTTTATTTTATTTATAAATTATAATATTCAATTTATGATTTATATTAATAAAAACAGGGGGAATAGGCGCTGGTAATGGCTATTAAGAAATTGTTCTTATAGGCTGTTCACGGTAAAATGAGCACTTTGGAAAGCCCTGAATAAAATCTTCTTGCATGCACGTTGTTTATTCCTCCACTTTATGCAAAATTAACATTACCATGGGCCTCATCACTTTATTCATGCGTCGGTCAAGTGAAACTGCGGAATAACTAAGACAGGAAATACTTTACAAATCTACTCGTATTTACGCCTCGGTGCATTAAAAAAGTAGAAAACGTAACAAATACTTTTAAGTTATCACAAATGGTTACCTAACAGTTTTTATTCGACGTTAAGACATGTAACTACTTTCCATCCATCGTTACCAACTTTACTGGGCGAATGTCACTCAGTGCCACCGTTAAAATTTATACATGCAGGGGGAGTGTTCTAAGGTTCATTACTTAAGTGCTCACTTTATCGTGAACAGCCTTTACGCAAAATATTATTACACCGAGAGTGCTCGAATGCAGTGCGTTGTATCTTCGGTGTAACTTTCTATAATCGCTTTAGCTTAGTTTGCTTGAGGCGGAGGAATATCCTGAAAGTAGAACTTTAGCACGGGTTCAGAAAAGTTGGAAGTAACCGTGAATTCTTTTATGACTGCATAATAAATATACTGTCCAGGACGGCTAGGACGCTCGCCTCTCGCCAAGGCGCGCTGGAGTTCGATTCCCGGTCTCTACTGCGTTTCTGCACCTGGGAATTGTCCCGGACGATGGCGCTGGTTGGCGGGTTTTCTCAGGGATCTCTAATTTCCCCCGCCCTTGCATTTCGGAGCTGCTCCATGATTACCTCGCTTCACCCTCATCGGTTCTTCAACACCCCGATGTTAAGAGCAGCCCAGACATCTCCAAATGTTGGCTCAGCTACGTTCTGTGCTTGTAATATATACTTTTAACACACAAAATTTGGTCGAAATTATAGTGAAATGGTATGATAGATATACCAAATCAATCTGTAATATTTATGTGTCACAACCATTTAAAAAAAAGTACCTAATCAAGTTTAATCGTGTACAATTACCTGGCCTATCATCACTATTTTTACGCCAAACTAGGCGAGAATTGGTTAAATAGATTTCAAGATATAACGTTATATATATATATATATTTCAAATGGTGCTCTTTCTATTTATCTTAAAATTTGTTTTAAATCAGTTGAAAGGTCACCGAGGTATGAAATCACCCTAAATATTAAAATTGGTGCAATTTTTAAAGTAAATACCCAGCGTGGTCGAAAACTATCAAAAGTCAGGTGTTCTTATTAAACACTACATGTGTACCGAGTTTAGTGAAATTCGATAGAGTTCAAAAATTGAAGGAGGAGCTGTGAAAAAAAAAAGGGGGGGGAGGACACACAGACACAGACAAACAGGCAGGAAAGTGATCTCATAAGCATATCTTTCCTTCGGAAAGTAGGAAAATAATGTTACAGCACAAACAAGCTAGAAGTGTGTCGCTTACACTCTATATTCGAATCAGTGGAAAACGTGAAATTCGATTACTTAAATCGGTGAAAATGGCTCCACTTATAATAAGTAGAAAACCACTAATTGTTTTAGTGAAAAAATTAAAAATTTTACTTTTTGAATTAGTAACGTGAAACAATTTCACTGATTGAATAAGTGACGGCCAAATGCAACGGTGAATTAAGTATTGTTTTTATTGAATTTAGCCAAATAATTACGAGAAATAAACATATTTACGTTATATTGCGCAATTTACCGTGATTTAATAAAGTAAAAAAAACCTCCACAAGTGACAGATATTGATGTCACACACCCATTCCAATTTAATTTTAGACCATTACCATACCATCTCAACTACCAAATTAAGTTCATAACTTGGAGGAAAATATATGTTTTATATTTTCTTATTGAAAGCGTACAGTTTTCAACTGTATACTCTTACTTTTCGTTATCGGTTTGATTGATACCGTTAAGATTGTTAAAACGAATAGTAGGTACATATGAGAGCACTCTCTTCACCACATTATAAACAGAGTGATGTGATCATCAACTAAATGAAAGGTGTAAAAACAGAATGAAAGCATGCATGTTCATATTACCTCTTAAAATGGTGGTTTTAAGACGAAGCACAATTTAGAAAGTGCGTATTTCGTATTTGTTTTATTAATTTATCCATTGATATTTCGCTTGATACACGTCGTTTAACGGCAATTTTTACACGTTGACGCCCAATTTTTACATGCAGTTTGACTGATCCATCACAAATCACTGAAAATCAGTGAAAATGTGACTGATGACTCAGTGGAAAATGCCTTGAAATCAATAAGTGAAGGAAAACGGGCATTTTTCACTGATTCATTAGTTAAATTCACTGACGTGGCTGTAGAATCAGTCGAGATACCGTTAACTGATTGATACAGTGGAATTCTCGCTGACTCAGATTTACAGTATAGTTATATTCACGACTATTCAACCATCATTTCTGTTGGTCTCTGCAGTCCCATTTACACACATCCTATTGGTTCATGTAACGCCTGACGCCAGTAATATCTGCACAGCTTGCTATACCGGCCGGTTCTCTGACAACAGAACGCTGAACAGAAAGAGTCCCAATCATATATCCCTTCCCTACGTTAAATAATGTACGATCCATCCTGTTCATTTGAGTAACTTTCACTTTGACCGTTCTGTTAAAAAAAAAATTCGCTTCATTTTAAGGAGAAGTGCTGGTAAAACTGTATCCAGAGGTGTCCGTAAACTATCCGTAAAATTATGGACACATTAATTTTCAAAAACGGACATTCCGTAAAATTCACGGAAACTCTCCGTTTATTCCCTAGTTAGTTTTCTGTACTTGTAGTTTAAATGAATTATAATATCTATTTTATTTTAAATTTTATTATGTGGGTGTTCTACTGTGTATAAAAAGATATTTAAAAATAAAAAAATATTTTATCCTTAAGCAAGATTTGAACCCGAGTCAAAAAAGCTGCAAGTTCACGACCCTAACCACTTACCTACAAAGCTCGTATGGTGAATCTGGTATAACTTTTGAATTTTTATGTTAGGCATATAAGCAACTCTCTCAGTTTCTGTTCAAGTTAGTGTGTTTTCAGTGTTGCTAAGTGTTACATACGCCTGTTGCTACTTCTTAATGTATGACAGAACAGGTCTTAGGGACATGGATAACCTTAACTGCTGCAGAAACGATAGTTTTCTGGTTACAGTGGCGAAGAATACTTCGTGTAAACTCGCCATTGTTCGTGCTCGAAACCCGAAGTTACAGGAAACACGGAGATTTCTCCGTATTTTGTATTTACGCAGTGAACTCCGTTTTTCGTCATTACGGATTGCGTTTCTGTATATTTACTGTGCATTGTTGTAAAAATTCCAGTAAATATACGGAAAAATTTTAAGATTTTACTAACGTAATATTACGCTGCAGATCAAATTATGGACACTGCTTGCGAAATAATAATTCTTCGCCAGTATATTCGGTTAAATTCATACGAACTAATATTACATCGGCATCACTGAAAATGTTGAACCATTATTAGGGACAATCGAATTTCGCGAAAATATTCCCTCGCGTGCTCGATTGAAATGCTCTATGGGCGTGCCAGCAGTTATCTTTCGCTTATTGGCGGCGTGTACTTTGTGAGAACACATCATCCTTCTTGACTGGCCAATCAGAACTAGGCAACTTCAATACCGTAAGCCTGTAATCTGCTCGCAGACAACTAACACACGTAGCACGGAAGCCATTTAATCACGAACGTGCACTTGGTCTAGAGTGTTATGAAATGCAACTGGTCGGGCAATCTTTGCGTGAAGATCGGCTGTCTCTAGTTAACACTAATTAGTAGGGACAGGAAAATCTCGCGTTTTAAAGGATTTGTAGGCTAGGCGACACGGGCGTATGTATTTTAAAGCTTCAGCTTTCTGTTCATTGGCTGCTGCTCCAGTGTGTAGCCAGACTCTAAGAAATTATTAGGAAATTTACCGTACCAGTGCATACGCTTAGTAAGAAAGCAGGAATGGTAATTTTCCCCTATACATTCATTGTATCGTTCCTGCATTTGCTCAGGAAACAGTCAAATACATAGGGAAGTTCCCAACTTTGTACAATAGTGCTGTTAAACATTCCTACTGTATATATGCAGCTTGGTGTGTGGTATTATTGCCATACAGTGTATAGGTTAAAAACGTTCATTACATTTTACGAAGTTTACCAGAAATTTCTTTTACAGTGCAATTGTACCTCAGACTAAGTGGCGGGGTATTCGGTTCTTGTTCCCATGTAGGCCTGCCGCTGGCTCAGATTTCACCCAGCCGTGTTAAATAAACTGTGATCCAATACTGATACGTCACGAAACCATAACATGTCCTCGACACCTATGAAAAAAAAATTGACGCTTGAATGATCTTCAAGTCTACTTTGAAACCGAATGCATTTGCTAAATGCTCGTGTTCTGGCGATGAGCTGTAGGCTTTGTGTCGTGTGATAGTGGTTTAAACTACTTGTAAACTGGAATAGCAGCACGACAATCAGTTGTTGATGAAGTCTGTTCACGGGAAAATGAAAGCCGCGCTTAAGATCAGGTTGTGTGTTTTTCCGCCTTGTGTGAAATTAACACTGCCATGAACCTCGTCAACTTATTCATGTGTCGGTAGAGTGAAACTGTGAAATAATAAGTAAAGTAAATATATAAAAAATCTGCTAATTCTTACTCCTAGATGCCTTAAACAAAATAATGCTAAAGGAAACAACTTAAGTTATCCCGTATGTTTAACTAACACTTTTAATTCAACGCTAAAGCCTGGGACTACTTCTCCTCCATGGATACCAACTTTCCAGCTTAACTAGGTGCATGGCACGTAGTGCGTTAATTAAAATATACGCAGGTGGCTATTCACGGTAAAATGAGCACTCTTGGAGCCATCTCATTTGGAATAATAGTTACTACATATTTTTAAATTAAGTCTTCAAATTTAACTTCCGAATACAATGAGATTCACACATTGTTGTCTATTAGTTCCATGGTACTATTAAATTTGAAAATATGGTCAAATGATAAAGAAAGGTCTGAAAGGTAAGAGTAACTAGGGCCTGAAAAGTGCTCACTTTAGGGTCAACCACCCACAGGGGCAGGGAATGATTTCAGGGTGGATTTCAAAAGTGCTCACTTGATTGTGAACAGGCGCCGTGGTGGCTGAGTGGTTTGACTGCTCGCCTCCCACCAAGGCGAACCAGGTTCAATCCCCGGCCGGATCACTCCCAGAATTCCGCAAGCTGGTATCGTGAAGGACGATGCCGCTGTTCGGTAGGAATTCTCGGGATTTGCCCCCCTAACCCCCCCCCCCCCGCCTTTCCACAATCAACGAGTCCTGGAACCACTCTAGTTTTTGTAGGAAATGCAATTCTGAAAGATTTGTTACTTCTGTCTTATTTACAAATTGCGGCTGTTTTACATAGCACAGTATTTTTTTTTACACTGCAACTGACATTACCACAAAAACATTTGCAGAATTACTGTAACGACAATGCAAGGTATAGACTGTTCACGATAAAGCGAGCACTTTTGAAGCCCTGCTTAAGATCTTCTTGAATGAACGTTGTGTGTTATTCCGCTCGGCCTCATCGCTTTCTTCATGCGTCGGTCAAGAGAAACTGTAAAATTATTATAAAACTAAATATTTTAAAAATTGCTAATTTTTACACTTCGATGAATTAAAAAAAAACAGAAAGCGATAGAAATAATTTTAGTAGTCACAAATGGTTACCTAACAGTTTTTATTCGACGTTAAGATTTGGAACTGCTTTCCATTCATCGTTACCAACTTTACTGGGCGAATGCAACTCAATGTGCCTGTTAAAATATATGCAGGTAGGAGCGGTGTGACTTTTTTCTAAGGTTGATTTCAAAAGTGCTCACTTTTTCGTGAACAACCTTTAACCGTAGTCATTGCTGTATAGAGCAAACTGTTTGTGGTAAGCCTACTTTACAGTGGTTCATAATTAAAGAAAGTTTTTTTACAGTGTGGGGTTGATCATTGCCTCATTGGGCATCGTGCGCTGCAGTGTGCAATGCTGACTAAATATAACTTTCATCTGCTACACGTGCAGGTTCGTGGATACATGGACGGGATGGGGTTGAGAGTGTAACAAAAACCTAGCAGCCCAGACCGGTAGAGGTACAAATAGAAGACCCGTACACGACACATTGCGACACACTCGCTGCAGCGGACAGCTGCACTCAAGACACGTCTGTGCTGGGGCGATCGCCGCGCGCGAGGTTCAAGGACTCGTGACGATGTAGTTCGGCGAATGAGAGCCCTCGACAGCTGGGCGAACAATTCTGGGTTGTTGTGCGCGAGTCAAGAGGCCAGCGACAGCAACGTTAGTTCTTATTCAGCTGCAGCCTGCTGGGGAAGCACAGGTTGGCCGTACAGAAGCGAAGTGGAGATGCGAATCGTTTGATGCACTGAGGATGCATGGGGTAGAGTGCGCAAGCCGGTAGATCAGTAACGAATATCCGTGTTGGAATATTGGGCTTATTTCTGGCTGTACCTAAAGTCGTGTAAAATTCGCGTTCTTCTGTAACTGCAGACTAAAAGCTGTTCATGATAAAGTTAGCACTTTTGAAATGAACCTTAGAGAAAGTCACTGCCCCTGAGTGCATATATTTTAATAGGAGCACTGAGTAACATTCGCCCAGTCAAGTTGGTAACGATGGATGGAAAGTAGATCCATATCTTAGCGTCGAATAAAATGGCGTTACATAACCATTTGTGATAATTATATTATTTATTTGGCTTTCTGAATTTTTTAATTCATCGAAGTGTTAAAATGAGCATTTTGGTAAAATATTCACTTTCCTAATAATTTCGCAGTTTCACTTGGCCGACATATGAATAAAGTGGCGAGGCTCATGACAATGTTAATTTTGCAAAAGGCGGAAGAATACACAACGTGCATACAAGTAGATCTTAAGCAGGGCTTTCAAAAGTGCTCATTTTACCGTGAAAAGCCCATACATTCCAAGACACTGTGTGCTTCCTTGCTTTCTGCAATTGACCGAAAACTTGTGTGGGGACATCCCATCGACGCTTTCAGCCAATAGTTAAGGCTCAGCGGTTGAACAACCAATCTATACACGGGTTGATTACGCCGTATAGTTATCAGTAGCCAATAAAAACAATAATTGTTATCAAGAAGGTAAAAAGTAGGGAAGTCTTAACATGGTGCCTAATAATAATACCAATGTAACGCTTCTCTAGTTATACCCGTGAACTGAATTCAATGTTAAAACAATTTTGTAATGAAAAATACAGCCTTTAAAATGTAAGAGCACTTCGACTGACCGAATTTAAAGAACTTACGGTAAGCGTGTATTGTTAAGAATTGACACGTTCACACATATGTCGCAGAATACGTGAAATGATGGCCAATTCTGTGCAAGGCCAGTAGCTAGCATCAAATAAGTGAGTGAAGAGATTTAGACGGCTGTTAACAGTGACGTCTGGAGAGCCGATGAGGGTGACTGGCCACAGTATGGAGCAGCGCCTGAATGAAAGGGTGGGGGAAACGGGAGATCCCCGAGAAAACCCGCTGACCAACGGAATCGTCCCGCACGATTCCTACATACGAAAATCCGGTGATCGGGCCGGGGATTGAACCCGGTTCGCCTTGGTGGGAGCGAGCAGGCTAACCGCTCGGCCATCGTAGCCCCTAGCATCGAATAAGACTTTAATGCAATTGGCTGCTGTTGGCACACCTACATCGCTACTTGTGTCACGGACATGTAAAACTTAATTAGTAGGTTCCATTGTACTAGTTGTTATTCAAAAATTACTAGAGACCCAACCGTTTTGCATTATAACGTGGCAACAAGGTAGACGGCATACAGGTATATGCTAGTTTCACTTATTACTAGAGACCCAATCGTTTTGCATTATAACGTGGCAACAAGGTAGACGGCATACAGGTATATGTTAGTTTCACTTATTACTAGAGACCCAACCGTTTTGCATTATAACGTGGCAACAAGGTAGACGGCATACAGGTATATGTTAGTTTCACTTATTACTAGAGACCCAATCGTTTTGCATTATAACGTGGCAACAAGGAAGACGGTATACAGGTATATGCTAGTTTCACTTATTACTAGAGACCCAATCGTTTTGCATTATAACGTGGCAACAAGGTAGACGGCATACAGGTATATGTTAGTTTCACTTATTTCATTAAACCTTTCTTCATCTAACACGTCCTGCAGGACTCAGGACCTATAGTAAAACTCAGCACTCTGGTAGCTTCATTCCGTGTGGCCTGGTTAAATAGGAGTGAGTAGAGATATTTGAGTGGCTCTTAACAGCAAGGTCTTGGTAGCCGATAAGAGTGATTGGGGTGAGTATGGAGCAGCACCGGAATGAAAGGGCATGGGAAATGGGAGATCCACTAGAAAACCCGCCGACCAGCGGTATCGTCTGATACGACCCCCTCGTGGAAAGATCCAAGAGTGACCCGGTCTGGGATTGAACACGGTTCGCCAAGATGGGAGGCGAGCAGTCAAACCACTCAGTCACGGCGGCCCCTAAATAGGAGAATGAGTTTTGTCGCAGTAGCTAATGAACACTATGACTTCTGCTCGAATATGCGAGAAATACGAACTATAGATTGAAAAAATTTCTGTATTTGTACAAGGAATTATTTGGCAACTGGTTGCCAAATATATTTTTGTAACACCGCAAATAATGTATACTAAAATTTTCAAAATCTTAGCTGAGAGCGTATGAAACTAATACTGAGTTCTAACTAGCAAGTCATGTAGGCTTTATAAATATTGAGCTACATAAACAGTTTTGTATGTTTTGTAAGATTGAGACAGGTGCAGGAGTTTGTACAAGAGGTGGTAGTATAAGTGGGTGTTTTGGGGTTTCCTTGTGCTGAGGACTACTTTACCCAGATCATGTTTCACTATTTGCTTCCGAAGACTAGTCGTTTTTCCGCTTTTGCCAGCAAGTCTTCATCTATACTAGCGGTATTGTCTCTTGTCATTGATGTGGCACGTACCCTAAGGGATTGTTCCTTAGAACATACTGGGCATGAATTAAGGACCACAGGAAAGGGAGTAGGAAATGTAAGGACATCTAGAATGTGCATAATTTGTGGTAAAAATAATCATTACGCAAAAGTCTGTTTCCACAAAAAGTCGGTACTCTCCTGGTACTCTCAAACCGGGAATGTGAGGGAAAATTCACGAAAAAGGGATCGTTTGAAGGAAATAATATGTTTCTCTTGTTAACAAAAAGGGCATTTAAAGGCAAAATGTCCTATGAAGGACAAAACCATAGGAGGTCATTCGGTGAATAGTTTAAGAGTATGAGAGGAGATATGGAATGCTGTACGTGCCAGTGGTCATTGATGACCAGGTTATAGTAGCTGCCCTTCTGGACTCGGGTGCCTCGTGCTCATTAATTAGTCATGATTTTTTGTAATTTTTTGTTGAAAATTTTACTTAAAGGATTTATAAAAGTGCAGAAAAGTGTAGAAGTGGGGTTTTCTCTAGCTAATGGGGGCGTCATTAGTTCCCATGGTGTTGCTGTTTTCAAAATCAAGGTTGACAACTTTACGTGGAAATTTCAGTTTCGAATTTTACTGGGTTTGAGTCATGATTTGTAGCTTGGTGTGGATTTCCTGGAAAAACACAAACCAGCATTAATGTAGCTAAGAGAGAGTTTCTTTTTGCCTTTTGTGCCACCCAGCCAGTAAGCATTTCTTCAAAGCGATTTTCTTATCATTTACAAACAGTGCAATCCAAAGAGAAGGAACAGGAAGAGCAGTTTATAGCTTTGCAAAGAGAATTTTCAGATGTAGTAACTTTTAAACTAGGACACTACAGCAAGCATCCCATCGTTCTAAATTAAAATATAAGAAACCTGTATCCTCAGTGCCGTACCGAGTTGGTCCTCCAAAGGCAAATTCCTTTAGAGAAATGGTTGAGGATTTACAACAGGAAGATATCGTGGCACTTTCCGAAAGCAATTATTCTAGTTCAGCTTTCCTCGTTCCTAAAAAGTAACTAGGAAAATATCGGGTAATCTGTGATTATAGAAAGGTGAAGCAGAAGATCTATGTTGATCAGTACCTCTTACCGACCATTGAGCCAGTATTTCAGCATGTGGGAAAGGTCCGGTAGTTTTCGGTCTTTGATTTAAACTCAGCCTTTTTTCAGTGTGACCTGCACCCTGAGTCCCGTGGTGTTTTAGCTTTTGTCACCTCGTGGAGGTAATTCCAATGGAAAAGGCTTCCCATGGGTCCAAATTGTGGACCGCAGGCTATGTCTCGAGTTGTTTTTCCAGGTCCTGGATAAATACCAGTATAAGTTAATGTTCACCTACATTGGTAATGTGTGTGTTTACAGTGAAACCTTTAATTAACATTTAGAACACCTGGGACTATTTTTACTTGCTTTGCGTGAATAGGGTCTTACAGTAAACCCAGATAAATATACACGGTCTAAAACCAATGGACAACTTTTGATGGACCCAGAAAAGATAAGGTCAGTAGTGAACTTTCCGGTGCCAAAGAACTTGCGAGGTGTTAGGCGATTCATGGGTATGGTGGGGTTTTACTCCAAATTCATCCCACAGTTCGCAAATATTGCTGAGCCTTTAAATGCTTTGAAACGTAAGGGTGTAGAGTTCTCTTGGTGCGAGGATGAAAAACATGCTTTTTGCGTGCTTAAGGAAAAATTAGCCACCCCTCCTGTTTTACAATTGCCACTTTTCGATAAACCTTTCGTGATGCAGGTGGATGCCAGCATAAAAACACTTGGTGCTGTTTTATGTCAGAAAAAGGGTGATGATCTGCTGCCTGTTGCCTATACCAGCAGACTCCTGACACCACTGGAGCAAAGGTTCTCGGCATATGAGAAAGAAGTGTTGGCCGCCCTATTTGAGATGGAAAGTTTTAGCGATTACCTCGAAAGTGAAGAATTTGAACTGTTCACAGATAAACAGGAACTGAGTAGGTTTTTAAAAACAAACAAACCAACTGGGAGGTTAGCAAGGTGGTTGGTTCGCCTCATGCGTTTTCGGTCCACTGTCCAGCATATAAAGGGTTGTGATAATGGAGTGGCTGATGGCCTCTCTCGCATGTTTAATGCGGTGGAGTTTTATGTTAATACCACTAATGGAGAGGCTGAGGTTCTTCCATCAAGAGATATTCAAACCAATCTTTTAACCCATTCAGACCCAGTGTACACAATTATGTTCAATACGCACGTTTAGGTAATTTTCGGGTGGTACTGCATACTGCGAAGGTCAAAGACCAATGATCTTACCTGTGGGTAAATGATACGCAAATATTCTTACTGGTCTAGGTCCTAATGAGTTCATATAACTATAGTCGTTCACATAGAATTTGCTGTGACAACGAAACAAGTGTTGTGTCGACTGAGGTACAGTACAAGTCATATACATTTTTGTTTACAACCCCTGAAACCATAAATTAAAATGGACCTGAATGGGTTTAAATCTGAAGAAGTCATTGTTCTTGCGGAAAATAAAACTAGCGATGTTTTTATACAAACTGCGGAAATAGTAGATTTTCTAGATAGTAAAACTAGTGATATTTCTGTAGAACAAGGTAATTTAGTGTCCTTAAATGATAAAATGAATTCCTTCTCAGTGAAAGAAGTTGGTTAGCAATCTCAGGTAGTCCAAGAATTTCCGCAAGCGTATTTAAAACTCCAGTACTATCAGAAAATAGACCCTGAGAGTATTAACAACAAGGCTGATATTGATGCAGGGAAAGGAGGACACTATGAAATTCGCAAAGGTCTCGTCGAGTTTGTGGATCCTAAATCTCAAATATTCGATTTCTTTGTACCCAAGGCTTTGAGTATGTCCATTTTTCAGTATTTTCATAACATCTATTTTGGCGGACATTTGAGACGAGACAAAACCGTTTCGCGCATCCAGGAGATTTTTTTTAGCCGGGACTTATCAAGGAAGTCGAACATCTAGTCGAAGCATGTGAGGATTGTCAAAGGGCCAAACCCCGCAATACAAAAATGTTAAGTCCATACAGTGCTACTGTGGCCAAGTTTCCTTGGGAAAGATTACATTTAGATGTAATTGGTCCCTTACCCCGCAAGAAATCTGGTTTTACTTCAATATTAGTGGCCGTTGATAGTTTCAGCAAATTTGTTATTTTCCCCCTCCGTTCTATGAAATCTGCCGAAATTTGCAAAATACTCAGTCAAAGACATTTCCCTATCTTTGGGTCCCGGTTCATACAGTAACCGATAATGCCACCTATTTCGTTTTGGTTGAAATGAAGAATTTAGCATTTTCGTGGGGAATAAAAGTGATTCAGACTACTCCTTACTACCCAAAAGCGAATGTAAGTAGAGCGCTACAATCGAAATATAAAAGCTGCATTAAGAGCTTTCCAAGTAGGTTTCCATAACAAGTGGGACATTGTTCTTTACCAACTTTCTCTGGCATTTAATAATGTAGTAAGTTAGTGCCACCAAAAGGTGCCCGCTGAAATTTTCTTTTGTAGGAGTCTGTTTCACCCCTTTTTTCAATGCTTGGGGATTAAAGGAGTTTTCTGAGAGGCGGTTGATCAAAAGAATTTGGATGAGGCTACTCAGAACCTCAAAAGGTATCATAGTAAACTTGCTTCTAGGACCACAAATAATACTGGATCTATTCAGTTGCGACCTGAAAATAAGGTCTTTATGGAGACGCATTACCTCATTAATGAGGCCGTGCAATTCAGTTCTAAATTTGCCCCTAAATTTTCTGGGCCGTTTGTGATAAAACGGTTTATCTCCCCAGTCACAGTGTTAATTGAGGATGCGAAATATCCTGGTATTTATAATAAAGCTCATGTGAGTCATTTGAAATTGAGTACTTCTCAATAATGGTTTGTCCGCACATGTCACTGGAACGAAGTGTCTTTTCATAATATTACGTTTTAAGGGGGTTATTTGTGTAATGTAATGATTTCATCATCACTCTTCGTCTTGTTAGATGTTAGTAATTTGGTAATTTTGTGTTATGTTGGACGAAATGGTCTTCACTTTGAAGACCCCAGGTAGTCCATCGTCTCATTCATGCTCATCTTAATCAAGGAACTCACCTCCACTTAGATTTAATATGTACTCATGCTTACAATCATCCCAGTGCGGTTCATGCCCACATAGTTAGTAATATGTATTTTAAAAATGTATTTCCAAATTTGTATCAATATACTTGGCTGTAGGTATATTTTTAGTATTTGGATTATAATAATGCAACAGGAATATATGAATTTCCATTTATTAAACACTTTATAGGGGACCATCGGGTTTGTCTTGGAAATATATTTTTCAAATCCCTAAAGATTGAGGAGTGATATAGGGATAGTAGCTTCTGCATACTGACGTCTTTTCTTTGGTTTGTTCTGGTTGGAGCTGGTGGTCTTGGCTGCGAGTACCGAACTGCAGATATCATCCTGGAGAAGATCTGGTTCTCCACCAAGCCTGATCAGTTTGGTGAAGATTCGTACCCTCTCTTCTGGTTGATCTTCTGGACTTTCTCCTTTGGTGGGTAGGGTTGAGACAGGTGTCTCAATTTACCGCTATATTCGACCCCCCTCAACCTTACACCCAACATCACGTGCTTGGTGCGCAAGTTGACGGCAAGAAGACTGGACTTTACCGCTGCGCAAAGTTATGTGAAGTTTATAAAGTGTGTAAAAAACATCTATGGATATTTTATGACTAACCTAGAATAACTGTCCATCGCCGACCCTGCGTTAAAAAGTGGTTCCGTGTTTCGACAGGGAACACAAAATATCCGGCACGGATGTTGTCACTACACATCGTTCTCGCACGACCATCCGCTCAGCACTGGGAAAAGAGAGCTCTGGTGTTTTGCGAAAGTGACACTGAGCGGCGCTGCCATCGCTCGTGATAGTGGCCAAGCAAAGAGCATGCGCAATGTGATGCCATTTCTTCTAAGTGACAGCTGTACCCAAAACTTCAAAATAAGGCGGAATATTCCACAGTCTCTGATTGGTCAGTTATTTCGCCATACCCCGATAGGGGCTATTGAAATGAAAAAGTTTTTCCCAAGTTGTTTTAAGTCATGGTCTACGTTTGAACATTTTGTTTGTTCCAGTTGTGTCCATTTGGGACTTTAGTCGAAAATAGAGTTAATATACTGAGTTTAAATGACCTTTTTAATGCTTTTACTATACATATATATATTCATGAAAAGTTATATTATTTTGTCCCATATGGACGAAATTGCAACTACAAATTCATATCTATATATGTATATATCACTTTTCATGAATTCAAGGTTTCCAATGGCCGTGGCGCGCATAAACCTGAATCTGTAACTTTTTACTTTGCTCACGTTTTTCTTGAGCTTAAAGTTGGCTACGTGTTGTGGTAGTAATGTAAGAGATTGTAGTATGAAAACATATTGTATGAAGGAATTGTGAACTATGATTGCCATACAATTTTGGTATATAAATAAAGGTATTAATCCAAGTCTTGTGTCTTTTTTCTGTTTTTCAGTAATTATAGATAGTTTAGGAACAGATTGCAGTTTAACACTCCTTTGAAATTGAATTGAGAAATGTTCCAAAGTACACAGTTTTTCTGATTGAATTTGGGCCGTGTTATGCCGTCCTTGAGATAAGGGCGTCGAAAAATAATGTACTGTAAATGTATATACAATGTTATATCTGTAGAGTTACAAGAATATTTTGGCAGTTAATAGCTAGAGAATGGTTTGTAACAAGTACAGAAATATTTTCACTGTCTACTGGTTTCTATTTTAACGAAAAATGGTAGGGCTCTAGACATTAGTAACTATTTGTCAGACAAAAAAAAACTGTATTTTGAGAAATAAAAAAAAACACATCTGTGTAAGTTAATGCATAATGTCCCTAGGATGATAACATAAAAATTATGACTTTTTTAAAATAGTGAAACGAATCTATTGCGAAACTGAATACAAACAAACGCCCGTATCAATGACAAACAATGGTATTTTGACGGTTCTGATGGCAATGGAAGAATCAGAATCGGGGACACGAGCAGAAGACAGAATCAGACCACCTCATCCTTTGTCTACGGTTTGGTGTAGATCTACTCGGTCATTTGGATGTCTACTTGAGACTGTGGCATCTGTCATTGCTAGCACGTTGTGTAAGTTATCCTTTTTGCAGAAAGCTCCAAATTTTGTGCAATTTTTTGTTACAGGTCTTACTTTAAAACAGTTGAATCTTTGCCTGGCAGGTTGAAGGTATCCATTTTTCGACAAGGTGCTCTATTTCAGAGAGGACAATGAAATATTTTCGCAAGGCTGAACATAAGTATAAGTTTCCAAAGATTTATCAAACATTACTGCCTGAATTAAATTATAACTTGTAATCTCCGAGCTTCTAAAAATGCATCTGCGCAACAAATGTATTTCATATGGATCCATATAACATAATTGAAAATTTTGTCTCCCAAGTTACGGCTAAATTCCAATAAGCCTAACCTTGCGGGTATTTCTTCTCCTTCCGAAAGTATTTTGCCAGGAGAGCTTGACGTGGTTCGGGACCGCGGTGGTGCAGCGGCTTGAGAGCTCGCCTCCCACCCAGGCAAATGGTTTGGATCCCCAACGGGGCTGTTTAGGACTTTTCGCATGTGGGAATCGTGCCTGACGATGCCGCTGGTCAGCGGGTTTTCTCGAAGATCTCCCGTTTCCTCCACCCTTGTATTCCGGCGCTGACCCACACCCACCTCGCGTCGCCCTTATCGTCTCTCAAGACCTCGTTGTTAAATACCCGCCCGAATCACTCCACTCCAATCTCCATAACGAGGTTCGCCACGAACAGTAGTAAAAATGTGAACACATCACAGTGGTGAGATCAAATCAGGTGCCGTTTTCACAATGGAAATTACTTGTTATTGACGCAGCAGCGATTGAGCCAGCAACCACAATAGAGTTAGTGAGTGAAGAGATTTGGACGGCTCTAAACCGTGAGGTCTTGAGAGACGATGAGGGTGAGTGAGGCTAGTATGGAGCAGCGTCGGAATGAAAGTACGGGAGAAACGGGAGATCTCCGAGAAAATCCGCCGACCATCGGCATCGTCCGGCACGATTCCCACATGAGAAGTAGTCCGGCGACCCGTCAGGGGATTGAACCCGGTTCGCCTTGATAGGAGGCGAGCGGGCTAACCGCTCGACCACCGCGGCCCCTAACCCCGGTAGAGGACTGTGACGTATATACTGCGTAGCGAAAGAGAAATAAAAAAAATCGAGGTTTCATTTGAGGACGCTTTAAGACTTTAAATTCTTTTACACAAGGCGTTTCTTTCACATTTCGGCTAGAGCTTATTTGCCACATCATTTTGATGGGGGTTTCTTCCCACAATCTTTTATTCAAACTGTCCCGGTTAAAATCCGAAATGTGAGTGTCTTGGAGCATAGTCGGCGAGGATTTCGAAAGGAACCAGCGATAACCTCAGGATAGTGCTGCCGGCCGAGGGATATACAACCCACTCTCTCCTGCCGTGATATCCACGAGAGGGACCTAGGGCTTTGTGTGTAGAGGTCTAGCACCTTGACACCTCGGCATACGAAATTGAACGGCGCCCAGTTTTCCAGTCAGCCTGCCGGACCCCCAAGGGGATGGTGAGGGGTAGGTCGGGTGAGTTATAGAAATTCTTACCCCCCTCCTAACGTCGAGGGCCATGGCAGCCACGGTGCCAACACCAACCTGTTTTGCCGAAGGGGTTGGAAGGTCGAGCATCCCCAGCTCGCGAGGCGGGGCTAACAACCACCCTCGCCACATGGGGTGACTCGTGCCGCGGGGGTCAGAGCTGGGGCATACATAATGTATGTTTACTCACCCTCCCAACCCAGCCCCTCTTCGTCACCTAGGGGTGTGCGACGCCCCCTCCCCTACCCACCACATACCTGGGGGATGAAGCAATTACATGGCGGAGCCCCTAGCAGCGCCGCAGGACACGGCATGCGTGATTCCTCATTCCAATGCAGGACACGTGACTACAGGCGTGTGTTGCTTCTGATAAGCAATCCTGTGGGGAAGGCCCGATCGCTAATGAACGAATCGTCTTTTTTTGGTTCAATAAATTTCGTATCTGGTAAATCCGGAGAACGTCTCGGTATGTGATTTGAATGTCGAAAATACCAATATTTTACACCCCCGTGGCGCAGGTAAGTGGAATCTCAGATTACGGTGCGAAGGACTCTGGGTTCAAATCCCATGTAAAGCATCTACTGGAAATACATTTTAAATAATATTAGTTTTATATTTAAAGGCTGTACACGATAAAGTGAACACTTTTGAAATCAACCTCATAAAGATGTTGCTGCCCGTAACTACATGCATATTAATCGGGACAAGTACCCAGTAAAGTTGGTAACGATAGAGGGGAAAATAGCTCAATATATTAACGTTGAATATAAAGTCTTATGTAACCATTTGCGATAACATAAATGATTTTTCTCGCTTTCTGTTTTTTTTTATGCATCGACGTGTAAAAATTAGCTGATTTGTACTATATTTACTTTTATGATAATTTCAGTTTCACTTGACTGACAAATGAGTAAAGTAATGAGGCCCATGGCAATGTTAATTTTACATACGGCGGAAGAACACACAACGTGTATACAAGTAAATACTAAGCATGGCGTTCAAACGTGAAGAGAGTAATGACTGAAGACAATGTGTTCTTGGTGTGAATGGATGAGAGGGCGTGAGTCCCGGCGAGTGGAGGCTACTGTGTGTGAGGAGCTCTGAGTACTCCAGAACATTGCGGACTGGCGGAACATGAACTGAACTGAGGTGGGACTGAAAGGACATGTCATACGGATTTTACTGTAAATATTGGAACTGTCAAATATGGACGCATAATTTACACAATAATTGAACAGGTTGATACACTGTCTATTGAGACTGATTTTTTATTTTCTAATTTCGATCATTCTTTAAGGTAATTATGAATTGTATTAATTTAAGTAATAATTATAAACAGTAAGTTATATCGATTTATTGTGAGATGTTGAGTTGAGAGAGTTCTGTTTTTGGTTATAGTAAATAAAATTATAAAATTATAAATAATTATTTTATTTAATTAAGACCTCCATCCCTTAACAAACTTGTTTAAGGCCGCTTAATTTCCAAAGAGAAAAATTGTAACAATATCTTGAGCGCAAAATAAATGTTATATAAACCAGCTCTGTATTCGCTGGGAGTGATAACGGAAAGGCCAAGGATGGCCGGACCGGAAATCAGAACAGAGTATTCCTGAAAGTGAGTCTGGTTTCTTCACCACTGCACCTCACTCGGTGCGAGTATGTTACTACGGATGTGTAGAGCACCTATCAATATTTGTAACATAAAGTAATACAGAACGCCAGATGTTATGGACAGTATAGTCTTTCTTCTCAAATTATGGATCATTCGCGAATTATTTATCACAATTGCAGAAGTTAGGGATTTGATAATTCTATTAATTTTGTAAACACGAACTAGAATTATAGAGAACTTTGTACTCTTAAAAGTATGCTAAACAACTGGAAATGCCTGATATTATATAGTTCACCCTGTTGTATGAAACCTATCCATGTAATGAGACCGTGATTAGGTACTTTAATGTTTCATGCTTGCTTTCAGCACCTTAAGTCATTCCCATTAGCGTTTCAGATTGTTTAGTGCATATTCTATATACATATATGTTATATACTCTAGCTTATGCATACGTAGGTAAAGGCCATTCACGTTAAAGTAAGCACTCTAGAAATGAACCTTTGGAAAAAAACCACTGCCCGCAACTGCGTATGTATAACCATGTGTGTCATCACACAGGCTGCGGATGAACACACCCAGTTATGTTGGCAGTGAAATGTGAAAAGTAGTTCTACGAAATAACGCAGTATTGCAGATGTAATGTTTAAATTTGTGGCTACTTAAGTTGTTTGAAGTTTATTTTATACACTTTAAAGTAATTATTGGCGTAAAGATGATGTATTTACTGTAACTAATAATTATATGGTGTCACATGATCGCCACAATGGTCAAAACCAACGGCCCGTTGTTGTGGTTCCTTCATGCTTGTTGCTTGGCTTTGCTTGTGTGGAGTCGTTGCGAAGCAAGCTACAAATTTGGAAACTGGAAGTTGTTGTGTTTTAATATTTCTCATTTATTTTCAGCATACCTGCAATCATCAATGTTTTATTATAGGTCGTATAGTGTGTAATTGTGTTGTAGTGATTATTTGTAAAGTCATGAGTTCCAGCAAACTACGTATGAATAGTCAGCGTCAGGAAGGCATTATAAATCTCACCGGAAGTATTTATTCTTTAATTCGTCGAGGAGAGATGAAGCCGTGCAACTGTCCGGAGGTAAATGTGAATGTGTTTTTTACGACGTGTTTTCGCCGTTTATCCCCAGTAAAAAAGTGAAAAATAACAAGTATAAATTGACAGTTAGAAACGTGATATTATAAACGGAAAGTTAAATAACAATTATAAAGTAAATGAACGACAGCAGAAACGCAACATTAATAAATTCGTGTGAGTTTGCGAAGTACATGTTATATCCAAAGTTTGACAAATAGTGTTAAAAGTTGTCTGTACCTATCTACCTACGCCCATCTGTCTATCTTTTCTTTCAAATCTGTCATTATAACAAGTGCAAATTTGGCAGTCAATAATTATACATTAATCACTGTGTTATTTTGTAATGTAGGCCTAACCTCAAGCTTGTGTTCATGTAGTTATTCATCCCAAGTTGCAGTGTTAAATTCGACTATTGTTAACATAACATAAACGTCGCAGTTTGATGCTACACCAAATGTGTTCCAACATATAAACTATAAAATATTTAAATGGGTTTTGTTAACTATAGACCTATAGCAGTGCTTGTTGCCAACATTCTTTCGTGATGCAAGTGTAGGCCTAATTGTTTTATTTGGTAATACTCGCCGTAATAATAATTAGAAATTATTTACAATTAATTGTCAACAGTTAGGCCTATAGAACAATTCCATGTTTAAATTTCGGAATGGATGTTCGACAAGACAACTTGCTACCTTTTGAGAAATATCAGCGAAGATAGTATGCGTTGTTCAGTAGGCATAATTGTTTGAAAAATCTGCCACTTTGGCCGCAAAAATCTTGTAGTTATTGAAATTTAATATAACTGTAAATAACACGTCATAGTCAACACCCCAGACTCTCAGACCTCCTGTTTACTTGCGAGTGCATTTTTTTGTAAAGGTTAGATTACATTACGAAGTGTATGTGTTAAATTAAGTATTTCTAAAGAAGCTGTATGAGCTAACTTTAAATAAGGGCCGGGCTACAATTGACATACCAAACACATTCACAGTTATAGCGATAAGCACATATAAAAAACAAAAGCACAGTGGCCTGGCTACAATCGATATAACGATAATAATATTAGTTTGTTTATGTTGCTACATTTGTACCGAAGAAATTAAGGTCTGTACATAGAGTTGATAGTGGGTTAAAAAATAAATAAATATTTTCAATGGATCTGAGACATTTTTAAAATGGTAAATTATTTACATTTCAATTTTTACTTTAAACATTACCTAAAAGCGTTACAAAACTTCCGTGGTTGTGATTATCCACAAATAAACAAAAGAAAATATCTTCCCGAGGAATGAAGTCGAAATACACACTTTCTTGATTTGTAAATAAGTTTTTCAATTGATAACATAGTATAAGTGTCGGGGCTTCTGATTGGCTGTTTAATTGACGCACAGCTATAGTAACAAGGAAAGTTAAACCAAGTACTTATTGCTATGCACAGATCTTGCCTGTAAGTATTACGTTTATAATTTGTCTTTACATTACCATTTTGCTGTCATTTGTGAATACTTGTTAGTTTTACATTAATAATAAGACATTTATTTCAGCTTTGTGTGTGCACGCATGAACCATTTATGTAATTATAGTAATGTTCTTTAAATATTTTTCTCAATAAGTTATCAGTTTTGCTGCAGTCATTGCAATGAAGGAACCACAACAATGATGAGAGTCCATGCACTTTACCTGTAAAATTGTTTTCTTGAGGTCTGTGTGGGTTTGACAAAAAGGAAATGTCGCACCCATTTGGGCCACAAGAGACACAGGAAATGTGGCCATCACCGGATTATTTTGTACAAATGAAGGTGGTGCCAGTTGCAAGCCTGGTATAAGCTTCTTTTACGACTTCAATTCACAGTATAAATGTTCAGTTCTTATTTGGAGGGTCTCAGAAGGGTACAAACACAGTAACGGTTTCAAACACAACTATATGTACATATACACAATTGCATTTGTTGATATGATTATATTTATAGTTAAATTATTTTAATTATATACATATATACGTTATAGGCCTATGTTGAAATAATTTTATCTCAATTTATAAAGGTACATATAAAACTATTCATAAAATGTACATATACATGCAGATATTTTATATATTTTTCTTCTTTATATATAACGTATTTTTATATACTGCCACGTTTGCGCCATCACGTTAAGTTTATTAGCACCATCTACTTCTGTGCAGTGATGTACTCTTTGCTTGACTCAGATCCCCTCGTCTTTCCTTGCTTCCGTCTTCTCCTTTCCCCTTCGTGCGTCATTATTTTTTGATTTGTCATTTTTTATTTGTCCTTGCAAGGGCTCGCCCTATCTACTTCATAAGCTTCAGACATCTGGTACGTTACGCCGCTGCCTTATTCCTGCAGGATGTATGTTTTTTCCTGATGGCTTAGTTGCACCTAACTTCAGTCAACTGAGGCCAAACACAGCTACCATGTTTTAGAGCTGACGTTTTACTTGTCACGCTACAGAACGATGGGGCACTTAGAAAACGGTGAATCATGGGAAACGTTAAGTTTGCGGTACAGTTTTTAAATGTTTGGTAATTTGTGTGACAAGTGGTGTTGTACCTCGGGTGTGCAGTCTATTTCAAAATCTGGAGTTGACTGCCCTTCCAAATTATTTTTCGGCTTAACTAATGTGTGTCTTTTTTTAACGTGTCGTGTTGGTCCTTGTTCACCGCCAAAGTTTGTTTGCTTTTTCACAGTTGCCATGACTTCATCGCTAGAGCGTTCATTTTTCAATTGTTTGTTGTGTACAGTTTTTGTCTATCGGAGCTGTCAGATTACCCAACAATAATAAATGTTTCGTATTTTATATATATATATTGTATAATTTACATGATATATATATGCATACATATATATTATTTATCATGTGTTATATACATCATATATGTTACATGTGTTATATATAATATACGTGTTACATTTAGCAGTCCTAAAATGTAAACATTGAGTTTATTAGCATGCGGCAATCACATGGCAGTCACATGGCAATGTTTGTTTACATGTGGTGGAAGGATACATAATGGGCACGAGAGTAGAATTTTAGCAGGGCTTTCAAAAGTGCTCACTCTATCGTGAACAAATTGCATGTCTCTTCTAGCATATTCGTACTGAGCATAGCCGAACCACTGTCTTTTATTTTATTATAGGTGGCTGAGTCTCAGCAGAAAGATTTTTAGCCTTATTGGCTCCATATTATTATAACTGCAGAGGTTAGACGTACTCTGATACTATTTATTATCAAGCAACTTAAATAATATACAAATTAACACACTTACCACAATAATTCAGATTAGGCACTCATGCTCCAGTTCTACATTTGGGAGAAAAATCCATCACTCTCTTTTACGAACTGTGTGGCCTTTCTTTTTCCTGATTTGAATAGACTGCTTAAGCTTATTTTAGTAAGTAGGCTACTGCCAGCCGAAGGCGTTATTTGTACGGAAGAATACATCCTCAATTCACATAAATATGTTTTGTTTATAGTCCTTCCCAGGATTTATGGCGTATATCTACAAGGGATGCTATTAAAATATTAAGGTATTTTTTCATTATGAGGTGCTAAAACTGTTTTCATAAAATATGATCAACACTTTTAATAAAAAACACTTCAGTAGTTAATGAATATTGCTAAATATTTAACTGATGTTAATTGCCACATTAATGATATATCTGTAATGCATGTTTTCATTGGTTTAATCAAAATGTAAGTTTCATTACATTAAAAATGCAGGTAAGACAATGACTAGAAGGGCCACGGTCGCTGAGCGATTAGCACGCTCGCCTCCCACCAAGACGAACCGGGCTCAATCCCCGGCCGGGTCACCTGATCTCCGCAAGTGGGAATCGTGCCGGACGATGCCATTCGTCAGCGGGTTTTCTTGGGGATCTCCCGTTTCCCCCACCCTTTCATTCTGGTGCCACTCCATACTCACCTCAGTAACCCTCATCGGCTCTGAAGACCTCGCTGTTAAGAGCCGTCCAAATATCTTCCGTCACAATAACTATAAATAATTAATGTTAGTTTTGCAACTGAAATAAATTTTTTTTAAATGTATTTTACATGTAAATGTTTGTAAACAAAATATTTTTGCAGAAGAATTAGTTTTAACTTTTCTTTTCATTCTGTCTCCTGAGTCAGCAATTTTTGTGGTCCTTCTTATGACCACGCTAGTTCACATCTGGAGATAGCCGAACCAGTGAAGGCTTCGGACCCACTCTTTGAGGGTGACTCATGGCTTTATCAAATAATTGGCAATCAAGTGATTCTGTCTTTACTAAAATAAGTAAAATCAAGATTTCCTGCCCTTTCCATAACCAGGGGATGTAAAACTATATGTTGCGTGAGTCCTTTTACTAAATTTATGTTTCATAACAGAAAAAAAATGTTAATATGATAGTATGCACGGATTTGTGTTTGTATATTTTGAACACCAAATAAAAATACATAAGCTCTTTCAAATTAAGTTGGGCAATGTATGTACATTTTCATTTTTTTTAAATATTGCAGTAATTAATCGTGCTGCAAGTCCATGTAGTTAATTAAAGTCTAGCAAAACAGAGCGCCGAGATTGGAGGAAGAACACAGTGTGTATGTATGGCTGTCTCACCAACCAAGCTGCAGAAACCACAGACAGACAGGAAAGTATTCACACTCAGACAGTAATCCGATCGGGAGAAGAGATAACGACCTACTTACTAATGCCCGGTTGCACCATTAACAGCTCTGAACCAAGATCCTAAGATCTTGGTTCAAACACCATCTTCAGTTTGATCCGAGTTCGAGTGCTGCACCAACGCGAATGGCCGAGTTCCGACCGTAGATCTCCTGATCTCGGTTCAGAACTAGGATTGAGATGAAACACACTTTCTGATAACAACTGATTCATTTTTTAAACAATTTACATATTACCAAGTTTATTTCTAATAAATAAAAATATTTTACAGTGTCTTCATCTTCACATAAATTATATTCAACACAGAATTTAATTTTTCTCTGTTCACTTTATAAACTCTTAATAAAATGTACGTTAAGTGCCAAACAGATATTTAATTCGGAATATTTGAATGATTATGACATGTTAAAACACAATTGTTTTTCTATATAACTTTGATATTTTAAAATAAAAAGCACTCGCATTTGCTTGATCCGAGATCATCCTCGTGATTTGCCAAAGGCAAGGTTCAAGACGAGGTTCAAACTCATCTTAGTTCTGCGCGCAGATCACAATGGTGCAACACCTAAATGTGCTGAACCAGTATCAAACCAGCATTTGATCCTAGATCATTGCTGAACCTTGTTACGCCCCTTTAGGGCGTAGCAGGGCTAAATGATGGCAAGGAGAAGAACGCACGCCATTAAATAAAAATCAAGAAAGCATGGACACCAAAATTCCAAAATCAATAGAAATATATTGAAGCCCATGTATACATTATCACCAAGAAAAACAACTTTGCAACTTGATTTGAAAAATATCATTTGCGTCTGTAAATTTTGGTTGCTTGCTACCAAATTGTGAACTAGGGGAAGGAGAGAACACACATGTACTGGAACAAACAGAAAAAACAACAATATTAATATATCCTGAGCAATCGCCCAACCTAAATAAACACTTGTGACATCCCATTAAAAGAAAAGGTCAAATGACTCACTGAGTAAAGCAAACACTATTACAAATTTAAAAGTAAAGTACGCCTGATGATTCACTAAAAAGTACAACTTGGAATACTAATTTCAAGAATACCATCGTGAAGGAGTAAAAACCCTCATTACACTTAACCATGAGCATAAATACACTCCATAAAATATCCACTAAACTCCATGGCATTACAATTATTTTGGCAAATCGTAGTCCAGGAAACCATTCCTACAGCAAAAAAATAAAAAAATAAAAAATCCACCTCTTACAAACATTCCCATAAAATACCATATTGAAAATTCACACAAGCAAATCAATGAAGAAACAGTTTCCTCCTACAAAAAAAAAAAAAACCACACACACACACACACTACTAAAAAGACTCTACCCCCAGCATAACTACAACTACGTCCATTGCAATACTTAACTTGAGTAGTACTCATATTACGTGGAAACGCGTCTAGCATGGTGAAGCCCCGAAGTAGGAAGTGGTGTAGGCATGATCTATCGTCGGCCAGCACGCGTAACTAGAAGAGGAACACTGCACACTTGCTCGGGCTGGCGACGAACATTTATACGCCAAAACGCGGCTCGGGAAGGCTAAGGAGGCGGCGGGAATAGCGGAGAGGAGTATGGAAGGTGCCAGAGTGTGCGAGGCTGAACTCGTTGCCAGTTGTAGCCACCAGACAGCGCTCGGCCGTGCCAGAAGCGTCGCGTGCCTCTCTTCAGTATAGCTCCGCTATACATATAGCCTCTTCAAATAGTAACCCCTCTTCAAACCAAATAACAGTTTGTTAATCTGAGCTACCAAATACAGACGTGGCAAATAACCAAGCAGACTTCATTAACGTCATGTAGTTCTGTAAACACATCAACCCCATAATAGCAGCATTGAATCTTACTCCAGAAAATTGCAGGCATCACACATTTCACCAGCTGGCGGGACGAAAAATAAATCGTTCAAGCAGGACAGTCTTTGGCAGAACAGGAGTACTCACATAAAATTGCTTGAGTTTGCTAATTGACACGCGTGTCAGACTTGAAGCAGGGCTTCAACCTCAATGGTGCAACCGGGCATAAGTGCTACCCCATTCCACCAATCTTTGAACCCTGCTTGCCACTCACCTGGAAGAAATTGCTCCACTCACCACTGCCATCATTTCCAGCAGCCCTGCACTGACGGGAGGACAGTCCTAAAATCCGAATAGAATTGTCTTTTTAACGACCAATTTTATACTTTGAATGAGTGTTAGTCTGGCATTTTCAGACACGGTATTGATGCGTGGCATCAATAAAATTTTTAACTATTGTTTGTTTTTCGTTAGGCCCTAGTTATTACCCTGGTCCACAGTGTATGTGCAGAGTGAAAGCAATTTCCTAGGAACCTCTACTCGTCGGAAGAGAAAATTTTCCCCTTTTTCTAATCATTAGTTTGGCATTCACGGTTGTTGTTAAGGTGTTTTATAGCCATAGAATGCTAGCATAGTGACTTGGAAGTGTCATATCCAATTTTTGTCTGTTTCCAAGTTTTGCATAATATAGTGGATACATTCTCAGAAGTCTGAACATTTGCCTCATACATAGCCGCAAATAAATATGATTTTATAGCATAAATGTTTTACTTACGTAAACCAAATTTCATCAGAACAAAGCAGAAGTATGTTTGCTCACATCATCAAAACCTCGTACACATATATTCAACAGGTCCCGTATTATTAGGCCAGATTAATGAAATTGATTATTAAATATCTCTAATAAATGTTCAGAAATGAACAAAATCAGGTATAAACAACAAAAATAGCTTAACAAAGAAGTGTACGAAATTCCATCGAGATGGGCCGACACAATTGTAACTAGTGCTCCACCTTAATGTACGGTCTCGGATGTTGGAAACAAAATATTTATGATGCGTGCTGTACTTAAGTCGACACTACACTTCATTCGTTGTCACAGCCAATGCGCTGTAGGCTATATGTTCGGTTGCAGTTGTTATTATGACCTAGGCCGGTAAGTAAGTAACGAATAAATGACTCACGGGTACAATTATTGGTCACTGAGCTTTTCAGTGTGCAGGAAAGATACCGAAAATTCCCAACACGTGCGTGATGTACACAACTGTGTATTGACTGGGTGTGAACTGGCTAATATTGCCAGGAAAGATACCGAAAATTCCCAACACGTGCGTGATGTACACATCTGTGTGTATACTGGGTGTGAACTGGCTAATATTGCCAGGAAAGATACCGAAAATTCCCAACACGTGCGTGATGTACACAACTGTGTTTTGACTGGGTGTGAACTGGCTAAATTGCCAGGAAAGATACCGAAAATTCCCAACACCTGCGTGATGTAAACAACTGTGTATATACTGGGTGTGAACTGGCTAATATTGCCAGGAAAGATACCGAAAATTTTCAAACGTGCGTGATGTACACAACTGTGTATATACTGGGTGTGAACTGGCTAATATTGCCAGGAAAGATACCGAAAATTCCCAACACGTGCGCGATGTACACAACTGTGTATATACTGGGTGTGAACTGGCTAATATTGCCAGGAAAGATACCGAAAATTCCCAACACGTGCGTGATGTACACAACTGTGTATATACTGGGTGTGAACTGGCTAATATTGCCAGGAAAGATACCGAAAATTCCCAACACGTGCGTGATGTACACAACTGTGTATTGACTGGGTGTGAACTTTCAAATATTGGAGGAAAGATACCGAAAATTCCCAACACGTGCGTGATGTACACAACTGTGTATTGACTGGGTGTGAACTGGCTAAATTGCCAGGAAAGATACGGAAAATTAACAACACGTGCGTGATGTAAACAACTGTGTATATACTGGGTGTGAACTGGCTAATATTGCCAGGAAAGATACCGAAAATTCCCAACACGTGCATGATGTACACAACTGTGTGTATACTGGCTGTGAACTGGCTAATATTGCCAGGAAAGATACCGAAAATTCCCAACACGTGCGTGATGTACACAACTGTGTATTGACTGGGTGTGAACTGGCTAATATTGCCAGGAAAGATACCGAAAATTCCCAACACGTGCGTGATGTACACAACTGTGTATATACTGGGTGTGAACTGGCTAATATTGCCAGGAAAGATACCGAAAATTCCCAACACGTGCGTGATGTACACAACTGTGTATTGACTGGGTGTGAACTTTCAAATATTGGAGGAAAGATACCGAAAATTCCCAACACGTGCGTGATGTACACAACTGTGTATTGACTGGGGGTGAACTGGCTAATATTGCCAGGAAAGATACCGAAAATTTCCCAACACGTGCGTGATGTACACAACTGTTTATATACTGGGTGTGAACTGGCTAATATTGCCAGGAAAGATACCGAAAATTCCCAACACGTGCGTGATGTACACAACTGTGTATATACTGGGTGTGAACTGGCTAATATTGCCAGGAAAGATACCGAAAATTCCCAACACGTGCGTGATGTACACAACTGTGTATATACTGGGTGTGAACTGGCTAATATTGCCAGGAAAGATACCGAAAATTCCCAACACGTGCGTGATGTACACAACTGTGTATATACTGGTGTGAACTGGCTAATATTGCCAGGAAAGATACCGAAAATTCCCAACACGTGCGTGATGTACACAACTGTGTATTACTGGGTGTGAACTGGCTAATATTGCCAGGAAAGATACCGAAAATTCCAACACGTGCGTGATGTACACAACTGTGTATATACTGGGTGTGAACTGGCTAATATTGCCAGGAAAGATACCGAAAATTCCAACACGTGCGTGATGTACACAACTTGTGTATAACTGGGTGTGAACTGGCTAATATTGCCAGGAAAGATACCGAAAATTCCAACACGTGCGTGATGTACACAACTGTGTATATGACTGGGTGTGAACTGGCTAAATTGCCAGGAAAGATACCGAAAATTCCCAACACGTGCGTGATGTACACAACTGTGTTATACTGGGTGTGAACTGGCTAATATTGCCAGGAAAGATACCGAAAATTCCCAACACGTGCGTGATGTACACAACTGTGTATATACTGGGTGTGAACTGGCTAATTGCCAGGAAAGATACCGAAAATTCCCAACACGTGCGTGATGTACACAACTGGTATATACTGGGTGTGAACTGGCTAATATTGCCAGGAAAGATACCGAAAATTCCCAACACGTGCGTGATGTACACAACTGTGTATATACTGGTGTGAACTGGCTAATATTGCCAGGAAAGATACCGAAAATTCCCAACACGTGCGTGATGTACACAACTGTGTATATACTGGGTGTGAACTGGCTAATATTGCCAGGAAAGATACCGAAAATTCCAACACGTGCGTGATGTACACAACTGTGTATATACTGGGTGTGAAACTGGCTAATATTGCCAGGAAAGATACCGAAAATTCCCAACACGTGCGTGATGTACACAACTGTGTGTATACTGGTGTGAACTGGCTAATATTGCCAGGAAAGATACCGAAAATTCCAACACGTGCGTGATGTACACAACTGTGTATTACTGGGTGTGAACTGGCTAATATTGCCAGGAAAGATACCGAAAATTCCCAACACGTGCGTGATGTACACAACTGTGTATATACTGGGTGTGAACTGGCTAATATTGCCAGGAAAATACCGAAAATTCCCAACACGTGCGTGATGTACACAACTGTGTATTACTGGGTGTGAACTGGCTAAATTGCCAGGAAAGATACGAAAATTCCCAACACGTGCGTGATGTACACAACTGTGTATATACTGGGTGTGAACTGGCTAATATTGCCAGGAAAGATACCGAAAATTCCCAACACGTGCGTGATGTACACAACTGTGTTATACTGGGTGTGAACTGGCTAATATTGCCAGGAAAGATACCGAAAATTCCAACACGTGCGTGATGTACACAACTGTGTATATACTGGTGTGAACTGGCTAATATTGCAGGAAAGATACCGAAAATTCCCAACACGTGCGTGATGTACACAACTTGTTATATGGGTGTGAATGGCTAAATTGCAGGAAAGATACCGAAAATTCCCAACACGTGCGTGATGTACACAACTGTGTATATACTGGTGTGAACTGGCTAATATTGCCAGGAAAGATACGAAAATTCCAACACGTGCGTGATGTACACAACTGTGTTATACTGGGTGTGAACTGCTAATATTGCCAGGAAAGATACCGAAAATTCCCAACACGTGCGTGATGTACACAACTGTGTATTACTGGGTGTGAACTGGCTAATATGCCAGGAAAGATACCGAAAATTCCCAACACGTGCGTGATGTAACAACTGTGTATATACTGGGTGTGAACTGGCTAATTTTGCCAGGAAAGATACCGAAAATTCCAACACTGGTGATGTACACAACTGTGTATATACTGGGTGTGAACTGGCTAATATGCCAGAAATACCGAAAATTCCAAACGTGCGGATGTACACAACTGTGTATATACTGGTGTGAAACTGGCTAATATTGCCAGGAAAGATACCGAAATTCCCAACCGTGCGTGATGTACACAACTGTGTATATACTGGTGTGAACTGCTAATATTGCCAGGAAAGATACCGAAAATTCCCAACACGTGCGTGATGTACACAACTGTGTATATACTGGGTGTGAACTGGCTAATATTGCCAGGAAAGATACCGAAAATTCCCAACACGTGCGTGATGTACACAACTGTGTATATACTGGGTGTGAACGGCTAATATTGCCAGGAAAGTTACCGAAAATTCCCAACCGTGCGTGATGTACACAACTGTGTATATACTGGGTGAACTGGCTAATATTGCCAGAAAGATACCGAAAATTCCCAACACGTGCGTGATGTACACAACTGTGTATACTGGGTGGAACTGGCTAATATTGCCAGGAAAGATACCGAAAATTCCCAACACGTGCGTGATGTACACAACTGTGTATATACTGGGTGTGAACTGGCTAATATTGCAGGAAAGATACCGAAAATTCCAACACTGCGTGATGTACACAACTGTGTATTACTGGTGTGAACTGGCTAATATTGCCAGGAAAGATACCGAAAATTCCCACACGTGCGTGATGTACACAACTGTGTATATACTGGTGTGAACTGGCTAATATTGCCAGAAAGATACCGAAAATTCCCAACACGTGCGTGATGTACACAACTGTGTATATACTGGTGTGAACTGCTAATATTGCCAGGAAAGATACCGAAAATTCCCAACACGTGCGTGATGTACACAACTGTGTATTACTGGTGTGAACTGGCTAATATTGCCAGAAAGATACCGAAAATTCCCAACACGTGCGTGATGTACACAACTGTGTGTATACTGGTGTGAACTGGCTAATATTGCCAGGAAAGATACCGAAATTCCCAACACGTGCGTGATGTACACAACTGTGTATATACTGGTGTGAACTGGCTAATATTGCCAGGAAAGATACCGAAAATTCCCAACACGTGCGTGATGTACACAACTGTGTGTATATATGGTGTGAACTGGCTAATATTGCCAGGAAAGATACCGAAAATTCCCAACACGTGCGTGATGTACACAACTGTGTGTATACTGGGTGTGAACTGGCTAATATTGCCAGGAAAGATACCGAAAATTCCCAACACGTGCGTGATGTACACAACTGTGTGTATACTGGGTGTGAACTGGCTAATATTGGAAGGAAAGATACCGAAAATTCCCAAAACGTGCGTGATGTACACAACTGTGTATATACTGTATGTGAACTGGCTAATATTGCCAGGAAAGATACCGAAAATTCCCAACACGTGCGTGATGTACACAACTGTGTATATACTGTGTGTGAACTGGCTAATATTGCCAGGAAAGATGCCGAAAATTCCCAACACGTGCGTGATGTACACAACTGTGTATATACTATGTGTGAACTGGCTAAACTGCCAGGAAAGATACCGAAAATTCCCAACACGTGCGTGATGTACACAACTGTGTGTATACTGGGTGTGAACTGGCTAATATTGCCAGGAAAGATACCGAAAATTCCCAACACTTAGTGATGTACACAACTGTGTATATACTTTGTGTGAACTGGCTAATATTGCCAGGAAAGGTACCGAAAATTCCCAACACGTGCGTGATGTACACAACTGTGTATATACTGGGTGTGAACTGGCTAATATTGCCAGGAAAGATACCGAAAATCCCCAACACGTGCGTGATGTACACAACTGTGTATATACTGGGTGTGAACTGGCTTATATTGCCAGGAAAGATACCGAAAATTCCCAACACGTGCGTGATGTACACATCTGTGTATATACTGGGTGTGAACTGACTAAATTGCCAGGAAAGATACCGAAAATTCCCAACACGTGCGTGATGTACACAACTGTGTATATACTGGGTGTGAACTGGCTAATATTGCCAGGAAAGATACCGAAAATTCTCAACACTTAGTGATGTACACAACTGTGTATATACTGGGTGTGAACTGGCTAATATTGCCAGGAAAGATACCGAAAATTCCCAACACGTGCGTGATGTACATATCTGTGTATATACTGGGTGTGAACTGGCTAATATTGCCAGGAAAGATACCGAAAATTCCCAACACGTGCGTGATGTACTCAACTGTGTATATACTGGGTGTGAATTGGCTAATATTGCCCGGAAAGAAACCGAAAATTCCCAACACGTGCGTGGTGTACACAACTGTGTATATACTGGGTGTGAACTGGCTTATATTGCCAGGAAAGATACCAAAAATTCCCAACACGTGCGTGATGTACACATCTGTGTATATACTGGGTGTGAACTGACTAAATTGCCAGAAAAGATACCGAAAATTCCCAACACGTGCGTGATGTACACAACTGTGTATATACTCGGTGTGAACTGGCTAATATTGCCAGGAAAGATACCGAAAATTCCCAACACGTGCGTGATGTACACAACTGTGTATATACTGGGTGTGGACTGGCTAATATTGCCAATAAAGATACCGAAAATTCCCAACACGTGCGTGATGTACACAACTGTGTATATACTGGGTGTGAACTGGCTAATATTGCCAGGAAAGCTGTGATCTGCAATTACAATTTTGGATTCAAGTAAATATACAACGTGTTCTAAACGAAAATCTTGAAGGAACACTAGATATTCAAGAAATTGAAATAGAAAATTGTCCTGATTATTACGTTCGTATGATGTCATATATCATTCTATGAATTGAATTGAATAAAAACTAAAGGTAAATTCAAGAAAATTTTGATGTGTGAAAGGGCTCTATCCAAATAATAAGAACATTCAAGAGTGTAGATAAGATTATTTGCTACAATCTTTCATTGTCACTTGAAAGAGCCTGGAAAAATTACGACAAAGGAATGTATACTTGTCCAGAATGAATGTAATGGATCACATGGATTTTAAATTTATTTATTGTTTCGTACAATTCTCAAAATTTGATGAAATTAATTGACTAGAATGAAGCTCAAGGTAGTTTTTCATATTATAATGCAAGGAATATTTTTTGGCAATTTGTTAAACAGTTCACTCGTAGTTAAATTTTTACATTTGAGATACAATTTAAATAATGCAATTAAAATAGCCAGAAGCTCAGTACTTACTGCAGGTGAATCAAACGAAAGAAGTTAGAGGCCGCGGTGGTGTAGTGGTCAGAATACTCGCCTCCCACCAAGGCGAACAGGGTTCAATCTCCAGCTGGGCCACTCCCGGATTTTCGCGATTGGGAATCGGGGCGGACCATGCTGCTGGACGGTGGGTTTTATCGAGGATCTCCCATCTCCCCCCGCCCTTGTATTCCGGCGCTGCTCCACACTGACCTTGCTTCACCTTCATCGACTCTCTAAACCTCGCTGTTAATAGTTGCACAAATCTCTCAACTCACTCACTCACTACTCGAAGAAATTTGTGCGTAACATGCTCGTGAGCTCTTGAGCTGAGAGCAGGGTTTCCGTTTGAAATTTTTCGGTTAAAGTAGCATAATGTCGATTAAAAAAAACACGAATTCAATTTTTCAAAATGTTTGGTATTGTAATCTGTTATAATCTATATCGTGTAACAAAGCCATAAGCTCTCCTCAGAATCTAAGGGAAAAATTTTGGCTCTTGGACATCTTTGTTTTACTAACTATAGGCTGTTCACTGTAAAATGAGCACTTTTGAAAGCCCTACTTAAGATCTAACTGTATGCACGTTGTGTATTCTTCCGGCCTATTGCCTATATTAACATTGTCGTGGGCCTTATCACTTTATTCGTGCGTCGGTCAAGTGAAATTGTGAAATTATTAGAAAAGTAAATATTTTACAAATCTGCTCATTTTCGTACTTCGGTGTATTAAAAAAAAAAGAAAGGGAAAGAAATAATTTAAATATTATAAATGACTACCTAACATTTCTATCCGATATTAAGATACGGAACTACTTCCTTTCCATCATTACCAACTTTACTAGGTGCATGTCACTCAGGGCGCCCGCTGAAATATATGAAGATAAGTGCAGTGACTTTTTTATGAGGTTGATTTCAAAAATGCTCACTTTAATGTGAACATCTTTTAAAAATTATTTCTCTTTCTGAATGAGTGTGTCTCATCTGACGGGAGTAAAACATTCCTTATTTCCTATTATATTTGTTTAATCTAAATCCCCGTGCGTTTAGCCTCCAGTTAATTCCCCCCTCCATTCCCCATCACCCAAATTCCTAATCTATTTTAATGTCCTCTTACACGTTCCCTCAAGGAATGACACAGGCTGCGAGACGCTATTTTTGAAAACCAATTAATTCGGTAACGCTCCCGTGGGTGCTGTAAATTTCCTCGGCCAGTTTCTTGTCCCTCGCCTCTGTTTTTTTATTTTACTTCTCCCCGTCTCCATCCTCCGCGTATTTTTCATCCCCCTCGTTCCTCCAGGCAACACGCCACAGCACCCTCGTGTGCGTTCAGGAGATGAACGCTGCGGGGTACATTGTTACATCATCCCCTGAATGGGATGAGTGCAGCAGAATTATTAAGAGTATTCAACGCCACTGCAGAAAAAATGCTGCGTACTAACCATTCTCACGAAACGTGCAGTTGTATGCTCGAAAACTTTTAACAGCCTCTTTGTAGAAAACACATAATTACAGACCCTGACCACATACTTCATTAAAAGGAGGTGAAACAACACATAAACAAGGCTTGATTGCTCCAGTCCCCAGCTAGTAGCCATTGCTGGAGAGAGCGAAGAGATTTGGGGGGGCTCTTAGCAGCGAGGTCTTGAGAGCTGATGTGGATGATTGATGCAAGTATGAAGCAGAGCGGAAATGAAAGTGCGGGGGAAACGGGAGATCCCCGAGAACAGCCGCCGACCAACGGCATCGTTCGGCACAGTTCCCACATGCGAAAATCCGGTGACCCGGCCGGGGGTTGAACCCGGATCTCCTTGATGGGAGGCGAGCAGACTAACCGCTCAGCCACCGCGACCCTGCCATTACTGGAGTCGCGGCAGTACGCTAGATGTAAGATACATATTTCGGGATCATTTGTATGCCGAATCCAGGAAAGCTTCATATTATATGTGGATTAGGTCTAGCCCATGTTAGCGCCGTGGAGCTTCCATGGCCGCAAGCCTCTCTGGATTTGGAGGACAGTGCGCCCTCCCCCTTAGGTGCTTCCCCCGCATCACCTGCGGTTTCCATCCACTTCCGCCCCACTGGACGTATGGTGGTTCAAGGGTGGAGGCAGAGGAATTTAAAATTTATTTCGAATTCTAGTAACAAAGACCAGTTATGTCCTTCAGCTGGGTACTGGTGCCATTTTAATATGGTCTGTTCTGTTCTGGTCATATGGCCGAGATTTAGACACCAACTCCCCTATTGGTGTAGTATTCACTTGTTTGATTTAATGCCCCTATCCACCATCACTCTGACTATATGACACCCAATCAGGCCATCTAGGCGCATTCCCCCAAAGACGTTTGTGCCCAAGAAATCCAGCAGGGGCCAACAGCTTGTTCCCACATTTTACGATTGTAATTATTCCATGCTCGTCTTTCGGCGATTGTGGCATTGCCGGGTGGGATTTTCAAAACGAGGCAGTCCCAGACTGACCTCTGGCACCAGGGGGAATTAGCGATGTACGAATGCACGCTCCATCAGGGCTGCATGTCTACCGCTCTCCTCCCATCACCCGGGCTGAAGGGAACCTACTGAGTTCAGGTGTCAGCCCGCACTACTCCTTCCTACTGAGTTCAGGTGTCAGCCCGCACTACTCCTTCCTACTGAGTTCAGGTGTCAGCCCGCACTACTCCTTCCTACTGAGTTCAGGTGTCAGCCCGCACTACTCCTTCCTACTGAGTTCAGGTGTCAGCCCGCACTACTCCTTCCTACGGAGTTCAGGTGTTAGACCGCACTACTCCTTCCTACTGAGTTCAGGTGTTAGCCCGCACTACTCCTTCCTACTGAGTTCAGGTGTCAGCCCGCACTACTCCTTCCTACTGAGTTCAGGTGTTAGCCCGCACTACTCCTTCCTACTGAGTTCAGGTGTCAGCCCGCACTACTCCTTCCTACTGAGTTCAGGTGTTAGCCCGCACTACTCCTTCCTACTGAGTTCAGGTGTTAGCCCGCACTACTCCTTCCTACTGAGTTCAGGTGTCAGCCCGCACTACTCCTTCCTACTGAGTTCAGGTGTCAGCCCGCACTACTCCTTCCTACTGAGTTCAGGTGTCAGCCCGCACTACTCCTTCCTACTGAGTTCAGGTGTCAGCCAGCACTACTCCTTCCTTTTCTCCTCTACTTGTGGGTTCTCCACGCGGGTGGACTAGTGCCCCAACCAACGGTCTGGCCGTAAAGGAGTCGACTGGCCGGCCGCCAAGCACCGCCATTACGATTGCTAGAGCTAGTAATATTTCGCGAAAAAATATTAGAACATGGTAGGCCTCAATACCAACAGGAGTTTGTCTATTGCCATTGGTTGCTTGTCTACTGGAGAAGGCGTTTTCTTATTTTATTGGGCTCCTCAGAAATCGGCAGCATCGGCACGGCTCCTACGTGATTCGTGTGCAGACATTTAACAAGTGTCAAAAAGTAATTCAGCCACTCATGATAGATATACGGCCCTATCGTATTTTTTAAATATATCTTGTCTTGAAATATTTTCGCGAAATTTCACTACCCTTAACGATTTCCCGCTTCAAATAACATGATTCCCAATTCATACCGGCACGAATTAGGAACCCCACCCGTGGTACGATTTAGGCAACTGCGCACAACTTCACTCTTTACGTCATTCCTAACCTAAAACAGGTGCATCGCTACAAAGCGACCAGCCGTTACGTTCAATATCACTTGCACCACAATTATAACTGCATGAAATCCAATAACACTTACCTTGAAGTGCTGTATTATCTTACATACGGAGTAGAGAAACTACATGAGCAAACACTCAAACAATATAACTGTAATAAAAACGCAACACGTGCTTACACTGACTAGCTATTTTCACGGACTGCTTAATACATCTAGAAGTTCAAGTATTCACCGTGAGAGCGCTCCACTAGTCGTGTTTTTATAGAAAACCAGTGGTGGTGCGATTTCGGCGACTTTCCTTTATACTGTGCACACTGTTCAGTGGTCACTTTGAGAAGGTAAAAGTTTCAAAGTATTGTTTGGATACAGCAAAACTGCTAGTAGACATTTATGGCTGTGACAAAATGAGTGCCACAGTACACAAACTGTTAATGCATAGCAGTACAATAATTAAGTCCTTACCATTTCCTCCAGGGCAATTGTCAAAGGATGTTTGGGAAGCAAACCATAAGTTATATAAAAACGTACGCTTATTTCATTATAGAAAAACGTCGCGTGTAAACACAAATAGAGATATTCTACATTGGATGCTCGCGTCTTCATATCCTGAGGTGTCAGGAAAACGAAAAATAAGCCACAGACAACGGAAGCCATTTCCTACAGAAGTTACTTCTATGTTAGATTTTCCATATTGGTTGCATGGACAGACAACTACGGATCAGAGGGACAATGCAGGTTTTGATCATGTCAAGGAATAGGTTGATACTGGTCACGAGCCTGCATTGTAAAAGTGTACGTATGCCTTGTGTACTTTCATTTATACAATGGTTTACCAATGTTAAATACATATACGTTAGAATTACATATCTATTGTTTTCTTTGACACACACACACACACATACATGCCGCGCTTACTTCGGATTCCCAAATTTCAACTATTTCTATATATTTGCATATAACTATCGTTTTATGGACATGTGCATGTATGGGACAGGTGTGCAACACCAAATAACATGCAATTGGACCGATGTTTACACGTGACTATTTTTGTCCGGCTAAATGTGTGTTTTTTTTCCTTGTGTGCGCCGTATTAACCTTTTTTTAGTGATTTCACTTGAGTGGCGCATGAACAAAGTGATAAGACCAATGGCAATGTTCATTTCAGATGTGCATACAATTACTATATGTTAAGTTTCCCTCTCTCCTGCGTGCCACGCCACATCAACTGCGTTGCAGAGTGCAGTTTGGAATACGCCTACTCGTCGTCTATCCAAGGAACTATTAAACGAGCGTGCAATCTGCTGACCTACGAAAAGATCACACACACACTAGACGAGGGTTGAGTCCTCTGAGTACGTCACGCTCGTTAGAAACACCATTTGAGAGCACTCAAAAATGGCTAAAAAATAAAAAAGGCTTTTCCTAACTGCTGTGCCTCATAATAAACGCGTTAGACAGGCGCATAGCACCAAGCCTACTCAAGGACACTGCGCTGAACATATCTGCGGGATCACCGCTTAGAGGCGATGGCGCACTTGGTGAGCTCAACAGTGTCGCCTTTATCGCTCCCGCGCTTCTCGCAATCAAACGCGATAAAAAAAAAGAGCTCCAAGTAGGTGGGAGCCTTGAGGGGGCCTTCAAAAACTGTCCATTGTACCTAGAACAGCCTATATCACCAGTTATTGTTCCCCTCCTGATTTTAACTGATTGGTATGTATACTCCTTTCTCGAGTACTTCCAACATTTCTAAAGTCCTGCTAAAGTTCTGCTTTTAGGATATTTCTCTACCTCATACGAACAAAGCTTAACAGACTATAAAATTACACCAAAGGGATAATGCACCGTGTTCGTGCGCACTCAGGGTAATAATATTTTGAATAAGAACAATTTATTACTAGGCATTACCAACAAAACTATGTTCTCCCTGTTTTTATTCATTTTAACTATAAAATAATTTATATAGTTTATAGATAAATTCTAATTAAAAAATAAATTTAACCAAAGATAAGGTAAATTTATTTTACCAGAAGTAAAAAAGTTTGTGATACATGGCTTGTTTAGGAAACAACCAAACATATCATACATGGGGTGATTTTTCAAAAAACCATATTCGAAAAGTGTGAAGAAACTGCGAATATACTGTAACATCAGTTAACCTTTTGTCTCAATGTTGTTCACGGTAAAGTGAGAACTTTTGATGTCCTAGTTACTTTTTACTTTCAGCCATTTTCAATCTTTTAACTTTTTAAAAATAAATATTGCCTTGTAAGTAATAAACACATGCGTATATTCCACGATACTGGGGGGTGAACGTCTAAAGCTAAAATGGACTATTATTCCAAATGAGAGTGCTTTCAAAAGTGCTCCCTTTACCACGAATAGCCTATATAGGCTGTTCACGATAAAGTGAGAACTTTTAAGGCCCTGTTAAAATTTTCCTTTTAGCAAATTTATATTTTCCCGCCACTTTTCAATATAAACATTGCTATGTGACTAATAAACACGGTGTATATATTTCAAAACTGTCAAAAGTTAACGTGTGAAGAAGCTGCAATAAAATTAATTTATTAGTGGTCAATGGCGGCTGGGAGGGCTCACTTTACCGTGGATAGCCTATAGTAACAAATAATGTGGCTGAGGAGTTAAGGTCGGCGTGAACTAGCGCAAGTAGTGAGCGGAGTGTGAGCTCTAGGGGCGCCAGCTCACCCTCTGGCTGGCACCCTGCAGGGGTTGTAGGGGGTGGTCATTAACCGCAATGACAAGCCAGACCCGGCCACCCCCTCCTCGGGCACCAATCACGCCCCATTATTTGCTCGCGAGTGCGCGCGAGGGGTCATTACTTCACCCGCTGCTCCAGCGCGTGTCGCTGGCCTGCGTGCCACATCGTGCAAGAGCGGCACATGTCCAGTCCGCATACAAGCGCACATCAACCCGGAGAACTCAATAGCTACACTGTTTAAAACACTCCCCGTCATTTTAAGGAAAAGTGCTGGTAATATAAATCCCCAGAACTCTCCGTAAAACAGACACTTTTTTTTTTTTTTTTTTACAATAATGGATATCCCGTAGGTATACATCACATATCTTCCCGTGAACTCATGGATAATCTCCGTTAATTTCCTGAGTAGCATTATTAACTTCAGACTGAAATAAAAAGATAATTCGAAAAAAAAAACTTCAATTTTAGCTATTCGTGTGTTTTAAAGTGTATAAATACATGATAATTCCAACAATGTGGCATAGGTCTACGTGTGTGTTCAGTTATTGGTAGTGTTTGAGTATTTTAAGTGTTTTGGTGTTTAAAGGAATATATCTAAGTGCAGCAGAAACGATAATTTCCTGTCTGCAGAGGCGAAGAAAGCCTCGTGTGGTCTCGAAACTCGAACCAATAGGAAATGCGGAGACTTGCCGTATTTTGTATTTACGGGAGCTTAGCTACGGACTTCGTACCCGCGTATTAACTGTATGTTTCCGTACACGTTTCAGAGAACACGCACTGTTGACATTGAAGAGACGCCTTAATTTTCGGGGAAATATTTCCACGCAGGCTAAACGTTTATGCCGTACGCGCACGTCTGCACTCATCCTTTGGCTTATCAGCCACACTTTGTTGTCAACCCTGTTTCCCACGAAAGTAGTCCCTATCTAGTTGTATTTCAGAACACTTGAGCTCGGAATAACTTTCACCTTCACGTGGCTCTCAGGTGTGAGTAGACGTGTCTCTTCTAATTTTCTACAAACTATAGAATAGTTCAATGTAAATATTTTTTAAGGGCAGAAATGAAAGTCGATATGTTGGATGTCCATTCATCTGTTCGGTTACTGAAACATAATCAGGATCGTTGAAAAGTGTCAATCAAATCAGCAATCATTGCTGTAAACAGTAGCCCTCTACTATTTATGACATCTATTCTTATGTAAAACCACGTTTTAAACTATAGCGACAATGTTGTATGTACATTTTATGAACATATCCCTATGTTCAAAACCTATAGTCACTGCTTGGAATTCAGAGTAACCAGAAAACATGCGAAGCGTGTTTATGCTATTTTCCATCGCCATCGCCATACTTTCTTACAGCCAGATGTGAACTCGAGGTGCGTCATATTGTTTACTAAGGATTCCCTGTAATTGTCTCGCCTGTCCGCAACTTTCACTACCAGAATAATTTAGTTATGACTAGCCGGTCAAATAAGCGCAATGTCTCCTCACAAATTCTCGCGCGCAATGCCTAGAAACCCTGTTATTTCGCGTTGTAAGTTTGTACCGATCGGGATTTCGCAGTCTTGTAAACACTCGACCAGAGGTCACTTGTTCATTGTATTATACTGCTTGACAGCTGCCACACGGAATGAAGCCGCCAGAGTGCTGCAAGTTTCTTACTGGCAGTGAGTCGTGTAAATCGTGTGGGATGTGCTAAACCTGTATACTACCTACTTTGGTAGTGGATTATGAAGTGAAGTTATGGGGTATCTACCAATAACCGAAGAAAGACTGAAGGCCGTAGAAATCTAATCCGAATGGATCTTCGTCAGCGAAAGCCAGCTGTAACTATTTACTGAGTATAACGTCACCGGCTGAGAAGTCTGAGTGTGCTGCTTGTCGAGAAAAAACACAAGTTGTTCTTTTAGAGCAGGGATTTGTGGTGGTTTGGTGATCTCACCAATTGCCTCGCAGTCCGGCGATTCTCTGGTAGGTTACAACCCGGATATTCGCGGTTGGGCTGTCCATTTTCCATCTAACCAGTGCGTTGCTACACTGCTCCATATTCACCTAAGTTTGTCTGACTCAACACCGAGGACCCAAGTAAATAAGCGTCCTTAGCAGCGTGGCAGTAGAGAGCGATGTTATCTGTTTTCTATGTACAGCGTTAGCGATGTCACGTGGGTTCCCTCCCTCCGGGACACGTAGTTGGGAAAACCTTCCCCTACACTGCCCCCTCCCCTATCACGCCTCCCTCTCAGCAGTGAACTTTACTATACCAGGTAGGGAAGACAGCGGCTAGTATGAAACAAGTAGGATCTGTAACTTCAGCAGAAAGAGGTGAAATGATCACAGTATCAACTGTGATAAGAGAAATTGGAAATTCTCTACCATCCATGTTTATTTTTCCTCGGAAAAAATTCCCGTATCAATTCAAACGAGGTGGGCATTTAGGCTGCAAAGGAACTGCAACTAAAACTGGGTGGCAAACTGAGGAAACTTTGACGTTCATAAAGCGTTTCATTGAACATACTTCTCCGTCTCTTACCAATCCTGTACTCCTACTCTTGGATAACCATTCTCCACACATCAGCTGCCCGGTTTTGCGCCTGTGCAAAGTTAAATGGCGTAATTCTCTTATCATTCCCGCCTCGTTATTCCCATCACCTTCAACCCTTGGATGTGTCAATTTATGGTTTGCGAAACAACGTGGAACATGTATTAACGCTTGGTTGAAAACTAATCCACACTGTAAAATATTTTCTGGTAAACTTCCTAAACTGCAATGGAAGTTTATAACATATGCACTGTGTGGAAATAATACAACTCATCGAGCTGTAGATATAGGAATGATTAGCGTTGCTACTATACAAAGTTGGGAACTTCCTTACGCATTTGACTGTTTCCTGAGCAAATGGTACGTTACAATGAATGCACAGTGGGAAAAATTACCATTCCCGCTTTCTCACTAAACGTACGCGATAGTATGGTAAATTTTCAAAAAATGTCTTAGAGTGTAGGACGAATACTCACAGTATTCCACCTGCCAGCAATTGTAAAAGAAGCCTTTCTGCAATCAATGACGTCAGCTAATATCACTACTGGATTTCAGAAAACAGTAATTTCACCCCTTAACGTCCACACATTTCCAGATGATGACTTTGCTTCAGCATTCGTAACAGATAGACCGCCACCATGTGGTGATCCTAAAATAGTACGAAACGATGAAGTTTCTTTTTGTGAAGTATACATCAGCAGTGTGAAAGAACCGGGCTGATCTCTAAACCTAAACAATGTCTTAGTTCCAAGTACAAGTAAGTTTAGTTCAGAGATTGTACTACATCCATTTCCAAAAGCACCCAGGAGAAAAGCAAACCCCACTGTTTGCTCACCAAATATTTCAGTGTTCATTAGTCACTGGTTATAGGCTATTCACGGTAAAGTGAGTACTTTTTAAGGCCCTTCCAAATATTTACTTATAGCAATTTTTTTATATTTGCGACCTGTTTTAATATCAACATAGACATATGACTAATAAATACGGTGTATACTTTCACCACTCTCCAAAGTTAATGGCTGAGGCTGCAATTAAACATACTTATCAATGGCTAATGACTAGTGAGAGGGCCTTAAAAAATGCTCACTTTACCGTGAACAGCCTATAGTGGGACTTGCAAAAGAATTTTACGGTCTTCGACCTGAGTGAGCAAATAGCCCTACCACAATTCTAATAAGTAGCACACACGATAAGGCCTATAATACTTCACCTCAAGAAAAATTTATTCGTGGAATAATTTACATGTATTTTGAATAAAGGAACCAAGTAACTCGACCTATAATAATTAAACATTTTCTTCCTGAATTCGTCCATAACCTGATGCAAGGAGCCAATTACGGACAAATATGCTGTTGGGGTCAACACCAAGGCAGTGCAACCAACTTGAGCGTGCTTACACAAATATCCGTTTAAAATTTTGTAGTCGCAGCGAAATACATCGTCGTTGATGACACGAGTGCTGTTGCCGCCAACCAAATATCTTGTTGGGAAGGAGTGGAGAACTTTGGGCGACTCTTAAATATCAAGGTCTTGAGAGCAAATGAAGGTGAAGCGAGGTGGACATGGAGCGGTCCTGGAATGCCAGAGCGGGGGGGGGGGGGGAGGGACATCCCTGATGAAAGCCGCCGACCAGTGACATCGTTCGCTGTGACTCCTACGTGTGAAAGTCCAGGGGTAACCCCGCTGGGGAAAGAGGCCAGATCGCATTGCTATTGGCCGTTCACGGTAAAGTGAGCACATTTGAAGCCCTAGTTACGTTTTTCTTTCAACCAATTTATATACTTCCACCACTTGTTAATGTAAACCCTGCTATGTGAGTAATAAACACAGTGTATACATTCATCATACCCAAAACCAAAAGTCTGAGGCCACAATGAAATGTATTTTTTTTTTGTTAGTATGACTGATGGAGCAGCTTTAAAAAGTGCTCACTTTAGAGTGAACGGCCTATGGCTACACGAGGTGATCGCTCTAGCAGCTGCTTTGTAGTAAATTGAAATTATTACTAATAAGCAAGTTCCGATAAATATCTTGGCAATAAACAAAATGTTTAACTATAACTAAATTGCATTATTACTTGCAAAACCGTGTGTGGACCCGATCTGTTTTATAGCAACAAATTTTTTTTTTCTTCAGAACCATCAAGGAAAATAGTTTTCTATACCAGTTACACATTTTTGTACTGATTTTTGATTGGCTGGGTTTCGGTATTTTTGACATGCACTATGGAAAACAGTTTGGCTACAAATAAACGATCAGCAATAAAACGAGCGAATTGTGTTGAACCCAAATCTCAGTAAGAAAAAAAAATCTACTTAAGGATAGCAACCAATGACAGACACTAAATTGACGAAGAATTGTGAATTATGTACTTACAGTAGATTTAATACGCAAAATGTACGAGTAGTTATTTTTACCAAAACTGTTCCGAAAATGAATCAATTTCAACATGAAGTTTTGGAGTTTATTGGTGATATTGTAAGCGACAGAAAGTGTTAATTTTTCACTTGTTTGAGAGCCAGTATTACGGTCAATTGTAAATAAATAGTAGGCCTATTCTTCAACGCACAAGTCTTTGCGAGAATATTTTCACAAAAATTAGGTAGCACTGATTGACGTCATAGCTACGCTGTAGCTACAGCTCAGATTCACAGCTGGCATTTAGCAACTTCACCTACTCAGCGCTTTACAGCTCCAAATACCAACACCCAAAAAAAAAACATTCGCTGGTTAAACTGACGTCTAGAATAGAGTTCAAGAATTTTTACTATATTTTTACACGAATTATTTTGACATTCTTTGTAAAACCATTTACCAATGTAAATAACTACCAACAAAATGGGAATATTTAGTAGACATGCAACACTGTTCTCAGATAACATACTCTTTAGTTATAAACAGTATGAATTCTGTGTAAACAGTAAAGTTCATTCGGGAAATAATCGGATTTCTATATATTTTCTTAGAACAATGAAGTATAAACAATATAGAAATAAAGATTAACACTATAACTGGTAACTTTCCAGCAGCCTAACATTATTTTTTCTGCGCTGGTAGCTCAAGGGTTAAGTGGCTGAACTCTGACTATAGTCCATTCACCGCTACTTGCTACTTTTCTGACGCCCTGCTAAAGTTCTGCTTCCTGTATATTCATCCACCTCATGCAAACAGAGCTTAACCGACTCTACTAAATTACACCAAAGGGACAACACACTGCATTCGTGCGCACTCGGTGTATCGATAATTTGCGTTGGAACTATTTCTTACTAGATACTGTTTTTACTTGAAATGATTCTAAATGTAAAACGTTGTAATTTATAGACGAAAGTATAATTAAATGTTTAATTTAATAAAAAATTAGGTATTTTTATGTTAAGACACGTATAAAACGTTTGTGATAAAAATAGATATTTAGGTATAGGCTGTTCACTGTAAAATGAGCACTTTTGGAAGCTCTGCTTAGTATCTACTTGTATGAACGTAATGTATTCTTCCGTCTTATGTAAAAGTAAAATTTCCATGGGCCTCATCACTTTATTCATGCGTCAATCAGATGAAACTGTGGAAATATTAGGAAAGTAAATATTTTACAAATCTGGTAATTTTTACACACATCTGCATTAAAAAACAGAGAGCGAAAAAACAAAATAAGTTATCACAAATTGACACCTAACACTTTTTATTCGAAGTCAAGATATGGAACTACTTTCCATTCATCGTTACCAACTTTACTGGGCGAATATCGCTCAGTGCTCCCGTTGAAATATATGCGTGCAGGGGCAGCGACTTTTTTCTAAGGTTGATTTCAGCAGTGCTCACTTTATCGTGAACTGCGTTTATCAACGAAGCACATACGTGGGGTAATTTTTCAGATATTTGACTAAAAAAGTGTAAGTTAAGCGTGAGCACTCCTAAATTCACCATAGTAACTACAGTGTCTTCCCTTGCGTTGAACGCGGTACAAGCCGAGCTAATGATCCCGGCGGGGGTCCCGTATTACCGCGCCGCACTTGTCGAGCTACGTCACGCGCTTCAACACCAATCAACAAGTTGCCAATAGTCGCCCCCCCCCCCACCCCTCTTCCGTACATTTTTTTCAGCCACTCGCGCGGACTGCATGATGCACTCCATCACCGGCTCCGTTGAAACTGTTGAAGAAGGGGTGGGGGGAGGGGAAGGTTTACCATTTAGTTTGCTGTCGGTCGTCGCTCACAAATGAACGAGTCAGGCAGGCGTGTTGTCGGATCGTGAACTCCGACCTTTCCAGCGAACATCAGGCGGCAAACGGGCGATGGAATGTAAGGTTTTTGTGCGCGCCCCTCACCAGGGCTCAACTGTCGACGAGCACTGCTGCATACTAATGCCAGAGTGCCTGCAAACGAAGTTGCCGCGTATTCGCAGGCTTATTAAAGCCGCGTGTTTAGTTGCTCGACGATTGTCTGAGAGCCAATCCCAGCCCCGTGTCCATCCCGGACATGTTTCGCAGGATGGCTACTTAGCGAAGTGGAGTGAAGAGGTCCAAGGTCAAGAACCGAGGAAGCGACACGGGCGACAATAACACGCACTTCTAGCGGCTCATCGCTCCTACGCGCAAGGCGTGCAGTGTTTAGTTAGATCTGTAACATACGGGTTTTATTACACGCGATGAAAGACCACAGATTAAACAACGCCCGTATTTTTGCACTTTTCTCTTGCCGCTTAAGGGAACTGCATAGACGAGCTTTAAAAATGTGATATTTGACCATATTCAAGATTTTTTTTTTCTCCAAGAGTAGACTTGATAAAAAAAAATAGGGGGAATAGATAATTATTTTTTATATTTTCTGGCAAAATGTCGTATTTTCAGAAAATTTATTTACCCTCTCTCAACATCGAAGTCTTCATAGGCGATGATAGTGATACGAGTATGGTAAGTATGTTGGAACAAATCATAGATATATTCAAATGATGTAATATCAACGATATATCGATATAAATCTTATGTACAATTCAACGATATTTAATCGAATACAATGTCTTTTTACAGATATTGGAAATAAATATTTTTAAAATGCTCTTTTAATAATCTCCGTTTTGAATACAAATACGAATAAAAAATTACAATATTTACTTTGGCAACATACGCCTAAAACAAGCGCCACATCTTTCTGCGGTGCGTAACATTCGGAACAATTTTACATTCGTCAAGACCATTTTACATAAAATATCAAATTCCGATGTACGGAAAATGGGGAGCCTATTTTTCTTTCAGTATACCGTTTCGTAAAACGATACTTCTTATAAATACCCCAATATTAATAATATCGATAGGTTTTTTTTTTCCGATATCAACATCCCTAGAGTATGGAGCAACGTTGGAACGCAATGGGAGGAAACGGAAGATCCCCGAGAAAACCCGCCGACCAGCGACATCGTCCGGCACGATTCCCACATGCGAAAATCCGGGAGCGACCCCGCCGGGAATCGAGCCCAGTTCGCACGGGTGGGAGGCGAGTAGTCTAACCACTACGCCACTACACCCCCCTTTTTTTGTTTAATGGCAGCATGACGTCACGCAATAAGTTAAGTATACACAAGGGAAATGCATGGCGTTTCCTGTAATGCGGGCGTACCCATTCGCTGATTGGTTGCGCAAATCCTCGGAAGTGGGCCTTGTAGATGATTGGCTATTACGTGTTGCGGAAAGATCCTTATTGGTCGGGCTGCCGCCTGCCAGGTCAGGCGCTGATTGACCAATGACGTCATTTCGCAGGCGTGTACGGCTGGGTTCCACAGTAGAAGCGGCTGTTTATAAAGGCCGTTCACGATAAAGTGAATACCTTTAGATACCAACCTTAGAAAAATTCACTGCCCCTGCATGCATATATTTTATTGGGCGCTCTGAGTGACATTCGCCCAATACAGTTGGTAACGATGAATGGAAATTTGTTCCATATCTTAAAGTTGAATAAAAAGTGTTTTAACCATTTGTTATAACTTAAAATTATGTCTTTCACTTTCTGTTGTTTTAATGCACCGAAATGTAAAAATGGGTAGATTTGTAAAGTATTAACTTTCTTAATAATTTCACAGTTTCATTTGACCGACGCATGAATAAAGTGATGAGACCCATGGCAATGTTAATGTTGCATAAGGCGGAGGAATACACAACGCGTATAAAAGTATATATTAAGCAGGACTTTCAAAAAGTGCTCATTTTACTGTGAATAGCCTATAACTGTTTTATTCATAAGTATTTCGTGGTGTAAACATGGTATAGTCCAATCACGATACCGTCATACTTGATGAAACAAACCTTCGTTAAACCACCCCAGATTTATCACAAATATTTCAGATGTATTAACACTAAATTGTTATATACTGATGAAATAAAACTCTCACCTCTGTGCTGGCCATAATTGTATTATTTATTTCGTAACACGAACGATCGAAAACCAGGGATGATGTCGGAAACTGAAGTATGGTATAGCTGCCACTGAATCTATGAAGTAAACCATTTCTTCTGAAATATTTGCTTGTTCAGATAGCACTAGTTAAAAAACATATTTTATTGTGACTAATTAAAAACATCCGCGCCAAATAAGTGTATGTACCCTAGTTTCCTTGTGATTTTTCCCAGCGGTGGCTGAAACTGAATACGTATTTTTTTTTGTCGAGCAGCATTAGTAACTGGAAAACTGTACTGTACATGTTACGAGTTTAACATATTTCATATTTATTACAGCATAAAAAAGGATGTTTGGAAACGTGATTTAAAGCGAAGACGTGGTTTTCAACGTTTAAAGGCTTATTAAAGTCTGAATTCTGATATGATTGCCGAATATCACGAACTGGAAGTTCGTCAAATTGGCGACATGGCGTGGTTTCTAATTTTCATTAATGTAAAAAGGATTAATAATACTTAAAATTACCATATCTTGTTTCTACAAGTCGTATTTTTTTTTCTGCCTAGTCAAGTTCTGAAATGTTATAAATCTGTGTTTACACGGCACGAGTAGATATATTGTAACGGCTGTCCTGTCGGATGGAAGAGTAATGTTTGTGAAACGGCCGTTACATCGTCCTAATCAGTGATCGTTACGCTGGTCCACTAGGCGATATTATATATTGAACATACGAGATTTATACATTCCAAACGTACCCCATTTTTAGTATTATATTAGTTAGTTGAAAGTCATGCCTGTTTAGTTATAGCAATATTCTAATTTTTCCCTAGGCGTTTGTTTGAAACACAATTATGCACAGTCAGAAAGTTATAAATAATTGATCGTAGTAAAAGCGAGGTAAGCAAAGAAATGTGAGCTTTGTTTTGTTTAGTTTTCATCAAGTAGACAGCAAAGTTGTAAGAACCCACTGTATAAAAATATACTATTACATGCATGAAGTATAGCAGATGTCAAAGATTTTTTAAGGATGATATGAAACTATTAACAATCTGTTTAAAAGTACATAGAAGCAATTGAAATTTTACAGCGACATTACTTCCTACACAGGATTAATGTTATCATAGAAAAGTTAAACACATTCATTCTTGTAAAACTAATGAATTTATATTAACTATTAAAACACATAGTGTTGTAGTATTAAAATTTGCCATTTATTAATCGAATAAGTTCCTTGATATTATAAAAACATTATCTTGTAATTATATTTTTTTCGCATTTATAATTGTCATATGTAAAGGTAGTTTGATGCCAGTATATTTTAAATTTTTTCATGTAAAGATTTATTGTGTAAAGAAACTCGAGGATAGTATTTTAATCTGGTATTATAACTATGGGCTTCAAAATATTTTACATATTGTTTATTTCCGTGTGTAAAACATAATAATGATAAAATATTTAGAAATGGAAGTGATAATATGCTTTCCTTTTTAACTAAATATTTACAGCTTGAACACTTCTTTTGTCTCTGGACAAAATTCTAATTGCATATTTCAGTTCAATAAAACAATTTTTTTTTGCATAAGTTGCCGACCCCCAGAATTGCAAATAACAAATAACTTAGTATGTAAAATCAGCACAATAAGAATTGTCATCAATAACTTATTGACTTTGATAAATTGTTTTAAAGCCGACCTAACTATGGCCATTGGCAACTGTCGTAAACATTTATACATTATGATTATTTTATTTTTAATACGCCATCAGCCTTTGAAGAGTTGAAAAACGTACACAAAGGATTTGACGTTTCAGGAGACTACAAGATAATTGTAAACTCGCTTACTTTTATGGATAATACTGGCGAGGATTATGGAAACCGTGTTTGTATAAACGCAGCTCATTTAGTATCTGAAGACTTAGGCCTACCTCGTCCGAGATTATGTTTTATTGCGGATGACGAATAAGCAAGAAACACGGGTGTACGGTACGGATGCATACTTTGCCATGGTTCATCGCTTGCCGCTGCTGATTGGTGACTGACGTTCCGCCATCTTCCCAGGAAGTTGGAGCAGTCTACTGATGTGTACTGCTGGGGTTCGCGACACACATGTCTTTTTTATTTCTGTAGTCTTGCATATTCTGTGCTTTCACGTGCTTGGTGCTCACAGAAAGGCATCACCGCGTACTCATTCATTGGGGCCGCGGCGCTGTAGTGGTCAGAATACTCGCCTCTCACCTGCGCAAACCGAGTTCGATTCCCGGCGGGGAATCGTGCCGGGCGATGCCGCTGGTCGGCGGGCTTTCTCGCATTCCGGCCATATTCCATTCTCACCTCGCTTCACCCTCACCGGCTCTCAAGACCTCGCTGTTAAAAGTTCTTCACTCGCTCCCTCCTGAAAGTAATTTTAATCTAAACTAAGCATAAGCTTGAACATAGATACTATTTTCATGTGTTATTCCACCTGTGAGAACCTTAAAGCATTTATGATTTTTTTTTCAGGGACTGGCAGTAACGCGTTACAAATAACTTAACGTCGTTACTTGTAATAGCTAGAGTCCTAAAAAAATTCGTGCGTTCAATGACCCGCACGCTAGATCCTACAGTCTTATGTACAAATTTGCCGATGTCAACAGTGCATTGGCTGTCTGCTGTCACAGTGGAAGGCGGAGATTGGGCCAGCGTTCTCCAGGAGGTGTCAAACACCACGTGGACCAATGGCTAATGTTATATAAACACACAAGTTTTGAATTCTAACTTGTCGCAAAATGAATCCGCGAATTCCTCACGTCTCTAGTAATAGCTAGCTATTTCAGTAACGGATATGGTAACCCCATTTAGTTAAAGTTTCACCAATGCTAATTGAAACTGAATTATATTTTATGTATCTTACTGTCTTAACAAACGAATCTTGTTATTTAAGGTTTATTTTGATTCTCTCGGCCCTAAAACTACGCATACACAAATAAATACAGAAATGCATAATATCTTGAGACAAGTCTATGAGTATAATCTACGACAAGAAACTTTGCTCTCGTGTGTTGGCTACACAATTGTTGTCGCCATTGATTTGCTAGTTTATTTCCGTTTCGTTTATTTACATGTGAATTTGTGAATGCAGCGTAGCTACGTTGTGTGATTTATTGATCTTATTAAACTCTATTTAAGTAGGCCTATATTGCAATGGAAGAATCGCTGTTATCTGATAAAGGAAAAGAACAGGTATCATTATTTTTAAAGTGGGCTGCTTTTCGCTAGTTTTATTCAATCTTCACGAAACTATCTCACGGGTGGAATAACACTGAGAATTATATTCATATTAGATCTTGCTTACATTTAATTTAATTTACACTCTGAAAGCTTAAAAAATAAAAGAATATTATGATCAAAGTTAAAATACTTATTCTATATTCTTAAGGTTACTTCGATTCACTGCCATTTTTTATGTTTAAGCCTTATCCCGAAAACACTGGTTTCAACCATTTTCGTAATCAGAAAACTTATTTCATATTATAACCGGAAAAAAAAAAAAAATTCCCTGAAGGGTGCAAAACATTTCTTGATAGTTGTTGACAAGAAACTAACATTTAAAATTACTTAATTATTTTCAGATAACAGTTGTAATATATGCATATCTTTTGATACATAGCCCTAGTAGTGAGGTATTAACGCTTTGCAGATTTTTGTCTGAAATGGTTTCCTTTAAACAACAGAGGAACATGTTTTGAAATAAATACGAATTAGATCAAGCATAGGTAATATGGAGAACAGGTTTAAGGAGATATCCTTTCAGGATGAACAACTAAAGAACATGTCACTCGACGAAAAGCAAATACTCGGAGTGATGATATAGCGTATTTGCAGTTTCTTCACATTTTTTTTATCAAACCTTTGAAAAATCATTCCACGTGTGACGTTGTACTCTAAGCCTGAGTCAGTGAGAATTCCACTGTTTCCATCAGTCAAACGTATCTGACTGACACAGCAGTCACTCCAGTGAATTTAACTGATGAACCGGTGACAAAATGTCACATTTCCTTCACTGATTGATTATGTGACATTTCCCACTAATTCGTCAGTCATTATTTTAACTGTTTCCCCAGTGGTTTATTTATTGACTGATGGACCAGTGAAACAACTGAGCTACTTGCTCCTTCTCTGTAATTATTTTTGACTTATGTATCAGTGAAACTGCTTGTAAAAATGGACGTCGAACATTGTTTAAAAATGGCCGTTAAACAATGTTTATCAAGTGAACGAATAAACTAATAGAAAATACTTTCTAAAACGTGTTTCGTCTTTCGAAACGCCATTTTACTAGGTAATATGAACACACAGCCTTTCATTCCGTTTTTACGTCTTTCATTCCGATTCCATGTAATCAACACAGCGCTCTGTTGGAAGGTTTAAACTGCATTCAATGTAGTGAAGAGAGTGCACTCATATATACTATTCGTTTTAACAATCCTAACGGTACCAATCAAACCAAACACGATAAGTATGAGCAGACAACTTCAAACTACACTATTTCACAGCGGAACTATTGGACATGTATTTTCCTTACAATTAAAACTTGGCGTGATAGTTCAGATTGCAAGGCAACAGCCTAGAGTCTTAGAGAGCGCGATTTCAATCCCGGCCACCTGAAAAATTGTTTGTTTTTTTTTTACTTTTATGAATTACGGTAAATTACACAAAATAAATAGTAAACCATCGTACATATATTTATTTCGCGTAATTATTTGCCTACATTCAATAGAAGCAATATTTGATTCGCCACTGCAATCGGCCGTACACTTATTCAGTGAAATTGTTGCACGTCACTAATTCAACCAGTGAAATTTTTTCACTGAAAGAAACTGTGGTTTCCCACGGATTCTAAGTGGATCCATTCTCACTCAGTAGGGTAGCTGGATTTCACTGTGAATTAGTGGTTTCCCACGGATTCTAAGTGGATCCATTCTCACTCAGTAGGGTAGCTGGATTTCACTGTGAATTAGTGGTTTCCCACGGATTCTAAGTGGATCCATTCTCACTCAGTAGGGTAGCTGGATTTCACTGTGAATTAGTGGTTTCCCACGGATTCTAAGTGGATCCATTCTCACTCAGTAGGGTAGCTGGATTTCACTGTGAATTAGTGGTTTCCCACGGATTCTAAGTGGATCCATTCTCACTCAGTAGGGTAGCTGGATTTCACTGTGAATTAGTGGTTTCCCACGGATTCTAAGTGGATCCATTCTCACTCAGTAGGGTAGCTGGATTTCACTGTGAATTAGTGGTTTCCCACGGATTCTAAGTGGATCCATTCTCACTCAGTAGGGTAGCTGGATTTCACTGTGAATTAGTGGTTTCCCACGGATTCTAAGTGGATCCATTCTCACTCAGTAGGGTAGCTGGATTTCACTGTGAATTAGTGGTTTCCCACAGATTCTAAGTGGATCCATTCTCACTCAGTAGGGTAGCTGGATTTCACTGTGAATTAGTGGTTTCCCACGGATTCTAAGTGGATCCATTCTCACTCAGTAGGGTAGCTGGATTTCACTGTGAATTAGTGGTTTCCCACGGATTCTAAGTGGATCCATTCTCACTCAGTAGGGTAGCTGGATTTCACTGTGAATTAGTGGTTTCCCACGGATTCTAAGTGGATCCATTCTCACTCAGTAGGGTAGCTGGATTTCACTGTGAATTAGTGGTTTCCCACGGATTCTAAGTGGATCCATTCTCACTCAGTAGGGTAGCTGGATTTCACTGTGAATTAGTGGTTTCCCACGGATTCTAAGTGGATCCATTCTCACTCAGTAGGGTAGCTGGATTTCACTGTGAATTAGTGGTTTCCCACGGATTCTAAGTGGATCCATTCTCACTCAGTAGGGTAGCTGGATTTCACTGTGAATTAGTGGTTTCCCACGGATTCTAAGTGGATCCATTATCACTCAGTAGGGTAGCTGGATTTCACTGTGAATTAGTGGTTTCAGACGGATTCTAAGTGGATCCATTCTCACTCAGTAGGGTAGCTGGATTTCACTGTGAATTAGTGGTTTCCCACAGATTCTAAGTGGATCCATTCTCACTCAGTAGGGTAGCTGGATTTCACTGTGAATCAGTGGTTTCCCACGGATTCTAAGTGGATATATTCTCACTCAGTAGGGTAGCTGGATTTCACTGTGAATTAGTGGTTTCCCACGGATTCTAAGTGGATCCATTCTCACTCAGTAGGGTAGCTGGATTTCACTGTGAATTAGTGGTTTCCCACGGATTCTAAGTGGATCCATTCTCACTCAGTAGGGTAGCTGGATTTCACTGTGAATTAGTGGTTTCCCACGGATTCTAAGTGGATCCATTCTCACTCAGTAGGGTAGCTGGATTTCACTGTGAATTAGTGGTTTCCCACGGATTCTAAGTGGATCCATTCTCACTCAGTAGGGTAGCTGGATTTCACTGTGAATTAGTGGTTTCCCACTGATTCTAAGTGGATCCATTCTCACTCAGTAGGGTAGCTGGATTTCACTGTGAATTAGTGGTTTCCCACGGATTCTAAGTGGATCCATTCTCACTCAGTAGGGTAGCTGGATTTCACTGTGAATTAGTGGTTTCCCACGGATTCTAAGTGGATCCATTCTCACTCAGTAGGGTAGCTGGATTTCACTGTGAATTAGTGGTTTCCCACGGATTCTAAGTGGATCCATTCTCACTCAGTAGGGTAGCTGGATTTCACTGTGAATTAGTGGTTTCCCACGGATTCTAAGTGGATCCATTCTCACTCAGTAGGGTAGCTGGATTTCACTGTGAATTAGTGGTTTCCCACGGATTCTAAGTGGATCCATTCTCACTCAGTAGGGTAGCTGGATTTCACTGTGAATTAGTGGTTTCCCACGGATTCTAAGTGGATCCATTCTCACTCAGTAGGGTAGCTGGATTTCACTGTGAATTAGTGGTTTCCCACGGATTCTAAGTGGATCCATTCTCACTCAGTAGGGTAGCTGGATTTCACTGTGAATTAGTGGTTTCCCACGGATTCTAAGTGGATCCATTCTCACTCAGTAGGGTAGCTGGATTTCACTGTGAATTAGTGGTTTCCCACGGATTCTAAGTGGATCCATTCTACACTCAGTAGGGTAGCTGGATTTCACTGTGAATTAGTGGTTTCCCACGGATTCTAAGTGGATCCATTCTCACTCAGTAGGGTAGCTGGATTTCACTGTGAATTAGTGGTTTCCCACGGATTCTAAGTGGATCCATTCTCACTCAGTAGGGTAGCTGTATTTCACTGTGAATTAGTGGTTTCCCACGATTCTAAGTGGATCCATTCTCACTCAGTAGGGTAGCTGGATTTCACTGTGAATTAGTGGTTTCCCACAGATTCTAAGTGGATCCATTCTCACTCAGTAGGGTAGCTGGATTTCACTGTGAATTAGTGGTTTCCCACGGATTCTAAGTGGATCCATTCTCACTCAGTAGGGTAGCTGGATTTCACTGTGAATTAGTGGTTTCCCACGGATTCTAAGTGGATCCATTCTCACTCAGTAGGGTAGCTGGATTTCACTGTGAATTAGTGGTTTCCCACGGATTCTAAGTGGATCCATTCTCACTCAGTAGGGTAGCTGGATTTCACTGTGAATTAGTGGTTTCCCACTGATTCTAAGTGGATCCATTCTCACTCAGTAGGGTAGCTGGATTTCACTGTGAATTAGTGGTTTCCCACGGATTCTAAGTGGATCCATTCTCACTCAGTAGGGTAGCTGGATTTCACTGTGAATTAGTGGTTTCCCACGGATTCTAAGTGGATCCATTCTCACTCAGTAGGGTAGCTGGATTTCACTGTGAATTAGTGGTTTCCCACGGATTCTAAGTGGATCCATTCTCACTCAGTAGGGTAGCTGGATTTCACTGTGAATTAGTGGTTTCCCACTGATTCTAAGTGGATCCATTCTCACTCAGTAGGGTAGCTGGATTTCACTGTGAATTAGTGGTTTCCCACGGATTCTAAGTGGATCCATTCTCACTCAGTAGGGTAGCTGGATTTCACTGTGAATTAGTGGTTTCCCACGGATTCTAAGTGGATCCATTCTCACTCAGTAGGGTAGCTGGATTTCACTGTGAATTAGTGGTTTCCCACGGATTCTAAGTGGATCCATTCTCACTCTGTAGGGTAGCTGGATTTCACTGTGAATTAGTGGTTTCCCACGGATTCTAAGTGGATCCATTCTCACTCAGTAGGGTAGCTGGATTTCACTGTGAATTAGTGGTTTCCCACGGATTCTAAGTGGATCCATTCTCACTCAGTAGGGTAGCTGGATTTCACTGTGAATTAGTGGTTTCCCACTGATTCTAAGTGGATCCATTCTCACTCAGTAGGGTAGCTGGATTTCACTGTGAATTAGTGGTTTCCCACGGATTCTAAGTGGATCCATTCTCACTCAGTAGGGTAGCTGGATTTCACTGTGAATTAGTGGTTTCCCACAGATTCTAAGTGGATCCATTCTCACTCAGTAGGGTAGCTGGATTTCACTGTGAATTAGTGGTTTCCCACGGATTCTAAGTGGATCCATTCTCACTCAGTAGGGTAGCTGGATTTCACTGTGAATTAGTGGTTTCCCACGGATTCTAAGTGGATCCATTCTCACTCAGTATTGTAGCTGGATTTCACTGTGAATTAGTGGTTTCCCACGGATTCTAAGTGGATCCATTCTCACTCAGTAGGGTAGCTGGATTTCACTGTGAATTAGTGGTTTCCCACGGATTCTAAGTGGATCCATTCTCACTCAGTAGGGTAGCTGGATTTCACTGTGAATTAGTGGTTTCCCGCTGAGTCGAGTTTAGAGTGTGTTTCGTCGTTTCCTAAACATGTCACGTATCACAGATGTTTTGTACTTGTGTTAACATAAAACTATCGTGTTTTGGTAAATTAACCGTTTACTTGTACTTTATCTATAAATTATAATATTTTATTCATAATCTATATGAATAAAAACGGAAAGAAGATACGTGTGTTGGCTACACCTGGTAAAAAAAAATAGTTCTTATGAAAAATATTATTAAACTGAGTGTAATTTTCTAGACTCGTTGAAGCTTTGTTTACATGAGGCGGAGGAATAGAATGGAAGTAGAACTGGGTAGGGCTACAGAAAATTTGTAATTATCCGTGAATGCGGTATAGTTAGGGGCACCTGTTTTTTTCGCGAAATGATTTCATTTCATGTTGTGTTGTAAAACACTTTAGTTCTGAACCACTTTGGTGATTGGATCATTTGAATTGTTACCCGACTTGTCTGTCTGCCCGCCAATCACGGACGGTCAGTATCGGAGAAACTTAATTCTGATTGGCTCACTCATTTAAACGACTCTCTTCACACAAAGACAAGCGGCCAATAGCCAGAGTAAGTCTGCAAGTGTGCACATATGTTATTGAGGTGTGGACTCCGCATAAATAGGTGGCTCTAGGAATAGCCATAGTTTGTCATACTCGGTAACGCAATGTCACGTGTTTGCAGTCTGCATCACTTCGCTTGCTGCGTTCCGCGCGAGTGAAGGCCCGTCCACAATCGCGTTGACGCTACAATAACGCGTTACAACGAGTCATCAATCCATGAATAGTATACGCTCTGGCTACAACCGACATTAAAAGCTGCCATTACGGTAAACGTAAAACGCAACGCGGTAGAAGTTGTCCAACTTTTAAATCTTTGCGTTTTGCGTTTTACGACAGCCAATCAGAATACAAGACGTCACAAACAGGCGAAAACAAATGTTACAGACGATTGGCAACAAATAGCACCATTATCGCCGTACGTATTAAATTTGTTAATGTTATACGAAATCAATATTCAAATTGAGTGTAACAATTAAGTCTGAATCTCTTCTTTTAAAAAAGGTTCTTTTTATATTTCAAACACAAACATAAAAATTTGTGTATATTAACCTATATTATTTTAATTTTTATTCCTATTAACGTCGATTGTAGACATGCCAGTTTTCTTATGATGGCGTTTAGCGTTTAATGTTTTGCGTCAACGCAATTGTAGACGGGCCTTGAGGACACAATGCTTCAAGGTCAGAGTATTTCTATAAAAAGTGCGCGGCGATCTACAAAGGCGAGCCGCCACGTGCTCCAGGTAAGCCTATCGGGGCTTGAAAGCTACTCGCCTTCAGCGGATTGAATGCCAGGGGTTATATTTAAGGAATGTTATGATCGTTGTCCTAGTCTCCACCACTGTGACTCGAGGCACGATGAACTTTCCAGAAAGAGGCCAGCGAAACTACTATCTCCGAGCCAGGTGAGCGAAGACATGCAGATAAGCGACGAGCCAGCAGAGCGTCGAGTGGCGGCGAGAGTGGAGTCAGCGGACTGTGAGCGTAGGTACAGTGAAGGGTTTGACTGACCGGCGTGACTACTGCGTGAGTGACTGTCATTTCGAAGTAAAGGCTGTTCTCGATAAAGTGAGCACTTTTGGAAATCAACTGTAGAAAAAAGTCACTGCTCCTACCTGCATATATTTTAACTGATGCACTGGGTGACATGCGCCCTGTAAAGTTGGTGACGGGGGAGAGGAAAGTAGTTCCGTATCTTAACGTCGAAAAAAAAAAGTGTTAGGTAACCATATGTGTTAACTTAAATTATGTCTTTAGCATTCTGATTTTATTATGCATCCAAGTGTGTAAATGAGCAGACTTGTGAAATATTTATTCTTTTAATAACTTTACAGTTTCACCTGATCGCCGCAAGAATAAAGTGATGAAGCCTATGGCAATGCTAATTTTACATAAGGCGGAAGAATACGTAAACGTGCATGCAAGTAGTTTTTAAACAGGACTTTCAAAAGTGCTCAGTTTACCGTGAATAACCTATGTTGTATTTGACAGATTCAATATGTGCAAACGATGTTTGTGAAATGAGTCACTGTAATAAATTTAGAGACATTGATAATGACATTAATTAGAAATGAGCTAGACATTAAATAATGCTCTCACTGAGGTAAACAGGAGTAATAGCGTAGCAAATTTTAATGTCGTAAATAATATATGTGTGAATATTTATAGCAGTATAGATAAATGAGAATTTCAAATTTAGTTATTTAATTTTTATGGAGATCTCCACCTTCACAAACACGAAGTCGCCCTTCTGGCGTCTTGTAACAGCAGTTTATAGTTGCAAGGTTTTATTCAGAGGAGAAATATTTTTTTTTAACGACAAATATTTGATTTTCTGTTCCGCGCTTGTCAAATTAAAGAATATGATTGAGTATAGGCTGTTCACGGCAAAATGAGCACTTTTTAAAGCCCTGCTTAAGATTTACTGGTATTATGCACGTTGTGTAGTTTTACGCTTTATGTGAAATTGACATTGTCATGGGCCTCATCACTTTATTCATGCATTGGTTCAGTGAAATTGTGAAAATATTCGAAAAGTAAATAATTCTCATATCTGCTCATTTTCACACATAGATGGATTAACAAAATCAGAAAGCGAAATAAATAATTTAAATTATCACAGATGGTTACCTCACGCTTTTTATTCGACTTTAAAATATGGAACTACTTTCCCTCGATCGTTACCAACTTTACTGGGCGCATGCCACAAAGTGCGCCCGTTAAAATATAGGCAGATAGTTGCACTGATATTTCTCCGAGCTTTACTTCAGAAGTGTTCTCTTTATCGCGAACAGCCTTAAAATAGGTGTACGAGGGTTTGTGATTGAGTCAGTATTGATAAACATTTCCCCTGATGATATAAGGACACGTGCTAACCGCTGCGATACCTGGGGGCCCGCGGGTTGCGCAAGGCGGACGCTGATTGGTCCCGAAGGAACGGCACCGGCGGATGTGTGCATAGTTGTAGGACATTCCCGGGTAATTAGAGCGAGGAGGCTGCCGGCGCAGGCCCGCCTATAAAGCAGATCGTTTTACGATCCGTCGCTCCTGTGGTGGCTGCCGAGCCGGCGACACTTAATATTCCAACTTGCTACCCTCCGTTCCAGCCGACACTACACTCACCCCTCAACACTCGTTACCACTCTCCACCAGCCCACATTAGGGGCTGAGCGGTTAGCACGCTCGCCTCTCACCATTGCGAACCGGGTTCAATCCCCGGCCGGCAAGTGGCAATCGTGCCAGACTATCCCGTTGGTCGACGGGTTTCCTCGGTGATCTCCCGTTTCTCCCACCCCTTCATTCCGGTGCCGCTCCATCTTCACCTCAATCGCCCTCATCGGCTCTCAAGACCTCGCTGTTAAGAGCCGCCCAGATCTCCTCACTCACTCACGCACCAGTTCTATCATTTAGAGCTATAATTTCATATCTAGACAGACTGCATGCTAATATATGTTAATTTCACGTGTCAATGAACCTCTGTTGGTACGGGACTCAGAACCGATAATAAACACTCATCACTCTGGTATAGGCTGCTCGCGGTAAAGTGAGTACTTTTGGAATCAACCTTAGAGAAATGTAACTGCCCCCACCTTGCATGTATTTTAACGGGCATACTGACTGGCTTGCGGCGAGTACGTTGGGAAGATAAAGTAGGCCTACTCACAACTGAAAGTGCTCGGTACACTTTAGCGAATACTTGACATATTTGTTTCATATTTGGTTTTTTAAATGTACAGAAGTGTAAGAATTAATCAATGTGTTCAATATTTATTTTTGCAATATTTTTACAGTTTCACTCGACCGACGTATGACTAAAGTGATTACGTCCATGGCAATTTTAATTTTACATATGGTGCATGTGAATACAAGGAGATGCTAAGCAGGGCTTTAAAGAGTGCTCAGTTTACCGCCTGTCAAGACCTCGCTGTTAAGAGCCGCCGCAATCTCTCGACTCAGTTTACCATGAACAGTACTTAGTAGCGAATAAAACACAAGGCCCGGTCTCACATGCTCGCACATCAAAGGAACCCCCGTGCGAATTTGTCTCTGCGTAGCTATCTACTCTGTGACTACAGCAAACCCCTTCTAAGGCCGCAAGTGACTACATCAAGAAGGAGGGTAAGTTACGACGAATGGGATTATTTCCCACACCCCTTCTTCAGAAGACAGGGCAGGATGGCATAGAGCAGGGGATATGGTCACCTTCACATGCTCCCCCTCACAGATCCACAGGTTTCCAAAAAAAAAAGGAGCTGGAAATAAGTCGCATGTAATAAGAGCTGACCTAAACTCTAAACAGATAGGACAAATGGAAGCACACTGTTCAATAATTCCACATATTTAAGTAATTATCTCCCAAAATGTACAGTAAATATACGGAAACGGAGTTCGTATTAACGAAAAAGAAGTAATGATATAATTTCAAAAAGAAGTGAGTAAACGACATAAAACATTTAAGTTTACATGCGCTACCGTAGCACTACTGTGTGAATAATTTAAGTTTACATACGCTACCGTAGCACTACTGTGTGAATAATTTAAGTTTACATACGCTACCGTAGCACTACTGTGTGAATAATTTAAGTTTACATTCGCTACCGTAGCACTACTGTGTGAATAATTTAAGTTTACATACGCTACCGTAGCACTACTGTGTTAATAATTTAAGTTTACATACGCTACCGTAGCACTACTGTGTGAATAATTTAAGTTTACATGCGCTACCGTAGCACTACTGTGTGAATAATTTAAGTTTACATACGCTACCGTAGCACTACTGTGTGAATAATTTAATGGAAATCGGTTGTTTGGACACTGAGATATGACATAAAAAACTTTCTTTTCTTATTTCATGCTATTGAACAGAATTCCCAGAAAAAAAGCTCTATATACGATGCTTCCAATGTATACTTTCTACATAGAAATTTTGGATGAATTTGGTTAATTATATATATATATATATATATATATATATATATGTAAATGTGTGTGTGTCAAACTTACATAAATGATACATGAAGCTGCCATTTGGAACATCGTTAAATAATCTTTAAAAATACATTTAGAATTATTTAGTATTATGCCCTACCACAGTACATCTTCACCAAATTTTTTGAGACCGGATTAATGGTTTTCTGAGATATGAGGTAAAATAATAATTATTTATTGGTAGGTCTGTCTTACAAAATAGCAGAGAAATGAGTCTCTGCATTGACAAATTAAGGCAATGAGAGGACTAATACTTTGTCACTGACAAACGAAACTCGCAAGGACATAAATTCATTGTTCCTTTATATTAAAGTCTGTTAACGATAAAGTGAGTCTTTTTGAAATCAACCTTAGAAAAAAGTCACTATATTTTAACGGGCGAACTTAGCGAAGTGCGCCCACTAAAGTTGGTAACGATGTATTAAAAGTAGTTCCACATCTGAATGTCGAATAAAAAGTGTCACGTAACCATTTGTGATAACTAAATTATTTCCTTTACTATCTGTTTTTTTTAATGCATCGAAGTGTAAAAATTATAAGATTGACAAAACTTTTTATTTTGTAATCATTTCACAGTTGCACTTTACCGGCGCATGAATTAAGTGACGAGGCCCATGGCAATGTTAATTTTGCATAAGGCGGAAGAATACACAATGTGCATGGAAGGCTTTCAAAAGTGCTCATTTTACCGTGAACAGCCTATATTGTGTTTTACCAGAATCCTACCCGAACACTACACAGCAGAGCAATAACACTTTTTACTTTAAAAATTGGCTTTTAAAAACCAATCAAGGGTTTTAAGATGGTAAAGTTTATTTCTACAGTTTTAACATATTACGGTACATACTTTTCCGTTGTGATCAAAATAAGAGTCTGAAAAGTACGATAATAGAAGAAAAAAAACTTTTCAAAAATAAATAAATAAAGCGAGTTGCAGTAATTAAAAATTTATTTAGTTTCGTACCTATACGCTGGGATACAGTTAATTATATTTGCTCATATAATTAGGATGCAAAGAAGAATATTTCTTAGTAATATATTGTGCACTTCGCTGGTAGTTAAATTCCGACTTTGGAGCTATAGTAAAAACTTCAGCTGAAACAAAATTTTAAGTTAAAACAACAACTGAAATATGTAGGATTCCAGATTTTCAGTGAAAATTTTCATATTGACGTAAAACAAATTATGGTGAATAACATATTTCAAATAATTTTATATTTTGTATGAAGTCATCATCGATGTCATGTCATAAAGACAAAAAATACTCAAATGTAGAAACAATACTTTTTAAATAGTTTTAATAGAACTCGACTGATTCTAAATCATTTTACACAGTAAGTACATTTGACTAGACGAAAATTAACTTGGCATTCCCGTATCTGATTTCCAGCCAATAGTGAGTGAGTGAATAAATTTGGGCGACTCTTAACTAGGGCTGTTCGAAATATCGATATATCGATAATAATCGACATGGAAAATAATAAATTGAACTATATGTAACTTTGAAAAATATCGGTATATCAATGTTTCGTTATTATCGAAGTTTTCGGTATTATCTAATTTTTCGGTATTTTCGAAATTATCGGTATCATCAAAATTTTCCGTATTATCAAAATTTTCCGTATTATCAAAATTTTCGGTGTTACCTAAATTTCTTGTATAATCGAAATGTTCGGTATTATCGAAATGTTCGGTATTATAGATAATTTCGTTATTATCGAGAATTTCGGTACTACCGAGAATTTTGGTATTATCGATATATCGAAATTACCGAGTAACTGTTCGGGAAAATATCGATATTAAATTTTCATGATTTTGAACCACCCTACCATCGAGCTCTTCAGAGCCGATGAGAGTGAAGCGAGGTGTGTATGGAGCGTTGCCGGAATGAAAGGGCGGGGGAAACAGGAGAACCTCGAGAAAACCTTCCGAAAAGCTGAATCGCCCTGCAAGATTTCCCCATGTAAAAAATCTGGGAGTTATCTTTCGCCTAGGTGGGAGGCGAGCAGTCTAACTCCTACACCACCACCGCCTCGCCAGTAATGAAATTACTGGAATACAGTATGTATTACGATGTGGTGTTGACCAATAAGAAGCCCATGTATAGAATTACAAAAAGACTACCAGAGTTAACCGCCCAGCACCAAGTTTTCCGTACAGCGGAATTACAAACTCCCCCCTCCCTCTTCAACACCTGCTCGTCATTACGTTACGCCTTTGTACACTTGCTATAGGCTGTTCACGGTAAAATGAGCACTTTCGAAAGCCCTACTTAAGATATACTTGTATACACATGTACACACGTTGTGTATTCCTCCGCTTTATGTAAAATTAATATTGCTATGGTCCTCGTCACTTTATTTATCCGTCGGTCAAGTGAAACTGTGAAATTATTAAGAAAGTAAATAGGCACTTTTCAAGTCTGCTCATTTTACACTTCGATGCGGTAAAAAAAAAAAAAACAAAAGACATAATTCCAAGTTATCACAAATGGTTACCTAACACTTTTTATTCGACGTTAAGATATTGAACTTCTTTCCATCCATCGTTACCAACTTTACTAGGCGAATGTCACTCATTGCGACCATTAAAATATATGCACGCAGGAAGAGTGATTTTTTCCTAAGGTTCATTCATAAAGTGCTCACCTCATCGTGAAGAGCCTTTAACAAAGCATGTAATACATACTGCACGAATTATTCTTTCCTTCCTAGCATGGATAACCCACCCAGCATGTCTATCGCCGTGGGTTTCCTCTGATGGTCATGCCCGTTGAGACCATAAATCTCAACAACAGCGGAAACTTGCCAGCTACGCCCCCAACTTGACTGCGAACGGCGCTACAACAGCATACCGTGTGCTAGGTTGACCACCTACTGGCCTCGCCTACACTGCACGAATTATTCTTTCCTTCCTAGCATGGATAACCCGCCCAGCATGTCTATCGCCGTGGGTTTCCTCTGATGGTCTTGCCCGTTGAGACCATGAATCTCAACAACAGCGGAAACTTGCCAGCTACGCCCCCAACTTGACTGCGAGCGGCGCTACAACAGCATCCCGTGTGCTAGGTTGACCACCTACTGGCCTCGCCTACACTGCACGAATTATTCTTTCCTTCCTAGCATGGATAACCCGCCCAGCATGTCTATCGCCGTGGGTTTCCTCTGATGGTCATGCCCGTTGAGACCATAAATCTCAACAACAGCGGAAACTTGCCAGCTACGCCCCCAACTTGACTGCGAGCGGCGCTACAACAGCATCCCGTGTGCTAGGCTGACCACCTACTGGCCTCGCCTACACTGCACGACGCAATATCGAGCGAAGTTAATTTTTCCTAGATTTGGAAATACGCTGAAGACTTGTGTTGCTGTGCTACGAAATAAAAAAATAATAATGTTTACCTTTACCTGGAACTGTGATGCACACGGTGAATGCTATACGTTCATCGGAGTCCGAGCCGTGGCAGACCGGCATGCTCTAAGCCTGCTGTTAATCGGAAAACATGGTTCATTAACCTGCCACCTTGGGCGCTAGTGTGGCGGAATGGGCGTGTGCCAGAGTGAAATGCGCATTATAGATGGCGCCACAAGGACCTTACTTCTGGGAAACTAACTTCTTCTGGAAGGTGCGGATGATCCCCATTGGTCGAATTAAAAATTAAGTAGTGGGGTGTTAGCCTGCCAAAACTCGTACTATAAAGTGAACAAGCAGCCGACTGATCGGCAGAGACTCGGCTGCTGGGTTCTAGACACGTCGTAAGCTAAGAGTTACTCATCATGTTGCAGGGCCCATATTGGCCACGTTAAAAGCAGAAAATGAACTTTCTTGCTCGTCCATATAGCCGGCAGAATTTATCCTGGTAGGCCACGACAATGAATGGAGATGGGTATTAGATTTCTCGAAGTTTAGGAACAAAAGGCTGTTAATTTTAAAAATGTTTTGCCTTTGCTTAGTCTTTTTTCAGCCTTGGTGTAGGTTGGTAACCAAAGCCATGCATTGGAACTTAAATAAAAAATCTAGTCTTTTCTAGTTTTGCTTTGTCCGGAAAGGAAGTAACATTGAAAGGTATTTTAAGTATAGGAATTATAAGGAATACTTAGCGTTATACTTAAAAGGAGAATAATATCTTAACGATTTTAACAGACACTAGTGAGAAAATACTAATATTCCTGAATTATTGGAAACATGTAAATTAGCACGCTGTGCCATGAGGCGTTGCTGATTTTGATACACTCCAAATGTTGTGATATTAAACCTTATGCAAAGTTTAAATTATTATGCTGTATCGTGTTGTTTTAAGGGCTGTTTTAACATTGCTTTCTCTAACTTTGACGTGTACTGTCTATAAAAGTAACTTTATTGAATAGCCAAAAATGTACTCAGTTTTAATGAACAAGAAATGCATTGAGGCGGATAGTTAAATTAATTTTTTGCAGCAGTAAGCTTATATTTTGCAGAAGTAGTGTTTTGTGAATGCTTTTGCATGTTTTTACAGTGATTTTTCTAACAGTTTTCAAATATAAAGGCTTTTCCCATACAGCGCGTGCGTTTGTAATTTCTAGAGATGCTATGCTTTTAAACTATTTTCGAAGTTTCGCTTGCTAGTTTCCTAATACGACTGGTGGTTACGTGGCGTTTCTCGCGCCGTCCTGGTTTGCAGGACGTAGCGCGAGCGCTTCACAGGTTACCCTGAACTTTTTACGGGCTTAGTCGTAGCTGATCTACAGGCGAGGTTCAGGCCACAAATCGCTGGCTCGGAACTCCAGAAACCTCAGTAGCTGATCGATGGGTGTTCCTCCGAGTCCCATTTCTGTTTGTACAGCGCGTAGGCATAAGGCGTGGCACACACTTAGAACATGTACCCCTTCCTAACTCCAGTACTCTAACATAGATTGCCCCCCCTTCTGGCCCACCACTTGTACACACCTGAAGTTCACAGAGTAGTTAAGTATACACAAGTATACATAAGTGGCGTGGTGGTTGCTTTGATGTGGACGTACCCATCACAGATTGGCTGCGCGAGGCTTTGGTTTGCTTCTGATTGGCTACCACGTGCTGAGAAATGTTTCGTATTGCCAGCGCCACCTGTTCTTCGCGAAAACATTTGTTCGCACGATATACATCAACATTCTACGCGCACACAAGCAGGTATCGTTTGGCTTTTGTACGGTGTCTGAGGGCACATTGTCTATTTAACTGCACGTAAGTTACTTCGGCATTGGAATTCCTTGATTGGCTGGTATACACCATAGACGCGTGAGTCTGCCTTAGTGGTTGAGCAGTTAGCGTGCTCGCCTCCCACCAAGGCGAACCGGGTTCAAACCCCACCTGAGCCACTCCCGGACTTTCGCACGTGGATATCGTACCCGACGATGCCTCTGGTCAGTGGGTTTTCTCAGGGATCTCCCGTCCCCCTACCCTTTCATTCCGGCATTATTCCGTATTCATCTCAATCACCCTCACCGGCTCTCACGACCTCGCTGTTAAGAGTCGCGGAAACGTCTTCACTATCTCACTCACGATTACTAGTGTACAATGTGTATTACTGGTCGGGTCGGCTTTCTGCCAGTATAATGCCAAGTTGATAGTTATCCCAATCAAATGACCTATATCTTACGTAAGGTGATTTACAAAATATCCTGTATATTTGCCTAACTTACAATTTCGAGTGTCGCTGACATGGTAGAACGTCATGGTAAAAACGGTTTGCGGAGTACTATATTTTTGCGCCTGCAAAGATTGCAGATGTAATTTTACGGGAAACTTGATCCAAGTCAGAGAAATTCGGTTGCAAGCAATTTCGCGTGAGTAGTACCCAAAGCGTTAATAAATCGTTGCCGGTATGATACACGAGTTTGTTTTGGAATCAGTCCTACCTAGGTACCTGTCGAACTCTAAATATAAATCAGTGAGAATTTCACTTTTATAACAGCTTACAACACCTGACATATTTGACAGCCACATTAGTCAATCTTACTGAATTAATGAAAAAATGCCGGTTTTCCTTAGCTTATTGATTTAGTGACATTTTCCACTAATGCATCAACAATTTCACTATCTGTTTGCAGTGATGTTTTTCACTGATAGATCAGATAGGCAAGGTAAACAAATGAAACCAATAAAACATATTTTTTAAATGTGAGTTTCCTATTTTATAATACCAATTTACGAGATAAAAATATTCTGTCCTTAATATCGTTTCTACATATTTAACTTCGTCCTTTGTCTTTCATTTTGTTTCAACGAATCGTGGAGCGAAGTGAAGAGATTTGGGTGGCTCTTAACAGCGAGGTTTTAAGATCCGATGAGGGTGACTGAGGTGAGTATGGAGCAGCGCCGGAGTTAAACCCGCCGACCAACGGCATCGTCGGTCACGATTCCCAATTGCAAAAATCCGGTGACCCGGCCGGGTATTGGTGGGAGGCGAGCAGGCTAACCGCTCAGCCACCGTGGCCCCGTGAGAGAAGTAGAGTAGGCAGCACGAAGACACCAGGACAGCGGGGTGACTGTACTGCCGGCTAGACTGACAGCACGGGGATCTGATAAGGTTCGAGATACAGCCACGCTCCAAGGCGCTATCCATATTAATTACCATACATTACAGCTCGTGGTTCCTGGAGCTGAGATCTCGGCTCTCCGGTGTCATCTCTCCCATCCCCTTCCCCCTTCTCCGTCTCACCGCCCTAGCTGCAGCCAATCAATAGTAACTGTGAGCCGCTGTGTGTGCAGCACGCGGAGGAAACACCTGTGCTATGCTACTACAGCACATTCATGGTACAGGCTGTTCACCGTAAAATGAGCACTTTTGAAAGCTCTGCTTAAAATCCACTTGTTCACACGTTGTGTAGTTTTTCGCCTTATGTTAAATTAACATTGTCACGGGCCTCGTCACTTTATTAATGCGTCGTTCAAGTGAAACTGTGTAATTATTATCAAAGTAAATATTCTACAAATCTCTATTTTTTGCACTTTGATACATTAAAAAAACAGAAAGCTAAAGAATTAATTTAAATTTTATTCTAAATTGTTACCTAAGACTTTTTATTCGACGTTAATATATGGAACTAGTTTCCCTCCATTGTTACCAACTTTCCTGGGCGCATGTCACTCAGTGCGCCCGTTAAAATATACGAGTTAGGAGCAGTGACGTTTTTCTTAGGTTGATTTCAAAGGTGCTCACTTTATCGTGAACAGCCTTTAACTTGCCACCTGACTTGAAGCCTGGGCCGCTCAAGTTCTACTTCCACGCTATTCCTCCGCCTAATGCAAACAAAGCTTAGCCAAAATCTAGAAAGTTACACCACAAGGACAACGCTCCGCAATCGTACACACTCGCTTTAATAATATTCTGCACACTTTTGTATTCGTGGATATACTTGGGTTTAGATAAATAGCCTTAAATATGCTAGATGAAACGCGAACAGAAGAAAAACGACTGGCATAGGTATTTACGACAACGAAATTTCGGCAAAAGACGTCAGTCGCTGCGAAGTTAGGCAAAACGAAACTAGGAAATACGACTTTTATATGAATGAAGCCAGCTGGATAGCAGTTAGGCAGAACGTTTTTAAGGAGAATGCAACTAGAAAAGCGCCTTTAAGGGCGTTGGACTCCAAAACATTAATAATTTTATTTCTGTTTCAAACATTGTTATACTTGTACACATTATATGTGATAAGATTTTCCTCGAACAACAAAAATTACATTTTATATGTTTTAAATAATTTGATGTTAAAATCAATTTTTTTCATTTTAATCTGCAGACATAATAAGAAATATTAAGAACTAAGTTTGTACGTACAAATGAAAAAAGATTACTAAGCAAACTAATGCCATGGGCTACCACGTGACATATATATCATCACTAAATAACAAGATATATAAATATATATAATTTTTAAATAAAAATACATTTTTTAGTATTTTTAACTTTTTTTTAATGTATTATCGATAATTTGGCGAATACATATATGTCACACAGTAGCAGATAACAATTGTTTACTTTGTAAATTCTTTCATTTCTATAACTTAGTTCGTATTTGTTATTATCGATACAGAACAGAAAAAAATTGAATTTGATATAAAATCATTCAAAACTGTTAACGTGTAAATTATTTTTATTCGAGAAACATGTCATCACATATGTGTACAAGTTGAAGAATGTTTGGTACAAAAATAAAATTATAAATTTTTGTGGTCCAACGTCGTTAAGTGGGGAGGAACGCTTTTCAAAATCGAAAGCGCAAAAAATATACACCCCAACGACCAGGATTTTAATTCAAAGCGTTTTATAAAAACACGTCAACATTAATTGTGTTTTAATTTACCTCTTAGGAGCTCCGTGTTTGAAGGTGTTCTACGCAGGCGGGTGTTAATTTTTAAGTTTGCTATCCTCGTCGCAGGCATTCGCAGGTCATTATTCAAGGGGATTGAAAGTAATCGAGAAATGTTATTCCCCTCAAGAAGATTTAATTTCTCTGAAAAATTTGTTCTCGGAGACCTCTTAAAATAATTCGCGACCCGGGGCCTGCTTTCATCAGTATGTCTTCAATGACTCCCTGGAGTAGAATGCTGGCCAACAGGCCAACTAATCTGCTAAAGTATTTCAAGGTCGTGACAGCAGCTTATGGCTTGACAGATTTACGTAGTATTTTAAAGTCAGTATAGACCTGAAACACATCTGCGTTTGTATTGATTCTATAATCGGATGACAATTTGCCTCACACATCTTAAGTGGCTATGGAGCAATTAGAAACAACTAACGACAGGATGGGTCAGCCACGTCCAACCAAGTTTAAATTGTAAAATGGGCCCCGACTTTTGCAGAAGCAAATAAACAATCGGCACTGATTAGAATAAATAAAAGTTGACAAAGTCTAGCGTGCTCCCGGAAAATAAAACTATGTTAGCAGGTTCTTGCGCATTAGTTCCTAATGTACACTCTAAATACGATTCAGTGGGAAACCAATGATTCCTAGTGAAATTCAACTACTCTGATCAGTGAAAATAGCTCTACTTAGAATAGGCGGAAAACAACAGAATGTTTCAGTGAAAAATCTCACTGATTGAATAAGTGACGGCCGTCTACAGTAGCGAATTGAATATTGTTTTTATTCAATGTAGCTAAATAATTACTTGAAATGTACATATTTACGATAGTTTGCTATTTATATTGCAAAATATACTGTAATTTAAAAAAGTAAAAGAAAATCGGCTGGTTGCCAGGATTGACCTCACGCAGTCTTTCCTCTTCGACTTAAATTCGTTACCAAACCATTTGCGCTATAACGTCGAGTTTAAAAACTGAGAGGAAAATATGTGTTATAATTTTGCCGCGAAATCGTGAAGAATTCAATTATATGCTCATACCTACTTATCGTGTTTGGTTTAATTGGTACCGTTAGGATTGTTAAAACGAATAGTATATATGAGTGCACTCTCTTCACCACATTAAATACAGTTTAAACCTACAAACAGAGCGCTGTGACGATTACATGGAATCGAAATGTAAGACGTAAAAACGGAATGAAAGGCTGGATGTTCATATTACCTCATAGAATTACGTTTTGAAAGATGAAGTACATTTCAGAAAGTATTTTGTATTGGTTTTATTTGTTTATTCGTTGTTATTTCACTCGATACACGTTGTTAAACGACCATTTTTACACGCCGTTTAAATTATACATCAGTCAAAAATAAACTACGCAGTAAACAGTGGAAAAAGTGACTGAAGATTCAGTGGAAAATGTAAGTGAATCAATAAGTGAAGGAAATCTGGCATTTTGCACTCTGATTCGTGAGTTAAATTCACTGAAGTGACTGATTGAAACAGGGAAACTCTCATTGATTCATATTTGTGTAATATTATAGAGTGCTGTCTTTGAAGAAAATTCCCGCGTGCAATATATCATCCGCTGAGTCAAGAAGCAAGGTTACATGACGGACGCATGCTCGACCAAAATTGAGGTGCGAAGCCAGTATGCTGCAAGAAATTCTTCTTTGCCCTGGATGCACGGAAAGTAGGAATTATAGAGAAATTAATTAATATATTGTTTGTCTTTAATAAAGAAATTGCAGTCGAAGAGACTAGATTCTTCCAGTACACTGAAAAAAAGTTGTGTAGCAAAATATATTGTGGATATTTAAATTGATAACTTATGTATCTGGACACAATTCTTTAATAATTAGACAAGTTTTTTTGTTATTACCACACTCTAAAACTGAATCGGTGAGAATTTCACTGTTTCAATCAGTCAAACGTATCTGACTGATTCAACAGGTACTTCAGTGAATTTAACTGATGAACCAGTGAAAAAATGCCATATTTCCTTCACTGATTGATTCAGTGACTTTTCCCACTGATTCGTCAATAATTCTTTACACTGATTTCTCAGTGGTTTATTTTTGACTTATGTATCAGTAAAACTGCGTGTAAAAATGGCCATCGAACATATTTTTCAAATGGCCGTTAAATAACGTGCATCAAGTGAAGTAACAACGAATAAACTAATAAAACTAATACAATACTTTCTAAAATGTGTTTCGTCTTTCAAAACGCCATTTTATGAGGTAATATGAATACGCAGCCTTTCATTTTGATGTTAATTTCATGCAATTGTTTGCCTACATTCTATAAAAGCAATATTTAGTTCACCACTGCAGTTGGTCGTCATTTGTTCAATCAGTGAAATTGTTCCACGTCACTAATTCAATCAGTGAAATTTCTTCACTGAAACGATCAGTGGTTTTCCACTGATTCTAAGTGGCGCCATTTTCACTGATTAGAGTAGTTGAATGTCACGATTCGAATTCAGAGTGCAAAATAAGTGATTTGAATGTAATAATTTAAAATATTCTTTATTCACAGTTTAAAAAGATTATCTCGAGAATTCACACTGCTGTTTTTTTTTTTTTTTTTGTGAATGTATGCTCATGTTTACTTTTGTTCGTTGTCTCATTTGTCACTATAATGTCTTCTTTGCCTAGAAGCGTTCGTTTTCGTCTGGCTTTACTTTTGTCGGACTGAAAACATAATTATTTAAACATTATGAGCGCTGTCAAATAATTTTCTTTCGGTTGATTATTAATGTTTCTTGGCTAATATTTTAGTTTTGTTTTTCGGCGAACAGGAGCATGCTTTAATTAATTTTTTCTTTTTTTAATTTCGTATTCTTTTTTGCTAGAGCACGTGGTATGGGTAGCAGTGTTCCGCTTCTCTTCGTTTACGGGTTTTGCTTATTTTCAGTAGAGTTCTGAAGGTTCCTGAGTGAAAATAATTTTGTATCTATTCTCGAAACATTGATTTGCTATACGTTAAATATATAGAGCGGCATGGTTTTCATTCTCGGCTATCGGGTTCATAATGAGCTTCACGTACGAATGTGTCATAATAAATAGGCTGTTAACGATAAAGTGAGCAGTTCTGAGGACATAGTTACTTTTTACTTTCAGTCATTTTTCATCCTTTAATCACATTATTAAATAAATATTCCGATGCAAGTAATAAACGTAGTTTATGTATTCCACCGCATTCCGAAGTTAACGCCTAAGGCTGCAAAATAAAATATATTTTTTGACTCCTATACCAAATGAGAGGACTTTTAAAAGTGCTCACTTTACGATGAATAGTCCATAATTAATTACTATATAAATGCTCTGTTAAATATTTACGTTGAGTAATAAAACTGTTCTGGTAGCTCTGGTAGTCTTCTCTACATTACAAGTATGCTGCAATGCTCCATTGTCAGACAGAAAATGTAGTGACGTGTGTCCTTGTTAAATAGCTGCATCTTTCAAATGCAGAAGCTATACGAATAAAAGAATGCAGGCATAAAAGAGAGAGGAAGAAATTATGATTATACATTCAATTATTTTTACCCATCAGGATGACTCTATTTCTATATTATCATACCAGTTTGTTACGGAATAGTGTAGTTTACGTTATAAGGATTTCAAACGCATCGTACCGAATGAATCGTCTTTTATATAGATAACGGTGTTACAAGCTTGTGACATTTGGCAATAATACAACTCTCAGAAAAGCTACAGAGCCCCGACTATAAATATTTAAAACCAGATTGGCGATTTACGACTAAAAGAATATTCCATGCCATGTTTTTATCATAACATATTTATACAAAATAATTTTGTGGGAGTTAGTTTTACACTCTACGAATATATTAAGTTACAGACTTCACCGGTTCGGTTGGCTTATATATATATATATATATATATATATATATATTTATTTATTTATATATATTCGAATATGACGCATCATGATATTAAAACTATTTAATGAAGCGCTTTTTGAAGTCAGAGTGACGTGTTAAAATAATATCCAGTTAATTCAGGCGAATATTTCCTAAATGTCAAAAAATTCTACTACGAAGAGCAGCACACATTACGAGTCATAAATAATTTCAATACAGTTGAAGAGTTTTTATTATTGCGCTACTGAAAACGCCGCTCTGTTATAATACAATCATGAAATAGTGAAAATAGCTCATATAAGTGAAACCGTAACTTACTTGGAATAAGTGGTAGCTTACTAATAGCTCATATAAGTGAAACCGTAACTTACTTGGAATAAGTGGTAGCTTACTAATAGCTCATATAAGTGAAACCGTAACTTACTTGGAATAAGTGGTAGCTTACTAATAGCTCATATAAGTGAAACCGTAACTTACTTGGAATAAGTGGTAGCTTACTAATAGCTCATATAAGTGAAACCGTAACTTACTTGGAATAAGTGGTAGCTTACTAATAGTTACGATGGTTGAATTTTACAAAGTTATTGGTTATTGCTAGGTACGCACAACATTTCCGCGTGAAGACTGAAGAGAACCACAAAGGCTAGAGTTCAATATCCTAGATAAATAAAAACCTGCAATTTTCTTTAATGGTCGTGTGATATGTGCGTGAGAAGACGTCTTGGTATTTGGCTGGCCAATCAGAATTTGTTTACTCGGGAGCTGAGCGTCTGTGATTCGCGGCCAATAACTTAAAAGACTCCCAGTAGTTGGAAACAATCCATTCGCTAAAGTGGGTCTCAGCTAAACGGTTGTGAAAAACAACGAGACTCGCTGTTTTCATGATAATTGGGCGTTCCTAGTTATCACAACTTAATTACGATAAAAAAAAACGTTTTGCTGTATTAAACAAAATTTGTCGCAATTAAAATGACTGTATAAGACCGATAAAATATTTTGTTTTCGAAAACAAATAATTGTGATGTTATTTGGCTCCCGTAAACTAAGATTTACGGTAGTTAGATCAACTGAAGATTTCTCTGGCTCTTTTTAGGGCCGGTTTCACCACGCGAGATAATGATAGTTTATCGAGTTTAACTGACAAATAAACTCGATTATCTGTATTTTATGTTTCACCACACACACTAATTTCGATTTTCTCTGAATATCTAGATAAAATATTAACCCGCCGATTTTGGTGGTTTAAGTCACACTATCGGGATTAAAATGTAAGATATAAACAAATACGTTGGGGAGGTGACGAGAGGGCAAAGTTATTTCGCAGAGAATAAAGAGAAAATGGCTCAGGTAATGTACAATTTGATTTCTGAAGAGGAAAGTGAGGACTAGGATTTTATTGTTCGTCGTACGTGATGGTTAAGTTAAAGAATAAATTATTTTGAACTTTATGATGAAGACGATTTTAAAGCAAACTTCCGCCTTTCAAAACGGTTAGCTAGATATGTTTTGGAATGCACCGACAAGGTAGGTTTATATGTAATTAATAATGAATGCGGAAATAAATATTCTGTAAGAACACACTCACTTCAAGTGATGCTCGAAGATGTGACGATTTGATGCCAGCATATTGTAATAAATTTGTTGGTTTTACAGCATGTAATCTCTTTATTCCTTATCTGCAGGAACATGCCTGTTCCAGTAACTATTTGGACACGTTCGTCTGCATATGTTTTTTTGCGTATGTCTTTTTATGATGGGCCATGCCCTCTTCGAGATGTCTGCTGTCCTGGAGTGATTACGAGATGTACAATTTCAACTATTCCCAATCATTTGCCACTGTTTCGCTTTATTTTGTACTGTCACATCATCGGTTTGTTTATTTTCAATGATATAGAAATGTTCTGTTACTAACTCTTAACAAAATGTGTTTTTTCAAGGGATGAAAAATTTCTGCTTCGCTGTTTCCTTACAGCCACACTACCTTCACGATTTCCAATACTTTCTCAAAATGATTTCTCCGTACAAGGCCAAAGCAAAAGCTCTAATGTTCACCAAGAGAAAATCGTAATTAAGTGAGAACATCGATATGATTTAAACGAGATGCACTGTACTGCGATTAAATATGGTGAAACACGCTCAACATTATCGAGATTAAAATCGAAGTTAAACCTATCACCTGGATAAAATTATCTCGATATTCCGAAAAAGTTAACCTTCATTGGCGAAAACCTTACACGAAAAAGTTATGGTTAGTATAACAAAAATTGGAAGCCCAGCCGAGATTCCAAGCAAGACTGCTTGCGCCCGAGCATGAAGGCAGCCTTCGAGACAGATAAATACGTGGCGATGGTGGGTGACATATTCCCTGGAAGGCTGACATACGTACACACTTAGTTAAAGCAGCTGCTGGCTTGGAAAGTGGGAATGTATTTAAATACATGCATTCTGAATAGTGGACAAACTGCTCAAATTAATATTTCAGTTTTACAGATTTACTTTTTAGTCTCCTATTGAACTTATTTGATTCGGATTTTTATAACGTTGTTAAGATTCAATAAATATTCTAACAAACACTTTTATATCGTAATTATTACATCTAAAATTGCATTTTCCAACGTAGCCAATGAAATTAGTACGCAAACAAATATATACCGCTGATTCAATTAAATATTTTGTTCAACGTCTAATTTTCTTTAGACCAATACAAGGAATTTTGTTAATTCAAGGGTGTATTTTGTTAGATGAACAACATTAATATAGTTGCTTTTTAAGCTACAGTATATTTTTGGTCGTATACAAATATTTTATTGGCTGGAACAAACCTTAGCTCGTTTCAGAGACTATAAAGATATTACTGGGAAAATTGAATTATTTTTTAATTATTCTACATACTACTACAAGAAATTAGTAGGTATACTTTTCCAAATTTACATATAAATAATTTATTTCCTGCTCAACTTGTTTCACTAGGATATTTAAACTTTTACTAGGCATCAATCTCAATTGTCACACAAACCATAAACAGCCTCTCCAGCTGAAAATGTGAACGAAAGCAATAATCAAATTACCCGATTACTCTATAGCCAACGAAGTAACTGCAAGTACTGGACCAATATGATCTTGTTGTCGCCAAACATTGCTTAATTATAAAGATACTAGATGGTTCCAGCTAACGAAATGCTTGTTCACAGGAAACGATATATTATTTTGACTCTACATTAATATTTGAATGCTTATGTTAACCAATCCGGTTAGATGAACGTACGTTGTAAAATAATCACTTGTTCTAAATACATTTATATCACGCTGGAGCACCCAGATAAGTGTTCAGATAGAGGATCGGTCGAACACGGATGTTTGGAGCAACAGTATATCAATTTAATGAAGAAAATACTATTCATTGTAAAACAAATGGCTACTTTCTAGAAAATATACTTGGCAATTATAACTAAATTCTTTTCTTGGTGCGTGACACTTAACATCGTATTTATTCGACTGAAAGTTCACTGACTCTCTGCAAGTAGTATTTTATTTTTCGATAAAGGCGGTTCACGATAAAGTGAGCACATTTGAAACGAACCTTAGAAAAAGGGCACTGTCTCTACATGCATATATTTTAACGGGCGCCCTAAGTGATATGCACCCAGTAAAGTTGGTAACGAAGGATGGAAGTAGTTCCGTATATTAACGTCGAATAAAAAGGGCTAGGTAACCATTTCTCGAGATTTAAATTTCTTTATACATCGTTTTGTTTTTTTAATGCACCGAAGTGTTAAAATGAGCAGATCTGTATAATATTTACTTTTATAAGAATTTTAAGTTTTTCTTGATCGACGCATGAATAAAGTGATGACCCATAGCAATGCTAATTATACATAAGGCGTAAGAATACACAACGCGCATACACGTAGATCTTAAGCAGGGCTTTGAAAACTGCTCATTTGAGCGTGAACAATCTATACCGCTAATTTGGACGTAGCGTGTTCTTTTGGTTGCCTAACCGGCTCTCGCTGATCCCCCAGTTGCGAAATCCGTAGTACGTTGTAAGGTCTCGGTGCAGGGTAAGGAAATTCCGTTTTGGATATGTTTTTGATTTATATCCCCCGCTCCCCTAGGGCCACGGTAGCAAAGCGGTTAGCCTGCTCGCCTCCCACCAAGGCGAACCGGGTTCAATCCCCGGCCGGGCCACTCCCGGATTTCGCACGTGGGAACGTGGCGGGCGATGCCTCTGGTCGGCGGGGATTTATAGGGGATATCCCGTGTGCCTCGTCCTTTCATTCTGGCGCCGCTTCATACTCACCTCACTTCTCGCTCGACAGCTCTAAGGACCTCGATGTTAAGAGCTGCCCAACTCTCTTCACTCACTCAACAAATTGTTTGTTGTATTAAAAATCCTGTGGTGACCACTTGAAATTCCGAGGAAAGAGAACACAAGTGGAGCTTGTTCATGCTATTTACAATCGCCGCGCCGCCACGAAGATTGCTTGGTCTGCATTTATAGTGCATCGGCGAGCAGGGCGGTGCGTGTAGCAGTGTGGAGAGCGGATTGGGGTTAGTGTTTTTAGTGGAGAGATAAGCTGGCTTAGTCTGCATTTATAGTGGACCAGCGAGCAAGTCGATGTGTGTAGCAGTATGGAGAGCAGAGAGGTGTTAGTGTATATACTGGAGAGTTGAGCTTGCTTAATCTTTATTTGTAGTGTAGCGGCGAGCAGGGTGGTGCGTGGAACACTGTGGAGAGCGAAGAGGGGATAGTGATTCTAGTGGAGAGATGAACTTGCTTAGTCTGCATTTATAGTGGAGCGGCGAGCAGGTTGGTGCATGTAGCAGAGAGAAGAGCGGAGAGGGTTTAGTGTTTATTGGAGGGAGGTGAGCTTGCTTAGTCTTAATTGATAGTGGAGCGGCGAGCAGGGCGATTCGTGTAGCAGTGTGGTGACCGGATTGGGGTTAGTGTTTTTAGTGGAGAGATAAGCTGGCTTAGTCTGCATTTATAGTGAATTGGCGAGCAGGGCAGTGCGCGTAGCAGTGTGGAGAATGGAGAGAGGTTAGTGTTTATAGTGGAGAGGTGAGGTTGCTTTGTCTGCATTTGTAGTGGAGGGGAGAGCAGTGAGGTGCGTGTAGCAGAGAGAAGAGCAGAGAGGGGTTAGTGTTTATAATGGAGAGGTGAGCTTGATTAGTCTGCATTTATTGTGGAGCGGCGTGCAGGGCGGTGCATGTAGCAGAGAGGAGAGTGGAGAGGGGTTTGTGTTTATAGTGGAGAGGAGAGCATTTCCTAATTCTGCATTTATAATGAAGTGGCGAGCATGCTGGTGCGTGTAGCAGTGTGAAGAGCGGAGAGGGATTTGTGTTTATATTGGAGATATATGTTTGCTTAGTCTGCATTCATAGTGGAATGGCGAGCAGGGCTGGTCATGCAGCAGAGTGGTGAGCGGAGAGGGGTTAGTGTTTGTAGTTGTTAGATGAGCTTGCTAGTCTGCATTTATAGTGGAATTGTGAGCAGGGCGGTGCATGTAGCAGTGTGGAGAACGGTGAAGTGTTAGTGTTTATAGTGGAAAGATGAGCTTGCTTAATCTGCATTTATTGTGAAATGGTGAGCAGGGTTGTTCCTGGAGCAGTGAGGAGAGCGTAGGGGGATTAGAGTTTATAGTGTAGCGGCGAGCATGGTCGTGCGTGTAACATAGAGGAGATTGGAGAGGGATTAGTCTTTATAGTGGAGAAGTGAGCTTGCTTAGTCTGCATTTATAGTGGAATGGTGAGCAGGGTGGTGCATGTAGCAGTGTGATGTTCGGTGAAGTGTTAGTGTTTATAGTGGAAAGATGAGCTTGCTTAATCTGCATTTATTGTGAAATTGTGAGCAGGGTTGTTCCTGGAGCTGTGAGGAGAACGTGGGGGGATTAGAGTTTATAGTGGAGCAGCGAGCATGGCCGTGCGTGTAGCATAGAGGAGATTGGAGAGGGGTTAGTCTTTATAGTGGAGAAGTGAGCTTGCTTAGTTTGCATTTATAGTGGAGTGGTAAAGCAGGGCGGTGCGTGTAGCAGAGAGGTGTTAGTGTTTATAGTGGAGAGGTGAACTTACTTAGTCTGCATTTATAGTGGAGCGGCGAGCAAGGTGGTGCATGTAGCAGAGGGAAGAGCAGAGATAGGTTAATGTTAATAGTGGAGAGGTGAGCTTTCCTAGTCTGCATTCGTAGTAGAGCGGCGAACAGGGCGGTGCATGTAGCAGAGAGGAGAGCGGAGAGGGGTTAGTGTTTATAGTGGAGAGGTAAGCTTGCTTAGTCTGCATTTATAGTGGAGCTGTGAGCAGGGCGGTTCGTGTAGCAGTGAGGGGAGCGGAGAGGGATTAGTATTTATAGCGGCGAGGTGAGCTTGCTTAGTGTGCATTTATAGCGGAAAGGCTAGCAGGGCGGTGAGTGTATCAGTGTGGAGAGCGGAGAGTGGTTAGTGTTTATAGTGGATCGGAGAGCAGGGCGGTGAGTGTAGCAGTGTGCTGACTGGAGAGGGGTATGTGTTTATAGTCGAGAGATGAGCAACGCTGAGAGCAGCGCGGTCGGAGGATCGAGGTATTCCGACATAAATCGACGACTGCCGAAGTAAGAATTCCAGCTGTTACAGCCGTTGTCAGGGTGTCCCTGTCGAAGTACCGTAAGTGAATGTGGCTTGATAATAGCACGACGAAATGGCATTAGTTGTGACATGAAAGGCCTTCAAGACCTTAGAACGTCCATCCCATGAATACTGACATAGCAAATAACGAGGAATTCGGTCGATTGTTTGAGAAATTCCGCTCATATCACGATAAATTCTTTCTATATTGTAGGACTTCTGTTACAACATTTTATTACACCCTCACTACTAGAACAACTAATACACATTAAATGGCTTAATTTTGTACACAATCCAATATCGGTGAAGGAACGCTTATTTATTACAATAAGGTAAGTTACCTTTTCAGTACAAATATTTTTTACTTATTTATATGTGATACAAGAATTTAAATTTGAGATTTCTGGAAATAAAACCTGAAACTAAAAGTTTGAAAGTGTTTTTTAAAACAATATAGTTAAAAACATTATGGCGGGTCTTGTCCCGTTGGTCCCATAACGGCCGACGTACAAAAACCGCACTTATTAATGATTCGTGTGAAACAGATATTTTCGCAAACGTGAAACAAGACGACTTACAGACGGGTTTTCCTCAAAACACTACTGTGTGGAAGGGAACTGCGTACCCTCCGTAAGCAGCCGAGCGTTTCCGAACCTACCCGAACGCTCTGGTCACCGCTATGTGAAACAAATAAATTTGTTTTCTTCCACGCCGCTATTATACACTTCCTTCCACTCCGCCATCAACACCGCTCCATTATAAACGTGCCCATTACTTTACAGTGGTTTGATTCCATCACGTTTCACCTCTTTGCTAACCACGCCGCTCTCCTCTCCGCTCGCCGCTTCACTATAAACACACCCTTACTTGTGATATAATATGTTCGAAGACTTTTCCAGTTCACGAAGGGAAGATGGACAATACTGCTGTAATTAGTGTCTTTGGTAATGCGTCATTGTATTCGCGTAAGAAGATGAGGTTTGAGATTGGCTATCAGGTTTGGTTGTATCGTAAGTTGGTTGGTACGACTGGAAGAATGCATATTCATGGACATCTCGAGTTGTTTTACAATCCGTAATATAGAGAGGATTTTATTATTTGTTTTATGGTGTGTTGAAGCTGTTGCGTTTTTAAATAAATCGTTTGAAGTACGATTGTAATGTAGTTGTTTTTGTTTTAATTGTGGTTATGTTTTCAAAATACGTGGGGGCTCATATTGAGGTGGGATAACATTAATGATATTAGATAATTATACATTGCCGCGTCAACTTGTGCCACTTTTGCATCGAGATATTACGTGACACTGCACCCTTGAAAATGCCCTATAAAATGAGAAGCGCTCTAGAGAGCTTCCTTAGAGAAACGTCCAACATTGAATTCTGATATTATATTACCTTAAACAATATTATTTTATATTAATTAATAGTTACTTTGATTGGAAGTCATGAAAAAGTTAGTGGTACAGACGATGTTCTCCCCTCGCCTTGGGATCCCATTAACAGGGCCAAGAGGAAAGTTTATGTTTGCTATGTTGGTGGATCACGAGTTATGTTGGCCAACATGTCTGCAGTTGTATTATAGAGCAGTTTGTTGCTGGTTTGTTTCGGGTTCGCCTTAAAATGTGAGTGCAGGGCGACGCAGAAGGCAGCGACTGTGGAGCATGTGGACGGGTCTGCGCTCTCCGAGATTGCGCCACTTGACCTCGGAAGCTCGCGAACCCAGCGATGTCTCTTGTATCGCTGCTGCTGTCCTGGCGCCTACAGATGCCGCTGCCATGGTCATCCGGCCCTACCTAGCTGTTCTCGGCTCCCTCACACTTTTACAATCACACACACGCTTTTTTTTTTTTTTTTTTTTTTTTTTAATTATGTCATGTGAGAGAGTGAAGAGATTTGTACGGCTCCTAATTAACAACGAGTTCTTGAGAGCTGATGAGAATGAGCGAAGTGAATAAGGAGCAGCGCCGGAATGAAGGGGCGGGGAAAACGGGAGATCCCCGAGATAACCCGCTGACCAACGCTATCGTCCGGCACGATTCCCACTTGCGAAAGTCCGGTGACCCGGCTGGGGATTGAACCCGGTTCGCCTTGTTGGGAGGCGAGCGTGCTAATCACTCAGCCACCGTGGCCCCAATTATGCTATGTATTATAAGAGTTTTGTAATTGGGTTAACGTAAAAAATATATATCAAAATCATAGTAACTTATTCTTGGTTGAACTGAATTTTATTTATATTTAATCTGTAAGCTATAATATTTCATTTGTAATTAATATCAATAATTAGAGCTAGTGATATTTCGCAAAAAAAAAGAGTAATGGTACCAAACAGCAGTTAGTCTATTGCCATTAGTTGCTGCCTGCTTCAGAAGGTATTTTCATATTTGACCGGGACACTCAGAATTCGGCAACATCCTCACGGCTCCTACGTGATTCGTGTGCAGACAGTTAACAAGTGTCAAAAAGTAATTCAGCCGCTTACGATAATTATACGATCCTAAAGTTTTTTGAAATGTAACTTGTCTTGAAATGTATTCGCAAAATTTCGCTACCTCTATGAATAAAATCAGGGAGAAACTAGGTGTGTTGGCGACACGTAGTAAGAAACAGTTCTCGTGAAGAATATTAGTACACTGAGTGCCCACGAATGGGGTGTAATTTTCTAGAGTTGGTTAAGCTTTATTTGCATGAGGCAGGGAAATATCCTGGACTCAGAACTATAGCAGGGTTTCAGAGAACTTGGAAGTAACAGTGAATGGACTATACATGTAGTTTCATTGTTTCGTGAGTGTTTATCAGATCCGTTCTAAGACACTAACGTACACGACCAATGGACTTATAAGATAAACCTTGTTTCCTCTGCAATTAACTCTAGTGGACAACGTGTACTGTTCAACCTCTTACCAATGAAAGATACACTAATTCGGACACTGATAACACGCCACTCTATAGGCTCACAATCGGCCAATAATGAGAGCTGCACAGCATAGTCGGTGGTCCACCGTGGTGTTAACCAAAGCAGTCTCACTATAAGTTTTATATTTTTGCAACGGGCCCAAAATATTTATTGTTAGTAACAAGTCTTAGGCTTGGTGACCAATGCAGAGGACATAACTTGAAACGATTCCATTGTTACGATCTTGAACTATCTCATGCCTCACGACTAGTGTTATCCCGGTCCAGAGACCAAACCCGTGCATCATCTGCCAAATGCCACCACAAGCCCATCCAGACGATCTGGGCCCATATTCTATAACTTTATCTTGATGAAATATGCCCGCTACTAGCATATTTGTGATAGATAGTCTATCCAAACGATCTGGGCACATATTCTATAACTTCAGCTTGATGAAATATGCCCGCTACTAGCATATTTGTGATAGATAATCTATCCAAACGATCTGGGCACATATTCTATAACTTCAGCTTGATCAAATATGCCCGTTACTAGCATATTTGTGATAGATAACGACAACTAAAACGACAGTAACTCGTGAAAGTCTTTGTATCGCATTATGTAAGGCGTCTCTTTATGGATGTCTCTAACTATATCGTTGTTAAGATCCGCCCAATGACTCTTTACTCTCCTATTTGTGCCTGCCTTTGTGATGTCATGCAGTGCCGCGGCTTCTGTTCTCAGATCACCAATCTGCTTGCTGAACTTAAATTTATTTAATTTTTTTCAATTACTGCAGAGTACTTTATCACGCATTATGTTAATGTTATAAATTATAAATAACAAACTGTAATTTTGTCCTAGTACATTTCCGAATGATACGTTTAAAATAAACTCACTTCTCTTTAAGATGCAAGTTTTCGGGTAGTCCTAGACCATTTTGACTATCACGAGATAACAGTACTAAACCAGTGGCCGAGTTAGTCGTCTGTATCGAGTCTACGTTAGAGCGAAGCGTTAAAGACTGTCAGCAGTGAAAAATTAAACATACATTTTAAATATGTTTCAGACACTGTGTATTTGCGTGAAAATAATGTAATATTCCACTTCCTCAGGGCATTTTTTCTATTTGTAGTGTGCTTGATTGTAATAACCTATATACTTCGGCCATTTTAATTCCACTGTCGTTAAACACCTTATTGGCCTGTTTCTATGTTAAAACAGTCACGAAACACTCGAAAGACCGTTATTACGATATTTGAAGCTACAAAATACCATCGCAAATGCAGATAAGTAGACAGAGACGAAATGACGCAGTGGCTCCTTTGATGTGGGAGTAGGCCTACTCACTCCCCGGTTGACTGCGCGAGGCTCTGAGACCTGGACCTTGTGTCTGCTGTGTGACGAGTAGATCGCCCCCAGTTATATTTCTATGTGCCCGGTGGCCTTCTTCTCAAGTTGGCAGCTTTTCTTTACCGTGTTGCTCACTAGGGTAAATTTTCTATGCTGTTTTGTGATGCACCGGTGTAGTACATTTATTATACCTAACTAGCTGATTAATTAATCAGTATTTTGTATTTTCGTAAGTATAATGTTTCTAGAAATAGATTTTGGATGTTTTAATCTATGTTTGCGGGAGCTGCCGTTTGAGGGCGCTGGTAGTACTGAGGTAGTACCTGGAGGAGAGAGCTGTGAGAGCAACCACCGCGGCGGGTTGTGATATGGTGCAGCTCCGACAAGAAGTTGTCGCGATGTATGCACCGGTCTTGGGGGGGGGGGGGGGCTTAGCGTGTACAAGTACAGAGTGTTGCACTGCCGCGGTAGGTCGCGGAATATGAATGGTCCTACAAAAGATGTCGTGAGGCGTGTGCCGATTACGGCGACGTGGACAGCTGTTTTGATACATTGTGCCTTTGTGAAATAAGGTTGCGATCGAGATCATCGGGTCTGGGGACGCGATAATGGTACTGTTATACCCGACCGATATTGATCGCGTATTTCAATTCTTTAAAGTTATTATGGAACATTATGTTAGCTGTTTGCTTTCATGTTTTAAAGAGCTGTTTTATTAAACTGATTCAAATTCTTTCTTGGATGGATTTCCTGCGAGTGTCGAGCATGGACTAGATGATGGAATATAAGGAAGAATAATCGTCGGGCCTGGCTTGATATTGGTAAGGCAAGGGCGAGTCTACGAACTCAGCTGACCGAGGAAGCGGCGCTGCCTGGCCGAGGCGGCGTAGTGGACGATGGTGAAGCCCGCTGGCTAGAGTATGGGGCCGCTGGCTGTAGTATGGGGCCGCTGGCTGTAGTATGGGGCCGTTGGCTGTAATATGGGGCCGCTGGCTGGAGTGTGGGGCCGCTGGCTGGAGTGTGGGGCCGCTGGCTGGAGTGTGGGGCCGTTGGCTGTAGTATGGGGCCGCTGGCTGGAGTATGGGGCCGCTGGCTGTAGTGTGGGGCCGCTGGATGGAGTGTGGGGCCGCTGGCTGTAGTATGGGGCCGCTGACTGGAGTATGGGGCCGCTGGCTGGAGTATGGGGCCGTTGGCTGTAGTATGGGGCCGCTGGCTGGAGTATGGGGCCGTTGGCTGGAGTGTGGAGCCATTGGCTGGAGTATGGGGCCGCTGGCTGGATTGTGGGGCCGCTGGCTGGAGTGTGGGGCCGCTGGCTGGAGTGTGGGGCCACTGGCTGTAGTATGGGGTCGCTGGCTGTAGTATGGGGCCGTTGGCTGTAGTATGGGGCCGCTGGCTGGAGTATGGGGCCGCTGGCTGTAGTGTGGGGCCGCTGGATGGAGTGTGGGGCCGCTGGCTGTAGTATGGGGCCGCTGACTGGAGTATGGGGCCGCTGGCGGGAGTATGGGGCCGCTAGCTGTATAATGGGGCCGCTGGCTGAAGTATGGGGCCGTTGGCTGGAGTGTGGAGCCATTGGCTGGAGTATGGGGCCGTTGGCTGGAGTGTGGAGCCATTGGCTGGAGTATGGGGCTGTTGGCTGGAGTGTGGGGCCGCTGGCTGGAGTGTGGGGCCGCTGGCTGGAGTATGAGCCCGCGTGCTGTTAATAGGAACTGTTTTACGCAAGTGGCGTTTTATATGAAGGCAATGCAGGATTTGGAAAAAAAAACTTTACAAACTATTTTACACATGTGCCAATTTTAAATAAAGGTAGTAGTGTGTATGGGAAATGCTTTTAATTTTTTTATTTTATTTAAGAATGTTGTGCACTTGAGTGAGAATAAATAAAAAGTTATATATCGGTAGTGAGCTTATAAATGTTCAATACTACCTTTAGCTACTTGGAATGAAATATTGAAAATAGCTGCCACAGTATAGTGCATGAAGTAGTTTGTGTTAAATTCAAATAGTATAGTGCCAAATACGAAAGAAATTTCCAACTGAAGCCCCCCTATCTCTGGGCTAGTGTTTTGTACTTTGGTTAGTCTATAAGGGTGAGTGATGTAGAGTTGACTAACCTGAAACCATAGAGGAAGAGGGCGTCTCAGCTGATTGGCTACTGCGTGCGGAGTAATGTTCCCTATTGGGTAGGCTGCCGATTGGCGAGTAGGTTAACAGGCGTCCACTGGCGAACGGGTTTCCAACATTCTTCTGTACAAAACGACATTTTGCTGGCGTATTGATATGGAGTTTATGATATAAGTCTGAGGTATTTAGACCCGATGTTTGTTTATTTGCTCATTATGTAGTGCAAAATTTTTGTACTATGTGGTACATGGCTCGCTCATACTATTGTTTATTATTTTATTTTTTGCTCGCAAGGTACACAGGTCGTGACTGGAGAATACTGTTCAAGCACAATATTTGAGGACATCCGCTATCCACGAAAATAATTCCTAGTTATAACTAGAGGCACCCGTTTTCCGTAAAAAAATTTCAGGACAAGTTGAGTTGCAAAACACTTTAATTCTCAACCACTATGATGATTGGATCATTTGAATTGTGTTGCGTTTTGTCTGCCTTCCCGCGAATCACGGACGGTCAGTATCGGAGAAACTACATTCTGATTGGCTCACTCATGTAACAGCCGCTCTTCACACAAAGACACGCGGCCAGTAGCCAAATGAAGCCTGCAACTGTGCACATAGGATATTGAAGTCTAACCTTCATGGACATCTTTAATCTTTTCGTGAAAAAACGGGTGGCCCTTGTTGTGACTCAAAACACTTTAGTTAAGATTCACTTTAGCGATTGTATAGTTTTATCTGATATGCATCTTAAGGGCCTGCCAGCAAATCAAAAAACGTTCAGTACAGGAGTAAGCTAATTATGATTGGCCAGTCAAATACCAAAATGTAATCTCACAAAAACACGCGGCCAATAACCGAAGAAAAACTACAAGGAGGATCTAGAATATTGAAGTATATCTTACGTGGAACTCTTAACACGAAAATGTCTGTAACAAAAGCACAATAAAGAAATTAATGCTTGAAGTCTTACCTATGCCAACCAATGACTTCTCGAATTAGCCTGTCTGGAGCTCAATTTATTAGAGTACTACATTATTTTGGAGGAGGACGTTTAGTGGAATAGCTTGTCTACACATCAACCAATATTGACCGAATCATCAGTAGAATTGACGTTGTTAATACCTTAGAGCTTAGTATAGGGAACTGCAATATTATAGAATAAATTTACTATTCAACAGTATATCGTTAGTTGGAGACGAATGTATTAGAAATTTTACTTTTTTGCAGCATTTCTTAACACTTTAAGAGCGGTGCATATTTGCAAACATACAAGACAAGATAAAAGTGAGGCACTTATATGCACAGCAGCCCGGGCAGCAGTTCTGTTGGTCTAACTATTATCTCTTACCATTGTCCTGTTGTTCCACAATACACCGTACTGTGCAACGCTGTACTGCGTAACTTCCATTACTGGCCGTCTGCCAGCCCATATGATGGCGCTTCGTCGAAGTCCCGATGCAACGTGCTTCCCTTAGTGACATAGTATACAATCCATTGTGTTCATTTGAGTAATTTTTAATTTTAGGCTGCCGACGAGTCATGTAGTTTTAGTGAACGTCATTAAGACTGCAGGCATGGTAATATTACGTCGCCAATGTTTTCTAGGGTTTCAAGCGTTGACGTATTAAGGCAAGCTCCATAGAAAGCCGCTGAAGTCAGGAGACGTAATATTACGTCGCCTGCACTCAAAGTGTTAAGCTGGGAAGGAAGTACTTATGGTAATGCAGATATGTGCTGTAATTTAACAGCACATAGCTAACTGTAAGTTTACAGCACATAGCTAACTGTAAGTTCACAGCACATAGCTAACTGTAAGTTTACAGCACATAGCTAACTGTAAGTTTACAGCACATAGCTAACTGTAAGTTTACAGCAAATAGCTGACTGTAATGGTGATACTTTGGGAGCCAGTTGTAGTAATACTATAATAAAAGCTAGGATAAATATACTGAAAGTTAAACAGTTGTTACTGCACGGTAGAAACACAGCAATAAAAATTTTAAATTATCGTGCCTGCAGTTTACTACAAACTACAATTTTGTTTAGGGGAGTTCAGAAAAAAAATTACTTTTGTAATTACAGTCTGTGGCAATTTAGGATGGCAGTCAAATTTGTCAGCTACTATATGGTACAAGCTAGGTAGCCTCATTAAGAAACCAGCTGCGGTGGCTACAGTCTGTGGCAATCTAGGATGGTAGTCGCAGTCAGCTACTGTATGGTACAGAGCAGCTTGCCAACAGTCACGTTGAAAAAAAGAATATGATTGCAAGAATCAAATTTATTTACCCACAACCATCCTAGACTGTTAGTATAGGGACCGCAATCTTGTTAGACGTTAGTACCATCTAACTAGTGATAACATAAATAATAATTGTAACGGAACTGTATGGTTTAGTCTTGTCTGTGATTGAATATGAAACCATGAATAAATTTGCTACCAGAGAACAAATCGTTCCTTCAACAGAATACAATATTTGAATTTTTCCTGCAACAAACTTAACTGAATGTAATAAACTAAGATAGTATTGCTAGCACAGAAGCTTGGTTACTGGTACCATGAAACCAGATTGCTGTCACTTCTCTGATACTTTACTTTCAGTGCATGATGAAAGTAAGTAAAGGCTGTTCACAATAAAGTGAGCACTTTTGAAATCAATCTTAGTAAAAAGTCACTGCCCCAGCCTGCATATATTTAAATGGACACACTGAAAGATATGCGCCCAGTAAAGTTGATAAACGATGAATGGGAAGTAGTTCCATATCTTTACATCAAATAAAAAGTGCCAGAAAACCATTTGTGATAACTTAAATAATTTCTTTCATTTTCTGTTTTTTTTTTTATGAATCGACTTACAAAAATTGCCAATTTGTAAAATATTTACTTTTATAATAATTTAACAGTTTCACTTGACCGACGCATGAATAAAGTGATGAGGCCCATGGCAATGTTAATTTTAAATAAAGCGGAGGAGTACACAACTTGCACACAAGTGAATCTTTAAGCAGGGCTTTCAAAAGTACTCATTTTACCGCGAACAGCCTATATGAGAGGTGACTAGAGTCTGGGACAAGCTAGGCTGGCCGGGACAGTTATTGCGAATACAGTCTGGGACAAGCTAGGGAGGCAGTACTTACCATGGAGTTGTCGCACTGCACCTCCGCGGCGCCGGGATTTGCGAACAGCTTCAGCTCCTGCAGCGCGCCCTTGACAACACACAGAAGAAGCACGTTGTAGAGTGCAGTGGTAACCATGGGCCCGCGGGCCCACCATGGCCCGCCCGGCATCGGGGAGACTCCGACCCGGCTACTGGGGCGGCTGCAGTTGGTAGCACTGCACAGGGACGCTTTGCTGGACGGCAACCCCCGCCATCTTCCCTTCCCTCAACCCCTGAGTATCGCCAGAATGTCTGATACACTCTGTAGAGGAAATGTGCTGCTACGTATTCCTGGAAGTGTATGCCCCTCTTTATATCGTTGCAGTACTAAGTATCAAGAATGTTTCGTGTTTAAAGACAAAGTCCGGTATACGACAGAACCGATTAAAATCATATACTGAACGACTTCTCAAAGCACTAAAACAAATTTAGAAATACTTTATTATAAATAAATAGTTATTAATTTGTCTCAGAACTTGCAGGACTTTGATGAGCAACGAATGTAACAGTGTAATTAAGTTAGTTTATCATTTATGATGTAAGAATTAATTTTGTTGATACTTTCAGAATGAGTTCATGTTAACAGTTTGTGGTGTTTGAATATAAATTAAATGTCGGTAACGTATTACTTCTATCTGCCCTACAGTTATTGGTTTCTCTTTAATAACTGTTGCAGAGAATCCTCGTCTAATTTACATATAGTAAACTTAGTGTTTATTTAATCATATTTAAAAATGGAGAAAGTCCTCATAAACTCTATGGGTTGTTTAACCCATGACAGAAATAATATACATTATAACATTAAAGTTTTTCATTAATCTAAACTATTTTGTATTACAAACACAGCCCTAGTTTGGAAGACGCTATGTATACGGCACCTCAGTCAGATTTAGTATGCTGCAACGGTTTACGCAAGTGACGAGAAGTGTCTGCTAGGGAGATGGTACGAAGTGATGCGCCATCGGCGACGGCGTCCACGCGTATGAAGCGATGTCGACGCCCCGAGTCACGTGATCGCTGGCGCGTGGGGTCGCTCGGGGACGCTCGGGAGAGTTCGGCCACTCCCGCCCTCGGCTCGCGGTCGACTGGAGACAGCGCGCCGACTGTCCAGCCTCCAGTGCCGCAAATACCCTTCCTTCTTCTTCCCCTCACTCTAACCCCCCTCCCCCCTTTCAAAGACAACTTCTTAACGCATCAACAATCCATCCCCTCCTCTTTCTCGTCGCGTGCCGGCTTGTCCTTGAATCTAACAGCCGGGGAAAAAAAATGGTTGATATGTAGGATCACCCGAATTTCGCGACAAGATTTTCGCACATGCTATATTTCAATACACCCCAGCTATATCAGCTGTTTTCTTAAACTTATTGGCGGCATGTTTCGTGAGAAGACATTTTTTTACTTGACTGGCCAATCATAATAGGGTATCTCTGAATATGTAGGTCATCCAGTCGCGAAAGTGGATCTGAGCTGAAGTGTATTAAAGTACAGCTGGTATGATATCTTCTCGCGAAATTCGGGTGTACCTATTGATATGTTTTATGTGAATGTTAGGACTCCGCCCCACCATGTTCATGGTCGAGGATGTGTAGCACCATTCACAGTTACTCCCAACATTTCTGAAGCCCTCCTTAATATCTACTTCCAGGATATTCCTCCGCCACATGCAAACAAATATTAACCGAACCTAGAAAATTACACCAAAGAGACAGTGCACTGAATTCTTGACAACTCAGTGTAATTATATATTTTTCATAATAACTATTTCCTTCTAGGCATTACCAAACACCTACGTCCTCCCGGTTTTAATTCGTTTTAATTTCAAAGGAAATAAAATAATTCATAGATAAAATATAAATACCATTTAAATATAATTAAAAATGAGAGGTTTTAATGTTGACACCAGAGGTTTGTTCACGTGGTATGCTTTTTCTGCTATCTGAAGCAAGTTACATTTTTGACGAGCGGAAGAGTGACATAAACAGCAATAACTGTCTGCAGGATGACACGAACGACGCAGCAGCAGTAGATTAAGACGTAAAAAATAAACAAACAAATGTATTATTACAAACATGTTGATAATCATCATTGGCTGTGTGTAATTTGTATTGAAAATTGTGGTCACTCAAGATAACTGACTTTCGAGGATAAACGTGTCTTGGTTATTGTTATTTCCTTCTGTACTTCTTACAGGATACCCAAACATACATATTATCTTCATGCATCTGCGTAAAAGCAAATTACTATTTGCAATCGCCACTCTTAAGACACTTCAACGTTTATCATCTTATTTTCCCATCTTGCTCGTTTTGATATCTCTGCTGTACCTCCGCGAGTAAGAGCTGAGTTTTATGGCACAAATAGCAATTGTTACCGCCAACCTAACAGCGGACAAAAAAAAAAAGTGCATCCGGTAACACGAACGGCTACTAGCAGAAATAGCCCTGAACTAGCAGAAGAGCAAATCACGCGAACACACCTCAGATAAAACACTTTTGATACATGACTCAGAGACGTGCAAAATCCGCGTTATTTTTTAGTGAGAGCATAGACTCCACTGTATTATAAACAAGTGAGCACAGTCCGTAGTTTCATTGGCCATTGCAGTTTAATTAACGTCACCTACCTGCTTCATAACCTCAAAAGAGACTGGCAACTACACCGCTGAACTAATATTACTGGCTCAAGAAATCTCCGTTACGTCGGCCAATGACTGAAGTCGTTCAAATGCACTGTAACTTGAAGTACAGCCTGCCCTTATAATAATAATAATGCGAATATTGCACGTCTTTTCTTTATACATGACGTGTTTAGGTAAAGGCCGAACAAGTAACATCTACGCGATGTGATATTCAGAAAGGTTTTATTCGAAATAAAAAGTGTGAAGAAACCGCGAACTGACTCTGCTGTACACGTCAACGAACCAGTGACTGGAGTTTGGAACGTCTCCGCCGTGAGAATATGGTCTGCCAATGTTTCCGCAACTATTTGGAAACAAACACGGGGAACGTTGAAGCCCGACCGTCAAAACTGCACAGCCCATTAAAACATTTTACGTTAAATTCGGGACTGAATGGGTTATGTGAATTAATTCGTCGCCGATACATGCCCGTATACACAGCTTAAAGCATTTTCGAGCATATTGGTCGGCATTCTTTTTATACTGTCACTATTGTCTAATCTGCGTTAGCCGCAAAATAAAATCGCTATTTCTTTTAGGTGGTTAACCGTTCCAGACCCACTCTAGTTTACGGTTTCAGGTGTTACAAACAAAAATTTTTATGATTCGTGCTAATCTTATCGACACAACACTTGTTTTATTGTCAGAGCTAATGAGATGTAGGCTATAAGTTCGGTTACAGTTGAACCAAACATGACCTAGACCGGGGCCACGGTGGCTGAGCGGTTAGCCTGCTCGCCTCCCACCAAGGCGAACTGGATTCAATCTACGGCCGGGTCACTCCTAATTTTCGCATATGGGAATCGTGCCGGACGATGCCATTGGTCGGTGGGTTTTCTCGGGGATCTCCCGTTTCCCCCGTCCTTTCGTTCCGGAGCTGCTCCATGCTCGCCTCAATCACCCTCATCGGCTCTCAAGACCTCGATGTTAAGAGCCGTCCAAATCTCTTCACTCATGACATAGGACAGTAAGACGGTTTGCGAATAATTTACTCACAGTTAAGATGATTGGTTATTGAGCTTCGCATTGTGCAGTAAACGTCAAAAATCACCTACACGTGAGTAATGTACGCAGTTGTTTACACTGGGTCTTGATGGGTTAAGCACTGGAAAATAGTGATTGCTACAGAAGCGGTCACAATTTAAGAATCTAATAATCGCTTTAATTTAGGTGTTGCAAATACGAAATTTTCAATGCGTGCTGTACTTAAGTCGACACAACACATGTTTCGTTTTCACAGCCCACGAGCTGTGGGGCTATAGTAATGCGGACCAATCAAAACATGCAGTAGGCCAAAGGGTAGTCAAACATTCTGACCCTGTGCATCTCGTTGAGTACAGAAATTATTTTGTGACTCCCTTAGCCTATAATCGATGCACAGACATGTAATTACAGTGCAATAATAGTACTATTACAATAAAATTGTTCAGTGCTCTTTTTTTCACGGCAATACAGTAGAATACGATATCAACATAGCCGTAAAATACATAGCAAACACGGCAAAATAAACAACCCTATGCTCATTATTAAATAGTAATTGTAAATACTAACATCACACCATGCTCCCCAACAGGACAGAGACAACGCACTATTCGAGAATACGCTGACGAGACTATTGCCACCGTTTATGATCAGTTAAAGGCTGTTCACGATAAAGAGAGCACTTTTGAAATCAACCTCAGAGAAAGTCACTGCCTCTACCTGACACCCTGAGTGACATGCGCCCAGTAAAGTTGATAACGATGGATGGTAAATAGTTCCGTATCTTAACGTCGAATACAAAGTGTTAGGTAACCATTTCTGGTAATTTAAATTATTTCTTTCGGTTTCGGTTTATTTTTTTTAATGCATCGAATTGTAAAAATGAGCAGATTTGTAAAATATTTTCTTTCCTAATAATTTCACAGTTTCACTTCAACGACGCATGAACAAAGTGTGATGAGGCCCATGACAATGTTAATTCTTCATAAGGCGGAAAAATACACGACGTGCATACAAGTACATCTTAAGCAGGGCTTTCAAAAGTGCTCGTGTTACCGTGGAAATCTCATATCTAAAACGGTTATTAGACAATGAACCTCGCAATGAGCGAAGAGATTTGGGGCGGCTCTTAACAGCGAGGTTTTGAGAGCCGATGAGGGTGAATGAGTTGAGTATGGAGCAGTGCAGGAATGAAAAGGCGAAGGGAACGGGAAGTCCCCGAGAAAACCCGCCGACTAGCGGCATCGTCCCGTACGCGGAAATCTGGGAGTGACCCGGCCGGAGATTGAACCCGGTTCACCTTGGTGGGAGGCGAGCAGGCAACCGCTCAGCCATCGCGGTCCCACAGTGTAAAAAAAAAGAGACATAATCAGCTTCGTGTGCATTACGGATACAACTGTAAAAACAGGATCGGAATGGGTAGGAGAGTTTGGGAAGATATTATTTATATGACTGGCGTGCTAAGAATTCCCAATACCTATACGTAGGGGCAACTGTTTTTCGCGAAAAGATTTCATGACAAGTTGAGATGCAAAACACTTTAGTTCTGAACCACTATGATGATCGGGTCATTTGAATTGTTACGCGTCTTATCTGTCTTCCCGCGAATCACGGACTGTCAGTATCGGAGAAACTTAATTCTGATTGGCTCACTCATTTAAACGACTCTCTTCACACAAAGACAAGCGGCCAGTTGCCAAAGTAAGTCTGCAATAGTGCACATAGGATAGTGAAGTCTAGCCTACACGTAAATAGTTTCGAGAAAAACAGGAGCTCTAGCAATTGTCAAATGAAGCCTGTAAGTGTGCACATAGGATATTGAAGTCAAACTTCCGTGTAAATCTGTTCGTGAAAAACAGGTATTCTTTTACGTATTCTGAAGTAAAACTTGCTGCTAAAAAAATGATGCGTCAAAGATGCTACGAATTAATATCACTTATAAACGAGGCCTGAAGAGGAATCGATAACTTCTATATTGGGGTTAGCAGTTTTGTCGCTATTCCTCCTGGTTCTGACGAGTCTCATACATTTTGGCGCTACAGAAGCTTCACAAAATATCTTAATTTGTTGTATCTTCACCGTTTTCATTACTTTCTAATACGTAACAGCTGCACTAAGAGAACATCCAACAAAGAATTTGTTGGTATAGGGACAAAAAAAAATTTGCTGCACCAACAAAATATTTTGTTGAGTAGATAAAAAATGTAGAGCAACAAAACTAATCTTGTTCATCTACCGATATACATGTTTACATAAATAAGACCTCTGTGCCGGGCCAAAAGAAATAAGGCTACCAACAAAATATTTTGTTGAATCAACTGTATAATCACGTATGCGCAGGGCCACCTGTTTTTCGCGAAAAGATTTCCGCGGAGGTTAGACTTCAATATCCTCTGTGCACACTTACAGGCTTTATTGGGCCATTGACAACTTGTTTTCGTGTGAAGAGAGTCGCTTAAATGAGTGAGCCAATGAGAATAAAGTTTATCCAATGCTGACTGTCCGTGGTTCGCGGGAAAGACAGATAAGACGCGCGACAATCCAAATGATCCAATCATCGAGGTGGTTCAGAACTAAAGTGTTTTGCAATTCAACTTGCCCTGAATTTTTTTCCCGCAAAAAACAGGTGCCCCTACGTATGTTTTTTTTGTTTAGAAACTCATTTGATTCGTTCAAAAATACAGCTCGAGAGTTTGTTATATATTTTTTGTGACAATTAGAATAGAAAAAGTGTTCGGTAGTTCATAGTGCTACTTGACAATGGTATAAACACCATAATAAAAGTTCAAAAGGAAACTAAAAAGTGAAGCTGCGAAACTTGAAATATTTATTTGCACACGTTGGCCAGTATTAGAAATGTATGCATCTAGAAACATTCCAACTTAATCAGTTATTACTTAAGTTGAAGTCATTTCTCGGTCGGACCTCGACTAATGATCGAAACTGAGCCAAACAAATTTTCAATTGCAACAACTAAATATTTCATTGTCTCTATACAAACAGTTAATTTGGTTGCGCCAAACAAACTTTCTTTGATTCAACAAAACCATTTTCTCAGAGTGAGAATAAAAATGTTATAATTGTATGCGAATGACTGTTGAGTTGATAACACGAAGATAAACTATGTCGTATTTCAGGAAGTGTGCTAATCTATACCCTGTGCCCTGTCCGACCGCAAAATGCAAAACATACTCTCTACTACCAGGTTACGGGGAAATAACTGTAAATCCAAGATGGCAGGGTTTCAATCCCTCTTAAGCGCCTTCGAGGACGAAGTGAGTTTGAGACAAAGTAGGAAAGGCTAACTGGTCATCGAAGCACGATCGCGTCCTTCTGGCTGTAGCCGTCTGACAAGAAACTTTCAATGTGATGCATGCACTAAGGCACCTTTAAAGAAAATAATTATTTTGAAAGAGTCCACATGTAACACAAATATAGTTAAACCCAAACCTTTCTTTGTAACTTCCTGGAATTCGTATCAACCGATTTTCGCATACACTAGAGATATGTAAGTATGTATATTTCCAAAGTGAAAATTAACTTTCAAACAGTCTGATCTTTGTTAGTGAACATTATTAACATTGGTATTCCATGGATAAACAGATTTTTTTTATGTTGATAATTGCATTTTTGTATCGTTTGTATGTCATTATGAGATATGAATAAAATTTTCCTTCTATTTTTAGAACAAAGAAACAAGCATAACTAATTAATGTAATTAAAAATGATTGACATAATGTTCTATCGTGAAACTCAAACCTTTGAAAGCCTGGCTCAGAGATGGTTGAAACAATAATTTAATTTTGATAGTCAATGTTATAAATATGTTTGTTTTATTTTTGTAAATATAATAGCTATTTCCCTGTAGTATGGCAGTCGTTTGTAACATCAAGAGAGACGTTAAGTTTGAGCGTGAAAAATTTTAGGAACAGTTTTTGCGAGATGTACATTACAATCATTTTGTTTACAATGAAGATTCCCACACAGATACCTACCTACAGGTTAACAATTTGTGGGTTTTTAAGTTTTTAATTATATTCTTCCGAACACAATAACCTCTCAAAAGGCTCTGGGAACTGAAACGACAAATACGTACGTTCTTTGGGTTCTCTCCGTGTTTGTGTTTATAAAGCTACAGCGTGGGGAAAAAATTGTTCTGTAATAAACACGCATAAAAAATAAAAAACGAGAGAGAAAATACGGGAACGTAAATAATGCCTATAGGAAACATAAACACGCTGCTCTACAACACAGTATGCGTGTTGTGATTAGCCGTAACTATGAACGGCTGTCGTGGTTCTATGTAGCTCATTCCGCCCGCTTGTACGTGCTCACTCGGAGAGCATTTTGAAATAGCTAATTTAGAAACACATAAATTAGAATTTTCTGAGTTATGTCTTTCTAACTTATGAAAGTTCTAAGGTGTGTTTCCAAGTTATGATAGTTATAAGTTGTGTGTTTCTAAGTTGTGATCGTTTATATTATGATTTTCTAAGTTACCATATTTATAAGATATGTGCTTCTAAGTTATGTGCTGTAAGTTATGAAGGCTTTAAGTTGGGTGTTTTCTATGTTGTGATAATTATAAGTTATGATTTTTTAAGTTACGACATTTCTAAGTTATGTGGTTCTAAGTTGCGTGTTTCTAAGTTATGATAGTTTAAAGTCGCGTGTTTCTAAGTTGTGATAATTCTAAGCTGTTCTTTTCTAAGTTATGAAATTTCTAAGTTATGACAGTTCTAAGCTATGATAGTCCTAACTAGTGTGGAATTTTTTCAAGAATTATAAGTTATGACTGTTATAAGTTGTAATTTTCTCAATTAGGTGTGGTTACCTTTCGAAGAAGATTTAATTTCAACAATGGCGGATTATATCATACAAGACTGTGAGGGTAGGTTATGAGAATTATTCTAACAACTACGGGTACACTGAATATGACAGAGCCCTGAGAAATCCTCGTTCTTTTTAAGGGCAGCATACGATGATCCAGGCTATCTGTACTTTCGTGAAGACTTCTTCTACAGGCTGGGTGAGACGCCCTTGTGAACGCCTCAGACAACAATTACATTTCGTGTAACCCGGTCATATATACAATACTTGTAATTAAATGGTAGCAACAAAGAAAATCAGACTGTGTTGAGATTAGCATTAGTGAGTTAAGTCTGTCGTGTCATCAAACTAAATTATTTTATGCGAACATTTAAATAAGAAACCAAACTATTGTTGGCCATCTTTTGGAAGTGAAAATAAACTTAATTATAAGCAAATTAATAAAAATTTCGTATTTTATGGCATAATTTTAATATAATTTGCTACAGAGTAGGTATTTAACATCATTAATGGAATTTTCATTTCATTGTTATTTATTTTATTTTTAAAAATCCCTGACGATTGAGATGTTACATTCTGGCTATCCAGAATATTCTGATGCCGAAATATGAAATTTTGATTACTATGTGCGGTAAATATGCCACTGTCCATACGCCACGCCATACTGTCCTTTCCTCTCCTTCAATCCTGCGTGTACTTCTATTCCAGGAACCGAGCAATAAATTATCAGTCACCAAACTGTCTCTCGTATATCGACCATCTTCACAATGCTTCCTTACTTTGACGGCAAAACACGTCGCGATCTCTCAACATCCGCAAGCTTCCACAAACCCACCTAAAGCTGAAGAATATCTAACCATCCCCCTCTCGAGATCTGGAAAGCACTCCAAACTTCCACTCAACAATTCCACAGTCCACTTGCTACTCCAGGATCAACACACAGCTCGTACTCCGTCACCGAAGCGTAAACCAAAATTCATAATTAGAGCTCGGGAAAAATAATCCAAACATCTTACTTATTTTCTTATTTCTGCAAGTAAACTAAACCAAGTCCATCAACGGGTACCAGCCGCACAAAGTCTATTTTTCACCCAGTTAAATTCTAGGTCCCACTACCACGGCACATCTGCACACACGACTGTAGAATCTAGCCTGCAAGTCATTGAACTTGCGAATTTTTCAGGTCTCTAGCGATGATTTCCAGGCTCTAAGAACAACGCGAATTTTTCATGTCCCTGTTTGTGGGTGTATAACCTCGGATCCTACAATCATTTTACCATCTCGGCATGACGTCAGAGACATGCGGCAGTTTCCTTCATCCTCGCATGTCGTACGTCGCCGTCTGGGTCGTAATGGAGACGCCATGTGTCTTCGGACGCAGCGTCGAGTGGTCGGGGGGGACAATTAACTGTCCCACGCCACTCCAGATCCGTCAAACCGTCCATCCGGGGGGGGGGGGCGGCTTTGCTCCGGTCTGGGGCTCTACATCGCCTCGACGGCTCTTAATTGCGAGGCGATCCCCAGACGGCAATTACTCCGCCCCAGATCTGAGACGGCCGCTGAGTTATGGTGGCTTCTGCACTGCGGAGACCGAGTGTCCGTGGCTCGCGCTCCGTCCAGGCTCTCTGCTCTGCGGACATTCTGACAAGGACCAGCAGCGGGTGGCGGAGATTAATAGGTCACAGAAAAACTATCGTGTTCGTCAGTGGGAAACCACTGATTCGCAGTGAAATTCAACTACGCGAATCAGGGAAAATGGTTCTACTTAGGATCAGTGGAATACCCCCTACCATTGATTGATTGTTTCAGTGAAAAAATTTCACTGATTGAATTATTGTGTCAAATTATTTCCCTGATTGTATAAGTGACGACGACTGCAGTGGCGAATTAAATATTGTTTTTTTATGGATGTAGCCAAATAACTACGTGAAATGAATATATCTACGATAGTTTACCATTTAGACCTATACTGCGCAATATACCGTAATTGGAAGAAATAAGAAATTTTCGGATATTGTTGGGATTGAACTCGCAAACCTGTTGACTAAACGACGTTACCTTGCCATAAGCACTACCACGTCAAATTGAAATAGTGACAGGAAAATATATATGTCTTATAGTTTCACAGCGAAAGCGTGAATATTTAGATGGCATGCTCATACTTTTCGTTTTTGGTTTAATTGGTGCCGTTGGGATTGTTAAAACGAATATTGTGTATGAGTGCTCTCTCTTCATCACAATATATTTTGTTTAAACCTTCAAACAGAGTGCTGTGACGATGAAAGACACAAAGACGGAATGAAAGGCTGTGTGTTCCTATTACCTCATAAAATTGCGTTTTGAAAGACGAAACACATTTTAGAAAGTATTTTGTATTGGTTTTGTTAATTTATTCGTTGTTATTTCACTTGATACACGCTATTTAACGGCCATTTTTAAACGTTGTTTGATGGCCATTTTACATGCATTTTAACTGATCCATCATTCATAAATAAGTTACTGAGTACACAGTGAAATAAATGAGTGACGAATCAGTGGAAATTGTCACTGAATCAATAAGTGAAGGAAATTTGGTATTTTTTCGCTGATTCATCACTTAAATTCACTGAAGTGACTGTTGTGTTAGTCAGATACGTTTGACTGATTGAAACAGTGAAATTATCACTGATTCAGATTTGGAGTGTAGAAATTCGTTTATTCCTTGGCTAGCCCATAGGTTGTACCAAGCTTGGGAGACTTTCTGTCCTTTCCCTTTCTAGGTAATGCAGAGATGTAAGTTATCAATTTACAGCTACCTATTTTTTTTCGCGAAAATATTTACGCCGTGGTTAGGCTTTAATGTCCCATGTGCACATTTGCAGCCCTCCTTTGCCTACTGGCCGCTTGTCTTTACGCGAAGACAGTCTGAGACATGAGTGAGCCAATCAGACTGGAGATTTCTCCGATACTGACAGTCCGTGTTTAGCGGGCAGACAGATAAGAGAAGCAACAATTCAAATGATCCAATAACAAACGTGCATGGTTCAGAACTAAAGTGTTTTGGATTACAACTTGTCCTGCAATTTTTTCGCGAAAAAAAGGGGGGCCTAGTTATTATTTATATTATACGTTTATTTTGGCCTTTTCTCTGGCTGTTGTCGGACCACATTATTTTTATTACATGCATTCCACCACTAAGTTGGATTGCTACATCTCTCTCTTGTTACCGGTTTGTACATACCCTGCTGATGTTGCTTCACATTGCTGTTTTCCAGACCACTTGGTGAACACAATATGGTCTTCAGGACCACGTTGGCTGTTGCAACCTCATGAGAGCTGGTCTGTGCAGCATTCTTGCGAGAGAGTATCTCTTCCCGAAGTTAAACCAGTGATGTCCAGGGTTTTGGTGGCGAACTCCAATCAGATGCGGAACTCCAATGACCCTTTCGGATTGTTAAAGAAATCATCTTCCTTTCCTAGACTTCAGAGAGTCATGGCGTGGATCTTACGAGCCAGAGCAATTCTCCGAAAACTTCCACATTCCATCGGCAAGTAGCAGACAACTGAGAACTTGAGCACTGCCCAAAATTACTATGTCAGGATTGCGCAGGAAAATTACTTCAGGGAAGAGATTAGAGCCTTGGAAAAGGAAGAACCATGATCTAAACTCATTAAAAGCATTGTACCATTCTTGGACTCGAAGGGTGTTTCCAGGGTGGGCGGCAAGCTGCATAATGCATCTTTGACTGAAGAAAGTAAGCATCCCATCCTACTTCCAAAGTAAAGCCGACTGTCCGAATTGATTAAAATGGATTGTCACATGACCAACCTGCACACAAGTCCATCAACCACACTGTACCTGACACATCGAGAATACTGGATCATTTCTGATAGCGCTTTGATTCGTAAGCTCCTTCAGAACTGTGTCGCATGTTTTGAAGAGAGTGGAGCTTCATCAGCCCCACTGATGGGCACGCTCCCTGCCTCGCGATTGACCCAGGGTAGAGCATTTTGCAATTTTGGAATTGACTTTGGGGGCCCATTCCTTGCTACCCCAGTTAAAGTGAGCAGGAAGACAACCCAGAAAGTTTATCTGTGCTGGTTGATCTTCATGGTGACCAAGGCTGTGCACCTGGAGCTCATGACCGACCTCTCTGCAGCAGCATTCCTTGCTGCACTGAAGCCCTTTGTATCCATTCAGGGGTTTCCATCAGATATATCCTCAGACAATGGAACCAACCTGGTAGGTGCCAGAAACTACCTGAAAGAAGTGTACAAAAGCCTCTTCTGTGGAGAAAGACAGCAAAAAATCGTCAGTGAGGCCGGTCAGAGAGGGATAAAGTGGTGGTTCAGCCCACCCACCAGTTCCCACTTAAGTGGCCACTGGGAGGCGGCTATTAATAGTGTAGAACAACACCTGAAACGTGTGGCGGGAACACAGCTGCTTACCTTAGAAAAGCTGGGAACGCTATTTGCACAGATATCTGCAGTGTTGTACTCTCGACCGTTATGTGCTTTGTCGGAGGATCCTCGAGAGTATGATGTTCACACCCCAGGGCATTTCCTAGTTGGTCGCTCTGCCAGATCATGACTTGTCAGATCTTCCTCAGAACCATCTTGACCGGTGGGAGCTAATCGCTCAGTTCCAGCAGAGGGTGTGGAAGCGGTGGAGTAACGAGTATCTACACACACTCCAGAAGAGAAACAAGTGGACGTCACCGCAGCCCTACATACAAGTGAACCAACTGGTGCTGCTGAAATAGCCAAACTTGCCTCCACTGAAGTAGGAGACAGCACGTGTGGCTAAAGTTCACCCTGGGCAGGATGTGTCATTAAGAACACTTCAAGGTAGCTTCACCAGACAAGTCACAAAAATCTGCCCTTTTCCTGAAGAATAAGTGTGTATCGTGTGAGATTTCAGACTCATACTTTTGTTAGGTGTTTCTTTTATAGATATATTAAGTGGTGTACGTTAGGACAATTGGGAAAAAAATGTTTATTTTTGGCGGGCGGAATGTTTACAAGCGAAAAATACTTCGGATGTGGTGGTATTCTTGATAGGTGACATGTGCAATATTTGCGCTCAGGCACGTGTTAGCTGTTTGTTTGTGATGAGAGGGCAGTAGTGTCGCAAGATGGCGCGAATGGAGGATGAGCACGACTGCTTGTCCTAAACAAAAATAATTATAAAAATTAATTCCTACATTATTATTAAATATTTTCTTGCATAGAATCATAGTAAACATTGTGGCGATATTCCATTACGAAGATTTTCTTGCAAATTCTTCTTTCTGAAGCATCCAGAATGGAAATGCGCTTAAATTTAGTTAAAAATTCATACCATTTTAATCGATTATTTTTTATGTTACATAATATATACATTCTTCTCTTATACAGCATAAATCGCACTTTCTGACAATTTTTATGGTATCTGCACTACTCTTTTATGAGTTCGTCATGTTGTATAGTTGGGTGCAGTGTTTCATAAGCAGTTACTTAAATAACTCAACCTTTAGAAGTTCGTCTACATTAAACTTGGGAGGGAGCATAGCGGTAGCATTTAACAACGCAAAGTAGTTTTGTTTTAGAAATATGTTCTTCATAATCAATATTGTTTACCTTGAGCTATTGTTTTTTTTTTTTTCGTAGTACAGATAGTAGCTTTTTTTATATTAGGTACTTTTCTGCGGACATAAAAGTTTTGAATTGTGAGTCGAACAACCCACAAATCAGAGTCATCGGAGTTATTTTGTCCGCTACTCGTACTTCATATACTCCCTGGTCTACATACCTTGTTATCTGTTAGTTTTGATACGCTCATTTTCTTACTTATTTGACACATTCTAGCCACTGATTTCTCTGTCGCAGCTGCTCCTCTCGTTTCGTGGCATTTTCAGTGCAACACGCATGTCTTCCAGCAACTTTGTCATTATAAAAAAATGCACTTACTTTATCAATAATTTCCTGGACTTCATTGTGAATAGAAGGACTTTTTTTTAATCGAACACGCCATGACGTACTCTCTAGTGAATACCTCCCGTAAGACTGAAAGGTTCGCGTTACATGAGCGCAGACTATGCAATAAATACCGGTGACACTATTGCTTTCCTGTGATTGGCTCGCTACACCTTCCCCGCCTCCGTCCTATCAACTTCATCAAAGTCAACACCCACGACAGTATTCTTTTGAGATATTTTGTTGATATTGCCGATATACATGACGCTAGCATGCACGTCGCAACCTAGGAACAACCAATGCCCGGTTGCACCAACATCTTCCCCGATCCGAGATCGAATGATCCTAGTTCCGAACAAGGATCCAGTTTGATCTTGGCTCCAATGTAAAAGTGTCGTGATTCTTGGTCTCCGATTCGTCGATCTTGGTTCCAACGTGAGATATCGATATTAAGTATGAGACAAATTTTGAAATTGGTTCGTAATGTATGACGTCATGGAGGTAGGTGAATTTTTCGCTATAGATAGAACTAGATGTGCGATGTTTTATGTTTTTAAGTGAATTATTGTTGTACGAATTTTACTGAATAATATTCAAGTGCGTATAATGTTGATTGTCCCAAGAAAACAATCGAACGTAGTTCTATCTGTTGGCGTATTTTCAAACTACATTTGTCGACAATTGCTGCTGATCTCAGATCGAGATTTCGAACCGCCAATTTCGGTGATTCGAATTGAACTTCATTTCTATCTCCAGTCCAGCTCTGAACTCGAATGATTCAACAATTTTCTGCGTCGATCTTAGATCCGATCTTGGATCGAGTTTCGAACCACGATAGTGCAACCGGGCATTTCCTGTTTGTAAACTTATTAACACTGAAAAAAAATAATTCATGTAATTGTACCGTGAATGTAAGTGGTAGCAGTTTCTTTGCTTACTTAATGGAGAATTTTCACCCCGTAAACGTGCGTTTAACCTATGCTTACCATGATATTTGTGTAAAAAAATATTAATGTAGTAGCTACAAATTTACACGAAATGCTGTTGTAAACACACTACACAAACCGTCTCATTATACGCTATGTACAAATACTTGACAACAGAACATGAGGTAATTTTACTCTTGTAATTGTTACCATATGGTTTTTGAAACACATTCACACAAATTATAATAGGAACTCCTTTCACAGCACTACACCACTCATTAACTCAACACCATGGGGACCATCTTACTAATCTGAAAATTCATCGGAGTTAGTGAGTGAGGGAAGAGATTTCGGCGGCTCTTAAAAAGCGAGGTCTCGGGAGCCGATGAGGGTGATTGAGGTATGGAGCAGCGCCGGAATGAAAGGGTGGGGGAAACGGGAGATCCCCGAGAAAACTCGCCCACCAGCGGCATCGTCCGGCACGATTCCCACATGCAAAAATCCGGGAGTGACCCGGCAGGGGATTGAACCCATTTCGCCGTGGTGGGAGGCGAGCAGGCTAACCGCTCAGCCACGGCAGCCCCAAAACTCATCGGAAATATCCGGATTCCAAATCACGACTCTTTTATTAATACCCACTCAACGTATTTGCTAGAGCGTGACGAATCCATGCTGAACGTAGATCAAAATTTCTAACAGTGATCGACCGTAACGTCGTGTTTCATGATTGTGTGTGTCGTTTGTAAAGAACGTTTTATTTCCTCACTAGTCTTGTTTTCGCTGCAAGTTACAAAGAGTCAGACCCCAGACTGAGCTATGTAAGCCTAATTCCTACTCGCAGTTATTAAACAAAGCAAGCTGTGTTTAGGGACATATTCAAACACCGCAGGATTAAATACTTAAAATCAAAACGTTTCTGTTACTTAAACATCTTTGCTTCCACACACATTATATGGGAGATTTTGTAATTATTACTATTATTATGTTTAAATGTAGCTGTGGGAGAGCTCTCACCGAAACTTGTGCCACTTCGTTTGGATTTTTTTTTTCTATTTTGTTTCATGCATTTTGTAACGTTTAAAATGGAACATGAAGAAATTCAAGTGTTCATCGCAGGCTATGTTGCTAAATGTTCAACTTCGCTGATACAAGAAACGAGTGTTATGATTTTAAAACTAAAAATACACCACATGTTAAAATAAAACGTTATCGTCATAAAACTATTTATAAAATTTTTTGACATATATTATCAACAAAATAAAATAATTAAAAAAGTAAATTCGTTTTTGGACAGTGTGTAGTCAAAGAATATTATGTAATTTTTCGGCGACTTACCATGCGGAAATTTATGTTAATTTTCTTTTAATCATACTTTACATGCATTTTGTCACACACACACACACACACACAGATACATACATATATATAATTTAAGAAACATGCATAATTTATAATTTAGATGCAAAATCACAAGGTATTATGGGTATTTTAACCGACTCACTGTTGTGTTTGTACCCACTTCAATACAAGAGTGCAAATTTACACTACATTTTTGCATTTTTTGAGAAACGGTACATAAACGTTATTTTATAGCAACTGTACATGTAATTTTACACAATTTTAATGTAATTCAATACTGTAAAATTTACCAAACATATTCATGTGTAAATTTACGTTTTTCTTTTCGTGATGTAATTTAATTTGTTGTTATAAATTTACTCAGGTATTGTCTTTCTATAATTGCTCTTTGGAACCTGTACTATTATAATGTCATGTGTTAGTACACTGACCTTATTTAAAAAAAAAACGCATTATACTGCAGTATTTTGACACATAGTTTAGCATACGTAGTTTAGCACCCATGTTATTGTGTATTTTGAAAGAATTTTGAGTATTTTGTAAGTATTATTATTAAGTATTTTGAAAAGAATCAGGTAGTTATTTTATATTGTGTAGAAAATTCATGTATATTATGCACCACGCCCATTTTACATGTGCACGTACAAAATGTAAAATTTCAAAACATTTGTTTATGTAAACTAACACTTTTTTTTTTAATGAAAGTGTATCGTTCTAACTAACAAACGACACAGAAGTTAACACTGCCTTCAACGGAACATTTACCCATTTAGATAGATCTCAAGATATATACTTGCTCCGTGTGCAAAATGTAATAAGGAACAATACAATGGTTACATATGTACTAGAGTGTTAGCAAAATTAGAAATGTAACGTTGATCAACTCTTCTGTACTTACAGACAGACGAATGGTAAATTTTCCATACTGCTTATTGGTGTAAACATCAGTAATATATTACAAAATTTTCCCACAAAATCTTACGCTATGTAGTTTGTTTTATACAGGTTAACATCCTCGGTCACACAAGAATTTCTGAGTTATCGCTGTGATGTATCTGTATACTCTGGTAGCACTAAACCTTTAAAATCTCGTGTATTGTATGATAAACTATAGGTAGAGCCCCAAGTATTTTGGGGATTAAGTTGGCAGCAAGCTAGGCTGGACAGCCCTCTATACACTCGAGACATTATCGTTTGCTGTGATCAAGTGAGGCCTCTGTACAGGACTGTAAAACACTCATTCACACTACCGCTCCCTGCTTATTACTGGCTCACAGTTAACCGGGGCGTGTCCAAACAACTGTCGTCCAATCACAACAGTAGGAGGAGAGCTAAGTGTTTCGAGTCTACCTCGCCTACGAATGAATTCGCGAAATACTCGTAGCTCTAACTATAGGTAAACCACACAACCGTTGTTGGCATTCCCAAATGTGTCGCAGACGGTCCGTGGTAGTTTGCACTGACTGTACCTGTCTTCCCCGCCGCTCGTTGCTCGTCGACCGACGAATGGAAGAGATGCACCTTCCTCTCACGGTATCGTTTGTTATTCGGTCGCACAGTATCAGTAGGATTACAGCTCCGCATACGTAATTATTTAGTAAGATAGTGGTGATACATAAATGTACGTTTCTCTAATGAAGCCATAAGGATAATCGAAGTTTTCAACATTTGTATTTTAATATCACGTTGCTGGTAACTAAATTCCTAGACAGAGGCTGAACTTAAGTTATGAATTTTGGTTGCAACCAGTGAATGAGCTGCGAGCTCAATGATATTGACATTAGCCATGAATGAATGTCGAAAAAGGTGTGTAAAATCGCACTAGTCAGATTAGCCACAAGGAAGACTACTAATGTTCTGTGTTATAGCACAGGCCGTACGTTTCATTCATTTGTACAGCGTGTCCATCATCGTGGACATTGTTACCGAACTGCTTGGAGGTACTGGACCGTAGTGCTGTTGTGCTACAAGAGAAAACATCTTCTCAAGAAGCTTCTTTATAAATTACGTGGATATAAATACTTCTGCGATATTTTATTAAATAACGCGGAGGTAAACGACGGACTGGGGAAATTTGTTTCGTAATCCCATGAAAGTTTTAGAAATGCGGTGATGAGTAATTCTCAAACTTTGTAATGATAGCTCGAAGATAAGGAGCGGCAACAGAATTTTTGTTAGGAAACAGAATATTTCAATAAAATGCTTGAGCAAGATTGAGAAATGAAGTGATTTTGATGAGCCTGCCAATAAGTGATTACTAATTTCTTGGAACTGCGGTGGATAAGGAGAGTTGCTAGACAAAGCGGCACCGTGACTTCTGGCTATAGAACGCTGTGTTAATGCAAACACTGTATTAAATATTTTATTATTTTCAAATTACAGGATTTTTATCTGAAAAAAATTCGAGTATATGACTTATTTTGATATTTTCAAATTATAACTGTCGACACCCTATTTTCTCTTACGGGCTAGCCCGCAATTTCCTTTTTATTACTGTGAGAAGACATTTTGAGATTATCATAATTTAAATGTCTAATTTTAGTACTTTGCTTCAGACGAAACTATGAGGAATTTCTTTACAAATGTAACGTTTTTGAATTTAAGTTTAAAAATTTTGTTTTTAGAAGTCATTTTGGTTCACGTGGTCACATAGTCAGCCGTCTGAAAATTTAAAATTTCGGACATTGAAATTATAATATATGAATATGGGTATATATTTATTAATTTATGTAATACACAAGGATCTTATATCTACTATTAATGATGTTATGTTTTTGACGAATTACATATTAAATTGTTTATTTTCTGGTCCTACCAGCTGACTATGCTACAAGGCTAAGTTTGAATATTTGGATGTTACAACGAGATATTTTGAAAGGCGCGCGACATGAAGTCCGGCCAATAGACAATTAACGAACTTAAGTTATATCGTTTCATTCTAAAACTGATGGAAACATTTAACGTTTGAGTAAGTTTATTTAATTCGTTGTCAATATTTTGTAATCTCTAGGTCCAGGGAGCCGAAGTGGTTCCCCTTGTCAGGGTTAATTTAACTTTGGTGAATTTTCTAATCCCGGAAACAGGAAACTATTTTTTTAAAGAAGACGCGCTTCCCCGCCTGATGCAGAAGAGTGTATGTTAGGTTTAGGTCGACAGATAGAACTACGTTCTATTGTTTTCTTGCGAAATTAAAACAACATTATACGCACTTGAATAGTATTCAGTACAATTCGTACAACAATAATTCACTTAAAACAGATAAAACATCACACATCTAGTTCTATCTATAGTGAAATATATACGCCTACTTCCATGACGTCATATATGTATATATATATATATATATATATATATATATATATATATATATATATATATATATATATATATGTATATATATATATATATATATATATCGAACCAATAGCAAAATTTGTCTGATATCTAATCTCGATCTCTCATCACTTTGGAGCCAAGATCGACAAATCGAAGATCCAGAATCATGAAATTTAGTTGGTGCAACACTTTTACATTGGAACCAAGATCAAAGTGGATCCTGGTTCGGAAATAGGATCATTAGATCTCGGATCGGGGAAGATGTTGGTGCAAACGGGTATTAGAGGAATCAGTTGTAACCTTAGCAGCACGTACATCCTCCACACATGTTGCAGGAGCGGAGTTTCCCCACAAATGATTGTCGTGTGTAGTCTATTTGCATTGACAAATAATGTGTGTGTGTGTTTTGCACACATACCGGAATTGTAAACATACCGAGTGTGGGTGCTTTTCAGGATATTTGGGATGTGAATGTCGGTACAAAAATCAGATATGGTAACTATTCCTACAGTGGATACTTTTCAGGATTCAGTAACGCAGTGCGTTGCTAATAAAACAGGAACTGTTACCATTCACGATTTTTCTGCTCAAGTATGGATGCAAAATTTCTGGAATGGTAACCACTCCGGAAGGATACTTTTCAGTCGCCCCGGAAGGACGAGGGTAGGTGAGGGCATAGCCCCGGGAGGCGCAGATGAGCAGCCGCGCCCCGCCTAGTCCCCGCCCAAACAGCGGCATTGTTAGCGGCGCCTTCGTTGGCGGCGCTAACAGCTCTCCCCGGACCGCGACCAAACAACTACACCCGCGCCTACTTCTCCCCCACCCCCTCTACACACACACACACACACACCTACTTCCTGCTACGACGCATGGCGACACCTATCTCTGCTCGATAAGGACTGCTCACGACAAAGTGAGCAATTTTTAAGGCCCTTTCAACAGGCATCAACCACTAATAAATAGATTTTATTGCAGCTCCAGGCGTTATCTTTTGAGAGTGGTGAAGTTTTGTTAGTCTTATGGCAATGTTTATATTAAAATGTGACAGGAAGACAGAAATATGATATGATTAAAACTTAAGCAGGGACTTAAAAATGCTCACTTTACTGTGAATCGCCTATACCTGCATATATTTGAACGGGCGCCCTGAGTGACATGCGCCCAGTAAAGTTGGTAACGATGGATGGGAAGTAGTTCCGTATTTTAACGTCGTATGAAAAGTGTTAGGTAACCATTTCTGATCCTTTAAATTACTTCTTTCGCTTTATGTATATTTTTTTTTAATGCATCGATTAATAGTACTATTTATGTATATAACAAGACTAATGCCGAATATAATATTTAGTGTAAAAATGAGCAGGTTTGTAAAACATTTACTTTTCTTATAATTTCACAGTTTCAATTGACCGACGCATGAATAAAGTGATGAAGCCTATGACTAGGGGTAGTGGAATATCGCGAAAGGATTTCAAGACAAGTTCATATTTAAAAAAACTGTAGGGTCGTTTGCCTATCCTGAGTGGCTGAAAAAGCTTTTTGACACTTGTTATCTGCCTGAACACGAATCACGTAGGAGCCGTGCCGATGTTAAAAAATTGTTAAATTATAAGGTAGCTATACCAAATAAACCTAAAATATTTGTATGGCCGCAATTTTGAAAATAAGAGCCTAATAAAGTTTAATTACACATTTTTACCTTGCCTATCAGAATATTTCTTACGTGCCAAAATAGGTTGAGTAGTTTTCGAGATATAACATGAAAGCTTTATTGCTACGTGTTACACATAGGGCCTAGATGGATGCAGAAGAAACAGGAAGGAAATTAAATCATTTCCGTATCCACAAATGTTAACGTGACACTTTTAGGTCTCTATGAAGACGTGAAATCACTTTCCTTTCGTCGTTATCAACTTTACTGGGTGCATGCTAGTCAATGTATCCGTTCAAATATGCACCTCACTAAAAGTTTGGCATTTTTATGCCCTGTGGAGACCTGAAGAATTCGCGGATTCATTTTGGGACAAGCTAGAATTCTAAACACGCGTGTTTATGTAACTTTAGCCATTGGCCCACATGTTTTTTGACGCCTCCTATAGAACGCTTGCCCAATCGTCGCCTTCCACTGTGACAGCAGACCACCAATGTACTGTTGACAACGGAACATCTGTACATACGATTGTAGAGTCTAGCCTGCAGGCCGTTGAAGTCGTGAAATTTTCTAGTCTCTAGAGTTTGGAAGGTTCTTTTATGATAAGCAGAGATCGCACTTACGCATTGAAAATGCCTGGGACAAGTAGAAAACAGCAGTTTGTAATCGTCCAAAACCTCCAGAAACACTTCCAGTTTACATAAGAGTTGCGGAGATGGAATGGGACCTTCTTCCGGAAGATAACATCAACACATTGATTACAAACATGCTACGGAGTGTTAGGGACCTGTACAATGCACACGGAGGCCATACACGGTACCAAGCTACAGTGGCAAGAATGAAACCCTCCCTAGTCTGAGACACCATTACGTTAATTTCGTTGTTCTTTAGTGTTTAATTGTCTATGATATGGAAATCACTTTGAAGTTCACGTTTTGTAAAGGTACCGTTGATAACTTCTAATCGATATGCTTTCTTTCTTTTATCTGTATTCCGTTCTTGTTTCCTTTCTTTGTGTATATTCCAAATTTTGTGAGGTGTTTGTATACATTTAAGTACTCTGACATCTTTCAAACGTTGATTTCAAAAGTGCTCAATTAACTGTGACCTGCCTATATATACACATCCACACACGCGTGTCTTTGAAGAACTCGGCATTACATATGCCGTTTCGTATTGCTTTCGTCATGTTCACTTGTCCACAGATAGCTCGTCAGTAGAGATGATGGAAAATCGCGAATATTTTATTGAGTCTACATATTTTCTGTAACACTCTTTAACTAGTTTGTATGAACAAGGTTTTGACTCGGATCAGTTGTTTGCAGACAAATCACAAACGTTCTGCTTTAATGTCAGAATACTTATTTGTGCAGTCTTCATACATGCATGGCAGCCAATAAGGAAATAAAACTGTCGGACTTGTGTACAGTATTTTGAATCCTAGCTAACAGTCGACTTTTCCCGCGATAAACGATCTCTAGTCAACAGGTGGAGGTGCCGTTGATTGGTTGTTATTGTCTCGCTAAGTTCAAGGGCGTCCGCCTATACTGATAAAATATTTTGATGAATCAAACAAGATTTGTTTGGTGCAACCAAATTATTTGTTTATATAGGGGCAATGAAATATTTTGATGCTGAAACCGAACTATTTTGTTGTTCATATTTGGTTATCCCAATCTGTAAGATTTGTTTGGTGCAACTAATGATTAGTTTGGCTACATGTACATACATGCATCAAACAGTTTGGGCCGATATAAGAAGTTTTTACAAATTCAACCGAGTTTCGGACCTAGATTGCCTGCGCCCGAGCGCTACGCCTTAGTAATCTCAGCTAATGTGACAACTGATGACGCCTTAAAGCTTTTAAATATATATAGTGTAAATACTGGTCAACGTGGGCAAACAAATATTTCAAGTGTCACAGCTTTATTTATCAACTTATTGTTGCATTGTTTTATTAATGTGTTTATACGGTTGTTAAGCTACAATAGATGCACTATCAAACATGGTTACTATCCTGATTGTTACAAAAACTACAAACAAACTCTCGAGCTGTATTTTCGAACAGATGCAGTCAAACGAGTGGCCAAACAAATATATACAGTTGATTCAACAACATTTTTAGTTGACAGAATAATTTTTTTTTGCCCAACACAAAGATTTTGTTTATTCAAACATATATTTTGCTAGACGAACAAAAGAAATTTGGTTGCTTTTTAAATTTGGTTTGCTCCACAATATATTTTTTTAGGGCAACTAAATATTTATTTGGCCCTATTGAAACAAACATTTTGTTCTATTTTCTCTCATTGTATGGCAGCAGCTAACCAAATGAATACGGTTTATCAGTGTAGCATGTTCATTCAGCTATGTTTAGTTCCAGCGATGTGTTGGAGCCCCGTAATACATTTTGACAGACATATTTCTCATATTAATGGTTCTTACTTACCAAACATAGGGAGTGAATGCAAATAAATGGTTGCCCGCACAGGGACCGTTTTGAATGTGTTAATAAATACGGACACCCTACTTGCTGCCACAAGAAGTCCACGGAGGATACACTTTAATATCCCACGTGCGGACCTGCATATTTTTTGTTTAGTCAGTTTAGGCAAGCTACAAGTGTGTCACCTCTATCCAACACTGAAAGAACCCCAACATTTTATTTAAATATTTTTGATTCCCAATCACAACCGCCGTACCTGTACACACAGTATCTTGCAGCTTACTGTACTAAACAAACACTCATCATTGGTTTGTTGTCAGTAGAACCACCTGATTTTCGCGAAAACATTTCCGCGGAGGTTAGATTTCAATGTCCTATGTGCACACCTGCAGGCTTCATTTGACTATTGGCTGCTTGTTTTTGTGCGAAGAGAGTCTTTAAAATGTGTCAGCCAATCAGAACGAAGTTTCTCCGATACTGACCGTCCGTGATTCGCGGGAAGATAGAAAATACGCGTAACAATTCAAATGATCCAATCATCAAAGTGGTTCGGAACTAAAGTGTTTTGCAACTCAACTTGTCCTGAAATTTTTTTGCCAAAAACAGGCGCCTCTAGTAATTAGCCATTGTTGTGTTGGGTAAACATTCGCGCAGTCAAATGTACTTTATTATGTACAAGGGTGTAAAATCCAGCTTGTTCTATAAACCTCTTAACATATTATCGCTAGTACACTTGTTCAAGTTTGGCGTGTTGCAGAACGGTCAAAATCATGGTCGGTGTTGTACATGTATGGACGGCAGTTCCAATGTGGACATTGTATTTACCTGGAAAATGTTATTGGCTGTTGATGACCCACGAACTGTTTTATAATTGGTTGTTTAGTGTGCCATGCATATACTGAAACACTTCCCATTGGTTCCAGAGTGCCATGCAGTGTAAGGAATTCGTAAGTACTTCTTACGTCAGAAGTTTCTTCTTGTGCAACACCTGAAACGAAAAATTAATGTTTACGCAGGAGAATTAATTGGTTATTTACTCATTGTGGTCTGCACACATTTACTGGCAATACAAATTTGAAGTGAGTCGCCTGTATCTATTACTGCAAGAACACGGGCTCTGTTGGTGGCTGTGTTAGAACTCACCATCGTCCTATTGGTCAATACCACACCGGATACTGCCATGTACTTTACCGCGTTCATTACTGGCAGGTCATCAACCAATGGAGAGTCGAGCTAATACTGACCCAATCAAATATACTTTATCCCGTAAAAAGATTTACAATCAATCTTGTCCCTTTGGGCAGCTATAAAGTAATTAATTCTGTCGTTAGCAATATTATTGCTACTGCACTGTCGTGTTCTTGTGAGGTCGTGGTAAATATTGGCCGAACAAAGACTGCACATCCATGCGAGATTTGTTCTGAACAACAAAGAGATTTTCAAATTATCTTTGCTCGAGCGACACTCGAGCATAGTTTATAAAGCGTTTTTTTTTTTTTTTTTGCTAGAAATGTTATTGATTTTTGTTGTAGTGTTCATGTAAGAGCGTGTTGAACACTAGAATAACAATAAATCTACGCATGTGGGAGTTTTATTTTCAAGAACACAGAAATATTTAAAATAGCGTTTCTCCAGCTGGCCTCGAACAAGGTCGTGGAAGTGTTAACGGGAAAATCGATATTGTTCGCCAATGAGCAAACGTAGATTGAACGACTGCACACCAGGGCTGTACGATGTCATAAAAATTTAATATCGAATTTTTTCCTGACAGTTACTCGGTATTTTCGATATATCGATAATACTGAAATTCTCGATAATACCGAAATTATAGATAATACTGAAATTATCGATACTAATGAAATTAGCGATAATACTCTAATTATCTGTAATATTTAAATTATCGATAGTACCGAAAATAACGAAACTATCGATAATACCGAAAACTTCGATAGCATCGAAACATCGATATACCGATATTTTTCAAAGTTACGTATCGTTTCGATAAATTATTTTTCATATTGAAAATTGTCGATATATCGCTATTTCGAACATCCCTAGTGCACACAGGTCTGTGAAATCCAGTCTACTGCCAAATGAATTCTCCAACTAACTGGCCCGTGTAACGCAATGTGCTTCGAATGAAGTCATAATAGTCGTGTAGACCCCCCACGAGGTATATAATATACAGGACGAGGGGTGTCCGGCTAAGGGATGGAAGGGATGTAGGGCTGGACGTGCGGATTATTAAGCCTGCAGGGGAGGGGGTGGTGTAGGAGAGAGGATGTCGACGGCCGGCCCTTTCAAGTTAATTACCTTCGTCTCTCCGGGCCGGTCTGAGGCCAGGGGCCTGCGAGCAAGGGAGGCAATTAAGGGATGGAGACTCACCAACCGCCGATGGGGTGGGAGCTCCACTGTCAGGGCGAGACCACACAGCGACGCTATGCTCCTAACTGGTTGCGATAACTTCTTCCTGGCGGGAGGGAAAGAACCTAACTATTTGCTGTTCGTGGTAGAATGAGCACTTTTGAGGCCCTGGTTAATTTTTTCTTTCAGCCAGTTTCTATATTTTTATCACCCTTTTTAAATAAATATTGCCATGCAATTAACACTTTGTGGACTATGCTCGAGCGTAGATCGAACAAAGCTAATCTGAAAATTTCTATTGGTCAGAAAAAACTTACATGGATGTGCAGTCTTCGTTCAGCTAATGTTTAATACGACCTCACAAGAACAAGACAGCGCAGTAACAATGATATTGCTTAAAATATAATTTATTTTTCATAGCCCCTCAATGGGACATGATTGATTGTAAAGCCATTTATACGATAAATGATATATGATTGGGTCAAAATCAGCTCGGCTCTCCATTGGTTGATGAACGACCAATAATGAACACAGTAAAGTGCCTGGTATTGGTATCGACCAATAGTACGATGGAGAGTTTTAACACAGACACAAACAGAATCGGTATTCTTGCAGTAGTGGATATAAGTAACTCACTTCTAATTTGACATTAGTGCCATAAATATGTGCAGACTTCAATGTGTTAATAAACACAGTGTGTATATTCCACCGCACTCAGAAGTTAATACAGGCTAAAGTAAAATATATTTACTGATTATTATTCAAAATGAGAGGGCTCTCAGAAGTGCTCACTTTACCGTGAATAGCATATATAGGCTGTTCACGGTAAACGGAGCCCTTTGAAAAGTTCTGCTGAAAATCTTCTCGAATGCTCATTGCGTATTATTACACCATATGTAAAATTAACATTGCCATTGGTCAGGTCACTTTATGCATAAGTCGGTCAAACGAAACTGTGAAACTATTGTGGAAGTAAATATTTTCCAAATTTGTTATTTCTTACAATTATATGCACTAGAACCAGAAGGAAAAATGAATCATTTTAGCAATCAGAAATGTTAGTTAACACTTTTAATTCAGCGGAAAGACGTCGAACTTATTTCCCTTCCGTTGTTACCAAGTTTAATTCTCGCAAGAAAATCAACGTACCCGTTAAAATATATGTAGGACGGAACAGATGATATTTTCAAAGGTTTATTTCAAAAGTGATCAATTAGTTGTGAACAGCATATGCCCTCTCGGCTATTATACAAGTTATAATTAGTTCATTTTTGAACTGGTGCTTTTCAAACATCCGTGTAAAAATTTATATTGGTATCCGATTTTTGCGAAAAGAACTCGCCTTTAGTTATTTTGTATTTCTCGACACTTTAATTCACTTTCACGTTAGTGAATGCATGGCTTTAACTGACATGCGTCTTAGGTGCTAACTGACATGCGTCTTAGGTGCTAACTGACATGCGTCTTAGGTGCCTACCTGCACTACATCAAACGCTCAGCACCGGGATAACCTGTAGTGTTCGGCAGATGTCTGGGCATGCGAGTTCCCTAATGCTCGCTAGTGTGTAGCCAGTCATGGACCAGTCTGCAGCTAGACGACAACAGAATGGGCCGGCAGCATACGCGCTGTCCCACAAACATCTTCGTTAAAAGCAACGAGGACGCACCGCCTGATGTTTGTGAGACAGCTGATAGCACGACGAGCGCTGCGCTCGCGTATCTTCAGAACGAGCGATCTGCTACCTGCGACACACTATGAGAATTGTTCAGATGTTTGCCGTGGACTGTATTTCTGAATGTACAGTGAAATATAAGAATATTTATCTATACAGTCTCGGTGCCAAAAAAAAAATTGCAGGCGTGCATTTAGAATATTGATTATAAACTGGGCAGAACACATCTCGCGAAAATCAGGTGTTCCTAGTTAGAAGACAAGAAGTATTTAGTCAAGAAATGTATTAATGCTGGGTTATAGTGTCCTTGTAGGGCCCTGTTAAACACTAACAGAAAACCATTATTATATATCCCCACGAGTTCTATTTTCATTAGCGAAGAAACTTTCCAACAGCCTTACTCCAATTATAATTGATCGTTGGTCCTCAAAATGCTAGCAAGCTGTGATCTTGTAATTATATCTCAATATGTTAGTTGCAGTTACAGAAATGAGCGAAGGAGTGAAGAGATTTGGGCGGCTCTTAACAGCGATGTCTTGAGAGCTTGTGAGGGTGATTGAGGTGAGTATGGAGTGGCACTGAAATTAAAGGGTGGAGGAAACTGGAGATCCCCGAGAAAACCCGCCGACCAACGGTATCGTCCGGCACGATTCCCACTTGCGAAAATCCGGTGACCCGACCGGGAATTGAACCAAGGTTCGCCTTGGTGACAGGCTAACCGCTCAGCCACCGCGGCCCCAGGTACAGAAATGTTATTCCGCATATTAGATAAGTATAGGCTGTTCACGGTAAAGTGAGCACTTTTTAAGGCCCTGCTGAATTTTTCCTTTCGACAGATTTTTATGTTCTTATCACTTTTTAATAGAAACATTGCCTTGTGACCAACAAACGCAGTATGTACTTCTCTTCTCTCCCAAAAGTGAATGTCTGAAGCTGTAATAAATTATATTTATTAGTGGTTAATGCCGTTTAGAAGAGCCTTATAATGTGCTCACTTTACCGTGAATAGCCTATCCAGGCGCTGATTGGCGAATGGCGTTCCGATATGTTTTATACGAGTGATGCGATTTCTCTGGCTTGTGCAGCTGGAGTTCGCAATATAGAAAGCTGATTCACCTCTGTATACTTATCTAGTCTGTGTTCGTAACAACTTCAGAGTGTTAAAACCTGCACATAAACACGTATTGTTGATCCCGAGTTATTATCGTTAATGTCATGGTGCAAAAGTAACGCTTTGCGACCTAAACCAGGAGATCAACACGACGTGGCGATAAATTACCTGCCTGGACGCCAAATCGATAACGATCCCGTAAGCGTGTCATACAAATCCTCTCGAAATTATTCACCCCTGTTTTGATTATAGCTCCAAAAAATCACCTTTTATTTTCTCGCAGGTGAGTTCATTTTCCTGCTTTTAAATTTTGTATACAAATAACAACTTTAGCATATATATATATATATATATATATATATATATATATATATATATATATATATACATATATATATTCCATTTGCTCGATAATTAAAGACCGGAAATACACGTTTATTTTTTCTTGGCAAGCTCGACCACCATATTCACTACAGGCCTATATTGCATATGTATATATATATATATATATATATATATATTTATGTATTTGTATTTGCGTGTGTGCAGGTTTCAATTCCTTAACTTAACCACCGTTTTATAGACGCAATTTGGTGAAGTCTGAGCGAAGAGCATGAAAAATGTGTCAAATCATTTGCAATCCAGTACACAGCCAGATGAAACCTTATCACTATGGAAGCGGTCAATAAAGAAACGACGTTTTCTATAAATTTGCTGCGTAGTCTAGCCTACAGGACAGCAAACTCGTGAAACACCGCAGTCTCTAGACAACAGACATGTAAGAGCTCTCACTGTCTGCCTCTTGAACTACGCTGCAGATTATTTGAGATACTGTTTTTTTTTTTCTCGCGAAACTATTAAACGTGGTCCCAGTATGTTTCCCTACGAAATAATATCATACCCCAGGCGAGGACAGACATTAAAGTTACCACGCATGCTGTAATTATTATATTGTAGCCCTACAATATAGTTAAAAATGGCTTTTACAAATTCCCGTTTCTTAAAACATAAGCCTGACACGAGCCAAACTGCGATAGGAGCCTGTATTGAACTGCGATAGGAGCCTGTATTGAACTTTGCTACAGACTTTTCATCAGTAAAATGATAGGGTAACTTCAGAAAGTCCTATAGGTCCACGCAACACTACGAGAACACTACACGCTAGTTCAGAGCCCTGCGTGCAGCGGCGATGACGCTGTTTCAGCACGTGCTAGTGTAACCCTTCAAGCTTCTGCGCTTCTCTGCCAAGAAAGGAGAAAAACGATGTAGGCAGGTAGGTCCCGTAAACACTCATACACGTCTCATATGAGACATGCAAGGAAATAAATATTTTTACTTTGGAGTAAAGCAACGTTATACGGATAGTTAGTACACAAATCTTAAAGAATACTCACATAGTCTGAAGACTTCATTTTACTTAATAGAAGGTGCCATACAATTCCAACGTGTCGAATTTGAATTTCGGGAAAGTTATATACTAGTGTGCAAAATTTAATGATGGGGCAGGTATTCGTATGTATCGTCACCCTTCACTGTCTCACATGGGTACACAGCATATTGTAACATCGTCGAGAAGTAAGATTATGGGAAAAAAAGAAAAGCACTAACAGATAAAGCAGTTCAATTGTTGCAAAGGGCCTTTGCTCAAAAGTAGGTTATTCCTAGTACAACAGGACACTACAAACGCCAATGTGACAGGTTGCAGTCCTCAGTACGGGATACGATCAGACAGACTACGATGCACCGTCTGTTCATCATCAGTACGAGACTGTGGATGAGCTCTTGATGCATCACGACCCAGTGCTCCTGTAGCGCTGATCGCAGCTGCAGAGTCGTTGCTGGCGGCTGTTAATTCAAGGCTTCTCCCGACATCGTTCCAAGCGTGTTGGATTTGATTTAGGTCAGGGGTCTGCGCAGGCCAGTCCATGCTGCGAGTTTCTTTATTCGTCAACAGCACAGAGATGGCCGGTGTAGGATGAGGTGTAGCGATGTCGTCCATGAAGAGCAACTCAGGACTCACAGAAACCAGGATATGACGCACGCAAGGAATGAGAACATCATTGGAATAGCTGCCATCGGTGCCTGAATATATTTGGAGGGTTGGAACCACAGACTAAAGATTAGGAAGACCGCTCATTCATCTTCTGTGCGTGTACCCAACATTGATCTACCCCAATACTACACATCTGTCAAAGTCACATGGTCAACAGTGTTGAACGTGTTTGTTTATATCTTAATATTTAAATGACAAGGACTATTATATAAATATAATACTTTTACCAGTTTGAATTTAACAAAAAAAAAGAGCATTACAAATTGACTAGATGAAGTACAAAAACATATTAAAAGCACTTTTTTACTAACCAGTATTCTAACCTCAAACCTAATCCACGCCATTTTTGCTAGACATGTTGGTAGAAAAGCAGTTCAATGTTAGGACACAGAGATTGGTTGAGCGCAGCCAGCGAATTCAGTCTACCTCATCTGTAGTCTATGGTAGGAGCTCCGTGTGGCCACCAAACGTTATGCCTCACCAAACAAGAAGAAGAAGTCCACCACCTGAAAACCAGTGCCTTTCGACGAAGTCTGAGGAGTAACTGCGTGTTCCCTCCCCTCTCCGTTCATACAGAAGCCCGCATTGGTTAGTAAGTCACCAGCAGTTCTCATCTGTGAAGGGCACTCGACCCTATTGCTGAGCTCTCGAGTCCTTGTGATCCCGATACCACAGAAAACGCCATCCCCGATGGGTAGGCAGCAATAGCACACACAACACAGGTCACCGGGCGAACAAACCTACCGTGCGCAGTCTCCTGGACACGGCAAAATGCGATATCGATCTTCCAGTAGAGAGTTGCATAAGTCTTGCTGTCTGTCGTCGATATTTCCTCACCTGTAATACAATATACCGGTCCTAGGTCGTAGTGGTTATTTGACATCCGTACAGCTGTTCTTGTCGTTCGAAATGTCGTCCGAGCTCGTGACACGATACTATGTGCGATCCCGTACTCCTCGACCCCACCAGCCACACTTCGGCATTCTTCGACCTCGGATGAAGTCTTCCAGATGTTGTCTACGGGACTGACTGTGAGCCATATCAGACATCAGACAACAACTCGACGTAGTTCAACCGATGTGTGCTGTGCAATAATTTCGACTGTATTGGTGAGTGTACGCCATGCTCTTACTTCGCCCACGCCCACAGTACGCCATCCAGCGTATATGTGCATGCCCTACCGTACTGCACTCTAAATTAGAATCAGAGGGAAACCACTGATTCGCAGTGAAATTCAACTACTCTATTAAGTGAAAATCGCTCCACTTAAAATCAGTGGAACAATTTCACCGATTGAATAAGTAACGGCCGACTGCAGTGGAAATTAAATATTTTTTTATTCAATGTAGGCAAACAATTACGCGAAATAAACATATTTACGATAGTTTACTATTAACATTGTGCATTTTACCATAATTTGAAAAGTAGAAAAAGGTTTCTCCACATTTTAGAAAGTATTTTGTATTAGTTTTATTCATTTATTCGTTGTTACTTCACTTGATACACGTTGTTTGAAGGCCATTTCTAAACAATGTTCGACGGCCATTTCTATACGCAGTTTCACTGATAGCCTACATCAATCTAAAATAATTAGAGACGGAGCAAGTTGCTCAGATGTTTCACGGGTCCATCAGTCACGAAATAAACCACCGAGAAAACAGTGGAAAAAATTATTGACGAATCAGTGGGAAATTTCACTGAATCAATCAGTGAAGGAAATATTGCATTTTTTCACTGGGATATCAGTTAAATTCACTGAACTGACTGATGTATCAGTCAGTTACGTTTGAATGATTGAAACAGTGAAATTGTCACTGATTCAGATTTAGAGTGTGGACTCTAGTCGACCACCTCGTAGATCTTTCGGTCTGTTCTGCCTATCCGTTACGTTATGTTAATTTCTCCAATTCGTCCATTCATTTTTTATCATCAGTGTAAATGTATACAATCTAAGTTCAGGTTAATTTTGCAAATCTAATCCGTGCTCCGATTATCCGTCAAGCATTAATCAGAGCTTTAAGAGCCACACTAAACATTCTTTTATTGTAAAACTGCATTTAATGGAAGCGTACTAACTACATTTTTAACAAATGTCCCTACTTCATAACAGGTTGATCACGACAGAACTTTTACCGCCACCAGGAGCTGACAAAACTTTCGTTAAGGCTGTTGTGATTAGCACACCTTGTCCGGCGAGTCAGCTCAGCTGCCTGTATAAATAAATTCAATGTTCCTGTTTAGTTCTATACAATAATAATTTGGCTCTTTTGATTGCCATGCGCATTAGATGTCTGTGGTGAATCACAGACGTACATAACTGAAGTTACTTAATTCTGATTAGCCAGTCAAAAACCCAAATTAAATCTGTAAAGGCACTTGGCCTTAAGGACATCTGATATTCTCTAAAAAATTTTCACATAGTTTAGATTCAACTATCTACGAACACATCTACAGTTTTCTTTTGGTTATTGGCAGGCTGTCTTTGTGTGGAGACATTTTTGTATTATACTGTTCAAACAGAATTAGTTTATTCTGGTACTGAGGGTCTATGATTTCGCTGTTAGTCACCTAAGAAGAACAGCAGTCAAAAATATCCAGTCTCGAAAGTGGTTAGGAGGTAAAAAGTGTTTGAAATAAAATTAGGTAGTGTAACACTTTTCGTGAAAATTTTGCATCCTTACCTATAATAAATGTTAAAGTGCAAATGTACTTTTAGAATATCGGATTCAAACATGTGCATAATATTTCATACAATCAAAACAGTTCCATTCTCTGCAAGTTTACTGAAGGTATATTCCTTCAAATTAAGTGATCAGGTAACTATAAAAAATAAATTAATATTTACCTAATTATACGCAATAAATTCTATGATAAAGTTTGGTTGTGTCACACTCCAGGTTGGTAAGAAGAGTATTAAATTTATTAATAATATATGATTTCATATGATTTAATTGTTTAAACGAGAGATACGTAGGTGCAGCTTATCTTTGCTCCAAAGAGTTGGTTAGTATTACAAGAAGTATTAATTGAAGTAGCTTTAATTTCGTAAATAAGATGATGTTACAGTTGATTGTGATATAGAAGTTCTGATTGCAGTTCGTGGTCCGTTAACTTATCTGCGCAGTGGAGGCGAGACGCCTTGCTCCACAGAGGGAACAATGGAGACGAGAAGCCTTCCTCCACACAGGGAAACAGTAGAGGCGTGATGCCTTGCACCTCAGAGGGAAACAGTGGAGTCGATACGCCTTGCACCACAGAGGGAAACAGTGGAGTCGTCACGCCTTGCTCCATAGTGGGAAACAGTAGAGGCGTGACGCCTTGCTCCATAGACTGAAACAGTGGAGGCGTCACGCCTCCACTGTGGTGCAAGGCGTCACGCCTTGCACCACAGAGAGAACAGTTAAGACGAGATGCCTTCCTCCACAGACGGAAACAGCGGAGGCGTGACACCAAGGTCAACAGAGGGAAACAGTGAAGGCGTTTAGCCATGATCCACAGAGAGAAGCAGTGGAGGCGTGATGCCTTCTACCACAGAGGGAAAAATGGGAGCGCGGCGCCATGCTCTACAAAGGGAAACAGTGGAGGCATGACGCCTTGCTCCACAGAGACAAACTGTGGTAAAGTGACGCCTTGTTCCACAGAGGGAAAAGGTGGAGGTGTGAAGCCATGCTACGCAGAGGGAAGCAATGGAGGCGTGACGCCTTGCTCCACAGAGGGAAACAGTGGAGTCGTGACACCTTGCTCCACAGAGGGAAACAGTGGAGGCGAGATGCCATGCTCCTCAGAGGGAATCAGAGGAGGCATAACAGCATGCTCCACAGAGGGAAACAGTGGAGGCGTGACGCCTTGCTCCACAGAGAGAAACAGTGGGGGCGTGACACCATGCTGCACAGAGGAAAAAATAGAGTCGTTACGCAATGCTCCACAGAGGGACACAGTGAAGACATGACGTCATGCTCACAGAGGGAAACAGTGGAGTCATAATGCCTTGCTCCGAAGAGGGAAACAGTGGAGGCGTGACGCCTTGCTGCAAAGAGGTAAACAGTGGGGGCATGACGCCTTTCTCCACAGAGGGAAACAGTAGAGGCGTGACGCCTTGCTCCACAGAGGGAAACAGTGGAGGCATGACGCCTTGCTCAGCAGAGGGATACAGTAGAGGCATGACGCCTTGCTCAGCAGAGGGAAACAGTGGAGGAATGGCGCCTTGCTCGGCAGAGGGAAACAGTGGAGGTGTGGCACCTTGCTCGGCAGAGGGAAACAGTGGAGGCATGACGCCTTGCTCAGCAGAGGTAAACAGTGGAGGCCCGACGCCTTGCTCCACAGAGGGATACAGTAGAGGCGTGACGCCTTGCTCCACAGAAGGAAACAGTGGAGGCCCGACGCCTTGCTCCACAGAGGGATACAGTAGAGGCGTGACGTCTTGCTCCACAGAGGGAAACAGTGGAGGAATGGCGCCTTGCTCGGCAGAGGGAAACAGTGGAGGCGTGGCACCTTGCTCGGCAGAGGGAAACAGTGGAGGCCCGACGCCTTGCTCCACAGAGGGATACAGTAGAGGCGTGACGCCTTGCTCAGCAGAGGGAAACAGTAGAGGCGTGACGCCTTGCTCCACAGAAGGAAACAGTGGAGGCCCGACGCCTTGCTCCACAGAGGGATACAGTAGAGGCGTGACGTCTTGCTCCACAGAGGGAAACAGTGGAGGCATGACGCCTTGCTCAGCAGAGGGAAACAGTAGAGGCGTGACGCCTTGCTCCACAGAAGGAAACAGTGGAGGCCCGACGTCTTGCTCCACAGAGGGATACAGTAGAGGCGTGACGCCTTGCTCCACAGAAGGAAACAGTGGAGGCCCGACGCCTTGCTCCACAGAGGGATACAGTAGAGGCGTGACGGCTTGCTCCACATAGGGAAACAGTGGAGGCATGACGCCTTGCTCAGCAGAGGGATACAGTAGAGGCATGACGCCTTGCTCAGCAGAGGGAAACAGTGGAGGAATGGCGCCTTGCTCGGCAGAGGGAAACAGTGGAGGAATGGCGCCTTGCTCCACAGAAGGAAACAGTGGAGGCCCGACGCCTTGCTCCACAGAGGGATACAGTAGAGGCGTGACGTCTTGCTCCACAGAGGGAAACAGTGGAGGAATGGCGCCTTGCTCGGCAGAGGGAAACAGTGGTGGCGTGGCACCTTGCTCGGCAGAGGGAAACAGTGGAGGCATGACGCCTTGCTCAGCAGAGGTAAACAGTGGAGGCCCGACGCCTTGCTCCACAGAGGGATACAGTAGAGGCGTGACGCCTTGCTCCACAGAAGGAAACAGTGGAGGCCCGACGCCTTGCTCCACAGAGGGATACAGTAGAGGCGTGACGTCTTGCTCCACAGAGGGAAACAGTGGAGGAATGGCGCCTTGCTCGGCAGAGGGAAACAGTGGAGGCGTGGCACCTTGCTCGGCAGAGGGAAACAGTGGAGGCATGACGCCTTGCTCAGCAGAGGTAAACAGTGGAGGCCCGACGCCTTGCTCCACAGAGGGATACAGTAGAGGCGTGACGCCTTGCTCCACAGAAGGAAACAGTGGAGGCCCGACGCCTTGCTCCACAGAGGGATACAGTAGAGGCGTGACGTCTTGCTCCACAGAGGGAAACAGTGGAGGAATGGCGCCTTGCTCGGCAGAGGGAAACAGTGGAGGCGTGGCACCTTGCTCGGCAGAGGGAAACAGTGGAGGCCCGACGCCTTGCTCCACAGAGGGATACAGTAGAGGCGTGACGCCTTGCTCCACAGAAGGAAACAGTGGAGGCCCGACGCCTTGCTCCACAGAGGGATACAGTAGAGGCGTGACGTCTTGCTCCACAGAGGGAAACAGCGAGGTGGGTTCTTAGGTGCGAGTTTCCTCAGACGCAATTCCTCTTTGTGGTGCTTCAGATAACGGCCTACGTTTGACTGACTGCACCGGTTCTTGGGAATTTCCCCCGAGGTTCGCCTGGCGCCTGGTATTTCGCTTTAAAGAGACGGTAAGCTAGTGGCCTCTCTTGCGTAGGAATTTTGCTGGCACGTGAGCCGGCTTTGCGTCTCAGCAACGACTGTACACGGGGAAGGAAAGAAGTATCAAGAAGTACCTGAACAAGGACCTAGGAATACGCTCAGACCCATCGTTACTGCGCATGTCCTAGTGGAGTGAGATTGACAAGTAGTTTGTTATCATAGTTGTACCTAAGTCGTCTTTAATAATAAACAAATTTTACACCTATTATTCTAGGTTAGCATATCCCTGAAAAATTAGAGTTATACGTTTGCTTTCCTCGTATTTACAGGCGTATTATTAAGATACTTTCATGATTAAGTTACGGTTATGAACAAGTTTAAATACGAGACAAGTTTCATTCATTTTCTAAAACTAACGTGTTTAGCCTTGGTCGCTCCTGGTTTCCTCGGAGGGATTCGGCGTGTAAATTCGGCTGGTGGTGTTACTTCTGCGTATAGAACCAATGTTTTCCCTACGTGATAGAAAGGAAACGTCGATCGTGTCCGAACATGCTGCCATCTACGAATTTACTAACGAAGTCTTAACGTTTGTAGCACTGTAGTGGCGAAGTTCTGCGCTTCTCAGTAGATCTCTGTCTTTTATTTGCTGCTCGTCTCATCATCTTTAATTGGGATAAACCAGGTCTGCCTTTTTTTTAACTGATTTATTCAGTTTTTTACGGTTTTTTAACACTCTAGGAAAATCCAAACTAAAACTTAATAGTTTTTTTGAAGAACTTTGGTCAAAGTGAAGACACTAGCGCCCACAGCGATGTGTGTTAGTTTCACTGATGCATTTGTTTGAAAGATTCTTATAATGGAGGTGAATAATTAAGCCAAATATGTTGGACATACGCCATTGCTTTAATAGCGTATCTGCAAAATATTTTTCTTAATTATTCACTGGCACGTGTATACAGTTATCTACATATTTCTGTTCCCGGCTATATGATAACATGCATAGGCCAAGGCTATTATTGAAAAGAACTTTTTCCGTGAATTACCGTTTCACGCATGCAATCCGAATTTGTTGACTGCGTTTTGCGTTTGTCATTCATATCACAATGGTGAGGAAACGAAAATTATCGCAGATACAGTCGTTGTATAAATGAATGTGTAAGTGTGAGTGGAGAAAAGAATTACCATGGTTTGTACATTCCAAATCAAAACAACTACATTAAATATGTAAACCTCTTTCATATCCACTTTTTTTTTGTGATTTACAATTTTTTTTTAATCCCAGGGATTTTACAGGATTTAACCCAATGTTTCCAGGATTTAAAAATATTTTTATATACAGGAACGAGGGTCTCATCTTCAGAGCTGGTGGCAGTCCTGGGGTAAACGACTTTGCAAGTGAGTTCAACCGGCAAACAAAACGCGAAACACCTCTCAGGTTTCAAGCACCGTGTAATGACTTCATGTAAATGTTACCTTTTCTTTCAGATTTTGAGAATCTTAAGATATTTTGAACATTCTGTGAGAACAATTAAATCACCAACATCGCAGAAATTTCAAACTTTCCTAATATACGTGTGTACTGTGATTTGAATGGCATCACCCAATATTCTGTGAATATGTTCGGTATTGTTATTGCGTATTTACGACCTCATCTCAAGGTAAGAACTTGTGAGTTATAAGAATTGACTTAAAACGAACAGAAATTTGAAAGGACAACAGAAATTTAATTAAAAAATCTAATTAAGATTTTAACACTTACAATTATGAACTTCTGTCACTCGGGCAACGCTAGAATTAAATTTGTTGTTGTTTTTGAAGATATCAAGCTCAGCTATATATTTATGATCCCCTTTCAAGAACATTTCAGCACGTCAGTTACATACAAAATGTTACGTATTTCAGCACGTCAGTTACATATAAAAGGTTACGTTTAGACTCAACTTGCAACTTTGCGAGTGCTGAGAGTCCGCCAGTAGAGCTACTGAGCGTCAGCATTCAAATAGTCGGACAAGATACAAATTACGTGGTTTATTTACAACAGTTGAACGTACTTTATAATTCGATATATATATATATTGTTTACTGAAAGTAAAATAAAACACGTTAGAAACATTTGTGTGTACCGCTGATATGCTCTGAATGCCGTTGCAATGTTCGACTTTATGTTGCATTTCCGTAACCAGATGTTTTTTCCTGTGGTGCTTGGCACAGTGAATAATAATTTAAAACTAAAATTCAAGCACTCTTGATTTAACAATTTCGAAAATTCAAACATTCAACTCAAAGTCAAGCAGCCATTTTGGCGAGAATCACCTCAGAGGTTAGGCGACAGGAATATCAATTAATTTAATTTATTTAAATACATAGGCTGATGATAAACGTATATAATGATATACCCTAATTAATTCACATTCTAAATGAGACTGGAAAAACCGATCTTCAATGTCGGAACTTTGATTTTATGTTACGCGTTGGTGATTTCATATAAGGAGCAGAAAAGTAGAGTAAAAATGATAACTATTTTAATTGTGTAAAGGCCTTGATTCTGATTGGATTGTGAAAGACACGTGGCAGTCGTTACCAGCGTTATATTCTCGGGATGCAATTTCTTGAGATCATGATGTAATCGTTGTGCCTATTATAGTCCCCTCCCATTGCTGGCGGCCCACGTGTGCTTGATTTGGGCTGCGGCAGAGGGCCAAGCCGTGTCTTGGTGGTTCCACGTGGGGCCGCCTATAGCGCTAATGGACGGTTGCGTCATGCACGTCGTGACGTCATCACTTCCTACCCCCTCTCTAGGACTCCCCAGGAACTGTGACTGGCTGGACAGAATAGGACAGGCGTGCTAACTAAAGCGAAGTTGCTACCCTGCCTGCTCGTTCGAATAGAGCCTTCACAGCACGAGCGACATGACGTATAGCTAGGGATATTGCGATACTACTGATGTGATACGGCTGTCGATACTTTCCATTCGATACCGGGGAATTTAGAACCGATACTTTTTAATTCGATACCTACCCAGTACCATATCAGTAAATGATTCGACGATATCGATACTATTTTTTTTTCTCGGAATTTCTTGTATCTCTTAACTTTGACCCCTTTCAATCAAAGTGCTTCAAAATACAAAGACGTGTTTTTCTCCATAAAAAATTAATTTTTTTTAAAATCAGTACATATCAGTATTTTACTTGTCCTATAATTATAAACGATGCCAAAATATAACCAATACAAATAAGTGCTGCGCTCTGTATTTTTTTCAAAGCAAACAACAGATAAAAGACAAGAAAATTAGTTCCGAAGCAATACTTTCAAAATTGGGCAGTTAAAAGTGAACACCACATTCTATGTAGTCAAAAGTACAGCACGCATCGAAAAAAAAACTTATTTGAAACACCAGAAACAATTCAAAATGTGTCTAAATTCCAGTTACACATTGTAAGGGCTTGTACTGGGGACCAAGACGGCTACGTTTTGCAGAGGAACTTATGTGCGGAAACGTACCGTTTCCCCGCGACAAACAAAACACCACCTCACCACATGTTGACCTCTCACACGTCTGCAACACACTGTACGTTGTTTATCTTCTGAGTCCACTTACAAGAAGGGCTCGATGTGATCAGTGGCGTCTACACAAACACGGTACCTACGTACGATGTTCTGGTACACACGATCACCAATACCTGGAAGTCCAAGATCCGCCGCAGCCATAATCCGCGCCAGCAGGCCTTCCTCTAGTTCCACAGAGGTCTCGTAAATCAAGCCCTTCATGTGGCCCCACAGGAAGTAGTCTAGCGGAGTCAAGTCGGGAGACCTGCTGGCGCGGATCTTGGACTTGCTGAGACACACATCCGATACAGAAGTTACTCTTAATATCGCCAATAAATGAAGAAAAGTACATCACATTTAAAGTGTAGTGCTTTAATTAGTGGTTGCTGAAACAGGCCTAGTTCGTTTTGTATTTGACACATAAAAGTTAAGGCGGATCCACACGTTCGCATATCACGCTGACCGGACAGAGCAGGTGTACGAACAATCAACGAGAGTATTTCTCGCCGGTTCTTCACTATCCGCGTTGTTGGGACTAGCATGTAGGTGAAATATTCCCACACACCTCACTGGCTGTGTGTGAGCCACGCTGTAGCTGAGCGGTGCTGAGGGGGCAGTGGGGTGACAAGCCGACCGACGTATGGAAGCTGGTCAGAGGGGGCAAGCATAGAGCAGCTAGACGCGCGCTCACCTCCACTCTTCGACCCGCTGGTCGGCCACTTGTAGCCGTATACAGAAGACGCGAGGGCGTCGCTGGGTAGCAGCAGTCATTCCTCGCCAGGAGAAGTACTCTATTAACAGCACATCTCCACTACTCGACATCGGGACGGAGCAGCTCTATGCGGTCCGAATAAGTATTTAAGCCTGTATGCCACAATAACATTTTCCGTACAAGCTCGGGAGGAAGTTTCCGCGAGACCTGCTACCCGATCCTTCATGCGATCAGTTATGGAGGAGTCTTTAGAAAAACAAATCCAGCGATACTTGTTGCCGCAGTTTGCAGTTCTTATAATGTTACTTCTGCAACTGTGGTTCAGGTACCATCTCCACTCATCACAACTTCAGTATTATGTGTTTATGCCCAGAGCCTAATCGTTTTGTTGTTACAAATTAAAATTTTGTTTTGTATAAACACGAATGTTTTCCATAATTTTCACACAATGCTGTTGTAGAATCATTAAATATTTTCGTGATTTATTATTTACTATTTGTCCGCTTTTAATAGTATTTGGCTCTTTAACAAAACAAAATTAAAGAAATTACTCCTCCACCTCTTCTCTGATTGGCTAAAATTTCAACCTTTTAGGAAAGCTTCCATCGAAAATTGCACACGACCATTCACGAAAACGGCCAGCATTCGGCCAGATCTGCCATAGAACCCATCTGTACAAGCGTCAATGCAGGCTGGCATAGACTCGGTCAAGAAATCTTACGTCGTGGGATACACGCTTGTCGCGTTTAAGGTTCCGTTTACTACGGTTAGGGAAGATCAACGTTTAAATGTCTGGAGTAGGGAACATTTTCGCCACTAGGTAAGCGCTAGTGTCAACAAGATACTGGAATTTCTTCATTTTCTACGTAAAAAAACAGGATGATTCCAATAATTATAAATCAAATCCTAATAATATTATAAATTCGAAAGTTAGTATGTTTGTTTCCTCTACTCAATCACGTCGTAACGGCACAACGGATATGGATGAAATCTGGTCCAGGGGTAGATTATAATCTGGATTAGCACGTAGGGAACTTTTCATTCCGAAAAAAAAAAAAAACGAACTGTTTCTTAGAGAATATATCAAATATGTCACCGAACATTAAGATAGAACACTTTGTCATTATAATGTAGTGGAGTGGAGAGATTTTAGCGGCTCGTAACAACGAGGTCTTGGGAGCCGATGTTGGTGATTGAGGAGAGAATGGAGCAGCACTGGAATGAAAGGCTGGGAGAAACGGGAGATCCCTGAGGAAACCCGCCGACCAACGGCATCGTCCGGCACTATTCCCACGTGCGAAAAACCGAGGATCATTATAATTAAGGTCTGATTTTTGCACGCAGTTGAAGCCGTGGGTAACACATAGTGTAAAATAACTTTGTAATGAAGTGAAATCTTTCACTATTATTATTATTCATGTAGTTAAGTTTTTTTTAGAAAATTGACCTTATGGAACACTGCTCACCTTCTGGCGGAAAATTTCTTAATGCCAAACTCTCCCGTGCGACATCTCGTTTTGTTCGTAACCGTAGTTGGATAAATCTTTAGTTGCATTAATATTTGTTCTACTCAGATTAGGAACTAAACGAGATGTCCTACGGAATAGTTTGGCATAAGGAGAACTTACACAGCATAGTGAGCTGGTGTTCTAAAGAAGTTTCTTTTAATCCGGTCTTAAATAGAAAAAATTCATTTCTTTGTATGCAAAAATTCGTGTTTGGCTCGAATTGTGCCATGCACATCCCCGAGTCAAAATTTTAACTATTAACTTAATTTCGTCTTTATTATTCACGGTGTCCAATGGCGTTTGCAAGAGCAAACAATACAATTACCACTGTGTTTGGCGCTGGGCGTTCATAAGCCAGGTTATTTCAATGGAAAAACATTACTACGAGTCCAAGAGCGAAATAAATACAGCTGTCTTCAAAAGGCTATTTTTACTTTTCTACTTTGACTTAGGGAAACTGCGCACAAGGACCATAATAATAACATTTGTAACCATTTATATATTTTTATTGAGTTTTATATATAAATGAAGTAATTCTGTAAGGCATCGTTTTGCTAAATCCAGTTAACAACAAAATATTTAAAAAAACATGTGAACATATTTCTCTATATTTCCATTCTAGTGTGAAGAAAAAAGTACGCAAATTCTTAGTGAAGGTTCTGACATAATACAAATCGGAATGTTTCACACAATTATGATTATTAAATAGAAATTGCAGCTATCCCATTTACTTACATACGAAATTGAATATTCCGGTACAAACGTGACACCAGTGCACCCTGGCGGCAAAAGGTTTTTGTTGTCAAACTTAAAGCATTATTATTCCCAATCTGAGTTAAACACTCTCAGAAATTTTTCGTTTCAATCTCTTTATCTTTCTACCATTTTTCTGATTCATGAAATGAGAAAAGTGAATAATAGAATTAAAATACATTTTTAAAATTTTAATTTTTAGAACTCTGAAAGTCAGAATGATTTGTATGTTATAGTTGTTATTATGGAAATAATATTTTTAAAAGTCAATCGGTAAGAGGCAATAATTATTTTTACTTCCTACGGAATAATACGCTAAGAAAATCAACAGAGAAGTGACAACAGACGAGTTCTGTAATCTGATTTCATGATGCGAGCAACCAAATTTGTATGCCAGGAACAGAATGCTATTGCACTACTGTTTATTGCTAGAGCATTCCATATAATACTCACGTTGTTCTGTAGTTTCGATAGTGTGTTCCGTTGATAACTATATTCGTAGTAGTAGATAAAATCACAGACAGGAACACGGCATACAATTCTGTTTCTGTACTGTTTACGTTAACAGTGGTACCAACAACCTTAAATTAACTGTTTAGATGGGTAACTGGTAAAGAAATGCTGTTCCTACAAACAGGTTTGTTTCTCACTTGACATAACGGACACACGTCTTCAGTATAGTTCACACAACGACGTATCGACTATAAGATAGCGAAGATCTGTTATTGCGGCATCGTCAGGGGAAAAAAACCAGAATACGAACAGGCGAAGTCACGTGACTTGTTTTGAAACCGGCCCTTCCTTTGGACGGGGACGTCTTGGCTGGAAGTGACTTTGCTTCTTGTCTGCAAATCCGCAGCAAGTTTTTCCAATACAGTCGGCGCTAACAGTGGTATTCCCATAAATCCCTCCCATTTGTTTGGCTGCAGGCTTTCACCCAAGTTTATTCCTTCACTGCTAATTTAGCGAAAAGACTTTATTTCCTCTGTGCAGGATTTTACTCGTAAAGGGAATGTGGGCTAGAGGTGCGCATTCTAGTTGCGCAGTAACCGATAACAGTGTTCGAACTGACCAGCCCTGCGTTTCATTTATCTTCTCAGTATGAACAAAAAGGAACTACGCATTTAATTTCGGGTTGAAGAGGGAGACATTCCTTGCCTATATACACTCAGAGATCACCGTTTTTCTGTGTGAAAAACATTCCCCGGGGATTCCGAGATAAGTATTTTCTTGCTAAGTTTGAGTCATGACATTTTAAGGCACTCCGAGCCAGAATTTTTAGATGTTTATACTTGATGAAGGATGCCAAGTTGGCAGAAATTTTGCATGCGTCCTTCTGACACGGAAACTTTAATGAAGTAGATTTAGAGTCTTGGAAATTACAATTCGCTTTCGGTTTTGCGGCTTTGAGATACTTGCCATTGTATTTATAAACCAGCTTAAGGTTGAGATTATGACCATTTGTCATGTTGAGCTTGCTCTAGGCTCATGCAAACTTAACTTTAAGGTATTTGTATACACCAGCAATTTTGCACATATAAAGAATTTTAGGAATAAGTTGAGACATTGTTATTTTTTATAAATATTTTGTGTAAGTTTGAAAAACTTAAATAAATATTGTATTTGTGGTATAGTATTTTTCTCGATAAAAAAAGGAAACAAAACCATAAAACAAGTGGGAAAATATTCACATTCTGTCATTTTCATGACAAAACCTCACAGCTTTACCGTGTTGAATAAAATATTTTCTGTTTTTGAAATAATGGCGTGATTTTTCTGGCAAGTTATTTTCATGGTAAGTGCTGCAGGTTTATATAGCTGGCGCCATGATAGACTAAGAGCTTGGCATATCGGGACCACTTGTCATCGATGATAACACCAATGCCCAGGGGTACCACAACATTGAAATTCTTTTCTCTCTACAGAACTCTCAAAACCTCGTGGATTTAACTAAGGTTGGCTCACTGTTCGATTGAAAAAAGTGCTTTAGAATGCTAGTAAACGACTTTTGACAAAATTGTAATGCGAATATGACGTAATAAATTTATATGTGTATTTTTTCTCCGCAAACGCTTAGGTTTGTTGTAAAACGAAATGTAAACAAACAGAACATTATTGTTTTAACATGAGGTTTTGGCATTTATTATGAAAAGTCTGGAGGTAATGCTGAAGACATGATCGGAAGACAAAAAGCAGTCTACCTAATATTAATTGAAGGTTTGGTTTGATTCGGTCTAACTGCATTTATAGGTGGTATTTTAGAGATGGTGGAAAATCACAAAAAAATTTTGAGCCAAAATATCTTCTACAACACTCTATAAAGTTTATTATTTCATGATTGATGAACAATGTTTTGACTCAGCCATGTTGTTTGCATACCAATCACGAACGTTCTGCCATAAAGTATCATAATTCACATTAGTCCAGTGAAAGAGGGTAGTACTTCATACATACATGACAACCAATAAGGAAAGAAAACTGTCGGATATGTGTACAGTATGGTGAATCCTAGCAAACAGTCAACTTTTCCCGCTATAAACCATCATCTATAATAATAGTCAATAAATATATCTTATTTTAGCCTTAGACGTTAACATCCGAGTGCGGTGGAATATACACACTGTGCTCTTTACTTACATGGCAATATTTATTTATAAAGGTGATTAAATGGTAAAAAATGGGTGAAAGAAAAAAAGTAACTAGGGCCTCAAAAGTGCTCACTTTACCGTGAACGGGTTCTAGCTGTTCAGTACCTACTGGCTTGCTGTTCTCCGAGGATACAAGATCAGAAAGTTAGACTGGGACAAAACGTGCTCACAAAATTACTGGGTCATTACTGATAAGATAAGGGAATAAGAATACCCCGATCTCTAATGTCTAAAAGCGTTTTCACATGAAAATTTAAAGTCAGATAAACACGAGGCATGAATACTTAACAGTCAGCCGTGCAGCTCGCGGATTCACAGTGAAACTTGTGTTATCACTCTCCTTCCCGCCTCCCCCGTCGCGAGATACCACCAATGGACTCTTCCACTGTTAATGATGGCGACGCAAGGACAGCGCATTTGCATACAAACTATGCCACACGGGCGAGTAAACATAAGGAAAGAGGCATCCAACAGAACCGGAGAGAAGTTGCTACAGGTTTTAAGTAAAGGGGAATACAATAGGACTTAAACTACTGGATAAAAATACGAGAGTTAAGATTTAGAAATAATTTTTTTTCTAGGAATCTCCGGCCAAATAAATTCAATCGATGATTGCCAACGTCACTGGGCAATTTTGGAGGAAAGCTAGTTTTAGTATTCTCAATAAATAATGTCAGAGCATTACGGAAGGTATTTTATATACCTAGGCTGTGTTTCAATTCGCAGATTTTGTTTTCCAACTAGCACCTGATCCAATTTAGTAAATTAAAATTACGACGTATTTGGTAGTTCAGTATTTAGTTTTTAGTTTATAAAGGAACTTAATTGATACTAATTTACCAAATCCCAAGTCGCCACCGTATTTGTTTTAAACCTAATGCGGCAAAAATAACTGCGGATATAGCTCCATACTGTACACAAAAACCGTATTAAATACAAACGTTTTTTTTTCTGTAAAACTTAATACTGTATAATTAATTTTTGTTTTAATAGATTTAACGGAATTGCCATTGTGTGTTACGCAGGCTTCGACTTTACTTGACAGGAAAAAGTTTCAACTCCAAACAAGTTGGAGCTGAGTGGTTAGCCTGCCCGCCTCCCACCAAGGCGACCCGGGTTCAATCCCCGGCCGGGCCACTCCCGAATTTTCGCAAGTGGGAATCGTGCCGGACGATGCCGCTGGTTGGCGGATTTTGTCGGGGATCTCCCGTTTCCCCCACCCTTTCATTCTGGCATTGCTCCATGCTCACCTCAATCATCCTCATCGGTTCTCAAGACCTCACTGTTAAGAGCCACCCAAATCTCTTCACTCACTCACTTGGGCGTAACCGCTTGCTGATTGGCTGCTCGTGACTCATGGGGCAGTCATTATTCCTGAGTGGCTACAGCGTGTTGTTAGTTTGGCTGGTCTACCAACCTGCCGGCGAGTAAGTTACCAACTGCTGATTGGCGTTCCGACACGTGTCTTCCCGCTATTTTGTTCGCGTGTGCGAATATATTGTGCTGTGTAAGCGGCTGTTTCGCTTCTCTACTCCGAAGTTTTCTGCGGTCTAACTTTCACTTCGAAAGAATTTGCGAAAACTCCGGGCCTCTATCTCAGACTCTTTCAAAAATGTTGCAAAATTTAATTCTAGCAAGTTAACTTCAAACAAATTAAGAAAATCTTCATTTCTCGCTCCATTTTTTCTGAAATTTAAATGTGAAATTATCTCGAGGTATGCTGCTGCCTTAATGACTTCGCTGCCTAACGTGAACACTTCCAACGTAATTCCATACCCGAAGCTAGACGTGGCTACTACCTGCAGAAGTGTAGACGTGTGTAATGAAGATAGTTTTATCATTTTCCGGACGAGTAAAGTGAAATTAATATACAAATACCAAGGAAACAGCTGTCAAGAATGAGACATGTCGTTTCTTCGGATAAACTTTTAAATAGTCACTTAAATAAACTTTGATTCAATCGGAACTAGACTGCTACGTCAGTAGTGTAATTTAGTTCGTTCTAGGCCAGGGTCCAGGGACCGGGGGAGGGGACCGACCACCGCCATCTTGGATTTTCCCCTTTTTCTTAAAATTTTCCCTTTTTTCCCTAAAAATTCCCCGTTTTCCCTAAAAATGTCCCGTTTTTCCTTTTTCTTTCCACTCATGTGCAAAAGGAAGCCACACAAAGCCAATTTCGGCCAATTTGTGTGGCTTCCTTAATGCTTCTAGACGAAACAATGAAGAATCGATAAATCTGAACATGGTTAGGCATAGTGGTCGTATGGTGAAGGGCATTAGGCTAGTAACACAGGAGATGCGAGTTCGTTTCTTGGAGCTGAGCTAATAATATTTTAAAATCATTTTATACTTTTAATTAATTTATTAATCGCGTTGTTTTCAAGAGCACAAATTCAATTTGTCCTGTAACTGATATTACCATAAAGATGTCTGCTGGACTATTGTTGCAACAATGTAAGGTTATCACACTCATTACTATATAGATCAAACCAAAACTTATATTTTTATCATTTTACTTTGCAGTGGTTCGTATTTCAACAACTTTTCTTTGTTGTAACAAATCGTGTCTTCTAGCAAAGAGAGCTGTTTTAAAGTATAGCCACTTGTTAACCTACCTATTTATAGACAATTTTCAAAATAAAATTAATTAGTTACATAATCGTTACGTTCCAACTAAAAACATTAGTTTTTTCTGAATAACAATGATAGTTTCATTTTACACAGAATTATTACTAACAACAGATTGTCTCTATTTAAATTTGTTGCTTTTATGTTTCCAGTGTTCACTTGATAATGCATAAAAGTGGAATTTACTTCTTTTCATTTTAAAAAAACCTTTGATGAATTTAGCCGTGGTCTATTATCGTAAAAAAACTTGCGGTTCAAAATCGAATTACTCTTTATACCTGTTACTTCGAGTGGAAATTTTATGTAAAGATAGAAGACGCAATCTGGAAGTGCCTTTTAATATTTCGCATGGGTGAACTTCAGCACTGTAGCTTTACAACACACTCGTGGGCGAAATGATACATTCCTCAATGTGACGTGTGTTGCCAAAAAATAAAGCAATGAAACACATTGTCTATAAATGCCGGTTAAAATCTTTAATTATAACTTGCAATGACTTTCTAAAGCAACTGGTTTGACTGTAAAAATGTGTAAATATATAAAGAAATGATATTTTCGGTTTTTTAATTAATTTTTTTTTGTTTTTTAATTGGCAATTTTTTTATATACACTAATGAGGAGTTTACTGTGCACTGTTCTTTTGTTTCAAGTTTTATAGTACGGTGTCTTGACTCCTTCCTTTATCCTAGCCTTCCAATTCCGGTTGACAATAAATTACATAGAAAGGCATAAAAAAAAATACAAATAAAATTAAAACGAGCCAAGGTTAGCTGTTGTCAGTGATTAAGTAAAACACGTGGAGAAGTTTACTGAAATAATTAAGTCAAACACAACAAGGCAGATGAGAAAGACACAACAGAACGAGTCACAAAAAATAACGAGACAAGTAGACGTAAATATTTCAGTACGACTCAAAGAGGACAACACAGTCTTATACAGTATGGAAAATGTGTGTCTTTAGAATCAGGAACGCACGAACAAAGAACGCTTCCTTTGATGACAAACTTGCGACGTTCTGGAAACTGGAATCAGTTCCCTTGTTCAAGCACGTGTACTAGATCGACGTACTCTCACAGAGTAATTTTTATTTAATTGTTGCTTCACAGTGGCGTGTATTAAAATGATGCTAACTCAGTCATTTATTGTTATATAAAATGAATTAAGAAATCCACAGTAAATTTCTTAACAAACTTTTGAAATAAATCACTGGCCATATCTTGATACAGGCTGTTCGAAAACTCAAGAGTCCAAACTCCACACAATTTATTTGGACCAATAGTGACACAAAACTTATATCCGGAAACGTATATTTATATAGAATATGTGTGTTCAGAGTTGCGGCGTACAACGCGTATACGTCGCGTAGGAAGATGGCGCACGATACAGCATACGAAATCATTTTCGCCGTGTCCGAATGGCCAAATTTCGTTATTTCGTTATTTTGTAAATTCATGATTTAGTAGGTATCAATTCGGACGGTGTCGACAGTCACTTGTTCAGCACTCGTGGCAACACATTATTACATTAACAGTGCAAAATATTTCCATCTAAATTTAATGCTTAAGACAGGCGTAATATTTCTGCAATCATCACTGGAATACTACGAACATGTAACTAAATAAGAAAATAAAAATTATGCAATAACAACTTAAACAAATCTCTTTTGCAGTAAATGTATATATATATATATACATTTCAAAATCATTTTATTTAAGCATTCGTGCATGTGTTTTTAAAGTGAAAACAAACATAGCTCTGATTTTGTCATTTTGTAATTTTGCTAACATCCACTAGATACAATATGAGAAATACCAAATTACCTAATACGTCACCATTTTTGTATACATAATTGGGTCACGTGATCATTTTGTCAACAAAATCTGCCAATGCGAACACGGCCTTAGTGTTGCGCGCCTGCGAGCTATGCAACTTGCCCTACTCGCGTGATAACACCGCCTTGCTCTCCAGGCGTCGTATGTCGCAACTTCCAACACAATTGTACTATACAGACGGTTCACAATAAACCGAGCACTTTTGAAATTAACATTTGAAAAATATCACTGCTCGTACCTTCATGCGCTTTAACAGGCACTCATGTGTGGAACTACTACAATAGGCTGTTCACCGTAAAATGAGCACTTTTGAAAGCCCGTCTAAACATCCACTGGTATGCATGTTATGTATTCTTACGCCTTATGTGAAATTAACATTGCCATGGGCCTCATCAATTTATCTATCCGCCGGTCAAATGAAAATGTGAAATTATTAAGAAAGTAAATACTTTACAAATCTGGTCATTTTCACACTTTGATGCATAAAAAAACAACAGAAATCGAAATAAATAATTTTAAGCTATCACAAATTGTTTCCTAACACTTGTTATTCGACGTTAACATACGGAACTACTTTCTATCCATCGTTACCAACTTTATTGGGTGAATGTCACTCAGTGAGCCCATTGAAATATATATTAATGCAGGGGCAGTGACTCTTTTCTAAAGTTCATTTCAAAAGTGCTCACTTTATCGTGAACAGGCTTTAAGTATATTTGCACTTTTCTAGACTATGTGATGTGAAATTAATTCAAACGACCGCAGGGAAGTTATCTTCATGCACAGGACCCTCCCCGAACACGGGAGCACACGGCAAACAAATCATTATGCAACCGAGTCTGAGCAGAGAGTCCCCAAAAAGGTGGTTACCGGGGCGGAAGGATACCAAACTAACGCTCTATGTCTGGTACAAAATAACAAGAAATTTAAACCAGGCTCTCGTAGAAAGATCTGGTGGTACTAAAACGCCACACAACAATAACACAAGTGTTCTTCAGCTGGAAACACACACGTTTCACTTTTGGAGAGACGCGGACAAGTTACCATGAAAAACATCCGGTAACTCTTGAATGGAAGCATTACCGTGCATATCCGGTGCTATCTGAGCTGTCTGTAGCTACCGACGGATGACAAGCCAGGCTGGGAAGTGAAGTTAGCTCTGTACTAATTGCCAACACATGAGTGCTTGATAGAAATTAATTCCGAAATAACACAATCGCCCAAAAATTAGAAAAAAATCACGGTTATCCTAACATGACCAAAATAGTAAACCAATTAATTAGGACAAAAAAATCAAAATAAGCGAAGTTAAGTACGTTCTGAAAAAATTGTATGTCCCAAAATTTCGGAAATATTTTACAACGACGCAGAATATCCTTACAAGAGCGTGACACCCCTTGAACACACAGAGGTAATTGGAAAATTACCAACATTTTTTGAGCCAACATATCTTTTATAACACTCTATCTACTTTAGACTTGAATGCTTAGGTGAACAAGGTTTCGACCATGCTAAGTCGTTTGTAGACCAATAACGAACGTTCTGCCTCATAGTATCAGAATCCTCATTGGGCCAGTGAAATGGGGATACATACACGGATGACGGCCAATAAGGAATGAAAACTGTCGGACATGTGAACAGTACGTTGAATCCTAGCAAATAAAACATCACCCGCGATAAAACAGCATTTCTAGTATAGTCTATTCATTGTAAAGTGTGTACTTATTAAGGCCCTTCAAATTTTCTTTTAAGTCAGTTGTACCTTTCCACCACTTTTTAATATCAGCATTGGCATGTGACTAATAAATACTGCGTATACTTTCACCACTCTCAAAAGTTAATATCTGAGCCTGCAATAAAACATATTTACTAGTCGTTAATTCCAGTTGGGAGGGCCTTAAAAGTGCTCACTTTATCGTGAACAGCCTATAATATTGTAGTAGTGATGATGACAATGAAGGATGCAGACGTGCGCAGAACGATTTGTCGCCTGGGAGGGTAGTTGTTGTAAGAGGCGGGGGGGGGGGGGGGGGGGGGGAAGGGGATGGAATGTGGCATGCTCATCGGAGCGCTAACATTTTCCCGCGCTCTCTGCTTCCCGACGCGCCATAACGGCCGCTAATTGGCGTCGCGGCGCCACGCCAGATGGGGCGCCGCGATGAAAAATTGACGCCCAACCAGCGGCACTCGTTACGCGAAACCGTTTGCGGCTGGCGTCCACAGTTCACCACTCGCCCTCTGTTTTGCTTCAGCCGCGGCGGTGGAGCGAAATTCCTCCCTCCTCTTTCACCGCATCGCGTATACTATTTATTATTATTATTATTTTGGTTTTTAACCAGGGAAATATTTAGCCGAGTTCTTGATGAACGCTTGATTTCAAAAGCCTGCAGTAGAAACACTTTGTATTTTGTCTAAGGTATCTTTAACATCTGTACCACTTGACGGTCTTCACACATCTACTGACAATCAAAACTGTCCGAATGTTGGTCGCCTGTATCTCACACTGCAGGGTCATGACTTCTTTTTGTCTCTGCTTTCATATTTATTAACATCCTACTTGTTAAAACCTCATCAAACACGCCTAATATACTCCATAATATTAATTAATGGTTGTTAAAGACAGTCAAGAGATTAACCAGCTGAAACTATTCCATTGGCATGCCTTTGATGTGCAAGAATTACACAATATAGTCAATATACTTTCCACTTTTCCGAAGCCTGACGTTCTAAATGTCTGCTCTCAGGACATTCCTCCGCAGATGCTAACAAAGCTGAACCAAGTCTTGAAAATTACCCCAAAGGGACATCGCACTGCATTTGTGCACACTTAGTGTAATAACACTTTACATAACAACTATAATTTACTAGGCATTACCAACACTCACATTTTCACTCTGTTTTTGTTCACGTTAATTACTGTAAATGAAATATTGCTATTTATAGGAAGAAAGTAAGATCACGTCCAATTTAACAAAAAAACGAAACACCTTCGTAACTAGAAAACGCTTGTGTTTCGTGGCATATTTATTATAGAACCAAACACAACATACTTAGGGTGGTTTTTCAAAGGTTTTATTAAAATGCTGCGATGAAACCGTGACTAACCTATACAGATACGGAAGTCACTGTTATTGTGCTCTAGTGTTCTTTTAAGAACTTAATACACGCTATAGAAACAAAGTAGTAATATATGATAATGTTGTCTTCGAGGATAGAATTTATTTTGTATTATTCGATTTACTATGTTAGTGGTCAGTTTTGTGAACTGCACGCCAACATAGGCAAGTTTACAAATTTATGTAATTCGAGCATTGTGTCCTCTCGCCCTTCCTTGGCGAGGATTGGCTTTAATGTTTCACGCACGTACAGAGATTTTCCTTGCTTATAATACGACGTAACAGCATAGGTCGCGAAGTATCACGTGACAGAAGAAGAACCCCGAGAAAATAACCTCGATGGCTCTGCGTTTGCAGGGAAGTTGGCAGGGAGGCGTGGTCAACAGCGCGCAACCCTTGGTTCGGGGACCGGCGCCACACCCATCATAATCACCTCCTGGCCATTATCGCCGGCTACGGGGACATTTATCGACTCCGGTGGCGCTGAACTGGAACGGCAGGTTCTCCAGCCAAATGTGCACAGCATAGACTAAACATGAAGTAGACCGCTGAAGTAGACCGCTGAAGTAGACCGCTCTTTGATCTTCTACGCATTTACCTTGCATCGACCTACCCCGAAGGAACACAACTGTCAAAGTCACGTGATCAAGAATGATGAACGCGATTGTTTATATCTAATTTTTTTTAAAGACAAGCACTATTATGCTAGTAAAAAAACTTTACCAATTTTAATTTAATCAAACTTCATTACGAATTGGTTAAAGGAAATATCAAAACACCTCAAAGCTCAAACTTTTTTACGAAACATGATTCTAACTTCAAAAATCCACGCCGTTTTCGCTAATCGTGCTGGCAGGAAAGCAGTTCAGTGTTGAGACACGGTGATTGGTTATGCGCAGCCAGCGAGATCGGTCTACCTCATCTTTAATTTATGGCGCAAAGTCCACGGAAAGGATATGGCGTGTTTACAGTTCAGCAATTTTGCATAGTGTAAAAAAGGGCGAGAGAATTTACTTTGATTTTGACACTGATAAATAAAACCTAGTTCTGAGTTAAACAACTTTATTAAAGGCTTTAAGCATTTTTGAAAACAACTTTTGAAACAAATCAGTGCCCATAAATACATACAATATGTTTCAGTAAAAGCGTGCGAAAATTAAACTGGGTATAGGGAATGCGCCATAGAATGTTTTGAGATTGGTAAGGTGTGTTCCATAAAGCCACTGAGAGGAGACATGTGCCTAAACATGTCTAACATGAATACAGAGGTCTGGATTGATTGCGTATATTATTGACATTGCGTAACTAAATTCTAATTTTGATAGGATCTCCATTGCCTACAATAACTACAAAAAAAACACAAAAGAAATGAATAACACAATATATGGATGAGAAACAATGCGATAAAAATAAAATATACTGTGTGAGTCGTTAATGTATGCTAACTCGGCGTGAGTGGAATCCTTAGGACAAATAGATAGGTAAAAATACATACAACATAGGACCTAAAGTGATATCTGAGGGTTGTAAAAGAACTGTAACGGTGCGATATGAAATGAGTTATGCAACGATAAACTGGAAACTACGTACGATTGAACAACGAAAATTGGCATAGAGGCAAAAGTTGACACGGCAGTTAACCGCACAAACGGCGTTACGGAGGGTAAAACCATTCGTATATTAAATAAGGGTTGGCACCCTCCAATTGTTGAGAACTTTGTAACCCTGCGCTCGAAGTGATTTTCCATGACATGCTAGTAATCAGCCTCAAAAAAGCAATATAAAAGGTCGCCTGAGTAGTATCCCATAATCCTCACTGTTTCCTGAGAAATCGCATGTTGTGTTGCAAAGCCTACTTGAGAGGTAGGCAGCCTGTTTCAGTCGCTGTGGGTCAAGACATACAAATTGACAATCTGGTTCATACATTTGTCCTAATGCAGGCAAATGAACCGTATTAAGTGGAGGTAGTGTGGAATGGTAAAAAAAAAAAGCACTAACGCCAGTTTCGAGTATCAGTGATTTATTTCGAATGCGGAAAGTTGACATGGTTACAGTACATGGTCGAAGTGTGAGCCACACATCCCCATACATGAACGAATACGACTCTCATATGACTGGCGCACGTACTTCAGCATACATGGGTTAGCTTGTACGGTACGGCATACATCTTGAATACACATTGCCAGAGATCCTCCACTTTGTCCAAGTCAGTTGCACACACTTGTGCCTTCAAGTAGAAGTCAACTGGGTTTAGGTCCGGTAACCTGGATGGTCAACCCATTGGCCCGCCTCGGCCAATCCAACGCGCTGGGTACTGCGGATCTATTTACTGCCTTTCTTTGCGACTGAAGTGTGCTGGTGCACCATCGTATACGTAACACATGTGTGTCTCGTAGTTTCGGTGGTACATATTCAAGTAACTGTGGCAGGTCGTCTTCCAAACGCCGACCAACTGAAGTGAATGCACGTGTAATTGGTAAATGTCGCGCAGTTGCTGCAATACACATTATTTCATCAGACGTGAGATGCATGTCAGTCAGTTCCTCATTACTCCCTTTCATCACACACGTTGTGAAGAACTGTCTTTTGAGTAAACTTCCAATGTAATCCTAGCCGGCAGGCAACCTCGTCGCCACTTGGAACAACAGGAACCAATGCAATATGGCACTTGTCCGCAGTAACCTCTCAACCGTCGACGATCTTATAAACCTGTTACCTTAGCACAGGGACATAAGCCAGGATATAAGTCACATATCTCACATAACAGTGATACAGACTGCCTACCTACCAGACAACCAGTAGGCTAATCCGCTTTGCAACTTACATGTGATTTCTCAGGAAATTAGCGCATACTACAAAGATGACATTTTTATTTCATATTTTAATGCTGACTACTAACATGTCATGTAAAATAGTTTAAAGCATAGGGTTACTAAGTTCTACGCGATTGGAGGGTGCCAACCCCCATTTAATGTATAAAGGGGTGAACTATCCGTAACGCCGCTTTGTGTGGTGATCTGCCCTGTGAGCTTTTGCCTGTATGCCAATTTTCGTTGCTCAATCGTTAGTGGTTTCCAATTTATCGTTGCATAGCACATTTTCAATCGAAACGTTCCAGGGCCTCTACCACCCTCAGAAATCACTTTAGGTCCAATGCCGTATATATATATGTTTCCGAATTTATTTGATCCTAAGGATTCCGCTCATGTCGCGTTAGCATACATTAACAACTCATTATTTATAAAGGAACATATGTGTAACTAGAGACGATCCAGTTAGACAACGAGTGACGCAGAAACCACGAGGAAAGCACATCCATGACAATGCGAAAACAACAAAATCAAAAGCGCAACACACGCTGCAGTAAGTGAAAATAATTAGACATATATAAAAGGATCAAAAATTTATAATTATCCAGTTGAATGTGTAAACTATGGACAGGTAATACTGTACAGGTACATTAAATTGACGATTATGTTTCAGTAGTGTAACGTTTTTACTGGGATAACTACTGTAAGGTTATACTATTTAACACAAGAATATTCACAAGACAACTCTCTGAGGCTAATCCTCATAAAGATACTGTACTCTGGTCTGGGGGTATAACTCGATATGGTACAATGACACAAGACAATTACAAAAACTACTAATTATTTTATTACACCTTCTCATACAGTAAATGATCCCAAACACTTTAACAAAAAAGAATGAGTGATTACTCTATTTGAAATATCTCAACAAATAATAGTGAATAAAACGTGACTCTTCCAAGTTACAACTACGTTAACAAATATTAGACTCTTAACATGAGACCTTTAGGGTTCGCTGTGTGTAATATCGTTCCCGGATCTATCCTGCACCAGAACCGAATATCGTCTTACCACTGGTAACTAACGACACCGGACCGGAGCTCCTCCACCTCGTGATGTGTTGTCGAGGTGTGATTGGCCGATCTGGTCACGTGTCTCGAAGACGTCAGTATCTCGGCTCGCCCTGCAGTGTTGCCCTCACGAGTTGCTCGCCCCGACCTCCGGCGTCGATGTTCCCTCGAGTAGTGGTACCGACAGAGATGGTCAAAGTGTTGGGGGGGGGGGGGGTCGTCATGCAGCAGCGGCCTTATATATCTAGATACTGGCCGACATAACTAGATACTGCCACCCTTGTTACTCCCTGGCTCTCCTCACTACAAGTGCGCCAGGACAGCGCTATCTAAGTGCACGGGTTCGAGTCCCGTGCCCGCAACAGTATGTACCTCACAAGTGTTGCTCATAATGAGGGCCACCAACATCTCACCGCAACAAGTACAACGGCGTACGGTATTCAGCCGCATCCGTTGAAATATCGCATGCGTGTTACGTATGTCGTTGATACACGCACGTACTGTGGAGATATAGGGACGACAGAGCCACCTTGTGGACGAGAGGTGAACCAAACACACTTCGTGGGTCGCGCACATGTTTACGTCCATATTTCCTTTGGTTGACCTCTCTCATTATAGGGGTTGCGACCCCTATTACCAGTTTCAATTTTTCACTCTTTTCACTCTGAAACTCTCTTTATAGTTGTCAAACGTGACGTTGCATTGCAAATATAACGTTTCAATTCTTGATCACTGAAGTTAGTGTCAAGATGGGGATTTTTGGAGATTCGTCGTTGCGATGCAGATGTCTGTGATGGAAAAAACAGGACTGGGCACGAAAAAATACTTCAAAAAGACAAGCAATTTATGGACGAGAATATAAATATATGTGTACAACACTAGACAATTCCAAAAGGGAATAGAGTCAAAAAACAGAACAGCAACTAATTAGGAAAAACATATGATACATATATTTATTTTATCGTCCATAGATGCTTGTCTTTTTTAAGTGTTTTTCCCACGACAGACGTCTGCATCTCAATGGCGAATGTCTAAAAATCTCCATCTGTCATTCACCCCCATTGCACGATTCATTCAAAGATCAATGAAGTTAGTGTTTGATTTATACACATTAGTAAACGAATATGCGTACTATTCCTAAAGCCATTATTACTCTGTCAAATTTTCGCCTCGAATTATAGTATTTTACAATAAAATTGTAAGACAAAATATGGCCACCAAATTTTTCCTTCGAACAAATTTTATCAAATAAACTTGAATGTGTTTGAAAATGTGTCATGCTGTCGAATTTATTTACTGGGAGGATTAAATTTGAATTAAAAATTATTTTCAAAGTGAGGTACAGCCGTTGTGTTTCCATGCAGGCCATTATAATCGGAAATGTACGAAATGTATTGATATATTTGCACTTCTTTAATATATTCTAAATTTATTTATCGGAGATGTTTCTTGCACAGTGAAATTTAATGTCTCTGAGTTCTTGATATTATGTGCAATATTCGCTTAAAATAGCATTCATGCTCAGACAAGTTCTACATAAATTATCTTCATAAACTTATATCGTTTCCAGAAACTGTTCGTTATTTTAAATTTTTATGACTCCGGTAACGACCCTGTCCTTCAAATGTTTGATGGAAACTAGAGCCATTCAACTTTTCTTTAGACGAATATGGCGGCGTTTATGAAGTTTCGGTGACGTCACAACTGTTCAACCTGATCTGAACAAACTTACTGGATGCAATATGATGGGGAGGTATGCGAGTGCGGCAGGGGCTTAACGCGGTTTCACACGAACAAAGTGATCACGCGCACAGCTTTGTCGATGTTACATGTGTCGGGAGAATTCGAAACGAGAAGGGGAGTGAATGCCAAGCATGTGGCTTGGCTGAGTCAAGCGTGAACAGCCTACGGAAGTAAATGAAAATATGCGCGTCGTGTCGTGCAGGTCAGACAATTATAATGACTCAGTCTGACGAGTAATGAAAAACGAAACACCATAAATGTGGCTAGACAACATCAGAAAAATATTCATACGTAAGCACAAAACAGCAATATGTCTATTTATTTGACTTACTGCCCTGTATGTCGCGCTTGCGGTTTTGCTGTATTGTCATAGTTGTGGTGTCCTCGTTGTTTCTGGAGAAAGGAGAGATTTGGGTTGCTCTTTACAATGAGGCATTGAAAGCCGATCGTTGTTTCTGAATCGTTTGTTGTCTAACTGGATCGTAGTCTCTTGCTCCATATATGCGCTTAATTATATTACCATATTTTTATCGCATTTGTGTCTCATCCCTTTGCTGTACCACATTAAAAATGCACATCTGTTTTATACACGTAATTAACATATTATTTTAACATATTTTATTTTACCATTTGACATTTTCACGTAGTAACTTATGAATATTCTTTATGTAAACACAGTTTGTACACATGTCACATATTTAATTTCATAGTTGCACTGTACTTGTTTTTAATTTTTTTTATCACATTGAGATATTTTAATTATATTTCATTTATTCTCATTTATATATATTTTTATGTTAGTAATTTTATTTTCATTTTTGGTCACATTTTGTGTTTATTATTTTATAATATTTTTGTATCTGTCCTGAGACCACACACACACACACACACAGATATATATATATATATATATATATATATATATATATATATATATATATATATATTTGAGGTTTTCCGCAATTATGAGCTTGAAAGTGGTTCGTGTAGGGGTTATTTTTGAAGTTTTCATCCCCGTTGGCCCACAGGTCCGAACCCTGACTACTGATTGGCTGGAATGATAGGCCCTTATGTAACCACCGTCGTGAGCAGATGCAGTTTAGGACTCTCGCCTGTACGTAGGCGTAGTGTAGGACTTTTACTTAGCTGACAGGGTGTTATATACTTCCCTGACAGGGTGTTATATACTTCCCCCTAGTGTGACGGTGTTTGCCAACACATACAGGACAAGATCCTTGTCTCAACTGCTTCCTGAATGTAAGTGTTTTAAGTTGGAAAACAGCCGAGAGCCCCCCTATGATGTCAAAAAAGGGATTTGTCTTGATTCCAGTGAGAATGTTTGAAAATTATTCGTTGCCTTGGTTTTTATATCAAAATATAACCATTTACATAGATATTCCATAAAATTTTACAATCAATAAACGTTATGTAAAATATAGTTTTCCCACTGATTACATTTAGTATAAAAAAGGTATCAAAAATAATTCTGTTTAAAATTTCCCCCAAAATCTACATTTTTACAAGATTGCATCTCTTTCCAGCTATACACAGGTTACATATTATTATTTTGCTTTAAACCATACTTAACTAAAATGGCAGCAGGCTACCTCCCCCCCCCCCCCCCCCCATATAAATGTTGATGGAACAGCAGTTCCTGCACAAGTGAAAACCCTGTGCTGTCTCCACGAATCTACGCGAGACACCTGTATTTATATTTTATTTGAAATAATCTAGAACATTAAAATGATCAACACTCCGTCGATATCTGAAGTCCTGGAAGGGCATCCTGATGGTACGTGACTGGCTGGCTGGCGTCCCGTGGTCAAGGTGACGTTACGCGGGAGGGGAAAGGGACGGCAGCAGCCCCGCGGCGCCCATACTTGCAGACCAGCAGACCCGCCCAGCGGACGTGAGGCGTGGAGCTCGTCAAACACACCCCCGTCGGAGCGAAGGTAAGCCGTCCCAAACGGCCAACATTTCCTCGACTTCATATGGAACCGTCGGTTTGACTTTCGTTCGATGTGCAGGATAGCCGTCACACTAGTATAATGTGAAATTATTTCAAGTTTTCCAGCAATGCGAGAGATGAAATATTGCCCCTTTGGAAGGTTTTAGTATTTTAGAAGGTATGTATCTAGTAGCGATTTAAGGTGTAAGAGCGTGGCTCAACGCATTGTTTGAAACGCCCGCCCAGTCCTACATTTCCCTACGAGAGCCTTCTGCACAGAGTCGTTTGCAAAATAAAGTTAAATCTTCATCAACGCGAGCAGCGGGAACTTCACAGCTACTGTACAGACAAGCACACTAAGGATGGTATTCAAGTGGTATGCCAGCGTCGGCCATTATCAGTTCTACAAGTTTTATCCTAGAGGAGGCTCCATGTTGTATTTTGTCAGCCTAGACTATCCCAGCTTAAATTTTGCTTACGACTAACTTGAGAGGAGTTTCGTCCTACACTGAGCTAGACATTATAGTCAAGTTGGAATTAAATTGGTTAACAACTAACTTCTTTTTATTTCGAGAAACAGAAACATTGTGCTAAGGAATTTCAGTTTGAAATTTAACCACGAACGCGTACATTAAAACAGAGAGAGAGGAGGCTAGGTACGGCAATTTTCAACAGCATTAGGAGTACCGTTTGTCTTTTATTAGCTGTTGCAAATTGCCACCAGGATTTTTGTCATATTCAGGTCAGAAAACGGAACAAGCATTAAAGTGTAAAGTTGAATTTAAAAAAATATGAATATAAAACCAGTCAAGTTTCATTGCAGTACCTATCTCTATATAGATTATTCACGGTCAATTTAGCACTTTTGAAAGCCTTCTCATGTGGAATAATAGTCGATAAATATTTTTCATTATATCCTAATACGCGTTTAATACTTACACAGTAAAAATAAATTTAAGAAGGTACCTAAAGAATAAAAAATTGTTAAAATGAGAAGAGTAACTAAATTAATGCCACAAAAGTGCTTACTTTGCCGTGAACAGCCTATAGTTTAATCATCATACTGTCCCTGTTGTTTTATGATCTATTGCTAAATGAAAACAAAGATGTTCACAATGTTTCTGATTTGTTTTCATGCACAAGTAGTGTACGTTTCAGTGGTTCTGCTGAACGAGGTGTAACAGTAGGGCAAGTCTTTCTACCAGTCTGCTAAACGAGGTGTAGCAGTAGGAAAAATCTCTCTACCAGCCTGCTGAACGAGGTGTAACAGTAAGGCAAGTCTCTCTACCAGCCTCCTGAACGAGGTGTAACAATAGGGCAAGTGTCTCTACCAGCCTGCTGAACGAGTTGTAACTGTAGGAAAAGTCTCTCTACCAGCCTGCTGAACGAGGTGTAACAGTAGGGCAAGTCTCTCTACCAGCCTCCTGAACGAAGTGTAACAATAGGGCAAGTGTCTCTACCAGCCTGCTGAACGAGTTGTAACTGTAGGAAAAGTCTCTCTACCAGCCTGCTGAACGAGGTGTAACAGTAAGGCAAGTCTCTCTACCAGCCTCCTGAACGAAGTGTAACAATAGGACAAGTGTCTCTACCAGCCTGCTGAACGAGTTGTAACTGTAGGAAAAGTCTCTCTACCAGCCTGCTGAACGAGGTGTAACAGTAGGGCAAGTCTTTCTACCAGTCTGCTAAACGAGGTGTAGCAATAGGAAAAGTCTCTCTACCAGCCTGCTGAACGAGGTGTAACAGTAAGGCAAGTCTCTCTACCAGCCTCCTGAACGAGGTGTAACAATAGGACAATGTGTCTCTACCAGCCTGCTGAACGAGGTGTAACTGTAGGAAAAGTCTCTCTACCAGCCTGCTGAACGAGGTGTAACAGTAGGGCAAGTCTTTCTACCAGTCTGCTAAACGAGGTGTAGCAGTAGGAAAAGTCTCTCTACCAGCCTGCTGAACGAGGTGTAACAGTAAGGCAAGTCTCTCTACCAGCCTGCTGAACGAGGTGTAACAGTAGGCAAGTCTTTCTACCAGCCCTGCTAAACGAGGTGTAGCAGTAGGAAAGTCTCTCTACCAGCCTGCTGAAACGAGGTGTAACAGTAGGGCAAGTCTTTCTACCAGTCTGCTAAACGAGGTGTTACAGTAGGAAAAGTCTCTTACCAGCCTGCTGAACGAGGTGTAACAGTAAGGCAAGTCTCTCTACCAGCCTGCTGAACGAGGTGTAACAGTAAGGACAAGTCTCTCTACCAGCCTGCTGAACGAGTGTAACAGTAGGGCAAGTCTTCTACCAGCCTGCCTGAACGAAGGTGTAACAATAGGCAATGTCTCTCTACCAGCCTGCTGAACGAGGTGTAAAGTAGAAGTCTCTCTACCACCTCTGAACGAGGTGTAACAGTAGGCAAAGTCTCTCTACCAGCCTCTGAACGAGGTGTAACATAAGGCAAGTTCTCTACCAGCCTCTGAATCGAGTTGTAACTGTAGGGAAAGTCTCTCTACCAGCCTGCTGAACGAGTGTAACAGTAGGGCAAGTTCTCTTACCAGCTGCTGAAACGAGTTGTAACAGTAGGAAAAGTCTCTCTACCAGCCTGCTGAACGAGGTGTAACAGTAAGGCAAGTCTCTCTACCAGCCTCCTGAACGAGGTGTAACAATAGGGCAAGTGTCTCTACCAGCCTGCTGAACGAGGTGTAACTGTAGAAAAGTCTCTCTACCAGCCTGCTGAACGAGGTGTAACAGTAGGGCAAGTCTTTCTACCAGCTGCTAAACGAGGTGTAACAGTAGGAAAAGTCTCTCTACCAGCCTGCTGAACGAGGTGTAACAGTAAGGCAAGTCTCTCTACCAGCCTGCTGAACGAGGTGTAACAGTAGGGCAAGTCTTTCTACCAGTCTGCTAAACGAGGTGTAGCAGTAGGAAAAGTCTCTCTACCAGCCTGCTGAACGAGGTGTAACAGTAGGGCAAGTCTTTCTACCAGTCTGCTAAACGAGGTGTAGCAGTAGGAAAAGTCTCTCTACCAGCCTGCTGAACGAGGTGTAACAGTAAGGCAAGTCTCTCTACCAGCCTGCTGAACGAGGTGTAACAGTAAGGCAAGTCTCTCTACCAGCCTGCTGAACGAGGTGTAACAGTAGGGCAAGTCTTTCTACCAGTCTGCTAAACGAGGTGTAGCAGTAGGAAAAGTCTCTCTACCAGCCTGCTGAACGAGGTGTAACAGTAGGGCAAGTCTCTCTATAAGCCACCTGAACGAGGTGTAACAGTAGGAAAATTCTCTCTACCAGCCTGCTGAACGAGGTGTAACAGTAAGGCAAGTCTCTCTACGAACCTACTGAATGCGGTGTAACAGTAGGGCAAGTCTCTCTACCAGCCTCCTGAACGAAGTGTAACAATAGGGCAAGTGTCTCTACCAGCCTGCTGAACGAGTTGTAACTGTAGGAAAAGTCTCTCTACCAGCCTGCTGAACGAGGTGTAACAGTAGGGCAAGTCTCTCTACCAGCCTCCTGAACGAGGTGTAACAATAGGGCAAGTGTCTCTACCAGCCTGCTGAACGAGTTGTAACTGTAGTAAAAGTCTCTCTACCAGCCTGCTGAACGAGGTGTAACAGTAGGGCAAGTCTCTCTATAAGCCACCTGAACGAGGTGTAACAGTAGGAAAATTCTCTCTACGAACCTGCTGAACGAGGTGTAGTAACAGTAGGAAAAGTCTCTCTACGAACCTGCTGAACGAGGTGTAGCAGTAGGAAAAGTCTCTCTACCAGCCTGCTGAACGAGGTGTAACAGTAGGGCAAATCTCTCTACGAACCTACTGAATGCGGTGTAACAGTAGGCAAGTCTTCTACCAGTCTGCTAACGAGGTGTAGCAGTAGGAAAGTCTCTCTACCAGCCTGCTGAACGAGGTGTAACAGTAAGGCAAGTCTCTCTACCAGCCTCTGAACGAGGTGTAACAATAGGACAAGTTCTCTACCAGCCTGCTGAACGAGGTGTAACTGTAGGAAAAGTCTCTCTACCAGCCTGCTGAACGAGGTGCAACAGTAGGGCAAGTCTTTCTACCATCTGTAAACGAGGTGTAACGTAGGAAAATTCTCCTACACCAGCCTGCTGAACGAGGTGTAACAGTAGGCAAGTACCCCTCTACTAAAACCACCTCCTGAACGAGGTGTAACAATAGGGCAAGGTCTCTACCAGCCTGCTGAACGAGTTGTAACTGTAGGAAAAGATCTCTCTACCAGCCTGCTGAACGAGGTGTAAACAGTAGGGCAAGTCTCTCTACCAGCCTTGAACGAGGTGTAACAGTAGGCAAAGTTCTCTACCAGCCTGCTGAACGAGGTGTAACTGTAAGAAAAGTCTCTCTACCAGCCTGCTGAACGAGGTGTAACAGTAGGGCAAGTCTTCTAACAGTCTGCTAAACGAGGTGTGTAACTGTAGGAAAAGTCTCTCTACCAGCCTGCTGAACGAGGTGTAACAGTAAGGCAAGTCTCTTACTACCAGCCTCCTGAACGAGGTGTAACAGTAGGAAAAGTCTCTCTACCAGCCTGCTGAACGAGGTGTAACAGTAGGAAAAGTCTCTCTACCAGCCTCTGAACGAGGTGTAACAGTAGGGCAAGTCTTTCTACCAGTCTGCTAAACGAGGTGTAGCAGTAGGAAAAGTCTCTCTACCAGCCTGCTGAACGAGGTGTAACAGTAAGGCAAGTCTCTCTACCAGCCTCCTGAACGAGGTGTAACAGTAGGGCAAGTCTTTCTACCAGTCTGCTAAACGAGGTGTAGCAGTAGGAAAAGTCTCTCTACCAGCCTGCTGAACGAGGTGTAACAGTAGGGCAAGTGTCTCTACCAGCCTGCTGAACGAGTTGTAACTGTAGGAAAAGTCTCTCTACCAGCCTGCTGAACGAGGTGTAACAGTAGGGCAAGTCTCTCTACCAGCCTCCTGAACGAGGTGTAACAATAGGGCAAGTGTCTCTACCAGCCTGCTGAACGAGTTTTAACTGTAGGAAAAGTCTCTCTACCAGCCTGCTGAACGAGGTGTAACAGTAGGGCAAGTCTCTCTATAAGCCACCTGAACGAGGTGTAACAGTAGGAAAATTCTCTCTACGAACCTGCTGAACGAGGTGTAACAGTAGGAAAAGTCTCTCTACGAACCTGCTGAACGAGGTGTAACAGTAGGAAAAGTCTCTCTACGAACCTGCTGAACGAGGTGTAACAGTAGGAAAAGTCTCTCTACGAACCTGCTGAACGAGGTGTAACAGTAGGAAAAGTCTCTCTACGAACCTGCTGAACGAGGTGTAACAGTAGGAAAAGTCTCTCTACCAACCTGCCGAGACAAGTACCGGGCAGCACAAGTACTCCAGTATTGGTATAAAACACTCTGATACACGTAAAGTTGACATTGAGTTTTTTTATGGTCTTGTTTCACCTACTAACACGTTTGTGGTTAAGAGTGATCAATATTCTGACAAGTCTTTGTAGAGAAGAATAAAATAAAATTCATCACATACAAACACGCACACTAATTTGTCATATCAGTGGTGCTACACAACCAATAAAGTTTACATTGTGTGTACCTGCTTTAGACTGTATAATCCAGTAATTACACACAGATACATGTCACTGAATACTCAGGAAACTGTACGAAGTGGTTTAACAGTATAAAGTGTTGCAGTCCTTGTGCTAAACACAATTATAGTGGCGCCTATTGCCCGTGCAGTAACACATATTTGTCATATGGCAATATTAAATGAGTGAGTATTTTACCATTCTACTATTGTTTACCACAAGTGGAACGTAAGTACAATACTGACTCTACCTCATTCCTCAACATGATTATATATGCAAATAATATTTTCTGAGCTACACATTACAGTTTAGTTACATGTGCACATTGCACGTTACAACAGTTTAGTTACATGTGCACATTGCACGTTATATTACAGTTTAGTTACATGTGCACATTGCACGTTACATTACAGTTTAGTTACATGTGCACATTGCACGTTACAACAGTTTAGTTACATGTGCACATTGCATGTTACATTACATTGTGTTCGTTTGTTTAGTAGTCTTTGTAGGCAACGGAGATACAATCAAAATTCGAATTCAGTCTTGTCCTTATAACCTTGGCTAATTCATTCTTTGGCATGTTGGACTAGCATCTGAAATATATGGCTAGAGTAGCATGTGTACTCCAGTTGCAAAGTACATAACTGAACAAATGCTTAGTGGTTTACATGTGGCTAGCGGGTGACGCCATTATGCGGCCGGAATTCTCGGTATATGCTTAAGTACTTTTTTTCCCCATTGCAGGGATAACAAAGACCTCTCATGACATTGACTGCCAAGTAACAAAGGGTTATGGCCACAATATGTAAGTAGTGAGATGACTGATGATTTTGAAAAACTCACTAGTCGCTACTTATGAACGTCACGCGCTAGCCGTGTGTACAGCGTTTATTTGAAAGAACTAAATTTCTTGTTTGGGTACAGCCAATAACACATATAGATGCTGGCTAAGCATTCTGCCTCTAAAATAACATTTCGAATAGCAAAACATTTATTTTGTTCACGTAACAACATTTATATTTTAGTCGAGGAAACCTATTTTGTGGTTGAGAAAAATATGGCCAGAACCTACAACTAATATTATTCCAATAAACACTAGGTGTTTGTGTGACCTTTTAAAAATCAGTATTTTTTTTTTTGTTTAGCCAATGTTTTTCATTTAATACAGCGGTGAAGGAAATGACATATTTCATACGATATTCCGCTGTGACCTCGCATTTTTAATGGTACGTAAATAAAGATAACAAAGTATTGCAATGTTTGTACTACGCCTGGAGAGAGACAGAGATAGATAGATAGATAGATAGAGAGAGAGAGAGAGAGAGAGAGAGACATGGACAGAGAGGAAGAGAGAGGGGAGAGTTATTTTATCTGCAGGAAACGTTCAACGATTTCTGGATTCTAAAGTAGTTTATACATGTCTGACTTTACGGTATCATTATTGGATGTCGTCTGAATTTAAATATGATTATTATTTACTGAACCAACAACAATTCTTTTACTCTAATACCAGCAGTTTGTGATTCTCTGCAAACATTCAAATCTTGTGACCTACGCACCACCCAATTATACAATGAGAAAGACAATGCCCATTTTGTGAAAATAAACGTTGGCATACAAATTTTGCAAATTTCCACTGTCTCCAGATATAAGGTAAATTATTTTTTATGAATCAATACTGTGTTTGATAGTAAATATCATAAGACCACAGTATCCTAATTAAATTTTCGCAGAGACACAGGGTAATTATAAATTTTCATTAACTTTGTGTAAAATGAGACCTCATCCAGCATTACAAATTCTCACATTTCGTACCTTACACACTTTTGTTGCGCCTAACCACCTTCACGGGAATTTAAATCTTCCAAAATAATGATTTTTTGTATATTTTGTGTTACTAACGGATGCAATGTTATTTTTGTTAAGTAAGTAGTTTGACAAATGAATTCGGCTCAGGGTAGGACTTGGTTTTAAACTCTCTAGAATATGAATTGCTATTAGTGAATTGAATTAATTACGAAAGTATGATACACTTCCCCTTTGCAGGTCCGGAACAAAACGTTATTCACCTCGCTGTCGTGTCAGGTAAATGCAGCGTTAATAGTGGAACGTGGTTCCTGTGTTTCAAAACAACTCGTTAAACCTGATTCTCCTTTTTCTTTTTAAAGAAATACCTAAAAACGTAGTGGGTTTTACATTTTAATGAATCACGCAGTCTCAAGACGATGTTTGCGAAATGTTTTTAAACCTTCTGATTTACGGGAGGGCGTACAGAAAGCTCGATAAATGTAAGTGGGTCAATATTTAAGTACGTAAATGTTGAAGAAGATAGAAAAAAGTGGCGACGATAACGGATTTTAAGACAGCAAGGACGAAGAAGATGTGAAACAAATAGAAAAACAAATGAAAATAAAGAGAACTGTATCTCATGAGAGACAAATTTAAATTTAAAAAAAAAAGGAAGACGAAAAGAATAGATAAGTTAAAACTCAGATTGGAAGAGGCAGATGAGTGTTAAAAAAATGTGATTATCGGTCAAAGTTAGGTAAATTTTACTTTAAAATATTAAGTAGATATGTCGGGGAAAACAAATAGACCAAACAAAATGAACAGCAAAACACTCAGACTGAAAGACGTAAAGTAGGTGCCATTTACAATGAAGTAGCTGCACGAGAAAATAGGTAGAATAAGTACAATTAGCGAGATAAAAATATCTACAAAAACGACAACGTGACGTTTGGATTGCAGTGAGAACAGTCAACGCCTTGGAAATAGTATATGATATGCTACAAGGACAATACTTGTGTGAGAATAAGAAGCGGGCATGTGCAGCAGACGAAATAATAGTTACTATCGAGAGCGAAATACGAGACATAAAATTAGGAACACACCCATAATGGCAGAAAGCTGTGGCCCTATATCACGCGTAGACTACCAATCAGGCACCGATAATGTTTATACGCAGTTCGTAGCTCCTTGTGTCAAGTTGTTTCTTCCTGATGATCATACAGTATCCGCTTTCCCTTAAACACGTTTTGCACAAAGAAAATGTTTTCCATTTCTTAAAATACAATTTCCGAGCTATACAAGCTTTCTCATTAAACTGTACCAGATAATAAGACACAAAATAGTTTTGTTTACTGAAATAATGATCATAAACTTATGTTGCTATTACCCTAACAAGGCAGCGTGCTTAAACACATAATTGAAGCAAAATGTTTTCCAGTCAATTAATAAACAATAAAAAAAAAGGAAAACAAAACATTCGGCAGAAAAATTTTCATAGCAGCAAACATACCTTGTTTAGATTTTACACTGCCGTAGGGCGATGAACCTCAAACAAAACTACAACAACATAGTTGTTCTTGGCTGTATTTTATACATCGTAACGTTGCTATGGCGTTTTAGGGAGGATAACATCCCATTAAGTTTCCTGGTACGAAAAAAAAACAAAACACCTGGAAGATAACATTTTTAAATTTGACAACTTGAATCTTTAAAAAAAAATATTACAGAAATAAATAATTTCCTAGGAAAAGTCACATTTCCAAAGCGCATATTGTTAATTTAACATCCAAACCAATTATGCTTGGCCCGTACAATGCTCGTATAGTATTAAAAGTACAGATTTCATCTAGTTATACCTAAGTTACACGAACCACTAAACTCTTTAACACCTACATTTTGTGTTTTCAAGGTTGAAAATAATAAATGTTTGACACGTTTTGTACTTGAGCCGACACATCACGTGTTTCGTTATAACAACCAATTAGTCGTAGGCTTTGTGTTCGGCTTTAGAACCATGTGTAATCCGCTCTCTATAATCGAGAGTTAAAACTGCTCCAAGTCAGCGCATTAGACTTAAGATCTGTTGGAACTGTTCCACCACAATCATTAAAAGTCAACTGATACTTTTAATTGTTGGTATTCACTAACTAACCCTTTGAAGATGGCACAAATTGACTGCCACTGAATACGAGATTGAAGTGAGCTGCCTATATACTCCACTACAGCAACATCAACTGTGTTGGTCTCTATATTTCCACTTGCCATCGTCTTATTGGTCCTGGCTACACCGGACACGCCTCTTACGCTCTCTAGCGTCAATTACTGGTCGACCAATGAAGCTGCGAGTTGACTGTGTCTCAACTGATTTGTCGCGACAGATATATCAAGTGTTACAATCCCTCGTGTTCATTTTAAACACTACTTAAAATAACACCTTTATTCTTGCAAACTGAAATATTGAGAAGTTGTAATTTTTACTTATATTCCGATAAAGCCCAGTGAGACAGTAAAGCTATAAATGTGTTAGTTTTGTCTACAAGAGCAAATAAATTTTAATGTAAATGTAGCCACATATATATACGTACATACTCCTCAGTGGGCTAAACTGTGAGATATACTGATTCCTAGTGAATTGCATTGGCCTGGCAATGAAACCTCAAGCAATTCTAGTAATTTTGCAGTAGGAAAGAGTCCATAAACTGAAGTTTTAGTAAAATAATTCTACTGATTTAAATCTCTGAATTAGATTTAGAGCGTATAGCAGTAGCATGGTTTACCAGCCAGTTCTATCAGGGATGGTCACTGGACTCACGATGTACAGTTCGGGCAAATATAAACTGCCTATACATTGAACACACTCGGTAGAATGAGTTGACCAAACTATGGTTAGAAGTCGTGGAATAGCTTGCCAATATATAAGCATGCAATTGTACTGATGACTGAATCAGACATTCCAAGCATAAAATTAATAATGGCGTCGTGTATTCAACTCACATCGCTGCACTACGTGAGTTCGAGAAACGGACCCATTGAAGTAATACAGCGGTTGCCTGCTTCCGTGGCGTAAATTGTTGTTTCCGACATACAGCGCGAGAGGTTCTGGATTTGTGTCACAGGCGAAGAATGGGTGCAACGTTAGTTGCCCTCGGCTTTGATGGCTTGGGAAATTAGATACATAGCATTAAAGTCTGACCACTAAGGGAGTTGTTGGACTACTGAACACTCGAGAACTCAAACTGTTTGGGCCCTAAATGGCACTTCAGTATAAAACCCCAAGTGCCGTCGAAACTTGAGTAGGAGCAAGGGATGACAGGTAAACCTCACCAGAGGCTCTCTCTGGTGACATATCTATTAAGGATGGATTCGTGCTTGCAGTGGTGGTAAGTACACATTCTGGAGAAGACCTTGAGAATCCTCCAGCCAGTGACAGGTAGATGTAGTGAGCGGCTTCACAGCTCCTGGACAGACAGTAAAAGTGAGAGTAGCACCTGGGATGTACCTTGGGTGTATCTGAGTGGGAGTGGGCAACCGGCCCTTCATTGGGTGTAAGGCTTATGTCCGGTGAGGCACTCTCAACCACTTCGGTGGAAGGGTGTGTCTCTGCTCGCTAGACTTGCTACTGGCGGGACGATCGGTCATCGATAACCCACTAGTGCCATAATTAAGTGGTAGCACGGGACGATTGGTTGGCCCCACTGGAGGTTCTTTCTGGTGACCAATCGTTGTTGTTGGACTCGTGCTGTTAGTGGTTATCTATGTATAATGGAGGAGGTCTGGAGAGATTCCCAATCTTGTGGCAATGCCGGGCTGTGAGCGGCAACCTGCTCCAGTTGTACCTTGGAGAGGCACTAAGGGCATGGGTACAACCTCGGCCAGACCACATGCTTGGTTTCTGAGTGCAAGGATCTCAGAATCCCTGTGGTAGATGGGGCAAGGATGTGCAGACGTGCCAGGTTTGGACTTAGGCTCTGGCCGATGGTGGCATTAATCCTGGTTGCCTTGCAGTGAGAGGACGTGACTCCTGTTCCCAGCCTGTTGGAAGACCGAAGCGCAATAAGGCCTTATGGCTAAGAGCGCTGCGACAAAATAGAAAAGTGCAATGACCGAGAGGTCTTACTGTATGACCATGTGGGAGGGCACTGCACCAGACTTGGTCACTGTGGCTGGTCAAGTGCTGTGTTAGCTGAATGTGCCTACACTGACTCAGAGTATCTTACTTAGTCCTTAGCAGTAAGCATCGCACACAGAGTATACTCTATCAGAGGTCAGTTGCTGTTGTTCTCTGACAGTAGCTCTGAAGCTCACTGAGCAACAGATAATGTGAACCTACCTGGGAAAGAGTCGCACAATCTGGATGACAGTTAAAAACTGTCAAAATAAGTATAGATTAAAGAAACTAACAGCAACACGCTTGGACTCGCATTCGAGAGCGTCGTAGTACAGTTTCCGATCCTGCCATCGTGTTTTCAGTTTTAGATGTTTGTGCGAAATCATCCCAGGCGAATGCTGGGTGGTTGCTGAATACAGGCCATCGCCTCTTCATTCCTCTCTTAATTGTCTGGGCTAACGGTGCCTTTCTGGAAAGTATCACATGTTCGCAACTAATTGCATGACGTGATTTACTACCGTTAGTGACAAGAAGGTCCTTGACTGACATCCTGCAGTCCCACATCCTGGCTGAGTACCCAGGAACTAGTTTCCAGAAAGCTGATGCTCACGTGAACTCAGATATGGTTCCCCAGGAGTTTTCAGGCCATGTTTAGCCCTTTCTGACCCACTTTAATTTACGGTTCCAGGTGTTGCAAATCAAAACGTCTATGATGTGTACTGTATCTCAGTAGACACAATACTTGTTTCGTTGTCATAGCAAATGTGATGTACGCTATGTGTACGGCTACATTTATATGAAACAATTAGGACCTAGAGCAGTAAGACGCTTTGCGAATCATTTGCCAACAGGTAAGATCATTGGACATTGACCTTCCCAGTATGCAGTACCGACCAAAAATTACCTACACGTGCGTAATGTACACACTTGGGTACACTGGGTCTAAATGGGTTAAGCTCTTCTGTGTCCTACCCAATCACATGATCAAATAATTTTGGGACCAGATGGATGTCAGCTTCCTCCATTTCAAAGTGTTGGTAACTTAAAGCGTAATTTTCAACAACTTTCAATAAGTTTTCTGCAGGATAATACACAAGAGTATAATATATTCTAACTGGCGATATTTCAAGCTCTATCAATACCAAAGACAGAATATCAGTTGAGAGAGCCTTAGCATAGGCGCAACAAGAAGAATGATTGATACGCGTTATCAGTGCTATACTGACTCCTGGTTCACGTGCCTTGAACAATAATATAGCTGAGCCATGTGTTGCCGTGATCGCTATGGCCTCGGAACTGTGGTAGTTGGGACCCACACTAGGCACGATACAACAACGTCTATACGCTATACCAAGTGGCAATGAGACAAATGCAGTCTTTTTGTGGTGCAGTCTTCAGTCACTGAGCAGATCTGCAAGGTAAAACACTTACTTAAACTTTCTGACGAAAAATGAATGCACTTGGTAGGCTGAAAAGCTTTTGTCTTAATTACTTTCTAGTCATTCTTAGAAAAATATATGTTACAAAAGAGGAACAGCCACTGTTTAAATTTATGTATAAGTTTATTTTCCTTAAAATGCAAAAATATATCTCTATAATATAAAATTAATAATTTCTAAAACCTCGTTGCATATTATTTTCGGTGTAAATTATTACTTTTTATGTAGTGTGTTAATAATTGTAACATAGTTATAAAATAATATTATTTAATTATTATTTTATAAATTTTAGTGCCTACACTGACATTACAAGTAATACATATTTCTCAATTAAAATTAATATTGTTTCATTATTTTTGCATAACAATATGTTATATTCATTATCTTTCTGTTTTTAAAACATAATATATCACAAACGAAACAATTTACACCATACAAATATCACGAGTTAGTTCTAAGTACATGTTTTATAACACAGATACATTTTTGTACTTTAAAAAATGTATATAGTATGTAAATCATTTTATAGGTTTGATTAATAACTGTTTCTGAAGTCTTGTAGAATAAATTTTTTACAAACGTAACTTAAAACGACTAACACAATTGCTTTCCTCACAATATGTTAGTTTATTTTCACTAGACTTGACTTATTTTACGTGTTCCGAAAACTGCTTTTAAACTGACGTTCACATGTGAATGTGCAAAAACTATGGAACATATTTTGACATAAGTGAGCTCATGTGTTTTCTGCAAGTTGGGCTATGTATATCAGCCTCGTAAGTCCCATTTTTTTCTAATGTTCATTTGTGAGTGAAAAACGTGTATTTTTTAATGTGCAGCTGTTGATAAAACACCTCATATCTACCCTGAATTAGTTTAATGTAGTTTGGAAGTAATGAAACCTCGAATTGCGTACGAACACACTAAGTTCATTCTGTGAAGTGAAGCGTTCCACGGAATTCTTCCATCGCGTCAGTTACACCTTCGGGCTCCTCTCCGGAACGACCTGGCGCAATAATTATTCTGCTATCTCTCTATTCATCCTCGCCCTGCTCTTTCTCTCGCAGACCCGGGTATGTTCGTCCAGGCTGGAGGAAGGCGTCCGAAAATGGAAGCAATCTCTTCCAAACTCGCTTTGCTCGCTCACACGAGTATTTACTTGTGAGTGGAGTTTAACTGCAAATGAGTGGGGATTGCTCCGATTGAATTTCTTGAGTATTAATTATTAATTCAGTGACCATAATTCGCTGGATTAGTGGCGCTGTTATAGACGATTTGATTATTATAATGATTCAAACACTGCAGAATGTTTACGTCAGAGTGCAAGTATACTGAAGGAAAATTATCAGTACATGAGAGAAGAATGATTTAGATGAGTTTGACGCAAGAAAATGGGAAAGTAGGAGTTAGGAGCCGTTCATGCCCTGTGATTCCGGACGTCCGGTAGCCATTTTCTCTCTAAAGTTCCCTTTTTTTTTTCATTTTAAATTGACCATACTTCGCTTAAAATTGTCCCCGTTGTCCCTCAAAATGTCCCCCTTTTTTTCCTTATTTGCAAAAACAACCCATTGAAAGGATGTAGCGGGTCGTTATTTACATTTGAATTTGACTTTTGACTTTGGCCTTAGATGAACTTGAGGCGGAAAATCCCCAAATAATTGAAAAAATATTTTTAAAAATTTTAATAGAGGAAAACGGTTACTTTGTTGACTCCGACCACGATATTGGATGACAGTAAACTTTTCCCCAATGACCTTGAAAACAAAAACTCGAGAAAATATGTAAAGATTGAGTAAATTCATAAAAGCCGGCGAACACATTGCCTTACTGACTACGACCGCTATATTGGATCCAGATAACCTTCACTGGCAGGTGACATTGACTTTCACCCAAGACATTGACGGATGACTTTGAACCCAAAAAAATTCGCTAAATTGTTTTGAAAATTTCGTAAATTTTTTTTATAAAAAAACACCAAAAATTATTTTTTTAAATTAAAATATTTTATTTAAAACTTCTATGTAAAATTTCTTAAAAAATTTACATTCCGAATGTTTTGACTTAGACAGGACGGGAGAGTGGAAGCGACCAGCCACCTTGATATTACATCACCCAATCCCCGTATTGAATCCAAGTGACATTAAACTTGACCTTTGACATTCACCCCGTAGCCACTATGACATTTAAACCAAAAAATCACAAAATTATCCAAAAATTAAAAACTCCCAAAAATTTATAAATAAAATTATTGAAATATTGTTATTAAAAATGTATTTAAAAACTTACATATCCTGAGTTTTCCTCAGTAACACGTTCAACAGACGACTGAAACACGTTCAACAGACGACTGACCCTCACCAATGTTTCTCATTGGTTGATTAGTTTTTTCCCCTTCAACCTGCTCTACTAATGTTCAAGATATATTGGTTATTTGTGCTAGTTTCATGCTCCCAAAAGTGTTATTTATTTATTATTCGATTGCGCATACTCGTTCGACCCACCCTCAATGTTCCTCATTGGCTAATTAGTCGACAGGCCTCCACGCCCTTCTCCCTTTGCTCATCCTGTCGAATGCACTCCACAAATCATTTTCATTTTTTTCGTTTGTCATTCTTATTCATTTCTCTCGCCTAGGTGATGTTAGTGCATTAGTCATCGATTTCGCCACCAGACGAGTTAACGAGTTAGTGCATTAGTCATCGATTTCGCCTCCAGACGAGTTAACGAGTTAGTGCATTAGTCATCGATTTCGCCTCCAGACGAGTTAACGATTTAGTCACCATGTAGTCACCATTTAACCCAAAATATCTAGAAAAATCACAAAATCGAAAAAAATTTGCTCCGAGGGAGCGTGTTGTGTGAATATAGTCTAACTATGTGTATTATTATTATCTATCACATTACGGCCACGTGTCTAGCTAATGTGCGCCCATTCGACAACCCTGCTGGACTGGCTTTACATGTAGAGTTGCCGAAGGCTGAGTGCTAGCTCGATCACGGCGGCTGGAACCCAACCCCATCTGGTCCATCTTGTTCCGTAGTCTGCTTGGTGACTTAAGACAAGACCCGGGCTCCCAGCTCTGTAGTCCTTATAGATGAGCTATGTTTAGTATATGCTGTTCACGGTAAAGGGAGCACTTTTGAAAGCCTTGCTTCAGATCTACTTGTATCCACGTTGAGTATTCTTCCGCCTTATGTAAAATTAACATTGCAAGGGGCCTCATCCCTTTCTTCATGCGTCGGTCAAGTAAAGCTGCAATATTAATAGAAAAGTAAATATTTTAAAAATTTGCAAATTTTTACACTTACACGCATTAGAAAAAAATTAGAAGGCATTAGAAATAATTTAAGTTATCAGAAATGGTTACCTATCACTTTTTATTCGATGTTAAGATATGTAATTTCTTTCCACTTCATCGTTACCAACTTTACTGGTTGGTAACGATGGTTAACTTCACAACGTCGTCTCTATCTTCAGGGTTGTGCTGGTGGGTTCACCCAAGCAATGGCTTGCCCACACCACACCACACCACAACACAACATTATGTTTGTATTTATATCAATAATTTAACAAACGTTACACGCTACTAATTACTCAATCTCTCATATGCAAAGTATTTTTTAATGTTTTATGAAAGAAACAGTCCCGTTTGGTTAATGCGTGATTTTTGCTTTGGAAATATACCAACATATTTTAAAACATAGCAAATTATATTTTCATTATTTTACAAGTTTTGCACAGCTGTGCAGTGTATTACGAAATTAAATGTTTTTATACTATGAATGCAGATTTGTTAACACAGTCTTTAGGGAACATCGTCAAAATGGTCCATGGTGACTTTATGGTTAAACGGCAGTGCCTGATAGACCTACCATGGGCAGAAATCTTGTACCACTGAGACGCTACCAGAATTCTTGATGAACTTCAATGTTAATCTTTTCAGCGCAGAATTAAATTGTGATTTACAGTTTTGCACACAAGTAATATTTCGACCAGCGTCGTACTTGATAATGCAACATTTAATTCCCGCAACCAGAGAAACACGGATTGGGCTAATAGATTCGTCGGGAGAAACCATTCACAAGCGAGAGTTTTAGAAACATTAACAAATCTTATAAATCAACACGAGAGGAACGACAGCACGAGACGTTAACCTTCGCAGGAAACACATCATGTCATACGGGTCCTTCGTGTGAAACACAGTCCCCGTAATAGGCACCAGGGCTTTTATATAGAGACAAAACTTACTACATTTGGCATTGTGCATAACTGATAAATGCTGTTCACGATAAAGTGAGTAATTTTGAAATCGACATTAGAAAAATGTCAATGCCCTTGCCTGCACATATTTTAACGGGCGCACTGAGTGACATGCGCCCGGTTAAGTTGGTAACGATGAATAGAAAGTAGTTCCATATATTAACATAGAATAAGAAGTGTTAGGTCACCATTTATGATAATCTAAATTATATATTTCGTTTTCTGTTTTTTTTTTAACTACTCTGTGTGTAATAATTAGCAGATTTATAAGATGTATACTTTTCTAATAATTTCGCACTTTCACTTGACCGACTCATGAATAAAGCGACGGGGCCCACGGCAATGTTAATTTTACATAAGGCGATAGAATACATAACGTGCATGCAAGTAGATCTTAAGCAGGGATTTCAAAAGTGCTTATTTCACCGTGAAGAGCCTATAGTAAAAATAATTTTTGCAAAAATGGAAATGTCTGCATGATCACGAAATATTGTTCGGCTCTATTTGATAATGTTTTTTTTTTTTGTGTAACCAAATATCTTTATGAATTGTTTCGGTGGAAAAGGGCTAGAAAATATGGAAATCTAGACACGAAGCTTCGTCATCCAAACTTAGTTTACCTGTAGCGGAACTTCTGCCATCACTGGATAAAAAGAAAAACCTCCGTGGCGAGAAGTTTGCTGGTACGGCGTCGGCCGACGGAGGCAGTGTGTGCTCGGTGCAGTTTGGGGTAAGCTGCTGTGGAAAAATGGCGAGTCTCGTGGATGCGCAAACTTTACTCGTTTCTGTGGATGTGCCCCATTCCCGCAGGTCATCAGGAAGAGATCTGCCCGGGTTCGCCCCACGGGCAGTAAGGGTTTTTTTTTTTTTTTTCCGTGAGCGAGATTCGTTCGTCACCAGCTCCGGAGCGCGCACCAACCCTCCCTCGTAAATGCTATTCACGGTAAAGTGAGCACTTTCGAAAGCCCTGCTTAAGATCTACTTGTACGTACGTTGTGTATCATTTCGACTTATGTAAAAATAACATTGCCATGGCCTCATCACTTTATACATACGTCGGTATAGTGAAACCGTGGAATTATTAGAAAAAGGAAATATTTCACCAATGTTCTTATTTTTGCACTTCTATACATTAAGAAAACACTAAGTGAAAGAAATAATATAAGTAGGCATAGGAAAATGTCGCGAGTTCAATGACCTATTGGTTACACTCCCACAGTCCTGTGTACACGTAAACCTCAGAAGTTTGTCCACTGGCTGCTGTCCAGAGAGTAGCCATTGTTGTCCCACACCTGGCAATATGGCACTCGCTAATTGCTTCTTTTACAGTATGTTATTGCCTTACAGTAATCCAGGGAGTGTCTAATGAACTCTGATCCAATTGCAAAGTGACTTCAGTGTACACGTGTTGTGTCCTGAAATGAACTCGCGAATTTTGCTTATCCCTAAATATAAGTTATCACAAACGCTTACCTAACACTTTTAATACGACGTTAAGATATGAAACTCTTCCCCATCCATCGATAACAACTTTACTGGCCGCATGTCACTCAATGCGCCCGTTAAAATATATGAAGGCAGGGGCAGTGATTTTTTCTAAGATTGATTTCAAAATTGCTCAGTTTATAATGAACGGCCTTCAGTCGAAAAAATGTTCCTGCCAGAGGGGCCGCGTTGGCGTAGTAGTTAGACTACTCGACTCCAACCAAGGCGAGTCGGGTTCGATTCCCAGAGGGGTCGCCCCCGGATGTTCTTTCGTGGCGATCGTGCCGGACAATGCCGCTGATCGGCAGCTTTCTCGGGAATCTCGAGTTCCCCCCACCCTTGGATACCGCGCTGCTCCATACTCACCTCGCTTCACCTCCATCGGCTCTCAAGACCTCGGCGGTCAGAGCCGTCAAAATCTCTTCATTGAATCATGCCACGCCTGCATTGCACTCTGCGTCAGGTCAGAAGTCAGCCCGGCTCCAAACTTATGAAGCTTGTACGAATCACTGTAGTCCATTCATAATTAGTAGTAGGGAATAACAGATTGTCGAGAAGGGGATCGGGGAACGGATTCTGATTCGGGGGAGCCGCCATCTTGTTACGTCACCTGACCGCCACCTTGGATGTCATTAACCTTTTACCTCCGACCCATGTGACCTTTGACCTTGACCGATGACCTTTGACCCTAAAAACAACTTTAAAAACCTTTAAAAATTCCGAACACTCCACAAAATATTCTAGCAAATTCTAAAAAAAATCCGAAAAATATATTATTAAAAATTATTTTAAAAATTATGAAAAGGATCCTCAGAAATTACCCACTTTTTTCCAGAAATGCTGACAGGGATCAGCGACCCAGGTGCCAGTCATCAGTGACCCAGGGTCAGACAGGTGACCGGGATCAATTCCTTTGACCTTTTACCTAGACCGTTGAGATTGAAAATGAAAAATCCAAAAAAAATCACAAAAAATAAAATAAAATAAAATAAACAATAAAAATTTATAAAAATAATAATTATTATTTGAATTTTAATTAATAATTGTTTGAAAAATAAAAGAAATAGTTTAAAAATTCATATTTATAAAATTTTATTTAAAACACTTGTTAATTACGAAGTATTTAACCCCGGCGGTCATTTCTACCTTTTTCCCTCGAAATTTCCCCTTTTCTCTAAAAAATTCCCTTAAATTTTTTTAAAAAATTTAATTGAAAAACTACAATTTCCTGAGATCTCCCCCCACACCACCAATTACCCACCTCTGTTCGAATCCAGCAGATGACTGACTCCCTCGCACCAACTCCCCTCACCTATAATCTTTCCGCAATATTTTTTTTCGTTCGTCATTTGTCTATATGTTACTGGATGCCGCCATATTTGTTTTTCGTTCAATAATTGTTTATACATTAGTGAAGGCCACCATATTGGTAGATATCACCCATCCGCCATATTGGATGCAGCCTACCTTTACCTTGGCTCCATGACAATGAATGACATTGAAAACAAAAGCTCGAAAAAAAATTCGAAAAAATGGGCAAGCTGGAAGCCAAGCGAGCTGTCGGTCCTTATATTTATATGCATAACAAGCCCTGAAAATTTCCACCCTATTGAAAACAGAAGTTTCCAATCAGCAGTATACCTACAAGCATAATGCGAGACTTTGATGACATGCATTATTTATTAATTATGTATTTGGTATTTAAAATTTAAAGACATTTAATTTAAGTTTTTTTAAATTTAGTTACGTAATTATACATATAGTACAATAGTTTTTAGTAAAATTTATTTTATTTCTCTACCTTTTAAATTTTAATTATATTCCGACAAAGTAGAAAAACATGAAATATAACAGAATTGTAGTCACTGACATTTCTTTATTCAATTAAATTATTACAGCACCTAACACCCTCAAAACAATTACAATATTCTTTAATATGTCTAAGTAAACTGTATCTACGGCTGATCAGCTTGCCGCACCTGCCGAAACGATCCGCCTTTCACGACAGCCGCTGTCGAACTAGAACTCTCAGCTTACCTCCACACCGCTTATATACGAGTATGCAAGCCCTGTGACGTCATATTGACTTTGAACCAATCATATTACACCATTAATAATTGTGGAGACATCAACCAGCCAACCACTGAGTTACCACATTATTGCAGCTAACCAATCCCATGACTGGCCCATAGACCCCATGACCCATTGACCCCATTGACCCTAACGACCCCTGATTGCAGTGGGGGTGATGGTGGCGATGGTGAGGATTACTAAAGATTGATCGAAGGATTGGGATTAAGATTATATGTCAGGTCATCCATTGCTAGTTACGTTAAATATACGTAGAAGTTAAATTTGATCAAAAATAAAACACTTCCAGTTTATCAGAAGAATTAATCTTAAGCACTTGTAATTCTTTACATATTTAGGAATCAACCAATCACGTCATGCATGGGGTGATTTTCCAAAGGTTATATCCAAAAAGTATGAACATTCTGCGAAGTCACTGTCAAGCTATGTATTACTTCATTCTCTGATGTTTAATCCTCTCAGCCTGGATCTTGCATATGTTGCACGCGAAGCATATTTACGATCGTCACTGTTCACAATACGGTGTTCCGATCGTCTTCCTTTCGAGTAATCTAATTGTTTGAAGTTTCTGCACCTTTCATTTGTGAATGGTTATTTGATGACGACAGCAGTATGTGATTCACTAGTTGCCACAAGCAAGCTCGACACGGTTGAATCGCCCATTAACACATTTGCTCATTACTACACTAGAGCTAGGGGCCACGGCGGCTGAGCGGTTAGCCTGCTCGCCTCTCGCCAAGGCTATCCGGGTTCAATCCACGGCCGGGTAAATTCCGGATTTTCGCTTGAGGGAATCGTGCCGGGCGATGCCGTTGGTCGGCGGGTTTTCTCGGAGATCTCCCGTTTCCCCCGCCCTTTCATTCCGGCGCTGCTCCATATTCACCTCAATCACCCTCATGGGCTCTCAAGACCTCGGCGTTAAGAGCCGTCCAAATCTCTTCACTCACTACGCTAGAGCTCGTCAGTTAATTTTTGGGACAGAAAACTTTAATAATGACTTTTGTGGTATTTCAGTAAACTCCGCAGCTTGGAAGTATTGAAGGGGATTCCAGCATTTTAAGTGCACAGCGCAACCCCCAATAACACAGCTCACTTCAAGGGTAGTTGAACTATGTTTCTAGCAGCAAGGGAAACAATAAGTCAGTTGATATTATCGCAATATCATAAAGGTACAGTCACTCTCGTTTGAAATGTGTTCTCATATGTCAGGCGTAAGGAATATTTTCATCGCAATCTTTATAATAGACCTTGTTCCTTAAGAGTTAGTTGTTGGGACATGTGTCCTGCACATTCGTTGTTTGCGCGTATCTCAAGAGATAAATGTCCTGGGAATACGACTTTCTGCCAGAAATGATAAACAATTGTCGAAGCCCACAAGTAGTATGTTTCTTCTTGTTGTTTCGAATGGGCCTACTTAGGATCACGCTTGTTCAACTGTTGTTGGGTTTTGATCTTTGCCCAGTATTGTTGCATCTTCTCCCGGTGTAACTCTTCTCTTTCTTCTGTCCAGGGGATACCTTTCCCAAGAGGTTTTACCTGAAATCCACGGGCTTTTTTCCAGATATGTCTCACAGTCTGCCTGTTTTGAAGATCTGTTATTCCAAGTTCCTTAATATCCTTCTCGGTTTCTGTCAGGCATGTGGTACGAATCTTCTTGTTTCGCCGGAAGGTGAACAGCCGCTTAGTCAGCCTGTTTGGTGACAGTCTAGTCAAGTGACCATAGAAAGCAACCTTCTGTTTGCTGACACAGTCAGAGAGACTCTCTAGATGCTGGTAGAGCTCTGAATTTTGCTGTCTCAGGGCTCCCCCGTCTTCTCGTACCGGGCCTAGGATCTTCCTGACAATTCTTCTCTCTCTGATTTCCAGTTTCTACCCATAAACACAACAATGACGCATCTTGAATTATACTTACGATGCAACGAAGTAATTAACAAAGCAAAAGAGGTATTTTATATCCCAAGAATCTAGGTGTCATAAAGGAATAAAATGACTTACTAAAAATTACACGAAAAAATGGATACATCCAAAATTAAAACTGAAGCAGTCTAAGAGAAAAAAAACCGTGATAATGTTTGAAAATCGCATTTTTACAGCTTTTCTGTGCAGTTTCCTTAGTTAATAGTTAGGAGAAAAATAATACTGTACAGTCATAGTTCAATAAATGCGCTTTCATCGCGTGTAATAAAAAGCTACTTTTACAGATCTCACTTGCACAGAGGAAATCGTAACAGCGGAAGCACTTCACGCAGGTTCAGCGTCTTGTGCGTAGGGGTGACGGGGCGCTGGTCGTGTGTGTTATTGTCACCCGTATCGCTGTGACTCGAAAATGGTAAAAAAAAACTCGGGGCCATGTACTCTACAGTTTGTGATAAACCATGAATTAAGGATGATTTCGAAGAACAATTGCGGGTTGTATAGTTCACTTGAATCATGGGAATGGCCAATTGAAGACTGTTTTTCATCTTCTATTCATGTCCCTAACACTGGATGTGGACCCGCCTGCAGAATTATGATAATCACACAGTCAAACAGTGTCTGTTTACATTTAATTTTTGACCACACTCATAATTGTATTAATTATATTATCTGGCGTAAGTTGAATTTATCTTGGCTGAACCAAGCTGGGTCAGCAGAAGTGTTCTAACATTTAACAAGACGTCACTGATAACTAGGAGTAATGATTATTCGCCAAAAAATTTAGAGACAAGATACATTGTAGGGTCGTCCAGAGTTTTCGATTGGCTGAAACATATCATTGTCCTTGTTAACGATTTGCGAACGAATCACAAAGGATCAATGCCGAATTTACGGAATTCTGAGTGGTGCGGTCAAATGCAGAAACGACACCAGCAGCCAATTGAGGTATGACGGCAGCTGAGGTATGTATAAACTACTGAAGTCTGCTGTGTGCTCCGATTTTTTTTTCGCGAGAAATCATTGGCCTTACTGATAACTAATGAACCCACTTTCCTCTACATGGGTGCCAATACATGTCGGTAATGTTCTTGAAAGGTTAAATTGTAAATAGTCATTGACGTCCCATTGGCAGCAATATCATTAGAGATGAAACCAGAAAGATGTTAAACAGTACAAAGACAATTAATATACACGAGTGACTTACCCGGCATTCGAATTCAGAAAAAAAACCTCGTAAAATTAAGCTTCCTTGCAATCAACTGCATCACGGAGGTAGGATTCGGAGCATCGACTTCGGATGAAATCAGTCTGATGTTTTGAATCATAGGGTTCACTAACCTGAGATATTTACTCGGCCATCATTTTGAACATAAGTGTCTAAGCAACTAAAATACGTAAGTTTAAATCATAATCTACCATAATGCTACTTGTGTGAAAAATTTAATGGAAATCGGTTGATTGGTCTCCGAGATATAGTATATAAATCTTATTTTCTTAAATGGGTCTATCATACAAAACATCTTCAAAAGAGGCTCTGTACACGACGTTTGTAATATGTAATGCCAGCACAAAAAGTTTGATTGAAATGGTTAAAATGTTAAATAGATATGCTAAATATATATAAAAATATTTACATTGCCGCCATTTTTAAAATCATTGCCTGGCCACATTTAAATCGTGTAACTATACTTGACCTTCTGCAGACGTGCAAAATTTTGTTAATATTACTTGAATTATTCCGCAAATATGACAAAACATTTAGTTTACTCACCTGACACTACTTTGCAAAAAATTCGCAAAGGAGGATCTCTGTATGGACATCGCTTATTTGGTCATCAAGATATGGCGTAAACTCTCCACTGTTCATGTGACGATCTTCATAATTTGAGGGCAAAAAGTTTATATATTACCATATTCGATTATTGTCATAGATAAAATATACAAAGTTAAATTTTAATATGTTTCATAGGTTTTTTTTAGCACATTGAGCTAAAATAGTTGTATACTAGCCATTCATGAAATAAGAAACCTACAAACTCAAAACAAAAAGATTAATATAGCTTAGCACAGTTCAACCCCTTCGCAAAAAAAAAAAAGAAATCAGTTTTTTCTTCCCCGAGATACGACATAGAAACTGTATTATTTCATGCGGGGCTACCTTACAAAATGGAAGAACAATAAAATTTGCGTAGAAAAATTTGATGGATATAACTTGATAGTGTCAGCATACAAATTTAAGTTGATTTTTTTTTTTTTTTTTGTAAATTCGTAGATGAAAAATTTTGAGCTAGAAAATTTATATACCCGCCATTTTGAAAATATGCTTGTATGAAACATCTCAAAGTTTACCAGTTTTCATAGCCTCCCACAGTGATGTTTGTCAAATGTTGTATAATTATTTTTTTTTGTATATATCACATAATTTCTGTTTTCTATGTGATAATATTTTACAAAATGGCGGAAAAATGAGTCTGTGTGAACACCTTGATGGTTGTGATATATACAGCACGCATATAAAGTTTCACTGGAATTAATTACATGATTTCGACGAATAAACATACACAGTTAAATAGCTTTATGGCGGCCATTTTAAAAAAGTTATTGACATATGTAAAATATATCAGTCAATATTACCTACCGGAATACTACTTTTTTGCCATATTTGGTAGAAATCAGTCATTTGTTTTCCGAGATAAAACAAAAAATTATTATTTATTAGTTTGACGCTATCTTACAGAATGGAGGACAAAAGAGGCTTCATATAGACACATTTTACGTTTGTTTTATATACTCGCAGCATAAAAAGTTAAAATGGGATTGATTATATGACTGCTATTTTAAAAATAACTCTCTGGCAAACTTGAATCATATTTGCACGTATCAACTGCCACAATACCACTTGTTTGCAAAATTTGGTAGCATTCTGTCAGTTGTTCCCAAAAATATTACACAAAACAATATTAATTCATTGAACGTTATCTTACAAAAGGGTGGACAAAAGTGGTTGTTGTTTGGCATATATGATGCTTGTATTTGGTTGAAGTGGGTCCAATATTACGGTAGTTATACCAAATAAACCTAATAAATTTGTAAGGCCACCATTCTGGAAATAATTGACTAATATTGTTAAGTTACTTACATTTACACGGCCAAAATTTGTCGGAGACTGCATTAATTTTTCAAGTGGTGCTATTTTTCAAAATGGCGGACCGACATCAATATTCACCTCTGAATTAAATATTTACACATTGCGCTGTCAGCATACAAAATTTGGTTTAAATCGGTAGAATGGTTTCCGAGATATAACCTATCACCATAAATATTGAAATGGCGGCCATTTTGAAATTAAGTGACCCGCGAAGCCCAAAGTTATAAATGTCAGGTGTGCTTACGTAATGCCATACGTGTACCGAGTTTGGTGAAATTCGGTCAATGCACACAACACACACACACACACACAAATACACAGACACATAGACAGGAAAGTGACCTCAAAAGCGGAAAGTAGGCTGATAAATATAGACAACGCCCATTAAGACCACTGTCCTTCATTTATACAGCTTTTGCGAGAATTAATTTATTGTACCCAATCTGGAGTCGGTATGGTAAAATCCTCGTACACTTTTGTTACAAACTGTTTTGACTATGTAGTCTAAATTTTCCAACACATGAAGGTTTACGTATATTTTTATCCATTTAATTAATTAACGAAGATTTTGTTTATTTAATCATTAGTTCAAATTATATACGTTTTTTTTTGTTGAAAAACTTAAACTACATAATAAAAACAATTTGTAACAAAAACGTAAGAGGATTTTAAAATATCGGCTCCCGTTTGGGTACAAAAAATTAATTCTCGCGAAAGCTGTATAAATGAAGGATCGTGGCCTAAGTGCAACACAGCATCTCTGCCAGCCAGAAAGGCGTGTTTCAATCTGCGGCAGAAGTTCACTACAGAGACTGCTGTTTCATCTCTGTATACTTTAAGTATTCAGCGACACAGACTGGACAACTGATAATTAAGAGAAACTAAGTTAATTCTTTCATTAACTAATCTTTCCTTACGCTGTTATGATTGTAGCACAGAGTTGTTACGAAATGCCACTTTGTTTACCATATTTTTGGAGTAAACGTGAGGGATTTAGCGTAACTGTAAAACAACTCAATCCGTAAAAAAGAAATGTTTTATTCTACTCGTCAATGAGCCAGTATTTCAAAAAACACGCGAAGTAAACTTTTACGGTTTACAACCACATAGGAAGATATTACGCGTCTTTTAGTTGTATTTTAAACTGGAAACTATTACTTTGGGGCCTCCTAATATTGCTAAAGTACTATTATTTATTGTCTGTAAAATCATTTACTTTCCATATTTCACATTTCTATTATACTTAACCAAGCTTCAAAAGCGTTTCAATACGAATTAATGTTTTCAGCTAAAAATTATACTAACTTCGGCCTGATGTAAATATTTCTTGAAATATCTCGAAAATTTCACTTGAAAATTATTATAGAGCTCTTAGCCTTATGAAACGAAATTTCACGCGAACAAAATACTTTAGTACAGATAAATTCAGTTAGGGCGTTTACAATAACGTTAAAACATATTAAACTGAGCTTTTTTTTAATTTTAGTAAACGTAATTCATGAAGTTAACGAGCAATTAATTTCTGTGAAATAAAGCGTAAAAAATATTTTACGGTGTTTTTATTTTTAAACAGATTGCCTTTCTGGGTTAAATTTAAACATGCGAAAAATTATAAGAGATTAAAATATTTTGAACCACGTTACACCAGAGAGCTGTGGCGCCACAGGACAGATAAATACGTTCGCAGACGAAATTAAAAATATTTGGGTAAAAAAGTGTCCTTCTCTTCTCTGAGCATGTGGCCGAGCGTCGGTGTATACCTCACAATCCCCAAGGACAATGACTCACCTGTACAACCTACGTCAGAGCTGATATCTGCAACAACCGACCAACTCACGTTCAACGCGTATCCAGGAAACGTGTTCTGTAACGTTTCTTAACTTTTATGTAAAGGATTTTTGGAGCAACATTTAGAATAGATGTGGGATGAAACCTTATGCAAAATTGGTTGGTGAGCGAAGAGATTTGCAATGCTCTTAACATCGAGGTCTTGAGAGCCGATGTGGATGATTGAGGTGAGGATGGAGCAGCGCCGAAGCGAAAGAGCGAGGTAAACGGGAGATCCCCGGGAAGACCCGCCGACCAATGGCATCGTCCTGCACAAATCCCACACTCGAAAATCCGGAGTGACCCGGCCGGGGATTGAGCCCGGATCGGAGGCGAGCAGGCTAACCGCTCAGCCACCGTGGCCCCGTGGGGAAGGAGGGACGTGATATTGCATGACCTTAAAGCATTATTAACGAAGGTAGGCCTCTTATACCAGTTCAGTAAACGTGTTTACATTAGTGGGTACGTTGCAAATGAATGGAAGTTATGACCTATTTGTATACATCAAGTCATTTGTGTCCATTCTTCGTCACTAATCTAATGTGTAGAATTTTCTGCGCGTATTTTGACATTTATTCTGATTACAAGAGCAGCGCATACCAAAATTATGTAATTGCTTACGTGTATTCAGAAAGACGTGTTACCAGAGTGGATAAAATTAACGTTTATTACCAACTTTAATTAAAAATAATTAGGAACTATGTGCAACGAAACAAGAAAATCATAAATAGTTATATTGATTTATTGAACTGAAATCTGAAATTTGTGACAGTTTGGTGCGAAATATCACCCTATGTTTTATTATGCAATCTCCATACTTATTATGCAATCTGCATACTTATTACTCAGCAGGTTACGTAGACGGTAGACAAATAACTGCATACTTATTACTCAGCAGGTTACGGAGACGGTAGACAAATAACTGCATACTTATTACTCAGCAGGTTACGTAGACGGTAGACAAATAACTGCATACTTATTACTCAGCAGGTTACGTAGACGGTAGACAAATAACTGCATAACGTATTACTCAGCAGGTTACGTAGACGGTAGACAAATAACTGCATACTTATTACTCAGCAGGTTACGTAGACGGTAGACAAATAACTGCATAACTTATTACTCAGCAGGTTACGTAGACGGTAGACAAATAACTGCATACTTATTACTCAGCAGGTTACGTAGACGGTAGACAAATAACTGCATACTTATTACTCAGCAGGTTACGTAGACGGTAGACAAATAACTGCATAACTTATTACTCAGCAGGTTACGTAGACGGTAGACAAATAACTGCATAACGTCGCAATTTGTAGCTGTTCGAGAACGGTTCACAAAGGAAAATATTTTTTTCTAATTAAAAAGTTTTGATCAGTATTCACCACACATCTCTGAAGTCAGCCCAGAGTTTCGAATTTTTGTAGTACAGTACATTTACTCAGTAGCCACTGCCTTTTTAAGTGGAAATTGTTTTAGGCGGGAGTGGGGGAGGTGGTGTGTTATTATATCTACCAACTTTACAGATAACACAGACCGCGGGAGAAGTTAGAGGGACAAGGGGGTATGTTTTTCCATTTTGTGGGGATTGTAGTGCATCCCATATTTCACCTTTCTGAGCCTCTTTATGGCGAAGCCAGTACGGGCAAATTATAGTAGGTCCGCCTCCATGGGCAGTTAGGCCCTTCTTGGGCCTTGTGCCTTAGGTATGAAGTCTTACGTCTTAAGTCTTAATTCGTAATTTCACCATAATCGCTACTGCATGTCGGGATGTAGGAGCGAGCACGTGGCGAAGTTCCCAGGCGACATTGCACCGCAGTTTCCGCGTGGCCCGACCCCCAGTGCTCCATTACCGAAAGTCGCTAGTGGGCGGGCCTAAGAGCACTCCTATCACGCAGACGCAGTAGGAAGACGTGGGAAGACACGCGCTAGCTCGCGGGCGGACACATGTTCGCTAGATCAGAGCAAGGCACTCGGGGAAAGCGAGAACTTACATCGCCTCGTACAAATGAAGGCGGATATCGACGGCGCTGGGAGAACGACGCTGACCTAGTTGTTCTGTCACCTCCCGCTGAAAAATTCATGTGTTTATTGAGCGTCGCTTCAAAGAAAAACTCTCTTCTTATTCCACTGTGACAGCCGAATTTCCGCTTGTTCGTTTCCCGCCGTTTGTTAAAGGCTTATTAAACAGCCGTTCCACAGAGGCGTCGACGTACACTGGCTTAAAATTAACGACGCTACGAAATGTATTAATTTTTCTTCATTTCATGTATGACGCTAGTCAGAAACTCCATCTAACGTGTGATGACAAGAATTATGGCCAAACGTGTGATGACAAGAATTATGGCCAACTGTGTCTAATGCAACGCCAATATTAAAAATGTTCTGCTTTCGAAGGAAACTCACTAACCCACATTCATTAAAATTTCGCAATACCTCTACAACACAGCAACAAAAATGGAGTTGAATATTGACAATGTTGCTTTGTTTAAAGCCATCAAGACCATCACGAGGGACTGTATGCATTGTTACAGAGGAAATGGAACCACGCCTACTAGCCACGCCATTCGTTGACAGCCAGCGAGCGGTGAACTTTTCACACTGCAGTATATCAACAAGACAGCTGTGAATGGAATGGAATGCAAGATCAACACAACTGCCCTTATTTAAAAATTATAAAAAAAAAAAATGTGTTAGCAGGGGATTTTGATTCAGTTGGCTTTTCTGTAAGTGTAAATGCCCGTCAGACGTTTCAAAACTATTCGAGAAGGTGATTGCAACAAATTATTGTTATCCACAATATAAAAGCATGTATAAAAACATTCTTTTCCTTCCTCGCCCTCCGTCTAAATATAGCTGTTTTCAAAATCATCCATATAGTCAAAATACTGTTTCTCATACAGTTTGTGGTTAAAGTGCCTTTTGAAGTAGCCAAGAAAATAATGTACTGACTTACATAGTTTTTCTTTGATTTTAAATGGAAATTTAATTTTAATTACTGTGGGTTGAGGCCTCCTTTAATTTAATGGCTGCTGAGTTCTTGTAGCTTTGTTGTTAGGTGAACATTTGTCGTGGAACATTGTTTCATGCCATCCGACCAGGTAAAGGCTGTTCACGATAAAGTGAGCACTTTTGTAATCAACCTTAGAAAAATATCACTTCTACCTGCATATATTTTAACGGGCTCCCTGAGTGACATGCGCCCAGTAAAGTTGGCAATGCTTGAGGGGAAAGTAGTTCCATATGTTAACGTCAAACAAAAATGTGATAGGTAACCATTTGTGGTTACTTGAGCCATTTATCTCGCTTTCTGTATTTTTTAATGCATCGAAGTGTAAAAATTAGCATATTTGTAAAATAATTTCTTTTCTAATAACTTCACAGTTTCACTTGACCGACGCATGAACAAAGTGATGAGGCCCATGGCAATGTTAATTTTACATGCGGAGGAATACTGCACAACGTGCATATAAGTAGATCTTAAACAGGGCTTTCAAAAGGGGCCGCTTTACCGTGCACAGCCTATAATTATGAGCGAGGGGACAATTAAGACTCTTTGAAAGTACGTAACTACTTGTGAGGATTTTCGGTTAGTTATAGATAAAACTGTGTTCAGAAGTGCGTGTTCATGACTGCAAGTCTGTGGTTCACGAAGTTTTCAAGCCTCTGCAGGACAATTGCCTCTCTAACCTGCTCAGTAAGTTCGCCCCCGACCATATAAACTTTTCACGTGTATTATATTTATTATATAATCCTCGTGGATAGTATGATTTGTGGAATGTTCTACGTCAGTTTGACGTGAAAGCAGGTTGATGTCGTTACCGTGGCATGTAGTTCCCTGGCTGCGAGACAAGGATTGGCACAAGTACAGCGCCATCGTCCGGCGGAATCAAGGAGGGAACCTGCCGGGAAACTAACCCGATTCGCCTCGGTGGGACGCGAGCGCTGTAGCCGCTGCTGCACCGTGGCTCCCTCTTAAGTCACGGTCAATGTGTTGTAGCATGCGGTAAAATGCCGCAAAAGTATAACACTGTATGCGTTTGAAGGGAAGAGGAATGCGCTTATGTTACCAAGGAAATGGGGCTGGGTGTGGGAGCGAAGGAGTGTGGGGAAATCATGGGCCAATTGGAAAATACAGAAATGGAGAGCATGGTTCAAATGTGAACAACTGAAAATAAAAGTACGGGAAATGATGTAAAATACCTGATATTCTTCGCCGTATTCCCCCAGGTGTTCCACACATCTCTGTTTACGATGGGGGGAAACGTTCAAGACCATCGACTGCGTGTGACTGATACAATAAATGGCTGATCCCAGCGTGTGACATTTCGATATGGCAAAGATTTTCAGGTAACGATTCATTCAGTTCGTCATTACTCTGACGTGCATTTCTACGACGGAGAACTGCCATTTTCGTGTGTGACCTTTGCTCGACGATACTAACATACATGTGAAAGTACGATCTGGAGCAAGACATCCATATGTAAGCACGATCTGGAGCATGGCATCCATGTGGAAGCGCGATTTGGAGCATACTGACATCCATGTGGATACACGATCTGGAGCACGACATCCATGTGGAAGCACGATCTGGAGCATACCGACATCCATGTGGATGAACGATCTGAAGCATGACATCCATGTGGAAGAACTATATGGAGCATACTGACATTCACGTGGATGCACGATCTGGAGCATGACATCCCCGGGGAAGAACAAGTTATCAAGGCGTCTTAGAAAAATTGGAGACATTAGTTTTCGCAGTAACAAACTCTGCGGAAGTTCCTTTTTGTGACATTTGCTATAGCAGTTCACGGTAATGTTACCACTTTTTAAGGTCATGATAAATTTATCTATTACGCCAATTTCTATCTTGCTACCGATTTTTAATATAAACATTTCTGTGTGGCTAATAAACATATTGTATACATTAAACCACTCTTAAATGTTAACGTCTAAGGCTGCAATAATATATATTTATTAGAGGTTGATGCCTTTCGGGAGGGCCTTAAAAAGTGTTCACTTTACCGTGAATGGCCTATAGTTAGAGACGATGTTCTATCGCGGGGAAAGTTGACAGTTTGCTAGGATTCAACGTACTGTTCACATGTCCGGCAGTTTTCTGACCTTATTAGCGGTCATGCATGTGTGAAGCTACTATCCCATTTCACTGGGCCAATGAGGATTCTGATACTATGAGGCAGAACGTTCGTCATTGGTCTACAACAGTGTAGCCGCGTCAAAACAATGCCCATCCAATAATGAAAGAATAAACCAGTTAGAGTGTTTGTATTTTTGGTTTATGAACCATTGTTACATATGTATGCGTATATTATATATATATATATATGTGTGTGTGTGTGTGTGTGTGTGTGCGTGTGGGTGGGTGGGTGGGTGCTTCGAACTCTCTTGCAGTTTCGCAGGATGTAAACATATAATTTAATTAAGTGACTCATGTGTTTTCGTTGACAGGTTGTTTTTTGTTACCTTTTGACGTTTAATGCGTATGTATACGAAAATGAATACCCTAGCTGCTGCAAGAACGATAGATATGATAGAGCGGAATGCTTCGTGACCTACAGTAAGTACTGAGAGGTTCTGTAGTTCGCATGCGCAGAGCTAAGTTCAGCTGATTTTGTCGGTTTGGTATAAACAACGGAATTTCTCCGTTAAATGTTCCACGAACGCGGAGAAAATTCTAACACCGTTTCGTGAGTAATTAACTCGGCGCCGCATAGCCCGTTGTTGCACGTGAGTGGGTATGAGTTTCACCCCGCGCAATATTCCGTGACGCAGCGAGCGCGAGTATATCCCCGGAGACGAGGCGATATGCCGCGCGCGGCTAGAGGCGGCGAGAAGTCCCACGTCGACAGTGATGCACAGTCGTATTGCAACTTTATTGACATTACCTATGGCGCTGCACCCGCCCCCTTATACCTCGCGACCGGATAAAGTATCCTGCGAGTACCATTCTCCGTGCTGCTGGCTTCTGAACTCTCCGACGAGAGGCATCGTCCTGAAAATATAATCCATTTCAGTCTCTGTTTAACCCTTTCATTTATGTTGGTCTACACTCTCACATCTTTCCGTATATTTACGGAAATGCACAGTAAATATCCGGAAACGCAATCCGTAGCGACGAAAAACGGAGTTAGGTGCGTAAATACAAAATACTGGAAATCTCCGCATTTTCTATAACTACGGGTTTCGGGCACGAACAATGGCGAGTCTACACGAAGGTTTCATTTGCAACTGTAACGAGAGAATTATCGTTTCGGCGGCTGTTAAGGTTATCCAAGTCACTAAGACCTGTTGTTTCAAACATTAAAAAGAAGCAGCAGGCGTCTGTAACACTTAGCAACACTTACAATACACTAACTTTAACATAAACTAAAAAAGTTTCTTACGTATTCTAAGTTAGTGCCATGTGAGCATTGTAAGTGGTTAGGGTCGTGCACATGCCACTTTTTTACTCGAGTTCAAATCCTGCTTAAGTATACAAAATTTTAACTTTTAAATATATTGTCTGTACACAGTAGAACACGCACACAAGGAAAATAAAAATAAAATAGATATTAAAAATAATTTAAACTAGAATTACAGAAAACTAACACGGGAATTAACGGAAAATGTCCCGTGAATTTTACGGAAAGTCAATTTTTTTAACTGTGTGCCAACACTGAGTGAACAGCCAACAGGATATTTGTTTGTATAGGGTCAAAAATATATTAAGTTGCCCTAACAAAACATTTTATTGAGTAAACAAAACTTGAAAAGCAGGAAAATTAGGGCAATTGTATAGAGTAGGAGCTTCTACGAAACACGAGGAAATGATGCCTGCAAATGTTGCATATGGTTATTACGAATCACACTCAATAAGAATTTCATTGTAACTTCACGTAATTTGCTGTATACACCATGACATGTGATAGTGAAGAGGGCTATGAAGATTGAGGTGTTTATGGGGTCTATACAACATGACATGTGATAGTGAAGAGGGCTATGAAGATCGAGGTGTTTATGGGGTCTATACACCATGACATGTGATAGTGAAGAGGGCTATGAAGATCGAGGTGTTTATGGGGTCTATACACCATGACATGTGATAGTGAAGAGGGCTATGAAGATCGAGGTGTTTATGGGGTGAAACACGTAAGCATTATGTCCAGTATATTTATATCGGGTCCCTGAATCGTGTTAAATGCGAGAATACCTTTGGAAACCAAACCGTAATTCACCAAAACGTGATTCACAGGGTATATTTATGCCGACGCGCTAAGGTTATACAGATATAAACCACTGCGAAGAAGAATTGTTGGAAATATCATTTAATTCAGTTAAATTTTTCAAGCGTTGCCTTGTCTATATTCACGAGATGATTATACCTACTACGTAACATATTATTAGTAGTAGTATATATGTCATACAAAAAGACGTTCACAGGTGTGGTTTACAAGCAGTTTATGATGTGAATAGCCATTATACATTCGTTTAACAACAATATGCCGAGAGAGAAAACAAATGCTCATCGATTGTGGTTTTCCGGTGACATTTCACGTAATGGCTGTATGCTGAGAGTGTGCGAGATTTTGTTGTACCGTCTGAATTGGACCGTACGAAGACGTGATTTACGAGTGCTATTAAACAAGTTTCTTTGCGATTATTTCCACGTGACATCTTAAATCAAATTATTGTGCAAAAATACTAGTGTTTATTTGCAATTATGACGATTTGAAGTGTTAGTATGATTATTGTACGGAAATACGAGTGTTTGCGGAGTTTGCGTAAATGGAATAGGCGTTAACGTGTATTATACGTGAGTTATCAGCAATAACTCACGAAGGAGCTACATTCGCCGCTCACATGACTGAGTAACGTAATTTATACTATAGATTTTGCGTGGAAGTAAGTGTAGTTAATTGTATTGTGTAGTATTTCATATGACTTTGGGAATTGAAGGGTTTACGTACTAATGGTGCCTCCAGCCAGGTAAAATGCAGATGACCCAACCAAATCAAACCTAACTTCACGATATGTGAATCACAGGAGGTGAATGAACCTACGAGAGTTTACTTATTACACTTTTTCTAACACACTATCTCGTGTGTGCACACTCTCTCCCTGTAATCACATATCATGATGTTAGGTTCAGTTAGGTTAGGTCTTCTTACATTTACCCCACAGTTTTCCTGATCTCCATAGACTATCCCATTTGGTATAGGCTATTCACGGTAAAATGAGCACTTTTGAAAGCCCTGCTTAAGATATACTTGTGTGCACGTTGTGTATTCTTCCGCATTATGTAAGATTGACATTGGCATAGCCCTCATCACTTTATTCATCCGTCGGTTAAGTGAGACTGTGAAATTATTAGAAAAGTAAATATTTTACAAATCTGCTCATTTCTACACTTCGATGCATTAAAAAAAAACCGAAAACGAAACAAACAATTTAAATTATCAGAAATTGTTACCTAGAACTTTTTATTTCGACGTTGAGATACGGAACTACTTTCCATACATCGTTACCAACTTTACTGATCGCATGTCACTCGCTGCGCTCGTTAAAATATATGCAGGTATATGCTGTTCAAAAGTGCTGGTTTTATCATGAACAGCCTTTAATATATGCTGTTGATATCGTGATGCCCCTAGTAAATTCGTGTTCAGTGTGATTAGTAATGTCGATTTATACAAGTTTCCGACATAATGTTTGGTTTTCCGGAAAAGCCTCTCTTCTAGATAATAACCAAAATTTATTTCGTTCGTCAAGCAAAATACACGTTTGAATAAACAAATCCTCTGTGTTGGACCAAAATAAATGATGCTGTCAACAAAATATTTCGTTGAATCAGTTGTATTTCTTTGGATGGCCGCTCATTATATTTCTCGGCTTTCATGACCTCGGTGTTAAGAGCCGACCAAATCTCTTCACTCTTCATTCACTCATTTGGTTGCCATCGTTCGAAAATACAGCTAGAGAGATTGTTTCGCGTTTTGTGACAATTAGGACAATATAGGCTGTTCACGGTAAAGTGAGCACTTTTGAAAGCCCTGCTTAAGATCTACTTGTACGCACGTTGTGTATTATTCCGTCTTATGTACAATCAACTTTGCTAGGGCTTCCTTCTGTGTATTCAAGCATCGGTCGAGGGAAATTATGAAATTATTAGAAAAGTAAACATTTTGAAAATTTTCTCATTGTTACACTTCGATAAATAATAATAATAAAAAAACTTAAAACGAAAAAAAAATGCAAGTTCTCACAAATGGTTACCTAACACTTTTTATTCGGCAATAAGATATGAAACTACTTTCCCTCCATTGTTTGTTACTGAATCTGTTGATGATATAAACATTCTAATAAAAACATATCAACAGGTAACTTAAAAGTCAATCTGTAAAACTTGAAATATTTATTTCCACATGTATATATATAAAATAATTCCAACATGAGCAGTATTTACTTCAGCTGATGTTGCTGTGGCGAAGCGCGCGGGGGCAGATTATCGAGATTCGAAACTCGCTCAGACTTCCATATTTTTTAATATATATTCTATTTTATGTACGTGGAGCCAAGGAAATGTTTAGTTGCACCAACCAAATCTTCGCCTGGGGCAATAAAATATAAACAACGAAATAATTTGGTTTCAGAAACAAAATATTTCGTTGGCCCTTTGCAGGCAATTAATTTGGCTGCACCAAATAATCTTAGTTTTATTCCACAACATCGTTTCCTCAGTGCATTGTATGATCCACAAGAAGTACAGGGCGAGTCCTTGCTGGAAGTGGCCGCCATGTGTATTGGGCATCTTTTTTTCGAAACGGGATAACAGCAACGAGGACTTCGATGGTGTCGCATTCTGATGAAGCGTACAAATTCACTGTGGTGCATCAGTTGCTGAATGTGGATAAGGCAGCTCGAGTGGTTTCTGTCCAATATTGCAACAACTGGCACGCACTCGAGAGAACTCCAGGCCAACATGTCACACAGCTATCGATGCCATCCCGCAGCATGTCCTCGCCCGTGCTGCCTCTCACAACTCTTGTCGTCTGCACGCCTGCCTCGAGGTCAACGACGGCGCGCCCACGTCCAGCACAAGCTCCAGGTATTGTGTTGTCACACTGGACTGTGTTTCCTCATCCCTTCGCTCCGTTACACACATGTCCCGCGGGGCCTTCTTTTAAACGACTCATCCTGTATATGTAACAATGTACGCTGTACTCAGCACCGAACAGCATGCAATTCGTTAAGTCTAACACATGTGGGAGACGACATTGTTGTTCTTCAGTCTCGTGGGAATAAACACCTGCTGATGCCAATACCAAACGTGGTTTCATTGGTTCTGACGCATGGCTGTGTGTTTACTGGTTTTTGTACAATTACAAACAAAACATTTGTTCGGCACTACATATAAAATAATATAATTATTTGTGCCTGAATGGGTTAAAATTATTATTTTTTAATCCCTGCTGTTAACTGAGTATCATTGAATGAAAAAAACAGTAAATACGTAAGCGGATTATGAACGCAACTTTTATGAAATAACTTCCTATTATCCCCTTAAATTACAAATCTTTTTTTTTATGCTGATGCCCCAACAGAGGAGACTTTTCGTGTGGCAAGTATTTAGGACTTAAGAACACATGGACGTAAATTAAAAATGTGTGTGATAATTGAGCCGTAAAGGATTTTAGAAAGTGGTAGAAAAACCCAAGAATGCGGAAAATGTTAACTTCGTGAGAAAATATTTCTCTAGAACGGTACAATTTATATTAAGCTATACGTTTAGATGTAACTTAGTACATTTCGTTACAGCTGAAGGAACTGAGGAAAAAAAAGAGCCCTACAAAAATATGCAACAGTGATTTTCAACACAGCCTGTTGGCAAAAATGTCTAAAATCTTCCTGTTTGCTATGGTTAAGAACAGAGTGCTAACAGCGGTCAGTAATGCGTGTTCATTAACTCGTGCGTCCTCGCCCTATTTATTTTCGCTCGTGTTCTTTATTTAGTGACATTGCATGCAAACGCGTTTAATTTTCCTTGTGCTAGGGAAACCAAAATTACAAACACGTTTACCCTTGTACAATGTCTCTGTAGGTAAATTGCCAGGGCAAGAGCAGAAAAAATTCGCTCGACCCACAGTCGAGGTGAATCGTCTGTGCTACGTAGTTTGTATGTTAGTTGACGACCTACAGGTACTTTACATTATTCTGTTGAAATAACCCACCAGGCGACCCGGTGAATGTATCTGGCGGGTTCATTCCGGAATTTCGTAGACGGTAACCTTGGCGGATATTGCTGTTGTTGCGTAGACCTGCGTAATTAGGTATTTTCACTGGACAGTAAGCGTGTTTCAATTACCATTGAATTAAAAGTATATTTAGTGTGTCATAGAATATTTGTGATGAATTCTTTAAATATATTCTTACTTTGTATTTTTAATCCCGTAAATGTGTATCTTTATTCTGCGGTGTGCACCTCCCATTACCTAACTCTGCGCACGCCTGTGTTTTTGTCGAAGGGTTTTCTCGGGGTACTACCGTCACCCCAGGACTTGCATTCCTTAGCTGGTCCAGCTCCATTACCCAGCACTACCTTAACACTCAAGGTTTCCGCCTGCCGGCAGCTATTGCCGGCTTTCGAGACGCCGAAAAGCGTGGACTATAAGGCCGACTCTTGCTCACTCGCCATTTGCCTCATCGCCTCTATGCGTAGTTGCACTCAACTGCGTTCAGTCTTTTCGTCGGCGACCCTGTATTTGTACACAGTGGAATACCATTGTTTCGCAGTGAAATAAAACCAATCAAATTAGTGAAAATGGATCCACTTAGAATCAGTGGGAAACCGCTGATAGTTTCAGTAAAAAAATGTCGCTTATTGAATAAGTGACGGCCGACTACACTCTCTTCATCACATTATATGCAGTTTAAACCTTTAAACAGAGCGCTGCGAAGATTACATGAAATGAATGACGTAACAACGTAAGGAAAGGCTGTGTGTTCCTATTACCTAATAAAATGGCGTTTTGAAAAACGAAACCCATTTTAGAAAGTATTTTGTATTGGTTGTATTAATTTATTATTTATTATTTCACTCGATACAAGTTGTTTAGTGGCCATTATTAAATGTTGTTTGACGGCCATTTTTACACACTTTTTAACTAACCCCTCAGTCAAAAATAAACCACTGGCTAAACAGTGAAAAAATTACTGATGTATCAGAGGGAAATGTCACTGAATCAATAAATGAATGAAATCTGGCAGATCATTCAGATACGTTTGACTGATTGAAACAGTAACATTCTCACTGATTCAGATTTAGAATGTATGGCACGCTAATAAAGATAAACGCATGATGCGTGGCTGAAACCAATTCTTAATTTTCCGTATAGAAACTTTACCTCCTAAAACCAAATTCCAATCACGTTTTTCCTACCAAACCTTGAACACATTTAATGCGCCGGCCAGGCCGAGATTGTCAACACTTAACAGTTTGGCGTCCACCAAAAATATTTTCCAGCACAAGGCAGTAAACATTAGAGGAGCGGAGCTTGGAGACAATTATATTTACATGTTTTTGAAAGCATAAAAATTTATAAATAGACTTTTAGAGGGGAGAAAAAACCTGCGAGGTGTGTGCATCTAGCGAGGCGTTGAGTTCGAAGACCACGTTAGGTAACTATCCGTCACAAAATGTAGTAAGAGGGCGATACGGCAGTTACGGAATGTAGTAAATGGATAACCGGGGGCACCAGGAGAAAACCCACTAGCTTGAATTAGGTCCGCCTCGTTTACCCACAAACGAAAAAGAGACGTCTCTATCGGGATTCGAACACGATTCTTCGTGATGGGAGGAGCGTTATCTGATCATTTCACCTTCGTAGCTTCACTGATTCGGGTATAGAGTGCAGAAAGAAAATTAATAACCCATCTGCAGACATACACGGTTATTTACACATACTGTGCTATCAGTAGTGGTTATCAACATGCTGGCACTCGAAAACCAAGCAATGATAATGACCTGGCTGTGAAGGTTTGCTGTACAGACCAAAAGTTCTGCATTTATACACAATAACTTAACTTGTAGACATGTGATGTAATTTACCTCACGTAAAAGTATTTTAAGATATGATAGTTGTTGAACAGTCATGTGTCAAAATAACAATATATCACTCTCTGTGCCAAACATATAAACAAACAGAACTATACAAAGTAGTAAACAAGAGCGGCCATGAATTATTTTTTTTCATTCATTTAACACCAGACCTAGAAAAATATTTTTATTTATGAGTAAGAGAAAACAACACATCGAAAATATGCAAAGACAGGCAAAAAGCATTTACACGAAAAATAAAAAAATGCATGTCGTTCCTTTCGTGATTACATAGATTACTTATAAAACTTTGCTGGAATATTTTTTTCAGCTTAAATTACCTTATTTCTTTATTGAATTATTTTTTAAATAATTTCTGAGCATCAAGGAAAGAAAATGAACTGGCAAGAGATGAGAAAAAAAAAACTACGGAGCCCACAATTTGTTTTAATATTCTTGAAATCACACCACATGATTTACGTGCGAATTAAATGGCGGGTTGTGCAAAAATTAAATAACGAATTTTTCGGCATCAAGCTCCCGTACGGAAACCACGGTTCCGCATACCACAGGCAGAAGCCTGTGAATATTTATTTCAATTTAGCAATACATATATATATATAAAACACTGCTGTGGTTAATTCCACGCCGAATCGTCAGAGCGAGGGGGACTGGACTATGTGACGGTCGGATACAGCGGCAGAGCGGAGATCCCTAGCCTGGCGAATTCCCACGCCGAAAACGATGCCGGATATTTTATGCGATAATATATTTTCGTATGTCGACGTCATGGTGCGACCTCTCCAACCCCTAACCCCACATAAACGAGTTATATACATTTTTTTTTTTTGCCCGGCCCTCTCAATCGTAACACTCGCATTATTTCCAACTCGTGTGATGACGTACGGTCCACCGAGTTTCGCACACATCCTGTTTCCGCTGGACACGGGCGCGAAGAACTCCAGAATAAATATTAACGGCCGGGCCTGGATCTCCTCCGCTTGCGGGCCTTCGACAGACGGCGAGCATTATTCCTCGTCCGAGAAAGGAGGCAAAGAATGGATAAGTGTAGAGAAGCAGACTAGAACGACGGCGACTGAAAGCTTATAGTCCATTCACGGTTACTTCCAACTTTTCTGAAGCGCTGCTGAAGTTCTACTTTCATCATATTCCTCGTCCGAGAAAGGAGACAAAGAATGGATAAGTGTAGAGAAGCAGACTAGAACGACGGCGACTAAAAGCTTATAGTCCATTCACGGTTACTTCCAACTTTTCTGAAGCGCTGCTGAAGTTCTACTTTCAGGATATTCCTCGTCCGAGAAAGGAGACAAAGAATGGATAAGTGTAGAGAAGCAGACTAGAACGACGGCGACTGAAAGCTTATAGTCCATTCACGGTTACTTCCAACTTTTCTGAAGCGCTGCTGAAGTTCTACTTTCAGGATATTCCTCCGCCTCAAGGCCTTTACACGACTGAAAACTTTAACATTTGACTTCAGCATTTGACTTTATGTTTGCTTTCCGACATGTGGTTTCTTAAGGAGCATGACACAATGGAACTGTCAAAGGTAAAGTCAAGCAGTCTTGACTTTACGATTTCGAAAAGTTGAAATTTGAAGTCAAAGTCAAGCAGCCATTTTGCAGAGAATTTAACAGAGGTAATGTGGAAAGTGCGTTATTTTATTGTAGGGATATTTAAATCTCGTTATATTAAACAAAGCTCATATGAAATTAAATGAATGGCAAACAAATACAATGCGAAGAGGAAATAAATGAAATGGCATATTTTAATAAAGTAAGCAAATGAGTTTTTGTTTTGAAATAAACTTTTAATATAAATTTTAAGCCTATTTAAAAAAAAAAGTTCTTAAAATGTATTCTTTGATATTATCAAAACTTCTAACATAACAAGATACATATTTTTGACGGAGCTCGCAGAACCGATGTTCAATTGTATTGTGTATTGGTGGTTCCGTCAGAGAGAAGGAAACGTAAAGTCAAATGCTAACGTTTTATATTGTGTAAGAAGCTGTATGCAGCGAATGCTCAACGAAGCCTAGAAACTTACATCAAAGAGACAACGCACACTGTAAAAGAAATTTGAGGTGAAATTCCCTCACATGTAAGGGAAACTAATAACCTCTACGTTTAAGGTAAAATTACGACAAAAAAAGGGGGGGAATCCCTTAGATATAAGGGAAAATAAACTATATTTTATAACGAAATTGTGTTTAAAGATATCCCGGAGTATTAATACTGTTAATATATTTATTACCTACATCCTCTCATGGATAGTAACCGGAAACTTAACATTCTACACTTGCTGGTGGTGGGCACGATCCATGGTACTCCATCACGATAGGCCGATGGGCTGTCCATTACACCACGCCTACAACGTGAATATTAGTGTGTTACATGGTTGTTTCTTCCGCCCGTCCTCCCACTTAGCTGCTGAGACAATATTGAAGACATGCACGCGTCGTAAGGTAATTTTCCCATCCATGCATGGGATTTTCCATTACGATGTACGTGAATTTTACTCCAGAGTGCGGTAATTTTACCTTGCCTGTAAGGAAAACTATGTTTCCCCCACAAGTTTGTGAATTACACTTGTCAGATAATTTTCCTGTTATTTTTTATCTTGCCCGCATTCGTGTGCACTCAGTTTAACACAATTTTGTATGAGAACTATTTCTTACTAGACATTACCAACACACATATATTCTCCCCATTTTATTCAAATTAATTATATATAAAATATTATAAATTAAAATTAAATACAATAAAAAATTAATTCAGCCAAAAATAATATACTTTCATGTTCGAAGAAGTATTAACGCTTGTGATATGTGATATTATTAGGAAACAAGCAGGAACGTGATACATGGTGTGATTTTTCAAAGGTTTGATTAAAAAATTGTGAATAAACTGCAAATAAACTGGCAGATTGATTGGCACGCGCCTATCAAAACAGGCAACAAGTGAGGTAAATTAGATCTACGACTTCACGTTGAATTAAAAGTATTAGATAAACATTTGTGAATAATGAAATTATTTCGTATACTTTCTACTTTTTTCAGATGTATAGGCCTAAAGGATAAGAACTAACAAATTTCTAAAATATTTACTTGGCTAATAATTTTTCACTTTCATATTACCGACGCATGAATAAAATGGTCAGGTGACGGCAATGTCAATTGTGCATGTGGTGGAATAATACACAATGTTCGTGAAAGAATATCTTAAGCAGGATTTAAAAAGGGCTCAATTTACCGTGAACAGCCTAATACATATACATCAACCCTTAAAACGAACGTGTGCAGCGTGTGTGTAAATTGGTAAATCGCAGCTTGCTTGCGAAGGTTTGGCAAGAGTTAAGTTTCCACTAGCTTTACGGTGGCTGTTCTCTCAGGTACCCATCATTAGGCCGAAAAATCGCTTAGCACAACTGTCTGCAAGACGCCTGCTATCCCCATGGGACTGTTTGGCCAAACACCTGTATGTCATCCTAGATCAGAAATTTCTCGTCAAATGCCTGTTCGGCCAAATTATTTTTCGGTCAAACGCCGAACGAAGAATGAGAGTGTACAACTATGGCCAAGAATCAGTATATCTTGCAACAATTCACATCCTCTTACGTTTCGCATATTACTCTCTAAATCTGAATCAGTGAGAATTGCACTGTTTCAATCAGTCAACAGTACCTAACTGATTCAGCAGTAACTTCAGTGAATTCAACTTATGAATCAGTGGAAAAACGCCAGATTTCCTTCACTCATTGATTCAGTGACATTTTCCTCACAGTTTTTCGGTGGTTTGTTTTCTGACTGATGGATCAGTTAAACAGTGGGTAAAATGGACGCCAAAAAACGTTTAAAAGTGGCCGTTAAACAACGTGTATAAAGTGAAATAACAACGAATAAACTAATAAAGCAGATATAAAATACTCTCTAAAATGTGTTTCCTCTTTCACAATACCAATTGAAGAGGTAATCTGAAAATCCATCCTTTCATTCCGATTTTACGTCTTTCATTTCGTTTCCATCTAACCATCACAATGCTCTGTTTGAAGGTTTAAAGTGTAAATAATGCGGTGAGTAGAATGTACGTACTCATATATAATACTCGTTTTAACAGTCCTGACAGTACCAACTAACCGATAAGTAAGGGCAACCGATTTAAATATTCACGATTTCGATAAGAACGATAAGACCTATGTTTTCCGCTTATTTCTTTTAATATAACTTTGTAGCGTTGATGGTAAGGTAGAAGCCGAGTGGAAAGGGTGTGTGATATCAATCACGCCCACCTTCGAAAGATTTTTTTCCTCTTTTAAATTACTCTAATTTGCACAATATATTTAGTAAATTATCATACGTGTATTTATTTCACCTAATAATGTGGCTAAATTCAATGAAAACAATATTTGATTCACCACTGTGATAGGCCGCCACTTATTCAATAAGTGAGTTTGTTTCATGTCACTGATTCTATCAATGAAATGTTTTCCCTGAAACAATCAGTGGTTTTCCACTGATTCTAAATTGAGCTATTTCGATGATTCGAGTTGTTGAATTTCACTGAGAAACTGTTATTTTCCGCTGATTCGAATTTAGACTGCATACCATTGATTAGCTGCGAACAACTCTATGTATTTCTGCACCTGACAAGGTACTACCAGTAACTGTATTTCTGCACCTGACAAGGTACTATAGTAAATGTATTGTGACGACCCGAATATCGTTACCAGAAGTGGTTATGTTTTGATTACTGTTGGGAACTCTGAGTAACCATAATGTTCAATCTTAGTAACCAGTTTTTATCTGCGTGGTTTTAGGTTACCGCTGGTAGATTTTGGTAACTGCTGCTGTTACATATTGGTCTCCATTTTTTAGTATGTATATTTTATAAGAAAAGGCCGGCCGGCCTTATTCCTGTAATATATGTATTTATGATTGTATGTTTGTCTATCACGCATGTATTTTTAATATGAAAGTATGGTATAATAAGTACGGTGAGATAACCTTTTGGTTTATTGTTTGCAAACAAAATGTACGATTAGTGTGAAGGATCGCCGTTAGGCTTCGCTGCTAGCGGGTGGGTGACGTGACGTGGCCGGCTGCGCGGGTGTAGCGGCAGCCAGCGTGCGATAGGGCAGTCAGCTGTGAGACGAGCAGCAAGCGAGTTACGGCCTGGACGTCGAGTGGGTTACTTGTGCAGTATGAGTCGGGCAGGCATTGCCGACAGACGTGAAGTTGCTTCTCGAGAAGTATAAACACGACTACATGTGCCCGGGGCTTACCCAGTGCCTGATAATGTTTAACTACGAGTTCGTAATCATGCACGAGCGTGATTCGAACGTCAGCGCGGGAGATCTATTGCTGGGCAAGGCGACCATGCACACTAGTATTCCTGGCGAGTTCCGGGCCACATTTGACTAGAACTGAGATTCACCGAGTCTGTTCCCGAGGTGTCGCATCTGGACCTCCGTATGCAAGGCTACAGCTACTTTGCTCGCTGTCTTGTTCCTGTGTGCACGTGTTGACGTGCTTCTGCATAAGGCATGTCCACGAAGGACTTCTGGTGACGGGGTTTGCTGGAACAAGTTCTTAGAGTGACACTGGGAAGCCGTCGTACTGTGTGATGATCCCGCTACGAGCGAAGACCCGCAGGATTCCTATTGAAACAAACTGTAGTCTAGTGATAGGCCAAAATTTGTTAAATAGTATTCATGCTATTAGAAAAGCAAATTAATTCATGCTTAGTGATTTTGATGGTGTTATGTGTGCGAGCAAATGGAGCACATTTGTAATGGCATGTGCTTTCATGAATTTAATCATAAGAGATATAAAATATAATTTTTAGAGTGCCCAGAAATGTTAATATGCTTTTTATAATAACTGTGAAAAGTAATGTCATATTGATGGAGACAGTGTATTGGCCAACTTATTATTAAACGTATGAAATTCACTGAAAACGGGCATAAGAGAACATTTTTTCTGAACCACCTTAAAGAACTGTTAACTGAATAATTAGAAATAGTAGCTGCGCTAATATACCAAATGGAGTGTAGTAATAGTATGTACATATGGGATGCGGTATATGGGAAACTTTAAGACGATATTGCTTTCCACCCCATCGGGGAGACTGTTCAGGTGTTTCGTAATTAAGGATGCGGGTGAGGCATGGTTGAATCTCCTGACCCCCACGAGGGGCTGAAGGCGTCTGAGTATGCAAATGCTAGAATTTAAAATTTAAATGATTAAAGAGTATAACCGGGAGGAGAACATGTCCTTATTTCCGGAAACCCTCAATTGCACCGCGTCATTATCGCCAGCTAAATCGATGAATTGTTTGATATGCTCTTTGAATGATACTTACAAATGGGGTGCGTTTTTAAATGAAAAATAACCTCGAACATACACTTTTCCTATGCAGAGTCGCCAAGGCCCTGGCCTTCAGTGCTCTAGAGAAAGGGGAGTGAAAGACAAGCCTCTATTATTAAATAATTACAACCATAGTAATAATTAACACTTATTTCTTTATGTTATAGATTCGATTTAAGTAACTATTGTTCTTAGCATAAAACAAGTCACAATTACAGAATACACCATATTAGTAGGGGCCCTATAATATCACACTGTTAGTCAACATAATGCTATTATTTACATTCATTTACGCACTCAAGTGCAGATCTTATATTACCACAAACCGCTGCCGCTGTCAGAAATAAGTACTATTTCAACAGGGCGAAAAAAATGAACCCACCAGGGGCGCTACTTATTTACTACTGGTGCAGAGTTCTGAATCCTGCAGGAGCACTATTTGTTTACTACTGGTGCAGAATTCCGAATCCACCAGGAGCATTATTTGTTTACTACTGGTGCAGAATTCTGAATCTGCCAGGAGCACTACTTGTTTACTACTGGTGCAGAGTTCTGAATCCACCAGGAGCACTATTTGATTACTACTGGCGCAGAGTTCTGAATCCACCAAGAGCACTACTTGTTCTGAATCCTGCAGGAGCACTATTTGTTTACTACTGGTGCAGAATTCTTAATCTGTCAGGAGCAATACTTGTTTACTACTTGTGGAAAGTTCTGATTCCACCAGAAGTACTACTTGTGTAATACTGGTGGAGAGTTCTGAATCTACCAGGAGCATTACTTGTTTGCTACTGGTGCTGAGTTCTGAAGGGCGTCTCGGTTAAGCGGTGTTCCAATGACACGCATAAAGCAAATATATACTTTCACATCTCCTAGTCTGTCACTTACGGGTATCTGCTATCTGGCCTAAAACTAGGACGGTTATTATTAGCCTTAGTCACATTTTGTTGTCACGTGTCTTTAGGCCAAGTGACTTTAGAGCAAGTTACTGTAGACTAAATAACTTTGGATTAACTTTTAAGCTGAATAATTTAAGTCAATTGACTTTGGGTTCAATACTTTTGGGTTGGGTGACTTTAGATCATTTAAGTTTACGTAAAGTCACCTAATGGCAATTAGTTCCGAGTTACTTTATGCCAAATAGTTTTAGGCTAAGCGTATTCTGTGCTGGAAGAAATGGCGAGGTCACGTGACGGCCAGCTGTGTTGGCGAGGGTAAGAAGGTGCGAGGATGGGCAACTAATTTCACGCACGCTGCAAGCAGGTGATTCTTTATTTTCCTACTCTTGTAAAAACATCGGGGCTCCTTGATCTAACATAAACTCGGAGAGAAACGGAACACTTAATTTGTTATGGTTGCACGTATCTGGTTGTTCCCACGTTCTTGGTTGGATGGAGGTTTTAATTAATGCAATAACAACATTCATGTTGCTAATTTTTTGTAGTACCAGACTGAAATAAAATACAGAGCACTGAGACTCAGAAATTCTACTGTTTTTATCATCTACTACACTGTACTAATAGATGTAAATAAACAGTAGCAATAAAGACATGGAATATTCAACAGAAACGAAAGACGTCTATAATGTAAAGAGTCCATTATTGAAATGAGCATATGCGGAATTCATTGTTCTAAATCACTGCACTCCTGATGCTTAAGAATGATGTTAACACTTCCTAACAGAATAATATTTTTAACAAGGACATATATTCACACAAAAACCAGATATAGAGCAGCAGGACAATTTAAATAATACAAAAAATTCTGAACGTATTATATAATTTTTACAAACTTCTTGAAGGTTTATGCCAGCACTGAAAGTATGAAGCACGAAATAGCTGTGTTTGATGTGAATATATTTTAGGAGCAAAAAATAATAATTTTTCAGAATAAATTATAGCGTACGTAAGTGTTGAACGCTCATATTGTGCAAGGGACCAGCATTCACCCAGGTCTCATCTCGTCGTTGTTTGTTGTAGGTGTTCAGAAGGCACCAGGGATTACACGAATTAATTTGGCAACTGGCTTGGAATACTTTGGACGATACAATGATGGACTGGACTGTAATCAGACATGGACTGTAATCAGACAGAGAGAGAGCGAGAGAGTCATTTAATTCCTTTCCACAGGTTGTTCCGTTCCTTGGCCACATTATCTCCTCCAAATTATTCAGAGAACTTACAAGCCTTTAAGGTCTGGAAATTTCACAAATTGGTTTAGTGGCGTGCTGCCGAGTTGAAAGCGTTTCCAAATATTCAAGGACATTTTTACGGAAATGTGAAGTTAACGCACGGAAATACGATTCGTAGCGACGAAAAACGGAGCTGAGCTCCTTAAATGTAAAATTCGGAATGTTTCCCTAATTTCCTATAGCTTTCTGGTTCGGGAGTGGACAATGTCGAGTCCAAGCGAATATTTTTTCGCTACTGTAATAATAACATGATCGTTTCTGTGGCAATATCGATATTCACGATACTTAGAACTATTCTTTCAAATATCTAACAGTAGCACCAGGCACCTGTTACCGTCAGCAGTCACTAAAATGACCAAATATTATTTTTTTAAAAATTATTCATATTCCCAGAAACAAGATAGTAAAACGACACTTGGTCACAAGTTCGTAGGTGCGTAGTATAAATCGATGTTTCCGAAACTTTTATTCGTTTTGAAACCTCGCTCCGGATATTTTTTTTAACTTTCTTTAATCAGTTGTTTAGAAACATTGAAACACACGCATAATGAAAACTTAAATATTCTCGTTATCATGATTTTAACCTGAAAACTAGCAAGTATGTATTTACTGGGGTGTTCCGTGAGTTTACGGAAATTTCTGTTGTTGGAACCGCGACATATGTCCATAATATTAGGGAGAGTTGAAGTAAAATGTTACCAGCACTTATCCTTAAAATGGCGGAAGTATTTGTTTAGTAATCAAACAGTTACACTTAGACCATGGCTTGTTTGACACGCCAGAACTCAAAATAAATAGAATTACCGTAGGAAATTTTACTAATCGTATGCATTGAAGTCAATAGAAAAGTCGTTTTCTATTGTTAGGGTGCAGTGTAGAGATTTGGATGGCTATGAACGCAGATGTTTTGAGAGCCGATGAAGGTGAAGCGAGTCGAGTATGGAGCAGCGCCGGAGTGGAATGCAAGGACAGGGGAGACGGGACAGCGGCTTCGTCCAACACGATTGCCACATGCGAAAAGCCGGGGGGTGACGCGGACGGGAATCGAACCCGTTTCGCCCAGGTGGGAGGCGAGTAGTCCAACCACCCCCCACCAACGCGGTCCGTGAAGCGCCGTGGGGATTCCATCGAGGAAGAGATGAGATCACACTTCTCTATGCGCACACATCCACGTGTGTGTCATGCATCAAGGCAGGCGGCTTCCAAGGGTTTCTCGCGTGTCGGGAGTGTCGTACCGATACATATCGCGAGCAATTCGTCAGGATCAACCTCCCCGACACTACGGGAACGAGGCAACTGAGTTATGACGTAGCGAACACATGTTTCACTGGCTACGTCAGCGGAAGATATATCACCTGCGCTAATGGAACTTCAGACCTTGATACTGATAACTACTCTATGGAGTATGGAAGAATAGAGAGGTTGAACAACAATTTACACCGCGAACTGTAGTCCATTCAAGGTTTCTTGGGATGTTTTGAAACAAACCTTTGAATAATCACGCTAGGAGTAATATGTTAAAATGTTTTTTTTAATAACTTGTATACCACAAGTATATACCACCAATCAACTTAAAAAGTATTATATTTTTTAATAAATGATACTTTACCATAGTATCTTCTATGAATTGTAATGTTTATTACATATTCAATACGAATTAATAACAGTGGGAGCAGCGATGTTTTGGCAATGGGTAGTAAGAAATAGTTCACAGTTACAATATTGTTTTAACATATTATGGTGGTATGCTATTTGTAAATTAAACTTTGTCTATTGAAAAATTTAAATATTTATGTAGCCCTGACGGAGACATATTTCATTGTTACGGTTTAAAATAACAGCGCAAAATATAGTGCATCGGCCCTAGTGACATGGTGTCTGCTTTTCGACAAAGGAAGAAACTGTCGGATATGAGGAGCTTGTCGTGCTCTCTCTCTCTCTCTCTCTCTCTCTCTCTCTCTCTCTCTCTCTCTCTCTCCCATGGGAAGTTTCGCATAGCTAGTAGTAGCAGAAATTATACATGTTTTCAATTTTAGCATATTACATACTTATTACAGCAGAATACTGACATTTGAATTTGTAATTACAACTGAAGAGAGATCTGAAAGTTTGAATACCTATTTCTATATATTTATATGTGATGGTGGGAGGGACAAATCTCTGAAGTTGGCAGAAGCGGCGAGTGGCAACATTGCGTGTGGTGTGTTGTTGCTGTTGCGCAACAAAACGTTATTTTTTTCCCCCCAAAAATTTTTCAAATTACCATATCATGTTTGTACACGTTGCGTTTTTTAAACCTACGTAGGCAAGTTACGGTGTTGTGATAAATCCGTGTTTCCATGGCAGGAACAAAAATTACTGTAACGCGTGTCGTGATAGCTGCGCGTGAAAGGGTGTGGCTGGGTCGTAGCCGTTACGCTGGCACAGTGAGAACGCGATCGCAAAAATTGGACTCGCGAAATATATAAGTTTTAACCGTGTACTAGTTTTATGACAAAGTGAATTATTTTAAACTTACTTCTATTGATCACAACGTTGTACCCATGCCCTATGTGTTTAAAACGCAGTTGTGTAACGTGCTTACATTTCATTGATGAGAATGTTTGCCACAATCCCAACAAAATACTAACCTCAGTCAGATAAATTAAAATTAAATAATGAAATAAACCTTTAAAAAAAGGCTTTAAGTAGCAATGTATGGAAATATGAGCGGAATATAAGTCACTGTAGGACTATTATTTGTGTGCACGTTGACCACTATATTTTAAGTTTTTCGCTTCTACGTACAAAAAAATAAGCGACACGAGTTGCCTGCGTGAATTTCTTGTGTCTGTTCTTTGGGAAAGTTGTTCCTTCGATTTGATTTTTTTCCAACAGGACGAAACACAATAGCGGCAAAGTATTAACGTGTTATGCGTGTGATGTGCTATGTCGTGTATAACAAAGTAGAAGTCACATAGGAGTGCTTATGTTTACGTGAAGCGGAAGGATACGTAATCTGTAACAAAACGTAGAAATTTAGCAGGGCTTCATACACATCTGAAGATACTGTGAATGGACTATACGGAGTGATTCGCAATTAGACCGACAAACTTCGGGAGGTTATTCTTCATGTAGGCAGTAAAAAGAATACATATGTGACACTTTATACGTAAATCGAATATTAACGGAGGCATGAGCCCTTAAATACCAGGTTTTAAACCGTATTTGTGCAAAATATCGGTAACGAAGTAAAATACAGTGACAACTCTCGGAACATTATTGTATGTTATCGGGACCTTCAACGTAAGAGCCGATATTTTGCACAAATACGGCTTGAAATCTCGTTTTTTTAAGGGCTCATACCTCCCTTAAAAATTCGATTTAGGTATAAAGTGTCACATATGTTTTCCTTTTACTTTTTCATGAAGAATCACCTCTCGAAGTTTGTCGGTCTAATTGAGAGTCATTCTGTATATAGTCTGTTCGTGGTTTCCTTACACATTTTGCGTCGAACCTTTGAAAAATCACCTCATGTCCGTGTTTGATTATCTCCTAAATATGTCACGTTTCTCATTCGTTTTATGCTTCTGTTATCATAAAAGTACCTTATTTTTGGTTAAATCGAACTTTAACTTATATATTATCTATATATTATATTTCGTGCTTAATTAGTACGAATATAATACAGTAGTAAAGCCGGAGTGTCGGTAATGCCTAATAAAAGTTCTTATGCAAAATATAATTAAACTGAGCGCGCACGAATGCGGTGCGTTGTTCCTTTGTTGAAATTTTCTACACTCGGTTAATCATTGTTCGCATGAAGCGGAGGAATATCTTGGAAGTAGAACTTCAGCATAGCTTGAGAAAAATTGGAAGTAACCGTGAATGAACTAAGTACTTTATCCATTCCACTTTGGCTACAGCGGTAAGTAACCGTGAATGAACTAAGTACTTTATCCATTCCACTTTGGCTACAGCGGTAAGTAACTGTGAATGAACTAAGTACTTTATCCATTCCACTTTGGCTACAGCGGTAAGTAACCGTGAATGAACTAAGTACTTTATCCATTCCACTTTGGCTACAGCGGTAAGTAACCGTGAATGAACTAAGTGCTTTATCCATTCCACTTTGGCTACAGCGGTAAGTAACTGTGAATGAACTAAGTACTTTATCCATTCCACTTTGGCTACAGCGGTAAGTAAAGTCAGTGAAAGAGTCAAAGCCATTGACTGTCTAGTCTGTCAGCAATTTGAATGCGGCAGAAAATAGTTCAGAATTTACTTTGTAGTTTTAAAAGACAAACGCAGTAATTTAAATAATTAAATTCATTCTTTAACTATCTATAATTTCAAAATACTCGTGCGCATGCAAGATTATATGTACTTCACATCTGTAAAATATATTTTCATTTTTGTTTCATTTCGAGGTAAAAAAAAAATGCTAAGTAATAAATATTGGGCAAGATGGCGGACGCAGCGGCCGGGCTTAAGCGCCAAAATGTTTTCAAATCAGACAGAAAAATTTAATAATTATTTAATTCTAAATATATATAATCACTTAACTAGAGGTAAGTAATTATAAACTCCAGATTTCGTGAGGCATGGGAGTCCTAATACAAAATAAGAATTAAATTTGAATTTTTAATATAATCACATGTGTATTATTTACAGCATTAAACTAACTTTATTCACGCTTACTCTTGTTCTTGCCGAGCGCAATTTTTAATTGATACGTCAATTATAAATAAAGTCTTTATAATGGCTGCAGTCAGTTAATTCACTCTCATTATGTATAAGTTTTCAATCCGTCTTTTTCCGTCATCCCAAATGTCTGCCACTCACGCAGTAAATCCCACCCGTCCATCTCACCCTTCACTGTACCAATGCTCGAAGTCCTCAGACTTCACTCTCGCTGCCACTCTACGCTCTTCTGGCTCGTCGCTTATAACTGTCTTCGCACACGTAGCGCTTAAGGTCGCACAATCCTACAAACTCTAAACTGCCTGCTCGGGGGCCCGTCGCGGGTTAAGTAGTTCTGTTGATCCGATCTAGAAGTTTCCCCGGGCCTCGAGTCTAGCTTAGAGGCCAAGGCAATGACCAGAATATTCATTCAATGATAACCCCACAAGTTTAACCTACTGAAAGTCAGCAGCACACAAGTCCTGATAGGGTTGCCTGGCACATGATGCGGCTCGCTTTTGTAAATCGCCGCGCACTTCTCACGTTGCGACTCAGTAATAGGCACTACAATGTATCGCCCGCTCGAGTGGGGGTGGAACAAGGCAAGCGATATAGACCAGCAAAGTGTAACAATATATAATATATTTTAGATGTGTGTCTATAATGTTCTTCTCTCAGCTGACTGTATATAACGCATGTGTGCGTGACCAGCGAGGCAAGCAATACCTTCCAAGTGCGCGGACAGGCGGAGTGATACAAGCGGCCATCTTGGAAAAGATAGAGGGAGTACCAACCACACACAATACCAAAATGTCATCACCGACCAACAACTCACAGGATTGCCGTTCGCCAATCGGCGCCTGGTGACCTACTTACCAGCTGGGATACCAACTATAGTCCATTCACGGTTTGTTGGTATGTTTTGAAAGAAACCTTTGAAAAATCGCCTTGTTAGTGATATGTTTAAATAACTTGTATACCACAGATATGCAACACTGTGATTAACTTTAGAGTTTTATATGTTTGAATAAATGAAACTTTAACTTGGTATCTTCTATACCTTATAATATTTATATTGTATTCAATACGAATTAAAAACATTGAAGGCATATATGTGTTGGCAACAGCAGGTAAGAAATAGTTCACATTAAAAATATTCCTCTAACCCTTTCCGGTTTACCTTAATTTACTGTTCCAGGTGCTGCAATCAAAACATTTTATAATACATACTGTCTTTGAGTCGACAAAACACTTGTTACGCCTGTCACGGCCAATGAGCTGTAGACTATATGTGCGTTCAAGGTTATATTAACTATACCAGGAAGAAGGTTTGCGAATCATGTACCCAAGGTAAGATCATTGGTCGTTGGGCTTCGCAGTATGCAGTACAAACGAAAAATTACCTGCATGTGCGTAAAATAAACAAATGTGTTCACTAGGTCTTAATTGATTAAACGTTGCCAATTTTAATATAGAAATTTTTGGGAAGTACTGATGGAAACATACTGTATTTCATTGTCAGTGTTAAAAATATCAGCGCAAAATACGATGCCTAGGCCTTAGTGACATGGCGATTTTTTCGTCCGAGAAAGATAATTGAATTGGTGGAGCAAAACTTATATATATATATATATCACATTCTTTCTATTTATATCTATGTTTCGCAGCGCTAGCTGAAGCAAGAACTCATACATGTTTTCAATTTCAGCATATGTAGTACTTATTTACTTATTACAGCAAAAATAATGATTTTTTAATTTCCAATTTAAAACGTATACAATTTTTAAATGTTTTAATACTTATTATAATATATTTAGATGCGATGGCGGGATGGTTACAAATCTGAAGTTGGCAGAAGTGGCGCTTGCGAAGTGGCAACATGACATGACGTGCTGCTTTTCCTGAACAAAATGTTAATTTTTCTTCCTGCGAAAAATACTTACAAATTACATCAAGTTTGTATACGTTGGGTTTTTTTTTAAACCTACCTAGGCGAGTTATGATGATGTGATAAATCTGTGTTTCCCCGGCAGGAATAAATATACTGGAACGTGTGTCGTGTCTGCTGCGTGTGAAAGGGCACTGTTGTATCTGTGTCGTGGTCGTTATGCCGGGCCAGTTGTGTGTGTGCATGTGTGTGTGTGTGTGTGATTACAATTATTAGACGTGCGAATGTATACGTTTTAATAGTACACTGTTTTTATACATAATTTATTTTAAAGTCACGTCTGTTTATTTATCACAACTTTGTGACTATGTCCCCGGGTGTTTGAAACACATTTGTGAATCGTGCTAACGTTTCTGTGATTTGAATGTTCGTCACAAGCCCAAAAAATTACTTGGCTTAACCAGAGAATTTAAATATATAATTCAATAAACCTAATAGAAAGTAAGTACCTATGCAAATAAATATGAGCGTGATAAAAGTAACAGTAGGCCTATTGATATTCATGTCCACCACATTATTTTAAGTTCCTAGCTGCTACGTACAAACATTAGTTCCACGAGTTGCCTGCTTGAATTTGGTGTCTTTTTCGTTGGACTGGGTTCTCCTTTTTAATATTTATTCCAAATAAGGCCTTCCTTTTGACGAAATAAAGCAACACATATCGATAGCAAGAAGTTAAATACTACAGTTCTTTCCCCCCACGAATTGTAACAGTATTATATACAGTCATGGAAAAATATTAATATGTATGATGTGTAATGTGCTATATCTAGGACGAACTGTTACTCGTGGAAATATTCCCTCACATGCTATATTTCAATGCCCTACCGGCATACCAGCAGTATTTGTTTGCTTATTGGCGGCGTGTCTCTGTGAGAAAACATTTTCTTACTTGGCTGGCCAATCAGAATTAGGTTAATATGATAGTGTACGTCTGTGATTCGCGGGATGCGTACGAGCTAAAATCGTCCAACCGCAATACTGGTTCTGAACTAACGTGTTTGGGAGCACGACTAGTCGAGAAATTTTTCTCGCAAAAAGCAGGTGGCCCTAGTTATCGTGTATTACACACATGTTAACAATGTACTATAATGACCATAAGAACTATTGCCAATACAGAGACAATACTAAAACTTGATAAATCTGACCCAGATATACTATAGACTATTAAATAGTCCAAAATTCAACACAGGTATAGTTTTCTTGCTACTACAAGAGCTGCAAAACTTCTTCCCTAGATAGAGAGGAAGAGAGAGTTACAAGCTCCGCTCCGCCTATCCAAGTCTCATCCTCAGACGAAAAAGAAAACGCTATGTCACTAGGTTCTACGCACCGTAACTTGCGCTGATAAATTTAACTGTAACAATGAAATATGCTGCCGTCAGTGCTAACTAAAAACTTAAATATTTCAACGGGCAATGTTTTATTTACAAATGGAATACCAAAAAAAGACAATGTTAAAAAAATATTTTAACTGTCAACTATTTCTTACTAGTCGTTGCCAACGCATTACTGTTCTAACAGTTTTTAATTCGTATTGAATACGAAATAAATATTACCAGTATTATTATCTATTAATCTGGATTATTTATATATGGTAATATTATTTATTATTATATTATATTATATTATATTATATTATAATAATATATTAAGTTAAAATTTCATTTATTCAAAAATGCAATACCTTAAAGTTAGCCACAGTGTTATATATTTGTGATATACAAGTCATTAAAAATACAGGATGACATGTTACGCCTAGGATAATTTTCCAAAGATTTGTTTCCAAACACCCGAAGAAACCGTAAATGGACTATATACAAATTGGCAAGCGTCCGAAATGTCGAGTGTACCAATAGGCTAATAGCTAAGTGGGAATACAAATACCAACATAACTGGTGTCCATGTAATGGTTGGGACCACAGTGGTGAAGTGGCAAGACTGCGCGCCTCCCACTTATGTGAACCGGGTTCTATTCTCAGCTTGGCCACTCTCGGATTTTCGCATGTGGGAATCGTGCCGGACGATGCCGCTGGTCGGAGGGTTTTCTAGGGGATTTCTCGTTTCCCCCGCCCTTGCTTTCCGGCGTTGCTCCATACTCATCTCGCTTCACCCTCATCCGCTCTCAAGACCTTGATGTTAAGAACAGCTCAAATATCTTCACTCACTCACTCTCTCCTTATTGGTTGCTATTGGCTACAAAATTTAAGGTTTGTTTTGGATGTCAGATACTGAGTTCCAAAATACTAATTTATTAAGATTATATAGCTGTGTCTGCGTAAGAAACCTTTTTATTGCGATGTTCATGAATAACATTTTGTATCTTTGTATCCTCTCTTAACCAGACTCCCTATACAATATGGTCTGTATAATCAGCTTTTCAACATATTCGTTTGTCTCCCAGAACAACAAATAGCAAACCGTTATCAGTTGGCCAACAGTCGACTGTGGTGGCCAACATTCGCATTTATGATTGTCAGTATTGCTTATATCGTTGCCAGTCAAGTCATATAAATAAAAGGGACTTCAAATATGTTTTCTAAGTAATCTTTATGTGGACCGATCCTCTTACAATGATTTTTATATTTCAAATAAGCTCCACAAGCAGAGGATAGACCAAATGCTAACTGTTATTTTCTGCTGGAAATGTATTTGCAGCAATTTTATAGGCAATTTATGAATTGCCAACTTTTACCTACTGCTGGCATTATATTAGCAGCAAGCTAAACAACCATATATAACATGCCAACTGTAACCTACTGATGGCAATATATTCGCAGCAATCTAACAGACCATATATGGAATAACAATTGTTACCCACTGCTGGCAATATATTCACAACAATCGAAATGACCATATATGGAATGCCAACTGTTACCTACTGCTGGCAATATATTCGCGTCAAGCTAAAGGACCATATATGGAATGCCAATTATTACCCACTGCTGGCAATATATTCACAGCAATCGAAAAGACCATACATCGAATGCCAACTGTTACCTACTGCTGGCAATATATTCGCAGAAAGCTAAAGGAACATATATGGCATGCCAACTGTTACCTACTGCTGGCAATATATTCCCAGAAAGCTAAAGGAACATATATGGCATGCCAACTGTTACCTACTGCTGGCAATATATTCGCAGAAAGCTAAAGGACAATAAATGACATGCCAACTGTTGCTTATTGCTGGGGACATGATAATAACATTTATGGCATGCCAACATTTGCTAATTAATGAGGAAACATTAGCAGCGTGTTTATGGGCGATTTATGGCCTGCCAATGATTATTGTTGGGGACATATTAGTGACAATTTTAAGGATATTTAAGGCATGTCATTTATAAGTTGTTGGAAAATACCAATCAGTGTATATAAATTCACTTGTTTTTTTTTATTTCATTCATATGAGCAGTAAAATAAGAAAAAAAGTTTCTGGACTAGAGACCTGTTAATCACACAATATTTAAAATACTGTATTTTTCATTTTAAATACTATCTGTATATAATCCTAAACTAAAATACTAGTATTTTATAGCAAGTACATAATTCCCGGTTTTGACTTGTGATAATAGCATAAACTGTGTCTAGCGAATTTAAGAATGCAACTTTAATACATTGAACATAATCAGATTTACTTAATAAGGTCCCACGTGAATTCATGGCAGAATACTTGATAGCATTTTAGACTGTAAGCTCAATGATTTGAGTTCGATGCCCTGCACTTCCAAATAAATTTACCAGTCGTGAAATAGTATCGAAGTGTACGTATATTAAAATGAGGAATAAATAGTTATTTCGTGGGGGAAACATAATAAATCTGAGTTTTGAAAATGCATGGCAACTGCTTTGAAGTGGGCCACAAGTGACCATTGAATGCGTTGCAAGTCGCAAATAGCTGGGCTACAAGTTGTCAGTAGCTGGACTACAAGAGGTCAGTAGCTGGACTACAAGTGGTCAGTAGCTGGGCTACAATTGGTCACTAGCTGGGCTACAAGTGGTCAGTATCTGGGCTACAAGTGGTCACTAGCTGGGCTAAAAGTTGTCAGTAGCTGGGCTACAAGTGGTCACTAGCTAGGCTATAAGTTTTCAGTAGCTGGGCTACAAGTGGTCATTAGCTGGGCTACAAGTGGTCAGTATCTGGGCTACAAGTGGTCAGTAGCTGGGCTACAAGTGGTCACTAGCTGGGCTACAAGTGGTCAGTATCTGGGCTACAAGCGGTCACTAGCTGGGTTACAAGTGGTCAGTATCTGGGCTACAAGTGGTCACTAGCTGGGCTACAAGTTGTCAGTAGCTGACCTACATGCGGTCACTAGCTGGGCTATAAGTTGTCAGTAGCTGGGCTACAAGCGGTCACTAGCTGGGCTACAAGTGGTCAGTATCTGGGCTACAAGTGGTCACTAGCTTGGCTATAAGTTGTCAGTAGCTGGGCTACAAGCTGTCACTAGCTGGGCTACAAGTGGTCAGTATCTGGGCTACAAGTGGTCACTAGCTTGGCTTTAAGTTGTCAGTAATTGGGCTACAAGCGGTCACTAGCTGGGCTACAAGTGGTCAGTATCTGTGCTACAAGTGTTCACTAGCTGGGCTACAAGTTGTCAGTAGCTGGGCTACAAGTGGTCACTAGCTTGGCTATAAGTTGTCAGTAGCTGGGCTACAAGTGGTCACTAGCTGGACTTTAAGTTGTCAGTAGCTGGGCTACAAGCGGTCAGTAGCTGGGTTACAAGTGGTCAGTATCTAGGCTACAAGTGGTCACTAGCTGGGCTACAAATGGTCAGTATCTGGGCTACAAGTGGTTAGTAGCTGAGCTACAAGTGGCTTACCGACAGTTGGCTATCGACAGTTGGTTAACTTACGCCAGGCCAGAAGTAGTAGGCCTGTGGGCCACTGCAACTCATGGCCCACTGATGGTGCCGGCATGCTTGGGGTACAGTTTGCTGCGTGGAATCGGGTCTCTTATGGTCAGATTGTATTTCGATACATGGATGTTGTTTGAACAGTGGCCCAGACGTGACCAACTGCACACAAAAATAAAGTCTTCGTGTGGCCAACAAGCATCTGCGGATGCTTCACTGAGATTGTCAGATTATGGAAACTGTCTGTGGGCTGCTCGTGTACAAAAAGAATTTCATAAGTAGGCCAAATTACTTATTGTACTTGATTCAGTAAATAAATGGTCTGGGGCTTCGACTTTATTCCAGGAAAGATTTTTAAAAAAATTTTATTTGCGGCTACACCGTTTTACTTTTACGGTATTTAATACATTAAATAAGAAAACAATTATGAAAATGGTAAAACACAGCACATAGAGAGCTTGTCATCTGTATCTACTTGATTGTGTTGCATTATACCATGTGTAGTAATATCCTACTGTTGCATATTTAATCAGTGAGAAATTCAGCTTCCTTTCCGGGTAACCACAGCGCAGTACATGCTTCATTATGGCCAGACACGACCTCTTGGCGTTTACAATTTTTTATTAGAGTATTCTTTTAACGCTGTGGATGTCTGTAAAAGTGATAAATGTATTAGTTATATCCCGAATCAAATGAACTCATCCAGTTATTGACCGGTGGTTTAAGATTCCTGCGATATATATATATATATAATATAGATTATTTAAGAGGATAATGGCCACTCGATTAAAATAATTACTTACATACGACTTCACAATACGACATAACCTAAATACAAGTTGTAAATACAGTTTCCTGCCAACAACAACTGTCACTGTGCTCTGATTGGCTACTTCGTCTTGACTTGTACTTAAGACATAAAATATAACGATCTCTTAAGTCATGCCAAGAACGCACATGACGCGTCAGGACCCGCACACGACAGTCATAAACTAATACCCATGAATACATTCAATGATATCTTAAGCACACGGCTCGCTTATCCTGTTAAATCAGTCGTAAACCCACCATAATTCCGGTTAAGTGCTACGACGAATGTGGAGGCTGGCTACGCGCAATTGAACTCTCGAATGTCTGCGTTCTCTTAACTATCAGTCATTTCCGACTTAAGTCAGCAAAAACGAAAGCTGCGCCACGTTGTAGATGGAATATTATGGCTTCGCCTGTAAGTTTTTCAAACGCCGGAGGGGCGTGCAAATTTCTAATGAGAATTTTCAAGCGCGGCTGACTTACCAGCATCACAAGCGAAGCGCTGCGATGTATTATTAGTTTTGTAATTTACCCGTCTTATGCTCCACTCACCTTACTCTTGTAAGTTTTCACATTTCTCAAGTAAAGATAGTTTCGTCAGAGGGGAAGTACGCTTTTCAAACTTGTATTTGTTTTTGTTTCGCTGTAGCTTACTTTTCAGGTTGTATATTTTAAAACGAGAGCTATGAGTGTACAGAGCATATGTTAATAGATATTTTTAAGTTCACAATATTCGGTTTATGTATTTTTGTTACATTTGTAGCTCTTATCAACATCAACTCATTATTCTTTGTCGGTCTCTCATTGACAAAATTCAGACTATCAGTCCAATCCTGTTTCAAGTATTCTGTACATAATATTTTAATTTTTATATTGAATCCTAACAGTAGGTTTTAAAGAGATCCAAATGAACACAAGATGGCATATATACAATCACCTTAAGCAAGTATCTATCAGGATGGGTTGGCTCTTGTTTCCAAATGTTCAATTACGAGACAAAGGTCATTTGGCAGTTGACGTCTTGTACAATAAATGCGATATGCGACTGTTTATATATTACGGTGGATTTAAAATTAAATAAATATGAGTTAAGAACCATGCAAAAACCGGTGACCACTTAGGCCTACACAGAACCACGTCTTCTGTATTTTCGATGCATGAATAAAACTATAATTTTAATTCCAGCCAATAAGCACTCGCAACAAAGCACCATTTTAGATTTTGTTTAAAAAGTGCATCCTAATGTCACTTAGCACAGCTAGCATTTAGACGCATCAATACTCAACGCTGACATTTTATTACAAACACATTAATTGATGTGAATTTAATTCCAAATTATAATCATAAACATGCTTACGAAATTGTCATTTTAATATTTTTAATGCATGCTTATAAATGTAAATGCCAGTTCCCGCCAAAAACGAGAGTCATTAATTGGCCACTACCAAAGAACTTTTACTTAACATATAAGATACAGACATTTCTTTTAACACGTAAGGAATTCGCAACAGCACATACGACGTGCAAGGCCGTATTGTGAACTAGTACAGTGAACAACAAAGTTTCAGTTTTCCTGTCCAAGTCATAATTCTTAATCCTTCCCGGCACATATTATTTTAGGCGTTTGCGACGAGCACATTTGAAACTGTAACAAATGTCAGTACAATTCAGTGTCATGCCAGGACCAATAAAATCGTGTTTGCGTTTGATGTTGTTGGCAGCAGGTGTTATACGAGACTAGAGGACACAGTCTCAACAACACGTGATATATCTTGCACGTGAGGGACTTGCATAGATAAAGATAAAGACGATCGCTCTCGCTGGCTGCGCACAACAGGCTCCTTGTCCCATGAACTGACTTCCTGCCAATACGTTTAGCAAAACGGCGTAGAATGGATTTGAGGTTCTAACACTGTTCAGTATACAAGTTCTTTGGGATGTTTGTATATTTCCTCTAACCAATTTTAAGTTCAGTTTGATGGGATTCAAATTGCTCAAAGTATTTTACTCATATAAAGGGGCGTTTCTTTAATAAAGTTTAGACTATAAAAACATTCACATCAGTGTTGACCATGTGACTTTCGACAGTTGTGTTGCTTTAAGGTTGGTTGATGTGCGTACACACCGAAGACGGAAAAGAGGTCTATCTCGACTTTACTCTATGATTGGACACTGATTTCTGCTGTGACCAACGGCCGTATTCTTTCATCTACTGTCAGACGCCGAGACTGCTGACAAAAATTACTTTATTTATTGGCACTGCTGATGAGTCACTGACGCCTGTGTTGAAGGCTACACTTCATGCAGCGACCACTGGTGTACGGAGAGTAGAGCAGTCTGAGCTGTTACAGACTAACAATCATGGCAGCGGTAAACGATCATTCTTACCAAGAAACTGAATTACAGTTATCTGTTGAGAATGTGAAGATTTAAGATGGGTTAGTAATCAATTATTTCTCCCAGAATGGAATGTTCATACTCAATTTTTTAACAAATTAATCTCTTCCTATCATGTAAAAAGTCCACTGCTTTTGTCCTGATAACAATTTCGTTGGTCATAGTGGAAGTTATTTAATTTTACTGTTGGCACTAATAGCGAGTCTATGTCATAGAGACCACCGATTGACTGTGGCATTCCTAATTTCCATGCTCCTAACCAGTACCCAGCATGCCTTGCTCCTAACCAGTAACCAACATGCCTTGCTCCTAAGCAGTACTCTACATGCCTTGCTCCTAACCAGAACACTACATGCCTTGCTCCTAACCAGTACACTGCATGCCTTGCTCCTAACCAGTAACCAACTTGCCTTGCTCCTAACCAGAACACTACATGCCTTGCTCCTAACCAGAACACTACATGCCTTGTTCCTAACCAGTAACCTACATGCATTGCTCCTAACCAGTATCCTACATGCCATGCTCCTAACCAGTATCCTACATGCCGTGCTCCTAACCAGTATCCTACATGCTGTGCTCCTAACCAGTACCCTACATGCCGTGCTCCTTACCAGTATCATGCATGCCGTGCTCCTTACCTATATCCTACATACCCTACTCATAACCAGTACCCTACATGCCGTGCTCCTAACCATTATCCTACATGTCGTGCACCTAACCAGTATCCTACATGCCGTGCTCCTAACCAGTATCCTACATGCTGTGCTCCTAACCAGTACCCTACATGCCGTGCTCCTTACCAGTATCATGCATGCCGTGCTCCTTACCTATATCCTACATACCCTACTCATAACCAGTACCCTACATGCCGTGCTCCTAACCATTATCCTACATGTCGTGCACCTAACCAGTATCCTACATGCCGTGCTCCTAACCAGTATCCTACATGCTGTGCTCCTAACCAGTACCCTACATGCCGTGCTCCTTACCAGTATCATGCATGCCGTGCTCCTTACCCATATCCTGCATACCCTACTCATAACCAGTACCCTACATGCCGTGCTCCTAACCATTATCCTACATGTCGTGCACCTAACCAGTATCCTACATGCCGTGCTCCTAACCAGTATCCTACATGCTGTGCTCCTAACCAGTACCCTACATGCCGTGCTCCTTACCAGTATCATGCATGCCGTGCTCCTTACCTATATCCTACATACCCTACTCATAACCAGTACCCTACATGCCGTGCTCCTAACCATTATCCTACATGTCGTGCACCTAACCAGTATCCTACATGCCGTGCTCCTAACCAGTATCCTACATGCTGTGCTCCTAACCAGTACCCTACATGCCGTGCTCCTTACCAGTATCATGCATGCCGTGCTCCTTACCTATATCCTACATACCCTACTCATAACCAGTACCCTACATGCCGTGCTCCTAACCATTATCCTACATGTCGTGCACCTAACCAGTATCCTACATGCCGTGCTCCTAACCAGTATCCTACATGCTGTGCTCCTAACCAGTACCCTACATGCCGTGCTCCTTACCAGTATCATGCATGCCGTGCTCCTTACCTATATCCTACATACCCTACTCATAACCAGTACCCTACATGCCGTGCTCCTAACCATTATCCTACATGTCGTGCACCTAACCAGTATCCTACATGCCGTGCTCCTAACCAGTATCCTACATGCTGTGCTCCTAACCAGTACCCTACATGCCGTGCTCCTTACCAGTATCATGCATGCCGTGCTCCTTACCTATATCCTACATACCCTACTCATAACCAGTACCCTACATGCCGTGCTCCTAACCAGTATCCAACATGCTGTGCTCCTTACCAGTATCCTAAATGCCTTGTTCCTAGCCAGTACCCTATATACCTTACTCCTAACCAGTACCCTACAGTGCTGTCAATAGAAACAGGAATGTAGCCAGCGTAGGTAATTAAACTCGCCTTCTGTACGTCGTCCAGTTTATGTAAACCAAGTGACTTGAATGTTTACATTGCCAAATCACACTTCCTTCTGCTCAGCATTTCAAATATGGCGGTATTCTGGGTAAGCGAAGCAACTGAACGTCGTTGAACTGTTGTGGTCTTAAAGTGATGTTGTAGAAGTGTGCTGGAGTTTTAGCAGCGGTGCAATGAAATGTCAAGGAAAATGAATTACCCCGAGGAACACCACTAGCCCATAGAAACGTCTGCCATGTTTCCTAATGAAAAGGAATTTGTTTTACCCAACCGGGTTCCAACCATAGACTAAATATGAGGTGAACAGGTTATTCGACTTCTATGCATGTACCTAACACTGACTTACCTCCAAATCAACACAGCTGTCAAAGTTGCATGTTCAACACTGATGAACGTGTTTGTTTATATCCTAATTTTTGAATGACAAGTGCTCATATTAATAAAATAATCTAAAAAAAATTTGAATGTAATCAAACTGTAATACAAATTGGTCAGAGGGAATTATAAAAACGTCTCGAAGCACTCTTATACTAAACAGTTTTCTAACCTGAGATCCAATCGACGCCATTCTGCCCCCTGGGAAAATATAACTGCATGAAACACTGGTCCAGGACCATATTTATTGTTTATGTTTCATATTTTCGTTAACAGTGGGTGAAATAAACATATTAGGACGACTTACATATAATTAAATGCGAAAATTTACTATCATGTGTTCGTGTTTCAAAACTTCTTTTGCTGTAAATTTCTCTCCGCTCATCTTATCTATCTGGGCAGGACGTAAGAGTTTCACAATCCTTGAATATTTTTGTAAACCTTGTCTGATCCATTTATCGACGGGATCCACACAGTGAAATATTTTTTTTTAATTTACAGATATCCTATAAATATTACGGTATGTAAGATCTAGGGCACTTTTTTTTGTGAGATTTCTTCACAACGTGAACTCAAAGATAAATTTTTCAGAAGGCAAATTCCAAATCACGTTAAAAAGATTTAAAAATATTGCAAGCTACTTGATACGTGAGTTTAGGATGGTTAGGCCTATATCTGAACGTATGCAATAACTTTCGGGACTTCGTTTAAAAATAACTGAGATTTTATCGAGATATTTAGCGTTTCTCGTTATCTCTAAAGCGGGAGTGGGAAATTACGATGCGCAAAGAGCTCTTAAAATGAATTTATACCAAACCGGAGGAAAATATTTCAAACTTCTCATACGCGATGTAACCATTAAGTCGAGAAGGGCTGAAGATACAAACGAACTTTAATCAAGTTCTTCTTTTCTACGTTGCACTGTTATCAACACAGCTCGCTTGCACACTCCAGGGCACGGGAAAAAAACTACATACCCGTTGGCGGGAGCTTTCATGGAAAATTGTTTTATACGTCGATTGCTTGCTCGAACGTCCGTGTCATACAGGTTTATCATGCTTCAAATGTAGAAGCAAAACTAAATAAACTTGTTTCGCACAGGATAGCATCGAGCTGCCGAAGCACTAGTTTATGTTTATTTTCTTGATACAGAACGAAAGATTATTTTTCGTGTGCATTCGATGCGATGACGCTTTTAATTAAATATACATCCTCTATGCGTTTTTTTTTTTTTCATTCCGCGATTTCGTTAATCTACTCATCTACATACAAAATGCATTTTTTTTTTTTAAATTTCCGCTATTTGGATTACAGATAAAGCATACAAGCTACAGTTTCGCAGACAAGATATATAGTACGTTATTCATTTATGCTAGGTCTTACCTTAAAAATAACAATTTTGGTATGAATTGCTATGACTTTTACATATCAATTAAAAAATATTTTTACATTATTTTTTTATTATACGCTATTTGGTAACCGTAAAACGGCAAAAAAAAAATCCTGACGCTGTTAGATGCACCGTAAATATGCATCGGTAGTTCAATATTAATGTCTGTACCATACGTGACGTAAATACCTATAGATGAGTTTCTGGAGAATTTCTTCACAAAGAGCTTTAGTCTGTATTTTACAAGTCGCGTTGGTGGATTCACCTCTGTGTCCCTGTGCTGTACTGCCATTTACAAGTCGCGTTGGTGGTTTCACCTCTGTGTCCCTGCGCTATACTGCCATTTACAAGTCGCGTTGGTGGTTTCACCTCTGTGTCCCTGTGCTGTACTGCCATTTACAAGTCGCGTTGGTGGTTTCACCTCTGTGTCCCTGTGCTGTACTGCCATTTACAAGTCGCGTTGGTGGTTTCACCTCTGTGTCCCTGCGCTGTACTGCCATTTACAAGTCGCGTTGGTGGTTTCACCTCTGTGTCCCTGCGCTGTACTGCCATTTACAAGTCGCGTTGGTGGTTTCACCTCTGTGTCCCTGCGCTGTACTGCCATTTACAAGTCGCGTTGGTGGATTCACCTCTGTGTCCCTGTGCTGTACTGCCATATACATATTTCCGTTTGCTAACTCGTTTTCAGAACTTAAGCAACAATTTATTTTTCTATTAGATCTGCTGCAAGGTTAATGTATTTTTAAAAATCGGTACTTATTAAAATAAGTTCAAATAAAAAATTCTATTAAAGGTGTTCAAAACTTAGTCTTCCAGAACTTTTGCTCATAAATAATATTTTCTTTTCTTCGACCATAAGAAAAATTATTTTAAGCGAAATTATTGCAATTTAAATTTTAAATTGAAAATTATTTTCAAAATATTTTTGAGCTTATTTGATTTACAGGATATTGTAAAATAGCATGCCAATACTTCGATAAAACATTTCTCACATCTGCAGGATGAAAAAAATCTTATATGAGCACAGGTCCGCGAATGCTTCGTTTTGTCACTACAGCCCGTAATACATAACGTACAGTGTATGGTACGTGGGCTGGATCATGTTACTGTGGAATGCCATCGCAGCTGTAATTGGCAGCCCCATATCAGCCCCCGAGGAGCCATGATTTGAATCCACTACATTTTTATTTGTGGGGACATTTAAAGGCACTTGTGCATGAAACTCCAGTAGACGACGTGGAGACCCTCCCTTACCTCCTGTGCGGGTTGCGTGACAATCAGCAACTTTCCAGTGATTCATCAACGCATCTGGGTGTCCATGTAACGGCGTATTGATGCATGTGTGCATGATGATGGAGGGCGTTTTGCACATTTCCTTTAGTGCAGACGATAAGCTTTCACACGTGTGTAACTACTTCCTGTACAGATCATCCCATTCGAGGTGTAGTGTCGTAGTGTGAGGTGACGTGAATCTGCAAACGAACAATGTGATGGCATTCCACAGTAACGTGATCCAGCCCGCGGGTCATACACTGTACGTTATGTACTATGGGCTGTAGTACAGAAACGAAGCGTTTGAGGACCTGTGTTCATATAACATTTTTTCGTTCTCCATATGTGAGGAATCCTCCTCTGAAGTATTGGCATGCAATATTGCAACAATCTGTATAACGGCAAGAGGAATGATAAGCCTTAAAAATAACATATTATTGCAAAAATACCCGTTAAAATCCATTTATTTTTGTGAGAATTATTTACATCATAATTTTCTTTACCAATAACTGCTCTCAAAAAATTTCACTTCCATGTTTTTTGCTGGCTTCGGTGTTTCACTGAACGATTGCTCTACATAAGATGAGCTTTATACATATTGTTATTTAAAGCTAACTTAGCGGTAAATCATGGATACATTTGCACATATTTTTTAATATATGACTTATGCTTGGAGCCAGGGGTATAAACGCTTTATGCGTACATAGCTTAACGTGACTAAATAAAAAGCCATAAAAAACGCCAGCCAAGCTATTGGGGTTTTCTGAAACAACAATTTTAAAAAATGTATCCTCCCTGAATTTTGATGGATCTTGGATCGCCCGTCACATAGTCTATTCCTTTTCACTTTGCGTCAATATCGTTACAGTTGTAAAGTTATGTTGTTAGAGGCGAAGGAAGAAAGAGAGGGTGAATTTTTATCAGTCACGTCTGTTTATACACGTAGGAATAGTCTCTTCTTATTTCTGGCTTCAGAAGTGGCGATAAATATTTTACATCGGACCGTAAAACAGCTGGCTGCTACTTCATCGCCAAGCAGCGCCAGCTAGAAGTTGGAGAGGCAAGGGAAGGACAGAGAAGAGACAGAGAGAAGGAAAGAATAACGGATTAACTATGTGAAGAGAACTGAGTTCAGGGGGAGAATAACTCCCCTCTGATACCATACACATTTGGAAACTTGCACTGACATTTGTAGATTGACAGTAGCACATTAAATACCTATAAAGATTGTTCACGATACAGTGAGAACTATTGAAATCAACCTTAGAAAAAAGTCTGTGCCCCTGCCTGCATATATTTTAAGTTGATAACGATGGATGGAAAGTAGTTCCACATCTTAAAGTCGAATAAAATGGGCGACGTAATTATTTGTGATGTCTTAAATTATTTCTTTCGCTTTCTGTTTTTTTTTAAATTCATGGAAGTGTAAAAATTACCAATTTGGTTTAATAATCATTTTTCTAATAGTTCCATAGTTTCGCTTGACCGAAGCATGTATAAAGTGAAAGCCCATGGCAATGTAAATTTTCATAAGGCAGAAGAACACACAACACGCATACAAGTAGATCTTAAGCAGGGCTTTCAAAAGTGTTCATTTTACCGCGAACATCCTGTATGTAGCTGAACGATGTTTGATCCCTCAGTACATCATCACGATCACAGTGTAAATAAGAATACAGATGTGAAATAGCAGTTTATTCCGTGGGATCTAGCCGGCCGCACTTGCTCCCAAAATGGCGTCACAAGTCAGCAAGATGTCGGAGCGCCGTCCGCCAATCCAGTGCCTGGTATCTTAGTTGCCTGTCAGTAGCCCAGCCAATAGGGGAAACTTTTCAGCACGCGATAGCCAATCACACATTAGGCCCGTTTCCCGATCCTCGCACAGCCAATCAGAGGATGAGTAAGGAACCGTTACGCCACGTTTACTCTGTGGCACTAGCGTCTTTTTTGTATCTCGGAACAGTCATTTTTTTAAATAAAGGAATTTAGTTACTTTTTGAGCGGCAGTGTACCGAAAATTTCTGTCGTATTAAGTGAGTGAAGAGATTTGGACATCGAGGTATTGAGAGCCGATGTGGGTGATTGAGGTGAGTATGGAGCCGTGCCGGAATGAAAGGGAGGGGGAAACGGGAGGTCCCCGAGAAAACCCGCCGACCAAAGGCATCGTCTGGCACGATTCCCACATGCGAAAATCCGATGACCCTGCCGGGGTTTGAATACGGTTCGCCTTGGTGGGAGGCGAGCGGGCTAACCGTTCGGCCACCGCGGCCCCCTGTCGTATTAAGGTCATGCCTTGAAAAGAAAGGGGCAGCCGTGCAGTGGCGTTTATTTTATTGACGCAAGGAAATGTTTGACAATTTATAGTTTTCGCCTTTACTTAAAAATATTTAACTCTGAGTTTCCCGTTTCCGATTCGAGAAACAGAGTTTTCGTAACTCCCGTACTGTACACGCACAGTGCTGCTATCTGGTATTTATTTCCACAAACGGGAGCGACTAGCGATGAATCGAACTCGCATGCAACAACACGCCACCGCGTTCCTTCGTCAGGGTAAGCAGTCGTTCTGTTTGCTTCCTCCAGTCCAACATTTTCCTTTGTAAAGTGGATGAAAGCGTTCGGGAAAACAGGAGTTTTCTTATAATTTGTAATTTGCTCTGTAAATAATATTTGGTTTAATTATTATTATATTCTTCTCATTTCCTGTTTTTATAACTAATGTTAGGTATTATAAAACGGCAAATACATGTGGAGGGTAAGCAAAGTTGGAGGCTGCGTTTATTAGTTGAAATTGCTTACCCTGTAAAAAAAAACTCACTACACGCCACTATAGTGGCGGTGTAGTGGTTAGACTACTCGCCTCCCACCTAGGCGAAACGTGTTCAGTTATTGGTAGGGTCGCTCCCGGATTTTCGCATGGGGAAAGCGTGCAGAACGATGTCGCTGGTCGGTGGGTTTTCTCGGGGAACTCCCGTTTTCCCCGTCCTTGCATTCCGGCGCTGCTCCGTACTCACATCATTCCACCCTCATCGGCTCTCAAGACCTTAATTTAAAAGAAAAATATGGAATGAAATACGGCCAAGGAGAAATATTACATTTTTATATTTCCACAAAAAATTAATCTGTAACAAGTACAAAATGTCGACAATGGACTCAGTGATCAAGGGTAATTACACACTTTTCAACATACTTGTTGTATGGGTAATTTATCTGAAAATAATTGAACGTCTAACCCGTTATTCACTATGATGATCTAAAAAGTGACCACGAGCAAATTGTTGCAGCTGAGAGTTTAATAATTTTAGAACAGAACTAACAGTATTGCTAAACACAAGCTATGCGCCTTCGCAAACGCTTCGATAAAGAGCTGTATTACATATACTACATAATACGTCAACTATTACGTGTGTTCGTGGCTGTGGAGATGCCATCGCTGTCTATATCCTTAAACAAGCTGAAACTTCACAATATGTTATCTGGTTGTGCATAAGCAAATGAGAGAAAAAAAAGTTATTCGATTCATGTGTAACAGTGGGAAGTGATTCCATTTCGCACTATTGTGAAGTCTGTCTGTTCACGATAAAGTGAGCTCTTTTCAAATCAACCTTAGAAAAAATTCACTCTCCCTACCTGCATATATTTCAACGGGCTCACTGAGGGGCCTTCGCTCAGTAAAGTTGGTAACGAAGGCTGGTAAGTAGTTCCATATTTTAACGTCGAATAAAAAGTGCTAGGTAACCATCTGTCATAACTTTGAATTATTTCTTTCGCTTTCTGTTTTTTTCTTTTTTTGATGCATGGAAGTGTAAAAATAAGTAGATTTGTAAAGTATTTACTTTTAATAATTTCACAGTTTCACTTGACCGACGTATAAATAAACTTATGAAGCCCGTGGCAATGTTAATTTTACATAAGGCGGAGGAATACACAATGTACATACAAGTATATCATAAGCAGGGCTTTCAAAAGTGCTAATTTTACCGTGAACAGCCTATAACCACAAATATGAGATGTTCTAGAATAAAAGACTAAGGATTTTAGAGTGTAGCCTAGAAGTCGGCCAACTATGGAATTTAACATTTTGACGTCAGCACACGTTTACACGTCGGATGAACAATGCATCGCATTTAACTAAAAAATCATGCAATAATAATTTTTAATCCATAAATGTTCTTTTAGGTGCAGCAGTGTTCTCGTAAGAGCCGCATAAACACGAGCGAGCAATGAAACAATATCTGTGACATTTACTTTGATAAACAAAGGAATTTTTGTATAAACATTACTCAAATTACATTAAAGCTGAAGTAAAGCGACTGCCTATGGAGCACTGCACCCGACTATACAACCTAAATAACTCGTCAAAAAGTAGTACAGACACCATAGTAATTATCGGAAAAATGCGATTTATGCTGTATATGAAAGAAGAATGTATGTATTTTTCAACATTATAAAATATTTTACTAAAATATACTTTTCAAATGTAAAAATTTAATCGATCTATAGAGTCCGCCTTTTTAACCAAATTTAGGTGCATTTCCGTTTTGGATGCTTCGGAAAGCAGAATTTACAAGAAAGATCGTCATAATATTTACTATGATTGTATGTAAGAAAATTGTAATAATAATGTATGAAATAATTTTTATAATTGATTTTATGTGCGTCAATTTGTCACAAACATTTATGACTGAAACTGATGTAAATGAAGTGAATGATAAAACTGATATGATACATTATTACTATGATTCTCTTGCATGCGGTCATAGTAAATATTATGACAATATTCCTTGAAGATTTTTTTTTTTTTTTTGTAAATTCTGCTTCCGACGCATCCAAAACTGAAATACGCTTAAATTTTGTTAAAAAATGCGGACTGTATCGATCGATTAAATTGTTACATTTAAAAAGAAAATTTTGATAATGCTGCAAAATATATACATTCTTCTTTCATGTACAGCATAAGTCACACTTTTCTGACAATTTTTATGGCTTAAGTACTAATTTTTTATGAGTTCTTCACATTGTACAGCTTTACTTCGACCTTAAGGCACATTCGTCATTTTGTGTTACAACAGCAGTAAATTAGCGATGTATCAGTTGAGGCAGGAAAGTTTCACGGGATGATTTGATGACTCGATAAATGTCACAAGCTTGTGTGTTTGTAGAGATCGCGTCATTGTGCGTGATAGCTTGTTACCAGGCTACACCTTATTCCAACCTTAGTGAAATCCAGTCCAAGTTTTACTTTCGGGTTACTTTACTGCATATCCTTCCACTTGCATCGTCATCCTCATAAGAAAACCTCGTAACACAATTATTTTAAAAAGGTTTTCATCCCATTGTAAACAAAAAAAAAATGTTTATGAGATCCGTTACGAAAAGCTGGTATCTCCAGAAATGTTTTTAAAAAGTCAGGAAACAAAAAAACGAGAAGCCTTTAGCTCCGCTATGAGATTTCAAACAGCGAAAAATCTGTAGATTCACTACGGCACTTAAGAGGCTGTGTGATCCCTTATCGGGAAATTATTGGTAAGTCAGTGTCATTACTGGAAATCTTTCACTATAGAAGCATCGCATTTCACGTTTCTTTGCAAATTTTTGTAGCTGGTTATTAATATGTGTTCCCGTGTTGTCATTTAAAGGTGAGAATGAGAAAATATATAAGGATTTGTATCAAGTTAATTGTTCAATAAATATGCATTAATATTTCATCATTCAGGCCTATGTCTACAATGGTGAATAAAGTATTTAGCTAAACTTATACTGTCGCATTTTTAAATAAATCCTTCTACATTTGAATTAGGAAGAAATAAAATAATTCAGTATGGTGGGAAGCACGGGTTCTAAGTGCCAGTCATCCATTTACGTATTTAAAACTTCAGGGTAATGTTGTTAAATATTGTAAATCAATACACTATTATTTCATATATTTACTCAAACGAAGGCCATGTAAATTAATATCATGTTACATGTGGAACCACACCTGGCTTAACGCATTCATCTCGGAACTCAAATGGATAAAAGCCAGCCAATAACAAACGGAGCATGCTTCAGTAAGCGCGGCCAGTGATGTTTGGGCCAGAAGTGCAAAGTATAAAGACGCATATAACTAGTGGCCCTGCCAAGTTGAATGAAGGCTATTGTATACTGCTTGTTTACGTATTTCTAGTTCTCTCAAATATTGTTAGAGTTTGTTTTTAAAATGTGTATTATAAGCACAATCTTAACTGCTCGAGAATATTATTACACTTCAATAAAAGTTGTATTTTCTTATAAACTGGCTTATATTAATAATACAATATAAAACATATTTCAATATTATAGTTTTCCAGTTATTTATATATTTTGCCTGCCACGAAGAACCATTTGAGTGAAATTATTCGGAAAGAGAAAATACTCCATCAAATCATATTGTACCATTCAAACGACATTGTTATTGTTATACGAGTATATTGGTTGTGTTAGGCGTTATCTGTGTATGACAGTGTTTTGAAAAGTTGTTGTGACATTGTTGACTGTATTATCTGCTACTGCGAGCTGGAGGAACTTAGTTCGCGCCAAGTTCTGTTCTCAGTTCATGTGCCGAATAGAAGTCGCTGACAGGCATCTGTCACAGTGACATTGTTGACTGTATTATCTGCTACTGCGAGCTGGAGGAACTTAGTTCGCGCCAAGTTCTGTTCTCAGTTCATGCGCCGAATAGAAGACGCTGACAGGCATATGTCACAGTGACATTGTTGACTGTATTATCTGCTACTGCGAGCTGGAGGAACTTAGTTCGCGCCAAGTTCTGTTCTCAGTTCATGCGCCGAATAGAAGACGCTGACAGGCATCTGTCACAGTGACATTGTTGACTGTATTATCTGTTACTGCGAGCTGGAGGAACTTAGTTCGCGCCAAGTTCTGTTCTCAGTTCATGCGCCGAATAGAAGACGCTGACAGGCATCTGTCACAGTGACATTGTTGACTGTATTATCTGCTACTGCGAGCTGGAGGAACTTAGTTCGCGCCAAGTTCTGTTCTCAATTCATGCGCCGAATAGAAGACGCTGACAGGCATCTGTCACCGAAAGTTCATTGTTTCAAACATGTGCGAAACTTTGTTCAACTTGTGGACATGACTCTACTGTAGCATAAACAATTTTAAATCTCATCATTTTTGTATTATGGCTGACAAAATTACAATTTTACAATTTGGGACATACAAATAAAGTAAAAGACATCATTAATAGAACATTTCACAAGGGCGACTGACAAATCACACTTTTATTAATTTTGAGTTAAGGGTTAGAAATATGTTTAAAACGAAAAAGTTACAAACAGCTACAAATTAAAAATATGCAATAGTTGCCCTATCTCAAGCAATTTTTGAAAATTTCGAAAACATTTCACAGCGTGATTTAAAAAATTCCTTCAAGTATCATGTGTTACCTCATTCCAATGCGAACCATCCCATTCCAATAAGTGAGTTAGTTTCTATTATTTGTACGTCTCACAAACACTAAAAGTGTGATTTTGACAAACATTTGTGTTAAAAATACGCTGTATCAGTTTATTTACCAAAGGAAATAGTAGCTACTTGCAAGTTATGTCTGCAAGTTGGACAGCATTTCGTACACACAAAAAAAAAATGAATATATCGGTAGTCAACCAGCAACTGTAAATGTCGAGGTGTTTTGGAAAATTTCGATGAAATTTACTCGCAGTTTCGTTACACTTTTTTAATGAAATATTTGGAAAAACTATGTATGAATGGATTAATGTATGACATGTTTAGTGGTTCGTAACTAAGTTATTTATCAATAGTGTTTCATACTTCTGTCAACATGCAAGTATCTTATTTTTGATTAAACTGAAATTTAACTATGTTTTATTCATAAATAATATTATTCATCTTGTAATTATTATGAATAACAAGAAGGCGTGTCGTTAAGAGTAAGAAATAGTTCTCTAGCAAAATATTATTAAAGTGAAGGCGCACGATTGCGGTTCGTTGTCCATTTGGCGTAATTTTCTATAATCGGATAAGCTCTGTTAGTATGATAAATGTGGATGAATGTTCACGAAGTACGACTTAAGCAGAGTTTCAGAAAGGTTGCAAGTAACGGTGAACGGACCACAGGCTGGAAGCACGGGGAACAGATTGCAGCTACGGCTGGGACGGGTAACGACAATGTGTGGTCCTCGTATCTTCCCCTCAGGGGTGTCATACAGAGGTCGCTGTGCCTAGATAGCGAGGAGGGGATGCTGCACGTCACACCAGCCCCAACCCCACCTCCCTCGCTCGCCGCTCGTATAGCCGATGTGAACAATGGCCTCGCTGAAGCTGAGCCACTTCCCAACCTCCAGCGAACCACATACTGCAACATTCGTGTAAAACTTAGCGCACCGCCCACTAATAACAATTATAAAAAAAATTCATTATATGATGTTCACCAATAACTGGGGTCGTTTTAGAATTTACAATTTAGTTTGTTAGTAGGGTGGAGAGTAGAGAGGTTTAGGCGACTCTTAACATCGAGGTCTTGAGAGCCCATGAGGGTGAAGCGAGGTGAATATGGAGCAGCGTCGAAATGTAAGGGCGGGGGGAGCGGGAGATCCCCGAGAAAACCCGCTGGCCAGCGGCATCGCCTGGCACGATTCCCAACGAGCAAAAATCCGGGAGTGTCCCCGCTGGAAATTGAACACCTGTTCACCACGGTGGGAGGCGAGTAGTCTAACCACTACACCACCACGGCCCCCAGGCTGCAAAGTATTTGTTGAACTATGAACAACATTCACTAATAAAAATTGTAAATAATTATTATAAGCTGTTCACGTTAAACTGATTACTTTTGACAGCCCTGTTTTAGAACTACTTGCATGCTCTTTGTGTGTTGTCAATTTCAAGTAATTGGGATAAATTTTGACAGTTTAGGAAAGTAGCGCTGCCATAATATATCCTTTCGCCACGTGTGGATTGCCAGTGAAGAAAACGACGTTTGGAAACAAATGTTACGATTCCTTAAAACTTGCATTTTCCTTTTTCCTCGTGTTTCGTGTCATGACAGGCACTGAAAGACTGGCGTTAGCAAACTTCCATCCAATAATCAATGTAGGATATTATAACTAGGTTGGCATTCCAACCTGTTTTATTATTGCAATGGCCAGGTTAAGTTTGTTGGGGTTCTGTTTGTTTTATTTCTATGGTAAAAGGGAAAATAGGGAAGGTGGAGGGAGAAAGTGCTTTAGTTTAACATATTTCGTGACACAGCATTGTTTTGAGCTAACTTAGTTCTTACAGGTGTGTGTAATTTTGAGTTGCATATTGTTTTAATGGAGTAGTGTAAAATATTGTTCATACGGATATTACATTCAAATTATTTTAACCTCTTAAGCTTTAGCTTCGATGAAAAACGAAACGCGATGCACACAGCGCCGTTCGCATTTTCGGGTATAATATAACCCGTATAACTCGTATACTCGGGTATGAGTAAAAACCCGATTATACGTGCCCAATAACACGTAGATTGACTTGTACTACAGCTATTTATTGCTCACAAACATATTTGTTTATCGGTGAAATGTTTATTGGCTTCCACGAAATATTTAGTTGGCAGCAACAGTATTCAGGTTATCCACAGTAAAACATATTGCTGCGACTGCAGAACTACATCCGTTATATTCTGCGCATGCGCTCTGCCATATTCGAAGTGGCCGCCTTATGTCTCGCCACGGCGCCATATTTGTCTGTGATACGTTCTTTGCATCAGGTTACGAACTAGTTCATGAGAGATATCCGCAAGTACTTATGAAATGATTATCTCATTCCCTTGTTCCAAGTAAGTAAATGTTACACGTGAATGATTCTAGAAAATTAACTTTTCATGAGGTGAAGTGTGCCTTGCCTTGCCCGTGTGCGCCACTCATGTGTCTGTTGTATAAATGCCGAAGACAACGCTTTAACGTCGAACAAAGTAGAGTAAAGGTGCCCTACCTCTACAGCTCAGGGGTAGGGTGACCGTCGAACAAAGTAGAGTAAAGGTGCCCTACCTCTACAGCTCAGGGGTAGGGTGACCTCCGATGCGGCAGATTTTCAGTTCGCGTGTCGCACTGTGAACTTGTCACCAAGTCAGTCTCACTTGAGCTCAACGACGACAACTACACCGACAACAACAAAAGCAAAGAAAAGAAGATAGAAAGGCAACGGCCTAAGAGTCGCAGGGTGTAAGAGTTCAGTTCCAGCCACCTGTTAAAAAAAAAAATAATAGGTGACACCCTGAGCTCGCATCCCACCAAATATTGGCTCCTAACATAGCCAAATCCTTAATTTTGTTACTAATGTAAATAACGCAGTAATAGTACGATGTAGAAATGAGGATAAACATTGCTGCATAATTTCCTTAAATAAAATAAAATGATGGGACCGGTTCTTGTTAATAGTTTATCTCCCCACACAATTACTTTGAAATCATGAAAGTTCTGAAGCAGGCTGCGTTTAGTAATATCTTCGTAAACTAGCATGATTACTAGAGGCACGATAATTTTGCATGTTTATCAACCTGTTTGCTAGATTCAACGGCCATATGTAAGCTATGCGTTCAAGGGCTAATACTCCAGTTAAGCTGGAGAGAAGCAGCAAATATCTTACCACTACAGTCACTTAACGTGCGTTGCCTTGCAGCAGTGCGGATCAATCATATGACATAAGATTTACTTTCGAACACAATAAAAAAATATTTCCCTTTCAAAATCAGAAAAGCACGCAGCCGGGATAATAAGCGAACGTTCTACTTAAAGGCTGTTCAAGGTAAAATGAGCACTTTTGAAAGCCCTGCTTGAGATCTACTTGTATGAAAACTGTATTCTTCCACCTTATGTAAAATTAACATTGAAGTGGACCTCATCACTTTATTCATGAGTCGGTCAAGTGAAACTGTGAAATTATTAGAAAAGTAAAATTGTACAAATCTGGTTATTTTTACACTTCCGATGCAAAAAAAAAAAAACAGAAAGCGAAAGAAATAATTTAAGTTATCACAAATAGTTACCTGGCACTTTTTATTGGGCGTTAAAAATGGAACTGCTTTCCTTCCATATTTACTAACTTTATAGGGCGCATGTCACGCAGTGAGCCCGTTGAAATATACGCAGGTAGGCGCAAATGACATTTTTCTAAGGTTGATTTCGAAAGTGCTCACTTTATCGTGAACAGCCTTTGGAAGATGCTATTGCCAGAAAAAAAAATATTGACCGGGGTATTCAGCGCATCTTCCAGCAATAACTGGCATCCCTACAGTAGCGCTTTGCCGGCCGGTTCAGTTCCTTGGGTGTAGAAGCGATACTTCATTAGTTGTGCTGCTGAAAATCGCCCTTGGCGAATATTCGGTTCTCTGCCTTACATGATCAAACCTCTCACTGGGAGAAAACAACATATTGTCTATTCACGGTTTTTTCACACGTTTTATTATAAACCTTTGAAAATTTACCCTTGCATAATGGGCTTGGTTGTTACCCAAATATTCCGTGTATTATGATTGTTTATTACTTGTGTTAAGATACAAGTACCTTGTATTGGATAAATTAAACTTTTACTTATACATCATATATAAATATTAATATTTAATTTATTAACATGGATAAAACCAGCAGAAAATATGCGAGTTGGTAATACCCAGTAAGAAATAGTTCTTCTGCAAAATATTATTACACCGAGTGCCCGAAAAGCGGTGAAATGTACCTTTGGCGTATCTTTCCTGACTCGGTGAGGCTTTGTTTGCGTGCGGTGGAGGAATATTCTAGAAATATAACTTGAGCAGAGCCTCAGAAAAGTTGGTAGTAACCCTGAATGACCTATAGGTATTATCGTATTTGAAAGCGCACTCCTCCGCCTGCGATCGAGGCAGCCCACACAGCTGATCGGCAATGCAAATTGCCTACACAAGGCACTTACGTATAAACTATGAAATCCTATGCTTCATGTCTGCACTACACCCTGGAGTATTAGCCCTTGAACGCATAGCTTACATATGGCCGTTGAGTCAAGCAAACAGGTTGATAAACATGCAAAATTATCGTGCCTCTAGTAATCATGCTAGTTTACGAAGATATTACTAAACGCAGCCTGCTGCAGAACTTTCATGATTTCAAAGTAATTGTGTGTGGAGATAAACCATTAACAAGAACCGGTTTGCGCATAATTGAAATGTTCCGTAATCAATTCTTCAAAACAGCCGTGTTCTGACTGCACACGTTTTGACGCAGACCATCAACTTAGTACAAGAAGGTACCCACCCTGACATTAAACAAGAAACAAGCAATTTCATGCCACGTGACTTGCGGTTTCACTGGCTGCCAGATGCTGCAACTGGACCAATAACAGTGCAATTCTAACCTTTTACTGAGTAATTTCCGCAGATTCCTTGTTTAAAACGACAAATACGCCTGGATTCCTTCAAGCTGCGCTGATGTTTACGGCCATGCTTGTCCTGAAGGGTTTCGTTCCACTCACCCGCGAAAGAACGAAAGTAAGAAACGAACAGGTTAATCCCACTTTTCCAGCGGAGCTTCCATTTATTGACATTATTGGATTTTTTTTTGCCCCACGCAGAGAAACAGGGCCACACGAGATATTCCTCGTCCCTCTTGGACATTTATTTCGGTAGCAGGTAGAGCACAGAATCTCCACCTCACTGTTTGCATGCCGACTGTAGCCAAGTATTCATTAAATTACTACGGTGCCGTGAATCTACGGTTTTATTTCGCTTTAATTAATTTAATTGTCCCTAGCATACACTTTGCTACACATCTTGTTGCGTAAAAGAAGCTGTAAACATAATTTGTCAACCCGCAGACATATCAGCAGGTTATACGTGTACATTTTATGAAAATGCGTATGCTCGTCTCGATGTAAGATGATTCTAAACATATTAAAAATTGTAAATCACGTTTATTTATAAGTTTTTCATCTATCAGTTGTATTAATGTCAAAAAAATTCAGTTTTTGTTGTGGAGACAGAAAATGTATGAAAATATGTTATATAGAGATCAGTTGTGTCGAGCAAGTGTCGTGAAACGTAGAAAAAAACTGATAACCTAGTAGAGGAAAACAGTCGGTTCTGGTCCACAGATGATATAACTAATGAAGGAAGATCGCTAGTGTGTTTCTGCGCAGTGGAGACGCGAGGTAGCGGTCCGAAGGGGCCCTCATAATCTGCAGCCACCACTCTCTCCGTCTCCCTCTGGACCGCCTTTTATCTCCCGAGCTGGTTTTTGTCCGAGCTCTGGCCAGCCGCCGATATTTCCAATCTACCATCAGCAGTTTGTCATGTAGCTCGACCGCCGGCCAATCGAGGATTCCCCCCCCCCCCCTCCTTCCCTGATGGAGCATTGCCTCTGTGAACCCTCCAACACTCACCCTGGAGCATTCACCCACAGCTTCTGCTCTTAAGTGGACTTCTTTAAATGGCTAGATTCCTACTTTTGGGAGAGCTCATAATGTAGTTAAGTACCTGCATCATGCGAAATATTTTATATTTGGAGGTTGTAAATGTAATATTTTTCTGAAAACAAGCACTGGAAAAGTTAGCCATATGCACATCAATGAATAAATTATACTGTTTTGTATACACATGTTATATATTTAGAAAAATATCAATAACACACTTACGGAATAAGCCAATGCATTATTTAAATAATGAGCTTTTACTCGGTAGCGGATAATCTCAAAAATTTGTCACACAATGCAATTATAATATGTAGGAACAAATCACAAATAATCACCGTAGAATCAAACAGTGCATATATACGGAGAAACTTCATTGTTGAGGGTGATAAAAAAATTTGCTTCCACGCCATTTAAGTCCTATATGGGAAATACCCTCCCATCAGTTAGGGTAACTAAAAAATTAATTTAAGTAAAATTTAATTATTGTTCTACAGAATGTTCAGGTGTTAGTTAATACAATACGTAATCTCATAAATTTTATCAGGAAGTTTTTGGCACTTTATAAAATATGTATATTAAGCTATGCAATTAAATAATACCTTCGTTGTTTTGAGGGCACGCTTAAGGAAGCACTTAGGAAAAGAACCTCGTTAGCTCTAAAAATTATTTACAATACTAGATTTTTTCTGAATTGTTTTATCAGCAGTTATTACATTCAATAACATTTGTTTATGTAAGAGTTATTTATTATTAAAGAATGCAACAATAAATCTGAAGTGAATTCATTTATATCTTATCTTTAAATGTGATTGTATTTATTAAGTGAAACTCAAAACTGCTACCAGATTTTTTTCAGAATTATTATTAAATTTTATTACACAATTGTGAGACCGCTTGTCAGCACACCGAACGAATAACAGTCGTAAATATGAAGAAATTTATAATTGCCAATACATACAAGATATCCAACAGCCAAAGTGGTACTATTTACTCTAGTACATTGTTATGTCAGCGTCCGCGAAATATTCATTTGAAAATATCATCTACAATATCATCGAACTGATTATCAAATCCTTAAAATGCGCTTCAACTATTATCACAAATTTTATGCTATAATATAAAACTGTCACTATTATTACAAAAGGCTTCACTTGGAAAAATAAATTTTGAGAGACTCTCAAAGTGGGGAAAAAATATGTTCCTGTCCATTTACACATTTATATAGTGACATAGGAAAATTACTCACGAAATATTACAGCATGAGTATTGCAGGAAGTTTACAAGAGCAAAAAAAAAAAAACATCGCTGTAATTGAGCCTGGGCCTCAAAATGTTAGGTTATTTTAGAATCGACGCGAATAAGAGTAGTGAACTTTTTGAAATAAATTCCTGAAAGCCAAACCTGCTTCTATTTACGAAAGTTTTATTAACGACAGCACTTGGTGGAATGCTTATTCGATGTCAGCAGTTAGTTGAAAACTTTAAAAAACCCCGCTTAGTCTCTTGTTTTACAATTGATGTAAATCTGAACATTATTCAGTATTTAACGACTAGAACATACAAGTCGATCAAATGATAGTTGAAAAATTTCAAGAACTTTTTATACAAAGGTTATAATATTCTTTTAATTTTTCGCAAGGACAGAAATAATTTAAACTTCGCGTGATATTAATATTAACATAACATAACAGTTCCGATCAAATGTTATTACGAGAAACTACTTTTCGGAAACCGCCGCCAACATTACTTGGCGTACTACGCTCATATTTGATTTACGTTAAGGTATAGTACATGTTCGTATATGTTGAGATATAGCTATCTGAGAAAGCCTTTGTTATCTATGTTGGAGGGCGTGAAAATTATGTTTCCTGTATGTGTGATGTCTTGAAAGTACCGTTGCACTATCGTTCTAAATGAACTTTCGTTCATAGGTAAAGCAACTGGCGGCTTTTTTTAATAGTTCCGTCAAAAAACGTTATTTTAAAACACGCTACGGTTCGTGTTAAGCACCAGTTTGCCTACCGGCTTAAGACGAGTCACACTTAAGGCTCCTGTGTACTGAAACGTTTACTGTGAAATCGTTGTTTGCGCCTAAACGCGTGTCTCGGTAAATAAAAGTTCTGGAAACACAAAGTTTTGCCAGAAAGGATTAAAAAAATTATTGTCTATACCGCTATATTTTTACTTTTATCATATTAAGTGTATTAATGGAGGAAAAATCGTGAAAGTGGTCAAATATTGCATTTTAAGGCTTGCCTGTGAAGTTTCTTTAAGAGGTAAGAGAAAAGTACAATTATACGCAGGTAGTTTGATCTGTAGACTTTCTTCGCGTGTAATAAAACCCTACAGTTACAGATCTAGTTTACACAGTAAGGTGTTAGGACGCGTCAAATAAAAAGTGTTAGGTAACCAGTTGTGGTAGCATCAATTATTGCTTTCGCTTTCTGTTTTTTTTATGCACCAAAGTTTAAAAATCAGAAGATTTGTAAAATATTTACCTGCCTAATAATTTTACAGTTTGACTTAACCGATGCATGAATAAAGTGATGAGGCCCATTGAAATGTTATTTTTACTTAAGGCTGGAGAATATACAACATGCATAAAACTATAAATTAAGCAGTGCTTTCAAAATCGCTTATTTGACCTCGAACAGCCTATATTGTACTTATGGAAATATACGCCAGTAAGGGCAGAGACGTTTGTAAAATGTCGATTTCAAAACCGCTCAGTATATCGTGAATAGCCTATAGAAGTTCTCGTGGGAAATTAAGGCAGATTTAAATGCGCAGAATAATTCGCTGAACGGCGACACATTCTCCTTGTGATAAGACAGGCCGCAGCTCGCGCGCTGCCGGGTAAGGCGAACAGTAAAACGCTTTATCGCGCCCGGAGAATTAGTTAGTTATTCGGCCGAGATACCTCGGAAGCTGTTTATTGCCCGCGAGCGCCAGAGGCGCGTCTCCAAACATTTTACGGACGGCTTGAAGTCTCGTAAACAACAACTCGTCCCCCCCCCCCTTTTTCCCATCCACTTCCGGGGCACATCAATCCACGCGGATAAGTCTCCGGGCTGTCTCGAGATCCGGCTTGAATCTTGCACGGCGCGTGCGGGTTTCTCGCTTCCTTCCGCGAAGTCCTCTCGCTCCCCTCCTTCGACCATCTTTCATCCACTTTGTTCTGCTTCGCCCTTTCTTCTGCTATCCACTTTGGTTTATTTTGACAGTTTCAAACCCACATTAATTTACAATTCCAGGGGTTTGCAAACAAAAATTTCTATGATGCGGCCTGTACCTCAGTCGACACAACACTTGTTCCATTGTCACGGCAAATGAGACGTAGGCTATGTGTACGGCTATAGTTATATGAACCAATTAGGACCTAGATCAGTAAGACACTTTGCGAATCATTTACCCACAGGTAAGATCATTGGTCTCTGATCTTCGCAGTACGCAGTACCAACCAAAACTTACCAACACGTGCGTAAGGTAGAAGTAAAGAAATTTCTGCTCTAGCATTGCACCCAAATGCATGACACCCACAACTCACACACTAAAAGAATTTTCAGAAAAGTTCGATTTATGTTGCATATGAAAGAAGAATGCGTGCATTTTGTAACACTGTAAAATACTGTAATGTAGTTTTCATATTTAAATGGTTTTAAAATTATTTTCTAAGAGCCCATTTTAATCACAATTTAAGTGGAGGGGCGTGGAAAGATTCAAGAACCGATGAGGGTGAAATGAGGTGAGGGAGAAACGGGAGATCCCCGAGAAAATCCGCTGACCAACGGCATCGTCCGGCACGAGATTTAAGCTATATCCATTCACTGTGGTCTAGAAAGCACAGTTTGCAAAACTTATTCGTCAATTATGGAACCCATAATAATTACAATGGTTGTAACTAGATAAAATATTGATACTGATACATGGAAGAAATATTTACAACAATTGAGTTAATGTACAACTCACAAGTAATAACTTTTGTGGCTCAAATAAAGTGAATAAAATGAATTATTAAAATATTTTTAAGCATTATTTATTACTTACAAGCAGAGTAATTATTGCGATAGTCTTGTTTGATGGTGCGTTTAGCAAAAACTGCTTTTCGAATCATCCAGAACAAAAATACCCTTAAATTATGATTAATGGTTATAGGGGTTTTTTTTCTAGCGATATTCTATGATTCTTTTGAAACACTTCGAAGAGCGAATTCCAGCAAAATATTTGTACTTTAGTTACAATTCTAGCAGTGTATGTACTTGGTTCTAATGAGCTCTGCGTGTTTTACAGTGCTCCAGTGGATGTTTCTCTGCGTGTACATCGTGTCTGCGAGTCGACCGACTACCGTCAGATTACACAAGAGATACACAGTTTCCGAACCCCTCTCTCACCTCTACAAGGCAAACAATGTTAGAGAGTCGATAAAAGGGGATTGTAACACACTGAATTCTAGCAGTGTATGTACTTGGTTCTAATGAGCTCTGCGCGTTTTACAGTGCTCCAGTGGATGTTTCTCTGCGTGTACATCGTGTCTGCGAGTCGACCGACTACCGTCAGATTACACAAGAGATACACAGTTTCCGAACCCCTCTCTCACCTGGACAAGGCAAACAATGTTAGAGAGTCGATAAAAGGGGATTGTAACACACTGAATTCTAGCAGTGTATGTACTTGGTTCTAATGAGCTCTGCGTGTTTTACAGTGCTCCAGTGGATGTTTCTCTGCGTGTACATCGTGTCTGCGAGTCGACCGACTACCGTCAGATTACACAAGAGATACACAGTTTCCGAACCCCTCTCTCACTTCTACAAGGCAAACAATGTTAGAGAGTCGATAAAAGGGGATTGTAACACACTGAATTCTAGCAGTGTATGTACTTGGTTCTAATGAGCTCTGCGCGTTTTACAGTGCTCCAGTGGATGTTTCTCTGCGTGTACATCGTGTCTGCGAGTCGACCGACTACCGTCAGATTACACAAGAGATACACAGTTTCCGAACCCCTCTCTCACCTGGACAAGGCAAACAATGTTAGAGAGTCGATAAAAGGGGATTGTAACACACTGAATTCTAGCAGTGTATGTACTTGGTTCTAATGAGCTCTGCGCGTTTTACAGTGCTCCAGTGGATGTTTCTCTGCGTGTACATCGTGTCTGCGAGTCGACCGACTACCGTCAGATTACACAAGAGATACACAGTTTCCGAACCCCTCTCTCACCTCTACAAGGCAAACAATGTTAGAGAGTCGATAAAAGGGGATTGTAACACACTGAATTCTAGCAGTGTATGTACTTGGTTCTAATGAGCTCTGCGCGTTTTACAGTGCTCCAGTGGATGTTTCTCTGCGTGTACATCGTGTCTGCGAGTCGACCGACTACCGTCAGATTACACAAGAGATACACAGTTTCCGAACCCCTCTCTCACCTGGACAAGGCAAACAATGTTAGAGAGTCGATAAAAGGGGATTGTAACACACTGAATTCTAGCAGTGTATGTACTTGGTTCTAATGAGCTCTGCGCGTTTTACAGTGCTCCAGTGGATGTTTCTCTGCGTGTACATCGTGTCTGCGAGTCGACCGACTACCGTCAGATTACACAAGAGATACACAGTTTCCGAACGCTCTCTCACCTGGACAAGGCAAACAATGTTAGAGAGTCGATAAAAGGGGATTGTAACACACTGAATTCTAGCAGTGTATGTACTTGGTTCTAATGATCTCTGCGTGTTTTACAGTGCTCCAGTGGATGTTTCTCTGCGTGTACATCGTGTCTGCGAGTCGACCGACTACCGTCAGATTACACAAGAGATACACAGTTTCCGAACCCCTCTCTCACCTGGACAAGGCAAACAATGTTAGAGAGTCGATAAAAGGGGATTGTAACACACTGAATTCTAGCAGTGTATGTACTTGGTTCTAATGAGCTCTGTGCGTTTTACAGTGCTCCAGTGGATGTTTCTCTGCGTGTACATCGTGTCTGCGAGTCGACCGACTACCGTCAGATTACACAAGAGATACACAGTTTCCGAACCCCTCTCTCACCTGGACAAGGCAAACAATGTTAGAGAGTCGATAAAAGGGGATTGTAACACACTGAATTCTAGCAGTGTATGTACTTGGTTCTAATGAGCTCTGCGTGTTTTACAGTGCTCCAGTGGATGTTTCTCTGCGTGTACATCGTGTCTGCGAGTCGACCGACTACCGTCAGATTACACAAGAGATACACAGTTTCCGAACCCCTCTCTCACCTGGACAAGGCAAACAATGTTAGAGAGTCGATAAAAGGGGATTGTAACACACTGAATTCTAGCAGTGTATGTACTTGGTTCTAATGAGCTCTGCGTGTTTTACAGTGCTCCAGTGGATGTTTCTCTGCGTGTACATCGTGTCTGCGAGTCGACCGACTACCGTCAGATTACACAAGAGATACACAGTTTCCGAACCCCTCTCTCACTTCTACAAGGCAAACAATGTTAGAGAGTCGATAAAAGGGGATTGTAACACACTGAATTCTAAACACCACCACTAGAAGAAAATGAGAGAGGGAATACGTTTGTGACAGAACAGGCAGAAAAAAAAAAGGACATTTTATTTCAGCTAAAGCATTATCCACTTCCGCCCATTTCAAACCCACGCTATTTCGAAGCTTTTTTTTTACTACTTATTAACAATACTTTATATGCTAACGCTAACGAGGGGACAAGGCAATAGCTGTAATTGAAACTGCAGTGATATAAATGCAAATGAACTGTTAAAAAATTTTTTTCCGGGAAATATAGAAAGGTGACTTTACAAGTTTATGCAGATATTTCCGTAATATTACGGAAACTACGTTTGCTCAGTGACAAAGTTCTCGTAAATTGTGCGGAAATCCCGGGAAACTGTTACTTCGTTATTCTGTATATGTTGCATGTAAAATGTAACTATGAAAAAAAATGTTGTAACTATGAGGGTGTTTTACGACATGTAAAAACAGATAACACTTTTTTTTTGTTAAGTACTAGAATTTGAATTCTAATAAAAAAAATACACCTACCAGATTCTTTAAAAAAAACTCTAAAGCGGAAAAGTGGTACATTACTGCATACGAATTTCAAGTTTATAATAATGTTACAGTGTGTAAGTTTTCCATATTTTGAATGCGGTTCGTGTTTAAATGTGTAGATGTAACCCATAGACCAAGGATGGAGTAGACCGATCTCGCTGGCTGCGCACACCCAATCTCCGTGTACCAACATTGAACTGCTTTCCTGACAACACGTCTAGCGAAAATTGCGTGGTTTGGATTCTAGTTTAGAACATTGACTTGTAAACAAATGCTTTGAGGGGAATGAATTCTTCCTCTAACCAGTTTATAATGCAGTTTGATTATATTAAAACTGATAGAACTATTTTATTAATATAATAGAGATTGTCGTTTAAAAATTAAAGATATAAACAAACATGTAGATCACTGTTGACATGTGACTTTGACAGTTGTGTAGGAGTTTTGCAGGATTGGAGTAGGTGAATGTTGGGTATAAGCTCAGAAGACGAATAAGCGGTCTACCTCATATTTAGTCTATGGTGTAACTAGCGTGACTATTCTAACTGCTACTGGAACGGTGATTTTATGTTTCCTTAAAAAAAAAAAGCACCTCGTGAAGCCTCGTTGTTCGTCGTCCTCGAGACGCGATGGTGTTAGAAATACGGAGAGATTATGTATTTTGTAAGTACAGATCTGAGTTCCGGCTTTCGGCGTCACGGACATCGTTTTCATTTATTTCCGTGAATGTGGGACAGTTCTCAATACTGCATTTCTTGACATTTACTTTCCCAATTCCTAGTTTCCTTTTACAAGTATGTTCGCACGTTTGCCGGCGCTTGGGTATGGCATAACTAGGGCCACCTGTCTTTTCGCGAAAATATTTACGCGGAGGCTAGACTTCGATATCCTATGTGAAAACTCGCGGTCTTCATTTGACGATTGGACGCTTGTCTTCGTGTGAAGAGAGTCTGTTACATGTAATAGCCAATAATAATTAAGTTTTCTCCGATACTGACCGTACGTGATACGCGGGAGGACAGTTGATACGCGTAAGAATTCAAACGGTCCAATCACGAAAGCGGGTCTGAACTATAGAGCGTTGGAACACATTTGGTCCTGGAATCTTTTCGCAAAAAACAGGTGACCCTAGACATAACTTATTAAGTAAGATAGTAATAAGAATCACGAACATATGTACTGTATGTTGTATCTGCCGTAATGTATGTTGTATCTGCCGTAATGTATGTTGTATCTGCCGTAATGTATGTTGTATCTGCCGTAATGTATGTTGTATCTGCCGTGAACTATGTTTGGTTATGTAACGAGAATTTCGAGAACTCCTGCAAGGCAAGTTAGGCTTCTAAAACACACGTACGTTCAAGTTTATTTCGGAACTGGATGTCAGTTTATAAGGCCGCCCTGCACAGAATTACACTCAAGACTGGACTTCAGTGTCCTACATCAACATCTGCTGTTTTAAATTTTTTTATTGTCAGCTAGTTTCTGTTGAAAAAAAACATTTAAATATATTTCTGGCCAATCCGAATGAGGTTACTCTGGTACTGAATGAAGATATATGGGTAGCTCTTAACGTCAAGGTCTTGAAAAGGGAGGGGAGGGGCGGAGACCCCCGAGTAAACCCGCCGACCAGTGGCATTCATCCGGCGCCATTCCCACACCCGAAAGTCCGGCAGTGACCCCACCGGGAACCGAACTCGGTTCGCCTTGGCGAGAGGTAAGTAGTGTGACACCTGCACCACCGCGGCCCCTGCTACAGTACTGAAAGTCTGTGATTGGCGGACAGGCACCTGAGATGTGCAGCAGTTAAAACCACCCAATCACGAGCGATGACCTGAGATAGAGTATTTCGTAATACTATTTTACACGCTGTTTTACTTTCTCTTGCAAATATTGAATTTTTATAACTATGAGACAATGAACTTCCAAGGGCGCAAGAAACGAATTATGCGCTACCTCGTATGGGAGTTAAGGTCACATTCCTCTTTTTTTTAATGATGTTACCTGAGAGAGGTTTCGAAAAGTGCCCCCTTAATGCAGTTATGGGTTGTCAAATCACCATAGTTTTCACAAAATAACACTCAAATTCCGACACAAGAGTGTTATAGGCTGGCTCAAAGTGTTGAATTAGACTCTAGGCGTGGCATACTGCATTTGTTTTACAAGCTATGAAGGGAACAAAAACAACTTTCCCTCTACAGTTTGTGGTTTAAAATATTTATTAATTAAATGTTAACAGTTTCGCTTGAATTAACAAAAATATATTTACGACAAGTCTGACCCCTATTTTCAACAAAATTCAGAGTGCCAATACTCGCTCACCTGTTTATAAATCGCACTCATATTGAATCAGTATGTTCTGGACACCATACAGATTGCATTAAATGTAGTTTGACTGGAAGAAATAAATATATAGGAACAAAGCCTAGTATTCTGCAGAATTCGGGAAATTGATGACTTTTGCGTGTCTGCATTAAGGAGGCAATTTTCGAAAGGTCTTTCAGATAACCAAATAAAAAAATTAGAAATATGACCTTAACTGGCCACTCACTAGGCATGGTAGCCTATGAACAAGCAGCTGAGGTTCCACTATGACAGGACTATGAAGTCTTATCTACAGGCCCCCTAAATTAAAATGATTCTGCCCGGAAATATTGGTTTGGTCAAATGTGTAACATTTAAAGCAATGTGACGTGACTTTGTGTTCGTCTTATATTTTCTGGTTCATCCTGAACTGAACATATGCTCTGTGATGCGGAAGCGACCTTAAAAAAAGAGTCAAATCAACAAGGTCGCGCATATTCATGAATACGATATTCACTTATATTTTAGAAAAGTAGCCTCCTTCCCAAATGTCATACAGCGCACTACAAAAATGCGTTAAAAAGGTAGAAGACACTTTTCCTTTACTTGTTTCATATTTAATTTCTACATTAAAACTCCTGCGAAAGCCCACGTTGGGTACACTTTATATTTGCTTAAAAAATTAATATTATAACAATGTGAAACTTTCTTAAATGATCAAATGCAAATAGCATTTATATTTACAGGACAAGAATATTTCTAATTAATTTGAAATAATTATCAATTATTACAAACACACGTTTTTGAGAGACAAATATATTAGTTATTTATGTATAGATAGGAGATCTTTATGCTTGTTTTGTGTACCTCCTTTTTATAAGTTAAATTTCGTACATCAATATATGCTATTCATATTTGTTGCATTTACTCCATTTATCGTATTATATATCGCTATTTTGTTTATATTCTGCACAGCTAATTGTTACATTAACTATGATGTGAGTCGTATATAAAAAAATTTCTTCTTCAAACCTTGAAATATTGATAAATATATGTGAAGGTGTCTTTGTGTTCCAGCCACTTTACATAGCTCCATTACACATAGTTATATAAAACTCTTACAATATGCGAAAACAGAATGAAAGGAGATGAGAATCATACTAATTTACAATAAATTACTTGAGAAATCTGACAACTTTGTAGATGATATAGAGCATGTGACAATCGTATTAATTACCTGTCGTTTGATCGTACCTTAGGCTGATAAAACATTTCTGCGCGAGAGTGTTTGGTCCCGATCTCGTCAAATATATTTTAAATTATGTTTGAAACTTAGTTTTCAAACTTTCCATTATTTGTTAGGTGGTTTATTTTTAATTCACTTCAATTTGAAGTATGGTACTATAATTAAAAGAGGCTGACAAATATACTCCGAATTTTACAGAGCATGCAAGTAAATTTTTATAAGGCAAAATTTCGTCAATAATAATTTAAAATTTATTTTCATCCAGTTTTCAAGTTATGAAGGACAAAGGTACGAATTTTGGGATATCAGTGCTCATGATCAGACATATTTTAAAGTCGAGTTTCCTCTTTTGCTCCATTTTTTTTACGTTTAATTCCTGTGCTGCGTAGAGTCTGAAGTAATTTTACACCTGGTGACCTAAAACTCCTTCAACTAATTGGAACATAATTCAAATCTTTTTCCTGCAGTCGATTTATAACCTGGATATATGGCCCATCTGGTCTTCTTCTTCTGGATTTTCGTCGTAATTAATGTTCAGGCAATACCTAGAGGGATTAGAGGAGTTTGAATGACTTTTTCCTCATATCCAGGCGACCAGTCATTACTCGCACGAAGCGAATCACGTAATGATGTATTTTCATATTGATTATCCATTTCACTTCCGCAGTAAAAGCGTGGCCACGGTACATTTTCACACATATTTCATAGACTTGGAGAAAGCTCAAACGCAACTATTTAGAGATTTCTCTTAAAAAAAAGTTCACTGAAAACTCTTCTGTTGTCTTTAAAACATTATCTGCAAAACTTTTAAAGTGATATATTTTACAATCACGCCAAATATGTTTGTTTGTTAAAAAATAAACACTTCTTATGAAATAGCTAAGGAGCTGTTATGTGGGCAAAAATGTTTTATTGCATCATGCATTTAGAAGAATATACGTATTTCCACCAAACACTTTTAAAGTACTACAAGACTTTTCCGGATGGATATTATAACATACTTTTATTAACCGAGGATAACAGGAATGTTAATCGTTAACCGGTTCAGTGAGGTTTTAACCAAAATTTTGGTGTGTCCTGTACCTGTATCGGGCATGCGTCTTGCAGCTAATGAAAAAAAGTGCTGCCTGGTCGCTAGCCAATCATAAAAAAGGCGAGAGGTACAGAAACATTCAAGAGCCTACAGGTAGAAACTAAGGTATTAAGGTATTTCGTAAATTATTTGTCAGCAGGTTATAATCCCCAGTACTATATAACCTCCAAGAACATTAATTCGTTTATTGCCTATTGCCTTATTAAGCGTTTATTGCTTTGAGCCTGGTCGTATACACTGGTGTGCAAAAGTTAACGACGAAGTAAAGAAATTATTATAATAGCGGAACCAACAAGACGAACTGATCGACAAACCAATCAGGAGCTCGCACAAGATCCGGTACAGTAGGGTATGCACATATACACAGTTTGATGTGCAGTGGGTGTGTGCAAAGGGTATACAAAGCACGATTGCAGCGTAAGTTCAGCATTGCAGTTGAGACAAAAGAGTTGCAGATGCAGTTGCATGATGCAGATCAGGTTGAACGGCGTCGATCTGCTGTCTGATGTCTGATATGACCAGCAGACAGTGTCGACGTGTGGCTAGTGTGGTCTAAGAGTACGGGATCGCACACACCATCGTGTCACGAGCATGGATGATATGTCGAACAACAAGAACAGCTGTTCGGAGGAGGACCGGTATACTGTATTACAGGTGAGGCAAAACCGACGACAGACAGCGGATGAAATTGCAACACACATTAAGCGCACTATTGGACGTCCGATGTCACGTGGTCAGGCGACTGCGCACAAGTAGTTTGTTCGCTTGAAGACCAGTACGGTGCGTGTCATTGACGCTTTCGCATCGGAAATATTTGATATTATTTTGGGAACTCGAGGACTCAGGAGCTGAGTCTCACTAGCTATTCCGGACGTGTGTGTGAATGTGTAGAGCGTGTAACATGCAAACACACCTCCAACATCGCCGAAAGGCACTGGTTTTCAGGTGGCCGAGTTCTTGTTTGGCGAGGCACAACGTTTGGTGGCCGAACTGAGCTCCGACCTTCCAAAGAGATTCGGGCACTGATGGCAGCTATTCAAATGAGGTTCTCATTCCTCGCGTGCGTCATATCCTGATTGCTGTGAGTCCTGAGTTGCTCTTCATGGATGACAACGCTACACCTATTATACAGCGGCCCTCTCTGTGTTGTGGGGGAGTGAAGGTATTCCCAGCATGGGCTGGCCTGCGCATTCCCCGGACCTAAATACAGTCTAACACGCGTGGGACGATGCCGGGAGACGCCTGTAGTTAACAGACGCCAGCAACAACTCTGCAGCTGCGATCAGCGCTACAGGAGCACTGGGTCGTGATGCATCAAGAGCTCATCCACAGCCTCGTACTGAGCATGAACAGACGGTGCATCGGAGTCAGTGTGACCATATCCCGTACTGAGGACTGCAATTTTCTTGCCTGCAACCTGTCACATTGACGTTTCTGTCTTCTCTCTTGCTGTGCTGGGAACCTACTTTTGAGTAAAGGTCTTTTGCAGCCTTCGGATTCCTTTCTCGACCAGTGTTGTACACGTTTCCCATACTCTTACATATCGATGATGTTATGGTGTGATTTGTATGTATCTGAAACACTGCATGTGAGATTAGATGTGGAAATCTGCCTCAATCAAAGGTTCCGCCTGCTATTAGTTGTATCGGCTTTGAGTCTTCGAAGCACGTGAGCATTAAGGTAAACACATGCTCACGCCCCAATTTTCTCATCAAAAGTGGCGCATTCTACATTCTCAAACGCGAACATATTTCTTAACCGTATTCTTCCCATTTTTCTTTGAAATGAACAAAAAATTTCGTTGGCACATGGGATTTGGATGCATGCCTCTCTTTTCCTAATAGTTACTCGAAACGTCAAGGCAAGATGCTGAGGAGTGGCGCACGCAGTGCGTGTTTCGATAATCGATTGTAATAGTTTCTGAAAACATCGAGGCATAGCGCTGTGGTATTCTCAACTCTCATCCAGCTGGTATGGCAGACTCCATCCCGTATTCCTGCTGCTTCTGTGAGCAACTTGTAGCGTCACTGATGACCTCGCTGTCAATGAGACGTTGACATATTACACTCGAAATTCGAATCAGTGGGTAACCACTGATTCGCAGTGAAATTCGACTACTCGAATCAGTGGAAATGGCTCCACTTAGAATCAGTGGAAAACCACTGATTGTTTCAGGGGAAAAAGTTCACTGATTGAAATAGTGACATGAAACACTTTCGCTGATTGAACAAATGACGGCCCACTGCAGTGGCGAATTAAATATTGCTTTTATTGAATGTAGGCAAATAATTACGTGAAATAAACATATTTACAATAGTTTGCTATTTATATTGTGCAATTTATTGTAATTCAAAAAAGGAAAAAAAGAAATTCTCAGGTGGCCGGGATTGAAATCACGCTCATTTGGACATTTAGCTGTTGCCTTGCCATCCGAGCTACCAATAAAACATTAAATTGCGAAAGTAAAATCGTGTATTATCGTACCGCGCCGAAATCGTATAGTTTGAAGTTGTATGCTCATACTTTTCGTTCTTGGTTTAATTGGTAACGTTAAAATTGTTCAAACGAATAGTATATATGAGTGCACTCTCGTCATCACATTATATGCAGTTTAAACCTTCAAACAGAGTGCTGTGACGATTACATGGAAGCTATTTGAAAGACGCAAAAACGGAATGAAAGGCCGTGTGTTCATATTACCTCGTAAAAATGGCGTTCTGAAAACGAAACACATTCTAGAAAGTAGTTTGTATTGGTTTTATTCGGTTATTCTTTGTTACTTTACTTGATGCATGTTGTTTAGCGGCCATTTTTAAACAATGTTCGACGGCCATTTTCCAGTCAGATTCACTGATCCATCAGTCAAGAAATAAACCACTGAGAAAACAGAGTAAAAAAAATGACTGACGAATCAGTGGGAAAAGTCACTGAACCAATCAGTGAAGGAAATATGGCATATTTTCACTGGTTCATCAGTTAAATTCACTCAAGTGACTGTTGTATCAGTCAGATATGTTTGGCTGATTGAAACAGTGAAATTTTCACTGATTCAGATCTAGAGTGTACCATACTACTTATATACATTTAGTCAAGGAAGTTACTGTGTATCTGGTGGAATGTTCTTGTTATAGCGGAATTAAAAATAAACGAAACATAGAAAAATGATTTGTGATATACCGACCTCGTATGACTCGGAATGTGTTCACCAAGTTTACATTCGAGCGACACCCAGACAGCTGTAATAAGGAGGCACCGTGCAGAAACGGAGCTACGGAATGCCGTATGTTCGAGCAACACGAGCAACAATGCTTTACGCGCTGCAGAAACATTGTTCTAATAAAACTTTATATTCGCCACTAAAAATGTTCTCGTAAGGGCCGTGGAAGGGGGAGGTGAAGAAGGCGGATATTCGAGCTAAAGAAAACAAGTCACATTTTAGTGTTCTACGAGGTAGGCTATAAAAACAGAATTAAATTAAAGAACAAAAAGTACTATTTAAATTTGTTTAATAGGAAAAAAAGTAGCCACAATACACCCAGATAATTATAAAGAAACTTTAAACGCCGTAAATTTAACAAATATGTATATGCAGCAGCCTGTAAAAAGAAAGTATAGCCAAACTGTTTAAAACGAGCTATCCCGACTCCTGGGTTGCAAAGTTTTCATTTTCTGAAATTATTCGTCTTTGAGATGAGAATATATCGTCCGAGCGCAGTGAATTGAAGAGATCTGTGCGGCTCTTAATATAGAGGTATTGAGAGCCAACGAGGAGTGAAGCGAGGTGAGTATGGAGCAGCACCGGAATGCAAGTGCGAGGAAAACGGGAGATCCCCGAGAAAACCCGCCGACCAACAGCACGGTCCGTCACGATTCCCACGTGCGAAAATCCGGGAGTGGCACCGTCGTGGATCGAACCCGGTTCGCCTCGGTGGGAGGCGAGAGTAGTCTGACCACTGCACCACCTCGGCTCTCTAGAACATTGGAGAAGGAAAAGTGCGGAGGGGGAGGCGAAGTAATTTGGAAGGAAATATCTCTCATAGTTGAATCTTAAGCGTGAAAAAGGACTTATATGTCCGATTTGAAATTGCTATAATATTTTACATAAATTACCAGTACTACTCTTAAAGTCAGATAAGACTCAAACAAAGTAACAATCATAGAGGGGACCGGCTTAAACAAAGTAACAATCATAGAGGGGACCGGCTTAAACAAAGTAACAATCATAGAGGGGACTGGCTTAAACAAAGTAACAATCATAGAGGGGACCGGCTTAAACAAAGTAACAATCATAGAGGGGACCGGCTTAAACGAAGTAACAATCATAGAGGGGACCGGCTTAAACAGTAGGCCTCGAGCGTTCATTTGATTACACCCATCAGTCAGCCAGTTATACCAATCATAGAGGGGACCGGCTTAAACAGTAGGCCTCGAGCGTTCATCTGATTACACCCATCAGTCAGCCAGTTATACCAATCATAGAGGGGACCGGCTTAAACAGTAGGCCTCGAGCGTTCATCTGATTACACCATCAGTTAACCAGTTATACCAAACATAGAGGGGACCGGCTTAAACAGTAGGCCTCGAGCGTTCATTTGATTACACCCATCAGTCAGCCAGTTATACCAAACATTTTGAGAAATGTGTATATTTTAAGACGAGTGATTAGATGATGTTGATGGCACAGCTGACACCTAGAAAGCTGGTCGAAGGCCCACACAACTCCGCGGTAGTCGGAAAAGTGACTCGATCACGACAATCAGGCAAAGTGGTAAGGGAGGATGAGTGTATCGCAGGAGAGATAAGCAAACATGATCGAGGTTGCTTTGATTAAAGCGTGCTCTGTCGCTAATTGGCCGAACAATGCGCAGGAGACTGGTCTCGAGTTTGACTGGCCACTGGACGTTGCAGAAGATACCCTATTTTCTGCGCCGCCACCTTGGAAAATAGTTTCCAGGCGTTGAATGGTGGACTACATCCCGCCATGTTGCTGGCGTGTGCGACTGGAGGTCGCGAGCGTTATCACGCGTGTGTGAAGTCAGGTAGGGCAGGGTGTCAGCGCTCACGCCCTGGAACTTCTAGCACGCGTGTGTGAAGTCAGGTAGAGCAGGGTGTCAGCGCTCACGCTCTGGAACTGCTAGCACGCGTGTGTGAAGTCAGGTAGAGCAGGGTGTCAGCGCTCACGCTCTGGAACTGCTAGCACGCGTGTGTGAAGTCAGGTAGGGCAGGGTGTCAGCGCTCACGCCCTGGAACTTCTAGCACGCGGGTGTGAAGTCAGGTAGAGCAGGGTGTCAGCGCTAACGCCCTGGACCTGCTAGCACGCGTGTGTGAAGTCAGGTAGAGCAGGGTGTCAGCGCTCACGCTCTGGAACTGCTAGCACGCGTGTGTGAAGTCAGGTAGAGCAGGGTGTCAGCGCTAACGCCCTGGACCTGCTAGCACGCGTGTGTGAAGTCAGGTAGAGCAGGGTGTCAGCGCTCACGCTCTGGAACTGCTAGCACGCGTGTGTGAAGTCAGGTAGAGCAGGGTGTCAGCGCTCACGCCCTGGAACTTCTAGCACGCGTGTGTGAAGTCAGGTAGAGCAGGGTGTCAGCTCTCACGCCATGGAACTTCTAGCACGCGTGTGTGAAGTCAGGTAGAGCAGGGTTTCAGCGCTCACGCCATGGAACTTCTAGCACGCGGGTGTGAAGTCAGGTAGAGCAGGGTGTCAGCGCTCACGCTCTGGAACTGCTAGCACGCGTGTGTGAAGTCAGGTAGAGCAGGGTGTCAGCGCTAACGCCCTGGACCTGCTAGCACGCGTGTGTGAAGTCAGGTAGAGCAGGGTGTCAGCGCTCACGCTCTGGAACTGCTAGCACGCGTGTGTGAAGTCAGGTAGAGCAGGGTGTCAGCGCTCACGCCCTGGAACTTCTAGCACGCGTGTGTGAAGTCAGGTAGAGCAGGGTGTCAGCGCTCACGCCATGGAACTTCTAGCACGCGTGTGTGAAGTCAGGTAGAGCAGGGTTTCAGCGCTCACGCCATGGAACTTCTAGCACGCGGGTGTGAAGTCAGGTAGAGCAGGGTGTCAGCGCTAACGCCCTGGACCTTCTAGCACGCGTGTGTGAAGTCAGGTAGAGCAGGGTGTCAGCGCTCACGCCCTGGAACTTCTAGCACGCGTGTGTGAAGTCAGGTAGGGCAGGGTGTCAGCGCTCACGCCATGGAACTTCTAGCACGCGTGTGTGAAGTCAGGTAGAGCAGGGTGTCAGCGCTCACGCTCAGGAACTGCTAGCACGCGTGTGTGAAGTCAGGTAGAGCAGGGTGTCAGCGCTCACGCCATGGAACTTCTAGCACGCGTGTGTGAAGTCAGGTAGGGCAGGATGTCAGCGCTCACGCCCTGGAACTTCTAGCACGCGTGTGTGAAGTCAGGTAGGGCAGGGTGTCAGCGCTCACGCTCTGGAACTGCTAGCACGCGTGTGTGAAGTCAGGTAGGGCAGGATGTCAGCGCTCACGCCATGGAACTTCTAGCACGCGTGTGTGAAGTCAGGTAGGGCAGGGTGTCAGCGCTCACGCCATGGAACTTCTAGCACGCGTGTGTGAAGTCAGGTAGAGCAGGGTGTCAGCGCTCACGCTCAGGAACTGCTAGCACGCGTGTGTGAAGTCAGGTAGAGCAGGGTGTCAGCGCTCACGCCATGGAACTTCTAGCACGCGTGTGTGAAGTCAGGTAGGGCAGGATGTCAGCGCTCACGCCCTGGAACTTCTAGCACGCGTGTGTGAAGTCAGGTAGGGCAGGGTGTCAGCGCTCACGCTCTGGAACTGCTAGCACGCGTGTGTGAAGTCAGGTAGGGCAGGATGTCAGCGCTCACGCCCTGGAACTTCTAGCACGCGTGTGTGAAGTCAGGTAGAGCAGGGTGTCAGCGCTAACGCCCTGGACCTTCTAGCACGCGTGTGTGAAGTCAGGTAGAGCAGGGTGTCAGCGCTCACGCCCTGGAACTTCTAGCACGCGTGTGTGAAGTCGGGTAGGGCAGGGTGTCAGCGCTCACGCCATGGAACTTCTAGCACGCGTGTGTGAAGCATAGAATAATGATGAGGTAGGTTGATCTCGCTGGCTGCGCATAACCATTCTCCGTGTTCCAACATTTAACTGTATTTTTGCCTACACATATATCAAAAACGGCGAGCATTTGGATCTAACGTTAGAACACAGTTTAGCAAACAAGTGCCTTGAGATGTTTGTATAGTTCCTATAACCGATTTGTAATACAATTTGATTAAATCCAAATTGCCAAAAGTGTTTTATTTATATAGTAGTGCTTGTCATTTTCAAATTAAGATACAAACAAACGCGTTCCTCTTTGTTGACCATGTGACTTTGACAGTTGTGTTGCTTTGGGGTAGGTCGATGGTGGGTACATGGGCAGAAGAAGAATGAGCGGTCTACCTTATTGTTAGTCTATTGCGTGAAGTCAGGTAAGCCAGGATATCAGCGATCACTCCCTGGAACTGCTAGAACACCGCCCTCAGCGTAAGAACGTCTAGTATACTCCATTCACAGTTACTTCACTCTATTCTGAAGCCCTGTAACAGTCATACTTCCAAAATATTCCCCCGCCGTGTGCAAACTAAGCTTAGCTGGGCCTAAAAAACGACACCAAAAAACGACGCATCGAATTCGCGTGCACTCAGTTGTAAGAATATTTTGCATGAGAACTATTTCTTACTTGGCTCTAACAACACGCGTGTTTCCTCATTGTTTGTATTCATATTTTTCAAAGTGAAATATTATAATTTATAATTAAAATATAGATATACCTTCAATTTAACGAATAATAAGCTACTGTTATGTTAACAGAGGGATAAAACGCAAGCGATATATGACATATTTAGGAAATAAAATGGGATGATTTTTCAAATGTTTGATTTAAAAAATATGAAGAAACTGCCGAATAGCATATATATATATATATATATATATATATATATATATAATATAGCAAAATAATTTTCACACATGTTTATTCAAACAATCTGAAATCACCCCATGTATGATGTAACTGGTTTTTTATTTAACATGTCGTGTATCGCAAACGTTTCAAACATCTGTTAACATAAAAGTATCATATTTTTCGTTAAATTGAACTTTTACTTATATTTTTTCTATGTCATAATATTTAATTCATCGTTAGTATGAATAAAATCAGAGAATAGAACAGGTGTGTTGGTAACGCCTACACTGAGAGAAAATCGAACAAAGTATTTGTTTGTGTAGGGCCAAATATATATTTACGTGCCCTAACAAAATATATCGTTGAGCAAACAAAACTCAAAAAGGAACAAAACTACTTTTATTCGTATAACTAAACATATGTTTGGATAAACAAAATCTCTGTGTTGGATCAAAAAAAATTAGACTGTCAACTAAATATTTTGTTGAATCAACTGCATATATTTGTTTGGCCACTCATTTGACTGCCTACGTTCGAAATACACCTCGAGTGTTTATTCATATTTTTGTGAGAATTAGAATAGTAACCGTTTTTGTTAGTACATCTATTGATGCTTAACAATCGTATAAACACATTAATAAAACAATGCAACAATAAACTGACAAGTAAAACTGTAAAACCTGAAATATTTATTTGCACATGTTGCCCAATATTTGCAGGATAATTATTTAAAATCTTTGCTACGTCATCAGTTGTCGCATTAACTGAGATTACTAAGGTGTAGCGCTCGGACGCAGGTGATCTAAGTTCGAAACTCGGTTGAACTTGTGAATTTCTTTTATATCGGCCCAAACTGTTTGCTGTACGTGTAGCGAAACAAATATTCAGTTGCACTAACTAAATCTTACAGCTTGGGGCAACCCAGTGAGAACAACAAAATAATTTGGTTTCAGTAACAAAATATTTCATTGATCCTATACAAACAAATAATTTGATTTCACCAACCAAATATTGTTTGGTATAACAAATTTTTTTTTCAGTGTAGCAATAAATAGTTCTTAGACAAAATATTAATAAACTAAATACGTCCAAATATCACCGAGAAAAAATTATGGATGCATTAACCATCTAGAACGCTAAAAAACGGACAGTCATTTGGTTAATACTAGGAAGAATCTATATACTGTATTGTTAACACCGATTGTAACAGAACTGTTTGTTTCATTCCTGTTAATGACAGTATTTCCTACTGTATATATAGTTGCTGTAGCAGTACACTGTGATCCTACTACAAAACAGATAGTAACTCCAACAGAATGAGTTAAACCATTTTTGGATTGATCCCACAATAGTTGGTATTTTAAAAACGTTACATAATGCATCCGTTGCTAGTGCTAAACAGTTCTGTAGTCGATTTTTCGGGTAGCAGCCACAGAACATTCTGTTAGGTTATTACAATCGCGGTTGCTTTGGGATCAATACAAATATGGTTGAAGTTGTTCTGTAGGAGTTGTTATCTGTTTTGTAGTAGGAATGCAGTGATCTTATAAAGCAATCATATTACCAGTGGCAAATACAGTCACAGACAAAAATACAACAAAATGTACTGTTGGTATTACTATTTATCTTAACAATATTTAGATAGTACCTAAAACCCATATTTTAACAGTGTAGTATGCTGTGCATACTTTAACAGTGTAGATGATTCTTGCAACAGAATTTTCTCCTCAGGGAAGGTGCGTTGCTCTTCGCTGTAATTTTCTATACTTGTTTAAGCTTTGTTTGCATGAGGCGGAGGAATATCCTGAAAGTAGAACTTAAGCAGGGCTTCAGAATAATTGGAAATAATTATGAATGGTATATAGAAATGTATTAGTGTGGTGATAGCGAGAGGTGCAAGGAAGTCATGTGAAGGTAGTGAGGTCTTAGAGAGGAGTCATAGGAACTGTAGGTATAGGCTGTTCTCAGTAAAGTGAGCAATTTTGATATCAACCTTAGAAAAATGTCACTGCCCCTACCTGCATATATTTTAACGGGCGCACTGAGTGGCGTGCGCCCAGTGAAGTTGGTAACGATGGATGGGAAGTAGTTCCATTCCGTTTGTTAAAGTCGAATAAAAAAGTGTTCGGTAATCATTTTTGGCATCTTAAATTATTTCTTTCACTTTCTGTTTTCTTTAATGCATCGAAGTGTAAAAACGAGCATATTTGTAAAATATTTATTTCACTAATAATTTCATAATTTTACTTAACCGACGAATGAATAAAGTAATGATGACCACGGCCATGTAAATTTACATAAGACGGAAGAATATGTAACGTGTATACAAGTAGATCATAAGCAGGGTTTTATAATGTGCTCATTTTAACGTGAACAGCCTATACACACGGATTTTCCATTGCGTAAAATTATTTATATTTATTTGTGTACTTTCAATTCGTTTAAATAATATTTCAATTCAGGAACACAACAATCGCTGAGCTCTAGTGTTCTTGCAAGATCGCGTTAAACTCAAGCGGGCAATGCATCTGCAAAATAATATCTGTTATGCAAGTTTTCTTGCTACGACAAATAAATTTTCAAAATTGCTACCCTAAGGCTATTATTTGTTATATATTGTAACTCAAAGTGTTAAACTCATTCATCGGCACATCTGGTAAGTTTTGGATGGACGATCGAAACTATTGCGGTCAGAGCAAAGTGCGAGAACTTGCGAAATGTTCAGGTCTTCACTATGTTTTAGAAACGTTAGTTTCTGTGATTGTCCACTACGATCGTATAAGCTCTGCTTAACACATACTTCCCTCCTCGTATTTTATGATTCCGCTATATTCCAAATGTACATTGCAATGGGACTAGTGATTTTATACATTTATCAATCAAGTTAAATAAATTTAAATCATTGGGAACGAAAATGCACTACTAATACATACACTCTTAAAAATATCCCTATATTTACGGAATTTTTTTAACGGAAATGTACGGTAAATATATGGAAACACAATCTCAGCAGTGATGAGAAACGGAATGAAGTTGGTAAATACAAAACACGGAAAGTTGCCTTATTTGTTATAGCTTCTGGTTTCGGTGACGAACAATGCCGAGCCCACACGGAGCTTTCTTCGCCAGTGTAACCACAATATTGTCGTTTCTGCGGCTGTCATGGTTGTCTAAACCACTAAGACCTATTCTTTCAAACATTAGAAATTTGCATCAGGAGTCTGTAACATTTAGCAACACTTAAAATACACTAACTTTAGTAGAAACTGAAAAATTTGCTTGTGTGACAGCAGTATAAATTCATAAGTTATACTTCTGACGTTGTGTGAGAGTTGTGGTTGAGTGATTATTGTCATGGATTTGTAGCTTTCTTGACTCAGGTAAAACATTTTTGTTCATGTATTTAAAAAAAATTAACTTTTAAAATATATTTTTTATACACAGTGCAACACCCACGTAAAGAAAATTAAAGACTTTTCCAATATCGATTTTTATTTTCAACTGGTAGTATAGAAAAATAACTGTGAAGTTAACGGAGAGGTTCCGCGAAATTTACGGAAAATCCGTTTTTGAAAACCATTGTGTCCGTTACTTTACGGAGAGTTTACGGACACCCCTGAATAAATTTTTGCCAGAACGTTTCCGTAAAAATGAAGGACTTTTTTTAACTGTGTACATTTCGTACCCTTATTTGTATAAAATAAAGAAACAACTTGATTTGCCATAAACACTGCACACGAAATACAACGCCAATACTTGGGACAATTTTATTATTTTGCTACTAACTTAACGGAGTGAGTGAGTGACGGTATTTGGGCGGCTGGTCACAGGTCGTGGTCACGGGAGCGGATGGGGGGAGAGGTGGGGTGAAGTGTGGAGCTGCACCGAATATCCCCGAGTAAACCCGCCGACCAGCGGCTTCTTCCGCCACGATTATCACTCACGTACATCCGGAAGCGACCCCGCGGAGAATCGAACCCGGTTTGTCTATGTGGGAGGCGAGTAGTCTAACCATCACACCACCGCGGCCCCCCCACCCCAACTTAACTGGGTGCCTGCAAGTCAGTGTATACTGTTGCGTAACTGTAATTATGGTCAGCGATTTTTTTTTCAAATGCTGATTCCAAACGGGCCTACCTTACAATGAACAGCCTATAATTATACAGAGTGTTTCGTAACTTATGTTACAGGCTTTGGGAGGTGACTCCTTACGAAAAAAACGTTACGAAAATGCCGATCGACTTATGTCTGGAAACGACGTCTAAGAGTTGAAAAAACACCCCCAAAAGCTGGGCATTAAAATTAATTTTTATTTAAAAAGTGGAAGCAAATTCATATTAACTTAAGATATTTAAATAGTGTAACTTAATGGTACTTTTTCGCCATTTTATTTAGCAAAAAAAAAAAAACACTTTTAAAGCCCAACTTTCGGGATTAGACGTCGTTTCCAGACATACATAAATCGGCATTTTCGTAAAGTTTTTTTAATAAGGAATCATCTCCCAAAGTCTGTAACATAAGTTACGAAACAACCTGTATATCGTAACACAGAAAATTTCTTGGAACTGGTATTGAACCCGAGAACCTTGATTCAGGTCTGTCAACTCCCCACTTGCAGACAGGCGCCGTGGCCGTCACCGAGATTCGAAGGGAAGCAGGAGCGATTTCCGATTTCCGGTATGGTTCTCCCCTCTTTCCCTACCCAACCCCTAGCCCTGGGTAAGGGAGGGGGGGTCGTTGGGAAGTCCTCGGCCGTAGTTCCGAAACTCATCAGCGAACGGCGCGCCAGCTGTCGGCACTTTCCGGTGAACTTCGGCAGCAGCCCGTCCCTTGCCGGGTGCGCTTGCACAACACGCCTAGTCCAGGCAGCAAGTCACATTTCAATGTGTAGTCTACTTGTGAGAGATATCTCTGCTCTCTTCTTCTTCTTCTTCGTTGGACGTGTTGTTCTTAATCACTTTCGAGACTCGGTGGAAACCTGAAGGGGAATCGTCGCTCCCAACAAGCCAGATGAGAAGAGTTGGACATGGCGTTCGCTGCCGCACATACATTTCGCCGTATAACTTGTCCGCAGAGAACTCACCAGTTGCTCCAACAGTTATTTGTTAAGTTAAGAGGAAAGAGGATTCCAAACAAGCCATACACCCAACTGTGCGCCGTGCAGACCTCGCTATGAAACAGTACCAAAGTACTGATATCGAGGGAGAAGTTCCAAATGAAAGGAAGAATACATATGGTTTGTAACACTTTAAAATATCTTCATAAAACACATGTATTTAAATGTTTTATACAATAATTTTATAAAGTATATTTATAATCAAAATTGAAGCGTATTTACATTATGAGCATCTCACAAACCACATTTTGCAACAAAGAGATCATTCAAGCACGTTCTCTGGTTATATACAATGAAAGCTATGCACATTTACTGCATTTACGAAAGTAATTATTTTTAGAACTGAAACGGATTTTCATAAAATGTTTTTTGATATTACTACCAATATTTGTTCACGTATAACCATAGCAGTTTCTATGGCTGCTCTATATGGCGATGGATTCATTACAAAATTTGCATTTTAAAGAAACCAAAATGGAAACAACCTTAAATTTTTTATTAAAAATGTACTTTTTATAAACGATAATTTCACTTTAAAATTATCAAATTCTAGTTACATCCTTTGCAGTGTTACAAAGTAAACGCATTCTTCTTTCGTATGCAACGTGTATCGTACTTTTCTATGGCAATTTTGGTAGTGTATGCACTACTGTTTAACGATGTCTGCATGTTATACAGATGGATGCTATGCTCCTTTGGCTGTCAGTCTCCTCCTCCTGCCTTACTGATCCGCTGTATTCTGTAGCGTGGCCATCTCACTTACTACCGATACTACACAGATGTGTTTAAAGGCTGTTCGCGATAAAGTGTGCACTTTAGAAATTAACCTTACAAAAAAGTCACTGTCCCTGCATGCATATATTTTAACGGGCGCACTGAGTGACATTCGCCTAATACAGTCGGTAACGATGGATGGAAAGTAGTTCCATTTCTTAACGTCGAATAAAAAGTGTTAGGCACCCATTTGTCATAACTTGAATTATTTCTCTCGCTTTGTATATTTTTTAATCTATCGAAGTGAAAAAATGAGCAGATTTCTACAATATTTACGTTTCTAATAATTCTACTGTTTCACTTGACCAACGCACGAATAAAGTGATGAGGCCCACGGCAATATGAATTGTACATCAGGTGGAGGAATACACATCGTGTATACAAGTAGATCTTAAGCAGGGCTTTCAAAAGTGCTCATTTTACCGCGAACAGCCTACAAAATACAAGTTTGTCGTAATCAGTCCCGGATATCACAGTATGGTCGAACGGTCGCGCGATGATTTTTTTAGTAGGTCTGCATGTTTTACGTCGTATGTTTATTTCGTATAAAATAAATTTTGCGACATTTTAAAAGTCAGTCTTGAGAAAAATATCATGCAGGAAAATCATACTGGCAGTTTGTGTGGCCACATACCAAAAATTACTACTTAGTGCTCGCGCGAATATAGACAAAATCACATAATTAATAATCAGTCATTACATGTGAAGTGAGTGTTTGTGAGGAATGGTAATACTGTATGTGGATTTTGGATTATTATAAAAAATGTAATCCTTTTGTGAGAAGGTTTTAATTATGGTATTAATTGCGTATGTGAACATATAATTCGGTGGAAGTTTGCACATGTAAAATTGGCAATGCTTGTGATTATACTTAAATACTCCTAAAACTGTTGATTTTTGGAGGATTGAACAAACAATGGTAATGAATCACCATTTCTGCATAACTACACAGTACCACCTATTTTTTTTGTATTAATTATTTTTTCCACCTTGCACGTGTAAGGTAAAGCGAAGTGTATACCACCATTTCGCAGGTACGGGAATTTTCAACTGGGCTATATTTAATCACATTACTTAATTTCTACGATAACCGAGCGGAGGTCAGTTGTCCATTTGCTGCTAGAGACCCCAACCCATTCTCTTGTCTGACCCGGCCACGTGGGATCTGACCATTTAAGTAATATATATTTTGCGATTAGCATAAAGTCATCCAAGGCGTGTTATGTGACGACTGGCTTCTTCACATAGGAGCAATGTACGTCTGTATCAGTATAGCGTAATAATGACTGTATCAGGTCACACTAACAGTGTAATGTTGTATAACTACGAGTTACAGATACGGTATCAGTTACCTTGAATTCAATGTTCCACCAGTAAGGAGTCATTTTTATCCATGATCAAGTAAATTCAATCAGGACCTTGTTGCCTTGCAGCTATTTTATTCACCCAGAGACTAACGTGTCGGGTCTTTTATTATGTGATCCGTTTCCACTAAAAAGTGAATTTTTTTTTGTGTCTAAAGAATATATAGAACTAATACTAATACGTGATATTTTTTTTTTCCGGTAGCTATGTATTCTTACGTAGGTAGGCTGTCAGTAGGTGGCTTTTATGAATCGCAACGAAACATAAGAGGCACGTGAACAACTGGACAAAGAACATATATTTATGAAAGGAACAACACGCCAGTTTCGTGGAAGCCCCAACTCGAGTTGATGGAGAGGACTTGTTCGCGCGATAGACAAAGGCCGCCGAGTGAGCGTCGAGGTTGCGCCGTCTGGACTGCAGAGTCGCCCAAGAGCACAGAGCACATGACAATACACAGGAGAAAGAGTATTTCTACCGCAGACTCGAGCCGCACACGCCACCAAAAAGGCTTCGTGGCTAGCACCGCGTTAAATCGCCGTTCGACAGTCAACGCCTGGCAACTAGAGGTGTGACGCTGCTATTGTTCTACAACCGGAGCAGTGACTAGCCGGAGCAGAGACTGGCCGGAGCAGCTCCGCATTAATCACTGTTCCGCTGCTTCGGCAGTGAGCAGCTCACGAAACATACCCGAGAGTGCAGCTCCTATCGCAGCTGCTTGCGCTACATACGTTCTGCTATGAATGGACTTTAATATAACATCCAATTGTGAAACCGGCCTCACACCTCCAGAGTAAAACCACGACGCCAGGGATTGCGTGAAAGCAGTGCGACAAGTATAACCCACTCCAGCAACCATGGAAAGAGGCCAGGTATGTCAGAACGTTAAACAACGCACCGATATAGGCGCGGTGCTGCATATTTATCACGGCCAGCCAGACTACAGGGAAGATAGCAGCCATGAGTGTGTGCACCGTCCTACTCCATCCGTACAACTAGATACAGCCTCCAGCATCAATATTCAGGTGGGGAATGTCCGACTTGGATATATATATATAATTATGGCTTGCGGTGTACTTAACTTAAATTATAATAAAAATATTAATAATAATTGAAGTAGGTCCCCGTTACAGCAACTCTTACAGTATCTTATTGTCTGTTTCCCATCAAGAATAAAACCCCTCAATCACAGTTAAGCTCTACCATCTACAGTTACGACCCCTAAACCCACTAGTTTATAAATAAAATAATACATTTTTATTTATAACATTTGCGAGAGGCACCGGGGTAAAATAACACTGTCCATATTTTTACTTATAACAGTTCGCACGCAGCGTGTAGTTATGTGTGAAGAGATTTGGGCGGCTCTTAACAGCGAGGTCTTGGGAGCCGATGACGGTGAGTGAAGTGAATATGGAGCGGCGCCGGAGTGAAGGGGTGGGGGAGCCGGGAGATCCCCGAGAAGACCCGCCGACCAACGGCATCGTCTAGCACGATACCCTCTTGCGAAAGTCCGGTGACCCGGCCGGGGATTGAGCCCGGTTCGCCTTGGTGGGAGGCGAGCGTGCTAATCGCTCACCCACCGTGGGCCCCCTTAGCAAAAATATTCTTTCGTTATTTTATTTTAATTAGTTTCGAAATCATGTAACCGATCGTTGTGTTTTCAGAACTCGGGAATTGTTTGCACCATCACGTCAGATAGAAAATGAATAGTTTTTTTAATGGTTTTTAATATTGTTTGAGCTGGGTAAACAATTTCCGCTGGCTAACGATGTTCTCATTGAGACAGACAGACAGACAGACAGTGTTCCGTGGGGAATATTGCTGCAGGGACGACTGCTCTCGTCAGTGTACACACACATGGAAATTTTGCCAATTTACAAACTCTCTGGTTATTGCATTACACGTTCCTGCCACTGGAGGCTACTTCAGCGAGTTACAAACTTTTTGTTGGGCCACAATCAATTTAGCGGAGAGAAGTAGAAGTAAATAAACGTTCACAGAGATTTGTAGACAGAATTTTTTCCTGCACTTATAAAAACACATTTTATAGAAAAAATGCTTTGCACAACATAAGAGCGAATTTATACTCGTAGAACTGAAAACATTTTCATGTGATCGTATACTGTACAAAGTTTATAACTTTTTGAACAAAGTTAAATTGTGGTACTTAACGGTAAAATGAGCACTTTTGAAAGTCCTGCTTAAGATCTACTTGTATGCACGTCGTGTACACTTCCTCCTTATCTTAAATTAACATTGTCACGGGCCTCATCACTTTATACATGCGTTGGTCAAGTGAAACTGTAAAGTTATTAAAAAAGTAAATATGTTTCTAATATGCTCATTTTTGCGCTTCGATGCATTGAAACAAGCAGGAAGTGAAAAAATAATAATTTACGTAATCCCATATGGTTACCTAACACTTTTTATTCGACGTTAATATATGGAACTACTTTCCATCCTTCGTTGCCAACTTTACTGGGTGCATATCACTTAGGACGCCCATTAAAATATGTGACTTTTTCCTTAGGTTGATTTCAGGAGTGATCACTTTATCGTGAACAGCCTTTAGTATGATATTTAACCCGCTTGATTGGCGAAGCCAATGAGAGTAGAAAATATTTGTTTGATATCATTTTTGTTCAGAGTATTAAAAATGAGGAACACATTTTGTGCTCTTTTTTTTTTTTTTTTGTATTTTCGTGGCCACTAAGAAAGGAGTAACTTTGAAACGACCACTTTATTTTATATTTACTTTTTCTTCACTGCGATATCTATGTAGATATAAGCAGGTAGCATACGGAAACGCGTTTCGTAGTGACATAAAATTGAACTGAACTACGTACGTAGAAAATACGGAACCTATTCGTATTTACTACAGCTTCAGGTTTCGGGTGTGAACAAATCCGAGGATACGTGAAGTTTTCTTTGCGACTGTAACTGAAGTCCTTTCACGGTCACTTCCGACTTTTCTGAAGTCCCATTAAAGTTCTACTTCCAGGATATTATTCCTTTGACTCGTGCGAGCAAAGCTTAACTTAGTCAACAAAATTACACCAAAGGGAAAATGCACATCGTTCGTGTACACTCAGTGTAATAATATTTTGCACGGGAACTATTTCTTACTACGTCTTACCAACACACGTATTTTCACGCGGTTCATATTAATTTTTATATAATTATAATCCATGGGTAAAACTTGTGTAACATTTTAATTTATAAATAGTAAGGTATGTTCACTTTTAGAGAATAATAAAAAGCTTGTGGTACTTGACATGCAGTATTTAGGAAACAATGAAATGCGTCGTACACGAGGCTATTTTTCAATGTTTGATTTTACACGTATGAAGCAGACGCGAACAGACAATAGGAAACTATCTTTCCTCTAGTAGTTACCATAGACACACCAATTTAAACTTCTATTTCAAGCATCTCAGGTTATTACGACCCACTTGCAACCGTCAGCAACAATAAAGAACATTCCATCATGACTACAAATGAGAAAAGTTTTATATTTTGATTTATGTTAATAATTTGTTCAGGTGTCAGAGTGTAGAAACACAGTGGCGACGCGGCCAAATCAATTTATGGCTCGTTACAAAAGCATAATAGTAAATTTATGTATGGGAGTGGAGATATTTGTGGGGCTTTTAACAGCGAGGTCTTGGGAGCCGATGAAAGTGATTGAGGTGAGTATGGAGCGGCGCCGGAATGAGGAGACGGGGGAAACGGGAGATCCCTGAGAAAACCCGCCGACCAACGGCATCGTCCGCCACTATTCCCACTTACGAAAATCTGGCGAGCCGGCCGGGGATTGAGCCCAGTTCGCCTTGGTGGGAGGCGAGCGTGCTAACCGCTCAGCCACCGCGGCCCCAAATTTATGTATACGTTTCCGTGAATTTACGGAATGTTTTGTGAAATTATGGAAAGTCTTGATATTTAAAGATGCAAAGTGTCTCTAATTTTTAAATTTTTACGTTTATTTTTTTTAATTTCAGAGACGTTTTTTTCTGACAGTGCAAGGCCATTGCTTTTAAGAGCGTTCTTTGTGGGTAAATTTTTTTTTCAAAGTTTCTGCGCCTCTCATGGCTACTGCTGCTGTCACTTGAGTCCACAAATTGAAGGTTGACTGAACGAGCTTAAGAAACCGAAGGATACAAAACGTCCATATTTGGACATATGTTTAGTAGTTTAATTAAAGAACATTTCTCTGACGATCCAGATTCAGCGGCCTTCGGAAACCATCGCAATGCATTTGGACCGAGTAACATTGTCACTTGAAGTTAGTGAACAACATCGCACCCTCATTGCAAGACCACCCTAACTGTAAGTGAGAGTAAAATAAAGTAGATTTTCATACGGTTTTTACAGTACAGAGTTCCGTTAGCAAGTTATTCTTAATACACGAGAGTTCGCAATTCAGTATATTTAAAACAGATAGTTTTTAAACATGAAATAATGCCTTCTCATTAAAACAGTTTCCCGAAATACCCATTTATCTGCCGTACGTCAAATTAAAAACATGTAAATATAAATTTTGCAACACTCAAATCATCTCAAATATTAAAAACAAAAATTGTAAAACCTCAATTGCATGAGTTACGATTGTCTTGTGTTCGGGATGCGATATGTGAAGCGGAGCATAACTGAGTGCAAAAAAAAATCATAGTTTTGCCCTTGGAATATCTCAAAAAGTGTTTATCGAATTGTTTCGCATTTGATACGCAGCCTAGGAAATCAGAAAAAAAATCGCCAACTTCCGCTCTCTTTATTGTGAAACCTCATCGAATTCAGTATATAAGCATATGAAATGTAGTAAATATACTCATCCTAAAGCATAAATTAGAAGAAAGACGTGAGTTGTTTCTGAATACACTTCTGAATGTGCTTCAAAAATATGTCAAAACATTTGTTGGGTTTGCACAACGACGTGTGAACACAGTTTCGTCCATTAGCTGTAATCACTTAATTAGTCTTCTTTAATAAGTAGTTTCGTGTTCAAGCGAATACTTTAGAAATGAAGTGTATAATAAACTTCTCCCATTATCTGCTTATATGTAATCATAATTTGTCACTGGAATGTCAGCAGTGAATTGATGAAAAAAATTCTTCGTGCCAGCGTCATTCTATTAGAGTAATTTTTAAATTCTTAAAAAATGTATGCGGTTAATTTTTATTATTATATTTAAACTGGATTAAGAACATGGCTAATAGTAAAATATGTATCCTCCTGACACCTGAAGGACTTATACATACTAAAAGTCCGAAGCTTGCAATGTTAACTTTTACATGTGCTACCACAAAGGGAATCCGAGCGGCGCTATCAAAAACCACTTACTTCTGAGGATGAACTATATATATTATATATTCAGACCGTGTAGCCAGTAAAAACCACTTAGTTCTGAGGATGAACTATATATATATATATATATATATATATATATATATATATATATATATATATATATATATATATATATATATATATATATATATAATATATTCAGACCGTGTAGCCAGTAAAAACCACTTAGTTCTGAGGATGAACTATATATATATATATTATATATTCAGACCGTGTAGCCAGTAAAAACCACTTAGTTCTGAGGATGAACTATATATATTATATAGTCAGACCGTGTAGCCAGTAAAAACCACTTACTTCTGAGGATGAACTATATATATTATATATTCAGACCGTGTAGCCAGTAAAAACCACTTACTTCTGAGGATGAACTATATATATATATTATATATTCAGACCGTGTAGCCAGTAAAAACCACTTACTTCTGAGGATGAACTATATATATATATTATATATTCAGACCGTGTAGCCAGTAAAAACCACTTAGTTCTGAGGATGAACTATATATATATTATATATTCAGACCGTGTAGCCAGTAAAAACCACTTAGTTCTGAGGATGAACTATATATATATTATATATTCAGACCGTGTAGCCAGTAAAAACCACTTAGTTCTGAGGATGAACTATATATACATTATATATTCAGACCGTGTAGCCAGTAAAAACCACTTAGTTCTGAGGATGAACTATATATATATTATATATTCAGACCGTGTAGCCAGTAAAAACCACTTAGTTCTGAGGATGAACTATATATATTTATATTCAGACCGTGTAGCCAGTAAAAACCACTTAGTTCTGAGGATGTACTATATATATTATATATTCAGACCGTGTAGCCAGTAAAAACCACTTAGTTCTGAGGATGAACTATATATATATATATTATATATTCAGACCGTGTAGCCAGTAAAAACCACTTAGTTCTGAGGATGAACTATATATATTATATAGTCAGACCGTGTAGCCAGTAAAAACCACTTACTTCTGAGGATGAACTATATATATTATATATTCAGACCGTGTAGCCAGTAAAAACCACTTACTTCTGAGGATGAACTATATATATATATTATATATTCAGACCGTGTAGCCAGTAAAAACCACTTACTTCTGAGGATGAACTATATATATATATTATATATTCAGACCGTGTAGCCAGTAAAAACCACTTAGTTCTGAGGATGAACTATATATATATATTATATATTCAGACCGTGTAGCCAGTAAAAACCACTTAGTTCTGAGGATGAACTATATATATATTATATATTCAGACCGTGTAGCCAGTAAAAACCACTTAGTTCTGAGGATGAACTATATATACATTATATATTCAGACCGTGTAGCCAGTAAAAACCACTTAGTTCTGAGGATGAACTATATATATATTATATATTCAGACCGTGTAGCCAGTAAAAACCACTTAGTTCTGAGGATGAACTATATATATATATATTATATATTCAGACCGTGTAGCCAGTAAAAACCACTTAGTTCTGAGGATGAACTATATATATTATATAGTCAGACCGTGTAGCCAGTAAAAACCACTTACTTCTGAGGATGAACTATATATATTATATATTCAGACCGTGTAGCCAGTAAAAACCACTTACTTCTGAGGATGAACTATATATATATATTATATATTCAGACCGTGTAGCCAGTAAAAACCACTTACTTCTGAGGATGAACTATATATATATATTATATATTCAGACCGTGTAGCCAGTAAAAACCACTTAGTTCTGAGGATGAACTATATATATATTATATATTCAGACCGTGTAGCCAGTAAAAACCACTTAGTTCTGAGGATGAACTATATATATATTATATATTCAGACCGTGTAGCCAGTAAAAACCACTTAGTTCTGAGGATGAACTATATATACATTATATATTCAGACCGTGTAGCCAGTAAAAACCACTTAGTTCTGAGGATGAACTATATATATATTATATATTCAGACCGTGTAGCCAGTAAAAACCACTTAGTTCTGAGGATGAACTATATATATTATATATTCAGACCGTGTAGCCAGTAAAAACCACTTAGTTCTGAGGATGTACTATATATATTATATATTCAGACCGTGTAGCCAGTAAAAACCACTTAGTTCTGAGGATGAACTATATATATTATATATTCAGACCGTGTAGCCAGTAAAAACCACTTAGTTCTGAGGATGAACTATATATATTATATATTCAGACCGTGTAGCCAGTAAAAACCACTTAGTTCTGAGGATGTACTATATATATATTATATATTCAGACCGTGTAGCCAGTAAAAACCACTTAGTTCTGAGGATGAACTATATATATTATATATTCAGACCGTGTAGCCAGTAAAAACCACTTCGCTCGACAAGTGTCAGGAGTCAATAAGGTACACTCAGTATAAACAAGCACTGGCGTGTATACTCGCCACAGAAAGCATCATGGTTCCCCAACAGCATGGCCCGTACACACGAGACATCAACATCTAGGATAGAATTTTAGAATCTATTCACTGTTTCCTCGCACTTTGTGAACAAACCTTTGAAAAATCACTCCATGTATGACGTGTTTGGTTGTTTTCTTAATATGTCAAGTATTACAAGTCTTTTATACTAGTGTTAACATAAAGATGCCTTATATTTTGCTAAATTAAACCTTTAATTCTATTTGATCTATAAATTATATTATTAAATTAATATTTTGATATGAATTAAACTAGAGGAAGATAAACGTGTTGGCAATGCCTAGTAAGAAATAGTCCTTATGCAAAACATTAGTACACAGAGTGTTCACGAATGCGAGGCGTAGTCCGTTTGGTGTAGTTTTCTAGACTCGGTTAAGCTTTGTTTGCATGAGGCGGAGGGATGTCAAGGAAGCAGAACTTCAGCAGGGCTTCAGAACAGTTTGTAAAACCGTGAATGGAGTATACGTGCAAAGTTTACTTCACATACTCCTCCTGGTTCCTTCTGGGGCGTGTCAGAATTGTTGGACTAGACTTCCGGAAACGCTGATGAATACGCCATGCTTGAGATGATGTTCTTTTTAATATTTATGTGGAATAAATATTCTGTGCTACTTCACCGTACACTCTAAGAAACTGTTCAGAAATTTACCACGCCAGTGTATACGGTTAGTGAGAAAGCAGGAATGTTAATATTTTCCCCTATACATTCATTCTATCGTTCCTACATTTACTCAGGAAACAGTCAAATACATAGGGAAGTTCCCATCTTTGTATAGTAGCGCTGCTAAACATTCCTATATCTGCAGCTTGATGTGTGGTATTACAGTGTAGAGGTTTAAAATTTCCATTACAGTTTAGGAAGTTTACAAAAAAAAAATGTTTACAGTGATGGTTGACAAATGACTTGCCCACAAGGAAGTTCGTTGGATATTAAGCCACGCAGTATAAGTACCGTCAAAAACAACGTTCCCGCTAATTAAGTACACTATTGCGTACATTGGATTTGAATGGACTAACAAATGTTGTGCTAAAATATACTCTGCATACTCTAACAAAATCATCATCTGTTTGTGATTAAGAAATGACAAACTAAATATCAGGTAATTCACATTTACACTTGAGTAAAATTATGAAAATATTTCCCTAAAGTCAAATATTTTTTTTCCAAATTTCGGATTTTATAAATGAGCAGTCGGTAACACGGTTATACGAGTGTTGAAATGGCATATAAAATACTAAAAAGAGTTTTTCATTACATATCACCAAAAAATAGGCAAATTTCGGATTTCATCGAGTACAGTTGGTAACACTGATGTACAATAAAGAAAATTTCATTAAAATACTTTTAAAAAAGTGCTCGAGCTTATAAATTATAATGATAGCATTCTGTATTCATAACTAGGGTACAGAGAAAAAGCTTTTCAGCGTTGAAAGGCTATAAATTAAATTTACCTTCACTTTGAAACAGGATACTCCGAAATGCAGTGGAACAGCTTATCAGTCAGACCACTAGCCGAACTGCCTAGTGTACTATAACAGGAACGGGGCAGTATGAGAGCGGCAATGATGTGGTGTACCTCAGTTTGTCTATTCCAAAAACACACCAGCGGCATTACAGTAAAATCTCCCAGCGCTGAAACTGGGCTCAGGTTACTTCATTATCATCACAGCTAACAGCAAAAACTTCATTGCTGTGGTCCTGAATATTTCGGAAATACATTTTACTGCTGGCTGTAATCCACTGTCCGCTATAAATTGGAGCCACTTTCGTTCGTTTACCATCTGTTGCCCATGTTTTACTCATGAATCGTTCACATAATCACTTCTTGTTTTTACTGATTTACATTTACGTCACGAGTGTATGAAGATAAGCTCTTAAATTATAATAGTACCGCAACAGAATATCTGCTTGGAGTACAACTTGCCATGGAACGAATATGCAAAATAGTCAAAACTCGACTAACAAAAATACGATCGCAAACCTCGTAAGCATAAAACATGACTTCACAAAGAGTTGAGATGAGGTTCCAGTACGGAGACGTAGCGGATAATGAAATGCTGTCGACACAGAAAACTTATTACTCACTAGGAATACGTTGGGAAAATAAGGATTTCCTTGGTTCGTCCTCGCTACGCCACGCTGAGCTGATAGTGTTGATTGTAGAAACAGAAAAGTCTGGACCAACTCTTGTCAGACGTCAGCTGTCTCCCGTACACTCCAGCCAATATTCTCAGGTAAATGCTGTTCACGATCAAGTGAGCAGTTTTGAAACCAACCTTAGAAGAAAATTAACTGCCCCTACCTGCATATATGTTACCAGGCAACCTGAGTGACATGCGCTCAGAAAAGTTGGTAACGGGGAATGGAAAGTAGTTCTGTATCTTAACGCCGAATAAAAAGTGTTACGTAACCATTTACGATCATTTAAATTATTTCTTTAGCCCTCATTTTTTTTAATGCATCGAAGTGTAAAAATGAGCAGACTTGTTAAATACTTACTTTTCTAATATTCTCACAGTTTCACTTGACCGACGCATGAATAAAGTGATGAGGCCCATGACAATGTTAATATTACATAAGGCGGAAGAATACACAACGTGCATACAAGTAGATATTAAGCAGGGCTTTCTGAAGTGCTCAGTTAACCGTGAATAGCCTATAGTTGGCTATTGCCCGAGGGAGGATTCAGTTTTAAGATTAGGTAACAAATGATTCTATTCTTCTTTTAATGCGGATTTGCAAGAGCCTCTTAATTGTCCAGGGCACATGTGATGAACTAAAGTAAAATTAACACAAATTAACACTAGTCTGAAACTTGCTACGAAGAATATACAAGAATGTTTAGTCTTTACTTAGAAACCAATGTCATGTCCTGCCTTAATTTGATATTTTTCGTTATATGATCGCCATCATAATCTATTCCGTAATTTAAATATTTTTTTAAATCCTGCTATTAATATTGAAAACTGCTATTAGAAACACCAACATATAATAGTTACATACTAAGCTCACTAACCAACCCGTTGATAGTTGTAAACTCCAACGCCGGGAACCAGGCAAGCATTACATTTCTCACACAGATGTATGTGTGTGTATATATATATATATATATATATATATATATATATATATATATATTATAGATATGTGTGTATATGTATATACACACAACGACGGAAAATATTTTGCAACACCATAAAGCTTGGTGTCCAATTTTAAATTGGTTCAATAGTTGAATGGTGGAGGAGAGTATGCTAACCTGATGAACGTTCAAGGTCGTTGGCCAACCGATGATGTAGCACGATTCACTACGTTGTGTCGCGTACAGCAACGCGCCATAAAGCATCGTGTGTGTGTGTGTGTGTGCACCTGGAGGGTTGGGTACGTGAGTAGCAGTCAAGCTATCGCCAAGTATAGACGACGGTCGCGTGCCCCTGGTTGCATACTTACAGGCGTTTGAAAAGGGGCAGCATCGAGGGACTTGGCGAGAAGGGATGTGATGGACATATCGACGGATTGCGGTAGGTGTTCGTCATGTCGCATCCGCGGTGTAGCGATGATGCCAGCGACGGCCAGTTGGACAGGCTCTTAACTCGTACATCAGGTTAGGGACGGTCGCGTAGAACAGATGCACGTCAAGATCGGCGTATTGTCATGGCTCCAGGGGTGTCCACAAGTAAAGGCTGTCCACGATACAGTGAGCACTTTAGAAATAAACCTTAGACAAAAATTCACTGCCCCTGCCTGCAAATATTTTAATGGGTGCACTGAGTGATATTCGCCCAGTAAAGTTGGTAACGATTGATGGAAAGTAGTTTCATATACTAACGTCAAATAAAAAGTGTTAGGTAACCATTTGTGGCGACTTAAAATTATTTCTTTCTTTTTCTGTTCTTTTATGCATCGAAGTGTAAAAATGAGCAGATTTGTTAAAGTATTTACATTCTTGATAATTTAATAGTTTCATTTGACCGACGTATATATAAAGTGATGAGGCCCATAGCAATGTTAATATTACTTAAGGCGGAGGAATACATGAAGAGTATACAAGCAGATATTAAGCAGGGCTTTCTATAGTACTCATTCCACCGCACCGAAAAAAAAAATTTTGTGGTGGCCACAAAATTATTTTATTGGTATTCACCCTACCAAATTTTTTCGTGGTGTACACAAAACATTTTGCAGCTACAAAAAAAATAACCACTTGACATTTTTTGGCCACTAAAAACTTATTTTGTGGCAGCTGCAAAGTTTTTTGTGTTACACCACAGAAAATTAGGTAGTGTGAATACCAACAAAATATTTTTGTGGGCACCAAAACATTATTTTTTTCAGTGCGTGAACAGCATATACGATTGGGAAAAGTCCACTTGCACCAGGATTACGAGCATGTGTATGTTCTGTCATGTCTTCCTATTCTGCCGCAACAACGTCGTGCCATGTCTCCTGCGGTGTCGTGGAATGACACACTCTCTTATTTAGCTATGGGGAACAGGTTCTGCCTTCTTGCAAGTGATGGCCACTTACGTGTACGACGTCGACACTTCCAGAGTGTAATCGCCCTCGACATACGGGCGTAACTCCTGGCGTCATGGGTTGGGGGCTGTAAGTTACAATCCCTGCTCTGCATTGGTGTCGTGGAATGACACACTGTCTTGTTTAGCTATGGGGAACAGGTTCTGCCTTCTTGAAAGTGATGGCCACTTACGTGTACGACGTCGACACTTCCAGAGGGTAATCGCCCTCGACCTACGGGCGTAACTCCTGGCGTCATGGGGTGGGGGCTGTAAGTTACAATCCCTGCTCTGTATTGGTGTCGTGGAATGACACACTGCCTTGTTTAGCTATGGGGAACAGGTTCTGCCTTCTTGCAAGTGATGGCCACTTACGTGTACGACGGCGACACTTCCAGAGTGTAATCGTCCTCGACATACGGGCGTAACTCCTGGCGTCATGGGGTGGGGGCTGTAAGTTACAATCCCTGCTCTGCATTGGTGTCGTGGAATGACACACTCTCTTATTTAGCTATGAGGAACAGGTTCTGCCTTCTTGCCAGTGATGGCCACTTACGTGTACGACGGCGACACTTCCAGAGTGTAATCGTCCTCGACATACGGGCGTAACTCCTGGCGTCATGGGGTGGGGGCTGTAAGTTACAATCCCTGCTCTGTATTGGTGTCGTGGAATGACACACTGCCTTGTTTAGCTATGGGGAACAGGTTCTGCCTTCTTGCAAGTGATGGCCACTTACGTGTACGACGTCGACACTTCCAGAGTGTAATCGCCCTCGACATACGGGCGTAACTCCTGGCGTCATGGGGTGGGAGCTGTATGTTACAATCCCTGCTCTGCATTGGTGTCGTGGAATGACACACTGTCTTGTTTAGCTATGAGGAACAGGTTCTGCCTTCTTGCCAGTGATGGCCACTTACGTGTACGACGTCGACACTTCCAGAGTGTAATCGCCCTCGACATACGGGCGTAACTCCTGGCGTCATGGGTTGGGGGCTGTAAGTTACAATCCCTGCTCTGCATTGGTGTCGTGGAATGACACACTCTCTTGTTTAGCTATGGGGAACAGGTTCTGCCTTCTTGCAAGTGATGGCCACTTACGTGTACGACGTCGACACTTCCAGAGTGTAATCGCCCTCGACATACGGGCGTAACTCCTGGCGTCGTGGAGTGGGAGCTGTAAGTTACAATCCTTGCTCTGCATTGGTGTCGTGGAATCACACACTCTCTTGTTTAGCTATGGGGAACAGGTTCTGCCTTCTTGCCAGTGATGGCCACTTACGTGTACGACGTCGACACTTCCAGAGTGTAATCGCCCTCGACATACGGGCGTAACTCCTGGCGTCATGGGGTGGGGGCTGTAAGTTACAATCCTTGCTCTGCATTGGTGTCGTGGAATGACACACTCTCTTGTTTAGCTATGGGGAACAGGTTCTGCCTTCTTGCAAGTGATGGCCACTTACGTGTACGACGTCGACACTTCCAGAGTGTAATCGCCCTCGGTACATACGGGCGTAACTCCTGGCGTCATGGGGTGGGAGATGTAAGTTACTATCCCTGCTCTGCGTTGGTGTTTGTGGAGGGTCCGTTACATCCTGCACTTGTTCCACCCCTTCCTTCAACAGGAAAGTGACGTACTATTTCAGTAGGATAATACTCATCCACATACAGCTACTCGGCGTTCTCCACGTGATGCCTGGCAGTTGCACTTTCACTTCTTGGCTTATATTGGTTGGTTTGTTCCTTATTGTCGATCATGTAATGTCCTCGAGCTAAATTACCTAGAATCGTCAATAAACCATTGCAATTTTTTCCCACGTCAGTGAAGCGTGGAGTGTACAGAATACGATAGGTTATCCCTCACCGCAAAATAAAATAAAAAATTTCACACAGAACACCCACAGTTTATCTTAAATATCAAGGGTTAAGCGTCCAATATTATGTTTGTTACTAAATTAGAGAGTAGTATAGAAAAGCCGATTCGAGCGCAACCGCAAAAAAAGTTGCTCAAAAAGTTGCGTTTGAGCGCAACCGCAAAAAAGTAACTCAAAATTGCGTTTGAGTGCATCTGCAAAAATATGCGTAAAAAGTTGCGTTTGGGCGCAGTTGTAACAAAAGTGGCTCAAAAAATTTTAATACGTAAAAAATAAAATATTTTATATAACAAAGGTTTATCAGTTGCTAAATGTATTAAATGGAACCAAACAATTTAAGAACATTTCCGAACACACAATTGGGCAGTCCTATCCCATAATCCATGCTGAAATAAATTATACATGGTATCTATACAAAGTGGTAATTACTTGTGGAAATTTTAAAGTAACCTTACCAGACCTTCAGATTTTCAGTGAAAAGGTTTTAAATGATGTTTATCGTGGAGGTATAAGTTTTGCATATGATGGAATTGTGGATTCTGGTGCTAAACAAATGCATTCTGTTCGGTTTTTTAAAGAGTAAATGATCGTCATCGTATAGTTAGATATCAGTTGAATTTTATTTGTGCTCATATCTCTATAAAGTTTTAATGGTTTTCCAATCATTTAAACACAACTTCGGCAACGTGCTACAACATAGTCTGACTAAAAATTTAGATACGCATCTCTAAATTCGCCATATTAAAGTAGACGAAACCTTAAATTCTTTTTCTAAATCTTTCAATGCACTTTTTATAGAAATATTATTCATCTTTATCTCAGGAATCTTTAATAGTTTTTAAACTATTAAAGTTGTTATATATAGTATATGACTACTTCCAACCCAAAAAATATCTAAGGTCTCATCTCTAATACCACTGTTCTTTCGGACAAATTAAATTAAATTAACTTACCTTTTTCATCCTTAATTTCAATTATTATTTCATTAACTTGATTTGTTTGCACTGGAAAAAAATAATGGATAAGCTGGTTCGTAATAGATCGTGTCGCCAAATCCAAATATTGTTTTTGGTTTAAGAGTGGTAATTATGTTAGTTTCTCTATGATTGTATTCATCATGTTTTAATATCATACAATTTATTATAATACAGTGTATATTTACTGTTTCAAATGGAGCAAATTTTGGAATTGTATCGCTATAATGATTCACATTTGCTTTCAGGGTTCTATTTTCTACGAAAAACAAAAATTTTTTCTACTGAACCCCATTTTCCAAACCGTAATTTAAGCGTACATTTTAATTTCACTCTGTTTGTTATTTTATCCAGCTCGAAAGATATATCATTTTCTTTCCCATTTATTAAATCTACACTAAATGAAAAAATTGCTTTTATATTTTTTTCAAGATCTTTTATGCTATATTGAACAACTGGAATATCAATTGCTGATTCCATATCATTCTGACCCACAAAATATAGCTTATTTTTCCCAGAGATAATGTTATATGTTAGATAAGTAGCATATAACTGAACTAAAGCCAATGAGTGCCCCTCTATCTATAAAGGGTAATGTACTCTTTTCTTCAACACTGATTTGTTATCTGTTAGTTTGAATACTTTACTCATTTATTATATTATTTACAAAAATCTATTAATAATTGAACAAGAAAAACATGAAACATGTAGACTGGGATATTAAAATGAGAATACCAGGCAAGACTGTATCGAAAAAACGTCATGGAGAATTATTACCTAATATATTAGATGTTTGTTAGTGGGTCCTAGTAACTGTGGAAAAAATACACTTATGATAGATAATTTTATATATGCTCAGAAATGGTTGGAATTTGGTACTCTCTATGTGTGTTCAAAAGGTCTGGACCAACCAAAATATATCAATTTAAAGGAAGATATAGATGTAGCATCAAAATTATTTAATGAACTGATAGCATACTTCTTTCCATCAAATGAAGAAATGGTTGATGTAAATGGATGTCATAAAAAGTCTGTAGTTGTTTTCGATGATATCATGCTTGAAAATCAAAATATGGCAAGGGATTACTTTACTTTCTGTAGACACAAATATATTGATTGTTTCTATTTAGCCCAGACATACTCAAAAGTACCTAAGCAGCTTATAAGAAACAATGCCAATTTTCTTTGCATATTCAGACAAGACGATACAAATCTTAAACATATTCATAGTGATTTTGTTGGTGGTGATAAGTCATTTGAGAAATTTAGGGAGACTTGTTCAAAATGTTGGAATAATGAATATGGTTTTGTTTTAATAGATATGACTCGTAAGTAAAATAATGTTAAGTACCGTAATAAAATTAAATACTTTTAAATTGCTAGATTATAAGTAAATTTTGATTTTAATGAAAGGGTTTCAATTGAAAACCAACATAATCTGATCTTTTTTAATGTATTGGTATACCATAACTATTTCAATAAACACAATTGTACCTTCGGGTACATTGTGGGCATTTGGTATTTTAAAATATATCATATCATCAGGGTATACTTCAAAAGTTTTATACATGTCAATTTTTTTTTCCATTGATGGTATAAGTTGATAACAATTTTAAATTCTTTTTCTTGTTTTATTATTATTTCAACTATAGTTCCATCTCTCATAAAAAATTATTCTATTCGATTATCAAAGAAAAATACTATTTCTTTTGAACTGTATTTCCCAACTAAACAAATAATGTTAATTCTGTTATTCTGATAGTACTATAAATTGACTACATCCATTGGTGCAATGGGATCTCCTATATGTCTTAGTCTTTTTTGTTCAAAATCTACATTATTATCTACTACCAAGTAAGTAAGATAGACTTTATCCAATGATCTTTTATTTCTTGACAGTGTGACTATAAAGTCACTGAACTGTGTGTGGGAAACAAAATCATTTGGATTGATCTTCTCAGTAGTTGTATCACTGTCCATGTGTTCTTTAATTTGATCTTTAATCCAAGAGCTCATTAATGCATTTCCACATATATCCATTGTTTATTAATGGTGAAATAATTTTTGGAAATTTAAAATTAAGTGAAAAGTGATTTAGAACAATTACACACAAATGACCACAAGTTACTTGATTGAAATTTTGAATTCTATCATCGCTACAAAAAATATCACTTCCGAGATATGCTATTAATTTTCGGGGTGGATTTACACCAAATGAATCAAAATAATATTGGTTGTTTACTTTTTCTAATAGCATACCCAGTATGTACTAGAGTTTGTTGAAACATCTAGATTAACAATCCCACATTCATTATTGAGTGGTGTGTTAAGTAGCTCATCTACCATAAATACACACCAAAAATTTTTAATGTTAACTTTTTCAACCATTTTATCAATATCAAAGTTACTGAATGGAGCTACTTTTTTTTAACATTCTTATCCCACTTAACATTCTTCAATCCCTTGCAGTATTCCTCTATAGCTAAATTATGTCTGCTTTGTTCTTCCAATTCTTGATTTTTATTCTTAGCATTAATTACTGGTGTAGCGATATATGATGCACCACCAGCTAATGCTCCAAGAGCTCCCAATACTGCGAAAATTAAGGGTAAAAATCCACCCTTGTGAACCGTCAAACCATTTCCAGTTTTCATTTTTTTGAACATTTTCTTAAGTTGTGGAACTGGAATTGTGATAGTCATCCCTTTACCCTCCTTTAATTTCTTGTTTTTATGTTCGGTTGGTCTTTTGTTAGGAAAGACTCAATATTCAAAACCTTCAACTCCTCATTAGGAACTTGAAATACATTTTTATACTTTCATTTATTATAACAATTATTATATTATTTCATTTTAATTCCCCAGCCAAGCTTACGTTTAATATGCATCAAAGATCCAGTAACACCAGCTCACAATCTCTCATTGAGATCAGCATCTGAACTAAACAATCTTTTGAATGCTTTCTCTTCTAGTTCTTTGTCAGCTAAATGTCTTTCAGCTAGATCTTTATGATGATAAGCTATATCATGTTCCATTGCAGTCGCATCTAGTGGATTAATGGGTTTATCACCACGCTCAATTCTCTCTTTTAGTCTGGTACCTGGACCTAAGTACTGATAACCGAGTGCATGCAACTCAAAAGGTAGTGAACTTATTATATCATTGAGTAACCCTTTTCGATGCCGCACCGACCCCCAAAAAGTATGTGGTATTGTGTTTAACATTCGTATCAGATATGGTATACCTTTTGGATTATTCACAACAAAGCCACTAAACTTGCTATTGAGCATATTCATTATTCCAACTTTTTCATTGTAATAGTTATAATTTCCAGCATTCTCTTCACCATAAATAATGATAAGTTGATCAATAACCATCCTAACATCATCCATCCATATGTATTATTTGGGATAGTCTGTATATTTATTTAAACCTTTCTCTTTTTTAGGTGAGGGACGTTTATTTTTAATCGAATTGTAAATATGATTAACAATAATTTTCCATTTATTCTCTTTACTCGATTTTGTAGTTCCCAAGTTTGGATAATTGTTTTGAAAAACTGTGTTTGTATCTGCTAGGATACGACTATAGTGTTCATAGTCGGTTGCAGTGTAGTCACTTTCTGTTACTTTCTTACTAGTTAGTAATTTCATCAAACCATCAGTTCCAGTGTATGTTCGGCCTTTTACAGTAAATTTATCATTGATGAATGTTACTTCCCTATCACCAATATACAATCTACCTTTATCACCCTTTAGTCCAAAAACATTCTCTTTGCAGTCAATTAAGAAATCCGCCACATTCTTATCAATAAATGTTGTTTTGTAGTTAGTTAACTGTGAGATTTCAGGTCTCAAATGCTCAAATGCTTCGTCATAGCGTTCATCGTCATAGCATTCATCGTCATCGCCAATGCATTTAATGCCATCATCATAGCATTCATCATCATCATCACCAGTTCGTTTAGTGCCATTGTCATAGCATTCATCGGTGCCTGTTTAACCAAACAGTTTTCTTTCAAAAGATATTTCTGTTGGTGCCTGTGGGTAGTCGAAATTCTTAACAGCAAATGGAACAGGTTCTCTTATTAACTTTTTATTTTCATTTGTTACATGCCCAATTTTTTGTCCCAAATCTTCTATCACATCTATCAATGGTTGTTCGTGTTCTTTTATTTTTATTATATTCATCCTGGCGAAATTTTATAAAAGTTTAAAACATTTCAATTAGCTAAATTCTTCCTTATATATTCTTCTCTATATTGTTTACAATTTTTTGTTGTTTCATTTTTTATATTAATAAATAAAATGAACAATGATAACTTAAATGTATACTGTCTCAAATGTATGAAAAATACTCTAAGTTCATAGGAACTTACACATAAAAACAAAGTAAGAATTTAATGTGTCTGTAGATATTGTGATACCAATAACTCGATATTCACTGATGGGGGTATATAAAAACGATATTGTAAATTAAATTCATAAACCAATATGAAAAAACTTCCCCAGAAAAACTGTTCTATATTTTGGCATCGATGATCTTTCGCTAGCTGTTTTAGTTGAGATGAATTCTGGATCTTTAAAAGGTATACACAGAATTAACAAAGGGTTTAAATATATGTTAACCGTGATATATGTTTTTTTTCCAAATATGCATGGGCTATACCAATAAAGATAAAACTGGTGAACATGTTAGGTTGGCATTTAAAACTATTTCGAATGATCGCAAACCCATGCATTTACAAACAGACGAAGGGAAAGAATTTCACAATAAAATATTTAAGACATTAATGACCAATAACAACATAACATGCTATTCAACATGCAGTGAAAAGAAAGCTAGTGTTGTAGAAAGATTTAATAGAACATTGAAGGAGAAAATGTGGAAGATATTTACTATGCAGGGAAACTATAAATGGATGGCTATATTACCTAAATTAATAAGTGAATACAATAACACTGTTCACAGTACAATCGGAATGAAACCCACCAATGTAAATGCAAAGAATGAAAGATCTATTCTAATCAACATGTATGGAGGAGAAAGAAAAATGGTTAAACCAAAGTTTGCAATAGGAGATAAAGTTTGTATAAGTTAAAGTAAAAATTTGTTTGAATAAGGATATACACCAAATAGGTCCACTGAAGTATTTGAGGTGTGTGAAGTATTGCCCACAAACCCCACGACATACAGAATAAAAGATTTAAAAATGAATTTATTAAAGGCATTTTTTATGAGCCAGATCTGCTTAAGACTAATTATGATATAGACTACTAAGTGGAAATAGTTTTTCGAAGAAAAGGAAATAAGCTGATAATTAAATGGTTAGGTTTTGATACTAGTCATAATTCTTGGGTTGATAAGAAAAGTGTAGTTGTTTAAGATTTTTTTTTCTATATAATAAATGGAATAACAAACAATTGAAAGTTATGAGCATCATTCGTTTCCGCCAAACGACCAAACAAAAGATAATTTGAATGATTACAACAAGCGCATTAAGTTTGATATTCCTATTGGCGATGCATTTTCACATCCGAATGAAGCTTATTATACCAACAGTAAAAACTTACTAAAAGATATACAAATTCAGATTATGACAAAACTTCAACTATTGATCTTTGTGATAATGTCTTCCTATTCCAGTTCTCAAGAATAGATATAATTAAACAAGTTTGTATAATCGAAAGTATTGACAACCCTGGCATCACTTCAACAATTATGCATACATTGCTAGGTTCGGAATCAGATTCAGCATACTTCCAATGTCGGGGGTAGAACTAGGTAAATATGTTATAAAAGATAAGTGTAATGAAATTATCTATCCATTAAGATATTTGTTTGGGTTTATGAGATATTGTAATGAAATATTCTGGAAAGGTGGGTACAAGATCACATTCATTCGAAATTTTAATGATGATGTTTCTTTTTACAGAAAACCCCCAAACAAGTAGAAGGATCTGATGATGAAGATAATATACCAGATGCTGGAAAAATTGTTATTGAGAAAATGGGAATTCTGTGTCCAATTGTTGAATACAATCCTATTTATGGAGACGAAATTAGAGCAAAATTATACAAACATTCCAAAATTCCAATTGGTTTTAATTATTTTCAATGTCTTGAAAAACCAGTACCTACTAATGCAAACAAATTTCAGTTTGATATAAAAGATCAGTTCAATTCAATCCAATTCGATATGCCAGACTTTGTCATTGTTGGTTTTCAGCAAAACAGAATAGAAGATACTGGGCTATTCACACATGGTCCAATCTTTGACTCTTGTTTTGTCAAAAATATTTCTATTAAGAATGGACGGAATTAAGTGTTTCCCAAAGAGAATTGGAATTTTAAACATTGATGATAAAATTTTCGAGAAGATCTATATTGCTTACACTGATTTTAGAAATTCAAAGACTAAACTAGACACCCCTTATTGTAATAATGAACTGTGCTTCAACTCTGGGTCATTTATTGGGAGAAGACCATTGTATGTTATTGATTGTTCTTACAGAAAAACCACTATTGTAAAAGATTGAACTAATCTGAAACTTACAGTTGATTTTAATAAACCAATATCAGCCACAAATATTTGTAATGTGGTACTAGTAAGCCAAAGAAACCTAATTTATGATGTTAAATGTGAAAGAATCACCGAAGTCCAATAGTGAGCAAACATGTATGGTTATTAGTTTTTTATGGATGGTTATCCATTAAAAACATTTACTGTTAAATCATTTTTTTCAGTATCATTCTTTCTCAATTTTGTATAGCCCCCATTGTAGTGCATTAATACCATCTTTAAGAGTAAATCTTTTATCATCTTCGAAACTTAATGCTTTTTTCCTCATATCAATGGTATAGAGTTCATGTTTCTTAGTTTTTATAAGATTCATACTTTTGTATAACACTTATTTTTACCAAACAAACACTTTTTGTAGTCACCAAAACTAATCTCATTTCTGACTACAGTGATTTTCACACCCTTTGCTCTTTTCTTTATGCGCCTTCGACATTTATTGCATACATTTTCGATTTCAATTCAATAAATTCTTCCATTATTTTTCCATTACATTCATCTTTCATTTTCCCAATTATCTTTTTATTAACTAATGGTATACCATAAGGATTATCTTTTTTATATTCAGATGTATTAAAATGATCGACCATTTCTTTCATGTCACTGTAGAAATCTGATGTTTTTATATAATAAATGTATGAATCAGTATCTTGATAGCACATTTCAATATTTTTCCCATTATTTGGTATCATTATATTATAGTGAAAATCGTACATTAAAACTTTTGATAGATCAAGTATGCTCATTCCAACATAAATTGGTTTGTTAAAGCACAATTTTGTTTTAATCATATGAACTGCAACCAAAGAGTTAGTAAATATAGTTCTATCTTTAAAGTTTGGTTTAGCTACTAGTTTATCCATTTGCTTAGAACTCGTGCACAACTGTATATCCACTCTGTTTCTAATATTTTCCATTGTTTTCCAAAAACAGAATTGTTCATTAATTTGTAGAAATCTTTTTCAAAGTCATTTGTAGTCTTTGTTCGCATATTTGTGTTTAGATCAATATAGGACGTGAGCCAATCTGATTGATCAAACTCCAGAACTCTATGGATCTTTTTCAACTTCATTCCGAGAGATAGATATTGCTTAAGATTTACATAGCGTAATATATATTTTTATTTATTATCCAGAGTAATTAAGAGTTTGGGATTTTTTGAACCTTCTGGTATTTTATTCCCTGGTGCCAATGGCAGATCTTTGTGGAGATCCTGTAGTTCATGTGGGAATTCCAAATCAACTTCCAATATATATCCTTTTCTGGAATCATCTTGTATTTTTGTTACATCTATATTTGTATTTCCCCACTTAAACCCACCATAGGGTAAAAACTGGCTCATAGCCCATCCATATAAGTAATTGGCGTCAAGTTATGTAAGATAAAATATTTCCTTTGTACTACCATAAGCAGTTATATATTTATTATTTGCTTTAGCATATCGCTTACAACATTGTGAAATTCCACCACTAACACCTTTTTATATCATCAAAATCATGTCATAATCTGTTAATAATTCTAGTTATATTTTAGTATGTTTTAGCATAGCATCCCACACTAACCCTGGGTCATGAAATACGATGCTGGATCTAGCTTATATGTTTGAGACATACATCTCTAAAATTTTCCATTATATCAGACAATCAATACATCAGATTTTTTTATAGAATTCTGTGTACTCTGTTAGAGATTTTATGTTGAATTTTTCCCACACCTTTCTCGCAAATTCGTAATCTTCGTCTGCAATGTCACATTTATTGAGTTTGTTGTAAAATGCATATTTAGATGGAAGTGATGTCTCACAAAATTTTTTAGTACTATCCATGTAGTCATGTGGATAAACACCTTTTCTTATTACAAAGTCAAGAAGTTCATTGGAAAAATGCTTACACGTTTCTCGGAATTGGCTTCTGGAAAGGTTATCAATTTTCCCGAAAGTCCTTCATTGGAAAAGTAACTGTTTTGGTAAACTTTGAATGCTTCACAAATATGTGACATAAATAAAAGAGTGATCATGTTTTTAGATATACCTTACACTGTATGCTTTACGGCAACAAGGGTGGGGGTAAAACGAGATGGGACCTAGAATAAAGGAAATTGTAATATCTATGCTTTACGTGGTGGGGGGATTAAGCCAACTAGCAACTTAGTAGCCAGAGAGGTGGGGAAGAAGGTGTCATTTCGCTATTATGGTAGGGGCTAGGATATGAAGCCGCAGAGAGTCGATTGGCCCATACGGTAGAAACTAAGGGACAGAAGGATGTTGGTGGCAACAGAAACTTAGTTTAGAAAAGGGGAGGAGGAGTCGGTTGGTCTTTATGATGGCGAGTGGGAATTGTACTATACTGACAGAAAATCGAACAAAATATTTAAATATTTTTTTGTATAGGGCCAAATATATATTTAGTTGCCCTAACAAAATATATTGTTTAACAAAAGAAATTTGGAAAGAAACAAAAATACTGTCGTTCTTCGAACAAAATATATGTTTGAATAAACAAAATCTCTGTGTTGGACCAAAAAAGAATTAGACTGTCAAATAAATATTATGTTGAATCAACTGTATATATTTGTTTGGTCACCTTCGTTCGAAATAGGGCTCACTAGTTTGTTTGTATTTTGGTATAAATTAGGACTGTGTTTTTTAGTACATCTATTGATGCTTAACAATCGTATAAACACATTAATAAAACAATGCAACAAGAAACTGACAAGTAAAGCTGTAAAACTTTAAATATTTGTTTGCACACGTTACCCAATATTTGCACTACAATTATTTAGAATCTTTGCTACGTCATCAGTTGTCGCATTAGCTGAGATTACTAAGGTGTAGCTCTCGGACGCAGGTGATCTAAGTTCGAAACTCCTGCGAACTTGTAAAATTCTTTTATATCGGCCCAAACTGTTTAATGTACGTGTAGCCAACCAAATATTACAGTTTGGGGCAACCAAATCTTACAGTTTGGGGCAACCAAATGAGAACACCAAAATAATTTGATTTCAGCAACAAAAAAATAATAATTTCCCCTATACAAACAAATAATTTGGTTGCACCAAACAAATCTTGTTTGATTCAACAAAATCTCTTTGTCAGTGTAGAAAGGTGAGATTTGTAAAAGAAAAGGCGGTGTCATGTGGTCTTTATAACATTGACTATAAGATGGAAGATCAGAGACCAAAGATGCAAGTTTACACAGAATAAAATCCTCAGAGGAGTGACAACAGACCTGACACGTAATCGGGTTTCGGAGGACAATGACCAAACAGCGCTGGCGCTATCAGAATGTCCTGTAAGCTTATTACAGTTATTATTGTTGCTGGGATATTGCTGACGATGTTGTATTGAAGAAACAATATTTTCTGATCTAGAAACTGCCCATAAAGTTGCAGGTACAATCACAGACAGGTCAACAACAGACACTTCTGCTGCTGTTACTATATTCGTTACCAATATATCGACTGTACCAACAACCGGTTTGATTGCTGTCAGTGTATTGACAGTCTATATAAGTTGTGGCTTTTAACATTTGGTTCCTACTACCATGTGATGTTCTCTCAGTGTGACGTAGGAAAGAATAAGTAATTTAGCTATTATGGTAAGTAATGATGAACGAAGACGCTAAGAGGGAAGACAATCTGGGATATTTAGGCTATTGCGACGAGGATTATGGAGCAATAGTAGTTGACGAGGCAGAGAGGATGGGGCTAGAGATGCTGTAAAAATATCGATATATAGAAACGACGTTATTATATCAACGACATATCGATATAAATTGTCTTTTATTTCAGCGATATTTGATCGAAATCAATATCTTTTTCCATGTAATAGAAATACATACTTTTAAAATGAATACAAAATTTAATTCACATGTTGCAATGCTTTCTTTGGCAACGTGGACCAAAAACGGGCGGCAAATTTTTCTGCAATACCTCGTGTCATGAATGCGTAATATCCCAAACAAGTTTACATTCTTCAAGTCCTTTTTCGATGTACCAAAAAACAATATTTTTCTTTCGATTTATCGTTTAGTGAAACGACACTTTTATAAATAACCATTATATTTTTTCCGATAACATATATATATATATATAATGGGCCTAGGAAAACGTAGCAAGTGTCAGACAGCTACACTTGGCGCCAAGTTCCGAACCAGAAGACGTTCTATTACGGCAGGCCCGAAGTGCAGAAGCTGCTGGGTGGGGGCGGGCTGGAACAACTGCGCGCCAATCAGCTGGCGTGATTCATCACGCTGATGGGCCTGCTTCATTACACAATGCGGCGTCGCCCCGCATCAATCATGTGTCAGCGTGTTTGAACAGGTGGCAGTGGCCCCCACGGTTCCGACGAACAGGCCGGGCCTCGGCTGGCGAGGCAAAGCCCGCTCTGCGATCAAACATTCCGAAAATAACAACTGCGGGTATTTATCCACTTTGCGGAGCGAAGACATTTGTGTGGCTCTTAAGAGGACTGTGTAGCTGCGCGTCCAAGGTCAAGAAGCGAGGGAGCGATACGGGCGACACTAACACGCACGCCTAGTGCCTCATCGCTCCTATGCGCTTGGCGTGCAGTGTAAACTAGATCTGTAACTGTGGAGTTTTATTACACGCGATGAAAGTACACAGATCAAACTACCTGCGTATAATCGTACTTTTCTCTTACCTATTAAAGAAACGCTTTAAAAAAGCGATATTTGACCACTTTCACGACTTTTTCTCCATTAATACATTAAATATGATAAAATTAAAAAGATAGCCATATAGAAAATTCTTTTCTTTTTTTTTATTCTTTCTGGCTATTTCCAGAACATTTATTTGCCGAGACACGCGTTTATGCGCAAACAACGATTTCATAGAAAACGTTTCAGTACACAGGACCCTTAAAATAGAGGTCTTGAGAGTCGATTGGGACGAAGCGAGGTGAGTATGGAGCAATGTCGAATGCAAGAGCGGGGGAAACGGGAGATCCCAAAAAAAAAACCTGTCGACCAGCAGCATCGTCCGGCATGATTCCCACACGCGAATATCCGGGAGCAACCCCGCCAGGGAATCGAACTCTGTTCCCTAGGATGGAAGGCAGGTATCGTAACCACTATACCACCGCGGACACTTCAACACATCAGGGTATACGTGGTTCACTGTAAAGAGAGCACTTTCAAGATCAGTTTTTGGAAATACTCGCCGCCCCTTAACTGTGTGTACGCCGCTATTCACGGTAAAATGAGCAGTTTTGAAACGCCCCTGATTAAGATCTACTTGTATGCACGTTGTGTACTTCTCCGCCTTATGTAAAATTAACATTGCCAGGTTCCTCATTAATTTATTCACGTATAGGCCAAGTGAAACTGTGGAATTATTGGAAAAGTAAATATGTGAGAAATGTCATTTTTACACTTCGATGTTTTTTAAAAAAAGAAAGCGAAATAAATAATTTAAGTAAATAAAAATAATTACCTAACACTTTTTATTCTAAGTTAAGGTATGCAACTACTTCCCTTTCATCGTTACCAACTTTACTGGGCGCATGTCACTCAGGGCGCCCGTTAAAATATACGCAGGCAGAGGCAATGACTTTTTTAAAATGTTGATTTCAAAAGTACCACTTTTTCGTAAACAGTCTTCATATACATACTACAGCATGCACGGGAAGGCAGGCTACCAGTTCAGTTCACTGCGAGTGCAGATAAATAGTTCCACATTCTGACGTTCTATTCCGAGTGTAACGTTTAAGTTTATTGAAAATAAAGGTGGTGTTTTGCTGCTTAAAATACATTAATGTAAGAAATGGCATATTATAAATTACTCTGATTTAAAAAATCAGCCTATATATGACGTGTTTTGTAGTTTTCCAGTCAAATTATTAATCAAAAGCGTTTTCTACTTGCGTTAACTTGTACACAAAAGTACCTAATTTAAGGCAAATAAAATCTGAATTTAAATTTTATTTATAAATCATAACTAAAGTTTTCCATAGTGTTATATCGGAGCGTGTAATTATTCTGCCGAATGCTCTGTGAGTCAAGAGCCAACTCGATTGGAACGAAGATATTCCACATAGTAAGAATTACTATACTGTATCTATAAAATTGCTTATACTTAAAAACAAATGGGTCCAAATAACTGAAATTCCTTGTTGTACGAATCCAATGATTTAATTAATAATTGAAATTCAAGTCTGATACACTTACATTATGAAATGCAATTTCACATTGATAGTAGGTCCTATCCTACCTGGTAACACGTTTCTGGAAATACTTTTGGTTAAGTAAACCAAATATTTGGATAATTCTGCAATAACAACGCCAGTGAGAAAATAGGTTACGCGGTAATGCCTAGTAAGAAATATTTCTTAATTACGATTACACTAAGTGTGTACGATCGCAATGCGCTGTCTTTTTGTTGTAGTTTTATGAACTCAATCAAACTTTTCGCACGAGGCGGAGGAATATCCTGGAAGTAGAACTTCAGCAGAGCTTCAGAAAAATTGGAAGTAACTGTTAACGGACGATACAGACAAATTGTAAATTATGTCGAACATGTTCGCAATTTCAAAGTTATAGCAGTTTGGCTTTTAAATACGTGTTATTCTTATAATTCCACAGAATGCAATCCTAATACTTTATAGACTATGCTCGATTGTCGCTCGAGCAAAGATAATTTGAAAATCTCTTTGTTGTTCAGGACAAATCTCGCATGGATGTGCAGTCTTTGTTCGGCCAGTGTCTACCACGACCTCACAAGAACACGACAGAGCAGTAGCAATGATATTGCTAACGACAGAATTAATTACTTTATAGCTGCCCAAAGGGACAAGATTGATTGTAAATCTTTTTACGGGATAAAGTATATTTGATTGGGTCAGTATTAGATCGGCTCTCCATTGGTTGATGACCTGCCAGTAATGAACGCGGTAAAGTACATGGCAGTATCCGGTGTGGTATTGACCAATAGGACGATGGTGAGTTCTAGCAGCCACCAACAGAGCCCGTGTTCTTGCAGTAGTTGATACAGACGACTCAGTTCTAATTTGTCTTCATTGCCAGTAAACGTGCGCAGACCACAATGTGCCAAACCTTTGCTCTCGTTTCCATAGCAAGACAGTGCCTTCTGCCATTGCACGTATTATAAATTGTTGTGTGACTGCTCGGTGAATGTCCGCAGTCAAGGCGCCCGTGGGACGATCTCCCGCGACGTGGAGGCTCGCGGAGGTCTACCCGCGTGTCTTCGGTGCACGCATTCCTCTGTCGACTGGCGCCAACAGCCAGCCTCCTGCGGTCATATCTGCGGGACGACGACGGCGCGTATTACAGCGAGGTAGACGTCACGGAGCCCAATGAAGGGAACCCTCTCGAACGCACCACAACTATTCAAAGTGCTATCGACATCTCCTCCACTTTGAATGAGTGTTGCCAACACAATAGTACGAGTCGCAGTGGAAATCACGCACACCGGGATGATCTTACATGGTCTGGTTGGTATGGCTTGTTACGGTTAGCCTTACGGGCTTGCCGAACAGATTATATTTGGGGGAAACGTAGACCGATGGTAGATTCATTCTACTACTACGTTAATATATTTTGTCAAGCTTTAAAACGCACAACGTTTTACATCAACTCAAAGAAATTACAGAACAATAAATAATAAGTTAAGTTACTTTAAGGGTCCTATGTACCTTAGCGTACAAGGTCAAGAAGCGAGGGAGCGATACGGGCGACACTAACACGCACGCCTAGCGCCTCATCGCTCCTACGCGCAAGGCGTGCAGTGTTTCCGTCCTAACGCTTTACTGTGTAAACTAGATCTGTAACTGTGGGGTTTTATTACACGCGATTAAAGTACACGGATCAAACTACCTGCGTATGATTGCACTTTTCTCTTTCCGCTTAAAGAAACTTCATAGGCAAGCTTTAAAAAAAATGCTATATTTGACCACTTTCACGATTTTTTTCTCCATTAATACACTTAATATGATAATAGTAAAATCATAGCCATATAGACAATAGTTATTTTTTTTTTTATCCTTTCTGGCAAAACTTCGTATTTACAGAACATTTATTTACCGAGATACACGTTTACGCGCAAACAACGATTTCACACAAAAAGTTTCAGTTCATAGAATCCTTAACGGGGGGTTTAATATATTGAACTACTCGGCTCCGGTTTGTTAACCAGTTCAGACCCACTTTGATTTATGGTTCCATGTGTTGCAAACCAAAATGTCTATGACGCGTACTGTACCTCAGTCGCCACAACACTTGTTTCGCTGTCCCAGGAAACCATATGTAGGCTATGTGTACAGCTACAGTTGTATGAACCCATTAGGACCTAGACTAGTAGGACGCTGTGCGAGTCATTTACCAACAGGTAAGATCATTGGTCATTGGCCTACACAGTATGCAATACCGGCCAAAAATTACCCTACAAGTGCGTAATGTACACAGTTGTGTACACAGGGTCTGAATGGGTTAAACTTTTCAGTGTTTGCAAACTGACTCGCCGCCTGTGGCTTGTCTCGGCAAACTCTTGGGATATTCTTACCCGCGCCCGCAACAAACAAGCTGCAAGGCCCGCCCTTGCTGACGTCACTTCCGCGCCCGAACATGAAACGTAAAATCATCTACACGTCTCAAATTGTCAAACCAACAAACTCCTTTAAATTATCTAGGTTTCTTCACTCTGGGTGCAACTATTTTTTGACGATGAGTGTACATTCTTGCAAAGCTCTGCAGCAGTTTCTAGCAGAATTGTTATAATAAATGTCCACGGTCAAATGAGCACTTTTCAAAACCCTGCTTAAGATCTACTTGTATATGTATTGTGAATTCTTCCGCCTTGTGTAAATTTAACATTGCCATGGGCCTCATCACTTTATTCATGTGTCGGTCAAGAGAAACTGTGTAATTACTAGAAAAGTAAATATTATACTAAACTGGTTATTTTTACACTTCCGTGGGTTAGAAAAACCAGAACGAGAAAGAAATAATTGAAGACATCACAAATGATTACCTAACACCTTTTAATCGACTTTAAGATATGGAACTAGTTTCCACCCATCATTACTAACTTTATTAGCCGCATGTCACTCGATGCGTCCGTTAAAATATATGTACGCAGGGGCAGTGACTTTTTCTTAAAGTTGATTTCAATAGTGCTCACTTTATCGTGTACAGTCTTTGCATTTTGTGATTGTCCAGGCTGACTTTTACTCACCTGTGAGCTTAACGGGGTCGCGTTCTTCATAGGAGTTATTGGAAAGAAACGCCAAACCCTCACTCGCCATCATCATGACCATGTGGCGAAGTTCATCATCCAGAAGATCTGTATTTCAGTACTGGCTTTCCAAGTTCCTCTCCCTTCATGATCTGGTACTCTGTTGTAGATAGTCTCGTCTGCTCTGAGAACTCCGTCCAGGGCTTCTCTCACCTGGCTGTTGCTACTACAAACTCCCAACTTGCAAAACTATAATTTGCAGCTCGTCGCCTGCGTGTTGTAAGCTCTAGTTAGCAAATTTGAATTGAATATTGCTGGTTGCGTCTTCGATTCCTTAAGGGGTTGTTTCTCACAGGTTGTTTACAGTTGTTTTTATGTCCATTCAACTATCGATTTAGCTACACTGTTAAATTTTTGTTTCGAACTTTTACGAAAAGAATATTTGTATGCCCCATTGCCAAAAAATAATCTTGTATGTACTTAAAATGTTTTACTGAAAAATTACAATGTGTATATATATATATATATATATATATATATATATATATATATGTGTGTGTGTGTGTGTGTGTGTGTGTGTGTGTGTGTGTGCGTGTGTGTGTGTGTGTGTGTGTGTGTGTGTGTGCGTGTGTGTTTATTTTACAAAATGTAGGTTTTCATTTCGGTTTGATATTGAAGAAGATTAAATAAGTAATTTCGTGCTCTAAAACCATTATAGTATATAAATAATATTTAAGTATCTATTTTTGAATAAATTTATGTCAGTTTTGGGGCCGCCGCAAACTGTAACCGCTTCCTTTGTGTTAAAACAATAATTATTTTACCAAAAGATGACTCTACCTTACAGCAGATGACCTTTTGATTGCAGTATACATACAGTATATATATATGTATTTATTGTACAATCATATAATGATATCATTTCTTGGGAATAACTGAAGCCAGAGAATCAGAAAATTCCTTAACTTCGAAATGACAAAAAAAGCCGGAGGTTAATTGCACATGCGAACAATTGTAGTTCCAATTACTGCATATAATATTGTTTTATGAATGTTGGCGTCGGGACAACAGTTATAGACATTATATACCTACAAATTGTTATTAAATCCTGCATTTCAGTATTACACATAGCGGCATTTTAGCGTGAGCTTATCCTTACGTAACAATGTAAGATAAAAGGCAATGAAGTTTTCTACACTCGATGAAAGTTTATTAGGAAATTTTCTCCCCCAATTCAATGAATATTTTTAATGGTTCTTAATACATAAACACATTCACTTGTTTTAGTAATGTAATGGTTTGTAACTTTAAAAGTGATTCCTGGCTATACTTCCCTAAACGTATTATAAATATGGCTCTTATAACGTTACAAATAATAAAGTTTAAAAGGATATTTGCTTTATTGATGCAAAAAAATTCTTACTGAATAAAACACAAAAAAAATATATAGTGTAAACTTGTATAGTTCTGACTGAGCATATCTGTATATTTTCGCTCACGAGGGAGAGGTACATCATGCTTTGTTTCAACCATAAGCAGAATAATTGTCAGGCAATTGTTACAAAGTACGCCTTCTGGCCGTACGTGTAATTCAGAGCTAGGGTGGTTTATAACTGAGAATCATGATATGGGGACTGTAGCCAGAGGTAGAGCACTCAGTTGGTTAATTGACGGAAGACTATCTGGAATAAAGCCTGGTTATTATTGTAGTGTTAACAGAACATTACAATTACAATAAGGTAAGTATTATCGGCGGAGCACTTTGTATATATTTATGATAACCTAATGAGAGCCTGAGAGTAACTGGGCTTGTCCCATCTTGTGTGGAGTTCCGAGGTTGTTGTAATGATGCGGTGTTACTGAGAACAGCACAGTGAGCTCCTGGCTCCTCCATTCTGGTCGAGGTCACTACGTCACCACTCAGTAATGTCAGATATTCAAGTCGCATGTTTCAGCCAGCCCTGCTTTCTGATCTATACTTAGTGATAGGGTGGGCTCAGGCGACGATGTCATTGAAGGTACGTTCACGCCAACATAACACGAAATACGTTACCAAGGCGGTACCTCACCCCCCATCACATAGGCGATTGGCTGTCTATTTCCATAGTGCCATCTTCCTAGTTCAGCATCCCCACAATAGAAGAAGCCCCTGTTATATAATTACCAAAGTCACGTGGTTTTCTCAAAGAAAGTTTCTCGCAAGCTGTGCGCCTGGAGATTTCCTTCGGTTATCGGCCATGTGTCCTTGAGGAAAGAAATTTTGGCATCTGACTATCCAAGCAGAATTTGGTTCCTCTAGAAGTGAACGTCAGTGACTAGTTACTTGTTCGCAAGTACGTTGTAATATTTTTAACTACAAGAATTTCGAAACTCTTAATAATCATATAAACTGGCGGTACCCATTTCATCTTCGAGTTTTCTTGCAAATCTTCGTAATGAAAATTTAAGACCAGACTTACAAAATGAAAGCTAGACATGGCATAGAGGACTACTTAACGATTTTTTTAAATCTATACGGTTTCAATTATACCTTTATTTTCCCACGTGGGATTGACATTATTAAATAATTAGGCAGTGTTTTACTGTGGTTACAGATGTTATACTAAGCATGAAAGAGATATAAGTTGTATTTCAAAATAACTGTTATGATGTATCCTATGTCTTGACTATCTTGGCTTTTAAGTATCGAGTCTAATATTTAAGTTACGTTGGATAATACATAAATACAAGATGGCGAGGATTCTTCCCCTTTAAGAGAAAAGTGGTGCTTACGTTTCAGTCCTACATTATCGTAAGGAATATCCAGGAAGCGTTCGTCGGGCTTTGTCAAAAAAAATCCCGTTACACAAATACATATATAATGATAGGCTAGTGATAATTTTCAAATTGTAGTCCCCTGTTTCGAAGTGTTTCTGTGTCGCTGACCTCACAGGCACCTGTTTCAAACCCAGATATCCTGCAGCCCGGCTTCCCCGGAGCGTAAACAGATCGTGGAGAGGCGATCCGCACTTTCCATTTTTTACCCTCTTTCCTCCTCAGACGGTCGAGATGCCGTCTCAGCATCCATCTCCTCCTTCCTCTGCACTATCATCCTTCATTTTTTTTTTTTTTTTTTCGGTCCTCGACCGCAGTTTCCCTCGACTCCCTTTCGAGGTGTCAAGTGAGCACACCTCCCCCCCCCCTCCCCGACTCCGCCAGACGGGAACAATCGCTCTTACAGCTTCCTTCCCGAGTGGAGTGTAAACATGGGAACCCCTGTAACAATCCATGTAACACTGCTGTCGCCTCCACATTGCCTCAGAAGAGGAGCCACATGCATTGTAGTTGCTCCAATAATAATAACCATAATAATATTTATTTACTACGGTTTTTATAGTGTCAACTATACAGAGACAAATACCACACCATGCTGTCACTAAACATTTACAAGAAAAAAATATACACTAATATTTCCAAGTATAAAAAACTATTATGAAATATATTAAACAAAACATGATTGAATTACAACCAAATGTTCAAATCATACAGAGAAAATGCAAGCTAACTGGAATAATAGCAATACTACCTTCCATAGCAGTAGTCTATATACCTGAAGAAATCATAGCACTACTAATTTTCTTAACAGATTCTATAGGTTGTTCACGGTAAAATGATCACTTTTGAAAGCTTTGCTGAAGATCTACTTGTATGTACCTTGAGGGTTGTCCCACCTTATGTAAAATTAACATTTCCGTGGGCCTCGTCACTTTATTCATGCGTCGGTCAAGTGAAACTGTGAAATTATTAGAAAAGTAACTACATTACAAATCTGCTCATTTTTACACTTTGGAGCATTAAAATACACAGACAGAGAAATAAATAACAATATATCACAAATGGTTACCTAAAACTATTTATTCGGCGTTAAGATATGGAACTACTTTCCATCCATTGTTACCAACTTTACTGGGAGCATGTCAATTAGTGAGCCCGTTAAAATATATGAAGGTACGAGCAGTGACATTTTTATAACGATGATTTCATAAGTGCTCATTTTTATCGTTAACAGCCTTTAGTAATATTTTTAACCCATTCAGGCCCATATATTAATTTATGGTTTCGGGGTTCGGAAAGGAGAAAATATTTAACACGAGCTTCACACGTCACTTGTAATTCGTTATCGCAAAAGAATGGAGCGTGGGCTTTGTTTTGAATTCGAGTAGAGTAATCACGCACGTAATCAAGGGGAGAACACACGCTGAAATAATCAAATACTCCCAAGGAAAATCATCTGTAGAGATCTGGAAAATTGGCTAGTTATTTCTTCGGGACAAGCAAGATTTCAATAAGTCGTGTTTTCAATTACCTCTGCCATTAGTCCAGACGTTATTTGCCGCCTCCTTAAACACCTGAACTAATAATAAATATGAAACACTGAACATTGATAAAGGCCCAACCGTCCCGTTTCACTATGACAGCACAATATAATACGCGGAGAATATGTGAAATTATAAAATCTAATGAAGGAAAAATAAGTACGAGAAATTTATTAGCTTGGAATCGAAATATAGCATAGTAAAATCTATTCTATTGTTTTATTTCTAACTGTGTTATCTCTACATAGAATCTTACTGGTATTCAAACCATAACGCTGGAACCAAAATTGAGGAAAGATCATGTGGATTATTTTGAAATTTAATTTTTTTTTATATTTTTTGTGAGGTCAGTTGTTAATGAAGCAACGCTTAGAGGAGAATACAAAGGTCGCTGAAGTAAAATATGTGTGTTTATAACAATCTCATAACTTCGCTTCATCAAAGTGTGAACGTTAGCTGTCATCAGGTAATAATACATTTATTTTGACAAGAGCGTTACACAATCTACTGTGAATATTGCGAATTTGTGTAGTTTATAACAATCTCATAACTTCGCTTCATCAAAGTGTGAACGTTAGCTGTCATCAGGTAATAATACATTTATTTTGATAAGAGCATTACACAATCTACTATGAATATTGCGTATTTGTGTAGTTTATAACAATCTCATAACTTCGCTTCATCAAAGTGTGAACGTTAGCTGTCATCAGGTAATAATACATTTATTTTGACAAGAGCATTACACAATCTACTATGAATATTGCGTATTTGTGTAGTTTATAACAATCTCATAACTTCGCTTCATCAAAGTGTGAACGTTAGCTGTCATCAGGTAATAATACATTTATTTTGACAAGAGCGTTACACAATCTACTGTGAATATTGCGAATTTGTGTAGTTTATAACAATCTCATAACTTCGCTTCATCAAAGTGTGAACGTTAGCTGTCATCAGGTAATAATACATTTATTTTGATAAGAGCGTTACACAATCTTCTGTGAATATTGCGTATTTGTGTAGTTTATAACAATCTCATAACTTCGCTTCATCAAAGTGTGTACGTTAGCTGTCATCAGGTAATAATACATTTATTTTGACAAGAGCGTTGCACAATCTACTGTGAATATTGCGTATTTGTGTAGTTTATAAACAATCTCATAACTTCGCTTCATCAAAGTGTGAACGTTAGCTGTCATCAGGTAATAATACATTTATTTTGACAAGAGCATTACACAATCTACTGTAAATATTGCGTATTTGTGTAGTTTAAAAATTAAATTTATTTTATCTATTATAAAGTACTGACAAAATATATTTCCACTAGTTACAGTATTTCACATCATAGCAAATTACGACAGCCTAATATATTTTATTTGCATTAACACTGAATTTAATTATAAATATCAAAGCAATTAAATGAAGTTTAAAATAAAGAGTCTAAACATTTTTGTGAGTAAATGTAGTTCCAAAATCGAATGTATATAAATGTCACAATTCCGAACAAGTCTTAACGAGTGCAAACTCTTTCTTCTTCGGGAATTTTCGAATGTAATGTTGCCATCCTTTCCAAGTGTTAAAACATTTTATTAATTGACCTAATCTTTTTTCTTCTAGCATTGCTTAATGTTTAAGTACAGTCAACTTTTGTGTAGTGCACATAGACTAAAAATGAGGTAGATTGATCTCGCTGGCTGAGCACAACCAAACTCTGTGTTCCAACACTGAACTGCTTTTCTGCCAACACGTCTAGCAAAAACGGCGTGGATTGGAATTGAGGTTAGAATACTGTTTAGTAAACAACTGCTTTGAGATGTTTGTATACTTCCTTTAACCAATTTTGCATGTCGTTAGATTAAATTTAAACAGGTAAAAGTATTTTATTAATGTGATATTGATTGTCGTTTATTGTCATTGAGACCATAGTTACCTTTTCTTTTCAGCCATTTTTTATCCTTTAACAAGATTTTATACAATAAATACTGCCATGTAAGTAATAAACACAGTGTTTATAATCCACTGCATTTGAAAGTTACAGTCTCATATATAATAATACAATATATTTCTAGACTATTATACCAAATGAGGGAGCTTTCAAAAGTCCTCACTTTACACTGAATAGCCTATAAAATTAAGATATAAACAAACATGTGCATCACTGTTGACCATGTGACTTTGACAGTTGTGTTCATATGTGGTAGGTCAATGTTGGGTACATGCGCAGAAGACGAATAAGTGGTCTACTTCATATTTGTTCTATGGTTATGTACATTGTTAGCAGGTTTGTTTGTGTTTATAATGCTACTAACATGAAATGTATGAGAATCATTGTAAAACTTGCATAACAAATTTTGTCGGTAAGGTAAATTTTTCAGCGTATAATCGCCAGTCATCTGATGTGGACTGCAGTGGCGATTCCGAACAGACCAGATTGCAACACTTATGCCAGAATCACATAGCCCCGACGTGCACAGTACGACAATACACGACAAAAACAGCAACCACGACCATTTTCAATGTGCCTGATTGAATTTACAGCCCACTAGTGTTTACTGACGCTACACAACGAGTGGAATTTTTCAGATCCATTTAGAAGGCGCTGATGAACTACGCTAGTTTCAAAGGCGGTGGGCAGACGGAAAATTTGGAATACATGATGGTGACAAAGTTTTATACCTAATGCATACACAGGTAAAATTATTATTTATAAGAGTTAAATACAATTATTTTCATAATTCGTTGTCTTTTACGCTATGTATTTCCCATTGCAGGGGAAGCTTATCATACAAATTAATTTTGCAAAGTTGAACCGCATGAGCGTTGTACCGCATGAAACGACGAAGAATATAAATAATTTCTAATCCATAACTACTGGTCGTACGACAGAACTGTCGGGATTACGTCAAATCTGTCTTGTATTTCATTGGTTGTTAAGTGTCGTGTCGTGCTCGCGGTGGCGTGCTGGTCGGGGCTGTGAGATTCCGGCAATACACACACTTCTCCACTGCCCACGAACCTCGCATCAACACCATGCGAATGAACAGAAGGATAATTATCTCCTGTTCAAATCTGCACCGGCATGGAACTCAGGAGCCTGAAGGCTTATAAATCAGTTCCACAATTCATTTCAAACTTACCTTCCTTGTTTCTTTTGTTCTTCGGTCCTTCACTAACGCCGTATAACCGAGGGTGTCGAAAATGCCTCTCCGCGCAACCAATTTTACACCCCGGAACCCATCCTGCAGCCATCCGCCGTAGTCCCGAGGGTTCCGGATCCAATTACAGGACGTCTCCGCGGAGTATTACGGCTGAAACAGCCCCGCCGCTCTCAAAAGGAAACTCAGAATCTATTAAGCGATCACGCTATGTATGTATGTATGTGTACGTGTGGCCGATGTACCCGCGTGAACGGACGCTCGCGTTTATGCGTCCGTAATTGCCGTCTCCGACCCGCCAACACTCCACGAGGGCGGGCGATCGCTCGCGAGGTATACGCTCTTCACGGTAAAGTGAGCACTTTTGAGGACCTATTAATTTTTTTCTTTCGGTAATTTTTATCCTTTAACCACTTTTTAAAATAAATATTGTCCTGTAAGTAATAAAGACAGTGTGCATATTCCACGGTACTCGGAAATTAGCGTCTAAGAGTAAAATAAAACAAATTTATTGACTATTATTCCAAATTAGAGGGCTTTCGAAAGCGCTCACTTTACAGTGAACAGTCTATATAGGCTGTTCACGGTTAAATGAGCACTTTTGAAAGCCCTGCTTAAGATCTACTTGATTGCACGTTGTGTATTGTTCCGCCTTATGTAAAATTAACATTGCTGTGGGCCTAGTTGCTTTATTCATGCGTCGGTCGAGTGAAACTGTGAAATTATTATGAAAGTAAGTATTTTACAAATCTGCCCTTTTTTACACTTCGATGCAATATAAAAAACAAAAGCGGAAAAAAAAATGTAAGTTATCACAAATGGTTATATGACACTTTTTGTTCGACGTTGAGATATGGAACCACTTTCCATCCATCGTTATGCAAAGAAATTGTGTGGCTGAACCGCTTTAATAAATCGATATCTAATGAGCTATTTCTTGCACGCTAGTGAAATATTTAAATGAACGGAAATGTGGCAAAGTGTGTAAATTGACCCAAGTTTTAATAGTAGTTTTAGTGAAGAGTGTGTTTATAAAAACTGAGCATTTTTGTAACCAAAGCAGCATGCTATATTGATAATAAACCTACCAATCAAACTGGAAGCCGGCAAAGTGCAATTTTCTGTTGTTTAAAACCCGGTAGCATGCACATTCATGTCATAAATTACTCCGCTAACGAAATAATGATATTAGGGTATGGCATTATGAGAGACTTATTGGACCAGGATGCAAAAATACTTTAAGATGAGATGCGCCCACATCAAAGGAACCGGCCCGCAATTTCACTTCTGTGTAATTTCCTATTCTATGCTGTTATGCGTGAGAAGTATGTGGCCAAAGTTTTGTAGTATATTCTTACAGTCTGCGTGTGAATGTACGTCGCCCAAAGGCCGGTTTGAAAAGGGATTCAGTTGACCGCGAATTAGTTAGATATATGTATAGGCTGTTCACGGTAGAGTGAGCTCTTTGCCGTTTTTTATCCTTTAGTCACATTTTTGATATAAATACTGCCATGCAAGTAACGAATACAGTGTATATATTACACCACACTTGCAAGTTACTGTCTAAGTCTAAAATAAAATAAATTTCTTGACTCATATTCCAAATGAGAGGGCTTTCAAAACTGCTCACTTTACCGTGAATATCCTATACATAGTCTATTCGCGGTTTCGTCACACTTCTTAAATCAAACCTTTGAAAAACGGCCTCACGTATGATATGCTTGGTTGTTCGTTTAGTTTTCCATATATCGCAAGCCTTTTTCACTTCTGGTATTCATATTTTTAGTTATATTGAACTTTTACCTCCAATTTGTCTATAATAGTAACATTTCAGCTATAATTTCTATGAACAAAAACAGAGGTAATATAAGTGTGTTGGTGATACCAAGTAGGAGATGGTTCTTATGCAGAATATTAGGCCTATTACAATGAATGCACACGAATGCGATGCGTTGCCCTTTGGCGTGATTCTCTTGACGTAGTTAAGCTTTGTTTACACTTAGAACAACCCAGCACAAAATGAAATGCAACCACAACCCACATGCACAGTAAAGGAAGCGGATTTATGGATGGAATATCTCGTATTCTCTCTTCACAGCATGTGCTCGCCTCCAAACATACACATTTGCAGCGTCTCATCACTTATTTAGACATTTCCGAAGTGAACCGCTTCTGCTCACGAGCACAATATACGTTCACTATTATTTCATTCATCCCTAGAGTACGAATATAAATTTGCTTAGTAGTAATATTTCCTTGAAAGTGTTCACGCGCACGGTCGTATAGTTTTGGTTTTAACCGGTCAGTGGCGGGGCCAAAATTCTCGTTTCGTGAACGTTATTCAGTTCCCATGTCTGTTGCGTCACATCCCGAAGCCTGTCAGTTTAATGCCACCCTGCACAGCGGTATTCATAACAACTACACTTACTGTGGTGTTAGTTTAGAACCAGCTTCTCAGTAACCCGTTTCTCATCACTGCCATTTGTATCGTCGCGATCACCACTTCGTGCGTCCTAGCAGTTCCTTATCACTGCCGTTTGTATCGTCGCGATCACCACTTCGCGCGTCCTAGCAGTTCCTTATCACTGCCATTTGTATCGTCGCGATCACCACTTCGTGCGTCCTAGCAGTTCCTTATCACTGCCATTTGTATCGCCGCGATCACCACTTCGTGCGTCCTAGCAGTTCCTTATCACTGCCGTTTGTATCGTCGCGATCACCACTTCGCGCGTCCTAGCAGTTCCTTATCACTGCCATTTGTATCGTCGCGATCACCACTTCGTGCGTCCTAGCAGTTCCTTATCACTGCCATTTGTATCGCCGCGATCACCACTTCGTGCGTCCTAGCAGTTCCTTATCACTGCCGTTTGTATCGCCGCGATCACCACTTCGTGCGTCCTAGCAGTTCCTTATCACTGCCGTTTGTATCGCCGCGATCACCACTTCGTGCGTCCTAGCAGTTCCTTATCACTGCCGTTTGTATCGCCGCGATCACCACTTCGTGCGTCCTAGCAGTTCCTTATCACTGCCGTTTGTATCGCCGCGATCACCACTTCGTGCGTCCTAGCAGTTCCTTATCACTGCCGTTTGTATCGTCGCGATCACCACTTCGTGCGTCCAAGCAGTTCCTTATCACAAAAGTATTGAAAACTATGACATTCTGCTTACTGAATCGGTTATATTCAAACATCATCCTTACAAATACCGGTGAAAAATAAACCACTTAGCAAAATACCGCTCCATTATTTATTTTGTGCAGAAGGCGAACAAACAAATTTTTTCGTTGTGCGTTTTATTTTCAGGGTTGAAAACATTCAATAATTACCTGACATGCATATTATTTTTCAATTAAAGCAGTAATTACGTATTCTGCCATTTATGATTGTGTTCTCTGAACATTATTTCAATGTTACATTTTTGAGAGTTGTGGTCGTTTTGTTTTGTGCATTCGTACAGTGTTTCACAGAAGTTTGTAAATTATTTCGCTCCTCTGGGAATAGATTTATGCTTTAATTATAATAAGATCACACACATGTTCTCAGACACTAAGCTGTGGCATTAACTTTTATGCTCATGCGATTAGATAAATACGTCGAACGTTGAGAATTAATTCGCCTTTGCCGTTGGGAAGTATTGTATAAGCTGTTCACGATAAAATGAGCACTTTTGATAGCCCTGCTTAAGGTCTGTTTGTATGCACGTTGTGTATTCTTCCATCTTATGTAAAATTAACATTTCCAAGGGCCTCGTCACTTTATTAATGCGTATGTCAAGTGGTTCTGTGAAATTATTAAAAAAGTGAACATTTTATATATCTGCTAATTTTTACACACTGAGGCATAAAAAAAATATAAAGCTTAATATACAATTTAAATTATCACAAATGGTTAACTAACACTTTTTGTTCGATGTTAACATATGGAACTACTTTCCATCCATCATTACCAACTTTACCGGGCAACTGTCACTCTCTGCGCCCGTTAAAATATGTGCACGCAGGGGGCAGTGAAATTTTTCTAAGGTTGATTTCAAAAGTGCTCACTTTATCGTGAACAGTCTTTAGGAGTGTGTATTTTCCGACCAGACAATACGAAGAGCTGTGCACTCGTATATTAATTTTTTTTCTTCTTTCTCGAACTCAATGTCCCCTTCCCCTTGCAAATCCCAACTTCGAGATTAGTGTCCGATACTAGGCCTGTTTGTAACTGCCGTACAGACTCGCAAATATGTGGCGAGCAGTTTACATTATACGGCACACGTAATTGGCTGCTTTTGCTTGTAATATCAACATTGCTATCGCATGCGTATTGCGTTTCATTTCTTACCGAAACACTGCAACCGCGTAGCTACGATGGCATTCCACAAAAAAAAATAATCCAGCCCGCTCTCGATGCAACACAGTGTTGTTGAAGAAGAGCTCTAGCAGAAATGAAACTTTCCCGTATTTATACACATATAACATTTTTTTTTTTATGTGAGCTGTTTTCAACATTTCATTTATCCTTTTAATGCCTCTCCACAGTAAAGTTCTCAGCGAGTCTACTAAAGCCATCCTGTGTCTTAGCTTCTATTTTAAATGGAGTGAAGTTAAATCGGGTCAATTTTTGTTTCAACCGTGAGAAGAAGGACTGATGCAACAGTAACTTAAGTTCCCAACTATTTTAAAGTGTAATTTGTTGGAATTTTTTTGGGTGAGAACCGGAAAATTTGTCAGTAGAATGATTATGCCGATTCGGGCATAAGGGCAAGGGGCACAGAAGTCAGGCGCCAAACGCCGCCATCTTGAATTACATTTTTTACACAATTTCCCTTAAAATTTCAATTTTTTCCTCGAAATCGGCCATTTTTCACTTAAATTTTCTCTTTTCATCCTCAATATTTCCCTTTTTTTCATTTTTATTTTTTCCCATTTTGCCCTCAAAAAGCAACGATCCACTCATTTAAAAAAACGAGCCATTATTTTTAAATATCCATTGGAAGGATTTGGGAGCTCGACTTTTACCTGTAACCTTGACCTTCGCCCTTGAGTTTGACCCCGTGCTCAGTGACCTTGGATGACCTCGACCCCCAAAATTCCCCACCAAATTGCAGAAAAATGATAAAATCCTAAGAAATGTATTTAAAAATTTGAAAAAAAGATAAATATTTAAAGATGTAGATGTAGGAGGTCTGGGGTTCAATGGCAGGTGAATCGGCTAATCTCCCGACACGACCAGTCCTTGCCAGGTCGGCCAGTGTCCATCTCGTCAACCATGTTAGATGTGATGACTTTCACCTTCGACATTGACATTGGATGACCTTGAAGCCAAAAAATTCCAAACACACCAAATCATCTGCAATTGAACTCTTGACCTCCTACTAGAACATCTTAAAGAATTTAAGTCGAATACCCTTTTTTAATTTTTAAAACATTTTTGTATTTTTTTTGGGATTTCATAATTTTTCTGCAAACTTTTTAAAAATAATTGTGTTTAATGTCATTCAAGGTCGCCAGTCACAGGGTCAAGGTTAATGTTGAAGGTCAAGGTAACAAGTCACGGGTAAAACACCGCCACCCGAATTTTTCCGATGAATAGATTTTGCAAAAAGAGGGGCTCGTTTTCGAAAATGAGGGGATCGAATCTTTTAGACTGGTAAACGGGAAATTTTAAGCGAAAAAAGGGACATTCAAGATGGCTGGTGGTCGCCACCTGGCTCCTTGTGCCCCGTGTCTTTATTCCCGAATTGACATAACCATTCTATTTCTGTCGTAATGGTACAATTTACAGTTCACCATAAACAGAAAGTGATGTTATTATTAGCCCATTGCCTTCTGCCAGTTCGATTATGAATGAAATGATTGCATGTGGTTGAGACATCCCATCGTTCATTGGTTCCTATAGACATTGTTCACGGTTACCTGAGCGCTTTTGCAAGTCCTGGTTAATGTATTCACCTTGTGTAACTTTTCATTATAATTAAAATCGATATTACCGTGTACCTCATCACTTTATTCATGCGCCCGTCAAGTAAAACTGTGAAATTATTATAATGATAAATATTTTACAAATTTCTTAATTCTAACAATTATAAACACAAAAAAAAATTGCAGAAAGCCAAATAAATCATTACATTATTCGCAAATGTTTCCCTAACACTTTTTAATTCGACGTTAAGGCAAAACTTTCCCTTCGCCGTTGCCAACTTTGTTGGGTCCACGCCAGTCGTTATTCCCGTTAAAAAAATGCTCTATATACAGTGCAGGTAGGACCAGCTACATTTTCCAGTGATTGGCTTCAAAAGTGTTCACTTAACCGTGAGCAGACTTTAGGGGAAAGGCACGACGTGTGTTCGTATCCAAGTGTTTCGGAAAGCCTAGTGAAATCAATATATATATATATATATATATATATATATATATATATATATATATATCGCCCCCGCAAGTTTTACTGAGCGCGACTAAGCTAAGATACAAAAACAAAACGAAAAATTACTCGGACCTTTACGGTTGTTTAGACATCGAGTTTCTTTGAATGAGAATTCCTGGAGCAGGGCCTGGAAAATGACAAATTGGCTAATTTACGAGGTCTGGTCGAGTAGACTTTGAGGAGATTTATTTTCCGCTTTGTTCCAGAGCCTCGACGCCACGGCTTTGTGTTTGGCGGGCTGCCTGCTTGCAGGCGGCAGTGAATTAATTAGGCGCGAAGAATACCCGATGTCGCGTTAAAGCCGAGGGTGCAGCGGGTTGTTAAAGCCGAGAGTGCAGCGGGTTGTTAAAGCCGAGAGCGCAGCGGGTTGTTAAAGCCGAGAGTGCAGCGGGTTGTTAAAGCCGAGAGTGCAGCGGGTTGTTAAAGCCGAGAGTGCAGCGGGTTGTTTAAGCCGAGAGTGCAGCGGGTTGTTAAAGCCGAGAGTGCAGCGGGTTGTTAAAGCCGAGAGTGCAGCGGGTTGTTAAAGCCGAGAGTGCAGCGGGTTGTTAAAGCCGAGAGTGCAGCGGGTTGTTAAAGCCGAGAGTGCAGCGGGTTGTTAAAGCACTCCCACAGCACACTTCTGGGTGCAATGGTGACATTCTTTATGAGGCACGATTTATGAAAATATTTTCTGTAATCCAGTGCCTACTATAGGCTGTTCACGGTGAAATGAGCACTCTTGAGAGGCCTGCTGAAGAGCTCATTGTATGCACGCTGTGTATTATTCTACCTTATGTAAAAATAACGTTGCCATGTGTCTCATAACTTTATTCATTTGTCCGTCAGGTGAAGCTGTGCAATCATTGGAAAAGTGAATATGTTGTAAATCTGGTCACTTTTACACTTCAATGCATTATAAAAACAGTAAGTGAAAGAAATAATAAGTTATGGTAGAGGCAGTGACTATTTCTAAGGGTGATTTCAAAAGTGCTCACTCTATCGTGAACAGTCGTTACTATGAAAGATCACTTGAGAACTCCTATAGCATTTAAACAACAGAATAACGTATTAGATTTTCATTTAACCAGTAAACTGAAACGATGTAGCTAGAGTAGCGGATTATCTACACCCATTCGCTTCCTCGACGGTTTATAACGCGAAATGGTTTTCTAGTAAAATACAAGTATTGCTAGAGCCACGGTGGCGCAGCGGTTAGACTACTCGCCTCCCACATAGGCTAACCGGGTTCGATTCCCGTAGGGGCTGCCCCCGTAATTTCGCATGTGGGAATCGTGGTGGACGATGCCGCTGGTCGGCGGGCTTTCTCGAGGATCTCCCGCTTCCCTCGCACTTGCAGTCCTGCGCCGTTCCATACTCACCTCGTTTCACCCACATCGGCTCTCAGGACCTCGATGTTAGGAGCCGTTCAATTCTTTCCACTGATATCTGATTTATAATATTTAATCGGTAAACTGAAACTATACGGCAAGAGTAAGGGATTACCTTCACCCATAAACTTTCTAGACTATTAACACTGGGAAAGCAAATAGAATGGATTGTTTATAAAATATAAGTATTGATAAAGGTTGTTTGTAGCACCTATATAACTTTCTTTTGTAGTTATGTCTGTGATGGTTTATCTGACCATATAAATATAATTCCTACAGCAAAGCATTCATAGCTCCTTTAATAGAGTAACTTCAGAAATATTTATATTATTCCCGCTAATGCATTACCTATTGATGCTAATGGTAAAGTATTGTACAGCTACCGTATAAAAAGTTCACAAAACATTTTTGTACTCAATTATCTATCTTGTATATCCTCTTACTATATCTTTCATGTCAGTAGAGATTTAAAATTATTGTTGCGTCAAACATAATGGATTTCTGAGAAGGGGACATATGACCTTTAGTTATATTATGAATATTTCTATCGTAACTGATAATATCAATATTAAAATACATATTGATTTAAAGAACTTGTAAATATTTGTGTTAAAGTTTCTTGCGAACAGAAAATTGTATTCGAAAAATTATTATTATATGAAACGTAAATGAATAATACAATATAACAACTGTAAATAAGAAAAACTCCCATTATAAATATTAAACGATACATGTTACATTTTTAAAGAAATATTTTTATAAACCTTGATTGTAGTGAATTAATTTTCAGCTATATTGCCTGATGCAGAGGAAAAAGCAGAGTAACAATAAGTGTTAGAAAGGACTCAGTCTAAGTGAAGGAAGTTAACAGAAACGTCTAAAATCGTGCTCTTCAGTGTTACTTTTCGATAAAATATAAAATTTCCTTCGATTCGCAGCAACATACACGAATTCCACTAGCATTTTGAAAGATCTTTGCCCTGGCAACTCAAGTAGAAAGTGCAGCAAATCTCTTCTGCGTCGAAATGTGCCACCAGGCGCATGATATTCGCCTGAAAATTTCTAGTGGAAAACTGCGGTATCTTGACGTCATACTGCACAGTACCAATGAATCCAGCCCATTGGTCTAATGCCTCATGCCAGAATCACACAGCTCCGACACCACACTTAAAGCTGAACAGCCAATAAAATTCAAGATAGATCTGACGTAAGCCCGACAAATTCTATCGTCCGACAAAAGGTTTTGGATTATAGAATTATTTCTAATTTCGTCGCGTCATGCAGCGCGAGACACAGAGTGTACAACATTGCAAAACAAATTGTGTGACAAGATTTTCCCACGGTGGTAAATATGCCACTTAAACGAAGACAACCTGGAACTGTATTACATATTGGCTGTTCACAGTAAAATTAGTACTTTTATAAACTCTGTTAATGATCTTGTGTATTCATCCGCCTTATGTAAACTTAACATACCCATGGGCCTCATCAGTTATTTCATGCGTCAGTCAAGTAAAACTGTGAAATTATTATAAAAGTAAATATTTTACCAATCTGCTAATTTATACTCGTCGATGCATTAAAATAACGACAGAAGCCGAAATAAATAATATAAGTTATCACAAATGGTCATCTAACACTTTTTATTCGACGCTAAGATATGGAACCACTTTCCATCCCATGTTAACAACTTTACTGGACGCATGTTACTCAGTGGGCCTGTTAAAATATATGCAGGCAGGTACAGTGACTTTTCCCCTAAGGTTCATTTCAAAAGTGCCCACTTTATCGGGAATAGCCTTTAGTAACAATAACAATTTCATCTCTGAACACGTTAGATATAACATCATTGTGGTCACCATCCTGTATTCCAAATTTGATGTCTGCCCACTGACTTTCAAATCAGCTTAGTAAATCAGTACTTTCTAAATGGTTCCAAAAAATTCTACTCATGTGGCGTGAGTAAACGGTCGGGCTATAAATTAAAGCAGTCACACTGAAAATATAAATATCTTGTCTCGAGGTTGCAGTTATTGTCGTGTTGTGACATATTTGTCGGTTCTATGTGACTGGCATTAAAGACCAGAAAAATGTGGCAAAGTGGTTTTTTTTTCTTAAGCATTTTTCAAAACAATTTTCCCCCGCTCGGTAGCCACGTTGGAGAAAATAACATTTCCATGAAACTAAAGACGTTTGTATGGGAAAAGTAGAGATTTTTTACTTCAAACACCAATTTTATGACTAAATCTGGAGTCGCAGTGTAACAGTGTAATGTGGCATGTAGCAGGGTAACTCTTAAAATTATGTAACATGTAGTGCCCACTGAAATAAACACAGTATGATAATAACCCATATGTTGTAGTGGCCACTTTTTATTCTGAAAACGTGCAAAATGTAACCTAGGCCAACTCAGTGTAATATCCAGAACTTCAATTTATGCACCACATGATAAAATATAATATTATGTGTGTTGGCAATACTTGTGATTCAGTAAGCGGTTAAAATGAAATAAATACTGTTCCAAAGAAATCTGTTTATGGTCGGCTGTGCTCAGTTTAAGACCCAGTATGTAAGATGCGTAGAAACTCATCTTTGACAACAACACCTTAGTAACTGGTAAACGATTATTTGCCACACATACAGCTGAGTAACTTAATGTACACAACTGCACACATACTAAAGCACTTGTTTAGTTATGTGCAACTGAAAATGTGTAGAGGAGGGATAGGATGAAACGGGCATATTCAGAAGAATTGTCAGGCGTGTCAAATCCAGTTTAAACTTATTTATTCAAAAAATTCCAAATGTGCAAATACCAAATATCTATTTCAAATTAACTGGAAGAATAATTAAAGAAAAATAAAAAATCCCTAGATGGCAATGATTAAGAATATGAATAATGTTGAAACTAAGCCGCCGTTGGGAAGTGGTCATGTGTAACGGTCATATTTCAAAATCCTTACGTGACACTTAACTAACAGCCTGACTTATGCACTGGAAATTAACGTAGCTCTCTCAAAAATAAAATGTCTTGAAAATAGTTCAGAAAAAATGTAACATCTCGATACGGTAAAACACTTGACTTTCTCTCTCGGGTTAAATAGTGGTTAAAAATGGTTGACGCTAATTAGGCGCCTTGCCAACATGGCGTCCGTAGAATGTTCTACGCCAATGGCATAACGTAACAAAGTCCAAGATGAAATAGAATTTAAAACTTGATGAAAAACAGTTCTGTTGTTAAATACCAGGTTGTAGATGAAGGCAGGACTGTGTAACTCGTAGCAGGAATGGAGGTGCTGTAATACTTTACGTCGCTCAATGGCTCACGGACATTACAGGTCTAGCTAGCTACCTATACTCCTAAACAGCTGCAAAATCTGCGGAGTGCTTACTCTATCAAACTCTAATTAAAATCCCTCGTCTGCGTCCAACTGTAGGACGAGCGTCTCAGCCTTACGTCTAGCGTAGTTGAAGGTTGGGGGCAGAGAGAGCGAACTTGCAAACGGCCCGCGCGTCCTAACCCTATGCTGACCTCTCCAGCCAATCGTAGTACAGGATTTGAACATGTTAGCCAATCGCAAGGCTTCCTTACTAACAATCTAAAATGACACACTCCAATTGGCCTAAATCCCTATTCCATAGAGTTACGGGTCTCGTAGAAGTTAATAAATAAATATACAAGAAATTCCCTGAAACATTAACAATAGATATGAGACCAGAAATAATGCAAAATAATACGTTATTAATAAATAATACAAACAAAAGAAAATCTAGCTATCTATTTTAATTAAACATTAATTATTGCCATTAGTACATCTAAGTTTAAATGGTCTAATCATATGAAAAATGCACAAATAAAAATAATAAAAATTACGAAAATCAAACATATGAGAAACATAGGTAAAATTATAAAATATTATGCATGCATGACGGTGACCAATAAGATACACTAACATAAATTATTACAAATAGGTGTTACAACAGCGTGACTACTAGCATGACACGACAGTCGCACACGATGAAACACTCAGAAAAGCAAATTAGAAGCAAGATCATCCCAACAAAACCGCAGCCTTACAGAAGGACAGATATTTCCCTCTCTTGTCGTGTCAGACTTGTCAGGATACTCCAAGACTGCGAAGACTGCATTAGAAAACAACATATCTGATATATACTCTGTTCGTGGTGTCTTCATACATTTTGCATCAAAGTTTTGAAAAATCGCTCCATGTAAATTTTATTAAATTGAACTTCTTCTGATATTTTATCTATAATTGATACTTTTTCATTTATAATACGGTGAATGAATTAAAACAGGGTGAAAATAGGTGTGTTTGTAATACTTAGTAAAAAAAAATAGCTCTTATGCAAGTTATCATCACATTGAGTGCGCACGAATGCTCCCTTAAGTGTAATATACTGTGCTTGGCTAAGCTTTGTTAGCATGAGGCGAAGGAATATCCTTGAAGTAGAACCACAGCACGGCTTCACAAAAGCTTGAAGTAACTGTGAATAGACTATATGTAGCTTTCTGCAGTAAATAGTGAACAAACTGACTTGGGCCCTAAAATCTCCTTTCGGTGTGTGTTTCAGTACGATGTTTTCGTACACAATCACCTTTTTCGAAAAACACTTTATCGTGATTTTTTCAGCTGAAATGTTTCACGTTATCTGAGTCACTTGCATTGTCAAAGTTTGCGCCACCCAAATAGGCCTACGAGACCCGTCAGACCAGCATTATAGAATAATAATGTGTATTCAAGAAAGTGAAAAGCTACTGGCATAAATACTGAGATTACTTTTCTCTACGTGAATGTAATTTATGTATAAAATGTTCACGAAAATTTATAAAAGGTAGGTCTTGCCATCTCGTTTGAATTAAAATGTGATTTTTTATATTAATACTTGTAGCATACAATAAAAACGATTACGCCCATAGTAAGCGGTTTAACACAGATTATGAAGTTCCTGGTTCGAGCTCACGTGGGTAGCATAGCTTCAAGGTTATAATTTTGTATTTAACCCTTTGAGGCCCATGAAATTTTTTTTTCAAGCGTTGTAAACAAGAAATTATTTTAATTCGTTGTGTACTTTGGCGGACAGGGCAATGTTCCGTTATCCCAACAAATGAGTACAGATCCTACTATTTCGCGTTACAAGAAGACATCAAGGCAGACTACACAGGCATCTACATACTCTAGTATAAGTCGCTAGATCATTGCCAGTTTATACAGGCAGAACTCATTCTCCTGATTTATTGGGCCACGTGGAATGAAGCTACCAAAGTGCTAAGTGTTAACATTTTGTTCTGTGTATCGATATTATCTAACGAATAGTAACAGAAAACTCAACACTAGAATCCTCGGCACTTGCTGGTAGATGGGCACGAACCATGGTCCTCTATCTCGATAGGCAGATGCGCTATCCATTACACCTCGACGACAGCAAAACATCAGTGAATATTAGCGTGTTACATGGCTGTTTCTTCCGCCCCCCCCCCCCCCACTTAGCCGTTGAGAATGCTGAAGAGATGCACGCGTCGTAAGGTAATTTCCCCATCCATTTACGGGAGTTTCCACTGCCATGTACGTGAAATTTACCCCAGAGTGCGGTGAATGGACGAGAGGGTGTGAAACCGACGAGTGAAGCCTACTGGGCGTGAGGGCGCTTGGAGGACTCTAGAACATTGCTACTGGCGGGACATGGACTGAACTGAGGTGGGACTTAATGGAAGTGTAATACTTATTTTATTGTAAATATTCGAACTGTCAATTTTGTACACATGTCTTATAGAACATATGAATATATTGATACACTGTATATTGGGACTGATCTTTAATGATTTAATTGATATATTTGTGGTAATTATAAATTGTATGAAATTTGAGTCATTCTTTGTGAACAGGAAGTTGTATCAATTTATTGTGAGATTTTGAGTTCAGAGAATTTTGCTGAAGTTATTGTAAATAAAATAAGGAAATTATAATTAATTATTTATTTGATTAAGACTTCCATCTCTCAACGAACTTGATATAGCCCAATTAATTTCTAGAGAGAGTAATTATAACACTGGTGTCAGAAGTAGGATGGAGGTATTTTGTGAAAATAAACAATCAAACAGTTCGGATTTGACTATAGTTAGAAGGTCCATTGTCTTTAGCTTTTCTGTGTTTGGCTTTAAATGTTAACCCACTCATATCCGGTGTATACAGTACATTGTGTCGCAGATGGTGCTTGTAGCCTTGTGGCATTCTCGTGGAGAGAGGGATATTCCTCGATCCTCCAATTTTCACTGCTTAGTCGATCTCTGTTCCATCGGCACTTCATCTCGCCTTGTGTCTTTCCCACGACAGCAACCGGCGGTTTGATCTTATTTATGGGACTCAGTGCCTTTACTACACGGATAATTCCACGCGTTTTAGCAAAACGCCAGTAGTAAACATGTTAGCTTTCTTTGATTAGTTATGTCATAATATTTTGTACAGTTGGGAAATTTACAATGTGCTGCGGTGCAGGCAAGCAGTGCAGTTAACGCTTTCCAGAGAAACACCCCACGCAGAGGCGACAAACGACAATATCGAGGGCAAGGCCACGAACAGCGAGAGGTTAGGGAAATAGCAGCATAGTTAGTAAACCGTGCAGGAATACTTGAGCGCCGCCAGACCACGAAGCGGGGACTTCCTACACCAGCCACCAACCCGCCCAGGTGGGAGGACGTAGGGCGTACTGTGTACCTACTTAGGCGAGATGTGAACCAGCCTTCGGTAACAGACAAGGCGATATCAGTCCAGCGGAACATGTAGGGATCATGAACTTCAGTTAATTAAGGCGTGGGTTAACTTAAAGTAATTCGGTAATTCAATAATAAAAATTATATTGAACTCCCCCGGTTTTAACGTAAAGTAACTTGTTATAAAGAGATGTATTTCTCGTATTGTAAATGACGTGAGTAATTGCATTAAACTAAATGACGTTGGTAAATTATATTGTGTGGCCTACCATTCTTGAGTTACGCACCCCCAAAGCTGTTTGGTTGGCCCATAAAGCGAAGCCAGAACAAATGTAGTAATTGTGATTGAATGCATAAAGTGGACGACTTTTTGTAGTGGATATTATTTAATGAATTGTAAAAGAGAATCGAGTTCTTCACACTTTTCAAAATGTCTGTAAACAAAAAAAAAAAACATGACCAACAGTAAAAATTATACTTTAAATAAAACATTAAACTACAGAACTAATTTTCATAACTTTTTCCATTATTATTATTATAGATATGCTACTCTGTGTCTACACTATATTATGCAGTATTTTTGACTTCAGAAGTGCTTGGTGGCCGCAGCGGCAGAGCGGTTAGCACGCTCGCTTCCCACCAAGGCGAACCGGGTTTAATCCCTGGCCGGTTCACCGTATTTTCGCAAGTGGGAATCGTGGCGGACGATGCCGCTGGTCGCCGGACTTTCTCGGGGATCTCCCGTTTCCCCGCTCTTTCATTCCGGCGCTGCCCCATTCTCACCTCGCCTCACCCTCATCGGCTCTAAAGACCTTGCTGTCAAGAGCCGCCCAGTTCTCTTCACTCGCTCTTCAGAAGTGCTCAAGTGACCCTGGATAAATATGGATGCTTGTTGAATGGCAAAGACGCCTCGAGGTTGACTCTAATCAAACCCTGCTACATGTCTGATAACCGAATGTGTTCAACACTGATAAGCTAATAACCGGCGGTCCGGATTTACGTTGGTAATACAGTCGTCGAATGGCGGCGAAGGGGGGAGAAGGGCAGGTGAACCGCAGCAAATGACAATGATGAGGCGTTGACGGCAGATTACGTAGCAAATACAATGCGAGTGTGCTGGTTACAGTTGGCTTCGGGCACGAGACAGACCGCACTCCAAACAAAGCAGCGTGTGGTGTTTGTGTTACTGACGCCGAGCGCAGCTGTGCTGGAATATGGCTTCACTGCGCCGCCAGAAGCTGGCTCCAGTGGCTTCTGAAACTGGCCGCAGAGTGGCACTAGCTGAACCAAACAACGTAGCTGCCCGTCCGATGTCAAGAAGCGAGGGGGCGACACTAAACACGCACGCCTAGTGCCTCATCGCTCCTACGCGAAAGGCGTGCAGTGTTTCCGTCCTAACACTGTACTATGCAGATTAGATCTGTAACATAGGGGTTTTATTACATGCGATGAAAGACCACAGATTTAACTACTCCCATATCTTTGTACTTTTCTCTTGCCCCTTAAGGAAACTGCGTAGGCAAGTTTTAAATATGAGATATTTGACGATTTTCACGAATTTTTCTTTCTCCAAGTTTTTTGAATTTTTTGACAAAAAGTCATATTTCCATAACTTTTATTTATCATATACGCGTTTACGCGCTAACAACGATTTCTCAGAAAATGTTTCATTACATAGGACCCTTAAGGTCCCCGCCTATCTATCTGGCGCTTCAACTGTGTTGAACATTGTTTGGAATACACGCTCTACACGAAACTATTTAACGAGTGTCCAAAGTGCTCGACTACGGAAAGGAGACCTGTTGAGTGTAGTTCATTCGCGGTTTCTTCGGAGATATTGAAACAGACCTTTGAAAAATCACCCTAGGAGTAAAATGTCAACCTGCTTTTTTAAATAACTTGTATAACACGAATGTATGACACTGTAACTAACTTAAAGTATTATATTTTGAATAAATAATAGTTTAACATAGTATGCTTTATAACTTGTAATATTTATTTCGCAGTCAATACTAATTAAATTAAAAATAGTGACATCAGCGACCTGTTGGCAATGGCTAGTAAGAAATAGTTTCCAGTTAAAATAAGGTTTTGGCCAATATTTTATGTATGCTATTTGTAAATTAAACGTTGCCTATTGAAATATTGAACATTTTAGTTAGCACTGGCGGAAACATATTTAAGTTTTACAGTTAAACATCTCAGAGTTAATTATAATGCGTAGACCCTAGTAACATAGTGTAATAGTGTTCTTAATTCCACCCTAGGATAAAATCTTGAATTGGTGGAACGGAGCTTGTCGTTGTCTCTCTCTTTCTCTCCGGAAGTTTCGCGCCACTAATAGTAGCGGGAAAATTATACATGCTTTTAACTTTAACATATTTCATACTTGTTACAGCAAATATGATTATTTTTGAATTTGTAATTTAAAACCGAAACGAAAATTTAATGTTTGAATACATTTATAACATATTTAGAATTGATGGTGGGGCGGTTACAAATCCGAAGTTGTCAGAAATGCGATGGCATGACGAGGACATGGCGGGTTAGCTCTATTCGGGTTAGGAACGAAACCAGATCTCTTATGGGAGAGTTCAGTATAAGGAAAATTTCCGGCGCTAGTTGCGCAGTATTCTATAAGGTAACTTTCAATTAAAATGGTATTCTACTTGTTTATAAAGGAGAAAGATTTTACTTAGTTACAAAGTTATTTTTTATTTTATTCATGATTATTGAAATTATTCTGTTTTTTAAAGTAAGTTGAAGAGAAAATCCGGTATGTGTGCGGTACTAGCGCTTACGTAGTGGCGAATAATTTTGGTTGCCAAAGTTTTAACAATCATCTTCCCAACCTGAGAGTAGATGTAGCCTTAGCTAAACAAAGGTTTATTCTACTCAGATTGGGAACTTCAATGATTTTAGTTTGGCAATAAAAATTTTTCGCCACTAGGTAAGCGCTAGTGTCACATGTATAGAGGATTTTTTAAATATATTTTCTACCTTAAAAACTAAATTGTTGTAATAATCATGAATAAAATTAAATACGACTGCTTAGCTAAGTGAAATTTTTTTTAATTATTCACGTAGCTTAAAATTTTAATTAAAAGTGACCTCTTTGCAACACTGCGCACCTAGCGGTGGAAATATCCCTTGTGCCAAACTCTCCCATAAGGGAGATAATACGACGGATAAGAGATTCCAAAGTTTACAGTATATAGTCCATTCACGGTTACTTCCAGCTTTTCTAAAGCCCTGCTGAAGTTACACTTCCAGGATATTCCTCCGCCTCGTGCAAACAAAGCTTAACCAAGTGTATAAAATTACACCAAGGGGACAACCCACTGCATTCGTGCGCGCTCAGTGTAATAATAATTTGCATAAGAAATATTTCTTACTACACATTACCAAAAAGCTATTTTCTTTGTGCTTTTATTCTTATAAATATTAAACGAATTATTACAATTTATAGATAAAATATAAGAAAAAGTTCCATTCAACAAAAAAATAAGGTGCTTTTTATGTAAACAGAAGTATAAAACGTTTGTGATACGTGCAGCCATATTTAGGAAACAACTGAGTATGTCATCCTTGGGGAGGTTTTTCAAAGGTTCTATTCCAAAAAGTGTGAAGTTGCCCCGCATATACTGTAGATAATTTAGCTGAGTATGCCACCTGGAAGGAAGAGAGCAAAGAAATGTGAGTAAACATTCTCCATTGCTGACTGCTGCGAACATGGTTTTCTCGTTTACGAATAACTATATAAAATATGGTTAACTTACGCATAACTGTAGAAAAAACACAGGTGAAATATTCTTTTCATAACACTGAAAATATTGTACGATAATGGAAGTTTCTGTACATGCGTGCTCTTTTTACAGCACAGTATTTTACTAACTTTGAACTCAGTGGGATGATTTAAAAGCTGGATTCTCGTGCAGAAAATGCCACACCGCTTAAATGAACTTCGTGGAAACTTTGAGAATGGTTTCAAGGACGGCGATATAGAGACGAACACGATAGTTACTTCGTATGTGCCCAAAAATACCCACTCGAGTATCATAACTGTACTCAAATATGGAACATTGTCCGACGAATGCCGTACATAAAATTTCATTTCTAAGTAGATGGTAGCAGTTTTGTGTTTGAGATGTCTCGAGTTATAATGCAGTGTTGCTAAGTAACTCAGGCAATCAGGTTGCTTTGTTTATGTTGCAGGAGAAGCCAAAACTTTAAATGATATTGCGGGGAAAATACAAACTCCAAGATCTTAATCACGAGGGTGAGGTATTGTGTTTCATAACAACTAATAATATTCTCATGCATGGCCTTGTATTCGGGTAGGCTGGGTACTTAACTTATTTACAACTCCTATATTTAGTGTGTATGGAACTTACGAAATAAATTCCTTGCTCTGGATCCTTGCTCTCAATTTATTAAAAAAATATATATATAAACGCACTCTCTTTCATGCTTTTACTAAAGTTGGCCAGTTTATAAGAAGTTGTTCGATGTAATGTTTACATACGTAAACGAAATTATTTAGTAATTTTATTTCGTCTTATGTCCTTTAGAGTAGAAATTTGAATGTTAATTAGGTACTTCACATTCACAAACATTTTACAGTTTCAGTTGATCAACATAATAATGTTGAAGTCATATTCAAAATATAAATAATTGTTTTCAAGCAGTCGGTTTATTCTTTCTAGAACTTTAGTTAATAACAATTATGATACCTACTAGAAGATCACTGGAATGCAGTTAGGTATTAGTATCATGCCAGTGTTATTCATTCACAAGCAATCAATATAAATCACTGTTACATAAGTGAATACTAGCAACTTTATTAGTCAGAAAAAATGTATTAATTCCAATGGATCAGTTTAAACAGATCTGCAGTTAAATCCATCGATTTGGAGCAGTTTTAAATAGTGTGGGAACTTTTAATTAACATGTAGCGGAGTTATAAAAATAAACAAGTTAAGTAAATCCTAGGCAGAACTTTACAAAGTGCCAAATTATATGCGAAAAAATCTGTAGTGCTCGTAAACATAAGACTTCTGTCAATCACACATCCTTCTATAGCTACGCGTAACAATTAACATTACCATCGAAATAATCACTAATATCTAACACTTGATGGGCTAAGTCAGTAAATTTTCAGAAATAGAAAAATTTTCCTAATACACAAATTTGTATTTTAATAGGCAAAAATCAAAGAAACGCCAAAAATATTTACTACGAGTTTACCCAGCATACTTTTAAAGCGGCAGTCAGACCTATAACTAATATTTCTATACTTATTTTTAAAAATGCAGTTACAGGAACGGGATTTTTTAAACGACTGAGTTCCAACGTGCTCAGCAGAAAACAGTCAAGCTAAAGTAAGTCTAGGATTTCCGGAATCTTTCTGTTTATGCAAACTTTACTGGAAAACATACCAAATAAATATCTTGTTCGAGTACGATAGACCCTAAAATAAGTTAATGGGTTTATCAGAAAGACAGCCATTAAAAGTACGATGCAATTAATTTGTTCGTTATCAACTTCATAGCAAGTGTTGAAAGCATAGTATTTTAATTTCGCTTGACTGCACCTAAATCTTATGTTGTCTGTCTAGACAACCCGTTAGCTTGGAGACAATTCCGGAAAACTCGTTCAACTCTGAATGCTCACAACAGAGAATAATGGTTTGTCGAGACCGATCTCTGGGCAGTATTGTGATATTTTACTATCCACTGCGCAACAGAAATACTAAACATTTCTTCGGAAAAATCTGGTAAAATGTTCGTAGGCGACAGTAAGCTATTTATTTATTTGTTGTTTGTAAAGTTCGATCTCGCGATATATGTAGACCACTACGGGAAAAGATTTATTCTAAATATTTTACTTAGATATTTCTGTTAACAGCTGTACCTAGCTGTGGATTAGAGTCCAAACTGGAGCAATTATATTATCTAAGCTTTCCAATCCACACTTCCAAACTGGTCACGTGGTTTATATCAAACACTTATCTTCATATCAACTTTCAACAACATTTTTATTTATTGCTCTAAATAGAGAACCCCGTTCGTATGCCAAACATTTCAAATGCTTCCGAGGTACAAATTAACCCCAAAACAACTACACGTTTTTTTTTATAGTTTAATCCAAAGGGGAATGAAGGAGAAGCACTAGTGCTTAACAAAAACTCACACAAAATAAATGTTATAAACAAGTGGCATTTATGAGAAGTTAATCCTAATGTCCCAGTTTTGTAAACGTGACGACGTGATGCAGAGCCGCATCTAACGTTTACTGGTCCATTGGTTTAAATATTGCCACTTTACAAAACAAACTTTCACTGTCTAAACGATGAGAATAGGGTCAATGAAAACGGACAAGCAAGCAATGGACCTACTTAAATTTATCGTAACATTTCGCAAATTCATTATAGGATAAGTTATATTTAAAATACGGCACATTGAATTTGTATTTCGAATTGCATAAAGTTTCTTTTCATACCCTTAAGAGGACACCTGGTCAATAAACCTGCAAGGAAAGAGGACACCTGGTCAATAAACCTGCAAGGAAAGAGGACACCTGGTCAATAAACCTGCAAGGAAAGAGGACACCTGGTCAATAAACCTGCAAGGAAAGAGGACACCTGGTCAATAAACCTGCAAGGAAAGAGGACACCTGGTCAATAAACCTGCAAGGAAAGAGGGACGACATTTCGTGCTACCTGGTCTAGTAAAAAACTGACTTCTCACAGAAAAAGTCGCCGATGAAGGAATATTTGTCTCTCAGTTATATGCTGACTTATGTATGCAATCTAGCTTGCAGTTCATTAAAGTCACTGCATTTTCTTCATTTTATTGTCAAAAACATGGCCTTTGGTCAAAAGTTTGTTCTGCGGTTTCTTAACAGAAAATATGCACTGCAAACAATTTCTGTGCTTGTGCAAAAAAAATCTTTGGCAACTGGTTGCCAAATATTTTTTTGTAACGCTACAAATAATGAAGACTAAATTTCTCAAAATCTTAGCTGGAAAGGTGTGAAACTAACATTGAGCTCAAACTAGCAAGAGATGTAGACTTCGGCATCAGTATAAATACTGAGCTATATGTAGACGTTTGGTATGTATTCTAAATTAATGTGTTGTAAAAGTACAATATTATATCTATGGTGTGACAAGAGTATTTTGGCAACTAGTTTCCAGAGAATTGTTTGTAACACACACAGAGATATTTTACTGCGTGGCGTCGATTTTTCCATCGTGCAATGAATTTTCGAAATATGCTCAGTACTGGCCATTTGTAAGTTAGCCTTTCCATCAAGCAAAAAAAAACTAGTTAAAGGCTGTTCGCGATAAAGTGAGCACTTTCGAAATCAACTATAGAAAAAAGTCGCTGCTCCTACGTGCATATATTTTAACGGACGCCCTGAGTAACATGTGCTCAGTTAAGTTCTTAATGATAAATGAGAAAGTAGTCCCGTATCTTAACGTCGAATCAAAAGTGTTTGGTAACCATTTCTGTTAACTTAAATTATTTCTTTCGCTTTCTGTTTTTTTTTTTTATGCAAGTGAGCAGATCTGTAAAATATTTACTTTTCTAAAAATTAAACAGTTTTACTTGACCGACTCATTAATAAAGTGATGACGCCCATGGCAATGTTAATCTTATATAAGGCGGAAGAATACACAACGTGCATACAAGTAGATCTTAAGCAGGACTTTCAAAGGTGCTCATTTGATCGTGAATCGCCTATAACTTGGATAATCATAAATTATCGCAAGTGTAACGAAACTTAAAATTTCAGTCATTTCCTACAGGAACACAAGAGGTCAAATGAAACGTGGCCGCCTGGGGTATAAGCACGGACTGCGTTCGCACCAGTAGTTTTTAAACACAATCGGTTCACCGGGCCACGTAATTATCTACGTAGTGGCGGACAATGTAACTGCCACGGCCGACACATGCATGAACTGTCTCTAATCAACGACGGAGCGTACGGCCAGGCCTGCAACAGGGAAGCTGGTGATAAAATCACATGGACGTTGATAAGCCAATTAAAGTAGGACGTTAGCATTGCAGTCGCCCGGGGAGCGTTTGAAAAAAATGGAGGGTGTTGGTGATGATCCATACCTCTAACCCCCGAGGGGTTGCTCCACGAAAACTGCTCGAATAATTGGGACACTTGACGGTAAATCCGTCCTGCATATACAGAGGAAAAAATGATTACCACAGGGCCCAGTTGGGGTCGTGCGACGTATCGGAAAAAATAATTGGCTTAATCGGCTTGAATGAACCGGGGGTAGATCGAGGGTGGAAAACAAAATAATGGCTCGCTCGGTGTGATGTTAGCGGGGTTGACGTGAAAGATTAACGCCCGGTTGCAAAATAATATCTTCTCCGATCCGAGATCAAATGATCCTAGTTCCGAACCATGATCCAGTTTGATCTTGGTTCTAATGTAAAAGTGTTGCACAGACGAAATTTCATGATTCTGGATCTCCGATTCGTCGATCTTAGTTCCACAGTGAGAGATCGGTATTAAGTATGAGACAAATTTTGCTATTGGTTCGTAATATTTGACGTCCTGAAAGTATGCGAATTTTTCACTACAGATAGAACTAGATGTGCAATATTTTATTTGTTTTAAGTGAATTATTATTGTATGAATTTTACTGAATAATATTCAAGTGCTTATAATGTTGTTTTAATTTCCCAAAAAAACAATCGATGGCGTATTTTCAAACTAAAATTGTTGACGATGGCTGCTGATCTCGGTTCGAGATTTTGAACCGCCAATTTCAGCGGTTCGAAATGAACTTCCTCTCGATCTCCAGTCAAGCTCTGAACTCGGATGGTGCAACAGTTTTCCGTGTCGATCTTAGATCTGATCTCGGATCGAATTTACGAACCACGATGTTGCAACCGGGCATAAGAGGAGCGAATCGATGATAAGTGGGGCGAACTACCTGCTGTAGGGCAGTAGGCTGGTTTCTTGCTGTGTCGCGTGTAATGGAAAGGAAAGTTTGTGATGAGCTGAGCTGGTCGGAAAACCCGGCAGATATCACGTGACTTGCGGCAACGTATCGCTGTTCAGTGTTTTCCTAACAGTTTTCTACGTAAGTTCAGTTTTCCACCACCGTCCCTCGATAGGGCTTAACGTCACGTCGACAGCGAGGTCAATACAGACGGGAAGCATCATTGAAAAAAAAAGACCTTTATTCAGTGACAAAAATTTTTTTTATTGGCAAACACAAATCACTTTTGTCAACATGAATCTCGCAAAAAAAAAAAAAAGGGGAACCGTAAAAATTATTTCGCTACAGCAATGCTCGCCTCCTGAGAAGGCGAACAGGGTTCGATTTCCGGCGGGGAAGCGAACGGTGTTTCGTAAGTGGGAACCTCACCTGACGAGACCGCTGGTCGGCGGGTTTTCTCGGGGATCTCCCGTTTGCTACCCAAATCTCTCCACTGGACGCAAGCGAATCATCGCCTCCGATGAAATAAATGCAGGTCGTGGCAGTGACATTTTTCAGAATTTGAGTTCAAAAGTGCTCAGATAACTGTTACTTTCGACATTTCTGAAGCTCTGCTAATGTCCTACTTTCATGCTGTTTCTCCGCCTCGTACAAACAAAGCTTAACCGAGTGTAGTAATCTACAGCAAAGGGACAACGCACTCTCGTTCGCGTGCACACAGTTTAATAATATTTGCCACGAGCAATATTTCTTGCTAGGCATTGCCAACAAACTTATTTTCTCTCTGATTGTATTGTATTAATTATATATTAAACATGATAATTTATAAATATAATATAAGTAATTATTTCAATTTCAGCAAAAAACAAATATGATTTTATATTAACCGAAGTATTAAACGCTTGTGCTACATGACATATTTAAGAATCGACGAGACACGTTATAAAATGGGTAATTTTCCAAAGGTTTTGTTTACAAAATGTGAAGATACTGTGAATAGACTCTAACAATCTATAGTGCTATTGGAAAAAGAGCAGCGGAGTGTTGCAACATGGGGAATGACTTGTCAACGGATCACATGTGCACTATATCCCCCATATTCTCTCGATGGTTCGTACAAGCCGCACTGGGATTGTCCTTGTATAACGGACTGGAGCGAATAGGACGGCCTGTGGGGAGTGTGTCAGGCTATACCCACAATGCCGGATCGTTAACCGCCAACTGGCGAACGACGTAAACACACAACACCGCTACCTGGCGGCCCGCTGACAAACCACGCGTGCATGCAACACCGCTCTTACTTAGGCCGTGTTCACAAACAAAAGCAAGCACGTGGCGGTGCAACATGCAATTTACGCGAGAACGTAACGGTCGCTTACGAACATCGCACGACGCAACGTGTCTCGAACAATGCACAATGAAAACATAGAAACTGGTACAAAATGTTTTCCTTCAGATATATTTGTTTAGCATGCATGTTTTTACGTTTTGGACTTTAGTTCATCCATGTCCTACAATTTGTAAATGCTATGGTAGTGAATTCTCTCGGTATTTCGCCCACTTTGCTCAGCAAAACAGTGATATTTCAATACATATTCCTTCAACTTAATTTGGATTAAGACAGTGAAATGGATATAAATTTATTGTGCAAGAGAATAAAATTACTAAAAGTAACACAAAAACTCAAAATCGTAGCCTTCTCCATGAGTGTAAAAATTGTTATGCAATCCACTTCTATTTATCCATAAGGCGTAGAACACAAACCAAAACGCGACTAAGTTCATAGTTGACCATCTTTTACACTGGATTCTTGCCTCTGGCGTGGATTCTTGCCTCTGACGTGGATCATAAATAGAGTCTTTGAATTACTTACGCTCTATATTTTGTATCTCTGTTTTTTTGTGGTTAGCCTGCTCGCCTCCCACCAAGGAGATCCGGGTTCAATCCCCGGCCGGGTCACTCCGGATTTTCCCATGTGGGAACCGTGCCGGACGATGCCATTGGTCGGCATGTTTTCTCGGGGATCTCCCGTTTCCCCCGCCCTTTCGTTCCGGCGCTGCTCCATACTCACCTTAGTCACCCGCTTCGGCTCTCAAGACCCCGATGTTAGGAGCCGTCCAAATATCTTCGGTCGCTCACACTGTTTTTGTCCCTTGCGCCATTTATGAAGCCAGCCTTCGGCTTTCCACGCGCTATCCCAGACTTGCGGCAGGATAGGGGGTTGGTAAATGCCGTTATTATTCGTGTGTTGAGTGATGTGTAGGTCAGACATCGCAGTTGTTTGTACACTCAGGCAGATATCAACTAATAATTGACTGCTTGCTAACACAGGGGGAAAAAAAGGGAGAATATGATTAATCATTGACCCAGAGTATTTTGGGGAGTGACAATTATATCGCCGACCAATTACTGAAGCAGAAAAAATATACGAGTTTTGGCAGTCTAGCTCCTCCCTACATGAATGTTACTGTGGGAGTGTCATGATATTACGGTACTATTGTGCAAGATCCTTTGTGAAACAAACAATTTAAGTGAAAAAATAAATGCTGTTAAGATCAACTTGCTTTCAAAGTTGATGTCACAATTTAAATTTATTTGCTATCAACATATAACTCCAAGAGCAAAATGGAAAGCGAGGATTTGATTTTCCGAATAACGCTTGAAACTTGTTAAATAGAACTGCATAATTTAAACTTCCGTGAATTATATTAAAATTATTGTATATCAGTATTAGTTTTCTTGTTGATCAGACAAAGCCCACTCTGTATTCTAACCCAACAAAACGCCTAAAATAAGCAAGTATAATCACTTCTGTCTTAAAATATTACGATTTAAACCTAGGGATAGGCGAATTTCGCGTAGAACAAATTCACGCAGACTAGACTAAGATATTCAACATAAACTCGTGCAGTTTTCCTTCTGTTGTTGGACGCGTTTACGTAAACGTTTGTGACTGACAGGCAGGCAGGCAGGCAGGCATACGAGATGGAAGTAGACCTCAGCTAACCTGTTTTGAAAACCAACTAGAGAGGACTTTTCTTCCGCGAAAACAAGGTGTCTATCCCATTAATAGGTAGTGGGGAATATCGCGAATTCATTCTAGCACAAGCAAGGACTCAATGTTTGAAATGGGACCAGAGTTTATTAGACACGCCCAGGTGAACTCTGGGCACACGACGGACCTACAGGGGAACAAGTATCGAATCCCGTGCCACCTGGTCCGACGCAAGACTGACTACACAGTGGAACAGCAGCCAATGAACACAAGGCTGAGGCTCGACGATACATAGTAGAGTGGGTCCAAGTCGTTCAAAACGCCCAAATAAACCAATGAGAACAAAATAGGAAGAATATCAGGAGCACATAACAGCCAAGAGAGGTGAAGGGGTATGGCGGTTGTTTCCATTGATGTGGCAATTCCCATTCGTTGATTGGCTGAGCGAAGCTATGGAACGGACCTTGTTCCTGATGATGGGTTACTGCGTACTAAGGTACCCTATCGACAGAGCTGCAGGTTGGCAAGTAAGGTTTCTGACGCGGAAACGTCGCGAGTTCATGTGAGGACAAATTAAATACCCCTAGCGTGTACATGTCAGTTTCAGTTTCTACTCGACCACGGGTTGTTACACGCACCTTTGACAACAGAGAGCCAATGACGAACCTGCATGGTAATGAGGGACCGAGTCCAGTGTTACGTGATTTCGGGCGAGTGGAGTGGAAACATGTGGGCAGCTCTTAAGGTTGAAGTAACGCGACTGCCTATGGAGTACCGCGACCGACTATACATCGTCAAGAGCTCACATAACAAGTAGTAAGGTAAACATGTGGGCAGCTCTTAAGGTTGAAGTAACGCGACTGCCTATGGAGTACCGCGACCGACTATACATCGTCAAGAGCTCACATAACAAGTAGTAAGGTAAACATGTGGGCAGCTCTTAAGGTTGAAGTAACGCGACTGCCTATGGAGTACCGCGACCGACTATACATCGTCAAGAGCTCACCTAACAAGTAGTAAGGTAAACATGTGGGCAGCTCTTAAGGTTGAAGTAACGCGACTGCCTATGGGGTACCGCGACCGACTATACATCGTCAAGAGCTCACATAACAAGTAGTAAGGTAAACATGTGGGCAGCTCTTAAGGTTGAAGTAACGCGACTGCCTATGGAGTACCGCGACCGACTATACATCGTCAAGAGCTCACATAACAAGTAGTAAGGTAAACATGTGGGCAGCTCTTAAGGTTGAAGTAACGCGACTGCCTATGGAGTACCGCGACCGACTATACATCGTCAAGAGCTCACATAACAAGTAGTAAGGTAAACATGTGGGCAACTCTTAAGGTTGAAGTAACGCGACTGCCTATGGAGTACCCGACCAACTATACATCGTCAAGAGCTCACATAACAAGTAGTAAGGTAAACATGTGGGCAACTCTTAAGGTTGAAGTAACGCGACTGCCTATGGAGTACCCGACCATATACATCGTCAAGAGCTCACATAACAAGTAGTAAGGTAAACATGTGGGCAGCTCTTAAGGTTGTAGTAACGCGACTGCCTATGGGGTACCGCGACCGACTATACATCGTCAAGAGCTCACATAACAAGTAGTAAGGTAAACATGTGGGCAACTCTTAAGGTTGAAGTAACGCGACTGCCTATGGAGTACCCGACCAACTATACATCGTCAAGAGCTCACATAAAAAGTAGTAAGGTAAACATGTGGGCAGCTCTTAAGGTTGAAGTAACGCGACTGCCTATGGGGTACCGCGACCGACTATACATCGTCAAGAGCTCACATAACAAGTAGTAAGGTAAACATGTGGGCAGCTCTTAAGGTTGAAGTAACGCGACTGCCTATGGAGTACCGCGACCGACTATACATCGTCAAGAGCTCACATAACAAGTAGTAAAGTAACCATAAAAATTGTGAGAAAAGTGCTATTTATGCTTGCAACATTAAAAACTAACATTCCCCTAAAATATACTTGTTAAATGTAAACAAATAATTGATTAGTATTTATATATTTTTTATTTAACAAAATCGAGGCATATTTCTGTATGCTTCACAGAGAAGAATTTTCAATATAATCTTCGTCATAGAATATCGTCATAATGTTTACTATGATTGTGAGTAAGAAAATATTAATAATGTTGGAAATAATTCTTATATTTGATATAATGTGCGTTCATTCGTCACAAATATTTATGGCTGAAACTAACTTAAATAAAGTTAATTATAAAATTTACTTGATGCATTATTACTATGTTTTTATTACACATGATCACAGTAAATATTATGAAGATATTCCTCGAAGACGATTTTCTTCTAAATTATGCTTTCCGAAGCATCCAAAACGGAATTGCGCTTAAATTTTGTTAACAATTCGGATTCTACCAATCGATTAATTTTTGACATTTAAAAAGTATATTTTATAATAATATTTTATAATGTTGAAAATATATACATTCTTCTTTCATATACAGCATAAATCACTCTTTTCTGACAATTTCTATAGTCTCTTTACTGATTTTTTATGAGTTCTTCACATTGTACAATCAGATGCAGTGCTCTATAGGCAGTTGCTTTACTTCAACCTTAACATCGAGGTCTTGAGAGTCGATGAGGGATGATGGATGGAGCTGGAACTGGAACTGTTGCTGGAGCTGGAACTGGAATAGTTGAACTGGAACAGCAGCCAATGAGGCTCAAGTACACGAAGGAGTGTGGAATATAGCTTGTTGGGTATTTATTCCTCGGGATTTCCGGCCCTTTTCTGACAGGCGAACGGCTTTCCAACACGTTAAAGGCTGTTCACGAGAAAGTGAGCACTTTTGAAATCAACCTTAGAAAAATGTCACTGCCCCTGCCTGCATCTATTGTAACGGGCGCACTGAGTGACATGCGCCCGGCAAAGTTGGTAACGAAATATGGAAAGTAGTTCCATATGTTAACGTCGAATAAAAAGTGTTAGGTTACCATATGTGATAATTTAAATTATTTCTTACGTTTTCTGTTTTTTTTTTACACCTCAGTGTGTAAAAATAAGCAGATTTATAACATGTTTACTTTTCTAATAATTTCACAATTTTACTTGACCGACGCATGAATAAAGTGATGAGGCCCATGGCAATGTTAATTTTACATAAGGCGGAAGAATACACAACGTGCATACACGTAGATCTTAAGCAGGGCTTTCAAAAGTGCTAATTTTACCGTGAACAGCCTATAATAACCAGTGACGAAATTCCGCTGGCGTCTTTGACTGGAGTCTGTGGTACACGCGACAGTTTCGCTTGTGTATTATTGCCTGTTCTATGCTTCAGGTGTGTCCCCCGGGTAGAACGGTCGGCTGCAATCACACTTAGCTTCGTCTAAACCATGTCCAAGTTGCCTGGCAGCAGGAATATCCTGAAGATAAAGGTTTTGTTTGCTCGCACGTGGCCAGCTCTCGAGGATAAAACTCCCTTAGGTATAGACGTAACAGTCGACGTTACACATAAGTGCACTATTATTTGAAGACAGTATACATCATAAACGCGTATGCGTTTATTATGGTTTTCTACCGCGACTACAGTTAGTTTAGCCAGTCCTGAATGAAAGTATAACCAGTCGGAAACAACGATGGTATATCACAATCACGCCGAACGTGTATTCGAATTGAAAACAGGTATTCACTTTTGGAGAAGCCGATAATCGTAAAACACCGATTCGTGCGTGTGTGTGTGTGTATATATATATATATATATATATATATATATATATATATATATATATATATATACACATGCATATATAACGATAAATCTAACGTTCTGCCAAATACTAAATGGAATGAATGTTGCACTTCCCTACACATCAGCAATTCATTTCGTATACGGTGGTCTTTAAATAATGATTAAATTTCAAAAGGCACGTTATCTTCTCCATTGGCTGACACTCCACCGATAATTAAGGTTTTTCTCTACAGTTAGCGTTTTCAATGTAATGTGAGGCAACAGTACCCTCGAAAGGACTATAGTTCCTGACTAATAGAGATAGACGACTCGCCTAGAGCTTTTATGGGAAGCCAGTGCAGTACGTTTTACCAACTCAGTGTTAGCTGTTGAACTAACATTTAAACACGACGATCATATGCGCCGAGCTGTTTAATTTTAATTTTCAGTCTTACACGGGAACATGCAATAAAATGCATGTTTTTGAAGAAGAAAAAATGTGAAATGAAATAAAACTACTTAAATACAAGATACGTGACTGAGGACAATTAACTAACAACACTATCCACCAGCTTCGTTAGATTTATAGGTACGTGTTAAGATAGTAAGTAATTTTCTGTAATACAGTTAGCCGTTGACAAACGTTTATTGATATACTTGGTGAGTTGTGTGTGGTCAAGGGAAACATTGATATGGTGTAAGCTAAGCGCAAATGTCTATGTAACGTTTCAAGGTAATGTACAGATGTTTAGTGTCTAGCGTGTTGGAAACAATCATCACGTAACAATAATTCGAACAATGTAGAAAGTGTTTAAATTCAGTCATTCACATTTACAGTGCAATACAAAATAGCAGGTCTTAGCTGACATCGGGATTATTAATATGCTGCAATTAGGCCTCTATTATTTGTATATAGTCTATTCATGGTTTATTCATTCTTTTGCTGTCAAAACTTTGAATAATCACCCAGTGTATGACGTGTATGGGTTTTTCCCAAATATATAACGTATCACAAGAGCTTTATACATGTGTTAACATAAAACTACTTTATTTTTATTGAAATCGAACTTTTACTTATATTCTATCCATAAGTTATAATTCTCAACTTAGAATAAATACGAATTAAAAAAGGGCGAAACTATGTTTATTGGTAATGCCTAGTAACAAAGAATTCTAATGCAAAACGATATTACATTGAGAGCGCACGATTACAGTGCGTTGCCCCTTGACGTGATTTTCTATTCTAAGTTTAGCTTTGCGCTTTGCACGAGGCGGAGGAGTATACTGGAAGTAGAACTTGCAGGGGCTTGAGTAAAGTTCCAAATAACCGCGAACAGCTTGTACTTAGAAAGTACAGGTTCTAAATGCAGTATTGGCACATAGTAAGGAAATATACACAAATCAAACAGCCACTTATATGACGAACTCCAGACGCAGGCATACACAACAGCAGAACGTCGTTCTCCAATCAGCGTCTGGTAATCTACCGGCCAGCCGTCAGCCCAGCAAGTATTATAAAATATTACGCAGCATGCGGTAGCCAATCAGATAATAGGTCAGTAACTTGAACATTGCGCAGAATATCAGAGACTGGGTACACTAATTTCAAGGGAGTCGCCATGCAATTGCACTTACTAAGTGGTATAGGCTGTTCGCGGTAACATGAGCACATTTGAAAGCCCTGCTTATGATCTACTTGTATACACGCTGTGTATTCTTCCGCTTTATGTAAAATCAAAATTGCCATCGGCCTCATAACTTTATTCAAGCGTGAGTGAAGTGAAACTGTGAAATTATTGATATAGTAAACACTTTACAAATCCTCTTATTTTTACACTTCGATGCATAAAAAAAACAGAAAGCGAAATAAATAATTTTAAGTTAGCACAAATGGTTACCTAACACATTTTATTCGACGTTAAAATATGGAACTAATTTTCAGCCATCGTTACCGACTTTACTGGTCGAATGTCACTCACTGCGCCCGTTAAAATATATGCAGGCAGGAGCAGCGACTTTTTTCTAATGTTCATTTCCAAAGTGCTCACTTTATTGTGAACAGACTTTACTGGCCAAGGTGTTAAGCTGATGTGACTGGGAAGCCGAGTTGGTGAAATTTCGCATCCAGTACCTGATATGATTACGTTTATGAGAGGATAGTACCCAGATTGTTCTCAACCGAATGTAAACAGTCTTCATCCTTACTGCACGCAATACCGCTACGTAAAGAAAAACTTTTATATTGAGGCCAGTAATTACCACGCATTATTTCGGTTCCAGGCTGGACTACAAACACCTGTATTTTGCACTGTTTCTGCAGCTCAATGCCCACACACTTGAAGACTCTTAGTCAGTAATTACCACGCATTATTACGGTACCAGGCTGGACTACAAACACCTGTATTTTGCACTATTTCTGCAGCTCAATGCCCACACACTTGAAGACTCTTAGTCAGCAATAAACGGGTGGTTATGAAGCTACTAAATCACGCAAGACTGAACGGGGAAAAATATATGTTCTGTATCCAACAAAATAATAAAAAGAAAAAATTGTTCACTCCAAATTGTTAACATACTAAAACTAACCCACTCCGAGCTGAATTCACGAAATTTTCGGATGTCCGTGTACTACGATGAAAACCATTTTGGTAACGTACAATTATTCAGCGGAATTTCGTTATTGGATAAGAGCGTGCACTTGTGACTGGATTGCCTTCGTCTCCAAATACGGGAGTATGGCCTTTAATAACCTTTTTAACTTTTATGATTTTTCGGTGGCAAATTGTAACCAGTTAACAGAGCGAGTTGGAGAGCATTTTGAGGAGCTCTATCTCAAGTCGCAGACTCCCTTATGGAGCTATTAAAGAATCATTTAAAAGCGGGTCATTTCAAGACTCACGACGACTACCGCCAGCAAGTTTAGTAACAGGAGGCATTAAGAGATCACTTTCGAGCAATGTAGGAAGGGCAACTTTTGAATATCTACCATGTACGCGAATGAATATATGTATGTATAAACACATATAATATATAACCCGTGTTTTTGAACATTAACTGAGTTAATGAGTTAGAAAACTGAATTGACTCTGTTGGAAACCAATTTTATAACTAAGTGAAGCCTACTTAAAAATCCAGCACGGGATAAAAGTAAAAGTAACTCCCAAGCATTATTTAAGGTGATATTTCACTTTTTTTTTGTATTTGGTTATCTAAAAAATTTTTCGAAAAGTGCCCCTTAATACAGTTATTAGTTGTCAAATTATTGTAGTTTTCCAAACATAACACTCAAAAGTCTTAATTTCCCGAATTCTGCAGTATACAAGACTTTGCTCCTAGATATGATATTCCCAGTCAAATTGCTTTTAATGCAATCTGTATGGTGTGCAGAACATACTGATTCAGTATGAGTGCGATTTATAAACTTGTGAGCAAGTATTGGCACACTGAATTTTGTTGAAAATAGGGGTCAGACTTGTCGTAAATATATTTTTGTCCATTCAAGCGAAACTGTTAACATTCATTTAATAAATAGTTTAAACCATAAACTGTTGAGGAAAAGTTGTTTTTGTTCCTTTCGTAGCTTGTAACACAAATGCAGTATGCTGAGCTTAGACTATAATTCAACACTTTAAACCTTGCCTATAACACTCTTGTGTCGGAATTTGAGTGTTATATTGTGAAAACTATACTGATTTGACAACCCATAACTGCATTAAGAGGAGTGTGAGCTGGAACAATTTTTGTTAAATCGTTGTTTGCGCGTATTCGCGTATCTCGGTGAACATATGTTCTGTAAATAGAACGTTTTGCAGGAAAAGGTAAAAAAAAAAAAAAAAAAAAAATTATCTATGCCTTTATTCGCGAAAATGGTAAGATATAGAATTTCTAAAGCTTGCCTATGCAGTTTCCTTAAGCAGCAAGAGAAAAATACAAAGATACAGGCGTAGTTTAATATGTGGTCTTTCATCGCATGTAATAAAACCCCACTGTTACAGATCTGATTTGCACAGTACAGGACCACGACGAAAACACTTGCACGCCTTGCGCGTAGGAGCGATGAGGCACTAGGCATACGTGTTAGTGTCGCCCGTATCGCTCCCTCGCTTATTGACCTTGGAAGCGCAGGTTCACACTCCTCTTAAGGAGGAACTTTTCGAAGCCTCACTCACACAACCAAATCGCAAAAAAAAAGAGAAATATCAGCTTTAAGTGCGATCGGCCTATAACAGAGTTCAAATGAGAAAATAATTTTCCCGTAACTTTGAGGGAGATAGAGTAGGGGAGGCAGTGTAGGGGAAGGCTCTCTCGAATGCTCGCCACTGGAGGAGGGAAACTACGTGAAACTGCTGGTGATATTTGAGTGAAAGATTTGAGCGGCTCTTAACAGCGAGGGCTTGAGAGCCGATAAGGGTGATTGAGGTGAGCACAAAGCGGCGCCGGAATGAAAGGTCGGGGGAAACGGAAGATCCCCGAGAAAACCCACCGTCCAGCGGCATCGTCCGGTATGATTCTCACACGCGAAATACCGGGAGCGACCCCGCCGAGGATCGAACACGGTTCGTCTTGGTGGGAGGCGAGTAGTCTAACCACATCTCCACCGTGGCTCCTATCCGTTATCGAGGTTTGCCGAAACGACATCCGTCGTCGCGTTGATAAGAAGGATTGCAACTATTAGAGTTTTCTCATAGTTCTGCAGGTCCGTGTGTTTAAGCAATATCTCCTCTGTGCTTCCCTTGGTAGGCGAGTAAGCTTGGTGAGAAGTATGATCATGGTAGAGAGTTCATGGGAGTGATAAAGGGATGAACTGCATGGCCATTGGGGTTGCACACTCTTCCTTCTCTCCGCCGCAGCTAAGTTGAGACGAACTGACCAGTGGTCTAGGAGAAAGAGGTATGATCTAATGGCCAATCCCCCAAAATGTGAACTCAATCGTCGTTTTTCTGTACACGTTGCAGAAATGATATTTTGTAGATTTTCAAAAAGATTACTTTGATAATTGCATTATAAGTATTTGTAGTGTTACAAATGAAAGGTTTGACATATATAGTTAAGAAATTAAAATAAATGTTTCAATTTAGAAATAATTGTAAAGAAAAAGTAAGATGGAGAGTAAAAAGTTCGCATTGAGCACCTCATTCCTAGATTGCAGTGTGCGGTGTAATGGACATTCACTCTCTCTTTCCAATACACGAGTTCTGTCGTTAACTATGTCCTTCTTCCTGCGTCCACTGTTGCCTGATGTGTTATCTTTACCCAGCCTAAAAAAAATATGCCATTTTCGTTGCTTGCGCGCCATGCAATCACAATGATAGGGTTTCTCGCAGGCTTCAGTTCCAAAGGAACCGCTTAGCTTTGCTTCGCAGGATTGGATTCCTTTGCGAGTTGGCAGGGAGGTAAACAGATAAAAATTATCTTAATCAGGCCGTTTCCTTCACCGCCCATTTGTTTCTCAGCTTGACAGTTACGTCACAAAGCTGAAGCAATCTGGCAACAGTGAGCGCCATAAACCCTGTACTGCAATGTAAGCATGAGACGGACTATGGGAGTTATACTGTTGCATAATATATTCTCTGTAAAAGAAATTGAGGAATAAATTTCCTCACATGTAAGGGAAGCTAATTACGTCTATATATAAGGTAAAATTACCTCTTAAATGTAAATTAAAATTACATAACAAATAATGTACTATTTTCTAATCGTACGGAAAAAGTACCTGACAAATGTGGGGGGGGGGGAAATCCAATACATGTAAGGGAAAATTAACTATATTGTATAATAAAATTATATATAAAAATATCCCTGAGTGTTAGCAAATGAAAATATTTTTTATTAAATATATCCGCTGACGAACAGTAACCGAAACCTCAACACCAAAATCATTGACAGCTGCTGGTGGATGGGCGCGAACCACGGTCCTCCGTTACATGGCGATGTGCTATCCATTACATCACGACGCCGACAGCATGATAGCATCAATGAATATAAGTGTGTTTTATGTTTGTTTCTTCCACCCGTCCCCCCCCCCCCCTCGCACTATACTGTTGAGAATGCTGAAGAGATGCACATGTCTAAGGTTATTTTCCCATCCATGAATGGGATTTTCCACTACCATGTACGTGAATTTTACTCCAGAGTGAGGTAATTTTATCTTATCTGTAACGAGAACTTTGTTTCCCCCACATGTTTGCGAATATTACCTTACACTTGTCAGGTAATTTTCCCGTTATTTTTTACGGTGTTATTTCATGAATATTTGCGTCGCGACTACAGTTACTGACACAGCAAACCAACAAATTATAATTTAATTCTTTTCGCTTCGTTGCAATATTACTGCGCACAGGAAATACACACGCTCATGTTTTCTATGAAAGAAAAGTTAAATGCAATGAAGTTTTTTTACACTTAAAGAACGTTCAAAGGTAATACTCATCCCCTTTCTTAAAGTCAATGAATATTTCTCAATAGCGAGCTATTTGCAAACACATTCACTTTTTAAAGTTAAATAACAATCGCAGTGTAGTTTGTAACTTTGACTTTGTGAATTAAAGTGATTTGTGGTCATCAGAAACAATTTTCTACAAGTATTAAAATTACTGCTCGTGTAACATTATTTAGATTTGTAAATTGACTGAGAATATAGCAGCTAAATTAAAAAAAATCGCAGAGCATATGATTTACTCCAACCATCACCAACCCCCAACCGCATCCCCCAGACCCTAGAGCGTCACCCCATGAAGCTCACAGAGGGTGGTTACAACTTTGGAAACTTGGCATTCGTAACTCCTCTCCGCTCAGATTATCTTGGGATACCTCCACCAACACTACTCGGCTGGCAGTTTGACCTACCCTATACCATCTCCCTGGGCCGATCCCCAATGGGCTACACTGTCAGAACTACTTAGTTTATTATTACCGTTTTTATTGGCTCCAGCAGACTTTTTTTTTAGCCTACTAGGCTTTCCGGGAAACACTGCCACTGAGTCCAGCCATACCCGATATCTAAACTCAACAGACATCATCGTTCCACAAGGAAAGTCCGCTATAGCTGGGGCTCTCACATCAATCCCTAAACTTGACAAATCATCGTTATTGCCGCCTCTATCATCCACACCACACGCCTGTTCCCAACATGTTTGGTCTTTTTAAGGGGTGTTCTTCGCCAGCCTTAGTGGATGTCGAAGTCGGGAGTTGTTTCTCTCCATAGGTAGTCACCAACTTAGGCAACATGAAGGAGTCCAGCTAAGGCCACTATAGACCATGAATCCCTGCATTCACTAGCTTTCACCGAACACACGTTTACAGTGGAGAATCGTTGACATATCATGCACGTTCCCTTACGACTCGGACCAGTTTCAGTCAGTTCATACATAACATCCGACAGGCGTTGTCTAGCCATAGTCACTCACACTCAGTATTTAAGCGCATTTGGCAACTGAGAAATTTAAGTAGGAAATCCCATGTTAAGGAGACTTCACCTCAGTACGTTATTTTTAAATATAGGCATTTCAAACAAAATGTTTTCTTCGCGAATTTTATAGGAGATGTTCCCTATAGAAGATATGTTCCATAACAAGTAGAGCCTGCTTGCGAGGAATTTTTAAATTTTTGTTTAACAAAAAATACATACTTCATATCTATATTGAACATGTACGCTAGTATGGATCTTCTCTTAAAAAACTCGCGATGAATACATTTAGTTTGAAATGCCTATCTTTACAATTAATGCACTGAGGTGAAAATTCCGTAACGTGGGATTTACTATTTGAATTTCGCAGCTGCCAGCCGGTAGGCTGTGCCGTTAATGCCACGCACAGGTATTTATGTAAGGGTAGCTGTTGCCATAAAACATAGCTCACAACACTGTCAATACAATCTCACGGACGAATGAACTCCCGCGAGGCTCACGAACACATCCGGTATCCAGTAGAGCTAGCGGAGTTATACACTCTAAGATATTACTTGTAAATTGACCATAACAGTGTATACGTACAGTGACAAAGTGTGAGTAATAAACTATTTTCCCATACATGCATGGTAATATTCCTACAGTTGCTAGGGAAACAGTCAAATGCGTAGGGAAGTCCCCCCCCCCCCCCCGAACTATAGTAGCGATACTAAACATTTCCGTAATTTCAGCCTAATACGTAGCACTATTACCGTACACTGTATAGGTTAAAACTTCCATTACAGTTTAAGAAACTTACCTCAAACTTATTTACGGCGTACGCTGTCGTGATTTTCACAGCTGGCTTCATTGAGCACCATCCTCTTGTGATTCATGGCATGCCCGCATACGGAAACATGTTGACTCCCATCTACGGTAAATCACATATTGGCTGTTACAGCTTGGTATACGTTTCATACTTCTATTGAAAAATTCACAGTTTAAAAGAATATTTCTTCAATGGCAACGTTAAATTGAATTATGATCTAGGGACGAGTTCCGTCCACGTGGTTGCGTAAATCTTTAAAAGTGGTTAGAAGGGAAAAAATCAGTTGTTTTTTTTAAATTAAGACATTAAGTTTTTGTCCCAGCGAAGAGTGTTGGTTTGTGTAAGTAAAACTTTAACATATTTCATAATGACCAAGATTTGAGGAAACTGCGTGGCTACGCCAGCCTGCTCGGACAGAAAACATTACCAAATATTTTATTGCAATGCACAAAGTAAAGCCTTCCCCCAGAAGCGTGAAACAGTGCAGGGATAATACGCAGGATTAGTCAGACTCTTACGCCTGTTTATATAACTATCAATGTTGCATTTACCTGCCTGATTCCAACTTAAGAATCACAGGGCAGCATACGCAAGAGTAAAATAATATTGGTTAAGAATAATGAGGAATTTATTAACTTACTATAGTCATGCCCACTTAAAAAATAAACTGATAGAAACTATTTAAATATACACCGTAGTCCATTTTAACTGCCTGAACCTGCACTCCTTCTAAGTAATATTGATCAAAAAATGACAGCTGTTGTTGAGAGAAAGTATTAAGGAAAAATTAGCTGCAAGGGAGGAGGACGAGTGAGACGCGGTAAATTAGCTGTAAGGGAGGAGGGCGAGTGAGACGCGGTAAATTAGCTGCAAGGGAGGAGGGCGAGTGAGACGCGGTAAATTAGCTGTAAGGGAGGAGGGCGAGTGAGACGCGGTAAATTACGGGAAAACCCTAAGAAAATATAATGCTTTTTACGAGCAGTAAAAATGTCCCTGACTTGTGAAAAAATTCGGATTTCCATAAAAGGAAAAAGCCTAGATGACCAACCTCTTATTAAGTGCGTTCCAGATAATCATCTACAAGCTGTTTATAGTGTCTTGTTGGATTCCGGAGGAAGAGGCACATGCACTGAGGCTCGCGGAAGTCGACGTGATCGTACAAAACCTCTAGCCGCCTTACATCAGCAAACAACGACACTATACTTCAGTGAAGGCAGATGATTGTCTCCTTTCCTCAAGTCGGACAGTACTAGCTGCTACTCTACAAGACCCGAGGAACCTACGATCCAGATGGATGTCATCTTTGTCGGTTTTGTTTAACGATAATCATCACAATCTACTTGCCCACAAATAGGATCACTGACCAAGCAATCGTCGAGGCTTTGAGAGCTTCCTTGTATGTAGAATGGGTACAGCTAGTGATTTTTCGCGAAAAAATATTAGAACATGGTAGACTTCAATGCTATAAGCTTCCAGCAGCAATTTGTCTATTGCCATTGGTTACTGTCTGCTTCAGATGGCGTTTTCATATTTGACCGAGCCACTAGGGATTTGGCAACATCGGCACGGCTCCTACGTGATTCGCCTGCAGATAGTTAGCACATGCCGAAAAGTAATTCAGCCAATCAAGATAGGAAAACGACCCTAAAGTGATTAAAAATATAATTTGTCTCCTAACAATAGGGAGGAGGGTGGAGGAGAGATTTAGGCAACTCTTAACATCGAGGTCTTGAGAGCCGATGTGGGTGAAGCGAGGTGAGTGTGTAACAGCGCCGAAACGCAAGGACGGAGGAAACGGGAGACCCCCGAGGATACCCGTCGACCAGTGGCATGGTCAGGCACGATTCCCACATGCGAAAATCCGGAGTCGACCCCGCCGGGAATCGAACCCGGCCCGCCTACGAGGTAGGCAAATAGTCTAGCCACTACACCACCGCGACCACAGGAGGGGGTGGGGAGGAGGGGAGTGGATTCTGCACGACTTTCTGGGGTCTTCTTAAAGAAGTGGCAAGGACATTTCAACTTCACGTGGCTTCCCGACTGACATCACGGGATTGGATGGATCAACACAATACCGCAACCAGAAAGAGCCACAAATCGAACCTGTATAAACACTTTCTACTAGACCAGGAACCTGTATAAACACTTTCTACTAGACCAGGAACCTGTATAAACACTTTCTACTAGACCAGGAACCTGTATAAACACTTTCTACTAGACCAGGAACCTGTATAAACACTTTCTACTAGACCAGGAACCTGTATAAACACTTTCTACTAGACCAGGAACCTGTATAAACACTTTCTACTAGACCAGGAACCTGTATAAACACTTTCTACTAGACCAGGAACCTGTATAAACACTTTCTACTAGACCAGGAACCTGTATAAACACTTTCTACTAGACCAGGAACCTGTATAAACACTTTCTACTAGACCAGGAACCTGTATAAACACTTTCTACTAGACCAGGAAGAACGCTGATGGCTTAGAACGAAAACTTCGTATCTCACATTTTTGGCGAAAATTGTTTTTTCTTACTGTAGGTTAGAAAACCTAGTATATTACATTTTGAAGTGCTCCAATTGAATTAAATTAATGCAAATATATTTTCTTTATTTGGAGAGCTTTAAAAATAAAATAAATTATTTTAGCGATTAGATTAATACAACGGAACTTCATGGAAATTGTTTGTGTGGATCGGCCACAATTTTGTTTTTGATTCCTCAAAAATACTTAAAAAAAAAAAAAAAAAAAAAAAAATAGAATTTAAAACCAAATCCCAGAGGAGCGAAATTCCAGACTGGAGCGAAATTCCAGACTGGAGAGAAATTTCTTCATGGCGTTCTTACAACGTCTAAAACACTTTAGCTGAAATCAAACATTGTATTCAAGTAGCTTTTTGAAATTTGTTTCGTACAAGATTTAAATATAAAATGTTCATTACTGTGCTTAAAAAAGTAACTTGGAGGTACTTCTTAAAATCAAATTCGCCTTGACTTTATGCCGGAAAACAACTTATATCTTCAATATATATATATTATATATACATATAATATAGGCATTTGAACAGAGCCTTAAATGGAAAGCGAACCAAGAACATCTCGCAACGCTAACGCACATAGCATAACCAGCATGATTCAAGCTTGAATCAAGCTTGCCATGACAAGCCTGTAAGTTTGCAGCATGCGTGATTCAAGCTAATTAGACTCTTTGTATCAAGCTGCAAGTATAATTCAAGCCAACTGGAAGCTTGTCATGAAAATGCATGTGAAATTGTGAGAAAATTGACTTGAGTCAAGTTCTAATCACATATGATGTGGCAAGCTAGATCCGAAAGGCGAATTCAAGTCAAATGGACAATATATGCATGGAAGCACGCAGCTACTAGGTCCGCCGGTCCTGGAGCTTCCAGAAGCGTTCTGGTCTGAGAGATTACGATGGTAATCGCGCATCTCACGGCGCAGCACCATACTAGTATCTTCACTGGTAGTGAAGCAAGAGGAATCACTCTCATGTAGCCGGCGATGATATTATCTCGATACGGCTGCTTCTATGATAAACATAGCCCATCGTATAGAATTCGTCTGAATGCCATTTTAATGTTAGATGCCTTCCTTGGATTTGAACTAAACACTGGAATACTAACGCAAGTGGTTCACAGAACTATATCGTGTCAAGTATGCAGATTATACGATCATAATTTCTGCATGCGATTTGGCGGAAATCTTTATATGGGTGTAAAAGAATCGGAAATTATTTTCTACATTTTAGCATATTACTTACTTTCTTATTGTTACATAAAATGACTGTTGAAAAAAAATTATGGAAATCATGAAAAATTATTTGAATGAAACTAAGAAAACGAAATATAAGAGATTTAAATTTATAGCTCATTTCGTACAAATCTCAAAATTATAAAGTAAAGTATATTATGATACAGTTCAAAATAATTGTCCATGTCATCAAAGAGTACTGAAAATATTCTCTTGGCAATTTTGTATGTCCTCCACAATTATTACAATTTTAAAATTCGAGGTAAGTTTTAAAGTAAAAATAGTTAAAACTTAAACCATTATTGCATATAAACCACGTGTCGGATTTTTTAAAATTCTGCCTACCTGACACTTATATGATAATTCAAAGAACACTTTAACTGAAGCCAAAGTCTGCGTCGAAATAATATTTTAAATTTTACATCAGTCAATAAAATAAACTATTAGTCTCCTATTTACGCTTAAGAAATATAGCGAATGCAACTTTTCAAACTATTAGGTATTTTACGAGGTGGTCACGAACCCATAAAATATCCTCAAACCCTAAAATAAAGTTTGGCTCTTAAACGATATTATAGATTGGAGGTATACTTTAAGTATTTAAGTTTGCTGGTTGAGCAACACGACTGAAAAATAATTTTATACTTCAAAAGTGCTATTCTACTAAAAAATGTTTTAAATACTTTCGTGACACTGCGGTTTGCAGCGATATGTCTTCGGTCATTGTGTGTGTAGCCTAGATACTGTTAAAGATGAGGGAGGGAAGGTAGCATGACGCCTAGGGCTTCCTGGAAATGGAGTAATTACATAAAAGGTGACTACATGCTATCATTGTGACGCATGCATGTCAAAACTTTCCTCGGTCACAATCCCATTGGCCCTTAATATTTTCATCTCCGTCCACACGTACTCCTGCGCTACTAGGTCAAGCCGAATCCTCAAGCGTAATGAAAACAAGAGTTCTGGATACAACCCCTGGGATAATTTTCAAAACCACAAAGTTCACACCAACGGTTGTGTGCAATACATATATTACAAACGCGAAGAATTTAGTTTATGGTTTTGTTTCCAATTCTTTTGCTCTACCGCATGCATTGCTAATCAAACGCAAAACAAATTCAGTAAAATATCTGGTGAAATTTGATAGCAGTCCCGAATCTTGGTTGTCGTGATCGCTAGAGCGTCACGCCCATAACGGAAACGGTCTGGAATGAAGATAGTTTCAATACTATCTGCATCACATATTAGTGTTTATTCGATAGTCAAATGGTTCTGAACTAAGAATAATACCTAGAATAATGTCTGTCCCCTTTAACACATCGGACATAAACATTATCTATATAAGAAAAAACACAACACACTAAATTAATTTTCGTAAAATTAAAAAATATTTCGAAAAATTTACCATGCATTTTTGTAAGAGAATACGAAGTTATATTGTCGTTAGATATAATAAATTTATTTTGTTTGGTGATCACCACAAAATAGTATTGATTTCACCACAACACGATTCTGTGTGCGTAATAAAATAAGACAGAGGGAAATATTACGCTGTTTTTTTATTCCAGTGTGCGATGTCGTCAGTCGTCATTCATAACAATATTAAATCCTTAAGGACATAGTTTGAGCACGGGCTGAGCTGAAGCCCCGAAGGAGCTGCCAGAGACCAGAGAGCAGAAGGACGACGTACCTTGGAGAGGTTGGCGGCGAGCCGCTGGTGCACGCCGTAGCTGGGGCCGGAGAAGTCGGTAGTGTCTGGGTCGAACCAGCCGAGCACGCTGCCTATGACAAGAACGAGCGCCAGCCCGAAGGCAGCCACCACGACGACAGTGATCACCTTGGAGCGTGCCGATACCACCATCGCCATCCTCCCCAATGTCGCGCGCAACGACGCCCCTCACCTGCCGGCCACCGCGGACATTCCTCCGGGAGACGCTCGACGGACAACTGTGGGAGTTGCTCGGACACCCGGGGGGTAGCCGTCGAGAGGACACGAGGGACCGTCAACCGCGAGCACGCGTGATCGCACTGACACTGGATCGCCGCCGGAACCCGATCACTCGCGGACGAACCCAAGATGCCCGCCCTTTATACGACGCACGAGGGACGCCCGCCCTTTATACGACGACGCACATGGACGCCGGAGAAGACGCCAAGCGAGGGCGCCTGCCCCCTCCCCCTCTGGAGGGTCGGCGAGCCGCCGGGCGGCTGGGTGCTGCGGGGTTGCATACCGGCACGGCGCCGCGCCACGCAGTAGCGGGCCGAGCGCCGCGGCGCTGGAGGGGTGGCACCGACGCCTGGCGTCCCCTCCAGCCGCCACCCCTTCCCCTCCAGCCCCACTGACACACAGAGACTGCGTGGCCCGGCTAGCGGCCTTTAATCACCCGTCCGGCGCGGCTATTCGAAGACGTCCTCGTTGGCGGTGAGATTATACACAAGACGCCTTCCGTCTAGTTAATTAAAACGTCCAGACTCGCTTCGCCCACTATGTTTCTCGGACAGAATACGTCTTGATTGAAATGCGTTTTTTTTCCCCGATCCCATCACATAGCTTCTGTGTGAACTCTGTAACACTTCAAAGACATAACGGAGCGAAGAAAACGACAGAATAATTACATTCTGAAAGGGGAAAAAATGAGGGTAATTAAATTGAAGCTAAGTATTTCATGGCACATTTATTTCAAGTAACTGACGACTGCTGCTCTGAAAACTCTTACTGGCAAACTAATATATTTCAGTTTCATTACATTCTAGAAAAAAAACCATGACTTTATAAAGCAGATTTGTTCTAAGAATGTAATACTCCTTCCAACGTAAATAAGCAAACAAAGATATCATGGAATGAAATTGCTGAAATAAATCACCTGACTGTTTCCTTTTTCCATTAAATCCATAAGATATTGCACCAAATGTACTTGAAGCAGGGCAATTTACCACTGTAACCCGTAACATTGGTACAAATAAGTGAATTTCAGTCAGTAATATGCTAACCACTGGAGAATCATTTGAATGGCCTGGAAGTCAGTGATCCTCAATAGTAAAATTCACTATTATACAATGGAAACCACAATTATATCATTGAAAAATAACCCCTCGTATTAACGGGCCTGCTTACCAAGCCGGCAGTCACGAACTTCAAATGGGGAATCAATGTTAAACGAAATTCCTTCTCATTGCGTCAATTTTAAAGACACGTTTACGCGGGTTTTCTGCGAGAATATTGCTACATAAAATTGTTTAAAAAAATTAATCGTAGTTTTTTTGTTATATGTAAATTTCAATATTTTCATTTTATGAAAACATATTAAACAAAAAAATTGGCGAAATATTTTAACATAGTATTAGCACTTAATAAATTTCACGCAGAATCCTTTTTTGTTTTAAATAGTTGTCTTTAAAATTGGCGCAATGAGACAGGAATTTTGTTTAGCATTGATTCCCCATTTGAAGTTCGCAGCTGCCGAGTTGGTAAGCAGACCCGTTAACCGGTTAAATTACCACTGCTTCCCGGTGGAGGCATTTCCAATAGTTTCACTTATTTGTAGCTTCTTGGTGTTCCAAATTTAACGTGTATACATATTTGTGGACATTTTATACTGTTATCTAGGGAGTGGACAGTTTCGCAAGTTTAATAACATACGGACCATAGGCTTCTCCACAGTTCTATACACAAGTAAGAATAAGACGGTTGTACTTCAAACTCCTATAAACATGCAAGATTTAACTATTTTGATCGACTCTACCTCAGTCAGTAGCTAGTTAGCACTTTCATACCCCCTTTAATTGAGGATTTCAGGTGTTGCAAACAAAAATGTCTATGAGGCGTACTGTACCTCAGTCGAACCAACACTTGTTTCGTTGTCACAGCAAATAAGATGTAGGCTATGTGTACGGCTATAGTTATATGAACCAATTAGGACATAGACCAGTAAGAGGCTGTGCGAATCATTTACCAACAGGTAAGATCATTGGTCATTGACCTTCGCAGTATGCAGACCGACCAAAAATTACCCTACAAGTGTGTAATATACACAATTGTGTACACTGGGTCTGAATGGGTTAATATACCATATACATATATTATATTTTTCGTGTTTCAATTAAACTATTATAATGCCGGCTAAATGGAAATTATTTCGAAGAAGGGCCTTCTCACATCCTTTAACATAAATTAATTCATATAAAATATTGGTAAATTTGTCACGTTTCACAGCCTTTGTTTCTTGATGTTGGCTACGCATGTTTTGGGTTCGTGATATCAGCTCCCTAGACACAATTTTAAGTCTAGGCACATACAGACTGAGGCCTTGTCCGAATTAAAAGATTTCGTTATTTCGTTATTTTGTTATTTTGTAAATTCGTGATTCGGGAGGTATCAATTCGGACGTTGTCGACAGTCACTTGTTTAGCACTCGCAGCAACACTAACTGTGCAAAATATTTTTATCTAAATTTAATGCTTAAAACACTCGTAATAATTCTGTAATCATCACTGTAATACTACGAGTACGTTAGTAAATAAGGTAATAAATAATACATGCCTAGTGTATTTTGCGTACAGTTATTTGGTTTCAATGTTATTTTTTTTACGCATTAGCGCAACTTTTTTTAAAGTAAAAACAAACGTGGTGCTGATTTTGTCATTTTGTATTTTTGCTAACATCGCTAGATACAAATTACCAAGTACGTCACAATTTTTGTATACAAAATTGGGTCACGCGATCATTTTGTCCACAAAATCTGCCATTTCGGACACGGCCTGAGAGAAAGAAACATGCAACAGAATAGCTACTTTGAACGAATATGTTTTCCTCCGCAATAACTTCGTCATTTATACATTCGCTGCTAATATTATGGTAATAGGCAAACGATACGCGTTAACTAACCTTGTTTGTTTGAAGCGAATGCTAGTTTTTATGTACCGTTGCTTAAGGAATAAGGGCCATTCGATATATTTTTTTTATGGCATGTCTTAAATTCCACACTGTTTGAAACATTACTACACCCACAATTCTCTTGTCGTCGACACCTGAAGCCAAAAGTGAAGGCCATTCTACGAACGTGACACTGATGACTTTGTGATGGTTTATCAGAGGAGGTACACGGTGCATTCTCCACTGAAACAAAAGTCAATAGTCCGACTGATGATGCAGTTGTCATAGACGAATCAGATGGCAGTCTGCAAATTTATTTTAAGCGAATATTCTACTCAGTTTTTTAAAAATAATTTCCTAATGAAATAGGAGCTATACATTTTTTTTTTTTTTTACAAGGGTAGGTTTAGGGTGCTAGTAAATCCTGAAGTCGTTAGAAATCTGCGTGCCGTTACAAGTGCAGTTTATACGGGGAAGATTACAATCTTCGACGTTGAGATTTTCGTGCTCTAACCAGGACGTTGGGAGAAGGCGTTCCCGCCATAGCTTTGCTGTTCCCTGGAGGCAGTCAAAGTTTCCTCACTAACACGAGAATCTTCCTACACGAAGTTCGTACTCTCATCCAGAAACGTGCCGTGTTTAACAGCGCGAATTATTTCCGTAACACGCAAGCGCCCGGCGGTTTTATTCAACTTGCTAAAATTATTCCCCAAGTGTGTGTGTGTGTGTGTGTGTGTGTGTGTGTGTGTGTGTGTGTATGTGTGTGTGTATAGGAAGATTCTCAATTAGACCGACAAACTTCGGGAGGTGATCCTTCGTGGAAAAGTAAAAGGAAAACATATGTGACACTTTATACCTAAACCGAATATTAACGGAGGCATGAGCCCTTAAAAAACGAGGTTTTAAACCGTATTTCTGCAAAACATCGGTAACGAAGTAAAATACAATGACAACTCTCGGAACGTTATTGTATGTTATCGGGACCTTCAACGTAAGAGCCGATATTTTGCACAAATACGTCTTAAAATCTCGGTTTTTTTTTTTTTTTTAAGGACTCTTACTTCCCTTAATATTTGGTTTAGGTATAAAGTGTCACATATGTTTTATTTTTACTTTTTCATGAAGTGTGTCGGTCTAATTGAGAACCATTCTGCATATATTGCAACTACAGCGTATTCACGCATATTTAATCGATTTTGAAATCTTTTTAAGAAGTAAACCTTCCACGATTGCACATATATCAGCATTCTTATAACCTCAAACTATTTTGGTGATGCTTGCAGTGAATATGAAAAAATTGTTATGTGAATTAAAGTATTTTTTAGAATTATATGAATAGTCGAAAAGTGAGCATAGCAGTAAAGCAGTTTTATAACAAATTCACATTTACGCCCAATTGGTGCATAGGCAAAATATTAATTTTTCACGGGCGGTAAAGTAAAAAAAAATCGCCGAAAACGAGAAATTTAGTGGAGCTATTTGTTTTTAAGAATCCATGGAGAATCACAAAATATCATACTTAAAGAAGTTCACTTAAAATTTTTGCAGGATTAAGCGAAACAAGACACTTTTTGCAGATGCATCAAGTTCCAATTTTGCTCACTTTCTAGAGGTATTTGAAGACCCAAATTTATAAAACCTAATAACTAATTAACGGGAAAGTATATGTACTTTTAACTTATAAGACTAAATTTTCTATGATGTCAAGTTTACCGAATTTGGACGTTTGCTTATCAAATTCTACTACTGAATAAACGTAGAGATGAAGTAATAAGTATTTCTTCAAGACTGATATAAGTATAAATTGCACAGTTCAATCTGAAAAGAAGCAAAATTATTAAGAGTTATAATTACACTGCAGTAAATAATCTGTTCCTTTTCCACTATAACTAATAGTTCAGTTTCATTATTTATGTATTATAATCAATAAAAATTTAGTATATGTCTCTGATTCCTGCAAACCAGTAATCTGGGTTCAAAATGTGTTATGGACATTAGGAACAATACCTTATAAATGATACGAGGTATTTGGTAAGTTGTTCATACGGGGAAAATATTTCTAAGAGTGTTATTTGAAACTAGTAAAAATGATATTTGTTCAATTTACATTAATAAATATTTAAGGGGTGACGAGACTATGACTGAAGACAGTGTTAACTCAGAGAGCATATTGGCGATCACTAGGGGGTTGGAGATTTTGTCAGCTCCATTATTAGACAGAGATGGTCAGCTTGACTAACAAAGTCACGAAAAGGTCAAATGATGCGACGTAGGCCAGGCCAGGCGATGCTCCAGCTCTTCGTGCCACCGCTAGCTTTAGCATGAGAGAGATATTCCTAGCGGCCCCTGTGACAGTCACAATGTCACAATGTGCCCAATTCCGCTGTCGACTGTCATGTCCTTGGCTCTTTCGAAAAGGATAGACACTGGACTCACTTGAGAGCCTGGATTCAGCAGTGAAGTTATTTGAACTCGTCTGCCTGTAAGAAGCACAGGAGTCGTGGGGAATCACGAATAAGTACGGAACGATCAGCTGTCTCCGGAGATGACGTGTCCGGTGCGTGACCATTTCAACCCTCTCTGTCCTGAATCACGAGCTCCAGCGTCGCAAGAGATCGAAATTTTGTTGTTCTCTACGTGTGTCCAGCGAGCTTCTCGCATAAAGTGGTCGATGTCGGTGTTAACCATTCACAAACGAGAGGTGCAAGAACTTAAACAAATCAGATTTCTCACAAGGAAGATGCTCAAAACACAGCCCACGTTTCCTTGTTGTGTACAGTGCCGACCACAAATTTCTCTCGTGTGCAACATGTCCTTGATCAAGAACACGGCGAGCGAAGGAAGGAAACGTGGCGACTCCAGTGTTTGGAACTCCGCGTCCTGGAGCATGTCTGGACAGGTGACTCCCTACCGAAGAAGTATCAACGTAATGAGTAGAGACCTGAAAAACTCGCGGTTTAATTTTGGGACAAGCTAAAATTTTAAAAACCTGTATTTAACCAATTGGTACAAATTGTGTCTGACGCCTCCTGGAGAACGGTGGCCCAATCGTCGCCTTCCACTGTGACAGCAGACAACCAATGTGCAGTGGATATCGGCATATTCGTACATAATACTGTAAAGTCTAGCCTGCAGGTCACTGAACTGGAAACATTTTTCAGGTGTCTAATTCTGAACAACAACTCATCTACTGCAGTACTCTGGCCTGCAGGATGAAGTGTGATCAACTGAACAGAATAATTTCGGCCAAACGACATTGAACCATGTTGTAGAACACACGAAACCTATGACGCAACAGAAAATACTAGACACAAAATAAATAAAAAATTACCAGTTGGTGATTCGTTCTGGTGTCTTTGTCGTTAAAAAAACTCGAGTGGGGAGTGAACCTAGGGCGAAACAACACTTACCGAGTGACGGGCTTTCCAGCTGGGACCCGTAGGTGCCCGTCATCCCCGGACATCACGTTGAATGAGTCCCTAGTATGCTGGAATGTAAGAGTTGGGGAAACGGGAGTACCCCGAGAAAACGCGCCGGCAAGCGGCATCGTCCAGCAAGATTCCCACAAGTGGAGATCCGGGAGTGAACCCGCCGGATATCGAACCCGAATCACCGTGGTGGGAGGCGAGCGCCCTAGCCACTGCGCCATCGTTGCCCCATTTCTGTTGTGATAACTGGCTAGATTTTCTCTATAAAATTATTTGTATTTTTCGCACGTATTCAATGACAACATCGAACACTGGTCCCGTTTATATTTTACTTTAATTTTGATGTATTTTGCTTATTACTTGATGACAATATTCTGGTCATATTGTGCGTGTGAAGCGACTTGGAACAAAGTGCTGCACTGACGTATGTCCATCTGGTTCAGTTACCATCATTTTACACGCATAATTGGTAGATCACATATGAAAGGCGCTCATAAGAGCAGACAGAGTTGGGACAATGATGACCATTTACAAAAGGCATCAAGAATTACGTTACTGGGGCTATATGGTCATGTGAGGGTCAGTGAGAGTCAGGAGATTTTGCTGGCGCCTGACGGCTTAGACCTACAGCGCTGATGGGGTGCAGCGAGTTAGAGATAGGGCAAAGATGGTATGCACAGGTGAGGGAAACTGGAGTACTTAGACATAACCCACTGGCCATCAGCAAATCCGTCAAGTTTCCCACGTTGGAAAATCTGACCTTGACGTCAGGTTTTTCGTGGTAAGAGGCGGGTTGAGTTGAGTTGAGAAATTTGGGCGGCTGTTGACAACGTGGTCTTTAGAGCTGATGAGGGTGAAATGAGGTGATAATGGAGCAGCGCCGGAATGCAAAGGCGGGGGGAAACGGGAGATCCCCGAAAAAACCGCCGACCAGTGGCATCGTCCGGCACGATTCCCGCTTTCGAAAATACGGGAGTCATTCCGCCGGGGATGGAACCCGGATCGCTTTTCTAGGAGGCAAGAGGTCTAACCGCTCACCCACCGCGGCCCCGGTAAGAGGCGATAGGTCTGACCACCGCGCCACCGAGACTCCAGTTTTTCCTTGCCAGTTCACCGCGTTGATTGGACGTATATAAATACTCCGCTTGCGGGGACAATCCCTCATAGAACAGAAGTTGCCTTGCAAGGAATTACCATCCAAACGTATGCGTTTAACCTAATGCGAGCACGGCATACACATTTGACGATCGATCGTATAATTTTGTGTACTGTGACGATCGACATTTATCACACTTTATACCCTTAACAAAGCCACTATTGGTGCGTAGAGTTGAGTGCGTATTTGCGGTTGTTCTGTTTTTTATTCGAAATGTTTGAAATCGACAAGCTGTTAGCATATGCATGTCTTGCATGTCTCTTATGCTAGAAAGAAATGTGGCAATGTTTGAGTGAACGCAATAGACTATATTCCGTGTAGATCGTCATTCGCTCAGGGCCACATGTGGACTGACGATGGATCTGGAGATGCTACATACACACAGTTTTAGCTACCGCCTAGCGGACAGGCGACAAACCTGAGGAAGTTTCGTCACTCCACCAGTACGCTAGCATCTCCTCAACGTTAAAATAACACGCAGGCGGTGTTATTTTTGTTCCTTCAACACCTAATGTGATATTGTATGCTGTAAACCAGCAAATCATAACTATCTGACAGGAGAATCTCAATTATTACACAGTTAGCAATATAAAATTTACCGGGAAAATTTAGTTGTGACACCTATGTATCAGGTTATTTTCTGGTAGCACACTAGAAGTCACAATCCTATACATATTCAAGTCAATGACGTTTGTTTATTGGCTTCTCCAGTATTGAGGCCCAACTTTCCCTTTTGTCTTGGTTGGACGTTATTGGGCCAGCTTCTCGTGTTTTCCTATTGGTACAAAGCCGTCCAGGGCGTGTCCGAACAAACTATAGTCCAATGACGATTGCAGTACAAAAGAACGCGTGTTTGAAGTCTAGTCTGATATGAAATAATAAGGCGAACTTTGCAGGTCTCTACATATGTGACAAGCATCCTAAGTCCTGTGAAAGATAGTCGCAGGCTACGAGAGCGATGGTATTCTCGGAGTGGTTTTCCAGTCCTGTTTTAGGAAAAGTCAGCGAAGTCTCTCAACACGAGTCCTCTCAGCTACTCAGTTGTAAACACTGCCACAGACCTCTAAATCAGCGCTCATATCATCCTGTAAGTACGTGGGCTTACTGGGTGAAGCTCACGAGCAATGAACCACATCTGAGAGGTTTCAACGTACTGTGTTCATCGCCTAGGCGCAAGTGCACCTCAGAAGCCGGCCCTGTTGCATCAATATCTTCCCCGATCCGAGATCGAAAGATCATAGTTCCGAAACAGGATCCAGTGTGATCTTGCTTCCAATGTAAAAGAGATGCACCGACGAAAATTCATGATTCTGGATTTCTGATTCGTCGATCTTAGTTCCAAAGTGAGAGATCGAGATTAAATATGAGACAAATTTTGCTATTGGCTTATGATGTATGACGTCATGGAAGTAGGCGTATTTTTCACTGTAGATAGAACGTGATGTGCGATGTTTTATCTGTTTTAATTGATTATTGTACGATTTTACTGAATAATATTCAATTGCGTACAATGTTTTTTAAATTTCCCAAGAAAATAATAGAAAGTAGTTCTATCTGTTGGCGTATTTTCAAACTACATTTGTCGACGATGGCTGCTGATCTCGGTTCGAGATTTCGAACCACCAATTTTGGCGGTTCGAAATGAACTTCATCTCGATCTCTAGTCCAGCTCTGAACTCGAATGGTGCAACCGGGCATTAGTCGTCTTCGCACCTCAAGATGATGTGTTTGTTACTCTTTTAAGTCATGCAAATTAGAAACACGTGGTGAAGGTATATGAAACATGAAAGTAAAAGTGAATTCTAAATTTTTAAAATGTTCTGTACATTCACGGAAATTTGTACGGGAATGTACAGTTTGTACGCGATCCGTAAAAACTAAAAACTGAGCTGAGCTCCATAATTACTAAAAAAAAGAGATTATCTCCGTTTTCCCTATAGCTTCGGGATTCGGAAACGAACAACACCGAGTCTACACGAAGTTATATTTGCCACCGCAACCTGAAAATTATAGTTTCTACGCCACTTATATATATTTTAATTTATTTATTTATAAAACATAGAAAAGTGGCATCAAGCATCCGTAACTGTTAGCATCACTTAAAACTTTCAAACATGACAAGAAACCTGGAAAGTTTTGAACCTCATATCCTCATAAATAATGTTTCTATGTCCTAATTTACCACAAGATGATCATAAGTGAGCGGCTAGACTCCAGGCTTCAAAATAATTTGAGTTTAAATATCTCTCTCGAAAAATTCTTAATATTTTTAAGTCAGGTTTTTATTCACAACTAAACACCCTCGTAAAGGAAACTGAAAATAATTGTAATCTCGATTTAAAAAAATTAAATACAGAAAATGTGCATAGAGTTTTTGAGGATTCACAGATGTTTCTGTAAGAATTACGGATGCCTGTTACTGCATAAGGAACAATTCCGTAATTTCACGGAGAGTTTTAGACAACTTTCTCCGTAAAATTAATGAAAATAATTTTTAAATGTAGCCATCGCATAAAATGATTTAATTAAAACCTTTTTTTAATTCCTTTGTAAATAGGTCACTGGAAAGTTTATACTTATATTCTCACAAAGGGCGTGTCCTCATCACTGAATGGAGACATTCGTATATTTCAGTGCAGAAAAATGTCACAATGTTAAAATTTTCCGTCAAACTGCGTCATCGAAACGTAACTATCGCTGCCATGTACTGTATGTTTGGAAATGTTAGATGACTCTATAGTTTTTATTAAACTTTTAAGAAAATTGGACTTGTTCTAAAAAAAATTTTTTATTTCTAATGGGCTCAGTCAGTCTGAACCGTGAACGACAACAATGGCTGTTTCCAAGGTCACTGGACTTTAAAATGGCAAACAATATTACTTAGAATGAAATAAGGTTATTATGAAGATAATCAACTTGTGTAGGAGTTCTCTGAAGATGAATGCTATTTGAAGTGATAATTTCGCAATAGTATTAAGAACTGAGACGTATTAAGTTTCATTGTGCGGGAAATATATTTAATAATTAAAATTTAAATCAGTAAAGAAGCGAAAATAAATCACAATATTTGTCACATCCCTCCCTGTTGTGGACTCAGTGGAAACACAATAGCACAATCTCTCTTTGAAAATGTCTGAATAAAAATTCTGACAAGTTCCTCCAAGTAAATAATTTGGTGACTCATTTTCAAACACATATACTATTATTTGATCAAATATTTTCATCTGAAATTTTTGAGGTCTTACTCCGTCTTCAAAATTTATCTTCAGATATAAGTAGCAGGGAAATTGTGATGAAGAGACTAGATTCTAAAGCCTGCCTGGGTGTGTGTGATGTCTCAATACCTGCATGTGATTGGTCAGCTGCAATCATAAGGTAACTTGGTGATTGACTGGTACAACGTATAAATGGTGCCGTACAATTGGTTCAAAGTCAATATGATACCATAGGGTTTGCACACTTGTGTATTGTAAGCAGTAGGGAGGTAAACTGAGAGGTTCAGTGTGACAACAGCTGCGCCGGTGGATCGTCTTGACTAGTTTCTGCCTCTTCATATAGATTTTCTCGAGTTTTTTGTTTTTTAGGTAAATCAAGGTCATGGGGTTAAGGTCAAGGTAGTCTGTCTAAAAAAGGTGGTGGTATTTTGTAATATATTATGCTTGTTGACTTTTACGCATTTTATAAGTTTTATATTTTCAAGGATATTCAAGGTCATGGGGTCAGGGTCGAGGTAGTCTCCATTTAATATGGTGGTGTTAGTCTTTAATGTATTTTGCTTATTGTCTTTCCTGTATTTTTCTCGAGTACTGTTTTAAGGTCATGGGGTCAAGGTCAATGTAATTGGTTTCCAATATGGTGGATGGATGATGCCTACCAAAATGGTGGCCTCCGATAATGTATAAACAGATGAGGAAAAAAAACAAATATGGCAGCCTACAGTAACATATAAACACAGATGGCGGTCTCCAGTAATTTATAAACAAATGACGGACGAAAAAATCAAGATGGGGGAATGAGTATTGGTGAGGGGAGTGGGTGCGAGGGAGTCAGTTGTCTGCTGGGGATGGAACGAATGTGGCTAATGGCGATGCTGGGAAATGTAAATTTTTTAATTAATCTTTTTATAAATTTTTTGAAGGAAGTTTTCTTGAGAAAAGGGAAATTTCGGGGGAAAAAGTGAAGAATGGCCTCTGTGGTTAAAGCCTTTTTAATTAAAAAAGTTTTTAAATAAAATTTTATAAAAATACATTTTTTGACGATTTTTTTATCAATTTTTACAAGATTTTGATTGGATTTTTAATAATAAATTCTTTATCTATTATTTAATGGATTTTTTAATTTTGTGTAATTTTTTTACTATTTTTTTATGTTTGCATTTTCAAGGTCAAAAGTCAAAGGTCATAGGTCCTGTTCCCGGTCACCTGGGTCAGAATCACTGATCCCAGTCACCAGAGTCGCTGATCCCTGTCATCATTTCTAAAAAAAATGGGTATTTTCTGTGGATTATAGTTATAATTTTTTAATAATTTTTAATAATTGTAAAAAAAATAATTGTTTCGGAATTTTTTGGAATTTTCCAAGGTTTTTTGTTTAGTGTTTTTGAGGTCAAAGGTCCTCGGTTTAAGGTCAAGGTCAAAGGTCACATGGACGGATGTGAAAGTTCAGTGATGTCCAAGATGGCGGTCGGGTGACGTAACAATATGGCGGCTCCTCCGGCTCCGATGCCAGACGCCGATGGCCCCAACTCATTTCCCTACTACTGATATATATGAAGGTGAAAACTTGACAGTGTTACAGCGGCTGAAAACACATTCTACAACCAAAAGGGAGTAAAAAGGTTTTCAAATTAATTCTTCGAAATGTGTGTTTGAAATAATATTTTATTATCTGTGAACTCATTGGCATTTCATTAGAGACATTACGTGATCTATTGTGTAACGATAACCACTCTATATGGGAAATTGCAAAGAAAATATTGCGCCACAGATTTGTACTTACACGCGAGTTAGCCACAAGAAAAGACCATTACTTGGTATTAGGAACTGCTAAAGAACTTTCCTCTATTTTTGTTTCCACGCTGTGGAATAACCGAGACAAATTTTTTCAGATATAAATTACCGGCTATCTTCTTCGATATCGCTAGTTAGATTTCGTTAAATGTTAAAATATAGCGAATTAAATAAAACATTAAATTTCTAAAATTGCATTCCATAAGTACTTCGTTTTTTAGTTAGTGTAGTGCTTCTGGCTTTTAAATATGCAAAGTAATACATTACACTCAGTGTAATTTTACACGACATAATTTGCAAGTTACGAATTTCTTCATCCGTGTGATTTCCCTCAACCCGCGGCGAAACTATAAACACAAAGGGAAAAGTAACTAGATTTTCATTATGTATAAAATACTGGGTAACTCAAACAGCTCGAAACCTTGAGGTACTTTGTGTCATTAATACGCTGTGTAGAGAAACCGAAAGGTCGGCGCACGGGATAGAAACTAATTTACAACCATAATTAAGTGTTGCCTTATTGATTAGGGTAATAATATGAACGAGACAAAAAGCAGTGTCTGGAAGCTGTATGTGCGGGTCCTCGCAGTAACAAGCGAGCGGTAGGTATCACTCTGGAGTTCTGAACTATTTATGTCGGTTGTTTGATATATATTAACTCTTATATTGCTTGAACTCTTCAATTGATTGCGTTGTGATGAATCGAATCCACAATCATTTGACAAGAATGACTAAAAATAGGTGTATCCTAAGGCCGCTGGTCATTATTACCCTACATTTGAGCGAAACTCTGCCCAACTTCTAGAATATTACCTAGCATAACAAGGTTTTAGGCCTCATAGTTTTTCCATAGTGACATGTCAAAATCAATATTTAAGTGTTTAATTAGGTGCACAAATAATAAAAAATTATCCACTTGTTGAAAATAAATCATTAACATTGAAATAATATATCATGACTTACTTCAAGAAATCTTTAAAATCACGCTATGAAATATTTTCGCAATTATAAAAAAAAAAACCTGAAAATAAGTCTTTTTCGCATACCTTAAATTTAACGTCATAACCATGGATTTATCCTTGTAAAAATTTTCGGTAAATGTTTTCGTTTATTTACTAAAATGTCGTCCTGTCAATCGAACGTTAAAAGCAGAACTATCGTCCAGTCGATTTGTAACTTAGTAATATAAACATACACGGGCTGGTTTACAAAGTTTTTCTTTCATAAGGGTGGCCCCATATAAATTGCGGCTGAAGCCAACTTCCTTCACTTTCCTCACATGCGAGAATCTGCTTTGAATCCACCACATATCGGACACATGTCTGCAAGCTGCAATGTTGATATGATGTTCATTCCGCCACATAGTTCCCATCAAGAGGGCATGGGACATTAATCAATGATATTGAGGTTTATCGTATTTTACAATTTCGTGGAAGCCTACACGGAAAAACAATGAAAGGGCAACCACTAACTACGGGAAAAAATATTTTTTTACCAGCGTGACGATTTATGCCGAGCTATTTCAGACGCCGTCAATTATTGTGTGTTTTCGTGGCGTGAGATATTATGCGAAATTGATACACCGATATTGCGAAATAGTTGCTTATTTAATTGGCAAAAACCATTATCCAGGATTAACCAATTTTAGTTTTTCTATATTGGCTTCCAAAAAACTGTGAACTTCAATTTACACATTTGGATTTAATTTATTTCCCACGTCCCCTTAAGGTAGCCGGAAGTAAAAAGTGTAAAATCACATTAAATGACCAATGATTGTAGACAGTGCTAAATATGTACTAAAATAAGTAAAGGAACGCTACTGAGAAATTATTGGGAGGGAGGGAGAGGCGGAATGCTGCCTCGGAGATATTTTGAAAACACCTTCGGTGTTGAAAATACTGGTACTAATTTCATCATGAATTTAAATATTTTCTGAGAACTGGCACACAATCACTAAACACTAATTTCATTGTTTTACAATTTTTTTCTCAAAATATACAATGAGAATTCGATATAAACGTGGGAAACTGCAAATGATTAAATCTACGTCATTTTCTCGCGTTCCCCCCGAAATTAAGAATGATCATTCATTTAGGAGACACGCCACATAATTTGGTGCAGCCTAGTATGTATCTCAATGTGGAGTGTTTCCTCTTTGAACGAATTTTTCGGGAAGGATGTCAGAGAAGTCCATCAACAAAGGGCACTGATAAAAAAACAGAATTTCACTCATTTCTGTTGGAAAATGTCCTTTCTTCAGCAAATTCTTTCCCAGCATTTTCCTTTGCCTTACACAAAATTTTAATTCACCGGCATCACAATTGATAACACTGTAATCAATAACGCTATAAGCGTTCTGTGCTATTAAACTTATTGTTTCGTTTGGTTTTCATTTGTGACGAATTCAGGAAAAGAATTCTGCACACATATATGCACAGAGAAAAAGGTTTTGTTGAATTCAACAATATTTGTTTCATGCAACCAAATTATTCGTTTGTATAGGGGCAAAAAATATTTTGTTGCTGAAATCAAATTATTTTGTTGTTCTCATTTCATTGACCCAAACTGTATTATTTGGTTGGTGCAACAAAAGATTTTTTTGGCTACACAGTTTGGGCCGATATAAAAATGACTACAAGTTTTTCCGAGTTTCTAAGCTAGATCACCTGCGTCCAAGCGCTACGCCTCAGTAATCTCAGCTAATGTGACAACCGATGAAGCCTGAAAGCTTCTAAATAGATGTACCACAAATATTGGGCAACGTGTACAAACAAATATTTAAAGTTCTACAGCTATACTTGTCAGTTTCTTGTTGAGTTGTTTTATTAATGTGTTTATACGATCGTTAAGCTACAATAGATGCACTAACAAACATGGTTATTATCTTAACTGTCACAAAAAATACTAACAAACTCTCGAGCTGTTTTTTTCGAACGAAGGCAGTCAAATGAGTGGCCAAACAAATATATGCAGTTGATGCAACAAAATATTCAGTTGACCGTCTAATTAATTTTGGTCCAACACAGAGATTTTGTTTATTCAAAAATACATATTATTAGACGAACAAAAGTAATTTTGGTTTCTTTTCAAATTTTGTTTGCTCAACGATATATTTTGTTAGGGCAACTAAATATATATTTGGCCCTACAAAAACAAATATTTGTTCGATTTGATCACAGTGAGCATCGCCACGTGCTCTTAAAATGGAGACTGGAAAGCACCAGTCAGTTATGAATCATCATAAATCGTACGGGACTCGCATAAGGGTAACTGGACATGCAGAATTTTCCGTAACCATTTCGAGATGGAATTTTACAAACGAAAGCGTATGATGAGGAGGCGAATCATTACACTACACGCGAGTACAGAATTATATTATCATCAATAAACGAGTGTATTAACACTGTGAGGTTCACATGTTCAAAGTTTAAGTTTTATTGCTGTTTTACATGTATCTACCTACCGATTGGCAGATTATAAAAGAATTACTTAACCAGGTACATGCTTTACAGTATGCATGTGTGAAAAATGGAAGTTAATATTTCTTCGCAGTATGTGTATTACAAAGCTATTTTACACTACACGTTTCGTAAATTTTTTTTTCGTGCCCATTATTATAATATTATATTAGCTGTTTGGAATGTTTGCATACATTTTTGAACCGCTATACAGAATACAAGTTTTGATATTTGTACATGTTTTTGAATCAGTTATGGTTATTTTTGTAATACGATACTTTGTGTTTTCAAGACATAAAACTGCTGTAGACGTCTAGGGTTTATTGAATCATGAATATATAATTAATTGAGTGTGTTACACATATCTTTGTGTTGTAAACTCAAAATATTTCACTTGTAGTGTTACAAAATAAGAATGCGATTACTGCATTTGAGAATGGCATGAAGGTTGCCGGCGGGTTAAATGACAAATATTACTATCAGAAAATTCTAGAAATTCAATATCACGTCGTTATTAAACACATTCAGTGGTTTAAAGTGAAAAAATTAAATAGTTTGTAACATACGTTTGTATTTCTTATGCTATTGGCCCACCCGTTAGTTTACACTTCCTGGACATCTCTGACAGACAATAGAATGCAGACCCAATCACCGTCTTCCGCTTATACCACAAGCAACCAATGAACCGCTGCTCCATACTCACCTCAATATCCCTCATCGGCTCTGAAGTTCTCGGTATTAAGAGCCGTCCAAATCTCTTCACTCAATCTATTAATATGAAGTTTGTGTGGAGAATTAACTGATGTTAGTACTTTTCACGTACACTTGTTCCTATTAATTATTGTATATCTATATCATTCTCCCGGTATACAGATTTCATGTAAATTTTAAATGGCTATTATCGTAGTGTTTTAGTTTGGGAAGCCCGCGGTTGGCTTGGACGGTGCAGGGGTCGTATCCAACCAAGGCGAACCGGGTTCGATTCACGGCGGGGTCGCTACCCGGATATTCTCACGTCGGAGTCGTGCCAAAAGATATCGCTGATCGGTGAGTTTTCTCGGGGCATTCCGGCGCTGCTTCATACCCAAGTCGTTTCACCCTCATCTGTTCTTAAGACCTTGCTTTTAAGGACTGCGTAAACCTGTGTACTCAGCTATTTAATACGTAACCGTGTTTTTTTTTTTTTTTTTTTTTTTTTTGCTGTTTGGAAAATCGTAGTATGTTTAGTAAAAAAATTGGGAGTATGTATTTTTCCGCACCTGTCACTTTGATATCGTCCACTAGCTGTTGGGTGACACAAAAATCCTGTTATATATACAAACACATTCATATAACGTGTTTCTAAAACATGAGCACAAACTTTGGCAGTGTATTCCTGCCGAAAACATAAGCCTAAAGTGTAAGTAGCACTTATCTTGGTAAATGATTATTAAGAGAGCTGTACACGCGTGAAAAAATCATTATTAAAATTGCCTTACACTGGATTATGGATTGCTTACCTGATACGCAACGCAGGTTTTGTTTTGGACGTTCAGCATGGATTATCTCACAAACGTGAGAGAGTTCGGACAAGACGGCCTTTTGTTGTAAATTTAGACGTACTGATTCACATGTTGTCCTTACAAATTGCTTAGAACGTAGTGTTACAAAGTGTGATACAATCGTAGGGTGCGGACAGCCACTTCTCAAAGCAACGAGGATGATATTACCCACCACGTTTCTAGAGGTGTAAGATCTACACCATACGAACCACCATCATTCACTAATATGTAACTTAATCAAAAAGTGGTTTCTGATATTTTCGACTTAACACATTTTAAAATTCAAATTTTGGCGGCCCATAGCTCCCTTAATAGTCACTCCAGGAGGTAAATTTTACATACATCCCCATGTTTTAGAAACACATTATATACATTAAATGCATACATACATACATACATATGTTATATACAGAATGATTCTTAATTAGACCGACAAACCTCGGGAGGTGATTCTTCATAAAAAAGTAAAAGGAAAACATAACTAAACCGAATATTAAGGGAAGCAATAGCCGTTAAAAAAAACGAGGTATTAAACCGTATTTGTGCAAAATATCGGTAACGAAGTAAAATACAATGACAACTTTTGGAACATTATTGCATGTTATCGGGACCTTCAACGTAAGAACCGATATTTTGCAAAAATACGGCTTAAAATCTCGTTTTTTTTAAAGGGCTCATACATCCATTAATATTTGGTTTAGGTATAAAGTGTCACATATGTTTTCCTTTTACTTTTTCATGAAGAATCTTACCTCACGAAGTTTGTCGGTCTAATTGAGAATCGCTATGTATATACAAAAATAATAATAATTTATCTACATGTTGTTCGCAGAAGCTTTTTTACCCTTTAGGGAATATATAGAGTTTGCAGGAAGGTGTGTAAGTTGGCCGGGCTTTGTCTGAACGCTGGAGAGCTCGCACAGAGCAGTTTTAAAGGAGAAGCCGGCTGTAATCAGAGCAGAGTACGTGGCAGCTATCGGCCGAGATAACACCTTAGAGGTGTTGTGGTAAAGCAGGTCCTCGGCATTGTGTTGTTGTTGTTGGCTGGAGGGGATGAAGCGGGGGGGTGAAGTGTTTATCTGACCAGCGGCGTCCCCTGAGACGAGCCCGTGCTGGGAATATCGAGTCGCCGCAACCTCGCTCTGCAGTGGCGCGCCCAGCATTTACTGCTCGAGGGGGGAACATCCACACGCAACGCCACTTTAGCAACGCTCAAGCCGGCTACCAACTATTCACGCATTCCAATATCGTTGAAAACGTTAACACTTTGAGGATTATATCGTCATGTGGCTCACAACTAAATATAATGAAAAAAATGTGTGCCATTAAAGACAAGACTCACTCAGTTTTTTCACTAGGGTTGAACATTTGAGAACACAATTTTTGAGAACATTAATACAAGTAACAAATTTCGCCAATATAATTATTCTTTTATTTATTAAAATGGACACGAGAGAGGGTGTAATCTATTACATAGGCAAGTGATACATTGACATTGGCTGTTCACGGTAAAAATAAGCACTTTTGAAAGCCCTGCTTAAGATTTACTTGTATGGACGTTATGTATTCTTCCGCCTTATGTGAAATCAACATTTCCGCGAGTCTCGCCACTTTATTCATGCGTCGGTCAAGTGAAAATGTGAAGTTATTATAAAAGTAAATAATTTACAAATCTGTTTAATTTAAGTTATCACAAATGGTCACTTCACACTTTTTATTCGATGTTATAGAATGGAACTTTACTGGGCGCATGTCACTCAGTGCACCCGTTAAAATATGTACAGGTAGCAGCAGTTACCTGTTTTCTAAGGTTGATTTCAAAAGTACTCACTTTATCGTGAACAGCCTTTAGCCATTGGGGATAGCTAGTTTTATACACATTGGTCAAGGCTACTGACTACCTGGCGATTCTTCCCGCGTCTGATGCCAATAAGCACGGAGGCGATAAGGACGACATTGGCACTCGCATCAAGTGCGCCATCGTCGCTAAGCGCATGCCTCTCAACTGGCGCGCAGTGTTCTCGTCACACTACGTATACCTATGGGACATTCAGAGGTGAGCCTATTATTTGATTGGTGGAAAGTCTGTAGGATGGTTCAGTGCAGAGGCCTTGAGTAGTTTTGTATGGATCTGATGTTCATATTTTGAAATAAAGCTCTTTGAAAATGTCGTTTTTTTTTAAGCCATTTTGGAGTACTCTGAAATTGTGTTTCTAATTTACGTAACATGTTGAAAGTACTCAACAGCCCTTCTCTTAAGTCTGTGTTTTTTTTTTGTAGATGAGCACATTGGAGGCACGTTTGATATATTCCTTCATCGGTAAAGTGAGCACTTTTAAGGCCTTCACAACAGGTATAATAGCAAATATATGTATTTCATTGTAATCTTACATCTTAACTTTTGAAAGTGTTGATCATATATATATATATATACGTTGCATTTATTAGGTACGTGGCAATTTTTACACCAGCAAGTGGCAGAAAGACAAAAATTGGCTGAAAGTAAAATTTACAAGGGCTCAAAATATGTGATTTATCAGAGGGAGCAGTGATGTAGTAAAACATACTTTAATATGTGATTTATCAGAGGGAGCAGTGTTGTATTAAAACATACCTTAATATGTGATTTATCAGAGGGAGCAGTGATGTATTAAAACATACCTTAATCCAGCGCGTTGTCAAACTGATTGAAAGGATTTTTTCCGTGTATCGTGCATATTTGTTTCCGTGATGTTTGTTTCAGTTAAACGATTTTTTTTGGTACAATCAAGCCTTACTTCCTCGAAATGAATTCAATTTGTTCACGAAGCCAAGCAATTTATTTAGAACAATTTTATTTTTTCCAAACAAATATTTCGTAGTTTCAGTGTGTAAAACAATATTTAGTATAAGCATACACATTGTGACAGTTTGCCTACGAAATAACATGTTTAGTTATGTGCGATATGTTTTGAACAAAAACATTATTTACGGCGAACAAAGATTTATCGGCGACACTAGACACTAATACATTTGACTGATTTCCGCCTTCTTTTTTCACTGAGAAAACAGCCAACAAAATATTTGTTTGTAGAGGCCAAAAATGTATTCAGATACGCCAACAAAATATTTGGTTGAATATAAACTACATGTAATTATTTGGGTACTCATTTGATTGTCTTCATTGGGAAATACAGCTTGAGAGTTTGTTTGAACATTTATAGTGTCAATTACGATAGTAACAGTGTTTGTTGGTATACTAATAGTTTCTTAATAATGCTATCAATATGCTAACAAAATGCGTTCAACAGGAAACTAGAAACTAAAGCAGTAGAAGTTGAAACATTTACTTACGCACGTTGTCCAATATTTCAATTGCATGTAATTAAAAACATTCCGGTTTCATGAGTGATGTCTTTAGCTGAAGTTGTCAGGGCGTGGCGTGGCGTCGTCGACGTATGGGCACATCTAACGTAGGTTCGAACCTCAGGCCAGCTTCCTTCAGTTGTCCTTACATTAAATGTAACTGTTCAATGTGCGTACAGCCAAAACAAATATTCCACCGCACCAACCAAATAAGGGAAACCAAATAATTTGGTTTCAACAACATACTTCATTGTCCCTATACAAACAATCCGTTTGGTTGCGCCAAACAAGCTTATGTTTAAATTAACCAATTTTTTTTGCTCATTGCATGCTATATGTTATTCCACGCAAAAGTATAAAGCAGACTTCACACGATCCAAGATAAGTGCCAAACTTGCGCGAGATGCCGACCTTGCACGAAAATTTCTTTCACAAGTTTGTGTGCAATGATCATCTTACACGAAATGAAGATATACAGCCGGTCATATTTGTTTTCGTGCAAGGCGATGCAAGTTGCGATCCTATTGGTCCTTGTATGCTGGTCATGTGACCTGTCGTAACATCGATTATAGAGTAAAATAAAATCATAATCTGAGGAGCGCGAAGAGGAATACAGGGAAACAAAACATTGCTGGAAAATAACTTTAAAACTTGAATTGGTGTTCAGACAATTTTCTGACAGTAAAATGAAAACAATTGTATTTTGGAGGGATGGCTTTGAAAGAAATACCTTGTGGAAGTAAGTAACTTCATATTTTGTATTATAATATCATGGCTGTTTAGTACTAACCAGGGCTATCAACTAATTTTGATGCGAGACAGTATTCATCTTATGTATCTGCGTGTGAACTCGTTCCGCAAGAAATTTAGTTGGCATTATCGTACGAAATCTTGCGCGAAATGCATCTTGCATCGTGTGAAGCCTGCTTAACAGTCGGTGTTGAAGATGTGTAACCTTTTCTCGTGAAAGAGATTCCTTTACTGCTTATAGCAAGGGAACACATTGAAGGATCATATTTCTTGAGTTGTGCCACTGTTGTTCTGAGGTGTAGAACTGTTCCAGAAACACGAGCCTCGCCCTGTTGATCCGCCGTGACGGCAAGTATTTCTGGCGGTGGCTGGGAGGCCGCAGAGGGACAGGAAGTGGGAGGACAACTTCCTCAGTCAAGCAGGAAGTAATGCAAGTTGGCGAACAGCGTCCTTTTCCTCCACGCGAAGCCGTTAACAATTTTATTGGCGACACGGCGGCGAAGTTGGCTCCAAGCAGTAACCGTTTTCTCCCGCCTCCCGAGGGACGCCGAGGAGGAACCTGCGGTAGCGATGTTCTCGGTCGTCGTTGTGCGCCTTCCACGCCTATAAACGCGTCAGCTCTAAGGCCGAGTATTGCTCACTAACCCTTCGCCTCACCACCTCTACGGGCTGGGCGTGCAGCCTTTCCTTGCCTGAAATGTGGCACCAAAATAACACCTAAATCACAACAAATTATATGGCTCGTGTAGGACTCGAAATGACTTCGAAATGACACGAAAATGACATCGAAAGGAATCAAATTCAACAATTTTGCATTTATGTTCCGCTAATAAAGATGAAACAACGATTCGTGTTCGACGACCATCCTAAACATCCACTAGACAAAAATTAGCAGCTAAATTTGATTCTAAAAACACCTGCGTTAGTCATTATTAGAGCCACCTGTTTTTCGCGAAGAGTGTTCTAGATTACTTGTACTCAAAGACAATAGAGCTCAGATCCACGTTCGTGATTGGATGATTTTTAGCTGTCGCGCTTTGTAGGTGTCTGCCCGCGAATCACGGACACTCAGTGCCGTAGTTACCTAATTCTGACTGGTTCAGCCAGGTAAGGCACTGTCTATTGACAAAGACACGTGGCCAATAACCAAAGGAAAACGGCACGAATGGCATAGAACATTGGAGTCTAGCCCTCTCGTGAATCTTTTCGCAAAAAAACAGGTGGCCCTAGCCATTATCACGTCCAAAAATAAAATCTTAGAGTGAACCACGAAACCTTCTCACTCTCCAGAAGTCTATTATTTTCAGTGTATTGGCAGTTTCTAATTGTTTTAAGTGGCTCTCGATACTTTTTACGTTTGGAAGGATAGGTTTAAGTGCCGCAGGAGCCACAATTTTCTCGTCCCGGTATTTTTCGTTATCAAACAAAGCACGTTTCCGGATATTAACTGTATGTACATTTCTGTAAAACTTTCAGTGAACGTACGGACATTTTTTGCGGTGCACAATATATTTTTCGCTTAATTGGGATTAGGGACATTGTGAGTTTTATTGACAAATTGGTTTTAATCTTAGACATTGCCAATTAAAATATTCACAAAATATATACCCCCTCCTCCCTCAAACCCTCCCCCACCCCTCCACCCCTCCCCTCCTCCCCTCCTCCCCTCCCCACCACCCCTTTTTTCCAGTCATTAAAAAAATCCAGTCAAATTTTTTGGGCGGCATTAATATTATTCAAATAAATAAGAAAATAAATATTAATAGACGCTGGTTATATATTCACTCTCGTTATATGACTCATCTTTTAAAAGAATGAAGGATGTGTTCATTAAAACTATGATCGATTGCAATGAAATTTGTGATGTCTCCGCACAACTCGTACGACCTATAATGTCCGTATTCTATTGTAGTGAAAATGATGCACATTTCAATTGTTGTGATTTATTGTCAGTTACATCACAGACTGGAAGCAAGTACAGAGGCGAAATAGCCGCATGTACCGCGAACTCCAGCCTCATACGTTCCTAGAATAGCGACACTAGCCAGCTGCTTGTTGAAGAGCCGTTCGCCAATCAGAGGCTGGTAACCCAATTGCCAGCCAGTAGCCCGGCTGACAGGGTAAAATGCGCAGCACGCTGTAGCCAATTACACACCACACTCTGGCACAACCAATCAGAGATCGAGTACGCCCCATCACACAGGAACCACCACGCCATTCCGTCTCTATGCATTCATTCACTCTGCGCGTACATCACAAGGTAGGTTATTCGCGGTAAAAAGAGCACTTTCGAAAGTCCTGCCAAATATATAACTGAATGTAAGTTGTATATTATTCCGTCTTGTGTAAATATAACATTGCCGTGTCCTCATGACTTTATCCATGCGTCGGTCAAGTGAAAATGTGAAATTATTAGAAAAGTAAAATTTTTAAAATTTGCTTATTTTTACACTTCGACCCATTAAACAAACATAAATCGAAAGAAATAATATAAGTTAGCACAACTGCTAACCTAGCACTATTTATTCGACATTAAGATACGGAACTATTTTCGATCAACCGTTACCAACTCTACTGGGCGCATGACACTCAGAGCGCCCGTTAAAATATATGCGGACAGGGGCAGTGACTTTTTTCTATGATTGATTTCAAAGTGCTCACTTTACAAATCAACATTAGAAAAAAGTCACTGCTCCTACCTGCATATATTTTAACAGGCGCCTTGTGTGATATGCGTCCAGTTTAGTTGGTAAGGATGAATGTGAAATCTTAACGTCGAATAAAATGTGTCAGGTAATCATTTTTGCTAAGTTAAATTATTTCTTTCGCATTTATTTAATGCATCGAAGTGTAGAAGTGAGCAGATTTGTAAAATATTTACTTTTATAAAAATTTAACAGTTATATTTGACCGACGCATGAATAAAGTGATGACGCCATGAACAATGTTAATCTTATATGAGGCGGAAGAATACACAACGTACATGCAAGTAGATCTTAAGCATGGCTTTCAAAAGTGTCCATTTTATCGTCAATAGCCTATAAAAGGCGATATAATATGGTAATAAATTACAATTACTGTTCTGATTTGATTCAAGGAGATGGGGCTTTAAGTGAAATATCCCGATGTGAGATGGGGCGAACCGGGTTCGATCCCCGGCGGAGTTTCTCGCCAGATTTTCGCATGTGTGAATCGTGCCGGACGAAAGAGCTTGTCGGTGGGTCTTCTCGTGGATATCCCTCCCCCCTCCGTCATTTCATTCCTGGGCTGCTCCATACTCACCTCGCTTCACCCTCAACGAGTCTCAGTACCTCGATGTTAAGAGCCGCCCAAATATCTTCACTCAATCGCCCGGTGTTAGACAATTTTACAACAGGTGTATTATAGACTGTTTACGATGAAATTAGCACTTTTGAAAGCTCTGCTTACGATCTATTTGTATGGCTGTTGTGTGTTCTTCCACCTACTGTAAACTTTTCATGGCCATGGGCCTCATAGTTTTCACCATGCGTTGGTCAAGTGAAACTGTGAAATTATTACAAAACACGATATTTTAAAAATCTGCTAATTTTTACACTTCAATGCATCAAAAAAACAGAAAGCGACCGAAATAATTTCAGTAACACTAACACTTAACACCTAGCAACCTAACACTTTGTATTTGACGTTAAGATATGGAACTATTTCCCCTCCATCGTTACCAACTTTAGAGGACGAATGTCAGTCACTGCGCCCGTTAAAATAAGCATCTAAGAACAGTGACGTTTTTCTATTCTTGATTTTAAAAGTGCTCACTTTATCGTGAACAGCCTTTACTAAACAACTTTCTCATTAAAAGACTAATTAAACAGTCCCCACGTTGTTCATGTACCCGTAGGCTGAGTTCAGACAGCGATTAGCGACGGCCGGACAGACCCATGTCCAGACATCTTCTTGGTGCTATGATCCCATTACAAAAGACGCCACCCATACGTAAAATTATTAAAAAAAACTAAAGTGTACAATTTTTTTATTCGAGGAACATGTCATCACACAAGTACAATGTGTACAAGTTGAACAATGTTTAGTAAAATTATGAAATAATTAATTTTATGTTAAAAAAATCTCTTAATGTCTGAAGACGTGGTCTGGCAGGTCGTTTAGCTAAGGCATGATCACAGTTTATAGCGGCAGTCAGCAATCACAACCTTAAAAACTAAAGGCTATTCACGATAAAGTGAGCACTTTTGAAATCAACCTTAGAAAAAGTCACTGCCCCTACCTGACACCCTGAGTGACATGCGCCCAGTAAGTTGGTAACGATAGATGGGAAGTAGTTCCATATCTTAACGTCAAATAGAAAGTGTTAGGCAATCATTTCTGATAATATAAAATATTTCTTTCACTCTCTGTGTTTTTAGATGCATCGAGTTGTAAAAATGAGCAGATTTGTTAACTATTTACTTTTCCAATAATTCCACAGTTTCACTTGACCGGCTCATGAATAAAGTGATGAGGCTCATGACAATTTTAATGTTACATAAGGCGGAAGAATACAAAACGTGCATACAAGTATATTTCAAGCAGGGCTTTCGAATGTGCTCATTTACCGTGAACAGCATATTAATAGTAATAAATAGTTAAAATATACACAGCCAAGTGAAAAATCAATATAGTTTCAGGCTCAAAATAAGTTTAAAATTGGATTGACTTTAAAGTCAGAATTTAAAAGAAAAACATTAAATAATAAATGCCATGTTTATGCAAATGTTGGCAAGTCGGTCTTTAATAAAGAATAAAATATTTTTTGAAATATGAAATGTAACCGAAACTAAAATGCGGTTCAACGAAGGGCTGGAAAGGGTTTCAGGTGCTGCAAACCAAAATGTCTATGATTTGTACTGTGTCTAAGTCGACACAACACTTGTTTCGTTGTCACAGCCAATGAGACGTAGGCTATGTGTACGGCTACAGTTATATGAACCAATTAGGACCTAGACTAGTAGGACGCTGTGCGAGTCATTTACCAACAGGTACGGTCATTGGTCATTGAGCTTCGCAGTATGCAGTACCGACCAGAAATAGCGTACACGTGCGCAGTGTACACAGTTGTGTACACAGGGTCTGAATGGATCCAAGTGACTTACCTTGACAGAAATCTCTGAGCAGTTTTCGGCGAGTGTCCCTAGACAGAAAGCGCCCGGGGGGTAATTAAGTCTGTGAAAAATAAATTCTAGTAATTACAGCCGTTAATGTGCTCGAGATGATGATCAATCGCGGTTAAGAGCGTGATAAAGGTAATTAAGGCCGGCCATATCTCTGCCTAATTACGCACAGCGTGTTGCAAAACGGAGCATCGCGAAGTTAGAGCCCTTATGTGGTCCTACACGTGCTAAAAATAATACATATACAGAATGTTCCATAGAATCGTGTAAGCGATGACTGACATGATGGGCTTTTGTGGCGAGTCCCGTATATATATATATATATATATATATATATATATATATATATATATATATATATATATATATATATATATATATATATATATGTAGGCTGTTCACGATAAAGTAAGCACTTTTGAACTACGTCCCTAAGATCTAATTGTATACACGTTGTGTATTCCTCCGCATTATGTAAAATTAACATTTATATGGGTTTCATCACTTTATTCTTGCGTCGGTCAAATGAAGCTGTGAAATTATTAACAAACTAATTACTTTAAAAATTTGCTCATTCTTACACTTCGACGCATTAAAAAAAACAGAAAGCAATAAAAATAATTTCAGTTATCACAAATTGTACCTAACACTATTTATTTGAACATAAGATATGGAACTGCTTTCCTCTCAAACGTTACCAACTTTACTGGGCTCATGTCACTCAGTGCGCCCGTTAAGATATATGCAAGTAGGAGCAGCGACAAATATTTTCTAAGATTGATTTCAAAAGTGAGCACTTTATCTTGAACAGCCTTCATTGATTCGTTAACAATGCTACTTTTTTAGGCTGTGAACTGTTCATATTACAAAAGCCGGACAAAAAGTCTAGAAATAACTTGTCATAATGAAACAATAGTTGTGTCAAGTTAAGCAGATATGCACAAAAAATTCCGTATTCGCAACATCTGAAACCCTAAAAATAATAGTTAATCTGAAAGGGCTGATGTAACGGATAAAATTAACTTGTATTGTAGGGATTTTCTTTAATTTTGTTGGGTCTCTTCATATTCCGTTGTAATAATTATATTGCTAGAGATTTAAATGAGGAACCTCGCAAACTACTTGCATTGCGGAAAGCGTAGGCAACTAGGCCATGCGCGCTTTATTCTTTAAGAGCTTCACTCATAGGATGTTTGTTTGCGTCAGCAACACAATGAAACGGCGGATCGATTAGATCGAAGCCGGTCGGTGCTTGTAATGGGTTATCGTCTCTAATCGCAAAACACTGAACTGGTGTGCAATGTTTACCTACGCCATTATGCAAAATGAGAATTGAAGCGGCGATTCTGTTGTGTTATTGATGGCGAGTCTGCAGCTGTTCAAAGCCGGCACCGTCAGGGACAGCAACACCATCTGGCCAACAGCGAGTCATTGCAGAACTTGTCCCAAGCCATCATCAGCAGACCGTAGTGCGAGACGGACAGTAATGCGTCTGGCAGCGATAGCAAAATGTTAGACTCCGAGCTCTTTTCTCCAGCTGAGAACTTCCTGGATCAAGTCATAGAGGTGGACAACCTGACTACTAAGATTCTCAAAGTGCTTCGCATTATTCAGCTGGAGAATGATGCATGCATTGAAGAGCAACATGATGAAAGATTGCAGCTTTCAGAGCAGGAACAGCAGTAACAGGAGGCTGCGCGCAGCTGGGAGAACATAGGTGTGAGGCTGCGCACAGAGCTGAAGGAAGCCAAGCAGCAGCTGCAGCAAGGCGTGCATGAGCTGCAGGACACCCGAGTACAGCTGTAGCCACACAGGGAGCTAATAGAGAACTAGAGCAGAGAGATCAACAAGATGAAGTCTACACACCAGGACACAGAGCTGCAACTCCACCAGCGTGAAGAGGAAGTAGAGAGGGAATTGAAACAGTGGCAGAAAACAGGAGAACTACCCTGTCCTGATGTACTTGCACGAATAGTTACTGCTAAAGATAAGATTCCAGTATTGAAGGAAAGACTACTGGAGAGAGAGTTAGAGCTGAAAGAGATGGGCCAGCGGTTGTCTGCAAGCAGTCAGATGTTGACGGAGAAGGAGAACTGGCACCAGGCAGTACTAGAGGTGCGGCGGTAGTACGAGGGCACAGACGCAGCTCTTGAGACACTTCGCAGCATCTATATCACGTCGGAGAGTGAGAACCGAATGGAAAACTGAAATCAGTACAATCGAACCCATGTCCTACCGAGCAACGAACAGGTGTTACTACTACGCCGTCTCGCAACGAAAAGTTTAATACACCTTTCCGTTTTATCTTTTACTCTTTCTCTGGTTTTTGTACGAGACGAGCTCAGCTAAGAAGCACATGTCTGTTGCAAAGGAGGCTGTTTTTTTTTCTCTCCTAGTTGTACACTCTAAACACGTGAAATTGTTCCACCCGTAGGCGACTGTCGGGCAAAACTAATGAACGTGTGTCACATTGTCCGAATTCATGTTACTGGAGAATTATTCCCTCATATCCAGCGCGCTGTTTGGAAAATAGATCTTCATAAAGTGCTGCCACTAGAAAACTGCTCGTTCCGCATGGCCACATTAATTAATGGTTGTACAAACGTCGCAAATAGGAACATTTTCGATGCGCGCTATACTTAAACTGACACACTTCTTGATTCTTTATCACAAATATTAAGCTGTGAGCATATCGATATTGATACGAGTCTTTCATAAACTAAAGTAACATAAAGGGTAAGTGTACGTTATTTTAAGTTGTATTACTTTGTGTGTTTAGCTTTACCGTCCTGTGCATGTTAACTACGACAGTAACGAGCTCATAATTTGTTGACAGGTGAATTTCGAATAAATGATAAATATTTGCAGAAATTTAATTAGTGTTACTGAAAAGTCTACAGACCCTTACAGATAAGTACTGCCGAGTTTTTCGTGGGAGCCTTTCCGTTCTATTATCAATGCGTAAAATGTCCCATAATTGAGTCACGCTTCGTATAAACTATTCATGGTAAAATGAGCACTGTTGAAAGCCGAGCTTAAGATCTACTTGTATGCACGTTGTGAATTCTTCCGTCTTATGTAAAATTAACATTGCCATGGGCCCCATCACTTTATTCATGCGTCGGTCAGATGAAACTGTGAAATCGCTCGGAAAGTAAACATTTTTTAAATTTGCTCGTTTTTACACTTCGGTGAATTAAAATAAACTTAAAGAGAAAGAAATAATATAAGTTATCACAAATGGTTACCTATCACTCTTTATTTGACGTTAAGATATGGAACTACTTTCCCTCCATGATTACCATAATTACTGCGTGCATGCCACTCAGTGAGCCCATTAAAATATACACAGACTGGGGCACTGACAGTTTTATAAGGTTGATGTCAAAAGTGCTCAATTTGTCGTGAACAGCCTTTAGTAATAAATGGTATCTTCAAGACGTGAGGGACTTACCTTATGGGACGGTATTTTAACTTAGGTGTGACCACAATATCATGTCAAAGATTTCAGAATGAGTTACTCACAGAAAAGATCACTGGGAACTCACCCTGGTTACGTAACGTGCCCGTGAAATATAACTTCCCCATACATGAACATGATCGTGGACGATGAGACTGAGTGTGTTACCAATTTGAGAACTTAGATGATTTAAAAATCCTTTTGTCCTTGATAACAATATTCGCGCTAGTGTTTGATCGCATTTTACAAAGACACTACAGCCAAATGACGATAAAATTCCTGACCATAAAGATGTGTTTTTTTTTTTGTAATAATTGTTAGAGATGATTGAAAATCGTTAATATTTTGAGCCAATATATCTTTGATAACCCTATAGCTGGTTTATCCTTTTATGTTTGCCTTAGCAAGGTTTATACTTGGCTAGGTTCTTTGGATGCCAATCACAAACGTTCTGCTTTAGATTATCAGAATCCTCATTGGTCCAGTTAAATGGGATAGTAGCTTCACATGTGCATGACATCCAGTGAGAAAAGAAAACTGTCGGACATATGTACAGTACGTTGAATCTTAGCAAACAGTTCACTTTTTCCGCGATAAACCATCATCTGTAAGAATTTCTTGAAAGAGCACGAATGACTGTAAAATCTTATAAACAATAAAGAACATTTTATTTGGGAAAAATCAAGTTTGGCTCCCGATTGGCTGATTACTGAACGTTGTACAACAGAGGAAGGAAATCAGGTGTGGTCTGGACCAGTATGACATCGGTGAGTGGGTATGCGGAGGTAAACAGAACTGCTGTTTCTGGAGTGGTGGATACAAGGTGTCACTTCTGACTAGGGCTGTTCGATATCATAAAAATTTAATATCGATATTTTTCCAAACAGTTACTCGGTATTTTCGGTATCCCGAAATCATCAATATTACCTAAATTATCGATAACACCGAAATTGTCGATAATACTAAAATAATTGATAATACAGAAATTATCGATAACACCGAAATTGTTGATAAACGGAAATAATCGACGATACCTAAATAATCGATAATATCGAAATAATTGATATCACCGAAATAATCGAGAATGCCGAAATAATTGACAATACCGAAATCGTCTATAATGTCGAAATAATTTATATTAGGTATCGTTTGATTATAGTATTTATAGTATCGTTAAATTCCAGTAGTGTTTAAAATATTGGTATCTTTCGACTTCTGATATTACTGAAAACATTTACGTGATTATGTATCAATACTATTAACAATTGTAAACTACAACTACGATATGTGATGAAAACACATGCAAAATGAAAACCCTGTTTGTTAATAAATGTCCGATACCGACTATCGTGATATCTTAAGTGTGAGACCCGAAACAATCCGAAGTAACATCTAACTGATATGTTGGTTGGTCGTGAACCACTATTTGTTTACACACGAGTGCGGACAAGAAAAAAAAAAACCAAAACAAAACAATGAACCAGCTAACTTGAACGTTGCATAAGCCAGGCGATGATTTAAAAGAGTTATAAACATATAAATGTGTCACAATTATGCCATATTGTATTCTTATTTGGATACAACAAAAAGAGACTGGATTGCAGGAGACAATTTTTTTTTAACTTTTCAACCAGATAATATCAAGAATGGCGATAATATGGTAAAAGCCGATATTATCGATAATATTGTAAATTTCGATATCAGAAATGTCGATGTTATCGAAAATTTTGACAGTACCGAAAATTTCGATAAAACCGAAATTTTAGATAATATCGGAACATCGATATACAGATATTTTTCAAAGTTACACATAGTTCGATACGTTATTTTTAATATCGATAATTATCGATATATCGATATTTCGAACAGCCCTATTTATAACTTGTCTTCAGTCACAGCAAATATCTTCAGACCTCAAAGTGTTAAAGAATCCCGTGGAATAATCGAACACGTTATAAAATGACTTGCCTGTTTTTTTTATATAGTTTCAGACAATGTAGGTGTGTAAACGCCCTCTATTACCTGTGGTTCCGCTGTATGACGAGCCAAGTATGTTATGCTATCAAACGTATGTGTAAATACATTTTACAGAGAGGCAGAAAGAGGAATAAGGAACGATTATGCCTAGAGTAAATTACATTACGTGCTGCACGATGGCAGCACGGGTAAAAAAGAAGTGAATTCAGAGTTGGTTCAAGTCTCCGAAAACGAGGACAAATTCTGTGATAGCTGCGTTAATTCCATATTAATTATTTGTATTTATGCCCCGATGAACAATTTAGAGTTGTGAGATATGTACTTGAGTTGTAGAAGAAAGAATGAAATTGACATTAAGAAACTTTATTACAAAAATATCAATCAATAGCAATTTTCTCACCCAAAATAGTTACCTTTATGCTCTTGCTGACATCTTATTCAATTTTGAATGATGTCCTCTAACCTATTTATTGATATAATATTTTTAATGGCTCCTAAAGAATTCACAGTATGGTTTCTAAGAAATGGATGGTTGTCTTTGGAGGTCAATTTTGCAACTGGAAACAAAATAATACGACACGTGGTCAGATCTGCATTACAGGGAGGCGGGCGTAGATATGCCTTTCTTGACCAAAAAAGTCGTAATAGCTGTCGCCAACGGTCATGTACAGTCCCTGACACAGGTAAGTACAGTCATCATAATCTATACGAAGATCTTGAGACGTTTCTGAAGCAGTCTTGTTCTACAGAACACAAAACTTTGTTGCGTAATGTTGTTCTCGCATTTCTTGCCCCACGCGCTTTAAGATGGCCGCCTGGGTAGGCCGCCGAACAGTGTGCAGAGCTCGAGCAGAAAACTTTTTATTAAAAACTGTCGAACGTGACTGAATGATGTCTGCTTACGAATTGAAATTAAGAAACGTTACGTATCTGTATACGTTTTTTAGTTTCACAATTTCTCTCTAAAACATGTTTCTCTGATAGTGGAAATGGCTCAAACGGGTGTTTTGACTGTCAATTTTAGGTATGAACATTGCAGTACAAAACATTAAAGCGGGAATAGGGACATGCATAAAACCTTTATTTTTACTATTACGTCATCCATTGGTAGGGTCTCCGCTGAAAGTCTCATAGAGGCGTGTTATCACCGGCAAGACTGCACGTCAGTTCAGTGCTTTGCGCGTAGAGGCGATGATAGAGTTGATGCACATGTCTCGGTCGCCCCTAGCGCTCCCACGCTTTCATGCCTCAGACGTGCAACATTCATTCAACCAGGCGGACACCTTAAAGGCGCCTAAAGCTTAGACCGCGTTAAAATCGCTGCTGAGCTCGGACTAGCGTAGTGCCTTATGGCATTCACGTGTACTTAATACAATACAACTTTCCCTATAGATGGCGGGTCGATCATTTTCCCGGTATTTTCTAAATACACTGTCATGGCCGGTTTCATCAACGTGGTTCGAGGCTCGATCCGAGATCGGATCTAAAAACGACAGAGAAAACTATTGCGCCATTCGAGTTCAGAGTTGAACCGGAGATCGAGACGAAGTTCATTTCGAACCGTCGAAATTTTCTGTTCGAAATCTCGATCCAAGATCAGCAGCCATTGTCAATAAATGTAGTTTGAAAATACGCCAACAGATAGAACTACGTTCTATTTTTTCTTGGGAAATTAGAAGAACCCTATACGCACTTGAATATTATTCAGTAAAATTCGTACAACAATAATTCACATAAAACGGATAAAACATCGCACATCTAGTTCTATCTATAGTGAAAAATACGCCTACTTCCGTGACGTCATGTATTACAAACCAATAGCAAAATTTGTTTCATACTCAATCTGGATCTCTCATTTTGAAACCAAAATCGACGAATCGATGATCCAGAATCATAAAATTTCGTTGGTGCAGCACTTTTACATTGGAACCAAGATCAAACTGGATCCTGGTTCGGAACTAGGATCATTCGATCTCGGATCGGGGAAGATGTTGGTGCAACCGGCCATCAGTCTTTATTGAACTAGAAACTTACAATTTCCCTCCAGGCGTCGCTTTCCTAGCAATACGCCCGCGCCTCGATACTGCCCGAGCCACAAACGCGAGTATAAATTACTGTCAGCCGCCAGGATCCTGCAAGCAATACCTCACAAGTCGGCCACGAGATAAAAAAAACAGCGCAGACAGACAGACAGACAATATCGCAGACGCAACAAGGAGACGCAAGAAACGAGATAACTAGCAGCGCGGATCAATGGGACGTCGGTTTAGACCAGCGCGAATGTGTATTCAAAACAGAGCCCCAGGTACTCCCGCGGAATACAATTGCGAATGTTGCAGACAGAATACAGAAAAACATATGGATCAGGAAAACGTGATCGCAGTCCGCTGGAAAATCCTGCACGAATAGAGTATCCCGACAGCAAATACAAAACACCGAAAGTACGACTAGATACATTGACGGTAAACGCCGAGCATTTCAAACAGCCACGCATGAACGAACAAATACAAGATTGTGACAACCATCAGCGGCGGACGATGAAACGCCGTTGTTTAATCCGAATTGTAATTGGTTGTCTCCCAGCTTACCCATCTGTAGTTATAATGATACGTTCCATTCGCGCTCTCTTCACACGTTTTGAATCATGCCTTTGAAAACATCACCCCATGTGCAACGTGTTTCGTTATTTCCTTAATAATTATATGACTCACTAACGTATATATTTGTGCTGATATAAAACTACTGTATCTTGTAATAGATTGATATTTTACTTACATTCTGCATATTAATTACAATATTTCATTTACAAATAATGTGAACAAAAAACAGTGGGGAAAATGTGCGTTGGTAATAACTAGTAATGTAAGAAAAAGTTCTTATTTGAGTAAATACCGCCTTCCAGCACGCCCTACGTCTAGGTAGTACGAATTACCATCAAGCACTGACAAGAAGGTCCCTATGCAATGAGTGTAGCGGAAACAGAATTTTAACACTCATACGAAAATAGTAGCGTAGTAACTATAGGCTGTTCACGGCAAGGTTGGCACTTTTGAGGTCCTTCGTACTTTTTCCCTATCAGCCATTTGCTATCATTTCACCACTTTTAAAAACAAGTAATGCAATGTAAGTGACAAACACTGTGTATATATTTCAACTGACTCAAAAGTTAACATCTAAGGATAAAATTGTTAATGTCTTCGCTGAAAGTCCCATGGAGGAACAGATAACTGTCGGTATTTAAGAGTGTCGTATTACGTTACCAAGTTAATTACATGCACTAGAATGCTGCAAACAACGCCACTGACATTCTAATTTCCTCTGGATCTAATTTCTTAATATGAATAAGCAGTGTTCCACTAGAAAAAAATGGAACTTTGTTCAAGAAATATACATTATAATCCTTAGTACAATCTGTGTCTGGGCTTAAATGATGAGCCCTTGTCTAAACTTCAATTCTGTGAACCAACACATGAATAGCACCTTTTGTATCTGAAATATTTGTAGAGCAAGTTTTAGATGATTCATTCTGTCCAGTAAAAGGTGTTAAGGATAAAGCGAGCACTTTAGAAAAGAATCTTGGAAAAAAGCCACTGCCTCTGCATGCATATATTTTAATGGGCAGTACCATAATGTATTTCGTAATAAACTCCGTTTGCTAATGTAAGTTCTGACTCCATTGCATTGATTTCCTTTGCTTGAGTAGCCGCTGTTATTAAAAACTACACATTTCTGACAATCATATCTGTCATTACCGCCTTCTTTAAATGAACGCCATTTTTTTAATAAAGTAAAATAATTCTAATCAGTTTATTTCGGCTGTGTTACCACCATAATTAGTAGTATTTCCCTATTAAGATTCAAACTTCCAGCAAAGAAGGTTTTTGGGAAATTCGGCAGTTAAAGGAGTGAAAATGTGTAAAATGGGTTTTCACGGATTGCAAAAACTTCTTAACCTTGAGTTGATGTTCTGATGCTTCTTGCTTCTAAATACTACACATGCAAGTGCACAAAACATATGTAGTATTTCTTGTAACTGAACGACAAAATGGTAAAATGCTAAAATGGTAAAATATCCTTTCCCTCGTGGGCTCTTCATTATCTCTCTACCATAACGGTAGACTGCTGTGCTCTTTCTTCGGAAGATTACATATACACTAAAATTTATGAAAAATTCAACATCTAGAAGGATAAACGTGGTTAAAATGAAATGTATACCACATATTAGATATACGACGAAATACTACAGATCAGGATTACAGAACTGAACATGATATGTGTCCTTGAGAATTCAGTATGGTGTGAAGCCCCCACGTGCTGATATAATAGCCCCTAACCGTCGCGACATGAAAACAGAGTATCTGGATATGTTTCTGGGACATATTTCTCCACGCGGACGGTATGAGAGTCCACAAAGCATCAACATTGGTTGCTGGAGAACCGTGATGAACAAGTCTCCGACTAACCATATTGCAGACATGTTCGATGGGCACCATGTCAGGCGAACGTGCAGGCCAGGGAAACAGCGGCACACTTCGTTCTCTGAAGAAGGTTTGCAAATTCCTCTCCACATGCGGCCGGGTATTGTCCTGCTGAAATATGGCGTGTGGAGTCGCCTGAAGGATGGGCAGTACCTCGGGCTATAAGACATCGCTGATGCAGCGGTTACTGTTCAGATTGCTCTAGATACGTAGGAGTCGAGATCGCATGTTTTATCCAATGGCGCTCCAAACTATCACACTTGGTGTTTGTCTGCTACGCCGCTCCACAACACAGTCTGTCAGACTACTGTCACCACGGTAGCATATAACATGTATTCGGCCATCGTTGTAGGACAGGTTGTAGACGGACTCGTCTGAAAACAATACATTATTTCCACTCAGCACGCCAGTGACGGCGTTCACGTGCCCATTGTAGTCTGAGGCGTTTGTGGTTTCTGGACAATGGAAGCCGACGCGACGCAATGGCATGCATGCCACCAGTCCAGCCCGCAGCAGACGGCGTAGAACCGTCGACACAGACAGGTCCACACCCGTTCATTGCTACAGTGTCGAGCCAACACTGTACGGTCCGTTACGGCCATGCGGGCAAGATGGCGTTCATCCCGTGCTGTGGTCACATTGCGTGATCCAGTACCCGCTCGTTGCTGCGTACGACCCTCTTCTATCCACTAGTTTCACACACGCATCACTGTTGTAGTGGCATGCCCTATACGAGCCGAAATGTCATGATAAGACAAACCCGCTTCTCGGAGACCTTTGACGTCGATGAGGCATACTGGCACTTACTTTAACTTCGTTTGACGGCTCTTCACCGACTGAGCTTGGCTTAACACTGATCTTTCTGTTCACACAAGAGAGGGCGCTTCTGGACCTACGTGTACGCCATCTCTCTGCAGTCGTAATCACTTATTGATGGTACACTGTTCTGCACATCCCCCGAGTTTGGATTCATTTGGGCTATTCTTTCTGGGTGTTGCAATTTTCACGAAAAATAATGTAATGATAATTATAAATTAATTTAATACTCTATATAAAACATTTAAATTACGAAGGAAGAGCGAGTGGCAATCGAAGCCTTCACTCAGAATCAAATTATGTATTTAGTTTTTATCTTCCACACATTAATTCGCATTACGAATTCAATTTCTGGACGATTTTGGTCTGCTACACAGAATACATATAGTGGGCATAGACCTTCAAAGATTTAAATTCGGTATTATAGCTAAAAGAAGCCACGCGTACACCCTAGTTCTGTATAAAGAAACTAGGAAACGGAGAACAACAAAATCTGTCACATATTTGGGTACAATTTTTTATGTTGAGAAAGGAAAGAGCTTCAGATTTACAGAACACGCATCTTGAATATGAAAGGTTTCCAGTATTTCATGCATATAACCTTAAAAAAAAATGTGTAAGGGATAAAGAGTTATCATTAATTTCGAAAATACATTCCAATTTGACTTCCGGCATAGCGATAAACTTTTTTGATAGCCATTTTCTCCACATACTCTGATATCAAGTGAAGAAATATTAAAACACATGAAAGTCCGGTTTCGAAATTCCTAGTATTAATTCATATTTAGAAATTTGCCATAACATTTATTCATAATTTCTTTAGTCTGATAGGTTTAAACGGGAAATTTTAACTTATTTAGTAAACTGGCAATACTTGTGACATATATTTGTGTTTACCTTTATTCTACATTTGTTGCGATCATGAGTAACATTCGGTTTGCACACACACACACACACACACACACACACACACACACACACACACACACACACGCACACACACGCACGCGCGCGTGCGTATTTCTTAAATTATATGATAATTATGTATTAATTATTTATGAGGGAGCTTTTAGATAATCAATAAGTTGGACAAATCACACAGTGCTACACAATTTTTCGTTCATCTAGCCGTTATTCAAGCGTGATTGCAGAGATAAGAATGTCTGTTTACAGAAGATCAAGCGAACCCACATAAATGCTCTTGAATGATAAAACAAAACGTGAAGTTTTCCCCCCTCAATGGAAACGCTCACGTTAGTTGATCAGAATTGGCCTGAAGTTTTTGTGTGCTAATACCTGGTTAGTAGGAGCTGCTGTTTATTCCGGAAAAATTCCACGCCGTATTCTACTGCAAAATATTTTAGTTTAGAACCACTTCCCTGATTGGATTTTCCTTTGGTTATTGGCCGTGCATATTTACGAGAAGACATTTTATACTTGGTTAACCAATCTGTACGACTTTACTTAGGCACTGAACACTGGCGATTCGCGCGTATTCGCATTACACACGTAGGAGTTAAAAAACATTCAATTATGAAAGTGGAGCTCAGCTAAATAATTTTGAAATACAACTATGGATGAAAACTTTATCTAGAAATAGGGCGCACATTGTTTTAAACATTTCAAAAGTTCACTCAAAAATGTTATTTGACAATATTATATAGCGTACTAAGGAATGGACGTAATTAATACGTGAACCGTGAACCTATTGTCTCTATCGGTATTCCTTGGTATCTCGTTTGTATTAGAGTTACTCTCTCTTTCAATGCCGCGTGTTATCTCACTTGTAGGTTCACATGCAAAAATGTTCTGCGTATCTTCAATATACGTGTTAACAAGCTTGTTAATGCAATGGTTATTCTATGTATCTGTTAACTTTTGTGTGTCATACTATGCAAATATTAGCAGAATGTCGCCAACTACTCGTAAAAGCAGGCAGTATCTAACATTGTGTGAAATTTATTGTCTCTTTCACTCCCACATTAAGTTATGGTTCCTGGTGTTTCAAATAATAAATATTGTGATATGTGCTGTATTTGAGCTGGCAAAGAATATATTCCGTTATGACAACCAATAATTTGTACGCTCAGTGATCGGTGGCCAGTGATATGAACCAGTGATGACGTAGAACAACAGCAAATTTTACGCATCAGTAGCAGCGCCTATTTTTCGCGAAAAGATTTCAGGACAAGTTGTTTTTCAAAATTCTTTATTTCAGAACCACTTTCGTCATTGTATCATTTGAACTGTCACGCGTCTTAACTGTATGCTCGCGAATCACGGGCGGTCAGCATCGAAGAAATTTTATTCTGATTGGATCACTCATGTCTTCGCGCAAAGACAAGCGGCCAATGGTTCAAATAAAGACTGCAAGTTTGCACGTAGGATATTGAAGTCTAAAATCTGCTTAAATCTTTTCGTGAAACACAAGTGGCTTTCGAATCAGTTACCTTGAGGAAAGCTGCAGGCTAGACTTCAATATCCTATGTGCACACTTGCAAACTTACTTTGGCTGCTAGCCGCTTGTCTTCGTGTGAGGAGAGGTGTTTAAATGAATGAGCCAATCAAAATTAAGTTTCTCCAATACTGATCGTCCGTGATTCACGGAAAGACAAATGAGGCTCGTAACAATTCAAATTATCCATCATCAAAGTGGTTCAGAACTAAAGTGTTTGGCAACACAATTTGGCCTAAAATATTTTCGCGAAAAACATGTACCCCTAGTTATATTGTATCGCTGGGAAAAAATAAACAAACCAACATATTGAGAACATACAGTCGCTTGACAGCAATATGGTGGATCGTCGATTAGTGCTCAAATACGAACTCGCCAACTTCAAGCCAAAACAAAAAGACACCCTTCTCTTGACGGCGTCTGAAATAAGGTGTTACGGTCGCTTTCGGAAGCCAACGTAAATTAAAGCGCACACATTGAAGAAGAAGACCTACTATTTCGCTTAAATTGTGTAGTTGGCGGATGTCAAAATAATCAATGGAGGCCAGGAAATTTAGCGATTTAATTTCACTGTAGAGATAAACTTCTCACCTTCATAGCATTTTACGTCTAGTCATTGCAATTTGTATGTTGGCCTCTACCCAATATATTAAGACAACGAAGTAAACCAAATGATTTTCATGAATTCACTTAGCATCAGTCCTGTATAGATTGTGACCGACCCAAGATCTTCCTCTGGCTGTTGGACCACGGAAAATAATTTATTATTTTGATCAGCGTTGTGTGACGTTCATCAAATTCAAACCGATTCAAACCCATTTGTTTGGAACTGACTCGCAGACCCTCAAGCCGTCTAAAATAACCAGCAGTTCCACTGACAAATAGTAAGGGACATCTGATTTTCGCGAGATATAAAGTGAAAAATATAAATATAAATTATAAATATAATATACACAAACGTAATATACAGAAGTAAAATTACGTGGATATTCCTTTTTATTTGGACGTACCATCTGTTGATTGGCTGCGCAACTCTTTGTGAAAATTTATTGTGTCTGATTGGCTACTATGTGCTGCGAAAGCTTCCCTATTGGCTCAGCTGTCAGTTGACGAAGTAAATTACCAGGCGCTGATTGATGTCCCGACATTTGATAACGAGATACGTCATTCTGCTGGCGTGTGCGGCTACTGTTACACTTGCCTGAATAGTCTGTGGTGTCGCTAACTTATCTGCAACGCAAGTAAAACTTCAATATCCTGTGCGCGCACCTGTAATTGGTAGAGCCCCGAGTATCTCGCGGGTTGAGTTGGCAGCAAGCTAGGCTGGACAGCCCTCTATACACTCGAGACGTTATCGTTTGCTTATTGGTTGCTGTGATCAAGTGAGGCCTCTGTACAGGACTGTTCACTCGCACTACTGCTTCCTGCTTATTACTGGCTCACAGTTAAACGGGGCGTGTCTAAACAACTGTCGTCCAATCACGACAGCAGGAGAAAAGAACAAGTGTCTGGAGTCTACCTCGCCTTCGAATGAATTCCCGAAATACTCGTCGCTCTAGCAATTGGCATTTGGTCACTGCCGTGATTCGTACAGAGAAAACATAAATTACTCGCCCGGTAAGTAAGAATTAGGTCACTCCGGTTCTGGATACGCGCTGAGGTGCCTTCCCAAGAATAAAAGACTTTACTGAACGTGTTTTATTCTTGGGCAGGCACCTAAGCACGAATTAGTTCCGAGCTGACATGTTTCGAAATACAACTATACTGGAGCCGACCTCCCGTGGCGCAGTCGGTTGGTGCGCCACCGATCTGGGGTGCGGGAGGCTGTGGGCTCGAATCCCGGATAAGGCATGGGCGTTAATTTAAGTAAGGTTATAAGTTAGTATGTAAGCCATCGGCTGCTAAGTTTTCAAGCATGAAACTGGGGGACGTTAAAAAGTCCTTTACAATATATAGACAGGAACGGGTGAGCGTATGCACGGACAAAACGCCACCGAAGACGGCAGCAAGACGTCAGCTCCGAGTTCTGACACTCTCCACTCACAAGTTACGCCCCTTCTTCAGCAATCGGGGGCTCAGTGCCTCTCCCCTGACGTCACTAATCACCGGCTAATTTCCCTTCTTCCTTTTGTCTCGAGGTCCGACCGCAGCGCGCTCTCGGGTGCAGACTCCGGCGAGGGAAATGGCGTGCCCCATTAAACCCCCTTCCATTCAAACCCTCCATCTAACTTCAAGAAGCTTCCGCGCTCCTCACTTTAAATGCGCGCCAACACCGACATAACACTCTAAGCTGATAACGTCAGCTTAAAAAATAAGCGCAGCTGATAGTGCCAACAACTTTCGTCTTCTCCCAGATAAGTTTCACGTTCGCGTGTTCGCCTCAACGAGCGCCTTCGCAAACTTTGCCAAAATCCTTCGTTTCTGCGTCATCATTTCGAATCCAAAGCTATCTCCGATAATATACGATCATAAAAATTTATACGAATTGTTTAATTATTTTTTTGTATTTTTAATTGTGTGTTATCTGCTTGTTGTAGAATGCCAGGAACATATTTATACATAGTATCAATAAGTTCCTGCCTTTTTGAAAGCAGGAAATAACACAGTGAAAATTAGATACAAATGAATTAAACAAGTAGTAAATTGTAAATCAAAAGTTTCCAATAATACGTCCAAATGGAAATTACAAAACGAAAACGTCGCGAGGAATTTAAAATATATGTTGGTTAACTGAATCTTGAAAAAACGCCACCGTTCTGGGGTGCGGGAGGCTCTGGGTTCAGATCCAGGGGAAAGGCATGGGTGTTACTTTAAATTAGGTTATAAGTTAGTCTGTACGCCGTCCCCTGTTAAGATTCCCAGCATAAAACCGGGGGACGTCAAAAAGCCTTTTACAAAAACAATTACAATTAAAATTACTTAAACAATGCTACGAAAAGTTTCCAAATTTACATAGGTTCATACTCTACGGGAACGTCGCCTTTATGAGGCCTCCTTGTTAAAAAATTACTAACAATACAAGGTCCCGTACGGCCCTAAGAAAGCATTGTGACAGAGATGAAGAATAGCATCAACAAGCTGCCGTGTGTTCTGTTTGCTCAGAATTTTGAGCTGTGGCTATTGGATTGTAATTCAGTGATCTGTTCAGAAAAGATACAGCAATGCCGCAAAAATTTTAAATACTGCTTTACTTATCAACATCCACGTATGTTTTCCAAATAACTATATTGATAAATCCGACGACAAAATATGAACTTTCATTTCCGTCCTGAAGAAAGATTCACATGGAAAAATTCCACAGGTTTTTAAAATCGTAGTAGCCACACTCGCCTACAGTGAGACCTGTGGATGCCAACTCAGGTGGGAATGGAGAATTGTGCGGGTTTATTCCTTGACGCTTGTGTGTGCATTCGAGCCACTTTCCAGTGACACGCACAGCCAACACACCGTGGAGGGCAATGAGAAAGTCAAAAACAGGCAGCGGCAGAAGAAATTATATCGCGCAGTTCAATATTTTGAAGTCACTTTTAATGGTTAGGAACACCAGACTTTCCCAAAAAGTATTCTTGTTTAATTATCTGTATTTCAACAAACTTTAGCTCAAATGTTCTTTCGCTATAAAACGTTTTTAACTTCAAAGTCTATTGTGCCTGCCTCGCGAATCACATACGTTAAGTGCCGGAAAAACCAAATGCTGATTGGCCGGCAAAGCACAAAACGTCTTCTCGCCTCGCAAAGAGGCGCGGTCATTAAGGAATGTTGGATAAAGTTCTGCAAAAAGGAAATAACCTACGCAGCACTGAAACTGACAAAATATCAGTCAAAGGTGAACTTCTATAAACCATTCGAAAGTTGTGGTTGACTCTCAGTATTCAGCAGTACCGTCACTCTTATACTAGTGGTTAAGCTACTCGCTTCCCACCAAGACAAACCGGATCCGATTCCCGGCAGGGTCGCACCTCCCCCCCCTCCCCAACCACGGATTTTCTCATGTGGTAATCATACCGTACGATGCCGTTGGTCGGCGGGTTTTCTCGGGGATCTTCAGTTTCCTCCGCCCGTTCATTCCGGGGCTGCTCCATACTCACGTCAAACACCTTCATCGGCTCTCAAGACCCCGATGTTGAGAGCCGCCCAAATCTATTCACTCATTCACACCATCTATTGCCAGTGGCATTTTCAATAATGCATGAATAAGTTTTGAACTCGTTTCTTGCCGGGAGGAGATTTTACGGCGACTATGCTGGTTTTCCCCTCCCCCTGCTTAGCTATAACCACAGCTATAGGTACACTGACTGTATTCCTATCTTAGCTATAACCACAGCTATAGGTACACTTTATCCCTGTCTTAGCTATAACCACAGCTATAGGTACACTTTATCCCTGTCTTAGCTATAACCACAGCTATAGGTACACTGATTGTATTCCTATCTTAGATATAACCACAGCTATAGGTACACTGACTGTATTCCTGTCTTAGATATAACCACAGCTATAGGTACACTGACTGTATTCCTGTCTTAGCTATAACCACAGATATAGGTACACTGACTGTATTCCTGTCTTAGCTATAACCACAGCTATAGGTACACTGACTGTATTCCTGTCTTAGCTATAACCACTTCTATAGGTACACTGACTGTATTCCTGTCTTAGCTATAACCACAGCTATAGGTACACTGACTGTATTCCTGTCTTAGCTATAACCACAGCTATAGGTACACTGACTGTATTCCTGTCTTAGCTATAACCACAGCTATAGGTACACTGACTGTATTCCTATCTTAGCTATAACCACAGCTATAGGTACACTGACTGTATTCCTGTCTTAGCTATAACCACTTCTATAGGTACACTTTATCCCTATCTTAGCAATAACCACAGCTATAGGTACACTGACTTTATACCTGTCTGCCGCAATGCACGCCTCCTTTGCATCACTTCCCTTCCATTTAGGCGTAAGGAGTTCAGCCCTGAGACGCAATTAGCTGCCGTCCATACTCCGAAAGAAGATTTAATACTTAGCAAAAGGGTAGGTTAAGAAAAAAAAATATTACTTTACTTATGCATCAGGCTTTCGAGGTTGTGAAATTATTATAAAAGTGTATATATTGCAGAAGTGCTATACCTTACACTTATATACACTAAAATAGCGAGTGAGTGAACATATTTGGGTGGCTCTTAACAGCGTGGTCTTGAGAGCCGACGAGGGTGATTGAAGTGAATGTGAAGCGGTGCCGGAATAAAGGGGCGGGAAAAACGGGAGACATCTGAGAAAACTCGGTGACCAGCGGCATCGTCCGGCAAGATTCCCACTTGCGAAAATCCGGTGACCCGGCCGGGGAGTGAGCCCGGTTCGCCTTGGTGGGAGGCGAGCGTGCTAATCCCTCAGCCGCTGTGGCCCCTACATTAAAGGAGAAACGAAAAAATAATAATATTTACAAATGCCCGTTTAAGGTAAGGCATTGAACTAGTCTAAGATAAGGCATTGAACTAATTCCCGTCTGCCCTTGCCCAGATGCACACGTCAATCAACGTGCCCGTTAACGTATGTGCTGGCAGGGGAAGTGCAATTATTTAAAGGTTGATTTAAAAAGTGAAATCCCGGTGGTAATATATATATACATATATATAAACACCTATATATATGTGTGTGTGTTCATTAGGTAGCAGGAGCACAGTTGTCAGATCATTGATGGTCGATGTAGCAGAAGGCGGCCTTGTTAGTCGCTCACCATTTCCGTCGGCGTCGTAATTGCAGTGTCTGGCTGAGCGCCAACTCACGTCGACCTACATAACTTGCCAGCAGTCGAGAAGAGCTCCACGTCACTCACTACGATAATAGCGCCTGCGACAGCCTCCACCTGCTATCGACCTCCAACACTGCTGTGTCGTCGCAAGAACTTCCGACTCGCACTGCACAGTCTGTATACGTCTGGACACCGACCAACTGCGTCCATTCACTTACATTTGCAGCTCGATCACTACAGGCTGTTCACGGTAGAATGAGCCCTTTTGAATGCCCTGCTTGTGATCTACCTGTATGCACGTTGTGTAATCTTCCGCCTTATGTAAAATTAACATTTACATGAGCCTCGTCACTTCATTCAGGCATCGGTAAAGTGAAAATGTGACATTATCAGAATAGTAAATATTTTACGAACATGCCTATTTTTACACTTATATGCATTTAGAAAAACAGAAAGCGAAATAAATAATTTAAGTTGACACAAATGGTTACCTAAAACTTTTTATTTGACGTTAAAACATGGAACTACTTTCCCTCCATCGTTACCAACTTTACTGGGCGCTTACACGCAGTGCGCTCGTTAAAATATATGCAGGTAGGAGCAGTGACTTTTTTCTAAAGTTCATTTCAAAAGTTCTCACTTTATCCTGAACAGTCTTTATATAGTGTCAGTGAAGATAACTGGGAGGCTCTTAATATCGAGATCTTGACAACAGTAACGACAAATAAATTACAAATTTAATCAATGCTCAGTCGTTGGCCATTACTGAACTCTGTTATATATTTAGTATTGAAGTTTATTAAAGTACTTCCTATATAACGTTCTAGCTCTTACCGGTAAAGCAACCAATATCCTATGTGCACACTTGCAGCCTTACTTTGGCTATTGGCCGCTTGTCTTCGTGCGCAGGGAGTCGTTTAAATGAGTGAGCCAATCAAAATTAAGTTTCTCCGATACTGACCGTCCGTGATTCGCGGGCAGACAGATAAGACGAGTAACCATTCCAATGATCCAATCACCAACGTGGTTTAGAACTGAAGTGTTTTGCAACACAACTTGACCTGACATCTTATCGCGGGAAACAGGCGTCGCTACTTATCGGGTGGTAGCCGAAAAGGGGATCTTTTGGACATCTTTTTAATCCCCACTCCCCCACATCGATCCCAATTAAAAGTCGTCAACTCTGTTACGTAACCAGTTAAATTAAATTAAAATCTTTTTTATTTGGGGGAGGGGAGGGTTAATTTTGAAGAAAGTTATTTAATAATATATTAATAACCTATCTACCATTTATGTAAATAATTTTTTAAAGACATATGGAAGAAAATACATTTCTGATATAATTAAAATAATTGATAAACCACTGTCAGGAGAACATTGCTACAGAGGAGAGGATGCTGGGATGATGATTGATGGGTTAACATATAAATGGGTTACTATCGTTTGCATGGGCTTCTAATGGATCCTGAACTTTGATGTCGTCAGTCCAGGAAGGCGGCTGTTCGTCCCGGCACCGGCGATTTAGTTTTAACTATTTTCGAAACTACTAGCAAATGTCTCTACCGAATCTCCGTGAACAGAGATTGTCGAGCCTTCCTTCTTGACAGGCGCTGAGAGTGAGGTGGGCTGAGTATGAAGCAAATCCGGAATGCAAGGGAGGGGGAAACGGGAGATCCTCGAGAAAACCCGCCAACCAGGGCCATCGTCTGGCACGATTCCTACATGCGGAAATTCCGGGGCGGCCCCTCCGGGAAACGAACCCGGTTCGCCTTGGTGGGATGCGTGTAGTCTGACCACTACACCACCGCGGCCCCTCTCGCAGTATAGAAGTACCGACGGAAAGTGACCTTCCTGTGTGCTATGTAGCCTACAACAGTTTTGTTCACTGGTTCATAATATGGGTAATCTCGCGGAATAGCCGCGCGCATGACGTCACTCACCAGCAACGTGTCGCAAGTTATATCTTGCCAACTTTCAACCTAGCCAACAGAGAATCTATCACGACACGCAGTGGCCTATGCCCGCTCCAGAGCCGCGTGCAGCCAATCAGCGGATGGGCACACTCACATCACAGAACCCGTCATGCCATTTAACTTCTGTATACTCACCTACTCTGTGTACCTGTACTATCTGTCCCTACTAGCATGTATTTTAACTGGCATGTCGACTAGTATGTGCTCAGTAAAGTTGGCAACAAAACAGTCCCTTGTTTAAACTTCGAATTGCTATTGATAGATAAGCATCTGTGAATACTGAAATAATTTCATTTGCCTTCTGTTTATTAGCCTACTTTCCGAAAGAAAGAAACAAAGGCTTATGAGTTCACTATCCTGCCTGTGTCGGTGTGTGTGTCCGCTCCCTTTTCAATATTTGAACGCGTAAACAGAATTTCACCACACTTGGTATATATATATATATATATATATATATATATATATATATATATATATATATAATATATAGTTCTTAGTAAGGGTACCCGACTTTTACAGTTTTCCACAACTTCCAGCACTTACTTTCAAAATAGTGGCCATTTTAAAATTTGGTGTGATATGTCATATGTCTGGAACCATTCAACCGAGTTAAACAAAAATTGTTACGCTTGCACAGCATCGTGTAAGCATTAAATGCTCAGATGGATATTGCTGCTGGTCGGCCATTTGAGAAAATGTCACCGAATGAAGAAATAAAGATTTTTCATTATATTTCGCAAACTATTAAACGTAGTCTCACCAATTCGGCAGGTAGGTGATACAATGATAGGCTAAGTACACGTAAGCGATTGAACATGATTATGTACTTACTTCCAAAATGGCACCCATATAATTTTTTTACATTAATTTTTATAATGAAACTATGTGTTAGGATCATCATATATACCAACATATAACAATTTTTGTTGGCCATTTTGTAATATAGCGCTAGAAGAATAAATAAAGTTACTATGTCATATCTTCATAAAAAATTTGCCGATTCGTACCAAGTTTGGCAAACAAGTTGTACTGATGCAGATAATGTTAAGTGGCATGTTTCAAGCATGCCAAACACTTATTTTTAAAATGGCAGTCGTATAGTAATTTAAGCTTACAATGCTATATCGTCGAAATTATGTAATCAACACCAACATAACTTTGTATTAAGTATAAATAAAACTTTCGCCATATCTCGGAAAACAATCGGCCAATTACTATAAAATTTGGCAAACAAGTAGTGCTGTTGCATATGATGTAAAATTGCATGTTTTAGGCAGGTCTACGTCAGACATTTATTTTAAAAATGATGGACGTTTATTTGTTTTAATTTTAAATGCTATATCGTGTAAACTATGTAATCATTTCCAACTTACCATTATGTGCTGGCAATATATATTACAATTATCAACTGCATCTACACAGAGAATCTTTTACCCGCAATTTTGTAAGAGAGCTCCGTTGAAATTAATTAAGCTTTTATGTCATATCTTGTGGAAAAAAAAAGACAGATTCTTACCAAATTTGGCAAACAAAATAGTACTGCAGCAGGTTGTGTAAACTAGTATGTTTTAAGTAGTCCAGATACTTATTTTCAAAACGGTGGCTACATAAATATTCAGTATATTTTTATCAACCAAACAAATTCCAACTCAAGTTTGTATGCTGGCAGTGCCTGTAACAACCAGCAAATATGTCTATGCAGAGTCTCATTTCTCTGCCAATTTGTATGATAGTGCCACTCTTAAAAATCAATTTTTAATCTCATGTCTCGGGAAACGACCAACCCATTCTTACAAAATTTGGCGCAGATGTTGTACTGTGGTAGGCCGTATTAATATGCTTATATTAAAGTTGATACACTTATTTTCAGAATGATGGCTATAAAAACATTTAGTTTAGTGAGCTAAATCTAGGATGTTGTGTAGTAATCTATCTTGACTTAACTTTGTATGCTGGTAGTATACAAACATCGAACATGCTACTGTTTGTCCTCCATTTATGAAAATCGACATATGAAAATGATGGAGGGTCTATGGCATATCTCAATGACCAATCAACCGATTCCCATCAAATTTTTCACTGCAACATTTCAACTAGTTTATACCAAATTGTGAACACTGCAAATGCTACAGAAGTTCATCTAAACTTCAAGATTTAAATGGGTCAGGCAACGATGTTCGAAATGGGGGTGTTAAAAATAATTTAGGCAAGTTTGCAACGTATATTAAACAATTTAAATAAATTTAAAAAAATTCTTATGTTGACATTCATTAGAAGCATCGTATGTAGAGACCTCCTTTTTTTAAATTTGTACAGTAGCTTAGAATAAGAAAAAAAAATACTTATGGCATATTTCAAAGACCAAACAACCAAACAACCGATTTCCACCAAATTCGTCACACGAGTCGCGCTACGGTATGTCATTAAAACTTAAATGTTTTAAGTGGCTCAGTACTTATTTTTCAAAATGGCGGCCCCATAAATATGTTAGGTTTGTAAACACTATAATTCGAAACATAACGCTGATAACATCCAAAGTTGGTGCTCGGAATTCGACCTCCATAATGCAGTACATTGCACGGCAGAGTATTGTAAGAGGTGTTCTAGTTCCACTTGCCGGGTAAGGCTTGGCTGTATTTGCAATTGTCTAACTAATGTTGCATACGTTTATGGTTTCATTCATAATTTTGTTTCTTTCAGAGAGAAGTCAAGTCCTACCTACCAAATCAAGTTTTAAGAAATTATTACTAATCTGATTTCTCCCATGTTTAGGAAAGTAAGTTTAATATACATATACCAATAACTTCTTGTTTTAAGGCACATGAGTCTAAGAATGAGCAATTTGATAAAATATTTACTTGCCTTATAATTTCACGCGATGCATGGATAGAGCAATAAGGTCCATGGAAATAATGTTAAGTTTTCATTTGGCTTAAGAATACACTGTGTGCATAGAATTAGATCCTAAGCAGTTCTTTCATAAGTGCTCAATTGACCGTGGATCGTCTATAGTATATTCGCAGTTTCTTCACACTTTTAGAATAAAACATTTGAAAAAAAGACCCCATATATAACATGTTTGATTATTCTCTAAATATGTATTGTATCACAAACTGCTTATATTTATGTTTACAGAAAAGTACCGATTTGTTAGTTAAGTTGAACTTTAACGTATATTTTATCTATAAATTATAATATTTCATTTAAAATTAACATTAATAAACACAGGGATAAAATAGGTGTGTTGGTAATGCCTAGAAGGCAATAATGCGCACGAATGAGGTACGTTATAACTTTGGTATAATATTCTAGTTTCTTCTAAGCTTTGTTTGCTTGGGATGGAGGAATATTCTGAAAGTAGAACTTGAGCAGAGCTTTAGAAACTATGGACGTAACCGCCAATGGACTATATATAATTAACTACTCACTGGACAGCGGGAAATAAACAAATAGTTTTCATATCGCTGTGCAGTGTACCCCGCAGGTAACCAAAATAGAAAATGTTATTCCTGTCCATGTATATGTATATATATGACATATCCTGAGAGAGAAAACAATTTGCGAATTTCGTTCGTAGCTAGGGAGGTTTCAAACCAGAGTCGCCTTGGCACGCTAGGATATTGGGCTGATACATATATTTATATACCCTCGTGTGTTTAGAAACTTCGCCGTTACATATGATATCACGACACCAAGCTATGATCCACAGTCATGTTGAAACACTACCAGCAGGCTGCGTGTTCATTGGCTGCTTACAGATCAGAACTCATCGTCCTGTCTCACTGGACCACACAGAGCGAAGCCACGAGAGTGCGGAATGTTCGTTAACTGTTGTTCTATATCGTGCCAGGTTTTGGCCCAAAATGTAAATAACTAAACAAAATTTGTAATAATTAGACAAGCGCCGAGGCGAATCGCCGCCTTCCCGGATCCGGGACTCCCAAATTCTCAAGCCTACCATAGTAATCCTTCAAAATTGTTAACCTATATATTCCTGTAGTAATGTTCACTCGGGAGAGGTTACTAGAATTATTTGCCTTATTGAAATATAATCACTAATAAAATTAATACCTACCAATCTAATAATTGTTATTATCATAATTTTCGAAACTAAATTACTAAATGTTCCTCTTGAGGCCTCACTAACAATACATCACATATCATTATAAACAATAACATAATCTCGTATATTGATGATCATCCCGACTCACAAATACAACAATATTACAGATACACACGAGAACAAATAAACTAAAGAACAACACCTGCCGCTGTACAACACCCTACACAGACAACATTACACTGACACCATCACAACACAGACACAGACATCAACACACGACGGAAAACAATCAGTCGGCCCCTCTGTCTCCGGAGAGGATGGCCGGGCGATGGTTCAAGGTGGAGGCAGAGGAATTTTAACTCTTGACATTTTTAAATTACAACGTAAACGTTTTCTTCAACAAAATATAATTTTAAGGCTCTGTAATATTTTAATTTAACTTGTTTTTAATTTTCATAACGCAACAAATTTTATGTTTCGACTATTTTCCAAATTTATTTTAAATTATAGTAACTAATAATGGCCTTCAGCTGGGTATTTACTGGTGACATTTTAACATGTTCTGTTCTGTATTGTGCCGGGTTTGTCGGATGAGTGGAGCTTCAATGAAGAACGTGAAATTAACGTTATGTTTGTACGCCGTCTCACGTCGTGAAGAAATATCAAGCGAAATGAATGGAGAATTACTATTCAAAGTATAGCAGCATTAACACTTTTGGTTATTTTATTACGTGTCAACAATTTTCATCGTTCTTAGTGAAGACAACAAAAATGTATCATTTTTTTATCTAGTATGTACTCATTTAAGTAATTACTTACTGGCGAAACAACTACAATATCAAAACATTCAATACGCACATGAGAAAATTTTTTTTATTAGAAACAATAATATGGGTATATAATGGGTAAATATCATCGATCTGGAAATAAAATACTTATTTCGTCGATAAAGGAATAGGCAAATACTGCCTATTCACGGTTACTTCAGATTTTTCTGAACCTCTTCTAGGATATTCCTCCGTGTCATGCAAACAAAACTTAACCGAGTCTAGTACTGTATCAGTGCGCACTCACTGTAATAATATTCTGGACATTAACTATTTCTTAGGGGCCGCGGTGGCTGAGCAGTTAGACTGCTCGTCTACCACCAAGGCGAACCGGGTTCAATCCCCGTCCGGATCACTCCGGATTTTCGTAAGTGGGAATCATGACGGACGATGTCGGTGGGCTTTCTCGGGGATCTCCCGCCTCCCCCAGCCTTGCATTCCAACGCTGTTCCATTATCGCCTCATTTCAACTTCATTGGCTCTCAAGAGCCACCCAAATCTCTCAACCAAACCATTTATTACCAAGCATTACCAACACAATTATTTTCTCCCTGTTTTTATTCATGTAAATTGTAAATTAATGTATATACTTAGAGATGATGGTTTATCGCGGGAAAAGTTGACTGTTTGCTAGGATTCAACGTACCCTACTGTACTCAGGTCCATCAGTTTTTATTTCCTTATTGGCTGTCGTGCATGTATGAAGCTACTGCCCCATTTCACTGAGCCAACGAGAGGATTCTTATACTATAAGGCAGAACGCTCGTGAATGGTCTGCAAACAACTTAGCAGAGTCAAAACCTTATTCATCCAATCATGAAATAATAGAGTGTTATAGAACATATGCTGGTTCAAATAATTTTCGCGATTTTCCATCTATATATATATATATATATATATATATATATATATATATATATATACATCTAATTGTTAGCTAAAGTGTAAGTAGGGCAGCATTTTAGTTTAATAAAAAATATATTATTTTTTGTTAAAACAAGCATAAAACACATGTGATAAATTACATATTTAGCCCCTTCAGACCCACTTTAATTTACGGTTTCAGATGTTGCAAATCAAAATGTCTATGACGCGTACTGTACCTCAGTCGACACAACACTTATATGTTACAGTTATATGAAGCAATTAGTATCTAGACCAGTAAGACGCTTTGCGAATCATTTGCCAACATGTAAGATCATTTGTGATGGCTTCGCAGTATGCAGCACCGACCAAAAATTCTCTACACGTGCGTAATGTACACATTCGTGTGTACAGGGTCTGAATGGGTTAGTAAACAACCGATCATTTCATACATAACGTTATTTTTCAAAGCTTTGATTCAAAAAGCGTGAAGAAACGCGGATAGACTGTAAAACGTATATACTTTCCTATTTTTGAAGTTAATTGTCTGTGACTACGACTGCTGGCATGTTTCACATGTAGGTTATAATAAGTGAACGGAGCTGTACACAGCCAGGATTCAATGGACTGTGTTTCAGTGGAAGTTGTGAGTACTCTTCGTCGGGAATCTTCACTGCTTATTCAACCGATCTGGGGTGCGGGAGGCTCTCGGTTCGAATCCCGGGTAAGGCATAGGTGTTAAAATTAAGTTATAAGTTAATGTGTAAGCCGTCCCCTGCTAAGCTTTCCAGCATAAAACCGGGAGACGTCAAAAAGCCCTTGACAATTACAATTACAATCAAGTTCGTGTCTATGATGGGTTGTCAGTAACGCCACAGATATGCAGCATATTGTTCACTGCTTGCGAGAAGCGTGTTAAACCAGCGTATCGCGCACACAGAAATATCTATTACATGATTGCTGCACTTGAGGTCACAAACCCGCGTGTGATAAACACAGCGTGTATATTCCACAGCACTAAGAAGTTAAGGTCTCAGACTATAATAAAATATATTTATTGACTCTTATTCCAAATGAAAGGGCTTTCAAAAGTGCTTACTTCACAGTGAATAGCTTATACCACCAGTAATTCATTATATAAAGGTATACACAACCTGTATAGTGCTATGGAACAGACAACGTTTAAAAATGTAATTTTAATGTAATGAATGTATATTTAGTATTAAAGGTTGAACTGATAATTCCTGGTATACGGAGACGATAAAGTGACACACAGAATACAGCGTCACTCCGCCCTGGATAAGGGAGGCGTATTTCCCGTCCAATAGTTAGGCGTAGTTGCGTTTTTGGACATTGATCGCGATGTTTTATCCGGTTTACACCTCACGTTCGGAAATTACTGTTTTGATCAAGTCCGGTTGAGTGTCGATGTATCCACCAGTTCGACCGGCCTGAAGTGTCGGGGGATCTAGTGGACGTGTGCCATAGTTTGCAATGTGTGCATTTTCCAATCACAACCTCGCAAGCACATATATAGAGCACTTCTGAACGGTAAGGCCAAAGAAAGGCAAATGATCAAGCTTAAGAGCAACTGAAAAAGGTTCTACTTTGAACTATGCAAAGGCACTGCAAGAAACTGCAATGCTTTATTTGTTTTTAAAGAACATGCACTGAGATATAATCAAACAAAGTATTTGTTTGTATGGCGCCAAATACATATTTAGTTGCTCTAACTAAATATATCGTTGAGCAAACAAAATTTGAAAGCAACAAAATTACTTTTGTATGTCTAACCAAATATATGTTTTAATAAACGAAATATCCGTGTTGAACCAAAAAAAATTAGACCGTCAACTTAATATTTTGTTTAATCAACTCCATATATTTGTTTCGCCACTCATTTGACTGCCTTCGTTCGAAAATACAGCTCGAGGGTTTGTTTGTATTTTTGTGACAATTAGGATAATAATCGTGTCTGTTAGTGCAAATATTGATGCTAAACACAATTGTACATATAAACACATTAATAAAACAATACAACAAGAAACTGACAAGTATAGCTGTAGAACTTGAAATATTTGTTTGCACAAGTTGCCCAATACTCTGCAGTACATCTGTCTAAAAGCTTTCCGGAGATACCAGTTGTCACATTAGCTGAGATTACTAAAGCGTAGCTCTCGGACGCAGGTGATCAAAGCTGGAAACTCGTTCGAACTTGTACAATGTTTTTAATCGGCCCAAACTGTTTTATGTAAGTGTCGCCAAACAAATCTTTAGTTGCACCAACCAAATCTAACAGTTTGGGGCAACCAAATGAGAATAACAAAATATTTCACTGCCCCTATACAAACAAATTATTTGGTTGAACGAAACAAATTTTTTTTTGTTTCAACAAAACCTTCTTCTAAGTGTGCTCACTTTAAAATACATTATCACATTGTTTAGCATGGCGTTCCTGTGTTATGAAGTTGCATGCATTAATTTATTCCATTGCGTACGTAACAAAAATATGCGTAAACAGGAAATCCTCTCATTTGGTGTAGATACACCGGTGCACATCAGAACACTCGCCACTGGTGTATGCACCAGTTAATTTCCGGAAACACTCTCGTATTTGTTTGCCGAAGGGTGACTGTGTGCCGTCCCGAGAAGTGAGCTGCCAGGTCCTACCATCACGGTCGTCACTTAGTGTTAAGCCAATAACATTCGTCCGCTACAATATAGTAGACTTACACGTACGCCTTCCACGAGATAGTGATTGTCGTGGACATCGGCCATGGACAATACCTAGGGATAGGAAAAACTCTCTATTTCAATGACCTATAGGCTAGACTCCACAGTCATGTGTATACTCGAGCTTCAGATCTTTGTTAACTGGCTGATGCCCCATAGAGTAGCCAGTGTTACTTCACACCTGGCAGTATGGCACTCGCTACTTGTTTCCTTGCAAGTCTGCTATTGGCTCAGAGTCGTCCAGGGCGTGTCTAATAAACTGCGATTAAATTACAAAGCCAACTTCAGTGTACACGTGTTTGACACATGTCTTGTCCTGAAATTAACTCGCGAAATGTTCCTATCTCTAGCAATACCAAATACTTATTTATAGAGACCTTCAGAATTGGCTTTATTATTTAAGGACAACCTGAACTGAAAGTTACTGTGCATTTTACAGACTTCACTCATTGGTAGGAAATTTGTATGGCACGCCTACGAGAACTCTCGAGCCAGTAGTAATGTTTCAGTGGTGGAGTGGCCAGTCTCTTTTAAGGATACCAAGCAGGAAGGTGGAGTTTATTAAAGTGCAGCAGCCAATAAAACCACTGACTGGACTCACTTGTTTATAAGGCAGTGCAGTCTACCCTGTCACCGAAATATATCGCGAATTTGGAACGTCTCTACTTATTTACTATCCTAAAACTGACACGCCCAAGTATCTTGGGCGAGTTCGCGATTACGAAGCAATACGGAACCAATTAAAATTAGTGCATGTTCATTGAATTTTCAAGGTAAGGACAAGCTAGCCGAGGGATAACTGGGGGTAATGAAATTTCACGAAAAGATTTTAAGACAAGTTATATTTCAAAACACTGTAGGTTCGTTTACCTATATTGATTGGCTGGATTACTTTATTGCACGTGTTAACTGTCTGCACACGAATCACGTAGGAGCTTGTCAATGCTGCCGAATTCTGAGTGGTCAAGTCGAATAATAAAACGCCTTCTCAAGCTGACAGCAACCAATGGCAACAGACAAACTGCTGTTGGGTTCTTATAGTGTTGACATCTATCGTGTTCTCATATTTTCTTCGCGAAAAGTGACTAGTTCTAGGGATAACATATAAACACCAGCACATACGCCACATTATTAATAAACCATATTCATTTTATTATTAGTAAACTGTTACCGGGGAACCATGACCGGAAGAAACGTGGCAATTTTCTCACCGGGGTCCATGATTTACAGCTTCCACGTAAGCGGCGCTTGATCTGCGTCGCAGGGCGCAGTTTTCCCACGAAACTATTTAACGCGCCTCCAATGTGATGACCTACGGAACCAACACAAACATCAGACGAGGCGTGTTTAGTGCTTTCAAGACGCCACGCCGCACATTAGAAACACGATTTTACACTCTTAAGAAATTACTCGGAAATCTACCATACCAGTGTATGCTCGTTCATTATAGTGTACCAACATTTGCTCAGGAAACATTCAAATACGTAGGGAAATTCCCATTTTTGTACAGTAGCGATGCTAAACATTCCTACTGTATATCTGCAGCTTCGTGTGTGGTATTATTACCATACAATTTATAGGTTAAAAACTTCCATTGCAGTTTAGGAAGTTTTCTAGAAGGTCTTTTTACAATGCAGGGTACGCCCCAAATGGCTAAAAACGACTTTTCAAAACGCTGTAATTCAAATGTACGCACCAGATACACACAAAACTACTCAAGAAGCCTGCATTGAACATTCCTACAGACTTCCGCCACTTAAATAATATACTCACCGCTAAAGCTCCGTAGGTACACGCAGTGCGTCGAGATCACTGCACGCCAGTTCAGGGTCTCAAGATTAATCCCGGTCCCAAATGAGTTTACGACCTTACAGCCGTTCACCTACACTGCGCTTGCTTTTGATACGTCAATAATTTGCGTTCACCTAGTACGCTTTGTTACGAATATTCGAACCACTAACCGTGCCAAACGGCGATGACACGAAACCTTCACGCAAGCGGCATGCAAATTCAAATCTGACTAGTGTGACCATAATTCTCATTTATCGTCCCAAATATACGATAAGAACTGCTATGTATAGAAACGAATTGGATGGGGAAATTACCTTGCGACGGATGCATCTCTTCGGCATTCTCAACCACTAAGCGGTGGAACGGGTGGTAGATACAATCTCTTAACACGTTTATATTCACTATTGATATCTGCTTTTATCGTGTTGTAATGGACAGCGCATCGGCCTACCGTGATAGAAGATCATGGTTCGCGCCCCTCCCACCATCCACCAGCAAGTGTCGACGATTTTTGTGTTCGGGTTCCGGTTACTATTCGTCAGAGGTAGGGATAGGAAGATTTCGCGAGTTCAATGACCTGTGGGCTAGACTCCTCACTCCTCTGCATACTGGATCCTCAGCTATGTGCTCATTGGCAGTTGCCCCGCGCCTGGCAGTTATGTAATTCGCAAGGTGTTTGCTTGCAAGTCTGCTATTGGCTCAGAGGCGTGCTGGGCGGGTCTAATAAACTGTGATCCAATGGCGAATGTGATTTCGCTATGTATGTGTGTGACGTCTATCTTGTCCTGAAATTAATTCGCGAAATTTTCCTATCTCTAGTCAGAGGATATAGATAGTAAAATAATTAATACTACTAACACTCCGCGGTAATTTTAAATATAATTTAATTATACATTATAGTTAATTTTCCCTTACTTGTATGGGATTCCGCCCCCTTTTCTGTCAGATAGTTTTCCCGTACAATAAGAAAATAGTAGTTTACTTATTATGTAAATTTACTCTACATTTAAGAGGTAATTTTACCTTACATGTAGAGGTAATTAGTTTCCTTTTCATATACGGGAGTTTTGCCTCAAATTTTTTTTACAGTGACTGGTTCCTTCCACGCGAGTCTGTTTGGTCGCTCATTGGCCAACCGAGGCTTTGTGAATGCGCCTTGGATATGATTGGCTACTGCGCCCGACGAACGATCTCCTATTGGTGGGGTTGCCATCTGACAAGTAAGTTTCCACGCTCTGATTGACGAACGACGCTCCGCCATACGGTTGGCCAGTGAGGCCATTTTGCTAACGTGTGTAGCTGTAGTTTTTAACCGTACTATCGCTTCACTTCTGTAATTCCTATATGTGGCCTGAGCTTATCCATTTACGAGAGTTAAGCTATTATATAAACAGGCAAAAAATTATACCGTTATTTGTACACACATTTTGATCCGGCTAAGTTGTTTACAGACCAATAACAAACGTTCTGCCTTTTAGTATCGGAATCCTCATTGGCCTAGTGAAATGGGGTAGTAGCTTTATATGTGCATGACAGCCAACTTTTCCCGCGATAAACCATCATCTTTAGGTATACGTGAGAAATAACTTTTATTTCCTTCAAGTTACAGCCATGAATACGTGACTGCAATTAATCACTCTGTAGACAGACCAGGGAATTGACTACTTATACTGAGATGCATACAAAAACTTTAATTACAAAAATTGCAGGCACATTTTGACATTCATTAATTTAATTACCGCTGCGATATACATATAAATTATTCAAACCTAATCCTACAATCCCAAATGCCACTTCCCGCCGTAAATATTCATGAACCGAGTAGATCTTCTATGGCTGATCTTTATGATTTCCTGCACACTAGTTTATCGTAATATTTTATTTCAAAACATTAGTTATCTGATTACTCGTAATCCCGAGAGATACAAGAATTGATCTGACAGCAGTCTATAATTATCAGTCCTTTACGGACTGTAAAAATTAATTTTGTAATTATTAAATTTACAAAAAAATCAGTATTGTAAGAAAATGTATTCTTGCATAGACGCGCACCCAATGACCAATGGAGAGTTGCAGGTATTCACATAGGTTGGAAAACTTTAGTCTGTACCTAATATTTTTCTGCAATTCTGTTGCCCGAATCCTAGTTTGTTCTTGCCTAGATATATGTAAAATAAAGCTAACGTTTCTATGCGGCATGAAACTAATTTTGACGCGATTTCCACTTCGCACTTTATAAAGAAATATTTTTATGGCACCATTGTTGCTTTTATTTCAAAAAATAAACAGAAACCTGTTATCGTATTCGAGAATTTTTGAACATTACTCTTTCGATACTATTATAATCTTGGGAATTATTCTCACTACTCTGGTCCACGTGTACTGCACGTGTGTACTCCAGTGATGTTTATTTTTGTGAGATATGCCGTTACAGAAGCGGAATAATTTTGTGAGGTTATTAAAAAAAAAACATTCTCTCGGGGCTGCCAAGAATTGCGAATATCTGATGATCGAAGCTGGTGCATTCAAATGCCAAGCTACGACGAAGTTTCGATACAGTACTCAACATTACTGTTCACGTAAGCGTGTGGACCGATATATAATATCTTTACTTCCTCCTCCTCCACCATCCCACAAAAAATCATTCATCTCTGTGGGTGGTTTGCTTCACTGTTGTAGAAAAAATATGTTTTCCGGAATCCTAGGATTATATTATATATCTGTGTCGAAATATAACACATATCACGGCGAGTATAAAAGAGACTGCAACTAAATGTCTTTTACTGGTTTGTGAAGTTCGTTCGTTTTTTTTTGCCAGCCCTTCACGTCATATCTTAGATTTAGACCGGATAAATGTGTCAGGGTTGACATTTCCACTTAGCCAAGAATTTTCGCCTCTCATATCATGACGTCTTTGCTTGTAGTTAGGGTATCTCTGTTATCTCGCTTCAATGATTTATCCAGTGTTATAAAGCACTCTGAAAATTCTTACAAAGTTTTCTGTATGGCAAAGAAAGCCATTTCTTTGAAGCTGTTGTGGTTACACTAATACAATATCGCTTTAATTGAAAGAGAAGGTAATAGCATATAGGCTTGCTGTTAAGAAATGTGTTCTTAATACGTTTTGGTTTCATGGCAACATTACCTTTTCTTATAGAAAATATATAAATATTGTTCGGACTACTGTTGGACACAGTAAATAAATATGGTTTCGTACCAGAGATGTTTTTAGTGATATTAATCGCTTTCTGTTGTTCATTGTAGATGTCAGTACTCAGCTGTTGTCGCGACGCAAACATTCATAAACCAACATATTCTGAAATCCCCTCAATTTTTCCCAATTGGGGACCGCGGTGTCCAAGTGGTTAGCTTGCTCGCCTCCCATCATGGCGAACGGGATCAATCCCTGGCCGGGTCAGCGGATTTTCGCATGTAGGAATCGGGACGGACGATTACGTCGGTCGGAGGGTTTTCTCGGATATCTCCCGTTTCCCCCGCCCTTTCATTCCGGCGCTGCTCCATACTCGCCTCGATCATCCTCATCGGCTCTCAAAGACCTCGCTGTTAAGAGCCGCCCAAATCTCTTCATTTCACTGCGCTTCTCGCAAGTGGAGACATTATAGTCTGGTACATTTTATTACCTTACATAACCTACCCGTCCAAAGTATGTGAACGTAATAAGGCAGAGTGGATGATTGGTAAAAAGCGTTAGCTCAGCAACGAAGGACGGAATGGGGTGCGGGTTCTAGTCTCGAAGCAGCAGTGGTAATTTCATTTATTTGTGAATATAATTACTAAATATTTATTACTTCTCTCTTAACTAACAATTACAGTTTTTTACAGCACAAATGTTCAGACCAGTTTAACTTATATGGCTACAGGCATCTTTCGAGCTGTTGTAACGGCAGTGTAAGGTTATCATAGACATTACTGTATCTATAGAGCAAACAAACAAGTTTGTGGCAAGTGTACTTTGCAGTGATACAAATTTAAACAATGTTTTCTTCGCGGCAACAAATCACGTGTTGCAGCGAAGGGAAAGCGTTTTTATACTGCAAGAACATAGTTTTAAATGGATGCATGTCATTATTTACGAAAATGTTCAAAATAACTAAGGTTTTCAAATAAAGTATTTAGACGAATTTGTGCTTGATGTTCTTCCTGAAATTATGCAATATAAAAGTGAAAAATTTACGAAAATTTACATAATTTTGTATAGTATGTCGTTTTTTATTCTGCGGTCTTGGCCAATGTAGCGAACAAAGTGCTTATATTGGCATGCAGGTCTAGCTAACTAGACCACTTACATTACCAACTGTGTACTTAGATAAGCTCTTTAAACATTTCACTGTGATCTAACTGATAAGTTATCACGTTATTCATATACATTTCACTACCAAGTTATATTCAATCACACAAACTACTTAAACATGTTCTTTCACCTAGACATTTCTTCACAACTTCATTTGCATGTTCAGACAGACACTGTCTGTTGAACAAGCGCACACGTGTTATTTTGTTTGGACAGATAAGGCTACGCGCTTACGGCTAAGGAAGTTACTATTCATGAACTTTCTCTTCTAACGTTCCTAGGGTAAACAAGTGGGTCAGACAATATCTCTCCGAGCGTCATTATTATGCAGTTCTGCTCTCTGAAGTCTTCTTCTTAAGGGTAAGTTGCTTTGCATTTACTAGTGGAGTAAATTTCCCCTCTCTTAGCGAAATAACTTTAAAAAAAAATACTATATTTTGTTTTAAAACAGTATATGCTGAAAAAATTTAAAAAATATCGTCTTTACAGACGCATTTTGAAGATGAAATTATGATAAAACACGTTCTGGCTGATTAGGAATTTTTATAGTTGTTGTAGTATGTTGTGTTTAAGATTCCAAAGTGTGATAATTCTGTGTCCTTCGGCTTATTTGTGCACCAAATTCAGCGCAATTATGGGTTACAAGCAATGAGCACATTCAATATTCAATGAACATACCGAAAATTAAAATTCATTGAAGTTTATTTTCCCCAAAATAAATATTTAAAATGGCAGTTTAAATAGTGACAGCAAATGATAACACAATTAAAAAAGGTCGTAGCCAGCAATTACAAATTCCTAGGGCTAACATGACTACAAGAGGTAATACTGATAATTCTCCGCCTCAGCGTTTACAATGGCGCAAATCTCAAAACACCGACAACTGATGTTTTCAATTAAGAGTTTCAATTAAGACACGTGAAAAGTGTCACACAATCACATCGGCAAAATCCCTTATTTCTTGCCTGCATATTAAAGAGAAACCAAGGCGTGACTTAAAAATGCACGAATACGTCGTTGACCACCTATCAATAAGTCACCATCGTGGAATTCATTAAAAAAATGTACGTTCAAAAAGTGCCTTCAAAAGCTCGGCAACCATTCAAGTAATTTACACCTATGCTGGTATCGATTAAAATTCATTGGTGCGTCGATAGCACATTTCCAACGCAAACACTCAAGTTACCACAAGTTACTTTAAAAATAAACAAGTACAAAACTAATATTTAAAATACTCGTCAAACGAGTGCACTGCGACCGTAGGATTAAAATTTACTTTAAAAAACTTATTTAAAAATTGATAAACCATTCAGGTGGCACCCGATAAAATAGGGTAACGGACCATCACAGCACCTGATTGTAAAACTTTAATGAGACAATACGATTTTAAAAACAAAGTTACCATATTTTCTTCCTCAGGCCGGGCATGAACTGTGGACGCACCAGACAATAAACAACACGGCCGGGCCAGCCAATTGGGGCACCGATTCGACTACTGTAACTACACACTCATGCATACTCAAGTACACATAGTAACTACACAAAGTAAAAAAAAAATACTGAAAGGCTGAACTACTGCCAAAATATTAATATGCGAAAGGACCAGAAAAAATCGGGCACCCAGCTACCACTATGTACTACACACGTGGAGAAAAACTAGCCCAAATAATGTGCGCTGTCCACAACTCACTGGTGCTCCCATAGTGGTTCCTAAACACTATCAAAATAATGTGCGCTGTCCACAACTCACTGGTGCTCCCATAGTAGTTCCTAAACACTATCAAAATAATGTGCGCTCTCCACAACTCACTGGTGCTCCCATAGTGGTTCCTAAACACTATAAAAATAATGTGCAGTGTACACAACTCACTGGTGCTCCCATAGTGGTTCCTAAACACTATCAAAATAATGTGCGTTGTCCACAACTCACTGGTGCTCCCATAGTAGTTCCTAAACACTATCAAAATAATGTGCGCTCTCCACAACTCACTGGTGCTCCCATAGTGGTTCCTAAACACTATCAAAATAATGTGCGTTGTCCACAACTCACTGGTGCTCCCATAGTAGTTCCTAAACACTATCAAAATAATGTGCGCTCGTCCACAACTCACTGGTGCTCCCATAGTAGTTCCTAAACACTATCAAAATAATGTGCGCTCTCCACAACTCACTGGTGCTCCCATAGTGGTTCCTAAACACTATCAAAATAATGTGCGTTGTCCACAACTCACTGGTGCTCCCATAGTAGTTCCTAAACACTATCAAAATAATGTGCGCTTCCACAACTCACTGGTGCTCCCATAGTGGTTCCTAAACACTATAAAATAATGTGCAGTGTCCACAACTCACTGGTGCTCCCATAGTGGTTCCTAAACACTATCAAAAATAATGTGCGTTGTCCACAACTCACTGGTGCTCCCATAGTAGTTCCTAAACACTATCAAAATAATGTGCCTCTCCACAACTCACTGGTGCTCCCATAGTGGTTCCTAAACACTATCAAAATAATGTGCGTTGTCCACAACTCACTGGTGCTCCCATAGTAGTTCCTAAACACTATCAAAATAATGTGCGCTCTCCACAACTCACTGGTGCTCCCATAGTAGTTCCTAAACACTATCAAAATAATGTGCGCTCTCCACAACTCACTGGTGCTCCCATAGTGTTCCTAAACACTATCAAAATAATGTGCGTTGTCCACAACTCACTGGTGCTCCCATAGTAGTTCCTAAACACTATCAAAATAATGTGCGCTCTCCACAACTCACTGGTGCTCCCATAGTGGTTTAAACACTATAAAAATAATGTGCAGTGTCCACAACTCACTGGTGCTCCCATAGTGGTTCCTAAACACTATCAAAATAATGTGCGTTGTCCACAACTCACTGGTGCTCCCATAGTAGTTCCTAAACACTATCAAAATAATGTGCGCTCTCCACAACTCACTGGTGCTCCCATAGTGGTTCCTAAACACTATAAAAATAATGTGCTTGTCCACAACTCACTGGTGCTCCCATAGTGGTTCCTAAACACTATAAAAATAATGTGCGCTCTCCACAACTCACTGGTGCTCCCATAGTGGTTCCTAAACACTATAAAAACAATGTGCATTGTCCACAACTCACTGGTGCTCCCATAGTGGTTCCTAAACACTATCAAAAAATTGTGCGCTGTCCACAACTCACTGGTGCTCCCATAGTGGTTCCTAAACACTATAAAATAATGTGCGCTGTCCACAACTCACTGGTGCTCCCATAGTGATTCCTAAACACTATAAAAATAATGTTCATTGTCCACAACTCACTGGTGCTCCCATAGTGGTTCCTAAACACTATCAAAATTATGTGCGCTGTCCACAACTCACTGGTGCTCCCATAGTGGTTCCTAAACACTATCAAAATAATGTGCGTTGTCCACAACTCACTGGTGCTCCCATAGTAGTTCCTAAACACTATCAAAATAATGTGCGCTCTCCACAACTCACTGGTGCTCCCATAGTGGTTCCTAAACACTATAAAAATAATGTGCAGTGTCCACAACTCACTGGTGCTCCCATAGTGGTTCCTAAACACTATCAAAATAATGTGCGTTGTCCACAACTCACTGGTGCTCCCATAGTAGTTCCTAAACACTATCAAAATAATGTGCGCTCTCCACAACTCACTGGTGCTCCCATAGTGGTTCCTAAACACTATAAAAATAATGTGCATTGTCCACAACTCACTGGTGCTCCCATAGTGGTTCCTAAACACTATAAAAATAATGTGCGCTCTCCACAACTCACTGGTGCTCCCATAGTGGTTCCTAAACACTATAAAAACAATGTGCATTGTCCACAACTCACTGGTGCTCCCATAGTGGTTCCTAAACACTATAAAAATAATGTGCGCTCTCCACAACTCACTGGTGCTCCCATAGTGGTTCCTAAACACTATAAAAACAATGTGCATTGTCCCAAACTCACTGGTGCTCCCATAGTGGTTCCTAAACACTATCAAAATAATGTGCGCTGTCCACAACTCACTGGTGCTCCCATAGTGGTTCCTAAACACTATCAAAATCACTTAAATTATAGCTCAAAATATTCACTGTTGTCGCATTACAATTTGAATATGTTGCGTCGCACGATCTAGCGGGACTCAGGCTGGAGACTATGAAGCTGTCGCAGTCGTCGGAGGAGGAATTTTTATCTCGAGGAGGATGGGGGGGGGGGGGGACATTTCGTACCCAGCTGACCAAAGTACCCCCTTCGACAGCCCTCTCGTGCCACGCCGGGAGGGTAGGTGGGCGGAAAGGCATAGGGCAGGGAACAAACGTGGGCGGCGAGAAGCGGAATCAAGCGTTGCTGAGCAGCGTGGTAAATTGCGGAACTAACCGTGACGGCGGGGCAGCACCGTCGCATTTGTATTTCATTTTTACTACAATTCAGACAATTTCGTGCGTGAAACTGTCTTCTACTGAATGATTAGTAGAGACCCAAAAATTTCGCAGATTCATTCGACGACAAGCTAGACTCCACAACCCTTTGTGCATTCGTGTATCAGTTGGTTGTTAATTGGCTGTTGCTCCAGTTTTACACCAGACCAGGTGGCACGAGGTTCGGTTCTTATTTTCCTTGCACGTTCGTTATTGGTTGAAAGTCGTTTTGGGGCGTGTCTAACTAACTATGGGTTCAATGGAACCACAAACACGTATTTACACGTGAATGCTGTTTAACTTGTCCTCGGATGAATCCACCTAATTTCCGGGTCTCTAATAATTACTAATGAGCAAAATTTTATGTATTACTTTCAGTTTATTCTTACATATCCATTTGTATGATTTGCGCCATTTACACGCCTCCCTCTGACAAATGCTAAATTTAAATGGTGTTTCATTCCACTTTTACAAAGGTGTAATACTTTTATGCTAACAGCTGTGTAATGAATATTCATTATACCGAGTCGACATGGTGCAGTGTCTACTTGCTATTCATCACGGAGTTCTTGTCGTATTTGCGTCTGACTTTCATCTTTTGGCAAAATAAAAAATACATTTTCGCCGAAGGTTACAGAAATTATTTTCTGCTAAGCAAATTTATAAACAGGAATACATTTAAATAATGGAAATTATCTTTATATTTTAAAGAACAAACGAGAATAATGGTAAAAATGAGAATTCTTCTCAACATAAAAAGAGTGAATTACAATTTATAAGACGTTTCTAAAAAAAAAAGATGTAATTCCTGTTCTGCAATTTGCATTATAGTTAGATTCGGATTTCAGTCGGAACAAAGGAAGGGGAGGTGTTAGAAAGCTTTAAACCATGTAATTATTTTATGGCTTGGAATAGCGAGGCTTGGTAATATGACAAATGAAAAACATATGTTTGAAAACGTTCGGAAAATGTCGATTTCACCCATTGACCGAGAAGTGAAAATTAGGCATCTGCCTAATATCCTCAGACCGTAATCATTTTTCGTTGGATTCTGCCATAGTGAGTGATTGTTTCAACTTTGTGCTGATATTCGTGTGATATGGCCTCAGTATTTCTCTATGTATGTACATTGCTACCCCAGTGTCGTTTAAGGCGCATCAAATCAAGTATAGTTCAGTCACGAAAATATTTCCATTAAATGTCAAAGTGTTCAATTTCGTTCCTCCGTCTTTCTTCATTTATATCTTTATTTTAGTTTGACATTAATTTCTGGAGTTCTTTTTTATTCTTCGTATTTTGTTAATTAATTACCTACTTTTTTCGGTTACGTATTGTACTAAATAAATTAAAATAACAGAATATTTCAAGCCTGTAACAATTGCGTAAATTTTTAAGAAATATCGAATACCTTTTGAGGTAACACGTTGCAACTGCATTTCAAAGAAAAAAGTGATAAAATATTACTGAAATAAGTCACTTTAACATGTTCATTACATTTACACAGTTTAACCCACCTAGACCCAGTTAACGCAATTGCGTACATTACGCACGTACAGGTAATTTTTTCGCCTGCGCTGCTCAATGCGAAGCTCACTGACCAATCATCTTGCCTGTGGGTAAATTATTCGCAAATTGCCTTAATCGTCTAGGTCGTAATTGATTCATATTACTGTAGCCAAACATGTACCCTACTGTTAATTAGCTGTGACAACGAAACGAGTGTAGTGTGGACTAAGTACAGGACCTGTCATAAAATGTTTTATTTGCAACACCTGAAAGTGTAAATCAAAGTGGGTTTGAAAGGGCTTATGCCCGGTTGCACCAACATCTTCCCTGATCCGAGATCAAATGATCCTAGTTCCAAACCATCGTCCAGTTTGATCTTGGTTCCAATGTAAAAGTGTTGCACCAACGAAATTTCATGATTCTGGATCTAATATTCGTCGATCTTGGTTCTAAAGTGAGAGATCGAGATTAAGTATGAGACAAATTTTGCTGTTGGTTCGTAATATATGACGTCATGGAAGTAGGCGTATTTTTCACTAGAAACGAATTTTACTGAATAATATTCAAGTGAATATAATGTTGTTTTAATTTCCCAAGAAAACAATCGACCGTAGTTCTCTCTGTCGGCGTATTTTCAAACTTTTGTCGACGATGGCTGCTGATCTTGGATCGAGTTTAGTTTTGGAACCACCAATTTCAGCGGTTCGAAATGAACTCTATCTCGATCTCCAGTCCAGTTCTGAATTAGAATGGTGCAACAATTTTCTATGTCGATCTTAGATCCGATCTCGGATCGAGTTTCGAACCGTGATGGTGCAACCGGGAATACGTGTTGCTTTGAATAGGGCTGCTAAATGACTCGGAAAATGCCATCCGTGAGAGGACATGTTGATTATAGCCGTGCCACCACTCGTATGAACGTATGAGTACGTGGCACAGTTGACGTGCGATCGAACACGTTCGGTTCCAGTCCCCACAGTCACGTGTACGCGTGGCCCTCGAGCCAATTAAGGTCGGCGCGGCGGCCGGGTTAGTGGCTCGTCGCGCCGGTAGATGGCAGCAGCGAGCGGTAATTACGCGCCTGTCCGTAACTACAAGAGAGCAGTGCCGGGCCGTGTCGGGAGCAGGAACGACCCTCCTGGCCTGGACAGCACTTTACACTGATTTGAACAAACTGCTGTGCTGGTGAAGGCTTCGTGGGAAGGCATCGAAACTCGTTTGCACTCGTGCACGGAAAGAACCGGAGATCTGAGCACCGAAACACACAACGAATTACTGTCCTTGCCGGGAATAAGCATTAACCTTCTGAATCACGTGCCCGATTGACTTTTAAAAATTACTTTAATTCTTGGATACGCACATGCGCAAGGATATTATTATAGACTCGTGAAATTATAAAAAATTAAAATAAATTTCTTGGCGTGATTTAAAACTCGTCATATGAGCAAGGAATATTTACTTGGGTTTCGCTACACAATTGATGGAAAGCCAGTCGATAAAAATCGTTAACGGCTGAGCGTTGAACAGCTCAGTAAGCGTGCTAAGTGTTATGTGGGCCAGCACGACTGTGGTCGAGCCCCGGCGAGTTTGCATTAGTGATGCCAAGTAATCACATGTGTTAATGTGTATTAAGGGTTTTCATTTGTAATTCACTGTGTCCTGTCCAGTGAAAAACCATCAGTCCACCCTAGCGGCTATCGGCCATCTTCCCTTGTGAAGGCTGTGCTCTCACGCACCAAGGGAAACAACCCATACCACCTGCTGTACTGAATGTTTAAGACTCACCTTTAACTTACCGTAAAGGCCAGTAGCTTTGAGCAGGTGTTGAAAGGTAGGCTGGTACAACGTTTAAGGCACCTTCAATGCTTCACTCGCTCGTGTATAGTTTGTGTTACACAAATGTAGAATTTTCTCTACAATAAATTAAACCGATAAATTATGAATAATCATTGTTAGAGGCACCTGTTTTTCGCGAAAAGATTTCAGGTTAAGTTGAATTGTTACGCCTCTGGTCTGTCTTCTTCCCGCGAATCACGTGCGGCCAGTGCCGAGGAAACTCACCCATTTAAACGACTCTTCACACGAAAACAAGCGGCCAATAGCCGAAGTAATTCTGCAAGTGTGTACATAAATATTTTCGCGATAAACAGGTGGCTCTAATCATTGTTAACAAAATAATAAAAAGAAATATTATAACTTTATCGCAAACTCATGCGAATAACATTTAGTATGTTATGTTGGAAGCGACAGCATTAACACGGGGGACATTGTACAGTATCACAGCATTGTGCGGTCTGAACAATAGGAATACGACTACATAAAATCTACTGTAGACGTCAATGGAGATTATGTTTTGTTTAAGCAGTGTCAGTAGAGAGTGTAAGTTCAGTTTATGTGAAATATCAGTAATATTACATCGTTTTAAAAGTATGAACCGCAACTACTTAAAGCAACAGATGGGGGCAAAAATTTCGAAACAGCTCGCATTTCGCTAACAATTTAATTCTAACCCTAAAACGCAGTTACGAAAAAATGCCTAGATCCGAACACAAATAACTGAATACACGCGTATAAGATTTATCTAATAACTTCTTTAAACTTTATTCCAGATCTTGCATTGGAGGCGACAGAGGCATATTATTTGTGTGTGTGACGTTCTTAAAACACACACAATATCTCTTTAATAAACTGGAAACAAAATTAATCGAAGAGCATATATTCTTGAAACCAGTTAACGCCTTATTATTTATTTATATGCTTGTTAACAGCCCAGGCACACATTCATGTATTATTTTTCTTTGCAGTTGAATCACAGACTACACGATATGCTCTGAAAATATTTAAAGGCTATTCACGATAAAGTGAGCACATTTGAAATCAAACTTAGAAAAAAGTCACTTGCATACATTTTAACGGGCGCAATGAGTGGCATGTGTCCAGTAAAGTTGGTTAATGATGGATGTAAAAGTAATTCCATATATTAAAGGCGAACAAAAAGTGTTAGGTATTAACAATTTGTGATAACTTAAATTATTTCTCTCGCTTAATGTATTTTTTAACACATCGAAGTGTAATTGAGCAGATTTGTACAATATTTACTTTTCTAATATTTTCACAGTTTCACTTGATCAACGCATGAATAAAGTGATGAGGTCCATGCCAATGTTAATTTTGCAGAGGGCGGAAGGACAAACAACGTGTATACAAGTAGATCTTAAGTAGGGCTTTTTAAAGTGCTCAATTTACCGTGGACAGCCTATAGTCAAATGTTAAATATTATAACTCGAGTTGCAGGACTCAGTGTGTCCAAGTCAGACAGGAGAATGTGTCCTGACTTTTGCAGCAGCCAGTAAACAGGTGACTTCTGTTCCATTGTAGAGAAGTGTGGGGTCTAACCACCAATGTTAGAAGTGATAGAGTCTATATTTGTGAATCTGCAGTGCACGAAAAGCATAGTATATGTTTTAAGAAGTCGTGTTAACCTTTTAAGACCTGCTTCAATTTACGGTTCCAGATGTCGCAAACAGGAAAAAATGTATGATGCGTACTGTACTTAAGTCTGCACAACACATGTTTCGTTGTCACAGCCAATGAGCTATATGTTCGGCTACAGTTTTATGGACCAATTATAACCTAGGCCAGTAAGACAGTTTGCGAATCATTTGCCTACAGTCACGATCATTGGTTGTTGAGCTTGGCAGTGTGCAGTGCAGACCAAAAATTATTTACGTGTACGTAATGTACACAATTGTGTACACTAGGTCTGAATGAGATAAAGAAGGAACGGACATGTCTGGACGGTGTCTCCAGAGCTTACTGGTTTTAAACGACTCCACGCTAGGAGGAGCATAGCTCTGTGTACGCCTCACGTGCAACAATTCGCGCAAGTGAGGCCCAAACATACAGATATACGTGGTCACAAACTTTCTTTTTGGCTATTGTTATGAAAATCAATGAAAGGCTTTTTCGAAAAGGTAATGATATTTTTAACTTCTTCTTGTAGTTTCTAATAAATATTGAACCTTTTATTCTCGGTTATTTAATTTCTGTATGTTTAATGAGGCTTCTCAAATATACTGTACATTCTTACTAGCAAGTTCTCCACATTATTCATACACGGCTTTGTGCATGAGGTTATACATTTTTGCTTTACTAATTCAGCAGTAACTTAACTAGATCTACATATTTTTAATATCAGGTAGCAATACATTGTGCTGCTACAGATGTAACTTCGTATTATTTTCCAAATATACTCTACATTGGTATACACACACATTTTCGAAAATATCACTATCTCCATTTTTCATTTTTTATTTGGCAGATTACATGAACTTATTTTTAAAAAAAATCTATTCTTACTACCTTCCTTTAAATATGTTTTCATGTGCTGTAGCACAGATATTGGAATACACACCTGACAGACAAATCACTCTTCTGCATTGGAGATATAAGATATATTCACCGGATCGGTTACATATTGTTTCTTTTTTAAATTTCTTCGTTGAACTCATCCGAAATTAAAAAAAAAAAAAAAAATTATGTTAATGTATACTTGTAGATACTGTTTAAATTTTTCCTCTTAATACAACAAACATTTTTCAAACAAATTTATTAAACATAATTTTCTATTCCAGTATTTTAATTTGTGTGTTTACTCGCACCAAAACGAAAATTTGATATCACCATATTCATCTTCTTCGAGGACGAGAGCAGCAAGCAAACTGGTTCATATCTTTCTAGACACTGTTTTTACATGGGTGAGGTGCTTTTGAAAAAAAACATATCTACGTGTGTGTTATTACGTGTGACTGCTACGTGCGGGCTTCGCAAACACGTACCTAATTTCGTGTGTTCTTAAACACGACTCGTCACGTGTTGACACGACATGCATACGAAATTAGTGAAACCATTTTCCTTCATTTCAAAGAACACATAGAAATATCGGTAATATTCACATGATTTATTCATCGCTTATAACAGCTACTTAATAGACCTGAAAAAGCTAATAATGATTACATTACCTACAAATTATAGCTAGTTCTAAGGCTCACAGGAAAAACGAAGTTATTTTTTTTTTAAAAACCTTCGGACTGCCTGAGAGTGTTGAAGAATGAACTGGCACCATTGATCAATGTTTCGGAAATGAGGAAATTTGCATCTTGAGTATCTGCAGAATTGTTACACGACAGACAAACCCCTCTGGGCAAATGCACAGACACGTTTGTTTTCGCATTTACAGTCGACTAATGGCACATCATTCCGAGAAGTTCGTAGATAACGTACTGGTGTTGGGAACATTACGTTTCACGACGTGGTTGCTGTAATGGGGGTACTTTTATATGTTGCGTCTTCTATCGCAGTGGTAGATATTCATTAGCAGTCACATCGCTCAGTTTCCAAGACGCCGTTCCACACTCGTAGGGGCAACGGCTAGGGTCATGTTCTCTCTACCTGCAGGGGAGATATAGAGAGGTAGTGAAGGAAGGGTTATAATCGTTGGCAGATGCAGCGAGAAATAGTTTCTCCCAAGGATCACTATCCGACAACGCCAAGGGTTAATTGCAGCTGGCACGGTTGGAGCCCCTGGAACGGCATGCAGTGCCGCACAGCAGACGTGTAGTGTGGAAAAGTATGACTTCCAGAGGTAGTAAGTATTGCAGGTAGCCGCTACCTCCAGGCGCTACCGCCTGGACAGAACAACGTACGTTTACTGTCGTCTTGACGATGTGGTCTGCTCGCGTTACTCGGCAACCTACATACACGTGCTTCTCATTAGGTCATTAGGTAATGGAGACAGATATGATTCTACACAACCTGCACGTTAAAATTTAATTCCACGGGTAGAGAAACGTACATAGAGGTAGTTGAAATCAAAACCAGGGTCTATATGTTTCTGGTTATGTTCACTGCAAGGAAATAGTTGCGAAACAACTGTTCAGATAATACCTTAAGCTGTAACACATGCAGACAAAACAATTACGTATGTATGCACGAAATTTCACAAATTACTCTAGAGCAGAATAGCGCACTCGTTATTTTGTCATCTAAATGAAATTAATATGACGATATAATGAAATAGGATGTAGACCAGATAAAAAAATTAACTTAGAAATGACATGCATTTAAAAACCTTTCTAAAAACCTAATTTACCCATGTGATAGAATAGAAAACCCTAGGATACTACGTTATGGGACAACAGTTCATTGAGAACAAATAAAACTGAGGAAGATAGTATCCCTGAACACTGAAGTAACATTTGAACTAATCTTGTTCATTGATAGAGGCCAAAGCCAAAAATTGAAGATGACGTAAAAGTACAGCGGGTTGGTTTGTAGAAAGCCGCTGTAATGATTGTAACAGTTCGTGACCATATTCACTAAAAATGATAGAATAAATTCAACTAATTAATAAGCAACACCGCTTTGAGGCAACTTTACAATTACTGAGTTATATATACAAGTATATACGTGTATACATATAATATATATAATGACCAAAATGTGTTGCATGTAATGGAAATTGTGATGCTGTGATTCATTCGAAATTATCCGGACACAAATATTTCTACCACTTCTGATATTATATTACGTAACAGAATAACATAGCAACATAAAACAACTAAATGTAATATTCTTACACAAATTCATCAGGTACGGTTTAAAAGTTTTAGACGGAATTGAGTCTAAATGGAATTAGAAATGAAGCAAATTAAATTACTTAAAAATACTAATGATAAGCAGATGTGCAATTTTTATGTTAGCTAATGATAATTATACAAAATTATTTAAAAACAGTCCGTTTTTTAAATATTTCGTAAATTTATAATAGTGTACCTAAAACACATTTGAACAAAAGCGTACACAATATTCATAAAATTGATTTTGAAATGTAAAATTTATTTACCCTTTTTGTAATTAGTTGTCCTGGATTAATGTTGGGAATCTTTCAGGGAAACGGCAGAAAGTGAACATTGCTTACGAATTAAACTTGCACTTACATCAGCGAACGACACACATATTTATACCTTAACTGGAATTGGAAACCTAGGACAGCTCGCGCAGTAAACTGGTATTCAAACTAACTACAGCTAGGATAAATTCTGAATTTATTTTCCCACCTAAATTACACAACAATGCGACAGGACATTTGAGACCAAGTCTATTACAAAATCGTCTGATTTCTGAAACAAAATTGTTATGAAACTGGTGACTGAGAGAACTTAGTTTAATTTACGCAGATAAATATTTATAGTTTTCTGGTACAATTGAAATGGCAAACTTACAAGCAGCTAACACGATGCCCTTTCTCTGAAAGATATTTATCGTTTTCTGGTACAATTGAAATGGCAAACTTACAAGCAGCTAACACGATGCCCTTTCTCTGAAGGATATTTATCGTTTTCTGGTACAATTGAAACGGCAAACTTACAAGCAGCTAACACGATGCCCTTTCTCTGAAAGATATTTATCGTTTTCTGGTACAATTGAAATGGCAAACTTACAAGCAGCTAACACGATGCCCTTTCTCTGAAAGATATTTATCGTTTTCTGGTACAATTGAAATGGCAAACTTACAAGCAGCTAACACGATGCCCTTTCTCTGAAAGATATTTATCGTTTTCTGGTACAATTGAAATGGCAAACTTACAAGCAGCTAACACGATGCCCTTTCTCTGAAAGATATTTATCGTTTTCTGGTACAATTGAAATGGCAAACTTACAAGCAGCTAACACGATGCCCTTTCTCTGAAAGATATTTATCGTTTTCTGGTACAATTGAAATGGCAAACTTACAAGCAGCTAACACGATGCCCTTTCTCTGAAAGATATTTATCGTTTTCTGGTACAATTGATATGGCAAACTTACAAGCAGCTAACACGATGCCCTTTCTCTGAAAGATATTTATCGTTTTCTGGTACAATTGAAATGGCAAACTTACAAGCAGCTAACACGACGCCCTTTCTCTGAAAGATATTTATCGTTTTCTGGTACAATTGAAATGGCAAACTTACAAGCAGCTAACACGACGCCCTTTCTCTGAAAGATATTTATCGTTTTCTGGTACAATTGAAATGGCAAACTTACAAGCAGCTAACACGATGCCCTTTCTCTGAAAGATATTTATTTGTTGTGTTTTCGGACCACAGAATACAGAAAGTTTTGTCAATTGGCGTTTTTATTGTCATTTTCTTTTTTTTTTTTACAAAGCTGGTAGTTGTGTGGATACAGTACGTCATGGCCTGTTCACGGTAAAGTGAGCACTTTTGAGGCCATATCATACACCGTTTCTGTTTACATGTTTCCATCCGCAACTTCTGCATTCACCAAAGCACAGTTAAATTCACTTCCATTAGCAGCAACCTTGCCTGCCTTGTAAATGCTCAGATGTAAGTAAATGTCAACACTCAATACAGCAATGTTATGAAACGGTGTATTTTGTATAGGCTGTTCACGGTAAAATGAGCACTTTTAAAAGCCCTGCTTAAGATCTATTTGTATACACGTTGTGTGTTCTTTCACCTTATGCAAAATTAACATTGCCACGAGACTCTTCACTTTATTCAAGCGTCGGCCAAGTAACACTGTCAAATTATTAGAGAAGTAAATATTCTACAACTCTGCTTATTTTTACATTTCGATGCATTAAAAAAAAAACAGAAAACGAGAAAAATAATTTTAGCTATCACAAATGATCTAACACTTATTGTTCGACGTTAATATATGGAACTACTTCCCCTTCAACGTTACCAACATTCCTGGGCACATGTCAATCATTGCGCCAGTTAAAATAAATTCATGCAGAGGCAGTGACGTTTATCTAGGGTTGATTTCAAAAGTGCTCACTTTATAGTGAACAGCTGTTAAAGGATAAAAAGAGGATTTTTATCCTTTAACAACCTTCTTAAATAAATACGGTCATATAAGTAATGAACACGCTGTGTATATTCCAACACACTCGGAAGTTAACGCCTAAGGCTTAAAAAATATTATTTTTTACTGTTATTCCAAATGAGAGGACTTTCAAAAGTGCTTACTTTACCATGAGTAACCTATAGCAACTTGTAAATTTCTTGCGTTTAGAGTCGAATAGGAAAATACCAATCTTGCGGCTGGGGATGAATAATTTGGTATACGTACTCCATAGCGGCTTAAAAGCTTAAAAAGAAAAATAATTTTCATATCCGTATGCGTGTGAGTACGGTTTCCCTGTGTAATCTCTAAGTTAAAACACGCGTATCAATGTTTCGATATCTATAGATGCAAAAGTTACAAAAGAAAACAAACAAAAAATAGAAATAAAATACGAAAGAGTAAAACATTGTAATTGAAATCAGTGCTGAAAAACTTATTTTTAAATAATTACAAAATGTTTTGAAAGAATTTTTATAACCACGGACAAATTGAATTCATCAGGGAGGAAAATCGATTCATCCTTACGACAAATATTTTTAATGAAATCACATTTACTGCTACAACAAAAGCTTTATTTTTTAACACTGTTGGGATGCGCAAAAGAATTCCGTCTAAGCTTTTGGCTTCAATATCTTCAGTCTTCTCCTTACTGCTGTGGATCTGGATGTGAAAAAATTTCAAATGTAGGCGTTTTACCCTAGATGCTTGACGTTTTAAAATATGTGAAGGTTCTGGAGGTAATTTTAATTTAATGTAGTTAACCGATTTGGAGTGATATAACCCACAAACTCAATTACTCATGATCAGTATGGTAAAATACATTAGCTGTTAATGAAACAGTTTTAAATTTAAAATTATGAACTTATTTTAACAAAATTAAGCAACTATAAAAAACTTATTTAAAAAGTTAAGAGCATGAAATGAAACTGCTAAATTAAATATTACATCATTTCAGCCATGACTGTTAAAGAGAAAGTTAATTAATTAAGAGTTCAACATTACATTTCGCCGCCGAAGGGTAATTGAATTTCCTTGACAGCGGCTGTCACAGGTTTGAGATATACCTGAAGAGCAATCTACGGAACAAAGACAAGCCAAGTTCAGAATGTAACAACGCATTTTATAGCGTCTTCATGGTGCAAGCGTTGTACTGAAACCCATGTCACCTGAATGGAGGATACATATACACTAGAATTTACTCGCGGTTTCGCACGTGTTTATAGTGATACATAATGCATTTTTGTTACAATGAGTTATATCTACTGAGCCACCAAGGCCCCACTTGGAATCGTTCTATCCACTTAGCCACTGCGTCCCCACTTGGAATTGCTCTATCCACTGAGCCACTAAGGCCCCACTTGATATAGTTCTATCTACTGAGCCATTGCAGCCGCACTTGGAATTTACAAAAAATACAAGATCAACAAATCCAATCCAAAGAGAAGCCTTGATTATTTGTCAACCTTCTATCTTATGTCAGTGACCTGTTACGTCTGTGAACTTTACATTTTCCCGAAGAAATGAGATATTTACATTTCCCCGAAGAAATGGGATATTTTCAAGGGATAAAAAGTAGCCTATGTAACTCTACGGGCCTCCAACTATATCTGTGCAAAAAATCACTTCGATCCGTTTTTCCGTTTTGACGTGAAAGAAGGACAAACACACACTCTTTCCCATTTATATAGTAGTAAGGATAGGCTTTTCAGGGTAATCTGAGCACTATCAAAAACCCTGCTTAGTATCTTCTTGTATGCAGATTGTGTATTATTCCACCAGATGTAAAATGCAATGGACCTGATCACTTAATTCATGCGTCGGTCAAGCAAAACTGTGAAATTGTTTGAAAATTTAAAGTTTTCGAAATTGGCTTATTATTTACCTTATATGCATTAAAACAGACAGCAACATAAATAATGTCAGTATTCGCGTGTTTACCTAACGCTTTCAATTCAACGATAATAAATGTGACTACTTACATCTCCACCATTGCCAACTTCACTAAGCGTTTACCGTTCACTTTGCCTGTTAAAAACACATGCAGGGAAAGGCTGTTCACGATAAAGTGAGTACTTTTGTAATCAACATTATAAAAAAGTCACTGATCGTACCTCTGTATATTTTAGCGGGCGCACTGAGTGATAAGTGTAAAGTAAAGTTGGCAACGGTGAATGGAAAGTAGTTCCAAATCTTAACATCGAATGAAAAATGCCAGATGACGATTTGTGATAACTTTCATTTTCTGTTTTATTTAATGCATCGAAGTGTGAAAATGAGCAGATTTACAAAACATTTTCTTTTGTAATAATTCCACAGTTGCACTAGACCGAAGCATGAATAAAGTGATGAGGCTCGTGGCAATGTTAATTTTGCAGAAGGCGGAATATTACATATCGTTTATACAAGTAGATCTTAAGCAAGGTTTCAAAAGTGCTCATTTTACCGTGAACAGCCTATAGTTAGGTGTCAATAAGCAATGATCATTGGGCGTGTGTTGACATAAATACCACCACACCCATACTTTTATCACGATAAGTCATTGATTATTTGTACACATCCTTTAATTAGATTATACTGACACAATCTTCAGTGACTTGCGTTATGCACTGTGGAAGTTGTTACTTTTTATACTTTTAAAGACAATAATGAAAATTCACTTATTTGATGTGCATTATAATATGCAGAGTTATCCATGTATTTGCAGATATTACCACCAAACATTAAGAAGAAAGAGAGGTTATATGTATGTCACTGTGATACAAAAATTAAAGTCCCAAATGTATAATTCCTTTCCTTCGTATAATTAAAGTTCTGCTGAATACTAAAAGTGGTATATTATTCCTTGTATTCCTTGTACGAGGCTATTAAGTGTGCTATTGGAGCTGACTGTCTGTATTCTTTTTAAGTTTTACACCCTACAAATGGCATACAAAAATTTTCGATTTTGCGCTGATTGTTCGCTTGAGCTTCGTTTGTATTCGGCAGCCCATGATAACAAGGAAATTATCAAGTTCATTAAGAAACATTGGGAAGAAATATGAGTCCTTTGACGTAAATTCTTAATCTCTTGGTTTGTGTAAACGCAACATATCACGTACAGAGATAGTACAGCATTTAAATGTTAGTAAAATATGATTACATTTCAACACTACAATATAATATGCTGCGTAAAAGTGTGTTTCTGTCAATTTATCACCTTACCCAGAGTTCAAATAGATTGTTTGTCATTTTAGCAAGTGGTCTTCAACTTTTGACGAATAGCGTATTCTGCGGTTCTAGAAACCATTTCTAGGAATACGGTCTATGTATCCAGTATCGTACCACCATATCAACATTTCTAGGAATACGGTCTATGTATCCAGTATCGTGCCACCAAATCAACATTTCTAGGAATACGGTCTATGTATCCAGTATCGTACCACCATATCAACATTTCTAGGAATACGGTCTATGTATCCAGTATCGTACCACCATATCAACATTTCTAGGAATACGGTCTATGTATCCAGTATCATACCGCCATATCAACATTTCTAGTGTTCGTGTGTACTAATAATAGTTTGGTAATTAAAAGATAAGTTTTGAGCATTTCAAAATACGAGCAAAACTGATGTTCAAATAGCAGCGGGGAGTGTGCTATCGGGAAAATATGATTTCAAACATCTGATTGCTGTTAATATCATGATTCAATATCAAACATATCAAGTATAAAAAAAGGAGCTGAATAAACGGACCCTTCGACGCAAGCCCATTCATTCGTTAATACGTTTGTTATGACCTAGATACGGAGTAACCATCTGACTAGGTAATCCTGAATGAAAATCTGTAAACGTTTACATGGATGCCCTTTAATCAAAATGACAATCATCTACACAAATTACTTCGTCATATAAATATTGTTTAACATGCTTATTTATTATAGACATTATCTCAAGTAAGTAGAGAACTAAAGATTAAAAAACTTTAACTGAAAAAAATAAAAAAATAAAAGTCCTTTCGTACGAACTTAACTTATGTGATAAGAATGACTGCTCAGTAATCACAAGTTGCCAGTACCGCTGGAGCAAACTTCGTTTAATGATCAATTGTCACATTTTCTAAGTTAAACAGTAATAACAGGGGATGGAAAATTTTCGGGGGTTCTATTTCTTGTAAGTTCCCCTTCGTAATTCTGTGTAAATACAGATTTCTTCGAATTTTTCTCTGCATACCGCGCCATAGTATGATAAATTTTAAGACTCACACTATAGTCCTTTCTTTATTTGCGTGTGTGTGTGTGTAACTCGAGGATAACGCATTTTGCTCCGGAAAAACGAACGCCGCCATGTTTACGTGCCTGTGACGTCAGTATACATGTTGGACTTTGTTGTTTACATGCAAATGCCTTGGCGGGATACGAGTTCATTAGGAATTTTTATTGTATTTTGTTGTTTCGGAGGATTTCAATGTTATTGTTGTGTTATCTAAACCTGTACGTGTTGCGTAGTTCCACTAAGGAAAAAATACAACGAAATGTACTCCTGATATGACACCTACGAATAGTTTGAGTGGAACAAACAAAGCGTGAAACATGCCTAAACGTAGTTAAGAACCGTAAAACACTGCGCAATTTGCAACCAACCAAAGTACATGTTTGTGTGTGAAAATCATTTCGGCATTAAGTAAATGTGTTTTATTACTGTAATCGCACTGGCCTAATACCTAACACATTAATGATTATTTTAAAGGCGGTGCCTGTACGGTCAACGAGGAATTGTTTTACATTTCATAAAAACTTATGTGGTTTACACTATGCGACAGATATGTGTTTTTGCACTTTGTTAGTAATATCCGAAAACGTCCTTTGATAGATATAAATACTAATAATTTTATCGCTGAGAACTGTTTCATAATTGCTCCAGTTTATGCCAGTTACATGGGCCTACTTTTAAAATATATCTGTAATAAAATTCGCGCCATGCAAATTTAATTTGTAGAGGCTTGATATTATTCTTAGTTTGAAAGACTAATTAAAAAAATGGGATTCCAAATCACTTTAGTAATTAATATGCACACGGAAATATAGTTTTCGTCAAATGTGGCCACAAGAGGTTTCACGTTTTTGAGAATTGCGTGGTATGTGTTACCAGGAAAATATTTCAATTAAGCATAACGACATGAGTATAAAAGAAAGTGGTTTTTCGTAAGAGTAAAATTCTTGAATTAAATATTTATCTTCAAGTTTAAATTCACTATATTTTGCTGTACTAAAATGGTGTTTGGAAATGCCACTACATTTTGAACGTCGACGAAGGAGGCGACAATTAAAGCAAAATTATCAAGAAACATACGTTTCCAAAAACAATTTCATCCCTTTTTCAAAGTTTCTCGGTAATCCACGGCAACTGGCCTAAAATATGTTCGTATGCATGCTGACATTGTATTGGCGAAACCAAAACATGTACAATTACGTCATACGCACGTTAGCCAATAGCAAATCGTTTTTAAATTTTTCACAAAAAGTTTGAAAATTTTAAATTTTTACGGCACACGGGAATAATATTTTGCACGGTAATAATATATGCGGTCGTGAGTTTAATGACATAAATAAAAGGGGAATTGATTTTCCAGGATAAATCCCTATTGTAGATACAGATATTTGTCCAGTGGCTCATGCCACAATGAGTAGACAGTTTAACACCATTCCAGGCAGCGAAGGGTTTTTCCTAGTTTTCTTGTGGGGTTGTTTGTGGCCCAATACCAGAATTAACTGACAACATGCTTAGTCATTTAATGCATAATCGTTATTCTCAACTCTCTTGTAGTAAGTAATATCCCAGAAGTTTCATGACATCATCTGACAACTTTCTAAATTTCGTCGTCCTTTATAGATTAACGTCGTTCACCAGCTACTACAACAGCGAAAAGAATTTTACTATTTGGGGCAAATTGTCAGATATAAATTCTGTAATTCATGGTTTTCACGTCATGCGGATGTAATAAAGGTAGCATATTTGAAGTATAGGCCATTAATGGATACTTCGCACATTTCTAAAGTCATTCTGAAGTTATACTTCCAAATATTCCTCCAGCTCATTCAAACAACGCTTAACAAAGTATACAACATTTTACGAATGGGACAACGTACCTTATTCGTTCGCAATCAGCGTAGTAATATTTCGCGTAAGAACTATTTCTTAGTAGGCATTACCGACACGCCTACTTTCTCACAGTTTAATTTATATTAATTATAAATTAAATGTTATAATTTATAGATAAAATAAAAGTGTACATTTCATTTATTCAAAAAATTACGTACTTTTATGTTAAGAGAAATATGAAACGCTCGTGATATTTAGGAAACGACCAAACACGGCATACGTGGGCTGATTTTTCAAAGGTTAGATTCAAAATGTGCGAATAAACTGTGAATGTACTGTAGTTATACTTACCAATAACGGGCCAGGGCCACTGGGACTTTTTATATCGTGTTCATTGTTAACTAAGCTTTGAAAGCCCGTCTCAACATATACTTTTCTCCTCATTTTGTATACTTTCGTCCCATTGCTATAAGTTTCTTGTTTGTTGCTCTCTCTATACTATAGTTATAAACTCTATCTTACGTGAGGCTAACTCAGGGTTGGTATGAAATTATAACTCAATCTGCCTTTATTACTGTACATGAAAATAAAATAGTATGGTAGAATAATAAATCCCGCTATTTGTACGCAGGATTCTAACCTCTAATTTCATATTATGTCCAAAGACGGCTATAAACCAATACCCCAAAAGACAATATCTCGAGACAATACCTTTCACTCTTTATCGCTCAGCTGACGGTCCTAATATCACAACAATCTAAACGATTCATTCTCGGAACTCACAATTGGCGAGGTTCCTGCCACCCCGGATTCAGACTTAACAATAAGCTGTGATTACACGGGATGCAGAACTACTTCTCTATTGAAGAGGTTCGAACGAGTTCGGATCGCAGTTGTTTCTCGTTCAAAGTGAACAGTTTTCATAAGTAGTTTCGAACGACTTCTCTTCTCTGCCGCGCTTCTATTGGCTGCTTCGAAGTAAACAACCAGTGTAATAAATATTACTGAATTTGGCGGGAATTCCTGCACTTGTTGAATTAACTTAAGTTTAAGGTTGAATGTACTAATACCTACCCATAATGCCATTACAGTAAAAGTGTAGGTTTCATTACAATTAAAAATATCAATAGTGTTAAATGTTTCAGGCTATTATAATTGAATATCATACATTTTAAGTTCCACGTTTGTTGTGCTTAGAATTTCCATTGATTTCGGGGGTCGCGATGGCTGATCGGTTAGCCTGCTCGCTTCCCACCAAGGCGAACCGAGCTCAATCCCCGCTGGGTCACCGGATTTTCACAAGTAGGAATAGTGCCAGACGATGCCGTTGGTCGGTGGATTTTCTCGGGAACCTCCCGTTTCCCCCACCCCTTAATTTCGGCGCCGCTCCATATTCACTTCAATTATCCTCATCGGCTCTCAAGACCTCGATGCTAAGAGCCGCCCAAATATCTTCACTCACTCCATTGATTTCATTCTACTTTGGGTGTGTGACCGCTAAAACACGTTCTGTTGTTTAACTTGTTCAGAAATGGCTACCGAATGTACTTAGATGAATGACATGTCGTGTAACCACGACCTTAGGTAGATGCTCGTATTACATCACTCACGCCCTATGTCCGTACACACACATTTTCGTCGTCGAATGATGCGAGGCAGTTCGGCGGCAGACCAGCCGTGGGCCGTCTTGGCGCTGGAGAAGAACAGACGCCGCCCTTCCATCATTATCGCCTTGAATAATGGTGATGCTGTGCGTCTTCACCACTGAGTCACGGGGCGACGTTCACATTCTTCGGTTGCACACCCAGGTGTCTGTCGGCCGCGACCAGTGTGGTTGTCCACTATAAGGTCGTGTCTACATTCGCCCGTTCCTGTGTACGAGGACGTGCCCGAAACTCGGTGTCGAGTGACGTCACATGGACGCGGTCCGAATATACTCTACAAATTGTTCCACTCCCGACGAGATGCGAACGAGTGGACTCCTGACTCGAGGTTCGGTCCTGGTGGGACAGTCCAGTCCAAGGTGGCGAGGTGTGGCGGGCTGTAGGGAGTTGGGACGTGGGGGTGTGGAGCTCTGGTCAGGGTGAATATACAGGATGTAAGCGATAAGTGTTTACAACTCTACACAACGGTGTACAGGGCTCCGAGACGAGCAATTTGATGTAGGACACTTGCGGTCATGAGGGTCGGGAAATAGCCGTAAATCACTCGACAAATATGCACTAAAACACGAGCAGCGCGCTGCTGTGGGCCCGGCTTTAATCGATCTACTGGTCAGCTGAAGCCGGTTTGTACAGAGGTCAAATCGGGCAGGAAACGTTTAGTATTAGCTTTTGTTTGAAACACATGTTGCATTGTCACAATATTACAGACAAGTTACAGAAATCAGGAAAAAATATATGAAATCGCATTCCCGGTCCGGCCATCCTGATTTCGGTTTTCCATGGTTTCCCGAAATCACTCGAGGCGAATGCTGGGATGGGTCCATGGCAAAGGCCATGGCCGATTCCTACTCATTCCTTCGCCCAATCACTCTGTCTCTAATGACCTCGCTGTCGACGAGGCGTTAAGCCCACTCACCTACCTACACCTTCCTGTTACCAGCTTATCAGCGTTATTCTCAGTCAGTATGCGTCACTAACCTTCAGAGAGGGTTGGGTGATATCTGGTTCACTGGCTAAAGCACCGAATGAATTTATGACGTGTCTGGGTTAATACTAATAACCGTTTACAAAGCCGGCTGATGAGTAAAGGCCCTGCCGTCTCTCGTTAAATGATGGCACAATGCTGGAACTCGCAGGCCTTTGTTTACTCGAGCTGAAGTAATTTGCTCATTGGCTGCTCTTCTGGTATATAGCAATGCTCTTTGATCTCTCGCATCCTCAGATTTAACCACAAGAATGTTTGAAGTTTAAACCGTTATACCCATCAGTCATATAAACAGTTGTTTAATAACACAAATGAAACAAACACAATTTGTTGTGTTAAGTTATATATTGAAACTACGACTCTTTCAACACGATGGCAAAATATATATTAATATTAATATATCTTATTATACATTCTACGGCCGAATATTTATTATTATTTCTAAGACCGCCAAGAACTAGGCATACGATTTAGAAAAAGAAGTGTCTTCTAAATACATCGTGAGGCTGGAAGAAACTGCTGCATTATAAAATACTTAACTACTCATGATGAACTGATAATCACTGTTCACTAGAATCACTAATGTTATTGGCGCGATTGAGGACGGTCACGCCATCTACGACAGATGACCATTACCAACAGACGTTTGTTGGCACAACTAGTGACCACTTTGAAGACAAGTGAAGTTAAGGACGTATCGAAAAGCAAACCGCAACTGCTAAAAAAAAATGTTCTTCTCTCTCCTCGCGCATGTACACTTTTCGCTTCTAGCCTGTGGTAGGCAGCAATGATGTCGCTACGATATTTCGCCGAGTGTTGAAAGTGTTAAGAAATTTTACGTCTGTTTTACGCATTAGTTATATATATATATATATATATATATATATATATATATATATATATATATATATATATATATATATATATATATATATACTGTGGAATCATGAACGATTTTTTTTTTAATACAGCCATGGTAACATACCTACGCTTGTTCAAAAGGAATGCAAACATGTGATGAAAGATGAAAATACCAACTCTATACAGTATCGACGACCAACATGCTATATAGGCCTATATGTTATAATCTTTAATTCGAATTTAGGAAGTTCAGTGAATAATATTTTACAGTTAAGTAAAAAAAAAAAACCTGCCAATTTGTTGTTATAACTCTCAATAAAATGTATATATGAATATACACTACGGCAAAAACACGCCAATCAGTTTACTCTGACTTTCTGTTTCTTACAAAGCTTGATAAATAATAATAAAATAAAATTCCTATTATTAAAAGAAAGTGAAAACATTACCTTTGTAGTAAATTTTTACCATACCGCAGCCAAAGTTATGTGGTAAAATAAAGCATTTCAGTTAACTGAGTTCAAAAGAAGCACTGGAAATACCAGATATCTAAAAAGAAGCAAAACTCTAAATTATGTTTTTACTCTGTGATAATTCGTGAGAAGCATTCAGTAGCCTTTGCCTGTTCAGGTTAACTGAACATTTTTAAAATCAGCCTCTAATAATGTCACTGTCACTACTAGCATATGTCACTCACTGCCACTACTAGCATATGACACTGCAACTACTAGCATACACTGTCACTACTAGCATATGTAACTGTCACTACTAGCATGTCACTGCCACTACTAGCATATGTCATTGCTACTACTAGGATATGTCACTGCCACTATTAGGATATGTCTGCCACTACTAGGACATGTCACTGCCAATACTAGCATGTCTGTGCCACTACTAGCATATGTCACTGACACTACTAGTACATGTCACTGCCACTACCAGCATTTGTCAATGCCACTACTAGCATGTTCCAATGCCACTACTATGATTTATTACAACTGGGCGCCCAGTCAAGTTGGTAACGAGTGAGAGAAAGCAGTTTCACATTTCAACGTTGAAGTAAAAGTTTTGAGTAAACATTTGTGGATGTTGATATTATTTATTTTCCTTTCTATTTTTTTATGCAAGTAAATGTAAGTATCAGCAAATTTAGTAATCTTTTCACTTTCATAATTACTCCACAGTTTCACTTGACCAACGCATGATTAAAGTGATCAAGTACATTTCAATGTTAATTTCACAATGGTGGAAGAATACGCGATGAGCATGCCAAGCGGGTCCTAAACCGGGCTTTCAAATGTACTTACTTTACCGAGAACAGCCTTTACAAAATAATATTTCGAAACCTCAAAGAACCGTTTATCTTTCTCTATTGGCTGAATTATGGTTTGGCAATCTTTAACTATTTGGACGTTAATCAAAGAGCTTGTATTCCAAAATTAACGAAATCTCAGTCACCTGATCCAGCGGGGAAAGGAACTTTCTCATTAAGAAGGCGGGAAAGCGAAAAAGAATAACTATTGGCATGTGTCCATATTATAGAAGTTTTTTATGCGCCCAATTCGTTTCGCAAAAAAAATTACTTGGTTTAGTTACAAGCAAGGACACAGAATTTTTGCGCAAAAAGTTCCTGACTAATTGTATTTCAAATTCACTTGCATAACTGTCCAAGTTTAACTGTTAGTGTCCCAGGTGACTGCCCACGAATCACAGACATTCTATACCGGAGTAACATAGTTATGATTGGTCAATTAGATACCAAACTGTTCCATCGGAAAGACACGGGGCCAATACGCGAAGCAAGACTGCAGGAGTGCAAGTAAAATATTGAAATGTAGCCGACGTGGAACTTTTTTTCAGCGAAAGTCGGGCGTGTCTGCTTCTACGCACTTTCCCCCAGAACCGTAAAAACGTGACCCCTAAATCACAGTTGGGACGAACTATAGAAGACAGAACGAGACGGTGATTTAGAGTGGGCAGAAACGGCGAAAGGTCATCCGTCCACGAGCCCACGTCAAGCGCTGAAAGAGCGCACGCGTGTGGAGCTGTAGAGAATTCACGTGGCTATGAGAATGCCGCACGGCTGTATGGCGGCGAGTGTGGTGATATGGGATGGCGTAGGAAGTTGACATGGAACTTCCATCTGTGAGCGAGCGAACCGGCGACAGTAAATATTGCGCCATGGTCGCGTATACGGCGGCACTTAACTGGCCCGGGGTTTGCGGGGACTCGTCTCTGCTCTGCCGGCAAACATCACCGTAAACAACATCTGCAATGCAGTCAAAAATTCTCGCACGTGTACGGACACGAAGAAAGAAAACATATGGCCGTGTTCACGATAAAGTGAGCACTTTTGAAATCAACCCAATGAAAATAGTCACTTCTCCTACTTGCATATATTGGAACGGGCGCACAGGGTGACATGATCCTAGTGACGTTGGTAACGATGCATGCAAAGTAGTTCCAGATGTTAACGTCAAATAAAAGGTTTTATATGAACATTTGTGATGATTTAAATTATTCTCTTTCGTTTTCTGCAATTTTTTTAATGCATCGAAGTATAAAAATGACCAGATTTGTAAAATATTTACTTTTCTAGTAATTTCGCACATTCACCTGAACGACACATGAATAAAGTGATGAGGCCCACGACAATGTTATATAAGGCGGAAGGAAATATAACTTAGGTACAAGTAGATCTTAAGCGGGACTTCCAAAAGTGCTCATTTTACCGTGAAATAGCTATTTAGGCATGGACTTCCGCGGAATAATTTTGGGATAAGTGAAATCGCTCGTTAGTTTGTCAAAAACTTGAAGTGTTTAAGGGGAAAAAATCACGAATGTCAAAAATGCGGGAAGAAAAAAAAAACGAATCGGTGCTGTAATCTTTTTAAGAAGGGCCATAAGTTAATGTTCTGATACTACACGCAGTCACAGAGTAGGTAACTATACAGAGATGAAAGAGCCACTTACACCACGAACCACAGCCGCACTTGCCGGCAAAATGGTGTCACTGAATAGCAACACGTTGGATAGCATTTCGCAAGTTGCTGGAACCATAATTCAATTACAGTTGAAGAAGATGTGTTTAGTGACGGTAGTAAAGTGAGCCTCGAAGGATGGACAAATGTATTGGTTTAAGTGTTTCAACTGACAAATATTTTGTTTGGAACTGTAGAAATGTCTGTAAAACGCACTGCCGTTTGTAGAAAACAATAAAAACGTCTTTGCATCCGATGTTATTGGCAGCAGGTGTTTACGAGACAGAAGAATGTAGTCTCCACAATGAATTACGTCTTCAACGCAGGGACAGGGAGTGCTTATTAGAAGTAGTTTTCTTCCGCGTGCAGTGTGGGCAATTAAATAACTAATCCATTCACCACTACTCACAACTAATCTAGGGACCTGATTAAGTCCTACTTCCAGGGTATTCCTCCGCAGCATGAAAACAAAGTTTAGCCGAGTCTAGAGAATTACACCAAAGGGACAGCGCACCGCATCCGTGCACACGCAGTTTCATCATATCTTTTCAAAAAAAAACTATTTCTTAAAGGCCGTTCATGATAAAGTGAGCACTTTTGAAATCAACCGTAGAAACAAGCCACTGATCCTACGTGCATATATGTTAACGGGCGCTCTGAGTGACATGAGCGCAGTAAACTTGATGACGACAGAGGAGAACGTAATGGCATATCTTAACGTCGAATAAAATGTGCTAGGTAACAATTTGCAATAACTTCAATTATTTCTATAGCTTTCGGTTTTTTTAATACGTCGAAGCATATAATTAGCCGATTTTTTAAATAATTACTTTTCTAGTCATTTTACCGTTTCCCTTGACCGACGCACGAAGAAATGACAATTTTACACACGGCAGAAAAACACGCAACGTGTACAGAAGCAGAGCCTAAGCAGGGCTTTCAAAAGTGCTCATTTTACCGTGAACAGCCTATACCAGGCATTAGCAGCACACACTTTTTCTCCCTGTTTCAATTCATATTAGTTATAAATTAAATATTATAATTAATAAATAAATTTTAAGTAACAAATCAGTTTAACAAAAATGCGTTATTTTTATTTAATGGAAGTATAAAACGCTCGTGATACATGGCGTATTTATGACAGAACCAAGTAAGTCATAAATGGAGTGATTTTCCTAAGGTTTGATTCAAAAAGTGTTAGAAAACAGCGAATAGACTACACTCTCTGTGCGACGTCCAATTCGCAGGGTGCATCGGAAAAACATAGACAAAATCCTCTTCGACATGCGTTACAAAAACGACAATTCTAAAACATGTATTCGAACCCATATTCAAACACTATTCATAAGAAAGTTGAAATTAATTAAACACTTTGTTTTGTATCTAAACTTTAGGCCTGCAATTTTCTAAGAATTCACGCATTAAGTCAGAAACCATTAAGCGACTGCACAAATTCCTCGGAAACGGATGTGTTTAGGGTGACAGCGCAAGACCACATTTTTCAATCAATTTTAAAATGCTTCTCAATAATCCGTTATTGGCAAACCAATTAAACTACCGCATCGCGTAATATCATACAACACAGAGTTTAAACACTACTTATCCCATGACAACATCTGATGGCGGCGAAGGGATATTCAGTAAATACTTGCAGGCATTTTCTTCAGCAACACACTATTCTGATGACCATTGTTCCATTTTAAATTATTTCCATAATATTGACATCTAACTTGCGTTTTAACTACATCTTCAAATGTAAATACCGCCTTCAGAAATAAACTTTTGTCTTAAGTCGATAAACATGATTTCGAATTATTTCACTGTAAGGAATATGCAGATGGAGTTTGGTGGTATTACTCTGAATCAATCTGTATAGATCACCGTGAATGACAGTTTTAAGTTATGCGAGGTGGTGTGGCGTAACCCAGCAACCCTGCTCCCAGCCTATCCATTGCTACTCGTCCGGCATTATAAGATATCATCCTTTTCAAGCTTAGTTTTATTTGGCCGGTCTTAACGTGGCGCTCAAAAATATCAGGATTTCTAAACTGATGAATACAGGACAGTCCGCCTAACGTGGACATCCCAAAACTTTCCGGAACGACTGCGGAATGAAATTATTCGGGAGGCAAGTAATTTACCGCAAATTGACTATTCGTAATACGTGTATGGACATAAATAATTAAACCACATATGATTTTTCCCCTGACAACATACGTTTATTTCAACGCGATCTGAAAGTACGCGCAAAGAGTAGTTCAGTGATATAGCACATGCAATGGAATGTAACACAGAAACGCCAAGGAATAATGTGTAAATATTATTAAGTTAGGTAGGCCGGTAGCATGGGGCAGGGGACTTGTACTCACAGCTGTAAGCAAGTAACATGCGCCGTGACTCATCCTGGCGGGACCGCTTCCTTATAGCAATGCAGCAACAGTTCGCGCAATCTGTTATTGCAAGTGGTATTGCAGTGTGTGGCTGTACTTACATAATGAAGTTCACGAATGAGGGAAAACTGAATGCTCTACTTATTTACGGAGAGTGTGGTACAAATGTCAAACAAGCCACCAAAATGTATGGTGAAAGGTATCCTAATTGGACGCCCATCACACGGCAAACGATACGATGAATTTGAACACGTCTCTTGTCACGAGGTGATAGGGATTCGACAAAACGAGTGCGACTAAAGATTGCAATGGGCGAGACGCATCAGCACGATGTGTTGGCACGTGTCGATGCAAACTACTTCATGGGTACGCGAGAGCTTTCCAGGTTTGTACGAATAAGTAAAACAAGAGTGTTGCGGATACTGAGCCAGCAGAAATTACATCCATGTCACGTGGTTCTTCATCAGGCATTACAAGAAGGCGATATCCACCAGCGTGTTCAGTTTTGTAGGTTTGTTCTGATGTCTGAAAGGGATGACAGCAATTTTTTGGAGAACATACTATTTAACCATAACGCGACCTTCGCAAACAATGGACGCGTAAATTGACCAAATATGCACTTCTGGGCAATGGGGAATCCGTATTGGATCCGACATGTGGAGCACCAGAGACAGTGGAAAGTTGGAGACTACGTCATAGGGCCGTACTTCATTCAAGGGACAATGACCTGCTGTACGTACACCCATTTTCTCAGAGAGACCTTGCCGGCACTTCTGGAAGACAAACGTAGCGCTCGACATACGTCGTTGTTTGTCCGGCGGTTAGGGCATAGTGGCGCTGTGAGGTGGCCAGCTCGCTCCCCCGACCTCACACCGCTCGAATTTTTCCTGTTGGTAACACTGAAATCTAGGATATTCAGTACGGTTCCTACGACACTAGAAGACATGGAGGAACGCATAGTGGCAGTTTACAGAGGCATTACGTCAGTAACACTTCAGGCCACTCGTCGCTGGCTACATCAGCGTTTAAAGATGTGCGTTGCTTTCAATGGTTAACACAGCGACTACATACTGTGAAAAGACATAATATGGAGCATTTCAACAATAACTTTAATGCTAGTTCGTACTATGTATACTGATTCGATTGCATTTCTTCTTGGGTTGGTTTGTTCTATTTTTGTTGTGCATCTCTACGCACTCGTTACTCAGTACAGTTAATGATTAGGAAACAATTATCCTTAATTACATTGGTATCTGAATAAATTGTAATGTATCGATACCTTGCACCCACATTGCCCGTCTTCCCTCCGCTGTGGCGCTCCCCTTTATCCAGTATCGCATTCCGTGTACCTTACCCTATTAAGGTAAGCGCTACGCTGTTATAAGAAAGCGGTCCCGCCAGGATGAGTCACTGTGCGTGTTGCTTACTTACGACTGTGAGTGCAAGTCCCCTGCCCCATACTACCGGCCCACTAACCTAATCATATTTGCGCATTATTTGTTAGCGTTTATGTGTTACTTTCCATTACATATGCTATATCACTGAATTGCTCTTTGCAGGTACTTTCAAAGACCGTTGAAATAAATGCATGTTTCAAAGGGAAAAATCATATTCGGTTTAATTATTTCTGTGCATACACGTGTTACGAATAGTCGCCTTGCGACAAATTACTTGACCCTTAACGTAATTTCATCGAAAACCGCTGTTCGTGATCTGAAACCGTTCCGGAAATTTCGGGTGTGTCCACGTTAGCCGGGCCATCCTGTATACACGTAGTAGCCCCAACAAAACATTTGTTTTGAGTGAACCAAACTAGAAAAGCAACAAAATTAATTTTGTTCATCTAATAGAGTACACGGTGAATTAAAAAAACTCTGTATTGGCGCAAAAGTAAATTAAACTGATTAAGTAGAATATTTTGAACATGCTCACTTGATACACTATGTCGTTACAGACACAACACAGTGTAGTAATGGAGTATGTACAAGATATCTCACATAATCATTCACTCCCTTTGCAAGTAGCTTTCGAAAAATTCAGTAAATTAGACTGTCAACTAAATATTTAGTTGAATTAACTTCATATACTGGAGAAGCCTAAGTCAGCCTATACACTTCATGAGGTGATTCCTTATACAAAATAAAGTGGGAAAAATACAGGACACTTTCTACCTAAGCTGAATATTAAGGAAGATACAAGCTCTTGAAAATTGAGATTTTGAAATATGTTTATGCAAAATATCGGAAACGAAGTGAAATTGGATTGCAATTATCTGAACAATGTTTTATGCTATCGAGACCTTCAACCTTACAACAAATTCTCACTTATAATTCCCTCCATAATGAAAAAAATTGGGAGGGGGGCCATCATCTTACTACAGATAACTTTTTTTACAACCGGTAGTTATGAATGACTCAGCGTTACAGTGCCTGGCACGTAGGCAACACTGCACACATGCGTGTATGGTATGCTGCTGTGTCCACTGCAAAGTCGATGATGGACATTTCTAACACAGCATGTGCGATACATTAATAAGCTTATAGTACTGAAGTTGCCGGTTTGTTTCTGGCGACACTCCATGTGCACAATCTTGCAGGAAGTATTGGAATGACCTGCACCTGGAAACTGTATCTCTGTCGCCGAAAGCTTCGTTTGCATTTTGCAAGGATACGGTGGACCCTGGGCATGTCTAAAAAAGAGAGCCACTTTTTTTTTAAATCTTGCCACACTGCTTGATAAACCAGCATCAAACATTTGTAACTCCTAACAGTAAATTAGTTGCCTGCGATAAGGTGGCGGCCACACCTGTTATATCCATTTGGTGAGATGTATTAATTACATCTGGCTGTTAGATTGAAGATCCCGATAAGATAAAAACAATGTAATGTCATTTCACTCCGTTTCAAACATTTTGCAAAAATTACATTTCAAAATCTCCATGTTCGGGGTTTATTTCTCCAGTTTTACTAAGTTTATAAGGGAAGAGTTCTGTATATGTCTCAATTGAGTTTGTGTAAGTAATCATCTCACGAAGTTTGTCGAACAAGCCCCAATAAAAAAAGTTCAACAGGAAACTAAAAACATAACTGTAAAACTTGAAATATTTGTTTGCGTACGTTGTTCAGTATTTGAAATATATGTATTTTAAAACATTCCCATTTCATCAGCAGAAACTGTACAATGACTGCAGAACCAAACAAATTATTAGTTGCAGCAACCAAATCTTTTAGCTCGGGGCTTCTAAAAAAAACAATAAAATAATTTTGGGTCAACAGAAAAATATTTAATTGCTACTGTGCAAACAATTAATTCAGTTGCGTAAAGAAAAATTGTTTTGTTCAACAAAACCTTGTTCTCAGTGTTAAGAGCGTAGATGAAAGAGGAGGTGAACATATTTTCGTCTTCTACACGTGTCCTTAATAGTGGGATGCCTATTACCAGTTCACCTGTCAAAGTCACGTGGTCGACGGTGACGAACGTGTTCGTTTACATTTGAATTTTCCACACACGCAATCTTTAAAAATGAATGAAATTCTTTGACTCACTTAGGTATAGTCTAGTGATATTAAAACTACTTAAAGGAAATGTACAAATTTCTCAAAACAGTGTTCAAATCTGAATTATTATCCACGTTGCTTTCGATGGTTGCTATCTGCACACGAACAACAACCAAACGTTTTAGCACGGAGAGTCTGCTGCGCAGTACCTATCAGCACTCTACTGCGCTGTAGCGAGGCTTTCAAGGACATTCTCGCGCTAGTGGCCGCAGTCATGTGGTGGTTTGACTAGTAACCTCCCGCATAAACGAACCGTGTTTTCGCATGTGGGAGAATCGTGTCAGACGATGCCGCTGGTCGGTGGGTTTTCTCGGAGATCTCCCGTTTCCCCCGCCCATACACTCCGGCGCTGCTCCACTTAAATCGTTTCCCCCCTCATCATCTCCCAAGACCTCGATGTTAAGGGGAGTGGTGCATGAAAGCAGTATATTTACCCGATTTTCGATATAAGTCGTTTTCCAAAGGGTTTATCGAAATTTTTGGCTCGACAAGACGCAAATAATACACCTTTTTACGATATTAGACATACACTGCCGTCATTGTTCTGGGAGCAATGATGGATTTTGTTATCTTATCTTCAATCAGTGATCCGAGAATAACAAACACGGTGAATTTGCAACAATGTAAGAAGATGCTCAAAATTGTTATTTACGTCTTGTCGAGCCAAAAAAAAATTTTAAATCCTCTGTATTACAAGATATGGCGAAAATGATATAAATATACGGTTTGCGTGCCTCATTCCCCTTAAGAGCCACTCCACTCAAATCCACCCGCGCCCATGTGAAAGAGGCGCTAGCTCTCGGGCTCGCGACCATGTGGAGCAGGCGCCGCTAACGTCTAGCAGCATTCAGCTCACGGAGGTAGCGTACACCACACGCAGCGCGGCTCGTGTTTGCAAGAAAGGGCTGCCGAAGGGGCAAGGGGAGGGGAGGGACGGTGTTTCCCCTTCCTCGCCACCCACCAACAACACTACCCACCTCTCGACCATCTCAAACAAGCCAACTAGGAGTCCGGCACTAGGAATTGCCATCGCGCTGCGCAGGCAAGATACATAGGCGACTACAACGACCGGATGAAAAAAATAGTATGTTGCCAGCGGTGGGTGGATGGGGGGGAGGGAGGGGGAGGGCGACACAAAACCCCCGCCACGTACAAGCCGAGGCCGGTTATCTACGGGACGACATTCCGCAAACAAACGAATTTATCGACGATGGCTTCGGATAACGTCCAGACGTTCCCGTAATAACTAATCAGCCTGCTTCCATTCCGGACACGTCTTCTCCGTGGTGAGGGGAGAATAGTACCGCGGCAGTTTAGATCTTCAACATTCAACCGACCTTTGCTTCGACCTTCAAAAAAAAATGCGTTCACTTGTTTCCGCTACAAAATATCTGTAGTACAGTGGCGCAAAGCAGATCATCACTATCGTGACAGTTAGATAATTGCCTGTTATGTTTCGCGGAAATGTAATTCTTTCATCGGAGTACAGTTGTGGAATCAATATCAAGACCCAGAACTAAACCCGTACAAGTGTACTTTCAAAACGGAACATATAATGAGGCCATTTAAGCGGAGCTCAGGTAGGGTAAATTATGACCATTTTAAATGTAAGTTTTTTTTTTCTTAAGTGAATTTTAGAAAAGTTAATGGGATTTTTTGCAGGCTCGCCATAAAAAGAATTTTCTCAAACTTTTTCAAAATGTGGCAGTTTAACTTCTATATTTATTAGTACTCTTGTGTCGCTTAATTCTGTCGATTCGTAAGACATAACACAGGAAAAGCAAGGCAGGTTATGGCGAAAATTCCATAGTTCTAAAATGGCGGGAGCTACCATCGTGACAGCTGAGATGATCCGCGCCGATCAGGATAAAAAAAATATTGTTGAAATGGAGATGGGAAGGTATGCTGCTGTGGGGGAAACGGGAGCACCCCGATACAACCCAACTTCAAAACAGCATAGTCCACAAAAAATCTTGGTGTTATCCTGCTGATGATGGAGCCAGGATAGCCGTGGTAGAAGGCGACTGTCTGGCCGCTATAGAGAGCCCCATTGACGTGTCGGTGGCATAGTACCTCCTGGGGTCTTATTCCAAGCTATTCGTGCTCATTTTGCAGTGAACAAACTTTGGAAGCCTGCGACCGACCGCGATTGGAACTAGTTTCTTAGTCACAATATATGCTGTTCTTCGAATATAATCATCAGAATCATTTGACTTACCTACAGTTTACACAAGCGCGTATTTTGAACATGCTAAAAAACTTCATCTGAACAGGTTGTAATACAATTAATATTATAGTTCACACAACTTGAATATACACTAATGGCATTACAACTTGTCCAGATGAATTTTTCTAGCGTTTTCAAAACACACGTTTTTTGTGAACCGTGGTTAACCTGTCCTGTATTTATGGAAAAACAAATGTATACACGCGTCACATCACCATTTGATCACGTGATCTACGTTGTTACCAGGATGTTGCGAGGTTGGAGGCATGCGTAGAAGACTGAGATCAGTTTGCCTCTTCTGTGGAGCATAAGTCTACATCAGTGATTTCAAACGGTGACGAGAAAGTCAAGTGTAATCTCATTTGCTCTGCTGCTCCCAAAGGGTGGGATAATTTTAAAATACCAGTGACCTAGAGCAATTAGACTCATGACTGTGACTCAGAACTCGCGACTTAGACTGTGGATAGTCACTGAACTGTTCTTCTTTTTTCACCAGACTTTCTAGATAACTATAATAAATGAGTATTTTATTTAATAAATTAGTGTAATCGTATGTTGTCGTGGGCACAGATATATACGCCTTCGTCGTGTATAGTCTAAAAGTAAATACACAAAAAAATTAAAAACATTGTATGAAAAGTACCAAATACTTATACTTGTGGCACACTGATCGATATAAAACTATTTTTAAAAATTTTTGGTGCGCCACCGATCTGTGGCGCGGGAGGCTCTGGGTTCGAATCCCGGGTAAGGCATGGGTGTTAATTTAAGTTAGGTTATAAGCCGTCCCCTTCTAAGCTTTCAAGCATAAAACCGGGGGACGTTAAAAAGCCCTTTATAATACACTACAATACCGACTAAGTATGGTACGCTACTGGAAATCCTGAATGAAATAACACATACCTAATCTATACTGCATACACAAAATTTGATCTGCTGAAGAAGGTAACGAATTTGAAATTTACTAAGGCAAGGTATTTTTGTTCTAAACATGCCACATAGGTTCCATAGAAAATGTCCGGGTTTAATATTGCCAAGAAAACCTGAATTTATTTTCCTCGATGTTATGTTCTCACGCCGGTTTTGTGGTTTCTGTGAGTCCTTATGAACGTCAATAAAGGATTCGCGTTTATTTGCTGGCGTGAGAAGCAAAAATGTTATTTCCTTCCGTTATGTTCACGGGGAAAACAAATTACCCCATGTTGCACTGAAAAGTCGTTTTTCCTTATTTGTCCGCTCCAGGTCATAATATTCCGTCTTTACTATTTAGCAATCATACTTCGTATGTTCAAAAATTTTATCATCGTAATGGCACACAGGCATCACGTTAAGTTTTCGTGGGAAACACATAACCATATATAGATGGCGCAGTTGTGCTCAGGAACGACGTTCGTGCTTATAACGCTCGTGTCTTGCCTACTTTAGCAATTCAATTTGAGAGCGAGTTGCAGAAGCGTTTCCACTGTAAATTGCAGGGGAAACTGCAGGAGGTGAAATAAATGCGGGAGCGAGTAAGCGTGCAAGTTATTTGAAGTAAAAGCAGACTCTATGCACATACGTGCTTCCCACGTGGGAGTAATGTCTGTTCGAGAAACACGGACTTGTCGTTACCCGTCGTTACCCCTTCAGTTTACCAGAACGGTCACGTTATAATTGATGTAAAAATGCTAGCAGTAGCGCGTTTAAACTTACGCTGTAGTAAGATTTCACGCGCAGCTTGAAACGCATTCGCCGGTTACTCCATCAATAAACATGAATGTGCTGAAAATTCGCCGATGGACATAGAAGGCAACCGGGTCTCACCCAGGCTCGATACCACTTTACCAAAAACCCTCCGTGCGTTTAATAATGGCCTTTACGGCAAGAACACCGACAAGTTTATATTAATTAATGTTAATAGCGGGTTATGACAAATAAATGTTTGAAAAATGTTTAAAATAAAGGTGTGATTTTTTTAATTTGAGCGAGGAAAAAAAAAATCTGTAATTTTTACAGAATGAGTGAATAAGTGAAGGAATTTAGGCGGCTCTTAGCAGCGAGGTATGGGATCCGATGATGGTGATCGATGTACGAAGCAGCGCCGGAATGAATGGGCGGAGACTCCCGAGAAAATCGGCTGACCAGTGGCATCGTCCGGCATGTTTTCAACATGCGATATCTTTACAGAGACTGGAGTAATTACATCGGTTACAATTTCAGTGTCCTTTGTACTAGTGAAAAGGATTACGCTTATGTTGATTTTTAAGTAAACAGAACCTTTATATTACAATATGCAGGAACTAAATCACAGCGCCGTAACAATCTTAAAAACTTTAATTTAAATTAAATCATTAATGCGATTTAATTATTAAGAACACATTAAGTTTGTACACTAGTTTACTTATAATTTCGGGAAGTGCAAAGTCAACGTTTAAAACACACGAAGACATTCCAATTATATATTTTTTCTCCATTAATAGCGTAACACATACACCCGCAGAGAGAAATGTAATTTTTTCCACTTTCTTAAAAGTGCAGCAAACACGCCTACCAATCGTACATTTGCAACCCGCCTTACTCAACTGTGTCGAGGGCTGCCAACCTCTCCGATTCGCCACAGCTCACTTGCTGTCGATCTACTAAACTACGAAATAATTTACTGAACAAAACTGCGTTTATTTTAATGGACGTAATTACTGGCGTATTCTTCGTAAATTTGGCTACGATATAGTTAAAATAGTTCCATTATTTCGCATCTTATAAAACGTGAATTTAAAATTTTCAAACACTTAATTTATATGACTGACTTTATGTTTACTTTGTGAAAATAATTATTTACATGTTAATGACATATTTACATTCCTAATATATCAACACTTTGATCAACACATGAATAACTGCATTCCGCCCATCGAAATGCTAATTTTACATATGACGGAGACATACAAAATAAGCAGAAAATTGTTCAAATTTGGCAGAGGTTTCGAAAGTGATCAATTTACTACAAACAAACTATACTGGGAAATTTATCGTATTTCTTTGGTAACGATAAATGTATACACTACTGTTCTTTTCTTGGTGATTATAGTTAGTAAAATTTTACTGTAACGATTTTTAAAGCAGGAATTTATTTCTTCTTTCCTCATCCTGTGTTCTGTACTTTAACGTGAATATCGAAATTGACATGTACACATGAATACCAGTTATACCGTTATCTGTCAAACGGGTACTATAACATATGAGAGAACTTGCAGTTGTTACCAAAACAAAATGTCCTAATTTATTAGTGTTTAATACAAAAGAAAACGTGCCAAGCGAGGTAACGCGATGGTAAAATATTGGACCCATAAATGGTTCTCAGTCTGCCATCCTGACTTTGACTATCCATGATAGTAGAACACGCGTGTATGTACAGTTCATCTCAGTAAGTGGGGTGGAGCAGGTGGAACACTAAGCGAGAGAGAAACGATGTCCTGGACAATCTTGAAAAGATAACTCAAACAATTACATCGTATTGTGAAAAACTCTCTGGCCTCACTTATGCCCGGTCGTATTAACATCTTCCTCGATCCGAGATCAAATTATCCTAGTTCTGTACCAGGATCCAGTTTGATCTTGGTTCCAATGTAAAAGTGTTGCACCAACGGAATTGAATGATTCTGGATCTCTGATTCGTCGATCTTGGTTCCAAAGTGAGAGATCGATATTAAGTGTGAGACAAATTTTGATACTGGTTTGTAATATATGTCGTCATGGAAGTAGGTGTATTTTTCACTCAAGATAGAATTAAATGTGCGAAGTTTTATATGTTTTAAGTGAATTATTGTTGTACGAATTTTAATAAATAAGATTAAAGTGCGTATAATGTTTAACTGGCGTATTTTCAAACTAAATTTTCGACGATGGCTGCTGATCTCGGATCGAGATTTCGAACTGGAAATTTCGGTGGTTCGAACTGAACTTCATCTCGATCTCGAGTCTAGCTCTGAACTCGAATGGTGCTACAGTTTTCTGTGTCGATCATAGATCCGATCTCGGGTCGAGTTTCGATCCACGATGGTGCAACCGGCCATTAGTGCTCTACCTGCTCCAGCCCCCTTTGTGAGATGAAACGTACACGCGTGTTGTACACTCACGGCTTCCCTACATCAGGCGAGCGCTGGGATGCTACAGACTGAGGCAGATTCCTTTCCCATCTCCTACTACAGCTCTGAGCAACTCTCGTGACCTCGCTGACGGCACGACGTTCACTCACAATAACACATCTTAAAAGGAATTTCGGTGGCTGCGGATTGGAACTTAGAAAATGTTAATGCAGCGTGGAAGTGAATCCTGGTAAAGTCTGTTCACGGTAAAATGAGCACTTTTGAAAGCCCTCCTTAAGATCTACTTGTATTAACGTTGTGTATTCTTCCGCCTTACGTAAAATTAGCATTGCCATGAGCCTCATCGCTTTATTCATCCATCGGTCAGGGGGAAATGTGAAATTATTAGAAAAGTATAGATGTCACAATTCTGCTAATTTTTACACTTCGGTGCACTGAAAAAAAAAAAAAAAAAACCAGAAAGCGAAATAAATAATTTTAGTTGTCACAAACGGTTACCTTAAACTTTTAATTTCGCTTTAAGACATGGGACTACTTTCTCTCCATCGTTACCAACTTGGCTGGGTACGTATCACTCAGTGCGCCCGATTAAAATATATGCGTGTAGTAGCAGTGAAATTTTTTAAGGTTGATTTCAAAAGTGCTCACTTTATCGTGAACAGCCTTTAGATAAATAAGTGGCACGAGAGACATCTATAGAGCACACAAGTTTTAAAAAATGTATGTTAAAGAATACAAACCATAGAAAATCATTTATATCGATATATGAAAGGAATCAAATATCAGCAGCATAGAAGAAAAAATTAGACAGTAAAATATGAAATAAGAAATATAAAAAGACTGCCAATCAGAATATAAATTTTTAAGCCGTGAAGGAATCGATATCTTGACGGGCAGAGGAGAATATGCGAAACGACACGGGAGATAAACAGCATGAAACTGACAAGGAATGAAGACTTTCGATTTGACTTGACGACAATAAACTGCTCCTCGTAATTTGTTCTCAGTATGACTTCAGGCGCCACTGAACGTCAATGAAGAACCACAGCACTATAGACTATTCGCAGTTTTGTAACAGAGGGGTAGTTAGACCCGCTGACAACTCTCTCACATCTATAAACCTCGCCCCCGACTCCACAATTATGTCATCAATGATGAACATACATCGCTGGCGAATAAGAATGATAGCAAAAGTTAATTAATCAGTAATTCGTTTTATACTTTTAATTACCGGGCACTTCTCCTTTTTGATTTCCTCCGCTCCGAGTAAAAATACGAATAATTTTTAAAATCAAATAGCTTTACAAAATGTATGCAAAACTAAATTTAAATATTCAAAGATTATATTTCTTTAAAAATTTTAAAAACATGACATTGAGGAGTTACGATAAATAATGCACCGTTACAAAAAATATATAGTTACAGGAATATATACAATTATTTAACTGGCACCAATTTCCCCGAATTTACAAATTGCTATATTCCCAAATTTACATGCCTCGAGCGAGACGACAACCCCTAGGTGTGTGACCTACCCCCGAGTGTCCGCCATTGCTTAGTTTGCCAGGGTATTTATAGCAAAGTTTTGACAAGCGCTGTCCAACCCCTAGGTGTGTGACCTACCCCCGAGTGTCCGCCATTGCTTAGTTTGCCAGGGTATTTATAGCAAAGTTTTGACAACCGCCGTCCAACCCCTAGGTGTGTGACCTACCCCCGAGTGTCCGCCATTGCTTAGTTTGCCAGGGTATTTATAGCAAAGTTTTGACAACCGCCGTCCAACCCCTAGGTGTGTGACCTACCCCCGAGTGTCCGCCATTGCTTAGTTTGCCAGGGTATTTATAGCAAAGTTTTGACAACCGCCGTCCAACCCCTAGGTGTGTGACCTACCCCCGAGCGTCCGCCGTTGCTTAGTTTGCCAGGGTATTTATAGCAAAGTTTTGACAACCGCTGTCCAACCCCTAGGTGTGTGACCTACCCCCGAGTGTCCGCCATTGCTTAGTTTGCCAGGGTCCAACCCAAAGCTGTGGAGAACATCCTCGAAACGGAAGCAGGTCTTCGTCCAAAACAATTGAAAGGCGGTGCAGACGTCACAAGGCGATCCCATCTGAGTCGCTAGGTGGAGAGATACGATACGTCGCGTGCTCAGTGTACAGTAGTTCCGACCTTCGTGGAACCATCAAGTACCCGCGCCATGTAATCCTGACGGCTCCTCGGCTGCCGTCGACGGGCGACGTCTTCGAAATCGAAAGCACCCATGATCGGCGTGAGTCTGCGTATCTCCGTTATAGTTTCGTCGCACTGTTTTAATTAATCGTTTAAAAAAATACCTCGTCCTGCTGGTTTTTCCCCTGAATATGGCGTGTATCGCCAGCGTTTTATACTCGTGTTTACACAAAAAAAACCTTGTTTTTTTTATAAAATTGAACTTTAAAATGTATTTTAACAATAAATTATAATATTTCATTTTAATTTATGTGTTGGTAATACCTAAAAGGCTGTTCACGATAAAGTGAGCACTTTAGAAATCAACCTTAGAAAAATGTCACTGCACCTCTCTGTATATATTTAAACGGGCGCACCGAGTGAAATGTATCCAGTAAAGTTGGTAACGATGTAGGAAAAGTAGATATATATTTCAGTGTCGAGTAAAATGTGTCAGGTAACCATTCGTGTTGTGATTATTTTATGCATCGAAATAAAAAAATGAGTAATTTGTAAGATATATTATTTTTAACAATTTAAAAGTTTCAATTGACCGACGCATGAATAAAGTGATGAGACCCATGTCAATGTTATCTTTACATACGGCGGAAGAATACGCAACGTGCATACAAGTAGATCTTAAGCAGAGATTTCTAAAATGCTCATGTTACAGTAAACCGCTTATAGTAAGAAATAGTTATTATATAATATATTATCACACTGAGTACGCACGAACGCGGTGAACTGTCCATCTGGTGTGAATTTATAGACTCAGTTACGCTTTGTTTGCACGAGGCGGAGGAATATGGTGAAAATATAACTTATCAAATTCAATTTAACCAATAATAATGCACTGTTATGATACAAACAGAAGTATAAAATGCTTGTAATACTCTGCCTATTTAGGAAACAACCAAACACGTCTTAAATGGTGTGATTTTTCAAGCGTTTGATTAAAAAAGTGCGAATAAACAGCAAATAGACTATAACAAGTGAAGACCACTTCACAATAACAACAAAACTAGAAACATTAGCATAGTGTTCAAAAAATAACAAAGCCTGGCTGACACCGTGGTACCGCAGCTCAAATATCGATATTACTCGGCCGTAACTGTGCCCAGGAATCTCCAATGGTGAGAGAAGACAGAAGACAGCTCCAAGTGAGTGGGGACTTCATGTATAATGAGGACTCCGAACATTGTTACTATTATACAAAAGTTAAGGATATACATACGTATGTATAGAATTATATATAAGTTAGGAATTAATATAATTATATGTATATAGATTATATATGTATTAACAACATATGGGAATAGACATAATTATATATAGAAAAAAATTAGTACCTGCGTATTTTGTTTCTGTGACGAAATGGTATTTGGATTTTCTCAGAGTGCTCCCATACCGCGAAGATGAATTGTGAATATCAAGACCTGCCTTTGACCTCGACGGTCATGGAACCGCGACCTGGATCTTCGCTAACTGGTTGTCGTTAGTGACGATTCTGAGTGGTGTTTTCAACTATCTTCAAAATGCACGTCGGTATGAGATGGTGGTTTTTACGAAGAGCCATTTGCGCATGACGACCATTTGCGATGCATGGTGGTACTTGGAAAGCATGGTGGTGCTTGGAAAGCATGGTGGTGGCCTGCCGTGGTTCTACATTGTTCAGTACATAGACAATGTCGAGCATCGACCAGTGGCGAAGCGTGGTGGAGGCCTGCTGTTATTGCAAAGTTTAAATATAGTTTACCCAGGAAGTGATTAAATATACCGAAGTTCCTGGCTATATATTTTTTAAAGAGTATAAATACGCTCCTTTCATACATCTTCGTATCAGTTTAATTCTAGACTTGGAACAGTACAGAAGTAAAATGCCAACTATGCATCTGCTGTGTCGCTTCTGTGGTAAATAATTCGCAGCTCTGCGGAATTTACGGCGACATGAAATAACGACATGTGGAGTGAAAACTCCAAGAATGTCGTTTCATTGCGATTTCTGCCAGAGGCAGTTTTCTTGGAGCGAAGCGTTAAGACACATTCTGAAACTTGAAGCACTTGTTCTCTGCAACTACAATATTCTCTACCTGATCCATCCGCTCCATTTACTCCACCTGCTCTACAATATTGTAGTGATCACATACGTATTATAAAGGAAGAAGTTACTCTACCCATACGCATTCATGCTGAAGATGGAGTGAAGCAGTCGCACCACAGAACGAAGCACTGCGAAGCTCGATATTTGTCTTCGATGACATTGCCTGCGAAAAAACAAACGTACATTCAAGAATACTTTGGCATGGGATGATGCGCGTACGCGGACTGTGTGGGCCATGTCCAGATTTATTTGTTCATACCCAAACAAATACTTCGCAACAACGCAAACATGTTGGTGCTTTTTCGTACGGACGACATGAATTTACGCCATGTTTACGACGATCAATCAGATTTCAAATATGTACGTGCCTTGTGCTGGAAATAAAAATTTTTTTTAATTTTTTTATTATTGATGACTGGCCCCTATGTAAAGGGAGATACAAGTGTTGCTTCGATCAGTTCATTACCATCTGTCGAGAATGAGATAGAGCATATCGAGATTCGGACAAAGTAGTCTCAATCTGTGTCTTCTCAAAGACAACGATGGAGGTTGTCTCGTATCAAGAAACAATGGAACTTGTGGTACTGGTAGCCAAGGAGACATTGGAACTGAAAATACAGTCTATCGAATGGATGCAGCCTCAAGTTCAGTTGAGTACTGAAGAGCGCATAGAAATGTTGAAGAATGTGGAAGAAGGTAAAAACATCGATGTGGTTTTTAGGTCGTGGAGTCTCGAGACATACCCCGGATTGCCAGCAAGCCAGCACCTCAACTGAATATTCCATGGACAGACTTCCAAAAGCAGCCGCACCACTGGCAGAGCCATCTGGTGCTTTGGTGGTTAGTACTGGACTCCCGATTCGGTGGGACATCTGCAGCTGAAAACGACTGCATACCAACCTATTACGAAATAATGTGATGCACTCGTCTTGGTTTCGAAAAAAATCATTCCAAAGAAATGCATTGTTTGAATGTAGAAATTTTGTAAATAAAAAATAATATATTAAATATATTACGTTTTATTTATTTTATAAAATCTTGTCTGCCTAATATATAGATTTTCTTAAATAGAAATACTCACATTCAAGAATAAAATAAAGAAATAAACATGACACTTTACATACCTTGCAGGAATAGTCAATGTCGCCATACGGTACAAGGTGATATCAGGCGGCATTATCGGGAAATTAAGGATATTGGTGCATGAAAGCAGAATATTTTTATAATGTGTGTCATAACTTGTTTCGCAGCAGATTTTTCAAAATTTTTGGAACTTCAAGACGCAAATAACGAATATTAGCACCTTCTTACGTTGTTAGATATACACTGGCGTCATTATTACTCTCGGAGCTCTGATTGCTGATAAGAGACAAAAATTCTTTCTTTCTTCCAGCACTGCTCCGAGAATAATGACAGCAGTGCGTATCTAACAATGTAAGAAGGTGCTAAAAGTTGTTATTTGCGTATTGAAGTACCAGAAATTTTGAAAAATCCGCTGTGAAATAAGTTATAGCACAAATTATATAAAATATATTGCTTTCATCCACCAATGGCCTTAACGCCGCCTATGTGTTGAAAATATAATTCAACATGGAGGGCGCCGGCAGCACACTTATAATTTATAAATGTAAACAAATATTGCTGTTGCCTAATGGGAAGATTAATAAACTGGTGTCACCTAGGTAATGAATACATATGAGATCCAAGATGTGATAGACAAACTCCAAAACAAATGACAAACGAACAAGCCAAGATGGCAGCAAACGATATAATGTCTATAATTGATGTGAATGAGGGTGAGAGAGTCAGTCGTCTGCTGGGTGTGGTTCTACAGTGAACCTCAGTAAATTGAAGTTTCTAAAATATTTTTTAATAATTATTTTTTAGAAATTTTTACTAATCCATTTTAAAACATTTTAAAGATTGATATATATAATATTTGTTATGTATTTTTCTCGGGTTTTTGTTGTCAAGGTAATTCAAGGTTATGGGGTCGAGGTCAAGGTTACCTGCACCCAATATGGTGGTAGTAGTCAGTAATATAATTTGCTTGCTGACTTTCATGCATTTTCTTGGAGTTTTTGTTTTCAAGGTCATTCACAGTCATGAGTTCAAGGTCAAGTACATTTACATCTAATATGGTGGTAGTAGTCTTTAACATAAAATTGTTGTTGACTTTTATGTATTTTTACTCGAGTTTTGGATTTCACAGTTATTCGAGGTCAAGGTCACCTGCATTTAATATGGTGGTAGTAGCCTGTAATGTAATATGCTTGTTGACTTATGTATTTTTCTAGAGTTTGTTAAGGTCATTCGAAGTCGTGAGGTCAATGTCAATATCACCTGCATATAATATGGTAGTTGTAGTCAGTAATGTAATATGCTTGCTGACTTTTATGCATTTTCTAGAATTTTTATTTTCAAGGTTATTCAAGGTCATGGGATCAAGTGCAAGGTCACCTGCATCAAATATGGCTGCTACGATGGCTGACAGCACCATGATGGCTGAATGGTTATGGCCTATGGGAGTGGAAGCCTGCCGGCTAATTTTTTGGTGAGGTGTGTGAGGGGAACCGTAAGAAAATTTAATTTTTAAAATTAATTTACCTTCATTTGGGATTTTTTTTTTGGATTTGTTGATTACCTTTTGGAATTTTTTTAATTTCTGTCATCAAGGGTATAAGTTCAAGGTCAAAGGTCAAGAGTCCTGAGTCATCAGACCTGCTCTCCTGAGCCTGGGTCACAAATCCTGGTCACCTGTGTCACAAATCCAGGTCACCTGGGTCACAAATCCTGGTCACCTGGGTCACAAATCCTGGTCACCGGAGTCACAAATCCTGGTCTTCTGTTCTGGGAAAAATGAGATTTTTTTAAAGGAAAAAATGACATTTTTACGGAAAAGGGAAAATTTTTACGAAAATTTAATCTATTTTGAGGAGAAAAAAGACAAATTTTGAGGGGGGGAAACAGCGTGTTTTGAATGTCTACAAATTAAACAGTGTTGGTAGAAATATATTATAACAAAACATTTTGCTACCCTATTTACGAGACAACAAATTAGACACCTAGCATTGGTTCAAACTATCTATCCCTCGTGATTTGAACCTTGCAGATTTTGCGACGTAATGTGTAAAACAGTTTATTATATTTTCTGAATAAACTCAGGTAGTTAAAGCATGTTCTGGCAATGAAAATAGTGTATGAGTTCTGTCAACCTCAGAAAATTATACATGAGTCTTTGCGCATTGTAGTGCAGAATACAGATGTGTTGACATAAATAATAAATAAGCTATATTTTGTACAATTAAACGTTTTGTTTTTATTTAAATTGTTAGGTATTATAGCAAACTATATAGGAAATATTTAATTATAACAAAAAAATATATACAAACACGGAAACCTGTACTTTTTTTCACATATAGATATAATATTACAGTTATTTTATAGTTTAAATCATTACTGTCTCCCAAAATAATTATTTACAAACATAATATTTAACACTTTGTAAGCGGTACAATTACTGACATCTAATAGCCGGTTTCATCACGCGAGATAATGATGGTTTATCAAGATTAACTGACAAATAATCTCGATTATCTATATTTTAAGTTACACCACGCACATTAATCTCGATTTTCTCTGAATATCTAGATAAAATATTAACCCGCCGATTTTGGTGGTTTAAGTCACATTATCGGGATTAAATTGTAAAACATAAAACAAATACTTTGGGAAGGTGATGAGAGGACAAAGTTATTTCGCAGAGAATAAAGAGAAAATTGCTAAGGTAATGTACAATTTAATTTCTGAAGAGGAAAGTTGTGACGGAGATTTTATTGTTCAAACCATGCTTGTCAAACAGGCTTTTAATATATTACCTGTTCCAGTAACTATTTGAACACGTTCGTCTGTATATGTTTTTCGCGTAAGTTATTTCAGGTTATCCAGCACACCGTCTTCACGAGATGTACAATTGAAACTATTCACATTCGTTTGTCACTCTTTCACTTTATTTTGTTGTGTCACAGCATCAGTTTATTTATTTTCAATGAAGTTGGTATGTTCTGCTACTATAGGCTGTTCACGGTAAAGTGAACACTTTTTAAAGTCCTCTCACTTAAAATAACAGTCAATAAATACATTTTATTTTAACTTTAGACGTAAACTTTCGAGTGTGATGGAATGTATACACTGTGTTTGTTACTTACATGACAACATTTATTTTAAAATGTGATTAAACGATAAGAAATGGCTCAAAGAAAAAAGTGACTGGGCCTTCAAAAGTGCTCACTTTACTGTAAACAGCCTACTGTACCTCTAGCAAAACGTCTTTTTCATGGATGAGAAATTTCTGCTTCACTGTTTCCTTACGACCAAAATACCTTCACGACATGCCATAATTTTCTCAAAATGATTTCTTCGTACAAGCTCAATGCAAAATCTCTAATGTTTACCAAGAGACAATCGCGATTAAGTCAGAATACCAAGATAATTTTAAAGATATATTCTTTACGGCTATTAAACATGGTGAAACACGTTCAAAATTATCGAGATTAAAATCGAAGTAAACCTCTCATCTTGATAAAATTATCTCGATATTCCCAAAAGTTAATCTTCGTTGGTGAAACTGGCCCGAAGAAGGGCTAGAAGTGTCACCTATATTCACGACTGTCACTCCCACTTACAACTGTCCTATTCATCACACAAAACTGGACATGGATTTTATTCTGAACAAAGTTCATTCATTACTTGAAGACTCTTTACGCGCGTGAATGGGGCATTAGGTGATTGTCTGAAGTAATGTACTGCCTACCCGGTTGCATACCAACACAGGTACATCCGAGACATTGCTCTTTCCCTCAGCGGAAGTGGACGGGTCATAAACGTGATTTGAAATGGTTGTAGCACGGCAACGGTATATTTCCGGACATTTCCTAATCACATGATCGTCTACTCGGCCCCCTCTACAATTCCTAGAAGTTTGTAAGGGGAATTTCTGAGCACTCTGTATGTTAGCAATATACCGGTTATCAAACGTATATGCATTATAAATCAAAAGGAAAAAGCAATCACTTCAGTAGTGACACATGTTTACGTGACAGTTTCAATTCAACGTTAAAACGTGGAACTACACTCCCCTGCCATTACCATCATAAATGACTGCAAGCTAGTCGGTGTGTCTATCAACATAAATGCAGGTAGGAGTAGTGTAGCGCTCAATGAAACGTGAGTAGAATATACTACAAAGTTAAATTCACGCCAAGTAACATTACGACGGTAGCACTTACTGTGTTGGCGGAGCCGCGGTGGTTTAGTTGTTATACTACTCGCCTCCCACCTAGGCGAATCGAGTTCGATTCCCGGTGGGGCTGCTCCCGGACTTTCGCAAGAGCGAATCGCGCCTGGCGATGCCACTGGCAGGCGGGCCCTCTCTGGGATATCCCCTTGTCACCGCCGTTTCATTCCAACGCTGCTCCATACTCACCTCGCTTCACCACCATCGGCTATCAAGACCTCATATCTCTCCACTCCACTTAAGGTTGAAGTAAATCCACTGCCTATGGAGCACTGCACCCGACTATACAATGTGAAACACTCATGAAAAAGTAGTACAGATACCATGAAAATTGTCAGAAAAATGCGATTTATGCTGTATATGAAAGAAGAATGTATATATTTTGCAACTTTATAAAATTTTTTTGACAGAAATATAATTATTAAATGTAAATGAATTAGTCGATTAACGTAGTCTGTATTTTTAACCAAATTTAAGCGCATTTCCATTCTGGGTGCTTCACAAAGCAGAATTTGCAAGAAAATCTTCGTTATTGAATATCGTCGTAATGTATACTATGATTGTGCGTAAGAAAATTGTAATAATAATATAGGAAATAATTTTTATAATTAATTTTATGTGCGTCAATTTGTCACAAATATATATATTGCTGAAAGTGATGTACAAGAAGGTGAAAGATAATTATAAAATTGATACGATACATTACTACTGTGATTTTACTATACATGATCACAGTAAATATTATGACGATCTTTCCTGAAGAAGATTTTTTTTCCAAATTCTGCTTTCCGAAAAATCCAGAATGGAAATGTGCTTAAATTTTGTTAAAAATACAGATTATTTAAATAGACTGTTTTTTTACATTTAATAACTACATTTTAGACAAATATTCTATAATGTTGCAAATTATGTACATTCTTCTTTCATATACAGCATAAGTCGCAAATTTCGGACAATTTTTATGGTGTCCGTACTACTGTTTTACGAGTTCTTCATGCTGTATAGTCGGGTGCAGTGCTCCATAGGCAGTGGATTTAATTCAACCTTACCCCTTTGAGGAAGGCAAAATTTAAACGGCACTGAAGACAAGGTTGAAGTCAGCTGCCTATATCCTCCACTACAGCAGTTTCTGTAGTGCTGGTTGAAGTTAGCTGCCTATATCCTCCACTACCGCAGTTTCTGTTGTGCTGGTTGAAGTTAGCTGCCTATATCCTCCACTACAGCAGTTTCTGTTGTGCTGGTTGCAGTTAGCTGCCTATATCCTCCACTACAGCAGTTTCTGTTGTGCTGGTTGCAGTTAGCTGCCTATATCCTCCACTACAGCAGTTTCTGTTGTGCTGGTTGCAGTTAGCTGCCTATATCCTCCACTACAGCAGTTTCTGTTGTGCTGGTTGCAGTTAGCTGCCTATATCCTCCACTACAGCAGTTTCTGTTGTGCTGGTTGAAGTTAGCTGCCTATATCCTCCACTACAGCAGTTTCTGTTGTGCTGGTTGAAGTTAGCTGCCTATATCCTCCACTACAGCAGTTTCTGTAGTGCTGGTTGAAGTTAGCTGCCTATATCCTCCAATACAGCAGTTTCTGTAGTGCTGGTTGAAGTTAGCTGCCTATATCCTCCACTACAGCAGTTTCTGTTGTGCTGGTTGCAGTTAGCTGCCTATATCCTCCACTACAGCAGTTTCTGTTGTGCTGGTTGCAGTTAGCTGCCTATATCCTCCACTACAGCAGTTTCTGTAGTGCTGGTTGAAGTTAGCTGCCTATATCCTCCACTACGGCAGTTTCTGTTGTGCTGGTTGCAGTTAGCTGCCTATATCCTCCACTACGGCAGTTTCTGTTGTGCTGGTTGCGGTTAGCTGCCTATATCCTCCACTACAGCAGTTTCTGTTGTGCTGGTTTCTTCATTTCCACTTACCATCGTACTATTGGTCCTGGCTACACCACGCACGCTTAGTCTACTCTGAAAGGTTTATCATTGGCTGGTCGCCGGCCAATGAAGTCACGCGTTCATTGTGCGCCAATTAATGTGTTGCGACAGATGTAACAGGTTTTACAGTACATCTTCTTCATTAGAAGAATTATTAGAACAAATTTATTCTTATGATCTCAAGTATTGACTAGTCATTAATTACTTAGATTCCGATAAAACCCAGCGATACGGTGAAACTATAAGAGCGCGTGTTTGTCTTCAAGAGCAAAGAAATGTTCATATAGAGGTGGGCCCGTGTATATACGTGCATAATCCTCAACGAGTTATAAAGTGTTTTCCAGTGCAGGGCTCGGTAGCTCCACATGCACGGGACATTCCGAGAGTGGTTGTTTGTTGAAGGGGGGGGGGGGGGTAGCGGGGTTCAGGAGGTAAGTGAACGAGCCACTTGTTGAGTGCGACTAGCGTGAGGGGGGAATTAGGCGCTGGGAACAGCAGGTTGGGGTAGACGAGAGGAGGAGAGGTGCTCGTAAACCGACTCACGCGACTGTTAATCACAGCGTGAGAGCAGCCAAGGTGTTTACATCGTCCGCCGAGAGGGGCGCGCCTGTCGCTCGAGAGGCTGTTTCGTTCCCAGTGAGCATGTGAACACAAGGGCCTCCTAGCAGGGCGTGTAACTTAAACGCTTCAAACTCCCCACTGATGTGGGGAAACTATGAACGAAGGAACTAAATTCTCTACACGTAATTTTGAGACTATTTATTTTAGTGAGGGGCCATGGTGCATGGTGGTTGAGCGGTTAGCACGCTCGCCTCACACCAAGGCGAATCTGATTCAATCCCCGGTCGGGTAACCGTTCGTCGGTGGGTTTTTTTTCGGGGATCTCCCGTTTCCCCCGGCCCTTCATTCCGGCGCTGCTCCACATTCACTTCAATCCCCTACGTCGGCTCTCAAGACCTCACTGTTAAAAGCCGTCCAGATCTCTTCACTCACTCGCATTAATTTTAGTGACAGTAGACTAGTGGAGTGAGTGACGAGATTTGGGCGGCTCTTAACATCGAGGTATTGAGAGCCGATGAGGGTGAAGCGAAGTGAGTATGGAGCAGCGTCGGAATGCAAGGGGAAATCCACGAGAAAACCCGCCGATCAGCGGTATCGTCCGGCACGATTTCCACATGGAAAAATCCGGGTGTGACCCCGCCGGGTCGAACCCGGTTTCCCTAAATGGGAGGCGAATAGTGCCACTTACATGTTGGAAACCCTGTGTATCAATAGCAGCACAACACTTTGGCGTTCCCTAATATTAATTTTCTCTGTAAATATAGTTCGTACATCTGGGCAGTCCTTTTTATGGCGCAGAGAAAACCGTGCATTATGCTGAAATGCTTCCTCAGAATTTCGATAGTCCCTGCAATTACTACAGCTCTCATAGATATTTTGATGCTAGTTTTGTAATTAAATCGCTGTTATTACGAAACCTGACAAAATAACCATTCTGCAGTTACGTTTCTGCTGATTTTTCTCTGTGTCAATGGTTCATTGTGCAAGGTCACGTTTCGTTCATCAAACTTTATTAATGTCAAACACAATTAAGTTTCGACCACTGTTAATAAAGTCCATTTAAAACTTATTATAGCTGCACGTTTTTTTGCATAGTTAGCTTCCGAAATCACAATGTGTGTTTTTGTTGTATACAGTTGATTAAACTTTAACAACTTCAAAAAATTTTCGACGAGTTCTGTACATTCTTTTAATAAGTGAATGTGTCTGAATTTCAACTAAAAAAGATAATGTTTAAATAAACTTTTAGCTTTTACATTTGTAGGACATCACAGAAACACCACTAATATGACAATAAAAACTGATTATAATAAACCTGCATGAATTTGATTAAATTTATAATATTATCCAAAGTAATTAAAAATTGAGCAGCGTCTACCTGCATAAATAGTCAATAGTTTTTTTTTAAAGGCACTCAGCATCTGTAATGGAGCACTTTTGAAAGTTAGGCTTTAATTCGTCATTCTACATAACCACCCCAATAACTACAATCACCCATATTTTTAATGCATGGTTTACAACGTATTAAAATTTAGGTTGTCTCCAATTTAAATATCGCAAGATAAACTATTATCCATTTTGCCTGCAACGTTATTCAAAGTTCACCATTCAATGACTACACTGCTCCTAGATTCGATTGTTCGAAAGTCGACTTTAAAATTGTTTTATTAACATTAAAACCACTTTGCAGAAAATTAAAAACTGTACTCTCTTAGCCCGAAATCATGATGCCAGTCAATCTTCACTAAATGTCACCTGGTAAGCTACTACCTAATGCCGAATCAATCTTCACTAAATGTCACCTGGTAAGGTACTACCTAATGGCGAATCAATCTTCACTAAATGTCACCTGGTAAGCTACTACCTAATGGCGAATCAATCAAACGAACTGGTAACAAGTGATTTATGAGTGGAATTCTCTACATTCAGCGAGAATTACATTAAAATATTACAAATAAATTAAAATTAAAAATAGCAATTTATGAAATTAAGAAATTATTATAACTTTCGATTACAAATAAAGTAATGCTCACCTGTTGTCAATAATTTGGCTCCATTTTCACTATTTCAATTTTAGAGTGCACGCAGAAACTAGGAGAGGGTAGGTTGTAAACTCGCTGAAGACATTCAATCTAAAGGTAAAGAACAGACGGTAATTTTGATTGCGTTTCAAGGACACGACGTGTTAGGCATTGTCAAAGAGCGCCTTTGGGCAGGCTAACGGCAAAATATTCATTTCGGTCAGTTCGTTGTTTGTGAACGTGTTCGTGATGCGAACGTGCGTTCACAGACAGATGCCGCGGGAAACTTAATCCTTCGCTGTTGGTCGCACTGATTCACGCAGTGCTGCCAGCGGTTAAACGTGATGTGCTGTTGTTCGAACTGAGTCTATCGACATTTGCTTCCACACAGTCGCTTTTGGAAAATATCCGACGCCTCACAGCTTCGAAACGAGACACCACTGTCGTTAGGTTAATTAAAAATAATGTTGAAGGACCATATAACCGTCTCCCTCACACTTCGGTGTTTCGCCATGTACATAGTTTCCAACCAGGCTGTATATTTTAACCCGTTAAGGCAGTTAAGGTATTTTTGCGTTTGAGGTACAGAATGTGAGGAGCGATAAGGTGTACAATACCAAGCGTATCTAGTGCCGCATCGCCTCTACGTACAAGGCTCTGTATGTTTTACGATACAGAAATCTGGAAAAGCCATTATTAACGATGTTGCACGGCTCCAAGATAATGTTTACAGTATGCTTGACAGTTTGAAAGTAATCTCCCATCCTCGACTGAGTCATGTTTACTTTTCTTTGGTTCAAATATCGGGAACACATTGAAGAGTTTAGTTATAAAAAATATTCGTGTTGCAGCGTAGTTGAACCCTCAACCAGGAGGTCCTCGTCTTCTTGGATTTATGCATTTTCCTCCATAACTTAATTTTTAAAGTCGGTATTGAAAAACAAACCTAGTCAAGGCATAGCGAACATCTTAACAGTTACTTCGAAATCCGTCTTGATTTTCTTACATGATAAGTTTCACATGTGTAACTGTAAACAAATATTACATATTTATGTAATAATGTCGATCCCACATTGAAAAATACAGGTAAAATTGAAACCGTACAAGTAAAAAAAAAAAATTAAGTATTCCTCTATGTCATGTCTAGCTTTAATATTTTGTCTCGTCATAAATTTCAATTTCGAAGATCTGTAAGAAAAATCAAACAAATAATGGATAAGAGTGTTTGATGTAAGCTTGTTCAGATTTGCTTAATAAAATAAAATTTTCTATAAACCTGAAAAACTTCATATAGTTATTACTGCAGTTTTTTAAACTATTAATTATGTAATCGCCCGGAATGCCGTGCTCGTTTGATGTAGTCCTATAGACTATTCACTGTCAAGTGAACATATTTGAGGCCCTAGTTCCTTTCTCTTTCAGCCATCATTTTTTCTTTAGCCACATTTTCAAATAAATGTCGACATTTAAGTAATAATCACAGTGTGTATATTCCACTGCAATCGGAAGTTAATGCCTAAGGTTACCATAAAAAATATATATATTTATTATTATTTCCAATCAGAGGGCTTTTAAAAGTGCACACTTTACCGTGAATAGCATATAATTTGGATAAATGTATGAGCCACACCGCTAGTAGCTAAGGAGCCATTTCACGTATATTGAAACGGTGACACTTCCAAGACACTCCAGACAGAACTGTACCTCGGAGGTTAATCACTACCTTCCGCAGTGGGGACCCCAGTGGTGTAGTGGTTAGACCACTTGCCTTCCACCTAGGGGAATCAGTTTCGATTCCCGGTGGGGTCGCCCCCGGATCCTCGCATGTGGCAATCGTGCAGGACGATGCTGCTGGTCGGCGGATTTTCTCGGGGATCTCCTGTTTCTCCCGCCCCTTCATTCCGGCGCTGTTCCATACTCACCTCGCTTCACCCTCATCGGCTCTCAAGACCTCGATATTAAGAGCAGCAAAAATCTCTCCTCTCTGCACTTCGCTCGCCCTTCCCCAGTGTTGGACGAATACTTAATAAATCCTGGGGTTCGTACCACAAATTGAACCGAAAACCAGAGCTTAGAGGCAGTAAAAGCTGTTCACGATAAAGTAAACAATTTTTAAATGAACCTTACAAAAAAGTCACTTACCCTACCTGCACAAATTTTAATGGGCACACCAAGTGATATTCGCCCAGAAAAGTTGGTAACGATGGCTGGAAAGTAGTTCCATATCTTAAAGTCGAATAAAAAGTGTTAGGTAACCATTTGTGATAACTTAAATTATTTATTTCGCTTTCTGTTTTTTTTTAATGCAACAAATGTTAAAAATTATAAGATTTGTAGAATATTTACTTTCATAATAATTTCACAGTATGACTTAACCGATGAGTGAACAAACTCATGAGGCCTGTGGAAATGTTAATTTTACATAAGGCCGAAGAATACACAACATGCATACAAGTCGAAATCAAGCAGGCTTTCAAAAGTGCTCGCTTTACCGTGAACGGCCTATAACTGCACGCAGTACACAGTAGAAATCAAGCAAACGTTTAATTGTTAATCTCTACTTCCACAGAATCACAGAGTCAAAGCTTGAAGACTTGCAGTATTTGGTCACATACAACTGTAGCACTTGTGTGTGAAACGTTATTAATGTCGCAAAGACTCTCTTAACAGATAGCAAGATCGAGTCAATAGCTATGTATTAGGATTCCACACATTCCGAGGTTAGCTAAAGTCTCACCGAATGCAATGGTATTGTAACGATCACATTTTTTTCTTTGCAGTGTAAAAGTTTTAAATAGTTTAACAGTTGTTGCTAACATAATATATAAGAATTTAATTATGTTTGTTTTTAAATACTCAAAAATATTTTATTTCAATGATAACTTCTTATAACTGAAACAGCTATAAAGTGTATAACTTTTTTAAGCATCGTTGCAGTACCTTTTGGAAATTTTTAGCCGCTTATCTAAAAAATTATTTTTGTAAAAGTACAAAAAACATTACTTTGTAGGTGCAAATTCCACGACGTGGCATAGAATCCAAATTAATATTCTTGTTAAACTAATCTCCCACTGTCGTCTACACTCGGATATTAGAGTAAAATACAATGAGAATATAAAGTAATGCTTGTGATTATCTTATACGCCTGCAGCACGCTAGGATGGAGCGATAATTTCCATGCTGTGGAGCCAAACATTTTTATTTCAGTCCAGCTGTGGTAATGTGACTCGTGCAAATAGCGCGTATTACGCGAAGTACGGAACACAAATCTCCCGTTCTGGGAAATTCGTGCCCGATCCTTATTACAACTGCTATGAGAAAGCCATGCAAAGTCTAGACCAGCAGGAGAATTAGCTTAATTTTCAGCACGCGATTTCGGAGTGAAGCTGTCTTACACAGCGAGTCTCCACCTTGGCCCTTGGCGTTTTCACAAGGGCGGATTATCCGCGCCCTTGCAGTTCAAGGTCGTTACTGCGGAACGTGCGAAGGAATGTGGGTGTTTTGTTGGCAAGGCGACTTCACGGGCGCCGTAGTGCCATGCGGATCTTGCCCAGGAAGGGTAGTGGAGAGGCCATCTGTATTCAAGGGATGTTTGTTCGCGTGGAGGGTAGGGTGTGGGTGGCAGCTACGCAAGGAAGGGTTGGGGGTTGATAACCCCTCCGTAGCGGCAGTCACGTCCGAAGGATTACAACGCCAGACGGCCGCGCGATCTTATCTTCCGTCAGACGTTTCGCAGGGATGTACCCGGGTGTATCGCCCATCCTTCCTCTAATTAACCCCGTTTGCCTAACTCTTGTAGGCGTATAAAGCTGAATGACGTCACGCTAACCTTGCGTGAGCAGCCCTAATGGAAGACCAACAAAAACTATAACTTTGTATCTGTACCAAACACCGTTCAACGTTTACTTGTAGCCCACAACCCTATCACTAAAATGTATCGGGCTTATCGATTCTTTTTCATAATCGCCTATCAGAATCATTGTTATATATATATTTTTTTTTACTGGGGTCCACGGTGGCTGAGCGATTATCACGCTCGCCTCCCACGAAGGCGAACCGGGTTCAACCACGGCCGGGTCACCGGACTTTCGCAAGTGGGAATAGTGCTGGACGATGCCGCTGGTCGGCGGGTTTTCTCGGAGATCTCCCGTTTCCTGCGCCCCTTCATTCCGGCGCCGCTCCATACTCACTTCAATCACCCTCATCGGCTCTCAAGACCTCGCTGTTAAGAGCCACCTAAATCTCTTCACTCACTCTTTTTTTTACTTTGCCAATAAGAATTAATTTCTTGATGGTTATTATCTATAAACTTATAAGTGAAAGCCTGAGTTTCTCAAGAGTTAATTAGACATCAGCAATGTACGGGAGTGTAACATCGTTCATGTATTTATCAGCTTCAGTCGTGTCTATCACTGATTCACAGTTACACTGGGTACCCTTAAAGAAGCACTGTATAGTTATAACTTTACGACAAAATAATAAACGCTTAAGGTTTATCCTGCCGCCGAATTAATTCGCGAATTACTCGACGTTGTAACTACTAATGTTACCTTAAAACATATAAGGTTTCCTTAAATATTAATTTTTTTAAATTTAAGAACTATGCAGTCTATATTGATAAAACATTGGCTTAAAATTTTGCGCCAAGCCTTTTTCTGCGGGGTTAGATATATTTCTTAAAACGTTTGTAGCTAATTTTACAGGTGATTTAGATTTCTGTATTGCTTTGGTCCAAAATCAAGATTATAGAGACTTTCCATATTGTTATGAAAAACTGTTGAATCTATTTTATATCGAATGAAAATAGCACCATATGAAAGAGTGTTTACAGCCTCAAGACCCTTTAGTACAAAGATAATTTATAGTACTGCGTTACGTTTATAGTTGTAAACTTAAGAATATTACCGCCGAATTAGATGGTGTTTCGTAGTACTACTGGATCGCTTGCAGGGCATTTTTAATCAGCCAGAAATAAAATACTGTATAGCCCGTTTACGATAAAGTGAGAACTTGTAAAAGTTCTGCTTGGGATCTACTTTATTACGTTGTGTGTACTTCCGTGATATGAGAAAATTTACATCACCACTGGCCTGATTACTTTATTCACGCGTCGGTGAAATGAAACTGTAGAATTATTAGGAAAGTAAATATTTGACAAAACTCATGGATTGAAATAACATAAATCAAAAGAAATAGATTCAATGTTCACAGATGTGTACCTGACAACTTTAATTCCATATTAAGAAACAGAACTATTTTCCCTACTTTCGTGATAAAGTGAGCACTTTTGAAATCAACCTTATAAAAAATTTCACTGCTCCTGCCTGGCATATATTTTAACGGGCGCACTTAGTGACGTGCGACCAGTAGAGTTGGCAATGATCAATGGGAAGTAATTCCATATCTTAATGTCGAATAAAATATGTTAGGTAACCATCTGTGATAACCTAATTTATTTTTTTTCGCTTCCTGTTTTTTTAATACATCTAAGTACAAAAATGAACATATATATAACCATTTACTTTTCTAATAATTCCACAGTTTCAGTTGACCGTCGCATGAATAAAGTGATAAGGCCCATGGCAATGTTAATTTTACATAAGACGGAAGAATACATGACGTGCAAGGTCTTAAGCAGTGCTTTCAAAAGGGCTCATTTTACCGTTAACAGCCTATACGAACCTCACCGAGCGCATACCACTTAGTGCGCCTGGGAAAATACGTAGCGGGAGTAACGTTGATTTTAAAGGTACTCACTTCAGCATGAACAGCCTGTACGGTGGCTATAGTTCGGCGTGCCCCAATGACAGCTCGCTTATTTACCACCTGAAGTGTAACCGGCCAGTGTACCCCCGCTGACAGGTACATCGCGGTAGCCGCCGAAGTCACCTCCCTTCATAACTCGTCCTGGGTCACAGACCAGAGCCGCTCTGTGTCGTCATAAATACCAGCTATGCTCGGCAGGCAGCTTCACCACGTTCCGAAGACTTCCTTACTCGGTACATTTCGCCTCTTTCATCCGCCGCGCCGACACTTTCAAGGTATAGTCCATTCACGGTTTCTTCAGCCTTTCTGAAGCTAACTTTTGAAGAATCTCCCCATGTATGACGTGTTTAGTTATTTCCTAAATACGCCCTGTAACACAAGCGTTTTACACTTGTGTTCATAAAAGTTACTTTTTTTTCTGTAAAATTGAAATGTTATTCATATCTTATCTATAAATTATATTGCTTCATTTATAAATAATCTGAATGAAAAACAGGGGGAAAATAGGCATATGCCTAGTGAGAAATAGTCCTTATACAAAATACTGTTACACTGAGTGCGCACTGCCCACGAATGTGGTGCGTTGTCCCCCTGGTGCAATTCTCGAGACTTAGTTTAGCTTAGTTTGCACGAGGCGGAGGAATATCCTGGAAGCAGAACTTTATCAGGGCTTCAGAAAATGCTGAAGTAACCGTGAATTGACTATATAGGCTATTCACGGTGAAGTGAGCACTTTTGAATGTCCTCTCATTTGGAATAATATTCAATAAATATATTTCATTTCAGCCTTAGGCTTTGACTTTCGAGTGCTGTGGAATAAAAACGCTCTGTTTATTACTTACGTTGCAATAATTATTTAAAAACGTGCTAAATGCATGAAAGAAATGGCTGTAACGGAAAGTAACTAGGGCCTCAAAAGTGCTCACTTTACCGTGAAAAGCCTTTACACGAATTATAGACGATTCATGGTTTTTTCGCACATTCACAATCCAACCTTTGAAAAATCACCCCTCGTATGATGTATTCTGGTTGTCTCCTAAATACGTTATAAGTTATATCACAAGTGTTTTGTTCCGACTTACTCGCGTTAATATAAAAATACCTGTTATTTATTTAATTATATTTCTTTGTAATATTTTACATGTAAATTATGATTTTTCATTTATAATTAAGATGAATAAAAACGGGGAGAAAATAGGCGTGTTTGTAATGCCTAGCAAGAAATAATTCTTGTGCGACATATAATGACACTGAGTGCCCACAATCGAGTTGCGCTGCTCCTGTGGTGTAGTTTCCTATACTTGAATACGCTTTGTTTACTTGAGATTAAGGAATATCATAGAATAATAACTTAAACTGGTCTCCATAAAAGTTGTCAGTTAATATGAATACACTATACAAGTATTATCAAAGAAGTACCACTTAAGTTGCATGAGAAATAAAAATGTTGCAATTACGAAACACTGTAAAATAACTAGGTGGGATTTACTTATTTAAAAGTTATAACAAATTAACATGCAATGAGGTTTTTGAAAAAAAAAAAAAAAAAAAAAAAAAAAACCTCTTTTGTCAACTAGGACCGTCGTAACGGTTGCTCTGGGTGGATACAGTAGAAATTTAGTAATAATCTTTTCAAATTGCTTTACTAACGGATTTTATGCACGTCCATTTCAGCACCAACTTTGTAATTCTTATAATTCAAATCAATGTACATAAAATCTATTATTAGACATGTTTGGCATTAGTACTAATATTTTCATCATTATAACCATTGCGTTAATTATGATGATTATAAATCTATTAAAACCTTTCAGATTTATTATAATTATTATATAAGCTGCTCTTCGATTTTCCTGTAGTAGTAAATCAGAAATTACAATAAGGCAAAAAATTGAGCCCAAATATAAATACATAGATAATTTAAATACCTATGAGATCTTCAAAATCACAGACAATTTTACGCTAGTTTATATACGCTCGCAGTAGCTAAAAGATATCAGTCCCATTATATTTAAAACAATCAAAAAATTTACTGAAATCAGATATAAATTCTGGCTGAAAAATCGTATTCGAATAAGAAACAAACAAAAAATTACATATTGCTGGCAAAAAAATTGATACACACTGTAACAAGCAAGTAGTTACTGATAACTAATTAGCCTAATTTCCTCTACATGGGTGCAAATAACTTACAGTGAAATTTTTAAAAGCTTAGATGATAGGTAGTCGTTCACATCTCATTGAAAGCACTATTATTACAGCTGAAGCCAGGAAAATGTGAAAGAGTACAAAGAAAATTAAAATACACGAGTGGCTTACCTTGGATAAGAATTTAGAAAAACTCATAAAATTAAGCTATCCTGCAATCAACTGCATGCCACTCAGAACATAAGAGGCTTACATAACTAAAACATATAATTAACATTACCTACCGTAGTATTACTTGTTTGCCATATTTTGTATGAATCGGACAATTTTTTCCCCAAGGCATGACACAAACTTTATGTATTCGTGTGGCGCTATCTTACAAATAGAGGACAAAAGAGGCTCCTCGTAGAAACATTATACATACTCCCAGCATACAAAGTTAAGTTGTATTTGATTAAATGTTTTCGAAGATATAGCATACTATGCTACAATAGCTAGATGGCCGTCACTTGGAAAACAAGTGTCTGAGATATTTGAAACATATTTGTACATATCAACAAGGGCAGTACTACTTGATTGTCAAATTTGGTAGGAGTCTCTCAATTGTTTCCCGAGAAATTACACAAAACTTAATTAATTCATGTAGCGCTATCTTACTAAATGGCAGACAAAAGTGGCCGTTTGTTGCATATTTGATGCTTATGATAAATTCTGTCAACGTACAAAATTTGGTTGAAATTGGTCAAATGGTACGATAGTTAAACCAAATAAACCTAAAATATTTTATGGCCACCAATTTTATAATAAGTTGCTAATAAAGTTTAATTGCTCATATTTACCTGGCCTTTCATAGTATTTATTACGTGCCAAGTTTTGCGAAAATTGTTTGAAAAGTTTTCGAGTTATAAGGTAAATGATTTGTTTTTACATGTGGTACTATCCCTCAAAATGGCGGAGAAAAGTGTGGTTGTCGTTTAGCTTATACGATACTTGTAATATATACCGCCAGCGTATAAAATTTGGTTGAAATTTGCGAAATGGTATGGAAGATATACCAACTAAACCTACAATATTTGTATGACCACCATTTTGAAAATAAGTGCATATTTTATTTCATTTACTTGGCCTATCAGAGTATTACTTATATGCCATATTTGAAGAAAATTGGTTTGAGTAGTTTTCGAGATATAACATAAAAGCTTTAGTTTTCATGTGACACTATATTGCAAAATGGTAGACAAAAGTGATTGTTGTTTGGTTTATATGATTCATACTATAGATAATGTTAGCGTACAACATTTTGTTAAATTGGTCAAACTAAATGGCAGTAATACCAAATAAACCTTAACTATTTATTTAGCCGACATTTTGAAAATAAGTGTCTAGTTATATTCAATTACTTTCATTTACCTGACCAATCATAGTGTTAATGACATGCCAAACTTGGCGAAAATAGGTCGAGGAGTTTCAAGATATAATATGTAAAATCCTAATTTTTTACTGTGGTGCTATATTACAAAATGGCGACAACCACAATAGTCACCTCTTAATCTAATGCATACAACTTGCGCTGTCAACGCAAAATATTTGGTTAAAATCGGTGAAATGGTTTCCGAGATATGACATCGCCAATATAAAATTGGCCGCAATTTTTAAAGTAAGTGCACGGCGTGGTCGAAAACTATGTCATATGTCCTTCTAGGCTATTCACAGTGAAGTGAGCACTTTTTAAGGCTCTGATAAATTTTTACTTTTAGCCAATTTCTAACTTTCCGGCTCTTTATGATATCAACATTGCCTTGTTGCTAATCAACACAGTATGTACATTTTACCACTATCAAAAGTAAACGCCTGAGGTTGTAATAAAATGCACAGTTATTAGTGGTTAATGGTTGTTGAGAGTGCCTTAAAAAGTGCTCACTTTGCCATGAGCACCCTATACTTATTTTTATATGTGTACCGAGTTTGGTGTTATTCTGTTCACGCGCTCAAAAATTATTTTTTTGGGGGGGGGGGGGTGGCATACACACATTCTCTACCACACACTTACATACACACACATACTCACAAACACACAGTTAAGAAAGTGATCTCATAAGACTTTCTTTACAATAACTATATTGTAGAGAGGGTAATTTTCAATTTTTGTTTGACTTAAAGTAGACAATTTAAATAATATTTTACTTTAGTGGTGGGGCCACGGTGATGCAGTGGTCAGACTACTAGTCTCCCTCCCAGGCGAACAGGGTTCGATTCCCGGATTTTTGCACGTGGGAATCGTGACGGACGATGCCGCTGGTCGGTGGGTTTTCTCGGGTATCTCCCGGTTCCCCCTTCCATGCATTCCCTGGAGCTGCTCAACACTCACCTCACTTCAAACTCATCGGCTCTCAATACTTTGATGAGCCGCCCAAATCTTTCCCTCGTACCACTTTAGCGGACACCAGACCTTGCTCTCCCCTACAAGAGCGAGTAGGGCAGCAGTTATCCTACTATATAAGGATACTATCTCTGTCTGTCCGTCTTTAATACATCTAAGTACCTTGAAACTGAACAAAAGTTCTTCAAGTATTGCTGAGCGAATCCTCAGGGTCAAATACAGGTCAAGTTCGAATTTAAGCAAGATCAGATTACGCAATCATGACTTTTGACACTAAAGAACTCATTTTTCAATTACTTTTTTTAATGAAAGTTTTGTATTAATGCATATGGATTATTGCATAGATATATGAAGTGGAATATAATTTTTGTTTACTTTAAATGTCTGGTTTAAATAATGAGTCAATTTCACATAATTTCATAGAACTAAGGGGGGCCTTAGTGGCCCAGTGGATAGAGCGATTCAAAGAGAGGCCGCAGTGGCTTAGTGGATAGAACTATATCAAGTGAGGCCACAATGGCCAAGTGGCTAGAGCGATGCCAAGTGGGGCCATAGTGGCTCAGTGGATAAAGCGATTCCAAGAGAGGCCGCAGTGGCTTAGTGGATAGAACTATATCAAATGAAGCCGCAATGGCCAAGTGGCTAGAGCGATTCCAAGTGGGGCCTTAGTGGCTCAGTGGATAAAGCGATTCCAAGAGAGGCCGCAGTGACTTAGTGGATAGAACTATATCAAGTGAGGCCGCAATGGCCAAGTGGCTAGAGCGATTCCAAGTGGGGCCTTAGTGGCTCAGTGGATAAAGCGATTCCAAGAGAGGCCGCAGTGGCTTAGTGGATAGAGCGATCCCAAGTGGGGCCTTAGTGGCTCAGTGGATAGAGCGATCAAAATTGTGGGGCCTTAGTGGCCCAGTGGCTAGAGCGATCCCAAGTGGGGCCATAGTGGCTCAGTGGATAAAGCGATTCCAAGAGAGGCCGCAGTGACTTAGTGGATAAAATTATATCAAGTGAGGCCGCAATGGCCAAGTGGCTAGAGCGATTCCAAGTGGGGCCATAGTGGCTCAGTGGATAAAGCGATTCCAAGAGAGGCCGCAGTGGCTTAGTGGATAGAACTATATCAAGTGAGGCCGCAATGATCAAGTGGCTAGAGCGATTCCAAGTGGGGTCGCAGTGGCTCAGTGGATAAAGCGATTCCAAGTGGGGCCACATTGGCTTACTGGATATAACTATATCCAATGTTGAGTTAGTGTCACATCATTGCTTTTATTTTTCTATCTTTCTATGATAAAAATTTGTAACGTATTCTAGGCACGTGGCAATACAGAACACGCGGTCACGGACTGGACTCCTAGTCTTGTAATATCGCTTGAGCGAGCGTGAGCACGAGGCGGCTTCGCCACCAACTGAACGACACTATACCCGCAACACATCAAGGATCCTATGTAGCTGGGCGTCCAAGGTCAAGAAGCGAGGGAGCTATACGGCGACACTAACACGCACGCCTAGCGCCTCATCGCTCCTACGTGCAAGACGTGCAGTGGAGTTTTATAACACGCGATCAAAGTACAAAGATCAAACTACCTGCGTATAGTCGTACTTTTCTCTTACCGATTAAAGAAACTTCATATTCAAGAATTAAAAATGTCATATCTGACCACTTTCACGATTTTTTCTCTATTTAATACGATAAAAGTAATAAATATAGCGATATAAACAATAATTTCTTATCCTTTCTGGAAAACTTCGTATTTCCAGAATATTTATTTACCGAGACACGCGTTTAGGCGCAAACAACGATTTCGGAGAAAACGTTTCAGTCCATACGAGCCTTAACGACGTCTCGCGACCTATTAAAAACCTCGCTGGAACACAAGTGCTTTACGGCCGAAGCGAGCCGCGGCCATTAAAAAAAAAAACAGTTCTCTATCCTTTGTGCGCGGGTCGCGTCCCGATATGGTCACTAAACGTGTTGTAGAAGGGAGGAGGGGACTTCAGCCAACTCGAGCGCAACATGTGCTTCATTTATATTTCTCACAGCCTTACTAACTAATGGACGCCCACATGCATGAGGAACAACCCTGCCGTGTTCGAGCGAGCATGCATTACAATCGCTCAGTTCATCGCGGTCGTCGGAAGTGAAGACCAAACGTGTTGTAGAAGGGAGGAGGGGACTTCAGCCAACTCGAGCGCAACATGTGCTTGATTTATATTTCTCACAGCCTTACTAACTAATGGACGCCCACATGCATGAGGAACAACCCTGCCGTGTTCGAGCGAGCATGCATTACAATCACTTAGTTCATCGCGGTCGTCGGAAGTGAAGACCAAACGTGTTGTAGAAGGGAGGAGGGGACTTCAGCCAACTCGAGCGCAACATGTGCTTGATTTATATTTCTCACAGCCTTACTAACTAATGGACGCCCACATGCATGAGGAACAACCCTGCCGTGTTCGAGCGAGCATGCATTACAATCACTCAGTTCATCGCGGTCGCCGGAAGTGAAGACCAAACGGATCGCCAATTGGAAGCTCGTTAACCGCTGTTCATGGTAAAACGAACACTTTGAAAACCCTGCTAAACATTTTCTTGTATGCACACTACGTATTCTTCCGCCATATGTAACATCAACATTGCCACGGGCCTCATCACACTAGACAAGCGTCGATCGAGTGAAACTGTGAAATTATTAGAAAAATTAATATTGAAAAAATCTGCTTATTTCTACTCTTCTGTGCATTAATCAATATAAATAAAACAGAAAACGCAAGAAATAATTTAAGTTATCACAAATAGTTATCTGATACTTTTTATTCGACGTCAAGGTACGTTACGACTTTCCATCCATAGTTACCAACTTTACTGGGCGCATGCCACATAGCGTGTTCATTAAAATATATGCACGTACGGACAGTGACTTTTTTCTAAGGTTGATCTCAAAAGTGCTCATTTTATCGTTAACGGCCTTCAGTTATTTATCTCTGAGCGCGTGAGCGGGAATTTTCGTTCGCTGTAACTGCTTCCCGCTTTGTTGAACTCTAATGAAATAAACTTTTAAAAATACAATTACCGGCGTCTTTTGACATAGACCGCGGGTTATAAAACGTATTTCTGTGTGTAACGCAGTTCACTGCTCAAAGGGATTTCCTATCATTTAAACAATATTTACATTTTTCAGATATGTCAAAAAGTGAAGAGATAAAAACAACACAAACAAAAGGAATTACTGATTTTCGAACACAAATTAAAATAAATATGATAAATTTAAATTTTATTAGTGCCAGAAAAATTGAGAATACGACATACACTCGAAAAATGACCCGAGAAATAATAAGTAAAGTAATTCTCAAAAATTATCCCTAAACCTTCCTAAAACCACGGAAACTTACTTTCAGTAACCTGGCTTCGAAAATTTTTACACGTTTTTCGGTGAATTAAATACTATATCAATTTGCTTAGTTATTTTTCTGTGCTGCCCTTTTATAGACATATATGTCCAAAGAAAAGTTTATATTTTCTGCATGCCCGTGAGTAGTGTAAAATAAACGAGTCTGGCATAATGCAATTTAAATGGCTGCCGCAGTGGCTTGTGTGGATGGGTGGTCACGTGTCCTTGCTCGTTAGTTGTATATCACTTTAAGTGTGTCAAATGGCGGTAACGTGACGTTGCTAGCTCGTTCGTGTTTGGCTGTTGGCCGAAAATATACATTTATAATTAGATTTTTAATTTTTTTTAAATTCAAAATTAATTTTTAATTTTAAATTATTTTTTGTACTGTGTTGAAATTATACATCGGGTATTGCGGAAACTACATTCCCTGTCTTCTCTCTTTTAAGTCTCATTATTCACTACCTCGTCTGTTTTGTAGGCATGAGTATGCTACTCGACATTTTTTTAATGTTTGTATATATGACTAAACGAAGCCCATAATTACTAATACCAGCCACATGCACGTGTATATTATAATCATGGTATGGATCAGCATTTTTATAGGTTTAATTAGTATTAAATTTAAGTGTCTGTACTGCCAAGTCCCTGGAGACTTGGAAAGTACGAGGGCAGCTAGAGCGGTGATAATTCGTGCTCTTCTCAGACACCGACCAGCCAATCACCAAGTTACCACATGATTGCAGCTGACCAATCACACGCAGGCATTGAGACATCACACATATACAGGCAGGTAGGCAGGCTTTAGATGCTAGTTCCTTGATCACATTAACATGCCGGTATATCTGCATCTGTTTCTCCCAGACTTCATCACCAATCACATGCAGGCATTGAGACATCACACACATACAGGCAGGTAGGCAGGCTTTAGATGCTAGTTCCTTGATCACATTAACATGCCGGTATATCTGCATCTGTTTCTCCCAGACTTCATCGTTCTCCTATAAATCATGGTCACACTTAAAGTAGACAACTGACTCCTGTTGTCGGACCGCCCCTTACAAGCTGACCCGTTGACCGATTGACACATTGACCCATTAACCCATTGACCCCATGACCCATTGACCCCATTGACCCATAATGACCCCTGATTGCGGTGCTTCGGTGCTAATTGCGATACCGTGGTGCTAATTGCGGTGCTAATTGCGGTGCTGAGTGTGATTGCGGTGCTAATTGCATTGGTAAGTGCGGTGTGTGAGTGTGTGTGGGTCGCTAGTAAAAAAATCTATGTATTTTATAATAAAATTAAATAGTCCTACTCCAAAAGCTGAAATGCAAACATTTTATTTAATAAAGTCGCTTAAGAAAAGTATACAACCAGGTCCTTCGGTATATTTAATCACTACCTGAGTAAACTGTATTTACAAGTTGCAAGAAAAGTGCCCAGGGCTATAACAGGCTCCCACCATGCTTTGCCATTGGTCGATGCGTAACATGGACTCTGTACTGAACAATGCCGCACCACGACAGGCCACCACCATGCTTCCCAATTGGTCGTAGGCGCGTGAAAAGGACTCTTCGTACGAACCGCCCTCTCATGCCGATATAAATTTTCGATCATAGATGACAACTCGATCGCAGAATCGGCACTGGTGGTAACCAGTTAGCGATGATGCAGGTCGCTGATCGTCGAGGTCAAAGGTAGGCCTTCGTTTTCCAAATTCATCTTTCACTGTATAGCGAGAGAATGCTTTCACAATTCGATGTTAACTTTTCGTTATCTGAACACCGAGTAAGGTATCTGCGGACATCAGCGCCGTATGCTATATAATTTCTCCCATTACTGAGAAAAATTACCAACTTTTTCTAAGTCCGAGAGAAAAATTAATGTATTTTTATGGTTCCGAGCTTCAAACTCGGATCCCTCCGAAATGCATCAAAAAAGAAATACCGCATTTTTTTCTAAGTTCCATAGAAAATTAATTAATATTATTTATATTTTCCTGATCTCGAACTCGAGGAGTGACATCCTACCCCACCTTTGGTGATTGCTTACTTCCTCATATCAAGTGAACGTGAATAATAGACACTAAAAAAAAAAAAAAAAAAAAAAAAAAAGGCTTAAACACTCAGGACATTAATCGATTTGCGCCTCTATTATCTCACTCTGATTCCTATATTCGATGCCTAAAACTTCCGTTTCACTTTCAATATAAATTCCTGTAATATTCACCGAACACTGGGAAAATTTACCGAATTTTTCTAAGTCCGATAAAAAAATTCGTAATTTTTTATATTTTCAGGTCTCGAACTCAGAGGCCTACACCATACCGCGCCTTTGGTGGATGCTTTAATCTTTATATCAGGAACACATGTATACTGCGAAATATTGCCGTATTTTTTCTAAATATGATAGAAAATTAACATATTATATAATTTCGGGACTCGAACCCAGGATCCAGCGACATGCCTAACCGATAGATATCAGTTACGTATAAGCACGTAAACAGACAGAAAATCGCATACAAAGTTCGTTAAAGTTGATTCCAAACTCGGGCCGGCATTCGAACTGTGGACTATTTATCTCACTATAAGATCTCTAGTCTTCGTCTAATATGTGTGTAATAACTTGCATTATAAGGTTCATACACAATGTATTTATATGGGATTTATCCCAGCATTTTTTACTAAAGTTGCACTTAGGCGGTTCTTGAACTGTAAAATGGCAGCTACTAGTTCGGATTATAACCTCATAACGTGAAACAACAACTTTTAAAGCATAGAACGAGAACTAAATGTAATTTGCGGAGCAGTTTACGAGTGCCAAATATGCATATACTTCTAGAGAATAACAAGAGATAAGCTACTGTCTTATGCAGATCGCAGGACTCCGTGGCAGTCGTCTGTGCCATCTTGGCTTCTGGGTAATAGCGTCCCTCGTGGCTATCGTCTGTTGTTTCCCTTCCGACATCTCGGGGGACATTGTAGCCTCCATCTTCAGTGGCAGCAATAACTGTTACCTTCACAAGGTTGAGAAGGAAAACGGCAGTGATCCTCAAGCCAAGGATTTGAAGTATGTTGCTATATCAAACGCAGCCAGACGTGTTAAAAGAGGGCACTCGGTAGGACATTTGTTTTCCTGAATTGGCCATCATCGTTCACACAAGGTACGATTTCGGTTCCCCAAACCATAATTTTTTTTCAGAGGTAATTTATTTTACATCGGAATGTTGTTTTAAATCAATGGATATACAAAAAAAAATTGCACATGTGTTAACATTATTCCTACACAAAATTTGTTTTACCGCAACATAAACGAATCCCCAATGTTGACAGTACAGTAACATTGTTACAAAAGTACTTTACATTAAAGGCTGTTCACGGTAAAGTGAGCCCTTTTGAACCAACCTCAGAAAAGTGTCGCTGGTCTTTCCTGCATACATTTTAACAGGTGCACTGAGTGACATAAACCCAGTAAGTTGGTAACGATGGATGGGAAGTAGTTCCATATCTAAACTTCGAATAAAAAATTATAGGTGAACATTTGTGATGAATTATATTATTAATTTCGCTTTATTTTTCTTTAATGCCTCGGAATGTAAATATGAGTAAATTTGAAAAATATTTTCTTGTATAATAATTTCACAGTTTCACTTTACCGACGCACGAATGAAGTGATCAGGCCCGTGGCAATGTTAATTATACATAAGGCAGAAGAATACACATAGTGCAGGGCTTTAAAATGTGTTCATTTTATCGTGAACAGCCTATATATTTACATTAATAGCATAGCAGTACATTACATTAGAGCAACATTAGTTTCTGACGTCTTACAAATAAAAAAAGTTTCTGTACTTGTAAAATTAATACTGTTGGCACATTATACTTTTATCTGTGATATAGTATTGTTGCATGATGCATATCTGTCTCCTCTTTATCGTGGCCATCTCTCTCGCGAATGGGAGGAGTGGTGTTCAAGGCCATTTTCGGTAACAGGAAAAACGCAAGCAGAAATTGCGAGCGATGGCTTTTGGCTCAGCGTCATTTTTATTTTCCTCCTCGGGTGCGTGTTAATATCACTGGTAACAATAGGAACGTGGAGTTTCAAACAAGTCGCCCCCACAAGTTTTACGTGCGCCCTGAATAAGCCTATCAGGACACGTGCCCCCTCCCTTCCTTGAGGATCCAATATCCGGGGTTATCGTTGCAAGAATGTTCTGGTCATTGCTCTCGCCTTCCTCAGCGCGACACGGGGGGCGGGGAACCTTCTGGATCTGGGCCAGCTTGTTTCTATAAGCCATGGAAACCTCTGAGTGGGCACTCTGGAGTCTGGAGCCTAGTACAGCGCTAGGTGTGCTAAGCGACAAACGATGTCGACTACAGTGAGTGAAGTCTGCGACTGCGAGTATTACTACAGTGAAGAGTGAGACCGACAGGTGGAACTACTCAACTGAATGCGTAAGTAATGGCCATTTGGAATGATGGTAATATATAGTTGAATGACTATGTGTAAATAATACGTGTGAGTTAAGTAAGAATTTAAATTAGAATTGAGATTGACTTTAAATATTGCTCTAACTGAGCATCATAAGTGTTAATAGTAGAGGTAGATAGATCAAAAATATAAATAATATCTGTGTACTTTTTATAGCATTATAAATAAATGTACTTTTTTCATATTAGACGTACATACCCTACGAACTTAGATACACTCCAAGTGATTATTAATAATAGTTTTTTCCTTCTACCTTCCTGCCTGGAAGATGTCATAGTGTGATTATTTCATAGAATACACCACTAACAATCTAAAATTCTTCTTGTATCAATATTTTCCTCCTATAGTGATATGCCTGAAACATATTCCATTGTAATTGTTTCTGAGAAATTGATACTAATAAGAAAGTTAAACTCCTATAGTAGTTGTACTTCTACATTACTATGATTAGATGTTGTCCCAATGTGATTATTTCGGACATGTCACCACCAATAAGTAAGAATTTTTCCCTGTAAAAACGTATTGCTCCTACGTTGGTATGATTGGATGGTGTCAATGAATGATTATTTCTGGGGAAAAAAATTACCCATAAGCGAAAATTCCTCATGTAACAGTTTATTGTTCCTACATTGGTATGGTTGGATGGTGTTCCTTTATGATTATTTCGGAGATAATTATTACCAACAAGCGAAAACTCCCCGTGTAACAATGTATTGTTCCTACGTTGGTATGGTTGGATGGTGTCCATGTATGATTATTTCGGAAAAAAAAAATTATCAATAAGCGAAAAGTCGTTTGCAACAGTTTAATGCTCGTACATTGGTGTGGTTGGGAGGGTGTCCCAGGGTAACGAGAATTCTTGCGGCGTGGCAGCCCCTTCTACCCCCCCCCCCCCCCCCACGTGGAGAGGGGTGAGTGCGTGTCGGGGTGCGTGGGGAGAAGACAGACGTGCAGGTTGTAAATCACTACCCTTGTCCGTAGCTTCCCACGCCAGCTTTGTCAGGGGTGGCTAATGAGCTACGTGAGTAATGGTTGTTTATGTACTTGGCCTGTCTTCACACCCTTCAGTCATCTTCTTTCAAAGCAGCTAAACGTCCATTTGAAAAGGCAACCTCCACAGTTTAAACATTACATTGCATGGCATTGTGGAAAATTACCGGGAAATTCTCAACATTTACACACGCTTTATTCACTGTTGTAATAGTGATTTAGTTCATGTGCGGAAATCACGGAAACTAAACCTCCATGGCGAGTAAAACATATTCCGAAGGAGAGGTTTCAGAATGTATTTTACATATTGACTATCCGATCACATAATGAATTTAAACAGAGATTTTAATCATTGGTTACCCTCATACTGTTTCTTAGCAGTAGAGTTAAGTCCTAGTTAGCTAATCTCTGGTTAAGAACATCTAACGTTCATGCAGTGACAGTGTTGTGTGCGAATGAGTGTTATTAGGCCGTCACCTGGTGTTTATTTTGTTTCGGTTAGACTAAGTTTGTTGTAAACACACGAAAGGAGGTGCCAATAACAAACGGGTCTGGTAAATTAATCTTGATCATTTCTACAATGTTTTATAAATTTCCTTGGTTCGAAGGTATGTATGAGTTACTATATAACATATTATTTGTATCCTACCAGAAAACCGGAACATTTAGCCACACTGTAAAATTCCGCTCGGACATAAATTCTAGCTCTGAACAAGAGGACGCGTCTGGGGGGAAAAACCGGATATGCAACAACCGTATTATAACAATGAAGCTGTGCTTGGGACTGTACAACTCTCTCCGAACCAACAAAATTATTTGGTAATACCAGTGAATAAGGAACTTGCTAAATAAGGGAAGAAACTATAAGAAACTTATTCCGCGTTTTCAAAGTTACACTGCATATCACATAAGAAGGCAAAATTTTGACACACAGTGTGACTAACCTACACAGTATGTAAACAGTAAATGCTCTCGTTTGCAAATTATTATATCAGCTGATGAGTTGTTGAAGGATGTATGTTGTTATGTTGGCGATATAGATGATGATTATGTAAGAAAATACTACTCGAAGAACTAAAAGTTGTAATTCAAAACCTAAAATTATAGTTACAACATTTATGGTTCAACTTATATTTTTAAGTAATTCCCAAATGTTTGGCTTTTAGTGAATTGATCTAAAAATATCTTAAGGTGAAGCATATGGACACTTAATGATCAGTGAAACGTTTCTAGCTTGGTGGATACCATTGTGCAGGTGATTCTCATCGTCACGTTTATGTCAGAATCTAACTGGTGTTATCGTAATAATGTATCGGTAGTTAATCATTTTTGTGTTTTATTTCATTAAGCATAGTTCACTGTAGGGTGACGTCTTAATGCGTTTTCCTAATGTAATATTATCGACACGTGTACAGCTTGGTCCGCCGTTTTCGGTATCGTTAAAGAAGGGCCTTCGTTTATTTTCGTTCCGCAGTTTATTTCTTTCGGGAAACCGGTGGTGTGTCATATTTACTGAATGATTCTGCAAATTATGTCCTATCAGTGGCAGACAAACGTGTTCAAGGATTGCCATAGAACAACGTGTGTTCAGGAGTTGCAAACAGGAATTACAAGCGGTACGTCAGTGTGCTCAAGGATTGCCATAGAACAACGTGTGTTCAGGAGTTGCAAACAGGAATTACAAGCGGTACGTCAGTGTGTTCAAGGATTGCCATAGAACAACGTGTGTTCAGGAGTTGCAAACAGGAATTACAAGCGGTACGTCAGTGTGCTCAAGGATTGCCATAGAACAACGTGTGTTCAGGAGTTGCAAACAGGAATTACAAGCGGTACGTCAGTGTGCTCAAGGATTGCCATAGAACAACGTGTGTTCAGGAGTTGCAAACAGGAATTACAAGCGGTACGTCAGTGTGTTCAAGGATTGCCATAGAACAACGTGTGTTCAGGAGTGGCAAACAGGAATTACAAGCGGTACGTCACTGTGTTCAAGGATTGCCATAGAACAACGTGTGTTCAGGAGTGGCAAACGGGAATTACAAGCGGCACGTCAGTGTGTTCAAGGATTGCCATAGAACAACGTGTGTTCAGGAGTGGCAAACGGGAATTACAAGCGGCACGTCAGTGTGTTCAAGGATTGCCATAGAACAACGTGTGTTCAGGAGTTGCAAACAGGAATTACAAGCGGTACGTCAGTGTGTTCAAGGATTGCCATAGAACAACGTGTGTTCAGGAGTTGCAAACAGGAATTACAAGCGGTACGTCAGTGTGTTTTGTAAATAATGAATTTCGAAACCTTTTATTATACTGTTTGAAATGTACGTAGGCCATAGTCCTGCAATTTCAACTCTTTCCTGTAGTACGGTGAAACAGTTGTCTGACTATCGCCTCCCACCTAGGCGAACCGGGTTCGATTCCCGGCGGAGTCGCTCCGAGATTTTCGCACGTGGGAATCGAGCCGAACGATGCTACTGGTCGGCGAATTTTCGGGATGATCTCCCATTTCCCCCGTCCTTACAAGCCGGCTCTGCTCCTCCCGTTTCCCCCGTCCATACATTCCGGCTCTGCTCCTCGCGTTTCCTCCGCTCTTACATTCCGGCTCTGCTCCTCCCGTTTCCCCCGCCCTTACATTCCGGCTCTGCTCCTCCCGTTTCCCCCGACCATACATTCCGGCTCTGCTCCACGCGTTTCCTCCGCTCTTACTTTCCGGCTCTGCTCCTCCCGTTTCCCCCGCCCTTACATTCCGGCTCTGCTCCTCGCGTTTCCCCCGCCCTTACATTCCGGCTCTGCTCCTCGCGTTTCCCCCGCCCTTACATTCCGGCTCTGCTCCTCGCGTTTCCCCCGCTCTTGCATTCCGGCGCTGCTCCTCCCGTTTCCCCCGCTCTTGCATTCCGGCTCTGCTCCTCCCGTTTCCCCCGACCTTACATTCCGGCTCTGCTCCTCGCGTTTCCTCCGCCCTTGCATTCCGGCTCTGCTCCTCGCGTTTCCTCCGCTCTTACATTCCGGCGCTGCTCCTCCCGTTTCCCCCGCTCTTGCATTCCGGTGCTGCTCCTCCCGTTTCCCCCGCTCTTGCATTCCGGCGCTGCTCCTCCCGTTTCCTCCGCTCTTGTATTCCGGTGCTGCTCCGTACTATCATCGTTTCATCTTCAACTGCTCTCAAGATCTCGATGTTAAGAACATCCCAAATCTCTCCTTTGCAATGTTTTGTGGTGTAAAAATAACATGTTTATTATTATCGAAAATCCAACGTCGCCAAAAATGTTTACGTACGTAACGAATGTGTTTATTATTTAAGTCGGTACGAAAAATTTCTTTATCGTGTTTTATTTCTGTGAGGTTAGAATTTTCCAGGTTATAATAATTCAAATGTTACTTCTGTAGGAGCAAAATTTTACACTTGTCCATTGAAACAATAAGCAATTCAAAATTATACAGTTAAGTAAGAAGATCTGCGAAACAATGACGTTCATAAAACACGTGTTTCCCCCTCCCCTTTCCGCATCCAACCCCTTCCACCTACAATAAAATATGCAAAGGCCCAGCAGTATAACTTGACCATAGTAAAACTACATAAAACATGTTCGAATGGTAACTTACAATGATCATAGCATTTGTTTACACATATTGATTCCTTAATAGAGAGAACAGCTGTGGCGGAAGGATACATTGTGGCCGCGGTACTTTCTATAACTTAAAAATGTATTGAGCATATATGGAATGGAGTATACTTTACTGCGCCTGAGCAAGTCAGCTCCACAGAATACTTCAGTGTACAGAAGCGAAATCGCGTGGCGGCTCCTCTGATGTGGGCGCATCCATTCGCTGATTGGCTGCCCGAGACTCTGGTAACTGGTCTTGACTTCTGATTGGCTGCCGTGTGTTGCTAAGTAATCCCTCACTGGCTAGGAGGTCGGCTGGCGAGTAGCTTACCCGGCGCTGATTTGCGACCGGAGCACGCGCCATACTGCTGGCCAGTGGCTCAATTTATCTGGCGCACGTGGCCGTTTCACTTCTGTATTCTCATATGTTCTATAATCGCATAAGTTCCCCTACGTTGCAACTCACTGAACTTAGTCTAGCCACTGGTCATAATATTGCTATGAGAGTACGCCATATGTAGGAGACTCATTTCTTCCGAGCATTATCTTTAACGCAACATAGATTTCTACGGCTTCAGTAATTACTAGAGATACCCGATTTTCCCAATAAGAGTTCAACGTAGGCCAGACTTCAATTTTTTCGGTGAACACATGCCGTTTTCTTTGGATTATTGCAAGCTTATCTTTACGAAGAGACATTTGGTATTTGACTTGCCACTCAGAATTATGCTACACCTATACGGAAAATCTATGGTTCGTTGATAGACACCTAACACGCTTAGTTGTCAAATCTATGCAACCGCGAGAGCACATCAGAGCTAATTTCTTTTGAAATATAACCACACAGTATCTCTTTTTCGCTCAAGTCAGGTAACCTACTAAAATAAATATTTCATTTCGCTTGGCAAATCATTTCTTACGCATATAGTTGGAAATTTTTTGTTGTTGTTCTGCTCTTTATTCCCTATTCTACTTCAGCTCTTACATACATGCAAGGCTCAATAGACGTGCGCAATGTGCATTTATATTATCGTACACCGTTAATTAAGCGTGCGTGGAGCATAATTTACTGCTTATCATATTAAATGAACTCTATAGGTTTTTGGAATTTAATAATGAAAATTCCAGAAACGATAACACTGGATAACAGCATTTTGAACCAGTAATAAACATTTAATTCTACTGAAATTCACTAAACGTACCTTGCGTCCAGGATACTTGACCAGTAGAACGTCAAATCCCTGAATTTGAGCACCACACAAATTTCTCTCTCAACACACACTCTCTCGCTCTCTCTCTCTCTCTCTTTCTCCGCTATTTAAGAGAAGACACAAACGCTGGAACACCAATCATGCACTTGCTGTTATAAAGAGAGAGCGGAGAGAATGGTTAACGCTTGAAAGGGGAAAAATTTTAAGGATCAATAAATTGAGCCATGCCGTCAAATATATTTCCTAGTAGTGTCTCGGTTCTCTATTTGCAGTATTAGAGTCAAGCGAAGCAATAATGGAAGCACTATCACTAAACATCGCTATTGCAGGTCTAGAAAATTACAGTGTAAAGATTATTTGAGGTAAAATTCCCTTTTATATAAGGGAAGCTACTTACCTCTACATGTAAACTAAAATTACCTCTTAAATGACGAGTAAATTTACTTAAGAAGTAAAGTACTGTTCCCTAATCATACGGAAAAGGTACTTGAGGAAAGTGGGGTAATTCACATACAAGTAAGGGAAAATCCCATACAAGTAAGGGAATATTAACTAAATTGTATAATTAAATTTTATTCAAAAATTTTCGGAGTAGTAGTATCATTGAGTCTTTCACCTATAGCCTCTGACGAATAGGTAACCGAAACCTTAACTCTAAAACTCCCTCGACACTTGCTGGCGGGTGGGCGCGAACCACGGTCCTCTGATCACGATAGGCCGATGTGCTATAGATTACACCACGACGAGATGACAGCACGAGGGAATATTAGTGTTTTAAAGATTGTTTCTTCCCCCCGTTCTCCCACTTGGCTGTCGAGACAATGCTGAAGTGATGCACGCGTCGTAAGGTAATTTTCCCGCCTATGTAAGGGATATTCCACTACCATGTACGTGAATTTTACTCCAGAGTGCGATGACTTTACCTTACCAGTAAGGAAAACTATGTTTCCCACACATGTTTGGGAATATTACCTTACACTGGTCGGGTAATTATCCCGTTATTTTTGCAGTGTAGTAAACAGCGACCAGAGGGCATTGCAGCGTGTCGTGTGAACGATTGCAGAGAACTTCCTTTCGCTGAGGTGCAGAGACCAGATGTAGGACTCTCCGCGGGGAGTTTACACGATCGCGTCACTGCAATTGATCATTTGGAGTGGTACAGCCCATAGACACCGACTTTAGTCGACCCAAGTGAATTGCCCTCATCCCCACGATATTTGCCCAGAGGGAGCCCAGCACTTCTAACATACCGACACGCGTATCATAATATATAATTACCTGGCATAAACACCGTGTAATGCGAGAGACTGCCGAGTTTTGTATGTTAATAGTGCGAGCGAACTATTGTACCAAATCTTTCATATTTAACATTAAATTAAGGCCCATGAACCTCAACCGCCCTAATAATTTACGTAAGTCGGAGCTTGTGGAACGAGCCTCGTGTTGCGGTGTGGGCAAGCCATTGCTTAGGCGCTTGCGTGAACACACCAGCACGAACCCCCTAAAGAGAGAACACGAAGCGCAGGAGCAGATTACAAACAGAGCAAGTAGTAAACGGCCGTGATATTTAAGGCCGGAGGAGAGTCGACATCGGGGACTTAACACTTCAAGCAGACAAAGGGACAAGATGGACCAGCAGATGGGTTCTCGGCCGCTGTAGTCGCATTGGCAATCAGCCTTCGGGAACGGACTATTGGTAGCTAGATGATGGCTGTATTATGACAGATAATATATGAAGGGATGCAGATATAGAGTAACTCATAGTAACACGTATAACATAAGGAGTTTTACGTTTATAATGTAACAGCTTTAGTTGCGGTTTTAATTATATTGGACGTAGTGAAACATTATTGTGTTCTACCTATGAGATACGCATCCCCAAGTCATACTATGTGTGGTTACCCATAATGCACCGCGACACTCGTCATTGGACTGCGGGACAATGTAAGATATTATATAATAACTATTGCCGGTTCCTGATCTCGTGCTTGGGTGAATGTGTCAAGGCCTGGTTGATGTCTAATTGAATTTTGTTTGTTGCCACTGAGTTGAGCCAATTTTAAGCTATTCGCAAATTTACAATTTTAGTATTTTGGTTAGTTATTGAGGTGGTCTCTAATAATTAACTTAATTTTTATCGGTTTTGAGTACGTTTTTTTTTGTCATTGATATGATTGCGAGGATTTTAATTAGCAACGGTCTCATGAAATTGATTATTTTGATTATTGCCATAACTAATTGCTTTATCCCTATTTGGAATATTTTGAGTCATTTAGTTTACATTTGAAGTCAATTTATCCGGTAAATAGTTCATTTATTTTCAGTTTGAAGCTTTTGAGATTTAATTTAATTTTCATTGTGGTCCTGTGGTCAGACATTTATTTCTATTTTCGTGTTGATATACATATATATGTATATATATACGGTCAAAAATACCAAGGGTCTATATATATATACCCTTGGTATTTTTGACCGTGTAAGTGCTCGTATTATATATATTCTGGACTAAATAAGTATGGTTTACTAATTTTCTATTATTTGTATTTTCTTTGTTATTTCATCCCGATTCAGTGCAGGACTTCCTAAACTACGTTTTAAATCTTGTTAGAACCTTCCAGGCTACGGTTTCGCACTTTCACTCTTGTCTGACCGGATATTAGCTGCGCAGTTGGCAAATTCCTTTGTCGCGACAGCTGTGGATACCCTCTTCCACACTTCAGGTATTGGCGTGGCCGAGCTAGCAAAGTCCTCGGGTTACCATGCGCTCAGCGCATGACTCCGTATAATATAACGTCTCCCGATCACGTGCAAACTTGGCAGTCTTGCTTACTTGTTTCCTGTGCACATCCCCTGTGGACCTTGGGTGACATCTAGCGGCGATATTGCAAACTTCTTGATCGTAGTTTCGTTGCGTCGTTGTTTCCTCAAGCGACGTGTTTCTCGGCCTTGTTTGCCGACACTTCTACTTCGGCCCGAGAGCAAGATGGCACGTGGCCGCTATGCTCCTACCTGCGTGTTTTTCGGCTCCTAGTGCGGGAGGAATCTTTAATGCTGTGCCCGTAGAGGCAATATATGTGTGTTACTTATTGGTAGAGTGTGGCATTTATTCATCTATTGGTTAATTTGGGAGCTTCTACTCTTCAACGTGGTTTAGTGTCCTGTCCACCCTCCTGCTGAGTACAAGTTGTATTTTCTCCCAAACGTCCGTCATGTGGACTTTTCACGTTACTTTTTTTTTTTTTAGTACAAGTGTCCACGTGTTCCCGGTGTTCCCCAGTTTTCCCCGTTCCTCCGGGGGTTCGAGCCATTTCTGTTCCCGTTTCTCATCTCCTATGGCAGCGTCCATGGGAATGCTACTGTGTGGGGAACTACCCTAGCCCTCGTCCCGGTATTCTGCTGCCTAATTTCTGGACTTCCAGATCTCTACAGCTAAGTCAGTAAGTTATGTTGAATCTACTTTATCACTGACAGAGCCGCACACTGTGATTTGTTTATCTGCGAATACTCGTGATGCAAATCAAACAGTTATAATTGTATTTAATATATTTGTTACTTAAAGATAAATTTTTTGATACTTTTACTAGGTAGCTCCGAGTTGTTTGGAATCTATTAAGTAAATTATTTGATATTTCTAGTTTAGTTTTGGGATAACATTTTGGTGATCTTGATTTATAAAATAATATGTTTATAATGCGGGCATGCGTGAATTGATTATGTGATTTGTTTTGCCCACTCAAATATAATGTAAAAACATTAGAAAATATTCCGTTTAGCAGCTATTATGATAACGTGTTCAGCATTTTTCTTTTGGGCTTTCAATTAGATTCTTATTGCCCACTCTAGGATAATGTAAACAAATATCAGAAAATGTTCTGTTTCGTTTTGTTACTTTATATGTATATATATATATATATATATATATATATATATATATATATATATATATATATAGTGGTAATTGTGCCCTGTCTTGCTAAACTGCCATTAAGGCGAATATTTATTATTGGTGTTTAGTTTGTTTTGTGTCCCATCTCCCTCCACAGCCTGGCATATCTACTATCGCTTCCAGTTATATTTTTGGAGTGCCTTGGCGTTCGTTAATTTGTTATTCCAGGCCACGTTTGTTTGTTCTGTTTGGTGGCGATTCAGATGTACTGTTTGTGCCAAGGACTCATTCTGATGATAAATGTTTATTAATGTTAATTTCGGTCCTGTGGACGGATGTGGCGGAACAGGGCTTGAGTAAAAGTTCTGACCAACTGATCGACGAACTCTTCCGAGTATCAGGACAATTTGTTCCATAACGTGCTCACCTAAAGTGGCAACAGTTTGCAATGTGGTTTTACCTACATCGAGGTTTAGGAAAATGAGGTGGGCAGCTTAACTTGCGCGCTGGAAGCACCGCCGTTAATATGTAGCACGTCTTTGGGATGAGCTGCACTGTAGTTTGTTTGACATACACACTCACTAAATATTCAAACCTCACCTACACTATCTACCAAAAAGTAATTGGGCACCTGTCCACAATGTTTGCTCGGTGGTTGTCACTCCGTTAGAATCTCGTAGGGCCACCTCTTGCGGCTATAACAGCAGCCACCCTGTCTGGCATGCTCTCTACGAGTGTTTGCAGGACATCCATGGGGATTCGTCACCATTCGTCTTGCAACCATTCCATGAGTTGAGCAATGGATTTTGGCCGCGTCTGACGAGCCCTCACCCGGCGATCCAATTCGTCCCAAAGATGTTCTATAGGGTTGAGGTCGGGGCTCTGGGCGGGCCAGTCCAATCTGCGAACATTGTTGTCGGCGTACCACTGCATAGTGGCCCTTGAAACCTGGCATTGTCATCCTGGAAGTAACATGGGTTCATTCCGCAAAAACACCACAATATTGGGAGCATTTCATTATCCAGAATGTTACAATAGGCCTCTGTGTTCATGCTACCACGGACACACACCAGCGGTCCTACGCCGAAGGCCGTGAAACACAAGTCAACTGACGTACTGAATTTATCTTCACGGATGCGCAATTACTTTTTGGTAGATAGTGCTACACGAAGAATTGAAACAAATTTTGCAAGATGTATAGCAGCGCCTGGTATGGAGGAACACCTAATTATAAATTAACACTGTAAATAGCAGGTGTCTTTGGAACCAAAATTAAGGGCTGTCAGGTGATTTGGCTATATAGTGTATTTTACCAGTGTAATACACTTCTGTCGACATATTTCCTGTGCCATACACTGGAAGAAAAGGTTTTATGTGGCTACAAAACGTGCTTGGTTGATGCTTTCGAAGGCGAAATTTTACTACTGGTAAAAACAGATTGTGGCGGCCAATAACACGTAGAATGACAAGTACCAACGTTATTTAGTCATCACGTAACATATTTCATTATCAACAATTGGCGGAAACCAAAGCATCTAGTTGGCAGTAATATCATAATTGTTATACACAGTAATTAAATTTAGCTGCGACTTCAATATTCTGCGCATGCGCTCTGTCTGGCATATTCGACGTGGGTACCTTATATCTGGCCATGGCTTCATATTCACCCGTGTTCGTTTCTTTGCATCAGGTTACGAAATAATTCATAAGCGAAATTCTTAAGAAAATCATTTATGTCATTCCTGGTTTCTAATTAAGTAAATTCTACACGTAAATGATTCTAGAAAATTAACGTTCCATGATGTGAACTGCACAGGCCTTGGCGTGTATGCCACATATTAGACTTATGCCCCAGACCATACATTGAAGCCGAGAACTGTGTCGCAACGGTAACACAGTGAACTCACAAGTGTGTGAATATGGGATCGATTCCAGCTCGTGGCGAAACTTATTTTAGTTTACTTGTTGGTGGACACAAACGTAATGTTGTAGTTGCAACTAAATACTGGACTGACAAAAAAGTTTTGTTGGAGAAACAGAATATTTTATGATGTCTATATTGAAAAAAAAACTGTGGTCACAACAAAATTTTGTTGGTTACCACAAAACCGTTTTTTCAGCGTAAATTTCTAAATGTCAGTGCTTTGCAAGATATCACGTTAAAAATTTGTCAAGTTCAAATGCTAGTACATATCTTAAAAGCGCTACAATTATTTCTAGACCCTATGACATATTAGTCGTGCGTCAGCCATATCGTCTTAGTTTTTCCGTCAATTTTAGTTGAATTTTTGATGTTTTCTACTTAGTGTAGTTAGTCAAATATATAAATATTATTTAATACTGTCAACCTCTACAAAAACCATGTCACTAGAGTTTCGTAAAGGGAATTATTTCCGATCATAGCATGGAAATTTAAAACTAGATATTAGGTGAACACAGAATAATATTGAGTAGTTATAAGTTTAATCAAATTTTTTTTTCTAGAAGCCTCGGCAGGTACAGAGAATATTTGCTATCTGGCGTGTTTGGAAAGGTTCGTGCTCAAGTAAATCTGGTCTCTCGTCGCCCGTGTTGACCAAACACACTGCCGAGTACGCATGGATGCGTACTCTCCGACAGTTCGACTACAAAGTGCGCTCAACGACCGTGGCTGGAGCTACTGAAGCCCCCCAGAGAGAACTAACTTCCATGACCTCTGACCTACGCGTAAGGTATGCTCTCTGACTGCCTCGTTTACCCGCGGAGATCAGAGGGAGATGGAATTTACTGCCACGGGACGACACTGTGTGCTCACTCAACTCTACCGCGCTTTCTGGTGTCCATTATATTTGTTTATAACTTCAGCTAGAAGTGACTGTCAATCGCAGGTCGAGTTTAAATGTAGGCTGAGCGTCATTCCCGACTCTGGGCACGTATACAGGAAGTTTCATTACATGTGGGTCCCAGTTCACCTGAGGATAAAATACACTAAGGCCCGGTTGCATCAACATCTTCCCTGATCCGAGATCGAATGATCCTTGTAACATAACATTTTTACTATCTGCACTTATTGTAATAATTAATGTTTGTTTCATGTATTGGACACCGCCATGCATAATATTTGTAATTTTACCTATGTTTCACATATGTTTGATTTTTCGTAATTTTTGATTATTTTTATTTTTGCGTTTTTAATATGATTAGAATATTAAAACTTAGATGTACGAATTGCAATAATGAATGTTTAATCGAAATAGGTAGCTATATTTTCTTTTGTTTGTATTTTTAATTAATAATACAGTATATTGCATTATTTCTGGTCTCATATTTATTGTTAATGTTTCAGGGAATTTCTTGTATATTTATTTATTAACTTCTACGAGACCCGTAACTCTATGAAATAGGGATTTAGGCCAATTGGAGTGTGTCATTTTAGATTGTTAGTAAGGAAGCCTTGCGATTGGCTAACATGTTCAAATCCTGTACTACGATTGGCTGGAGAGCTCAGCGTGTGGTTAGGACGCGCGGGCCGTTTGAAAGTTCGCTCTCTCTGCCCCCAACCTTCAACTACGCTAGACGTAAGGCTGAGACGCTCGTCCTACAGTTGGACGCAGACGAGGAATTTTAATTAGAGTTTGATAGAGTAAGCTCTCCGCAGATTTTGCAGCTGTTTAGGAATATAGGTAGCTAGCTAGACCTGTAATGTCCGTGAGCCATTGAGCGACGTAAAGTATTACAGCACCTCCATTCCTGCTACGAGTTACACAGTCCTGCCTTCATCTACAACCTGGTATTTAACAACAGAACTGTTTTTCATCAAGTTTTAAATTTTATTTCATGGAGGACTTTGCTACGTTACTCCATAGGCGTAGAACACTCTACAGATGCAATGTTGGCAAGGCGCCTAAATAAGCTTCAGCCATTTTAAACTATAATTTAACTTGAGAGAGAAAGTCAAGTGTTTTACCGTATTGAGAGAGTTACATTTTTTCTGAACTATTTTCAAGACATTGTATTTTTGAGAGCTACATTAATTTAAAGTGCATAAGTCAGACTGTTAATTAAGTGTCAGGTAAGGATATCACGTCATGGAAGTAAACGTATTTTTCACTGTAGGTAGAATTAGATGTGCGATGTTTTATCTGGTTTAAGTGGAACATTGTTGTAAAGATTTTAGTGAATACTATTCAAGTGCGTAAAACGTTGTTTTAATTTCCCAATAAATCAATCGAACGTAGTTCTATCTGTTGGCATATTTTCAAACTACATTTGTCGACGGCTGCTGATCTCGGATCGAGATTTCGAACCCTCGATCTCCAGTCCATATCTGAACTCGAATGGTGCAACAGTTTTCTGTATCGATCTTGGATACAATCTGGGTTCGAGTTTCGAACCACGATGGTTCAACCGGGCATAAAACAATGAAAGAGTTATAAACACGTGACCTCTTTGACCTTGTTCCAGTGATAATGTTACGTATAGGCTGTTCACGGTAAAGTAAGCACTTTTGAAAGCCCTCTCATTAGGGATAATTGTCAATAAATATATGTTGTTTTAGTCCTAGGCGTTAACTTTCGAGTACGGTGGAATCTTCACGCTGCGCGTATCACTTACATGGTAATATTGCTTTGAAATGGTTGGTTAACGGATATGAAAGGCTCAAATAAAGCAAGTTACTAGGGCCTCAAAAGTGTTCACTTTACTACCGTGAGCAGTCTTACTCGACATCTGCTGACGTGTTTACTAGGCATGATGTGGGTTACCCTAGCTTTGCCTCCTGACAAGAGCAGTTTGTACTGTGCTGTACTGTAGGTTCAACATCGTCATAAGAGACTCAAGGGAGGAAATATTAGTCATGCATTCGTTGTGTGGGCTCGCGCAATGCAATGGAAGAAGTTTGTCTCTCATGATGATGTACGTCATCCGTGGTCTATTTATTGTGGTGCTACCCCACATATTTAGCAGAAAGGCAAGAAATCTCCTCAACGGAATAATTCTGAAGAAATGGATGCGTCGTGGTCGGCGTATTTGAATATATTTGATTTTCATATTTGGGACCACTTGAAAACAGTCGTTTATGTAAAACCCATTCCCGACATCGAGAAGCTCTTCGTCAGCGAATATACACGAGGAAATGAAGTCTGCAAGACTGCATTAAAGCTGGATGTGGTGATTTTGAGCACGTATAACGATCAGCATCACCGCGCAATTGCAGTACAAACAGAAACGGAATCACATGGTCAGGTCACAGGTTTATATGGATTTTTAATGTGTCTCTCTTGTGCACCAGTGAAGTGGGTTCTACATATTATGAAACGTTCTGTATACGTGTGAGTAGGCTGAAGGAAGGAATTAGCTGGAAGATAAAGAGAGGGGATACTCCGCTGAGGAATGAAGAAGGGAAAAGGGACGAGAGTATACCGAGAAAACCTCTACCTCATGGCAATATCCGCCACGTTCCCGACATGAGAATAGCCATTCGGAAATATCCTGCACACCGGAACTCGGATGGTACCAAGCTCCGCAGCAGTGAGAGGCTATTGATCTAAAAATGGGCCAATTTATATTATTTGAAACATATTTATTTCAGCTGGAAAGCATTTTGTACTTAAATTCTTTGTTGCCCATAACCAATGCGTGTTCTACACGTCATGGGTTATTTCCCTGTATTACGCTGATAAACTGTTGTTCAGTCTCAGTTCAGAATACTAAACACTTTATTGTACTTTTCCACTTGTTAAAGACTTTTGGTAAAAGTTAAACAGTCGTATTTTTGCTTTAGATTTAATTTATTTGCTCATTTTACGCTGCATAGTGCATGAAAATTGAATTAATGAGATTTCTTAAAGTAAAAAAAAAAAAAAAATCTCTAAAGAAGGAACACTTCACACTGAGACTTGCATAATGTCAGGGTTCAAACAGTGGCATTATATCTTCAAACAGTTACAGTATATGTGTGACGTCACACAGTGAAATTACTTATTTTGGATCGAACATGGATGTGCTAGTATACACTGATGTTTTATCTGTTTTCACTGGCGGGAGCTATAGTTTTTGATTGCAAGTAACTTTTTTAACGTCCTGATAATTTTCTGTTACATAAAATATATATTTCTTAGTCGTATTTTAAAATGATTTATTTTTCCGTTGGGAAAATGCAGGTAATTATATTTATAAAGAGAAGTTGAAAAATTATTTAAATATATATGGAATAAGTAGTTACCAAAATTACTTCTCTAACACGAGGACTGAATTTATATACATTAACATAATTAGTTCCTTTTGCAACATAAATTATATTTATTTTAAACCGGGTTGCGTTATTTCGTTATTTTGTTACTCACTCGAGCCTCTGTTTAAACATTTCGAGGTCGATTTACAAAATAAACGAAAACGTACACGCATTTCAAGTTAAGTTTGTTGTGTAAATCCTTTCCGAAATCTGTTTGTTAATAACATAGAAGTTTGCTGAAAAGCCACAAAAACACTCCATTCAGCGTAGTACTTCATGGCAACGAGTTAAACTGTGATTTTAGTGACAGTAAACCAAAAACTTTCACGATTTCAAAATAGGAGCTATGGCGGGAACTTGATTAAATAAAATATATACGTATTTGTATTGCACCATAACTTATTATCCAGACTAAATATTTAAAAATGAAGTATCTCAAGGCATAGTTCACATTTTAACTCATATTATGAAGTACCTATTATTCTGCTCCTGTTGTTTTTGCAAAATCTTTAAGAATAATAATTTCAAGTTATTACACTGCTGAACATGGAATTAGGTGCGCACTCTTTCCTTACACGACAATTTATGAAACCATCACAGGCTGGTAGAGGATAGCACAAAAGCGTAGTTATTAGTCTTTAACGCATAGAAGGGGCGTTGTTTAGCATCCACAAAGCACGCGTTCAATATGAGGAAGAGCCTCGAGCTGCGGCTATACAGACAGCGTTTCGGCGAGGCGTTTCATCGTACAGGTGGCGGACGGTGTCCTGATGTACACACCACCATGCTTCCTGCAACTGCACACGTGCCAGTGTTCGCGCAGGGTTGTTGAGTGATGTGCAAAGGTCGCTCCGTCATTCCCCACGCGTGTTCAACCGGCGACACATGAGGATACCTGGATGGCGTCCACACCTTGCAGAGACTGTTGGGCGAAGCGGACTGTATTGGAGCGAGCATGATCTTGCTGCCCGATAGTGTTGGGCATGCTGCTCTAAGATGGCAGACCCTCGCCGACATATCGCTATGTTGTCCCCGTGTCTTCAACAACCACGAGACGTGACTGGGAGTCGGAACTGATGGCATATCACCTGGTTTCCCAGGAAGTACATCGTTCACGACTCAGTTAACCCTCTCGTGCCCATAGTGACATAGTGTATGTGATCGATACTGCACGCTGCGAAGCTCGGAGTTCGATAATCATACCTGTGGTTAACTAATTCTTAGATCGTTATGCAGCTGCACGTTATCACTGGTTCATATTACTGATCACAGAACACAAAGCCTGAAAGCTTATTAGTTCTGATAACGAAACTAGTTCTTTACCTCCTTAAGTAAAGCACGCATCAAGAAATGTGTTGCTTGTAACACCGTAAATTGCACAATAATTTCGGAAGGTAACGGTTAAGGGGGCCGCCTACCTGGCGCGACATGGCACAGGAGCGAGCGAACGCTACGGGCGACACTGGCCCGCACATCAAGTGCCGCATCGCCACTATGCGTACAATCTTTTTGTCGAACCTTTTCTCTATGGGACTTTAAACGGCGACCATATTATTTTACTGGTCGAAAGTCTGATGCAAAGTTTAATGCAGGATTGTATATGAGTTTCACGTAGATCCAGTCAGCACATGTTGACATACGGCAGTCTGAAAATGCTGTTTTTAGCCATGTTTGAGGACTTGGAAATAGTGGTTCTAACGTGCGTAGTGTCTTGAAAGCGACATTCCATCATCGCCTGAAGTTTGCTTTCTTTTCTTAAATTAGCACGTTGGGAGCACGTAGAATAGTTCGGTAAAAAAAACTGATTTCCCAAAACACTGCAACAAATTTCAAGTGCCTAATAGGCGGCCCCCTTAAGGATCGTGGCGTTGTTCATTGCGGCGCCAGAACCAACATATGCATGAAGATTGAAGCGGGATTCATCAGAGAAACCACTGCGTCATAATTATTCGGTACAATGTTGACGTTGCTGGTAACATCGACGGCGTGAAGCACGATGCTGAGGTGCCAAGGACAAATGGCGCAGTGGACGCCTCATTCAAACGGAAAATAATGGTTCGTCTTGAAGCCGTCCAATGCAGTGAACGTCATGCACATCTACTGTAAGACATTGGCGTGTAGTAAGTTTTCTTACAGGGTAAGCAATTTCTACTAAAAATGAAACTTCCAACTTTGCTTACCCTCCACATGTATTTGCCATTTCATAATACCTAACATTAGCTTTAAAAACTGAAACGAAATGAATGTAATAGTAATTCAACTGAATATTATTTTGAGAGATATTACCAATTATATGAAAATTACCGTTTGTCCGAACACTTTCATCTAATTTCCAAGGGAAAATGTAGGACTGGAGGAAGCAAACAGAACGACTGCTTACCCTGCCGAAGGATCGCGGTCGAGCGTGTGGCGTGTTGTTGCTTGCGAGTTCGATCCATCGCTAGTCGCTCCCGTTTGTGGAAATAAATACTAGATAGCAGCACTATGCGTGTACAATATGGGAGTTACGAAAACTCTGTTTCTCGTATCAGAAACGGGAAACTCAGAATTAAATGTGTTTAAAGTTACGGCGAAAACTATTAAGGTTTAAACCTTCCCAATATGCATAGGGTAAGTATTGCCTGCCTTGCGTCTAAGGAATAAACGCCACTGCTGCAACATCTTATGATGCCACGTTCTGATACTGCAGGTTTGGCGGATAAGACAATCTTGTCTATCTGTAGTGCGTGTGGCAGGACCAGTGTGACGTGTGACCTGTACGTATTCATGCCGGCACACATCGTATCACAGTGGTGGCTGCACGGCGAAAATAGATGGGTATACGGCGAGCCGACCATCCCGCTTCTGGCAGTCCGACCATACGACCCCATTCAAATGTGTCTGGGTGATGGTATCCTTTACAAGCACGACGCTGTCGCATGTTGTTCTGCCTCGGGGCTACTTCAGCTGATCGTATGTTCAACTGATCGTACTTCTTTGGATTGGTAGTTCCCCTTGGCCATACCGTCCAAAGCATTCTCGATTTCCTTAGCCACCAATCAAAATCAATGAGGTGTACACAAAAGTTCTGAGTACCATAAGGCAGCCAATAAAGATACTTAATTGCTACTGGCATTATTTGTGTGTTCAGTATAAGAACGCCGTAAGTGCCACCGAAAAGTGAACTTGCTGAAATGTGAGATTGTATCAACTGACCGTAAATGTGAGGCTGTATCATGCAGACTTCTATCTTCCCAGCCTGTAGTATGGTCCTTCTAAGCATTGCGTACTGGCCACAAACACCCTCTATATCACGGGTGGCAGTGAAGATTCTACGACATCACTTTATTCATTTGGATTGTGCAGTTGGTATTGTGAGCTATGTGATCTTGATTTTTATTCCAAATCGATGACACCTAATGGATGTGGCCATTTTCATGTCCTTTTTGAATCTAATATAAGTGAGTGAGGAGAATTTGGCGGGTCTTAACGTCTAGGTCTTGAGACATCAGACACGAGGAAAAACTGACTGATATGAGACTATTATGGTTTCTGAAATTCTGTGATGCAGTTGTGTATGCCTTGCCAAGGTTTATTTCTTTTTATTTTTTAAACCTTAACAATTAGTTTAAACGAGAACTAGGTAAATACAACTTGGAGGAGACCGCTCTAACTTAAGGCCATTGATGCATGAAAGCAGTATATTTATATAATTTGTGTCATATCCTGTTTCATAGTAGATTTTTCCAAATTTTTGGCTCGTCAAGACGTAAATAAGAACTTTTAACACCTTCTTACGTTATTAGGTATTCACCCCCATCCCATCATTATTCTCATAATACTAATAGACGAAAACAAAGAATTTTTGTTTAATTGTCTGTAATCAGTGCTCCGAGAATAATGATATGAGTGAATACCTAACAGCGTAAGAAGGTGCTGTCAAGAATTCAAAAATTTGGAAAAATCCACTGTGAAATGAGTTATGACACAAATAATATAAATATACTACTTTCATGCACCAATGGCCTTAAGCAGGGCCCACAAAAAGTTGTGTATTCACTAGGAGTGGTCCCGCACACAAGATCACCTGGGGAGGGGGGGGGGGGATCAGTGAGGCGGCGACATGACAATGAGTGATCCCTAGGCCCCACACGACCTAACCCCGCCCACTCACACAGCTTTGTTTTGTTTGCCCGTCACGTTGCCCTGCCGGCCCCCTCCCCCCCACCGGGCCTTCAAGCTTCATCACCATCCTCATTATGCGACTGCGCCTCCCACCTTCCGTCTGGACCACTACCAACCCCTCCCCGAGTCAACCCTTGTCCAGACCGCGTGACCTTGAACCCATTGGCCGCGTAGCTAAAGCTTGTTCACGATAAAGTGAGCATTTTGAAATCAACCTTAGAAAAATGTCACTGGCCCCAGCCTGCATATATTTTAAAGGCCGCACTGAGTGCCATTTGCACAGTAAAGTTGGTAACAAAGGATTGAAAGCAGTTCCATATATTAACGTCGAATAAAAAGTTACCATCTGTGATAATTTTAATTATTTATTACCCTTTCTGCTTTTTTAACGCATAAAAATGTAAAAATGAGCAAATTAAAAAAATATGTACTTTCTTAATAATTCTACAACTACACTTGGCCGACGCATGAATAAAGTGCTGAGGCCCTTGGCAATGTTAATTTTATATATGGCAGAAGAATACACAACGTGCATACAAGTAGATCTTCAGCAGGGCTTCAAAAGTGCTCATTTTACCGTGAACAGCCTATACGCCACATAGTGCTTGACGATACAGAAGTGAAACATCCTCTTATACTGTGGACTCCATCCGCACATAGAGGCATCACTTGTCATCAACATGGCGTGAGACCGCCAGTCAGCGCCCCATGATGTGCCGTCGTTACTATTCCTGGTTTAGAGATCGTTTGAAAATTTATGTGTATAAAATGAACATCAAAAATTTAAAAATTACTTGTCTAAAAATTTAAAACGTCGCCCTTCTATTACTATGTTAATAAGTGGAACTACTTTTTATTCATAGCTGCCAGTTTGTACTGAGAGTAGACCAGTCAACGTGCCCGTTAAAATATGTATAGAACAGTACAGTACAGTACAGTACACGTTAAAATATGTATAGTACAGTACAGTACAGTACAGTACAATGGGGGACAGGACTTTTTTTTCGGGCGTTTATTTCAAAAAGCTCTTATTTAACAGTTACACATGTATAATAATATATGTACGTCGTGTCCAGTCCAACTAGTGTTCATCATAATACTATCATAAATGGGAAAGTGTGTTTGTTTGTTTGTCCTTCTTTCACGTCAAAACGGAGGAACGTATCGGCGTGATTTATTGCACAGAGATAGTTGGAGGGCCGGAGAGTGATACAGGCTACTTTTTACACCGGGGAAATATCTCATTCTTTCGGAAAATTTTAATTGCAAAGTACACAGACGGAATTACATTACAACGTCACAACAGAGCAATAAACCGTCGTATTCTTTGCGCAGATTTAGTTGATAGGCTGGGAAATGACATGGACTACTTTACATCGTTAACAAAATTAATTCTGACATTTTGAAAGATGTACAAGGAGTAGAAATAACGCAGTATTTGTCAGTAGACACGTGTTTATGTTAAGTCATGGACATAGAACAGAGTACTATACAGCCTAATTCTCTACAGTTGTCAGGCGTGCTCTCATATAAGCTCAAATTAAAATTAGGCGTTCCGGTTATGCTTATGCGAAATTTTGATGCACGACGATTATGTAACGCGACGAGGCTTAGTGTTAGAAAACTTAATTATTTATCGCTATAAACACGGGCGCGAAGCAGCGGGCTAAAGCTAGTTTAGACACACACGCAAATATATACACACACCTCAAATATATTATATATATATAAGGTAAGACTTGAAAACGACACGGCTGCCAGAGAGAGTGCGAGAGTGATCACCGAGTGTACATCGTCGTTCACTCTTCCTCTGGCGCTGTCTTCTCGGAGTTGGGACAGCAGAGAGAACTCTCTGTGACGTCAAGAGTGAGCGAGAGAGTATTCTCTCGGCGAATTGGGACATGGCCTTAAATGCCCATGATTTCAAATGACTCCACTGACTTGGTGTCACCCTTAATTTATTTACAAAATATAAGATCTACATGAAAAAAGAAATGCTATGGCTATCAATGCTGTTATTAGGAACTGTAGGTAAACAGAGACGTGTAAATTCCGTGTTATATTTGGGTGACTGCACTATACAGATGTTTTAAGCTCACGTGGGTCAGCTCGTCTGTTTCCGTTGAACCACAAGTTACATGTCACGCCATAGTAAATTCACAGGACCACTGAATAAACACTTCGCATTCGCTAGACAAAAAAGCATTGAACAACCGACGCGTACTGAAACGCATATTACTGTGAATTAGTGCGTGACGTATAATAATTACGCGAATCCATAAATCCCTATTCGCAACATGTCGAATAGACTACGTTGTTTACTGCCTCGTCTGACCACGTAAAAAACCCCTGTTTCTCAGTTTTGTTATTCGACATTTCACTTGTTAATCGTCTAATAACTATTCTTTGGGAATGGAACGGCGTGTTTTGTTGTGTGATTCGTCACATTATTTAAATGTGTACACATCGACGAGTGTCTCCTTGTCCATCATAAACTTTATTTACAGACGGGACGGCCTGACCCGAAACAGATGACGCCCCAGGACGCTGCGACGCACATTTTGGCCACCCCTGGATTACCTACATCGTTTCAGACGCGGTTAACACGAACAATAAAAGCGGAGGTTGATTATGTATTAAGCGTTTAAATTTTCCAATGATTCCTTCCTTCTGCTGCCGTAGTATTGGACTGTTTACTGGCACACTGTTCATCGATATGTTTATAGTCATGCTTAATTTATTATTCCCCCCCCCCCCCTTTTATGTATCCTGTAGCACAAGACTTAAAACTAACATTGCAGTAGTCCTAATATCCAATACCGATGAATTGGTGAAATGTTGCCCTAAAATAATTAGGTATAATTTTATTTCTACGCGTATATATATATATATATATATATATATATATATATATATATATATATATATATATATATATATATAATAGTCTCTTGCAGAACATGTGCACGTGTTCTGGTTTTCAAAACTCTCCTTTGAAAATACATCAAAGATTAAGAAGACTTCAGTTTGTGAAACTGATCAGTAACTTACTGCACTAAGGCAAGAGCAGTCAGAAATCGAGCTTGTGCTCACTTGAAACCGGCAGTTTGCATACCAAACACACAGTCATTATTGTGCAAGCAGCAATCACCTCACCCTAGACAAGAACAGTGACATTTGTCTCGGAAACAGATATGACTATTGGGAAATGTCGTACTTTTCAACTGCTATATCGTTACGTGCTATTGTATTTATTAACCAAGTATGTAATATATTCAGAGTATGGATGTGTGTTGCAGGTAAAAAGAGAAATAACTTATATCATTTGGTGTACCTCATTGCAGGTTGTGTTCTGTCGTGCCTCTTGCACAGCCGTGGAGATTGCCTGCAACATATCCTAGCATCACACACCAGTTATATTACCTACACAGGATACAGGCGAACCAATCATGATCACATTGAGCTCCCTTAGGTCCAACACTAGCCTTGAAGATAGGGAATTTCCAGTAGCTGTAAGAACATGTGTCACTGTCAATACAATTATTGTGTGTCGGTGGGGACAGCAGTGGTTAAGTGGTTAGTGTGCTCACCTCCCACCATGGCAAACCAGGTTCAATCCCTGGTCGGGCCACTCCCGGATTCTGGCACGTGGGAATCGTGCCGGATGATGCCGCTGGTTGCTTGTTTCTAAAGCATTGTTGGAAATATTTTATCGACTTAACTTCATCATTGCGATTGTGAAATGTGTAATAGCAAAAATATTCCCTTTGATATGGAACATAACAAATTATGTTATCATGATCTTGTTTCATTTAGGTTGATTTTGTACATATTATCGAATACTGTGATTTGCACATAGCAACTATGTTTTTAATTATGGAAAATGTAACAAATTAAAATAAGTTACTATTTCATAAATTACTGTTCATTTCTTCGAGAAAGGTGAAAGGCCAGCAATGTTTTATATTTCACCATTTATTACCTTTTCTGTCAGAGAAGTAATGCCGAAGGCTTCCAGAGGGCACAAGTCTCAATTCGCTAAAGTGAGCCAGAGTGTGCTAGAGTGTGCTAGAGTGAGAGTGGCGAGTGAAAGGGAGCACACTTTCGTGTTGAGACACGGCCTTAACAAAAGAAAATTGTATTGATTGGTTCAGATGTGTAGGTGCTTGAAGAGTTAGTTATCGTTCCATTTTTCACTGATGTGGTGATTCCAGACCATTCATCGAACAGAAAGCTGATGTTATAAGATGAAATGGATGCACTGCTTGAAACACAGAGAGCCATTTGAATTTGAAGCTGAAGGGGATTCGAGGAGATAATTTAGGGCCAGATCCACACTCATGGAAATGAGTCAAGATTGTAATGAAGTATTAGAAGTAATATATTCAGTGAACGCCTTAACTTGGCCCTAGAAATATATGTATATGCGGGATCGAATGCACTTCGTTCCTCTACTTCTGTGAATTCCGTTCACTTTTTCGTCGTAGTGTTGTGTCTCTTATGTACTAGGTGTGCAAGTTTTCTCGTACCACTGAGAAAGGGAGGGAAAAGCAGGAGCACTGAATGTTTCCTCAACATTGGGCGTGTTTGTGCGGCATGGCCAAGGCGCTGAAATCTCTGAATGTCCGGTGCAAGAAATTGCTGATAATAGAGCTGCCTGACAAGACTATGAATTTCAATAGAAGCTACTTCAATGAAAGATCAATGCGAACTTGTGTGATTCCGATTATTCGCCTGCGGAATGAAAACGTATAAGTTACAAGATAAAGATACGCTATCAAGTTTGATTTGAAAGCTTTTACCAGACTCCCTTTTCATTGCGACAAATGTTCTCCTCTAAAAACAGATGAACGGGAAATCGATTATAAACCCAACAGCATCGACATTCATCACTTTGAGCAGCGTGGCAAGGGAGTGCCCGTAGTCGAGTAAGAAAGATGAGAGTGTAAATAAACATTTTACCATATCGCACACTTGCGAAGTATGATTTCCAGCTGTTGAAGTAATAAAATCCAGATGTGGAAGCACAAGTAACTTTTGATAGGAGTTAAATGTAGCTCTGTAGAACAATGTCCCTGGGCTATCAATGTTTTGGTTGAAGATAAACAAGCTCACCTTTCCTAGTAAGACGCAAATTAGTATCTTAAATATTTTCCACAAAGTACTCGAATTGTGAAAACAAACGAAGAACGTTGATACTGTAAAAGACATCCATGCATTTACTGTTCCTTACACAGAAAGTATCTAAATTAGACCGACAAGCTACGGTAGCAGGTTAATCACGATAAATAGGTGTAAACATATTGGTACCGGACCAATGGTCTAAAGTGAATCATAACGGCAATACACTTCTTTGGAGTTCCACTTACAGTACTAGTGTAATACAAATACTGGAGAAATATTTACTAAACACTGGATGTCTGCATAACGATGAGTAAAGTTATTTGCGACACGTTGATTGAAATTACAACTTTGAAGTCTGAAGTTTGGTACAGCGTTATGTATATCAAGTTGAAATAAGGGTATTGACAGTGATTATAAAATGACATAATTTGATGAGAGCGAACAGGCAGGTGTTGTGGTACTTGCAGATATTTCTTCTGTATCCAATCACTCAGTGTCCCATGTGGGATATTTTCTCCAATATTTCTAATAAACTAGCGCTTCGCGTCCACCTTCAAACACGCGTGTAACCTTTTTTCGTGATTAATTGCTGCCGAAATTCGTCGGTGTAATTTAGATAAACCCTCATATATTAACCGTTACTTATCATGATATTTGTCTTTGTTTACCCAAAACCGATTCCGTGGTTTAATTTGTGTTGATTTTCATTCGTAAATGAAGAATTGAATAAATAAAGGTGTAATGATTAAAGACCTGAAAAATTCGCGAGTTCAATGACCTGCAGGCTAGACTCTACAGTCATACATACGAATATGCCGATATCCACTGCTCATTGGTTGTCTGCTGTCACAGTGGAAGGCGACAATTGGGCCACCGTTTTAAATTCTAGCTTGTCCCAAAGTGAATCCACGAATTTTTCAGGTCTCTAGTAATGATTCGACAATATTAACTCTATTTTTCAATTAAGTTAATCTAATGAGGTAAAGTATTTTACTATTATCTCCACTTACGATATTGCCAAATCGGATTTAGGCAACGTATTTAATTTTAAGTTCATGGACACCACACGGAGAAAGTGATCAATAAAAGACGGCGGTGATCTTGAAAAGTTTGGGAACCCCTCGAATATGGCATTGGTGTTCGTGTTTATTCAGAAACTAAACTCTCTTTCGTTATTGGAACGCTTGCTTCCACAGAAAATTGCTACGGAAATATAGCCTATCGATTGTCTTGTGCAAGGTGGGTACAACTCTGGCCTAGATCTCGACACGACACTGACGATCTATCGATTGACCTCGATTACTTGAAGTTCTCGCACGGCAACTTTCACCTCGACACGAACCTGAAAAGAGTCTATTATCTCTCATTATACTCGTTGTTTGCGCTATTAAAACAGTGACAACGAGTGTACGTTAAGAAACTGTTTATACATTTACACCAGTATACACGCGTGTTGGAAAATTAAACATGAAAGTTGCAGTTTTTTCCATACATTAATGGTAGCTTTCGCTCACTTGCTGAGGAGAAGGAAATTGAAAGCGAAGTTCTGAACTTTTGATAGCAGCGACACTGGACAGATTGGTCTGATATTTGGTAAAATTGATACACTACACATATGTAAGAAAATTTCAATTTCAGTTCAGGATGTTAACTGAAAAAAAAATGTACACTGTGGAAATCTAAACCACTTTACTGTTCTTTTTATTCGCGTGGAAATAATTGTATTACGTCTGTTAACCATGTGTGACCTGAGCACTTTAACCATTGTTTGATAATTCCCTAACAAAATATCATAGCATTATACTTATTTGTAAGATAATTTATTTTAATAAGTTAGAATTTGAGGCGACTATGTCCAGAAATTTTACATTTTATTGAGGTCTGGTTATTACATGTTTCTTGTATATTGTATCATCATTTTTCTATAGCTTAATTGTTTGGTCACTATTAACAAGTAAAAACAAGGATACTCCTGCCTGTGATAAAATTAATATAGATTTGATGAAGTTTGTCTTAAATGTTGGCAAAAAAAATTGTTCCATTTCATGAATATGTGTTGCCAAAGTGAGGAATATAGCCCTAATATGTTTACTAGGTATATAAGAAAGGTAATAGACAGACATGAATGCCAAATTATAGAGGCCTTCTTAACACATGTTATAGGGGCCTTCTTAACACATATTATAAATTGTATGCTAGAATACTAACAATACGGTTATCGTTACTTGTTGATACAATGTTTTTAAATGCCCAGCCCGGCTCTCGTAAAGGAGAATCTTCCTCAAACTGTATAATCATTCTGACATAACTAATAGAAAAGTACTGTGAGTGCAATCTGCTAACCCTTTCCGCCTTTATTGATTATGAAAAGACATTCGATAAATGAAGAAGAAATAAACCATGGGAAATTGTAAAAGGAAAAGGGATTCGACCACATATTGTATGATCTGCGCGTAAAGTTTATATATGGATAGTAAAATTCCAATCGAAATGGCAAACAGCAAAATTTATATGACTGAAACAAATCAGGGAGTTAGACAAAGGTGCCCTCTCTCCTGACTTTTTTTTTCTTCATATGCATTGATGAAGTAACTGAGATTTGGTTACAGACAATATAACATTTAAAAATTACGTACTGGATAAAAACGAGAAGTATAAAATAAACTAAATGAACTTAATTATTTCTGTACAATTATACGCAGAACTTAAGGTAGAAAACTCCACAGAGACCTTACTAAACTCCGTAAGGTGATGGGTTCTAAAGAAGATAGATGAGAGCGGAATAGTGGCTTGTGAAATGAGATTCCTTAGATATGCGGCTGGATATACGCTTAATGGACAAAAAGAGAAATGATGACATTCGAGCAGAACTAAATATACAAGAAATCATTGACACAAAACAATATCAAGTAAGATGGAAAGAACGTATGCCAGATACAACAATTGCAAAAATAATCTCGCAGTATAAACTAAGGGATAGAAGATGTAAGCAAGACCAATGAAAAGATGGCGGAATCAATTTTAATAGAGACAGAAGGGGTCATTTGGCTGAATCCTTGATGGAGATGATGATGAGGGCTACCAACCTCATCTGTGCGAAATGCAAAAGAATTTAATTTCGGGGATGCGTCACAATATAATATTTCGGTGCCCCCTTAACAGCTGTCCCTTTTCAGCATACCTTCCGAAGGAAAGGAAGGCTTCTGAGATCACTTTCCTGTTTGTGTGTGTGTGCGTGTGTTTGTGTGTGTGTGCTTGTGTTTGTGTGTGCATGTGTGGGTCCCTCCTTTTCAATTTTTAAACGCGTGAACCGAATTTCACCAAATTCGGTACATATATAGGTCTTAGTAATAACTCATGACTTCTAAAGTTTTTGACCACACCATGCACTTACTTTCAAAATGGCGGCAACTTTTAAATTTGGGGTGATATGTCACAGCTCGGGAACCAATCAACTTATTTAATCTAAATTTTGTATGCTGGCAGAAAATCTAAAAAGCATTAAATTTTGAGATAAAAAATGATGTTGGCCCACCACTTTGGAAGATAGTGCCAAATTAAAATAATTATATTATAAGCAGTATATCTCAAAAATCATTCATACAATTCTCACCCAATTTGGCACGTAATACCATGGTAAACCAAGTAAAGGTAAGTGATTGAAATACATTAAGTAATTATTTTGAAAATGGCGACGAAACAAATATTTTAGGTTTATTTGATGTATCTCCCATGCCATGCAACTAATTTTGACCAAGGTTTGTATTCTTTGCGTATTAAATACGTCATATAGCCCAACACATAAGCACTTTTGTCAGCCAGTTTGTAAGAGAATTATATACTACTAAATAAAGTTTTTATGTCACATCTCGTTAACCAATTAACCGATTCCTACTGAGACAGATGATGATGTTAAGTGGTAGGTTGTAAGGATGTGAAACACTTATTTTCAAAATGGGGGCCATATAGCCATTTTAGATTAAGATTCTATATATTATAAACCAATATATTTTATTCCAACTTAACATTTTATGCTGACAGCAGCTATTACGAATATAAAATGTATCTACACGATGAATATTTGTCCTACATTTTGTAAGATAGTGCCATGCAAATAAATAAACTTATTCTGTCACATCTCGGGCAACAATTGACACAGTTCTACCAAATTTGGCTAGCAAATAGTACTTCAGCAGGAGGTATAAACAGGTATGTTTTAAGTAGGCCAGGCACTAACTTTAATAATAGCGGCTATACAAATATTTTGGCTTAACATCTTTTACTAACGAAAGAAATTCCAACTGAATTTTGTATGCTGGCAGTATCTATTACAACCATAAAATTTGTCTATGCACAGGCTCATTTCTCTGCCATTTTGTAGGATAGCCCACCAATAAAAAATAAAGGTTCTATTTCATACCTCGAGAAACAATGAACCCATTCTTACAAAATTTGGCGAAAAAGTTGTACTGTAATAGGCTATATTAATATATGTATTCTTTTAAGTATGAAACTCTTATTTTCAGAATTGCGGCCATAAAATCATTAGTTTTTAGTGCGAACATTTTGCCATATTTCTGAAACAGTTCACGTAATTTTCACCTAATTGTGGGCATTATAAATGCTACAGAAGGTCATATAAACTTTCATATTTTAAGTGGGTCAGACAAATATGTTCAAAATGGTGGCTTCATAAATAGTTTTAGTTAAATTTGTCACGTATATTAAACAATTTAACCAATTTCTACCAAAATGTGTATATTGGCAGAAACTTATTTATTAGAAGCTTCGTAAACAGAGACTCCTTTTTTGAATGGTTTTGTAAGCTAGCACGAAATATGAAAATAATGTTTCTATGCCATATCTCAGGGACAAATAAATCGATTTCCACAGAATTCATCACACAAGTAGCGCTAAAGGTAGGGCATGTACATTTGCTTGTTTTAAGTAGCTCAGTCACTTATTTTTAAAATGACGGCCCTGTAAATATTTTATGTAAGTAAACCCTATCACTCGAAACATTAGACTGATTAAATCCAAAGTTGATGCTCCAAATCCGATCTACGTAATGGGGTTGATTGCACACTAGCTTATTGTACGAAGTTTTTTGTCTCCAACTCCCTTGTAAGGCAAGTATTTATTTGTAATTGTCTCACTACGGTTGCATGTAAGTTTCTGGTCTCATCTGTAATAACACTGCTTCAAAAGAGAAGTCAAGTCCTATCCAGCAACTCAGTTTTTAAGAACTTATTAAAATATTAATTGTACCCATGTTGACGAATGTAGGATCATTAGTTATATTGGTAACTGCTTGTTTATTTTTCGTAAATCCCAGCCCCCCCCCCCCCCCCCCGAGCCACACGATGCCCAGACAAACGTACCCTTTCTTTGTCTCTGTATACGTACCTGGGATACAAGTTATCTATGGCAGGAACAATGAAACTGTGGATACTTCAGATACCTAACCTAAATTAGGCGCTATTGCCTGATAATAAGAAACATCAATACGAAGTATGTAATGGAATTCGCAATGAAAATTCTTTAGAATCCAAGACAGCAATAAACAGTTCTTCTTGACATGAATTTGTAATTTTTAGTTTTGGAAATTTCTTTACAGATTTTGTTATCTTCAGTTCGTAGGAATCATCACTTTAAATAATAAGCATTATAATTATTACCAGAAGTTTTGAATATTGACGTGTCTAATAAACCCTCTCTGTTGAACTCAAGAGATTACGTTCACTCAGAAAATTATAACTATATTATATGGAGAAGGAAGATAATTTTTGTATACAATAATTATTGTAACATAATTCTGATGTTTTTATCTAAATAAACTAGCGGAATTGACTGTCTCAAGAAAGGGAGTCATCCACTAATATCGGGGTATTAAACATAACACACGAATTTTTAAAAGAATATAGGACGGGGAAATTTAGCACACTTATTCCGCCCCCAGCTAAACGTGCTATTTATCAGCATAGTTTACTGCTGCAAATATTAAATAATCATACATTTTAAGCACATTATTAATAAAAAGTCAACTGAGATATTCGTTATTCAGAAATTAAACTGGGATGTCGGTAATATCAGAAATCTGATTCGCAAATGTATTTCATCCCGTCATAAATTTGAGTGTATAATTTTGTTGAACACTAAGAAATTTAAAATTTTTAATCCGACATGAAGACCTATTTCGATATTAATCTACTAATCTATTACGTGTAATTTCAGGAAGAACCCTCTACTACATGATATCCCGTGGCTATCAGTTGAAAATGTTCTTTTAGAGCAGCACATTCCCTCTCTGAGTGTAGAGATATTACCGACAGGCACTGAATCTCGTGTGAATGACGACCTGTCGTGTGGAAGGAGACTTACCAGGTGGTTTTTACACCACAGTCCGCTTTGTCTCCCCAATGCCGGCGCCTAGGGCTAACACACATATGAACACAGTTTACACTACCTTGCGGTCACCTTGGTACAATAACCAGCCACCTCAGAGTAACTTCTGTGTGGCCACGGGATAATGCATGAGTTTCTAACAACAACATTGGAAGCAAAGTGGTATATCTCGCGATCCCTGGAGATACCTGAAGGTAACAAACACGCAGCATATTATATTTTACAGCTCTTCATAAACATGCAAAATATGCCTAGCAGGAAGTTATGCTACAAATGAAAATGCCATTTGAATAAAACTTATAAGTTTGAAAATATTTTTAGGGTATAGGAACATAGAATGTTATCTTATAAATAAACTTTCTGATTTGCCATTCTTGCCCCTAAGTAATTTTTAGAGCCACCTGTTTTTCGCGAAGCGATTTACGAGGAGGTTAGACTTCATTATCCTGTGTTGACACTTGCAGACTTACTTTGGCTATTGGCCGCTTGTTTTTCTGTGAAGAGAATCGTTTAAATGAGTGGGCCAATCAAAATTGAGTTCCTCCGATACTGACCGTCCGTGATTCGCGGGCAGACAGATAAGACGCGTAACAATTCAAATCATCCAATCATCAAAGTGGTTTAGAACTAAAGTGTTTTTGCAACACAACTTGACCTGAAACTTTTCGCAAAAAAACAGGTGCCTCTAGTAATTTTTTATGCACAACATAATGAAGACGAAAAAAAACCAAAACGTTATTACAGCAGGAGTTTGTGAAGTTATTTCGAGTATACGTTTCTTGACAAAAATTACAATATCGTAAAACATGAAAAAGGAGACTCTTGAAAATATTGCAGCATAATTTCCTATTCGCAGTACCTGAGATAACAGTTATTTAATTTAATGTAAATTTTTAATAACATAAGACGATTAGATTGAGAATGTTTGAAAAAGAAACACGTAATTATTTGAAAGAAAATATATCTTCCCCTTGTGAAGTTTAATACACAGCAAAGTGAGAGGAAAGTAACACAAAATATCTCTGTAAAACTTTACATCCCATGGACACACAGTTTTACAAACAGTTAACACGTAACATTTATTTGGACACGCCTGAGGAACGGTATGGAAATCTGAAATTCACTGCTAAACTCTTTAAAGTTTTGTAGTAGTTATAACAGTTATGTATATCATCTAAACATATGTACTACTGAAAATTTTGTATTGTATTCATTAGAGTATGTACGGGTTAGCTGATTAAATTGTAAGTGTCACGATATTTAAGAAATTCTTTTTAGAAATTTTACCCGAAAATACATACTTTCTTTAAAAACGGTAGTGACAACTGTGTAAAGTAACCATTGTGAATGTTTAACATATTTCAAATTCTGTAGGGATGTTGATAATACATATAAATTCAAACATATGTACCTGAAGCAAGAATTCAGCCATAATTGTAGATATTATTATCTTGCTTTAACACGAATAACAGAATCGTGCATAAAATATCAAGTAAAGGAAACGACACTAGAAGACAGCGACCATCGATACCTACAGAATTCGAAATAATCAAAATGACAAATTTCTAACCAATATAAACTCTATCACTCGAATGCAAAAATAAATTATAGGAATCTATCCCTGCCATTTTGAGTTCATCAATTTGTTTTTGTTGCAAGTTCCAGTTCAAACAGTTCAATAAATTTTTTCAAATTGCTATCGCTCCAAAGCCTTCATTAAATTTCAACTTTGTAATTCAGGGTTACTGTGAAAATCCAATAAATCCGAGGTAGCGATAACTGAACGCCCTTAACGCAAAATCTTTAAAAAATTTGTGGATTAAGTGGGTGGAATGTTTTTGAGAACTTCAGAAAATGGCAGTGATATAGGGAGTGTGTTTATAATAGCCTAAAGATGAGGTAGATCGATCTCGCTGGCTGCGCACAACCAATCTCTGTTTCCCAACACTGAACTGCTTTTCTGCCAACACGTCTAGCAAAAAACGGCCTGGATTGGATTTGAGGTTAGAACACTGTTTAGTATAAACAACTGCTTTGAGATGTTTGTATACTTCCTCCAACCAATTTGGAATGCAGTTAGATTAAATTCAAACTGATAGAAGTATTTTATTCATATAAAAGTGTTTGTCCCATGAAAATTAAGATATAAACAATAACGCGTTCATCACTGTTGAACCCACCGTAGAAGACAGGTCTTGACTCTAGCTTGAAAGTTTGACGTGCTTGTACAAGTTCATGAACCCAACCACAGAGCGCTGCTACCAAAGTAGTGTTGTTTGGCATGGAGAGCATAGGGCGCGGAATTACAATTATCTCTATGGTGTTATCGCTATACCAGCAATGCTAACGGCATTAGTTTGGTACAGCGCTTTTGCGGCCACTTCATGAACTAAGTGCGTCACTAAGGGCGTCAAATCGATAACATTGTTAGATATGCGAGTTAATAGACCTCTCTTCATCCACAGTGCTGTTGACCACGTGACTTTGACAGTTGCGTTTGTTTGGGGTAGGTCAATGTTGGGTACATATGCAGAAGACGAATAAGTAGAGACCTGTATAATTCGCGTTATTATTTTGGGACAAGCTATACGTCATTGTCCTATAAGTTTCTCAGCACGACCCGTGATTTAGTTGGCTGATGGATTCTATACGAGGTCATGCGCCTGTGTAACTATGTTGCAGGCGATTGACCACTCTGACGTTGAGCTGTTACTATTGGTTAAAATAGTCTTTCAAGTCGTGCCACAAATAATCCCAGCCACTGAGTGACGTCACTAGCACGCATAACAACTTGGAGTTTAGTATGCTGCAGAAAATTAATGTTGAATTTTGCAGGTGTATACGAACAAGTAATCTATCTCATCTTTATAGCCTATGGTGTTAATACGGTTGCTCAGGGGTGTCCAAGGGGGGAGGGGAGGGTGGGTAGGAGAATGTAGAGGGTACTCACGTCGAAGGCGCCCTTGATGAGAGGACCGGCTTGGCCCACGTAGAGAGTGGACGCCGAGTCGAAGACGAGCTCCTGTGGCGTGCGCTTCACGACGACTGTCTCCGCCTCGTGACAATTGAAGTAGAGGGTGACGTTATCCGCCGTGACCTTGAGCGCGAACCGCGTCCAGCGCTTGACGAAGGTGGGCACGATGAAGCTGACGATGGTCTGCGACGTGGAGTGTCGGCTGAGGTCGGTGTAGAAGAGCGAGATGTTGGCGAGGGACGAGTCGGCCGGGGAGAGCAGCACTCCTAACTGCACCACCGTCTCCAGAGGGTTGACCACGGCGAAGAGGAACCCGCCGTCCTTGGAGTTGGGGTTGACGACGGCCAGCACGGAGAACTCGCCGTACAACTTCTCCGGCATGAGCAGGCGGTAGGGGGACTTGACGTCGGAGCCTGGACGCAGCGCGAACGCCGGGAAGCCGTCGAAGCCGTTGTCGAAGTACTGCGTCTTCAAGTCGACGAAGGGAATTTTGATGGCCCGCAGGATGTCGTGATCTGTGTTGAACAAGTCTGCAACAGATAAACCAGCGCAGCCTAACGTCACAAGAGTGGCTCTAGAGATTCCGGTGGCTTTTAAAGAGGAAGTATCCCTGCCATTTTGATGGCCCGCAGGATGTCGTGATCTGTGTTGAACAAGTCTGCAACAGATAAACCAGCGCAGCCTAACGTCACAAGAGTGGCTCTAGAGATTTCGGTGGCTTTTAAAGAGGAAGTATCCCTGCCATTTTGATGGCCCGCAGGATGTCGTGATCTGTGTTGAACAAGTCTGCAACAGATAAACCAGCGCAGCCTAACGTCACAAGAGTGGCTCTAGAGATTTCGGTGGCTTTTAAAGAGGAAGTATCCCTGCCATTTTGATGGCCCGCAGGATGTCGTGATCTGTGTTGAACAAGTCTGCAACAGATAAACCAGCGCAGCCTAACGTCACAAGAGTGGCTCTAGAGATTTCGGTGGCTTTTAAAGAGGAAGTATCCCTGCCATTTTGATGGCCCGCAGGATGTCGTGATCTGTGTTGAACAAGTCTGCAACAGATAAACCAGCGCAGCCTAACGTCACAAGAGTGGCTCTAGAGATTTCGGTGGCTTTTAAAGAGGAAGTATCCCTGCCATTTTGATGGCCCGCAGGATGTCGTGATCTGTGTTGAACAAGTCTGCAACAGATAAACCAGCGCAGCCTAACGTCACAAGAGTGGCTCTAGAGATTTCGGTGGCTTTTAAAGAGGAAGTATCCCTGCCATTTTGATGGCCCGCAGGATGTCGTGATCTGTGTTGAACAAGTCTGCAACAGATAAACCAGCGCAGCCTAACGTCACAAGAGTGGCTCTAGAGATTTCGGTGGCTTTTAAAGCGGAAGTATCCCTGCCATTTTGATGGCCCGCAGGATGTCGTGATCTGTGTTGAACAAGTCTGCAACAGATAAACCAGCGCAGCCTAACGTCACAAGAGTGGCTCTAGAGATTTCGGTGGCTTTTAAAGAGGAAGTATCCCTGCCATTTTGATGGCCCGCAGGATGTCGTGATCTGTGTTGAACAAGTCTGCAACAGATAAACCAGCGCAGCCTAACGTCACAAGAGTGGCTCTAGAGATTTCGGTGGCTTTTAAAGAGGAAGTATCCCTGCCATTTTGATGGCCCGCAGGATGTCGTGATCTGTGTTGAACAAGTCTGCAACAGATAAACCAGCGCAGCCTAACGTCACAAGAGTGGCTCTAGAGATTTCGGTGGCTTTTAAAGAGGAAGTATCCCTGCCATTTTGATGGCCCGCAGGATGTCGTGATCTGTGTTGAACAAGTCTGCAACAGATAAACCAGCGCAGCCTAACGTCACAAGAGTGGCTCTAGAGATTTCGGTGGCTTTTAAAGAGGAAGTATCCCTGCCATTTTGATGGCCCGCAGGATGTCGTGATCTGTGTTGAACAAGTCTGCAACAGATAAACCAGCGCAGCCTAACGTCACAAGAGTGGCTCTAGAGATTTCGGTGGCTTTTAAAGAGGAAGTATCCCTGCCATTTTGATGGCCCGCAGGATGTCGTGATCTGTGTTGAACAAGTCTGCAACAGATAAACCAGCGCAGCCTAACGTCACAAGAGTGGCTCTAGAGATTCCGGTGGCTTTTAAAGAGGAAGTATCCCTGCCATTTTGGATTTCTGTATTTCCTCCATTACCTGATTTTCGGCGTCAGTATTTAAAAACAAAGCTAGTCAAGGCATAGGGAACAGTTATTTAGAAACCCAACTTATATCTCTAACATGATTACAGTTTCCACCAAAAGTTTAAGACCACCTTCTCTTTTCACACAACGAGTCTTTGACCTTAAAATTTTGATGCAAATAAAATGGGTTATTTTTTTATATATATTTTTAACATATAAAGTAACATATTTTCATTTAGAAGACATCAAAATATTCCAACTTCCCATTAAGTAACGATTTTGTAAAGAAAAGTAAATAAGACCAAAACAATAGATTTTTCAATTAATATAAAACTCTACAACAAATTCTACTTATTGTATTACAAAACATGTATTACACTACAAGGAAATTATGGCTTAAGTTGTAGCAATGATCAAAACGCGACAGCTAAGTTTTTTTTTTTTTTTTGGCTAAAGTAAAACATACTTGACTATTATTCCAAATGAGGATTTCAAAAGTGCTCACTTTACCGTGAATTACCTTGAACTGTATGTTGCTGCGTTCCGTAGGGAAGAACTTGAGGGCGGGACACTGACAGCTGACCAGCAATGAGCGTGGTACATTATAGTAACCGTGTCCTGTGTGGTGTGAATCAGTAGTATGCAAGTGGTCAGTTGGAACACATAAAGCCACAGGAATGCTGTTCGTATAATCGCAAATATAGCTGGTCTTGAACGCCTCTACATCTCTACAACAAAGTGTTAATACTATAGAAGCTACAGGCTACGGATTGGAATTGTTGTATGTTTTCGGTTTTTGTACAACCACGGCGTGGCTTACATATATAACGATTATGGAAAATTAAAATGGAACGTACCAAAGGATCTGAACGAAGACGCCGTAGTATAAATAATTTTCAAATTTTGATGAAAAAAATACATAAATATGTATGTAATTATAAATTGTATATCTCTATCCCAGTTTGCTCTTACGTATACCTGTTCTTCGCAATATTAATAAAAAGTGTTACTCTGTAGCATTTAATTCAACATATACACATTTATTTATATATTATACATATTGGGCCAGGACTGCCCCTTGAATTTTTAAACTTCACACTTCCCTCGGCCCCTGGGACCACAGGCCACTGACCGTCCGTCAAATGTTTCGTTAAGGACAAACATTCAACGTACCTAGGTTAGAATGTCCCAGTTTATATATTTTAGTTTCCATGCTGCCGTAAGTCACTTTTAGCGCGATGTAACATGAACATCATATTACAAAAGCAGAACCGGAAGCCATATAATTTGGAAAATAAAATTCTTGCAAAGAAAGTATTTTTGTGCAACCTCTAAATACCTCTTGGCATAATTGTATTCAAAAATAAAACTTCTGCTACAATCACTTTTAAAATAAAACTTAATTTTATTTACTGTGGTCATTAAGATACCGGTAATATTTTTATTTCAAAATGAGATAGTTACGCATTTAACATTATTACTTTTAACAGTAATTCAACATGATAGTGACTGCAATTCAGTACTTTATATTTTTGTAAAATTCAAACTATGGTCATTTTTGCTACGTACAAAAAAATACCGAGCCACAAGAAGTCAACTCACGTGACCTTTTTGGTCACCTTATATATCGCCTTTATGTTCCATTAAATGCTATGCTAGATGCTATCACCACTGTAAAAAAAAACTCGGCTTCTGAATGAAAAGACGTAGAGGATCTCCACCATGAGTGAATAAGATTAAAATTCACAGAAAAATATAGAATTATTATTTGCAAAAACCCGATTCTGATTTTTTTTTTTTTCCTATTTTACTTGCTTTTGACGTGGAGAAAACTAATTGACGGAAGGAAAAATATACATTTCTGAACAAATTAAAAAACATAGTTTGAGGAATGAATATACCATTAATTAATTCGGTATCTTAAGGCAACATGTAACCGCGTGTGCATAACCACTGGCATTAGGAATTATTGTTCACAGCCCAAATCAGGAAATAAACGTAAATTTGAACAGTTTTTATACAATTATATGTACCGTTAATATAAATATAGAGGATATTTCTCTGCTGTACAATGTTCATCACAGCTTCAGATAAACACGCATATAACATATATAGTAATTCGAGTGACTACTATCGATAGCATTATAAAATAAGGTAACTTTATGCGACATACTGTCCAAGACGATTCCTTAGGGTCAGTGCGTGTCATTGAAGTTAGATCCTTCAGAAATGTTGTAACTAACCGTTAATGGATTATACTATTGCTGTGTGGTATATTTTTGGTTTTCTAAACGCAATTATATTTTACTTTGTTATGTTTAGCATCGTTACACGTCACTTACGTTGATGGGTACGACAATGGTTCAAACAGGTATGTTATCGATAGTGATCAAAGTGATTGCTGACAGCATTTAAACACGAACGTTCTAAATTTTAAATTATAAAACAACAATAGATCAAATACAAGAACGCTCTCAGTTATAATGTTACCATTGTGTCGTGTCATCACCTAGGTACAGCACATTCTACACTATACGGTAATGGGAATATGAAAGAGAAATCGTAATACAACAGGAGGCCAGCGGGTTTGTAGCAGTTCGTAAGGTACTGTACAGATGGCAGCACCATTGAAGTTCACGTCGCATTGCCGGAGCCGCCGACTATCGATTGTCGACTGGCAGGCGCAGTCGATCACCACGTGTTGGTTGGTGATCTGCCCTTATGCATCCAGTGTGGATCTCTGAAGGTAGTGCTAGGTGTGAAATGATAGGCAAAGTGAAATAGAGAAGAAAAAAAAGCAGTCACAGAAAAAAAAAACAGCTGATAACGTACATAGGCTAAAAAAAAAAATCATAAGCGAGCCAATAAAAAATTACTATCTAATATTAATACTATACTTTGCTGATAGTATTTCATCTTATAATAACATTTTGTGTGAGTCTTTTTATAAATATAGCGACGTCCATAAATGAAAAATAATTTATTACCTCCCTTACAATGAAGTGAGCACGGTATTAATTTAATGGCGAAATTCAAATTACTTATGATTTTGTAGTTCAAGCTAAAATGTCTGAGATAAGTTTGTAAGCCAGTCCTTACGAACCTATCACATGTATTGTGTTAATATTAATTTCCAAACAAAAAATTAAATTTTTTTTTGTTTTTGATTTTGATCACACGTCTAACGTATTTAGTGGCGGAGACCAAAAACTTCGTACCAGCAATTGCAAAAAATACCGGAAGTTTGAATACTATGGCAGAGTGGGGAATAAAAAGCGGATCAGTTCGTAAGTTGACGCGAGCAGAAAATATCAAAGATACTGCTGGCTCCACTCACACCTCATTTCAGGAGGAAAAAACTCAGAAATACAAATTCTAGCGAAATAAAATGCAGTAACTTAAAACCGAACATATTATTTCGTAAAACTGTAATATGCTGTAAACGTATTCGCATAAAATTCATAAAACACTTGTTTGGATTTTTTTATTTTGTAAATAATTTTAAGAACGCGGCAATTTAAATAACTTTCTGTCGAACTGAGTGACCTTAATTACTGAAACTTTACTTTTGGGTCTGTGGATTAGGGAGATTGCTAGTGGATTAGGGAGATTGCTAGTGGATTAGGGATATTGCTAGTGGATTAGGGAGAAATATTAAAAACTGTAAGAAATTACACTTAAATAATAAATGGATACAGTCTCACACGCGTTTCTTTGCAACAGAAGATACTTCAGTCTAAACTGATTTCATTATTTTTTAAAATATAAGCCTTATTCTATAAATATTACTAAACTTATATATTTGATAAGAGAGTGAAGAAATATGGACCGCTCTTAACATCGAGGTCTTGAGAGCCGATGATGGTGAAGCGAGGTGATTATGGAGCAGCGCCTGAATGTAAGAGTGGGGCAAACGGGAGATCACCGAGAAAACCCGCCGACCAGCGGCATCGTCCGGCACGATTTGTACGTGCGAAATCCGCGAGAGACCCCGCCGGAAATCGAACCCGGTTCGCCATGGTGGGAGGCGGGCAGTCTAACCACTATACCACTTCTATGTTAGAACAAGGGCCAATCTAAAGGTGCAGCGATAGTGGGAACCCAACTAAATGCAGCTGGGGCCGTAGGGAGAGGCAAATTAGGATGTTTGCCCCAGGCCCCGTCAAGCCCTTAGGCTTAGAAAGCCTGCCGCCATCTCCTTTCCCTACATCTCATGGCCATGACGATAAAAACATATTCAATCGTAAAACAATGTGTATGGTTAAGAACACAAAATATTAACACTTTAACGACTACGCTCGAGTGTATTTCGTGGAAAAAAAATGTTAAAAATTTATTTTAAATTGAAAATAAAACTAGTATCTAGTCGTTGTACTAGACGTGTATAACAGCATCTTACAAAAACTCTACTGATCAGTAACAATAACGTCCTTGCCAACAAAAATATTTCTGTTACATCTCCGCAAAAAGACTTCTTACACAGATAAATACACTTTATTGGGACAAAATATACTGAGTGTATTAGTGACTGATGAACAGCCAGTAATGAACGTTGGCCACTGAGTGGGAACACAGAGACCAATATAACCTGCGTTCCTGCAGTCGTGGATATAAGTAACTCACTTCTAACTTGTCATGGTTGTCTTGTAAATGTCTGCTCACCTCAAAGTGTTAATTCTACAGTGCCGGGATATCGTTTAAAACCGAAAACTCGCTGAGTTATCTTGATCCGGTAAAGTGTTTTACAGCGCCAACCAGACCTCTCGAAATCCACTGGTACGCAGGTTTCAGTCAAGTTGGTAATGATGGCTGGGAAGTAGTTCCGTATCTTAACGTCGAAATAAATTGTTAGGTAACACATCTGTCAACATAAAATATTTCTTTTGCTTTCTATTTATTCTTTAATGCATTGAAGTGTAAAAATGAGCAGATTTGTTAGGTATTTACTTTTCCTGTAATTTCACAGTTTCATTTGACCGAAGCAAAAATAAAACTATCAGGCCTACGACCATGTTAATTTTACATAAGGTGGAAGAATGCATAAAGTGCATACAAGTAGATTAAAAGGAGGGCTTTCAAAAGTGCTCATTTTACTGTGAACAGTATATACGTGTGTGTGTATATATATACATATAATGTACACTAACACACTATATATATGTATGTATATATAATGCACACAAACACACTATATATATGTTTGTATATACATAATGCACAAAAACACACAATATATACGTACATATATATAATGCACACAAACACACAATATATACATACATATATATAATGCACACAAACACACAATATATACATACATATATAATGCACACAAATATTATATATATAATGTAAACATATATATATATACCAGTAAACATATATATATATATATTTACAGGTTGCTTTTGAAATAAGTGCTGATGTTTTGGGGGAAGCAAGGGGGTGTCCAGACGAGAGAGAGAGAGAGAGATCCCATGTAATACATCCGTACGCCACAAATGAGATAAAACGCAACACGCACTGTTGCAGTTGAAGAGCCTCGTCTCGCCATAGCACAATGGCAGATAAGTGTGGAGTAGTAATGCGCTGCTACAAGAACCACGTGGCTAACTCAAGTCTACGACTATCATCATTACAGCTACTTGTGCTGCTCCGAGCACAGCGCTACCGCGTGTCGCCGTGCTACCACGTCAATGTCCTTCACGTTCAACTATTGTTGTAATACTCTACTTGAGGTTTCGATATCAACCCGCTTTAAGTGATTGTGCTACACGTTCTTTACATGACTATTAGTTCTAACAAGCATATGCGTCTTTCGTTTTATTTATTTGCAGCGTAAGGATGAATTTCCGACACCATGTTCATTACATGGAAACACTTGTTTTGACCCCCCCCCCCCCCTTGCATTCCTCAAAAATGTCTGCACTCATTCCAAAAACATCCTTTATATATCAATATACAAAAACGCACACACAAAGAGTTTTACACTACAAGAAATTATTTGTAAATTTACCATATCAGTGTATACGTTCAATGATAAAGCGCAAATGGTAAATATTTTACCAAACATCCATGATAACTTTCCTACAGTTGCTGAGGAACGAATTAAATGCGTAGGGAAGTTCCCAACTTTGTATACTAATTATGATCAACATTCCCATATTCTCAGCCTGATACGTAATACTGTTTCCAAACACTGTATAGGTTAAAAACTTCCATTGCTGTTTAGGGAGTTTACCAGAAATTTTTTTACAGTGTACACAAAATTTTGATGTGAAAAATATGCAAATTTTTTTTTTTTTGGTAAACATCAATATTTATTTCTTTTCAAAGGATCATGTTCTCTACCGATAACGTAGAATAAACAAAGATGTAACAGGGGCGCCAAATATTTCCTTGCCCCGCGCTTCCGAAATCGGGGACCCCAAAAATAGCCTCAGGCCTCAAATATCCCTTGGGCGGCCCTGCCGGTGTGGTCTGGACTTGACCTGTAAAGGCTGTTCACGGTAAAGTGACCACTTTTTAAGTCCCTTTCGACAGGTATTAACGACTAATAAATCCATTTTATTGCAACTCCAGGCGTTAACTTTTGTTAGTGGTGAAATGTATACACAGTTTTTGTTAGTGGTGAAATGTATACACAGTTTTTGTTAGTGGTGAAATGTATACACAGTTTTTGTTAGTGGTGAAATGTATACACAGTTTTTGTATGTCTGATGGCAATGTATATAGCAAAAAATGACAGGAAGATAGAAATTTAATGAAAAGAAAAATTCAGCAGGGCCTTAAAAAGTGCTCACTTTGCCGTGAACAGCCTATATCAATAAACATTTCTCCTATATCTCCAATATCATTACCGAGTAATTATTTAGAGCACTTGCCGAGTAGTCGTTCTGGCTTCCTTCAGGTTGACATACCAGGTCCTGCAGTGATGGCAAAGCGCACTCTTACACAAGCCAGATGTTCGTGTAAAGAGTTTCACTCATGGTAGACTTGAACGTCCTACATAGCACAGCAGCAGTCTACCTTTGGCTACTGGCAGCGTGGCTTTGTGTGGTGACATTTCGATACAGACTGTTCACGTTAAACTGAGCACTTCAGAAATAAACTTTTGAGAAGTGTTGCAGCCCCTACCTGCATGTACACTTCCCGTCAGAATAAATGAGTGATGGAAAAAGTTAAGTTCCCTACGGCAATCTTCTTCTTTAGACGAGCTGTACAGCCTTGGCTCTTAGGCAAATAGAATCTCCAGAACTATCCGGCCAATCGTTCAGCGTTTGAACTGCGCCAAGACTCTCTTTAGCTTTTATTGGAGCATCATTCAGACATCGCCTTATCCAAGTGAATATAATGTATTTAATTGGATGAAGTAGCTCGTCCTGCGATTTATGAAGTTAATGCAAAAACTTTATATCTCACACGAACTCCACACTGGAAGTCCATGTCTCATGCGCAAAATGGTAACACTTAGTGGAATAAACAACCAATTATAAAGGCGAGCTGAGCTACAGTGTTGTGCAACATAGCTTGTCATGAGATATTTGAGCGGAATTGCCTCACATGAACTCCACACGTAAGTTCGCGAGTCGAGCAAGCAGGTAAGACTTAGCAAAAAGAAAACCAATCATAAAGGCGAGCTGAGATACAGTATTGTGCAATATAGCTTGTCTCGAGGTATGTACGCGACATTTGATGCTTCAAACAATAAAACAGTCAACGTATGTGAAATGACTATAATTACAGATAACTGTAAAAGAGAAATGCATTATTCCTCTATTAATAGTTAAAATAAACCCTATTCTATGTGAGACGTTAAGTAGTTATAATATTTGTCTTTTATTACCAATACACAGAAATGAAATTTCTGCTGTCGTACGCATTTGCGAAAACAAAATACAACAATTTAGCGGAATATATGCCTATATTCGTCAGTAACAAAAGCCACTAAACATTAATGAAACAATCGGCGCATGTTGCAGATGTAATTATTGGATGCGCACACCAAGAATGTTTGTCTTGCAACTAGCCGCTGTCTGCATGAAAAGCCACGTCCTATTTCCTCGGCCAATTTCTACGCTGCCAAATCAAATCCTTACGTAGGTTTCGTATTAACTACTGTGGCCGGCAGACGTCTGTGCATGTTTCAGCGCGCCGAGCGTGTTTCGCGGAGCAGGATTGGTTGAAAGAGGAAGGGAGGGGGGGGGGGAGGAAGATGCGCACGCAGGTCTGGCCGTACTATCGGTTATTCCAAAAACATAATTTACGACGGGCTCTAGTATATGTAAGGCAATGAAGGACGACGAACATTCGTAGATGTACAAGACATTTATCCTCAGTGTTACAAAACTGCACTTGCCCATGATATTTGTATAAAACCACAATTATCAAAATATTATACAACTGGAATACTACTTAGTTTTTAACATTCGGAGCAATTTCGCGTGAATAATTTGTACGTACAGTTTATCAAATTATAACAAAACAGTAATTTCAGGCCAGTGCTTTTCTTTTGAAACTATAGAAAAATGTTTTATGTCTTTACTTGCACAAAGTCGCGGAAATGAGTGTTTTTGCTCATAGTAGGCTGACCCGCAATATAAATCATGCGTAGCCTACACACAGTGTTGATAAAACAAGAAATAAAATTATAAAATTATAATCGACAGCATAATGTTCATCTACTTCACAAATTCCACCCAATTAATCTGCGTGTAAGCATTCTTGCCGTGCTAAACGGTAGTTAATGTGAAATTGTGGTCTGCATACGCCTGGTCGTTCAAATTTAAAAACACGCGAAAATCACAGTAAACATTTAGAGTTTATATAAAAAGGTGTTAATTATCTGGTCGGTTTATGTATTGTTTATAGTATTCCGATTCACATGCAAAATTAATGCCCCTTGTACAGTTGTTTTATTCAAATAATGCTGGCTTCAGCAGACGGTGTATTCAATATAAAAATATTGCTGTAGCATTTATGGCACAATTATTTGTACTAACTTAACAGACCGTAATAAAAGTTTGTCTATAATTCATGCCACTAAATGTTATTCCAAATGCAACGTTCATTAAGAGAAAATATTTTCCTGATTATGAAACAAAGAATGTACAAATGTGTAATCCTATTTGAAAGGCATTAAAAATTAAAACATTAGCAGTTTAAAATGATATGCCTGTCAAATTATTACACAAGCAGATTAGAAACTAACACTATTGTTATAGTAATAAGTGAATTAGTTTTGTTGTTGTTGAAGTTAAGGCCACACTTATTTACTGAAGAAGTTGCAGGATCGATTTCTAATTGTAACATATTTATTTAAATATAATATCAAATATAATGTTTGTATTATATTTATGGTATAAATAAATTTATGTTTGAAAGTATGTTATCTATTAATTTAGATTCTCAATTTACAAATGTGACTTAAATACAAGTTTGACTGTAATGTTAAATATCTATACACTGCAAGCCATCTTAGTAGGATAGTATATTCATTACAGTAAAAGGCAAGTATTCTTTTGGATACTATTTTTCAAGGTTTTACTTGTAAAAGTACCATAAAATGCACACACATTTCCAGATTTGCAGCACAGATGTTTTTATTCCATGACAACTTTTTTCTCGTAGTTCTCCTATTGGAAGTGTAATTTCCCATGAAAGGTTGACTCCTACGGACAAGCATAAATCACACCCTTGCTCTACCCGGGATTCGAAACCGGAACCACTCACACTCAACCAACTGCGCCACAGGGGGCAGTCAATAAGGTCAACCGGAACACTGTCAGTGGTTATAAGAACTTATTTTAAGTGAACAAAAGCAGCTTACTTCATTGGAGATAATTTCTAAGTTACAATTTATGAAATATAGTAATTAATTGTTTGACATTGTACCTATAATTCACTGCCACATTGGTTGGTATTTGCTTGCCTATATTTGCGCTAAGTTAAATGCAGAAATTGCGAGCAAAGTTTTGAACATTGTTTTAAAACATCTAAAGTTTAGCGTAACCTTCATACATCACTCTTTTCTTCGGAATAAAATAAATTGAAAATAAAAATATGTCTAAATCCTTTTCTCAGTTCTGTTTTGTGTTATTGTCTAGCAGTGATTGTACTAAATATTACTTTATCATTAAATATAGTATTATTATAATTAAAATGTTTTAAATTTATAACTCATTATTAGAATTAATTTATTCGCTGCTCCGTATTCTGATTGATGATTTCGACAAGAGAGACAGTTCAAGAATTCTATGTCATCAAAAATATCGCGCCAACAACTATGAAATTACATTCGGCATTGGCTAGATAGATGACAGCTCTGTACGACTTTGTGTGTTATTATTTGCATGATTTTAGGATATTCTTAAAAGTAAAACTACAATGATGTAAAAAATGTTCAAGTTGGCTCAGCATTATGCTGCCTCAAGCCCCTCAATGTTTGCAAATTTTGGGAACAAATTTTGTCTTCAGTAATGCATTCCCGTTGAGATATTTATCACGCCGCGCCATAAACCATCAGATCAAATATTTATATCCTCCACTCACCCCTATTTTAATGGCGAAAGTTATGATGAAAATGTGGAAAAGGAGCAAGTAATCAGTTGATGCATCAAAACACAGAAAGTATTCAATCTCCACCGTTGTTACTTTTATCTAACTTGATTTTAATTCGATACTATTTAATATTTGAACAGAAAAATTGGACTCGATTTAAAATAAAAGCAATTGAATGCTATCGAAGAATACACGCAGAAGGTAAATAAATCCTCCAGCACACACTGTCACAAGAGCATTGCTACCTGTTGTCACCAGTAAAAAGTATCCATGTCTGGTTTTGCATTAGCTGTTACTCAAGACAAAATACAGAATGTTTTTATTTCCGCGTGAATGCTGCTGGGACGCAGTCTTGCCGCTTAGCTAGAGACCGGACCGTGCCGAGCCGTAGTCTAGGGAATAAGAGGAGACTCGCGTGCACAGAAGTTTGCCGGTACTAGTAGATAAGTCATATTGGTAGCCATTTTGGAAGACAAGCACTATCTCAAATATAATGCTTAAATAGCATTTCTCAGAAACTGTTGGACCGATTTGGCATCAGCGAAAGAAATGGGAACGTCAAAAAACTGTATATAATTATATTTCTTATGTAGTAACCACTAAGTACTGAATTTTGAATTATTATCTTCAAGTAAAGCTAAGAACGATATAATGACTTAACAGTAGTATACAAATGGGCAATCTAAGAGGGGTTTGAGGCTGTGCACAAGGGAACTAGGTGACCCCATCTTTGTTGACGCCATATGGGAAAAATTACCAGTTTTTCCCGTTTTCCGCCGAAAAATTTATCATTTTCCTTCGTGCCAGCGGTGGTCATCTTGGATCCCAACCTCCTGCTATGTCAATCCGATGCCAGGGTGTTGGGACCCTTTCACCTAGCATCCTGGTGTATGTGAGTCTCATGCTCTGTCATTCCTTTCGGGATATGTTGACCTAGCGTCATAATGTGATGCCGAATACCAGCATTGGCTTACATGCTCGCCAGACCTAAGCCCACGTATAAACATAGTTGACTGTAATTTCCGAACCGCAAAATACATAATTGTAAAATTCATAAACCAGGTCGCGCCCCCAACGATGACAAGTGTTGCAGGGCCAAGTATACCTCATGTCAACTTATAAGCATAGTTGGCTATAATTTCCCAACCATGTAAGATATAGTTGCCAAATTCATAACGTATGCATCATCCACGATGGTGATAAGGTTTGCAGGGCCAAGCATAAACTATGTCTACTTACAAGTATAGTTAGCTCTAAGTTCCTAACCACAAAGGATATAGTTGCCAAATTCATAGCATAGGCAGAATTTACGATGAAAAGAAGGGTCGCAGGGTCAAGTATACCCTATGTGTACTTATAAGTATAGTTGGCTGTAACTTCTAAACTGTGTAGGATAAAGCTGTCAAATTCATAACACATGCATCACCCCTGACTATGTAAAGGGTCGCAGGGCCAATTAACCCTACATCTACTTATAATCATTGTTGCCTGTAAGTTCCAAACTGCATAATATATATAGTTGACAAATTTATTACATTTGTATCACCCACAATGATAATTGTCGAGAGTCAAGTATACCCTATGTATACTTATAAGCATAGTTAGCTGTTACTTCCATAGGGTGTAAGATATAGCAGTAAAATTCATAACACAGGCGTCACCCCTGACGATGAATAAGTATCTCAAGGCCAAGTAGGCAGTCGATATTATACGTAGGAAATCAATTTATTTGTTTATATTTTTGGTCCTTTGCAAATAATACTACATTTATCATCTGTCTTGTTGGTGTATCATATAATAAATCAAAATATAATACAAGTTAATGTATTGACAAACAAAAGAATAACTCTCACACAAAATAACATTTCTGTGTTTTACTGTTGATATTCGTGTTTTATACACCTCTGTGTTTGCACGGTCATGCGACGGGTAACGAAAGTAAACAGCATCAGATGATTTGATGGTCTGTTTGGGTATTTAGCGTGCCTCTCCATGCCACAGAGTTTCTTCCTGATTGCCCATGTATTTGTAGCCCTGAACTTCGTCACATGATCAGTTGAGAACCTTATTGCATTTTCGGACATGCCTTATGGTCTCCTCTCTTTTTAAACAGATGTCATCTGACAACACACACAATTCGCAAATCTTGAGTACCCATTCGACTCTGGGCATGTGTACTTTCTATGTCACAGGCATACACAACCGATTTAATTCACATTATTGTGTAGCAATGTCTTGCCAGAGCTAGAAGGTTCAAGGAAGTGAAACATCATTCTGTAGCAATGTCTCACCACAGCCAATAGGTTTGGGAGAGTCTCATAAGCCTTGTTGAGGTGGCAGGTTTATCCGCCGCTGCAGCAGGCCGATGTTACAATGTTCCAGAGAGCACTGCGAGTCGATGGGTATGACAGTTCCGGAACACGGGTGACATGATGAATCGTGGAGGAACGGGTTCATGGAGGGTGTCGACCGCAGACGAGGACAATCCTCTTATTACCCAGACAAAGTTGACTCCTTTCAAGTGTGCCAGTCAGCTAAAATGTGCCACGCACTTTCCTGGTAGCTCGAGTACCATTCTGAGGCGCTTGACAGCGGTGGGACTGAAATCCTGGCGTGTTTCAAGGAAACAATCTCACCAATGAGCACAGGATATATTGACTCGCATTTTCCGAGGAAAACATTGACCGTGACTGTTCAGGTGTTGTTTTCTCCAACGAGTGTGTGTTCTCCTCGGCTAATGATGGCCAATATGTGTCTTCAGACCTCGTGGGACCCGACACAATTCGGAATATGTGACCGATTGCTCGCACTATGGTTATGCATCCATTGCGTGTTGGGGATGGATGAGTGCAAACGGGATAGGTGTGTTACACAGAACTGATGATCGAGGTCTGAATACATGCAGCCTCAATGCCGAGCAGTATTAGCATATTCTAGAGAATATTATAATTCCCTCTGTGCGAGTTTTGTATACCAATGGAGTGTTGTGCTTCCAGCAGGACCATTCTTCGATACACAATTCTCAGACGGTTCAAGAATGGTTCGCAAGGTAAGACTAACTAGAGCTCGTAGAGTGGCCACCTTAGAGTGCCGACTTAAATCCAATTGAGAATGTTTGGTCAGAGAGGAAGCGCATGATGGCGGCTAACTGGCCTTATCCACAACCAGAAAATAAAGATGATCTCTGGGAGCTAGTAGCGGATGCCTGGGATGTACTAGCTAGTAGCGAACGCTATGCTACTTCTCTGGTTGCCTCTCTACCATGACGACTGCAGCAGGTGGTTGAGAATGAGGGATGCTGGTCCTCGTGTTGAGGTTACAACATCAGCCCTTTTCAGGGCCAAATAAACACCCACGTAAAAAGAGTGACACAAAAAACCAATAGTACACCACATGGCACAATGAGCACAGGACATACAAACTAAAAGTGCGAGGTGTTTTCGAAACCGAAACAGAAGGCATCATAACCATACACTCGAGATCATCTTTGTTTGTTACATGTGTTTTTCATGTGGATGCAAACATATGCTTACAAATAAAATACATTACATGATACTGTAACATTTTGTATTACAACGAAACAAAATAATATAACCAGTAGGAATGAAATTCAATGTCAAACCTTTGAAACCTAATGTTATTGTGTGAAGGGGAAATGCCATTTCTTCGGCAAGTTCGACAACCATGAACACATTCCAGTTGAAGTTCAAGTCCAGCCTTTACTGATAATTATTTGTCCAATTCTGTATTTCATTTCAGGTTAATTCAAATAACATTGAACTATTTCTCGAACCGTTATTCTTTACTGCGCGATTTCCCCAAGTCTGGTATTTTCAGTCTGACGAATTGTCCTGAACTTTAAGAAAATGTGCAATTTCATTTCAAGTTCACTGCAGAGGAAAAATTAAAGAACTGTTTCTCGAACTATATCTCGTACTCCCTTATGTTACTATAGTCCGACATTTTCAATTCAAGGTAGACAATTCCAAGACATGTCCACGGCCTACCATGAACTAAAATTATGTTCACAGTTGCATTTCCAGTTCATTGAAGCGTTAATATGAATTAACTGTATTTCGAACTATGTCTCGTACTTTGTTGTGTCATTCTAGACCGACATTTATAATTCGAAGTGGAAAATTCCAATATATGTTTACTACCTGCCTTGAACTAACATAGTGTTTCATTTTTCGTTTCCAATTCAGTAAAGAGGAAATGCTAAAGAACTGTAAATCGAACTGTATTTCGTACTTCTTTATTTGGTTCCATTCCAACAGTTTTAATCTGAGTATCAAAGGCCAGCTAATATTCACAGAATCATACAAATATATGATAAGTTCTGGTGCAAGATTCAGGAATTTTCATCGAATTTTAATTGACCATGGCTCATATTCGATCAATTCCTGTAAACAATGGCCTTGGGGGCTAAGCGGTTAGACTTATTGCTTCCCACCTAGGAGAACAGGGTTCAATTCCTGGCTGAGTAACTTGATTTTCGCTTGTGGGAAGTGGGCCAGTTGGTTTTCTCGGGGATCTCCCATGTCCTGTTGCTCAATTCTCACTTCATTTCGCCCTCATGTTTTCTCATGAACTCGATGTTTAGAGCCGCCCAGATCTCTCAGTTCTACTACAACTGCCATTTTTTATATTCTTAACCTAGAAACGTAGCTATGGTCATTACCTACCGATTATTTCCACAAGCCAGTGACCATACGTGTTTCATAGGAACAGGGTTTACAAACTCCACAAAACTGTATTCGCCAAACGATTTAAATGTTCTTGTTTATTCGACTGCGTACTTACATGTTTAACATACATGATGTAGACGTGCTATAAATGTTTATTGATTATATATAATATATTTATCATTGCAAGTATTTAGTATCGATGGAATTAATTTGTTTTCATTTAGAAGTGTGCTAATGTGTAAAACAAATGCGATGCGAACATTATGCTAACAATGCCTGTTGAATTAAAATTAATTTGGTTTTGTTTTGAATAGAGAAAAAACGGACAGACTGACTCACTGATATATTTTGCCGCATACAGCTGCATAATGCACTTAAAACATGTTGAATGGTGTGAATAGTTGGCTACAGAACGATAAAATGTCGCAAAGGGAAAGAAACTACTGGGAAACAAGACAAACCATTGTTTCATTGCATTGTAAGAACAAATAATACCCTGAAATTCCAAACATTCTTGTACAAAGTCGTGTAATTTAGTAATTTAGCGAATAGAAAGGTTTAATAAACCGATCAAGATTAGGCCACCCACAAAATCTGGCCGAAAGGGCAACACAGCAAGTGGATTTATTCACTTTGAATTTATGTACTATGTAATTTAAACACTCATATCTCGAGAATCATTAATCCGATTTCCATGACCGATAACTTATTGGATCTCCCTTACAATTCTCTACGAAATGAGATGTAAGAGGATACGATTTAGTGAGTAGTTGTCTAAGCATTTAACCAAAAGTATCAAAAAATGAACTTATAATAGTAGTACAACTTGTAACACCTTAACTGGAAACACATTTCAATAGAAAGAGATCCTCCAAATGTATATTAATGTGCAATATTAATTGCATCTAGTGACACAATGAAAACAAGAGACAACGAAAATGAAATTATGGATGTGTGGTGAGGAACCTCTGTGATGATGATTAAGAAAGATGCAAAAGTTAAGTCTTTTGCATTATCCGCAAATATGCCAGAACAGTTTGACAAACAAGTAACACCAAGCACAATAAAACTATTAACGAACAGCATTGAGAAACTGGGTTTAATAACCTAGTAGTATAGCCGAATATAGAACGTTTTACTTATGACGGTAATGTATCTACATTTTTGTATGATATTCTACATTTATATGTGTGAAGTGCAATTATTATTGTTTGTTCCTAGAGTATATAAAATATCCCCTCCACACAAATTTGCCTTGCAGTGACATAAAACTGAAACTGAAATTGAATAGGAAGATGTCGCCTTGATTACATCTTTTTGTCAGGCCTTTACTTTGAGCCCAGCGATACACTATAAATTCAGATCAGTGGTAAACCATTGATTCGCAGTGAAATTCAACCACTCAGATCAGTGCAAATGGCTTCACTTAAAATCAGTGGAAAATCACTGATTGTTTCAGTGAAAAACTTTCACTTATTAAAATGCTCACAATTTTATATCTTGTAAAAAAAGTGTTTGGGATAAACGTACATGAAGTAAATGTGCGTATTGAGTAATAGACAAATAAAAATTAAATCCGGCGACATACCGAGAACCATTTTCACAACATTTTACAGCATATAAACTTCCTAAATAAGTTTTTATATGTATTTCGTTCCAAAATGATAGCTGCTTACCAAATGTAGGTTAAAAGCTAACTATTCACCTATAGCTAAACTTACAGTTATGTGCAGCTACTGATCCTTTATATTCGTTATTTGTCTATACCATCTGAAATGAAATTAATTTCTCTAAACCTAGTCATGGCGGGATCTCACCATCTACAATTTCCAGTAATATACTGTATTTTCGTAGTAAAATTTTCGCATTAGGGGATTTAATATTTGATTCTATAATTTATTGTCATGTTCTTTACCTCCCAAATATAGGTCTGCATGCAAGAATACGATGAAATCGTAGCATTTCCTGGCTGCAGTTCGAAAGTAACGCTGTATCTGGAAGTCAGCCTAACAGTCTCTTTTTCTTGCTCAATTTCCGTTTCCATTTTTTCACTACTGCAAGACAAATGATATTATCCCATTCACTAGTGACATATTAGAACATTTATTCACCAGTCCCAAAGTCTGTCGTCTCCTACAAGCCCAACAAGTACTTGCTGCTGCTAAATTTGTCTGGAATAAAAGCGAATGTCGTAGAGGGTAGGTTTTTTTCGTCTGATTACATTCCTGAAAAGTGACCCAGTACAACCTCAATGTTGTACAGAATTCATTGTCTACAGAATTTGTCTATAACTGAGTACGGTTGTGCTGGGGAATTACTTGGCCTTGAAGATTTACAATATTTTCCTTACATATAGTTTTCATACATTTCATAGTTGTCACCATCAGATGGGGTACACTGTTTTGCATAGTTTGTATCTCGTTGTTATTGTGTATACATGTCGCCTTTCTGTTGTGAATATATAATTTAGATTAATATGTCGTATCACTGAATCACCTGAAATGTATGAGACTCACGAGTTTCATTATAAGTTTCTACAAAATGCCAAATCGCAATGCATATATCAGTACAGAAGAAGAATTAAAATAATATATAGACCGTATATTAAATGCAAGAGGCATCAAGAAGTCCTCACTTTAATGCAAAATATTTATTTAATGCGAATATTTTGCTTCGAAATATATCTAGTAGCTCTCTGCATGTGTTCTATTTATGTTATTTATTTTTAAAGGTGAATATTATGAGTATTTTTAAATTACTGTAGATCTTTCAAGAGACTCTAATCACTCTCGCAGATAATATTGTAGTAATTTCGTCCTATACCACTTTAATAATCAATAACAATTATCTGTAATTAAAATTTGGTTAAGACATGTCGGGTAATCATCACGGTGCATGTAAATAGGCTTTTACTTTATGAACGGAACAAAATTGTTAAACTTTTCTGCATTATCATCACATGGAACAGGAAAACTGCGTGGGTTATTTTGAGGACAAGCTAAACTTTACACAATTAGAGACGTAATCCACATTTGCATTGGATTACAGTTAACAAGGCTCACTCAGTAATGTGTGAAGCAAATACGGAACTTGCAATAAAAGACTTTTGGGATAACGTGCTGTGTGTTTTGGAGTAATATTGGCCACTTAATGGAGAAGCACGCAGTGAATATACAGTAGTTGATCGAGTATTCATTGGACTGAGAAGTCTAGACTTCAGACCGTTGATTCCGACACATTTCGTGGTCTCTAATTATCTTACATATGAAAACATTATTTTTCATAATATATAATTTAATGTTTTTAGTAATTATCACTTTGTGTTTTCAAAGACATCGTGTGTGTGTGTGTGTGTTGGCAAGGGGACGTATAACGTAATACCTTATTTAAAATTTAAAATTATGCATGATTTGGAAGTTTTTTCTTTCAGTAGTTCAGTGTGGTCTGTTCAAATTTAAAATTTACTATTTGTTTCTCAGATCTGATACAGGCTATTTCATAATTCCGACGGTTTTCGCCACTAATTTACTTTAACTGCAATACATATAATGTGTTGGAATATATTCGGACTAAACTGAGCTTATTCGTGTTTTGTATGCTTTTTCCTCCAAAGCCATGTTCCCTGCAGCAGTTAGCCACGCCCACTCCGCGGCACGTGCCTGTGACGGGAGGGGGCAGCCTGCCGAAACATACCCGAAGTGAGGCTTAGAAATATTTTCAGCTTTCAACTACACGAGATCGCTCATTTTTCGTGACGAGAAGTGTACACTGACTGACATGCTCCCTGCACTCTAATTTTGAATCAGTGAGAATTTTACTGATTCAATCAGTCAAACGTATCTGACTGATTCAACAGTCACTTCAGCGAATTTAACTGATGAATCAGTGAAAAATGCAAGGTTTCTTTCATTAATTGATTCAGTGACATTTTCCGATCATTCGTCAGTCATTTTTTTCACTGTTTAGTCAGTGGTTTATTTGTGACTGATGGATCAGTGAAACAGCAGCGACAACTGTGGTAACCAGTAGCCAGGGCTGGCAGGCCTGCGCGACCGCGACAGGCCAGCCCGGCTGTTACTAAAACACTCCCCCGCCGAGGAAGGTCGTGAGGCTAGGCGGAGTAGTATATAAGGCTGGAGCGATGGCGGCTCGCGGCCATCTTGATCCCGAGGGACGAGGAGACGACTCCAGGGAGGACCGCTAGGCCCGTGGTCCCCACTTCGACTCCAGCCGCTTCCACTGTCGAGGAGGTCTAGCTCGACGACGACGACGGAGAGACAACTACAGGATAAATATACGCCCTAGGTCGTGCAGCGTTAGGGTCCTCGTATTAAATATTAAGACTCTCTCTCAGTCGTGAGCACTTTGATATCGATCGTCACTATAGGCCAGCTAGACTTCTTAACTATACCTGCTACTTGCTGGTAAAAGATATTGAATTAATGTAAAGTACAGCCGAGTGCTATTTGTATGTATTATTGTGTTTTAACTGTCAGTTAATAAAATGTAGTGATTTGCATATGAGTGGTCTATTATCTAGTTACGGATATCCCCCTTCCTTGCGTGGCTTGATTCATCCTCAGAACAGGTCGCAGCACTACGTTGAAAAATTGCTGCTAAACAACGTGTATCAAGTGAAGTAACAACGATTAAACTAATCACACCAATACAAAATACTTTTTAAAATATGTTTTGTTTTTCAAAACGCAATTTTACGAGGCAATATGAACATTCAGCCTTTCATTCAGTTTATACTTCTTTTATTTCGTTTCCACGTAATCAACACAGCGCTCTGTTTGAAGGTTTAAACTGCATATAATGTGATGAAGAGAGTAAACGCATATACACTATTCATTTTAACAATCCTAACTCTACCAATTAAACCAAACACGAGTAGTAAGAGCATACCATATAAATCTTCACGATTTAGCGGCGCGCTATAACAGATTTATTTTTCTCTTACTTCTTCTGATTCGCCACTGCAGTCGGCCGTCACTTATTCAATCAGTGAAATAATTTCATGTCACTAATTCAATCAGTAAAATTCTTACACTTAAACAATCAGTGATATACAACTGATTCGAATTTAGAGTGTGTACCTACGAAAGTAAAGCAGTTCAATGTCTTGACGTTGCATTGAAAGATTAGGAAAAACATGTGAAAATACTAAAGTTATTTGTTTTAAATTCTGTATTTATATAAACGAAAGTTTAGACAAATGGTAAAATATTTCATTCTCCAACATTTCACAGTTTTACTTGACTGACGCACGAATAAAATGATCAGGTACATAGCAGAGTAATTTATATATGGCGGTGGATGTATACGGAATGAGCATTGGAACATATTTTAAACAGGGCTTTCAAAAGTTCTCACTTTACTGTGAACAGCCTTTATTTGACTGGCAATTAGAATAATGATACTTAGGTGGTGAAGCTCTGTGATCCACTGGCAGGCACATAAGATGTGTAGCAATTATAAACACTACAAACTCGAAAGTGGATCTGAAATAAAGTGTCTTGAAAAACAAATAGGCAAAAATTATTTCCGCGTATGTCAGGTGCCCTACACATTCTATACGTTTTTCGTTTGAGTCTTTATAAAGTAATGATATCGTAAGGCAAAATCGCAAGCAGTGATGTTTCACCTGTGTTTTCGCAGAACAATTTTGAGATAACTCACATTTCACGGTAATATAGATATTTTTCGAAAGTTTCAAAAGAAACAAGCTGATTAACATGTTATCTTAATTTGGTCCTTTTTTATGTATAAATATAAGGGTGAAAGAGTTCCTATCATTATTCTACGACTAAAACGATTCGTCAAGTCAAGATTTTTATAATGGTGTAAAATATATGTTAACATTTCAGAAACTGAAGTGATTACACGGTAATGAGAAAAGGCAATTATTAACACATTTTTTGATACTGTTTGGACTGTTCAGAAAAAAGTCTTCATTGCACTGTTAGTAGGCCAAAAATATAAATACCTAAAATTGGTTTTAAAAGACGATCCCTTAAATTTACCTTTACTAGCTCTATAACAAAATACATTATTATTAGTGAAAATTTCAGTACCCAGAAAGAATATCCCGAATTCATACGAACTCGGGGGATGTGCAGAACAGTGTACCATCAATAAGTGATTACGACTGCAGAGAGATGGCGTACACGTAGGTCCAGAAGCGCCCTCTCTTGTGTGAACAGAAAGATCAGTGTTAAGCCAAGCTCAGTCAGTGAAGAGCCTTCAAACGAAGTTAAAATAAGTACCAGTATGCCTCATCGACGTCAAAGGTCTCCGAGAAGCGGGTTTGTCTTATCGTGACATTTCGGCTCGTATAGGGCATGCCACTACAACAGTGATGCGTGTGTGAAACTAGTGGATAGAAGAGGGTCGTACGTAGCAACGAGCTGGTACTGGACCACGCAATGTGACCACAGCACGGGATGAACGCCATCTCGTCCGCATGGCCGTAACGGACCGTACAGTGTTGGCTCGACACTGTAGCAATGCAACGGGTGTGGATCTGTCTGTGTCGACGGTTCTACGCCGTCTGCTGCGGGCTGGACTGGTGGCACGCATGCCATTGAGTCGGTTCGGCTTCCATTGTCCAGAAACCACAAACGCCTCAGACTACAATGGGCACGTGAACGCCGTCACTGGCGTGCTGAGTGGAAATAATGTATTGTTTTCAGACGAGTCCGGCTACAACCTGTCCTACAACGATGGCCGAATACATGTTATATGCTACCGTGGTGACAGTAGTCTGACAGACTGTGTTGTGGAGCGGCGTAGCAGACAAACACCAAGTGTGATAGTTTGGAGCGCTATTGGATAAAACATGCGATCTCGACTCCTACGTATCTAGAGCAATCTGAACAGTAACCGCTGCATCAGCGATGTCTTATAGCCCGAGGTACTGCCCATCCTTCAGGCGACTGTACACGCCATATTTCAGCAGGACAATGCCCGGCCGCATGTGGAGAGGAATTTGCAAGCCTTCTTCAGCGAACGAAGTGTGCCACTGTTTCCCTGGCCTGCACGTTCGCCTGACATGGCGCCCATCGAACATGTCTGGCATATGGTTGGTCGGAGACTTGTTCGTTACGGTCCTCCGGCAACCAGTGTTGATGCTTTGTGGACTCTCAAACCATCCGCGTGGAGGAATATGTAACAGGAACATATCCAGATACTCTTTGTTTCCATGTCGCGACGTTTAGGGGCTCTGATTGCAGCATGTATGGGTTTCCCACCATACTGAATTTTCAATGACAGAGATAATGTACAGTTCAGTAATCCTAATCAATAGTGTGTTGTCATGTACTTAATCTGTAGTAAAAAGTTCATTTCAATATTACATGTATCCTTCTCGGTGTTACATTTTTCACAACCGTTAGTGTAATTACACAAAGATTTTCCGTTTATCGATTAGTGCTTCTGTTGACGTTAAATACAAGTTCCTCTTATGCATTCCCTTAGAGAATTTAAATTTCAGCTTTATGATAAATTAATGTGTTTTAAAAACAACTTAGTGCTGCTGATACGTATTTGTGTGGTCATATACAGCCAGTATCGCCATTAAAAATTAACTTAGTTCAAAAATATGTTTGGTGTATTTCATGCATGTCAACATATTGCCGTACCCTTGTAGTAAGTACAAATTGTTCTGTAGGTAAAATATACATTTGTGGAGCGCCATATTTATGTACCTTTAACAAGGGATACCCTATTCTCCTGGATAGAGTATTTAACTTTATTTCAATACACTTTCTCTCAGGCCCACTATCGCAATTGGCTGGTTTTCCTTTGTGGAAGTCTTATGAGCCTGTCAGCGAATTACAGACCTCTAGTATAAGCAAGAATAACCTTTTTATAATTATCCATAAAAACCCAAATTATTTTCTCACATCTACAGTTATCCTTTGGCTATTGGCAGCGTGCCAATAGCCAAAGGATAACTGGATATGTGAATGTAGGATACTTTGAATTCAATTCTGTTTGTAAATATTTTCGCTAAAGTCGGGCGCTGCTACCTTTAACTTAAGTTAACTATAAATACAGGATTAGCAATGAGATAACTTGGTAATGTTGTTGGTTGTTAAACTATAGTTTGTCGTGATCATGTTTTTGAAAGCATCTGCTGTGAAGACAGTTACTTCAGGGTAATGTTCCAAGAGGTTACTCCGAGAGAAGCGTATAGTAACACATAGTAAGAGATTAGCAATGAGATAACTTGGTAATGTTGTTGGTTGTTAAACTATAGTTTGTCGTGATCATGTCTTTGAAAGCATCTGCTGTGAAGACAGTTACTTCAGGGTAACGTTCCAAGAGGTTACGCCGAGAGAAGCGTAAAGTAACACATAGTAAGAGATTAGCAATGAGATAACTTGGTAATGTTGTTGGTTGTTAAACTATAGTTTGTCGTGATCATGTCTTTGAAAGCATCTGCTGTGAAGACAGTTACTTCAGGGTAACGTTCCAAGAGGTTACTCCAAGAGAAGCGTAAAGTAACACATAGTAAGAGATTAGCAATGAGATAACTTGGTAATGTTGTTGGTTGTTAAACTATAGTTTGTCGTGATCATGTCTTTGAAAGCATCTGCTGTGAAGACAGTTACTTCAGGGTAATATTCCAAGAGGTTACTCCAAGAGAAGCGTAAAGTAACACATAGTAAGTGCTTAGGAATGTAAATGTATTCGTGGTTTTCGAACGAGCATGATGTATCTACTAAATCTCCTGCCATTTCCAGTTTACACTTGGCTACTCGCTGAAATAGTGCGTGTAGAAGTGTTTCTCTGGCAAGACGTTCAAGCGTAGGATCCCCGCCATCCATAGCTCAGGAGACAGTCTATACGACCATCCGGCCGGTTTAGGAAACACGACACTTCCAGACTGTCTATTTTATAAAGCAACACTTTCGATTTGACATTTATACACGTTTCACTTCGACTAACTGTTGCAGCCACTGAGAACACAGAATTTCAAGAATACCTACAGAATATCACTGTCTTAGGAAATTTGCCTTCAAAACTATATCAACTCGCGACACTTTTTCCTTACTCTCACCATTAAACTTTGTGCCTACTGTTTCGTATGAAGAAGTGCTCGTAGCTTCGTGAGTTCACTATTACTTTTACAACCGATAGTGGTGCGATTTGAGAGCCAGTGCGATATAGGCAACCTTCCCCTAATTACTCTGCAGTTTGGAGACACTGTCAATAGAAAGTAAAACAGTTACTCAGTGTTTTGGAAAAGCCAAAGATGAAAGTTTACTGGCCGCCAAGATTAACGACGTCAAAAAAATTTGTTCACTAAAAAAAAAGATTAATTGCTACAAAAACTGCATGGCTGATGCTTTCCAAGGCGAAATTTTGTTGTTGGTAGAAAACAGATTATGGTGCTCAGTAACATGTAGATTAACTAGTACTAAAGCTATTTATTGCTCACAAACATATTTGTTTATAGGTGAAATGTTTATTGGCTTCCACGAAATATTTAGTTGGCAGCAACAGCATTCAGGTTATCCACAGTAAAACATATTGCTGCGACTGCAGAACTACATCCGTTATATTCTGCGCATGCGCTCTGCCATATTCGAAGTGGCCGCCTTATGTCTCGCCACGGCGCCATATTTGTCTGTGATACGTTCTTTGCATCAGGTTACGAACTAGTTCATGAGAGATATCCGCAAGTACTTATGAAATGATTATCTCATTCCCTTGTTCCAAGTAAGTAAATGTTACACGTGAATGATTCTAGAAAATTAACTTTTCATGAGGTGAAGTGTGCCTTGCCTTGCCCGTGTGCGCCACTCATGTGTCTGTTGTATAAATGCCGAAGACAACGCTTTAACGTCGAACAAAGTAGAGTAAAGGTGCCCTACCTCTACAGCTCAGGGGTAGGGTGACCGTCGAACAAAGTAGAGTAAAGGTGCCCTACCTCTACAGCTCAGGGGTAGGGTGACCGTCGAACAAAGTAGATTAGAGGTGACACCCTGAACTCGCAGTCAAGAGGTACAAGGTTCGAATCCCATTCATGACGCCTTTGAATGTAGCGTTTATCTGTTGTTAAACCATACATACGCCTTACCTATAAGAGCCCGCAACCCGCAACACCTTAGTGAACCTCCCTAACCAGTATTGCTGCTATCATCGTAAAATTTTCGCTGCAACTAACGAACACGTTATTGCCTACAAACGCACTGTATTTATTCCACAAACATCATTTTGTATTTTACTGTAACTACCGGAATGAAAAAAAAAAATTGTTGGCACCACAAATTCCTTTGTCATATCTACATCGACAAAAAACTTCTGTGACACCAACAACATTTTTTTGCTCACCACAAACTGTTTTATCAGTGTATTTTTTTCCGGCAACAACGTTAGTAAATGAAACGAAATAACGCGATGCCAGTAGACAAGTTTCGTAACGGCCCTGAGTTCTCAACTGCAGTTACGACGTCACATTCCTTGCTGAGTTTTTTTTATTACACCCGGTGTAAAGAGAAGCCGAGCTTAATAACAGAATGGCGCCCACTTCGTTAGAAAGGGCGAGAGTCAAAGCGCGGGAGTTGACACCTGCTTGTCGGATTAAAGGCGATAGTAATTACTCTAAGGCGTGCATGCTGCTCCCCCAGATTCCACGGGGGGAACAAGAGAAGGTTCTGGAAGGTCGTGGAGGGGCAAAGGAGGAGGAGGGCGGAAGGAGAAGCGAGGAAGCGTGTGTCATTAGCTGTTTGCAATTTGCACGCGAGCTCGTTATTTCTTCTGCACTGTTATTAAAAAAAAAAAGGTTGGCGCGACCGGAGAAGCTTACATCACTCACAGTCCTTGGCGATTCTTCACACACTCTGTATACACGAGTGTGTACACACACGGAAGCTTATTTTTGACCCGTACTGTACTCTGCAAGGCTCAATGCTCAGCGACGTTCCCTGTGGCTATAGGATGTCCACGGTAAAATGAACACTTTGGAAAGCCCTGCTTAATATCTACTTGTATGCACGTTGTGTATTCTTCCAGCTTATGAAATTATAACATTGTCATGAGCCTCATCACTTTATTCAAGCGTCGGCCAACAGAAACTGTGAAATTATTATGAAGGTAAATATTTTATAAATCGGCTCATGATTACACTACGATGCATTAAAAAAAACAGAAAGCGAAACAAATCATTAAATTGAACACAAATGGTTAACTAACACTTTTTATTCTACGTTAGGATACGGCACTACTTCCTTTCCATCGTTACCAACTTTACTGGGCGCATGTCACTCAGGGCGCCCGTTCAAATATATGCAAGTATAGGCTGTTCACAGTAAAGAGAGCACTTTTTAAGGCCCTCCCAAAAGGCATTAACCACTAATAAATGTATCTTATTGCAGCCTCAGACATTACATTTTGAGGGTGGTGAAATATGTACCCTGTGTTTATTTATCACGTTGCAATGTATATTAAAAAGCAGCAGGAAGGTGGAAATTGGACGAAAGGAAAAATTTTGAAGGGCCTTAAAAAGTGCTCACTTTACCGTGAACAGCCTATAGGAGCACTGAGTTTTTTTTAAAGGTTGATTTCAAAAGTGCTCGCTTTATCGTGAACATCCTCTAACTATTCGTAAGTAGCGATGCCGTAATAGTTCATGAATTGTTCGTATTACTATACTCGAAGGGGTCGCGGTGGCTGAGTGGTTAGCTTGCTCGCCTCCCACGACTGCGAATCGGGCTCAATCCCCGGCCGGGTCACTCCCGGTTTTTCGCAAATGGGAATCGTGCCGGACAATTGCGCTGGTTTCCCTGCCCTTGCACTCCAACGCTGCTCCTTTCTCACCTCATTTCACCTTCATCGGCTCTCAAGACATCGCTTTAAAAGCCGCCCAAATCTCTTTTAACTCAACTCAACTCAACTCAGCTCTACTGGAACACGAAGCCTATATTTTAGAGCACCTGTTTTTCGTGAAAAGATTACAGGACAAGTTGTGTATTCCAAAACACTTTAGTTAAGACCACTTTGGTGATTGGTTCATTTGAATTGTTTCCCATCTCATCTCTGTGCCCGCGAATCACGGACGGTCAGTATCAGATAGACTTAGTTCTGATTGGCTGACTCGTAAAACAGAATGTCTTCACACAAAGACATGCGGCCAATGAAGACTGCAAGCGTGCACATACGGTATTGAAGTCTAGCCTCCGCGTATATCTTTTCGCGAAAAAAAAAGGTGGGCCTGCGTATTGTCTATTCGCGGGTTTTTCACACTTTTTGAATCGAAACTTGAAACCACCACACCATGCATGATGTGTTTTGTTGTTCCGTAAATGTGTCATGTATCAAAGTTTTTTATACTTGTGTTGGCATGAAACTACCGTAATTTTAGTTAAATACAAATTTTGTACCACTGAATAAAACAAGGAGAAGAGAGGTGTGTTGGCAATGCCTAAAATATATCTTATGCAAAATATGATTACACTCTGTGCGCAATAATTCATTGTGCCGTCCTTCTGGTGTAATTTTATAGACTCGGTTAAGCTTGTGTGCATGAGGCGGAGTGATATCCTAGAAGTAGAACTTCAGCAGGGCTTCAGAAAAGTGGATGTAACTGTGAATGGACTATATAATTCATGGGCTGTGACAACGAAACAAAGTGTTGTGTCGACTTTAGTAGAGCACTCATTAGAAATGTCATTATTCTTAAACCGGAAACCGTAAATTACGGACATTGTGTGGAAGAAATAGAAGTGCGTAATATACAAGTACACGCTATGCACATGTATTATGTTATGTACTATTACTTTTTTTTTTAAATACCAAATCACACAAAACGAAAAACGTATTTGCGGAAAACGATCAATTATAAATTAATGAAGAATATTTTTAGAAGAGCGGTGTGAATAATTACTGAGTGGTTGTTTATGCCACTGAGGAAATGGAGATTTATGTACGGCCCAAACTGAATTTTCGAAAGGAGAATTGCATGAAATAGCGTCCTTCGGTAGCATGTGTTTATAGGATTTCTGTACTCTCCTTCACTTGGCAACACCCTAACTTGCGCACTTACTACCTCAAGTATAATACTACAGCATATCCAAACTCCGCTTTAGCACATTTTCATTTTTTTTTTTTCACCCGTTTTCTATATCGAAATTTATACCTAATTTTTTCCGTTCTTAAAAATATAGTAACTTTACTTAAAAAAAACTCGCAGTTGAAGGATTTTAAGTTCTGAGTGATAGGAGAACTGAGACACGATTACGCAAAAGACAAACTTTCCCATATTTTAATAAATAATAATTATATTATCTTGACACGTCAATTTTTATTATAATTTCTCTAATGGTAGGTGGCGTGAGTATTATAAGGAATAAATTTCATATTTTGGAAAAGCAATATATTTTAAAGTTCACAGCAAATAAATATAACTTGCGCCATGCAATGTTGTATTTTAAACTGCTTTACAAAATCATTAATGGAAATAATTACATGGACGTTTTTGTAATTTGCACAAAGTTGAGCGTTTCCGGACGAGTAAGCCACGATAAAAGAAAAAAAAGACCAAATGTCGGACTATCAGATTAAATCGAAAGTTGTTGACTTGTGAAGTAGTTAATTTTGGTGGTGTGGAGTTATAAGATATGCCAGTTGATGTGGCTATTATTTGTACTGCGTTTACGTCAGCAATATAAATTCGTCTGTACTCTACAGTTCTAGTTGTAGAAGCGTCTCTTTATGAAATATTTTTAAGGGAGTGTGCTAGGTGTAAAATTTATAACAGTTCACATTTCTCAACATTGTAATTCATCCCCTGTTGCTGATATTCACGAGAAGTTACAAGTAAATCGCATAAATTTACCACTAGCACCAGTTTCTCGCTCTTTGCAATCCCACCTACCAAAGTGAACCGAGTTCGATTCGCGGTGGGGTAGCCCACGGATTTTCGGATGTGGGAATCGTGCCGGTGCGGCGATGCCGTTGGGTGGCGGGTTTTCTCGGGGATGTCCAGTTCCAACCACACTTACATTCCGACCCTGCTCCATTCTCACCTTGCCTTTCCCTCATCGGTTCTCATGAACCAAACCCCATTACGATCGCCGCACTATAGGGAGCGTGCGAGGGAGCTATTTGTTGGTGGCGCTCCTAGCGGGGGACAGCGGCATAAATGAAGTGAGAGCGAACCACGAGCAGGAACATTACAGAAAACAGTACAATGCCGTCGCTGGCAGAAATATGTGATATGATTTACGAATGGTTTCAAGAAAGACAATTTTCGTCTAACATCTGAAAGACCACTTTAAAGTAAGGTCGAGCTCGAAAATGTTTACGATTTTCCAGTATCTGCATTAAAATTCGGCCAAGAGAAGAGTATTCAAGTTGTAGTGAGTGAGTAAGTGAAGTGATTTGGGCGACTTTTAACGTCGGGAACTTGAGAGTCGATGAGGGTGAAGCGAGGGTAGTGTGACGTAGCGGAAAGGGGGTGGGGATACGGGATATCCCCGAGAAAACCCGCCACCAGCACGAATCCCACATGGGAAGATCCGGGAGTGACCTCTCTGGGAATCGAGCTCGGTTCGCCTCTGTGGGATGCGAGTAGTCTATCCACTAAACCACCGCGGGCCCTTCGCATTTGAAAACACGTATTTCTATAAACAGAACGTTAACATTTTTTTTCCTGGTCACAAAATTTTGAGAGTGTTATTGGCGGAGCAACCTTTCAACGTTGGAACCTTGAAATTGGTTACTGTGCAACGACAAGTACCTAAAGACTGTTCCCGATAAAGTGAGCACTTTTGAAATCAACCTAAAAAAAAAATCACTTACACTATCTGCATATATTTTAATTGGTGAACTCTGTGACATAAGCCTAGTAAAGTTGGTAACGATGAATGGAAAGTAGTTCCATATCTTAACGTAGAATAAAATCATTTCTTTCGCTATATATATCTTTTAATGCATTGAAGTGTGAAAATGAGCACATATGGAAAACATTTTTTTGTAAACATTTCACAGTTGCAATTGACCGACGCATGAATAAAGTGACGAGGCCCGTGGTAATGCTAATTTGGCATTAGGCGGAAGATTACACAATGACCATACAAGTAGATCTTAAGCAGGGCTTTCAAAAGTGCTCATTTTACCGCGAACAGATTATATACACAGTCTACCACACACACCACATGCATATTTCGCTGGCGTGGAGTAATTCTGAGTATTTATAGCTGAGAGCGCATGGGAGATTGTGTTTCCAGGAGGTGAAGTCTGCCCATACTGGGATCCACTGACGGGAGTAGGCGGGGTGTTGTAGTTCGGTAGACTAATGCTCGGTTGCACCAACATCTTCCCCGATCCGAGATCGAATGATCCTAGTTCCGAAACCATCGTCCAGTTTGATCTTGGTTCTAATGTATAAGTGTTACACCAATGAAATGTCATGATTTTGGATATCCGATTCGTTGATCATGGTTCCAAAGTGAGAGATCAATATTAAATACGAAAAAAATTTTGCTATTGGTTCGTAATATATGACGTCATGTAAGTTCTATGTCGTTAAATTTTATTTAAATGCCAAACTTTAATGCAATGTATAATATGTTTAGCGTATGTTTAATGTGATATGTGTAAACTTATTTAGTTTGACAGTTGTGTTGTATAAGCTATGTTAGTCTAATGATTATCTATGGTTTCTTTGCATGAGTATTTGTCTTTGTAACAAGCACTACCTTTTGTTTTCTGGAAATAATCATACCACACCAGGCGGCCTATCACATTTGATTGATTTTTCGAACAATAGTCTTTTAGAACAAAAAACTTATTCATTCTAATTTGGAATCAGTGAGAGACCAGCTCAGAAAAGAAGTTAGTCCTGAGTATGAAAGATAATCTATAATATTGTTTGGCAAAATTTGATATTTACGACAGCGATCCAGAGTTATTCACGCACTATTGAAATGCTGAGCCTACACATGTTTAAAAGAAGAGGTAATTCAACATAAGCTGTACGATGAGCCCGGAAGGAAGGACGGCCCAGTGAAGGACTTTTTGTTTGGGACCTCGCACCAAGGACGACGCGGTGTCTGGTGTTCGGAGAGACAATCCTGCGAGAGAAGTGCTACTGGCTGCGGATTCTGGCGAGGTTCCGGTTCTACGACCTCGATCTCCGCTGTTCCGGCCTGCAGAGGACGAGTTCGCTGAGCTCCACCCGGAGATGTGCTGTCCGTGGTGAGCGGGAGAGCTGTTCCTGCGTTCTACACCAGTGAAGGATGACTCCACGACATCGGCAGAGTTGCAGTTATTTCCCGCTATCGACACAGGTGAGTCGCATTTTCCCCAGGCAAAAGTAAACCTATTTATGACACCAGCACCGGTATATCTTAATATTGGTAGATATATTGGTGTGCAACGTGCAGGCTGGTGTTGTCTGTAATAAAATTTTTGAAAAATTAGGATAGCATAATAAATTTTGACTGAAGTATGCAAAAGTGATTATGTTTTCTCTTCTATTGATTTATTCGAATTGACGACTTCTCTGGTGGCTTACTATAAAAAATTAATTTTCCAATTGTTTTGAAATCCCCAGATAATTCAAATCTGAATGAGCATACTGATTTTTGAGTACCAGCATATATATAAGCCGCGGCATATCATTAGTATAACTTATCAGACTCACTCACATATACAAATATATTTTATCATTGCATTACACATTCATTGCTTATATTATGCATTACAGAAGTAATATTTTATAGCTGCAATATTGTAATACATCCCAATAGTGTTACAGTATTAAAATTTGTCTCCCCATACGTGTGGTAAATGTAATAATGATATATAACTGTATGAGTGTTATAATAACACATTACAGTATAATTTCTGTAACTTTCACGAAAAAAAACTTATTTATTATTTATTAATACATGCTGTAGAGTTGTAACAGTTTGATAAAACTTTAGAAACTATTATTTATTATCTATGCCATGTCGTGTGAAATATTTCGTTAAATATTCTTCAACGGGAATTTTGTCAAAAATACAGAAAATAAATTATGGCAAGGATTCATACGCCTTAAAATATGGCAGCGAGCTAAACTGCGCTGTAGGCTGTTCACGGTAAAGTGAGAACTTTTGAAAGTCCTGCTTAAGATCTACTTGTATGCATGTTGTGTATTCTTCCGCTTTATGTAAGATTAACATTGCCATGGTCCTCATCACTTTATCCATGTGTCGGTCAGGTGAAGCTGTGAAATTATTAAAAATAGTAAACATTTAACAAATCTGCTCATTCTTACACTTCGAAGCATTAAAAAAAAAAAAATAGAAAACGAAATAGGTAATTTAAGTTATCAGAAATAGTTACCTAACACTTTTGTACGACGTTAAGATAGGGAACTACTTCCCATTCATTGTTACCAACTTTATTGGGTCCATGTCACTCAGGACGCCCGTTAAAATATATGCAGGTAGGGGCAGTGACTATTTTCAAGGGTTGATTTCAAAAGTGCTAACTTTATCGTGAACAGCCTTTACCAGACTATAGTCTGTTCGCGGTTTCTTCATACGTTTTGAATCAAACCTTCGAAAAATCACTCCGCGTGTGACGCGTCTGACTGCTTCCCAAATTATCTATTCATCAAAAGAGTTCTATACTTGCATTAGCATAGAAATACCTTATGTTTAGATAACTCGAACCTATATTAAAAATAGGTTCAATTTGTTTCAATACTTCATTTATAACTGATATGAATATCACATACAGAAAATATGAGTAATCGTAGGACACAGTTATTGTAAAAAAAATTCTGGTAAACTTCCTAAACTGTAATGGAAGTTTCAAACGTATACATTGTATGGAAATAGTACCCCGTATCAGTCTGAAAATATGACAATGTCTAGCATCGCTACTGTATAAAGTTGGTAACTTCCCTGTGGATTCGACTCTTTCCTGAGCAACTGCAGGGACGTTATCATGCGTGTATTGGAAAATATGCTTCCATTCACGTTCTGTCATCGTACACATACGCTAATATGGTTAATTTGAGAATCATCTATTAGAGTGTAGTTATTGTGCAAAATATTATTACAGTGAGTGCGGATGAATGCGGTGCCTTGGCCCTCTGGTGTAATTTTCTCTGAGCTCTGTGCGCATGAGGCGGAGGAATATCCTGGAGGTGGAACTTTAGCAGGGCTTCAGAGAGGTTGGAAATATCCTGGTATGTGCTCAGCTGAGTATTTACTATTGGCTCTGGACCCTTCAGGGCGTGGTAGATGGGCGGAGCTATAATGACAGAAGTGTAATAGAAACAGTTTAAGCTACTACAAAACAGGAAATCCGACCACTTCACTTGAAGCAGTGAAACTTCATTGATAATTTCAGTTAAAGGCTGTTTACGATAAAGTGAGCACTTCTGAAATCAACCTTGGAAAAATGTCACTGTCCCTACCTGCATATATTTTAACTGGTGCCCTGAGTGACATGCGGCCAGTAACGAAATACAAAACGTGTATACAAATAGATACTAAGCAGGGATTTCAAAAGTGCTCATTTAACCGTGAACGGCCTATACTAGAATTAACTGATTAAATAGTGATGTCTACTGATTCCTAGCGAATTTTACTGACTTGCCTAGCGGCACAACGTCAGTGCAATGCACTGTTTCAGCTGTAGACAACGCCTAATTATTTTAATATTAAGTGAAATAATTCTACTGATTACTGTTTCAGATTTAACAGCATATCCTTGTAACACGTCACTGCTGTCTGGAGATAAAACATATTACAAGCCTGGTCGGCAAATTTATATATGAGCAATTTTTAAAAAACTTGTATTCATGTTAATGTGAGTACTTTTGAAATGCACCTATGAAAAAAAAATCACTCCACATAACACGTACCGGTATATCTAAGTAAACCCCAGAGACTTGGCATTGTTCTGCAAGGTAATATATATATATATATATAGCCACTGGGTGAAGTAATTGATATTTTGTGTACACCAGAGATTTTCCGTACGGTCTATAATAACGCACTTACTTTTCTAACAATTTCATATCTTTTTCGGTTTTCCCACTTTTATTAAGGATGCAACAACGAATCGCACTCAGTCAGGATCGAGCACGGAAAAAATTGTAGTCATTTCGAAAACAACACGTTAGCATAATAAATATATATTTAGTTTGTGTGATGATACTAAATTATATGAAAATACAGCTAAAAAATCCTTGGTAATTTCTGGTTTTCTCTGATTTCCAGGATTACAGTTTAAATTCCATGATATTTCCAGGTTTTCCAGGATGTACGTAGTTATGTAAAAACGAATAGATAGGTTATTGTGGTGCTGGCACTGCTTTTTAAACCACTGCGTTTTTTGGCGACTGTATGTCAATAAAATTATAAGTTGTAGTAAATTCAAGTAAGTATAGGCTATTCACGGTAAAATGACAACTTTTTAAGACCCTTCTAAATATTTTTCTCAGCGAAATTTCAATTTTTGCATCACGTTTTGATAAAAATATTTCTATGTGACTAATAAATACAGTGTATAGATTTCATCACTCTCAAAGTTTAACATCTGAGGCTCCAAAAAAAATATATTTATTAGTGGTAAATGTCTGTTCGGAGGGCCTAAAAAATTTCACACGTTACCGTGAATAAACTTTACGACTGTTCCACTGTCGGTAGAAGAGTCTGTGCCGTGTGCGTTGTGATACGGGCACGCGAAGAGGGCCTTAATATACTATCATGCACACCGCTGTATGAGTTACGGGGACGAACTCTGCTTCGAGTTACGGGGACGAACAATGTCGATTAAACACGAAGCTTTTTTCGCCACTGTAACAAGAAAACTATCGTTTCTGCGGCAGTTAAGTTTATCCACGCGACTATGACCTATTGTTTCAAACTTTGAAAAATAGCATCAGGCGTCTGTAACATTGGCAATACTAAAAATACCATAACTTACATGGGATGGTTGTAGGTGAATGGCCCTGCCCTCATAGCTCAGGGGTAGGGTGGCCGACCTGTAGTCGGAGGGCCGCGGGCCCGCGCCCCGGCGCCCCCGACGTGGCAGATGCCCAGCCCGATTGCCGCACTGGGAATTCGTCAACAAGTCGGTCTCACTAGAGCCTCGTCAACGCCAAAAATGTCACAACAACGTCAAATGAAGGTAAAAGAAAAAAAATCATGGCTTGAGTCGTGGACTGGCAACCCTTTGACTAGGGCTCAAACCTCACTTAGGTACAAAATATTTTAACTTTTTTAATATAATTTTTTATACACCGTAGAACACTCACATAACGAAAATTAATGACATTTTCATTATTTATTTTTATTTTAAACGGAAAGTACAGAAAACTAACATGGAAATTATCGGAGAGGTCCTGTGAAATTTATAGAAAGTCCGTTTCTGAAAATCAACGTGTCCGTAATTTTACGGAGAGTTTACGGACCCTTCTGGATACATTTTTACCAGTACTTTTCCGTAGAATGAAGAGAATAATTTTTTTTAACAGTGCACCGGCGTGGAAGGCGGCCGGTAAGCTTACCAGACAACAAGGCGACGGCAGAGTCAGGCGGAGGGCGCCAACGAGAGTGTTGGGTCTGGAGGAGCTCCAACACGGGCCTGGTCGCTGCAATGGGCGTGCCACCGTCGAGAGTCGCACAGCCTCCGATATCAAGTTCCGGTGGGAACTTTCCAATAGATTAACTTCAGAAGGCGTGGGTTAAATAATAATTGAAATATAAATATAATCATAATAATTAACATTATTTTGGTAGTGCGCCATTGCGATTAACGTTGCTGTTGTTGATGTACTGTTATTGTAATAAAAGCTGTACTGAGTAAAATATCCTTTTTATATAAATAGCTCACCTTCTATAATTGGTTATAGTCCATTCACGGTTTCTTCGGCCTTTTTGAATCAAATCTTTGGAAAACCTCCGTATGTATGAAGTGCTTGGTTGTTTCCTAAATATGCCGCGTATCACAAGAGTTGTATACTTGTGTTCATTAAAGTAACTTTTCTTTTTCTGTTATAAAATGTAATGTTATTCATATTTTATCTATAAATTATGTTTCATTTAAAATTATTTTGAATTAAAAAACAGTGAGAAAACATGTGTGTTGGTAGCGCCTAGTAAGAAATAGTTCCTATACAAAATACTGTTACAACAGAGAGCGCATGAATCCGATGCGTTGTCCCTCTGGTGTAATCTTCCAGTCTTAGTTGAGCTTAGTTTGCACGAGGCGGAGGAATATCCTGGAAGCAGAACTTAAGCAGGGCTTAAGAAAAGGCCGAAGATACCGTGAATCAACTATAGCAGCTACCCCCTTACCCCAAAGATGTGGCGGCCTAAGGTGAGCAGGACTTGGTGGAGTCACCAGTCCCAATAAGTATAAGGTGGCGGCACTGATCGCTGGCTAGGCCAACGACAACAGTCCGCTGAAGACGGAAATCAGGAGTCGTCATGTTCAGAGGCGACGATGCCACCTGCTCCCCTTGGTGACGGATTCGCTCCAGGCTCTCTAATTAAACGAGAGGGCGCAGAAGGCACCCGGAACTCGCCTGCTAACCACATCACGCTCATTACAGCGTCTTGCCTTCTCTGTCAGCCTGCCTGCCTTCCTGTCACTTCCCGAAGGAAGGCGGGTCGTGGAAGACGGGACGTGTGGTCGAGTCTAAAGTATGTTCACGATAAAGTGAGCACTTTCGAAATCAACCTCAGAAAAAAGTCACTACCCCTACCTGCATATATTTTAACAGGCGCAATGCGTGACATGTGTCCTGTGAAGTTGATAACGACGGATGGGAAAATAGTTTCATATATTAACGTCGCACAAAAAGTTTTAGGTAACCGTTTGTGATAACTTAAATTAATTATCTCGCTTTCTGTATTTTTTAATGCATCTAAGTGTAAACATTAGTAGATTTATACAATATTTACTTTTATAATAATTTCACAGTTTCAGTTGACCGAAGCACGAATAAAGAGATGAGGCCCATGGCAATGTTAATTTTACATAAGGCCGAAGATCGTACGCAAGGCTTTCAAAAGTGTTTATTTTACAGTGAAAAGGCTATACGTGCATGCCAGCACACTCAGGCCAGACGACTTAAGGCCTGTCTACAATCGGCCGTCCTTGTGGATGTCGACGTGTCTGAAACTCGGCGCCAAGTGACGTCACATTCACGCGGTCCGAATACGGCCTACGAATGCGTTGTCAGAAGTGAGTTTTGACAATCTGACATTACGTCGAAGTAAATTTGGCACATTATTTGTTGTTGCGTAGTGATGTTTAAATTTGCTGAATTATCGATTATTTAATGTTTTCGAAATGGGTGATTTGAATACTTATTTATAACAAACTCCTTGTCGGTTTAATTTTAAATAAGTTCGCCAAATGGCATCCAAATTTTACATTTAAACTTACGTTTCAAAAGTTTTAGCCTTCAAATAAAATTGTCAGACCGAACGAATACATCGCTAATTATTTATTAGCATTTCTTCATGTTTGTTTTAAGAGAGCCCACCTTGAACATCCAATGTTTACATCAATAATGTAATTAGTCCACGAATGCGCACGAAAGTAATTGTATTCTTCTTATTTTTCTTTCAGCTTAGGACACAACTTCGGACAGAAGATTAATTTTCCGATTTCTTCAACTTGGGACACAGGTTGACTTGGGACACGGTAGCTTGGGACAGCACCGTGGCGTCAGAGGGTCGCTTGCACCAATCAGCGCTTACTTGTCCTAAGACACAGGTTGGGATAGGGCAAGAGTAGACAAGCCTTTACCGCCCCTTACTTAGCTAGTCGAGGCCGGCACACCGCTGAGATGGAGGAGGTTACAGTTTCTAATGACACCCGCTTTCACACGATACATCCTAATTACGTAACATAATCTATTCGCAGTTTCGTCACAGGCTTTTTAAATCAAATATTTGCAATAACACCCCATGTATGACGTCACTGGTAGCTTCCTAAACAAATCTTATATCACAAGCTTTTTATACGGGTGTCTTTACATAAGAGTACCGTATTTTTCATTAAGTTGTTTTTTTAATTATATTTTAACCACAAATTACAATATTTAATTAATAACTAACATAAATTAAGACAGCGCAAAAATAGGTGTGTAGTTAATTCCTATATGCTGTTCAAGGTAAAATGAGCACTTTTGAAAGCCCTGCTTAATATACACTTGCATGCGCGTTGTGTATTCTTCCGCCTTATGCGAAATTAACACAGCTGTGGGCCTCATAACTTTATTTATGCGTCGGTCAAGTGAAACTGAAAACTTATAAGAAAAGTAAATATTTTTAAAATCTGCTCATTTTTACACTACGATTCGTTTAAAAAAAACCGTAAGCGAAAGAAATAATTTAAGTTATCACAAATGGTTGCCCAACACATTTTATTCGACATTCAGATGTTGAACTACTTCCGATCCATGTTTTACCAACTTTACTGGGCGCAAGTCACTCAGTGAGCACGTTGAAATATATGTAGGCTGGAGCAGTGACTTTTTTCTAAGGTTGATTTCAAAAAGTGCCCACTTTATCGTGAATTACCTTTAGTAAGAAATAGGTGATATGAAAAATATTATTAGAGTGGGAGCGCACGAATGTAGAACGTTGGCCCTCTAGTGCAATTTCCCAAGCTTTGTTTGAAATATCCTGGAAGTGTAATCGTAGCAGGGCTTCACAAAAGTAGGAAGTACCATTGAATGGACTATAGATAAGTACACAGAGAAGAAATGGCAATGTGCTAACATCCATTCTCTGATTGGCTACGCTAACCTCTGGGATAGGCCTTGTGCCTTATTGGCAACCGCGTGTTGAGGAAGATTTGATTTAGGCTAGTTAGCTTTCTGGAGAGTTGGTTAAGAGCGCTGATTGGTGTACGGCATTCCCCGAAGCCATTTTCCTGGCCTGTGCGCTGGATTTTGAGGCATAAACGGCGGGCTTTGCCTCTGTATTAGGTAAGTGCTCTGTGTCTTAATCCTTTTTTTGCAAATAATACTGATAAACTGCTCTTAACATCGTGTTCTTGAAGATACGATGAGAGTAAAGCGAGGTGTGTATGGAGCAGCGTTGAAATGCAAGGAAGGGGAACGGAAGATCCCCGAGAAAACCCGTCGATCAGCGGCATCATCCGGCACGATTCCCATATGCGAAAAGTATCACTCCCAACCGTGCGTTTCGATGCCGAACGCTCATAGATCTATGAGCAGTGATATTTCGTGAAAAAAATTTCGAGACAAGATAAAAAGTTCAAAGCAGTGTGAGGTCGTCGCGCTTTTCTGATTGCTCGAAGCATGTTCTGTTGCGTGGTAACTATTCGCGTGTGAATCGCAAAGGTACAGTGTCGAAGTTACGGAATCCTGAGTTGCTCGATCATGTGCGGAAACGACACTAGCAGCCAGTGGAGGTATAACGACAACCGGAGTGGACACATGGTATTGAAGTCGACTGTATGCTCCGACTTATTCGCGTGTGAATCGCAAAGGTACAGTGTCGTAGTTACGGAATCCTGAGTGGCGCGATCATGTGCGGAAACGACACTAGCAGCCAGTGGAGATCTAACGACAACCGGAGTGTACACATGGTATTGAGGTCGACTGCATGCTCCGACTTATTCGAGGAAAATCACTGGCGCTGCTCGTAGTTCTTGCACGCACAGCAGTAGAATGATCTTGTCGGTTAGTTTTGAGGGTAGAAACAGAAACACTTCTAGGTGTTACAGCGCCATTTGTAGCGTCTTCAGCGCGCAATGATGTCTCAAATACCAATATGATATTTATTTGATGGTATCTAAGTAGAGTTTGATGGATTTCCTCCATTTTATTTTTAAATAGAACTTTCCCTAATTACTTAAAAAAATTTTATAATACAAAATTTACTTAATAGAATAAATGAAGATTGTAAATAAATAATTATTTATATATACACCGGTCTTTTTCGGAAGCTCATCAGAAATACTTCACGAGAAGATACCTTGTAGTGAATGAGGTAGACATTTGCAATACAACTTACAGCCTAGCTTAATTACTAAGGGAGATAAAGCTGTTGAAATCGAGTTTATAAATGGAATTTTCGCAAAAAATATCAGAAACTGCGTGTAATTAAACTACGATTCTTTTAATAATGTTTCGTGTTATCGAGATCTTCAACCCTTAAAAAAAAAGCGGTGTTTAGGCCTTCCACCTTCATAACAATAACTTGGGTGGCCACCCTAAAAATTGCATACACTATTTTAACCTTAAAATTTTATTGCGTTTTTGTGCTGTTTTATAGTGCAGTACGCCCTACTTAACAGAAAAGGTAATCTAGTTGCATGTGCCTATTACCAACTGTTTACCTTTTAAAGGTTTTCAGCTGTGGTGGCACAAGACTGACATGCAGGTGATACTGCATACACGCGGAGGTAAATGCATCGTAGGCAACCGATATCGGGCCGTCTAATCTCAAGTGGACTTGAGTGGGAAATGTACTGCTGTGACACAATCGTGTATTGGACGTACGAATTAACGTGATTTGTAGCGATTATCTCGTTTAAACAGCACAAAGGTTCAAATGAGACGGTAAGAACATAACTACTGCACGAATTATTATGATGGTGAGTGTAACTAATTCCCTTATGCGCTGCATCAACTACGTCTAACACCCCAAGATGAAGGGAGCCATGGTATTGGTATTTCTGCCGATACAAATTACGTGCTGGACCATTGCAGCCTGCCGCACCGTACAGCAAATGCATGTTGACTAATTCCACCCATGTAAACCTAGACATACTGTCTACAGTGCATGCAGTCTTACACACTTGCCAGCCCAGCACACACCGTCTATCTCGTTTCACTTGGGCTTTCGGGAATAGTTGGACCAGTATCAACTGAAGGCGATCAGGGTTCAATTCCCGGACGGGTCACTCTGGATTTTCGCATGTGGGAATCGTGCCGGACGATGCCGTAGGTCGGCGGGTTTTCTCGGGGATCTCCCGTTTCCCTCGCCCCTTCATTCCAGCACTGCTCTATACTCACCTCAATCACCCTCATCGGCTCTCATGACCTCGCTGTTAAGAGCCGCCCAAATCTCTTCACTCCAATATCAATTGCTTCCGATTTGTTTTTCTCCAAGTGTTAAAGTGTTGCCTACATGCCAGGCGTTGTAACATCAGACCTGAACACTTGTGAGCCTTTTCAAAGGAAACAATGGGTCATAGGCGCTTGCAACAAGAGGAACTTTTTTTGTTAAGTAGGCAGTACTGCTCAATAAGACGGCCCAAAATTTCCATAAAAACTGAAGGTAAAAATTTTTTATGCAATTAACACAGATATTTTACAGGTTAAGGATCACGATAACACAGAACATTTCCCAGACAACGGTAGTTTAATTTCACACCGTTGCCTATATTTTGCGAAAATGCCATTTCTAAACTGGACTTTCAAGGGTGTGTATCACCCCTAGGAATTGAGTTAGTCTATAAGTTGTGCTGCAAGTGTCTAGCTCATTTTCCACAATAATAACTTCCCAAAGTCTTTCGAGAGAGTTTCCGAACAGCCTGTATAAATGAAATTCTTACAAGATTTTAAAGGGCGATTAAAGAAAAAAAGTAGCTTACTTTTCATTATGACCACAAGTTTGACGATGGTAACACCAATGAAAAAAGAAACAGTATAAATATGAATTAAAAGCTATTTCAGTTGTTATACATTTAATCTGAAACATGAATTCTGGAAGAAATATTGATGGATTGGAAATAGAGAAAACACACCCACTCTATGTCTTTCCACCTGATGTCTGTGTGTGTTATTCCGCTCTGGAATTCTTGGTAGGCCAAGAACAACACACACATATTTACACGCAGGGGATTGTTTGTCCTACCGAGCGCGTTTGGTTACCGAACTTGTTTGGTTATCGACCGCGTTTGGTTATGCCGCAGAATGCCTGACCCTCATACAGGAGCTCGAGACCAAATGTTCATGCGACGTAGGCATGCCTTCTGAGAGCATGCTAGTTGAAGGCGGCATAGTCGCAGAGGCGAATTCCGACCGCACGCGTCACCGAGATGGCATCACTGGCGAGCAACGTGTTGAAACTCGGTCAGTCAATGACTGGTAACCCACTTGCCCGCCAGCAGCCCAGTCAGTATGACGCGGAAACCAGTCAGAAGTAATAAGGACCCTCGCGCGGTCAATCACTGAAAGAGCGATCCCACATCTTAAGGACCACAATGCCACTTTGACTCTGCGTACGCAACTATCTCTGTGATTAGGGATGCCTTGGTCTCACAAAACAGAGTTCCTGTCTCGTTATGTTTCACGAGATTGTAGCTTAGATCCACTTTCATGATTCCGCTGTCACAACTATTTTAGGCACGGGTAGATACACTGTAAAAAAGTTCTGGTACACTTGCTAAACTGTAATGGAAGTTTTTAACCTATAAACTGTATGGAAATAATACCACGCATCAATCTACAGATATAGGAATGTTTTCGTTGCGCATTTGACTGTTTCCTGAGCAAATGTGGGAACGCTACAATACTGTACTGGGTAAAATAGTACCATTCCCACTTACTCACTAAGCGTATACACTGGTATGGCACATTTCCGAATAATTTCTTACAGTTTAGAGGTGTTCCTAAGAACAAACTTTTTGTTCGGAACTAACAGCATAATGATATGTCATATGTCGGGATCAAATGAGAAGTGATCCTGTTTGATGTTATTGGCTGCAGCTGTCTATGAGAATTTGGGATATATAATCAATAACGAAGTTATATCTACCAACCCGCGAGGAAATTGCCTGTCTGGGACTATTAGCCCTTGTGTACAGTACAAATCTTCGAATCCCATTTGTGTGCACCGTACAGTGTATGCATCAGTATGTCGGAAAGGGTAAAATGCTACGTGTCTTAGAAGCATCATTAATTTAATCCCAACTGGCTATTCAAGTACTAAAAAAAAACTATAATAAAGGACTGGAATATATCGCCAATCATAGTTGCTTTTTCGCTGAAATACGCTTTCAATAACCAAAGGAAAATGGCAGAAGCGTTAGTAGGATATTGAATTTTATCTTACGTGAAACTCTTTACGCGAAAATATATGTAATTAGATATGTAGGGGCACCTGCTTTTCGCAAAAAAAATATTTCAAGAACAAGTTGTGTTCCAACGCACTATCACTATCAGAATCACTTTCTTGATTAGATGATTTGAATTGTTGCTCCTTTTATCTGTCTGGCCGCGGATCACGGACAGTCGCCACCGGAGAAACTACACTATCTTCGCACAAAGACAAGCGGCCAGAAGTCATAAGAAGACTGCAAGTGTACATAAGTTATTCAAGTCTAGCCTCCGCGTATATCTTTTCGCGAAAAATAGGTGGCCCTAAATATAGGTAGAGGCTGAAGAATTTTTTTAATGATTTTTCGGGCAAACTTTACTTTAAACATATGTACATTTTTGCTATATTTGCAGTTGTATAACAGTTTATCAGAGCGCTCAGGTGAACTCTGAAACAATAGCAGACCTGTGAAAGCAGAAGTACAGTCCGTGCCACCTGGTCTGAGGTACACACTGCGGCAGCAGCTAATAAACAGAAAGCTGAGGCTCGAAAATACATAGGACTATGAAGCCTACCCTACAGATCATTTGAATAGCAAAATTTTCCTGTCCTTCTTGTAGGGGATGATTGCGTTTTTTTCATATGTATAGAATTTTCTCTTAAAGCGGGCAGTACAGATCAGGTTTTACATTATCAGGTCCATTATTACTGTGGGTATAGCTTAATACACTTCCTTAAACCTATATCGCATGGCTTCGCTATCTGCTGAAACGTCTGTAGTCACCCGTATAAAACGCTCTATTATTTCTTTTCTACTGTAAACTGATAACAAATAACAAAGTCGGTGATGCTGAACTGTTTCCGAAATGTTTGGAAGCTGTCTATGTTCTGTTGAGGCAAAATTTTAGGTTGGCGTTCTAAAATAGAATGTGTGGAGGATTCGTGAAAAAAAAAAAGGGGGGGGGGGACTGATGAATTCAAAATGCAAAGATATTACTTCTTCTTAACCTGTTATTTACACACACACACACACATTATTATACACAGGATGTATCTAAACTATTGTAACAAACTTCGGGAGAGTTGATTCCTGTGATCAAAACCAGCAAAAATTGTCCTGTGAATATATGTTAAACAAAGAGTTGTTATTGAGTTATCGCCGTTCCACATAGTGTTAATGTGTATCACTACCGCCACTTACTGTGTTGTAACGTTGGATAGGGTCCAGTACATTGGCCTGCCAGGTCTCCTGAACTCAGTCCATTGGGCTATTAACTGTGAGGACACATGAAAAGTGAGGTGTGCTCTATGCCTGTTGGACATGACCCAGGTGTCTTGGAGCGGCTTCGCCCGTGCATGATAAGGCGTTGCCACGCATGCATTGCTACCCATTGCGGACACATTGACCATCGCCTGTGAGCCAGTGGTCCTGTACTTCAATAACAACGCATTGTAAGTTAGTGACTGAAGATATTTGGGCGGCTCTTAACAGCGAGGTCTTGAGAGCCGATGAGGGTGATTGAGGTGAGGATTAAGTATCACCGGAATGAAAGGGCGCGAGAAGCGAGAGAACCCCGAGAAAACCCGTCGACCAGTGGCATCATCCGACACGATTCCCACATGCCAAACACATAGTAGAACATACGTGCATATGGGTATAGTTCTTGTTTTGATCCCGGCAGTCCCTCCCGAAGTTTGTTACAATACTGTAGATACAACCTGTGTAATTTTAGTCATTACAACGAGCATATTTTTTGTAACTGTAAAAGTGTCAGTATAAAGTTCTGTCAACATAGAGAAGAGTAAAACCGTGTACGTGTTCGATATTATAAGTAGACGCTATTAATGAGACTGCGTTATGTAAATTGAACCACAAAGGCCATCTCCCACACTTGTAATTGCATTTTTGGACTGCTTTTACTGCTCTATACAGTAATGAAATTTACCTCTTGTGCCACGTCTCATATATGGAGCTGAGTGAACGGGTGGAAACTTTGAGGACCAGACTCCAGAGTAGCCCGAGCAAAGTTGGGGTCGCGGTGTAGCAGCGGCTAGATCACTCGTGTCCCACAAATATGAACCCAGTTATATTCCCGGCGGGGTTACTCCCACATGTTCGCAGGTGGGAACCGCGCTGGTCAGCGGGTTTTCTCGGGGTTCTCCCGCTTCCGCGCCCTTTCATTCCGTCACTGCTCCATACTCACCTCACTTCACCCTCATCGGCTCTCAAGACCTCGATGTTAGAGCCGCCCAAATCTCTTCACTCTACTCCACTAATGTTTAACTGGATTTTGCACGAGTAGTATTACACAGCAACAATAATACGCCTATTCGTGACTTGACTTGAAAAATATTGTTTTTCTCACAAGCATTCAATAGGGCAAGATTATACATAAGGGAAATATCAAAGGGGAAACATAATCAACTCGACAGTCTAGTGACTGATGAACGTTGCAATGCAAAAAATAATGGGAAAATTACCTGGCAAGTGTAAGGTAATATTCGCAAACTTGTGGAGGAAACACAGTTTCCCTTACAGGTAAGGTAAAATTACCGCCCCCCTGGAGAAAATTCACGTACATGGTAGCGGAAAATCCCATACATGGATGGAAAAATTACCTTACGACGTGTGCATCTCTTCAGCATTGTCTCAACAGCTAAGTGGGGAGGGGGGGACGGAATAAACAATCCTTAATACGTTAATATTCACTGATACTGTCACGCTGTCGTCGTAGTGGCGTAATGGATAGCGCATCGGCCTATCGTGATAGAGGACCATGGAACGCGCCCACCCATCAGCAAGTGTCGAGGATTCTAGTGTTGAGGTTTCGGTTCCTGTTCGTCAGAGGATATAGGGAATATGAAAGTTAACTGTACTAATAATCCGGGGTAGTTTTTAATATAACTATATTATACAATATAGTTAATTTTCCCTTATTTGTATAGGATCCCCCCTCCCCCCACTTTGTTAGGTACTTTTCCCGTACTATAAGGGGAATAGTACTTTACTCGTTATATAAATTTACTTTACATTTAAGAGCTAAGTTGACCTTACACGTAAGGAAATTTTACCTCGAATTATTTTGACAGTGTGTGGCGTACAGTAAGCGTGTCCGGTGGCATGTATGCCAATAGGACGGTGCTGATGTTACCGCATTAGTGTAAATAGGCGGCTCACTTCCAGTTTGTTTAGAAGGTTGGTATACCTCAAAGTGTTAAGGAGACGTGTCCGACGTTCTGGGAAAGGATGACCTCTTTCTGACGTCGTGCCGAGTAGGAGGATATTCGTACGATTCCTGCTCCATACGTACATGAAAGTAGCGACCTCGGATTTGGGCCTCTCAGCTTTAAAAGCATTTTCTCGTCGAGGTTGGAGAGGGCAGGGGCGATGTTTGGTGAGCACTGAACCTCAAGTGCTTGGCTGTCGCCGACAGATGTACCGTAGTTACAGTACACTCGTCCGAGAACTACCTTACCGTGTACGGTTGTGGCGGTCGAAATTACGTCAGTCCACACTTGCAGAGGTATGAAGGAGTGTAGCTCCGGCATCCATAATAGTTTCATCATTTCGTTTATATTAAACAGGATATTTATATGAACGACATATGTGTTTTAATGGCCGTTGTTAGACAAGTGTCTATAGTCTATTCGCGGTTTATTCACGCCTTTTCAATCGAATCTGGGAAAAAAGCTCACCATGTATGACGTGTCTAGTTATTTACAACATATGCCATATATCACAAGCGTTCTATACTTGTGTTCATAAATGTTACTTTTTTTTCTGTTAAATTTAAATTTTAATCATATTTCACCTATAAATTATAATGTTTCATTTATAAATGATTTGAATAAAAACAGCGAGAAAACCTGTGTGTTGGTAACGCTTAGTGAGATATAGTTCTTATACACAATACTGTAACAACAGAGCGCTCACGAATAAAGTGCGTTGTCCCTCTGGTGTAATTCTCCAGACTTGGTTTGCACAAAGCGGAGGAATATCCTGGAAGTAGAACTTTAGCAGGGCTTCAGAAAAGTCTGAAGTAACCGTGAATGGACTATATACAGTGTGTTACACAGGAAAGTGATCTATTATTGTTAAAGACTGTTCACAATAAAGTGAGCATTTTTGGAATGAACCTTAGAAAAAGTCGCTGTCCCCCACCTATATATGTTTTAACGCGCGCACTGAGTGACATGAGTCCAGTAAAGTTGGTAACGATGGATGGAAAGTAGTTCCATTATTAACGTCGAACAAAAAGTGTTAGGTGACAATTTGCGATAACTTAAACTATTTCACTCGCTTTCTGTATTTTGTAATGCACTGAAGTGTAAAAATGAGGGGATTTATACACTATTTACTTTTTTTAATATAATTTCACTCTTTCACTTGACCGACGCATGGATAAAGTGATGAGGCCCATGGCAATGTTAATTTTACATAAGGCGAAAGAACACACAACGTTTATACATGTAGATTTTATGCAGGGTTTTAAAAAGTGCTCATTTTACCGTGAACAGCCTATACTATCATGTGTGAGGCTGAGTGTCTTATTATCTTACCTGCGGCTAACTGCTTCATATCACTGATCACCAATCACAAAGCCTAAGCTTTTAATGGTTGTGTCAACAAGGCAAATTATTTGCTAGCTTAAGGGAGTTGCTTACCAATGTAGTCACTATATTATATTTGTATGTAATATTCTTTCATTTGTAGACACTACTTAAGAGCACTAATTCCCGAAAGAAAAAAATTAGACCACGTGTTTTTTTTGTAGAACTGCATGTGAAAATCACATCTTTAGTATTTATGTGACGTACAAGTAACAACTAAATCACCAAAAGGTGGCAATTCACATTGAAATATTATGGAATGAGCAACCTCATATGAAAAAATATGCAACTATATGTCTTTCTTTCCAGTTTAAAAAAATTCTCAGAATAATTACATCCTTTGTAAAGTAACTTTATCTGAGCAAACCTTAAAATGAATTACGACGTTACCTTTCAGTTACCATCGTTAAATTTTCTTCAAAGATATTTGTTTGATTTGTTTGTACGTTCGGAAAAACAAAAAAAAAAAAAAAAAACAAAAATTGATTTTGACTCGCTGAAATGTTTAAGCTATGGGATACAAAACCGGTCTGTGCTAGGAAGTGTATTTTCAAGTAATGTTCACAAGTTAAGCTGTATCTTGTGCAACATCAGAAGCCTCGAACTAACGTGGGAAAGAAAATGTTCAATGACAGTTTCCCAAAACCAATAAGCGTGTAATTACGCGGGCCTTAGAAGTTTCGCAAGATATGCGACGCCTTAGTAATAGCGGTTCACGATAAAGTTAGCCCTTTTGCAATCAACCTTAGAAAAATGTCACTGCTCTTACCTGCATATATTTTAACGGGCACACTGCGTGAATTGCGCCCAGTAAAGTTGGTAACGTTAGAGGGAAAGTAGTTCCAAATCTCAACGTTGGAAAAAAAAGTGTTGGGTGACGATCTGTAATAACTTCAATGATTTCTTTCGCATTCTGTTGTTTTCTAATGCAGCGAAGTGTAAAAATGGATAGATTTGTAACATATTCTATTTCCTGTTAAATTCACAGTTTCAATCGACCGACGCATGCATTAGGTGATAAGGCCCATGGCAGTGTTAATTTTACACAAGGCGGAAGAATATACAACGGGCATGCAAGTAGATCTTAAGAAGGGCTGTTAAAAGTGTTCATTTTACCGTGAACAGCCTATACCTGCTATGTGTATGAAGAAACCCATTTATCACAATTTTACCACACACCAAGTAATATGGGATTCGGTTCGTGTTCTCTTGGGTGGTTTGTTATTAGTTTAAAGTCGACCAAGTCGGTGGGGTATTTAAGTTGGTATGACACTAGACTTCCCATGCATGTGAATACTCGAGCCGATGACGTCAGTAGTGCCAACTGAAGAATATTTCAACGATAAACGCAATACAATCTTACACTTGCTTAAAGTATAACTTGTCGTGATAATTGCGAATTTTGCAGTCTCCCCAAAAATTGGATAAAAAAATTTAGACCAAGACGAAAGTGGGAAAAATAATTCGAGGTTCAGAAAAATAATACGGATGGTATAAAGTCTGCAGCGCAGGATGTCGCAAAGAATACATTCGAAGGTTCCCATGTGTAGTGCAGAGGCCTGAAATGAACGTAACTTTTCGAAAACTAACGTACGCGTGGGACATTAATAAATATTTAAAACCGTTAGGACGTATTCGATAACTTCTGAACTGTTATATGGACATATTTATTGCAAGACACGTTAAACTTGGTGCAACCGGACGTAAGGCGAAAGGAAAACGCTGCGGCTACTTCTCGTGGTTCTAGACCGGCGATGTCGGAGCGCCTTCACAGCAGCTGTGTTGACACGACAATGTGTGTGTGAGAGGGTGAGGAGGTGGGCACGTGTCTACTTCCTCGCCCAAGGTCGCCGCTCAAGGTCGGCCGCACGTGTCGGGGAGACCTCCACTCGAACCCCGCTCTCTCCACTGCTGACGGCCTCCAGCACAACGCAGCAGCAGTGACTGGGTGAAACTTGAGCAGTGCTTAATGTGCGTGTGGCGATGGGTAGTTACAGCCATAGACTAAAGATGGGGTAGACCGATCTCGCTGGCCGCTCACAACCAATCTCCGTGTCCCAACATTGGACTGCTTTTCTTCTGCCAATACGATTAGCATAAAAAGCGTGGATTTGATTTGAGGTTGTAGCACTGTTTAGTAAACAATTGCTATAAGAAGTTTGTATACTTCCTCTAGCCAATATGGAATGCAGTCAGATTAAATTCCAATTGTTAAATGTATTTTATTAACATAATCGTGCTTTCCATTTAAGTGAACACTTTTTAAGGCCCTTCTAAATTATCCCATTCATACAATCTCCATCTTCCTGGTACTTTTTAATATAAATATTGCAATGTGACCAATAAATACAGTCTATACGTTCCACAACCCTCAAAATAAGATATATTTATTAGTAGATAAAGCCTCTTGGGATAGCCTTAAAAAGTGCTCACTTTACCGTGAACAGCCTATATAAACAAATACGTTAGTCATTGTTGACCATGTATCTTCGATAGTTTCAATGTTGGTTACATGCGCAGAAGACGAATACGCGGATAAGCGGTCTACCTCATAATTCGGCAGCGTACTAATTTACAGTACGTTTGATATAAGTTGTTATCAGACATAAACTCACAGGCTGATACTCTGTGACCCACCTCTAGTAGATTGTCGTCCAATGGAGCACTTTGCCCGATTGTACAACACTCACAACCACGGATATAATCTATTCGCGGTAAAGAGAGCAAATTTTAAGTCCCTGCCAAATTTTCCTTTTAGCAAATTTCTATCTTTCCATCGCTTTTTAATATAAACATTGCCATGTGCCAACAAACACAGTGTATACATTCTACCAGTCACAAAACCTAACGTCGGAATTTGCCATAAAATATATTCATTAGTGGTTAATTAATGCCTATCGGAAGGGCCTTACAAAGTGTTCACTTCACCGTGACTAACCTATAGTAATATTTCGCGAAAATATTTCGGGACCAGATACACATCAAAGCACTGTAGGTTCGTCTAGCTTTTTTGATTGGCTGAAACTTATAGTGGACCGCGTTAACTGTGCGCCCACGCATCACGAAGGTTCGGTGTCGGAGTTAGGGCATCCTGAGAGGCTCCGTCAAATACGGAAACGCCACCCCCCCCCCCCCCCCCCTCCTGAGGAAGTGACAACAGCCGAGGTGTATAGTGTTCAAGTCTCCTGTGTGCTCCAATTTAGTTTTTGCAAAAAATTATGGGCCTACTCGTAACTCGTTAAAAACTATTACACCCACTAAAAAGAGTGTCTGAAAAGAACGATTTATGTTGCGTATGAAAGGAGAATGCATAGCTTTGTAACGCTTTTGAATATGTTACAAGAATTTACTTGTACAAATATTTCAACCTATTAATCAACAACACTATATGTTTAATAAAATTGTAAATCTATATACATTCTGAATGCCTCAGAAAGTGCATTCCTAAAATATTACTAAATATTAAAATGGTAAAACTTTTTATTAATATTTACAAATATTTTTAATACTTTATTTTATGCACGTGCTTTACACATACGAAGGTTATATTTTTACAAATAAAATTAATGACAATAAATAAATTATTAAAAACATTTTGATGTGAGTACCAATAAGAATGGCAATTATTATATTATTATGATAAAAATACGTTAAAATTTTAATTGAAAATAGACTCTTATTATTAAAATTATTTTACAATGTTACGGAATATATCAAGTCTTGTTTCATATGAAACTCATATCGTACTTTTCTGAAAATTCTGGTAAGTAGTGTACTATTTTTAACACTTTCGGTTACACATTAATATCTAAGTTGCAATGTCGCTATCACGTAATTTTTGGTATGCTTTGTACTTGTGTCCGGCACTTGCATTGCGGCCTGTGACGCAAGTATTGTGTGCTCAGGGATATTGACACTAACCATTCTCGTTATGTAGGCGTAAACATTTCCAACTATAGACTGCTCACGGTAAAGTGGGCACTTTTAAAAGCCCTGCTTAAAATTTGCTTATAATGCAAGATTGTGAAGTCTTTCGCCTTATGTAAAATTATCATTGTCATGAGCTTCATCACTTTATTCATGCGTTGATCAAGTGAGACTTTAAAATAATTATAAACGTAACTGTTATATAAATCTGCTCATTTTTACATTCCGATGCATAAAAAATTCGGAATAAATAATTTTAGTCATCGCTAGAGATAGGAAAATTTCGCGAATTAATTTCAGGACAAGATAGACGTCAAACATGTACATAGTGAAGTCGCATTCGCAATTGGATCACAATTTCTTAGACCCGCCCTGCACGCCTCTGAGCCAATAGCAGACTTGCAAGCAAACAGCTTGCGAATTATATAACTGCCAGGCGCGGGGCAACTGCCAATGAGCACATAGCTGAAGATCCAGTATGCAGAGGACTGAGGAGTCTAGCCCACAGGTCATTGAACTCGCGAAATTTTCATTTCCCTAGTCTTCACAAATGGTAACCTAACACTTTTTGTTCGACGTTAATATATGTTATGGAACTACTTCCGCTCCATCGTAACGAACTTTACTGGGCGCATGTCACCCTGTGCGCCCATTAAAATACATGAAGTTAGGAGCAGTGAATTTTTTCTGACGTTGATTTCAAAAGTGCTCACTTTATGGCGAACAACCTTTATCAAATAAGCCGCAAGGAAGCGTGAGTGAAGTGAGTAAAGAGATATGGGCGGCTCTTAACAGCGACATCTAGAGAGCCGAAGTGGGTGATTGAGGCGAGCACGGAGCAGTGCCCTAGCTTGGAGGGGGGGGGGGGGTTCACCAAAAACACCCACCGAACAACGGCATCGTCCGACACGTTTCTCACATGCGGAACTCAGGCAGTACCCGGGCGGGGATTGAACCTGGCTGGCCTTTGTTTGAAGTGATTTCATTACTTGATAGTATCAATCATAAGAATGTTACTGTGGTATTAAACGCGTGTTATTCGCAGGTGACGCCTGGGTGGGGTAATAATTGACCCGTTAACATACTATCCCGAGTATAGTCGTTCACTCACTATGGTCTGCAGAGTGGGCAAAATCACGGTCGGTGCTGTGTAAGGTCACAAGCTAACACCAATAGTGACAGCGCCTCCCCCTGGGTAATGCCTTTGACTGCCTTTTACACAGCAACATTATAAAATTGGTTGCTGTTTGTGCCTTGGCCCAGCAGGAACTCTTTCTATAGGTTCGTGAGCAATTGTCAAACCAAACATATCCTGTTTTGCAACACCTGAAACGAAAAATTACTACATTAGTTAAGGATTTAAACTCGTCTGACCACGAAAATAACTCAACGCCAAAGTGTTTTTAAATAAATTGGGGAGTCATGCCAGGTTTTCGCAAAAATAAGTTGGTGTTACGCAAATTTTGGGAAAACATTTCACGACCAGTTGTATTTCAAAACACTTCTGCTCAGATCCACTTTTGTGATTGGATGATCTAGGCGTCACGCGTCTTAAGTGTCTGCCCACGAATCAGAGACGTACAGTATCGGAGTAACTTAATTCTGATTGGCCAGCCAACTAAGAAAATGTCTTCTGACAGACACACGATGCCAATAGGGATAAGGAAACTACTTGTACGTTCGTAGGGTATTGAAACCTAGCATGCGCAGGAATCTTTTCTCGAAATTCCGGTATCTCTACGCATAAAGTGACGGGAAGGTTTTTTTTTGGAAGTTGGTTTTATATGAGCCCAGTTAACTGTGAGCATAGACACGTGTGCCCAAACGAATAAGAGGTGGCCAGGCATAATATGTGGTTGCTGCCAGGGCACAAAAGAGCTATTCACTATGTCTCATAAGTAGGGCCACCTGTTTTTTTTCGCGAAAAGATCTACGCGGATGTTAAATTTCAATGTCCAATGTGCACACTTGCAGGCTTCATTTGACTATTGGCAGCTTGTTTTCGTGTGAAGATAGTCTGTTACATGAGTGAGTCAATCAGAATTAAGTTTCTCCGATACTGGCCGTCAGTGATTCGCTGGAAGACAGATAAGACGCGTAACAATTCAAATGATCCAATCATCAGAGTGGATCAGAACTAAAGTGTTTTGCAATTCAACTTGTCCTGAAATCTTCTCGCGAAAAAACAGGTGCCCCCTACTCACCAGTAGGGACATGCAAAATTCGCGTTATTATTTGGCATCAGGTTGAACTTCACAGTACTGTATGCACCAGAGACGACGTCGTTTCTCCATTGGCTACTGCATAGACCTGAGTTCATTCCTTTTCTGGCTGAACTGCACGTGATTGGCACTTACAATTGTGACGTGTTAATTTATTGGCGCATAGGTACCCAAGGCGTGTCAAATAAAGTATGGTCCAATGACAAACATATTGCAAAAGTACACGTGGTTGAAGTTTAACTTGTTCCCAAAATAAAAGCGAATTTTGCAGGTCTCTACTCATAAGAGAGTCAACAGAGTCCCAAGAAGGTAGTCGCTCGAAGTCCTTGGGAGACATGAGGCTAGTGTCGATATTGCGATCGATGTGGCTGTCATGTTGACGCGCCACAAACACAACAGAGGGACTGGAGGCGTGGCTCGTCCTTTCAGATGACAGCTGACGACGAAGCAGCGCAGCGACAACATCAGTCGGCAATTTGCCACGACAGCAGACCAGCACCCTCTCATCAACGCTGGGCGGTGGGTGGCCCTTAGCGGCACCTGTAGCCCAAAGTCACCCTTTCACAACCCTCCCTGTTTATCAGCTACCCTTCCTGTCCCCTGACCACAACACACGCAGTACACCATCGTAGTGAACTCCAGTTTCTGTGAAAACGTAACCCTCATGTGTTCACCACGCAACTCCAAAAACAGGTATTTTATAGGAGGGGCACAAAACATATTAACGTTTATTTCGAAAACCATTTTACGTTTTATTGGAATTTTTTTAAAATAACTAAGGCAAGTTTGCTGTTTAGCCCAGAATTGAAAAAATAAATTTCCATTAAAAATTAGTTGTTGAGAATCTCATAGTAGAATTACAATGTCTCTATTATATAGATTACTTTTTGTAAATATTTCTTAAGATACGAGCTTTTCGTGGTCGATCAGATTTTTTGTTGAGTTAGCATGGTTTTTTTTAAGCTTACGTTTACCCACTTAGCGGGTCATTGAACTAATTTTAAAATAAATGGCATAACATAACATTCTTACTTATAATCATACCACTTTAAACGAATGTACGTCATTAAGCATGTGTAGTATATTGGAAGAATCGTTTTCATGTATTAATGTCTAATTGGAAGGGGTACCTGTTTTTCGCGAAAATATTTCACGACAAGTTGAGTTGCAAAACACTTTAGTTCTGATCCACTTCGATGATTATATCATTTGAATTATTACGCGTCTTATCTGTCTTCCAGCGAATCACTGACGGTCTGTATCGGAGAAACTTCATTCTGATTGGTTCACTCATGTAACAGACTGTATTCACGCGAAAACAAGCTGACAATAGTCAAATGAAGCCTGCAAGTGTGCACATGGGATATTGAAATCTAACATCCTCGTAGCTAGTTTCGCGAAAAACAGGTGGCCCTACTAACTGACAATGAAAATACTCGCTCTTTTGTGCAACGCTAGTACAGAGCAAACATTTGTTCTATAATGTAATTGTTTTAATGACACCACAGTGACTGTAAACGTGTAAATTTTGTGACATGGCAGAAATGCTATAAACGACAAAAAAAAAAAAATCGCCACGACGCTTATGCGATGGAAAATGTCCTGTTTTTTGTGACGAGTGTTTTAGACACATACTTCCCACTACGACTGTTTTACTAAACATGTTACAAACGCCCGAGAACAAAACTTTTGTTGCCTGCTGTCTGTAAATCTTGCAGTAGTATGGCTCCTGATACAGTACTGCACTCGATTGTGCGACATGCAGAACTCAGTAACACGTTCAACACCGTGTCCACGTTGGTAGACACGTTGCATGTGAATAGAACTTATGACTATTGCTGTACTCAACATATCCCCTAAGCCCAGTACTTGGAGAGAGTTCCTTGCGGCTTATCTGGTATGTGGAATATTCTACACGTATTTGACAAGAACGGTCAATGTCAACATCACCGAGCACGCAATACTATGTCCATAGGTTGTACGACAAGTTCTGGATACGAGTACAGCGCATGCCAGAAAATAACTTGACTGCAACACTAGAACTAAAATATTTATATATAACCAAACGGGTTAAGTAAAAGTTCACCAGCTACCAAAATTGTCAGAAAATAATGATTTATGTTTGAGATTAAAGAAGAATTAATATATTTTGTAACACTGTCAAATAATATGCTAACAAAAGTATATTTTAATGGAAATGTAAACACATATTTACTGTGGATGGTTCAGGAAGGACATGTTGCAAGAAAATCTTCGTCGAGTAGGGCAATCATGATTATTGGTACTAAAATTAAAATTAGTTTTGATAATTTATTTTATTGACATTTTTTATACTTAATGAAAATGGCAAATTTCCTTCATGAAAAGTATGCACACGAAAACAATTATTAAAAATATTTGTAAACAGTAGAAAATTTATATTACTAACAGCCAGAGTAATTTTAAAATGGCCTTGTTAATTAAGTGGGCATATATTTGCAAACTGTGCTTTCTGAAGCATTCAAAATGTGTATACATTAAAAATTTTATTGAACATTATGCTGTTGTTGATTAATTCATTGAATAATTTAATTAAATTGATTCAAGCACAATATTTAACAGTGTTGCAAAATATATGCATTCTTCTTTCAGGAACAACATAAATCGTGCTTTTCTGGCATAATTGTTAATGGGTGTACTCGTTTTTAATGAGTTATAGTTATCAGTAAGTCCGAAGATTTTTCGCGAAAAAATCGCAAAAACACATAATAGACTTCAGTACTATATATAGTTTACACCTCAGCTGTTGTCATAAATCAATATTAGCTGCTGGCGTCTTTTCCGTATTTGACCGAGCCACTCAGAATTCCGTAACTACGACACTGGACCTTCGTGATAAGTGCTCACACAATTAACACGGGCCAGAATCTGTTTCAGCCAATCAAAAAAGCTAGATGAACCTACAGTGCCTTGAAGTATACCTGGTCCCAACATTTTTTTCACGAAATATAAATATAGTTAGAGACCTGAAAAATTCGCGAGTTCAATGACCTGCAGTCTAGATTCTACATCCTTATGTACCAATTTTTCGTTGTCAGCTATGCATTGACTGCCTGCTGTCACAGTGGAAGGCGACGATTGGGCCAGCGTTCTCCAGGAGGTGTCAAACACCGCGTGTGGACCAGTGGCTTAAGTTATTTAAACACACCTGTTTTGAATTCTAACTTGTCCCAAAAAGGAACCCACGAATTCTTCACGTCTCTAACTATAGTCCATATACGCTTAGTTCCAACTTTTCTGAGGACTTGCTAAATTTCTACTTCCAGGATATTCCCCCTCCTCATGCAAATAAACCGCCTTTGGGACGTACCACACAAGTTTTGGGAAAATGACAGACGTCAAACGAGCATACAACAGCGTCTTTGAGTTTAGTTATAGGTATAGGCTATTCACGGTAAAGTGAGCACTTTTTGAAGCCCTTTCATTTGGTATAGTAGTCAATAAATATATTTTACTGGCTGATCCAGGCGAACGTTGTTCCGCCTCTTTCACATTCTATTTTGCCTTCTCAATGCGTCCTCTCTCTTACGTCTGGTACGTCGACCTATGTTTGACCGTGATATCGCTGGCATTTTTCTCTTTTAGATCAACAAATATTTCCTACAAGTATGAGCAAAATCGGCCCATAAATATAGAAGCTTTACTCCAGCACCACCTATCGGGATGAAACATAACTAAAAACCTTACTCGCCACCTCAATAACATATGGTGTGAATGTGTTCTCAATTGGTCCAGTGGTTTGTCTGTGATGATGCGGTTTAGTCTCGTGCAATGGATTTTATATATAAAGATTGTGGCCTTATACGTTAACATTCGAGTCTGGTGAAATATATGCACTATGATTATTACTTGCATGGTAATAGATATTTTAATATGTGGTGGAAGAATAAAAAATGGCTGATAGATAGGGATACACGAATTTCGCGAAAAGATTTCCGCTCATGCTAAATTTCAATACCCTACGAGCGCACCAGCTGTTTCCTTTTGCTTATTGGCTGTGAGAAACGTTTTCTTAGTTGACTGGCCAATAAGAATTAAGTTCCTCCGATACAGCACGTCTCTGATTCGGGGATAGACATTTAACACGCATAACAACTAGATCACCCAATCACAAAAGTGGATCTGAGTTAAAGTGTTTTGAAATACAACAGGTCGTGAAATCTTTCGAGATATGCGTGTGCCCCCACTGATAAGAAAAAATTTCTAGGGCCTTAATATTGCTGGCTTTGCGCGAACAACCTATAACTAGGGCTAAACGACTCGCCGACAGCGAGGTAATTAGAAACAAAGACAGATACTGAGAGAATAATGGACGTCAAGGAGTCAGCGATAGTTTGTAGTTAATAACCACCCCAGTATTCGCTTGCCGAGGTGCCGGGGAAGAATAGAAACAAAGATAGATACTGAGAGAATAAGGGACGGCAAGGAGTCGGCGATAGTTTGTAGTTAATAACCACCCCAGTAATCCCTCGCCGTGGTTACGGGGAAGAATAGAAACAAAGACAGATACTGAGAGAATAAGGGGCGGCAAGGTTCGGCGATAATTTGTAATTAATAACCACCCCAGTATTCGCTCGCCGTGGTGCCGGGGAAGAATAGAAACAAAGACAGATACTGAGAGAATAAGGGACGGCAAGGAGTCGGCGATAGTTTGTAGTTAATAACCACCCCAGTAATCGCTTGCCGTGGTTACGGGGAAGAATAGAAACAAAGACAGATACTGAGAGAATAAGGGACGGCAAGGAGTCGGCGATAGTTTGTAGTTAATAACCACCCCAGTAATCGCTCGCCGTGGTTACGGGGAAGAATAGAAACAAAGACAGATACTGCGAGAATAAGGGACGGCAAGGAGTCGGCGATAGTTTGTAGTTAATAACTACCTCAGTATTCCCTCGCCGTGGTGCCGGGGAAGAATAGAAACAAAGACAGATACTGAGAGAATAAGGGACGGCAAGGAGTCGGCGATAGTTTGTAGTTAATAACCACCCCAGTAATCCCTCGCCGTGGTGCCGGGGAAGAATAGAAACCAAGACAGATACTGAGAGAATAAGGGACGGCAAGGAGTCGGCGATAGTTTGTAGTTAATAACCACCCCAGTATTCACTCGCCGTGGTGCCGGGGATGAATAGAAACAAAGACAGATACTGCGAGAATAAGGGACGGCAAGGAGTCGGCGATAGTTTGTAGTTAATAACCACCCCAGTATTCGCTCGCCGTGGTGCCGGGGAAGAATAGAAACAAAGACAGATACTGAGATAATAAGGGACGGCAAGGAGTCGGCGATAGTTTGTAGTTAATAACCACCCCAGTATTCACTCGCCGTGGTGCCGGGGAAGAATAGAAACAAAGACAGATACTGAGAGAATAAGGGACGGCAAGGAGTCGGCGATAGTTTGTAGTTTATAACCACCCCAGTATTCGCTCGCCGTGGTGCCGGGGAGGAATAGAAAACCGAAATACCAATGGCGGGACCATGAGTCGAACCCGGGTCCTCCATAGTGCGAGTTCAGTGTGATACCACTGCACTGCATCACTCCGTCTCACGTAACTTAGTGCGCAGTCCAGAGTGTTCATTTCGGTTATTTACATTCTGATATAATTCATTCAGTGTTACTTCCAACCAATCTGAAGCCAAGCTGAAGTTCTACTCATGGCTAGTCTTTAGCCTCATGCAAACAAGGCGCCTAAATATACAAAATTGCTCCAAAGAGACAACGTACCATGTTTTATGCGCACTCTTTTAAATACATATTTGCGTGAGAACTATTTCTCGGTAGGTATATACCAACCCACCTATGATCTCTTTGTTTTTATTTCCAATATTTATAAATGAAATATTATTATAAAAGTTTAATCAAAGCATAAATAAGACAATGTTGACCATAGTGTAAAACACTTGTGATATATGACGTATTAAGGAAACAACCAAACACATCATATATGGGGTGTTTTTTCATAGGTTCGTTAAAAAAAATTATGAGAAAAAACGCGAATACAGTTAATATAGCTACTGACGTGATATAACGTTATAGCTACACTGTAAAAAACAATGGGAAAATTACCTGACAAGTGTAAGGCAATATTCGCAAACTTGTGGGGGAAACACAGTTTCCCTTACGGGTAAGCTAAAATTACCGCACTCTGAAGTAAAATCCACGGAAATGGCAGTGGAAAATCCCATACATGGATGGCAAAACTACCTTACAACGCATGCATCTCTTTAGTATTGCCTCAACAGCAAAAAAAGGGGGGGGGGGGGCCAAGAAACAATCCTGTAACACGATTATGTTCACTTATACTGTCACGCTGTCGTCGTGGTGTAATGGATAGCGCATCTGTCTATCATGATAGAGGACAATGGTTCGTGCCCACCCTCTAGCAAGTACAAAAAGGTTGACTTGTAAATGAGAAATACAATTAACTTCAAGTCAAGAGCTGCCTGCGTATAACGTACATGGGCATTTATTCCCTTGAGGTTGGTAGCTATGTTCGTGTCAGCTGGGGGCCAGCCGACTGCTGTTTATCTTCGTCCAACCTCTTCTGTGGTTAAAATATTATGATTGTTTAATTTTGTGTGCGTAAAAATAGTTCAACATGAGTGAAAGTGAATCAAGTGAAATTCTGCTGAGTCTTCCGATAATGAGTCATTCAATAAAAGAAGAAAAAGAAAACCAGAAAAATGGAATATGAATGAAACACCAGCTAACAAGGCTAAAGGAGAAAAGCATGTTGGATGGAAATGGCAACTGGTTCCTAAAATATCAACAGGACCAGATTTTGGGAAAGTTTACTATTTCTAAACTAAGTTAGGCTAGGTATGGCTGGGCGAAATACTTTAGGGTATAGGCCTATGCTCAATAAACGTCCACTTGAGCTACCCTATTACTGTGAACTAACCTAAACCATTTAGAATAATGTGCCCCACATAAACTACGTTTCTACTCTCTATAAAATTCGACTTTGGGAAACTGCGTTACTATAAACTAAACAAAGTTAAAATAAACATTATGAATTTTGTTGTGTTTGGGGTGGCGGTTAACGATCTTATTTGGTTTATCTGAAAACTCACAAAGCCTGTATTCGATTGTTTCAGATGCACAAAAAATGCTTCCGCCAAACTGACTGAGAGAGATAGGCAAACAGTTCCTCAAAAGTTAAATGGTTTGGGTTCAAAGTTGACTCAAGACGTTTATGTTCAAGGTGGCATACATACGCTACGTTACCTGTCAAAAGGAAGCGGCCAAACGCTGTTATCCATAAGTCAGCATCTTATAACTATTATATTAGTAAAGGAGTTGAAGAGGTAAGCGTTTGTCGCAAAGCATACTGTAGCCTCCATGGTGTAAAGCATACTGTAGCCTCCATGGTGTAAAGCATACTGTAGCCTCCATGGTGTAAAGCATACTGTAGCCTCCATGGTGTAAAGCATACTGTAGCCTCCATGGTGTAAAGGAAGGAAGAATCAAACGATTGGCAAATTGAAAATCGAAGGATGCTGTACCTACGGATGGTCGGGACAAGCATCTCAATAGGCCTAATGCATATAGTGAAGGAAAACTCGATTTAATTAGAAGTCATATTTAAAATTTCCCCACATACCGGACACATCACAGTTCTAATGTAACATACTATCACTCCAGCGAGCTGTGTGTTGCTAAAATGCACCACCTCTTTTTGGAAAAAAACATTTTCCATGCTGCTTTGAACAAGTAATACAAGGCACCGAGCAAGATAAAGTTTGTTGTGTGCTCATACATGTTTATAGAAACTACTATATTGAACATTTCAATTTAAAATTTGGTAGGGCCAATACCGATTTTGTAATCTTTGCGAGGAACTGAAATGTATGCTCAAAACCAAAATGAACCAACAAGAAACGAACACTACTGAGCATCACCTAAGGGTTCATAAAGTAATGGCCAATGCCTTTTACAGTAACATAAAAATAGCACAGGAAACTGTTAACAAAGATCCAACAGTTGAGAGTGTAGTTTTTGATTTCATTCCGCATGTAAGAGTACCGAATTTGCCTGTGAACGAGGTATTTTACCTTAGACAGGTATGGCTTTATACCTTTGGACTCCCCCATTACTACCAAAGGGTAGTCAAGCCGATTTTTACATGTGGTCTGAATGTGACGCAGGACATGGTGCGAACGAGATCATATATAGTTCAAACAATTTTATACAGAATAACGTAGGGGATCAGTGTACAAACCTTTGGCTGTTTAGTGACGCAAGTACAGGACAAAATAGGAACTAGGCAATGGTGCGATATCTAATGACAATAGTTAACACGTCAAGATTTACAACTGTTCAACATTTTTTCCCTACTCGAGGCCACTCATTCCTTCCATGCGATAGGGGTTTCGCAAAGCTTGGTAGACTTAAAAAGCTGAAAGAACTAGTAGGTGTCCCTGGGGAGTGAGTATCATATTTTTGGGGAAACAACAATATTACTGTGTTCCCAGATATTCAGTTTTTTGACTTTGCAAAACATTTTGGTCGTTTAAAAGTACATGATAAATCCAAAGGTGAAAGCTTTGCTGTTGCCAAGTATAAAATGATCATGTACACCAAATGAAGTAACAGTGTTCAAGTTTCTCAAACGTCCGGCAGTAATGTATGGACTTCATTTAATTTACTTAAATGGGGATATTTTTTTAAGCAGCCTGATATGCCAAAACCTGATATGCCTACAAACATGATGTACAATGGCATCTTTTCAGTTCCTATCAAGAGTGATAAATTGAATGACTTAAAAAAAAAAAAAAAACTGTAAAGTTACGTATCTCTGACTGAAGTTCCACAACAACATTAAAGAAAAAGTACTTGAGTCTGATCAGGGACCAGCAAGTGAATAAGATGCGCTAGAGTAGGCTAAGTAGGCATATAGGTTTTCTTTCTTCAACTTATTGAGATAGTTACTAAACAAAAGTATCTCATTTTATTTTGTAGTCTATTTAAAAACGTTTCACTTTGTTCTTGATATAGGCCTAAACTTCAATCACACAGTACATTTTGTGATTAAATGTAAATACTTTTGAAAAGCTTTCATGAAACACACACAAACAAATGGAATGAATTTTTATACACTGTCCGGAAATAGTACCCATGTCACAGGCCCAAGCCAAGAACTGGCCAAGTACAAATAATAAACATATTGTTTTCCCCATATCCTAACATTGACGAGTGCAAACTAATACATTAATATGATTGTAGCATAAATTAGTACAACCATGAAATATGTCAAGTTTTTTAAAGCAATATCAACAGAACCACACAATTTTGTGTGTTTCCCCGAAAATTGTCTAAACGTTACATAGGCACTCCTTGACCTGACCCATTCAATTTTGTTATACATTATAGTTAATCTTCCCTTACTTGTATGATATTCCTCCCCCCCCCCCCCGGGGTTTTGCAGGTACTTTTCCCGTACGATTAGGGAATAGTACTTAGCTTGTTATGTAAATTTACTCTGCATTTAAGACGTAATTTCACCCTACATGTAGAGGCAATTAGCTTCCCTTACACGTAAGGGAATTTACATCGATTTTTTTTACAGTGTAACATCACGGAAACTGGTGGCGAGGTTATATTACGTCACGAATGTCTTCAATTAATTGCGCAAACTGCGCACGACTCTGTTGAATTCAAATGACGTCATATTACCTCGTCAGCGCTCAAAATAGTCAGAAAAAAATTGCGGCGTGTAGATTATGGCGCAGCAAGCGGAAGATAAAATGGCAGCTGGGACGTGTTTTTACATCGTCCGAATGAAAGTAGAGCACGCGTATTCGTGGATTGTCGAAAACATCTCTGACACAAACAAGGTGCAGGAATAAAAAAATATATAAGGCAGAGCAGTGACCTAGCCCGGATGTCGTAATGGCGGGCTCGCCGACATCTGGTGGCCGCGTACGAGATAGAGCGTGTATTGTGCTGCTGCCATCAATCACTTGTTGGAGGATTCGTCAGCCTGCTCCTAGCACGGTCTGGTTCACGCGTGCTACGATAGCGCAACACCGCAGAATAGTTCACACTTACAGCTCTTGGAGACATCCTGCAAACACGCCATGTCTCCCAACAAGTTTAATGCGAAACGTCTATGTGTGCCAGTAGAGGGAATTATTAATATTTTATTCACTGTTGCAATTTACTTTTGCTATATATTTACTTCAGAAGTCCAAACAGAACTCACAGGTTATACAAAAAAAAATGTCTTTCAACGATCCGCTAAGTTAGACTGCACTGATAATAACAATAGCTATTCTAATGGATACACTGTAAACAATTTTCTCGTAAACTTCCTAAACTATAATGTAAGTATTAAACCTATAAACTGTAAGGTAATAATACCACACATCAAGCTGCAGATATAGGAATGTTTAGTATAGCTGCTATACAAAGTTGGGAACTTCCCTAGGCATTTGACTGTTTCCTCAGCAAATGTAGCAAGGCTACGATGAAAGAATAGGCGTATACATTTGGTAGTTTAAACTTACGAAGAATTACTTAGAGTGCAGTGTGTATCAGGAAGTCATGCTCGTTCACGTGTTTCATGGTGGAGCAATTGCTTTCGACTACACGATATATTTGGACAATGCATTTTTCGTCGTATGATTATTTATTACAGGCCTAACGGACAGTAATAAATATACGTGTAATTCAGGTTTTATAAGTTAACAAATATTAAAGAATCGGTTCCATTATGGCATACGTTCACCATGTTCAACGTGTTAACACTTTAGTTCTGCATAGATTAGTTGACATTCAAGACAAGTAAGAAGTGCATCATCTATTTCCACATATGCAGGAACACAGGTCCTGTTGGCATAGGCTGTTCACGGTAAAGCGAGCACTTTTTAAGGCCCTTATAAACTTTTCCTTTCATCCAATTTCCATCTTCCTACTTCTTTTTAATGTAAACATTGCAATGTGACCGATAAACACAGTGTATACGTCTCCCTGCCACCAAAATTTAATGCCCGAGGCTGCAATAAGATATATTTATTAGCAGTTAACGCCTGTTGGGAGGGCCTTAAAAAGTGCTCACTTTACCGCGAACAGCCTATATCTGTTATTTCCACCCACTAGCGTCCTAATCTTCCACACTACACAATACCACGGAGTATAGGCTGTTCAACAAAAAAACTTAGCACTTTTGAAAGCCCTGCTCAAGATCTACTTGTATTCATATTGTGTATTCTTCCACCATATTACTATGAGCCTCATTACCTTATTAGTGCGTCGGTCAATGATAATTGTAATTCTTTTCAGTAAGTCAAATATTTTACAAATGTATTTATTCTTACACTTATATGCATTAAAAAAAGAGCTAAAATAAAATGTTTAGGTTCTCACAGATGATTCCTTAACACTTGTATTTTATCTTTAACTTAAGGAAGTTTCTGTCGTCACCTGTACTGACTGCGTCATTGTCAGAGTGCCTGTTATAATACACGGATATAGGGGTTTCTTTTTTGTTTTGACCTGACTGCACCTGATACGAACACGACATTTCTCCTTTTTTTTACTAGTTGAAGAGAGAGCTGGTTAGGGCGTACCACAACAATAGTTTAATCATAATACGAATAAGCCAGTTATAGTTCTTGGAGTCCAACCTGTCCCTGATAAAAATTTGCGAAAATCGGGGACGTCTAATAGCTATTGTATATTTGCATTTTCACACTTTTTGAATCAGATATTTTGAAAAATCATCCTATTTATGACGTGTTTGGTTGTCTTCTAAATATGCCATATATAATTAGGGTTCTATAATTGTGTTAACATAGAGGTACCTTGTTTTTTTAGTGAAAGTAATACATTACTAACATTTGATCTATAAATTATAATATTTCATCTAAAATTAATATAAATAATAAAAGAGAAAATGTGTGTCTTGGTAATGTCTAATAAGAAATACTTCTTATGCAGATTATTATCATAACATTTGGTGCGCACGAACACGATGCGTTGTCTCTAGTGTAATTTTCTATAGGCTGTTCACGGTAAAATGAGCACTTTTGAAAGCCCTGCTTAAGATCTACTTGTATGCACTTTGTGTATTCTGCTGCCCTATGTAATATTAACTTTGTTATGGGCCTTATCACTTTATTCATGCGTTGGTCAAGTGAAACTGTGAAATTATTATAAAAGTAAATATTTAACAGATCTGCTCATTTTTACACTTCGATGCATTAAAAAACACAGAAAGCGAAATAAATAATGTAAGTTCTTAGATATGGTTGCCTAACACTTTTTATTCGACGTTAAGATACAGGACTACTTATCCATCGTTACCAACTTTACTGGGCGCATGTCACTCAGTGCACGCGTTCAAACATTTTGCAGGTAAGCGCAGTGACTTTTTTCTAGGGTTGATTTGAAAAGTGCTCACTTTATCGTGAATGGCTTTTGGCATTGGTCGAGCTATATTTGCATGAGGCGGAAGAATACCGTGGAAGTAGAACTTTGTCAGGGCTTCAGAAAAGTTGAGAGTTTACTCGTGGGAAGGGGGCCTTTCGCCCAGTTACCTGAAGTTCCACGGAGGTAACAGGTCTTATGTTGCGAGCACCGGGAGTGCATGGTTACAGAGTATTCGACAGTACAGACCCGGAGTCACTGTAGTGAGGAAGCACCAGTGTACTTTACAGCAGCTTACCATCCGCCAATGGGGAAATTCTCTTGCCGAAATCGAGAAAGCTTTCTGATTGGCTGGGGATGCTGTGGCTGAGCGGTTAGACTGCTCGCCTCCCACCTGGGCGACCCGGGCTCAATCCCCGGCTGGGCAACTCCCGGATTTTCACAAGTGTGTGTATCGTGCGGACGATGTCGCTGCTCTGCGGGTTTTCTCGGCGATCTCCCGTTTCCCCCGCCCCTTGCGTTCCAGCGCTGCTCCATTCTCACCTCATTTCACCTTCATCGGCTCTCAAGACCTCGAGGAGGATCAGTCCCCGCCATCTTCACTCATATTTCGCCACAACTTACATTTAAGTTGGTTCAACGAAATTTTTCGCACGACATAGCATAAATAACACCTTCTCGAGCTTTATCAAGTTGTCAGGTTTTCACTGCCTTTATGAATTTCGAACTATTAACCAGTGGGAAGAAGTAAGTGACTTATCCTGCGGGTGACTACAGCAGTTAAATAACCTCAGTAATCAAGCAATACCAACTTCAGAAAATGTACAAAGGGATACCCTGTGTCGCGTCGTTCAGTAAAATTCAATGCAAAATCTATAATGTAAGTTTTTGCGAAAATTCCAAAAATCCAAGATGGCGGGGACTGATCCATCTTAACCCATTCAGACCCAGTGTACACAACTGTGTAAATTACTCACGTGTAGGTAATTTTTGGTCTGTATAGCATACTGCGAAGGTCAATCAATGACCAATGATCTTGCCTGTTGGTAAATGATTCGCAAAGCGTCTTACTGGCCTAGGTCCTAATTAATTCACGAAATTGTAGCCGTGCACATAGCCTACATCTCATTTGCTGTGACAACGATACAAGTGTTGTGTCGACTGAGGTGCAGTACGCCTCATAGACATTTTTGTGTGCAACCGCTGAAACCATAAATTAAAGTGGGCCTGAAAGGGTTAAGAGCCGCCCCAACTCAACTTTCTGCCCGGCTGCTGATTTTGCCGTCCTGTCAACACTGCGTGCTAACGACGAACGTGTGAATCAGCCTTATCCGTATGATCTGCGATTTTGGAGTTGGACTATGAACTGCGAGGCTATCTTCGAGAATGAACTTTGCGTGCAAAAGCAGCGTAGTTAAGGACGCTGTCTGTTATCTGCTCGGGAAACACCATAGCACAGAGTAGTTAGGTATAGGCTATTCATGGTAAAGTGAGCACTTTTGAAATCCCTCTCATTTGGGATAATATTCATTAAATGTAGGTTATTGTAGCCTTAGACGTTAACTTTCGAGACCGGCGAAATACACACACTGTGTTTATTACTTACATGGCCATATTTATTTAAAAATGTAGTTGAATAATCAGAAATGGCTGAAAGGAAAAAGTAGCAGCCTATACATAGATACGAAATGGTTTGGCGGTTCCATGATGTGAGCGTACCAATTCACTGATTGGCTGCCCGAGGCCCTGGAAATGGGTCTCGCGTCTGATAGGCGAAAGGCGTCTGTCACGTTACTGGCTAGTGACGCCATTTTGCTTCCACCGCGAACTACAATTGGACACGTCACTAGCCGACGTCACTTCGGAACGCTGTTTGCCAATCAGCGCCTGGTATCCGACTTCCAAGGAGGCAGTGAAGGCAGTAGGGAATCTTTCGCAGCAAGTAGCCAATCGAGATATGCAAACGACCCTGCGGTGTTTTGAAATATAATTTTGTGTTGAAATCTGTTGGCGAAATTTCGCCACCCCTGGTGATAATGCTGACCACTGCCCCACGTGGCAAGGCGTGGCTCTTCAGACACAAAGGAGAGGGCTTCGCGCGAACCAGCTATATCAATTCCGAGATGTTTCTCGCAACAGCCATGTGACGCATCGTCCAGCGTCGCCATTTTCGGACAAGTCGCCCGACCCTCCGCTCTTCTCTGTGGTGCAGAAGACAGAGAGGGAAAAGAGCGAAACGGTAGTAGTTTTGTTTGCGAAATAAAATTACAACTCCGCTCGGGAACTGCAACGATGAGTTTACGAACCCGTTTCACGCTCGTTGTGCTGCACCTGTTTCTTTCAATACGTTATTATTTTTATTTTATTTTATTACTACCATTGAATTTTTTTTTTAGCTACGAGGCCACAAAATTTTGTGATACTTTCGTGCACTTTCTCCTAAATGTGTGTTTGTGCGCCTGAGGGAGTGTATGTGTGTGTGTATATATATATATATTAGGTACACCTTTTAAGAGGACAGCTGAAGTAGGCCTAAATAGTGCGTCCGAGTTTTCTGATTTGTAACAATTTTCCCAAAAACTAACTTTTATAAAATAACTTGGAGAATTTAGTTTAGTTTAACATGTAATACACTGAGGAACAAATTGCATTCATTTGGTTATGTCCGTTTGCAAATTTTCTGTACTTGTGAGATAGAATTTACTGCTTAATGTAAGAATTCTTTGTGGTCCCAATAAATTCTGTTTTTGTATCTATCATCAAGTATTTTCGCAATTACTACGAAACTAATTTATTACAAGAAATCAATAGTTAGGAGGGGTCTGTAGTTTGAAGTACAATTTTTGAAACTATGTATTTACATACACTATATTTAGATTACTCATTTCTATTTAACAGTAGTACGGATGCAAAAATATAAGCTAGAAAAATTGATTAATCACTTAATTGAAGATCATACTTGACGCTTGTGTAACACGCATGGACAAAGTGGAATGCCTTGCAAGAATGTTGCCGTAGCGTAACAGGTTTTACACATAAAAAAGCGCTGCTGAATGTTTACAACAGAAATTCTTCGTAGCTGTGCTTCGCTCGGTCGCTTAGCTTAACAGATTAGTGAGGAGCTGTCAGAATACACACTTTAAGGAAGCAGTGTACTTTCCACATCAATAGGAGCTGCTAACAGTGTAGTCAAGCTGCTGATTCTCTAACACAAGTTTTCACTTACCGAAGTGAACATTTTCGCTTGCAAGTTACTCTTTGTAAAGCAGACTTCCGAAACGACACTCTATTTTTAAGTGAGTGAGTGAAAAGATTTGGGTGGCTCTTAACAGCCGGGATCCTGAGAGCCGATGGGGGTGATTGAAGCGCCGGAAAGAAGGGGCGGGGAAACGGGAGATCCCCGAGAAGATCCGCAGACCAACGGCATCGTCCGTCACGATTCCCACTTGAGGAAATCCGGTGATCCAGCCGGGGATTGAACCCGGTTCGCCTTGTTGGGAGCCGGGGTGCTAGTGTGACAGTGAATTCCATAATCATTAAATTCCAAAATATTATAAAAGTATTTTAATGCCCTAAACGTTGAACTGAAAATGTACATTTTAGAAAACTGAACTGATTTCTTTCGTTTTCCGAATTTTCTTTTAACCCGTGTATTTTAAATAAATGAGAAAATTCGTAAAAATTAAATATTTTCATAGTTTGTATAGTTTTTCTCGATTGACGTGCGAGTAAAGTGATGAGGCTCGTGGCAATGTTATTTTTATATATGTTGTGAGCGTACACAGTGTTTATACAATTACATCTTAAGCAAAGCTTTCAAAAGAGCTCAGTTACAGCCTATTCCTATGTTACGTAAGAAAGGACATTTCTTTGCGTCATTAACGAATCGCCATCACGTGGGCAGACAGCCGGCTAGTAATTAAAGTTGGACAGTACACCGTAGCATACGACGCATTGTAGAACAACAGGACGACGGCAGATCAACAGAACTCGGGGCTTATTCTCAAGTTATTCGTTAATTTTGTAGTATTCGTAAAGTTTCTAAAGCTCTCGAAATTCATAAAATCTTGGCGAAAGGCAAATTCGCATTCTACGTCATATTTCGTCACGGCCCTCCGAGTCTTCGGCAATGTTCGGGATTTCGTTAGCGAATACAGGATAACACTATGCACATGGACTTTAACTCTACTACGACAGTTTTTTTAATTATAAATTATGCATACTTAAGCTTGAAAAAGCAGTCAAACCTTTAAAATATGTTGTTCGTGTTGGCGTGTACTAAATATTAGTATTAAGTAAATAATATAGTATTCTAAGTTAAAGGCATATTTCGTTCGTTCAAGTGTGCCACATTTGGTGTCGACATCGTACTTGTTTCTAACCTGGCGTAACGTGTGATGTATTACACACGTAACTTCGTATGCGTTTTGTTAAAACGGACTCGCTTATACGCCGATAAGAGAGAGCAGACAGAACTTTGGTCGTTACGTGTACGAAGATTTTTCTCAATGACCATTTTACTGTTTGGTTGCAAGCTATTTACTAAATCACTGTTTCGTTTATTTTAATACCAATATAATAAAAAAAAGAAATTAACAACAAACTAGACCCTCTCGTCTTTCTAGTCGATTATAATAATTTCAGAATAAATCTGTGTTTATGTTCTCGTATCTTATTACAACCAACTGAATTAAATGATAAATACCCTCACAATTGCCAGCCTATAGTGATTATTACGTGATTCACAAATAAACAAAACGGTTAATGAATGCTTTGAAAAAGGTTTTCTTAAAATGTGTTTGTCATGTTTTTGTAATGAATGAAGGCACATTACCTCACTATTCTCTTTATACACAGTCACAAATAACATCCTGTTACACATAACTACCAAGTTTTCATAATAAAACAGCATAACAATAGCCCGAAGGGCTTCGTTATCGTCTCGAGTTTCTTATCAAACATACTTAAGTCAAACGAACACTAGAATGCGCTTAGAATAGCTCATTTGTAAGATACGAAAACCCGAGTAACCACGAATATTTTTGTCGATAGGAAACGAAACTACTAACTCAGATTAAGCCCCCTGGTGTTTATGCTGCTGCATGCTTCATGAAACTCACTTCTATCTTCTCTTGAATATCCACAAACCTGTTCCGCGTTCGAAATATTAACCTACACAGCTACGACGTACCCAAGACATGAAAAACCTATTTCGAACGTGAAACAAGATGTTTTATAATATATCGGAACAGCGAATACATGCGTGTGAAATTACTACACAGTTATGTAAACATTGATTCTTAAGGACACCTGATTTTCGTGTAAAGAGAACACATGAAGTTTTCCGTTAGTGCTAGAAGGCATTCTGATATTGGACTGGCCTATTAGAGTTAGGCTACTCCTGTGCTAAACGTATATGATTAGCAGACAGGCATCTAAAACTGATAGTATTTAATATCATCCATTCGCGGAAGTTGTATCGAGGTAATGAGGTTTTGAAATACAGCAAGACAGAAATTATTTTAGCAAAAATATTGTATTGTAAAATATAATTTTTTTTATGTCCCTTTATTTTAAGATTGAATTTGACATATTTATATAGGTTTCTTTAAAGTTTAAATAAGTGTCAAATAACGAAGATGTAAACAGGTTTACGAAATAAATATCACGAAGCATATAGAGGCTTGAAAAGTTCGCTCAGTTACCTGTAAGCTATACTTGACAATATTATGTAAGATCGTGCATATATAAACTGCTCATTGGTTACGTGTTGTCACAGTGGAAGGAGATGATTGGGCGTGATTTGAATGGTATGTCTCTTACTGGCCCAGGATTCTCCAGGAGATGTCGAACAACGCGTGGACCAATTGCTAAGGTAGTGTAAATGTAACATGTTTTGAATTCTAGCTTGCCTCGAATTGAACGGCCAAAATTTCCAGGTCTCTATTTATTTGCCGCTTGAGAGTGGGATGAACCGCAGCATTATTAACGAAATATTTGTTTGCGCGAATACGCGTATCTCGGTAAATAAATGTATGTTCTGCAAATACGACCTTTTGTCAGAAAAGATTAAAATTAATTATCTAGGCCCCTATTATTTTTACTTTTATCATATTAAGTGTATTCTTGGAGCAAAAAACTCGTTAAAATGGTCAATTATGGCATTTTTAAAGCTTTCCGACGCAGTTTCCTTAAGCGGCAAGAGAAAAGTACAAAGTTATAGGTGTAGTTTGATCTGTGTACTTTTATCGCGTGTAATAAAACCCCTATGTTACAGATCTAACTTGTACAGCACAGAGTTAGGACGGAAACATTTAAAGGCCTTGGGCGTAAGAGCGATGAGGCACTAGGCGTGCGTGTTATTGTCGCCCGTATCGCTCCCTCGCTTCTCGACCTTGGACGTGGAGTTCCATCACACTCTTAACACCAGAGTGAACTGCAAATGTAAGTTCAATTTGTTATAAATCTCTACTCTTACACAGTTTATTTGGCAATTTTCTGAAGGAATCATGGTTTTATACACGATACATTTTCTGTGACGGCTTTAGAAATATATGGTCCTTATTTTTTATCCTGGGAGACACTTGTCTCGAAGTCCCTGGCTCAGAACTCCCGAGCATAAATTATTCCAGTCAGATCTATATTTGCATTACTGGACCCGCGTTTGCCAGGATATTCGCGGTGAAGATTTGTGGTGCAAAAAAAAAAAAATTGGACACATACTGAAACGTGGCCGAAAATACCCTCGGAAAAAATTTTTATTGCAGTACCACGTCACGCTGTGTCTGGATACCGTCGATGTAATCTTGAGAGATATTGTGAGTCGCGCGATATTAAGAACTCTTTGATAGCAGACGTCACACACAGCTGTTTGCAAATACCGTAGTTCAGTAAACGTAAAACCTGTAACGTATTGTATGCAGCTATGGACATTAATTCTTACTTAATCACACTGTAAAAATAATTTAGGTAAGATTTCCGTACATGTAAGGGAAGCTAATTACCTCTACATGTAAGGTAAAGTTACCTCTAAAATGTTGAGTCAATTTACATAACAAGTAGATTACTAGTCCCTAATCGTAAGGAAAACGTACCTCACAAAAGTGTGAGAGGAGGGTGGATCCCATACAAGGAAGAGAAAATGAACTATATTTGATAATAAAACTAATATTCTTCGACGAATAGCCCCGATACCTCAACACTAAAATCCTCGACACTTGCTCGTGGGTGGGCGTTAACCATGGTCCTCCATCACAATAGGCCGATGCGCTATCCATTAAACCAATACGACAGCGTGACAGTATTAGTGAATATTACCTTTTTAATGATTGTTTCTTCCGCCCGTTCTCCCACTTAGTTGTTGAGACAATGCTGAAGAGATGAACGCGTCGTAAGGTAATTTTGCCATTCTACTCCAGAGTGCGGTAATTTTACCTTACCTGTAAGGAAAACTATGTTTCCCCTACAAGTTTGCGAATATTACCTTACACCTGTCAGGTATTTTTTCCCATTATTTTTTACAGTTCACGTACTAATGTTATCACTACCGTGTAAAATCTTACATTTGTCTATCTGGTTCCCACATAATCTGGAAGAATTACAGACATTTGTAAATTGACAATATCACACCACGTAAACTTTATATTTCACGTAGACAAAAAAGTTGTATTATAAAAATCCACTACACGGCTAAAAACATCAGATAATGAACTGGTTTCAGGAATTCCACACATTTCAAGGGTTGCAAAAATTCCACACATTTCAAGGGTTGCAGAAATTCCACACATTTCAAGGGTTGCAGAAAGGTTGACTGAATGCGTGTCGCCTGAAAAGGATCGAATTTGTTTTATATTTTAAGTTTAATATGTTAGTGGTTGCTGTTACCTTAAAAGAGCGAATGAAGACATTTGGGTTGCTCTTAACAGCGAGGTCTTGAGAGCCGATGTGGGTGATTGAAGTGAATATGGAGCTGCGCCGGAATGAAGGGGCGGGGAAGCGGGATATCCCGAGAAAACCCGCTGACCAACGGCATCGTCCAGCACGGTTACCACTTGCGAAAATCCGGTGACCCGGCCGGGGATTGAACCCCGATTCGCCTTGTTGGGAGGCGAGTGTGCTAATGGCTCAGCCACCGTGGCTCCTGTTAAGTTAAAATAGATTCACCGAGGCTTGATGCTTAAAATACGCGTTATTATTGTCATCAGGCTAAACTGCACAGTGCCGTATATACTCGAACAAGCGTCTTTTCTCCATTGGCTGCTGCATAGATGTTAAGTCACTCACTTTCTGACTGGATTTCACGTGATTGGACTACACAACTGCGAAGTGCTCGTTTATTGGCGCAGAAAATACTCAGGGCGTGTCAGATAAAGTACAGACAAATTACAAACGTAATGCAAACCTCAATGTCTTTTTAATTAATTGTGTCCCTTAATAATAGCACGAATTTTGCAGGTCTCTAATCATTAAATAATCGGTCAATATTTTTTAAATTAATAGCACACTTACAGAATTGATAGAGATTGTTGATAATTTCAAATTAGAAATGTTTTTATTGTGATGCTACGTGGACATCTTTCACCCATTGAGTCACAGAGTACACGATCGTGGACACATTGCACACGAACGAAAATGATGAGCAATAGTGCACACAGCATGACACCACTACCCAGTGTTCTTTGTTGCTAATCTGAATTATGGCATTTGCTCAATCTCTCTACACATGAATAGTTAATGCCTAAGTGACACCCGATTTTCTCGATAACATTAACTTCGCACGCCAGATTGCAGTACCCCGAAGCATATCAGCAGTTTTATTTTGCTTATTGGCCACTTGTCTTTATGAAAATACATTTTCTTACTCGAGTTGTCAAAAATAATTAATTTGTTCTGATGTACTGTACGTCTGTGATTCGCGGACAGGCATATGAGACGCATAACACGTAAATCGTACAACCACGAAAGTGCGTATCAGCGAAATGGATATGAAATACAAGTGGTTATGAAATATTGACGTCAAACTCAGGTGTCGTAATGAATGCCAATATCATGGAGCAGGTGGCAAGAAAAGTGCTGAACCAAAGTCCAAGGAACACAGCGAAATTACTTGAACTCAGAAGTTAACACTTGGCCGAGCGAATTAAGCTAGTAGTTCCCAGCTCTCGTTTGTAAAAGTGGAAAAGATTTTCGTAGGGTACTTAATTTGGCACAAAGATCCTAAAATTCATCTCATCGCATTTTCTGTCGTTGCACACACGGTACATAGGCAGTGCTGACAAAATAGCACCGAAGTGAAGGAAAAATATATTTCTCTTGGCTAACTTGCTATAGTTAGGGACACCCAAATTTCGTGAATAGATTTCATGACCAGTTGTGTTTCATATCATTTCAACTCAGATCCACTTTCGTGACTGGATAATTCCTGTGTTACGCGTCTTAGGTGTCTGCCCGCCAATCACAGACGTACAAAAACACGCCGCCGATAAGGTTAAGAAAACCGCGAATATGGCTGGAGAGTACTGAGATATAGCATGTGCGCAAATCTTTTCGCGAAATTTGGGTGTCCCTAACTACAGCTAAACAACGCAGTACACTTAAGTATAGTAATACAAATGGAAATATCTTCCTTTCCCTATTTAGTCGAACGTTAATATTGTAGAGACCTAGCCATTCAGTCGTGTATCTTTCTAAGATGTGAGTGGCCACGGTGGTATAATGGTTAGACTGCTGCTCTCCTCCCACCTGGGCGAACCGGGTTCTTTTCCCGGCGAGACCGCCCCCGGATTTTCGCTTGTGGGAATCGTGGCGGACGATGCCGCTGGTCGGCGGGTTTTCTCGGGGACCTCCCGTTTCTCCCGCCCTTGCATTCCGGCGCTGCTCCATACTCACCTCGCTTCACACGCATAGGCTCTCAAGACCTCGATGTTAAAAGAGTAGCCCAAATCTCTTCACTCACTTCACTCACCTCGAGATGTGGTAGTTAACTTTCCGTTCCTGGAGTGAAAATGATGTATAGGCCATTCAGGTTAAAATGAGCACTTTCGAAAGCCCTGCTTACGATCTACTTGCATGCACGTTGTGCATTCTTCCGCATTATGTAAGATATACATTGTCTTGGGCCTCATCACCTTATTCATGCGTCGGTTAAGTGAACCTGGGAAATTATTACACTTCAATCACTTTTACACTTCAATGCATTAAAAAAACCAGGGTGTCCATTAAAAAGTAGTATGCAGGTAGAGGCAATGACTTTTTTTCTAATGTTGATCTTAAAAGTGCTCACTTTATCGTGAACAACTTTTAGTAAGCTGGACGACGTGCAATTTTGCGAGTGTGGTTATCCCATAGACTTTAGAGATGCCTCCTGTAACACTGTCAAAGTGTAAGTTGTCATATTTGCTGACGTCAATATTTATATTTAATGTTAATCTGTTTTTTTACATGCAACGTGTTATTATTTGTCTTAATGTAAACATACATTTTCTGCACTCGTCACATGTGGTATTTTTAATATAATTGGCATATGTAATTTATTGGATGTTTATTTTTCTCCTGTTCTCTTTAGAACACATATTTTTTTAGGATATTTTCTTTTATATGTAATGTGGCAATTAAATTATGTTTAAAATAGGTTGAATAATGTATTTGTTATGCTAATAGTTATTATTTAATTTAATGATATCTTATTTTGTGAATATTTCATGTTTATTTATTTTGTATTCTTACGAACGAGACCCAATGTTCTATGTGTTTTCTTAGCAGTTAGGACGTTGGAATTGGCTGGTAAGGGATTGGGGAGGGGGGGGGGGGGCTCGTAAGGGATTTAGGGGGGGGGGTGAGTGTAGGTATTTAGTATTCTCCTATTGGTCACAGGTTCGAATCCTGTCTCTCTATTGGCTGGAACGTCAGGTCCCTTTACGCCGTGTCCAGCTAACAGAGCTTAACTCTCTCTTCAACGAGCATCGGCTTCTGTCAGACGTAAGGATCGGGTGACGAGTTAGGTTTTAAGTTGAAGAATGTAGGGTGTTATAGCTTCCTCCCATTTTATTACATATTTAAAGTGTTGTTTCAGCAAGTGTGAGTGTAATTAAAGCCTCTTGCTAGGTTCATTTAGGAGTTTAGAAGCTGGCCCACGTCTGGGTAAGATCATACCAATTTCTCCAGGACGTCGAGTCTCAGATATATGTAATCCTACATCTACTGTCCTGACGAGATTATTCATTTTGAAAGGTCGTTCTACGTCATTACGGAACAGCAAGAGCATCCATATTTATGTAAGACAAGTTTCCATTGCAATATATTTTACGTGTGGTACACGGCGTCAGCTTTAAATTGTTCTAGAAGCTAACGAATTCTACAAGCGACGCCATGTTGAATCTTAACGTGCTAACGAACCAGTTTTTGCAAATTTGCCCATGAATAACCAGAGAAGAGTACGTGTTCACTCGAGCTAGGCACACAAAATTTATGTGAGTATTTTATTTTCTGAACATTTTCATCTTTGTAAGTGATATCAATAATATATGTTTCTACATGTGTATGAAAGTGAGCCTACGTCACGTAACATAGGGACAACATAGGTACGGCCAGCTCCCACGTACATTAGTTTTGTATCACCTTAGATATTTGCTAATTGCCACGAGGGTTTTTCATCCTCTTAACAGTCCAGTAAATGCAGACAATTAAAATAAGGAGGTTGAAATATTTTATCAATAAATGTGGACTTGAAAAGCATTTTTCTCAGTGGTCGCCTACATCATTTACTACAGTTGCTCCTATGTCTCCTATGTTTACAAAGTCTTCTCTTATTATTATTAGTTGCTGGTCATAGGTTTCCTGGAAGTGTTGGTATACACATCGTATACGTACTTGTCGTCCGGCTGGATGTATGGTAGTTCACCCTAAGTTATGTCTCTGCCAGCCAGTCCACCGAACGAGCCTGTGAAACTCATGGACTGGTATGACACGCAAGTTTAAATATAAAATTATTTCATCTCGGTATATATAATTTTTTAAAGTCAGCTTAGTAAATATTTCTGTTTAAAAATAGACAGATCGGCGCCCTACCCGATGATGTTTCAGAACAGATCGGCGCACCTTAACGCCGCGGCCCATACAACAGGTGTCCTATTCTATATATCACATTGTCTACGGGATAACGTAAGTTTAATTGAGTTCAGCTTACCTGAACGTGGAGGCTGACTAGAACAGATTGGCTATCCCAATGTGGTGACTACAAGCTTGATTCGTACATCCCTAGCTGCATGACACAGTCCTCACATTTAAGGATATATCACTCAGCTCACGTAGTTCCGTACTCTTTTACATCTGTGGTGCATTCGCTCCATCTGAACGTCGCTGACACGAGCATTTGGAAACGAATTGTACTTCTTCATTTCGAATGCATTTTTAAGTCTCTCCGTCACAGGTAAATATATCATTTTATCGGTTGCATCGAGCAAGCTTTTTGTCTGGAATAGCATAAGTAACATCTAAACGCGCTGCCACATTACGGAACTAATTAAAATTCGTATGTGTTTTTTTTTTGTCAGCGGCTATCTATGAATAAAGACAGGAAAATTTCGCGAAATGTTTTGAGGCAAGCAATAATTCAAACGCCAGGATTTCTGAATGAAAGTTTATTATAAATGCCATAATATGCTCTGGCCCAATACCTGACCTAATGCAAACAAGCACTGAAGCCTGCACAGCAATATGGATGAAGAAGACTGCTATTCATTAAGGTGACAGCCAATGAATGAACCACCGAGTCTGTGGTTTACAGAAGACTGCGGAGTCTACCCTGACTACCACTTAATTCACGACATTTTCCTGTCCATATTTGTGAGACAGGAGAATATAGTCTCAGAAACCAATGAATTATGTCTCCCAGTATCGAAGGGCTCCCATTATTTCATACTGTTTTCTGCTATGTACACTGTAGATCATTAAATTTACTTCTTGTGCAAAGGTCCAATATATATCACCATCACTGAAAGCGTAAGATTCATTTACGGTAATTCCAGCTTTATCGGGTGTAAAATAAGCAATTTCTACTGCAACAAAATTTTAGCATCTTTTAAGACGTTAGCCCTTCTAACCACATTTTGCAATTTGTTTGCATCATACATCCAAATATACCAGCAGTGTTTGTCTATAATGTTTGAAATTGTCGATACGATATTTTTTTTTAAAAGTTGATTTCAAATATATCTTGCTCTCATGCGTACGAATAGAGGAACACTTGTTACTCTCCATGTGTTCTACTCGTCTCTCACAGAGTAAGGAAGTGCGCATAGACGAAATGCCGTGGCGAATCCTTAGATGTGGCCGTACCCATTCTCTGATTGGCTGCGCGAGGATATGGAATCGGGCCTTGTGTCTGATTGGCAACAGCATGCTGCGAAATGTTCCCCGTTAGGTAGACTATCGCCTGGCAGTGGAGATACAAGACACAGCTTGTCGAACTTCGATGCGAATTGTTGGCAAGTGACGCCATTTTACTGGCATGTGCGTGTCGAGTTCGCGGTAGAAGAGGCCTTTTCACCCATGTCTTTGAAATTATTATGTCACACAGATTTATAGACATCTGAGACAAGATGGAAGTGATTCCCCTAAGTCCACACTTAAAAAAAACTTTGTAGCTGCTACAAAATGTTTTGTTGGTATACTCGCAGTCAAGTAATTTTGCGGCACAAAATATTTTGTCGCCAAGACGACATAAATTTCTAGATGCCACTATTGTTTCGTGGTGACAACTAAAAAATTTTGAGTTCAAAACAAAATAATTTAGCTGTGTGCATACCAACAAAAAATTTGTAGCAGCCACTAAGTATTTTATTCAGTGCACCACTGCACTAACTAGAGATCTGATAATCTATGTACATCCATCCTGCTGCTCAACACTGAACAACAGAGAACTCCTACTATAATTAGAGGCTGTTCACGATAAAGTGAGCACTTTTGAAATTAACCTTAGAAAAAGTTACTGCTCCTAAATTCGTATATTATAACAGGCGCACTGAGTGACATGCGCCCAGTATAGAGTGTAATGAGGAAGGGAAAGTAGTTCCATATTTCAATGTGGGATAAAAAGTGTTAGGTGACCATTTGTGAAAATTTATGTTATTTCTTTCACTTAAAGTTTTTTTAATGCATCGAAGTGTAAAAATGAGCAAAATTGAAAAATGTTTCCTTTCCTAATAATTTAACAATTGTACTTCACCAACGCATGAATACAGTGATGAGGCCCTAGCAATGTTAATTTTACACAAGTTGGAGAAATACACACCGTGCATACAAGTAGATCTTAAGCAGGACTTTCAAAAGGACTAATTTTACCAGGGAGAGCCTATAATAAAGTTCCTTATTAGCTGGCTGTCAAGCTGTGTGTCAGGCCAGTTAATTATACCCAAGGTCACTTGTTTGCCGCAAGAATTTCATTGCGCAGGATAGACATCAACATTCTGGGTACACACAAGCAGGTATCCTTTGGCTATCGGACGGGCGTCTGTGCGAGGGCACTTTCGCTATCCGACTGGGCCTCACTGAATTAAGTTACTCCGGCAATGAACTTCATCGGTTGGCTGTCCAGACACCTTAGACGCGTGGGACTTATTTCTGAACTAACGTGTTCTCAATAACAACTACTCATGGAATCATTTCACGCAAAACAAGTGGCTATACTTATGTCTAGAGACCTGGAAAATTCGCGTTATTATTTGAGGACAAGTTAAACTTCAAACACATGTACCTTTGCAATATGTTTTTTCATTGGCCCGTACTTTATTTGACACGCCCGGGGTAGCTCTGCGCCAGTAAATGAACACTTCTCAGTAGTGTGCCCCAATAACATGCAGTTCAGTCAGAAAGGGCGTGACTTCAGATGTATGCAGCAGCCAATGGAGAAACGACGTCGGCGCTAGTACATACAATACTGTGAAATTCAGCCTGTTGCCAAAAAATAACGCGAATTTGGCAGATCCCTACCTATGTCACATTTAAATATTTCTTAATGTAGAATGACAAGCAATTCAATGTGTACGTTAAGGAAACTGTGCATTTATATTAAACTAGCTGTTCCCGCGACTCCGTTCGCGTGGACATTTGGACTTATTTACATATGTTTCAAATAGAAATTTCGCTTCGCCTAAGCTTGATGGTGTTATTAAAATGAAGCACAACATCGCTTCGCTCAGGTTTCATGTTGGAAATAGAAATATCGCTTAGTTTAGGTTTCGTGGAGTTATTATAATACTGCCCGCCATCTCTTCGCCCTAGTTTTTTGGAGTTATTGGAATTCATACCTATATAATTGGTTTAAAAGAAGATTGTCACCTTATTATCGGAAATAGATTTATCATCGCGTTAGTGTTGCTTGTTTGATAATATGTTATTTTACTGTCTAATTTATCATTTTCTATGATGCGTATTATATCAATGATTATTTTAAAAAACTACTGATGTTTCAACTATACCTTTTGACAACAATCCTTTTGCAAAGAAATAAGAAATGAAATATAAAGAAAATTAAATTATTTATTAACCATTTAAGATATCGAGTTGAAATAAAGAGCAGATTTTAAATAGAAATAAACTCTATGATCTCTGATCAATTTTATCAAAATCGATTCAGCCGTTTAGGAGCCTATTCTGGACAAACATCCAGACAGAGAGGCAGACAGACAAAAATTTTGAAAACAGTTATTTATGCTTCACCATCGTTTGAATAGCAAATTACGCTTAGATGTTGGTATCAATTTTGATATAACAGACAGACACTTCAATTTTATTTATTAGTATAGATTCATAATATATGTTTTTCGAAACGGTAATGTTTTAACATTCTGTTAAACAATATTAAGGACACCTGATTCTCGCAATACGATTTCTACGCATACTAGATTTTAATACCCTAATGTGTATCAGCAGTTATTGCTTATTGGCTGGTTGTCTTTGTGAAAAGACATTTTCGTACTCGAGCTGTGAAACAGAATTAAGTTGCTCTGATGCTGCAAGTTTGTGTTTCGACGGCAGGCATCAAGACGTAAAACACGTGAATCATGCACTCACGAGAGTGTATGTGAACTAAACGGTTACGAATTACAACTGCTCTGAGACCTTTTTGCGAAAATCGGTTGTCTCATATATATTAGTAAAAAAAAAGTAACTGTATATGCGTTAGTTTCGCCTTCAAAAACAGTAAGTTACATTGCACCGTAGTTACAGAGTAGTCAAGTATACTGATGTGAAATAGTCGCACTCATAAGGAAAATTGGCGTCCTTGGTCAACAACATGTCCGAATGCCACTCGCCAATCAGCGCTTGGTAAGTGACTCGCCAGCGGGTACCCAGCCAATAGAGAGACTTTCACACAGCACGCAGTTGCCAATCAGAGTTACGGCCCATTCCTAGAGACCCGCGATGGATATGCAAACGTCACAATGAATCCCCCCAAACACGACTACTCTCTTTACTTACCATCTGAGACATGGTATTTAACCCTTTGATGACGGTAAAAACTTACTGGCACTGAAGAAAAGGTTGACGTGAGCTGCCTATATGCCATATCAGTTGTGACGGTCGCTGTATTTCTACTCACTGTCTTCCTATTGGTCCTGGCTACACCGGGCACGCGTACTGTACTCAGCAACGTTTGTTATTGGTTGGCCCTCGGCCAATGAATTCGCGCCTTGCCTGTGTGCCAGCCAAAGTGTCGCAGACGTAACATGTTTTATAAGCCATCGTGTTCATCGGAGAAAAGATTAAAAAGTAACCATTTTACTTAGATTCCGGTAAAGTCCAGCGAAACGATAAAACTATAAAAGTGTGAGTTTCCCGTAAGAGCACAAGAATTTCCATACAAACGTGGCCCCGTGTATGTACGTGCATTCTCCTCGAGGGGTTAAAGAGTTCTCATGCAAGATGAAATGTGTGCACTTGGTGCGAACAGTTTTCGAAAGTTGTTCATTCACGCGTGCAGTGGAGCACGCCAGACGTTTAAAAAGCTTCTATTATGTCGTTAATTACGACTCCCTTAGTTGTCTGGAGCAGAACACCCCGGCCGTTACAAACTGGAACGAATATTTCTCCTGCGGGCGACGTAACATCCGTTCTTCAGATAACGGCCGCTGTGTGTCTGGTCGAGTGCGCTGGTCACGCCTCGTGGCCTCGCGAACAATATCTCATCATCTCACGGACTCATTAGTCCACCGCGCCGCCCACCGCTTACGTCGATAAATATTTTTACTAAACATTTAATTGCTCGCTATGAGCCCCGGATTAACCCGTTGATAGAGCTTGTGATTTTTCGCGAGAAAAAAAATGAGTACACGGTAGACTTCAACACTATAAGTACCCAACAGCAGTTTGTCTATTGCCATTGGTTGCTGTCTGCTTGAGAAGGCGTTTTCATATTTGACTGGGCCACTCAGTATTCGGCAACATAGGCACTGCTCCTACGTGATTCGTGTGCAGACAGTTAACAAGTGTCAAAATGAGCCAATGAAGATAGGTAAATGAACCTGCAGTGTTTTGAAACATAACTTGTCTTGAAATCTTTTCGCGAAATTTCACTACCCCTACCCATTGACTAAAGATGAGGTATACCGCTCATTCGTCTTCTGCGCATGTACCCAACATTGACCTACCACATAGGAACATAACTGTCAACGTCACATGGTCAACAGGGATGAACGTGTTTGTTTATACCTTAATTTTCAAACGATAAGCACTGTTGCCTTAATAAAATACTTTTGCGGGTTTGAATTTAATCAAAATGCATTACAAATTAATTAGAGTAGTTATAAACACATCCCAAAATTACTTGTTTTATAAAGAGGGTTCTAACATCAAACCCAATCCACGCCATTTTTGCTCGTCGTATTGGCAGAAAAGAAGTTCAATGTTGGGACACGGAGATTGGTTGTGCACAGTCAGCGAGATCCGTCTACCTCATCTTCAGTCCATAGATTAACCCAGCTCACCGTTATGGTTGAGCTCACCGGTGGTTGAGCGGTTAGCCTGCTCGCCTTCCACCAAGGTGATACGGTTTCAATCCACGTGCGTAAAGTACACAATTGTGTACACTGGGTTTGGATGGGCTAAATTAATTTCACAATGGCAATTGTTTTTGTTGCACCAACATTAGACTGTATTCTGTGCTGCCATACACCTATTGGCTTTATTCATGCGTCATTCAGGTGAAAACTATAGATTGTTAGGAACCCAAATGAGTGGTTAGTATGACAAGCATTACTCTCATGGGTACAAATAAAGAAATCACATCTAGATTTGCCATAAATTGAAACATTATACTCGCAATACAAAGTAAAGGTTTAGAACAATATTTAGTCATCTCGCTGCCAACTTAACTTAATGCCTCATGCCTGCATCTCAGCGTGTGACGTAGCATATGGGAAGATAACGGCAGTGATTTGTTTCAGTGATTTTATTTCAAAAGTGCTTACTATCGTCAACTGTCTATCCATAGAGTCCCGAGTATCTCGCGAATTGATTTGACATTAGTCTAAATATTTACCATCCTGTACGGACTCTAAATGTTACAGGCAGAGATCTAGGAATTTCGTGAGTTCATTGGACGTGACTGTCCTGGGTACAAACCAAGGAATTAAATTTTTTTCAGCGGCTAATGCTTTCCTGGCCGACACTTCTGTATGTTCCGTTACTAAAGAGGCAGATAAAGACTTCAAGAATATAAGCACAAATACCACAAGAAAGCTTTAGCACATGAGCATAGAGTGGACTGTAGAGACTGCCTGGCTTACCAAAAAGTCTTATTGTTACGGGTAGTGAAATTGCGTGAAAAAATTTCAAGACAAGTTATATTTCAAGAAACTATAGGGTCGTTTGTCTATCTAGATTGGTTGAATTACTTTTTGACACGTGTTAACTGTCTGCACACGAATCACGTAGGAGCCGTGCCGATATTGCCCAATTCTAAGCAGCCTGGTCAATTAATATGAAAACGCCTTCTCGAACAGACAGCAACCAATGGCAATAGACAATCTGTTGTTAGATGCTTATAGCATTGACGTCTACCGGGGACACATAATTTTCCACAAAATTTCACTAGCTCTACTTATTGTTGGTACTATCCAGGGTGGACTATGGATGTAACACTATAACATTTGAACAATTGAATATGCAAAGGTCGGCAATTGTCGCTGTTGAGTCAAACAGGATAGTGTGTCCACAGCGTTGATTATGTTGCACAGCAAGACTTTATATGGTTGGCATTGTTCACAGCAAGACTCAGTGTCCAGTACCATATGTTTATTCTCTGAGAGGAATTTTATTTGTGGACCTTGGCTACAATTATTTCTTGTAAACATCTCACGCCAATGTCTTTCATTGAAAAGAAAGTTTTTTCATTGGTTACGACAGTTAATCTATCTGAGAATCAGCGTAAATACAGCATGGGTCAATGTTGCTCGTATTTGCAACAGTTGAAATAATAAGTGGGTCTACAAACGCAAACCAGATATGCAGTATATCGGAAGATTGACTACCCTTGAGTGATTGAAGAGATTTGGACGGCTCTTAACATCGAGGTCTTAATAGCTGATGAGGGTGATTAAGGTGAGTATGGAGCAGCATTGGAATGAAAGTGTGGGGAAACGGGAGATCCCCGAGAAAACCCGCCGACCAACGGCATCGTCCGGCACGATTCCCATACGCGGAAATCCGGAGTGACCCGGAAGGGGGATTGAACCCGGATCGACTTGGTGGGAGGCGAGCAGGATAACCGCTCAGCTCACCTTGAGGTGAGCGTGAGTGCTACAGGCGTTTGCCTGAACGAGGAAGTCCCGCAATCAAACTACGCAGAGAGGAAGCCGCGCGCCAAGTTTGATTGCCTAAGTTTGGAAGTAGGTCCTCTGATCCACAGGGAGCTTGCAGAAGATAGGTTGGATCTGATGACATAGACCAGAGTACTTGTTCGATGAACGAGGACCGTACAACTAAACAGACAAGTTTACAGATGATACATAACGGCGCCAGTGCTTTCATGGCGCACTGTAAAAAAAAATATAAGCACAAATATTTTTATAAAGAAAAACATTTCTTTGAGACTGCTGTATTTACAGTAACCCAATCTTGATTCATTTCCAAGGGAAGGTCAAAGAAACTTAAGTTTTCTGTTACTAAAGTTATTCTTTAGATATTTTTGTTTAATTTCAATAGTATATTTCTACATAGCAAATATAAACATTTCTTCGATATTGTTTTGTTTACAATAGAAATACTTCCGTACCACAAAAGAAAGTAAGTGATATTAAAACTTTCTATATAATGTCCACGATAAACTGAGCGCTTTTGAAAGCCCTGCTTAAGATCTACTTGAATGTACATTGTATATTCTTCCATCATATGTAAACTTAACATTACCGTAGATCTCATCAATTTATTCATGTGCAATTCAAGTGAAACGGTGGAGTTATAATAAAAAATACATGGTTTTTTATTTACAAATTTGTTAATTTTTCACTTTTGTGCTCCTTTAAGAAACCAGGAGAAAAAGAAATAATTTGAGTGTTCACAAATGTTTACCTGACACTTTTAATCTAACGTTAGGACATGGAACTACTATCCTTCCATCGTGACCAACTTTACCGTGTGCCCGGCGCCACTCAGCGGGCAGCGATATTTCTCAAAGGTTGAAATCAGAAGTGCTCACTTTACCGTGAACAGACTAACAACTCACGAATTCCGTAGATCTTCGACATACTGTTTTAATCTTTTAATTACAGTCAAATTCTTCACTACCAAAAACGCTGCCGAACCATTATATATCACTGTCATTCAAATATACACAAAAAAACAAAAATTTTGTTTTCTGGTAAACTTTGCAGTTGTTTGTATTTAATCGAAACATTTTTGCGGCATCAAATCACGAGTCCCAAAGAAAGTGGTTTTAGAGTGTGGGCGTTCTCGTTGTATATTTTATGCTTTTGGACGTTCATATTATGTTACATACTATACAATGAACTTAATATTTAGGAACAGTAGAAAACTGCGAATGCCCTACCAGCCAACTCACTTTACAAAACTCTACACCGCCTTATTTACCTTTTAGAACGAGACATGCACAGAGAGAGGTGTTTTACGCGAAATTATTTATGGTTAGGGCCACCTGTATTTCGCGAAAAGATTCGCGCGAAGGCTAAACTCCAATGTCCTATGGCATACGTGCAGTTTTTATTTGGTTATTGGCCACGTGTCTTTGTCGGGAGACAGTTCCCAGCCGGACTGGGACAATCAGAACTAAGAAACTCCAACAGTCAGTGTCCGTGATTCGCTGGAATGCACCTACAACGCGTGACAGTTGAACTCAGCCAAATTACAAAAGTGGACCTGAACTCCAGGGTTTTGCAGTACACGTGGTCCTCAAATCTTTTCGCGAAAAAACAGGTGGCCCTATTTATGGTCATGCTATACGTCAATATCCTACGTCCACAAACACGACTTCCTTTGATTATTGACTGCGTGTCTACGTGAGAAGACTTGTTCTGATTTGACTTGGCCAATCAGAATAAAGTACTCTGATACTGAACATCCATGATTCGAGGACAGACACTTGAGGCACGTGACATTTAGAAAAATCCAACCACGAAAGTGTTTTGGAGTGCAACTGGTCTTCGAATCTTCTCATAAGAACACTTTTCTCTAGACATGCATAATATATTATACCCTGCTATTTCGCATTTTAACATTAAACAAAGTTAGGGTCCACATCCTTCGAGAAAAGCATGGGAAAAATTGTGTATCAACTTGAGATCCGTTCTATCAGCAGGCGACAAATGTACAGAAGGCCCATATTGTGCAATATTTCATTAAGCTGCTGCTACTGTTGAGGTCGAGCTAAAACTTGTATTACGTAATTCAGTATGCCAAACAAATATGGACAATAGAATAGGGATTAAAACACAGTATATGAAATGTCATCCAACCTCTATGGCAATGACCATTAATTCTAAATTGTAGCAAAAATAATGAATTCAATAGCTAAATTTAAATAAAGATTATTTCAGCAAAACGTTAAAAACTGGAATACGATGTTTACAAAATAAAACATTTATTGATAGGGAAATATTAAATGTTACAGGTTTGAGTTAATTTCCTTGTATTTAGTAGTAGGCTTGGGAAAATATTAACGTATTTAAAACTAAATATTTTAGCTGTTAAATAACAAATCTCGGTCAACTAGATTTAAACGTAGCTAAAATTTGGCATGCAAAAACATGCATGCTGAAGTATTTACAGGAAAATAAATATCATTGTAGTCTTATATGCCTTTCATCTCAAGGAAATAAGGCTAAAAAGTGACTTCACATTTTTTCCCTTCGATAACTTAGCATCGGTTCCCAAAACGTGCTTGTTACATTTTCCCCCTGAATTAAAATTACAGTTTTTAAACCCGTTGAAGTTTACTACGGTCTGATAAAATAGCACAGTGGCAGGGATAACAGCAACGCTAAAAATTGGTGCCGGGTTTTGAACAGTTTCAGGGCTGAAATTTGTTAGTTTTCCAGGGCAGCGAAGGAATGATATCAGCCAGGCACTGGTGGACCCGCACGAGGTAATCTCCGAGCAAGCGACGAGGAATGAATGGATATGGAGAACATTTTTAATGCGAGCCGCGAGATGGCCCCGTTAGTCGCCATACAAACTGGAGGGCAGTGCTTGCTGATAAGATCTTAGCTCCGCTCGTGTCGTGAATGCGAGGAGCAGTAAACGTGGTCTTGTAACTCCACCCTTGCACTTTTTATTTGCGCGAACCCACTCCGCGCGCTGAATCATGGCGGTTCGCCCGTACAATACATTGATGCCACCAAAATAATCTCACCACAAGCTGAGCTTTAAGATCGGACCCACTCTCAAACACTCAGATGTCTAAACATCATTATAATTACGTTGAGATTTTAATCTATGTTTGAAATTTATTTAGTTTCTGATTGTTCGTTGTATTATTTTTGTAGCTAAAGCTATTTGCTGCCGGTACGTTATCTTAATATCATTTTTTTACTGTATATATATTTTTTAGTTTTCCAGGAGTAAGTACTTGTCAGTTATAGGCAGTAATTGTCAGTTATAGGCAGTGATGTCTATGTACCTAGATGCGTGCATGTGTTTCTATAATTATGCGTTTGTATGTGTCTGTGTATACTGTTTACAGAAAGTTTAGCATGTATAAGAATCCAGGATGTTACATTGCATACAAGTTGTTTAAATTTCTTTTTGTACTCCCAATATAATCTAGCCTGGTAAACCACACAACAATCACTTACAGCATCCCAGTATGAAAGGAACTAAACGCATGGACAGGGTAACAGTAATTATTATAATAAGTAGCGCTGTGTTAAGTTTCTGGCGATTTCTTTTTAACCGCTCTACCGATTAGCCACAAAATGTCGCACGAGCCACAGAGGTAATGTGGAAATGCGTAGGAATGAAGTGGCCTGATGTAATTGAAAGCTGGACCGCTAGCGGAAACGTAGAGTCTTGTCATAACGCGTGGTTGAGATTCCAACGCTGTCTGAACTATCAGGGAAGTAATTCACTTCCATAGATTTTTCCGCCGGAGAAATACATATTTTCGAGTTCCTCTGGCTGTTACCATAGTTACTAGCACCTTTAGCGCTGCCGACATAATGTTACGCCCTCCTGAATTCAACCGAGATGGAGTTGGAGTTGAGAGATATGGACAGTTCTTAACGAGGTCTTCAGAGCAGATGAGGGTGAAATGAGGTGAGAATGGAGCAGCGCTGGAGTGCAGGGGTGGGGGAAACGGGATGTCCCCGAGAAAACCCGCCGACTATCGGCATTGTCCGGCACGGTTCCCACTTGCGAAAATGCGGAGTGACCCGGCCGGGGGTTGAACCCGGTTAGACTTGTTGTGAGGCGAGCAAGCTAACCGTTCGGATGCTGTGGCCCCTGTTTAGACTATAATCCACAGTGTTATGTACAGTACATTCATGGATCTTTCAACTGTCCATTGGTTCGTTGCTGTCACTATGGAAGGCGATGAATGGGCGGTCATTTCGTTGCACGATTTTGATTGATTCGAGGTTCTCCAGAATGTGTCAAACAAGGCTTTTATCAATTACAAATGTAACACTGTAAGAAGTAAATAAAATTAAATATTTATCTCCTACAGTCCTCTATCCATATTGAAACTTTGGGTGTGTTCACCATTACAAAGTAGCATCAGAAAATTGCTATTTAATTATGTATTAGATTTTGGTTATGTAAAGAGAAAAAGTTATTAACATGTTAGTTTGAGTTCACATAACGAGGCAGAGTGAAATGCAAACCAGTACATTAATTTTATGTTTATAACCGACTTATTTTCTTGAATATATTGTTATGCTGGGAGTAAAATAATATTATGTGATTTTTAAAGAATTGAGGATTACTTCACCATTTTGTACTTCGAAAAGGTCTAATTTTAAGAACTAACTGTTCGTAGAATTTGATGTTTTTCTTATTCATATAAATTTTAGAATCAATGGCATTTGTAGAAGGAATGTGCAGAACCAGAAATTATAATTAGGCTGTACGAAGAGGCCTTTGTCATTCTATGTATGTAATTGAATTATGTGTAATTTAAAGTATTACTGGAAGAAATATTGACTACTATATGCCTAAAAGAAGACGGCAAGAATTAATTTTGATGATATGCTGGTAATGTTTAATTTTGCATATGCCTCTAAAGAACTGTTCTCACAATACATGGTAAGTGCACTATTAAAGTTAAATAGTATATGCTTATAATTGACCCAGAAGATACCTGAGTATGAATACGGTATCTCAAACGCCGGAGATTATTGCTACGAAAGCTTCCCAAAGCTAAGAATTAAGATTTAATGCTTTAATCTATATAATCATCAGTAAATTCACAATTAAGATTTATTGGCGGAACCAAATAAATCCTGTGGTTCTCATTCGTAGATATGCTAGAGTAGAATATCAATATCGTTTCTTTTTTTCTCTTATTTGGTTTTCTTTTGATATTCCAAGAAAGGAATAATTGATGTATCCTATGTGTATTGTGTGAAGTATCTGCTGAGTTGTATTGAAGTTAGTTTTACACTATTAATAAAATGCATGATTTCTGATTTATGATCAAGTGTTGTTCCTTTATGTAGTGTAGAAGTCAACTTGATAATATAATGCAAGGTTTGAATGTTAGTCTATGCAAATTCGTTTGGCGATTTATTAAATTTCTGGAATGGGTTATAATAATGTTTGTCCCAGGAGTAACCATATTGCACACTCATTTAAGCTCATAAAAATACAAGCATAAACTTCCGATGTAACACAGTCCTACTGAGATACTAGTAAGTGTGGCACACCAAACCAAGGTAGAGTTTATCCCTCACAACACCAACATACAATATCTAAACTATCACTCCAACTGTAGGGTTATCTTCACTGCATATTGACTTTCAAGCTCTTTCATTCCAGGCACTTAATTCCTGAAGTGTTTGCGCCTCGACAATTAGTATTTGCTATTTGCAGAATAAAATAAAACAACTGCGTCTCCAATATAGTCGACGGTCTGTTAAAATAATCCGGCGAGGATTTCGTCATTCAGCTTGGAGTTTTTTAATTTGTGCAGAAAATGTCCTAGTCGGTTTTTCATTGAGAGCCAATCAAATTGAAATAATTTTACTCGAGAGGCTGTCAACAAAATAAAATACTGCCTACATTTACCTATCTGACAGGCGATTATATTGCTAAACGACTTTGAGCTTATCAAGCACTTAATACAAACAAAAAAAAATAACTAGCCTATTTGCGTGCCTGAATTTATCCTACAGGAAAGGTCCTCGGCCATAGAGTAAATTGATCAAAAGGCCTATTGAGAAACGGAGGTTTCGCATAGCATGTACTTCGTCTATAGGCTGTTTACAGTAAAGCGAGCACCTTTGAGGCCCTAGTTACTTTTTTTTCATTCAGCCATATTTTATACCTGAGTCGCATTTTTGAATATGTAATTGCCATGTAAGTAATAAACACATTGCGTATATTCCACCGCACTCAAAAGTTAACGTCTAGGGCAAAAATTAAGAAATATAAATTTATTGATTCTTATTTCAAATGAGAGGGCTTTCAAAAGTGCTCACTTTACCATGAATGGCCTATAGATACATTTTGTTAGCTCTGCAGGATAAATGAGGGCACGAAAATAGACAATAACTAGGGGCATCTGTTTTTCGCGAAAATATTTCATGTCAAGTAGTGTTGCAAAACACTTTATTTGTGAACCACGTTGGTGATTGGATCATTGAATTGTTACGCGACTTATCTGTCTTCCCGCGAATCACGGACGGTCAGTAATCGGAGAAACTTCATTTTGATTGGCCCGCTCACTTAAACGACCATCTTTACACAAAGACAAGCCAAAGTAAATCCGCAAGTGTGCACATAGGAAATTGAAATCTTTCCGCGAAAACCAGGTGAGACAATGACCTAAAAAAAAAGAGTGAATAATATTACGATATTAACTGTGATAGTGAATTTGGCAGCCACATCTCGGTCATAACAGAAACTCGAAAATACAATTCCGTATAAAAAAAAAACGACCACATTTATCCCCACAACAGTGCCTGGTTCCTTCAACATTTTCTTGCCTTTTCGGAACACAATATTCGTGAACAAGAGAAGGGGTGAAACGGCAAGACGTGAGAGAAATACTCCCCCCCCCCCCCCCCAACATCGTCAGTTTCGAAATGAGGTCGAGTAGCAAGATGAAGAGGAAAAGGAAACGAAGCGGGTGGGAGGCGTGTATTGTAATAGCTCAGTTTCGCCACACGACTTCGATTCTTCACCTGCGCGAATACTGGCGGGCTTTGTGCCCGGCCCGTGGCTCCAGAACTGCGGGGGTTGGCCTGGCCTGGCTGGCTGCGAGGTTATAATGGCCACCCTCGTACGCAGCTATTCAGTTCGGCACGCCTGGCAATTTTCGCGCTCCACTACCTCGACTGCTTCTCTGTCGCTCTCGCACAATGCAGCTCCCTCCTTCTCCGTCATCCTTTATTACGTGTCTGCGCGGTGTGGGGTGCAAGACAGGCATAACTACCAGTTCCGCACTGGGCCGGTCCCGTAATCATCTTCCACCTAGAGCAAGGCGACAAGAGCGGACATTTTCACGTTGTCACGATCTTTTTTTTTTTTTAATTCGGTTTCAGGGGTAGTGGGTGGATGGTAGGTGCCGGATTAATAACAACAGCAGACACGCATTACGAAATATATTCACCTAGTATAATAAAACAAAAACAATAGTTTTAATGATAATTTTGTGAAAAAAAAACCCCCTTCATTTAAATAGTTAATAGCCACATTACGTTCAATGTTTAATATAATAGCTTATTTACAATTTGTTTTTCTATTGCCGGGTAGCATTTACAGTATGTTTACAGCTTGCATTATTCTTGAGAGGTTCTAGAGCGATGTTTTAGAACTGCTTCATTAGAACCTACTTGACTACCAGCATTCAGTTGCCGAATGCTGTTTTCGGCAATAATTAAATATATACCTGTGCTGTTTGTATTAGCTCTGTATTTTAAATATTTACGTTACCTCCAAGTGTGACCAACAGAATAGAATAAATATTGCACAAGCAGTGCAAAAAACTGATTATATATATATATATATATATATATATATATATATATATATATATAATCGTTTTAGTAAGTTATTAAATCAGCACCTGAAATATTTGTAGGTTAAATCAGTATGTTTGCGATACAAAACACTCATAGTTTTGACTCAAAACCTATCTGTTCCATAAAATCATTAATTATAGTGGTAAAATGTCTATATTGGTGTTTCCATTTACTTCAAATAACGCGATTGTAAGCCCTGTTTTGCTGTCACTCCCCTAGCCTAGATCGAGTGAGGTGGCGCAGTGGTAACTCACTGGACTCGCATTCGGGAGGACCCGGATTCGATTCCCGGTTTTCCCCATGGTTTTCCAAAATCACTCCAGGCGAATACTGGGATGGGTCCTAAACAAAGGCCAGGGCCGGTTCCTTCCCAATCCTTCCCCAATCCCTCTTCCCGCTGTCGACGAGAGATTAAGCCCACTTACTTGCTTACTATCTTCCTCCTAGAGTGAATGAGTGAAGAGATTAGGGCGGCTTTAGCCGACGAGGACGAAGCAAGGTAAGTGTGGAGCAGCGCCGGAATGCAAGGGCGGGGGGAAACGGGAGATCTCCGAGAAAACCCGCCTACCAGCGGCATCGTCCGGCACGATTCCCACATGCGAAAATCCGGTAGCAGCCTGACCGGTGATTGAACAATGTTCACCTTGGTGGGAGGCGAGCAGTCTAACCGCTCAGCCACGGCGGTCCCGGTGAGTGACTTGTAGAGACCCGTCAATTGGTCCACAATTTGTTAGACATGCCCCGAACGACTTTCAACCAATAGCGAGCCTGCAAGAAAATAACAACCGAATCCCGTGATACCTGGTCTGGGGTTAAACTGGAGCAACAACCAATGAACAGCCAACTGATGGTCGAAAGAACGAAGGATTGTGGAGTCTAGCTTGCTGCCGGATGAACCGGATCTCTATTGACCTGTGTGGTTGTTGCACGACATGTGCGGAGCGGGCCAAGCCGGTAGCAGCGGAATGGCAGCGCGCACAACTGCATGGGCTGTAATTTGATGCCACATTGCCCCGCGGGCGCTCGTGTCTGTGTAACTGCACCTCGCCGCCTGTGTGGCTTCCGCTCCGGCGAGTCTGTGTGCAACACAGCCGCGAGATTCATCGTTCACACACCGCTACACGTCAACATTTATTTCTATTACTCGACGCTACTCAGAAACGCATCTGAGGGAAGATAAAATTAGGTGACGAATTGTGACGACTCAAATAATTTTTTCGCTTTTTTTTTTAATGGATCGGAGTGTAAAAATGAGCAAAATTGTAAAATATTTACCTACTTTTCACTTGACCGACGCTTGAATAAAGCGATGAGGCCATATGACAATGTTAATTTTACAAAAGGCGGAAGACTACACAACGTGCATATAAGTAGATACTAAGCAGGACTTTCAAAAGTGCGCATTTTACCGTGAATAGCCCATAGGTGTGTTTGTGTGTGCAGTAACGCACCCGCTGCACAGTATTTCTGTGGCGAGGGCAGCCAAGCCAATAATGCTTTGTAAATTTCCACACAGTACATATTAAAACACACGAGACTGCATTGTAAGCACGAGAGGCGAACTAGCGGTCCACAAAGGCGGGGTTTACATCAGATGTTCAAAGTGTCCATCGTCCATTCTCTAGTCTGCTGCGGCCGCACTACGCAGAACTTTACCTTGCATATTATTCACCATCTCCTCATATACTGTAGCAGTTCCGGCATGAAGTTCTGCCACCATATCTGCAATGTCCTTTGCTGATCACGAGCTAGATCCATGGCGCCTATGAGACCAAACCGTTGCCCACAATTAAAATGTCCCGTATTATTTCTTCACGCTTTTCACTTGTTTACACAACCTCGGTGTTACAACCCACCATTTTTTACGTGTCGTATGACAGTATCTAGCTATAATCCGTCAGTTCTTAGGGGCCGCGGTGGCCGAGCGGTTAACCCGCTCGCCTCCCACCAAGGCGAACCGGGCTCAATCCCCGGACGGGTCACCGGACTCTCGCATGTGGGAATCGTGCCGGGCGATGCCGTTTGTCGGCGGGTTTCCTCGGGGATCCTCCGGCGCCGCTCCATTCTCACCTCAATCACCCTCATCGTCTATCAAGACCTCAATGTTAAGATCTGCCCAAATCTCTTCACTCACTTACCCAAATGACACGCATGAAACAGTTGAAATACCATAAATAGAGTCGTTATTAAGAACACAATTTCCATACTGTGGACAGCGTTTCTTAGCCCATTAACATTTTTAATTATTCATTTTTTTCCAAGTGTTGCAAAAGGGGGGATGTTCAGTTTGAATAGTTCTTTAAGTATATGTGTTAACAACGTGCACGATAGACGCTATCAAAAAGAGATTTCATGTGAAAAAGAGGCAAAAGGAACGACCAACAGTCAGCCCCAGTAGCAGTGAAATGCATCGCCCAAGGGAAGGCGCTGTTTTTATCAGTGCAAGCTTCTGACTTTCAACACCTACAATCATTTTACCCATTCAGCAAAATCATGTGAGTGGACAGATAAACTGTGTTTAACAGGCAGCACTGTATGAGGCTACGTAAATGTACGAGATTTGGTTTTCTACTGATTTCAAAGCGTTCATTCGATTGGGTGAGTTTAAGGCAATGTTGATTATGACACGTATCGGAAGAATAAAGTATAGCAGAATATAGGAACCAAGCAGGACTCGCAGAGGCGTCACACTTACGGATCCTAAGCACTGAAACGTTGACTGTGAAATAGTTGTTTGCGCCTAAACGCGTGTCTCAGTAAATACATGTTCTGTAAATGCAAAGTTTTCCCAGAAATGAAAAAAAAAAAAACTATGGTCTGCATCACTATATTTTTACTTTTATTATGCTAAGTGTATTAATAAAGAAAAAAAATCATGAAAGTGGTTAAATGTCGCATTTTTAAAGCTTACCTGTGAAGTTTCTACAAGCGGAAAGAGAAAAGTACGATTATACGCAGGTAGTTTGATCAGTGTACTTTCATCGCGTGTAATAAAACCCCACAGTTACAGATCTAGTTTACACTGCACGCCTTGCGCGTAGGAGCGATGAGGCGTTAGGCGTGCGTGTTAGTGTCGCCCGTATCGCTCCCTCGCTTCTTGACCTTGAACGCGCAGCTACATAGGGCCCTTAACGGAGCACTCCTATGCTCGCAGTGCAATGACCGTGCACACAAACAAGTCCACGCCAACGCCTAGGGTGATCGGGTTATGCAACCATGCAAACTCCTTCCCTTTCACACGCTATGTAGATTACAGAGGCTCGATGGCGTGGCGCTCCTTTGTTGCGGGCGTACATATTGTCTGGGAATTGGCCTTGTTTGCGACTAGCTACAGCGTGCTGCGGTATTGGCTGTTCTATCAGCTGTCGAGTGATTGGAGAACGGCGTTGAAGACATGTTACTGACCGGGAGGCCCATTCTGCTGGTATGCACAGCTGCAGTTGCTTGAAAATCCCCTCATTCACCTCTGCATAGGCTGTTCACGGTAAAATGAGCACTTCTGAAGTCCTAGTTGCCTTTTCCTATTGAAGGCTGTTCACGACAAAGTGAGCCTTTTTGAAATTAACCTTAGAAAAATTTCACTGCTCCTACGTGGCATATATTCTAACGGGCTTGCTGAGTTAGATGCGCCCAGTAAAGTTGGTAGCGATGGAGGGATGGTAGTTCTGTACCTTAACGTCGAATAGAAAGTGCTAAATAACCATTTGTAATTACTTAAATTATTTATTTTTCTTTCTGTTATTTTTGTGCGTCAAAGTGTAAAAATGAACAGATCAATTTTTCTAATAATTTCACAGTTTCACTTGACCGACGCATGAATAAAGTGGTGAGGCTCATGACAGCGTTAACTTTACATAAAGCGGAATAATACATGACGTGCTTAAAAGTAGATCTTAAGCAGGGCTTCTAAAAGTGCTCATTTTACCGTGAACTGTCCATAGCAATACTTATCCTTCCGCCACTTTGTAGCGGAAGGAAAGAAATGCTAATGAGATCACTTTTCTATCTGTGTGTGTATGTAGGTGTATGTGAATGAGCGTGTGTGCACCTCCCCCCACCTTTTGAACTCGTTAAACGAATTTCTCTAAGCTCGGTACACATGTACGGACACCTCATATTTATAAGTTTCGACCTCGTCGAGCACATTTTTTTTTTATCTTTAGTTGATATGTTACATCTCCGAAATCATTCAATCGATTTAAACAAAATTTTGTATACTGGCAGACCATTCTGTAAAAGTTAACTTTTGAGGAGAATTTCATTGTTAGTCCGTCATTTTGGAAAATAGAACAATTTAAGAAATTAATATTTTACATTATATCTCGAAAAGTATTCAACCAATCCTCATTCAATTTGGCATGTAAGTAATAATATGACAGGCCACATAATAGTAAGTGATTGTACTTGGTTAGTTATTTATTTTCAAAATAGCGCCCACACAAATATTTGAAGTTAATTTTGTATATTTGCCATACCATTTAACCAGTTTCGTACAAATTTTGTATACTGAAAGTATCTATTACAAGTATCATTTATACCAACAAATAACAACTTTTGTCGGCTATTTTCAAAAATAGTGCCATACGAATAAATACAGTTATTATTTCACAACTCCGTAAATAATTAACGGATTCCTTCAAAATTTGTTAAACAAGTAGTAAAGATTAAGATGATGTTAACCGATATGTTTTAAGCATGTCAGGCACTAATTTTAGAAATTTTGACCTTATAACCATTTTAGCTTAGAATGCTATATCGTCGAAACCAAGCACCCTATTTCAACTAAACTTTGTATGCTGGCAGTAGATGATACAAATACCAACTGTATGCAAATAGGGAATCTTTTGCATACCATTTTGTAAGATAGCGCCATGCAAGTAAGTGCAATTTTTTTATCATATCTCGGGAAGCAACTGACAGATTCCTTCCAAATTTGCCAAACAAATTGTACTGCAACAGGTGGTGGAAACTGGTATGATTTATGTAGGTGAGGCACTTATTTTCAAAATGGTGGCTATATAAATATTTTAGGTCAGCATACTTTAATTATCGAAACAAATACCAACTTGTGACTTATCAAGCGCATATGACTTGCACCCCTATTAACATGTAATATTATGTGTATATTTCACACACTAGCTTATTTGGCTAATGATTTTCACGTAATATTTGCGATGTTAGACAGTTATGTTATTTATTTAGTAATTTTATTTTCTATGTTTTTTTCGTTATCAATTATGGAGCAGCTATTTTATTTATTTGTTTGAGTTGATAAGTTGGGATAATAATGTCAAGTTCATCGAAGATGGTAGTGACTTATGACGTCGCACCTGAGGTAGCTTTTATAAATGTGCCTTATAATTAGTCCCTATACTTTTCATGGTAATTTAAATTTGTAACAATCAATGAAAATGATGTGGTGAAGAATGGACCTCGTCTCCATATGGTTTCTTAAGGGTCACAATGTAGGTCAGCCAGGGCTGCTGATCCTCCGTTTAGAATCAGAGATTGAAGTGTTTTATTATTGCATCGACAAGAGAAATATTGCTCAAAATGTCATATATATATATATATATATATATATATATATATATATATATATATATATATATATATATAACTGACGGAATGAGCGGAAGCTAGAAGAAGAGGGAAAGTCAGCACATAAGGCTTATTAAACACTGAAATACTGAAGCTGTTTCTCATCGCCTGTAAGAGTAGGTTGTTAATTATCCAGCGGTGAAGTTCTAAATTGCAAGTAAACTTCTGAACAGTCTATTCAACACTTTCCCAGATTTCCTACAGATAACTTGATATTTTATAACTCTGATCTTCTGACTGAGACAATTTTAATCTAGCCAGGCAAAGCTAATTTACAATCACATTAACAAGTATCTGTATTAATGTTGTGTGAGATTTGAGACCATTCTCTGAACTGTTTGATTTGACTGATTGACTTGATTTGACTGGTCCTATTGAAATATGAACTCACCATCTACCTCATAGCTCGGTATTGTTGCTATTTACAACATATTGGTATTGTTGATATTTTACAACAGATTGGTATTGTTGCTATTTTACAACATATTGGTATTGTTGCTATTTTACAACAGATTGGTATTGTTGCTATTTTACAACATATTGGTATTGTTGCTATTTTACAACAGATTGGTATTGTTGCTATTTTACAACATATTGGTATTGTTGATATTTTACAACATATTGGTATTGTTGCTATTTTACAACATATTGGTATTGTTGTTATTTTACAACAGATTGGTATTGTTGCTATTTTACAACATATTGGTATTGTTGCTATTTTACAACAGATTGGTATTGTTGCTATTTTACAACATATTGGTATTGTTGATATTTTACAACAGATTGGTATTGTTGCTATTGTACAATAGTTACAAGGGCGTACGTAACTTTACCTAAGCTGCTGAATATTTTGCTACAGAATAAGTTGAAAGTAGTTTTATTCTCTGAGACAACTCAAGGAGTTCTTTTAAAAACATCACTTCACCCCCGGCCGGTTCTTATTGGCAGAGTTGAAGGTAGTTTTATCTATCCTCTGTTCCCTCGGTGTCCATATTTGTTGTAAGTGTTCTTTATGTGTGTTGGCGATCGGAGCAAGGGGAGCTTTCCCTTATGAAATATTCGCAATGCAGTCTTCTTCTAACCTCGTACGGTAAGTGAAATGATATATGTGCTATATCATTGGCTATATCTACAAAACTATATAATCTATTTTAATTTAACGTTGTATATAAGAACTATACAATAATCGAAATTGACGCTACATTACGTTTTTGTCCTCAATTTATGACGATCGCTATATGAACATTGTAGAAGCTTCATGCCATATCTCGACGACCAATCAACCCATTCCTACCAAATGTTACACTGGAAAATTTGGACTTATTTGTACCAGACTGTACACACCATAAATGCTATAGAAGGCCATGTAACCATTCAACGTTTTACAAAATGGCAGATTCATAAATAATTTTGGTTAGTTTTACATATACATTGAAAAAACTAACTAAATTCGAACAAAATTTGTATTTAGATAGTGTAAATTAGAAGTATCATATATAGAGTCTCTTTTTCTGTCAATTTTGTAAAATAACAGCAAATAAGAAAATAAAGCTTTTTATCGAATATCTCAGGAACAAAACGAACTATTTCCATCAAATTCTTTACATAAGTAGAGTTACGGCAGCCCATGAAAACTAAATGTTTTATGCGACTCAGTCACTTATTTTCAAAATGACGGCCCTGTAAATATTTTAGGTTAGTAAATCCTATCATCCGCAACATTAGACTGATTAAATCCAAAGTCGATGCTTCGAATCCGACCTCCGTAATGCAGTGAATTGCACGCTATCTTATAGTAGGAAGTTTTCGGAATTCTAGTCCCGGGTAATCCATGTGTGTATTTATAATTGTCTCACTACTGTTGCATAGGTTTCTCGTTTCATTTCTAATGTTATTGCATTCAAACGGAAGTCAAGTGCTTCCTGCCGACTTAGCTTTTAAGAAATTATTTAGAAATTCATTGCAGCCGTGTTGAGGAAAGTGGGCTCATTAGTTATATCACTAACTTATTGTTAAAATAAATATTGCCACGTGAGTAATAATCACAGTGTATATATTTCACCGGACTCAAAAGTTAACCTCTAACGCTAGAATAAAATATATTTATAGGCTATTCGCGGTAAAATGAGAACTTTTAAAAGCCGTGCTTAAGATCTACTTGTATGAACATTGCTTATTCTTACACCATATGTAAAATTAACATTGTCATGTGCTTTATCGCTTTATTGATGCGTCGGTCAAGTTTAACTGAAATGATTAGAAAGGTAAATGTTTAACTAATTTGCTTATTTTTACACTTCGATGTATTAAAAAATAAGGGGAAAGTGAAAGAAATAATTTCAGTTATCAGAAATGGTTATTTAACACTTTTTATTCGACGCTAAAATAAGGAACTACTTCCTATCCATCGTTACCAACTTTCCTGAGTGCATATCACCCAGGATGTTTGTAAAAAAAATATATGCAGGTAGGGTCGGTGACTTTTTTCTAAGGTTGATTTAAAAAGTGCTCACTTTAACGTGAACAGCCTTTATTGATTATTATTCCAAATGCGAGAGCTTCAAAAAGGTCACACTTTAGAGTGAATAGCCTATATTCGTCAGTACTCTGTGAGAGTGACTTGAAGCGGAAGGATATAGCTTTGCAGAATGCGAACCAAGCAGGAATCTCTAAAGCATTGATTTTCAAAGTGATTGGGGGGGGAGGGCAAGGTGGGCGTGACGACATGCTAAGGTTAGTAAATCGCCCCCCGCGGGGGCGCCGAGCTGTTCATTAGACAAAACATTGTTTTGGGTAAAGTACTTCAAAGTTTATCCCGACATAGCAGAGCAAGCGCTGCGATTGTATTTATCTTTTTCAAGCACCTGTTGGCGTGAAAGGGCGTTTTAAGCAATAGAATCAAACTCGTTATTGCCAGTGATTTACGTTGTGCAATTTCTTCCAGTCAACCAAGAATTGGGAATCTAGTTAAAAATATGCAAGCTCATCCGTCTCATTGATTGATTTGTTCTCCACCATTTGTGTTCAATAAGCATTAAAATTTAATGATTTAATAAAACCTTTGAGATTTTTATCCGTTTTGGTTTTTTTTTACCCTTGTAATAATAAAGTTGTGACACGGGGGGCGTTGTTATATTTTTTTTCAAAAGGGAAAAATTCGCGAGTTCAATGACCTGCAGGCTAGACTCTACAGTCTTACGTATGAATATGCCGATATCCACTGCACATTGGTTGTCTGCTGTCACAGTGGAAGGCGACGATTGGGCCACCGTTCTCCAGCAGGTGTCAAACACAGCGTGGACCAATGGCTTAAGTTAAATAAATACACTTGTTTTGAATTCTAGCTTGTCCCAAAGTGAATCCGCGAATTTCTCAGGTCTCTAGTGATAAACTGAAGTTTGTTGGGAACCCCTACTGTAAAGCGACCAATGAGCGGAGAGCTCGCGTACTAGCAGCGCAGTGGTGTTACGCCTGGGGCCGCCCGGTTATACAACCATGCGGACACCACTCTGTGCTTGCCCGCAGCGGCAGAGGCAGCGGCACTGTAAGGTCAAAGTAACGTAAATACGAGTTGCAATTCACGTGGACGTGGTTCTCTTACCGCGCTCTCTCCCTGGAGGGCGAGAGTGCGTGGTTCGGAGCCCTCGCGAGTCCCCCAGGGGTTGTTTAAACAAGACGAGAACGAGACTGAGCAACCCGGGGGAAAGCACCGAGAACGACGCCCGACTGAAGAGGGACGCTACAGGGAATCCGAAAGGCTGCCACGGACGGTAATTCCTCGGCCGTGCTCACTGGCACGATTAATTCACTCACTCGCATACAAACATGCATTTCCAGCCTTTACAACGAAGGGCCGAGGTGGCAGAGCACTCTCGCTTCCCTCCAAACGAACCGGGTTCAATCCCCGTCCAGGTTATCTTATTTCCAAGGGTGGGAATCGTGCCGGACAATGCCATTGGTTGCCGGGACTTCTCGGGGATCTCCCGTTTCCCCAACCCCCTCATTCCGGCGCCACTCCAAATTCACTTCAATCACCCTCATAGGCTCTCAAGTCCTCGCTGTTAAGAGCCGCCCAAATCTCTTCGCATACTCACATTACAACGAACAAATTATTTGATCAGAGCTGAACACGTATTATCTTGACCCATTCAGACCCAGTGTACACAAATGTGTACAATACGCATGTGTAGGTAATTTCTGGTCGGTACTGCATACTGCGACGGTCAATGACCAATGATCGTACCTACTGGTAAATGATTCGCAAAGCGTCTCACTGGTCTAGGTCCTAACTGGTCCATATAACTGTAGCCGTACACATAGCCTACATCTCATTTCCTGGGACAACGAAACAAGTGTTGTGTCGACTGAGGTACAGTACGCCTCACAGACATTTTTGTTTGCAACACCTTAAACCGTAAATTAAAATGGTCTGAAAGGGTTAACACTCCGTCATGCATCGGAAGAGGTGAAGACTTTTCACGAATAAAATTTGAGTACACGTTATATTTCAATGCTGTACGCATACACAAGAAGTTACTTATCCCTCATTGGCTGTTGTCTGCATGAGAAACTGTCTCCTCAACTTACGGCTCAAAATCCGGAACTTCGGGAGTGACTCTCTGCGATTCGTGGGTAGGCAGTTGACAAATTCCAAGACATAATGCAACCAATCACGGAATGTAAACGTCCCTATAGAGATTTGAAGTGTATCTTATCTCGAGATCTTATTGCGAAATATCACTGTCTCTATACAGCGCGAGCGAGTCCAATATGAATGTGTTTAATGTCTTTCGCACACTAACAGAAAATCTAACAAAATATTTGTTTGTATAAGGCCAAATATATATTTAGTTGCTCTACAAAAATATCGTTGAGCAAACAAAACTCTAAAAGCTGTCGTCTAACAAAATATATGTTTGGATAAACACAATATCTATGTTGGGCGAAAAAAAAATTAGACTGTCAAATAAATATTTTGTCGAATCAACTGTATATATTTGTTTGGCCACTCATTTAACTGCCCACGTTCGAAAATACAGCTCGACAGTTTGTTTGTATTTTGTGACAGGATAGTAACTGACAAGTAAAACTGTAAAACTTGAAATATTTGTTTGCACACGTTGCCCAATATTAGTAGTATAAATATTTAAAAGCTTTCCGCCGTCATCAGTTATCACACAGCTGAGGTTACTAAGGCGTAGCGCTCGGACGCAGGTTATCTGGGTTCGAAACTCGGTCGAAATTGTAAATATTTTTCATGTCATCCCAAACTGTTTAACATACGTGTAGCCAAACTGAGTGACATGCGCCCAGTGAAGTTGGTGATGACAGATGGGAAATAGATCCTTAAATTAACGTCGAATAAAAAGTGTTAAGTAACCATTTTCGATATCTTATATTATTGCTTTCTGCTTTTTTTTTTTTTTATGCATCGAAGTAAAAATTACCAGATTTGTAACATATTTTCTTTTCTATAATTCCACAGTTTAACCTTATCGACTCATAAATGAAGTTCTGAAGCCCATGACAATGTTAATTTTACACAAGGCGGAGGAATTCACAGCGTGCATACAAGTAGATCTTGAGCACGGTTTTCAAAAGTGCTCATTTTACCAGCCTTTGATGCCTAGTAAGAAATAGTTATTATGCGAAATATTCTTACACTGAGTACACATGAATGCGGTGCACCGCTCCTTTGGTGTAATTTTCTAGACCCAGTTTAGCTTCGTTTGCATTAGGCGGAGGAATATTACGGAAGTAGATCTTAGGGAGGCTTCAGAAACGTGTGAAGTACCCGCGAATGGCCTATGTACACATAGGATAGAATATTTCATTGGGACATTGACAAACTGACATCGCATAAGTTTACAGTCGGCCAGTAATGGACGCAGCACAGTAAAGTCACAGAATTTTTAAGTAGGTCAAGTTGTGTTGCAAAGCACTTTAGTTCTGAACCACTTTGGCGATTGGTTCATTTGAATTGTCACGCGTCTTATCTGTCTGCCCGCGAATCACGGACGGTCAGTATTGGAGAAACTTAATTCTGATTGGCTCACTCATTTAAACGACTCTCTTCACAGAAAGACAAGCGGCCAATAGCAAAACTATGTCTGTAAGTGTGCACATAGGATATTGAATTCTAGCCTCCGCGTAAATCTATTCGCGAAACACAGGTGGCTCTATTAATAGAGACATAAAGAATTAGATGATTCATTTTGGGACAAGTTAGAATTCAAAACATGTGTGTTTATATAACATTAGCCATTGGTGCACTCGGTGTTTGACACCTCCTGGAGCACTCTGGCCAAGTCGCCGTCTTCCACTGTGACAGCAGACAGCCAATGCACAGTTGATATCGACAAATTTGTACATAAGACTTTAGAATCCAGCGTGCGGGTCATTGAACTCGCGAATTTTCCAGGTCTCTCTCTATTAATGACGTGCTGGTTCCTTTGACATGTCCGTGCGTATTCGCTGAGTAGTCAGCTGGAAAGTAAGTTGGGTAGGGCAGGTTAGCGCAGCTCTTAGCGCCAGGCTCTTGCGAGCCGATGGGGTCGAAGCGAAGTGAGTGCGGAATAGTGCAGGAATGGAGGGGCGGGGGAAATAGGAGATCCCCGAGAGCTACTCCGACGGGAATCAGACCCGGTTCGCCTGGGCGAGAGGCGAGTAGTAAATAGCTGCATCGCGCCACGCCGGCAGGTAAAGGCTGTTCGCGATAAAGTGAGCACTTTACAAATGAACCTTAGAAAAATGTCACTGCCCCTACCTGCATGAATATATTTTAATGGGCGCACTGCGTAACGTTCGCCCAGTAAAATTGGTAACGATGGATGGAAATTAGTTATATAGTTTAACATTGAATAAATGTTTCGTAACCATTTGTGATAACTAAAAAATATTTCGATCGCTTTCTGTTTTTTTTTAACGCACAGAAGTTTTAAAATTAGCAGATTTGTAAAATATGTCCTTTTGTAATAATTTTACAGTTTCACTTGACCGACGTACGAATAAACTGATGAGTACCATGACAATGTCAATTTTTCATCAGGAGGAAGAATACACAACATGTATACAAGTAGATCTTAAGTAGGGCTTTCAAAAGTGCTCATTATACCGTGAACAGTCTATAACATGGCGGCTGTGATTGGGGAACGGCCTTCCGCCATGTTGCTTGGCAGTGACGCGGTTCCACTGGCGTCAGCGGCTCGGAGTTCACGGTATATTCGGTTATTTATCTTCACTGTGGTAGGTACTTATCTTCTCTGCGCCATTATCCTGTCATGAGATCTGCTTTACTCTTACATGGTTTATGTTTAGGGGTAGTGAAATTTCGCGGAAATATTTCAAGACAAGTTATATTTTTTTTTTAATCCGTAGGGTCATTTATCTATCTTGATTGGCTGAATTACTTTTGACACTTGTTAACTGTCTTCACACGAATCACGTAGGAGCCATGCCGATGTTGCCGAATTCTGAGTGGTCCCGGTCAAATATGAAAACACCTTCTCAAGCAGACAGCAACCAATGGAAATAGACAAACTGCTGTTGGGTACTTATATTATTGAAGTCTGCCATGTTCTCTTTTTTTTTTCGCGGAATATCACTATCTTTATCGATGTTTCGTCCAAGCTTTCGCATAATTACTGCTTTCTGCCAGTATAGGCTCTCCGCGGTATAAAGAAACTCTCTAAACCAACCTTTGAAGAATGTATATGTTACTGCGCACATTCGCGTTCTAACTCCCGAATAAGTTGGCATCGACGAAATAAAAATATTGCTAAGACCTGATGTGGCACTGTGTATACATTGATGGCCGTTGAGTCTAGCGTTTATTTTATTGGCAAGGCCACCACCTGTTTTTCGCGAAAAGATACCACAACTAGAGTTGTATTCCAAAACACGTTATTTCAGAACCAATATCGCGGTTGGCTGATTTTAACTCGCACAAGTCTTAAGTGTCTGCTAGACAATCACTGACGTTCAGTGTCTGGGGAACTTTATTTAGATATGCCCAGTCGAGTAGAAAATATCTTCTCACACAGACACTCGCCCAATAGTCGAGGGAAATGTGCTAGCTTGCACGTAAGAAGTTGAAACATATCTTGAGCATAAACCTTTTCGCTAAAAACAGGTGGCCGTATTTATTGGAAATATAGTAGGAATCTGTATATAAGTAACACATTTACAAGCCTAACAATTACACGATTTCATTTAGATAACACATGAATAAAGTGATCGCAGAACCACCACAATGTTAAATTTACATTTGATGCTAGCATATAGTGTAATCCAAGAAGGATATCCTAAGCAGGGCTTTCAAAATTGCTTAGCTTTTCATGAACAGTCTATACACCGAGGAAATTATTATTCGTTTTGGAAGTAAACGGTAGGTTCAACGATTAGAAGTAAAATTAGAATCACAATTTTTTTAATATTTATATTTAATTTTTCTATATAACTCTTACAGGCAGCGAAAAGACTAACGCAAACTGTGAAATACTAACCGTAAAAATTGATAACATCAGTAGAGCTTTCTTTTCGCCCGAATTGTTATAAACAAATACTTATGGGAACGAAAATTTCTTTAGATTAAATAGAATCATCGTCAAAACGATGAATATATTTTAAAAAACCACATCTTAAAATTATTATAAATTAGAGAATAATTAAAGCGTTAACCACTCACTAATTTACCTTCAATTATTTCGTATTTTTCAACGGTGTCAAACTTTCGCAGCCCCAGCTCTAACTTCAGGAAACTGTATTACTAGGCGTGTAATAAAATTTGCAACATAATATTTGCGTTTCACGGCTGTGTAAAAAATGAAACCGATAATGTGACGATTTCTCAGAAAACTCTGTTTCAAAAACCAGCATACTGAGGAATGTGAGTTTTTCCATAATCTCACATTCGAGTTTCCCATTTAAACTCACATCTGAAGCAATATATATTCTCCTTCTGCTGGGAAAAACGTTTCGTAAGGCTAACAGTAAATATCAGGGGGCACATTCGTGGAATTGAATACGATATCATCCCTCAGGACCATCTAGTATCCAAAAAAAAAAAAAAAAAAAAAAAAATTACGGCCGTCTCAATTTTTATTCGATTCTTCCAACCTTGCATCCAATTTAACTTGTGAAAATATTGCCTCTTTCCTCAACACGGGCCCACTGAAAACACATCCCACACTGCCCTCTTCTTTTTTCTCGGGCCAGGATAAACAATCGCTTTCTTTTCGTTTCTTCTTCTACTTCCTAGCCATCCTACACTCCTCTCTTCCTTTACGACATTCGGTGGAAAGTTTCAATTGGTTTCTATTCTACTTCCTTTGTGTCTCCTTTCGAGTATGTTACTGTAAGAATCCCAAGCCTCCTGGAATTTAAACCAAAGAGTAATGTTTCCAGCTGGGATAATTATGTTTGCCAAATGTAGCTGTTTATTTAGGGAAATATGCGGAATCTGTCAAAAAAAATTCTGCTTCATGATTGGCTGAAGAACGGTGTGTCTAAAGTTGATAATGAAAATGAGAATACGCCATCCGCCGATTACACCTGACCTAGAAAATGTCATATGCTGTAGACTTCATCCATGAATGGAATGATGAATAGAGACCTGAAAAATTCGCGGATTCACTTTGGTACAAGCTAGAATTCAAAACACGAGTATTTATAACACTTAAGCTATTGGTCCACATGATGTTTGACACCTCCTGGAGAACGGTGGCCCAATCGTCGCCTTCCACTGTGACAGCAGACAACCAATGTGCAGTGGATATTGGCGTATTCATACTGTAGAGTATGGCCTGCAAGTCATTGAACTCACGAATTATTCAGGTCTCTAATGATGAATACTCTCAATCTTTCCAGCAATTGTTGTGTATACATTTTACATTGGACAATAAGTAGATATAGCCTAATGATCTATAACAGTGTTGGTGAAACTTCGGGCCTCAACCCTGTATCGGGTCGTGGCATCAATTACACAAGGTCTCAAGGTTTTCCTGAACTGTAACTAGCCCCATTTACAATTGTTGGAGAATTTAATTTTTAAATTATGTGTATTGGTTGTTTTTAACTAAAGTTTCTAATTAAAGTATTTAGACATATATATTATTCAATTATAAAATTTACACATATAAATATTTTGCACATGTTTGAGTGTTCAGCGACAGGTTCGCAACCTTTTGGACTTCTCTGCTCAGCGAACTTCTATGGCGAGTTACAACGCGTAAATATTTTCCTCGCTATCGTTTATATCTCTCAATCAAACATCATTAAAATCATTTTAATAATAAAAAAATTAATCTCAATCTTACAATGTCAATTTTTGGTGACCAGGAGGTGACATATGAAGGAAAACTACGCTGACACCGTTCTCACATGTCACCCGCCAATGAAGTCATTTCCCTGCGTGCTGCTACATGAAAGCAACCGCCAGGCAATTTCATTTCTGTACATTCGTCTACTCTGCGGCCCTGGTGTGTACTAGTTGTGTGTTTCATAACTAGTTGTGTGTTTCAAGGCTGTTCACGATAACGAGAGCACTACTGAAATCAACCTTAGGAAAAAGTCACTGCCCCTGTCTGCATATACTTTAACGGACGCACCGAGTGACATACACCCTGTAAAGTTGGTAACGATGGATGAAAAGTAGTTACACATCTTGAAGTCGATATAAACGTGTTAGATAACCATTTGTGATGTCTTAAATTATTTCTTTCGCTTTCTGTTTTTTTATATGCACATTTGTGTATAAATTACCGGTTTTGTGTAATAATTACTTTTCTTTTAATTCCACAGTTTTGCTTGAACGACGCATGAGTTAAGTGATCAGGCCCATGGCAATGTTAATTCTACATAAGGCGGAGTAATACAGAACACGCATACAAGTATATCTTGAGCAGGGCTTTCAAAAGTGCTCATTTTACCGCGAACAGCTTATACGAGTCGTTCAAGATCACGGACGATGGCACTCAATGGGCCAGACAGCCAACTTGTGGTTATACGTAGAAGACGGAAGTCGTTGTAGTAGAGGCTGGAGAGATTTGGCCGGCTTTCAAAATAGAGATCTTGAGAGCCGACGTCGCGCGGAGCGAGGTGAGTAAGGAGCACTGCCGGAATGCAAGGCCGGCGGGGTACGGGAGAACCCCAAGAAAAGCCGCCAACCAGCGGCATCGTCCGGCACTATTCCCTTGAACCCAGTTCGCCTTGGTGGAGAGCAGTCGCTCAAGCCTATACACCACAGCAGACCCTGAAAGTCGCTCACTGAGAGAAAATATAACAAAATATTTGTTTGCATAGGGCCAAATATATATTTAGTTGCCCTAAAAAAACATATTGTATAACAAACAAAATTTAAAAAGGAACGAAATTACTTTTGTTTGTCTAACAATATTTATGTTTGAATTAACAAAATCTCTGTGTTGGGCCAAAAAAAAAAAATAATTGGGCTGTCAATTAAATATTTTGTTGAATCAACTGTGTATATTTGTTTGGCCACTCATTTGACTGCCTTCGTTCGAAAATACAGCTCGAGAATTCTTTGTATTTTTGTGACAATTAGGATAGTAACAGTGTTTGTTAGTGCATCTATTGATGCGTAACAGTCGTATAAACACATTAATAAAACAATGCAACTAGAAATTGACAAGCAAATTTGTAAAACGTGAAATAATTTTTTGCTCTCTTTGCCCAATGTTTGCATTATATCTATTTAAACACTTTCCACTGTCGTCAATAGTCACATTAGCTGAGATTACTAAGGCGTACCGCTAGGTCGCAGATGATCTAGGTTCCAAACTCGGTCGAAAATATAACATTTTTTTTATGTCTTCACAAACTGTTTAATATACGAGTAGCCAAACAAATCTTTACTTGCACCAACAAAATATTACAGTTCGGGGCAACCAAAGGAGAAGAACGAATAATTTGGTTTGAGCAATAAAATGTTTCATTGCCCCAATACAAAGAAATATTTTTGTTGCACCAAACGAATCTTGATTGATGAAACAAAACGTTTTTCTCAGCGCAGGGTCTCGTCGTGTTCAGGAGCTGGAAATCTCGGCGGGCGGCGGATGTAAAACGAGCCAAAAGCGTGTTTGTTTGCTCGTGGTCTCGACGCCGTAGGTTGGCGGTCGATGGGGGTTTCTCGCCGCCTTCCGGAGTCTGGGAACATACTTCCGGTCGGTGACTTGCGGCCCGGGTGGCCGTGGCGTGGGTAGGGTCATCGCCCTTGGCGGCTCAGCGGGAGACTATAAATACTCACTGACGTCCAGATCTCTCGCCGACAGCCCGCGCGATCCGGGGCCCACCGCCCACTTTGAGTTCTCCTTTTGTTTTAGCCGCAGTTACTTCGCTCTCAATACGCCAGTTCTGGCCGACTTCTTCCTGGTTGTCCCTCTACGGGCTAGGGGGAAAAAAATCCGCTGTTTTAAGAGGACTGTGTAGCTGCGCGTCCCAGGTCAAGAAACGAGGGAGCGATAAGGGCGACACTAACACGCACGCCTGGCGCCTCATCGCTCCCACGCGCAAGGCGTGCAGTGTAAACTAGATCTGTAACTGTGGGGTTATGAAAGAACACAGATCAAACTACCTGCGCATAATCGTACTTTTTCTCTTACCGCTTAAAGAAACTTCACAGGCAAGCTCTTTCGTGATTTTCTTTCTCCATTAATACACTTCATATGATAGAAGTGCATAGATAGTGACATAGAAAATAGTTTTTTTTTTTTTATCCTTTCTGGGAAAACTTCGCATTTCCAGAACATTTATTTACCGATACACGCGTTTACGCGCAAACCACGATTTCACAGAAAACGTTTCAGTACACAGGACCCTTAAACCTGTCAGGCATGGAGGTCCCAATATTTCTCGTCGTCAGCTTTCACAATAGTTGTATGGATTTCGCCGTAGTGTAACGACAACGGAATCCGTTAGAAACCCTGACGACGTAATGATAGCTAGCCAGCAGTTTCATGACGGTCATTGTAAAATAATAACACATCGGTACCACTAAAAATGTAAATATGTACAGGCTGTTCAAAGACAAAGTGAGCACTTTTTAAGGCCCTCCCAAAAGGCATTAATCATTGATAGATTTATTTTATTTCAGCCTCAGACGTTAACTTTTGAGAGTGGTGAAATATACAAACTGTGTTTATTAGTCACATGGCAGAAATATATAAACTGAATAAAAGGAAAATTTTCGCAGGGCCTTAAAAAGTGCTCACTTTACCGTGAATAGCCTATAGCTTGAATTAACATAATGGATTGTATTTGGTGTTACGTAGCAACACTGTATCAGAAATGGCTTGTAATTTTACAAATGTTAACACTTAACCGAAATACTTCACTGATATTTTCAAGGCCTATACCTCTTTCCATATTTATTTCAGTACACAAATAATATTTATGTCTATAAATCAAGTTTTTGTCTTGTGGTTAAGGGTGTGGGATAGCAGTGCAAGGAGCATTGGTTCTACTCCTTATAATGACAATGTGCAACTTCTGTTTTGTCTTTCGTGAATTTTATTTTGAAATTAAATTTCCCTATTCTATGTTATATATATATATATATCATATTTGTTTTCTAGATAGAAAAAATACTTTTATGCCCACTTCTCAATAACGTAAATTGTAATACAAATATGTCGTTTATAATATTACAATTGTGTGTTATGCAGATTTGACAAGAAAACAGTTTGTTGTTCTTCAGAGGATTTTCTTGGCAACGGGGTTTCCAAGGATTTGTCTTGTAAAATTACAAAAACACTTTTACAGTGAATGTTTATTTTATTGGGGCATTGCCGTCGCGTTGGCTAGCAACCGCACAGCACAGTATAGCGTAGTGTGGACCAGCAGCAGGACTATTGCATGTACATCGGGGCCACGGTGGCTGAGCGGTTAGCCTGCTCGCCTCCCAACAATACGATCCGGGTTCAATGCCCGGCCGGGTCACTCCGGATTTTCACATGTGGGAATCGTGCCGGACGATGCCATTGGTCGGCAGGTTTTCTCAGGGATCTCCCGTTTGCCCCGCCCTTTCATTCAGGCGTGCATGGAAATAATTTTTTGAAGGGATAGCAAAATAATAAAATAATGGAAACATTAACGGCCATCGTAAAAGAGGTTGTAGGCTGTTCACGGTAAAAAAAAGTAGCACTTTCGAAAGTCCTGCTCAAGATCTACTTTCATGCACGCTATGTATTCTTCCGCCTTCTGTAAAATTAACATTACGATGGGCCTCATCACTTTATTCATGCGTAGCTAAAGTAGGTAAAATTGCGACATTTTTAGGAAAATAAATATTATGAAACCATCTGCTCATTTTCAGACTTCGATGCATAAAAAAAAAAAAAAACTGAAACTGAAATAATTATATTATGTTATAACAAATGTTTACCGAAAACTTTTTATTCGTCTTTAGATGTTGAACTATTTTCCATTCATCGTTACCAACTTTACTGAGCAAATGTCACTCAGTGCGACCATAAAAATATACGCGTTCAGGGGCAGTGACTTCTTTCAAAAGTTCATTTCAAAAGTGGTCACTTTATCGTGAACAGCCTTTAGTGTGTAGTGGCAAGAAACAATTGATAACAAAATATTTTTAAATCTTGATCGCGAGGCTGTAAAATCTATTGTTCACATTAACGCGATTTTTTGTAGTCGCGTCGCACCCATCGCGTCGCATCTGTTGCGCTATTTTGTGACTCCAGCATAACAGCCACATAGGTACACAGAAGTGTAGTCACGAGGCAGTGGCTCTGATGCTAGCATAGGAGAGGCGGAATCCAGTCAGACCTCCAGCAAAATGCCGTCACTGCAGACCAGCAGGACGTCGGAGAGCCGTTCACCAATCAGCGTCTGGCAAACTGCTCTGCCAGTAGGGAGCATTTCGCAACCCGCGGCAGCCAATCAGATTGAAGGACAAGGCCAGTTCTCACATCCTAGCGCAGCCAATCTGCGAACGGCTACGCTCCAAATCAGAGGAACTGCCACTCTGTGTAGTTATCTGCATGATCTAAGCGCACCCATTCTATAATTGGCTGCCTTGAGGCTCTGGCTTGCGTCTGACTGACTACCGTGGTCTGCGAAACATTCCATATTGGATTGGCTGATATACGCCATTCACGGCAAAGTGAGAACTTTTGAAAGTCATCTTATTTGAAATAGCAGTCAATAAATAAATTTTATTTCAGCCTTAAACATTACCTTCCGAGTGCGGTGGAATATGTATGCTGTGTTTATCACCTATATGTAGAGAACTGAAGAATTCGCGGATTCATTTTGGGACAAGCTAGAATTCAAAACACGTGTGTATATATAACCTTAGCCATTCGTCCACACGGTGTTTGACACCTCCTGGAGAACGCTAGTCTAATAGTCGTCTTCCACGGTGACAGCAGACAACCAATGTGCAGTTGATATCGGCATATTTGTAGAGTCTAGCCTGCAGGTCATTGAACTCGCGAATTTCTCAGGTCTCTACCTACAGTACGTGACAATATTTATTTAAAAATGTGGTTAAAGGATAAAAATGGCTAAAACAAACAACTAGGGCCTCAAAAGTGCTCACTTTACCGTGGACAGCCTATAGCAGGCAGGACACCAGTCTACTAGCAACCGCGACTGGTGTGAGTGAGCGGGTGAAGAGGTTTTAGTGGCTCTTAACACCGAGGTCTTGAGAGCCGGCGGGGGTGAAACGAGGAATGAAAGGGCAGGGCGGGAGTAACTGGAGACAGCTGAGAAATCCCGCCTACACCAGCGGCATCCCTCGGCAAGGTTCCCACTCACGAAATTCCGGGCAGAAGCCCCGCCGGAAATGGAATCGGGTTCTCATAGGTGGGAGGCGAACAGTCTAACCACTACGCCACGGAGGCCTCAGGTGCGGCTTATGCCCGGTTGCACTATTGTGGTTCGAAACTCGATTTGAGATTGGATCTAAAGATCGACAGAGGAAACTGTTTCACCATTCTAGTTCAGAGCTGAACTGGAGATCGAGATGAGGTTCATTTCGAACCGCCGGAATTGGCGGTTCGAAATCTCGATCCGAGATCAGCAGCCATCGTCGACAAATGTAGTTTGAAAATACACCAACGTTCGATCGTTTTCTCGGGAAAATTAAAACATTATACATACTTAAGTACTATTCAGTAAAATTTGCACTACAATAATTCACTTAAAGCAGATAAAACATCGTACATTTAGTTCTATCTATAGCGAAAAATACGCCTACTTCCATGACGTCATATATTACGAACTAATAGGAAAATTTGTCTCATACTTAATCTCGATCTCTCACTTTGGATCCATGATCGACGAATCGGAGATCCAGAATCATGAAATTTCGTTGGTGAAACACTTTTAATTGGAACTAATAACAAACTGGATCCTGGTTCGGAACTAGGATCATTCGATCTCGGATCGGGGAAGATGTTGTTGCAACCGGGACTTAAGGATCCTACGCACTGAAACGTTTTCTGTGAAATCGTTGCTTGCGCCTAAACGCGTGTCTCAGTAAATACATGTTCTGGAAATACGAAGTTTTGCCAGAAAGGATTAAAAAACTATGGTCTACATTGCCATATTTTTACTTTTATCATACTAAGTGTATTAATAGAGAAAAAAAATCATGAAAGTGGTTAAATATCGCATTTTTAAAGCTTACCTATGAAGTTTCTATAAGCGAAAAGAGAAAAGTACGATTATACGCAGGTAGTTTGATCTGTGTACTTTCATCGCGTGTAATAAAACCCCACAGTTACAGACCTAGTTTACACTGCACGCCTTGCGCGTAGGAGCGATGAGGCGCTAAGCTTGCATGGTTAGTGTCGCCCGTATAGCTCCCTCGCTTCTTGACCTTGGACGCGCAGCTACACAGGACCCTCAAGAGTTCGAGGTAGGAGGAGGATATGCTGCGCCTCTGTACTGCGGAGCGTGCGATGTCGGAAGCTCGCTCGACGGCGTCGCAGTTGTGTTTCGTCGGCACGGGTCGTGGGCGCCGACCCAATTAGCTGCCGACTCCGACAAACGTCAGCGTGTTTTTGCCGCTGTCAATGGCACAGCATCTCGCTGACGATAATCACACTCGTCCATCCTCATTACACGGTTATTACGCCCGACATCGCACGCAGCGGCTGCTCTTCATTTTCGCTATTGCGCAACACGTCAAGTTAATTAACACTTTGATCAGAGCATCTCGATGGGAGTCGTCCAGTACACTGATGATGAGTAGAGTTAGTGATATTTCGCAAAAAAATATGAGGACACGGTAGACTTCAATACTATCAGTACCCGACAGCAGTTTGTCTGTTGCCATTCGTTGCCTGTCTGCTTGGGGAGGCGTTTTCATATTCGACTGGGCCACTCAGAATTCGGCAACATCCTCACGGCTCCTACGTGATTCGTGTGCAGACAGTTAACAAGTGCCATAAAGTAATTCAGCCACTCAATATTGGTATATGGCCCTACAGTTTATTTTTAAATATAACTTGTCTTGAAATATTTTCGCAAAATTCCACTACCCCTGGTATAGGTTGTTCATGGTAAAATGAGCATTTTTTAAAGCCCTGCTTAAGATATACTTGTATGCACGTTGTGTATTCCTCCGCCTTATGTCAAATTAACATTGCCATGGGCTTCATCACTTTATACACACGTCGGCCAAGTGATTCTGTGAAATTATTATGAATGTAAATACTTCACAAATATACTTATTGTTACACTTCCATGCATAAAAAAAACAGAAAGAGAAATAAATTATTTTAAGTTAACATATATGGTTACCTAACATTTTTTATTAGACATTAAAATATGGAACTTCTTTCCAGTCATCACTGCCAACTTTATTGAGCGAATGTCACTTAGTGGGCCCGTTAAAATATGTGCAGGCAGGGATAGTGAATTCTTTCTAATGTTAGTTTCTAAAGTGCTCGCTTGATCGTGAATAGCTTATATAAGTGTGTTTATTTAATTTTTCTGTTAATTTCCTCTTTCCTTCTTCATTCCTTTGACTTACTATCGTTACCACGTAATTTTCCCAACCTTTGAAGAATGAAGAGATTTCGCGGCTCTTAACATCGAGGTCTTGAGAGCCGATGGGGGCGATTGAGGTGAGTATGGAGCGGCTCCGGAATTTGTGGGGGGGGGCGGGGTAAGCGGGGGATCCCCGAGAGGACCCGCAGACCAAATGCATTGTCCGGCACGATTCCCACGTGCGAAAGTCCGATGACCCGACCGGAGATTGAACCCGGTTCGCCTTGGTGGGAGGCGGGCAGGCTAACCGCTCCACCACCGCGGCCCCTTCGAGTAAAGTGTTCTTGTTACATGTGATCGTTGAATGCCTGAATGTCAGCGCATAAGTGAACTGGGCCGCGCGGTGTTCAGAGGAAAATAGGCCGAGCCCGACGCATGTGCCGACTGCGGGTGAGGTGTGGCTGGTGGGGTGGGTCTTCGCACGGGAACTGGCGCGTGGAAGCCAGGCTGCGCCACTCAGCCGAGCCGCCTGCGACTGCTACACCCATCACTCATATCCCGCCAGCGGTGACGTGCCGCCACGTCTACTGCGGCGCTCACGTGGGAAGCCCCAGCACAGGCGTGCATGTACACACTAAGATATTATTCGGAAATTTAACATACCAGTGCATACACTTAGTGGGAAAGCAGGAATGGTAATGTTTCCCCCTATATGTTCATTGTAGCATTCCCACATTTGCTCAGGAAACAGTCAGATGCATAGGGAAGTTGCCAACTTTGTACAGCAGCGATGCTAAACTGTCCTATACATACAGCTTTATGAGTGTTGTTACTACCATACAGTGTATAGGTTAAAAACTTATATTACAATTTAGGAAGTTTACAGAAATTATTTTACAGTGTACCATGACCAAGCTGGTGAGATTATAGTTCCATTATCTTGGCTAGAGTTCATGGGATATAGTTGCAAGATTTCTAAAATAAAAAATTAATTATTTACGGTTACTTAACAGAGTGGGGTGCGAGTAATGCAACATACGCATTTAAAGATTCTTAGACTTGGATACAGTGAATTCGCCAGTCCTCTGGTTCAGTAAAAACTAACGTCGATAAGTCAGTTATGTAACACGATTTAGCAAATAAACTTGGCGAGGGCACCTCGAGAATATTACTTAGCTCCTAGTTACTGGAGTATTTCGACGTGAATGCGTTTTTAAACTTGCAACCATAGTGGGGATGCAGTTTGACATTGCAGCTCCAAATATATCATCTACATTCAAAATTCAATTACACCACTCGATTGCCAAAGGATCAAAGAATATGTAACGTTTAGTGAGGACTGCGAAGCATCGCGCGCGGCGTGGAAGTTTTGCCGCCGGAAAAGAGGGGGGGGGGGGGGGGGGGTGGTACCGCAATTCTTTCGTCGCGTCTCATAAATTCCGCGTTGTATAACTTCTGATTCAGAGATGCTACGACGCTCGTTTAGGTTTCAATCGACAGCTCTCGTCAAGAACAATCGATTGCGTGTATAGACAACATTTTTGTGGCATGGTTATGGTGAAATAGTACGCGTTTAATGAAAAAAATTAAGAAAACTTAAGACAATTTCGGCCCATACTCGGCAAAAAGTCAAGTCAAAATACAGCAATCGTACACGGTTGGAAAGAGCATCTCAAAAGCAATCCAGTGATACCCATAGAACCCCATATGATAGAGTGAAGCGGTGCCGGGAACGTAAAATAAACATGAAGGCGTCCGAGCGCGTCAACGTAGACGTATTCACGCAAAACAAACGGCCGTGTCCCCAAAACAGCCAAACCCAAATTTTTCTTTTTGCTTCATCTAATGTAATCTGAATAAAAGTGTTATTTGAACTACCTTTCGCCTAAGTAGGCCTACCCACATTTATGTTATTATTTTGTGACACCGTATACAAACATATACTTAAGAAAAGTAAAATTTCGTGACTTTAGTGAATCGTAAGATAAACTCCCGAGAGCTCCACATATTCGTCACGTACTTGTTAGTTTATCAGCTGGTTTTCCAGAGAGTATCCAGTTTTACGGCAGGCAAAGCAGTGCGGGATTCACTCTGTGGTTCCTTGCAAGTTTGTCACAGATTCAGAGTCGTCCAGAGCACAAAGTAGGCGAGAATACAGAGAGGGAAATAGCTGCTGGCACCACGAACTCCGGCCGTACACCTCGGCATAATGGAGTCATTGACGAGTAACATGCCGAGCGCCATTCGTCAATAATCGCCTAGTAACTTGCCCTACCAGCTAGTAGACCGACCAGCCCTTCGCAGCACACGGTAGCCAATCAGATACTAAGTCCGTTCCTAAAGTCTCACGCAGCCAATCAGCGAATGGATACGCCCACATTACACGAACATTCACTAACAAGTGCTTATGTATTCTTTGTCCCAGGTGGGTCTAGTAAGGTACGATTATTCACATGTTCTGCACTCAAATCGGAATCAGTTATTTTTTACTGATTGTCAGTTGAAACTGCTCCATCCGGAATCTGCAGAGAAAATATCATTAATTCAGCAGTTAAAAGAAATCTACTAATCCAAGCAGCAGAAGACTAGATATTTATAGTTGGTTAATAAATAATCACAGAGCATTCCTATATGATGTAAGTTAGGTACGATTTATTTTTTTCGCAGAACACAAATATTGTTTACACAATAACGTTTTTGGACGTGGCTGGGCTCGAACTTCCGTCCATAAAGCAAAGCATGCTGAAGCTTTCAGGATCAGCCATATCCACTGTCCTACTTCACCACTGCCAAACGTGTGCTCGTATTATGAGCACTGAACCACAAAATGTAATGTCAAATATTGCTGTAAGTTTCGTGATGTGGAAGTATTTCTTGTTGTCGAAATATATAGATTTTCTGCGCAAGTACATGTCTTTGTAAAGTTCGAAAGTCAATCTATCTTTAGTTTAGTTCGAATTTTGTGCTTTAAAAGATAAATATAGTGGTTTCAATGTACGAGGTTATCGATGCCCACTAGTATTCGCCATTTTACAATGCAACGAGGCACTACATATTTAATCTGTTATTTTTAGTGACAGATAGATCAGAGACAATTTTACTGACTCGATAGTGCTGTGATTCAATAGGAAACGTGGATTTCTAGCAACAAAAGTATTGTTGTCTGCGAGTTAACACATCAAATAATTAGGGGACGACAAATTCTATAAAATATTGCATTGTCTGTAACGTTCCACTGTCTAATTAGCTCAGTTATTAATAGTCAACTGTCTCTTCAAAATGTTAGTTTCATACTGTAAAATATCTTTGCATCGTGAAATGGCAGATAAATATTAAACATCGACAAAGCCGTTAAAACCACTATATTTCTCTTTTAAAGCACACAATCTGAACTTAACTTAACTTAGAATGACTTTCGAGCCTTACTTTCACACTATGAAACTTACAGCCGTTCGCCATAGTAAGTTTATGTTACTACGCAGATGCGAGAAAGTTTATCTCAGTGGCAAAGTAGCAGAGTTGGTAGAACGTGAGCCAAAAGAAACAAGAGAATGTGCTGCTTTTTAGGGAGACCGGCTCGATACCAACAACTTCCAAAATTTCCTTGTACGTGTAATAATTTTGTTTTACGACAAAATAATTGTACTTAATTTATTTCAAACCGTAATGCGCGGTTTTTAATCCTTGTTCTTTTTATTAATCGACTAAAAATAACTGATTTTCTACTGTTTGTATTAGTGGATTTCATTTAACTGAAGAAATTAGTAGTTTTCTTTTTCTACTGATTCCGGATGGAGCAGTTTCAACTGACAATCAGTAAAAAATAATTGATTCCGATTTAGAGTGCGAAGTTTATCTCGTCCTCAGATGAATTCACGGAATTTTTATGACCCTGCATATCAGCAATCTTCTCTGGAATTACAACGCGCGAAACATTTTTTCACTTTTGAGACTTGTTCTCGGTGAGCTCGCTGAACACACTGGAGATTAAGCACGTAATGAAATCGCAGAGTTGAACAGCAGATGTGAGAATGACTAAAAAAGAAAAAGAAAAAATCCGACTGGTTAATGGTGCCTTCTCACAGGAACACAACAGTAGGAAACATCGTTTGCTCAATGCTCTTTCCGTCCATTAAAATGCAACAGTCCCGCAAATATTGACTTCAGGCATGACACAGTGTAGATTTTTGAATAGCCGTTTAATAAATAAAAGATTACTTGGCTGCAAAGTCTCGCAGAAAATGTAATTTTCACATCGTTAACGTATTTCACGCCATGAAAAGCCTCTTTTTGTAACCTGTTTGTTTGGCATTAAAGATATTCAGCTCTATAATTATTATTTAGAGATATATTGACCTAAAACAAAATACCTGTTTAAATGGAATTTGAAAGTGTAATTAAGTATCTATTTAAATAAAACTCATGCTTTTCTACATGAATGATAAAGATTCATATTATAAATATTTAAATTGTGACTTCGGGAAAAATTGTGGTTTAGGTGATTTAGACATTTGGCCTCCCGCCTCAACGAAACGTATTCGATTCTTGAAAGGTTCAAACAGGGAATTACGCGAGTGAGAAACGCGGGGCGGACGCTGCTGTTAACTAATTATTTTGTAGGGGTACCAACTTGTTTCCGCCAACAACAATTATCACTAGCCTAGTCACAGTTCGCTTCAACTCCATAGGCTCTGAAGAGCTCTTGAGTTCTAGCACCGCTACTTTCACCCTGACAAGCAAACTGTGAACACAGTGGGAAAATTATAATCACCAGTGAAATGGGAGGGTAATGTCGAAATATCTGGCTCCAAACTGACTACTTAGTTTAGCTACCATGCGCGTCCGACATTGAAACACATTTTTTGCATACAGGTTAGTTCATTTCCAGTCTGGGGTTCGAATCTCGGACAAGTGATTTTAGCTTTTTTTTTTTTTTTTTTTTTTTTTGGGAAGTTTGAGAGTACCGGGTTCGATTCCCGGTGAGGATACTTTCGTTTCGTTTTTCGATTTGGGAAGTTGTTGAGAGTATCGTGTTCGGTTCCCAGATGAGTCAATTAATATTCTTTTAATTTTGTATTGTGAAATGTTGAGGGTACCGGGTTCGATTCCCAGACAGGGCACTATAAAGTTTTATTTATTGTTGACAAATCTTGGTTTTGAGTTAGATTCCCGGGTTCGAGACTTAATATTTAAAATTTTTTTTTAAATTTTGATATTTGGGAAATTTTTGGTTTTGAGTTCAATTCCTGGACAGGGCAATTTTGAAGTTGGTTTTTTGATTTGGGAATTTTTGGTTAGAGATGCCAATGTAGTTGTTTTTATTGTTGACATAGAATAAAAGAGACTATGACCTCTATGTTCGATTAAGGTTATATTTGGAGTATGTGTAGGCGCGTAAATGTTAGATTTCATCGATTTTTTAATTCGTTCATGAAAAGAGGCCAAACCTGCAAGAGTTAGGGTCCTACTTTATGTTATGGTACCATATGGGAGCCATTCAAATTAAGTGGGGGAAGGCGTACTCAGATGAAGAACACTTTATCATTCTACTACGTCACTATGTTAGACTAGATAACAGTACAGAGTTTACATTATGCTATTCAATACTTTACACATTAAGTTAGAATAATTACTTTAATTACTTCGGCGGAGCTCTACTTGAGTTATATGATTTACTAATTAGTTGAAGTAGCTAAGCGTTTATGGATTATAGTAAATAATTTAAGCCACGCGTGGATATGTATTAGTATATAAAGTCGGTAATGTACTGTGGAACAATTGGAACGTCTTCACCTTAATGTTGCAGAAGGCTGATCCTTCATTTCGCTATGGTGCGAGGCCGGAGCCCAAGTTGTCGTGCCTCCATCTTGTCACGTTGGCGGCTGGTTGTAGCATGACCACGCTCACTTCTCCGCCGGTGCTTCAATTGCTGTACTTACCGTGTTGTTTCCTATATGCTGTTCACGGTAAAATGAGCACTTTTGAAAGCCCTGCTTAAGATCTACTTGTATGCACTTTGTGTATTCTTCCGCTTTATGTAAAATTATCATTGACATGGGACTCATCACTTTATTCATGACTCGGTTAAGTGAAACTGTCAAATTATTAGAAAAGTAAACATCTTATAAATCTGCTAATTTTTACACACTGATGCGATTAAAAAAAACAGAAAGCGAAATAAATAATTTAAATTATCAGTAATGGTCACCTAAAACTTTTTATTCGACGTTAAGATATGGAACTACTTTCCATCTATCGTTACCAACTTTACCATGCGCATGTCACTCAGTGCATCCTTAGAAGTACATGCAGGCATGGGCAGTGACTTTTTTCTAAGGTTGATTTCAAAAATGCTCACTTTATCGTGAATAGCCTTTAATATCAGACCTGCGACAAAATACGAAGAAAGCTCGCACAACCTTGTCTGGGGACGTAAACTAGCTGCTTTCTTGTTCATCAAGGGGCCACGGTGGTCTAGTGGGTAGATTACTCGCCTCCCGCCTGGGCGAACCGGGCTCGATTCCCGGCGGGGTCGCTCCCGTGCTTTTACTTGTGTGGATCGTGGCGGACGATTCCGCTGGGGACATCTCGCTTCCGCCCCCCTTGCATTCCGGCGCTGCTACATACTCGCCTCACTCCACCCTATTCGGCTCTTAAGAGCCACACAAATTTTTCCAGTGCACTCTTCTTCAGAAGACAAAAAACGAACATCCGAGGCTCGAATATAGAGAGCACTATAGAAGCTATCCTGTACCTAGGCCACCTTCCAGGTTTAATATTCCTGTGTCCATTGTACGCAATTAACAAGCTGTGACCGCACACCACTATTTTGAGTAACATTTAATAATTTTGATTGCACATTCCCTGTAGAGACCCTAATATTTGGTGATTTCATTCGATATCCTGGCGGAATTCAATAACTTATTCCCTTGCTTTACTCTCATCATTTGGGTGTAGATCTGGTCTCTATATATTTCCCCGTAAGCCTCCATTCTACCAGCGTTACAACTTGGTCTACCTGCAACACGTAACTTGTAACGAGCGCTAATGTTAACAGAGGAAATTTTACTCGGCGCTGCACAACACGTAAAAACGCTTAAAATCTATTTAAATTTATGATGGTACTTACAAATTACACCTTTTAAACACTAACATATGCTTGAAGATCGTCGTTGAAGTGAAATTCACGGCCCGATGTAGCACATAAACATACAATATAAATGTTTTCTCGAACGAATGACGAGCAGAGGTGTGGTGTGTTGTTTTTCCCAGCTCATAGAACACTGTGTAAGGACGGCCGTACCGAAGCAGAGTGGAGATTTAGCGCTCGCCCGATAGAGGGCAGGCGTGTTCCTTCTTCAAGTGTACCAGAAAGAAAAATTCAATATGATTGGTTGGTTCAAATAGGCAGACTTGACGTCGTAAGTTGTGTATTGTTCTGACCCCTCTAAGGGGGTATTTGTTTTCTCCGTAGAGACCATAGAGCTACCATATTGTTCGATAACATGAGGGAGTTGTTGTACCCCCTCTACGGACTAACGTTGTCATCACGCCTTGGTTCGCTATTGGTGGATGATTTGTGTGACCACTATAGCCAGTCAATGGTCGTTTTTGTATTTATGCGTCCTGCAAATCCAACAAATTTGTCAGACGTTTGGAGTCGAGGGAGGTCTTCCCCAAGGGGAAACAGGTTAGGCAGCCTGGTTATTTGTTACTTCGTATTGTAATTCCTTACAGAATGCAGAAACGTCACTTTTCACATTTTTAGAACTTTATTTTGCATTGAGGATAATTTTGAAATAGAGCAATTTAATTATGCCTACTCAGACTTATTGGAATCAAGCTTCATTTTTCTCTGACAAAGTCAGTGTTTGGTGAAAGGCTTGGAACCAACTTCTTACTTGAAATACAATGATAATTTTTTAACTTTAACGGCAACTTTTGCTTGTGCTAGTTCTCTGCCATTTTGGTAGATTTAATAGGGGCAGTAATGGTTTTATTAAGCCCGCCATTTTGGTAGGAATGTTAAAAAATTTAATTTGGCTTCATTCAGTTTAAACTTGTTCTATTTATTTTCGTTGCAATAATATATGCATTTGGAGGGGTGCGTGACAATCTCACTAAAGTTAACCTAAAAATATTCCAGACCTGTTGTAGTAAATACAATCACCTGAATTGGCCAGAAGGAAAACCCTATGTCGGGTGACAATGAGATTTTTAATTGCGAGCTTTTAATTTGTGTAATTTAAGTAATGGTTTCAAGGATAGGTAGAGATTTGGTTGGTGGTAAAATAATGGTAATTGAAATATTTTTTATATGGAGGTGCAGAAAAATTTGGATTTGTGCATGTAGATTTTAGAAATGTTTGTATATCCACAAATGGCTCAGCACTGTGCCTGATGTTTAAATGTAATCCGACATTGTGATTAAAGCAAAAATAGCTCCAGGAGATGCGAAAATACTATAAAGTAATAATTTTATGGTGCCACTTGGAATCAATTTTTCATAAACGGGCCAGATGACAGACACCAAGATATGATAAAATTTAGATATCCACGTGGTCATAAAATAATGCAAAAGGGTAAAGTGGCTTGAGAGTTAAAGGCATTGAGTACATTTGTGATGCCACGTATGTTTTTCACGGGGATTTAAGATTTTATGTAAATTCTGAAGGCATTCAGTACATATGTGATGCCGCGTATGTTTGCCAAGTGCATTTTAAGAATTTTTGTAAATTCAGAGTTAAAGCATTGAGTACATTTTGTGATGCCACGTGCATTAAGATTTTTTATATACGATACTAACGTTGTGTAATTTGCGTGAGATGAGAAAGATAAGACGCAGTATTGAATAAAATACAATTATTGAAAGTTGGTTTTTCATCTGTATAGAGTAGCGTTAGCCTTGTTTATTTTCAGGTTTTTCACTGTGCTTGTTATGAATGACTACAACCTTTTGATTCTGTTGGTTTCTCCTTATCTTTCTTATGCTAAAACAAATACTGGTTGATAGAATTGTTTTGAAACTTGTGCCCTAGAGGTGTCTTGGGCGATTACCCGGGGCCTCATTGTTAAGAGACAACTTTTGTCGATATAAATCAGTAACAGATAGTTGATAACTACATAGGCGGTACCTTTGATGCGGGCATGTAGTCTATTCGTCGTGTCTTCACACTTTTTCAATAAAATCTTTGAAAAATCAACTGATGTATGATGTATTTGGTTGTATCCTAAATACGCCACATATCACACGCGTTTTATAGGCACTTGTCTCGACATAAGAGTGTTTGTTTTTTGGTTAAATTGAACTTTCTTTCCAATTTTATCTGTGAATTGTTATATTTCAATTGTAATTAATATAAAAAATCAGTGAGAAAATATGTATGTTGGTAATAGCTTGTTCGATTGCGGTGAGTAGCCCCTTTGGTGTTATTTTCTAGACTCGGTTAAGCTTTGTTTGCACGAGGAGGCGTAATATCCTGGAAGTATAACTTTAGCAGGGCTTCAGGAGAGTTGCGTGAACGAACTGTACTCATTATCAGATGGGATGCGCGAGGGTCTGGGAATCCGTTTGAATAACCTGAGTTGTTTTATGTTATTAAAGCGATCAGTTTTAGGTTAGGCGAAGCTCAAGGTAAAGATTGGGTTAGTTCTAAAGTATTTATATAATAACCCAAATAATTAACAATCAGCACAGGTCTCTACAATAGATGAGTTATAATATCAGCAAACCAATTATGCAGAGGCCAGGTTATTATTAATTAGGTAAATGTCTCTGAACCCACTGGCGGCGGCAGCCCTTCTGGGGTCCTTCTTGACTCCGCGGCGGCTGGCTGGTTCAGGCCTTGGTTACCATGTCCCCGCGGTGCTAAATACTCGCCGCGGGTTTACTAACTTAACTCTGTTTCCAAAACCTCGCTCAGCTTGTGGCCTCGCCCTGGCTGCAGCGGCGTGTCCCTTCTCGTGTGTGGGGTCTCCGTTCTAGCCAGTGTTGTGGACACGGCTTGTCCACACCGTAACAAGGCGCTGGTTGGCGAACACAGTTACGACACGTTGCTAGCCAGCGGCGCCATTCTTCACGCATGTACAGCTCGAGTACGCGAAGTAAGCAACTGTTTTACCTCTGTATACCTGGGCACTGTGTGTTATAAGCTGTTCACGGTATACTCAGCAGTTTTGGAAGCCCTGCTTAAGAACTACTTGTATGTACGTTGTGTATTCTTCCACCTTATGCAAGATCAACACTGCCGTGGGCCTCATCGCTTAATCATGCGTCGGCGAAGTGAAACCGTGAAATGATTAGAAATGCAAATATTTAAGAAATTTGCTAATTTTTACACTTCGATGCATTAAAAGAACAAAAAGTGGAAGAAATAATTAAATTTTATCACAAATGGTTACCTGAAACTTTTTTCCGACATTAATGTAGGGAACTACTTCCCCTCTCCATCTTTAACAACTTTACTGTGCACATGGCATTCAGTGTGCCCGTTAAAACATACGAACGTAGAGGCAGTGACTTTTTTCTAAGGTTGATTTCAAAAGTTCTCACTTCATCGTGAACAGCCGTTATTCCTCCGTCTTAGGCAAACAAAAAATTATTTCATACTACATGCACTACAAACACAACCATAACCTCCACGTTTTTATTTCTATTAATTATAAATGAAACATTATAATTGATGAATAAAATATAAGTTTTAATAAAAAGTCCAATCTAACCACAAATAAGATTCTTTTATGTGATACATAACGTATGTAGATAGCAGTTAAACACGTCATACATGGGATGAATTTCCCAAGGTTTCATTCGAAAAAGTGTGAAGAAAATGCGAACAGACTGAATCCCGCGCCACGCCAAGCACAGCTTGTCGCTATGGAAACGGCTCCGAAAACAAACGCGCCTCCACGTATTAATTATTTTTGCCCCGCTGTAACCGAAGCCATGAGGAAAGCAGGGCAATCCACGCTGTACTATAATACCCACACGCACACACACGTACACGTACACGTACGCGGCATTGGGAAGAGAATGACGCACGTACGGCCATGCCAACCTGGCCGCAAACAAAATAAAATTACCCTCGCCCCCTCGGCGCATGGGAAGCGAGGCAGGCGGTTAATGCCATTAGGCGCTTCTACACGGGGCCCGCCTAACGAAGCGAATTAACCCGCGGTCCCGCACCCCATCGCGACAATCGATGCCCCACGCTGTTTAATGAACTCACTTGTGACGCTCTTCTGGAAGAGCCGCCCTCTTATTGGGCGAGCTACAATAACCCCCTAGCCGTCTTTCTCCGTCAACGCCTTCGCCACTCGTTGACGAACACCATGGGATGACGGCTCGATGACTATTTATCGTGTCCGCTAAAATCACTCGTCACTTTCCGAACTCGCCCGTTAAACTCACAGCGTGACACTTGTAACACGCACAGACCTGAATTTATTCAAGCGTTCAAGCTTTGTATCAGTTTTAAGCAGGAATTAAAACGACCTGTCGCGTCCATCCGTCAGAAATCGTATCTATGAAATAGCAGCAATTATAAATACCAACTAACAAATACAACCCTAATTTCGCACATTTATATTCATAACAATAAGAGAGAAGCCAATTTTTTCTATGTGAATACGTCTTTAAATTTGCAACCATAGTGGGAGGCAGTTCTGAGAATCCGATGATAAAATCGGGGGATACAGTTTGGCATTGCAGCTCCGAATCTATCGTCTACATTCAAAATTCAATCACACCACTCGATTGCCAAAGGATCAAAGAATATGTTACGTTGAGTGAGGACTACGAAGGATCGTGGCGTGGCTAAGGGGAGGGGGGGGTGGTAAGGGGGAGGGGGTGGTAGTGGTCGCAATTTTGAGTACGTTTCGCCGTGTCTCATAACTTCCGCGTAGTATATCGTTTGACTAGGAGAAGCTACGATGCTCGTTTGAGTTTCAATCGACAGCTCTCGTCAAGATCAAACGATTGCGTGTATTAAAACATTTGTGTGGCGTGGTTATGGTGGAATTGTATCCGCTTAGTGTAAAAAATTAAGAAAACTTAACTCAATTTTGGCCTTTACTCGACAAAAAGCCAAGTCGAAATATAAAAGTCGTATACGACTGGAAAGAGCGTCTCAAAAGCAATCCAGTGATACCCATAGAACCCCATATGATCGACTGAAGCGGTGCTGGGAACGTAAAATAAAATATCAAGGCTTGCGAGTGCGTCAACGTAGACGTATTCACGCAAAACAAATGGCCGTGTCCTCAACACAGCCAAACCCAATTTTTTACAAATCATCTTTTTGGAGGACAATTTTCTATAGAATCGTCATCAGAATAACTACTTTTATAAGAATGGTTCATGAAATGTGACACATGTATTTGTACAGGCTGTTCACGGTAAACTGAACACTTATGAAAGCCCTGCTTAACATCTGCTTATATGCACGTTGTGTATATTTCCAACATATGTATGGTTAACATTGTCTTGGGCCCACTCATTTTATTCATGCTTCTGCTAAGTGAAACTGTAAAAATATTACTAAGCTAGAAGCCGTGACATTTCACATAAATTGATTTCAATACTACTCAATTAACCACGAGAAGCCTATAACAGAATAATTATCCATTGAATTTCATAACACTTGTGCTTTTGTATTGTGGTTTAGTTCATATGCGTCTTCAGTATCAACTCTTTCATGCGTCCCCTGTCCTCTGCTTGTGTTGAGCGTGCTTCTCGCAGCCAATGAGCAACGTACTGCGTGTTAGTTGATGCCAGCGTTAACCAATCACAGATGAGAGGAGCAGACATTTCAACAAATCATATTTCTCCTATCGAAGACGCCAGTGGCGACTAGTGAGTTTTTTTTTTTTACATGGTAAGCAATTTATACTAACAAACGCAACTTCCTACTTATCAACCCTCTATATGTAGGCCTATTTACCATTTTATACTACCTATAATTAATTATAGAAGCGGAAACTAAATGAATGTAATAATAATTAAACCGAATATTATTTTGAGAGAAATTTAAAATTATAGGAAAACTCTCGTTTTCCCAAACACTTTGATCCTCTTTCCAAGGGAAAATGTAGGACTGGAGGAAGCAAACAGAACGACTGATTATCCTTGAGCATGTGGCGTGTTGTTGATTGCGAGTTCGATTCATCACTAGTCGCTCCCATTTGTGGAAATAAATACTAGATAGCAGCACTATGCGTGTACAGTACGGGAGTTACGAAAACTCTGGTTTCTGGAATCGGAAACGGGATGCTCAGAATTTAATGTGTTTTAAGTTACTGCGAAAACTATAAAGGGTTAAGCATTTCCAATATGTATGGGGTAACCATTGCTTACCTTGCGTCTATGGAATAAACGCCACTGGAAGATGCTCTGGACACAGGCCACTGATCCTTTATCACGTACAGTGTCAGAAACAAATATCCTTCACGTAAAACTTATCCTACATCGTCGGCATGGGTAGTTATCGTGTCAAACCGACGCGAACTGAATTACAGGTACAGCATTTTGACTTTTTTCACAAAAATATTCACTTTTTTTCACTGTACCCGAGGGTACAACTTGTCTTGCCGTTATGTCCTTGTACACACTTTGCCGCTCATATTGGGCGTATTTGGTTTGGACGTCAGCGTATGGTTCAACGACTCGTGATTTCGAATACCGTATAAAGCGTGACTGTGTAACTTACTGTCATTAAATCAAATCAAACATTGTTTTGTTCCATATTGTTCGCACAGTCACTTTTTCAATGTTGTAAATGAAAAACATTAACTAAACAGACCATTAGCGAAAATATGAAAGGGAGATTGAAGGGTTTTGTATTAATTAATTTTATAACTTTTGGGGCAAAATTATTTTATGAAAACCTAGTGAATCCTCATATTAAAAATAAGCTAACATTTACTGTAAGCAAATCATTACTAATAATGAAAACTTTCCCTTTGTCAATTACATGCGTGCCTAGAGATGTCTCGTGGTAGTTTTATTTCAAAACAGTTCTCATTATAGCAATATTAGTTGAACTTATATGTTTCAGCTATGAAAAAACTGGGAAAGGAAATAACTTCCAAAATTTCACCTGTGACGTCACGTTTATTATCTATGAGAGTGTTAACCAAAAACATAGGCTACGTGGCATTCATTCATGCTTGCCATGAAAGTGTATTTGAGATACTGGAATACACCTGTTTAAATATACTTAAACTTATTTTAGTGTGACCTTAAGAAACCAAACTAATATTAAGTATGAGTGCATTGGGTGAACAGAGGTTTTGGGGCAGCGTAACGATACTCTATTTTAAAATACAGGACGAACGGGAGTATAGTTCTCCAGAATGTTTTAGGTTAAGTTTCAAAACTTTTTCGGGACATAACTTCTATAAAAACTTAACCTTAATATTTAACACCGTGTACCCGAGCACAACACATTAGAAACATATTCTAAAGCTTTTAATGCACAGCATGAAAATGTCGTTCATAAATAATACTCCATCGTTATCACATTCAAAACGTTTTACATTGAAAATTAAAGGAAAATTTTCACTTTGAATCGATTTGCTGCGTAATTTAAATGGGTGTAATCCCATATGCCGTCATAAATACTGGGAAAAGAGCTTGGTATTCAAGGCACGTGCCGCTGTACGCCGAGCGAGTACGGGGTTTGAGGAGGAGGCAGAATGTACACTATTAACATGCTAATAAGGGACCGCGCCCTGGGTCCGGTACAACCGGGGACATGGAATACGAGCGAGGCGAAGTTCCCTTAATCGCGGCGCCACGGCAAATGAAGTGGGAGCGTTCAAATCGCCGCTCGCGACGGGAATATTAAGTGAGCATCCATGTTGGCTGCCCCTTCCTGCCTCCGTAACTAGGCGGCCGTAACGAGAAGCGTGTTTTGTGAAGCCTACCGCACGGGGCCTGGTTATTTCCCTGTGGGGCTGTAGAGCGCTCCTGGTGCAATAACCAGGAGGCCATCCACCCACTCCTGTTTCTATACGGAGATACTCGTTACAACAAAGTGCAGCTGTTTAAATACTATGGCTGTTTCGCGTTTAATTGAACAGTTTTATGGCCTTCCTTAATTTATTTTTATTTCTACTATTTTATACCTTAATGCGACGTGACTGGATATTAGTGTTTCGTAGTGTAAACATTAATGGTTTGAGCTCTCCATACCTTCGTACTACACATATAGCTTTCCAAATGTCGGTCATGAACTTGAAGTGAGGAAACATTTGAAGGCAAGATAAGTTTATCTGTGGTATTCAAGGCTTTAAACACTTGGGGTCTTTGCCCAAAAAGGATCAAATAAAGATGGCATAAATATTAATTTTTTTTCTTGAAGACAAAACTCAAGAAGATGTAGTTTATTGCTTTCACAGTTTTCCCACGATTTTTTAGGACCAGCGAACAACATAAATAATAATAATAATAATTATTATTATTATTATTATGGGCGACCGATTTTCTTGAAAACAAAATCCATTAACTTGTATTTCGAAACACTTTGGCTTAGCGTCACTTCTGTGATTGGATTATTTTATCTGATAAGCGTCTTACGTGCCTACCCGCAAATCACAGCTGTTTGGCACCGGAATGACGTATATCTGATGGGTCAGTCAAATTCCAGTACGTATTCTCATATTGAAGGCTAGCCTGTGTGGCATGTTTCTGCTGACATAATTTATCTCCAACAATATATGCGGTAAATATGACATAAAGACTCATTGGGACGCGTTCGCCTATATATCCTGTTATAGGCTGTCCACGATAAAATGAGCACTTTTGAAAGCCCTGCTAAAGATCTACTTGTATGCAGATTGTGTATCCTTCCGCCTTATGTAAAATTAACATTGCCATGGACCTCATCGCTTTATCCATGCGTCGGTCAAATAATTAAACTGTATAATTATTAGCAAAGTAGATATTTTAAAGATCTGTTCATTTTCACACTTTGAAGCATAAAAAAAAAAAAAAAAAAAAACAGAAAGTGAAAGAAATAATTAAATTTCCACAAATGGTTACATACAATTTTTTACTCGATGTAAAGACATGGGACTACTTTCCACCCACCGTTACCAAATTTACCGGGCGCATGTCACTCAGTGCGCTCATTAAAATTTTGCATATGCAAGTAAGTGCGGTGCATTTTAAAAGTGCTCACTTTACCGTGAACAGCCTATACTTGTGTAAGAAAGTCTGATAAGGACACTTTCAACTCGCCATTCCTCTGGATGACAGCTAGTGAGTGACAACCGTTGCATATTAGAGTGTAGTGTCCGGTGCAGTGGGTAGTAATAGGGCGGCGGTGAATGAAATCCATAGAGCAACACAAATAGTGTTCCTGCAAGGGAGGATATGTAAGTCTCACAATTCTAACTTGGACTGACAGCCGGTTAATGTGTTCACTCCTCAAAAATATTAACATGTCAATAATCTCGTGTTCGTGTCTTTCTACCAAAACATTTTGTGAAACTCTTTTTAAATAAAATATTATACTTTTTAATATACGGAGTCTCTGGGTTTGAGCCACGTCCGAGATTTCTAGTCAGAAGTTTCGACAGTATTTACAATTTCTTTCTTCCGAGAAACAATGCATCACCAAATAAGGACACAAAGAGAACCGGGAGGTAAATACGTGGCTCACGCCCAGAATACAGAGCACCTCAGAATACAGAAGCATAACAGCCGATAATACGACGAACTCAAGCCACACACGTCAGCAAAATGACGTCACTGGCGAGCAAAATGTAACGTCGTTTACGATCGGCGCCTGGTCATTTGCTCGTCCGCCGACAGCTCACCCAATGGGGAACCTTTCGCAGCACGCAGTTACCAATCAGACACAAGGATTTCGTGCAGTCACTCGGCGAATAGTGCAGTGCACTCAATGCAGTCACCCACAAAAAAGTAATGCTATTTTGTCTATATGTACGTACTCCGTACTGAGAAGCCCAGTAGATAATGACAACGGCCTCTGAAGTCTACGATCTATCTTGACTAATTTTGAACCACAAAACCTATGTAATAAACCTAAAATGGTGAAAATGAAATCGAATCTGTGAAAACCAATCAAATTATATCGGCCTGAAATTGAGTTATCATTGCAGTGGCTAAATTTCATCAATTTGCTAGTTATTTCGTGGTGCTCCAATCTGTATGTAGGATGCCTGAGAATAGTGATAATCAGTTAACTGAAACCCTTGTAATTCAATTGCGGGGCAAAGCACGTGTTCAATATTTAAATACGAGCAGAATGTAAAATTTTAAAAACATTTTAATTATAAAAAAATAATTTATTTTGGAAGCATATAAAATTATTGCATAACAAAAAGCTTGCCGTTCGTTTTCGAATGTTAGCCAGTAATATTTTTCCAACTTATTCGGTGGCAGAGCATATTTCAAGAAGAAATTTAATCACCTGAGGACGCAAGCAGATTGCAGCCTCCGAAACGTCGTGACTTTTTACTGCTTACATTTTGTTACTGTACCTGAATTTGGCTGTCTGCATTTTTTTAACTTGCGCTCTCCTTTGTGTGTTGTTCTGTGGTTACCTGACTGGATCATGATATTTTTTGATCATTTTATAAATCTGCTGTTTTTTTTGGTGATTTTGCTAATTTTTTGTATGTAAATTCTGCTGATGTTGTCTACACTGTAAAACATTTGTGTATTTTTAGAAGGACTTCTTCGACAACAAACAATGTTGACTATACTTCTCAAAATTTTGGCGGGGAACGTGTGAAACTAATATTGAATTCTACCTAGCAAGTCGTGTAGACTTCATGTATATATTGAGCTTCATAAACAGTTTCGTGTGTTTTCTGAAATAATGTGTCGCATCTATATACTATATCATACCTGTAGAGTTACAAGGAAATCTTTGGCAACTAGTTTCCAGAGAATTGTTTGTTACAAGCACAAACATATTTTTACTGTGTAGTCACATGCTGTCTATAAGCCGTTCACGGCAAGGTGAGCACTTTTTAAGGCTCTTCTACATTTTTCCGTTCACCAAATTTCTATCTTCCTGCTGCTTTTTAATATAACCCTTGCAATAAGACCAACAAACACAGTGTATACATTTCACCACTCTCAAAATTTAACACATAAGGCTGCATTAATATATATTTATAAGTGTTGCGAGGACCTTAAAGAGTGCTCACTTTACCGTGAATGGCCTTTAGCTACATTATTCTAGTCGCTAAGTTGAGGGGAATAGTTTTTTGTGTGGCATATATACTGCCGCCGATGGTTGCTGTAATTTTCTTTCCTCCCAGGCAGCATTTGTTTTACTTCCTCGCTACATAATGTCGATCATTTTGAAATCAACGGGAATATACAGCTGGAGACACGGTGCCTTGATATCATTAGAAATATTTAGTAGATAAGGAAGTTCACTGAGCCGAAGACACCTGGAAACACTAATATGTCCACTTTTTTACTTAAGTCTTGTCAGTTTCGTACAATTTAATTATTTATTTTTACTATGTCTTGCCAAGACATTAGAGTTTTCTTACGGACTGGACATAAAAATAATTGGATTTTCAGGAGACCGTTTTAAACAATAATAAATGTATACCAAAATTGCCATTTTTAAATGAAAAATATTTTTGAGCAATGTATTACCTTAATATTATTAATATTTATTATTATTATTTATAAGGCAATATCAATATCACGATAAATAAAATGGGAAATATAATAGTAATTACACCCTTAATATTAAAAACAGTAAGGTTGATCACAGCCTAAGAAGGCGGGGTAAACAAACATATAAAAACAAACAAAAATAAATAAACAAAGAATCGTTTATGAAGTTGTGGAGAAATACAGCAACACGCAGGTATTTTTTTTTGCGTTTACTGGTTCTAGGGAGCTATCTCCCTCTTCCCTCTTTCACAACCCCCTTTTACATCATCCCCGGGGTTGTAAATACCTGCCCTTTTCCCTTGCCACGTATGTTCATCTATCGCTCCATCGCTAGCGGGTAGACCACGCTCGCCCAATGTTTACATTCCATTATCATCGCTGGTAAATCGCCCGCTGCTATAAGGACGACCACATATCCGACGCTGTGTTCCTTGCCAAGCCTTCCTTTCAAACTTTACCGCTCTCTCGCGGACTCTCATTTACACATTCTTTCGTCACTGCCGCGTCCCGGGGACTGTTTTATCTTTCTTAGGGCCGTTACACGCTGTAACATACTTCCGTACTTAATTACATAATTATACTGGCATAGTATACATTACTAGGAATGTTCCTTAGGTTAGGTAGTGTTAGGTTAGGTTAGAACAGATGTGCAACACTAACAAAGTCCCAACATCTTAACCAATAATTCCAGTCAGACGAAACCTTTTTTAAGGTGTAGCATTTTACATCTTATGGAAATAACCAACAACAACACTGGGTTAGTAAAAAGCGGTTATTATTTTTTTCGTTAGACCTCATTACAAATACATTTAATTGAAAACATTAGAATCTTCCTTTACATATATAATGTATCTATATAACTCTGGAGTTTTAAAGTGAAGAGATTTGGGCGGCTTTTAACATCGAGGTCTTGAGAGCCGATGAGGTTGATTGAAGTGAATATGGAGCTGCGCCGGAATGAAGGGGCGGGGGAAACGGGAGATCCTCGAGAAAACCTGCAGATTAGCGCCATCGTCCGGCACGATTCCCACTTGCGAAAATCCGGGAGTGACCCGATCGGGGATTGAACCCAGTTCACCTTGGTGGGAGGCGAGCTGTCTAACCGCTCAGCCACCGCGGCCCCAACTACGTGGGAATCGCTGACGACGTCGGGGACGTCAACCTTACGTAGATTTAAAAATTTTAAAATGGTGCAAGAAGGAGTATATTTCAGTGACACTAAATTATTTAACATAATGACAAATGAAATAAAGAAACTCACTAAAGAAAATACCAAAAAGTATAAATTCACACTTTTAAAAACCTTTCAGACAATGCTTTTATTTTATTACAGAATTTTTTGAGAAGAGGTAAATTACTAAATTATCGCTTGTATTATTGGCATGTAAACATATCTTCATTGTATTTTTTTTATTTGTATGACTTCCTTGATGGAAGGATAGGTTGATCTAAATAACAATATTTCATCTCAGTAAATTTGTTCATACTTTGCATGTTTGTCTACAAATTTGTCATCTTACATAAGTATGACTGTATAGACTTAGTATTGCATAGTTGAGAATTGTATCATCTATTATATTTTTATTTGATTCTATTTGTGTTGTGACTTTCTGTAGGTATTTTGTAATAGTATAATTAATTTATATTGTAAAATTGACATGCTCCATATTCCATATGTCTTTGACATATATAGGAATCTACGGAGTGCATTAAAAATATATATATATATGTGTGTGTGTGTGTGTGTGTGTGTGTGTGTGTGTGTGTGTGTGTGTGCCTCGTTGTAGCTCAGGCTAGCTTGTCTAGCTTGTAGCTCAGGCTAGCTTGTAGCTCAGGCTAGCTTGCAGTTCAGGCTAGCTTGTAGCTCAGGCTAGCTTGTAGCTCAGGCTAGCTTGTAGCTCAGGCTAGCTTGCAGCTCAGGCTAGCTTGTAGCTCAGGCTAGCTTGCAGCTCAGGCTAGCTTGTAGCTCAGGCTAGCTTGCAGCTCAGGCTAGCTTGTAGCTCAGGCTAGCTTGCAGCTCAGGCTAGCTTGTAGCTCAGGCTAGCTTGCAGCTCAGGCTAGCTTGTAGCTCAGGCTAGCGCTGGTGCCATACCGGTGGCAGTTCCAATGTCTTCAAAGCCCTCTGTAGAAATGTTCGAGAGAACGATAAGGAAGAAATATAAGGGTTGGCTTCCTGCCTTACGGCAGAGGAACAGAGAATTACTTTATAAGCATGGAACACTGTTCCAACGGGGGACGGGCTGCCTTAATATGCTGTTATCAAATATGGGTTCTTTCCCTGCAGAGTTTTCATTTTTAATGCAATCTTTAATATTTAAAATTGTATCATTGGAGATATGTTTGTATGTAATACATTATATCCTTTCATCACATATTTTTATACTTGAGGGACTATCAGGGTCTGTTATAAATGTATTATGTAATATTATTGGAGAAATTTATAAAAAAAATATAACATTTTCTGGCCCCTAAAGTACAGCAGATAAATAGGTAATTGTTGTACGTTGCTTTCGTAAACCATTCCACTTTGCATTTATTTGACCACTCACATGGAGGAGGGTGGGGTGTCTGCTTTTCTGGAATTATCCACTGGAGTAATTAGATACAGAGTACAATTCTCCACGTGTCGATAAGCTACCGCCACAGTGGTTCGAATTCACTCCAGGCAAATGCTGTGGTGGTTACCCACGATCACTGCTGCTTTGTTTCCTGATTCCGATTACCTGAGAAACCGTTTCCATCTCCGATGGCCTCAAAGTCGACGACATGTTAACGGTAAGCTTCATCCGCCATTTTTTATTCTTGGTTTATGTGGCTTATTTATATTTTTAAACATGGAAATTTCAAAAGTACGTCTGTAGCGCTATAGCAAAAGACCGTACGCTGCAGTACAGATATAAAAACTAAACTACGAACTCATAACTATGTCACGATATCGAGTCTGTTAATTTTGGTAGAATCTATATTGTTACATATTATTGGGTTCGTAGTTTAGTTTTTATATCTGTACTGCAGAAGTAAAGTCAACAACTAGTTCGTTTTTAACATACTTTTGAAAAGTTTATGTATATAAATATAGATAAGAAAGAAAATCCAAGACAAAAAATGGTGGGTGAAGCTTGCCCTTAAGACCCAAAATAGCCCCAAGATGAACTGCCTTGTCACTGTGACAGCAGTGAATGAACTAATGACGCATGTAAGAGTGTGGGGTGTGGCCTTAAAGTCATTTAACTGGTGAATTTTTCCATTGCTCACTTTTGGATATAGGGTTCGTACTGTGACATCATCAATCACCGAACAAGTTGCCTCTTCCTTCTAGAGTGTGCCAACGAGATAGAGAGCATGGTTATTTTTTACGTGGGAAAGGTAAATGACCTCTCTATATGGAGGAAGAATGCAACTCAACTCACTGCACTCTAAATCTGAATCAGTGAGAATTCCATTATTTCAATCAGTCAAACTTATCTGACTGATTCAACAGTTACTTCAGTGAATTTAACTGATGAATCAGCGAAAAAAATTCCAGAATTCCTTCACTTATTGATTCAGTGACATTTTCCACTTATTCATCAGCCATTTTTTCCACTGTTTACTCAGTGGTTTATTTTTGACTAATGGATCAGTCAAACAGCGTGTAAAAATGGCCGTTCAACAATGTTTAAAAATGACCGTTAAACAATATGTATCAAGCGAAATAACAACGAATAAACTTATAAAACCATAACAAAATACATTCTAAACTGTGTTTCGCCTTTCAAAACGCCATTTTACGAGGTAATATGAACAGCCAGCCTTTCATTCCGTTTTTACGTCTTTCATTTTGTTTTCATGGAATCATCACAGCGCTTGGTTTGCAGTATTAAACTGCATATCATGTGACGAAGTATAGTATATACTATTCGTTTCAACAATCCTAACAGTACCAATTAAACCAAAAACTACAAGTAAGAGCATAGAATTGAATCCTTCACTATTTCGCTGCATACCCATAAGATACATATTTTCCTTTTATTAATTCAACTCGGCGTGGTAGCGCAGAAGATTAGGCAACGGACTAAATTCGAAAGAGGAAAGTCTGTGTGAGGTTAATCCCGGGCACCTGCGACAATTTTTTTTCTTTTTTAATTACTGAGTTAACTATTATAAATATGTTTACTTCACATAATAATTTGGCTACATTCAATAAAACAGCATTTAATGTAGTCATCCATCACTTATTCAATTAGTGAAATAATTTCACGTTACTAACTCAATCAGTGAAATTTTATCCCTGTAACAATCAGTGGTTTTCCACTGATTCTAAGTGGAGTCATTTTCACTGACTCGAGTAGTTGAATTTCACTGCGAATCATTCGTTTCCCACTGATTCGGATTTAGAGTGTTAATAGTTGGCAAAGCGCTATGACCCGGTGGAGACCACATGCTCTCTGCCCCTTAACCTTCAGCATTAAAAGAAGAGAGCCACATCATACAATGGTTATGTCATTGGTATCCTCGATATAAGACTGAGCTACCTGCCCTGGTGGCTTAGCTCGACGGTTGACACCCACATAACAAAAATTAAATATATTTTCACTATCTCTTTTTATTTTAAATGGAAAGTACAGAAAACTAACTTGGAAATTAATGGAGAGGTTCCGTGACATTTACGGAAAATCAGTTTCTGAAAATCAATGTGTCCGTATTTTTACGAATAGTTTGCATACAGTTCTGGATAAATTTTTACCATGACTTTTCCGTAATATGAAGGAATTTTTTTTTAACAGTGTGGCTATGTGAAGCTCTTGGAAAGGGCCTAGTGTCTGGCTACCTCGTGCTGCGAAGGAGTTGTTAACCTATCTATACCTGTAGTAATGTTCACTTGCGAGTGGCTACTAGAATTATTTTCCTTATTGAAATATAATCACTAGTCAATCTACCACTCTACCACACTGCCAATCTAATAATATTGTTATTAGTAAATATCTGAAACTAAATTAATAAATGTTCCTCTTGAGCCCTCACTAACAATACATCACATATAATTATAACGAAAACATAATCTCGTATATTGACGTCGTCCGACTCACAAATACATCACTATTACAAATACACACAAAAACAATTTTACTTAAGGAACAACACCTACACTGTACAACACCCTGCAGAAACAACATTACACTGACACCATCACAACACAGACACAAACATCAAACACACGACGGACACCTCACGAAAATGACAACAGAAACCGTCGGCCCCTCTGTCTCCGGAGAGGATGGCGGGGTGAGGGTTCAAGGGTGGAGGCAGAGGAATTTTAACTTTTGACATTTTTATATGATAACGTAAACTTTTCCTTTTAGACTGTAACAAAATATAATTTTAAGCCTCTGTATTTTAAAATTTGACTTGTTTTTAATATTTATAACGAGACAAATTTTTTGTTTCGACTACTTTCCAAACGTTAACTAAGACCAGTTATGGCTTTCAGCTGGGTATCTAAAGGTGCCATTTAAAAAATATGTTCTGTTATGCTGCAAATGAGTACCTACTGGCTATGCCGTCGGCTGGCGAGAAAGTTGCGAGACGCTGACTGGCGAATGGAGTCGCGACACGCCAATGGCCACTATCGCCATTTTGCTGGAGTGTGCGGCTGCTGGTTTGGGTGGTCCGAGTGCCACTTTTCGCCTCTGTATAGCCACGTACTCTGCGCTGGAGCCCTCCCAGCAGGGGGCAATCTCGAGAGCGCGCGCGCAAGTCCAGGGTAGAACCAGTTCCCGCACGCAGCAGTTATTTATCGTGGCGCGGGTTAGGGCTGCTGTAATTGGCTGCGGTGCAGCGGAACTGCCCCAGGGCACTCGGCGCTATGCATCGTGATACGGCACCTGTTGTGTCGGCCCGCCAGACTTTCAAATGCGCAGCTTGACGAGTGTTCGTGCAGGCAGTTCAAACAAATCTTCCGAAAAATCTCTGGCCACAAAAAAGCGTATTTTACCTCCACAGTGCTTGGGTGCTCTTATTAACACTTGACACTTAACACTTGCTTATTTTAGGTTGTTCACAGTAAAATGAACACTTTCGAAAGCCCTGCTTAAGAACTAATTGTATGGACGTTGTGTATTCTTCTGCCTGATGTAAAATTAACATTGTCATGGGCCTCAGCAATTTATTCATACGTAGGTATATTGAAACAGTGAAATTATTAGAAAAGTAAATATTTCAGAAATGTGCACAATAGTAGGGGCCTGATGGTTTCGCCCCACTTTTGATTAATCGGATTAACCCTTTGATATCAAATTAATAGAAAGGGTTAGTGAAAGGGTTAAAATTTAATACAATCATAATCCGATCAAAAATTCTTCATCCGATTTTAATCCGATTAAAATGCCTTAATCAGATCAATTAAAAAAAATTGTGCATGGGTTTACATTATTTTCTTTAGTTCTATTTGGGAGGGGGAGGTGGGTTGCAGGAGCTCTGTACGATGTTGACAGTGTAGTGTTCACAAGGCAACTGACCAGAGTGGTGGGTTGCAATGTGTTATATAGGCATTGAGTTGAGTACAAGAGTGGGGTGTTAGTAAATATTCCTTTTTTTTCTAAATTTGATTTGTTTGTAGGGACATTGGTGGTAGATAGGCTATTTTTACGAATATATTTAACAAATGAGAGAAATTCAGAGTGTTCTACATATGAATAAATTACACACATCGAATTGCAAATTTCAAACAACTACACGAATAATAAGTGCAATTACGTGAGTCTTAAACATAACATGGGTCTCACGCTTAGAAATATAATTTACATGAGAGAGAATTTTAACTACATAGATACCATTTGATATCGACAAGAGCAAACTCACTAAACAAAATCCAGCTAGCCAGTATGAAATTAAACAAGGCAGAATCTTTAAACAATATATATATATATATATATATATATATATATATATATATATATATATATATATATATATATATATATATATATATATATATATATATTTAACAAGTTCTACATACGAATGAATAACACGAGAGACGAGTATAACGAACAACTATGTTTTACTGTCTTTAAAAGAAATCCAACTAGTTAGTATGAATAAATAACACATTAACAAGTTTACAAGTACAAATTACACAATTCAGCAAAAATTCTTATGAAAACTATTTAAACCAGACACAATAGCATAAGTCTGTTCTGATAAGTAAAATATATAGCAATAGAAAATCTTACCCCAAATTATATTAAAATAAGTCCTTCGGTGTATGAATAAGTAGCACCTATGTTGAGCTATTAGTAGCTACATCTAGCATGACCGATAGACAAATGTATTTAAATTAAGGGAAAAACTGGTAAATTTTAAATGTTTATGAAATTCACTGCACTTGTTAACACGAATAGTAATCATTACTCTTCTAGGAATTTTTGTAGACTGAGCTCAGAAATGTGGTTTGAAAAACTTATCGCAATATTGATTTAACACACAAAAGTTTAAAAATTTCCGAGAAATTAAAATAATATTTCACACTTTAGTTTATGAATACTGTGAAAGAGATGTGAACCCCAGAGCAAAAAATATTGCTTATGTAAACCTCGATAGTAGCCTCGTCGTCCACCAATTGTCTAGAGCTGCGGTATATATGCAGGATCTCGTACACATCTGTCTACTCCAAGCATTATAACCAACTGAAGATGGCGGAGACTGGAAACAGAGGTGCAGATGGCTCTCGAGGTCCCCGCACCTCCTCCCCCCTTCACCCTTCGACAGACTGCTACCCCGGGCTGCCTGTGATTGTAAATTTTTATCAGCAATTTAGCAAGATGGCATCAACTGCCTAGTTGCATTCAGATTGGGAGGACACTGCCTGCCACCCCTTCCCACCTCCATCCCTCAGAACCGGCCCAAGTCCAGGATGCCAGCCACCCCCTACTCCCCCTCCTCGCTAAGCAGTGTCTGAAAGGCCCTGGGGGTCATTCACCCATCTGCCCACAACTGTAATTTTTTACACCTGGGGCAATATGGCGACAACTGCCTACTTGTGCTCAGATATGTACTGTTTGCTTGTAGCCACCCATCCCAACTCTACCCTACACCCCTCGCCCTTTGAACTGGCCCGAGTCCAGAGGAACATGCCCCTGTCCACACACCCCTCCCACCCAGAGTCACGACCATGACTTTCATTGAAATTCTACTTTTCTGAAGAGCTCTGCTATCGATCAAACCTGGTGTGCGCAAAAAAAACTGTTTTACACACCCCAGCTTCAGCCCTGAGAATGCTTTATGGTATTTTTTGTGAGTTGGCACCTCTGCAGTATCGGTTTCACAGCTATGCAGCCCTCCCTTGATACAGTATTCAGGACGCGTTTTTCTAGTGTTGGTTTCCCTGCTTCGGCTCGATGGCCCATAGCCCTCTGAATGTGTACCCCGAGAAATTTCGCCTGACTCGCTGTCATTTTAACCTTATGCAACAGGTTGACTATATGTACAGCGAAATGAAAAAAAAAATTACAAGTCCCTCAAATGAAGTTTCCGATATAAGCTCCGAGATAGTCCTCAGATTAGACATTCCAACATCAACTTTTAACTATAATCCAGGAAACCTATAAATTAAAAAAAAAAGTATACACAAATAAAATAATTATTTTATTCACTCGTTAAAACATAAATGTTTTTACAAGTATTCAAACAAGACATATTTTATTCATCCGTTATGAAATATTTTTACTATTAATTCGACGTATATTTAATTGTATAGGAGAGAAAAATATCGGGAGAAAATTGCCCATCTCTTTTAATGAGATCTTGAGAGCAGATGAGGGGAAACGAGGAGAGAAGTGCCGGGTTGTGCAAATGAGACTAAGGGAAACAAGAGAGATCTCCGATAAAACCCTTATATCTATGGCAACATCTAACACGACATCCACATGTTGCCAATATTTCGTTTTTATGGTGTGACCCGCCCGGGGAGGTGAGCATGCTAACTGCTCAACCAATGCTCTCCCTCTCTTTTTATGTCCAACAAAAAACTTTGCAACAGCTAGATGCATTCCATGTAATATAAAATGTATACATTTGGATTTATTTAAAAATTTTAACAGTTTCCAATGTGAGTTTAACGAAATAGTATGAATACAGTTGGAAGTCATGTTTCTTGTAGTTGGAATATAGCAATTTTCAATGTTATTCTTACTATTTTACTTAAGGTCCGAATTCTTGAAAATTCACAGGAAAATGGTGGCCATTTTGAAACTCACAGAATATAAGGAGGAATAAATTAGTTTTTTCTCAATTTTAACTCGTCATCTGCGAAGATCACTTCGTGTGTGTATGTGTGCATGCGCATAGCAGTAGCACAGACAACAACGCCAAGCATCTACTACAGGCATTTAAGAAGCAACTTCATCAATGGCAAGTGTTAATATCATGAACGATGCCAGGCGTCCATTACAACAACAGATGCTCACTACAACATCGACTATAATGCCAGACATTCACCACAACTACTACAGCTCCAGATGTCCACACCGAGAACGACACCAATGTTTCTACTACAACTTTGCTACATCTAAAACATCATCAACACAGAATATACAGGAGACTTAATCTTTGCATTAGGTACAATGCATCAAGGTCACTGCTGTGACAATTGTGACTTTGAATGCATAGAAACATTCAATGGAATTTTAGCTTATGGAAAGATAAAAAAACTTATTGTGTCTCGTGTGTCACCAATTGCGAGTGTTGCTGAAATAATTTAAATTTATTTTTGTGTGCCACTAAATAAAATTAGTGTATCTGTTCCTGGCTGAACATTTAACAGCTGATGAGGATATCGTATCCTATTTGCTATGTGAAGACTGTCCTTATGGCATGCCTGCCTTTGATAATGATGGCAATTTACAGCATATGTGGAGGGGTTGTATGTCGCACAGACTGGAACAGCTACTTGAAGCTAGAATTATTCCAGGTATGGTAATGGACGATTTTGGAGTCGATAAAGTAGATTCTGAGGCAAACACTGTCATCTTATCAAATTTTATATGAGAGAGAGAGAGATACATATTTGTTAAGAATGTGTAAAGAAATAACATAAAAATGATGTATTATGGTCAGGGTTTCGAAAACTACCAAGACAACTCTTCTGTAATTAAGGAGCTTGTTTTTCTTATGCAACAGATGATAATCTTTAAATCTCCCAGACTATGGTATAGTTTTGGGAACAGACTTACGAGATACATAACCTGAAATGGGACTCTGGTGACATAGCTTATAAAAACATGTTCAATATGTAAATTATGCATTACTCGAAGACTACCCCGTGTATGTGCTTCGAAAAATGCAGAAGGAAATTTTTTAAATTTAACAAATGCAGAAGTAATAAATATCAGAATATACAATGACTGTTTGAGTATTAATTCAATAGTCGAACTCTATAATACAAATCACTGTGAGCAAAAATCATTCTGCTCACAATGTAAAAGCAAAGCTTTAAGAGAATGTTTGTACCAACATCCTAGCTATGTGTAGGAATATTATTTTTTCCAATAAATGGTTTGTTCCAGGTAGCATAAGATTTCGAAAAAATGGAGAAATTCGACACAGAGAAGATGTATTCAGCTATTTTTCGAGGACACGAGAAAGTATGGTTCGAGTCTCTAGGCAGGATATACTTTCAAACACAGATGTGTAACGAAAATGAACATTGGAATTTCGCAAAAAGTTTAGGAGAAAGCTTGTATACAGAATGAGTGCTGTGTAATAAAGAAGGACTGTCCTGTTTTTGATATGCGGATTGACAGCAAAGTGACCTGTTCTTCTTGGGACCTATGTTTTAAAAATCGCAGCACAGACATAACCAAAGAACCAAGTTTTCATCAAATCAAATATAAATTGATTAGAGACGACACCGCCACAAAATTATGGAATGAAATATGTGATAATCAGGAACACATCACACAAAAACAAGGCTGTAGCGCACTTTTAAGGGCACCGTGTGGAATGTGGACTGTGAGGTTTGGAACAGTATTGCTTGTGTCTGTAAATTTGACCTAATATAGTTATAGTTGAAGAACTAATTTTAACTGCAAATACATCTGTCTATATAAAGAGAGAGAGAGAAGAGAGAGAGAGAGAGAGAGAGAGAGAGAGAGAGAGAGAGAGAGAGAGAGAGAGAGAGAGAGAGAGAGAGAGAGAGAGAGAGAGAGAGAGAGAGAGAGAGAGAGAGAGAGAGAGAGAGAGAGGAGAGAGAGGAGGAGGAGAGAGAGAGAGGAGAGAGAGAGAGGAGAGGGAGAGAGAGAGAGAGAGAGAGAGAGAGAGAGAGAGAGAGAGAGAGAGAGAGAGAAAAAAAAAAATTGTACACCAGAGCTTCAGTTACGATGGAGAGGCTCCACTCATTACTTGAGAACACTAGTGTTACTCCAGGATTCAGGTGAGTGTGGTTTCGAATTAAAGATGAAGATAGTCCACTACAGATGCAGATGTGCAACAGAGTTCAACATTGGTGTTTCTCGTTAATCACTCCAACAGAAACTTTCATGTGTGTGATTTGTATATGTTTTAGAACAGATTGTGTTTATATATATATATATATATATATATATATATATATATATATATATATATATATATATATATATATATATATATATATATTGTAAATAAATTATTGTTTGAAAATTGAATTGTTTCTTAAAATCTATTTAACCTATTTATTCTTAAAGGTAAATTTGTTTTGGTAAGAAAAATCTTTTCTCCCTAGAGAGAGACGAAAAAGTAATTAATTTGTCTCGAACAGGGAGAGAGAGAGAGAGAGAGAGAGAGAGAGAGAGAGAGAGAGAGAGAGAGAGAGAGAGAGAGAGAGAGAGAGAGAGAGAGAGAGAGAGAGAGAGAGAGATTGTTAAATTTTCTATTAAAAGGCTATTGCATTAATAAGAAAGAGTCTTGTAAAGAAAATAAAAACTAGACAATTACTTCGCCAAAAATACTATTCAACTAAAGGTATATTTCAATCTGACAAAAAATGTCTGCTGGAAAAAATTATAAATACATAAAATGGCTTGGTAAATGTCGTCTGCCTCCATAGAATAATTAGATTATGCAAGGAGGCTCTGGGTTTGAATCCTGGATAAGGCATGGAAAATTATAATATAGAGTTTGTGGGTTCGATTCCCGGCTAAGACATGGTTGATATAAGCTGGGTTCGAGTCCAGCTTAGATCATGTATTATTGTTATCTAGTTTCTCACTTTCAGTGGTGGGTAAAAATGACTGTTAATTTATATTCTGACTTGGATTCCCAGCTAGGTCTTGTATGATATTAGATAGTTTGTAATTCGGTAACCATATTATCTAAAAGTATTAATCAATTAAATTATAAATAAATTATAGTAAAAACAAGAATTTGTATATGTAAAAGAGTTTTGAATCATGGCATTAAATTGATTTCATATTGTAATGGAAAATGTTTATATTATAATGACAATCATTTGTGTATGAAATTGTTAAATAAGAATGGAACTCAAATATAATGGCTTAAAAAAGGACAATTGCATGTTAAATTCAGATATATAGGCTAAAATACATCATATCCATGCTAAAATTAAAAAAAATGACATAAATTCTTTTTAATGTGTTGAAATAGGTTAAAAATTTAATTAAAACATCTTAAAAACACATTATTCGTCTATTTGATATCCATTTCAAGGAAATAGTGTTTATTTAAATTTTTGCAACAAGGGAGGGTGACGGGCTATAAATAGCATCTCTCCCCCACTGGAGCTCATTTGCTCGTGTAATCTCATGGAGATAACATCTCCCAACCTTTTGCATATGGACAGCCAGTGAACTGGTCTGAGGTACATAGGTCAAGAGCATCGACCGCCATTCGCCTCTTGCTTGATTCTGCGGGGCTCTTCCACGATGGTCAAGAGACCCGCTCACCTACCCATCGTTTCTGCCATGACAGTGAAAGAAACCCTCCTCGCAGGCTGGAGAATTTACCCATGGGGCTCATTTGACTGCTTGCTAGGCTGCCAGAGTTGGCTCCCACGGAGCTCTCGAAGGGAATGCAAGTGCCCGGCCACCTGTCTGCCTCGATGCTCGCCTGATGGAGCGGGGTAGCCCTCAACTCGACTGACCTGGGTTTGGGTGTCCTTCAACAACCACCATATTCACTACAAGAGTTTAAGTAAGTAAATAAATTTTAATATAAAAATTAAGGGTTTTTGCTATTTTGTTTAAAATTCTTCACATTATATTCTTTGAAAACATCATAAACTTTGAGTAAATTGTATGAATTTCATTAAACTTTTAACAAAATTGTTAAGACTTGAAAGAAATTTTTATCAAAGTAAATGATTGGTCTTTGAAAATGTAAAACAAGTATTTATGAATTGATAAACTTTTTATCAAAGTAAACAATTGGTCTTTAAAAATTAAAAAAATTATTAAATTTTTTCGTTAAATCTGTTAACTATTATTAAGTTTTTCTTTAACCTATTTAGGATTTGAACGGTTGATTTTTGAAATTGAACGAGTGGTCTTTGGAATTGTAAAACAAGACTTTAGAATAGATAAAATTTTTATAAAATTGAACCATTGGGCTCTGAAATTGTAAAACGATTCTTTGGAATCGATAGGCTTTTATAAAATTTAATGATTTGTCTTTCAAAATGAATGATTGGTCATTGACATTGTAAAACAAGTCTTTTGAATCAATAAAAGTTTTATCAAATTTAATGAGTGGTCTTTGAAAGTTGCTACAACAGAATGTAATTTCTTTAAAAAATTTTACAACTTTATATTTTCAACCATTCAAATGTAAAAACTTTTCATACTTAAGAATATTTGTTAACCTAAGTTATTTTAGATTTTAAGGGTGCTTAACAATGTTTACGGGTGGATTTTGGCTATGATTATGTGTGAGTGAGAGTGTACAACTGCGAGTGTGAATGCAGGGAAAGGCGAGAAAAATTAATTCCAGATCAAATTTTATTTATGTATTTATGTACTTTTGAGTTTATTTATCAGAGTTGAGAGGAGATGCGAACCACCAGTAGTAGCATATTGAACTATATGGAATAAGGCTGTGTCAATAACACATACCTAAAGCCTCTTTTCACTGCTTAAATATTCACAAAAGTATGTGAAAAATATCTAGAATATGCTGTACAGTACTTTGAGAAATTTTGGTTAGGTAGGTGTGAGTGAGAGAGTCTGACAGTATGATTACAGGGAAAGTTAAAAAAATTTAATTACTGATGAAATTTTTATTTACTGTTGAGTTTATTAAGCAGAGTTGAGAAGAGAGGTGAACCACCAGTAGTAGCATCTTGCAGTATGTGGAATAAGGCTGTGCCAATAACACATACCTAAAGCTTCTTTTCACAGTTTAAATATTTGCAAAAGTGTGTGAAAAATCTAGAGTATATCGCCAATGACTCTGAGAAATTTTGGTTAGTTAGGTGTGCGTGTGTGTGTGAATGTGTGTGTGTGGTGAGAGAGAGAGAGAGAGTGAGAGAGAGAGAGTGTGTGTGAGAGCAGGGGAAAAGTCATATACATTTCAGTTTGTTTAACATAGTTATAAGAAATGTTTAAGGGAGGGATGTTGTGTGTATGAGGTATGAACTTTGGAATGGGTAAAACAAGGGGGAACTATGCCGGTCATGCCAAGCATGTGGAGAGATGCATAATCTCAGCTCCCAAGATTTCGTCAGTATGAGTTGACTGGGAAAGGATGTATGATGATGGTCATATGAGCCTTGAGTATTTCTAATGAATGAAATGTTTTAAGTGCATATGATGAGGTGGTTTGGGTAATTAAGTTTCAGAAAATTTTACTTCTAAAATGCATGATTGTATAGTTGTAAAATGTATTAAAAGTTTTAATTTAAGTAAAATGACTGGAATGTGTATGTAGTTTTGTATAGTTGTAAAAGTATTGCATGTTTAGTTATAAAACATAAAATGTTTGAATTTTAGACAAATCTTTCAAATGCTTTGAGTGTAACAGAGTAATTCCCCCGTGCTAAAACTTTTGTTTTAAACTTATTTTCGAAAATTTAAAAAATTTTTAATGGTGTATCAGTAATTCAAAGTTTTTGATGCCGTATAGTTACTTAAAAGTTTTTAATGGTGTACAAATTAGAATTTTTTTATTGTGTAGCCTTGAAAATTTTTATTGATCGTGTAAATGATTTCACTGTATTAAATTTCATAAGTATTTTTGATTGTGCAAGATTTAGAAAGGTTAAGAAAGCTCATTTTACAATTTAAAGCATTTCTCCCACAAAAATAACACCGAAACTGGGTTTAAACTGAAATGCAATAGCATGAGTTTAAATTTCACTGTTAAATTTTTTTAAAAATCTGCACTCCAAACATTTGTGAAAGACAAGGGCGAGACAGGTCGTAAAGCACGGTCAATTAATTACTGGAGACGGGCTGCCTGACAAGAAATTCTGCATCGGTGAGGTATGGGTGGGACGGGGCTGGAGGGGAAGTGCCCAGTCTGCCTCCCACTGTCGCGCATGTGCGCCCACAGACTTTGAGCATTAGCAGGGGAATGGGAAGGATAACCAGCAGGGCTGGAGGGGAAGTGCCAAGTTTCTCCTTTTCCCATCTCTCGGCCCAATGCACAGACACCTGCCGGGCCTATACTATGTGCCATGGGAGGGGGAATGGGAGCAGGTGGGTGTTGTCGGGCAGCATGGGAGAGGGAAAGCGGGTGGGCGGTGACACACCCGAGCGCTAGCAGTAGGTTACTGAACTAATATCTCATTCTCTCATCTATCCAGCTCTGTGTGTTGACCAGCCTGGCTTGTTCCACGCTCAAGTCATTCGCTGTTCCCCCTCACCGTACACGTGACCCATCAGGGAGGGCGAGACCTTGGCCTGGCTATTCCCTATTGTGTTTTGTTTCTCCTTGATTGCTACCTGCCTCTCGTCCACGTTTAAAGTGTTTTGAACTCGCTACCTGTTTTAGTCACAGCTCTTGCTCATGTCTTTCCCCAACAATCATAAAATTTAAAATTGAGAAATTTATTTTTTTTTTAGGATTTTAGTAATAAAAGTATCTATGTGTGTTATTAAGAGTGTTTACTTTTTTTTCATAACAAGGGAGTCATATTAATTTAATTTTTTGTGGTGTTGCAATTTTTATATTGGGGAAACTAAAGAAAGTTTTTTAGTTAGGTGGAAATGGGTGAGCGTAAGTGGTCCTGTATTGACATCTTGCTTGAAGATCTTTACGTAAGCGATTTCTATTCGGAATCGCAGACGGAAAGACAAAGAAGCTGCCAGGACAGTGTCCCTTCGCCTAAGCGGAGAGGTGTTAATCTTTTGGAGGACGATCTCTACTTAGCGATTCGAGCATAGATTCGCTTACGGAGAGCTTGTCAAAACTAAAAGGTCAAAACGTGGCCGCTTCCCCCAAACATGATAAGGTTTGTCTTTGGAATGACGTCTTATTTCTATCAGACTCGGAAGATTCTTGTAATTTGGAGAATGCTCCAACTGTTTCACAACCGACTTTCGAGTCGATTAGAGATATTTCGCCAAGGGAGCCGAAAAATAATTCCTTTTCCAATTCCCAAGCCTCAGTGGAAGGTTTGAGAGACATGACATACCAGCTATTGACTACAGCGTTCGCGGGAAGACTAAATGACGTGCGGATAATTGATAATCAATTAGAGTCTGATGCAGATTTTTCTTGTTTTTCCCAGAGGTGTAAAGTCCCTTTATTAAGCTTAATAATGGCATCACCCCGGCCAGTTAGATTATCTGTTTCTATAGCGGGTAAGTACTTGAAATCACTCATGAGAATGTTTACACTGCATATAATGTGATGAAGAGAGGGTACTCATATATACTACTTATTTTAACAATCCTAACGGTAACAATTAAACCAAAAACGAAAAGTAAGAGCATACAAAATAAATTATCACTATTTTGCAGCGAATCTCTAACAAATATATTTTGTTCTTATTATTACAACTTGGTGTGATAGCGCAGATGGTAGGATAACGGCTTCGAGTCAAAAGGTTTGTGGGTTTAATACCGGCAGACTTCGAAAAATTTTTTACTATGTTAAATTATGGCATATTGCTCAATTTAAATAGTACACTATCGCAAATATGTTTATTTCGCGTAATTATTCCGCTACATTCATTAAATACAATATTTAATTCGTTACTGTAGTCGGCCACATCGCATTCTAATTCAATCAGTGAAATTTTTCTCTGAAACAATAAGTGGTTTTCCACTGATTCTAAGTGGAGCCATTTTCACTGATTCAAGTAGTTGAATTTCACTGCGAATCAGTGGTTTCTCACTGATTCGATTTTTGAGTGCATAACTCTTATAGTCCACCTCGGACTCTCGCGCCATAATATAACAGTGTAAAAGGCTGTTCACTATAAACTGAGCACGTTTGAAATCAACCTTAGTAAAAGTCACTGTCCCTGCCTGCATATATTTTAACGGACGCACTGAGTGACATACGCCCCGTAAAGTTGGTAACGAAGCGTGGAAAGTAGTTCCATATTTTAACGTCGAATAAAGATTGTAATGTAACAATTTGTGATAACTCAAATGATTTCATTCCTTTTTTACTTTTTTAATGAATAAAAATGTAAATTTTAAAAAATATTTACTTTCCTAATAATTTTACAGTTTCACTTGACCAACGCATGGATAAAGTGCTGTGCCCGTGGCAATGTAAATTTTACATAAGGCGGAAGAAGACAGAACGTGCATACAAGTAGATCTTCGGGAGGGTTTTTTATAAGTGCTCATTTTACCGTGAACAGCCTATAGGCTATATTATCCCTTCTTTAGACTAAACTACGCATTTAAGTACTGCTGCGAATAACTATATAACGCCCTTTGCTGTACGCTAGCTGCAATTTAACGTGTATCGTTTAACCCTTGAAGAGACGGTGCTCTATATTTGGGACTTTACACATGAAGTGTATTTAATGCTGTATGCCGTGCTCAACAGAAATAGAGAAGATAATCTCTCACGTGTGGGCGATAATATTCGTTCTTTAGACTAAATACGCAGTATCATTAACACCTGCTGCCAATAACATCAAGCACAAAACATATTTATGTTGGTCTCGACATAAGAAGGAACGTTCTGTTGATACTTAAACACAGTTTCGTACAACATAATCGTTTGTTACAGCGTTTGAAATAGTACATTTATTTATGACCGGAGAGGAGTGCAATGTTAAAATTTTCCGTACATTTACAGAAATTTTTACGAAAAGGCTCATTAAATATACAGAAATTCAATCCGTAGTGACGAAAAACGAAGTTAAGTGCGTAAATACAAAATACGGAGAATCTCTGTGTTTATTATAACTTAGGGTTTCGGGCACGAACAATGCCGAGTCTACACGAAGCTTTCTTCGCCACTGTAACCAGAAAATTATCGTTTCTGCGGGAATTAAGGTTATCCATGTCACTAAGACCTGTTCTTTCAAACATTAAAAAGAAGCAACGGGCGTACTTAACGACACTTAAAATTCACTAACTACAACAGAATCTAAAAAATATCCTTATGTGACTAATATAGAAATTCAAAAGTTAAATTAGTCCCACCATGTGAGCATTGTAGGTAAGTGTTTAGGGTCGTCAATTTGCAACTATTTGACTAGCGTTCAAATCCTGCTTAAGTATAAACAAATTTTATTCTTTTGATTATCCTTTTTTTACACAGTAGAACACCCACAAAATGAAAATGAAAATAAAATAAATATTAAAAATTATTTAAACTAGTAGTACAGAAAACTAACTAGGGAATTAACAGAGAGGGCACGTGAATTTTGCGGAAAGCCCGTTTTTGAAAATCATCGTGTCCGTAAATTTACGGAGAGTTTACGGACACCTCTGGATACATTTTTTATATTAGCACTTTTTTGTAAAATTAAGGAATTTTTTTTATCAGTGTGGTTTCTCGTCTCTCAACGGTAACATTAACGTCTGTCACGTGTTCCGCACACTTTGCTGGACCCCTACGCGGTAAAAGGAGTGAGTTCAGTGATTTGGACAACACTTGATGGTGAAGTAAGGGAATTGCCTATGGAGCACTACGCCTGACTATGCTCTGTGAAGAACTCGTACAAAATTAGTACAGACATCATAAAACTTATCAGAAAAGTAATTTATGCTGTATATGAAAGAAGAATGTTTATATTTTAAAACATTATAAAATATTATATTAAAATACACTTTTTAAATGTAAAAAAATTAATATGGCTACAGAGTCTACATTTCTTTTTTACCAAATTTAAGCGCATTTCTGTTTTGGATGCTTCCGAAAGCAGAATTATCAAGTAAAATTTTCTTCATGAAGATCGTTATTATATTTACTGTGATCATGTGTAATAAAATCACAGTAATAATGTATCATATAACTTTTACAATTAACTTAATTTACGCCAGTTTCGGCCATTAATGTTTGTGACAAATGGAAGCAGACAGAATTAACTATAAAAATTATTTCCTACATTATTATTACAATTTTCTTACACACAATCATAGTAAACAATATGACGATATTCCATGACAAAGATTCTCTTGCAAATTCTGCTTTCTGAAGCATACAGAATGGAAATTTGTTCAAATTTTTCTAAAAATACAAACTATGTCAAGATATAATTTTTTTTACATTTATAAAGGATATTTTAGTAAAATACTTTAAAATGTTGCAAAATATATACATTCTTCTTTCAGATACAGCATAAATAGCACTTTTATGACAATTTCTATAGTGTCTGTAGTACTTTTCTTATGTGTTCTTCACGTTGTATAGTCGAGTGCAGTGCTCCATAGACTGTTGCTTTACTTCAACCTTAATATCGAGGTCTTGAGAGCCGATGAAAGTGAAGTGAGGTGAGAACGGAGTATTGCTGGAATAAAATGTTGGGAGAAACAGGGGATACCTCAGAATATCAGCCGACCAGACCAGCTGCATCGTCCGACACTATTCCTACATGCGGGAATCCTGTAGTGAGCAAGCCGGGAATCGAACCCGGTTCGCCTATGCGAAAAGTCATTTCTGCTAAGTGCATATGTTTCAACGAACGCACTTTTCAATGTGCTCCCCGTAAAGTTTTCAGCGATATAGGAAAACTATAGACTGTTGATGGTGAAATGAGCGCTTTTGAAAGCCCTGCTTAAGGTATAGTTGTATACACGTTGTGTGTTCTTCCGCCTTATGTATAAGTAACATTGCCATGAGCCTCATCACTTTATTCATGTGTCGGTCAAGTGAAACTGTGAAATTATTAGAAAAGAAAATATTGTACAAATCTGCACACTTCGATGAATTTAAAATCAAAGACCCGGAGAAATAATTTAAGTTATCAAAAATGGTTGCCTAAAACTTTATATTCAACGTTAATATATTTTACTATTTTCTCCTCTATCGTTACCAAATTTACTGGAAACATGTTCCTCATTTCGCCCGTTAAAATATATGCAGCCTATTTGTAAGGTTTATTTCAAAGAGCTCACTTTATCGTGAACAGCCTTTATTAGCTTGTCTTGATGTTGTAATAAAATTCTAATGTTAAAATGTGTGAATGCTGGAGTAAATTTATTAGGCCAATGTTTGGTTGTTGCACATACAGGTATGAATGAACATAGCACACTGTCTAGTAAATTCGCAGCTCACTTTCAGCGGACGAACCATATCAATGACAATCGTAAGTATGCCGGAAGAATTCAAATGGGAAGAACACATATTTCGAGTGTTTTCTCGCTCGCCATGCAACGCCTTGCGCCTGCTACAGCGCTTTCAATGTTGAAATAAGGCTTTCAATAATATTCATTGCCCACACAGCATACATCTCCACGTAGCCGCTGAGTCAACTATTTCTAGTAATTACGTTAGGATGCTACGAAACCCACAGCTGCTTCGCTTTTAATTTCACTCTACATACGGCGTGTCTCTGCGCCTATACAAACCACCAGACGGAAATTGCATTTCGTGCCTTAGTGAAATGACATTGTAACATTTGCTAGAAAATAACTTTTTCTGGATATCATATCGATCCTAAGTCTATTGTCCCTGAAACGAAATGGAGCTTCTTAGAGTTTGCCAATAATTTTGAAAATTTCACTTTCCTTTCAGCCCGTGTTTATCCGCCACTGCATGTGTTGCAGATACCTAATATTAAGGTGAAGGTCATGAATCATAACTTACTCGATCCTCGCAACCATTAAACTGCGTGCGTAATACACGTTTGTTGTGGGAACCTGCTGTTCACGAAACAGACGAACAATAATTCGAACCAATATGGTAAACTTCACTACGACACGCTGGTTGTAAACGGTTATCATGCAACTCATGCACAGTTCTAAATGTAAATATCTTGACTGAAAATACGTTTCCCGACTGTGAACACATGTTCTGGAAAATAAATAGAAATACTATTCTTAAGTCACTGCCAAAGTTGCTGTAAGAAATTAAGACACTGTTTGCCTTAATATATTTCCAATTACGAGTATGATAATGTTTCCAAATATTTTATTTTAAATGACTGTAATAAATGTGGACCTTTTGCAGATCTATAGGTTACCGTGTTAATAAAATTGTGTCCCTTTTTGTGGTCGAAGTTACGTCTTGTGTTTCAATTTTACACATATTAGAGTTTACAATTTGCGTAATAGGGCCTATTTATATCTTTACCGATTCCACGCTGCAAGTTTATCAACACATGAATGTAAGTTAATTCGTTCATGTGCAGTGGGCAGTAAGAAAGAACTTATCAGGGCTAACATAACATCTCAATTATAAGCTTGTCAGGGTTGACGAGCACTTTTGAAATCAACCTTTGAAAAATGTCAGCTCCCCTACCTGCGTATATACTAACAGGCACAGCGACTGATGTTGGTCCAGAACAGTTGGTAACGACGAAGGGGTAACGACGAAGGGAAATGAGTTTATGTTTTAACGTTGAATTAAGAGGTCTTAGTGATTTCCGAAATGATTTGCTTTTTTTTTCTGTTCGTTTGATGCATACAAGTGTAAGAATTATTGAAAGTGTAAAATATTTATGATTATAATAATCTTAACGTTTCTCTTGACCGACGGATGAATAAAGCGCTCAGGAACACGGTAATGTTAATTTTGCATATGGCAGAAGAAAACACAGTGTGACTACAAGTAGGCCTTAAGCATGGGGCTGAGCAGTTAGACTGTTCGCCTCCCACCAAGGTTAACCGGGTTCAATCCCCGACCAGTTCACTCCGGATATTTACATGTAGGAATCGTGCCGGACGATGCCGTTGGTCAGCGGGTTTTCTCGGGGATCTCCCGTTTCCTCCGCTATTTCATTCCGGCGCTGCTCCATATTCACCTAAATCACCCTCATCGGCTCTCAAGACCTCGATGTTTAGAGCCGTCGAAATCTCTTCACTCACTCACTCCCTTAAGCGGGCTTTCAAACGTGCTCATTTAACCGTGACCAGACCATGCTCGTGAAGTCACGATGGCAGCGCGGCACGACGCGGCCGGCAAATGCGGCAAAGTTGGCGGACTACAACAGCCATAACCGGGGCAACAGTTGCCCCTGCGGGGTATGCAGCACGCGTGGCGTGTTACGAGATTGCCTAACCCACCCGGCGCAAGTGGCGCAGGTCACCGCCAGTTCCCTGTTATTGGAAAACACGACGAGGGAGTTTCGAAAAGGGGGAGCGGGGATTTGGAAAGGAGGTTTGTGTCTGGGAGTGTCGCAGTTTCAAAGATAAAGGGGGGTGAGGGGGAGGGCAGTGCTGTGGGATGTGCGTGAAGGGAATTCTAAAATCCTCCAGAAGTTTGGGACATTACAACCTCCTTTCTGCACGCACCCGAAAAACAAACCATGAAAATTCAAGACCACACTAACACGTTGATATTAGTGCTACAGCAACGAAGAAACCTCAAATGGACAACCCAACAAGTATATATAGGCTGTTCATGCTAAAATATGCACTTTTGAAAGCCCTGCTTAAGATCTTCTTGTACGCGCGTTGTGTATTCCTCCCCCTTATGTAAAATTAACATTGGCAAGGGACTCATCAATTTATTCATGCGCCGATGAAGTGAAAATGTGGAATTATTAAAAAAGTAAATATGTCACAAATCTGCTCATTATTATACTTACGAGGAATTAAAAAAACCAGAGGGGAAAAGGAATAATTTCAGTTTGCACAAATGGCTACCTAACACTATTTAGATAACGTTAATATATGGCACTGTTTACCCATCCATCATTACCAACTTTATTGGGCCCATGTCACTCAGCGCGCCCGTTAAAATATACGCAGGTATGGGCTGTGACTTTTTTCTAAGGTTGATCTCAAAAGTGCCCACTTTATCGTGAACAGCCATTATCGCAATTTAGACTCTCAATAACAACAGTATTGGTATGCTATGACTTACCCAGCATCCTCTACTATGCAACTTTATCTGTACCGTATTATACAAAACTATATGGAATGAATACTTGCACCCTCACACTCGTGTTTTGCAAATAGGGGAGTGATGATACAATAATGTGTAGATCCGAATGAGATGATAGGTATCAAAAACGTTATTAAAATTGTCCTTATTAATTACCCTTCCACGGTATATACACTGCCATCCATACTGATCCTAGTATACAAACATTTCGAATGGTAAGCAGCTTCACTCACGTCACCAATGTTGCTCTCCAGTCACCTCGCAAAAATATATTTTGTCCATGTGACGAGGCCGCCTGACTGGTGGTGATTCGCCCTTAAGGTGGCCGCCTGGTCTAAGGAATTCTGCACGTCTGAAGCCTAAAAGCGTGGCAGCGCTAGGGGCGACCGAGACATGCACATCAACTCTCTCATCGCCTCTACGCGCAATGCACTGAACTAGCGTGCAGTCTTGCCGTCGATAACGCGCCTCTATTAGACTTTCAGCGACGACCCGACCATGGTTGTCGTAATAATAACAATAAAGTTTTGATGCACGTCCCTATTCCTTTCTAAATGTTTTGTACCGGAAAGTTCGTAACTAAAAATGGCCGTGAAAACATCCGTTTGGGCCATTTTCGCGATCACAAAAACATGCTGTAGAGGGAAATGGAGGAGCAGAAAAACTTACAGAGACGCGTAACGATTCTTAAATGCTATTCGTAAGCAGACCTCACTCAGACACGTTGGGCGGTTTAGTTGAATAAAACGTTTTCTACTGGAGCTCTGCACTCCGTTCGGCGGCCTACCCAGGCGGCCACCTTAACCTCTAACCTAACTCAGTTTATGATCATCGATTCGCGTTCATGTGGTTCGGAGGCCGCTACGATTACCAGGGCCCCGTCTTCTTCGCCCGTCACTGCGAAAACCGCACGAAGTGAAATCAAAACATTTAACTTTTTATTCCTTTGAAGCACCGCTGCCTCTCTCAAAACGCAGTTCGAAATTGTCTCAGCTGAAACAGCTCAGAATAGACTCTCGCTTTTTACATACGAACCGACGCTTCTTTAAAACTATTTTCTCATTCTCGTGTAAAATAGTTTTGACCCATTGAGTGTATTGCGAACATATTACACATGAAATTTTACTTACGGTAGATCTGTACACACACTGCATTTTTTTTTTTTTTTTTGTAATCTATTACTGAGAAATTGTTTGTAATTTTTTCAAATGTTTGTAACAGTACTAAAATGTATCTTGTTAAAGTACTCGTTTGTAAAACTACTCACTCTAAAGTTGAATCAATGATAATTGAACCAAATCAGTGAAAACAGCGAGAACTGAACAACTGAAAATAAGTGCCAGATAACTGGCTAATATTCATAGTGGTTGAATTTTACTGATTTATTTGTGATCTCCCACTGAATGTAACTGCTATAAATCACTTGTTCCTAGTTAATTTTCTTGATTCGCCTGTCAGCAGTAGGTTATAAACTGACCTTCAGTGAATCTTATTTCACTGACTGATATCACTTATTCCGATTTCGAGTGCAAGAGCCGCGTTAAGAAGTGTTTGTAGAACACTGACCCGTATACACGAGCTCTAGCAACAAGAACACTGACCCGTATACACGAGCTCTAGCAACAAGAACACTGACCCGTATACACGAGCTCTAGCAACAAGAACACTGACCGTATACACGAGCTCTAGCAACATGGTGGACACTTAAAAACGTAACACCATATATATATATGTTTGTGCAAAAACAATTGATGATGAAATGTAATTGTGCGCAAAAATTAATGTATTGGACATTCGAATAACGCAAAATGCCTTAAAATACTCAAATAATCATAATAAAAGTACAATTAAAAAAACACGTAACGCTCTTACTCATAAACTCTTAATGTCAATATTTCATATCTATACTAACCACTTAAAAATTAAATTAATGCTTTATTCTTAACAGAATAACTTCACTAATATTATGTAGGGACCCCGGTGGTGTAGTGGTTAGCCTGCTGACCTCCCACATGGCAAAACAGGTTTGATTCCCCGCGGGATCGCCCTTGGATATTCGCATGTAGGAATCGTATCGGATGATGCCGCTGGTCAGCGGGTATTTTCGGGGATCTCCCGTTTCCCCCGCCCTTGCATTCCGGCTCTGCTCAATACTCGCCCTCGTCGACTCTGAAGACCTCGATTTTAAGAGCCTTCCGAATATCTTCAATCACTCGCTCGCTCAATAATATTTTGTAGGTATTTACTGCTATAAATAGTTAAAAAAATTATTGTGAATTTCATAAATTAATTTGGGCTTGTGGTTAAGGGTGTAGAATTATAGCACAGAAGTTGAAATTTCTAGTCCCCATCCTAATAAAGAGTAGTTTTTAATTTGAAATAATATTTTGGAATGTTTTTTTCATAGTTTCTGTTATTTATTCATCACATTGGTTTTCTAGAATAAAAAGCTAATTTCATGTCCACTCCCTAGTAACGTATGTTGTAATCGAAACATATAATTTGTAATGTTGCAAAAATACGTTTAATAGATTTTACAATAAAATTGTCTGCAGTTCCTCAAAGGATTTTCTTGGCAACTTGGTTTCGGAGGATTTTTCTTGTACAAAAGAAATGCAGTGCAGGAGGAATCAGAGCCCAGTGCTTGAGTTTATTACTTGCAGATATTCTGAATTGTGAAAGTTTCTGCATCTCTCCTTCATGAATGGTTAATGCTAAAGTCACCAAGTACCCAGCACCTTGTTGCAATTGTGAGAGGCACTCTCTATCCAAGAATCGCATATATCAACATATGATTATATTACATGATTGTAACACCTGAGTACTTAAGATAACGCCTTACTCAATGATTATCAGGTTCTCTTTCTGGACGTCTTTAGAACATCTACCATCCAATTAAGAACTTAACAGAAACTTGAGCGTATCTCAAGTCTACTCTGTGAGCAATATCCAGCCAAACCTGTTGGTCCTGAGTTTAAGAAACGTAATACATTTTAACCTGTGACCTACCAGGGATTTAAGACAAGTACTTTCTCTTTAATGGTGGAATAATGGAGCCATAAATGTACGTTGTTCTAGTAAATGTTAACGCGTACTTAAGCAGCTGGAGGGGAGTCTGACGAAATTGATAGATTCTTAGGGTTATTAGTTTCTTGCCGTGCACAATTTGTTGAAAAAAAATTCGTTTCTCCGTGATGCGTCGAAAGAAAATTTGTAATTCCATTTCGGAGTTCTATTTTCGGAACCGATTCCAACCGAGACAGCGAGTTGCACATATTTTTTCTCAAAGTATATGGTAACGCTAAATGCTCGCAAAAAGTTTCTCCGTCGCCATTTTACAATGGAACTTAGATTATGGACCAAATGTTATTTACTGATTACAGCAATTTAAGCTCACGAGAAATTGTATCTGGAGCTCCGCGTTTTGATTATTACTGGTATGGAGAAATTCAACGTCTACATGGATTATCCGGGTAATATTTAACTTAGCGAAGTCTTAGAAAGGAGCAAGTATAGAGGAATTAAAAAAAAAAGTTCCGTGCTAATAATAAAAAAAAAAATTGTGAGTCAATTGAATTACCGCCATATTCTCTTCTAATCCTTACTTCTGACATTCAAGTTTTAAAGTAGTGGAAACTTCACGACTAAATAATTTATGTTTATAGCCATTTCGTCACTGGCAATGAAATTGTCTGTGTCCTTTGGGAGAAATCAGTGTGCAACCAGCAAAAACAAAGAAATTGGCACATAATAATACACACGAATATTGTATTACGTCTAGAGTTTTAGAGCGCACCTCTTCGGTGCTGTATGTATGGACCCCTTTGCCTTGAATTACAGACTCGGAGCATTACCATCACATTGAGCATGTATGTCCTGGCCCCTGGTATTGGGAATTAACCTTGTTCGCCCTTATCGACAATCACCTAAAAAGTGATGTTAGGTTCGATAATTTTGGGGTTAGGGTTATCATAATGTTTAAGAAAAGATATATGTTTGAATTAAAAATACATATTTATTAATTTTTTACAAAACCAACATAGCCGTAGCCATATTGAATTTTAGTAAACATAGAAGAAATCTTTATTATATTTTTAAAACAATTGTGTAACCACTCCGACCACCAATAAAACGAATCCCATACCTTAAAACAGGACATGTTTTACTTATGCCATTTCTAACAAGGCCAATTATGAATTTTAAATCCTTTTGTAAACATACTCCTAATTTCCGAAACGTTGATACTATAGGGATCAATTTCATAACATAGACACCGTATCCGATATCCTTCGCGGTAATAAGAGCATTTAAGGCCTAATGCCTTTCTGATAAAGTCAATTTTGGTTTAAACCCTATTTATAAATGTACTCATAATTTCTGAACAATTGGTGCTATGGTTATCAAATTCATAAAATAGACACCATACCCGATATACAATATAATGGTAAGGTCATTTAGTCCCTAATCCATTTCTGGCAAGGTCAATTATGCGTTTAAGCCTTTTTATAAACATAGTTAGTCATAAACTCGCCAAGTACATGCTCATGAAGGACATATTGACCAACGTAATATTATTTCATTTCCAGTTTTAATCAAATTTTATTTGTGAGTTAGGTAGATGCTAGGGGTAATTAATGTAGTGTTAATATTGAATTTGAGGTTCGATCCTCGGTCAGGATGCGTAATATTAATTCATTTCCGATTTTAACAAAATTTTATTTATAACTTGGGTAGATGCTAGGCTTACTTAATGTAATGCTAATCTCGGATTATCTAGTTCGAGTCTCAGTCAGAACACCTAATGTTATTTTATATCCGAATTTAACAAAGATTTAGTTTTGTTTTATATTTCTGCTAATAGTAATTAATGTAATGTTAATTTTGGATTACCGAGATCGATTCCCAGGGGACTCACTTAATAGTTTAAAAAAATCTGGGAAATGCATTCTTACGCATTCACTTACGATCGCTGTATATCATATTACCTTAGTAGTGTATGCTCCTCAACTAACGTGTATTATGTTTGATGTCAACTGTCGAAGGCCGAGAATGGTGGAGGGTAATGCAGTTATATGATGTAATCGTGTAATTAACATAATCGTGAAAATCCATAATTGCATAAACATGCAATTAATATTAACTAGCTATGCACGTACACACATGTATAATTAACTACTAAACGTTCACCAAAGTAATATATACTCTCAGCAAAACACCCTACTTCAACTGTCATATTCATTTTGATTTGTTTCAGAATTTGCAATTAGTATTATTTTTTAATATTATTAGGTGTGCAAGGTATTACACTTACTCTGTGCTAGAATTCACTATAACACTTATCAAGTATGCATATTATACGTAGAAGGACATATGTCTGTTCCCGAGGAACTACAGCTCAAAAATAAAACCTTACCGTAAACATATTGTCCATAGGATATTTTCAAGCGGAAACAGTTCCTGCTTTATTCCTATCAGATCAACGAACCCTATCAGGAAAAACAATCTTGTATTCAGTTTCAACATATACCAAAAACCATAGACTGAATATTTCGATTAATTACTCCGATAAACCATTTTATCATGTAATAGCAAAACACACACACACAACAATCCATTAACCCATGCACACACACACAACAATCCACACACCTATGAACACTCACACACACTCACACAACTCATTTGCACATACCATACCAGGTAATTTCAAAACCCATACATCAAACTTTACAAGCATTAACTAAATACTTGAAAAACTATTTAAACATATCATACAAGTCAAATGTACAAAAAAAATACGAAAACAGTCACGATTATATATGGAACCACTTCAATCTATGTTACTACCAACATAATGCCCAAATTGCGAAACCCTAACATCAATATCACAAGCAAAACTAAATACTTGAAAACTATTTAACATATCATACAAGTCAAATGTACAAAACATACGAAAACAGTCACGATTATAATATGGAACCACTTCAATCTATGTTACTACCAACATAATGGCCAAATTGCGAAACCCCTAACATCAATCATCACAAGCAAAACTAAATACTTGAAAACTATTTAACATATCATACAAGTCAAATGTACAAAAAAATACGAAAACAGTCACGATTATAATATGGAACCACTTCAATCTATGTTACTACCAACATAATGCCCAAATTGCGAAACCCCTAACATCAATCATCACAAGCAAAACTAAATGAACAAATCTCCATCATCTGTCTTCCAATACACATTATCACACATATATAACTTTAAGTATAATGATATACAAAAAGAAAAATGCCTTACCAAGATTCCGTTTATCCAGTTTACTATATAACATTAAACAAAACCAAATTAAAATCCAATTAAAATTGGCCTGATGTTTACATTAAGACAAACAGAAGACGTTAAATTTCTTGACCGGTAAAAATTTGCATTTTATAAACTTTCTAGCATTACAGGTACTGTATAAGTGAGTCACCTATATACGACATTTCAGTAGTACAAGTCTTTTGGTGTCCGTATTTAACTTAGAAATGTCCTCCTGGTTCACATTAGACCGTATTTAAACAGTAGGTGCAAACAGTAATACAAACGGGTCGTGTGCAAGACAGTACAAATATTCCTCCACGAGACAATTCAGTAAACATATTATTATGGTATTAGTGCGTCTAGGGCTATCAAGTTTTATATCAAAGCGAAATAGCGAAATGTTAAGGGATCTAATTATCAACTGCCAGTGTAGTAGCGAACTAAATGGTACTGGGACTTATTATCGACTGTGTAAATGTGAGTAAACATAGAAAAATATTTTATTAATTACATTTTATTTTATGTGCCGTGTTCTGTTAAGATTCTGATAGTTCCAAAAAAAAAGTTGAAGTGATATTGAGAGGATTTGGTCTTGAAGGGTAGATACATTTTCATTCCTAACGTGTCCGAGATGAACTCGGCCTTAGTTCTCGAGGTGTGACACTTTTCACACGCACATTAAGGTTGAAGTAAAACAACTTCCCATGGAGCACTGCACCCGACTGCACAACGTGAAGAACTCATTAAAAAGTGGTACAGTCAGCATGAACATTTTCAAAAAACTGCGATTTACGCTTTGTATGAAAGAAGACTGTGTATATTTTGCAACATTATAAAATATTTTACTAAAATGTACTTTCTAAATGTGAAAAATTAATCGGCTGGTAGATTCCACATTTTTAACAAAATTTAAGCGCATTTCCATACTGGAGACTTCATAAAGAAGAATTTACAATAAAATCTTCTTCAAGAAAGATCTTCATAATATTTATCATGATTGGCTGTAAGAACATTGTAATAATAATGTACCATATCAATATTATAATTAACTTTACTTATGTCAGTTTCAACCACAATTGTTTGCGGTAAATGGACGCAAATAAAATCAATTACAAAAATTATTTCCTACATTATTATTACAATTTTCTTATGTGCAATCATAGTAAATACTATTATGGAACTTTCTTGAAGAAGATTTTATTGTCAATTCTGCTTTCTGTAGTATCCAGAATGGAAATGAGCTTTAATTTGTTTAAAAATGCAGGCTCTATAGATAGATTAATTTTTTTACATTTAAAAAGAATATTTTAGTAAAATATTACACCCTTCTTTCATTTACAGCATAAATAACACTTTTCTGACAATTTGTATGGTGTCTATACAAAATTGTTATGAGTTGTTCACATTGTAGAGTCAGGTGCAGTGCTCCATAGGCAGTCGCTTCACTTCAACCTTAATGACGTCTCGTTGCAAGAGACAGTTCAGCCTCGATACTTTGTATGTACAACTAGGCTCATAACACGTGGGAATAAAGAAGTGAAGCTGTCGTGTATGACGCGAACTCCAGCCGCACACACCAGCAAAACGCCGTCATTGGCAAGAAACATGGTGCGAAGCCATTTTCCGATCAGACTATAGCTGGGTCGCAGAGTATCAGCCTGTTACTTTGTATCTGATAGCCACTTGTATTAAGTGCTGTAAATGAGTACACTGCCAAAGTATCAGATATGTTATGTACCATTGTAACATTCGCCAGTGTGTTGTGTCTGATGTTCCATGTAATACAATATAATTTTAGTTGTATTTAAAAGGTGCGGTTAAGATTTGTAAACTCCATAGTTAAGTGCTTTAGTAGAAAAAATAAAAGGTTGATTTATATCTAAGTTTTCGTTTAAACGATTTACACATAGCAAGTTCATTATTTCTTCTGAAACATTTTTGCGCAAATTAAGTCTTTTATTATGTTCTTGTTCGTATCCATGCTTTATTACACTGTAACATATTACACACAGTACACCTACTCAAAAAGTGTGCTGTACTCGATAACGCTCTCGAGAAACAATCCACAAATTCCTGCCAAATTTGGCAGACAAGTGTTCCTGCCACAGTTGCTGCATACAACAATTTTCTAGTTTCAAAATAGTGGCCATCTAGCTAGTTTAGTATAGTATGCTATATCATCGAAACCATTTCATCAATTCCAACTTAACTTTGTATGCTGGGAGTGTATATATCAAACATCAAATGCGTCTGCGTGAAATAAAATGTGTCTGCGTGGAACCTCTTTGGTCCTCCATTTTGTAAGATAGTGCCAAATGAATAAATCAAGTTTTTATGTAATTTCTCGAGAAGTAATTGACAGATTCCTACCAAATTCGGCAGACACGCAGTACTGCCACAGTTTATGTTCACTGATATGTTAACGGTATGTCAGGCCCTTATTTTCACAATGGCTGCCATATAACTATTTAAGTTTTGTATATTATATCGTTGAAACCGTGTAATTAATTACAATGAAATTTTGTATGATGGCTGTAAATATTAGGCCTACATCAGTCAAATGTACACACACAATATCTCTTTTGTCCACCATTTTGTAAAATAGTGTCATTAAAATTAAAATTATGTGGTCTCCGAAAAAAATCGATTTCCATCAAACTTGGCAAAAAAATTAGCACTATGGCAGACTATGTAAACTGATAAATTTTTAGACGGTCAGACAAATATATTTTCAAAATATCGGCCATATAAACATTTTAGCTCGGAATTATTAATCGAACGTAAGTGCAAAACAAATTTCAGCTTAACTTTGTACACTGACAGTATTATTTATATCTATTAAAATTGTCTATGCAAAGCCTCATTTCTCCACCATTTTGTAAGACAGCCCTAAATAAAATATCATAGTTTTTATGCCGTATCTCGAGAAACAGTCAACTCATTTCTTTCAAATTTGCCGAAGAAGTTGTACTTTGGTATACTGTAAAAATTTATAGGTTTTAAGTATTAAGTTTCTTATTTTCTAAATGGCGCGTATACAAACATTTTAGTTTAGTAGGACATATCTACGAAACTATATAAAAGATTTAAATTTATTTTTTTAATTTTATTTATGGCAATAATCGAATGTACTAATATAAAAAATTTTGCCCTCCATTTAGGGAGATCGCCATATTATCCATGGAGTTTTTATGCAATATCTCGAGAACCAATAAACCAATATGCATACAGAGCTCCTTCTTTGCCGGATTTTTGTAAAGTAGTGCCAGGTGGGCAAACTGAACATTTTGTCATACTTGCGAAATAATGAGGCTAATTTCCAAAAATTTTGCACAACTTCAGAAAGCCATGTAAAGTTACACTATTTAAATGGGGTCAAACAATGACTTTAAAATGGCGGCCGTATAAATATTTTCATATGTTGTCGTATCTAACAATTTCAATCAAACTTTTTAAGCTGACGCTATCTATTACAAACATCGTGAACAAAGTCTCATTTTAAGCAATTTTGTAAGATAACACCATTAGAAAATTTAGATTTTTTAGCCATATCTAGGAGAACCAATCAGCCGATTTTCACAATATTATTCACACAAGTAGCATTATGGTAGGCCATGTTAACGAATGCCTTTTAGAGGCTCAGACACTTATTTTCGAAATGATGGCCGAGTAAATATTTCAGGTTAGTGAACCCTATCATTCATAACATTGCACTGATTACATCAGAAGTCGATGCTCCGAATCCTACCTCCGTGATGCAGTTGATTGTAAGCTAGCTTAATTCTACGAGTGTTTCTGAATTCGAATCCCGGGTAAGTCACTCGTGTATATTGTCTTTGTACTGTTTCGCATGTTTCTGGTTTCGTATCTAATGATTTTGCTGTCGTTTTTTAGAAGTCAGCGTGTACGTACCACCTAAACTTTCAAGAACTTCACTAGAATTTATTTGCACCCATGCAGAGGCAAGTGGGCTCAATAGTTATTACTAGCTTATTTGCACCCATGCAGAGGCAAGTGGGCTCAATAGTTATTACTAGCTTATTTGCACCCATGCAGAGGCAAGTGGGCTCAATAGTTATTACTAGCTTATTTGCACCCATGCAGAGGCAAGTGGGCTCAATAGTTATTACTAGCTTATTTGCACCCATGCAGAGGCAAGTGGGCTCAATAGTTGTTACTAGCTTATTTGCACCCATGCAGAGGCAAGTGGGCTCAATAGTTGTTACTAACTTATTTGCACCCATGCATAGGCAAGTGGGCTCAATAGTTATTACTAGCTTATTTGCACCCATGCAGAGGCAAGTGGGCTCAATAGTTATTACTAGCTTATTTGCACCCATGCAGAGGCAAGTGGGCTCAATAGTTGTTACTAACTTATTTGCACCCATGCATAGGCAAGTGGGCTCAATAGTTATTACTAGTTTATTTGCACCCATGCAAGAGGCAAGTGGGCTCAATAGTTATTACTAGCTTATTTGCACCCATGCAGAGGCAAGTGGGCTCAATACTTATTACTAACTTATTTTTTAAATAGTCTTTATTGTTTTATCGTGGCTGTGTGAGTTGTTTTAATGTTTACCTTTACCTACGATTACTTGAGGTTCGATTCTGTACCAAAAAAAATATGCGTTTTACAGAACTCGTAATGTTTTCATGATACGAACCAACGGCTTGAAGTTATTCCGCTGCCCGGCATCTTGTTTGTCGCAGCTCCATGGGCATGAAAACTGTTATACCCAGGGCCAGGCCCCTCTGGATGGTGTCGGATCGTAACATACACGGCCGCACAAACGATAGTAGAAAACGGCTGGAAGAAACTGCTAAGGAAATGGGTCTCGTGTTCAGCCGTCTTAAAACTACACGAGAACGATCGCTCTTACGCACAAGTTGCTGAACCAATTAGCAGATCTGTAACAGCAGGACGATATTATACGGGGAGAAATCCCACATATCAAATTACCACTGTACAGGCTAACTTTAGATAAGGTTTAAAAATTAGATTTTTTTTTTTTTACCATTTTAATGATTTTTAATTCGCTTAATATGATAAAAATTGTATTGTAACCTGATCTATAACGTTCCCCGGTTTTATGCTTAAAATCTTAGCAGGAGACGACTTACAGACTAATTTAGAATGTAACTTAAATTAACACCCATGCGTTACTCGGGATCCGAACCCAGCGCCTCCTGCAACACAGATCGGTGGCGCACCAACCGACTGCGCCACGGGAGGTCGGTAATGTGATAAAAAACAAACCCGTATAGGCGTAGATAGACGGTTTTGTATCTCTTATGGCAACAGATCGTATTGGCAGGATATCTATTTGCTGAGATACACGTAAACACGCAGACAACGACGTACAGGAATTATGTCCGGACAAATAACTCAAGCTCGAGTCAGATCTCTCACTCACTCGGGCAGAAATTTAACGACGTCAGGGTCAAACGTTGTTAAAAGGTGTTACAACAGGTTCTCCAGGCGTCTGGTTCGACGGAGCAGTAAATTCTTCCCTCGCAGCTCGCGTGTACAATGGATGCACGACCTAGTGAGGTGCAGCCGTAGTCTGCCCGCAGGTGGCCAGGCTTATTGTCCGACAGAAGAAATTGACGTGGACAAACTGGTTCTCAAGGCGTAAGAAAGGAGTTGCTTTGTCGCTCGGGTGACTGCAGAGGGTCGAAAGGAAGTGTGCTATAAGCGAGGGAAGGTACATCCTTGGGCAGTACATCCTTCCTCAGGCCAGTCTGAAACTCTCTCAGTGGGAGTCGCAACTCTTTAGAAAACACGTGTTGCGACTCGAGTTCGAAATTTCTACGAAATAAAGGGTGTTTGTAAAGTGGCCACTTCACGCCTCCGACTTTTCACAATTGGGGCTCGTGCCGGACGACGCCATTGGTCGGCGGGTTTTTCTCGGGGATCTCCCGTTTCCCCCTCCCTTTTCTTCCGTCGCTGCTCCTTATTCACTTCAATCACCCTCATCGGCTCTCAAGACGTCGCTGTTAGCAGCCGCCCCAATCTCTTCACTCACTCACCCCTTCGACTTCCACAATGCCACAGATTGTTTAAGTATGCAGAGGCGATCGCTTGTACGGGAGGCTCCAGCCACACACGCCAGAAAATGGCGTGTGTGGCTGGAGAACCTGGTAACGTGCTTGCGAGCCGGTAGACCGGCCAATAGGTGGGCGATGAGACCCAAGGCCTGTACCCGGATCCTCGAGCAGCCACTCGGAGAATGGGAGCTTCCACAACAAAGAAACCGCCGTTCCATTTCGTCTCTATGTACTTTCCTACTCTGTGCTTGTGCGCTCCCCTCCGGAGGACTCTATGTCTAACATACCTGCAAGAAAACAGTCTTGCGCATAGCAGTCGCGTAGTATCCTTTAAAAATGAAGTGAAACAAAAAAATGCGCTCAAACTTATATTTATGGTATAGGCTGTTCACTGTAAAATGGAGCACTTTTTAAGGCCCTTCCAACAGGCATTAAAAATATATAAATATATTTTATTGCCTCTTCAGACGTTAACTTTTAGGAGTGGTCTAATATGTACACTGTGTTTATTAGTCACTTGGCAATGTTTATATAAAAAAGTGACAAGAAGATAGAAATCTGACAAAAAGAAAAACTCAGTAGGTCATTAAAAAGTGCTCAGTTTACCGCGAATCGCCTATGACAATATTCGAGTACAGTCAGCCATAGACATCACACTGACAAGGGATTGGATTACGAATTTTTCGATTCCTATCGCTCTTTGTGTAAAAGCGGGCCTGGAAGGGAATCTCGAATTAAACGCTAATGCGTCACGGCGAGTTCACAGCAAACTCCGCCCTACAAGAGTGCCGGCTTGGTATTGGCTATTGCTGCGCTGCAGGGGAAACACAGCTAACAGGTTTAGCGACTACGATGGTCGGGGAAGTGATGTGTCTTAAGATCGATGATGATGGGGGGGGGGGGGGTGGTGCTGTGCCACGCATTTAACTTGCAGACCACGTGACACGCGCTGGGCCTCCCCGGCTAATGGCGGATCCAGGAGGGGAATTGGGGGGGGGGGGGGCTCGCCACAAATGACAAAGTTTCTGGAGGATAAGGTATTGGGAGACGGAGGGGGAGAACGGCCCCTTTGAGCTGCGAACTTCACTTTCGCTAGAAATCACCCACCCCTGTCCCTTATTTCCCTCCATAAATCTCGTTATCCGAGCCTTGAGAGCAGGGCGGAGACACAACTCTTGATGACAGTGCGAACTTGATACCCGTCGTGTGACAGAATCTCCTCTGTGGGAATGGGTTGGGTGAATATACATCCACTTTCGGGGAGAGCGAATAATTCTAACGACGCCACCTACCTGCGCTTCTTTGCGCTTTTAAGGTACAGAAGCAAAGGTGTAATAAGGGCGACACTGACACGTACGTCTCGTGCCGCATCGCCCCTACGACACTTTTAGACGAGTGTGTATGAAACATTTTCTGTGAAAGCGTTGTTCGAGGATGCGCGTATTTCGCTAAATAAATGCTCTGGAAAGACGATTTTTTGACAGAAAAGGTAAATTAAAATTATCTATATCATTAATTTTTTTACATTTATCATATTACATCGTATCACATCGAGGAAAAAAATTGCGAAAAAGGACAAAGTTCGCATTTTTAAAGCTTACCTATGCAGTCTCCTTTAGCGGCAAGAGAAAATTACAACAAATGGGCGTAGTTTAACCTGTGGACTTTCATCGCGTGTAATAAAGTCCCACTGTCGCAGATATAATTTGCATAGTAGAGCGTCACGATGAAAACATCGCACGCTTTGCGCTAGGGGTACGAGTTAATGTCGCCCTTATCGCTTCATTGGCAGAATGTCTGAAGCAGAATTCAGTGCAGGAACCCTACAATACTTTTGCATGTTTCCGAAAAGTATATTTCGAAATGCAGTAGAGAGAAAAAGCCTTTTTTTATGCTATGTTGGTGGGCTCGAGAATAACATCTATAATGTGCTTAATGTTTTTAGAATGCTATTCGTCCCTTGCCTGAAGTGTGTTTTGTTTTCGTATATCGCTGCGTCATTCCACTCGTGAATACTCGATCTATTTATTCCAAATTGGAAACGGAAGACTTGAATAGCACATAAAAACCCTTCTACCAAGAGCAACGTCCTCACATCTCCAATCTTAATGTTTGACACATCGTTGACCCTGAAACACGAGTTGCCCGAGCATTAAGAATTTGTATCCGCAACGAAATAAGAACATTTCATTTGTTGATTTGGGACTCGATCGTCGTCACTTCTCAAGTCAAGTTGGCAGTCGAGGCAGCCATTGCTTAGAGGTGCGTATTGTGGCAGCGAGACTTTCAAGTAAGCATTTATTATTCTATTGTACGGTTTTGATTTGAAAGTAGGCTACTTGTTGACGTACTTCCTGTCTATAACTGTAAGCAGTAGTGAGAACGATTCTTACGCAAGTTAGCCCGGAATTTCCACGCTACGATAGAAGCCAAATAACTAATTGGTAATGATTAAATTCCGTATTTAAGCCACAGGAAATATTTTCGCGAAATACTCGGTACTTATTTCCAATCCACGGCTAACAGATAATTTGGGAAGACGTGCCTCGTACCTTATTTCAACCTATCGTGAACTATTCCACCTGCCAACTTATTGGAACTATTCCGCCCAGAGTAATAGTTGACACTTTCTATAATATCTAATAAGTGAACAGCATTTATGAGTCTACTACACGAAGCACAGAAATTATCACAAAAGTAAATCTGTGACGACAGGTGCTACACTTAAAACTAAAAAAGAATACCAATTAAGATGTCATTAATTTAGACGTTAGTTCTTAGCTTTCAACTATATAGAACTAATTTTGCTAATTCACTGCGAACGTAAGTTAACGCAGGACTAAAAAAATTATCATTCGTGTTAAACTGTAAGCATTAACGCAAAATCACTTTTCCAGATGTTGATTTGAAAATGCTGAGTTATTCGTAAACAAATACATTTGAATGATCTCTTTTTTTTTCTTTTAAGTCTTAACCCGTAAATACAAGTGTTAATGGTATGCTACTTACAGAAGAAAACATAACTTTTTTGTATCTTCACGTAACATAACTTATTTTATAAGTATTAAGTGCGATTACATTACTAAAACGAAATTTACTTAAGTAGTAGAGAAATGGACACTGACGGCTACGGAAACGGGGTATCCGAACCGGAACTGGGGGAGCCGCCATGTTGTGACGTCACTCGACCGCCATCTTGGACCCATATGAACATTACCTTGATATTTGATCAGTGAACTTGACCTTAACCCCGGTGACCTCTGACTCCAAACACGCAAAAAAAATCCCAAAAAACCAAATAAAAAAAAACCAAATTCCCTAAAAATTTTAATTAAAAATTTTAAAAACTATTAAAAATTGGAAAAAAAAAAAAATTTAAAAAACGTAAATTTCTCGAGGTTCCCCCCACCAATCCTCGCCTAACTAAATAGTCAGCAGGCCTCCACCCCCTCGCCCATAACCAGTCAGCCATCTTGGTAGGCTGTCTCTTATCTTCATTCGACTGCCAACTTGGTAGATGACCGCCATCTTAGTAGACATAACCTGTCCATCATCTTGGAAGCCAGTGCTCGATAGCAATTTAACTTCAACCTTTGACCCTTAACACATTACCTTGACCGCGACCCCGGGAACTTGAATGACTTTGAAAACAAAAAAGCGAGAACAAATTCATAAACGTCAGCAATACACACATACACAAATACATTTTTACTGGCATTGACGTGTGACGAGACAGTATTACCAGTGTAGTAAAAAAAAATATATATATATCTGTTGTGACGTCTAAAATTCCCATTTTTTATATGCCTGAAACAGTTCATTAGAATATACCGGCAGATTTTTAAATAAAAATTATTGTTTAACATTCGAGCTGGAGCCTTTTGCACGCTATAAAACTCATGGTTGTGGGGTAAATGTAAAATTGAAACTAGTATTCGGACGTGAAGAAATTTTAAATGTTATTCGCAAGCAGACGCCGCTCAAAAAATATTCAACAGTTTTAAAGTGATAGCGATACGACCGAAGCCCTGCCACAGAGTAGATGAGTAAACGACCTCTGATATACGCGTACCCATCCTCGTATTGGCTGCGGGTGGCTCTGGGAACGGGACTTGTGTCTGATTGATCACTGCGTCCTGCGCTACGTTTCGTATTGGCTAGACTGACGGTTGGAGAACTGACGAATCAACGAATGGCGTTCCGACATGTTTCTAACTAGTTGCGCCGTTTTGGCGGAGCGTGCGGCTAGAATTCCTGGAATAAGCGATTGTTTCGCTTTTGTATTCTTCAATATTACGGACACCTGTCTTTCGCGAAATGATTTCAGGACAAGTTGTACCAACGCACTTTTGTTCGGAGCCTCTTTCGTGATTGGATCATTTGAATTGCTACGCGTCATATGTCTGCCCGCAATTCACGGACGGTTAGTATCGGCTGTTCATCTTTAAGTGAGCACTTTTGAAATCAACCTTTGAAAAATGTCACTGCCCCTATACCTGCATACGTTTCAACGGGCATGCTGGGTGGCGTACGCCCTGTCAAGTTGGTAGCGACGGAATTATAGTAGTACCATAACATAACGTTGCATTAAAAGTGTTAACGTAAACATTTTTGAATAATAACATTAATAATTCCGCTTTCTGTTTTATAAACACGTATGAGCATAAGAAATAGGAAATTTGTAAATTATTTCCCTTTGTCAAAATTTCTACGGTTTCACTTGACCGATACATGAATAAAGGGATCAGGCCTATGCCAATGTTAATTTTACATATGGCGGAAGGATACGCAATGTGCATACAAGTAAATCGTTATCAGTGCTTTCTAAAGTGCTCAGTTTAACGCGAACAGCCTTTATCGGAGAAACTGAATTCCTATTGGATCACTCATGTACCTGACTGTCTTCACACAAATACAAGCTACCAATAGTCAAATGACGACTGTAAGTGATGTGCACATAGATGTGGCAGAATTGCGCGGCTATTAACAACGAGGTCTTGAGAGGCGGTGAGGGTGAACTTAGGTCATGATGGAGCAGTGCTGGAATGCAAGGACGGAGGGAATGGGAAAACACCGAGAAAACCCTTTGACCAGCAACGTCGTCTGGCACGATTGCCACATGCGGAAAAGCGGGAGTGACCCGGTCGGGATGTGAACCCAGTTCGCTTTGGTGGGAGGCGAGCAGTCCAACCGCTCCACCGTGGCCCCTGTGCATATGCATTTCCTTTCATATAAAATGAATTTTCTTTCATATATCTCTAAAAAAAAATATTTTTAATGACTTCCTTCAAAATTAATCCCCCTCCCCAAATAAAACAAAATTTTAATTTAATTTAACTGATTATGTAACAGCTCACGACTTTTAATTTGGATCAATGTGGGGAAGGGGTATTAAAAAGATGTCTAACGATCTCTTTTTCGGCTACTACCCAATAAGAGAAATGAATAACGTTATACAAGAAGTACATTAATTAACTTTAAATTAAAAAATATATCTAATAGAGTTCAGTTATGGCCAAATATCGAGCACTGATAAAATTTGTAATTTCTTTGTTGTTGTTGTTGTTGTTGTGCACATGGGTTATAGATTCCTATAGGCTGTTCACGATAAAGTGAGCACTTTTGAAAACCCCCTCATTTGAAATAATAGGAAAAACATATATTTTATTTTAGCCTTAGACGAAAACTGCTGAGTGTAGTGGAATATACACATTGTGTTTATTACAAACATGACACTATTTATTTGAAAAGGTGGGTAAAGGATAAAATGTAGCTGAAAACAAAAAGTAACTAAGGCTTCAAAAGTGCTCACTTTACCGTGAACAGCCTATAGCCTCCGTGTAAATGTTTTCGCGGTAAACAGGTGGTCCGATCTATGGCTCTGCGCCGAGTTCGGGGCCTGGGTTACACGACGCGCTTCATCGCGGTAAACAGGTGGTCCGATCTATGGCTCTGCGCCGAGTTCGGAGCCTGGGTTACACGACGCGCTTCAAAGCGAAGCAACTGTATTTGTGGGAGTCGGCAAGGTGTTGGCGGGAGAGTCATGGATCACTGAGGCGCGGCCAATAAACAACGGCCTCTCGGGCCGTTCCTGGCGGGGTGTTAAAGCTCGACGTGTCGGTGGGAGGAGAGGGCCAAGCGAACGTCGAGCACTTAACGAGCTGCCGCGCCAGTTAACTAACTTCTTTTTTTTTTGTTGTGGTGTCTGCCCTAGCCGTGGCCACCACGAGTTACGAGTTCGCACCGCGTAGTACGAGAGGCCTGGGATGAACTGTCCACGCTCCTCGGACTGGCAGCTGTTTCTCTCGAAAAGATTTACTCGAAAGCTGGACTCCAATATCCTACGGCATACCTGCAGTTTTCCTTTGGTTATTGGTCACGTGCCTTTATTGGGAGACAGTTCCTTACCTGACTGGCCCAATCAGAATTAGGTAACTTCGACACCGAATGTCCGTGATTCGCCGGCAGACACTTGCAGTGCGTGATAGTTAAAATCATCCAATCATGAAAGTGGATCTGAGCTCTAGTGTCTTTGAGTACAAGTAATCCTGAAATATTTTCGTGAAAAAACCGGTGTCCTTACACACACACACACACACACACACACAAACACACACACACACACACACTCACAGCGTTTCATCATGCGACAGCACAGCTGCTCCACATTACACACGTCGTGGGTTCGGTTCCCGCTGCTGGATGGAGTGAGCGAGCGAGTGAAGAGATGTGGACGGCTCTTAACATCGAGGTCTTGAGAGCCGATGAGGGTGATTGAGCCGAGCGTGAAGCAGCACCGGAATGAAATGGCTGGGGGAAAAGTGAGATCCCCGAGAAAACCCGCAGATCAACGGCATCATCCGGCATGATTCCCACGCGCGAAAATCCGGAGTGACCCCGCCTTGGTTGGAGGCGAGCAGGCTAACCGCTCAGTCACCGTGGCCCCTCGCTGGATGCAATGCGGGGTGGGTTATCCCAACCACAGGATAGACGCCTCACGCATTATACAATTGTTCCACTTCTGGAACATGATTTTGAGAATTAATTTTCTATTACAAAATTAATTAAATTTGATTTTATTCTTTTTTTTTCTTGATTAGAAAACGCATATTGCAATGTCCTGGATTCTTTCAGTGACCCTCTTGTGTATTTTATTAAAGTAAGTAATATGTTTGAAAATTGCAATTCTCTGGGTGTTGCAGACTCTTAATTTTGTTTTACGTTTAGTAATTATTTTATTCATTGATATAGTTGTGGAGCTTAGGAAGAGTAAAGGAACTTAATCATCTCACAAACATTCAATTATAACATTAACCTAGGCCACTAGTATCACAGAAATGGTGATGTTCCAGAAGGGGAACATTGGCGGGTTGTGTTAGAGGCCCGGCTAGAATCACCACAAGAAATAACAATAAAAAGTTGAACCCACACTTGTATATGGGACCAGCTACAACACAGCATAACGGCGTAAGATGGCGGCCTGCTCGCGGTAGCGGCTTTAAGAGGATTGAATATTTTTAATTCCGTATCCAATGTACAACTTACATATGCTATTCCTTCAACTTAGTAAAAAGTCTCTTACTCCTAAAAAATCTTGTAATAGGAGAGCTAGTCCAAAATCTAGAGTGAAAGGAAAACATATCCCAGGAAAACCAAATTGGCAAAAGAAAAACTACTGGCTTCAATTATGTCACTCCTTCTGCAAACCAAGCAAAACTTGGAAATAAAATTCCTAATTTGGTATCCCTAGAGCCCATCAACATGTGATTTGAGTTCATAAGCAAATGAATACCATATCCACCAGGCAGAAATGAGTACTGTCTGTGCAGCACAACACAGTAGTTGCTTGCAATTCGAATGGAAATACATAGCAGGGTTTTTCGGGTTATTGCTTCTAATTGGTTACCATTCTGTGGCTACGGAAGACTGCTAATGGAGCGCTGCAGAGGATGTTAAAGTTCGCATTGTTCCTATTGTTATGTCAAGAAACCGATCTAGGGAAATAAAAACTAATTTTCATGTAATGGACATTTCGAAGACAAACTCGGACGACAGGTTAGCAAAAAGTAGACCACTGTATGATGAACCAAATAAAATAGTTCATGAAATTTGGCATCTTCCACAACACACTTAGCACTGACTAATCTATGGCACCTTATTAAGGACATAATTCATGCAAAATGTTTATTAGGGGGAAGCAATTTAGATTTGGTTATAAAATTTTGATGTTTGGTTCCTCAAATGACTATCCCTGCAAAATGGAGGTATATTCAGGAAAGAGTGACTCAAGTATCCCCGGACCCCACACACCCCTTGGAAAACAGGTAGTGAACCATTTGCTGCCTGCTTTTTCCAAAACCCCACAAGTTGCAGGGTATTTCGACAGCTTCTTTATTTCTTATGATTAATTGGCAGAACTTAGCAACAAAAACACGAAACCACAGGGACAGGCAGAAAAAACAAGGTTTCAAAAGTCCTCTAATTCCAGGAAAATAAATTACAAAAACAAATAGACTCACATATGAATAATTGAGTGACAAGAATGTATATGTATGCCAATGGAACGGCAATTCAGTCGTGACTATAGCATCAAATCGTGAAACCCATCATCATTTACAAAATGATAAAAGGTAAGTTTATGAATCAACTTTTTCTTTTGGTTTTTCTTGGAATTATAATTGGTTATTTTAGATAATAATTATTTTTTGTAGGTGTTTGAATAAAAAACCAAAATTGCCATCGATCAACTTCATCTCCTGGGAAAGTATAACTATGGAATGGGAAGAGTTGATCTTATGGATGGATAGTTGCGATCATACAGGCCTAAACTGCGTTTTAAAAAAGTGGCTGTGAGACTTATTTTCCAACGCCCTCAACACGTTGCGCTGTGTCACTGCCTGGATTGTTCACAAAGAGCTTCACCCGAAACCATCGTGTTTACATCGGCGACAGGTAAATGTTGTTTCATTTTTATTTTCAATTTTTTATAAACTTTATAATCTATTTTTATTTACTAGATCATCATGGCTCTATTGAGATTCACTTCGAAAGGAGGGGCCTTCTCAGGGAAATTAAATGGGTATTAGATGATTTCGGCATCAAAGGGAAGATGTGATCCCTGTGGTGCAAATACGAAGTAACAATGCAATGAGTGGAACAAGATGACCCATATTGAGTGTTTCCCATATTTCCATGCACTAAAAGGGTAAAAATGATGATATTTATAGGAATGTATGTGTACGTTATTTCTTTAATTTTCTTTTAATTCTGTAAGAAATGTTGTTATTGTTAAAAGTACATGCTTTGTTGCAGGTTTTTTCCCCCTCAATGTATAGACTTTAAAAGCAAATGCAAATTTCTCACTTCTGGAACATAAAATAAAGTTAGAAAAATCGTTTATTATTATTTATTTATTTCCTTTCGTTCAGTTCTTATCTAGCAACCATACTGTAAAAATTCTCTGTGTTTGTACAAAGAAATATTTGGCAACTGGTTGCCAAAGTTATTTCAGTACCACTACAACATATATAGACAACATTTTTCAAAATCTCGTCGTGGAATGTGTGAAACTAATACTGAGTTCTAACTAGCAAGTCATGTAGACTTTATAAATATGGAGCTACATAAACAGTTTTGTGGTTTTCTAAAATAATGTGTTGTATATATATATATATATATATATATATATATATATATATATATATATATATATATATATATATATATATATTTTATATATATATATATATATATATATATATTTATATATATATATATATACTGTATCGTATCTGTAGAATTACAAAAAATTCTTTGGCAACTATTCCCCAAAGAATTGTTTTTAACAAGCACTGTGCAGTTTACAACGTGCTGTCTACTAATGACATTGACATTAACCATTCATGTCAAAGACGTGTAGACAATTCCTCAAATCAGATTAGCTTCGTACAGCAATTGTCATAAATATAATTCATGTGCAACGTATTCCTACACAGAGGGGAAATGGCGTGATGGTTCACTTCATTCCGGCGTCCTCATTTTCTGATTGGCCTTGTTCCTGAGGGGCTTCTGCCTACTGCGATAATTTCCCTATTGGCTCGGCTACCGGCTGGTGAGTACGTTACCACGCGCTGATTGGCTATGTTCTGACAAGTTTCTGGTGTGTGTGTGGGTGGAGGTCACGGCGCATGCGCCGTTTCACATCTGTAATAAGTAAACTTCACAATACTGTTCGTACTGGAACCGGCATCGTTTCTCCATTGGCTGCTGCATAGATATGAAGCCACGCCCTTTCTGGCTGAATTGCATGTGATTGGGGCACACAATTGTGAACTGTTCATTTATTTGCGCAGTGTTACCCAGGAAGTGTCAGATACATTATGCTCCAATGACAAACGTATTACGAAAGTACACGTGTTAAAAGTTTAACGTGTCGCCAAATAATAACAGGAATTCTACAGGTCTCCCGCCAAGGCGTACTGGGTTCGATTCCCGGCGGGGTCGCTCCCGGATTTTCGTGTGTGGCATTCGTTGCAGACGATGCCGCTAGACGGCGAGAATTCCGTTTTCACCCACCCTTGCAATCTGAAGCTACTCCATTCTCACCTTACTTCACCCTCATCGGCTCTCAAGACCTTGATGTTAAAAGCCGCCCAAATCTCGCTACCTTCTACATAGGGGCACCTGTTTTTTTGCGAAAGGAATTCAGCTCAAGTTGTGTTGCAAAACACTTTCGTTCTGAACCATTTTGATGATTGTATCATTTGTAGACATCCGAGAATTTCGCGGGTTCATTTCTAGACAAGTTGGAATTCACACACTTGTACGTTCATGTTAATTCTCTAATTGATCGACATGTAGTTTGACACACCCTGGAGATAAATGAGCCAATAACAAACATACAATAAATTGTGCGCCCAACCACCGCCTTCTACTACCACAACAATCACACAAACAGTTGATATACGTATGAGAGTATATCAGACTGTGAAATCTAGACTACAGGTCATTGCACTCGCGAATTTATCGGGTCACCAATCATTTGAATTGTTACGCGCCTATCAGTCTTCCTGTGAATCACGGACGGTCAGTATCGGAGGAAACTTAATTTTGATTGGCTCACTCATTTAAACGACTCTCTTCACACAAAGACAAGTAGCCAATAGCCAAAGTAATTCTGCAAGTGTGCACATGGGTATTGAATTTTAGCCTCCGCGTAAATTTTTCCGCAAAAAACAGGCGGATCTAACTATACATCTGTATTCATAAATATTATTTGGTTACCTCTTGAAGGGCTGAGAGCTGAGAATTCTCAATGCTAGCCTTGCGCCAAATACAATTGTGAACAGACCTCGCAATGTTTAAACTTATGGTAAAAAGGGAAAGTAAGCGCTGGTATAAGTGAGGAACATATGGTGGAGTTGAGCTCCGGAATCCTGAGATACTGCAGATTGCTTCTCTCCGTGCGAGATATCCAAGATTATCCGCGGAGAGATACGCCTTTCCTATCGACAAAACATCAGCCAATCACAGTGGCATATATTGCGCCGGCCGGGCTGGAAATACCACCAGGCCTCCGCTGCGAGTCGGCGTCCCCAAGCGGTGCGATTATAGATTGAAATTTTCGTTTCGAATGTTTGGAAAGTTGGAGGTACACCACAGATGCTTCGGACCATAGGAATGGCGAAATGATTTTATGAGATTCTAGATTTTTACTATCCTAAAACTTCCGACACTCGGCGAAATAATGGTGGGAAATTATCTCTTGAAACAAGCTAGATGCGATGTATAAATACGCCTATATATCGATTCACACACACACATGCACACTTGCGAAGAGGTAAACTAAACCGTGCTCTCGAACACAGCAGGCCATTAACAGCTGTTCATCGGCAAACCTGATGAAGTCTGTGTGTGGACGAGTAAATAACATATATGGCAAAGCGATAAGCAACAACCATTAGATTCCTGGCGGTGCCAATCAAATCAAACACGATAAGTATGAGCCGACAACTTCAAACTACACGATTTCGCAACGGAACAACAAGACACATATTTTCCTTTTATAATTCCAACTTGGCGTCGTAGTTCGGATGGCAAGGCAAATGCCTAGGGTCGATAGGTGCGCGAGTTATATCCCGACCACCTGCGAAACAGATTTTACTGTTTCAAATTACGGCAAATTTCAAAATATAAATAGTAAATTATCGTAAATATGTTTATTTCACGTAATTATTCGACTAAATTCAATAAAAACCTTATTTAATTCGCCACTGCAGTCGGGCCGACTGCACTTATTCAATCAGTGAAGATTTTCACTGAAACAACTAATGGTGTTTCCACTGTTTCTAAGTGGAGCCATTTTTGCTGATTAGATATGTGAACTTCACTTCAAATCTGTGGTTTCTCACTGATTCTAAGTGGAGCCATTTTTGCTGATTACATATGTGAACTTCACTTCAAATCTGTGGTTTCTCACTGATTCTAAGTGGAGCCATTTTTGCTGATTACATATGTGAACTTCACTTCAAATCTGTGGTTTCTCACTGTTTCGAATTTAGAATACAATGATTCTTACAATGGGACTAAGCGTTGTCTAGAGTAAAACATTCTCCTGCGGCTGTAAAACTACAGCCGTTACATTCTGTGCGCTGGTGGATTGGAAATGGTTATCTTCTGGTCTGGCCACGACGCCATATTGTCTACATGGTCCCCTTATTCCTAGGTTGTAATTTTTGCATATAAACAACTGCAGAAAATACACTCTCTCTGCTCTTGAGTACTCAGGCATTGACGTGTGTGCCACTTGTCTTATGTTTGCGGCTTGTTGAGTCCCGAGTGTCCAGGGTCACCAACTGGTATCCGAGAAAAGTATTACATTGGATTCGCTTCAAGAACTACGCGCACACCTGCAATTTAATTTCGGTTATTGGCTGCGTCCCGTTTATAGAATAATTCTTTTTCGACTGGCCGAGTCACTATTAGGTTAGGTCAATGAGGAACATTTGTAATCTTTAGGCAAATAGACAGTGCGAGTTACAATTAAAATCATTCAATCTGGAACTCGGACTGTACTGAAATACGACAAACTAGCAAATGTTTTTTTTTCTAAAATTAGACATCCATGTTCATATTCTTTGATAGATTATTACCACGCCGTAAATCTGAAGAATTATTTCCTGACAATGAAATGCTACAATGAGAAGAAAAACTTGCTTGAGCAAAGAAAATAGTTTTTCGCCTAATAGCAACCATATATGATCAGATACTTCAAAGGTTTCAACTGAATGATGGTTTAGTTTTATCATGAAAAAATATTTCGATAGTTCAAATGTATATTTTGTTGTTATAAGAACACGATATTGTTTAGCTATCGGAATTTTTTGTGTCATTGATTCGCTGATGCTACTCAATAACCAAATATTTCTCATTCACGATTAATTGTGCAATTCAAAAATCATTGCTATGTTTCTTTTTGCTCGAAACTGTATAACAGATTTTCTTATTAAAAATAAGACATTTTCAAAAACCAAATTATAAAATTTTCTATTTTTAAAAAAGCTACTTTAGAAAATAGTAGATGAAATAAATGTTATAACTTTTCAAATAAATTGTAGGCAATTTTGAACTTGTGTTTGGGATTTTTAAAGCTAAGTTTTTATTTTAGCAATTAATTTCAGATTTGCCATTCACATGGGGCTATATGAGTTCCTAACTGTGTATGAGTTTAAAAAATCTTGGCAAGTAGTTATTTGTTTATTTTTTTTTTATTTGTGAAAAACCTACAGATTTATTTACTGTGTCGTGAATAGTAGACACGATTCGGCTATGACAGTGAAGAACTGTTAAGTGTCATAAAATTTTTTGCAGGGAGAAATATTTTCCTTTTCATACTATGAATTAAAATAACCGTTTCCAATGCCGCCAAGTTAATTTCTGAGTATAAGTTATTTAAAGAGACGAAATTATTCATGATTAAGTGGCAAAATTAATGTGCATACACCAGCCAATTTTTTTTCATGTTAACCATTTCTGTCCCAAATCGATTTACGAGCTTAATTTTTGCAATGGGTGAATATTTTGATGCGAATTGTACTTGCGTCGAGCGTGCTTCTCGCAGACAGTGAGAGACGTGCTGCTTGCAGTTGGCTGGGCTCTTCGGCCAATCACAGGCTGTATTCCTCCTGATTGGCTGAGGTGGTTGGCCAATAATTGTGCGGGTGTAGTCTCCACCCTGATTGGCTTAACTCTCTGGCCAATTGCAGTCTGTCTCCCTCCTGATGGCAGCTCCAACGACAGCCGAAACGTTGGAAGCCCAGACGCCTAGAAATTGACGTAGTAAAGTAACTTTACCGCCGCAAGTTGTTGTTGAACATCTGTATCCTAACTACTCTGTGGCTGGAGTGCCGGGCGATATTAGGACCACTGAGGAAGTAGGGATCTTTCCAAAGCGGGGGGGGGGGGGGTGAAATTAACGATCGTCCGCCTGGAGAGCGGGGATGTTATCCCAGATGCACGCGCAGTCATAACTGCCTGGTTTACGACCGTCTTCTCGCTTCGGCACGTGCGCATTCTGACGGCCGGGTCATTAACTTGTCCGCCGGAGCCCAGGGACAAAGAGGGACGGGCAGTTACAGCGTTTAGCGGCTGTAAGATCCTGCTAATAGGCTTTTATAGCAGGATTGCTGAGTGTAGACGGCGGGGGAAAGTACAGCACCGACCGACCGCAGAAGAGGCACGTACTACAGAACTACGCTTTCTAGCAATATGGCAGAACGTTCACTCGGCAGTCGATACTCTGTAGTTATCACTCTCGAGATCTGTACACATTTCCTGGCATCCGAGACAAGACTGAAGTGCGGCGCCTATAACATTTCGCGAGTTCATTTTAGGACAAGCTAGACGTCAGACATGTGCACACTGGAGTTGGTGATGCAGTTGGTTTGCAGTTTATTAAAGACACCCTGGACGGCTCTGAGCCAATAGCATACTTGCAAGGAAACAAGTAGCGAATCCCATACTGCCAGGTGCGGAGTAACACAGGCCACTCTCTGGCATAGCAACCAATGACTCGAGTATACATATTAATGTGGAGTCTAACCTACAGGTAACTGAATTCGCGAAATTTTCCTATCCCTACCTGTAACTAAGGGTAGCGTAACTGCGCGAAAAGATTTCAAGACAAGTTATATTTCAAAACACTGTAGAGTTGTTTACCTATTCTACTGATTGGCTGAATTATTTTATGGCACTTGTTAACTGTCTGCACACGAATCACGTAGGAGCCGTGCCGATGTTGCCGAATTCTGAGTGGCCCAGTCGAATATGAAAACGCCTTCTCAAGCAGACAGGCAACCAATGGCAATAGATTAACTGCTGTTGGGTACTTATATTATTGACGTCTACCGTGTTCTCATATTTTCTCGGGAAAAGTTACTAGCTCTACCTATAACCAGCACTCCAGGAAAAACCGTTCTATTGGTCTGTGTGCAATGCGCTTACGACCTTTCAGATGATCCAGAGCACATCGTATTGTACACTATTGTACAACATTCATCACTGGCTTCCATCCAATGTGGTAGACAGTTGAGTGTATTTCACTTTAAACTTAATTTCCTGTGTAACATGCTGCGCAATCCGTGATCATAATTTACGTTATTAATTGTAAGCAAATTATTTTTTATAAATGTCGTTAAAGTTTTATAGTTCAATCATGAGAGTCTGGTGCAGTACAAGAAAATACGTTAAAAGCGTTCTCTATAGCAAAGCAAAGGAATTCTTTGGCGCTGTTTCGTATACACTAACAAAATCTCCCGTAAATTCGAATGGAAGGTTAAACATTTTCTTGAGCTTGATTGTTTACAGTTAGAGATAGGTGTTCTTCGCGAAATTCTGTATGGTTATGCTAGACTTCAATATCCTACGTCCATAGAAACAACTTCACTTGATTATTAGCTGCGCGTCTACGTGAGAAGACGTGTTCTTATTTGACTGGGACAATCAGAATACAGTACTCTGATACTGAACATCCATGATCCGCGGACATTAACTTGAGGCGCGTGACATGTAGAATCATCCAAACACCAAACTGCATATAAACAAAAGTGTTTTGGAGTGCAACTGGTCTTTAAATCTTTTCTCGAAAAACACATGTCTCTATTTACAGTAATTATATGTTGACGAACAATAAAGAAACATGTTATGTGATATTACAATATTTCTTTCGTTCGTTAGAGTTTTTATAACCTAATAAATTTTTCTAAATGCTACTTTACCAAATAACAAATACCTCAGATCATTGATATAATGTACTAACCTTCAAAATATAGTAACTGAATTTGTCACAAAGTATACAGCTTTATTAACAATGCAAGTTTATCATTGCCATTAATATATAGATCAAACAAAAATTTTATTTGTTGTAAATATGCCTTGCAGTGATTCATATTTAAAGAATTTTTTTTTGCGGCAGCAGAATATGTGCTGCAGCAAATTAAACCAACAAAACAATGAAACTGCGTTGGAGTGAGTTTTGCCTTCGATTACAAAGACATTTTCAAACAAGCGTTTCTGAGTTACGTTAACGCATTGTTTGAAATAACGTCAACCAACCAAGCGTCAGCCAACAGGAAATCTCTCACAGAAAATGTTAGCCAACCAGGCACAAGACGAGTAATCATCTCTATGTCGCAACACTAAACGGCTGCTCCGCCATTTGAACTCTCAAACCCACGTCATTTCTACTAATGCTGGAAAAACGTTTACATAAAAAAAACCACTGCCAAGCGTTAATCATTCGCGTTAAGAAACGGAAACATGCTGGATTTCACAGTCTTTTACAGTTAGAAGTTAGTCTTCTGTTCGACTCGGCCAAACGAAATGAAGCTACCAAGGGTATAACGTTCTTAGTACTGGTGCAGAGTTCCAAAGAGCGGTCGTCTGAAGACACACATCGAGCTGTCACGTATATTTTCATGACATATACTCTGCCTCAAAAGTATAACGCGAAGTGATAGGCGTCTCTATTTATCTGGACTCACAAACATTTGTCAGTCGCCCGTTAGTCTGAAGGTCACTTAATCTTCGACCAATCACAGGGCAACTTTTTTATTTCTGTCTATTCGTTGAATATATCCTAGACTTAAACATTCTACGGACTTAGGGCTGAGCCACCACCTACTGACGCGAATACTCCCTTTGAAATAAAACGCAAGGCGTGGATATATGTTCTTATTTGTCTCTGGTGGCAAAATCAGGAATTTGAAATGTAAACGATAATTCATTAAAAATTCTTATCACGTAAAAAATTATTTCCCAAAAATATTTTTCTCTTGAAATTGTATTTCCAGCAAAAATATAACTCCAACTATAGAAAAACTAACCTGAAGAAAAGTAATATTTCTGTACAGAAGGAGTTACGGACGACGTATTGTGGTGATCGGAATCTAGCAGCCTGCATTGCGGCCATATGCCAAGTGTGGTGATTTTGGGAGCCATTGGATAAAACATGCGATCTCGACTCCTACGTATTGAGGGCAATCTGAACAGTCACCGCTGCATCAGCGATGTCTTATAGCCCGAGGTACTGCCCATCCTTCAGGCAACTTCACACGCCATATTTCAGCAGGACAATGCCCGGCCTCATGTGGCGAGGAATGTGCAAGCCTTCTTCAGCGAGCGAAGTGTACCACTGTTTCCCTGGCCTGCACGTTCGCCTGACATGGCGCACATCGAACATGTCTGGCATATGGTTGGTCGGAGACTTGTTCGCCACCTTCCTCCAGCAACCATTGTTAATGCTTTGTGGACTCGCATACAAACCGCGTGGAGGGAGATTCCCCAGGAACATATCCAGGTACTCTTTGATTCGCTGCAACGACGTTTAGGGGCTCTGATTACAGCACGCTGAGGCTTCACACCATACTGAACTCTCAAGGAAAGAGATCACGTACAGTTCTGCAATCCTAATAAATTGTGTATTGTCATGTATCTAAAATGTGGTATAGAGTTCATTTCAATCACATATATCTTCCTTGGTTTTGAATTTTTCAGATCAGTTGGTATATGCACATGTAAAGTCAATAATAAAAATAAGGAAATTTTGTGTTAACACAAGTATAACATGTTTGTGGTATATGGAATTTTTATAAAACAATCAAGCACGTCATATAGTATGTATTTTAAACGGTCTGTGCTTCAAAAAGTGTAAAGAACGTGTGAATAAACTGACTGGGTTGTAATATGACTATCACACAAAGAATATAACATATTCCAATTGGCAAACATGCTACAACCAAGACTTGCTCTAATTGAAGCAAATTGATCCCAAATATAACCCAAAATTACTCCAAAGTTACAAAAATCTACTCCAAAACACACACACGGGATGAAGTAAATATTTAAGACCTGCATCGCTTTATAACACTCTGGTATACCTATACACACCAACCATTGACACTTTTCATGAACATACAAGGAAGAGAATATCATATTTAAAAACCATCCCTGGATAATTAAACAGATCAATAAGAGCTATAATTCAGTATTAAAAAAATGCAATATCCTTTAATGTAACTATCTCCATATGCAGCTCACATAAAAGAAATTAACAATTTTTATATATTAGTTGGTTACCATGCTAAGACAAATACCCCATATTCGAAAGGTCATATGTTCGAACATTATACCATAACATACCCTCACACACACACATACGCACACCTACTCATACACACATGATATTCCATTTAGTACGGAACATTTTGTATAATAAATACTTATGTCAGACTCATCTCATCTCCTACACAATATTCACTTATAAATTTACCTTTAAAATTAGCATTACATTGTAATTGTTTGATGGAGTCATTTATATTTCAGACTTATATTTATAATATTTTATTTTATTTTACATTGCCCCATTGTCAAAGGTTCATTTAAAGAAACAGAGAGCTCACCATACCACCAAGCCACACACACACACACACACACACACACTCATACACAACAATCTTTAGCAAATTTTTGCAATCTTTACCTATCTTTAACAATATTTCCCAATCTTTACCAATCTTTACCAAACTTTCAATCAATCCTTACCAATCTTTAACAACCTTTCCATCAATCTTTACCAATCTTTAACAATCTTTCCATCAAATCTTACCAATCTTAAACAATCATTCCATCAATCCATACCAATCTTTACCAATCTTTCCATCAATCCTTACCAATCTTTCCATCAATCCTTACCAATCTTTCCATCAATACTTACCAATCTTTCCATCAATCCTTAACAATCTTTACCAATGTTTACCAAACTTTGCCAATATTTACCACCATTTCCATCAATCCTTGCTAATATTTACCAATCTTTCCATCAATTCTTACCAATCTTTAACAATCTTTCTATCATTCCTTACCAATCTTTCCATCATTCCTTACCAATCTTTAACAATCTTTCAACCAATCTTTAACTTATAAGAAAAACGTCTCACCTAATATCTCCAAAAATTTATACATATCAGTATATTGAATGTTTATGTAGACATTCAACTATTCATACATTTTATATTGAAGATTTTACTATCATTCTCTTAACTTTTGTAACCGATTGCTCATAGCAACACTTAAAAGTTGGAAGGGATTAAATGATTAAAAACAATAATCTTTCATAAACTTTATCTTCATATAACGCAATAATAAAAAAATTCATAGTATTACTTACATACACTCAATAATATTCTAATTTCAATAAAAGTATTTATGCTTTACTATAATTATATGATACAAATAGTATTGTGAGCAGTCAAGGTATGCTTATTCGCATATACAGCATTGTAGTTAACACATGTGTAGGTTTTGTAGCTAACAGCAAATGGACAATCACTATGTTCGTGTTGTCTGGCGCTAGACCTAGTCGCGAATGTCTTGCTGCAATTACTTGCACTCGATTCCCGATTAACAACAGACATGACCATTACACATCTTGGTATGTCTGTACACGTTATCGCTACGGGTAAACACAACATCGCATTTATCAGAGTGGAACGACTGATATGCCGGACTGAAAAAGCAATGAGTACGTTCATGACGACATGCATTACAGCTTTGACTAAATGTATTTCCACAACAACAATGATGCCCTAATGATTCCAACAACTCTTCGGAGATGTTTGACGTCGCTGACCGTGTTAAAAATGGCAAGTCTTCGACCATCTTCATATTACAGCAGAGTATGCGCGATCACAGTAGTAGCACTGATAGCGTATTGCTAGCACAGACTCTTCAGACATCCTTGCTGCCCGTGTTACAGATGGTATGTCCACAACAGGTGATGCCATCTTTAGCAGAGTACACGTTCGTAGTAGATGATTCCACTCGCAACGATCCACCTTCCACCACGGTAGCTGACGAAATGACGTACATTTTACACGATGCATGCTTATATACGCTTTTCACAACATAACAATTGGTTTGTGTGTCACTCAGAGAAAGATAATACACATAATTATGTGTATAAAATGTGTACGTATAAAATTCTTTTATACATAGTTATGTATATAAAATATGTATCTAAAAATTATTTAAAACATAATTGTGCCGATGACGGCATCAAGTGACATTAGCGCTCCTGGTGGTCAACTGCACGACTAATATGGTGGCTGATGGCTACAGCAGTGCTGTCTAACTGAAGACAGCCTACCTCGATGGTGGCTGATGGCTACAGCAGTGCTGTCTAACTGAAGACAGCCTACCTCGATGGAGAGGAGTGTATGGGGGAGGGTGTTATCCATATCTGAGGAGAGGATTATGAGGTGAGGGGGTAGGGTTGTAGGTATGTGGAGAGGGGTGATAGTGTATCAGGTGTAGATAACCCTATGGGAGGAGGAGAAGAGAGCCTGCGATCTCGCAGCAGACATCCAATTAATCCCAGAAGTAATCACAACACAGCTCTGGTAGGTAAAGGGGAGGGGTGGGGTGTAAGGCCGAGTGCGGAGCTAACTGCGGAGCTATGTGCGGAGGAGGAGGCGGAGGAAGGTGAATTATAAAGTACAGCGATTTCTAGGTTAATTTTATGGGACTAAGTCTGAAAGGTCAAGGTCAAGGTAAAAAAAGTGAGTTAGAACACCCCCCCCCCCCCGGCCCCTACTACTGCACTGGTTTTGTCTTAAAAAATACCTTAGTTTCTTCAACGCGTGATTTTTATAGTTGATAGGGCGACTCGTGAGCCACTGTTGATGGCACCAGATTGAGACTCTTAGACTATGAATTGCCAACCCTCTACATGCCAACCCTCTATATGCCACTTCGTCCTGTGTTAAAAGCGTAAAATATGGAATTAATTTTGTGTCCCTTGTAGGTGAAGGGCTGGTAGCCACCGGCAATATATTTTTTCCGTAATGTTTAGTGGTATAGGATAGCGGAGGGGATCGCAACGGAGTGTCGCTTACTGCAGGGATGTAACAGCGCGCTGGAGGGGGAGAAGATATCCGCTGCAGTCAGATGGCTTTATTAGTGTGTGCACGCGAACACATCTGCTGATCCTCGCCCTTTCGTCCCCCCTGCCATCCCTACCAACACCGCAGAGACCAGCTCGTTTACACCAATTAACGACCGTAATGGGCGGTCGACTTCTGGCGCGCCAAACAGTGCCGCGAGATAAACAAAACTAATAGAAACTCAAATGATGTGTGGAGTACGATACGTGAACGTACAACACTGAGAGAAAATCGAACAAAATATTTGTCTGTATAGGGCCATATATATTTTGTTGTCCTAACGAACTATATTGTTGAGTAAACAAAATTACTTTTGTTCGTCTAACAAATTACATGTATGACTAAACAAAATATCTGTGTTAGGCCGAAAAAAAATAGACTGTCAACTAAATATTTTGTCTAATAAACTATATGTATTCGTTTGGCTACTCATTTGACTGCCTTCGTTCGAAAATATAGCTCGGGAGTTTGTTTGTATTTTTGTGGCAGTTAGGATAGTAATCGTGTTTGTTAGTGCATCTATTGATGCTTAACAATCGTATAAACACATTAATAAAACAATGCAACAAGAAACTGACAAGTAAAGCTGTAAAACTTGAAATATTTGTTTGCGCACGTTGCCCAATATTTGCATTATATCTATTTAAAAGCTTTCAGGCACCAATTAATTGTCACATTAGCTAAGATTTCTAATGCGTAGCGCTTGAACGCAGGTAATCTAGGTTCAAAACTCCGTCTCACTTGTAAAAACTTTTTATATTAGCCTAAACAGTTTAATGTACGTGAAGCCAAACAAATCTTGTTTGAGTCAACAAAACCTTTTTCTCAATGAAGGGTGTTTGGAATTTTATTTCCCCCGTTTTATACTATGCAACATAGAAAGACACATACGGTTCACGCGGAAAAAGAGTTTCTGTCTAGCTGTATTTCAGAACACTTAAAATCCTATCAACTTCGAGATTGGACAGTTTAACTGCTATACTCCATCCACGGTTACTTGTAACTTTTCTGAAGACCCTGCTAAATTTCTAATTCCAGGATATTTTTCCCCCTCGTTCAAACAAAGCTTAGCCGAGTCTAGAAAACTGCCCACGAGGGACAGCGCACCGCATTCGCGCACTTTTACTTTAATCATATTTTGCGTACCTGCTGCCTATAATCCTTATATATCACACTTATTATAATACATATATAGGCCATATCATATAAATTATAGGTCAATTTAACCGGAAATAAGACAATCATACTGAATGGACAACTGTTGCAAGACGTCTATAGAGTTTGCATGAACGCGCCATTGGCAAATCGCGGCCGGAGGAACAATAAGACCGCGGCGGTATGATGTAGGCGAGCCAGAGGCTGGGGAGGATGTCTGTCCTCTCCTCGAAGCCAACCAGGGAAGACGTTCCAGAGAGATAGGAGGATGCTGTAGTCCGTCTACAAACCAGTCTTCGGCATCATGCAAGGTGGGGAAGATCGATCCACTAACTAACCGCAATGGTGACTTCATATTAGGTTTCATTGGGCTTTATTAAAATAACTTAAATGTATAAAGTTTCAGCTCTTCCGATATGCGCACTCTATGAAATTATTCGGAAATTCACCATACCAGTGTATACGCTTAGAGTGACAGCAGGAATGTTAATATTTTCCCCTATACATTCATTGTAGCGCTCGTACATTTTCTCGGCAGTCAAATGGGTAGGGAAGTTCCTAACTTTGTATAGTAGCGATGCTAAACATTCCTACTGTATATATGCAGCTTGATGTGTGGTATTATTACCATACAGTGTATAGGTTAAAAATTTCCATTACACTTTAGCAAGTTTACCAGAAAATTGTTTACAGTGTTTCCAGTTAATTCAATATATGTGAAAAACCCAAGTGATAAGTAATAATGTGTCACACCATGGAAGGGGTAATCCTTGAGTCAATTATAGAATAGCTCTGACCCATTGAGTACGACCCTCGCAAAGGTATATTTTTAAGATAAATATTAATTGGATTTATAAACTAAAAATCTTAAAATATAACAATACGTTAACAGAAGTGTGATACATTGCACAATTAAAATATAACCAAACACGTCATACGTGGAGTTATATTGCAAAGGTTTGATTAATAAAGTGTGAACAAACGGCCAATGAAGTGTTCTCATCTTGGTTGTAAAGCACAGACTGTACTGGTCAGTCAAACATCAGAATGTCTTCATACATACGTCAAAATAAACAAAGCTCTGCTCCATATTCACTCGACGGTACTGAACTATTGCTCATATGAGCCTTCTTGGAGCCTGGGCCAGTGGTAAACATTAACCACTCGAGTTTCTGGACTCCATGTGGCCAGGTCAGACAGGAGACTGTCTGTGTCTCTGACTGTGGCAGCAAGTGACATCTGCTCCAGTATACACAGGTTAGCAGGGTCTAGCATGCACCAGCAGACTATAAACCCAAATTGTATATCCGTTGCCTATAGTCTACTGGCTGCAAAATAGAACCAGGGAGGGAGAGAGCGAGAGAGAGAGAGGGAGAGAGAGAGAGAGAGGGAGGGAGGGAGAGAGAGAGAGAGAGGAGAGAGAGAGAGAGGAGAGAGAGAGAGAGAGAGAGAGAGAGAGAGAGAGAGAGAGACCGTTATCACTCGAGGATAGCAGCAAATCCCACTTCTGAAAAGGAGTGCTTATTTTTATCTCATTATTCTTCCTGATTTGACGTTGTTTATGGATATGTTGACGCAGTGGTGATGTATTCGTTCTTTAGTATAGTTGCTTGTCTGGGTAGAACATATTTACTTTTTGTCCTTGCATTCGGGACACGTTTTATTTAAGAAGGAATAATTTTATTGTTGGATTTTTTTATCATCTCCTTAACTCGTCGCATATGCAGAGTGTATATATATATATATATATATATATATATATATATATATATATATATATATATATATATATATATATATATATGTGTGTGTGTGTGTGTGTGTGTGTGTGTGTGTGTGTGTGTGTGTGTTTGTGTAATATTCGCTTAATTTTGGTTGGTTTTAATTCGATTACTCATATCCTGAACTGCATTATTTGATACCCGTGTGTACATGCATGTGTGGTTGCTTAATATTCTTGTTGTTTTTTGTTGTTACTCGAGATAAAAATACTTTATCGTGCTGTTGAGCTGCCTTTATTACTCTAATTCTGTTTTATAGACAGTATAAATGATGGATGAAATGCGTATTCTAATATGAAACTTCAGAAATAAGACCAGGAGAACTCATTTCTTTTCTGTGATAGTTTGTGTTACAATAATTAATGTTACCGTAGTTTAGTTTCATAAATATTTACTACCATTGATATCGACGCAGCTAGCGTTTTATATCGGTTTCGGAGTGTAAACTTAATAAATAGTGACACGTAATATTCGCAGTAAGAATTTATGATTGCTGAAATTAAATTTCGTGATGGGATAATTCTAATTGTTTGTATCGTAGGTGTTTGCCTGAGAATAATATATGTTCACTATCGGAATAACGTAGTTTTGACCGGTCCAGACAAGTAATAAACCATGTTATGACGAAGATGCGTCGTCAGTAATCAAATGAAAGATGCAGATATGAAAGTATACTTTTGATTCTATCCTGATCGGAATTCGCGAAAACAGCTACACTCTCACACTTGCAGTCACTTCAGTTAATCCACCAAGGCGATCTGGGTTCAATCCCCGGCCGGGTCACTCCGGATCTTCGCAAGTGGGAATCGTGCTGAACGATACCGTTGGTCGGCGGGTTTTCTCGGGGATATCCCGTTTCCCCCGCCCTTTCATTCAGGCGCTGCTCCATACTCGCCTTAATCACCCGCATCGGCTCTCAAGACCTCGATTTTGAGAGTTAGTTGGAGCTGCGCGTCCAAGGTCTTGAAGCGAGGGAGCAATACGGGCGACACTAACACGCACGCCCTAGTGTCTCATCGCTCCTACGAGCAAGGCGTGCAGTGTTTCCATCGTGGCGCTGTACTGTGTCAATTATGTCTGTAACAGTGGGAATTTATTACAAGCGATGAAAGACCACATATTAAACTACGTCCGTATGTTTGTACATTTCTCTTGCCGTCTAAGGAAACTGCACAGGCAAGATTTAAAAATGCGATATTTGACCATGTTCACAAATTTTTTTCTCCAAGAATATACTAAATATGACAAAAGTAAGATAATAGCGACATAGATAATTGTTTTTTTTTTATCTTTTCTGACAAAAATCCGTATTTGCAGAACATTTATTTACCGAGATACTCGTATTCGCGCAAACAACTATTTCACAAAAAACGTGCAGCTCCATATAACTCTCAAGGGTCGTCGAAATCTCTTCACTCACTCACTCACTTAAGTTAACGAATTGGGACGCGTGTGAGAAGAGTGGGGGGGGGGGGGTATAGACGTACGGAGAGGCCCAGGCAGTTTCAAAGTGATTTCGTGTGTCGTGCCTGTGTATAGTTTACAGGGCGCGGCGCCAAAGAGATTTTTTAAAAATATTTATTGCCCGTCGTTGACCAGCCTGGCCGAGCAACGAAGACGATAGAGAGAGAGAGAGACTGGGAGAGAGCCTACGAGCCAGGGGCGTTCCACAGTTACGCCCTGCCAGGCCCGTCGCAGCTGGAGTCTCCATGAAGCACAACCCTGTGCCCCCTCCCTCTTACACTCAGGGGGGGGAGACACCAGCCCCCCCCTCTCAAGGTATAGTCCGCACAAATAACTTACCAGTCTGCTTGTAACGCTCCGTCCGCGTTCAATCGACATGGTGCACATGGCACGCGTAGTATTAACGTGAAGCCTGTTCACGATAAAGTGAACACTTTTAAAAAATTAACCTTTAAAAATGCCATTGTCCCTGACTTTGTGTATTTTAAGGGTCTCGGACCCCAAAAAAATCAATAATTTTATATTTTTACCAAACATACTTCAACTCGTGCACGTGGTAGGTGATGATATTTTCGTCGATTTTATTTTCGTCATATTATTTTAATAATTTGATGTCAATTTACAAAATTCTTCAGTTTAGTTGCAACTGTAAAAGCAAATACTAAGTTGTACAGATGAAAAAAAATTACTAAATAAACAAATCCGAAGGGTTACCGCGTGACACATATGTGATCACCAAATAACCAGCCATATATTTATATATATTAGTAATGTTAAATATAATAAAATTTCTTTAAAATAAAAATAACTATTTGGGAATTATATATGTCAAGCAGCAGCCTACGGTATTTGTTAATTTTGTAAATTTTTCCATTTGTACAACTTTGGTATTTGTTATTGCAGCTGCAACAAAGCAGAAGCATTTTGTAATCGACACGAAACAAATTATTCAACAAATATAAAGTGTAGCGTTTTTTTGTTCGAAGGAAATGTCATCACATACAATATGTGAGAGTTGAACAATGTCTGATACAATTATAAAAGTATTAATTTGTTGGGGTTTGCCATACTTTGCGGGCGCACTGACTGCAGGCACTGGGCGCCCAGTTAAGTTGGCAATGGTGGAGGCAAAGTGGTTCCACGTCTTAAAGTTTAAATAAATGTGTAAGATAAACATTTATGAATACTGAAAATATTACATTTAATTTTTTTTGTACTTAAAGTGTAGGAGTTAGCAGCTTTTTAAAATTTCATTTTTATTATAATTTCACAGTTTCCCTTTCTAAACGCTTTAATGAAGTGCTCAGGCCTACGGCAAAGACAATTGTATGTTTGATGGAAAAATACATATTGTACAGACAAGTATATCTTAAGCAGGACTTTCAAAAGTGCTCAGTTTTCCGTCAAGAGCTCATAAAAACGTGTATTTCAGATTGGAACGTCTACAACTACTATTTGGTGTGACTTATTGGGCGCTACTTGTGTGACTTCGTGTTAAGACGGTTATCTCTGAGTCTCTTACGCCATGTTTTCAACGCCTGCCAAAGAGAATGTGAAACGTTATAAAAACAACTATAATCATGATAGCCAACTTCTAAGTGTAATTATTCTTGTGCTAGCAAAAATTATTTCCTATTCGTTTGCTCTTTTCTGATTGGCCAGGCAAGGATTTTATTATTTTACGTTAACGCCGATTGTGTACGGACGGTTTCGCTTGCTATGCTGTGTAAGTCATTCGATTTTGGGCGGGGCTACTTGCGCCAAGGACTTAAGAGCTCTTCGTTTCGAAACAGGTTGACGATATCGGTATCGGAGCCATATATCGCTCTCAGAGAGTACTGAAAATCGATAGCGATATATCGCAAATATCGCTTACATCTACTGATATCGCAAATGTAGGCATTGGAAGCGTGGCCGAAGATATTTAATATCGCAAATATCACATATCTTCAACGTCAGAAGGCGTCATATTGCTATACACTGTTGGGACGTATCACAGTTACGATATTTCAGAAATATTGTTTCTTGATCGATATATCGTCATATCGCACAGTCCTAGTGGCAGCTCGACGCCGTGAGAGATGCGTCTCAAGAAAGCATGACGTCAAGCTGTTTATTACGAGGAATTTTGCATGGAGACTGAACAGCCTGTTGTTCTTTGTAAATTTACAAAACTCTGTAAAATACATAAATATCTTTGATATTACTGTCAACTATTCAACGACACAAGAGCAGTGTTTGTAATATGTCTAGAAACATTTTTAAAATAATATTTTCACCTAAAATAAGTAAAAGTGTTTACGAATGATGTTTTATTGAAACAATAATTTAATCAAGAATTCTTTCAACATCCTTTCGAGTGTCAAAAATACACTCTCATTTAATTCACTTTAGCAGGAAAGGTAAGGTCATGCGATCACACTGTTATGTGTATTTTCCCTGCCCAGTTATTTTTGTAACTGGTATAGCAGACACTTATGACAATTTGTTAGTTTGATATGCGACTAACTGTCATAACGGAGCAAAGATCACAAAAAAAAAATTATGGAATTCTTAAATTGCAACTGAACAACTGCTTAATCCACCTGCAGACATGACTTAACGTCCTTTTGTAATGTAGTAATTGCCTTAAATTTGCAACTGAACAAGTGCTTAATCCACCTGCAGTTATGTCTTAACGTCCTTTTGCAATATAGTAATTGCCTAAATCACTGGCCGCAGCCGTCTGCACAATATATGAAGTTATCATAACGTTTTTTTGTGAGATGAAGTATTTGCTTTGTAACCGGAAAGACGCAGGTTCGAATGTATGTCCCGACAGTCTCTTTTCTTTTGTGAATAAAGTACGAAAATTATTTCTCCTGTTATTTTTATTACGGTTGTTTTCAAGATAATTTTGAAAGCAGGTTTGTTTCCTCTTCTAGATAATATTAGTTGAACTAAAATACTTAATTTACGGTATTACAAATATGTGTTGCAGTTTGTACAAAAATTAACTTTTCGTCGCTCCACAAAAAAATTTGGCAAGTGGTTTCCAAAAATATTTTTAAAAGTACAAAAACATGTTGAGAGAACATATGCTGTTATATTTGAAGCTGAATTATAACGCGATATAAGAAGGTCTCTAGTTATACATAAACTTGCGGTTAGCCTGTGACCGTGTTTTCAGTATTGTCAAGTTCCTAGAATAGTTACGATGTTATAAATTTTGTCATCAAAGACTGAAAAAAAAATACTGCGTAGAGATATGTAGGTAATAATGAAATTATGTAAAATTAACTCAACATTGAAGCGACTGCAGCCCCATTTGATATTTATCTATCCACTGGGCCACTGCAGCCCCATTTGATATATCTCTATCCACTGGGCCTCTGCAGCCCCAATTGATATAGTTCTATCCATTAAGCCACTGCTGTCCCACTTAACATAGTTCTATCCACTAAGCCACTGCGACCCTACTTGGAATCACTCTAGCCACTTGGCGACTACGGCCCTACTTGGAATCGCTCTAACCACTTGGCCACCACGGTCCCATTTGATATATATCTATCCACTTGGCCACTGTGGCCCCACTTGATATAGTTTTATCGACTAAAGGCCCACTTGGAAACGCTCTATCAACTGAGCCACATTTAGAGTAAGAAAACGATATTCCATTACTTCACATCTCTATGCAATAATCTATATGCATTAATACAAAACTTTCATAAGGAAAAAGTAATTAAAAATGAGTTTTTAGGGTCAAAAGTCATTATTGCGTAATCTGAGCTTGCTGAAATTAGAACTTGAACTGTATTTTACCCTGAGGATTCGCTCAGCAAAACTTGAAGAACTTTTGTTAAGTTTCAAGGGAGTTAGAAGTATTAAAGAGGGACAGACAGAGATCGTCTCCTTACATAATAAGATAGAATATCCTCCTGACAGCTCGCTAGTATTCCACAGTCTTCTGTGGACTGGAATAGATGTCGCTTGTTCAATGTCTGCCGCCAGGTCAGGACAAATTCTCATCGACGCATGCATTTCAAGTATAGTTAGTTCGCCGTAAATGAGACTCTAGCTACATTTCAAGTATAGGTGTTCACCGTAAATGAGACTCTAGCTACTTTTCTTCTAGCAGCTACTTTTTAATCCTTCCACCACTTTTTTAATTAAATATTGCAATGTAAAGTATAAAGAGAGTGTGCAAATGTCACCGGATAAGAAATTTAATGTCTAAGGCTACAATAAAATGTTTTTTTACTACTAATCCAAATGAGAGGGTTTCAAAAAGTGCTGACTTTACCGTGAATTTCCTAACGTTCATGGCATCTTTCAAGGACCATCCCGTCCTCGTCTGGCGTATGTTTTCTTTACTTATGTAAACATACTGGAGATATGTGAAATAGTTTCGTAAAAAAAACTTTAGGCCTACTTCAAGCAATCTACAACGCAGTAGTGACCTAGTTAGGGGGGGGGGGGTATATCGGGACATATCACCCGTCCCTCGAAAAAACAAATGAAATTTTAAAAATTATTTTTTTTTAATATAACATCCTTCATGTTCTCCCTTGAACATGAAGGATGTTTCAGTGTTGGTAAGTTACCTTTTATAACGTGGCTTCAGTTAAGCTAAGTTTATTTAGTGAATTAAGTAACTTCAAATAATTTTCGTTACATACGAAAAAATGTAACTGGGCGTTAAAATTAAAGAAACTTAATTGTCCTTATTTAGGCACCCAGTAAATTACTTTTGTAAGTGTAGGCATAGTTTAGCTCAGAGCACTTTAATTATTTTTAAAAAAAATTTGGTGAAAGTACAATATTGGTTAAAGGAGCCTGCAAATGACATCATTATAAGAACTACACGAATAGGTATTCCGTTAAGAAACATGGGATCCGCACAACTAGAAAACCACTGAACTCTTATAAGCAAGATATTTTTCTTAAATAATATTTCTCCATAACAAGTATTTCAGTCAGTGACATAGAAAGGCACATGTTTTCTCCATTAGAGGAATTACTTTTCAGTACTCTGATATTTTAGTTTAATCAATTTATAATAATTTATTTCATATTGTCATTAAACTAACATACAAATACACAAAACTTTTGCAATACTGTATATAAAAATGTTAAAATATTTATTTTAACGAAGAGTGTATTTAACAGTAAAGTCAACGAAAATGAATAGTGACAGAAATATAATACGATAGTAAATACATTAAGTATAATAACATAGAAATATTAAAACTCGCAGTTTTGGTGCTACAATTAACAAAATATAAAATAAAATATTATGAGTTTCGTCTTTACGGATAAATTAGTTGATGTATTTCAACTGAACAAAAATGGGAAACATTTAAAATCAGACAAAATTGAAATTACATCAACAACTCGGGCTTTTAAAATACGATACCTACATATAAAAGTTCATACTAACACAAGAAGAAGTATATTTCAAAACTGAGATCACTGTTCAATAATTTATTATAATATTCTTATTTTTTGCATCTCTTTCGAAACGCCAAAACAGAAAACCGTATACAAGTCTTTCAAAACATCGTTATCATTAAAGTTCCGTGCTTTTGATGAAACGAAACTTACACACACATGCACACACACACACACCTACACTCAAACGTACACACAAACACACACCTACACACACATACACATTTACATATACATATAACTTGCATAACGCTTTATAGGCCTACAATAATACCAATGTCAGTATTTAATATGAATTAAAACCACTGAGGAAGTACTGTGTTGGTAATAGCTGATAAGGAATAGTTTTCATATAAAACGTTATTAAATTTATTTCATGTAAGCAATTCGTAAAATATATAACGCTAAATGAGTAACAAAAATATGGAAATGTTTTGCAGTTTTTTAGTTATGCTTACATTAAAACAGCCTCACACAGTATACGAAGTAATATTATGTGAATCTATTAATTAAAGTCATACATAAAAACAAACTCGTTTGCCAAATCTGGAAATTTGGAAATTAAAGTTACCCCAATATTTTACAATTTTCAGATATGTATGTTACATGTTATAACTTTAAATACGCCTGGAATATTTTATCATATTAACAGCTGAAACATTTGCAAGAGTTTTGTTCAAAATGCAGGAAAACGTGTTGGGCATGACTGATTAAAAGGTTACCAGATTTTCAATTTGTTCAATTCGTAATTTAGTAATGAGTGATTTTGTTCGTGTCTGTTCGTATCCTGTTAGAAGTCATTTCATTGGATTTTGTAAAAATTTAACCAATTAAATAAAATTATTTAAGGAACTGTAGTGTTTATAAATAAATGTAACTCATTTACATAATTCCTGAACTACATAGATGTTACTATATTTTGAAATTAGATTTATAGCGCTGGTATCGTGCAAGAAAATTATTAATAAACTAACACAACCATTAAGTTCAATAAATATGCCAATTCGAACATTACCTCATTATATGCATATAATAAAAACACATACAAGCATATTATGGGCATTTTTTTACATTCAGTTGTTTCGTGCAAGATGAAGACGCCCTCGATTTAAATAAATACCCGACAACGTTTAAATTTGCATCGTAGTTGTTTTATATTCTATGAAAGAAATTAGCTTTAAGGTTAGGAAATGACACATAATTGTCTTCACTTTCCGTGTCCATGTCAGCGTTTCGATGGCACTAGTTATTATGCATGGTTGACAAACAAGAAAACCATAAACGGAAAGTGGACAGGGCAGATGACAGCCCAGGTAAATGTACTAATTATTATAGGAATGTGATGAAACGACGTCAGGGAAGCAGCCGTGCCATGCCACTTTATCTCGTGCCTCAAGAAGTCCCCCGCCCAAAATTCAACTACTCTCGCTACAAATTATATGAAACTATTGTTTAACTTTTAATTTTCTGACCGTTGCAATTAATTAGCAACTTAGTTAAGGTAAAGGCTACCGTGCTAAAAATGTAACCAGTAATCCTACAAAGTTACTTTACAAGTAACTCGTTATTTTCTTTAAGTTATTACACAACACTGGGATGTTTAAAGCATTTTGTGGTTCCATCTCTGTATATAAATCCATTGATTGAAAATAATTTTTGAACTAAACATAAGTAAACTAATTTCTTTAACTTATTCACATATGATAAATTTGCAATCCTCCTTGAACACGAAGGAAGTTTATATAGCGTTTTGTATAACCACCTCTGTATATTAGTCCATTTGTTGTAAATAATTCTTTTAACTAATAATTTCTTGTATTAGCTTTCACATTTTTTTCCCCAAAATAGCAATTTGGAATCCCCCTCCCCCCTTCCAATGAAGTAAATTCTTGGCGACGCCCCTGAAAAGAAGTTTCAGCTCCAAGTAGCAGCACCTCCGCAAGTCAGTCAGCAATTTGTAGCGGTTGTAAAGACGCAGCTCCATTTCAAGCGGACTAAACTTTTAAGTTAGTGGAGCAAAATGGCTTCAGAAATAATTAATCGTCACGCCACTGGAATTGAGACAGCCCACAGCAGACTCAGTATTAAGAATGAATTAGGTATAACAAATTTTCTACCTTATTACTAGCTTCTCAGATAATCTTTATTATTTTCAGACATGGAATGTTCTGCTCTATGCATCTCGAGAAAATATCCAGTCCCAGGTTCACAATACTCCCTATCAGAAAATAATAGACAAATTATCTCCATTAACGATAGATACTACTATAATACACTGCAATTTCTTTTGTATTTTACGAACAATTCTTTGTTAATAAGTTGATAATATAATTTCTGTAACTCTACAAGTGTATTTTAGAGGTAATTTCACTATATAGTATCGCAAATATTGTAAAATGAAAAGTTAATTTTTCGTAATGTCGTATCCTGCTCATGGCGATACACTGCCCGTAAAAAGTTTGTGACAATATGCCATTTGTCTAAACACTTTCCTGGTTTAAAAAATTTGGTGCGATCTATGTTATAAATTTTCTAACATTGCTACTATAAAAATACATATTATCATGATTAAATTATTGAAATCGGTGAATTAATTGCCAAGTTATGATTTTTGAACTTAATTACTTAAATACCTAATTATCGCACAAATTTTTGTGTATAAAGTTAAGTAAGCACAATTATTTTACAAATATTTTAGTGTAATATATTTTTATTTATTTTTATAAATATACCTAAAAAAGAAAACGAAACGAGTACACTTTGCAAACAAAAGTTTTTTTTATATTTATTTTGTTAATTTAATTTATACGTTGTAAAGAACATTAGCTTTAAATTCGCTAAATTTGAAAACTAAATATGTTTCTTACCAGTTACCCAGGTTCATAATACACATGCGAAAACAATATATTAAAAACGCCAGCAAGTGTTCGTATGTTGCATAATTTCCAATAAAGATTTATTTATCTAAAGAAGTACCGAATTATTTTATAGTGATTAATTGTACCCGTTGTTCATTTATGTCTTAAGCCATGTGAGGTTGAAGTTTTCATTATCTTCTTGCGTGGTCCTATAATTCTGATTTGTGATGTACATGAAATATGTTTTATAAACCATTATGCTGTAAAGATGCAATATTCTACTCGTTGTAATACAAGAAAATAGTTGACAAATCATTTCCAAAGAACTTCTGCAAAAAGTACAAAAATAGTAACCTGCAGTTCTGCGGCAGAACTTTGTCTTCTGAATGTCCCTATCAGCTTAGAATCTTCAACAATGTGTGTTAACAGCATTAGTTCAACACAAGTACAACATTTCACATGTTTTCACAGTCGTGCATGATAGGCAAGGACCCAGAAATCAACCAAATTTATTTCGCAGCCATCTAAATAATGACTGGAGCTATTGACGTTTCTACACAGCCTACTGCCCCAATTAATTGTTTTGCTGGACTACTTAATTTATCTTAATTAGATCAATATATTGTTTCCTGCTACTTACTATCACAAATTCGTGCAGGGCGTGTCTTACAATGACAACAGCTTGTCAAAAATATAGAAGTTGGAAGACTACCATGCCGCTAACTAATTCGCGAAATGTTCGGATATCTGGCAATTGTGATAAAGGCATGAAAATTCTAGAAAGGTGTCTTATAAACTGGGGGAGATTTCCCGTTTCTGATGGCAGTTTATTTTAAAAAGAAACTTTCGTGGTTGCATCTGTATAGGTATTAATTCCACAGGATTACTTACACTAGCTTGCGTGGCACACAAATGTCGACTATTAATCGATAACGTACCTGGAATTCAGTGTCACCTTAATCACTGGGACAACGGCCAATTAGTAAGAAGCTTAAGTTTGAATATGTAAAGGGATGTCGAGCTTAGCCTGTAGGGTATAGAAGTTGGCGAAATGTTCCAATAGCTGATGGCAGGTTCTCCAAATATTAGAAGGGGCCACGGTGGCTGAGCAGTTAGCACGCTCGCCTCCTACGAAGGCGAACAGGGCTCAATCCCCGGCTGGGTCACCGGATTTTCGCCAGTGGGAATCGTGCCGGACGATGCCGTTGGTCGGCGGGTTTTCTCGGGGAACTCCCGTTTCCCCCGCCCTTTCATTCCGGCGCCGCTCCATATTCTCTTTAATCACCCTCATCGGCTCTCAAGGCTTCTGTTAAGAGCCGCCCAAATCCCTCCACTCACTCACTCACTCTAATTATTAGGAATTCGGTACCCCTAGATTCTGGGAGTAACTCGTCGGTGATTTACTGTTGACGTTTTCAACGGTCGAACTTCCACATGGGCAGGAATTAAGACGAGGGAAGGATATTTAGGGTAATTAATGAGGCATCCCCCCGGCGATTGTCTCGACCCAGGAGCTCATGCATATGAGGTTTGTCGGGAGCGATGGAATACTCATTACTCGTTAATCTGTCACGATGCCCCGCCCACTTGTACTGGGTGAGCGGCAATTATGTAGAACTGCGCTCCCTAAAAATAGGATGGTCTAGACCAACGATTGAATAAGAAATTACCCTGCAGCGAACAGGAATGTTTGATGCAGCAAGGCTATCGGCTACCGTAAAACGCCAGCACACTAACCTGCTTTCACCGCTTCTTCTGAATCGTCAAGCGCCACTGTCAGTGGTAACAAAAGATCCAGAGAGATTTGCCATACGCTTGCCGTATTCACTGACTCTTTAACCCGCTTCAACTCCTTGAGAAATTGTTCGTTTTCGCGTCATACTCGGTTTCATAGTAAATACTGACAACGTACGATTACAGTGAAGTATTTCTCTCTTTGTGAAACGCACACATGTGTAGTAACTCTTGGTTTTACTGTCAACACGTTGTGGCGCCACTGTGTGTTTTCTGCTGGTTTGTGAACTATAAACCAGTTTCATTGACACCGCGCTTGGGCAGCCACTCTCATAGTTCGGAGTACTGCCGAAGTATATTGGGTGTAAGCTAGCTCGGTAGTGTGTTCTGAGGTGTTGTTGTGGTGAGTGTGGGAGTTCTGCAGCAGCTGTGTAGTTGTTCGTACAGAGTGTGTGACAGGTAAATATCAGTAAAACTGGCGCGATAAACAAGATTGTACGTACACCAAAATACTAAACCTTGTTACACAATTAGAATATGTACGCATTAAATACAAAACACAGTGAAAAAATGCTGACAGGCCGTAAACTGCAGAGTGCTGTGGTTACAGTGAACACCATGTACACTGGTCCAGCAGCTGACAGCACACTCTCCACTAGCTACTGGAACACTCCTATCTCCTTGCACTGGCTTGCATAACAATCTCTATAGTAGTTTCAGAATGCTTTGGTACATTGAGCACCATACTGTGTAGCTTGAGATAAATGAACTGTGTTGAACTTGCATATGCAATGATTTGCAGCTTGCTGGTAATGCAAACTAAGAAGACCTATTACAACCAAGTGTACATAGCGATACACAAAAAAAAACACTAATTTCAAGCTTCTTCAAATTTCTTCAGATTCACAAAACTACAATACATGTACACTTTCTCCCTGCATCAGACTCATTACTCATCACTGATACTTGATACCAGTGGTAAATACATACATTGTTACGACCATCTGGGTCAGACTCAGCATCAACTAACTCCAGCTATGAATCATGTGTAACCAAACAATTCCAGGTAAATCACAATTTATTTACCTCATCATGGTTACTTAGACAAATAAAACAAGATGATACTTCAGTCTATTTCAGTAGTTTCAGAATGACATTTGGTACATTGAGCACCATACTGTGTAGCTTGAGATAAAATGAACTGTGTTTGAACTTGCATATGCAATGAGTTTGGCAGCTTGCCTGAGTATATGCAAACATAATGAAAGACCTATTACAACCAAGTGTACATAGCGAATTACACAAAAAAAAACACTAATATTCTAATATTTGTTTTACTTCTTTCAAATTTCTTCAAAAAGATTTCACAAACTCTACAAGTTACATTGTACACTGTTCCTGCCTGCCATCAGTACAATCATTACTCATCAACTATTAATGTATTTATACCTTGACTTAGCCAGTGGTAAATAAATTATATTGTTAAGACTCATCTTGGGGTATACTTTAGGCATAACTAAACTCTGAGTGATTGAAATTTCCATTGTCTTACAGTATTATTTTCCAATGGCACAAAATGTTCCAATTGGCTGAATCAAATCACAAATGATGATATCCTTATTACCTTCTCAATCCTAATGTAGTTTCACACTCATAAACACTTTAAGTAAAAATAACAAAGTAGGTCTCGATACTTTCAAGATCTATTTTTCGAGTGTCAGGGTATGCTGTTGTATAAAGTACTTGTTTAATATAAAAAATACCCGCTCAGGCACCTTCTTAGATATCTGACTACAGCTTATGGCTCACAGCACACATTCCAATCATGCTTAACACTTTCATACGTAACTTTCATCATACTATAATCACAACTTATGGACTGCCTCTCCAGACACATCCATACACCTCCAAGCCTAAACCCTGAGAGTGTATTTCCAAGCAAGTTGGAAATGAACTTCCAGTAATTTTGGCGGAATACCTGGCAACCTATCACAGATAGGGCTCTTAAAAGCCCTACCTGAGACACGGATGCTCAGGTACGCTTACATGTCAAACTTCACCCAGATCAGCTGATCTCTGTGACCTTCTAAACACAAACACAGCATGGTTTCATTAACATCGTTGCCTCACGCATCTTTGGCATTTCAAAAATATTAATTTTCCTAGTAACTGATGGACAGACAAAATCAAGAAAAGAGTAATTTTTAAGTAATAAATAAAATAAAATAATAAAATAATTTTACATGAAAATACCAAAACAGTGAACACTTAATTTTACCACACATTTCAATTCAAATAAACCATGTCACTGCCATACTTAAAAATACATAACAATCAAAATATTAATAATTAACACTGTAACTTTGCCCCCTAAAATATTACAACAAATACATGACCTCATCGTGGATGGATAATACGCAGGTTTGATGCCGTTGCGCTGTGGTGGGAGGCGTGTTGTCTGATCACTGCATCACCCAGATGCTTCAGATGAACTCGCCAAATCTCGGGTTCTCTAGTGATGTATGTGCAAGTAGGTGGTCAAACGATGACACACAATGAACCTGTGATAAATTTGCCATCATGCCTGAAGAGCTCTGCGCAGCCTTGTTAGTAAAATTAATTTCTAAAACGATTCCAGTAAAACTTTTGCTGTTTCGCGAGAACTTATGGAGTGTCCTTATTGAGAAAAAGGCTTCGAAATGCAACACAACGTTTTAATTGTAAAATGATTTTGTGTTTACAGAACTGTTAGTGATGTTTCCGCTAATATTTTAACACAATGCTGAATTGTATTTTCCTTTGAATATTGAATTACATTTTGTTCAACTGGCCAGTCACATAATATATTGTTAATGATATTTGTCCTTACAAAACCACGAAACGAAATTTTTATATAACGTATGTTTCTGCGCCTTCTATAAACAGGGGTGTCCAGAGGGAGTAGAAACTATGGCTTTTTCCGTGGATCCCGGGCCTCTGACGGTGCGCGTAAAATGAGTGAATGAAGAGATTTGGACGGCCTTTAACAGCGAGGTCTTGAGAGCCAATGAGGGAGATTGAGGTGAGCATGGAGTAGCGCCGGAACGAAAGGGAGCGCGTATAAGTCAAAACTAAATTGAAAAATAAAATTGAAAAACCAACGAAAATGTATTGGTTTTTAATTTTTTTTTATTGGTACGAAACAGGGATTCATCAAACTAAAAGAAAAAATAATAAAAACACAATTTTATGAAAAATAAAATAATATTAGATCAACGTTGGTAAGATGCTGCGGTGTTGTAGTGGTCAGGCTACTCGCCTCGCTCCTGGGCGAACTGGGTTCAATTCCCGGTGGAGTAGCTCTCGGATTTTTGCATGTGCGAACCCTGTCTCACGTAGCCGCTGGTCGGCGGGTTTTCTCGGGAATCTCCAGTTTTCCGTGCATTTGCATTCCGGCTGCTCTATACTCACCTCACTTCGCCCTCAACCACTCGATGTTAAGAGCCGCCCAAATCTCTCTCCACTACACTCTACTCAATGTGGCGCCTGCCATGGTTATCGACGCCACGTAGTTCTAAGTAATCTTTTCAGTGGGTGCGCAGCGAATCTGCCTCATCTTCACACTTTTTAATTAAAACCTTTGAAAAATCACCTCATGTATGATGTGCTTGATTGTTTCCTAAACACTTCGTGTATCACAAGCACTTTATACGTCTGTTAAAATAATAGTATCTAACTTTTGGTTAAATTCAAATATTACTTATGTTTAGCCATACATTATATCACTTTATTAATAGTTAGTATCAATGGAAAAAGACAGAAAACAGTAAGATTTGTTTGCATGAGGTGGAGGAATTGTTTAAAAATAGAACTTTTGCAGAGCTTTAGAAAAATTGTAATGGGAACAAACTGTACATGTCAGTAGAAGTATTAAGTATGAACTGGTGCAAGGGCGTGGGGCGTCGGAGCACGGAGCAGTTCATGCTCTGTCATTCCGACGCCCCGTCGGCCACCTTGGAAGCCAATGGACGTTGACTTTTAACCTTTAACCCAAATATATATATATATATATATATATATATATATATATATATATATATATATATATATATAAATGAAACATTCAGAAATATAAAAAAAATCAAAAAAAAAAAAATCCAATAATTCCTAATTAAATTCTATTAAAAATTATTTTAAAATATTTAAACATCGAAAAAAAAAAAATTCTAAAATCGTACAGAAATTATTTTAAAATTATTTTGAAATTCCAGTCCTCCCGCGCAATTATTTTTCCTTCATTTTTTAAAAATCCCACAAAATTAATAACAAATTTACTATAAAAAGTTATTAAAAATTTATAAAAAATATGTATTTAAAAAAACATACATTTCCAGACACCATTCCTCGCCCATACTGAATCTGTTACCTTGCTAGGTGTCCGCTATCTTGGTAGGTGTTAGCCACTGGCGGCCATGTTGGTAAGCTGTCTCTCACCTTCTTAAGAGTGCCATTTTGCTAGGAGTCACAGCCGCCATCTGGATAGGTGCAGTCCACAACATTTCTGGAGTTTGTCTCTCCTCTTCGTTCGACTGCCATATTGGATTTCAGATGTTTTCATTACCTAGGTGGCACTAGCGTATTAATCCATCCCCCAGGCAGCAGCTATGTCAAGATTATTTTTTTTAGTGTAGGTGCTGCTGTCGGCTCCATCCATATTAGTTTGTATTTTTATCACATAGGTGGCGATAATTACTAATTTATGCCGCCTGCTATCGCCTGTACCCAATGGTGACATTGACCATTCCTGAAAAGTATGTCAACTGTCATATTAAATTTGTTTTTATTTTAATCTTAAAAACGAGTATTTTTACTGAAAAAAATTTGTGTATAACACGCAGGTTTAATTTAAAATTACAAATAATTATTTTTTCTGCAATAAGTATGAAATATGTTGAAATTGAAAACATGTATAATTTTTCTTGCTACTACAAGCGCTGCGAAACTTCCAGAGAGAGAGAGACAGAGAAAGAGACAGAGAGAGACAGAGAGAGAGAGGAGAGAGAGAGAGAGAGAGAGAGAGAGAGAGAGAAAGAGAGAGAAGTTAAGCTCCGTTTATTGAATTTTCTTCCTCGGACGAAAAAAAAAAACGCCATGTCCCTAGGGCCTACGAACGGTAATTTCCTTTGATATTTCTAACTGTAACAATACAATAAGTTTCCTTTAGTGCTACATAAGAATTCAAATAAATGAATAGGCAACGTTTAATTTACAAATAGCATTCCAAAAAATTTAGTTAAAACAATATTTATCTGTGAACTATGTCTCACTAGCCGTTGCCAACACATCGCTGCTCTCACTATATTTAATTCATATTTGATACGAAATAAATATTACAAGTTATATAAGATACTAAGTTAAAGTTTCATTTATTCAAGGATACAGTACTTCTAAGTTAATAACAGTGTTATGTAATTGTGGTATATAAGTTATTTAAAAATTGGGTTTGGCTATGTTGGGGACATTCGTTTTGCTTGAATACATCTACATTGACGCGCCCGGACATCTTGATGTATATTTTACGTTCCCGGCACCGCTTCACTCGATCATATGAGATTTTATTGGTATCGCTGGATTGCTTTAGAGATGCTCTTTCCAACCGTATACAATTTCTGTGTTTCGACTTGGCTTTTTAACTAGTACAGACCAAAATTGTGTTAAGTTTTCTTTTTTTTTTTTTGCATTAAACGCATACAATTTCACCATAACAAGGACACACAAATGTTTTTATACACGCAATTGATTCATCTTGACGAGAGCTGTCGATTGAAACTTAAACGAGCGTTGTAACTTCTCCTAGGTAAAAGTTATACTACGCGGAATTTATGAGACGCGACGAAAATAACTCAAAATTTGACCCCCCCCCCCCCTTCCCCCCTTTTTCTAACGTGCGCGATGCTTCAGAGTCATCACTCAACGTAACATATTATTTGATCCTTTGGCAATTGAGTGATTTAATTGAATTTTGAATGTAGGCGATAGATTCGAAGCAGACATGCCAAACTGTATCCCCCGATTTTGTTATTATCGGATTTTCTGGATCGCCTCCCACTATGGTCGCAAATTTAAGGACGTATACACGTCAAAAACAGGTTGACATGTTACGACTAGGGTGATTTTTCAAAGGTTTGTTTCCAAATATCCGAAGAAACTCTGAATAGATGTTAAGCAGGGCTTCAGAAAAGTTTGCAGTAACCGTGAAGGGACTATAGAAACGATTCTCCTGCTGTCGGTGATAATCTCATTGCCTCCTTGTTCACCGACAAGACTGTGACTTACACCCACGCCATGTTCTCTCGCTTCCCGTAATGAACTACTCTTTCATACTGTCTGTTCCTCGCACGCTCTCGCTTTGTCCTTGTCATCACTGATCTTGCCACCTCTTTGTTCCTGCCCCTTAAGTCTTTTGTATTATCTACCACAGAACACACGCGATCGAACAATCAATTCACCAACAATAATTGAGCCCCGAAAACTTACAGATATTCTCATATTGCTGTATAGCAAAATTGAAGTTTTAAAATTTTCTATTTTTTCCCCCTTTTAAAACTTATTTAAGCATGAGTTTTCAGTGTATGTGCGTGTATGTATATATACATATATAATTCGTAAAGGTCTTTTTAAATGGCTCAGAACCATTTTCCGATCGAACTGGGATATTTACTACAAAAAAAATGTTTTAAACTGATTTAAAAATATTATATCTCTTATCTCCTGTATTTAATATGTTTATTTAATTATTTGAATTGTAAATTGTTATTTTAATAAAGTATTTTGATATGATTTGAGTCTAATATCTTCTCCCTTGTAGATTTTCTGCTAAAATAGATGTTAAGGTCGTGTATTTACTATCTTTATATAATACAAATAACAAAAACTGTGTCACTTGCGATGCCGTGAGGTAACTCAGGGCATCTATGTATCAAGCATTTTCAAATAATTAGCGAGAATAGTAATTTTTTTCATGTTTTTTAACTGTTGTTGATGCGGATGTTTGTAAAACAACTTTCGCTAACGAATTCTTAACATGAATTAACCCAACAAAGTGTTTGGTGTTCAGAAAAATTGTATTGGTATTTCATTTATGTGAAACGAAAATCGCAACAAATTCAAACCGAACAATGGTTTAATTATCTTGTAAAACATGCAGAATGGAATTTCAGAAAGATACATGCAGTAGTGCATTTTTGTTTGTAATATAACAGGCTAAAATTGACAATGTTCGTTCATTGGCCATTGTCACGATGAGAAAACTCCCATCCTTCTCCGGAGATTTGTATACGATGCGTCAAAACAATCGCCAGTTATTATTTCTGCTTAAATTCACTGTCCACAGCGTTTCAGAGACGATACTCAAGTATAGCAAAAAGTTACTGATCTTACTAACGAGCACACTTTCCTCAACAAAGGCGCAATTCATTAAAAAAATAATTTCTCAAATGCTGAGAAGGTAGGACGGACTTGACTTCTCTTTGAAAGCAAAAACTTTAGAAATAAAACCCGAAACTTATGTAGCAGTCGTGAGACAATCACATGCCTTACCCGAGACTTGAATACAGAAAACATCGCACTACAAGCTAGCGTGCAATCCACTGTAATGCAGAGGTCGGATTCAGAGCATTAACTTCACATTTAATCAGTCTAAACTTGCGAATGTTAAGGTTTACTAACCTAAAATATTTACAGTTCCATAGTTCTGAAAATAAATGGCTGATCCACGTAAACCATGTAAGTTTACATGCCTACCGTAGCGCTACTTGTGCGAAGAATTTGATGGAAATCGGTTGTTTGGTCCCTGATATATGACATTTATTTTCTTATTTGAAGCCATCGTACAAAATTTCCTGGGAAAGAGTCTCTAGATGAAATGCTTCTTGTGTACACTGTCTACGTACAAATTTTGGTTGAATTTGGTTAATTTGTTTAATATATATGTCAAACTTACCTCAATTATTTGTAAAACTGCCTTTCTGAACATCGTTTTTTGACACATTTAAATTATGAAATTTTACATGGCTCTCTGTAGTATTTACGGTGTGCACAGTTGGGTACACATTTATTTGACATGTTCCAGTGTATTGGTTGATTGGTCCTCGAAACATGGCATAATACCTCTATAATTTCCCTGCAGCAACCTTCATAAATGTAGAACGAAAAAGCTATGCAGTAGCAATTTCGATTATTGTATACTGCCAATATACAAAGTTGAGTTAACATAGATGACATAGTTTTGTAGACATCGCCCACAAAACTAAAACAATTTTATAGCCACCATTCTGAAAATAAGTGTGTCCTACTTAATAAACAATACATTTATTATTATAGCCTACCACAGTACAACATTTTCGCCAAATTTTGCAAGAACGAGTTGGTTGTTTCCCGAGATAAGAAACAAAATCATGACTTTTTATGTGTAGGTTTATCTTACAAAATGGCAGAGAAATGAGGCTCTCCATAGACAAATTTGATAGTTATAATAATTACTGCCAGCATACAAAGTAAAGTTGGAATTCGTTTCTTTAATAAAGTATACTGAGCTAAAATACTTATATAGCCACCATTTTGAAAATAAATGCCTGACACACACAAGACATACCAGTTTACATCACCTGCAGCACTATTATATGTTTGCCAAATTTCTTAGGAATCGGTTTTACCGAGTTATGACACAATAACTTTATTAATTCGTATGGCGCTATCTTCCAAAAAAAAAATAAAACCAACAAAAGTGGCTGTTTGTATATATGATGCTTGTAATAGATACTTTTAGTGTACAAAATTTGGTCAAAATATCTAAAATGGTTACACAGATGCATTACGTAAACTTAAAACCTTTGCATGGTTACCATTTTGAAAATAAATAACTAATGAATTCCAATCACTTACACTTACATGGACTACCATGGTATTACTGATATGCCAAATTGGGTGAGATTTGGTTGAATAGTTTTTGAGATATAATTTAAAAGCTTCATTTTTCAATTGGTGCTGTCTTACAAAATGGCAGACCAATAACAATAAATATCTCTAAAATTTAATACTTACACAATAGTTAGTCAACATACAAAATTTTGTTTAAATCGGTAGAATGGTTCCCGATATGACAAATCAACCTAAATGTTAAAATTGCCGCCATTTTGAAAGTAAGTTCCCGATGGGGTCGAAAACTATAAACGTCTGATGTCGTTATTAAGTATTAGGCCTATATGTCTACGAAGCTTGGTTAAGTTATTATGTAAGTGATAAGGACTAAATTATAATAACATGTAATAGCATGCATTTTTTAGTTCTCAAAAGCACAAATAAGTTAAATGAAGTAAAATACCAAAAATGTAGAGTGTAATCACCCCCTGGCACAAGGTTTTCCCTTACCAAGAAGTGATTTATCCCATCTTCGCCCAAACCTTCCCGAGCACAAACCCTTACGTTTACGTACCAACCTCGGGGCTTGATGGCTGAGAGGGGGGTGGGGTGTACTTGGGGGGGGGGGGGGAGACTAGATATGCTGTTCCGATCCACTATTTTCTCGAGTCGCATCCGTGTTGCCAACACCATATATATATATATATATATATATATATATATATATATATATATATATATATATATATATATATATATATATATATATATATATATAAACTAGAAACACCCAGAATATCTGTGCTCAGTTTGTAACTGCAAGATAATTAGAAATATAATTTCATTTTTAATGCATAGCAAATTACAGAACGACAATTCTGTAGCTTCACTCGATAGTTTCACAGTTGCTGCTTTGTCCCAGTTGATGGTTTGTGAATTGCACGGTGTTATGTTTACAGAGACGAGATCGCTGATTTTCGATTTGAATTTTTTCAGAAGGACGTGTAAAATACAAAGGTGTTTAAAAATGAGGATCGCCAGTCTCCGACGCCTAGTTTTAGAAAGAACTGCAAGACAACCCCCGAAATAATGTGTATACCACTATGAACAGTAGGGTAAAAACTGAAGAGAAGTGGGTTACCTTAACAATATTGATTTTGACGAAGATGGGTTCCCTAGCTTGTCTCTTCAGTGTAGCCAATATCTGAATTCATAGCTTTTCATTCGTGTTGATGTGCATTGACGAATGTTGTTATGTTGGCGGTATAGGTGCGACTTGTTTACATTTCGAAGCTCACAATAAGAGCTAGCCCGACGTAATACATGGAAGTGTCACCTCTCTACTTTACTTGATCTGTGGCCGGAGCGGCTTTCCTCAAATTGTTCATATAAAGGCCCTGAGCTCAGTACTAAGCCAAAAATATTTTACATTTGGTAAGGTATAAACGGCAAATGAAATATTTACGCTAAATTTTACGTTCCAAGTACAGTTTACTTAGAATGAAAGTTTTAAGCTGCCAGCTTTTTTAACGAATAATATTCGGTCACGCAAATTTTCTAGCAAAAAATTAAACAAGTAAGTTGGAATTATTATAATGGCTTGTAAGCTTCTTTATCTGTTGCCACTTAGACCTTATTTATATAATAATACTGGCGATATACTATTCATAGCTGCAACATTGAGTCAACGTTTGCAAAAGGAATGGCTAGCCAAATTCACTTTCTTTAAACTGTCCTGAAATCGGAGTGAAGTAGAGTGGTGCACTTTGCACGTTGATTGAACTAGATAATAAAAGTGATAATAATTATTCAAGGCAGATGTCAATTTTTAGAATGTAAAAAAAAAAACTCCGAAAGAGAAAATTCTGATAAATGTATTCACACACGCAAAGAAATAGTACATTAGAATATGTAGGTTAGATAGTCTACTAAAGTTTAAGTAAAAACTTAGGCTAGTTGTTCATTCACTACTGCTGTTCACAGTAAAGTGGGTACTTTTGAAATCAATTTTTGAATGAAAAAAAAAATCACTGGATGTACTACAATGGGTACACTGTCTGGCACTGGGTGCCCAGTAAAGTTGGTAACGATGGACATAAAGTAGTTCCATGTCTAAACGTTGAATCAAAAGTGTCAAGTAAACACGTGTGAATACTGGAATTATTTATTTTGCCTTCTGTTTTTCTTTAATGCATAAGTATAAGAATTTGCAAATTTTAAAATACTTACATTTCTAATAATTTCAGTTTCAGTTGACCGACACATGAATAAAGTGATCAAGCCTATGACAACGTTATTTTACATATGGCGGTATAATCACAATGTAAGTGCAAATAGATAATGAGCAGGGCTTTGAAAAGTGCTCAGTTTACCGTGAACAGCTTATAGGCAGTTTAACCCCAGAAGAAGTAGCACGATATTCGGTAGCTACAGATTTGTAAATAGCTTGGTCAGACGGGGTGGCTACGTATAATGAACTGTGTTACAACATATGGCGGAAGAAAGTGGCGATTTGTTGACATTACTGTCACGACGTATTTTCTTTCTAACCTGCTTGATCTCTAAAGCAGTTAAAATGTAAATGTGTTTAAAATATGTGTTTTACTAAGTCTCCTGTTACTCGTCGAACATGTGAAAGCATTCGAAAGTTTCCGCATGGCGTAAATACTTTTGGTTCATGCGAGAAAACACCGATATGCGTGAAAACGTACTACCTTGGAAAATTCTCTTTGGCAGTCCTGTACACAGTACACGTGGACATTTTCTGCGAGCAAGAAGGTGATTTACTTTCTTGTGCACCTCGAGTTGTATCAAACTTGTGTGGTGTGAATGGCCACCGAGTATGATGGTAGCTAGCATGCAAGGAATTGCCTGCTAGCTAGTGCCATATAGAGACAGTTCTAAATTTGCTAGCGATCGTGAGGACCTGGGTTTGAATCCCAGTCCGACCATCCTGATTACAATTTTCTAAGGATCCCCGAAATCACTCCAGGCGAATTCTGGAATGCTTCCTTACCACAGCTCATCCCCGTTCCTACTTCTTTGGCCATCTTGCTCCGTTCATCTCTAATGACCTCGTTGTAGACGATAAATTAAGCCCTGCCTACTTAATTTTGGGTATTGGCTATATTTATCGTGGAATTAAAATGTAAATAAATATTATTTTGTGTATGTACATACATAATAAATGTGTGCAAGGATATTCATGTATATTTTATTTTATAATTTATTTTATTGCTAGGCAGTTACATATGACATTTTTAATAGATTATATATATATATATATATATATATGTGTGTGTGTACACATACATATATACTGATAACCTGTTTTTAGTTTTCTTACTGGGCTCATAAATATTAAGCTGTTTAACTTCATCTGTGTATTTAAATTGGCGCTCAGTTAGGACAATAACTACCCCTAAAAATCCACATATAGCTACTTACTAGAAACATCAGACTGTTTGGCACTTCTCTTGGTCACAGACACAGTGCCATGTGTATGTGTCACACGATTTCTTGCATTATAACTCGTATGCACACAAGTGTTCACTTTATTGCACAATGAAGATGCTCGTGTACATTGGGCTCTAACCCGTTCCGCCACACATTAATTTCTGAGTACAAGTGTTTCAATCTCGGATTTTTGTGTTTCCACTGTACTTTTGTTCAGCATTTCTCTTTTAACCAGTGGACAACGTGCTGGGTGATCGACGCCATTCTCAGTAAAGTATAAATGCCAGAGAGGCGTTAAGAATTTCACAAAACAGATTAACAACAAGGGTGATTTTCGAAAGTACCAAGCATAGGTTACTCGCCTTGTACAGTTCTGTCCATAAGTACCACTCTTAACCTACGTGTCCAAGATCGTGTACGCTGAAACTAAACGGTTTCAGGTGCTCTTAAGTTTTAATGTAAAGAGATGCGAACGGACGTAAGAAGCAGGAGATCCGTTAGAACGAACCGGGAGAGGTCATGCGCAAGCGAGGATCACTCCTGGAGTGAAAAAGCGCTCTACAAGCAAGCATGCGGGCTGTCGTCTCTCACCACGTGACCGCGGTGAGGGGGCAGGGAAAGAACCTTCGACTGGCTCTCTGCTGCTGGCTGTATTTGTTTGACGTACAGCTTGCCTATCGCCACATCATATCTGAATGGGAACACTCGTGGTTGAGGAGAAGACCTTCCTTCTTCCTCTCCCCGGATCTTATCCTGCCAACCCGAGCATCACCTATCCCTGTCTTCCCTCGCCGGAGTATTATTACAAGACTCCGTGCAACACGAACTCTTGTCCTACGGAAGAGCCTCCAGTTTATAGCCTATGAACGGTTTCTTCACACTTTTTGTATCAGACCATTGAAGAATCACCCCATTTTGCATGACGTGTTTGGTTGTTTCCAGAATATGCAACGTATCATCAGCGAGTGAAGAGATTTGGACGGATCTTAACATCGAGGTATTGAGAGCCGGTGAGGGTGATTGAGGTGAGCATGGAGCAGTGCCGGAATGATAGGGTGGGGGAAACGGGAGATCCCTGAGAAAACCCGCCGATCACCGGAATCGTCCGGCACGATCCCCACATGCGAAAATCCGGAGTGACCCGGCCGGGGTCGTATCATAAGCGTTTTATGATTAATAAAAATAAATACAGAGAGAAAATAGGTGTGTAGGTAATTCCTAGTAAGACATAGTTCTCATCCACAATATTATTAAACTGAGAGTGCACGAACATGGTGTGTTGTCTTTCATTGTGATTTCCTTGACTTTGTTTGTGTAAGGCACAGGAGGCATGGCGTGAAAATAGAACTCAAGCGAGGCTTCAGAAATTTTGGAAGTACTCGTGAGTAAACTATGTTTGAGACGGTAGGAAATATTTTTGTTCTCAAGATTTTTATGATATTTTATAGTTTCATGATACAATATCGATAACAATTATGATAAAAATAACAAGTCATTTGTTAAATGATATTCCTAATATTATATTTTTGCTAGCGGGAATACGCCAATGTTTACGTAAAACATTGATACGTGCAAATTAAAAGAAAAAGTGTGGTAATATAATTTTTGGTTTTAGCTAAAATATTTGTTGCAGTCCCAATAACGGAATTTTGAAATTTCTCTGAAATGCTGCATTTCGCTGGTAAACAACGTTATAGTGCTGTGAGCTCTCGCGTATTTGTCCTCCTTCGAACTCAAACAAAACAACACGTGTACATTATTTATTAATACTCGTCGATAGTTTCCTCCTCAGTCATATCTCTGGGAGATTTCCCTCCACTTCTCCCTTCATCATGCACCCTCTTTTATCAGCCGCTGGACCAGAAACGAACTCCTGCCACCCGTCAAATGTGAAGTATACTTCACTTAACATGCACATGTCGACCACCAACTTGAAAAATTCAGTAAATGTCCTACCGCTACCTGAAGTTTCCTACTGGACTTAATGCTCTGGAAATCAATCACCCAGTGTAGTATTACCGTAAATAAATGTTTTCGGGTATAGCGAGGACAAGTCTTGATTGGAAACGGTAAGAGATGTGAACTTCGAAGCTTGAATATACTACGCAGTTGCCAAAAAAAAAAGCCGCTGGTAAATGGGACGTAAAACACGTATTTGAAGACGTCTCGTATCCTATATCGCCACAAATATAGGTTGGTATAGGAACATTTCGCGAGTTCATTTCAGGACAAGATAGACGTCAAACACGTGTACATTGAAGACGTCTCGTATCCTATATCGCCACAAATATAGGTGGGTATAGGAACATTTCGCGAGTTCATTTCAGGACAAGATAGACGTCAAACATGTATTTGAAGACGTCTCGTATCCTATATCGCCACAAATATAGGTGGGTATAGGAACATTTCGCGAGTTCATTTCAGGACAAGATAGACGTCAAACACGTATACATTGAAGACGTCTCGTATCCTATATCGCCACAAATATAGGTGTGTATAGGAACATTTCGCGAGTTCATTTCAGGACAAGATAGACGTCAAACACGTGTACATTGAAGACGTCTCGTATCCTATATCGCCACAAATATAGGTGGGTATAGGAACATTTCGCGAGTTCATTTCAGGACAAGATAGACGTCAAACACGTGTACATTGAAGACGTCTCGTATCCTATATCGCCACAAATATAGGTGGGTATAGGAACATTTCGCGAGTTCATTTCAGGACAAGATAGACGTCAAACACGTATTTGAAGACGTCTCGTATCCTATATCGCCACAAATATAGGTGGGTATAGGAACATTTCGCGAGTTCATTTCAGGACAAGATAGACGTCAAACACGTATTTGAAGACGTCTCGTATCCTATATCGCCACAAATATAGGTGGGTATAGGAACATTTCGCGAGTTCATTTCAGGACAAGATAGACGTCAAACACGTGTACATTGAAGACGTCTCGTATCCTATATCGCCACAAATATAGGTGGGTATAGGAACATTTAGCGAGTTCATTTCAGGACAAGATAGACGTCAAACACGTGTACATTGAAGACGTCTCGTATCCTATATCGCCACAAATATAGGTGGGTATAGGAACATTTCGCGAGTTCATTTCAGGACAAGATAGACGTCAAACACGTATTTGAAGACGTCTCGTATCCTATATCGCCACAAATATAGGTGGGGATAGGAACATTTCGCGAGTTCATTTCAGGACAAGATAGACGTCAAACACGTGTACATTGAAGTTGACTCTACAATTTGATAGTAGTTTATTAGGCACACCCTGGACGGCTCTGAGAAAATAGCAGACTTGCAGGGAAACAAGTAGCGAGTGCCATACTGCCAGGTGTGAAGTAACACTGGCTACTCCATGGGGCAGCAGCCAATTAACAAACATCTGAAGCTCGAGTATACACGTGACTGTGGAGTCTAGCCTACAGGTCATTGAACTCGCGAATTTCTCCCATACCTAAATATAGGAAATACTGGTATATTCAATTTAGTTGAAGTGGTACTGAAGCGCTTGTTGAGAAATACGTGCACAATTATTAACCTGCCACGTTACATGTTAACTTACGAAAATCAGTGTGTGGCAGTGTTAAAATTAATAAATATGCCAGCCATAATTTATAATTGAAAAGGCGTGGAAGATCGTTTGTGAACTGTAGCGATGAAAATTTTTCCTACCTGGTGTCGGTTATAGCTGACCGCAGCTCTAGACCAAGGCATCGTGAAGCAGCTAGCTACCTGCACACCCGCACGTACCAACCTCACGCGACCAAATGCATGCTAAGCACCGTGAAGCATCGCAGGCTGCCACTCTCGCGGCCAACGCTCGTACTAGCGGCTTCTCGCGAGTTCTACGATAACCGCACCCCCTGCCTACCTCCTTACCTATTTCGGATAGCGAATCTCGGGGGGTGTAAATACGTAACCGAGTCGGGCAACCAGTGAGCAGTTCCAAAGTTCTCAGCATTACTGGCGATCTGGCGAAGTGCGGACGTCATCTCGAGAGCGCGCTTTTCAAATCAACGCTTCCCACGCAGGCATGTTAAAAAACAAAGTTAAATTTATTGAGACTTGTAATGACAGCCAAATGCACAGAGACTAAAGTCTCTTTAGTTTCCCGAGACGGGGCCATGTTCAGTTATAGTTCGGTGCATAGTTTCAAGTGGTTTTCAGTTTACCCTGGTTTGCTTGTGAATTCCAATTTAATCTGAGTAAATCACGGGTATTCCTAGGGCTAGTTGACCCCTTCAAACGCCTTGATATTTTGTTTATAGCATAGTCTTTCTTCGCTGTTGCGTTTTGTCACGTACTAGGAGAATTTTTTTTTGCATGCGAGAGCATCATTTGTATGCAGACTGATGAGTTGCTATCCAATATTTTTTTATGATGTTGGTCTGCATAATATCTTCTACTGTATACAGTACACTGTGTTGACAGCAGCCGGAGATTGGATGTTAGTTGTTTTTCATCGTATTGATGCAATCAGTAGTGATCATTTGATAGTTTGACGTGAGGGTTAGTGTTAGTTTATTGCATCTCATCTATGAATTTAGCTGTGAATTTTCTCAAGTGCTATATGAGATTAACGTTTAGTGTGCAGCAGCTTCTTAATATTTTTAGTGGTGATTTCTCTGAAGTCCGATATCAATATTAGTGTATGGTGCTTTATATGCTTCTTTGTAAGATAGCTTTTATAGGATTATAGTATCTTTCTTTAACGATGCTCAGATTTTTTTTTGCTAATTTCATTTTGTATAAGTGTGGAGGAGATATTTGTTGATTTTTTGCAGTAGAGAAATCATCTGCATCTCTCACTAGTAAAGTACCAATTCGCATATCTCCCTCGGGTTGTCCTGTCGCAGCATCCATCCTAGAAACTATCTGTGATGTTTGATGATGATTTGATTGTAGTTTCAATTTTGTCAATATATAATGCGTTGTTGGAATTTACTCTGTTGTCACTGGTTTAGACGCTGTCTGTCCGACAATAGCCTAGCACCCTACTGTCCTGTCTCCCTTTCTTGCCTGCTACGTGTAATTCACGTAACAAAGCATTATATTAGGCGAAGTTGTCAATTTTTGAATGATACATGTCTGAACTAAGTACTAGAATATATGTTATTTTAAATAATTTATAGAGGAATATTCGTCATCCTTATTTTAATGGAATTATCACAGAACACATATCAACGGAGTGAGAAGACAGTTTTACGTATTAGAAAGCATTGCTGGATAAAATTTTCGTATATGTAGTGCAGATGTGGATAATTAATTCACCACCTCAGTAAAAACAATACGTTACTGATATAACTAATGAGCCTAATTTCTTCAACATGTGTGCAATTAAGCCTTATAAATAATTTTTTTTTGAATCCTGAATTGGTAGGAAAGATTTGACTTCTCTTTGAAAGCAATAACTTAAGAAATGAAACCAGAAACTTATAAAACAGTAGCGATAAATTTACAAACACGCATGCCTTACCCCGGAATTCAACCCAGGAGACCTCGTACTACAAGCTAGCACGCAATAGACTGCATAACGGAGGTCGAACTCGTGGCATCAACTTCGTATTTAATCAGTCTTATGTTTCAAGTGATATGGTTTACGAACCCAAAATATTCACAGGGCCTTTATTTTGAAAAATAAGTGACTGAGCCACGTAAAACGTGCAACTTTACATGGGCTACCGTAACGCTACTTGTGTGAAGAATTTGATGGAAATCGGTTGTTTGGTCCCCCAGATATGAAATAAAAAACTTTATTTTCTTATCTGATGCTATCGTACAAAATCCCCAGGAAAAAAGCTCTATATATAAAATCTTCTAATGTACACTGTCTGCATAAAAACTTTGGTTGGATTTGGTTAAATTGGTAAATAAATATATCAAACTTACCTAAATGATTTATGAAGGTACCGTTTTGAAAATCGTTGTCTGACCAAATTAAATCATTAAAGTTTTCCTGGCCCTCTGTAGCATTGATGGTGTGCACAATTTGGTTCAAATTTATTTGAAATGTTCAAGTGTAACATTTGGTTAGAATCGGTTGAATGGTCCTCGAGAAATAGCATAAAACCTATATAATTTTCTTGTGGTGATTTTCATAAATGGAGGACAAAATAATAATGTGGTAGTAATTCCGATGATTATATACTGCCAATATACGAAGTTAATTTAATAGATTAGGATTGTTTCGTAAATATAGGCCACAAAATTAAAATGATTTTGCAGACGACATTCTGATAATAAATGTGTTCTACTTTTAAAATAAATGCATTTATTACTATGGCCTACCACAGTATAACTTCTTCGCCAAATTTTGTAAGAATGGGTTAGTTGTTTCATGAGGTACGAGATAAAATCATTATTCATTTATTGTCAGGGCTGTCTTACAAAATGGCAAAAAATGAGGCTCTGCATCGACAGATTTGATTGTTGGAGTAGTTACTACCAGCATTCAAAGTTCAGTTGGAATTTGTTTCGTTAATAAAATATACTGAGCTAACATATTTATATTTCCACTATTTTGAAAATAATTTTCTGACCTTCATAAAACGTACCAATTAACACCAACCACTACATTACTATTTGTTTACAAAATTTGAAAGGAATCTGTCAATTCTTTCCCGAGATATGACAAAAAACGTAATTTCATTCACATGTTGCCATCTTACAAAATTGCGAATAAAAGATTCTCCATGTAGATAAAGTTCATAGTTGGAATGTGTACTGCCAGCATACAAAGTTATGTTGGGATTGATTAGATGGTTTCGAAGGTATAAAATTCTGAACTGAAATTGCTACATGGCTGCTATTTTGAAAATAAGTGTCTGACATGCTTAAAGAATATCACTTAACATAAGTGTCTGACATGCTTAAAGAATATAACTTAACATAATCTGCATCAGTACTACATTTTTGTCAAATTTGGCAGGAATCGGTTAATTATTCACCGAATTATGACTTAACTTGATATACCGTAATCGTATGGTGCTATCTTCCAAAATGGCCACAAAGTGACTATTTGTTGGTATATATGATGCTTGTGATTAACAGCAGCAGTATACCAAATTTGGATGAAATTGGATGAATGGTATAGAAGAAGTACTAAACAAATATAACACACTTATACGTCCGCCATTTTAAAAATAAGTAGCTAATCAATTTAAAATATTTATGTTTACATTATCAATTATAGTATTATTTACTCGCCAAATTGGGTTAGAATTGGTTGAATAGTTTTCGAGATAAATGTAAAATATTTCTTTTTTAAAATGGGTAATATTTTCCAAAATGGAAGACCAACAAAAATATCCATCTCATAATTTAATACTTAAACAATGTTCTGCCAGCATACAAGATCTGGGTTATATCGGTAGAATGGTTCCTGAGATATGACACATCACCCAACAATTTTAAATGGCCGCCATTTTTAAAGTAAGTGCCAGATGTGACCGAAGACTATAAAAGTCAGGTGTCCTTGTTAAGTAGGCCTATTATGTATGTACAAAACATTTGTATTTGGTGAGAATACGAAATCTTGCATAGTGCCAATCAAACTTTAGTAATAATTATATAAAAAATTAGATAACAGCTCTTATAAGTATTTAACATTAAAAGCAGTCTTTGTAGTGTTAAGAAGTTATCTGTCTCACCCATAAGATGTGGAACGGACTCAATAGTTAGGGCCTATATGTTACTGTACGTACATTCCTGTATGCTCTATGGTACTACGACGACAATTGGAGTAGCCTAGAAAGTAGCACGTGGGAATACTAGCTCTTGATATGATGTCATGTTCGTATGCTCAGCATGTAATAACACGAAACAAATATTTTAAACTAAGAAGAGAAATTCCCTTTTTGTACTTTACTTGTAAATATAAGTCACAGTGGTGAAACACAGAAAACGTTATAAATATGTAAATTGTAATTCTCTATTAATACATGCAGTACATAACCTAAAATAAATATCATAGCTACAGTCACATGTTTTCCAAGGAAATATTTATGCGGAGGCAAGACTTCAATACCTTATGTGTAGAGCCACGATTATTTCGCGAATTCATTTGGAGGCGAGGTAGACTCCAGACACTTGTTCTTTTCTCCTACTGTTGTGATTGGACGACAGTTCTTTAGACACGCCCCGTTTAACTGTGCCAGTAATAAGCAGGAATTAGTAGTGTGAGTGAGTGTTTAATAGTCCTGTACAGAGGGCTCCTTGATCATAGCAACCAATAAGCAAACGATAATGTCTCGAGTGTATAGAGGACTGTCCAGCCTAGATTGCTGCCAACTCAATCCGCGAAATACTCGGCGCTGTACTTATGTGCACACTTGCAGTCTTCTTTTGACTGCTCGCCGTTGTCTTTGTGTGAAGACAGTCTGTTAAATGAGTGAGCCAATCAGAATGAAGTTTCTCTGATAACGACTGCCCGTGATTCGTGGGCAGACATATAGGACGCGTAACAATTCAAATGATCCAATCACGAAAGTGATTGTGAACAAAAGTGCGTTTGAACACAACTTGTCGGGGAATTAATTTCGCGATAAAGATGTGTCCCTAACCACAGCAGTGTAGGAGGCCACGCAGCCACGAGCACACAGCCAGGATGATGCGCAAGCAAGGAAACAACATCAGTTAGTCGCCGCAAAGAGAAGGTTTGCAATAATCCAGAAAGATTACAATGTTTTGAAACATATGCATGTTTGAAGATTGTCCGAGCACCACTAGAACTCACGAATTTCCCTAGACGCTACGGGTGACAGAAGGAAGGATGGTGCTTAACTTGAGCAAGGTTACACATATCGCTTCGGCTGCCGACAGCAGCGAAAAGATTTCAGGGCAAGTTGTGTTCCAACGTACTTTAGTTCTGAACCACGTTGGTGACTGGACCATTTAAATTGTAACGGGTCTCATCTGTCTGCCGCGAATCGTGGACGGTCAGTATCGGATAAACTTAATTTTGATTGGCTCACTCATGTAACAGGCTGTCTTCACACGAAGACACGCGGCCAATAGTCAAATGAAGACTGCAAGTGTGCACATAGGATACTGAAGTCTAGCCTCTGTGTAGATTTTCTCGCAAATAACTGGTGGCCCTACGTATCAGGCAAGGAAAGAGTGTTGGAGCAGTGGAGTAAAGTAAACGGGGAGACAAGGGGATTGTTGAGTGATAACCTGGATACCTCCGGCATTGTCCGCCACATGTTGCACATGAGAATGCCCGCTGGGCCTAGGAAAAAGAAAGGTAGGTATGTGTAATATTTCTGTGATGTGGGCGAACCCGTCTTAAATTGAATGCGCAAGGCTCTGATAACGGAGTCGTGTGTCCGACTGCTGCAAGTTCCCTATTGGCTGGGCTGCCAGCTCTCAGCTAAGTTACCAAGCACGCATTCGAGAACCACGTTCCTACATGCTGCTGACCACATATGTATAGCCTATTCAGACCCAGTGTACACAACTGTGCACATTACGCACGTGTAGGCAATTTCTTGTCGGTACTGCATACTGCGGAGGTTAGTGACCAATGGTCTTATCTGTTGGTAAATGATTCGCAAAGTGTCTTTCTGATCTAAGTCCTAACTGGTTCATACATCTGTAGCCGTACACCTAGCCTACATCTTATTTCCTGGGACAACGAAACAAGTGTTGTGTCGACTGAGGTACAGTACGCATCATAGACATTTTTGTTTCGAACCCCTGAAACTGTAAATTAAAGTGGGTGTGAAAGGGTTAGGTTGTTCACGATAAAGTGAGCACTTTTTGAGGCCCTCCCAGTAGGCATTTACCACTAATATATATATCTTGTGGCAGCTTCAGGCATTAAATTTTGGGCGTGGTAGAATGCATGCACTCTGTTTATTGGTCACAAGGCAGTGTTTATATAAAAAAGTGGCGAAAATATAGAAAGTGGCTACAAGGAATAATTTTGCAGGGCCTTAAAAAGTGGTCACTTTGCCGTAAATAGACTACAATTATGCTGGCGTGTGCCATTCCAGTTCGCATCACAAGCAGGTATTTATCCCCTGTATTCTTAAATTATCTACTTGAGCAGGAGATCATCGATTGGTTCTGAGAGTGAAGGCGGATTACCTGTGCCAAATTGTTTTGCCTAAGGGCACACTGAGAGAACAGCGAACAAAATATTTTTGTTTGTGTATGGTGAAAAACATATTTAGCTGTCCCAAAAAATATTTTATTCAGTACACAAAACTCAAAAAGCAATAAAATTAATTGTGTTAATCTAACCAAAATACTCGTTTACATAAAAAAAAAACCTCTGTGTTGGGCCAAAAGAAATCATTTTGTCAACAAAATATTTTGTTGAATTAACTGTATATATTCGTTTGGCCACTCATTCCCTTGCCTTCTTTCGAAAATACAGCTCGATAATTTGTTTGCAGTTTTGTGACGATTATGATAGTAACAGTGTTTGTTAGTGCATATATTGATGCTTAATGGTATAATACAGCTGTAAAACTTGAAATATGTAATTGTGACCCTTTGTCAACTATTTTAAATGTATGAAATAAAATGTTTCCAATTTGGTCAGTAATCATTTTAGTTCAGGTTGCTAGGACGTAGATGTTAGTTCAAATCATGGTCGGGATACATAATTTGTTATTTTAAAACCAAAACTGTTTAATGTAGCCTACATATAATCAAACAAATCTTTAGTTTCGTCAACCAAATCTTTGTCTGAGGCCAACAAATAACAATAACAAAATAATTAGATTTCAACAACAACATATTTCATTTCCCCTTTACAAACATTTGACTCGCTTGCGCCAAACAAACTTTGTTTGATTCAACGAAACATTCTCCCTCTGTGCAGCTTAAGTGGAAACCCTGGCACTGCTCTGTCTTATCACTGGTTGAATTCAATCACCACCAAACACAAAGCCTACGTCATATTGGTTGTGATAACAAAACCTGATTTCTAGTATCTTATGTACAGCACAAGACAACAAATTCCTTGATTTTCGACACCAGAAACCGCAAATTACTGTGGAGATGAAAGGGTTAACGCAGAGTTTCTCAAATTCCCCAACAATTTCAAACCATCACACATGCACTGCATCCCATTCAAGTCTTCTGTCCGCTGTTGTGTACATGTTGCATCTCAAGAAATTTATGATCTTAACTGTACGTAAAAAAGCCTCAGTGTACATCGCTACCAGGGATAATATGAGGATAATATGATTCATGTATAACCTCGGCTAAATATCTTATTTTAAAATGGCTCACGTCTTTGTTATCTATCGATGAGAAAATTTCTCTGGTTGTGATAATCAGTCAAGCTAAGAGTATGCAGCCCCGATAAAATATATTCGTGTTTGAAACAGTTAAATTCATCAATTAATGTGGACAAACCAATTTTAAACACAGTTTCAATTCCAGTCGCCGTGGCTACCACACGGTTATTCACGCCGGATCTGGAAGCACCGGGACGAGCTGACCACGAATAGTGGGCAACAAGTGCAGTTCTTGTTCGTCTCTCCTTCTAATTAGTGAAGGCCGTTTTACACCATCCGTGGCTGTTCCGGGTTGACAGCTACAGCAGCTCCAGTTACGAGGAAATAATGCTGGTTTGAAATTCCCTACACGCTTGCAGTTACAAGTTCTACTATGTAACATGCTTTAACTCAATCTTCAAATTGAAATTATAGTTCCCGAAAAAAAAAGCAAGCATTCATACTTCGTGTAAATTAATGTATTAAATTCAATTCGGCACTTGAACACGATGCCCGTTTGCATCTGCAAGAATTATTCACATTTTCCTTATTTTAAAATCCAGTACACCCGTCTGTTCAACTTTATTCTTTCATCTGGTAATCGAGGATTGCATCATGAAATATGTGGGATTCATAAAATAGCTGAAGGATGATAGAAACAGTTCGAACATAAAGTGTGTGAATGAGTAAAATGAAGTATCTATGATAGTATCGTTAGTCTTCTATGTTTGATGTGAAGATGACGGCGCCATCAACACAGCTAAATATGAATAAATAACAGTCTTTACAAGTAATGAGCTCTGAGCAGACTTATTACAATAAGATACAGTGAAACCTAATTTTAAAAAAATATTATCAGTTTTGATTTTACGTCTCGCATCTAGCCTATCAGATGAGATGATTTCGCAATAAAATTATTTCGAGTGCCATTCGAGATTAAATATGAGTATTTTATATTTTAAACCTGCTTTATTAAATTAGGTAAAAAAATCATTTTGTAGTGATTGCAAAGTTTTATGACGTTAATAAATTTAATCAGCTCTGTTTTAATAATTAATGACCTAATAATAGAAGTATGTAAAATTAATTTTCAGGGTCACAGATGTTGATTTTCAAATTATTCAACACCAGGGGACAGCATTTTATCAATTAAATTTTCAGTCAATTGTGTATCCAGATGACTGAAATTACTAACTCATATAAAACCAGTATGCACATTCTGAACACCAGGCAAATTTCAAAGCAGCATAAACAAAATAACACATTTTATATTATTACTAATAGCTTTTACGCATACAAGCCTTTTCCGTAATTGATGCAGATAGTCAAAAAATTGTAGACGTGTCTTTGGCACAGAACCTGCGTACAGTATACGATCTCCAAACCATTATTTAGCTAATTCACGAAATATTATTGACCATAAAACTAACTCATTCGGACACAGTGTACAGAAACGTGTACGGTATTCACGTGTAGTTAATTTTTGGTCTGTACTGCACACTGTGAAATTTGACGACCAACAATCGTACCTGTAGATAATGATTCGCAAACCGTCTTACTGGTCTAGTTCGTAATTGGTTCATATTACTGTATCCGAACATGTAGCCTACAGCTAATTGTTTGTGACAGCGAAAGAAGTGTTGTGTCGACTAAGTACAGCTGAATCGTGTGTTTTGCAACACATGAGATCGTAAATAGAGTACGTCTGAAAGGACTAAGTTATATTTTGCAGAATTCTATAATGCTATTTTTTGGCATGTTCGCCTCCCACCGAGGTAATCAGGGTTCGATACCCGGTCGGGTAACTCCGGATTTTCACACGTGGGAATCGTGCCGGACGATGCCATTGGTCGGCGTGTTTTCTCGGGGATCTCCCGTTTCCACAGCACTTTCATTCCAGCGCTTCTCCATACTCACCTCAATCACCCTCATAGGCTCTCAAGACCTTGATGTTAAGAGCCGTCCAAATCTCTTCACTTTTTTTTTTTATGTTTTCCATATTTTTCATTTACCTTTACACATAATGTTTCCAATTTTTATGAAGTATCAATTTTATAGTTAATTGATAACCATTTCAGTTATTACCAGAGAATAATGAAGTATGACCTTCGTAAGGTGGCTTTGGCTTAAAAGGTTTTGGCTTCGAATCCCAAAAAAACTATTGATATACGTGTAATTCTTCGATGTTAGTTTAGGTTATTATTTCTTGTAAGTCGGCTCAATTTGGTTTCCGTGTATAAAAGTGCGCACGTTATAGGTAAAGACATGGAAAATTCGCGGGTTCAATAACCTATATAGAAGGGTTTTATACAATCTCAAGCAGTTAACAAGTGTTTTATACAATCTCATGCAGTTATCAAGTGTTTGTACGTTGGTTGTTGGCGCAGTACAAGGCGGTGATTAGGCCTACAATTTATTGCATGTTTGTCATTGGCTCATTCATCTCCAGGAGATGTCAAACAACGCCCCGACCAATTGGAAAACTAACATGAACGTACAAGTTTATGAATTCCAACATATCTCGAAATGAATCCGCGAATTTTTAGGTCTCTACTTCTAGGCAACATTTATAAAAAAAAAAAAAAAAAAAAAAACACGTAGTTTTTGTTGCCCATGAAAAATTTTTGGAGGTGGTTGTTACAGAATTTCTTCTTATGTGGTGGTGGGGGGGGGGGGGCAGGTAGCACCTCGAGAAAAGTGTCCAGTCATAGGCAACGTCAGCCATATTCCCCACTTGCGTAAATATGGGTGCAATCTTCCTGCGGGAATCCAACTCTATTTGTCAAGGTAGAAGGCGAGTTGTCTGACCAACACATAACAGCACCATATAAAGTATTAAAGTATGTTCACGATAAAGTGAGCACTTTTGAAATTAACCTTAGAAAAATGTCATTAGCCCTGTCTGCATATATTTTAACGGCCGCACTAAGTGACATGTGCCCAGTAAAATTGGCTGTGACGAATGGAAAATAGTTCCACATCTTAACGTTGAATACAAAGTGTTAGATAACCATTTGCCATAACATACATTATTTCTTCCGCTTCCTGTATTCTTTTTAATGCATCGATGTGTAAAAATTACATTATTAAGAAAATATTCACTTTTCTAATCATTCCACACTCTCAACTGACCGACGCATGGCAATGTTAATTTTACATAAGGCGGAAGAACACACAACGTGCATACAAGTAGATCTTAAGCAGGGATTTCGAAAGTACTCATTTTACCGTGAACATCCTATATAAATAATGCGCAACGATTTTGTAAAAAAAAAAAAAAAGCTGAGATAGTTTCGACGACATACGTGTTGTACAATACCAGCCACTATCATAACTACTGTTTCAGCGAAAATGGCCAAGAGTTTGGCAAGTTCCGGTTCGTAATGTCACTTGAGAACTTGTTATCGCCACCCAGCAGGTTTCCATTTCGACAAGTCCTGCTCTCACGTAGCTGTTTGCGGCTCTGACTCCCGCTTGTAAAATGAATTATTTTACCTCTCATAAACGACCATCGTAAATCAGCGCTACTGGCTCCAAACTTGGTGGCACAAGGTTCCCCTGCACTTAATAAGGGCGCTGAAACTTCACAAGATTGGAGTGGAGAATAAAATACCCCATTTAAGTGCACGTTATTATGTGCGCCTTGAAAATGATAATGACAGCATTGACATCCTACATTCAAAAATTTCTTTCATATATTAAAGTTTAATGTACACGCCGAAAAATTACTATAGGATGTTCACGATAAAATGAGCACTTTTGAAAGCCCTGCTTAACATCTGCTTGTATACACGCTGTGTGTTCTTCCGCCTTAGGTACAATTAACATTGCCATACGCCTCATCACTTTATTCGTGCGTCGGTCAAGTGAAGTTATGAAATTATTAGAAAAGTAAATATTGTACTAATCTGCTCACTTTTACACTTCGATACATTAATACATACAGAAAGCGAGATAAATAATTTAAGTTATCGCACCATGGCAACCGAACACTTTTTGTTCGACGTTAATATATGCAACTACTTTCTCCTCCATCGTTACCAACTTTACTAGACACATGTCACTCATTATACCCGTTAAAAGTATATGCAGGTTACAGCAGTGACCTTTTTGTAAGGTTGATTTCTAAAGTGCTCACTTTATCGCGAACAGGCTTTAGTTATTAAATTTCAACACGCATTAATGATACGTTAGCTATGAAATATTTCTTTCCATTTGCAGACATTAAATTAAAATGAATAAAATTCCTCTTTCATGGACTTCAGCTCAGAATAACGAAAAAGCAATCCCGATAACCTCGTTCCTGTTACAATTGACTTTACTCGAAACCCAATACGGTAGGTGTAATTAATAATACGATTTTTTTACTATCACAAAATAAAGCCGAAAAAATTACGCGCAACGCAAACAAGCTGTAATAAATTTTCAACCGTGGAAAATGGAACAGCGTGGTGTTTGGGTGGGGGGGGGGGGGGGGTGGTCAAGGGGGGGGGGGGGTATATAACCCGAGCACACGTACCGTCATTAATTTCTATGCAGCAGTAACTCAATCACGAAGGCAGAGTAAAATAACTGTATTTTTCCTATCTCTCTGTACACGTTTGATAATGAAACGCTCTATTTCCTGACCTCCAAGTATTTTAGCACATCTTGCTGTCAGAAATTCAGAAACCTTCTTCAATATCTAACACAAATAAGTTGGTATAACACTGTAATAACTAAATTTTCGAGAAAAAGTATGAGAATGTCCTTTACAAATGACTTTATGCTCCACGTTGTTATTTTCTAAAATTTTCAAATTACAATCAATCCCAAGTAGCAAACGACAAGCAGTTAAATGTTGGCCTACTATTGGCAGTGGTGGAAAACTTTCCCTTTTATGGCTGTCAAAACTTCTTATATGGTTGACAACCAAATAATATAAATAAAAGCGACCTTACATATCTTTTAAATAATCGTATTTCTAACAATGCTAATCAAAATAATTGTTAGAATTCAACAGAAGCTCCACTAGCAGATGATCGAATAAATGCTAAGTGTTACTTGGGAAAATATTAGCAGCAAGTCTATAGGTCATTTATGGCATACCAACTGTTAATTGCTGCTGTGGACATTTTAATAGCATGCTATTATGCCACTCATGGTTTGCCAACGTCACTTATTGCTGGGAAAACAAGAGAATCAATTTTAGGGGAAATTTGGGGCATGCCAAGTGTCTGTTACTACTGAAGAAACGTTATCAGCATGCTTACGGGCCATTTATGACATGCCAGCTGTTACCTCCGAAGACATAATAAGGACCATTTTATGGGCCATTGATGGCATGTCAGATGAATTTAGCGAAATATTCAGGGCAAAGGGCTCTGTTGCTGTTGGCGTATCAGCACCCTTATGCCACTTTCTGCGAGTACCAGCCCTTGTGACACTCACAGTTATACCGTCATTTCAAATCACATAACTGTTATTACACTCACTTGATACGACACTACTGACCTTTTTTTTTTTCTAATTTTTAAGTGTTCAACAACAGTTAACGTTACAAGCATTTTGAAGATGCGGGGCTCCAACCTTTAGAATAATAAAGTGTTTTACAAGTAGTTTAGAACAATTTCTTGAGATTATATTTTACATTGCATATTTTTGTATTCATTTCTACAACTACACCCAAATTTTTCGTTTATATATATATATATATATATATATAGTTCTATATATAAATATATAGTTCTATTTCTTCCTTTAGTAATATTAATTTTTAGTAACCTTTTGTTCAAAACATTTTTAGGTACAAAACTATGAAATAAAATACAACATTTTAGCCATATAAAAAAACACTTGTTTTTTTTTTTTTTTTTTTTTTTTTTTACAGCTTTACAATAAAGATACTTACTGCCTTCACAGACACATGACATGACCTCGTAAGCAATGTCCTAGCTAACAGACATAAATTCAGACGGTCATTCTAATGTTACGTATATAGAATATAATGGCTCTGCGTATAACACTTGAATTCAGGTGCGGCTGAAACAGGTGGAACTCGTCAAGGCCGACCCTGGATACGAAGCAAGGAGAATAGCGCTACAGGTCTGGAAATGAGTGCGTGTCACTTGCGCCGCTGTTGCTCGTAGTGAGGGGTGTTGACCCGCTGTCGCGGCGGAGAGGCGAGTCGAAGATGGATGCTGCGCAGCATCCCTCTCCCTGGACCCACCACGTCAACCCCTTCCCCTCACACACACTAGACTCCAACGACACGGGCTGCCTTTGACTTATCTGCAGCCATCGCGGGATAATACAGCACACACACACACACACACACACACACACTATGCGGTTCCTCTGCTGTGGACTTACCCATGCTCTGATTTGTAACGCGAGGCTCTATGAATTACCTTGTGTCTGATTGGCTGCTGAGTGCTGCCTAAGATTCTAAAATGTATACAAACGATAGTATCCCATTTATATGTTAACCCATCAATCATCTTCCCAATACCCTCTGTAGTAATGAAATCCTGACAGCGGTTTCTCAATCATTTTAATTATATCAAGAATGTATTTTCTTTCATATCTCTTAAAAAAATTATTTTAAATAACTTCCTTCAAAATTAAATTCCCTCCGCCAAATAAAACAAAATTGTAATTTAATCTAACTGATCATGTAACAATTATTCACGACTTTTAATTGGGATTAATGTGGGGAAGAGGAGATTAAAAATATGTCCAACGATCCCTTTTTCGTCTACTACCGGATAAGAGAAATGAATAACGTTATATAGGAAGCACATTAAGTAACTTTAATTTTAAAATTATAATACAATTCAGTTATAGCCAATTGCCGAGCACTGATAAAATTTGTAATTTCTTTGTTGATATTGTTGCCTAATATTCTCTATTGCCTGAGGTAACTGGCAAGTAGTGGTTAGAGAGAATAGAGTGTAGAGATTTGGACGGCTCTTAAAACAGTGGTCTTGAGAGCCGATGAGGGTGAAGTGAGGTGAGTATGGAGCAGCGCAAGACTGTAAGGAGGGGACGGGAGATATCCGAGAAAACCCGCCCACCTGCGGCATCATCCGGTACGATTTCCACGTGTGAAGATCCTGGGAGAGACCCCGCCGCGATTCGAGCTCGGTTCACCTAGGTGGGAGGCGAGTTGTCTGACCACTAAACCACCGCGGCCTCTTGGCAGCGGTTCGACATGCTGCGGACAAGTGTCGCCATTTGTCTGGCTTATGTTGCTGGAGTCCGTGTTATTCAAAGATGTTTCACTTGTATATTCTTGAGTATTGTATGACAAGGCAGTGTCTTCAATTGTGTATTCTTGAGTATTGTATGACAAGGCGGTGTCTTCACTTGTGTATTCTTGAGTATTGTATGACAAGGCGGTGTCTTCACTTCGGAAGCCTAAATAACCGTTCTTTATCCTTTCATGAGTGTTTAAGAGTGGAAAATTATTTTCTACATCTTTAGTTTATTACTTAATTTGGTTGTGACGTGAAATAACAGTCTTGAAAATGCATTAGACGACGGCAAATAATTTTAGTAAAAAATATAACAGAAACTGAATAAATTTAAAATTTGTGTATATTTTTAGACAAATGAAAAAAATTACATTAATTTATAACACTAAATTATACGTACATCTCAAAATAGTTTACCACATCATCTGCATGTTATAAATGTATAAAAGCAATTTTTTATGCTCTTCACTTATATTTCAATTTTAACTTCTGAGATTAAATTTAAAGTGAAAATAGTCAAAATGTTAACCATTATTAGAGATAAGCCGGCTCAAGGATTTCAAATAAATAAATTGCCAACGTGACACTCCTGTCTCTTCAAGAAACACTTAGATGAAAACGAAACATTCTGTGAAAACGAAAGAGTTTGTGCGAACAAACGTGCTTCGGGACACGTGGATTTGACAGCCCTTTTGGCGAAAATAGCAGTTCAGAGTTGCGAGTCGAAAAAAGGCTTCTACTCGCCCGACCTTGCATTTCCTTTAGGCCGTGTCTACATTCGGCCGTTCCTGCGGTCGTGGACGTGTCGGAAACTCGGCGTCAAGTGACGTCACATTGGCGCAGTCCGAATATACGGTCTACAAATGCGTTGTCCGAACTGAGCTTTCTGAATCTGACACTAGATCGCACTCAATTCGGTATATTATTTGTTGTTGCGGAGCGATCTTTAAATTTGCTGTATTGATATTTATTATAGTTTAGGAAATGGTTGATTTGAATATTTATTTATAGCAAATGCCTTAACGGTTTTATTTTTAATAAGTTCGCCAAACTTACATGCGAATTTTATTTTTAAACTTACGTTTTAAAAGTTTTAGCAGTCAAAAAAATTTGTTCCGACCGAACGAAGACCACTAATTATTTATTATCGTGTCATCATATTTATTTAGAGAAAGCCCACCTTGCACATCCATTGTTTACATTAATAACGTAAACATTTCACGAATGCGAGCGAAAGTATTTGAAGTCTTCTTCTATTTCTATCAGCTTAGGATACAACGTCGGACAAAAGTTCAGTTTACCGATTGCTTCAACTCGGGACACAGGTTGACTTGGGACACGGCAGCCTGGGATAGCTCCATGACGTCAGAGGGTCACATGCACCAATCAGCGCGTCCTGGTACTAAGACACAGGTTGGGATAGCCCAATTGTAGACAGGCCCTTGCCTTTACAACGGCCGAGCATACGTCAGTGTGTGTGCGCAGTGTTGCCAACATTAAGACAGAATACAACTAGGACAAAAGTGAAAATCCATCTGAATCCACTATTTTGTGATAACACTATATTCGTAATGACCCTTCGCATAACAGCAATACTTACACTGTTCAGGGACGGTGGTGGTGTTGTGGTTAGACTACTCGCCTCCCTCCAAGGTGAACCTGGTTAGATACCTGGTGGGGTCATTCCCGGGCTATCGCAAGTGGGAATCTTGCCTGACGATGACGCTGACAGGAGGGTTTTCTCGAGGATCTCCTGTTTCCCTCACCTTTGCATTCCGACGTAGCTCCATATTCACCTATTTTCATCCTTAAGACCTCGATGTTAAGAGGCGCTCAAATATCTTCACTCACTCATGATTTTCATCCAACTTACCCGTTCAACGTATTTCTTTATTTCACACTTTTAATTTTACATCAATATACTTGTTTTGTATTCGAGGTTTTAATAAGGCTAACAAGAAACAGAAACCGCAACGACAGTAGAAAAATAATTATTCTCGTAATGATTTACTGCAATCAATTCACAAATAGACTAATTACGATAGAAATATTTAAATTATACACATTCATAACAAAGATTTGGAAACTCTTATTATACTATATTTACGATAAAACTGGAAGCCCTGCTTAAGATCTACTTGTATGCACGTTGTGTATTCTTCCACCTTATGTAAGATTAACATTCTCATGGGCGTCATCACTTTATTTATGCGTCGGCCAAGTGAAACTGTGAAATTATTACACAGTAAATATTTTACAAATCTGCTCATTTTACACTTCGATGCATAAAAAAAACAGACAGCTAAAGAAATAATTTAAGTTAACAGAAATGGCTACCGTATCTTTTTTTTATTTGATGTTCAGATACGGAACTACTTTCCCATCCATTGTTACCAACTTAACTGGGCGCATTTCACTCACGGAGCCCATTAAAATATACGCAGGTAGGAGCAGTAAGTTTTTTCTAAGGTTTGATTTCGAAAGTGCTCACTTTATCGTGAACGGCCTTTAGTAATATATAGTTAACCTTCCAGAAAACTGTTCGCCATATTCAACAGCAGTTTTAAGAATTTCCACTTGATCGACAGTCCAAAAAGTAAAATTTTTGCCTATTATTTACGAGTTAAACTCCACCAAATCTGGTGTAGAATCCACAGAGTTAAGCAAAGCTGTGTGTCTGTGTGTGTGTGTGCGTGTGTGTGTGTGGATCTGTGTTCTGCCCTGAAACACGCCGATTATAATTACAGCCGCTCATTAATGTAATGACTGCGGCGAGACACAATGACCCACGTCTGGCCGGGCAGTCTGCTGTGAAGCATCCGCTTACCTCCCCTTATTTCCAATGGTGTTGCGTCATCCCCTCCCCAGCCGACGTAGCCCCTTCCCCTTACTTGACCCACTTGTTACCGCGCGCAATTTGAATGGTCAGGTGCACTTAGAACAACACGTATCCACAATGACGTCAGAAGATTGTAAGAAGTGAGAAAGTGTTGTAAGAAAATAATCATTGGATGAGAACAAGATGATGAGTGTGTACGAAGGAAGATGAGTATTACAAGAAAAAAAAGATGTATTAAATAATTTAAATATCAAAGTCAATGTTTAGGACTATATTAAATATTATTATCTACACAGTATTCAGAAAATTTCAGATACTATCTTCCAATTGTCACTCTAAAAAAAATCGATTTTTGCAAACTATTAAGAAAGCAGAATATTTAATTTTCTTAAACATTACAATTAACACTTATAAATACCATTCAAAATCAATAACTAAATCTAGATTCTAATTTAAGACACAACCATATGAAAAACATAACTATACAATTCTATCAAGTATATAATGAAACTCTTTAAACTCGCGGTCTCCCCTGGGACTCTTGTAATAGCGCAGATAAGTAGCACCTCACTATTTAGTTCGATAACATATGTTCAGTTCATACATATATACCTTTTACATTACCATTACGTACTTCATCTAATGTGTATATTGGTTTCTAAATGGAACAAATTAGGCTTCTTGCTATAGCCTATTAATAGTTACAAATAACAGTCGTTCCACATGTTGATTTCAAATCTTCCAGATTACATGGCAACATATAAAAATACTCTATATAAGTTACTGGTTTACAAATTAAATGTTCTACCAGTGCACACAACGGACAATTAATTCTTTCCGTTCACTGCAAAAAGTTATATTCGTACATAACAACAGTTTATGCTTTGTTTTAAAGAGTATTTCCAACATTACCAGTATAGCAAGCATTTGTACTTAGCACGTTCATTTTGGACAGCCTGGGTTTTATGTAAATGCTTTCAATTATAAATATGTTATATATGGGAAAGGAAAATTATAATGTTACCATTTCAATACGAAATGTAAGATAACCAAGCAAGTATCCCATGTGCAATAGTTGCGAAATAAATGTCAATGAAAAGAAAACATTAAAAAAATAAAAATAAAATAAAAACAAACATGACCACACTTCTTTGTTCTATTTCCATTCCCATATATAACATATTTATATTTAAATACATTTACATAAAACCCAGGTTGCCCAAAAAAAAATGCAACCGAATTCAGGTACCAACACTTTCGCTGGTTTTCAGCTAATACTTATAAAAGTTATATTTACTGGCCATATTATTCAGTTAATCCAATCTGCAAAAGGCCATCACAAAATATATTGAGCAGGGGACTCCAATTTACCATAGTTACAAATGGCTGCTATATTTCTGTCGCACCTACATTTACTATTAACATTACTACTTCATGTTTAATTCCTACACTAGGAAAGACCCCATTTTTGTTAACACATTACTGGTCGTCAAACAATAATTCAGTTTTAATTTACTCGCAATCCCAAATGGATGGGAGCAACTGCTAAGCAACGCCAGCCTTAACTCCACGAGTAAAGTGGATTTTTGGAACAACCCCCAAACTTCGTAAAGTTTATCTAAAAATGTCATAAATTCAAGGATTTTCGTATAGCTCCACTTAATACAAGAGGTTGAGACCGTAATCAGCGATTATTGGCAAGTATTTACAAATGTTCATCAAGGTTTACAATAGTTTACAGATGTTTGAAAAATGTTTACAAATGGTCGCAAAAGTTTACTCTTCGTTCCTAATGTTTACCATCACTTTGGGTCTTGGTGACCACATAGCCACTAAACTTGGTTACAAAAGTAACAGTATTGGATTTCGGCTAAATGGCCAGCATTTCGCAAAATTGTAAAAAACTTTAAATTATTTTACGGCCATCATTGGCTCTGCCTAACGTCAACGTGACATAAGTGACCTGTTTGCTTTAGGAGCCTACATTGGTGATTCGAAATAAAGTAATACTTATCTCATGGTAGAAGCTTGCCCTTTAGGGGTCGCTGAATTGACCTAGAGAGCAGCGCGGGCCGGCATTAAATACACTGTGCCACCCACTGCGCTACCATTCAGTTTAATCCTCCTCTAAAAAAGCCGTTTTTCTAAGAAATCGAGGAGTGTTCAATTACTCCTTGGAGGGTACAAGCAATGCACAGCCAATTTCTGTTGATTTTTCCAATTATTATAATTTATGGTGATCGACGCAGGGAACACCAATACCCCTTAGGCCATCTGTCACAATGCATTTTTAAAACACCCAATAAGATTATAGGGTACTCTCCACTCCCGTCCTCCTGACCGAAATGCCGGAAGTAACTTAACGAAAAGTCACGCTTTTGTCGGCGCACGCATTGTCCCAAGCTGTTTATGAAAGTGGTCATCGACTCTGCTGCGCTCGCACGACGAATCACTGAAACATCAGTCCGGTGCACATTCCTTCTCCAGGCCTCGTTGTTGCTGCACGTGAAAACTAGGTACGGGCATATTCAGTTATTTTCAGATGTCTCAGATATTTTAAAGTGTTTTTTTTTTTTGTAGTGACGTGGCGCTAACAAAAACATCACAGTTAATTTTTATTAGTGCTTTAAACTACACCGAAAAGTTTTAAACCTTAAAACTACGCTTGTGAAAGTTCGTGCGTAACAGGTCGTACACTGCACAATTCAAGCAGACACAGTAAGAACTTTTTCCCGAGGGAAATGGCAACGTGGCCGGACCCACTAATTTATTTTTAGAGTGTTGTTACTTATTTGCAAGGTGTAAATTATTCACAGACATGCGGTGACGGAATTTCCGTTATAAAGACAATAATCTTAACACACTTGATTAAAAATATATAGTAGCGCTTTTGTTCATTACTCTACTGAGTTAAATTAAAACTTTTCTGTTTTACATAAGTGACTAACTAATCTAATTAACAAATAGTTCCAGATTACTTATATTCAGATATACAAATAAATTAAAATCTGGGAATGGGGTCTGTAGAGAAATAATTTATGTTCATGTCAATTTGTACGTTTACAATATATTGATTGATTTAGTTCTATTAATTACCTCAGAGCGCTCTTAACCAAACTAGCGCTACTTCTACTGTATTTGAGAATATCTTCAGACTGTCTATGTCTCACATGTTGTGGTAATGCAATATATGAAGCATAATAAAAACAGTAAGAGTATTTTTGACGACAATGGAATCACTGTAAACATTACCAGGTAGGTCTAGAACAAAGGATGTGGAGAAGATACACTATGGAGTCGATTACCGTGGTTAAATAAGTGGGAGGTCATAAAAGCCAAACTTTACTTAAAAAAAAGATCATAAAGCGTTTTTCATGTATTATCCTTGAACGTAATGTGAAGTGCAGTATTTTGCTACTGTGGCATTGCTGGCGTAACAGTTCCAGTTATAATGGCAGGATAGTCGGAGTTTGTGTAGTATAATTTATATGTATATATATATATATATATATATATATATATATATATATATATATATAAAATGTACTTAAGTTTGTATGTGGGAACATGGACTTAACACCGGGTTTCCAGTACTTCAGGAATAACTTCGTTGTTCGTGGGCTCCATCCAGACTACCTATATTAACATGTTTTTATTATTCCACAGTTCACCATTTGAATAAGACATTGGCTATTTTCTGCGCATTAGAATAACTATCGTCGTTAATTACCAGTTTCACACCTCTCGGTAGTCGAAATCATAGACTCAAGATAAAGTATGCTGATTTTGAACTGCACGTGGTCACAATATTGACTGACGAACTGCAGTTAGAACTAATAAAGTAACAATATGAAGTGCCGTTCGTTTACATTTGAATTTACAACAAACTCGCTCTTTTAAAGGGGGGGAGGGCGGGTGGTAGTTTTACGTTGCGAGGACGTCAAAATCACTGTACTGGAAAATCAACTCACGTATACAAGTAAACGTAGTGCTAACACTGGTAGAAGTCACGTGGTTTTGAGTGTTATGATTGGGAAAAAAACAGCTCGAACGCACTGCGCAGCTGGTATGTGCTATTTGCTCTATATACCCTTCTGCCATCGATATGGTCCAATTCATATATATATATATATATATATATATATGTGTGTGTGTGTGTGTGTGTGTGTGTGTGTGTGTGTGTGTGTGTTTCTATTTACCGACTGAAATAACAAGAAATATAATAACACTATGATGCTAAATAAAATGAAACAACGGCTAGATTCAGATACAAATTGATTACTTTTATTTAAACAGAAGTTGAAGTAATGATTATATCTGTGTATTATGCATGATTATATATGTTACGTGTATTTGCTGTCATTAAAGTTTTGAGGGCGATACGTCAACTGAAATAGAATGAGGCAATACATGCATATAAATGATACCTTCGTTAATGCGTTATTATGTTATAATCGCTTTCTGAATGATATTTTGCGAGGATGGGAGACGTCAGTGAATGAACTATTATAACATACGTATGTCATTATGCAGCTTAACTGTTGGTTGCAGCTAAGTATACTGTATGACTGACAAACACAGACACAAAAAGCTAAGCCCAGCTGTTCTTAGCAAATAATACATCGCCTAGATAATTCCGCAGAAAGATAACGAAAATGAGACAAAATTGTCAGATAGTGTAATCACGCAAAAGAAAAAAAAAAGTCTGTTTCTACAGATGTATACAAATAGCTGCGGAAGATACGTCAAAGACATCACACAAGGCTTCCTACGTCGACATATTTACGACGTTTAAGTACAGATGCAACGCCGAAACTGGTTTCGTTGTAGAGCGTCCGCTGTACTCGTTTGTTGTTTTTGTTTTGTGCATTGTTTTTGTGAATACGTGAACTTTTTTTTTTCGCAATTGCGTTTTCTTCTGTTCAGTCCTCCACTTTTATTAATGTCTCATTTTACTTTTGTTCGAGTACACGTTGTGAAGTCTGTCTAGCTCAAATATTTCTGCGAATTTCTCTATTTGTATTTTATATATTTCTGATAACATTTGCAATCGGGTGTGTTTTTAATCCAAATTTTGTATGCCGTATTCTAGGGTTTTTTTCACATACAATACAAACCAGCACAATGATATATGTCTACAATAATAATGCAATCAGACACATATACCCATTGTCACACCGCTCAAATTAAACAGTTAAAACCGTTTTATTTATTTTAAACTTTGCTCTTAGCTTGTAGCTGCACTCAGAGTCAAAAATAACATACACATGGAGACAACTGCATTAAAATCTCCTTGAATTTGTTGTCTCCTGTCCCCCCACCCCCACAATAAGACCTGAGCAACGTTCGGCGTTCGTTACCTGCACGCACAGAACATTACTGGAAGTGAAAAATGGACAATTTATATAATAAACTTTGTAAATTTACATTCAATTTACATATTCGCAAACCTGTTTGCTGCACTTTGATGTTGGTGTGGACCGGCGCGGCTGGGAAAAACTTTTCTTGCCACTTTTTAACAATGATTGTACGCCCTGCGTCTACGCAACAGGTGCGAACATGGCTCCGACATCAACTGAGGGGATTAGTACCAGCATCCGCGTACGCGGAGGCATGGAGCGCTGGTGTCCTCTCCCCCGCCAACCGGCGGCTGTCACATCTCATGTGCACTAGTTAGAGCTTCATTTGAACTCACGTTCCTCCATCCGACGTGGGATGAAGTGTCTCCCTTATTTGGATATTTTTCAAGAAAACAGCTGGGATTGGTCGTTCCGTTGAAGATCCGTCTACCGCTTAATGAATTGTGTAACACCCCACTACCAAGTGAAAACGCTGATGTATCATTGTTTGGGCAAAAACGCCCCTATTGTTGGGTTTATTTAAACTTGAATATTAATGGGTTGTTATTGGGGATTGATTGGCGTCACCTCTCCACTACTCAACTGAGTAAATATTGTATAAAACTGTGTGTAAATGTTCGTTAGAAGTCAGACGTTCGGCCTTGAGGGAGCATCCATATAAGTTATGTGATGGTAAAATTATATATCTTTAAAATGTTAGGCTCTTTAAGCGAGAACAGGTCATGACATCACTTTGACATAAAGCTAGGTGTCCAAAAGGGCTTAAACACATTTTTAAGTAGGCCTAGTCATATTCTTGCAGATATGACTCTAATAAGGACTTTACGGTAAATGATAGATTACAACAGTAAATTACCAGTATTTTCTTACCAATGTGAAATTCTGGAGCGATAAACTTAAAAGAAAGGGGCGCAATATGTTAAATGCAGTTGAGTAATTAAAAACGAAAAGTCGTCAAAATATATGCTAGTAACATATTGGGATATTAGTGTTTATTTGTGCAAGGCGAGTATCTCCAATTTGTAGAACTTACTGACTGAAGTCCATTTCACCACAATAATCGTTGCAGTTTAGTTTACTAGATGTAATTTAAGTCGGCGCAGAGAGGAGAAAGTCGTGAAAGACCCGCAAATGTAGAAACGCAACAACAAACAGCAAATGCAAAGCCGTTCGTGTTTCCTTGCAAGGAAAGTAAACTTAAAACAAAAACATGCAACGTGGAGTAACGAAGACGGCACAGACTATTGTCTGGAGAGCCGGGGCGGGGGGGACCCCCTTAGGCGACCGAGGAGTGAGAAAGAGTGGAATGGATAAACCTGAGGAAGAGCCTGGCGTGCCATCGTTTGAAGGGTCCATTATTTCACCGATAAGGATGACTAATGGCCGCTTGGCTGCATCCTACGTATATTAAATTAATGTCGCGAGGCTGCGACGCGTTAAGGAAGGAACTACCAGCGGATCCGTACCAAAATAGTTCCGGAAGTCATATTTTTTAAATGTTTAATTTATTATTTCTTTAGCCAAGCAACATCCGCTAGAAATTTGAAGCGTGTATAAACAAGTTTTCTTATAGGCCGTTCACAGTAAAGTGAGCACTTTTTGAAGCTGTTTAATCAGATATAGCAACTGACGAATGCATTTCATTGAGGCCTAGGACTTTTGGTTTTAGGTATGATGAATGTATACACTCTGTTTATTACTCACGTGGCAGGGTTTACATTAACAAGTGGTGGAAGGATATAATTGGTAAAAAGAAAAATATAACTAGGGCTTCAAAAGTGCCCACTTTACCGTGAACGGCTTATACCTGCATTCAGTACATAAAAAAGGGGGGTTGCGTAAATATAAATAAAATATTGATCTCTCCAAAAAGAAAAATCACACTGACATCATGGAGTAAAGGCAATATTAGACCACAATTACTTTATTTTTATATATACGAATGTTTCTTTTGTATATATCCTATTAAAAACGCACAAAAAGAGGTTCTTGAAAAAAAATGTTGGTACATTTTTTTTCAGTCACTGTATTCACTCTCGTGGACATGTTACATGTAGATGATACATATAGCAAGTACTGTAATGACCAGAGGAGTGGAGTGAAGATACTTGGGCGGCCCTTAACAACGTGATCTTGAGAGCCGATGGGGGTGAAGCGATGGGAATGCGGAGCAGTAGAGGAATGCAAGGGCGGGAAATCTCCGAGTAAAACCCCGCCGACTAGTGGCATCGTCCGCCACGATGCCCACGCGCGAAAACCCGGGAATGGAGCAGCTAGGAACCGGACCAGGTTCGCCGTGGTGGGAGGCGAGCGCTCTAGCCGCTGAGCCGCTAGAATAAAAAATCAATTACACGTAGCTTCAGTTAACTTAAAACTTGTCCAGAAAGGGCCATCCTACCTTGGTAGCCAACTTTTCAATAAGTTACCATGACACCTTCAAGAAATTTGCTTCTCTAACCAAAATCTCTTTAAAAAACAGCTGAAATAAATTTTTCCTAAACTAACATTTTACTGAGTAGATGAATATCTAAACTATATAAATTAAGAAATTACTACATATCATCTCATTGTACGCATTTCTTGTTCCGGTTTTTCTCGTTTCCTTTTTTTTCTGTTTCGGAAAAACGACGACTCCCCACAGCATGTTGGAAGAAGATTAGTCAAATTATGAAGAAAAGATATTATGCGTGTACTTGTAATCCGACATATATGTGTTTATTTACTATATCCAGTGTATAAACTTTGTATACTGTAATTTGTCTTGTCCAATATAATAGTACAGCTATGTATTGAAAAAAAAAAAAATCTTTCGGATGCATTAAATAAAACAAAACAGTAACCAAACAAATAAACCCGGTGCAGAGAAATGCATCAGCGCTTAATGACCTCAGTGTCATCCCTGCGGATAATCTGTCTTACGAAAGTTTCTGTTGAGGAATATCCTGGAAGTAGAACGTACTGTCAGCAGGGCTTCAGTAAACTCGGAGTGATCGAGAATGGAGTAGAGCATGTTCACGGTGAAATGAGCACTTCTGAAAGCCCTGCTTAGGGTCTACTTGCATGTATGTTGTGTACTCTTCCGCCTTATGTAAAATTAATATTGCCGTGGGCCTAATCACTTAATTCATGCGTCGGTCAACTGAAACGGTCATATTAGTAGCAAAGCGATATCCTACAAATTTGCTCATTTTTGCACTTCGATGCACTGAAAAAAGCAGAAAGCGAAAGAAATATTTAAACTATCACAGATGGTTACCTAACACTTTTCATTTGACGTTAAGATATGAAACTACTTTCCCTTCATCGTTAACAACTTTACTGGCCGCATGTCACTCAGTGTGCCCGTTAAATATGTGCATACAGCGGCAGTGATTTTTTTCTGAGGTTGTTTTCAAAAGTGCTCACTTCATCGTGAACAACCTTTAACTTATGCAATTATTACAACCGTTCAAACTACATCGACGTAATCATTGGCCAGTGACTCATGGTCCGAGCGGGACAGGAGGAATCGTCCAGGATGACTCAACTCGAGCAACAAGGATAGCAAACAAGGAGGATGCCAGTTTGGGAAGGACGGCCTCCCTGGAGACGTGTGAAATATGTAACGTTTTCCGGGTTTATTAAAAGCTGGCGCTCTTTGCGCGTGCATAATTGAACACGTGGCGCTTACATTATTCACTCCGGGCTTGAGCGCCCGTAATGCACGCCAGCTACCGACAATGGCGTTTCCGCCCCATGAATTGTGAATCTCGAGTTACAGATACAGGGCTCCATTTACGAATAACACTATTTTGCGCATCGCAATCGACGGCGTAGAAAAACTTCCGCGGGACCTTTTTTTAAGCCGTTTATATCCGACCGTTAGAGACAGGACATTTATTTCTTGCGAATTGTTTAGAGGGGGGGGGGGATAAAACTCCTCTATTCTAGTAACGTTTGCGATTAGCTGATAGTTTAATAGACAGGCCTTGGGTGACTCGTGAAATGAAAGCAGCAAATTGAGTGCTACTTGTCAAGGATGGAACCAGCTGCCAATCAACGAACTGGACCTCTGGCGTACAGACAACTGGGGAGGCTAAGCTGCATGTAATTTAATTCGAAAAATTTTCATGTCACCAATTATTAAATTTACATATCTTACAATAACTTTGCAATCAATATATACTTGAATAGAAATAAGTTAATTATTGGCTTCTGCAGCTGGGACAACTCGGTTTCTCTTATGACTTATTTGCGTATAGGCTATCCATGGTAAAATGAGCACTTTTGAAATCAACAGTACAAAGACGTAACTGCCCCTACCAGCCTATATTTTAACGGGCGCACTGAGTGACAAGCGCCCAGTAAAGTTGGTATAGATGGAGGGGAAAGTATTTCCATATATTAACGTCGAACAAAAAGTGTTATGCAACCATTTGTGATAACTTAAATTATTTCTCTCGCTTTCTGTATTTTATTATGCATCGAAGTGTAAACATGAGCAGTTTTGTACGATATTTACTTTTCTGATAATTTCACAGTTTCACTTAACCGACTCATGAATAAAGTGACGAGGCCCATAGCAACGTTAATTTTACATAAAGCGGAAGAATACCCAATGTGTATACAAGTAGATGTTAAATAGGGCTTTTAGAAGTGCTCATTTCACCGTGAACAGCCTCAAACTGTTTTGAGAACTGTATTACTGTCCTAGATTGCTAATGGTGTTTACTTCTAAAGGCGAACACAACACCTACAGCTCATTGGTAGGTATAGCGAAATCAAGTACTGTGTCAGTTTAAGGTGCATCACTCATTATAAAACTTAACTCTGTAACATCTGGTACATGACTGAAAAAAGTTAACATTCCATCTACACTATGCTATATCAAAATCAATCGATTTGATAGAATATTAATATAGAACGAGAATACAGCTGAAATGAATATGTTTGTTGATTGACAGTACTGATCAGTAACATGGATAAGGTTGTCCTTTAAAGTTCGGCGTGACCACTAAGAAATAATTATCACGCAAGGCTCACCCCGTGTCCACTAACCACTATCATATTCGTTCAATCACACCGGACAATGCACTGTAATGTTCAAACTTAATTACTGGTTGACTGTCAGCCAACGGAGAGTCAACTGCAACGCAAATAAAGTGTCCTTTCATTAGCGACCGATCGAAGAATTCCTCGTGTTTATTTCACTAATTACTAAAGACCTGCAAAATGAACGTCATTTTGACTTGAACACGTCTTTAAATTTGCAACCATAGTGGGAGGCAATCCAGAAAATCCGATGATAGCAAAATCGGGAGGTACCGCTTGGCATTGCAGCTCCGAATCTATCGTCTACGTTCAAAATTCAATTACACCATCCGATTGACAAAGGATCAAAGGATATGTTGTGTTGAGTGAGGTCTACGGAGCAGCGCGCGCTTGGGCCGGGAATGGTGAGGGGGTGGGGGGGGGGGGGGGGCAATTTTGAATTCGTTTCGCCGCGTCTCATAACTTTCGCGTAGTATAACTTTTGACTCTAGGAGAAGCTACGACGCTCGCTTGGTTTTCAATCAACGACTCTCGTCAAGATCAATCGATTTCGTGTATAAAAACATTTGTGTGTCCTTGTTATGGTGAAATTATATGCGTTTAATGTAAAAAAATTAAGAAAACTTTACACAATTTCAGTCTATACTCGTCAAAAAGCCAAGTCAAAATACAGAAATCTTATACGGTTGGAAAGAGCATCTCTAAAGCAACCCAGTGATACCCATAAAACCTCATATGATCGAGTGAAGCGGTGCCGGGAACGTAAAATATTTATCAAGGCGTCCGAGCGCGTCAACGTATACGTATTCGCGCAAAACAAACGGCCGTGTCCCCAACACAGCCGAAACCAATTATTTTAAGACATGTTATATTTCACCAGAGAATATTTAAAAACACGGGATAGAAACATGATCTTCTACCACGAACTCCAGCTGCGCACTGGCTAGTAATAATATGTCGGGACGTCGTTTGCCAGTACGCAGCAGCCAATCAGACACAAGAACAGTTACAGAGCCTCGTTCATCCAGTCGGTGATTGGGCACGTCCACATCACAGTAGTTGCAATGTCATTCCACTTCTGTATGCTTATGTATTCTGTGCGTAGTGTACAGTTGTGATCAAGCAGCTCAACACTTAGGCACCACGAAGCAGTACGCCTCTGGGATATGGCTATGTATCGAATACGAGACAATATTTCCGAAATATCGCAACGGCCATATGGTCCAACAGTGTAGAGCAATGCATCGCGTATCGTGATATTAGCGAAATGCGACTTTAGTGGCATGCGATCTTATCAACATTTGTGATATGAAATTTTAGCAATATAAACTACATTAGCTATATGCGATGTTGCCTATATGTGAAGCTCTTGATACGCCATAGTTATATTACCAATACTTGCGATATATACAAAGGCGATATTTATAATATAAAGAGTGTCTGGAAAATTTCGCGAATTCATTTTAGGACAAGCTAGAATTCATACTTATGTACAACTCTTTTATGTTTTTTAAATTAAACTACGGTTTATTAGATTGGCCTAATATAATTGTGAGCAAATGGCAGACATGTAAGGAAACCAGTGGAGCGTAGTGTGTTTTATTACAGGATACCTAATATAACAGCCCCACATATTTACACACTTTACAATACAATAAATGGTTGATATAAACTCAATAACTGAACCCAAAATATTTGTTAAAATATGCTTTTATAACAATAATGATAATAATAATAAAGAAGGTCGCATATTTTACATTCAGTCTTGCTAGTGCCGGGCTGTGGCACCATTTTAAATTTCTACTAACGAACGCAACTTCCTACTTTGCTTACCCTCCACATGTATTTACCGTTTTATAATACCTAACATTAGTTTTAAAAACGGAAACGAAATGAATGTAATAATAATTAAACTGACTCTTATTTAGAGAGCATGTTACAAACTGTAAGAAAACTTCCGTTTTTCCGAACACTTTCATCCGCTTTCCAAGGAAAAAAGTAGGACTGGAGGAAGCAAAAAGAACGACTTCTTAACCTCGAGCGTGTGGCGTGTTGTTGCTTGCGAGTTCGATATCGATTCATCGCTAGTCGCTCCTGTTTATGGAAATAAGTACTAGATAGCAGCACTGTACGTGTACAGTACGGAAGTTACGAGAACTGTGTTTCTCGAAACGGAAACGGGAAACTCAGAATTAAACATGTTTAAAGTTAAGACGAAAACTATAAAGAGTAAACATTTAAATATGTAATGGGTAAGCATTTCTTACCTGGCGTCTATGGAATAAACGCCAGGGAAGGAAAAATGCACCTAGTGCCATGCCACCTGGCCTGAGCTAGAGCGCGTCTCACTCTTAGATTGCAGTGGGTAGTTAAACAAACCATTTTATATCTATACACTACTTTACAATTTGACAATTTTTGTTACGTGATTTTGTACGTATGAACTTATTCTGCCAACACAGTATAACCGCTTGGTTGTTGGTAACTCTAGCCATCTGGAAACAGCACGCGTCATGCACATTTTACTGCAATCTAAGAATGAGACGCACTATAGACCTGGCTATACACACAGATGCAGCAGCCAGCGGACAGAAATCTGAGGCTCAAAAATACTTACTACTGTCAAATCAAGTCTACAGGTCGTTTAAACCGCAACAATTTCCAGTCCCTTACAGTATACCGTCATCGATTGGCTCGCCGATATGGTCAACATGTTTCGGAACGATATTGAAAAGTGGATACAGCACAGCTCCACTGAGCAGACCTTCCGTCTGATGCATGCCGACCCTGCCCACTCACGAACGTTATCGCTTTTATTTCAACTGAACGTGGATGGTGTGCAGACAAAGGGCTGCAGAGCGAGTTTACACTGAACCGTCGAAGAATTTCACCGCCTGTCAGCGCGATCGTGCGTAATGCTAGCCTCGGCCTTGGTTCTTTTATTTCCCCTTAGCGAGGCACTCACAGTGATTTCGTCGGGGAACTCCTCCCCTGTTTCCCAGGGAGGTTGCCCCTGGGATTATGCAACCTCGCCTACTCGCGGACTGAGCCATGGGGAGAGATACACCACCTCACACTCTCAACGATTGACTCCAGTGTTTCTAGCTGGCCCGAGGAATAAATATTCACCACTCACACTGTCCGGCTGGAGAGGAGACCTTCTTTTGTTTCACTCCAGATATAAACACATTTTATTTTCTTTTTCGGTTGCAAACGTACAGGCGAACTGTAGCATTCACGACATACTTTACCCCACAGACAGCATCTAGAACGTGCCGGCAGTAAATGAACTGGGCCCCATGTTTTATAACAATAGACGCAATCGGAATAAAATAGCTTACATTTTCACTGTTTCAACACAGTTTTGAAAACGTATTTTTCGCTGAATGCCTTGTACTTTCTGCCAGCGGTAGGGATGGCGTTTGGGATTTACCCACAGTACGTCCCACACGGTTGAATGGGACACGCTCATTTGGCGCACTATGGAGCATGTCGTAGATGTGCTGACGTATCACTTCCTTAAGCCGAACAGTATGCACAGACCGAGGACGGCCGGCATTACGCATGCGTCTCTGCAACATGGAAAGCATAAGTCACATTTTTGCTGCGGACTTTGTAGGCGCTGCACAAGGAATTAACCAAAATACGTTTTTAAAACCCAATTTTCCTAGGCTTATTATTTCCTTTAATATTCCGTTTCGATATACGGTGTCCTATATTTTTTCGACTTTATATTTGGTAAGGGATCACCTCCCGCAGTTTAGGCGTTTAATTTCCGAACATTCTACATAGGGATAAGCTCACACAATTGTTTCTCTGTCCTTCCAAGATAAAACTTAAAGGTCTGTTGGCAGCATCTTTTAAATAAAAAAAACACTCGAGCGTGTCAGTAATTGCACCATAAATACCAACTCTGTGCATTTACTAGAGACGTACAAAATTCGCGTTACTATCTGTCAACAGACTAAATTTGACAATTTCGGGGGTTTCCTGATTTGTGACACTGCTCGAAAAGATTTTGGTATTAGTCTGTCGAATATTGGTCCTATCAGACTCAATTTAACGGTAGAGCGATTAATATTCTGTAACGCCGCCGGAACAACGAAGGACTTCGTTGCAAAGGGAACAGTCGAGGAAATAATGGAGAGTGGAGAGATTCGGACGGCTTTTAACATCGAGGTCTTGAGAGCCGATGAGGGTGAAGTAAGGTAAGAACTCGGCAAGACTCGGCTGTGGCCGCTCGGTAGCGTTCCAACGATCAAGGCTAAGTGGCGTTCCCTAGAGTCTAGACGCTCGTTTCACATGCCGAGCAATAGGACCGGCCGTTGGTGAGCTCGTTCATCCGTCCGTAATACGGGATTAATCCCTCCCTACCTCAAGGTCTTAGCTGCGAAGAAGGGCAGAGAGAGGGAGAGAGAGAGAGAGGAGAGAGAGAGGATTACGTAGGTCCAGAGGTTCGCCGACCCGCGCACAAATTATTCCCAGGGAAGACGATACTCCAGCGTGCAATTCATTGTTCTCTCCGGCATGCCGCTGTAGTCTATAAGTCACACTTTTTGAAACAAACAATTGAAAAATCACACCATGAATAACGTGTTTGTTTGTTTCCTTAGTAAGCCAGGTAACACAAGATTTTTTATACATGTGTTGACATAAAACTACCTTATTGTTAGTTACATTGCAACTGTATTTATATTTTGTCTATAATTATAATATTTTATTTATATATTACAGTGAATAGGTCTCATGCAAAATGCCAGCAAACCGAGTGCGCTTGAATGCGGCGCTTTGTCCCTTTGGCGTGATTTTATACATAGTTAAACATTGTTTACATGAAGCGTAGGAACACGCTGAAAGTAGAACTTCAGCAAGGTTTGAGAAAAGTCGGAAGTAACCGTGAACGGACTATACCATATATCGCACAGGCAACCTATAACAACGGTATATTTATTCAAAATTACAGTTCTTTTACACTACCGTTTCTATGTTACATATAGTATCAAGTCGAAGTACCACAGTGTGTTCTGATTCTTCCACCGCCTAGTTTGAATGAAACCAATGTGTATTTAACCTATTCCAGCCCAGTGTACACAACTGTGTACATTACACACGTGTAGGTAATTTTTGGTTGGTACTGCGTACTGCGAAGGTTAGTGACCAATGATCTTACCTGTGGGTAAATGATTCGCAAAGTATCTTACTGGTCTAGGTCCTAATTGGTTCATATAACTGTAGCCGAACATACAGCCAACAGATCATTGGCTGTGACAACGGAACATGTGCTGTGTCGACTGAGGTACAGCACGCATCATGAATGTTTTTGTTTGCAACATCTGGAGCCGTAAATTAAGGTGGGTTTGAAAAGCGTTAAATCCACCTTCGCAGTGAAAGCGGCCCACCGAATAAAATTGCGAGATAAACGGGTTTATACCAACTACGAGGAAAATTAATTCACGAACAGCATTTAGAAATAGATTGGAATTGTAACACTCGTGAGTTTGCATTAAACTCGTGACATGGTTACTGCTTGTCGCGCCGAAGGTAGAGCTAATAAGATAGAGTTCGCGGCAGTTTTTACAAATCACATGCGACCTAGTCACAAGAGAAAATAGGCTTCTTCGTGTGTAAGAAGGCAATAAAACAAACGAAACCGATTCGGACATATAGAGGAATGTAACATTTAATACGCACTTTTGAAAGCCCTGCTTAAGATCTACTTGTATGCACGTCGTGTATTTCCCTGCGTTATGTAATAACATTGCCATGAGTCTCATCACTTTATTCGTGCGTCGGTCAAATGAAACACTGGAATTACTAAGAAAGGAAATACTTCACAAATCTGTTGATTTTTACACTTCGATTCATTAAAAAAAAAAAACAGAAAGAAAAAGAAATAATTTTAAGTTTTCATAAATGGTTACCTAACACTTCTATTCGACGTTAGGATATTTAACTACTTTCCAACCATCGTTACCAACTTTACTGGGCGAATGTCACTCCGTGCCACCGTTAAAATACATTAATGCAGGGGCAGTGACATTTTTCTAAGGTTCATTTATAAAGTGCTCACTTTATCGTGAACAGCCTTAACCAATTTCATATTCTACGAGACGGGGCCGTTCTGGGAGGGTGGTTAGTGCATCGCCTTCCCCCTCCGGCGGGTTCGCACCCGGATTGCTGCGCACGAGAAATGTGGTGGGCGTCGTCTTCGCACAGAAGGTTTTCTCAAGGTGCTGCCATCCTTACTGCCCGCCACCTCACCATCTCAGGTGTTCATTTACCCTGTCGTCATTCGTTAAGAAAGGCGTGACGTTAAACGATGTCTTCAACATCGAAGGCCCGATAAGGGCCTGCCTACATTTGGGTTATCCCAACCTGTGTCTTAGGACAAGGACACGCTGATTGGTGCATGTGACCCTCTGACGTCATGGCGCAGTCCCATACTGCCGTGTCCCAAGCCAACGTGTGTCCCAAGTTGAAGCGATCGGAATACTAAACTTTTGTCCGAAGTTGTTTCCTAAGCTGATAGAAAAGAAGAAGACTTCAAATACTTTCGCGCGCATTCGTGAAATGTTTACGTAACTAATGTAAACAATGGATGTGCAAGTTGGGCTTTCTCAAAACAAATATGATGAAATGGTGATAAATAATTAGGGATATCTTCGTTCGAGCTGAACAATTTTATTTGAATGCTAAAACTTTAAACCATAAGTTTAAAAATTAAATTTGGATGTCAATTGGCGAACTTATTTTAAATAAAACCGTTAAGACGTTTATTATAAATAAATAATCAAATCAACCATTTCGTAAACGATAATAAACAATAATAGAGCAAATTTAAACCTTCCCTACGCAACGACAAATAATATACCGAATTTAGTGCTATCTGGTGTCAGATTCTGAAAGCTCACTTCGGACAACGCATTTGTAGACCGTATTTGGACCGCGTGAATGTGACGTCACTGACACGGCCTCGTCCACAGAGACGGCCGAATGTAGACACGGCCTAAGCGTCTTTGATGAGACGTGGCCATAGTCAAGAGCACACGTGATTGTGAAAACAACCCTCTTAGGCCGTGTCTCAACTGGCCCAGAGAGCGCTCTCTCATGCTCTCGCTCTAGCGATGACGTCATTATGACGTCAGCGCTATCTGGTCCTCTCAATTCATCGGAGAGAGCGCGAAAGAGCGAGAGCACAGACAGAGCACGAAGTTGTATACTCGCTGGCGCTCTCTCGCAGGCGCCATATTTGTTTACAGTATTTCCGTATTAGAATAAGGTTAGTGGCTCTCTTGGCCAAAAGCACGTTGCATTTTAACTGTAAGTGAATAATTTCAAATGTTTTAAACAGCGAAATGTCATAGGCAACATGTATTTATAAAAATATATATGCGGATTTCCGAGTAAGTCTCGTTTTTATTGTCACTTTGCTGTAACATGACGGTAAATATAAAAGAAAAATAATAGTATTTTATGGGCTAGTGATTATTCTTGTAGTGGTTTAATTATCTGTGAGTTATTTGGAACACACATAAATTACTTACAATAGCCATGGCCGCGATTTTAAATAACATGATTTCCCGCCTTTTGGCATCAGCTGTTTGCCTGACGTCGGAGAGAAACGAGAGAGTGGGTTGTCTCGATTCCACAGAGCGAGAGAACGAGAGAGCGCGAAGAAGTGCTCTCGCCAGGTTGTGCGAAAGAGTGCTCTCTCGATAGAGTATTCTTTAAACTGAGACACGGCCTAGGTCACAAATTATCACAGGCTTGCTCAAACTGCTTAAACGATCATTAAACTGGGCATGTAGGCTAACTTAGGTAACCTGGGCCCAAATATATATTCAGCTACCGCCATATGTTAGTTCAGTTGGCCTTGTTAGGTGTTAGGTTGGGTACTGGTTGGTGAATACGATCATGCGCTGTAATGATTGGCTTCCTGAAGACCCGCGCACAGTTAACACGGCGCTATCGATTCACAGAATCTCGTGAAACTCCTTCGCTCTCTGTGTAAGATTCCAAACCTAGAGGGAACACCTCGATAGGAATTATTAAGGCCGTGTCCCAATTCGCCGAGAACGTAGTCTCTCACTCATTCTTGACGTCACAGAGAGTCCTCTCTGCTGTCCCAACTCCGTGGAGAGAGCGCGAGAGGGAGAGTGGACGACGATGTACACTCGGTGCTCACTCTCGTACCATCTCTGGTAGCCGTGTTGTTTTACAAGTCTAACCTCAAATATCCACACACACACACACACACACACACACACACACACACACACACACACACACACACACACACACACACACACATATATATATATATATATATATATATATATATATATTGTTGTTGTTCTAAAACTGTGTTAGAAATGTTTTATCGACATAACTTAATAATTGCGATTGTGAAATGTGTAAGAACAGAAATATTCCGTTTGATATGGTTCATAAATTATGTTGTTAATTTGTTCACATTTCATTTAGGTTAATTGTGTGCATATTATTAAATAATGTGATTTGCACATAACAATTACGTTTATAATCATGAAAAAATGTAAAAAAATGAAGTAAGTTACTATTTCATAAAATACTGTACATTTATTCAAGTAAGTTAAAGGATAGCAATATTTTGTTTTTCTCTATTTATTGCTTTTCCTGTCAGAGAAATAATGCCAAAGGCTTACAGAGGGCACAAGTCTCAATTCGCCAGAGTGAGCGAGATTGAGAGTGGCGAGTGAGAGAGAGCACACTTTCGAGTTGAGACACGGCCTAAGTTCCTGGGTCAGGGATCGAAAAACGGACCTCGACTGCCGCAGCACGGTGGATACTAGAAGGGGGGAGGGGCAAGTCTATCTTAATTAAACTGCGGTGTCGAGCGCACGTCAGATGGTATCTGGGAGGGAGGCCATTACGAGACAAAGCTGTCCATTAGGGGGGCTTTGTTTGCCCTCGTAGCTCGGCAGAAGGGGAGGGGAGGGTTGTTAGGACAGACAGCGGCTCGCCCCTTCTTGCTGATTGCATCTCTTCTAGCTGATGGTAGGTCAGGCTGGGTACAATCCTTCCACGACGACAGCTGTCGAGTGCCTGACGATCGACGAAAAGTCTGCCTCGGGGATAACACTCTTGAAAGGACGGGTTAGTGCGGCTCGAATTTTGTCGCAAGGGAGATAACTCATTTGTCAACAAGTTGCTCATAATTGCGCACACCCAAAAATTCTTATCTATAAAATACCGCTCTAGCTGCGAGTATTTGAGCGTAAATAGTTAGGCCACTTGTCTGCTCAACAATGTTGGTAGGGAATACGAAAAAAACTGTCCTACGCCAAAGAATAGCTATTTATACAAACGTGAATTGTGGGGTCGTTCAGATCATGAGTACACAGACGTTGATTGGCGGAGCGCGACTCTTGTAACGGGCGTTGGTAAGTCTCATTCGCTGTTTTAGAGTCCTGGAATATTTCAAGTCTCTCATTCCACCATTATTTATTTGACTTTCTCTGCGAATCCCTGCACCAATGAATACGCACTTCAAAATTATGTGCACGAATCATGGGTAGTCCAGTTAGGAGTGGAATGGCTTCGCTTGTGGGGAGCAGCAATTAATAGGCGACCCCCGTCTCACAGTGTGTAATTTAAAGCAGCCAGCTGAAAAAAAAAAATCGTATTTTCCAACCCTGTACCTTTTAAGCATAGCTCTCGAAAGTTTTGTTTATATAACCCTAGGAGATAACACCCAAGTGCTGACGTCTTAGTCAGCCTGGTATGTCGCCCTAAAGGAGGCAAGGAAGTGGATGTTTCCGCGATTAGATAGGACGGGCGAGTGAAGGTATTTGGGCGGCTCTTAATGGCGAGTTCTTGAGAGCCGATACGCCTAAAGATGGTTCCATAATAGTGCGATGCGATGCGTTGCGATGAGCGGTAGCCAATCAGGATGAAACAGATTCTGCCGCAGCGCGTCGGTGTCGAGTGCTTGGTGCGAAATTCTTGCGTTGCGATCGTCGTGTCATCCTGCGATGGAGAAGAAGAAGAATAAATGTTTGTTTACCAGGAGAATTAATATATATATATCCATTTGAAAACGACGATCGCGTTTACGCCGACGTGTTCGTATTTGTAATTTTTATTATTGCTGCGTGGATGTGCAAAATAGAAGACAAGGCTTCTTGTAGATATGGACAATGTCATAAAATTATCTTAATAAGATCAAAATAATTATCCTTCGTCTTATTATGTCTCGTTCCCGTTGGTATTCGTCACACATCGTGCTCATACTACCCTGTTTTTATCTTCTACCACTTGAAACATACAGTTTCAACTTTTTACGCGTGTCTTTTGTTACATTGGTGAGGTGTGAAAATGTAAACTAGATAGCAGCACCATCTCAGACGGCATCCGTCGCAGACAGATCATCGCTTAGTTGTGAAACAGCAAGTATAGCTCGTCGCAGCCCAACGCATCGCAACGCAACGCATCGCAACACATTGCAACGCATCGTAACGCAACGGATCGCATCGCATCGCATCGCATCACAACGCAATGCACTTTTGTGAAACCAGCTTAAGAGGAGGGCGCACAGTTGTGTTTGGTAAATGCACAGTGAGGAATTCAGCGGCAATTTTTGCTTCAAGAAACACGTGACCATATTACATAAATGTACGATTTTTTCATTCAAACTTAAGTTTATGACTGAAATTAATTTTTTAGATATTTTTAGGAGTGTTTCAAACGGACGTGTACAATGAGAGCGCGCTAACTGATAATATGATTTTGTTAGCATATTTAGTAGGTATTGCCGTAGTGTTCCACAAGACTTAGTGGATATATTCTCTGTGCTTTTATGAATGCGATAACGTGATTTACGGCGGAAACCAGAGGTATACATAGTAGCTGTTAACTTTTTCCGGACACCATACGTTCTGTTACTCGGAGAGCAGTTTTCGAACTGCGGAGCATGAGAAACTCAAGTATTCAAGCATTATGCTATTTTTAAACTTCTAACACAGCCGTTGGGTATGCAGGATTTCTTAGATGACATTTCCAAGTCAATAAAAACACTCAGTATTTCGCGTGCAAAAATAAAATCACCGTGAAGTAAACACTGCCAAGATGTGACTGCTGAAATTAGCACTAGATCACGTCCAGGAAACATTCTTGAATAAACAAGCAGAATATCTAAGAGAAGGATAACTAAATCGCTTGTCAAAGGAAAATCGCAAAGATAAATAGTTTACAATATGCACACAATCCTTCGAACTTCCGGGAAAGAAATATGCCGCCAGTAGTAGGATATGCCTCTCCTCAACGAGCGACAAAACTAAAGAAAACATGAAGAATGTTCTTGCAGGGAAACCAGGCTATGTGGTTTGGTAAGACTCTATCCATTATGATTGCATTACAGCTGACTTCGGATCAGTTTAAATAATTCAGGGAAAATGCAAAATCATATAACAGTAACCTATATCGTCCATATTACTTAGTAACAACCATTTTAAAAAAAGTGTATAATTACAGATGAATCTGCAGAAGTGGAATTATAAGCAGTTCTAGATCATACTGCAAACAGAATTTGTAGAGTTCAATAGAAAGTTATGATGATTGTTGCAGATCAAGCTATTAAAAAGGTAGGGCTGTGACGATAGCTCGGGCCAAGTTCGCTGTAAATAAAGAGTTTCCCAGGGCAAGTCGACAAGTGATGAGTAGAGGCATGAAGAATTGGCGGACTCAATTCAAGACAAGCTAGGATTCAAAACACGAGCGTTTCTATTACTTTAGCCATTGGTCCACCCGGTGTTTGACACCTCCTAGAGAACGCTAGTCTAATAGTCGCCTTCACCCCATTTCCAGTTAGGCCCTTCGTAAGACTAAGACATAAGTCTTATGTCTTAAGTTCTAAGTCTTACGTTTTCAGTCTTAAGTTCTTAACCCATTCAGACCCAGTGTACACGATTGTGCACATTACGCACGTGTAGGCAATTTTTGCTCGGTACTGCATACTGTGTAGGCCAATGACCAATGATCTTACCTGTTGGCAAATGATTCGCAAAGCGTCTTACTGGTCTAGGTCCTAATTGGTTCATATAACTGTAGCCGTACACATAGCCTACATCTCATTTCCTGGGACAACGAAACAAGTGTTGTGTCGACTGAGGTACAGTACGCGTCATAGACATTTTGTTTGTAACCCCTGAAACAGTAAATTAAAGTGGGTGTGAAAGGGTTAAGTCGTACTTTCACCATAGTTGCTACTGGATGTCGGGATGTGCGAGCGAGCACGTGCTGGAGTTTCCAGACGACATTGCACAGTAAATACTAATACGTAAGGTTCCCTGCTTCACTTATGGTGGCTCAGCCCGTGGTTTCCGCGGGGCCCGATCCCTGGTGATTCGTTATTGCCGAACACAAGTCCTATGGCACATTTGGTTGTGATAAAGCAGCGTTTTCTATGTCAGCGACTGTCTTATTAAAAGACTCAGCCCTGTTTTTAGTCATATTTTGCAAGAGACTTTCTGAATGATGAGAAGCAATATTATTGGTTGACATTATTTCATCCCACATCCCAACACTTTTCATACTGTGAACTACACATTAATCTCCACTTCTGGAATCATTAAAGAAGTATCCTCTTGCAGGACAGTTTGAATGGTTGCCGAAGACATGAAATGGACCATTGTGAATATCACTGCGTAATTCCCTTATACGCTGCTCTTCGTTTATTCCGACTTGACTTCTCCTGTATTCGACAGTTCTAGTGATGGTACAACAAAGATGCTGTAGCCGGTTTGGAAGTACTTTCCTAAGCATCATTGGATCATCTCCGAGATGCATTTTTGTCTTCGCACTAACCGAAAATAATCTTATATTCAGCACCTGAAACCCTGCAGTAAGTCGGGCTTTAAAGAACTAGAATATATTCAGCAAAAATTCTTACAAATAATCAGGTACAGCTTCGAAACAGAAAATATGAAAAATTTTTTCATAATATTAAAAAACCTTTAAAAATACAGCAATGTATCATTCTTCTGTGATTTATTAGATACACTGAAGAATCACGTGGCAATTTTTTTCAAATGTAGGCCTAAGTTATACAATTTTTGCAACAGAGTTAGTGTATATATTTTGTGTATTTCAGTAACAGCTAAATTGGCATGTTGCTATGCGAGTGGTTTAAAATCACAAAACCTACTTTTTAATTTGACGCGAAGGGTACACTCACATGTGCCTACACATTGAATGTTGTTTGGTAGTACATAATATAAAGTAATAAATATATTTCCTATGTAATAATATTGATTAAAACTTCCGTCTGCACGAATGCCAGAATCTCATCCTGATATTCCTCGAGTTTGTTTATTGTATATGGTTAAGGACAAATTACGGGAAATATTTCAGCTCAGGCTAGACTTCAATATTTTACACATGCATCTTTTGTTTGGTTATTGAATGCGAGAATACAATTGCTTGTTTTCCTGTGCCAATCGTATACTGTACTTTTGTGACGCTCAAAATATAAGGAACAGATCAAATCATCCGAAAATGAATCTGGATCAGGACTATAATGTTTTGAGTTACAACCAGTCACGAAAAATTTTCCTGAATATCATGTATAGCTGTTACTGTCGATAAGATGTATTACAATTTGCAAGGGAACCTGTATTTTGATACCAACAGCCTGAACATTCCTGCCGGGTGTAACCAATTATGTCGCTGTATCCAAAGTTATATTACAGGTGAATTACGCCACAAAATATGTTTACGTACAAGAAAACATAAATTATACAGCCACTCATAGCATGAATACTAACCACACACGCTTGCAAATTCACTAGCCCATAAGCGCATGGTAAATTACTCGCCTCCTGGCAGCACAACCAGTAAGGAGTCTTACTTAGTGCGCAGTAGCCAATCATATACAAGGTCCGTTTCAGAGCATCGCGGAGCCAGTTAGCGAATGGATACGCCCACTTCAAAGGGACCGCCACGTAATTTAACTTGTATATAGGTAAAGGCTGTTCACGATAAAGTGAGCACTTATGAAATATACCTTACAAAATTGTCACTGCCCCTGCCTGAGTACATTTCAACGGGCTCACTGTGTGACATGCACCCAGCAAGGTTGGTAACGATGAATGGAAAGTAGTTCCATATCTCAACATCGTATAAAAAGTGTTAGGTAACTATTTGATATAACTTAAATTATTTCTTTCGCTTTTTTTTTTCATGCATCGGAAGTGTAAAAATAACCAGATTTGTGAAATATTTACTTTTCTAAAAACTTCATAGTTTCACTTGACTGACGCAAGAATAAAGTGATGAGGTCCAAGGCAATATTAATTTTAGATAAGGCGGAAGAATACACAATGTACATACATGCAAGTAGATCTCAAGCAGGGTTTTCAAAAGTGCTCATTTTATAGCGAACAGCCTTTACTTCCCTATTCTGTGATTACGCCCTCATCTTGTTGAAGAAGAGAGCCGAATGACCTACCACCAGTCTACTGATCATACGAGTAGGTTTAACTGTGTTAAGGCATCGCAACGTACTGCTTCTACTGAAACATTGCCAAGCTTCGCCACTGCTTCATCTCATATCCTAGAGTGAATATGGGGTAGAGTGACTGACTACGCTGGCTGCGCAGAAACAAACCCCAGTGTCCGTTTGTCGTAAAATTTTTTGTACCAAATGTGACAAAAAATTATGAGACTGTGTGTCAAACTACGAGAGGAAACCTTCAAAAAGTCTCCACCAGGGCGTGCAGTCAGCACTGACGGAGTCATGTGTTCTGTAGGTTATCCTGAGCAGTCATGTTCTCCTGGATAAGTCACCAGAGTACCGTATGTTCCAGCCGTGGTTTGGAAACGGGCAGCTTATCAGCTCCGGTAAGTCCACTGCAAGATCCAAGGAAAGCTTTGAAAACTTCTGCGTGCAATATTTACGAACAGTTTCTACACGTGTTCAAACTCCGCTCCCTTATTTCGCGACAAGCCAAAATTCCCATTTGCCTGTTCACGATTAAGTGAGCCCTTTCGAAATCAACCTTAGAAAAAAGGTCACTGCTCCTCCATGCATGTGTTTTGTCGGACACCATGAGTGACGTGCGCCCAGTTAAGTTGGCAACGACCGGTGGGAAAGTAGTTCCGTATCTTAACGTCGAACAAAACGTGTTACGTAACAATATCTAATAACTTAAATTATTTCTTTCGCTTTCTGATTTTTTTTTAACGCATCGAAGTGTAAAAATAGCATATTTGTAAAATATTTACTTTTCTAATAATTTCACAGTTTCACTTGAACGACGCATGAATAAAGTGATGAGGCCCATGACAATGTAATTTTTACATAAGGCGGAAAATATACGACGTGCATACAAGTAGATCTTAAGCAGGGCTTTGGAAAAGGCTCGTTTTATCGCGAATAGCCTATACCAACACAACTATCATAAAATACGTATATAGGCTTTGAGGTCAGAACTCTGGTTATATAAACACTTGCTTTAACATGTTCATATACTTCCTCAGACTAATTTTTAATACAATTAGGTTTATGCTAAACTGGTATAGGCTATTCACAGTAAAACGAGCACTTTTGAAGGCCCTGCTTAAGATCAAATTGTTTGCACGTTGTGTATTCTTCCGCCCTATGTAAGATTAACATTGCCATGGGACTCATCACTTTATTCATGCGTCGGTCAAGTGATACTGTGAAAATGTTAGAAAAGTAAATATTTTACGTATATGCTCATTTTTACACTTTGATGGATTAAAAAATAAACAGAAAGCGAAATAAATTATTTAAGTTATTAGAAATAGTTAACTAACAATTTTTATTTGACGTTAAAATATGGAACTACTTCTCCATACATGTTTACCAACTTTACTGGACGCATATCACTCAGCGCGCCCGTTAAAATATATGCAGGCAGGTGCAGTGACTTTTTTCTAAGGTTGATCTTGAAAGTGCTCACTTTATTGTGAGCAGAGTTTAAAAATAGTTTATTAATATTGAGGTACTTGTCCTTTGGAAATAAAGATATAAAATACACGTTCATTACTGTTGGCCATGTGACTTTGACATATGTGTTGGTTGGGGTAGGTCAATATTGGGTAAATGCGCAAATGTCTACTTCGTCTTTAGTCTATGCCTCATACAGCTACGGGTACAGGTTTCAGAATTATTCAGCTTCATTCATTACCGCTGGGGACTGGCAGTGAATTTTGGGAAGGTGAAATGGCATAGTGAAACGTCGCACAACACACTGCAGCATCCTCTTCTGTCGCGTGTGCCAAGACTAATGTACCACACACACGTAACTTACCGCGGATAAAGAAGATCACGCAAGAAAAATCCTCTCCACGTGCAGTTTATTTTAAGATCGTGTGAGAAGGGATATGGAAAAAAAAAAAAAATCAAGACGTGCCTTGCGTTAGAAAATGTTATCGTTATTCCTCGGCTGTTCATCTGTCAGTGTTATTTTTATCTGCCAGTGTTCCCTCCCTTCCTTTTACGGCCGTTAATAATAAAGCTGGAGTCACAATAACCCGACGAACACGGCACGACAGACGGATGTGACGTCAGAACTCGACAGAATTTCATTTTAAATTTTATTCAGTGTTCACAATATCCAGACGAAATCTGCGCGACAAGTATGCTAGTTGGCTGTTGGAAAATGCTAAAACGGCAAGTTATCCTTATAATATCCAATATTTGCTTTTTAAAAGTCGCGATAAAATAAATCATTATTTTGCTTTTGAGAATATTTGAATTTATACGAGAGATAAAAAGAATTCAGAAACAAACGGAAACGTTATTTTGGCGGCAAGTTTTTCTTTATTACAGTAGGAAAATATGCACAGAATGTTGTTTTCTAAGGTTGTATCTGACGAGACCAACACGATGGAAGGTAGAAATAGAACCTACTTTACTCGGACTGTCCAGGCTGCGATTTGGTCGGACTGACGTCACAGTGACCTTGATTTTCATTGGCTGCTACTCGCCAGTTTGTCGTGTCGGGGTTGTCGTGTCGGGGTTGTCGTGTCGTAGTCGTCAGGGTATTGTGACTCCAGCTCAAGACGCACAGTGGATTCGTATCCGGCATGTTGCATAACGTATCCGGCGAATAGCAGTGCGAGATCCACAGTCGTGCACGAAGGGGGGAATTGAGCGGTGCTGCACACGTTCACTATAGGCTGTTCACAGTAAAATGAGCAATTTTGAAAGCCCTGCTTAAGATCTACTTGCATGCACGTCGTGTAGTCTTACGCTTTATGTAAGATTAACATCGTCATGGGCCTTATCGCTTTATTCATGCATCGGTCCAGTTTAATTGTGAAATTATTAGAAAAGTAAATATTTTAAATATTTGCTCATTTTTACACTTTGATTTATAAAAAATAGAAAGCAAAATAAATTAATTAATTCGTCATAAATGGTTAACTAACACTTTTTTTTCGACGTAGTTATATTAAACTACTTTCCATTCATTGTGACCAACTTTACTGGACGCATATCACTCAGTGTGCCCGTTAAAATACATGCAGGTAGGGGCAGTGATTTTTTTATAAGGTTGATTTCAAACGTGCTGACTTTATCGTGAACTACCTTCAGAAAACGGAATCGCGTTCAAAGTCACCGTTCTCCATGACGTAAAGTTTAAGGCTTGCCTTCAGCTATCATGTGGAAATTTTTCGTCTTCATTTCATAATTTCATTTTCAGAAGGATTACTGGAAATGTTTGACAATAGAAAATGTGCAATTTACAAAATTGTTTAATACTTTTGTATCTAGTTTTCACTTTGAATTATTTCCTGATTGAAAAAAAGGCAGAAATTTATTGACTGGCTTTTTACAACTAGCTGAAAACACAATGGAAAGTTCTTCTTAAAATTTACTTGTATGTCGAGTGTGTATTCGTCCGCCATATGAAATATTAGCATTGTTATGGGCCTCATAACCTTATCCATGAGTAGGTTATTTGAAACAGTAAAATTGTTAGGTAAGTAAATATTTTACTAATTCCCTAATTCTTACATTTATTTGCATTAAGAAAAATAAAAGGTAAAATATCCCACTTTGGTATTCATAAATATTTCCTCAATTTTTCCATCCGTCCCTACCAACTTTGCTAGGCGCATGCCACTCGGTGCATGTGAAAACATACAGAATGTAGATTGTTGTTGGAGTGTTGCTTTTCAATTGTTGATTTCAAAAGTGCTCAGTTTACCACAAACGGCCTACACTTGCATGAATCGAACAGATTTACATGAAGTCTGGCTGGAAATTAATGACATCCTCTTTCTTTGATGATATTGTTGACGTAGTTTTACATCTTTGACTTCCGCGGCAGTTAGTCATGAGTTTCACTGCGACGTGATGTTACTACGGCAGGACTCCAAAATTGCTAAACATTTTCTCCCACAATCATTTAACCGTGGGAAAACACCAGACGAATGAACACGGGCCCATGATCTCTATTATATACGCGTGTGAAACACCGCCACCGCACGTCGAAATACACTCGTTGACAAATAAAATTGCGGATACATATTACTATGTGTGGTGGACAATGTTCTTGCCTCTCGCGTGTTGGATCCAGATCTTGGCATGTCTGGAGTGTCTGGCGGATACGACTGACCTTCATAACGGAAGGCAGCGGTCAACCACCATATAATCTTTCTATGTAGTCACACCATGGAGGAGAGGTTGGGGTAGGGGGGGGGGGTTGGTTATACTATCTCTATCAAGCGGGGATGTCTCGTTCTCCTGCCGGTCTTCGTCTTGTTTTCTCAACTTTTAAGCTATTTTTTCAACGAGTTCTTAAAATACTCCAGCGATTATGACTCGTTCAGACGAGTGGGTTTAACTGTGTAAAGTGATCGCAACATACTGCTTCTACTGAAACATTACCAAGCTACACCACTGCTTCGTCTCATCATACCCTAGAGTGAGTATGGGGTAGAGTGACTACGCTGGTTGCACAGAAAAAAAACTCCCGTATGCCAACATTGAAATGCTTTGTTAAAGGCTGTTCTCGATAAAGTGAGCACTTTCGAAATCAACCTTCGGCAAAAGTCACTGCTCCTACATGCATATGTTTTAACGGACGCCCTGACAGACATGCGCTCACTAAAGTTGGTTACAATGGATAGAATGCAGTTACTGATCTTAACGTCGAATAAAAAGTGTTTGGGAACCATTTGTGAAAACTTAAATTGTTTCATTCGCCTTCCGTTTTTTTTTTAAATCCATGGAAGTGTAGAAATGAGCAGATTTGTAAAATATATACTTTTCTGAAAACTTCACAGTTTTACTTGACTGGTGCATGAATAAAGTGATGAGGCCCATTACAATGTTAATTTTACGTAAGGCGGAAGAATACACATCGTGCATACAAGTAGATCTTAAGCAGGGTTTTCAAAAGTGATCATTTTGGCGTGAACATGGGCCCGAATATAACGGCATCTCTTGTGAGGAATTGAGGTTAGTGATTTGGAGAATAACTGGACTCCAGAATAACATTGAATGTCTGCAGAAGTTCTGTACATATGTTGAGTAGCAGTTTCGTATGTATATAATATATTGGCTTATGAATGTTTGCGTCGGGACAATAGACACGTATTGTAAATTACAATGAACGACAGAAAACATCTAATAGTGCTAACAGTTACCTTTGATACGAAGTAATATTCATTTACTGTGGACAAATGCAGCTCAGAGAATATTAGTTTCTTTACTGCGAAAGAAGGCGATGTTTTCCAATATACAAGTGTGCAAGCCCTATGACATCATATTGACTTTAAACCAATTGTACTGCACCATTTATACATTGTAGAGACCCCAACCAGTCAATCACCAAGTTAGCACATAATTGCAGCTGACCAATCACATGCAAGCATTGGGATATCACACACACACACGCACAGGCAGGTAGGCAGGCTTTAGATGCAAATTCCTTGGTCACATTACCATGCAGTTATATCTTTAACAGTTTCTTCTAGACGAGCTTTTTCTCTCACCTATAAATCATGTTTATCCTTAAAGTAGACAAATTACTCCTGTTGTCGGACCGAGCCCCCCCTAAAAATTGACGCATTGCCCATTTACCCATTGACACCATCAGCCCCATGACTCATTGATCCCATCAGCCCCATGACCCATTGACCTCATTAACCCGATGGGGTCCAAAGATCCCACCTATCCCATTGACCCCATCGATCACATTGACCCCATCGATCCCATTGACCCCAATGAGGTCGATGGGGGCCAATGGGGCTGATGGGGTGGATGGGGTAAATGGGGTAGATGGGGTAAATGGGGTATATTGGATCAATGGGGTCGATGGGTCATGGGATCAATGGTCATGGGGTCGATGCAGTCGATGAGTCATGGGGTCAATGGGTCACGGGGTCGATGGTGTCAATGGGTCATGGGGTCGATGGTGTCAATGGGTAAATGGGTCAATGGGTCCGTTTGTGAGGGATCAGTCCGACAACAGGAGTCAGTGGTCTACTTTAAGTGTAAACATGATTTATAGGTGAGAGAATAAAACTCACCTGGCAGAAACTGTTTAAGACATAACTGAATGGTAATGTGATCAAGGAACTAGCATCTAAAGCCTGCCTACCTGCCTGTGTGTGTGTGTGAGATGCCTCAATGCCTGCATGTGATTGGTCAGCTGCTATCATAAGGTAACCTGGTGATTGGCTGGTCGGTGTCTGTACAATGTATAAATGGTGCAGTACAATTGGTTCAAAGTCAAGATGATGTCATAGGGCTTGCACTCTTGTATATTGCAAGCAGTAGGGAGGTAAGCTGAGAGGTTTAGTGCAATAGCAGTTGCGCCGAAGGTGGATCGTCTCGACTAGTTTCTGCCTCTTTGCGAAGATTTTTCCTCGGGTTTTTGGTTTTTTAGGCCATTCAAGGTAATGTGGTTAAAGTCAAGGTAGTCTCTATCTAATAAGGTGGCGGTGGTAGTCTGTAATGTATTACGCTCGTTGACATCTATACATTTTTCTACGTTTTTAAGGTCATTCGAGGTCATGGGGTCAAGGTTGAGGTTGTTTGCATTTAATATGGTGGTAGCAGTCTTAAATATTTTATTCTTGCTGAATTTATGTATTTTTCACGAGTTTTTATTTTCAAGGTCATTCAAGGTCATGTGGCCATGGTCTATGTAGTCTGCATATAATATGTCAGTGGTATACTTTAATGTATTGTGCTTGCGGAATGTAATTTATTTTTTCTCAAATTTTTGTTTTTAAGATCATTCAAGGTCATGTGGTCAAGGTCAAGGAAGTCTGCATCTAATATGGCAATGGTAGTCTTTAATGTATTATGCTTGCTGATTTTTATGTATTTTTTCTCGAGTTTTTGTTTTCAAGGTCATGGGGTCAATGTAGAGGTAGTCTGCAATTAATATGGTGATTTTAGTCTTTAATATATTATGCTGGCTGACTTTTATGTATTTTTCTCGAGTTTTTGTTTTCAAGGTCATTAAGTCAATGTCAAGGTAATTTTTTCCAATAAGATGGTGGTTGCCTACCAAGATGGCAGTCTCCAGTAAAGTATAAATAAATGACGAATGAAAAAACAAATATGGCGGCTCCAGTAACATATAAACAAATATGACGAATGAAAAAACAAGATGGCGGAATGAGTATATGTGAGGGGATTGGTGGTGAGGGACTCAGTCATCTGCTGGTGATGAAACGAATGTGACTAATGGCGGTGCTCGGAGCTGTAACTTTTTAAAAAAATGTTTTATATATTTTTTAAGGGAAATTTTTTAGGGAAAAGGGGAAATTTCCGGGGGAAAAGGGGGAAATGGCCCACGGGCTTAAAGACTTATTCATTTAGAATTTTTTTGAATTAAATTTCATAATTTAAAACGATTTTTAATTTTTTAGAAACTATTTCTAGATTAACTTTTTATAATAAATTTTCTATAATTTTTAAAATTGGTTTTTTAGTTTTTTTTGTGATTTGTTTTATTTTATTTTGAATTTTTTGGGTAGATGGTCTAAGGTCAAGGTCGAATGTAATAGGTTCTGCTTTCCTAACCCCTGGGAGACTGATCCCGGGTCTCCTGACTGGCTCGGAGTCACTGATCCTTGACCCTGGAGTCACTGATGCCTTTCACCTGCTCCAGAAAAAAAAAGAATTTTTCAGGGAAAAAAAGGGAAATTTTTTGGGACAAAGAGACATTTTTAGTTAATTTGTTCGATTTTGAGGGAAAAATGGGAAATTTGGAGGGTAAAACGGGGAAAAAATATGGTGGACGGTTGACGTAACAAGATGGCGGTGACCGGCTCCTGTGCTCATACTCCCCAATCCCTTGTGCTGTAGTCCCCTATTTCCTACTACTGGTGTTAAATTTCAGTATTTAAGAATTAAAGAGGTGCAGGTTTGGTGTTTAAAATGATAGCAGTGCTAAACTTCTATAACTTGTTTAAAAAATAAAGTCAATAATAAATTTATTTACATTCACATTATAAAATAAACCAAATTAACGGGTTGGATAATTAAAAAATTTGGCGAATTAGAATTTTTTTAAAGAAAATTAATGCACATGGTCAGTGTCTGATTAAGAAACATAGAAGTAATTGTTAAATACAAGAAACAGCAATAGCACAATTAATTAATTTAAGAAGAAAACATTAGGCTAATTTCAGAAATGTGGGGTAAATTTTGACAGTTCTGAAAAAGTAGCACAGCCGCAATGTATCCTTCCACCATAGCTGTTTTTCATTGAAGAACAATATGTTTGTAAACAATGAGTCTAATGAACACTAGCATTTTACTCTTTCCTCGTGTTCCCTATCATGGCAAGAACTGAAAATCTGACGTTAGCTAACTTCCATCCAGTAATTAATGTAGGATATTATAGCTAGGTTTGCATTGCAACCTGTTTTATTTTTGTAATTTGTTAGGGTTCTGTTAATTTTATTTCGAGGGGAAAAAAGGAAACAATGAGGGAATGGGGGAGCTTTAGTTTAACGTCTTTCGTGAGTCGGCACTGTATTGAGGTTTCTGCGGGTGTGTAGCCTTTGAGTTGCATATTGTTTTGATGGAACAGTGGAAAATATTGCTCGTATGGAAATAACATTTAAATGATTGTAACTTCGAACATTTTAACTGCAATGAAAAAACAAAACGCGATATATACATCGCTGTTCGTATTCGTACAGATGAAGCAATACACACACTCTCACACAGTTTGGCCGAAGTTAACCTTACACTAGAATTTACTATTTAGACAACTAAACAAATATTATTCACACACTACTTAAAAGTTGAAAGTGCAGCTTTTTCAGGCCACGTACATTTCAATAATTACAGTAAAGGTTAACAAATACATTATTTACAAAACACGCATACTTGCTGTTTGTAAAATGCGCACCACTTGAACACGTTTTTTCTATTGTTATCCTTGCAATTTACGTCACTAAAATCACGTTTGCTCGTCACCAGCATTAATTAATAAATTTGCAGAATCATTCAGTAAAATAAACTGTGCACATTTCCTGAAACCAACAGACTTAAATTCGATACGAAGATTATATTCGTGAAACATTACATTTCACTTCTTTGTTTCCACCTAACCTCAAAAACTAAGCCTAGTACTTTTTTTCACAACTCAGTCGGCAAGCATTTTACAGAACTGGCATATCAATACTTTGTTCTTGATGTCAAAACTGTATAAACATGCTTCATTGCGCGTTCGTGATAAAAAAAAATAGTAGCTATTTTCGGCATGTCCACAACAAAAATAATCACTACAAAATGCTACGTAGAGCGGTAAATGGCCGTAGTGGCAGTACAATCGATTGTCGACACGCAACCGATTGTCGACTCACAATCTAATGTCTACACTTAATTGATTGTAAACGATTATTTACTGTCTCTGTAGGAAATAAATATTCGTGTTAACGCCTTTTTTGTGCAAAATTTCGCGTTTTGTAAAAAAAAAAAAAAAAAAAAAGGCAGATTTCCCGAATTTCGCGTTATTTCGTGTATTTCACGGCTCACCATTTTCTGGGGTCCCTAGCTATGAGACACTAGAAGTGCGTGTTAGTGTCACACATGTTGCTCCCTCGCTTATTGACCTTGTAACCGTTAGGTGTTTTTAGATTATAAAACGGAAACTACTACTTGCACAATAAATAATTATTAAATTATAGGTATTTAAACGTAGACATCGCAAAATAAAAAAACGAATAATTTCTTCACTGGATCTCAGCTCAGAGTTTAGCGGGCTGGATATACGAGATCCTTAAAAGCCGGCAGTTCGCCGCGATGTGGGTACACAACTCTCGTGAGGTCGATAGTTCCGTGCGTTTATCGCGAGGAGTCAAGGACACGTGTGATTAATCGTCCCTCATCGCCTCTTCTCCCCGGCAAACCACGTGTGCGGGTGTAGACTCCCACGCCACCAGCTACAACAAGACTTCTTCGGACTTCAGAGGGCCTCAGTTCTAAAGAGCTGGAATGCACACCGAGAAAAAAAACTTTAACGAAAGCCCTCGTGACTAGTTTTGTGGTCATCTCAAGAATAATGTCTAATTTTTCGTCCCAAAACAAGGGAGGAGCCGCGGTCGTGTAGCGGCTAGAGCGCTTGCCCCACAGCGAGGCGAACCTGGTTTGATCCCCGCCGGGGTCGCACGTGGGAATCGTGCCACCGGACGATGCGATTGGTCGACGCGTTTTCTAGGGTATCTCCCGTTTCCCCTCTGCCTTGCATTCCGGCGCTGCTCCATGCTAATCCGCTTCACCATCGTCGGCTATCAAGACCAAACATAACGAGGCGAAGCATTCAGGCGTATACCATTCCGCGTCATGGTCATAGACTACAGACGCGGTAGACTGATATTTGTCTTCGGTCCACTGGCAATAAAAACTGTCAAAATAACATGGCGTGACGCTGGCGTGAAGGCGCAATTAAATTACGTCGTCGTCGTCTGAACACGCCCGCTCACCTTAAGCAGTGTTCAGGACAGCGGTTGTGGCAATCGGGGCGTGCAGTGTGGCAATTAGCTGTAAGCAGGGACCCCCCTCCCCCCATCTACACCACCACCAGCGAGGAATCAGGGGAGATTGCGCCATTGCGACGCCAATATATAGCACTACTGAGAAGGGGACATTGTCTTTCTCTTTGTGACGCCGGCAGCGATGAATCTCTACAGAGACGAGCTGTGCCGATCGCCGGAGCCGCCACGACAGCAGCCTTGAGACTCAACCTAAGGTGGGATAAACCCAGTTATGTAGTTGATACAATTAAGCAGGTAATGATGTTTAATATACAAAGCCCCGATTGACACAGCTTATATTGTAATTGTAATTGTAGCTTAATATTCGAGAATAGAATTGTAATCCGGCTCTATTCCATATAGTCTAATAGTTAATCAACCCCTACACTACCGCTAGCTTCAACCTATACCATGATTCACAACCATAAAGCCTCTAACCATTCTTGTATAAAGTCGACTGCAAATCGGGTTTATAAAAATGGTAGACGTATAGGAAATAATTATATCGAAACTTTGGTACATTATATCCAGTATTAAACACAGTTCAGAGGAAGTTCGAAATAATATCAAAGCTCTTCACAACAAGAAAACCTAAAACTTTGTCCGCGTTTTTTTTTTTGACAGTGATGTTGGCAAAAGAGTTGACCAACGCCGGACATGGAGAGTACTTACTGTGCAACTGGCACGCGCGCTCTACGCTTCATTCCGTCAGCTGTAACAATATAACACAGCATCAAACTGTACTTCACCATCCTGTACGAACTCCTGCACATTGGCAGGTTACAGGCGAAAACTCTGCTCCTTCTGTTACCCTCGGCTTCACGTAGTCGAGACCCCACAATGCTGGATGTTTACCAGAGTCCTGCACGGCATGTAGGACGAACCGAGCTACAATGACACACGTCATATTTAATGTACTTAAGCCTAGTACACACGGGCATCGTTCTTGTACAGGAAAGTGTACGTAAAAGTGTACAAGAAACTGAGCACTAAATTGTCGTAGTAGCTAGTATGCTTGGAATTGTGTGATCCATACACACGACACTAGACGGTGAGCTAGAAAGTGGATGGTTGATGTCAACTATGTATGATTTGGAAGCTTTTTTTTGGGGTTGTGGGGGCAATTTGTGAATTATCAATAGCATTTTCCATTAAAAAAAAAAGAGATTTAGTCCACTCAGACATATTTCAAGCACTAAATATATACCAATGTAGAAAATTTAAAATCATTCACAGAAAGAAAGACAAAACTCTCAATTATTTTAAAATTCATACACAGAATTAAAATACGATAGTGGGAATATTCAACATTTTATCGTATAAAAACATTTACATACCTGCTTATTGCCAGCATCAACAAAATATATGGTTTGTTTACGTTCGACCTGTACGAGAAATATGATAGAAAATAGGACCGACCCTATATGGCAGTAGCTAGTATACAAGCTCTCGTGTGTTGGTAACTAGCATACTCGGCGGCCGTTCACATGATGCAAGTCGGAGTGCTCACTTTCTTGTACAATAAAGATGGCCGTGTGTACTAGGCTTTATATACCGCCTAGCGTGGTACAGGCTGTTCACGACAAAATGAGCCCTTTCGAAAACCCTGCTTAAGATCTATTTGTATGCACGTCGTGTATTCCTCCGCTTATGTAAAATTAACATTACCATGGACCTCATCACTTTATTCATGCGTCGGTCAAGTGGAGCTGTAAAATTATAAGGAAACGATATACTTTACAAATATGCTATTTTTTACACTTCTGTGCATTAAAAAAAACAGAAAGTGAAATCAACAATTTTAAGTTATCACAAATGGTTACCTAGCACTTTTTATTAAACGTTAAAATCTAGAACTACTTACCATTTAAATACATCGTTTCCAACTTTACTGGGAGAATGTCATTCAGTGCGGACATTAAAAATATGCATGCAGGGGCAGTGACTTTTTTCTAGGGTTAGTTTCTTAAGTGCTCACTTTATCGTGAACAGACTGTTCCAAACAATGACGTGTACAGATGGCGACTTTACTGATTTCTGTTTCTCGTTTTTCCCGAGAAGCACAAAGTAGTCCATGACTACGCAAGCCATTGCTTCCGTTTGCGACTAACCCCCCCCCCCCCCCTTGGGCAAGACGTTGTCATACCCTCCTACCTGAATGTCTCTTCCGTGTTTCGTGCAGAAAAGTAAGAAAGCGATAAGGACGACACTGGCAGGCACATCAAGTGCTCCGTCGCCGCTACGCGCTAGACTATTTACTGACGCGCAGGCTTTCCATGCTACAAAACCAAATTTATAAGGGACTTTATGCGTTCAGTCTAATAGTTTTATTGATACAAAGTTTGTATCAAAGTTCAATTGAGGACTATATAATACTATTTTTGTAACATTCACTCAGATTATTTTACTCTATAATAGTCTATGAAAATGTCGTTTTTGTCCACGATAAACAGCTTTGAATTAGAGTTTGCTATAAGCACGATACGTTAACAGTTAAATTCCGTGCTGGTATAAGCTGTTCACGGTTAAGTGAGCATTTATGGGGCCCTATTTACTTTTTCCTTTCAGCAGTATTTTGTTCTTTAAACAACTTTTGAAATTAATACTGCTATGTAGGTAATAAACACAGTGTGTATATTCCACCGCACTTGGAAGTTAACATCTATGGCTTATATAAGGTATATTTACTGACTGTTTTTCCAAATGAGAGACCTTTCAAAAGTGCTCATTTTACCGTGAATAAGCCTATATGAAGTGTGATTTCTTTTCTTGTGATATCAAAAAGTGTAAAATTTTAAGACTGGTCACCATAAACGGAGTACTTTTCAAAACCCTGCTTAATATCTACTTGTATGAAGACTGTGTAGGTATTATTCCGCCATATGTGAAAGTAACATTTTTATAAGCCTGATCTTGCCTCGGTCAAGTGGAAATCTGAAATTTTTTGAAAAGTAAATATTTCAACATTTTTCTATCTCCTTCATTTATATTCATAAATATAAAAATAATTTTACTATACGCAATTGTTAACCTATCTCTTTTAGTCAACATTAATATTGTAGAAAGACTTCCTCTCTATCTTACCAAGTTTTGTGGGCGCATACGAGTTAGTGCACTCGTTAAAAATACATATATCTATATAGAAACAGTGACAATTTTTAAAGGTTGATTACAAAAATGCTCAATGAACCGTGATACGGCTAGTTCTGTTTGAGCGAGGAGCAACACGAGATTTCTTATGGGAGAGTTTGGAATAGGGAAAATTTCCTCCGCTAGGTCCGCTGATGTTTCAAAGAAGCCAGTTTTAAATTGGTGGTAAATGGAGAGATTAGGATATAAATTTTTCAGAAAAAGTAAGTGTTTGGCTCGAATCGTGATATATATTTTCCCCAGCTAAAATTTAAACAGTACCATAAACTTTATTCCGTAACCATTATTGACGCCCATCAATGGTGTTTACATGAACAAACAGTAAAAATACAAGTGATTTCTGGCTTTGGGAGTTCACATGCAAGCTCAATTCAATTGGAAGACATAGCAAATTTAAGAGCGAAAGAAATGCAGCTGTCATCAAAAAGAACTTTGTCCTCTCCTTTTCCCTAAGAAAACCACGCAGGAATGCCCTAAAAAGTTATTTTCAGCTGTTTGACTGTTATATTTTTCGATTCAGTTGTGTTATAAAAATAAAGATTATGTGTAAGCTTATGTTATGATAAACTCAATTTACGACAGAAAATTTGACAATATGTGTATATATTTCGTTATATTTCCACTCTAGTACGAGGAACAACAATTATTCTTTACTTGGGGTCAAACATAATACAGCTTAGAGAATTTTTTCAGAATGCCATGTATTTTATGAAAATTGCAATTAAAGACTGTTCACGATAAAGTGAGCACTTTTGATATCAACCTTAGGAAAAAGTTACTGCTCCTGTCTGCATATACTTTGACGGGCGTCCTGAGTGACATGCGACCAGTAAAGTTGATAATGATAGCTGGAAAATAGTCCCACGACTAAACGTCGAAGAAAAAGTGTTAGGTAACCATTTCTGATAAATCAAAATTATTTATTTCACTTACTGTTTTATTTTTAATGCATGGAATTGTGAAAATAACCAGATTTGTAACATTATTTTTTTTTTTTTTTTACAATTCCACATTTTCACCTCACCGACGCATGAATAAAGTGATGAGGCCCGAGGAAATGTTGATTTCGCATAAGGCGGGAGAATACAGAACGTGCATAAAAGTAGATCTTAAGCAGGGCTTTCAAAAGTGCTCATTTTACCGTGAACAGCGTGTAACTAGGAGTACCTGTTTTTCGTGAAAATATTTTAGGACAAGTTGAGTTGTAAAACATTTTAGTTCTGAACCACTTTATTGATTGGATCATTTGAATTGTTACGCGTCTTATCTGTCTTCCCGCGAATCACGGACGGTCGGTATCGGAGAAACTTTATTCTGGTTGGCTGACACATTTCTAAAGACTCCCTCCACACGAAACCAAGCGGCCAATAGCCAAACGAAGCCTGCAAGTCTGCACATAGTATATTGAAGTCTAACCTCCGCGTAAATCTTTTTCGCGAAAAACAGGTGGACCTACCTATAACCCATTTACGTCTATACATCATGTAAAAAAAAATCTAGTATAAATGCGACGCTAGTGCTACCTGGTGACGAGAAATTTCAGTTGCCAAACAAAAAAAAGCACGAAGCTTCCCAAGCCGAGTATAATAAACCTTGACCTCGAGCAGACTATTGCAATACTTGTATGCGATAGCGCGGGTAATATTGCAACAGTACCTGGGCGACTCACGCCCAAGAAGGGAGGCTGCGGAAGCCACAAGGATACCGGGAAGCTGTGGTTGTAGACGAACCCACTTCGGGACTATCCTGCTACTTCCACAACAACGCCTCTATAGGCTATTCACGCAAATGTGATCACTTTGTAGTAAGGCCCTCACAAAATGCATTAATTAACCTTTAATAAATATATTTCATTGCAGCCACAGACATTATCTTGAGAGTGATGAAAAAAAAAATATATATATATATACACACACACGGTGTTTTAGTCATATTGCATCGTTTATATTAAAAAGTGGCGTAAAGATAGATATTAATCGACATAAACAATTTCGCAGGTCCTTAAAAAGTGAACACTTTACCATGAATAGGCTATGTACGATCGTTACCAGCGCACACAGATGGGAATTGCATATAGTTTCAGAAACCAAATAAATTAACGTGAAAAGTATTTTTTTCAACGGAACAACGTTATGTTCACATGACTAATTTGGTTTTGCGCCAAACATGTGCATTCTTTCCCCTAAGCCAAATAAAATACGACTATTTTAGAATAATTTGTTGTTTTTGTTTTGTTCGAATGATTATTGCCATTGGAGTGACTGATTGTTTGAACAATTATGGACATAAACCATTGCAAACGCTTCGATGTAGTTTCAGAAAGCCTACAAGATAAAATAAAATATTTAAAAACATACATTGAATAAAATGTAATGAAAGAGCCTGAGTTAGCTGTGTTTACAAATGTTTAACGTACATATAATTCAAAGAATGAATTATGTCTACAGAAAAAATAATATAACGACGCAACACCACGAAAATGTAACATACATATGGATAATTCCGAGCAGGAATGTACTCAGATGACACCAGAAAATGTAACATACATACGTATAATTCTGAGTAGGAATGTAGTCAGATAACACCAGAAAATGTAACATACATATGTATAATTCCGAGCAGGAATGTAGTCAGAAAACACCAGAAAATGTAACATACATATATATGATTCCGAGGAGGAATGTAGTCAATTAACACCAGAAAAAACGACATAACACAACGAGAATTGGTGGCCAAACTGAGAAACAAGTATGGAATATGAAGAACATCACAATAAATGGACGAACCACGAAGACGGCACCAGCGAACACAATGGCTGGAACAGATGCAAATATGGACAGCATGAAGACGATAATACTGACGAACAATAGCACGTTATATTCGCCGACAAAGTGTGCGACGTTTCAGGCACTGATATCTGTTTCCTACAGACTGTCTTAGACCGAACTCATTTTCTCACTTGACAACCCTGGTCAGAATTGTGTCACTGAGATTCTGGACGCCTGTGATTCCCGTGCAAACGCCTAAAAATTGCAACAATTCAGGCTTTAGTAAAAAAAAAAAAAACCATTCTGACTCAGTGAACATCGTTGTTAAATACTCCAACCAGTCAGAGTTAAAATGTGTTCTTCGTTTAGTATAGAATCGGGGCTTAAGTAGTCCGGAACCCATAATAGTTACGAGGAATGTTCTATTGCTTTCCTTTCTGTGCATATTAGTGCAGCACAAAACCAAATTCGATATTACATCACAGGTAGATGACGAGATACGTAACGAACATAGAGTAACGTGCCCATGGAAATGAAAAGGACCCGGTAATCATATTTACCTTCATCACGTAGGCGTAATCAGGTTTATCCAGTTAGCGACGTACAGAGAGAGATGTTTCAGCGACATAACGTATTAACACCGGCGCCTGTGGTATAGGCAACTAGCCCATCGACCCTGTTGTTCTCGTTGCATACGACAGCCTCTTCGGGCAATCTGCTGCGCGTCTTTGGCTCGGAAGGCACGGCGACTCTGCTGTGAACATGTAATTAAGACCCCAGTCTACCTAGAGCTTTTTTCCACGTTTGAAGCCGAGAGACGAGGGAGCGTTAAAGGCTACATTACCAAGCACATCAAGTCCCCCAACGCCACTAAGCGCAAGGCTCTTACTGGCGTGCAGTGTTCTCGTCGTGCTGCTTGTACCTATGGGACTTTCAGCGGCGAGCCTAATATCATATTGGTGGGAAGTGTGTAGGAAGATTCAATGCATGCCCCTTGAATAGTTTTGTGTGGATCTGACACGCACGTTTTGAGATACGGCGCTTTGGAAAAGCCGTTTTTAGCCATTTTGGCGTGCTCTGAAATGATGTTTCTAACTAACGTGAAATCCTGAAAACACTTACCAGCTCTCGTCTGGAATGTGTGTTCTTTTCATAGGTCAGTACACTGGATGTACGTTCAATAGTTTCGTAGAGAAACGTGTATTCCGAACATTCTTCAACGCACTTCAAGCGCCAGGTAGACGGGCGTCTTAAACTTGCACAGAGGTTGTCCACTGAGAAGAAAGCACTTTTGAAATCAACCTTTTAAAATTTCTACTGCCACTATCTGCATGTATGTTAACGGGAACACTGACCGACATACGTCCAGTTAAGTTGGTAACGGCGGAGGAAAGTATTCCCGTGGCTTAGCGTTGAATTAGAAGTGTTAGGTGGACATTTGTGAATATCGATACTCTTTCATTGGTTCTGGGGTTTTTAAATCATTTAAGTGTAATACTTACCGAATATCTAAACCATTTACTTTTCTATCGATTCCACAGTGTCACTTGACCGACGCATGAATAAAGTGGCGAGGGCCATAGTAAAGTTAATTCTACATAAGGCGGAAGAATACGCAATGTTCATGAAAGTAGATCTTAAACAGAGCTTTCAAAAGTGTTCAGTTTACCGCGAACAGCCTATATAAATAATACTACAGATGCGACTAACGCATAACTCTCCCATAAAACACGGCTCATACAAGGTCATGTGATTTCATATGTTGTTAGTTTTATATGGCAGCATGAAAATTTAAAGACAATGCCTATTTACACGACTACGCAATGCGAACATTGAAATAAGCATGTTTGTACCCCAAAAACTATTGATATGGTTGCCGAAATGTCTTATATAAATAGTCTCACTGAGAACAACACATAATATGAACTTGCCTTCGGAAGTATTTAAACAAATTTCTGGTTGCACCAACCCAGTCTGAGAACCACATCCCGGCTGCACGAAGTTGCGACTATACGGTGCGGGATCTGCTCTCGCCAAGACGTCACGCTGAGAACACGCTCCAGACGACCAGTGAATGGACGCATATACAACTCAACCTTGTATCATTGAAACAAGGTGAGACCTTCGAACTTAAACTGTGTTACGAGGGGTAGCGTAATTGTAGAACTACTGACGTGGTTTATAATAGAACGTAATGGCTCCCTTGACAATTGGTAAAATATCACTGCGAATCCTATTCAAATTAGTTTGCCAAATGAAGAAGAGGTTAAGTTAAATGCTGTTCACGAAAAAATAAGCACTTTTAAAATCAGCCTCAGAAAAAAGTCACTGGCCCTGTCTGCATATATTTTATCGGGCGCACTGAGTGACATGCACCCAGTAAAGTTGGTAACGATGGATGGAAAGTAGTTCCATTACCTTAACGTAGAATAGAAGGTGTTAGGTAACAATTTGCAATAACGTAAATTATTTATGTCCCTTTCTGTATTTTTTATGCGTCGAAGTGTAGAAATAATCATATTTGTATGACATTCACTTTTCTAATAATTTCACAGTTTCACGTGACCAACGCATGAATAAAGTGATGATGCCCATGATAATGTAAATCTTACATAAGGCGAAGAATACACAACGTGCATATAAGTAGATCTTGAGCAGGGCATTCAAAAGTGCTCATTTGACCGTGAACAGTCTATAATCAAACTAATTGGTCATGTCATCGACTCGTTCCTCAACCTTAAAAGTAGAAATACTATGTAAAAATAAGTGATTTATAACACAATTCCTGGGAAACTGAAATATACCCCAATAAAAACATATAGACCAACGAAACGTGGTTCACAATTAAACACACACAAAATTCCCTATTTCACCCTGTTGGAAATCCTATGATTTTTTACTGATGAGATGTGAGTGGTCTGAATACTACGCCGCACCTTAAAATGACTCTCTCTCTTGCAAAGGTCAATTTTCAGGAATTCCTCCCTTGTCTAACACAACAAGGAAGTAGGATAAGGAAACCAGGGCTCATGCACAGAATACGCACGGATACAGAACTGAAACAGCCACTTATACTGGCAACTTGAGCCTTACGCGCCAGGAAAATGGCGTCACTTGCCAGCAATATCTCGGAACTTCGTTGTCCAGTCAGCGACTGCTAACCTGCGAACCACAAGCAACAGACGAGACAAGAAATTTATATTTACCAGGAAATTTTCCTCATTTCCGTTCTTTGTGGCTATCATATTAGTCGTGTTTGCGTTTTTATTGTTCTGCTTTGTCTTCAGAAATTAGTGGTTTTGTTCCTATTTGTTTATCTGTTTGTCGTTTATCTGCACTTAAGTGAGATAGTGTCCTTCAGTTTTGGCAGGGAATCGGTCCTGGACGATGCCGCTGGTTGGCGAGTTTCCTCGGAGATCTCCCGCTGCCCTCACCCGCGCATTCCGGCGTTGTTCCATAACCACCTCGCTTCACCCTCATCAACTCTCAATTCCTTGTTTCTAAAACCCACCCAAACCTAAGCACCTCACTTAAATTCTTCTCAGGAGGTAATTGTGGCTGTTGTCCATCATGTTTCTAGTCAAGTTTATTCTTCTATAGCTCCTGTCCTGTGGTTGTTAATTGTCCGGGATTTTGTTTTTGTATTTTGGTATCTTTGTTTCATTCATAGACTTACTTTCGGCAGTGGGTATAGTACATTTAATTACTCGCAGAAATGTCGCACTACCACTGTCGTTAAGAATTTTAAAGATAAATTCGCCATGTCGTTACATTTCTGTGTATAGTCCATTCATGGTTACTTCCAGCATTTCGGTGTATAGTCCATTCATGGTTAATTCAAACATTTCTATGTATGGTCCATTCTTAGTTACTTCCAACATTTATGTGTCTGGTCCATTCACAGTTACTTCCAACATTTCTGTGTAGGGTCCATTCATGGTTACTTCCAATTTTTCTGTCTATAGTCCATTCACGGCTGCTTCTAGCTTTCCTGAAGCCTTGCTGAAGTTATTCTTTCGGGCTATTCCTCCGCCTCGGGCGATCAAAGCTAAATTGAATCTAGAAAATTTCACCATATGGTCAACGCACCACATTTGTCGGCATACAGTTTAATAATATTTCGCATGAGAACTAATTATTAGTAGGCATAACAAACACGCCTACATGTTCTCTGTTTATGTTCATATGCATTATATAGTAGGTATTATAACTTTTAGATTACTTATATATATATATAACAAAAAAAAACATTCTTTCAGGAAATAACAAAATACTTTACAAACAGATACCAGATCATTACACATCATAATTCAGTACCAAGGTAGACATTAAACAGTACATATATGTTACAGTCCCGTATGTTATTGGACCTCCGCTCATCTTCCACGCCCTGTATGACTCAGAACCACTAGTAAATACGCAGCACTCTGGTAGCTTTGTTTTGTTTTACTTGTGTCAGTAGCCAATATATGTACAAGTGACTTCTGCTCGAGTCTGTAGAGTCAGGCGTGGTGTCATATTACAACGCGTAGTGGCGGGTTCTCTAGCTACACACGAGGTGATCATTCAAAGATTCCATTTCAAAAGTGTGAAGATACTTGGAATAAACTATACTTACCCGTCCTGGGGCTGAGAGTTAAACGGCTCCCCCTGGCAGCAAACGATTCTCTCGCATCCAGATCGGCAGATGCTGGAGGGGGCGTTGTCCCGCCCTGGATATCTCAAAATACCTCCAGGCCCGCGGTCCAATTCCACGCGACTGTTATTTTAGGAGGTTCACGACCGTGCTCTGGAACGAAACGTCGACTGTCGCGGGTTTCCCGTCGCCTTCTGGCTCCCCAGAACGCTAACTTTGACGGAAGGATAAATAATCGTTTATAATTTTGTCAAGCATAGCTGTGTTTGTGAAGACAGCAATAAAGTTCCCATGAAATAGCAATTTCGTTTACTAACTCCATTCTGGTATATTTACACACGCAGGATATTAGCTGAATGGTATCACTTCACTCCACAAAGAAAATTACAATTTTAACATACCAACTACAAGGACAGAATGTATGCATTATTTTATACACTTAATGAATTATTTTTTATGAAAATTTTTGTGTGTATGCATTTACTTACACTGACTTTAAAAAATACTGCGGAATCGTTATATAGTTGATTCACGATAACTTCGGCCTTTTTTGAAGCCCTGCCAAATTTCTACTTATGGTTACTGATTACGTATCCTTCCGCTACACGTAAACATTAACACTGCCACGTGACTTCTGCTTTTATAACTGTCAAATGTGTTGGTTGCTGTTTACAGCTGTTCAAAGAACTATATCTTATTGCAAAAACAATTTCCTACGAATGTTCACAATGTAGGCCTATAGCAATATTTAGGTCAGCTTTATAACTATTTGTTACACACGATATAGCACGTTACACATAATACACATTAATATTTTGCCACGACGGTGTTTGTTACAACCGTGGCGGAAACAACGGTAGTATGTAATCTGTTGTTATTAATATGTTTGGAATGAAAATGAAAACGAAGGGACAACCAGTCCAATGAAACGACGCAGTAAATTCAAGCACGCTACTCGTGTTGCTTATTTATTGTACATCGACAAACGTAAAAGATAGTGGTGAACACACAAACACATAGGCCTACCGTAACATTTATTCTGCTAATATTTACATGCATTGGTACTTACTGGTTTGTAGGTTTATTTTATTATTTATTTAATTTTATCTGGGCGGGCATAGTATTTCGTTGGGATTGTTGCAGACATTCAAATCACAGAAACGTAAGATCGTTACACAACTGTTTTCCAAACACCTAGCGCAAAGGTACAACGTTGTGATAAACAGACGTGAAGGTAAATAATTAATTTCATCATAACATCAGTTATTGGTTAAAACGTATAAATTCTGCACATATTTGAAATCAACACACGCACCTGGCCTGCGTAACGATTACAACGCAGTCACCACGCCCTTTCATACGCAACGATCACAACACATTTCACTCTGCCGTGGAAAAACATATTTATCACAACATTGTAACTTTCGTAGGATGTTTCAAAAACACGAGTACGAACTTGACGCTTCATTGAGAAACATGCCATGTCATTGTATGTTGCCCGTCACCGCCATATTGGGAACGCTTTCCACACCACGTCTGCCAACCTGCTGGATTTGTAGTGTCGTCGCGCAACGAGCTGTGTCGCGCCATCGCACCTAAAATATGTCGTTGCATCTAAATGACATATAATATGTATTTAAACAATAAAAATCTCGTTTCAGTTGTAAATTACAATCTGAGACATCATTACTGTCACTGTAATTAGTATGAGATGTGCTGAAATTAGAAATAACAAAATGTATACTTTTCCTACACAGGTGGTACGATCTTCCCGAGACGGAAAAAAAAAATACCAGCCTACACGCGGGAATTTGCGCGGATATTTTTAACTGCAGAAATGAAATGTGTTTCCGTCAGTGCTACCTAACAATACAAATATATAAATTTGCAACGTTTAACTTACAAATAGTATACATAAAACGAGGTTAAAAATATCATAACTGTGAACTATTTCTTACCGGCCATTGCCAACACGTCGCTGCTCTCGCTGTTGTTCATTCGTATTTAATACGAAATAAATAGTACAGGTTATATAAGATATTAAGGTAAAGATTCATTTATTCAATAATACAGTACTCTAGAGTTAATCACAGTGTTTAATATTTGTGGAATACAAGTTTTTGGAAAAACAGGTCGACATAATATGCCTAGGGCGATTTTTCAAAGGTTCGATTCCAAAAGGCTGAAGAAAGCGTGAATGAACTATACACAGAAATTCACATCACTTTTAGACAAAAGGTCATTTTGGTGAAATGTCTGAATTTTTTATATATAATTTATACAGATTACTTTAACAGTCGTAAAATTAGTTCAAGTATTTCAGGACGATGGTTCTACGAAATTTAAATATAAAACTAATTATATCTTTACTTATTGGAATGTTCAAAATTACATGCGTTATAAATTAATTGTTTTTCTTTGAAAATGGTTAATTATTCATTCTTAATCGAAGAAAGAGAGAAAAAAACCATTTAATCATGTCTTTGCTCAAAGTGGGTGAAATTATTTTACCACACTGGGCTGTTATTTTGTAGTTAAATATTTATAAACTCTATTATAAGTGCGACGGAAAACAATAAAAAAAGTATAATTGTGAGAAGTATTGTTTAAAGTGTAGAAATTTAATGTGAGGTCATTAAAAACAAATTAAATATAGATTTATGTATTTATTTATCTATATATTTAAATATTCAATATTCCTTAATTTGTGCACAGCCTCAGGTCAAGATCACAATCACACAGTATTCAGAACACACGTAGAATATAAATGAACGCAATTACAAAATGGAAAGGGTTATCATTGAAAAAAATATCATAAGCTAATTCAACACGAGAATTTTTCGCATTTTCCTAAGTATTAAATATAATCAAAACTTGACTGAACCCATATTTTAGTTGTCACACCTATTTTTCAAAATATTAATGTATATATTGTCTTTTATTGGTGTGTTACATGGCGTATAATTAGTTCTTTGACATATCTTTCTTAAAAATTCAGAAATCTAAATACAAATGAGATGATATATAAAGTATACGAGCTAAGCCGTGTTTGTAATGTTTTCCAATGAAATGTAATAAACAACCTAACCTTGCAGAACACTTCTCAAACTTGGAGAAATTCTGTGGCAGAATCAACTCTTCCAATAGGCGAGATCATATACGTGAATGTGCGACTGTGAAGATGATATTAATACTTGATCGACTCTTTGAGTTTCCTTTCTACAAGTTTTTTTTTTTCTCTCTCTCTCTCTCTCTCTCTCTCTCTCTCTCTCTCTCTCTCTCTCTCTCTCTCTCTCTCTCTCTCCAGCACCGAACACACCAGATGTACCGAAAAATTCAGTATCTGTAAATGGACCGAGGAAAAAATTTCGTTGAAAAAAAAAAAAAAAAAAAAAAAGGCACCAAATCAATTTTTTTACAGGGACAATTAAATATTATATTCATCAAAATTTTATTGTTGTTCTTATTTGTTTGTTCCAAACAAAGATTTGTTTGATACAAGTAAAGATTTGTTTGGAACTACATACAATTAAAGAACTTCTGTTAATATGACTAAATTATAAAGTCCGACAGAAACTCGGACCTATATAGTTCGCTCCCGTCCGCTACTCTGTAGTTACATCAGCTAAAGTGTCTGCTGATGACATATGGTTGTTTTAAATACACATATTTTGAATACTGGACAGCGTACACAAATATTTCAAGTTTTACAGCTTTAAGTTTTATATCCCTGTTGAACTTGTTTCATTAGGGTGTTTATACTATTAAGCATCAATACATACTTTAGCATCACTATAGATTGAAGTACATGGTTATTTCATGGCATTTCTATTCATAACCGCATTATAAACATTTTTAGTATTTTTGTAAATGTTTGTAATATTTCATTTTAATAAGAATTAACCCATAGTATTATTTTTAAAAATAATTGTTTGAATTATGTTTGTCAATTCAGTTTATTTATTTATTTATTGCAGCTATTGTTAATTGTGGTTGTTAATCAAGGTCTTAAAACAATAATGTTTGTTTATTTTCATAGACTCATAGAACTCTGTGCATGGAAACCTTACTGATATTTGTGATTCTTGTAAATGTTTCAAAGTTATTTTTATGTAGTAAAGTTGGTATTTTGCTTTGGAATGAGAATCTTGTTTATTGTGTTACCTGTATGGAACTTACAAAAAGTTAAACAAATCTCAGCTGGAAAAAGATAATGATTTGGAGATGGTTTTTGGTTCGTTTCTTCTCACGTAGCATGACGCAGGGCTTGGAGACGTCAGCTTGTCTTTCTTTGCATCGATGCTGCACCGACGTCAAGTCAGCGATGTGGAAGGAAATGTCTTTGGTCTGTATTTGCGTGGACAACAGCAGTAAAGAGGTCTTCAAACGCGATATCAAGTAATTTGCTATTGTTAGTGCGTCGATTTCAAGACTTACATCTTCGGAATGCGAGCTATCGTCGGACCTGAGAGATCTAAATTTATCTTTATCTTGATTGCCGCCCTACAGACTTGTAAATGAAACAGATCTACGTTAATTAATTTTTTTAGAATCCTTGCATAGGTATGCCTACCTGATCTGTAACATAATTGATATAAATTTGATTATCAGTTTAAGAACATTTAAAAGTAATGCTTATAGAATTTCACTTCAAAACTTTCTCCGACATATTTAAAAATCAAAGTGTTCAAGTTAAGTTTGACATTTTACCCAGTGGTTAATTGAGATCGCTTTTGCTTTAATAACGCTGAGCTACGCAGAGTTTCATGGTTTTCCCAAAAGAAGGATTCTATTAAAGAACTAAATACTTAATTTCAGTTAAGGTCTCTATGGATGAAAGACACCCAATAAAATAAAACTAATATTTATTCGGTGTATGTTTGCTAAGGATAGATAAAAAATTAGTTGCGGGCATCATCCATATTAATTATTCTGTAGTTCAACTCCAACTCTTCTGACAACGTTCCTGGAAAAATTTTCACTCCTATTTCAATTTCCGCTATGTGTTTGTTTTTATTTCATGCAGGGAGAAAATTGACCTATGAATATCCATGCAAAGTGCATGTGTATCTATGTAGGTTTCTGTTCTGTTACGGTCCAGGGTCACTCGTACCGCATCTTGTAACGTTTTTTTTTATTTGTACTTGTATTTGTCCTTCTTTGGCATGTGTCTACGTTATGTCAGTAGTGCTTCAAAATAGTGTTTATCTTCATAGGAATTATTTCTCTACTATCGGTTCCTATACTAAATATTGTAGGTTTACTCACTAGTATATCCTCGCTGTCATACCACCATAACATGCATAACCTACCCACTTCCCTGAGATGATAATAATAATTAATACATAACACTATAATGCTCCAACAAACAAACACTGTTGCTATCGTAATCGTCACAAAAATTCGAAAAAAAAATGGTGCTTGGCTTTGCTGGGACATAGCCGTTAGTTTTGCATGGATATGTCTACGTTGACGCGCTCGGACGCCATGGCATTGTTTTTACGTTCCCGGCACCGCTTCACTCGATAATATGGGGTTTTATGGGTATCACTGGATTGTTTTTAAGATGCTCTTTCCAACCGTATACGATTTCTGTATTTCGACTTGGCTTTCTGTCGAATATATGCCGAAATTGCGTTTATTTTTTACATCAAACTCATACAATTTTACCATAAACACGCCAAACAAATGGTTTCATACACGAAATCGTTGATCTTGACGAGAACTGTCGATTGAAACTCAAACGTGCGTTGTAGCTTCCCCTAGTCAGAAGTTGTACTACGCGGAATTTATGAGACGCGGCGGAACGAACTCAAAATTGCGCCCCCCCCCCCTTAACGCTTGATGCTTCGCAGTCCTCACTCAACGTAACATATTCTTTTATCCTTTCTCAATCGAGTGGGGTAATTGCATTTTGAATGTAGACGATAGATTCGGAGCTGGAATGTCAAACAGCTGTATCCCCCGATTTTATCATTAGATTTTCTGGTTTGCCTCTCACTGTGGTTTAAAATTTAAATACGTATTCACTTCAAAAAACTCCTGAGCTGTATTTTCGAACGGAGGTAATAAAATGAATGGCCAAACAAATATATACAGTTTATTCAACCAAATATTTTCCTGGCTCTCTAATTTACTTTGACCCAACACAGATGCTTTGTTAATTCATGCCCATATTTTGCCAGATGAACAACATTAATCTTGTTGCTTTTCAAGTCTTGTTTACTCAACAAATTATGTTGTTCGGGCAAATAGATATATTTTGGGCCCACCATACAAAACCAACATTCTGTTGGCTGGAACAAACCTTCTTCTTAGTGGGAACCGCTTTGTACAAGAGTCGGCATTGTTCACACGCACTTAAGTAGATATCAAAAACCTGTTTTAGCACAGTAACCTTGACCTTTCATGACATTTACGTTTCGTTCAAGTTATATTTACGTCGTGTCCACGCTTCGTTATCATAAACGCAATAAAACGTCAATCCCACTGCAATAGAATTCACTTGGGAAAATAGTGATATCAATTTATATCGTTTTTCAGTTCATTATGCCTAGTTATTTATTTAATGTTTTTTTCTGCAGCAAATATTTTCTGCAGGACTCGTTTTTGCACTTAACCCCTTCAGACCGACTTTAATTGACGATTTAATGTGTTAAAAACAAGAAATTTTATGATGCGTGCTGTACTTAAATTTACACACCACTTGTTTCGTTGTCACAGCCAACGAGCTTTTGGCTACAAGTTCGGCTAAAGTTACATGAAGCAATTATGACCTTGACCAGTAAGCCGGTTTGCGAATCATTGCTCAATGTGGTTCGCAGTGTGTAGTACAGATAAAAAAATTACTTTCCTTGCGATATTGAATCACTGTTCATACGACATACCATTGTAGACTCTGAACCAAAGGTAGCAAACGATCAGCGCTCGTGTTGTAGGACTCAGTGTGTCCAGGTCCGGCAGGAATGAGTGAGGGAAGAGATTTGGACGGCTCTTAACGCCGAGGTCTTGAGAGCGAATGAGGGTGATTGAGGTGAGTATGGAGCAGCACCGGAATGAAAGGGAAACGGGAGATCCCCGAGAAAACCCGCCGACCAACAGTATAGTCTGGCACGATTCCCACATGCGAAAATCTGGAGTGAACCGGCTGGGTATTGAACCCGGATCGCCATGGTGGGAGGCGAGCAGGCTAACCGCTCAGCCACCGTGGCCTCTAGGCACCAATATGGCTACTTCTACTCATGTTGGGAAGATCAATTTTAAAATTTTGGCAACTAAAATATTTCGCCAGTAGGTAACCTCTAGTGTCGCATGTTTACCGGATTTTATCTACACTATCGACCAAAAAGTAATAGGGCACCCGTGAAGATAGGTAATTGGACACTCATAAAGATAGGTAATTGGGAACTCGTGAAGATAGGTAATTCAGTACGTCAGTTGACTTGTGTGGCCGCCATACGCTGCAGACCGGTGTAGAACCAGTTAACAAGGAGACGGCACGAGGTACAGAGCTATCGGACTTCGATAAGGCCGTGATTGTCGGCTGCCATCTCAGTGGGCTGTTTACCCGCGCGATTGCACGGAAGGTAAACAGGCCAAAATAAACGGTCGCATTAGTCTTGCGTAATTGGAAGGTCGATGGGTATTGTGCCAATGCTGCACGTTCTGGGCGACCTCCAATCTTGACCGACAGAAATCGCAGAACCCTGAAACGTGAAGTTGTCAAAAATAGGGCGCAACCCATGGCTACCATCCGACAGGAGTTTCATGCAGCAACAGAGGCCCACCGACTTGGATATTTCGGAAGAGCAGCTGCACATAAGCCCATATCACGACAAGTAATAAAGCTCGGCGACTCAGGTGGTGTATTGATCGTCGCAACTGGACACTGGAGCAGTGGAAATCGGTTATGTGGAGTGATGAGTCGAGGTTTACATTATTCCGGTCCGATGGATGTGTATGGGTGTGGCTTCTACCCGGGGAACGGCTTCTGCCGGAGTGTATAGTGCCAACTAGGAAACTTGGTGGTGGTGGTGGAGTGATGGTGTGGGGCTGTTTCACAGCCTTCGGCGATGGACCGCTGGTGTTTGTCCGCTATAGCATGAACACAGAGGCCATATTGTAACATTCTGGATAATGAAATGTTCCCAACATTGTGGCATTTTTATGAAATTGACCCATGTTACTTCCAGGATGACAATGCCAGGTGCCATGTTTCAAGGGCTACTTTGCAGTGGTACGCCGACAACAATGTTCGCCGATTGGACTGGCCCACCCAGAGCTCCGACCTCAATCCTATAGAACATCTTTGGGACGAATTGGATCACCGGGTGAGGACTCGTCAGGTGTCACCAAAATCCATTATCAGCTCATGGAATAGTTGCAAGGGGAATGGCGACGAATTCCCGTGGATGTCCTGCAAACACTCGTAGAGAGCATGCCAGACAGGGCGGCTGCTGTTATAGCCTCAAGAGGTGGCCCTACGAGATTCTAACGCAGTGACAACCGCCGAGCAAACACTGTGGACAGGTGCCCAATTATTTTTTTGGTAGATAGTCTATATATTTACATTAACAAACAAAATAGTTGCAATAGTCATGAATCTAATATAAAACAACTTCGTAACCAAGTGAAATATATATTTTTTTTATTAGTCACGTAGCTTATGATTTTAATTAAAAGTGACTTATTTGGATCACTGCGCACCTATAGTCCATTCCCGATTGGGAGCGACTTATGAAAATCGACCTTTGAAAAAACACTCTCGTTATAATATGTCACCTGTTTTTCAATAACCTGTATTCCACAAATATATAACACTGTGGTTAACTTTAGAGTACTGTATTATTGAATAAATTAACCTTTACCTTAATATCTTCTATAACTTGTAATATTTATTTCTTTTTTGAATATAAATTGACAACAGCGAGTGCAGCGACGTGTTGGCAATGGCCGGTAAGAAATAGTTCACAGTCAAAATATTATTTTGACCTTGTTTTTTAGTATACTATTTGTAAATTAAACAGTGCCTATCGAAATATTTAAATATTTAGGTAGCCCCGATGGTAAAATATCTCATTTTTACAGTTTAAAACAACAGCGGAAAATATCGTGAGTATGCCGTGATGGTACGGTATTGTTTTATCGAGCGAGAAAACAATTGAAAATCTGTCTGCTGGCGAGGCTTGTCGCACTCTTTCTCTTTCTTCGTCTCTTTCACACTCGAGAAATTTCACTTCGCTATTAAGCAAACACATTTTACATGTTTTCAATTGTAGCATATTTCATACCAATTACAGTAAAATAATGATTTTTGAGTTTGCAATTTACAACTGAAAATATATTTTAATGTTTGAATACGTATTTTAATATATTTAGATATGATGGCGGGGTAGTTGCCTAGTGAAGTTGGCAGACGTGGCGAGCCATGACATGGCGTGTTGCTTTTTGTCAAACGAAACGTAAATTATTCTTACTCCGAAAAATTCTTCAATTTAATACATCTCGTTTGTAGACGTTGTGTTTTTTAAACCTTCCTAGGCATGTTACGATGTTGTGATAAATCTGTGTTTCCACGGCAGTAATAAATATACTGTGACGCGTGTTTCGTTAATTATTGCGTCTGTTATTGCGGCAGTTATTTATTTAAATCCACATCTGTTTATTTATCACAACGTTGTACCTTTGCCCTAAGGGGTTTGAAACACAGTCGTGTAACGTAATTTGCCACAATCCCAGAAGAAAAATTCTAAGCCCAGCCCGATTAATTTTAATAAACCTAATAAACAGTAAGTAGCAATACATAGAAATATGAGCGGAATAAAAGTTATAGTAGGATTATTTGTGTGCATGTTCACCGCTATCTTTCAAAGTTTGTAAGACAAAAATGAGCAACACGAGATACGTGCTTGAATTTAATGTGCCTTTTTCGCTGGTTGTTCTTTCGTTTTAATACCTATTCCAACTGAGGCCGTCCTTTTAGAGAAATGATCCAACACATATCAATAACAAAAGGATAATTACAATTAGTACAGTCCTTTACCTCGCAGTTGTAACAGTGTTAAACACAGTCGCGGCAACATACTAACGCGCATTGCATGTATTGAGCTACGTCATGGGAAACAAAAATGTTAATGTAAAATAACCATAAGAACTGTTTTCAATTCAGGAATTTTTAAAACGTCATAAAGCTGACCTAAATAATGTTAGAGGGCTTAACGGTGAATATTCATACTGAATGGTTTTTGGAATATGACAGAATTCTTTGAAATGCTGTAAACAGTAAACAATACATTTGACAGGTATAAAAGTAGAAGTCACATTTCAATGTTTATTTTTAGGTGTAGTGAGAGTATACGAACATATGTACACACAATGGAATGTAAACATTGATTTTGACATATGCTTCATGGCAGTCACGTGGCAATGTTTGTTCACACTTGGCGGAAGGATACAAAACGGGCCTGCTAGTAGATATTTAGCAGGGCTCCGAGAAAGTTGCTTCCAATGGGGAATGGACTACATATGAGGAAATTTTCCCTATGCCGAACTCTGCTATAAGAAAACTCGTTTTGTTCCTCACGTGAGTGGAATTAACCTTAGCACCACTGGGGGCATTTCAGCTTTTTTCTAACATAACTCGCGGCACGTTCGTGCTAACATACCGCGCCAGCGTGACGTTCGCGCTAACATACCGCGCCAGCGTGACGTTCGCGCTAACATACCGCGCCAGCGTGACGTTCGCGCTAACATACCGCGCCAGAGTGACGTTCGCTCTAACATACCGCGCCAGCGTGACGTTCGCGCTAACATACCGCGCCAGCGTGACGTTCGCGCTAACATACCGCGCCAGCGTGACGTTAGCGCACCAAGGATTTGTGTTCCAGACCGGAAGTAGAATGACGTGTGATATATGCAGGTAGGTAGTATGTCTTAACGCCTTGTCGACAACAAGGTGACCAGAGACGAAGCAAGCAACTCGGTGATGCAAGGGCGGGGAAGGAAGCGGCCATGGTCTGTGAAGGCTGTTCACGATAAAGTGAGCACTTTTGAAATCAACCTTACACTCTAAATCTGAATCAGTTAGAATGTCACTGTTTCAATCACCCAAATGTATCTGACTGATACAACCATAGACTAAAGACGAGGTAGACCGATCTCGCTGACTACACGCAACCAATCTCCGTGTCCCAACATTGAACTGCTTTAGGTTAGAAAACTAGTTTGTAAACAAATACTCTGAGACGTTCTTATACTTCCTCTAACCAATTTGTAATGCTTTATAATTAAATTCAAACTGGTAAAGTTATTTTGTTAATATAATAGCGCTTGGCATTAAATATAAAGTTATAAACAATCACGTTCATCACTGTTGACCATGTGACTTTGACAGATGTGTTCCTATGTGGTAGGTCAATGTTGGGTACATGCGCAGAAGATGAATAAGCGGTCTACCTCATCTTTAGTCTATGGATACAACAGTCACTTCAGTGAATATAAATGATGAACCAGTGAAAACATGTCATATTTCCTTCACTGATTGATACGTGACATTTCCCACTGATTCGTCAGTCATTTTTTCCACTGTTTTCTCGGTGGTTTATTTCGTGACTGATGGACCAGTGAAATATCTGAGCAACTTGCTCCGCCTCTAATTATTTTTGACTGATGTAGGCTATCAATGAAACTGCGTGTAAAATGGCCGACGAACAACGATTAAAAATGCCAATAAACAATGTGTATAAAGTGAAATTACAACGAATAAACGAATAAAACTATTACAAAATACTTTCCAAAATGTGTTTAATCTTTCGAAACGACATTTTACATGGTAATATGAACACATGAAGAGACTGCACTCATATGTACTATTTGTTTCAACAATCCTAACGGTACCACATCAAACCAAACACGAATAAGTATGAGCATAGAACTTCAAACTACACGATTTCGCAACTTAATTATAACACATGAATTGTCGTCCGATAACTTCAACTTGGCGTGTTAGCTCAGGTGACGAGGTAACGGCCTAAAGTCCAAGGGTTTGCGTATTAAATCCCGGCCACATGCAAAAAAAAATTTAAAATTTCTTAATTACTGTAAATTGCACACTATAAATAGTAAACTACCGTAAATATGTTTATTTGACGTAATTATTTGCCTACATTCAATAAAAGCATTATTTAATTAGCCACTGTAGTCGGCCGTCACTTATTCAATCAATTAAATTATTTACGTCACTAATTTAATCAGTGAAACTTTTCCACTTAATCAATCAGTGGTTTTTCACTGATTTTACGTGGAGCCATTTTCACTGATTATAGAGTAGTTGAATTTCACTGCGAATCAGTGGTTTCGCACTGATTCGAATTTAGAGTGTAGAAAAATGTATCTGACCCGACCTGTATATATTTTAATGGGCGCAATGAGTGACACATGTCCAGTGAAGTTGGTGACGATGGAGGGGGAATGTATAGTTCGTATATTAACGTCAAACAAATAAGTGTCAAGTAACCATCTGTGATGATTTAAACCATGTCTCTCACCTTTTGTATATTTTAATGTATCGAAGTTTAAAAATGAGCATGTTTGTACAATACACACTTTCAATAGTTTCACAGTTTCACTTGACCGACGCATGACTAAAGTAAAGTGTCCAATGGCAATGTTAATTTGACATACAAGTAGATGTTAAGCAGGGCTCTCAAAAGTGCTCGCTTTACCGTGAACAGCCTATAAGGAACCACCCCTGCATTCGCCTGGAGTGAGATCTAGGGCTACCGTGGTCAACCGAAATGAGGAAGGCTGGACCGCGATTCGATCCCACGCTCCACCGAATGCGACTCCGAAGTTTAACCCCTGTGCTGCGATATGTGCAGAGGCCCCTGTACACGCGAGGGAACCACTTGTGTATTTTTGCGCACTGCGGAGGTAAGGCTCGTTCTACAATGCACGGATTCGGAAACGCAAGCGAAACTAGTCGACGAGACTCGGGATGAATTTTAACCATTCTACGATACGAATAAACGTAAGGTCTTGCGACTTACGAAATAAAAAATACTCAGCTGTTGCAAATTACTGATACAGGTTTATAATATACACATATAATTTTGTATATTTTTACAGTGTTTAAAAATACCAAAAACTACTGCCTAACCAGGTGCACTTATTTATTGAAGCAAAAACGATAAGCGCCATTGCAAATCGAAGCACTTGTTGCTGTGTATGGCCACAATGGCCACAAAAACGGATATCAATATACCAAGTACTCGATTCCTATTGGCTGCACGGATTCAAGGGGCACGTAAGAGTTGGGAGTTGCCGAGGTTTGTCCCGTGTATCCGCACGTTCTTCGCGTGCGGATGCGTGTCTTTGCTGCGCGCCCGCTTCCGAGACTCCGTATCCTCCCGGGCGAATACGACACATATTCTGCGCCTTCCCACCAAGAGGGCGTGCTAAGGCGTAGTTATCTCGGGCGAGGTGTGAAGGGGGTCTATATTTGAGCGCATGAGGTAGGAATACGTGCGGCGTCCTCGGGGCGTCTAGACGCTGCCGCCCCGGCTGGCCGCCATCCAGGCTCACAGCTCCCCCCCCCCCCCCTCTTCAACAGAACTTGCTGGAGTCACCGCGCCTGGCTCCATCAACGACTTGTGTTGCGCCGCCCATTCGGAACTTCCCCGCCGCTCCGGAGAGACGCGACGCAGGCATGCCAACGTTACACTCCACTCACGGCAACTCACATATTTCCCTGAAGCCCTGCTCAAGTTATACTTTCAGCATATCCCTCCGCCTCGTGCCAACAAAACTGAACCGAGTATATAGGCTGTTCACGGTAAAGTTAGCACTTTTAAAGGCCATTCTTAAAAGTTCATTTAAGATTTATATTATCCTTTCGTTAGTGAAGAGAGAAGAGATTTGAGCGGAGGTCTTCAGAGCCGATGAGGGTTAGTGAAGTGAATATGGAGCAGCGCCGGAATGAAGGAGCGGTGGAAACAGGCGATCCCCGAGAAAACCCACATACCAAGGCATCCTCCGGCACGATTCCCACACTTGGGAAAATCCGACGACCCGGTTCGCCTAGATGGGAGGCGAGTAGGCTAACCGCTCAGCCACCGCCCCCCCCCCCTTTTTTTCGTTCGTTATTTGCCTAAACATTGCCATGCGACTATTAAACGCAGTGTATATATTTAATACCTCTTAAAATTTAACGTCTGGAGCCACAATAAAATATGATTTTTTCGTTATATTGCTTGCTGAGAAGGAGTGCTCACTTGATCGTGAATGGCCTATAGAAAATTACATCAAAGGGACAACGCACCTTATTCGCGCGCACTCTCTTTGATAATATTTTGCATGAGAACAATTTCATACGAGGCATTTACCAACACGCCTATTTTATCCCTGTTTTATTCACATAAATTGTAAAAAGAAGTGTAATAATTTATAGGTAAAATACGAGTAAAAGATTAATTTAACAAAAATAAGTTTCTTTCATTTTAACAGAAGTATATAACATTTGTGATACACTGCATATCTAGGAAACAACCAAACACGCCATACATTGGGTGATCGTCGAAAGTTCAAATCAAAAAGTGTGAAAATACTAGGGATACACTTTTATTACAGTTCTCTGTAAGCGGTCGGAACACAGATATACGTATTAACACTTTGAGGTATAGGCTGTTCACGGTAAAATGAGCACTTTTGAAAGCCGTGTTGAAATATACGCAGCTATGGGCAGTGATTTTTTTTTCATAGGTTGATGTTAAGACTGCTCACTTTATCGTGAACTGCCTATATAGGATACAAAGATTTAAATTTGCGAATAATTTCTGAAGAGTGTAGCCTTTAGTACACTACATACGCACCTATGCAGTTTTCCTTTGGTTATTGGCATCGTGCCTTCGTGAGAAGACATTTTAGTATTTCACTGAGCCTACCAGAATTAGCTTACTCCGGCACTGTAAATCGTCTCGCAGCACTTACAACGCCTAGCTGTTAAAACCACACAACTGTCGCAGCGGATCTGAGCTCAAGTGTTTCGAAATACAACTAGAAAAATCGACTTTCGAGAAAATTGTGTGTTTTAGCTATATATCACGGAGAAAGATTTCCAGTGTGGGACGTTATCAATTATCTTCAGTTTTACATTTGTCCATATGCGAACTTCATACATAAAAATTATATTAATATATCATAAAGTCAAGACTTCGAATTCTGTGCCCATAACATTTTTTTTTCTTTTCTTTTTTTTTTACCGATGTTGTTAGTGGTTCCGTTTTTTCGCCATTTGGCCAATCGGCAACAAATAAAAACGTTACTTAATATTTTGTCTGAAAACCGTACAACATCCGTGGCTGAATGAAAACACAACCGCATAAAACAATCCCAGGTTCTCTGGTGTCGTAAAGTTTGTGAGGATCACATATAATTCTGGAGGATATAAATTAGTAATAGGCCAAAGTAACAAAAAAAAAAAAACACTAAAACTGCATTTAAGTAAAGTAACTACGATGGTAGTGTGTACAAGTATCAGTGGATGGATCTGGGTATTACAACTACTACAATACAGACGTAGGTTTGCGGCGAAACTAGACGGCAAATATAAGACTAACAGACTTCACGTTTACCAAGACGAAACATTTCCGACGTTTCGGGAACTCGAATCTGTTATGGTCTTCAAACACAGACTGCGGTACAACTACAGTCTAATTTCGGAAAATGGAAAAATACGGAATTTTTTGTAAGTCAACTCTTCTCCTGTAACAGATGGGAGTAGTCGAGCGCTCTTCTGATTGGCTGTGCAGTTGCGGGTGGATGTTATTTGCTGGTGAGTGAGTGAGTGAAGAGAAATGGACGGCTCTTAAAATCGAGGTCTTGAGAGCCGATGAGGGCGATTGAGGTGAGTATGGAGCGGTGCCGGAATGAAGGGGCGGGGGAAACGGGAGATCCTCGAGAAAACCCGCTGACCAACGGCATCGTCCGACACGATTCTCACAAATCCGGTGACCCGGCCGGGGATTGAACCCGGTTCGCCTTGGTGGGAGGCGAGTAGGCTAACCACTCAGCCACCGCGGCCCCATGTTATTTGCTGGTGTTTTCCTCGGATAACTATGGGTTTTATTTCCTTTTTTTATCAAGACAAATTTCTCCTCTAACTGAAGATATCCATACATTTTAAGCAATGATTAGTTGACTAACTATATTTCTACTGCTAGTAACAAACGCTTATCGTTTGACGTACCCAAAACTCGAGCATGGAATCTTTCGCTTTATAAAAATGTAGGAAAATCTGCCTCGGAGTTTCTCAAAGTAGATATATTAATGGGATCGTTGAATCTTCATTAATATACACGAACATATTGTTTTTACACCAAGTTGAAAATTACATTAAACCTGCAATGTTGAAACAAGTCTTGTTTTCTTTGGTCCTCCTATGAATAACCATGCAACGTTTAAACGTAAATTATTCTTTTTTTAAAAGAAAAACAAAAGTAATTTCAAACCTTTAAGTAACATAACGGAAAGAAAGAACGACCAACTTCGATGAAACAGCTATTACAAAACAATTCGTATTTATTCCGACGGGTGGTTGATGAATCATACATGAGTTTCATCCATCCAATTGTTATACAGTTTCCATGTCTAGAAACTAACGCGGAATAGGTAATCTCGGACGGTTCACGAAATAAAATTCCCGATAGCCGTGAATTGGTGTCCCACGCTGGGAGGGGCTTATTTGAAACAAACTGTTCGGTAGAGGAAGGGTAATTTGACCCTTGGCCTCGAAATGCGTGGACTGGAAAGAGGGGTCGAAGAGGGAGGGGTTGGCTGTGAAGAGGGTGGGCACAGAAATGCAATAAAAGCAGGCAGAGAGACGGATGAAGGAGCTAAGTGAATAAGGAAGTGGCGAGAGGCGCAAATGTTGAGGTGGGGAATCGACAGAATTACGAGCTCGGCTGAGAATTGTGGCCCCGCTTGACACACAAATAGCCGTCATGTTTAGCACTGTCCAATAACGCGGTATCGCATTATCTCCCGCAATCCGCCAGGGGAACAATAAAACCATGTCCAAACGCCTTTATTCTCACGTCTATACCACGCGCGTGAGCATTTTCTATTTATTTACTACGCGTCTTTACACTTTCGTTTAGCCGTACAAATTTCTTAAGAGGAAAATGTGCTTTATTATTTCAATTTTATCCTACATTTATACCACGATTATTTTGCGAGGAAAAAAGTAGTGAGACATTTTTGAAATGTTATTTAGACTATCCGTGTATGTGTGAGTCTCTATGTTTTGTCTATGTATGTGTGTGCGCATGAGGCAAATGAGGGAATTGGAGATAGAAAAAACGTTTAGTGTAGGTCTTCATATACTGCTCACAACATTTCTGGCATATATCAGACTCCAGGATGTTACATTGAATAAAAATAGTTTACATTTCATATTGTACTCCTAATAGCCAGAGACCTGAAAAATTCAAGAGTTCAATGACCTGCAGGCTAGACTGCACGGTCGTATGTACAATCATGCCGATATCAGCTGCATATTGGTTGCCTGCTGTCACAGTGGAAGGCGACAATTGTTACACCGTTCTCCAGGAGGTGTCATACACCGTGTGGACCAATGTTATATAAATATACGTGTTTTGAATTCTAGCTTGTACCAAAATAAATCCGCGAATTCTTCAGGTCTCCACTAATAGTACATAAAGAAGCAAAAAAAGAAACACAACAATATTCGTTACGTAATCCCCGTATACAACGAACAAAAGACCAAAGGTGAAAAACAACTTAAATAAAGGAATCTGATCAGTTTCATGCATTGACAAACTTCAATAACGTGTACCTGAGGCACGACACAAACAAGGTCTATAAGTATTTCCTGAGGCAAATGGTCCCATTCCACAACTGCGGCTGTTTGTATGGCCTGAGGTCGAACCTACTGTGCTTGTTTACGTGTAATACACATGTCACTGGAGGGGAATACGGCGTGTTTACATGATTCACACAACGTAGGTACGATCCACTCCTACCTGAAACTAGAATATTACGTATTAGTTGGCGAATGGTTAATATGCTAAACATTTTGTGAACAGTATATTTGTGTCTTCTGCCTCAATTCAGAACCTTTAAAAGGGACACTTAGCCATGGCTGGCCCAATTAAATATATATAGCATACCTACTTCAATCATTCCTTAAAGCTATTCACGATAAAATGAGCACTTCAGAAATGAACCTTAGAAAAAAGGCACTGCCCCTACCTGCGTATATTTTAACGAGTGCATTAAGAGACATTCACCCAGTAAAGTTGGTAACGATGGATGGAAAGTTGTTCCATATTTTAACGTCGAATAAAAAGTGTTATGTAACAGTTTTGTGATATCTTAAAAATATTTCTATCACTTTCTGTTTTCTTTTAATGCATCGAAGTGTAAACATAATCAAATTTATATGGTATTTACTATATTAATAATTTCAAAGTTTGACTTGACCGACGTATGAGTAAAGTTATGAGGTACACGGCTATGTTAATTTTACATAAGGTGGAGGAATACCAACGTGCATACAAGTAGATCTTAAGCAGGGCTTTTAAAAGTGCTCATTTTACCGTGAACAGTCCATAGCAATTTTTATCCTTCCACCATTTTGTAGCCTACTATCGGAAGGTAAGAAAGACTAATGAGATCACTTTCCTAACTGCGTGTGTATGGCAAAGTCCGCCATATTTCCCCCGTGTGGACGTCCGAGCACGGATCATCCAGGGATTCATCCCCCACCGCCTTGGCGTGTTAACCGCACTGCCACCGAGCACCCGAAATTAACAAGAAAACTAATTATTTGTATTTATATACAAGGAGAAAAAGGTTTGGCTTAGTAAAACAAAAGTTTGTTTGGCGTTACCAAATGAATTGTTCGTATCGGGACAATAAAAAATTTGGCATTGAAACAAAAAAATTTTTTTTTTTTTTTGGTTGCCGCGAACTGTAAGGTTTGGTTCGTGCATCTCAATATTTGTTTGGCTCTATGTACTACAAATAGAGCTTCGGTATTTATGTACAAAAAAACAACAGAAAATATCAGATTGAGATTTAAGCCCACATTGCTTACGTCCAAGCACTACAACCTAGCAACCAGAGTTAAAGTAAACATTTGTGAAATTTTTTGTAAGTTTATATAATTTCATTTCTGTAATGACAATTTGCCTCGAATCCCTTACCATGCCATTACTAGAAATGTTTCCATTTCATCACTGGCACACGGTGCAATAATGCCTTCTGAGCGGGCGCACACAGTAAAGTTTTAATTAACTAAATTAATCAGCAAAAAAAAAATAACAGAAAATTTTTTAAAAATTCTGAGAACTGGAATGCATAGACAATGATGGGCGTGGCAGATTATAACCCACGTATGTGCTGAGAAAAAATTTTTTTGAATACAACAAAATTTGTTTGGCTCGACCAAATTATTTGCTTGTAGAGAGGCAATTAATAACTTTGTGACCGAAAACAAATAATATTGATGTTATTGACAGCACGCCCGATCTCTGGACGTCGCGGTGGTACAGTGTCTCGAGAACATAGACCTCCTTCGCCGTGTTTTCAGCCGTAATATTGAGCTGTGTTTAGTAACAACCAGCCCTGCCTGTAGATGGTTTGTTATTGACAGCACGCCCGATCTCTGGACGTCGCGGTGGTGCAGTGTCTCGAGAACATAGACCTCCTTCGCCGTGTTTTCAGCCGTAATATAGACCCGTGTTTAGTAACAACCAGCCCTGCCTGTAGACGGTTGGTTATTGACAGCACGCCCGATCTCTGGACGTCGCGGTGGTGCAGTGTCTCGAGAACATAGACCTCCTTCGCCGTGTTTTCAGCCGTAATATAGACCCGTGTTTAGTAACAACCAGCCCTGCCTGTAGACGGTTGGTTATTGACAGCACGCCCGATCTCTGGACGTTTCGGTGGTGCAGTGTCTCGAGAACATAGACCTCCTTCGCCGTGTTTTCAGCCGTAATATTGAGCTGTGTTTAGTTACAACCAGCCCTGCCTGTAGATGGTTTGTTATTGACAGCACGCCCGATCTCTGGACGTCGCGGTGGTGCAGTGTCTCGAGAACATAGACCTCCTTCGCCGTGTTTTCAGCCGTAATATAGACCCGTGTTTAGTAACAACCAGCCCTGCCTGTAGACGGTTGGTTATTGACAGCACGCCCGATCTCTGGACGTCGCGGTGGTGCAGTGTCTCGAGAACATAGACCTCCTTCGCCGTGTTTTCAGCCGTAATATAGACCCGTGTTTAGTAACAACCAGCCCTGCCTGTAGACGGTTGGTTATTGACAGCACGCCCGATCTCTGGACGTTTCGGTGGTGCAGTGTCTCGAGAACATAGACCTCCTTCGCCGTGTTTTCAGCCGTAATATTGAGCTGTGTTTAGTAACAACCAGCCCTGCCTGTAGATGGTTTGTTTTGCTCAAGGCTTCATTCCAATTCCTCGTGGTATGTCTGTGCTCTCGCAATCAGGCTAGCATGCCTGTTGCTGTACATAACAGTATGTACGATAGAGGTTCGAACTCGGCACTCGCGCACCTGCACAATACGCACTCGTCCACAGCCAATGTCTAGGGAAGTTAGGTATTTCTGGTTTCTCACGGTATTTTAGTTATGACTTTTGCATCAAATATTTTATGGTTTTATAGCTTTACATTTTTGTTTTGGAACTCCATTGCTATCCTTAACTGGTTGCACGCATATTGTTATATCCGTTTCTATTCAGCCGCGTTCTTTAAAGTTTGATTTCAGAAAGCTTAATTAAGTGCTAATTAGGTATAACTGAATTTCCTCATTCCTCCCCAATATTTCTGAAGGTATTTCTGAAGTTAATTTATAATTATTTATTTAAGGGTCCCGCCTTTGAAACACATATAATTTTACGGAACTGCTAAACGTGCGCCCAGTGTGATGAAAGGAACACTAGCTTTAGAGGGGCCACGGTGGCCGAGTGGTTAGCCTGCTCGCCTCCCACCAAGGCGATCTGGGTTCAATCCCCAGCCCACATGTATTTTCACACGTGGGAATCGTGCCGGACGATCTGCGGGTTTTCTCGGGGATCTCCCGTTTTCCCCGCCCTTTTATTCCGTCGCCGCTCCATTTTCAAGTCAATCACCGTCATCGGCTCTCAAGACCTCCAAATCTCTTCACTTCACTTACTTTAGACGACGTCTGTTGACAACTTTGAAAACACCACAAGCTTACGTAGCGCCATTTCAACAGCACTCCATCATAAATATAACCGTTTCTTCAAAGTAATTACGCTCGACACATAAGGGCCAGGACATATAAAAATACACGAGGGCTATGTACTGAAACTTATCACACTTTTTCCGTTAGTACAATAGGATCACCGCTGAAAGTCCCAGGTACACACAGCACGACGAGAACACTGCACTCCAGCTCAAAGCATTACGCTTTGAGGGCGAAGGCGTACTTGATGCGCCATGTAAAAGTCACCCTTATCGTTCCCGCGCTTCGCTGCCGCAGGAGCGGAAATGAGTTCTAGGTAGGCGGGTGCCTTAAGAGCAAGCCAGGTATAGGCTACTCACGGTAAATTGAGCACTTTTGAAAGCCCTGCTTGAGATATACTTGTATGTATATTGTGTATTCTTCCACCTTGTGCAAAATTAACCATGCCATGGGTTTTGCCACTTCATTTATGCGTCGGTTTAGTGCAACTGTGAAATTATTGCAAAAGAATATGTTTTGCAAATGCGCCCATTTTTACACTCCGCTGCATTAAGAAAACAAATGAAAAAAATAATTCAAATTGTCACAAATGGTTGCCTAGCACTTTTTATTCGACGTGAGATATGGGACTACTTTCCATTTATCGTTACCGTCTTTACTGGGTGCATGCCACGCTGTTTGCCCGTTAAAATATATGCAGGTAGGGATAGTAACTTTTTCTAAGATTGGTTTGACAAGTGTTCACTTTATCGTGACCAGCCTTTTCAGTGGAGAACATTTAGGATAATTAACGTCAATTTTTCACTGTCGAATAAATATAGAGAGCACATGGCCAGAGGGAAGTATTAAACGCAGGAGACGGAAAAGCGATAAAATCAGCACTACTGAAATTGAGCTCGTGGGAGAATGAGGTCGAAGGGCTGTTGTTTCTGCAGGAAGGGAAGGGGAGTGTGTCGTCACCCCGGCCCCTAGCACCCTATTAAAACACCCCCCTCTCTCAGAGAAGAGAGAGGGCGACATTCAATCACTGCCCGCCTGGAGCGCGTCTGTTGCCGTTTTACGAGCCACTCGCGAGCCCTGCTCCCTTCCCTAACTGGCTGGCTGTGAAATGCGCGACATTTCGCCTCCAATAAAAGCTGGGAGTGTCCTCCTCCCGCCCTCCCCTTCCTGAGAATGCTGGTCACATAGCGTATAGGCTGTTCACGATAAAGCGAGCACTTTTGAAATCAACCTTAGGGGAAAAAAATCAACTGCCCCTGCCTTCATATATTATAACTAGGGACACCCGAAATTCGTGAAAAGATTCCGGCAAATGTTATATTTCAGTACACTACGGGCAAAGTAGCAATTTGAATTTCCTTACTCTCAGAGTGTCTTTGTGAGTAGACATTTTCTTACGTGACGGGCCAATCAGAATTTAGTTACTCCGATACTGTACGCCTGTGATTCGCGAGCATGCACCTAAGACGCGTGACACCTGGCCCATCCAATCAAGAAAGGCGATCTGAACTAAAGAGTTATGAAATACAACTGGTCGTGAAATGATTTTCGTGAAATTCGGGTGTCCCTAATTATAACGGACGCACTGAGTGATATTTGCCCAGTAAAATTAATAACGATGGATGACTTAAATTTAATTCTTTCACTTTCTGTTTTTTTAATGCACCGAAATGTAAAAATGAGCAGATTTGTAAAGTATTTCTTTCTTAATAATTTTACAGTTTCACTTGACTGAGGCATGAATAAAGTGATGAGGCCCTTGGAAATATTAATTCTACGTAAAGCGGAGGAATACGCGACGTGTATACAAGTATATCTAAAGCAAGGCTTTCAAAAGTGCTCATTTTACAGTGAACAGCTTATACATGGAACAGAGGCCATTACCTCCCTGCGATCTAGTACCTCCCTACGATCTAGTAAACACTAACCCAGTATCCTCTATACGATTCCGTAATTAATAGACACCTGCAGACTACTGTAGACTTCCCCACAAAATATTTCGGTATACAGAAGTCCGTTTCAGCAAAATTCCACGGCCACAGTAGTGTAGTGGTTAGATTGCTCACCTCTTACCATGGCGAACCAGGTTGGATTCCCGGCGGATACGCAGGTCGGCAGGTTTTCTCGGGGATCTCCTGTTTTCCCCGTCCTTGCATTCCGGCAATGCTCCATACTCACCTCACTACAACCGCATCGGTTTTGAAGGCTTCGATGTTACAAGCCATCCAAAGCTCTCCACTCCAGCAAATTGTCGTCACTGAACAGCCTCATGTCGGAGCGCCGCCGTTCACCAATCAGCGACTGGCATAGCTTACTCGCCAACCAGCAGCGCAGCCAATAAGCAATTTCGACAGCAAGAGGCAGCCAGTGTGACACAAGGTCCGTGTCCAGAGCCGGCGCAGCCAATCATAGAATGGATAGGCTTATACCAAAGAAACCTTAATCTATTCCGCCTCTGTATACCTCTCCAAACTGTGCTAGAATTTTATTCAGTGACTTTATCCTTGAAGGGTTGTTCTTGATGGTCTTTGAGGGAGTATCTTAAAATCTTAAAGGGGTAGTATCCATTACATCTTCGATTTTTCTTTCAAATATTCGTAATGGAAATTTATGACCAGATATAAAAAAAAATCAAGGCTAGACCTATAATAGAGACTACAGAACGAATATTTTGAAATTTGTAAGTTTTCAATTATATAGGCCGTTCACTATAAAGTGAGCACTTTTGAAGCCCTAGTTACTTTTTTCTTTCAACCCATTTATATCCTACCACCACTTGTTAATGTAAACCCTGCAATGTAAGTAATAAACACGATATCCAAAACCAAAAGTCCGAGGCCACAATGAAATGCATTTGTTGGTTATTATGTACGATGAAACAGCTTCAAAAGTGCTCACTTTACCGTGAACGATCTACACCTGTTTTTTTTTCCATGTGGCAGTGAAGTTATTTAATAATTAAATACTATTTGATTACAGATACAGGTGTGAAACTAACTATGTAAGGAACACTGTTTGGATTTTTAATAACTGTGAAGATGTTCCATATGCCTTGGCTAGCCTGGTTTTTAAATATTAACCCATTCAGACCCAGTCTATACAATTGTGTACATTATGCACGTGTAGATAAGTTTTGCTCGATACTGCATACTGCGAATGTCAAAGACCAATGATCTTACCTGTTGGTAAATGACTCGCACAGCGTCCTACTAGTCTAGGTCCTAATTGGTTCATATAACTGTAGTCGTACACATAGCCTACATCTCATTTCCTGGGACAACGAAACAAGTGTTGTGTCGACTGAGGTACAGACCGCATTATAGACATTTTGGTTTGCAACACCTGGAACCGTAAATTAAAGTGGGTCTGAAAGTGCTAACTCCAAAAATTAAGTAATGTAGGACAATACGCAAATCGAAGACGACAAGGATACTTCCCCTTTAAAAATGGCGATACAATAGCAAACGTGACTTCAATGTACACAAGTTTTGAGTTTGGCTTGAATTAAAGTTAAATTGCGAAATTTCCCGGCCCCTACCAATTCCTTCAGTCGTGCGAAATAACGGTTGAGCGAAATATATTCTGCCACAGAATGAATCCGCGAAATACTCACAGCAGGAGTCTAACCTCAAGACGCCGAGACCTCATATGGCCGCCGCTATGTAGAGGACAGACCAATAGCTTCCAGTTCGCACTATAGCTATTCTGGTCAGGTTGCCAACGGAAACGCTGTCACGTTTGCGCAGGCTTGAAAACGTGACGGACGTTGGCGGTTTGTCGCTGGGTTTCCTCGGGGTATTCTCATTCTCGACAATAAATTCCTTCGCCGTTTCACCGAGTGAGGTGGCGCAGTGGTAACTCACTGGACTCGGGTTCGATTCCCGGTCCGGCCATACTGATTTCTGTTTACCATGGTTTCCCGAAATCACTCGAGGCGATTTCTGGTATCGGTCCCTAACAAAGGCCATGGCCGATTCCTTCCCCAATCCCTCTTCCCTGTGCAACTTGCACCGTATCTAATGGCTAGGGGCACCTGTTTCCCGCGAAGATATTTCAGGTCGAGTTGAGTTGTAAAACAACTTAACTCTGAACCACTTTGATGACTGGATCATTTGAATTGTCACGCGACTTCTCTGTCTGCCTGCGAATCACGGACGGTCAGTATCGGAGAAACTTAATTTTGATTGGCTCACTCACTTAAACGATTCTCTTTACACAAAGCTGAGCGACCAATAACCAAAGTAAGTCAGCGAGTGTGCACATAGGTTATTGAAGTCTAACCGCTGCGTAAATCTTTTCGCGAAAAACAGGCGGCCCTACTCTTTACACGAGTCAAGGGGGAAAAAGAAGATTCTCACGTGGGTGACAGACAGTAGAGACAAATAATTTGCAGAACTGTACACAGTAGGTTGAAGCCTAAACAAGCTTTCCGACATTTACGCGATAAGCCACTCTTTCTAGGCATAGTGAAGAGTATAATATTGAAGTACGATTACAGTCATAACTAGCCCGACTGTTGACGTATTTACACCCTTAATAATTTCCGGTGAACTCTATCGACATGTGAGAAGGGGTGTACAAAAATCGCCGCCAATCTGTGAATAAAACGAACAGACAGTAGTTTGTTTGTCGCGGTTATTTCACTGGGGCGCGATTCGTTTGACTCGCCCTGAATGAACTCGAAGCTAAAAGGAAACAGTTTTAGGCAGTACGGCAGAGCCACGTGTGACGAAGTCCGAAGAGAAAGTGAGTTCTCACTGTAGGAGAAGACCCCTTGAACTCTTATGCCCTGTTATACCATCGGTGGTTCAAAACTCGATCCGAGATCGGATCTAAGATCAACACAGAAAACTGTCGCACCATTCCAGTTCAGAGCTGGACTGGAGATCGAGACGAAGTTCATTTCAAACCACCAAAATTGACGGTTCGAAATCTCGATCCGAGATCAGCAACCATCGCCATCGTCGAGAAATGTAGTTTGAAAATACGCCAACAGATAGAACCACGTTAGATTGTGCTCTTGGGAAATTAAATCAACATTATACGAACTTGAATATTATTCAGTAAAGTTCGTACAACAATAATTCACTTAAAACAGATAAAACATCGCACATTTCGTTCTATATATAGAGTGAAAAATATGCCTACTTCCATGACGTCATACATTTACGAACCAATAGAAAAATTTGTCTCATACTTAATCTCGATCTCTCACTTTGGAACCAAGATCGACGAATCGGAGATCCAGAATCATGCAATTTCTTTGGTGCAACACTTTTACATTTGAACCAAGATCAAACTGTATCCTGATTCAGAAATAGGATCATTCGATCTCGGATTGGCGAGGATGTTGGTGCAACAAGGCATTAAAAGACTGTCATTGTACTAAGTAGCCCTGAGAGGATACATACGTATTGCCTACAGTTAGCAAGTTCGTGGACGATGGAGTGCGTGGTTGCCTACACTCGAGGCGTCAGCCACGTAGTTAACTGACTGTGGTCACACAGTAGATAAGTACACAGTGACGAATTGGAGTGGCGATCTTTTAATGTGGGTGTGCCTATTCGCTGATTGGCTGTGCGTGGCTCTGGGAGCGGGCCTTGCGTCTGATTGGTTACTGCGTGCTGCGAAACATTCCCTGATGGCAGTGCTGTCTAATGGAAAGTAGAATACCAGATGCTGGTTGGCGAACAGCGTTCAGACATGAAGCTGGCTGGTGACGCCATTTGGTTGACATGTGCGACTGAAGTTCGCTGTATAAGAGGCTGTTTTACCTCTGTATTCTTATGGACTCTGTGCTGTGGTAGTATACAACGAACAAATACATTAGATACTAGGCAGGGCTTTGAGAATCGCTCTCACTACAGTCTATTCGCGGTTTAATCACACTTTTTGAATCAAACCTTTGAAAAATCACCCCCCCCCTACTACGATATGGTTTGTTGTTTCCTAAACATGTCATATATCTTAAATTTTTTGGCGTGAATACGTTTTTAAATTTGCAACCATTGTGAGAGGCAATCCAGAAAATCCGATGATAACAAAATCGAGGGATACAGTTTGGCATTGCAGCTCCGAATATGTCGCCTGCATTATTCAACCACGCCACTCGATTACCAAAGGATCAAAGAATATGTTCCGTTGAGTGGGGACTGCGAAGCATCGCGCCAGGCCTCGTAGTATAACATTTGACACTAGGAGAAGTTACGACGCTCGTTTGAGTTTCAATCGACAGCTCTCGTCGAGATTAATCGATTGCGTGTATAAAAAAATTTGTGTGGCGTGGTTATGGTGAAATTGTATGCGTTTAATGTGAAAAATTAAGACACTTAACACAATTTCGGCCTATATTCGTCAAAAAAGCCAAGTCTAAATACAGGAATTGTATATACGGCTGGAAAGATAATCTCAAAAGCAATCCAGTGATACCATAAAACCCCATACCATCGTGTAAAGCGGTGCCGGGAACGTAAAGCAAACATGAAGGCGTCCGAGCGCGTCAACGTAGACGTATTCTCGCAAAACAAACGGCCTTGTCCCCAGTACAGCCAAACCCAATTTTATTGTCATGTAAACATAACAATACTTTAAAAAAAAATTAAACATTTACTTGTATCATGTCAATCATTTACGATATTTCTTTATAATAAATTTTTAAAAGATATGGGAGAAAATGGGTGTGTCGGTAATGCGTAGTAAGAAATAGTTCTTATGCAAAATATAATTAAAGTGAGTGCGGACGAATGCGGTGCTTGGTTCCGCTTTGTTTGCACGAGGCGGAGGAATATCCTGGAAGTAGAACTGAAGTAGTCCTTCAGAAAAGTTGGAAGTAACCGAGAATTGACTGTAGCTGCTGCTCAATATAGCTATGTTCAATGTTCGAGAACGCGCGAGGGGTGGGAAGTAAATGTGGCCGTCGGTTACTGGGGGGCAGAATTACAACAATAAATGTCGAATTTGGGAGAACAAATTTGTTGTGCCCTTTGAGGACGTAACTGTGGATGTTCCTGGGTCAGCATTCTTCTAAACTCCACTCTTCTGAGCGAGCAGCTTCGCCGTCGGATCAAAGACCCGAGGGGGAAGAAGTGCTGAATAGCTGACTCGTGCCCTGGTTGCCTGCGAGGAATCAAACTGGGGTTCCCGGCGATGGGACGCCATGGGATGCTGCCGGCGTCGACAAATAGCACATCTCGCGGCGGAATCAAAGAGGTCGGGTCGGGGTCGATAATCGAACTCGTTCTCGCGACGAGATCGCTCTCCTTCCGGTTTTCGGAAAACTGCTTTCCCCGCCGTGGCGTGCCGTTCGCGAGACAAAGATGGCGGCGACCTCGCTCGGGGAAGGAATGAGGCCGGACACGCATTATCTGAAACCGCAGAGGAAGACGCGCCGTGACTTCCACATATTCAAGCCTGCAGCCATGTGGGCGAAGAAGCGGAAGGACTCCAGTGTTAAGGGGATTATGTAAGGGAACATTTTCTGTGAAATCGTCCTTTGCGCGCAAACACGTATCTCGGTAAATAAAAGCCACCGAAACACGACTTTTTGACAAAAAGGATAAAAAAAAAAAACTATTGTCTATATCCCTATCGTTTTACTTTGGTCCTATTTGGTGTACTCTTGGAGAAAAAGATTCGTGAAAATGGTCAAGTATCGCATTTTTAAAGCTTGCCTGTACAGTTTCCTTAAGCGGTAAGAGATAAGTACAACAATACGGACGTAGATTAATCTGTGGTCTTTCATCGCGTGTAATAAAACCTCACTCTTACATATCTAATTTGCACAGTACAGCGTTAGGACGGAAATACTGCACGCCTCGCGCGTAGGAGCGATGAGGCGCTATGCGTGCGTGTTAATGTCGTCCGTATCGCTTCCTCGCTTCTTGACCTTGGACGCGCAGGTACATAGGACCCTTAAGGCCGTTCTTCAACATGCAAGATCGTATAGGGAATCATAGGGTAAATTCGGACAAAGATATCTCAGTTATTTATTGTGGTAGTATTTTCAACTAAAGATTGCATGTTAGAGATTGAACTCATATAGATTTGTAAACATTCCAAATTTTAATGTTTTGATTACAAATGTAAATTTTCATTATTTATAGAATTGTGACATTATACAAATAATTAAAAAGTGCATTTGAAATTTAAAAATTTAAATATGAATGGTTTACAAATGTAGATGCGTTCAATCTTAAACAAAAAACCTTAGGTGAAAATACTATCACAAAAAAATACTGAGAGATCTTTGTCTGAATTTAGCCTCTGATTCCCCAATACGCCCATGCATGGTGAAGCTTGGCCTTAAGGACGAATCGTAGACTTGTAAGAAAAGTCTCAAACTCGATTTAGAATTTACATTATTCCAGTATGTCACTGTATCTATGATCGTTGATGTATTACATATGGACAACAGTTACGACCGCTCCTGTACCCAGCAAGGAATCACCACCCAATATTTTGGAAGTCTACTCAGTGGCTAATCTCATTTGGCGAATTTTCTACACTTTTTTGACATGAATGGTAAATGCCAGTAAAGGCTGTTCACGGTCAAAAGACCACTTTTGACAACTCTGCTTAAGATCTACTTGTATGCACGTTGTGTAGTCCTCCGCCTTCTGTAAAGTTAGCATTGCCATGGGCCTCGTCACTTTATTCATGCGTCGGTCAAGTGTAACTGCGAAATTAGTATAAAAGTAAAAAATTAACAACTTTGGTAATTTTTACACTTCCGATGCATTAGAAAAGTAGAAAGCGAAATAAATAATTTAATTTATCTCAATTAGTTAATTAACACTTTTTATTCGACGTTAAAGATGGAACTACTCTCCATCCATCGTTCCCAACTTTACTGGGTGCATGTCATACAGTAATCCCGTTGTAATATATGCAGGCGGGGACAGTGCCATTTTTCTAAGGTTGATTTCAAAAGTACTCACTTTATCGTGAACAACCTTTACCATCGAGCATGCAGTACTTACCTCACTAATTGTAAGAAAAATTTTGAATACAAGTACAGTGCATACCAAAAAATTACATGGTTGCAACACTTTTGACTAGGAAACTTATGTGAAGCCGAACGGGTTAGTAATTTCCACAATGCCAACAGAATACAAATTAGTAGCTGCTGTAAAACAAAATATTTTATCCAGTAAACAAAATTTGAAAACCAACAAAAAATTTTTTTATTCACCTAACAAAATATTATTTGCAAAGAAAAATTTCACTGTCGACAAAATATTTAAACGAATCAACAATTTGTATTTATTTTGTATGCACAAACAAATATATTCTCTCGTCAAAGAAATGTTTCTCTCACAGTGGTTTCATGTGTTAAAGGTCGAATTCAGATTGTAACGTTTAATATATGGACATTCATTACTTTTTTTTTTTAACGAACGTAACATTGAGAGATGAACAACTAGCGTATTTACAGTCACAGCTGTTTCGCAGTTGCAACTGACCGACGCGTGAATAAATCAAATGGGTCCATAGAAATGTTACTTTTACACATAAACAAGCAAAAGGATACAAAATGGTGAAGGAAATAGACCCTCAGCAGGGCGTTGAATACAGATCCGCCAACTTCTAACACACAACAGCGGAAAAAAAAAAAAAACTACACTGTGTGAAACATTTCCGTGCAATCAGGACAAATTACTGGTAAAAATATTTTCCAGAAATCTTCGTAAAATACAGACCGCTGGTTTTTTTTTTTTTTTTTTTGATAACGTGCTTTCAGTAAGATTCACAAAAGTTTTCATTCTCCACGAAACCTCTCCGTAAATTTGTTACTAGTTTGTTTTGTATATTTACAGCTTTCAAAGAGAGACTACAAGAAAAATAATAATTCTCCTATGGTCGTGTTTGCCAGTGTAAAAGACAGTTTTTTTAAATATCAAGTATTATGTTTTGGAGCAACATTTGAAGTCTGAGCAATAAGTCCTTATGCCGGGACTCTTACACTCTGCAATCGCATTGCAATGATACAAAACTGTGTTGCTATCAGACACTAAAGATTAGGCAGACGGATCTCGCTGGCTGCGCACATCCAAGCTCGGTGTCCTAACATTGAACTTGTCTGCCAATACGGCTAGCAAAAATTACGTGGACTCGATTTGAGGTTAGAACCCTGCTTAAGTGCTTTCATATGGTTGTATACTTACTCTAACCAATTTTTAATGCAGTTGGATTAAATTAAAATTGGCAAAAGTATTTTATTATAATAATAGTGCTTGTCGTTTAGAGATTAAGATGTAACAAACACGCACATAATTGTTGACCATATGACTTTGACATCTGTAAGCTTTTAGTTAGGACAATGTTGGGTACATGCGCAGAAGACGAATGTGCGGTCTACCTCATCTTTAGTCTATGGATGAAACATAACACTCTGAGCCCGGTCTGTGAAATAAATCAGTGAAATAGCATTCACTGATGAGTGATGCTATGATTAGAGGGGAATTGGGAGGAAACTATATAGAGCGAAGTGAACTGTTTGATTTTGATGGCATATGACTGAGTACATTACTGACCAGTATGGAGTGTTTCTGGTGTGTATTTGGAGGTATGCGTTATTGTTTGGTTTTCAACAGCGGGTTTTTCTCATGGCTTTATGCCAAACCGATGATGGAAGTTCTTTAAATTCTAAGCTATTATTAATTTATATTTCCATTAATTTAAATAATATTTCAGTGTTTTCGTAACACAGGGCGTACAGCGAATATTTTAATTACTTTTATTATTAGTTTATTGGTCTTCACAGATGTCATTAAAAACGTATTACCAAAATCATCAGTATTTACACTAATATTTAGAGATAGGATCATTTCGCGGGTTCATTTCAGGACAAGATAGACGTCAAACATGTGCACACCTAAGTTGATGTTGCAATTGGTTCGCAGTTTATTAGACACGCCCTGGACGGCTCTGAGCCAATAGCAGACCGGCAAGGAAACAAGTAGCGAGTGCCATACTGCCAGGTGTGAAGTAACACTGACTACTCTATGGGGCAGCAACCAATGAACAAACATGTGAGGCTCGAGTTTACACATGACTGTGGAGTCTAACCAGCAGGTCTTCGAACTGGCGAATTTTTCCCATCCCTAGTTATAGTCTTCAAGAAAAAGTTTACGTTATAATTTTAAAATGTCAAAAGTTAAAGTTCCTCTGCCTCCACCCTTGAACCCTCACCCCGCCATCCTCTCCGGAGACAGAGGTGTCCGTCGTTTGTTTGGTGTCTGTGTCTGTGTTGTGTTGGTGTTAGTTTAATATTGTTTATATAGGATGTTCTACAATATAGGTGTGGTTCCTTTAGTTTATTTGTTCTTGTGTGTATCTGTAATATCGATGGCTTTTTGAGTCGGACGATATCAATATACGAGATTATGTTATTGTTTATAACGATATGTGATGTATTGTTAGTGAGGCCTCAAGAGGAACATTTATTAATTTAGTTTCGAAAATTATGCTAATAACAATTATTAGATTTGTGGGTATTACTTTGATTAGTGATTATATTTCAATAAGGAAAATAATTCTAGTAACCTCTCCCGAGTGAACATTACTACAGGAATATATAGGTTAACAATTTTGAAGGATTACTACGGTGAGCTTGGGAATTGTGGGCGGTCCCGAATCAGGGAACTGATTTCCTTCGCAGTCCCAGTAGCTTCCCTACTAACGCGTTGTCAACGTTCGGGGCCAGTCAAAGCGCCTAGTAGATTTAAAAAACAGGGAAAACAAAATAATAAAATAACTAAGTTAATTTTTATATGTTAAAAAAAGGCAATTTAAATAATTAAAAAGAAACAGCAATGTAACTAGTATTTGTTAACTTTGAAAGGTTCTTCACGGAGGGAGTGTAGATTTAGTTTGCTCGTTTGCCGTGTGGCAGCGCGGTAATGCCTGGAGCGTGAAATTGAGTCTATGCAAAGTAGGAGGAGGGGGAGGGGAAAGTACGGACAAGCGACGTTGTGTCGCATTTAACTGGGCATTGTGCTGCCTAATTAGCCGACAATGCGGAGCGATTAGCAGGCCGGAGGATAGGCAGCTACCCTCTGCAGCGGGGAGAGGGGAAGTAGCAGAGGGGTGGAGGAAGTGTTAGGGGAGGGTGATAATCGCACAGGGCGAACTCGATGGCTTACCCTCTAGCGCGCGCGCACTCGTTACTTCAAACTTTCTCGAAAAACTGCTCAAGTTCTACTTTCGAGATCCTAGCAACTTATCCTTCTATAGGCTGTTCACGTTCAACTGAGCACCTTTGGAAGCCCTGCAAAAGATCTACTTGTATTCACTTTGCGAATTCTTCCGCCTTCTGTAAAACTAACTCTGCGTGGGCCTCATCACATTGCCGATGGGTGGGTCAAGCGAACGTGTGAACTTATTAGAAAAATAAATATTTCACTATTCTGCTCATTTCTACACTTCGACGCATTTACAAAAAAAAAAAAAAAAACAGAAAGCGAAAGAAATAATTTAAGTTCTCACAAATAATTTAAGTTCTCACAAATGGCTACCTTACACTTTTTACTCGACGTTAAAATATGGAACTACTTTCCATCCTTCGTTACCAACTTTACCGGGCGAATGTCACTCAGTTCCCCCGTTGAAGTATTTGAAGGCATGAGGAGCATTGTTTTTTCTAAGGTTGATTTCAAAAGTGCTCACATTACCCGTGGACAGCCTTTACCAAATGCTAATATGTACTCGAATCAATGGAAAAAGGCAGAAATTAACTACTTATTTTGTGATCCAGAAGTGAAATAAAACATGAATATTTTGTATGCACAACAATGGAATCTGTTTCCAACAATTTTAAACGAGAACATGCGTATAAATAAGGAAGTATCACTTTTTTACAAAATCACACGAAAAATTAATTTCATAATGTTTTTAATTATACATCATTTTACAAGTAATTAGCAACAAGCGTTTTTGTTTTAAAGCGGAATTAATAATAATAAAAAATGGAAACTTTACGTATGCATAAAACACAACGCTTGAGATGCATGCTCTATTTCGCAAACTACCAAGTGTATTATATATGAAATAATTTTTCAAATGTTTGAATTGAAAAGTGTGGAGCTATCGTGTGGCCTAACGAAGAAAAACTGTATAATCGCCCCCGCTATACACGAGGCGCTGTTTGCTGTGCAGTATAGTCGGACATGTAATAGAGCCCCGAGCATTTTGCGAACTAACCGCTTAACCCATTTCCCTTAGTATACTTGTTCTTCACGTCTAACATGCTTCAGAATCATGATCAGTGCTGTGAAACTCCACAGACATCGCCTTTCCATGGGAAATGTCATGGGTTGCTACCGACAAACTATTTTATGATAGGTTGCTTCTTGCGCCATAGAACAACTGAAATGATTCCCATACGTTTCAAAATTTCAGTCGTGAAACATTCCTATAGTTTGTTCACGGTAAAATGAGCACTTTTGAAAGCCCTGCTTAAGATCTATTTCTGGATATACTGTGTGTTCTTGCGCCTTATGTAGAATATACATTGCCGTGAGCCTCATCACATTATTCATGCGTCGGTGAATTGAAATTATTAAATTATTAGAAAGGTAAATAATATACCAATCTGCTCATTTTTACACTTCGATGAATTAAAAAATACAGAAAACCAGATGAATAATTTAATTTATTTCAAAAGGTTACCCAACACGCTTTTTGACGTTAATATATGGAACTACATTTCCCTTCATCGTTACCAACTTTACTGTACACTTGTCACTCTGCGCGCCCATTAAAATGTATGCAGGTAGCGGCAGTGACATTTTTCTAAGGTTGATTTCAAAAGTGCTCACCTTATCGTGAACAGCCTTTAACTACTTTTGACACCATAAATCTTCTCTTTTCCTAACACCTAAAATGAAAAATTAATGTGCGTGTGTGAGTGATAAGGGATCAATTTGACGCGAGTCTAGTCTTCACTAGGGCTGCTCAATATCATACAAATTTAATAGCGATATTTTTCCGAACAGTTACTCGGTATTTTCGATATATCGATAACACTGCAATTCTCGATAGTACCGAAATTATCTGTAATGCCGAAATTATGCATAATTCCGGAAATGTCGATAATACCGAAAATTTCTATAATAACGAACATTTCGATAGCATTGATAATTTAGATAATACTGGAAATTTCGGTAGTACCTATAAATTCGATAATACCGAAAATTTTGATAATACTGAAAACTTCGATAATATCGAAAATTGATATACTTATACTTTTCAATGTTACACGTTTTTCGATAAATTATTTTTCATATCGATGAATAAAGATATATCGATATTTCGAACAGCCCTAGTTTTCACAGCGCACTACCAACTTGAACTATTGTCACAGAATAGTTAATAATACAGACGTGAAATAGTTGCTTGCATCGCGAACGCCAGCCACATAGTTAAGAAAGCGGCGTCACTGGACGACAATATTTTCAGAGCGACGTTGACCAATGAGAGTCTGGTAGCCTACTCGCCAGCCAGCAGTACAGCCAATAGGGAATTTTACGCAACGCGCAGTAGCCACTCAGATACAAGGCCAATTCCTGAGCATCGTGCAGCCAATCAGCGAGTGAACACGCCCACATTGAATGAACCTCCACTTCACTTCACGTTTCTATACGTATAGGCTGTTCACGCTAAAGTGAGCACTTTTTATATTAACCTTTGAAAAATGTCACTGCCACCTACCCACGGCTATTTAAACGGGCAAACTAACTGCCATGCACCCAGTAAAGTTTGTATAGTCTCTTTACGGTAAAATGAGCACTTTTCAAAGCTCTGTTTAAGCTCTACTTGTGTACGTGTTGTGTGTTCTTCCGCTTTATGTAAAATTAACATTGCCATGAGCCTCATCACTTTATTCATGCGTCGGTCAAGTGAAACTGTGAAATTATTAGAAAACTAAATATATTAAAATCTGTTCATTTATCGATTTTGATGATTAAAAAAAAACCCAAAAGCAAAAGAAATAAGTTAACTTTTCACAAATGTTCACCTAACACTTTTTATTTGACGTTAAGATATGGAACTACTTTCCCTCCATCGTTACCAACTTTACTGGAAGCATGTCACTCAGTGCGCCCGTTAAAATATATGCACGCAGGGCCAGTGATTTTTTTCTAAGGTTGATTTCAAAAGTGCTCACTTTATCGGGAACAGCATTTATCGACGTAGAGAAAGTAGTTACGTATCTTACCTTGAAATAAAACAGTGACAGATAAACCTTTGTGAGAACTGAAATTATTTATTAACCTGTTTTTTTATGCATATCAGTTTAAGAATTAGAAAATAAAAAAGAACTACTTTTCTTATAATTGTCAAGTTTCACTGGACCGACGCATGAATAAAGTGAAGAGGATGGCAACGTTGACTGTGCGTATGTCGGAAGAATACACAACGTGCACACAAGTAGATCTTAAGCAGGGCTAACAAAAGTGCTCAGTTTACCGTGAACAGCCTTATTCTGTGGTTCCTAAGTGCTCACACCTTTTGCAGCTTTCCCCCGCACATTTCAGAGTTTTCAGGAAAATCTAGGAAATGAGAATTTCTCACGCAACCCGCTCAGAACGCGGAAAGATTCCTAAAACGCGGATGGATGCTTGGACATGGATCTTTTTTCTCCTACCCCTCTAGTCGTTGTGGATCGTGAAGCTAGCTCCCATATTCCGCCGCCGACAGATGTAAACATAACTCTTACGCGCTTGTGAATTATTCATGACGGACATTTCCGATCGCGGATTTCCAGGCCCGAGTTCCAAGACCCCGACGATTGCCGGAGAAGGGAAATTGGGGGGGGGGGGGGGGGGAGGGGGTTGTTCGTAAGAGCGGCGAAGGGGTGTGCGGAAAGGGTAGAAATCTGCAGGAAGAAATTTCTCGCAGCCGTTCCATTACATCCTGTTTGCACGAGGAAGAATTTTTTTTCTTCTCGTTTCGTTTTCAGGCAACATAAAATTCGTCAGTGTCGCCGGAGGGCGGCAGGGGAGGGGATACCAACAAAACTTACATCTCGCAACTTTTATATTTGTTTTGCCGTTCGTTCAGTGCGTAAGTACTTGTAAATCCACGATGTCTTTCTGGTCTCCGATCCGTTTGGAAAAGTTACATCTATCGGAACACTGATTGCTAACAAAAAAGTTTTTTTTTTTTTAAGCCACACGCAGCAAGAGTTTACGATCGCGTAAAAATCTTGCGGATATAACAAGACATTTTGCCGCAGTTTCTATTTCACTGACAGGCACGCATCAGTAGAGGAAAATGTCAGAAGTCATATCAAAACGAGCGTTAGTAAACGGATGCTGCCGTGTTAACTGTGCAAATGTACATGTGGGAAGAGCACAAGTTAAAAAGGAAGTCTTTTTATAATGATACGTTCCTTGAAATGTACAAAATAGAACATTAATTCGTCTACTACCGTAGGTAACTTTAGGCAAGTCTGAACAGTGTATAGATAGAGCCACGAGTATTTCGTGAATTCATTCCGATGCAAGGTAGACTGCAAACACTTGTTTTTTCTCTCCTACTGTCGTGATTGGACGACAGTTGTTTAGACACGCCCCCGTTTATCTGTGAGCCAGTAATAAGCAAGAAGCAGTAGTGTGAGTGAGTGTTCAACAGTCCTGTACAGAGGCCTCGCTTGTTCATAGCAGCCAACAAGTAAACGATTATGCCTTGAGTGTATAGAGAACTGTCCTACCTAGCTTTCTGTCAACTCAACCCGGGAGATACTCGGGGCTCTAGTTATACGTTAGTTTAAACGAGGTAAACTGTACAGTTAACCTATAATTTTTAGTATATTTACGTGGGATGCATGCTTGGGTAACTATGTTGGGAAAATATATGAGAAAATATCTGGTTTCGTACTATCCAACCGGATTTTCGCAAGTGGGGATCGTGCCGCACGATGCCGCTAGTCGGCGAGTTTTCTCGGATATCTCCCACTTCCCCCTCCCTTTCAATCAGCCGATTCTCTATAATCACCTCACTTCACCCTCATCGGCTCTGAAGACATCGCTGTTAGGAGCCGCCCGAATCTCTTCACTCACTCACTAACACTATCCGTGGAGGGGTTCTTTTTAACATGGCTCTCGTAAGTAGCTTGATTTCAGATTTTAATGATTTAAATATTTCCATCGCTCGGAAAAAATTCTGTACAGATATGATCACTTCCTCTATGGTGGATGTGAAACATCTGTACCTGTGAAGAACGGAGAATTTCTTTCGCTGTTGCACGTTACTTTTGCAGTGTCTTTGCTTCACTTGTCAAAACAGGTCTCACAATTTGTACAGACAAATGTTCGTTAATGGCTCGCGTTCACCTACAACGCTAGCGAAACTTGTGGATCGTGTTCATCATTTTATCACGTTCAATTACATACTTTGTTCGATTTAAAGCGATTTTATTTTGGCAGCATAATAAGTTTCGTAAATGTTTATATCGTATTTTCCTCCCTTTGTAGGTTACAAAATTCAACTGCACTGAAAAAATAATGGGAAGTTTACCTGACAGGTGTAAGGTAATATTCACAAACTTGTGTGGGAAACATAGTTTTCCTTACGGGTAAGATAAAATTACCGCACTCTGGAGTAAAATTCACATACATGGTAGTGTAAAATCCCATAAATAGATGGGAAAATTACCTTACGACGCGTTCATCTCTTCAGCATTGTCTCAACAATTAAGTGGGAGGACAGGCGGAAGAAAATAATACTCTAACCCGCTAATCTTCACTAATGATGTGAAACTGTTGTCGTGTTGTAATGGATAATGCATCGGCCTCTAGTGATAGAGGACCACGGTGCTTGCCCATCCTGTAGCAAGTGTCGAGGATTTTGGAGTTGGCGATTCGGTTACTATTTGTCAGAAGATATAGGCAATAAAAATTAACAGCACTAATATTTTGGGATATTTCTAAATATATCTCTTCATTATAAAACATTAATAATATTCCCTCACTTGTAAGGGATTTTCCCCCACTTTTGTTAAAGTACTCTTTCCGTGTGATCAGGGAATAGTACTTTACTTGTTATGTAAATTTACTCTACGTTTATGGGGTAATTTTATCTTACATGTAGAGATAATTAGAGGTTACCTTACACGTAAAGGAATTATAGGTCAACATTTTTTTAATGTGTGAATAAAAAGGAGAGCGGAGTTTCAGAAGTGAGTAAATATCAATAATCCCTTATTAGCGGAAACACGGAAATTTTCGCGTAATCTTTTGGCAACAGAGTAGCCCTACTTTATGTACTCTAGCAACAGTTATTTCTTTATTGGCTGTGGTTGCAGTTTTACCCTTAAGAAGATAGCGAGAGATTTGGTCCAGGAATGTTGTCATTGGCTCAGAGCCGCTCAGGCCGTGACTCATTAGCAGCGATCCAACTGGGAAAGAATGTTCATGTGTTTGAGTACCAGCTTGTCTTCAAATGAATGAGCGGAATTTCCGGATCAAGAGACTGCTAAATCAGCGCTATTATTTGGAAGACGGAATATATTTCACATACATGCGAGGTTTCATTGCTTTTCTCGCAGGGCTACAGATTGTTACGATCTAGACGGCATGGCAAGGTACATCGAAGATTTGCTGTTTTCCGAAACAGACTTGGAACTGCTTGGAAATCCCAATACTCTTGAGAGTGAGATCAGACGCAGTGAAGATATCGGCTTTACGAAACCGGATTCCATCGACCCAATGTTGGGGTTAGAAACGCGCATCTAAAAGCTGACCCGCGGCTGTATTCTGTAACTCGTTACCCTCCAAACGAATTATTTCGGTAGAACTCTAATAACGAACTCCGTAGGATGTAACGATAGTTGTGTATCGACGATGCGATTCTGTAACACCAGTGGGAAAGGAAGTACCGAGAATTTTCTTATACCAATCGTTACAGCTAACCGACGTTTAACACAATTGCCGTTCACGAGATGCGAACAAGAGTGCACTGATAGACGGCTACAAATAGTCACAATGTAAATGTTACATTAACGAGGATATATTTTTGGACTTATTTATGATTAGAAGGAAAATAAAGTACACTTGTAGAACGTCTAAAATACTCTATAATGTTCTGCTGTACGCCTTTGAATTTTGTCACCATGGCAAATCCAAACATTATTCACCGGAATACGACAATGTATAAGGGAAGTAAGAAATGAAGGCGGTTTAATTGCACCCTATATACAAAGTATTAAAAAAATCGTTTTAATGCATCTACATTTTAAATTCGAATGTAAACGAATTAACTTTCTCCAATTGCAAGTCTCTGTGTTAGAGAAGTTTGTTGAGACATGGTGGAAAATGGTTATGCTGTGATCCTTTTTGTGATTCTCGTTCAAATCCCAGCTGCTCACAATTCTTTAAACTTATATAAAATAATATTTTTATGTATTTAAAACGTGAATATTATAAAAATAATGAATTTTACTAATTTCCTTACAACGTATTAAAGTAACTCAGTAAAGTTCGCCACGAAATGGCAGCTAGTGTTGGGACAAAACGGATTTTTCTTTGCAGCAATCACACACAACTACCAGAATACCTACAATATTTGTCTGTATAATACACATAGCTGAATATAACTTACAAACGTAGGTATAATTATATTTGTTTAGTATTTTGTGTTTGGGAAATAAATTGGCATTCTGTGTACATAAAACCACTTTAGAAGGCGTAAGAGCTAGCTTACGTTACAAACTGAATCACTTTTGCGCTTTGAAAATTAATTCGAGTGTTTTCATCTTACGAGGTTAAAGCTGTTCACGTCCTAGCCGCCATTTTGCAAAGTTGCGCTAAGCGCACGCAACAGCTATCGTCGACTGTAACTGATTTAAATGAAGCTTATTTATCTGGTTTTAACTAGTTTGGCTCACTTTACTCTAGTTTTGGTTTAGCATGTAGGAGAATTGTCCAACATACCACTGCTTATCTTCGGACTTCGGAAATACGAGTTGAATCGTTAGATTACCGGGGAGTCTCGTACACCTTGTTACGATAACAATATTTCTCGGTTCTCCCCAGCGTAGTTAACGAGGATTTTCGTTAACGTAGCGACATTTGTAGGTAAAAAGAAATTACAGAATCGCTCTTCAATGACATCAGCGATTTTTTCTCGTTAGCAGACTTTACCGATCGTTATACTAACAAGTTACAGAATACAGCCGCTGTACGACTTAGGACGAACTAGAAAGAACTAACGATAGTACGCCTAGTCACTTCCTACCAACTTAGAAAAATATAAACAGGTCGTCACTTATACAAATGGCACTGGCCGAATGTATCCAAGATGATGAAGTCTAAACGTGCTGTCAGGTAGTGAAGCGAATTTTGTACGTCCTTACTTATTATTCGGTTGGCATACTGGCATCGTATTAAATGTGTTTAAATAGGAATAATACGGTGATGGAAAATAGAGAATTAAACTTGCCGAAATTATTAAATATAACAAAATAACTTAGAATATTTTAAAGTAAAGATACAGGTGTTTGTGTTTATGGGAAGTGTTTCAAATTCGTAGTATTAAGTAGTTTGGTGTACAACACGACTCGAAAAACAATGGCGTGGGTCTGTTAAAGTGCCACCGGCCCTCTTTACCCGCCGTATTTCTTTACATTATTTCTATTTCCATTAGTAATAGTTAATTTGTTATAAGTAGATGTATGATGGGGATCCTGGACCACCTCTTGTTTTTAATCGAAAAGCAGGCAGTTTTCGTTCTCAAGTAAGCAAATTTAAGCCGAAATGAGGCAATATTCTCAACTGCTAGAAGCAGCAATTCCAGGTCCTCAAAAAGCAAGTAAATTAAGCCAAAATCATGCAAAAACATGAAAATTTTTTCAATTGTCCCCAAAATGAACGTGCAGGATTTGGCACAAGGTAAAGCAAAGCAAAATTATGCAAAAATCAAGTAATTCTATTGTTTCTTGAAGCAATTTTCACGTTTTCTAGAAACGTTAAAATATTTTTTCTTTATAAAATTTATATTTTATAAATAATCATACAAAAATTCAAAATGAATGGATTACCAATTGCAGATAGTGATTCTGATTACAAATCTGATTTCAGCGAGGGATTTTATGTAGATTACTATTCTCATCCTCATTTCGTTTAAGAAGAATCTGGTTATGACTCACCTCTTTTAGACAATTTGGAAAGTTCAGAATCAGATTTTTAGATGATTAAGAAAATCCAGATGTTTTAGTCTATTTTGAAAATTCAGATGCAGATGTTTTTAACAAAGTTAGAATATTTTTAGAACTCAGAAGTTTTTTAACTGATTTATAAAATTAAGATGATGAATCTGATTTAGAAAATTCAGATGATGAAATGGGTTACAATACAAATGATGAATCTGACTGAGAAACGAAATAATTTTTTTATAAATTTAATGAAATCATTGTTATCGAAGTACTACTAATTTTTTAAAAACTTCTTCTATTTGCTCTAGATTTTCACCAATTTCTTAAAGTTCATATATTTATCATCAATGTTTTCTAAGAGTGATAATTGTAAGTTTTGTCAATTTGAATAAAATTTGTTAACTATATTTTTTAATATCTTCAGATGCCTTATCTAATCTATAGGAAGGAATTTTTGACCCGCCATCACCTTTTAAATTGTTTGTCAAACTGCAAGATAACACAGGCGTTTTTTAGTTTTATTTATAAGGAAAAGAAATTTATTTAGAATTATGAAAATAATCTTTTATTTGATCAAAAAATCATAAATGTTTTAAACTTACCCACTCAACTATAAGCTCAAAATGGTTTTAAATTGTCGGAACGATTTGTTGATTCCTCCATTTCCTAATATATAAAAAATTATATATCTTCAGTAATCCTTCAGTAAAACAACCTTACAAATGTCACCTGCTTCAACATCTTTATTAAAATCAATACAAATTGTAATGTTTGTTTTTTAGTAATAGTAAATAGTAATTAATATCACCATCAAAGTTTACAGTTGGTTTATAATAAAGTTCATTATTTCTATAGCCGATATATAGTTTGGTTTTTGAATTTCTAAAATCATTATAAGCAAGAAATTATTTAAGACAAACACCGTTTGCAATGTCTAGATTCCAGTTTTATTATGGAAAAATTTCATTTCTACCGTTTTTAACATAAATGTTTCTCACATTACAATGATCAAACCTAGAAGCGTGTTTATGCTGTTCAGCAGGATTTTTCTATTACATTGAAAACCTACAATTAGAAAATAAGGCATGTCAAATTTTAAATTATTAAATTAATATTTAAGTCAAAGTTAAAATTTGTACCAGTAGGAACTTATTTTTATAAAAATTGCCAATAATCAAAACTAATAGGTATTTTAGGTTCTTTGTATCTTTTTTCTTTAATTGCAATGGCCATGTTCGATTCATATTCGATAATAAGCCACATAATTTCTAATTTTTCAATAATAATTTTACCAGGATCAGGACGATGTTTCGTATCTTTATTATATTTATCGAAAGTTTCATAAAGAAATAAACAATTGTTATCAGATGAATTACGAAAAAAAAGTAATTTTATAGCCACCTTTCCAGTAAATTTCATTGTTATCACGAATAAAATCAAACAAATATGAATGTGGATACAATAGTTCATATTTTTCAACATTCGAAACCCTTTTAATCTCTTTTGTTATATTATCAGAAACAGATTTATCTCGATATAGATTATCAACACCAGTAAATTCTAAATAATTCTGCTCACTTGGTGATCTAAATAAAGCATTCAACATTGTTGATGTTAAACCTGGATTATCAACAGCTTCAATAATATTTCCATTTTTTATATTTCTACTCTAGAAAACTGAAAACGAAAAAATGTTAGAACAAATGTCAATATTGTCCTCTTCACCATATATTGCATCATCTACAAACTTATCTCTCTTTAGTAAACTAAAATGCTCATAAACATAAGCATCAGTTGGAAAAGAAAAAACCATCTCCTATAGGAATATCAAATTCAATTCTTTTAGTGTAAAAATTTAAATTCCCCCTAGTTTGATCAGTCGGGAGAAAAGTTTGCCTCTTGAAGCTCTTAATACTTCTATAACTCATTTATAAGTAAAAAATGCATATATATATATATATATATATATAGCACAATCAAAGGGAGTTTCTAGAGTGAAATTACTCACTGAAAGATATAAAAAATATATAAAAACTGTACGAAAAAGAATATGAAAAAAATAAGAAGAAAGAACTACCATTAATTGACGAATTATTTGCAGAACAAGAATCTCCTAATTTGGAAGAGCAAATGGGTATTATTCCATTAAAAGATTTGCCACCTATATGTTTCTACTATAAATTTCAGAATAGAAATTAAAAAAGAAATAAATGTTATTAATGAAAAATTTGGTTTACGTGGAGTTGGGGAAAATTTTTACATTGATGATATAAAAGTAACGATAAATAATGATACACTATTTGTTAAGGATAAGGAATATATATAAACACCAGGACCTTGTAATTTCTTAACAGAAAATTCATAACAAGCCATTGAGAATAAATTTGATGATGAGGATTATGAAAATTATGCAGAAATCGCTAAACAACCAATACTGCATTCCAACAATATAATCCTAATAAAAAGGTAGCTTCGAGTGGAGGTTGGAAATACGAAAATATAATTGTACCAATTTATCATAACTATATAAAAGAATCACATTCAAAATCAGCAGCAAACACACACACAAAAAAAAAGATTTCTCCAAGAACTCTTAAATCAATACAGTAGTTTGCCAAAAGAATATGTTTGGATGGATGATTTTAGACAATTAATTAATAGATTATTAGTTATTCACGGAAAAGAAAATGCTGGAAATAAAAATTATTACAATGAAAAACTAAGCATAATGAATATGCTGAACAATAAGTTTTCTGATCTTATCATTAATAATCTGAAAGGAATACCCTGTCGTATAAGAGTTTAAAATGTAATTCCGCATTCATTTTAGAATTCCGAACATCACGGCAAAGGCATTATAAACTGGGCATTAAACAATCTAAATTTACCCGAAATGCATTTGCCTGGTTATAATTGTTGTGGACCATTTACAAAATTAGATGAAAGTTTGGAAAGAGAGGATGGTGAAATAAATACATTATATGAACCTTGTAAATTTCATGATATTGCTTACAGAGATCATAAAGATTTAGAATCTAGACATGAAGCTGATAAAATTTTACAAAAATAAGCTAAAGAAATCATGTAAGATAAAAATACTCCAATTGGAGAAAAAATTGCTTCTGCCGCTGTTGCTTCAGCTATGTTTACAAAAAAAATTAGGATGGGGAATTAAAATGTTTTATTGATTAATTATATATATATATAATGTATAAATGAAGATAACACATATAATTTTCGATATTCCCTTTGAGGAATTGAAAGACTTAGGAACAGATCAATTTTTAACAAATGATCAAATTGAGAGAAAAAATAAAAAATTGAAAGAAGGCAAAAGATTCAAATTAACTTTATCATTGCCAACAGTTAAAGATACGGCCAAGGAAAAAACTGGCAGTGGTTTACATCATGGAGGAATTATACCAATTATATTGACTGCTTTAGGTGCACTTGGTGGTTTAGCTGGAGGAGATAGTGCAATTTATAATTCTGTTGAACAAACTAAAAAATAAATAAAAAAGAGAATTAGAAGAACAACAGAGACACAATTTAGCAATGGAAAATAAATCGGGAAGCACATTGAAAAGAGGATGGCTAAAAAAAATATACCAACTATCTTAATATTGATACTGAAAAATATGTAAGATTATTAAATATTAAATATTTCAGAAATGTTCATATGAGTGATGACTTACCTAAAAGTATGCACAAAAATGAGTGTGAGGTGGTAAATTTCGCCATATCATCTAATCCTGGTACTCATTGGGTTTGCCGTTTTAAAGAAAACAACAATGTTTACTATTTTGATTCATTTGGAGGTAATATTCCTAGTAATTTAATTAATGATTTAAAAAATAGCGATGTTTATTACAATTATGATCGTAATCAGAATTTTAATTCAGTTATCTGTGGACATCTATGTTTAATTGTATTACATCTTTTTTCTAAAGGTTTTAAATTTCACGATATTATTTCTTTATTTTTAAATTATATATATATTAGGAAAACCATTGATCAAATCTTTAAATGTTGACATCGACTATATTTCTGAAGATTTAAGAATACATGTAGAATTAAAATGCAATTCTAGTGTTTCTTTTTTACAAAGTAAACTAAGCACTTGTTTTGATTTTACAAAATGTTACATTTATTTTCCAGGACATAAACTTGTTAATATAAATGAACGTGTAGATAATAAATATGCAGTCAATAAAAGATTTTTTGATATACATATAGCAGATTATGCATTAAAAAAGGTTGTCGATTCAAAATATAAAACTATTATTTCTGATTATGCTTTAAAAGAAGATATAAATTTACAATTCCGTAACATTATTGCTGATTGCATCAAACGAATAAATATTGCAAAGCAGGCACTAAAAAAGGAATTAGATGCAAAATATAAAACTATTGTTTCTGACTATGCATTAAAAACAATGTAGATTCAAAAACAATTCCATTGTTTCTGGTTTAAAAACATATGTAGAATCGAAATACAATATCATTGGTACTGCTTTACAAGATCAATCAATTAAAGATTTTTTTTAATACAACAGACTATGTTTCTATTCAGAATTGTATAATTAATAATATGGTTGATCCTATAGAAGGAAAAGATGCTGCCAATAAAAGATATTTAGATAAAAAAAAAAACTCATAATTTGAAAAATTTGAACCATCAGTTTTGAATTACTATGAGACATTTGTTAACTCGAAAGTTGGAAAAAAGCAAAGAAGCTGTTGATAAAGAAAGAGCTGATAAATTACAAAATTTAAGCCAAACTGTTTCGACTTATTTTGATAAACTTGTTGATTTGAAAGTTGAAAAAGTAAAGAAATTTCTGATAAAGAATTAGATGTTAGATTACAAAATTTTAACCAATCTAATATATTTTATTTATCTGCAAAGTGAAATAAAACTAGTGATATTTTTCACTTAGATAATAATCAAATTTTTTTTTTTTTTTTTTGGTGGATTGCACTGTTTATAAAATAGTTACACAGTGAATCTTTCGATGCCAGCAAATGTGATAATTTAACTTCTAAAATAATAAAAAAAAAAAAAAAGAATATCTGAATATAATGATGATTTTAAGACCATATATGATTAATTATTTTTTAAAATATTAAATGCAGAATACTTGTTGCAGGAAGTATAAGGTCACCAAAAATAATAATACAAAAACTGAAAAATACTAAAAATGGGTGACTGGTTCAGAAAAGTATATGTTCAATATGTAATTCTAATAAAACGACATTAAAAAAATTTGCTAGAATGCGAGAGAAGTAATAATCAATTAATTATATATACCTGCAAGAAGAAATTTTGACTAATTGATCTTGTAGAGACGAATACTGGTAATTTGAAAGGAATATCACATATAAAAATGGATACAAATATATTATGCCAATTGTTGATGTTTTTCTTGAATTTGCATTTGCTGTACCTATTAAATGTAAAACCACTAAAAATGTAGCAATTGCTTTAGAATCCACATTAGTTAAAAGAAAACGATAGTGGGTCCGAATTTTATAACAAAATATTTAATAAACCTATGCAAAAATATAATATCAATCATTATTCTTCTTTTGGCGAATTGAAAGCAAGTGACGTTGAAAGATTTAATCGCACAATGAAAAATAATATGTGGAAGACATTTGCTTTAAATGCTTTAAATTAGAGCAAGAATACAACAATACAAACCACAGAACTATCGGTATGAAACCCATTAATGTTAATAATGCAAATGAAAAAAATTTCATGCAAACAAATTTTGTATACATGCTTACTAAACCGAATCTGCAACCTAAATACAAAGTTGGAGATGTTGTCCATGTGAGCAAACTGCTAATTGTACAACAGAATTGTTTACTATTTGTAAAAGTTTTAAATTATGGTGTGCCTGATAACAAATTAAAATATACTAAAGGAGAAGAAATAATAGGTACTTTCCATGAACATAAAATTATGATAACAGACTATTCCAATGAATATTTAGTCGAAAAAGTATTAAAAACTAAAGGCTATACAATTTATGTAAAATGGTTACGTTTTTGATAACACATAAGTTGTGGATTAATAAAACAGTTGTTTTGTCATTTTTTTCATTTCAAATGCAAAAACACAATGCTCATCATTTTAATGTTTGTTTTAACATTTGTCTTAATGTTTGTTTTAACGTAAATATGTTTTTCAAAAATATTAAAATTTTAATAATTTTTTTAAATTTATTTCTATAGTTCCCATTGTTAATATTTCTACTCAAATCTGATGTAATAAAGCCACAATATTAGCCCCAGCATTTTGAGCATATATCTTTAAATTTCTTGTAGGGAATGACCCCACCAACCAAATCATTGTAAATATACTTTAAGTTTGTTTCACCCTGTCTTAAAATACACAGGAAATTAGTATTATATCTTACCAATTGTTTAGGTATTTTTGAATAAGTTTGAGCTAAATAAAATACATCTATATTTTATGTCTACTTCTAGTAAAATAATCGCTAATAATGTCCTGATTTTCTAAAATAACATCACAAAATATAACTAGAAAGCTGTTTTCACATTCATCTAAAGGGGGAATTTCCATAGTATTATTTAAAAAGTATGCAATTTTTTTTTAAATTTTTAGTATTTTGAATGACTCATCGATATCACTTTGTAACTGAATAAATTTGGGCTGGTTTAAACTTTTTGAGCAAACATGCAGTTTACTAAAATTATCCATCCTATCTTAAGAATAAAAATAATGCTAAAAAAAAATTTTTCACACGTGCTTGGCCCAAGTATTATTGCTCTAATATTATCAGGCAATAGTTCTCCATTCTTTTTAATTTCAGATAGTTCTTCAGAAATTAAGACACCAACACCCCTTTCAATTTTAGGCTGCTTTAGCTGTTACTTTGCTATTTAAATAAGATATTTTTTATATAAATATATAATAAAGTATACAAATTAACTGTTAACAGCTCTGTTCTAAAGAAGTAGCTACAGTGTGATTTTTTCCATAATGAAAAATCGATTGCTTTGGTCAGTTTTCATACAACATTATTAGCACCTAATATAGACAATAATACTATAACCAGAATTGAAAAATTAAGTCCTGTTGTTGATAAAAGAATGAAGTTACAACTGTTCCTAGGGGCCAATATGATATCAAATCGTTAAAAGAAACTATAAATTCAATGGATCCATTTTCAACAAATAACATTGAATTAACAGTAGATAATGTGAAAAATAGAATATCTATTAAATCTAAGTTCGACATTAAATTTGACGATCGACCATCTGATATTCTATGCTTTGTAACAAATTTTCTTATTGAAAAAGACGAAATTGTTGCAGGCACTAAATTAACAAATTTTAGCCCATTAAAAATAATAAATATTCATTGTAATTTATCATATGGCAGGTTTATAAAATATGATAAATCTAACCACATAGAAACTGATATAGTTGCTAGTTTTCCACCAAAAAATATATGTGTTTTTAGGGATTATATTATTTATGACCCTGCATGTCCAATTTTCTATCAAATTAACAATAAGCGATTTAATCATATTGTTTTAGAAATTAGAGACGAAAATGACAAACTTATTGATTTCGACGGTGCTGACATCGATATGCTTATAGAAACTAAAGTTGTTAAGATTCTCTATTTCGATAATAATATGGCCTTGTATGTATTTTATTTTATAATTCCATCATCTTGTCATCATTAGGACTTAATGCTATTTTACTAACTTCGATTGTATATATTTCATGCTTTCTACTTCTTAATAAATTCATGTTGTTATACTGTATTTTTTTGTTAAACAAGCAATTGTTATAATCATTAAATGATATTTTATTTTCTTTGCCATTAACTCTATATGCATGCATTTTTGCTCATAAACCAACAAATTATTTCACTATCTCGCCATTACACTCATCCTTCATTTTACCTAAAGCTTTATTATTTATTCGAGGCATGTTATATATATATATATATATATATATATATATATATATATATATACATACAATGTTTATGGCAGTCACTTGTATAAAATTGGTTTAACATTGTTTTCATATCATCGTAAAAATTGTTTGTTTTTATGTTATAAATGTACGAATTGGTATCTGATAACATAATTCAATTTTATTGCCATATCTTGGTTTCAGTACTTCATAATGGAAATCATACATTAACTCTTTCAATATGTCTAAAATTTACATGCCAATATAAATAGGCTTATTAAATTTTATGCCTGTTTTATTCACATGTTTAGCTGCAAGGTTTTCATTAAACATAGTACTGTTCTTAAAATTTGTTTTTGCTATTAATTTATCACATTTTCTTCATTTGCTATTAGTTTTACATCCACTCTGTTTCTAATATTTTCCATAGTCTTACCAAACACGGAATTATTCATCAGTTTATAAAAATCTTTTTCCAAAGTCATTTATAGTGTTAGTTCTTTTCTCTGTATTCAATTCTATATATTTCTTCAACCAATCTGAGTGATTAAACTTAAATATTCTATGTATTTTAGTAAGTTTTAATCCATTCTGTAGGCATTGCTTCAAAATACGATAGTGAATTACATACTTTTCTTTTTTATATAAAGTTGTTAGTAATTTAGATCGATTTGTTCCTGGAACTAGTTTAATTTATGGGTCAAAATGGAAGATCTTTATATGATTATGTGGTTTATTATGATATTCCATATCAACTTCTAATATATAACCATAATTAGAATCATCACCAAAATTTAATATATGTTCATTGTAAAAATGTAATGCTTTATAATTCTTCCATTCGAAATCTCCATATGGTAAACATTGAGACATTGCCCAACTGTGTAAATTATTAGCATCAAGATATGCTAAATAGTTGGACTCTTGATTTTCATTAAAATAGTCTAAATATTTATTTGCTTTATCATACAGTTTGCAACATTGTGATGTTCCACCTTTTGTTCCTTTTTCTATCATTGAAATTATATCATAATTGTGAAATAAATTTTGTGGTTGTTTGGTCATTTTTAACATTGTGTCCCAAGATAATCATGGTGCTTTTAAATGCCACGACGAATCTAAATTGTATGCATTTATTCATGTATTTATAAAATTTTCAAACACATCTGCTAATAACAAAACGTCACTTTAAAAATATTAATCGTGATATTCTCCAAGGTTTTTCATATTAAATTGACTACATACAAGTTTCGCATGTTAATAATCATCACTTAAGTTTATTTAATAATTCACTTTTTGTGGAAGACCAGTTTCGTATGGATAAGACCCCATTCTTATAACTAAACTACTTTATATTTTGGAAAATGATTTTGTGTGTTTCATTTTATCTTTACTTAAATTTGGTGATAGTTTAGCTAAACTACTGGTCATTAATTTAATTTTAAAAGTGTCTATAAATTTCATTTTTAAATTTGCTGTTTCTTTCCCAAAAGTAACAGACTTTTCTTTATTATTTGCTACTAAATCTATATATTTTTTCATCATAGCCTAACTCTTTAATAAATAAATGTGCACCATATCCAGCTAAATTGTGTACAGAGTTGGGTAATTTTAATTTTAGACTACAATTATTACATACTGGATTAATGAATTTTCCACTTATATGATCATGATGATGTACTTTTTATTTTGCTCCGTGTATTCACATACACATAGAGTACATCTTTTTGATTTCCTATATAATATTGTTTCTTCTTTTGTTAATGGATGCATTGGTTCAATTTGCAAATATATTTCTCCAATTTATTCTACTTCCCTTTTCATTGATTGTATAAAAATATTATGTGTATTTGGGCCTCTATACATAATTGGTGGCTTATAATAACCATAAGCAGATATAATATAATAGCAATAACCAGATGCCTCGTGTAATTGATATTTCATTGTGTATAAATTCGTCGTTTAGCTTTAAATCATTGTTATTTGTTTGTTCATTAGTAAGATTCTATCTATCTTTGAGTACCTCCTTATAAAGGCCATTATTAATATCATCTTTGGTCAAAACTGAGTATGTTTGATTTCGTTAAACTTACTTAATTCTCTTTAGTTTGTCTCAACTGATGATATTTTCTTAAATATTGACTCAAAATCTGCAAATATTGTGAAAGGAACTTTCATTGTAGGTTTATAATTTTTTAATGATATTTTCTCTCCTTTCGAAGGTATATTGACACTTACTGACTAATTTTAGAGCAGTCTTCTGTGTGTTTACTTAATTTCTCTTGAGAATAAAAGAATCGAAGACATATATAACATATATAAGCTTTACATTTATGATTATCTTTTTATATTGAAAGCAGTTTCCATAAATCTTTTATCCAACAGTAATGAGAATTTTGCGCAGCTGCGTCCACTTTATCATAATTGAAATAAATAAAATTGTGTGCTTCTCCTTTTTACTATTTGTAAGCTTAAGTGGATAAACCGTGGAGTATTTACCTTCAATAGAATATACATTTATAGATACATCAATTTGCGGTTCTATTTTTGGTATGTCGTCCATTTTAATAGGATATTCATATTTATTTATTATTTTGTCAATATTAAGATCCACATTTCTATATTTAGTTACTCTGTTTAAATGTTTGTCTGCTGGGAACAATGCAGATTTTATGGCCCTAAGAAAGCATTTTCGATCATCATTTTTAACATTTGTGAATGCTTTCTTATTCTTAATAACTTCTAGTAATTTTATATATGATAAGCCATTTAATGGAATATACTTATTTATAGCTAATTTTATTCCAATTATTCTAGCTAATGTCCTGTCTGAACCTCTTCTTTGAAATTCAGATAATTGTGTAGTTATTTATTGTATTATGAATTTATAAATCATTTTAATATCTCCTTTATTCAATACTGTATAATTGGGTGATTGAAATGTAAATAATTCTTCTTGATTAGTATCTTGCTTACGGCAATTGGTATATAATTTAATACAGGTTTTCAGTCCTCTAAGGCTCTTAAGATTAGTGCGTAATATTTCAAATACCTTGTTTACTGAAGTCAAAAATGAATAGGCTGTACTAAATCAAAGGTATTTTCAATGTTATATTTTGATATAGTAATTTTAAAAGCTTTATTAACTAAGTAATTTTTATTGCTTCTTCTTCTATGTCTTCTGTTAACAAATAAATTATTATAGAATGGAAATATTTCTTCCAATTACTTTCTATCTTTGGGATATAATTAATTGATACTAGTGTCGGCCAAAGGAAATTCTGTAATATTATTCTTTGTTCCATTCTTTTACCCGCTGGTTTTTATTTCTAGGTTTTTCAAAACATTATTAGGAAATGGGAATATTTATTATAATTCCTTTTTCTCTTGTTTATAAAATCGATTATTGGTGAATGGAAATTTTTTTTCAATTTATTTCTATCTTTCTTATATAATTCATTGATATTGGCTGTAATTAAATCTGCTTTTCTTAGATTATGTAAATATTAAATTTCAAATCTTCTACCTATAATTGTTAGCTCCTGTACTGTCTTCTCGCCCAGCTCAACTGTTAGATCGTTTATCACCATAATTCTCTATTTAAAGAAATATAAATTTATAAATAAAATGTAAAAACAGATATACGGAATAAATCGAAATGTGCTTAAATTACTGGGAAACCGAATTTAACTTCTTATCATGACGATAGTTCTTCATATAATCCCTAAGACATTTTTTACCTGTGATTGAATATTTGTACTTACTATTTTTTTAAGAGAAAATAATTTTATAGATTTATTCTCGTTACACACTTTACATGTTTTTGTCGGATAATTGACATGTTGATTTTTGTTTAGCATATCTAATGCTGTAGTGTGTAATTTACTATTTTTATCCTTTTGAGAGATGTATTATAAACACTTTTTCCACATTCGCACATTACTCTCTCTTTTCTTAAAATTCATAACGACTGCTAGCATATTCACTGGAACATTTTTTACAGATGTTAAAATGTTTATCTTTTGTGTGTTTATGTGGTGCAAAACTTTCCATGTTTAATACTTTGCCATACTTTTTACATTGCTTGCATGTGTCATTATTTCCATTTCGAGCATATTTTCCATTTTAATCATTAAGAAAATTATTTTAAAAAGAGATTTTAATTTGCATTTCTAGAAAACGTGAAAATTGCTTGAAAAACGAAAAATTTACTTGATTTTTGAATAATTTTGCTTTGTTTTACCTTGTGCCAAATCCTGCACGCTCATGTAGGGGACAATTGAAAAAATATCTTTGTTTTTGCTTGATTTTGGCATATTTTACTTGCTTTTTGAGGACCTAGAATTGCTACTTCTGGCAGTTGAAAACATTGCTCGATTTTGGCTTAAATTCGCTTATTTTTTTGACGAAAACTGCTTGATTTCCGATGAAAAATAAGTGATGGTCCAGGATCCCCATTATACATCTACTGTTATAATTATGAAACTGTGATAGTGCATGTTATTATTTGATTTGATGTATAACCTAGTAACGAGTGCAGAATGTCAACAACTGAAGCATCTGAGAAGACTACGAACAAAAAGCGGCGTGTTGAACACCGCAGAATTGTTGAAACTGATGCAGTGGGTAACTACTGCTGTGAAAAATTTTCGGATGAAAAAATATGGAGAAAAATGTGTTCAGTGTTTAGAGTGTTTGGACTGGAGTCACGAAGAATGTGCTAATAACAAAACTGTGTTCAGTGTTTAGAGTGTTTGGACTGGAGTCACGAAGAATGTGCTAATAACAAAACTGTGTTCAGTGTTTAGAGTGTTTGGACTGGAGTCACGAAGAATGTGCTATTAACAAAACTGTGTTCAGTGTTTAGAGTGTTTGGACTGTAGTCACGATGAATGTGCTAATAACAAAACTGTGTTCAGTGTTTAGAGTGTTTGGACTGGAGTCACGATGAATGTGCTAATAACAAAACTGTGTTCAGTGTTTAGAGTGTTTGGACTGGAGTCACGAAGAATGTGCTAATAACAAAACTGTGTTCAGTGTTTAGAGTGTTTGGACTGGAGTCACGAAGAATGTGCTAATAACAAAACTGTGTTAAGTGTTTAGAGTGTTTGGACTGGAGTCACGAAGAATGTGCTAAACTGTGTTCAGTGTTTAGAGTGTTTGGACTGGTGTCACAAAGAATGTGCTAATAACAAAATTGTGTTCAGTGTTTAGAGTGTTTGGACTGGTGTCAGCAAGAATGTGCTAATAACAAAACTTTGGAGTTTGTATGTGATATTTGCTGCAAATCCTAATCAGTTTCATTTATAGGCATATTTATAGATAATGTGTTTGGTGCGCCAAAATCTTAATTTAGTAGAATGTATTCATGTGTGCCAAGAAGACGTTCTGAATTATTTTAGTAAAAGAATACGTTAATTTTCTTTGTGTTAATTATCGCCATTTATTAGTGCAATGTGTCCAAAACATGTACCAACTGTACTCTTACATATATAAGATTACATTATTAGGATTTACACATTTAATAATTTGTGATGGGAAATGTGGTTCCGTGGTTCCACTTTACCCGAACAGTGCGGTTAAAGTGGACCTTTGCCGACTTGTATGGATATCAAGATACCAAGTACAAATATTTAATTTAATTTGTAAGTCTTGTGTATACCGTATACCGACATATCAAGTTGCAATACACCATAAGCGAATGTAAAATTTCCAATATAATTTCCGAAAAAAATTTGAAAAACAAAAGGGGTGTCCACAATACCCGAACTTCCTCTACTGCGCTGTAGTGTGCTGCAGTCTGGTGGCGAGGGATTGAAACAAATAAGAGTGAAGATAATAGTGTTCTGAGAGCATCTTAACTGGTAATATTACAAGTTTATTGGTTTTATTATTTTTTTTGTTTGCGTACATTCCTGATGTAAGGATAAGTGATGAAACCCTATTAATTTTATCTAAATAAATATGAGGTTTATAATTTTTACTACAATCTCAATACAAAGTTATAATTAGACTTTGTAATCACGTATCATATAATTTAGAAAGGTTTTACTCTAGACAATGTTTTGTGTAGTGGCGTCGAAGAGGGCAAAGTGGTCCACAGTGAACTGTTTGGTTGAAACATTGGTCACGTGGGTGTGCAATGATTGCAGTTAGTAAGAGGAGAGGTTACACTATTCCATATGAAAAGTAATGCTAGGAACAGCACCGTCGTTTCTAGCAGAAAGCTGTTACAAAAAGCTAAATGTATTTTCCAAATTCTCACCAATGGCCGAAGCGAGTTTGTATTGGTTTTCGTGTCTTGTTAGTATTTAATTCTGTCCCCAGCTGATAGCTGTAAGCTGTAGATTATATTGTTACGTGCTGCACCTGGCGCCAGAAGAATACCAAGCACTGTGTTGGTGAACCCGCCTCATACCTCTACCCCCCCCCCCCCTGAAAAAATGCAATTATTTGCGATTCGGCGACCGGTACCTGTGCCACACCCACCATGCCCAACTGCGAAGCCGCATCCAGCGACCAGGGGAACCACTGAAGGAGCTGTAGCAGGACATCGTAAGGCTGTCGCACCTGTCTCTAGAGGGGTTCTCCGAGGAGGCAGGAGACGTCATTGCAGTTGACTTGTTCATGGATGTTATTACCGATGCCGATATGCGCCGAGCTGTAAGCCTGGGATGCAGGATGCCCTGTCCCGAGCATTGTAAGTAGAATCAGAAAAGCACGAGCCGATGTTCCAATATGCAGTAGGCAGCTACTCCGTGCAATGACGAAGATGGAAAGAGCATCCTGGGCGTCCTGAGAAAGTTGGAAACTACAATGAAGGACATTGCTGCTGGAGTCTGTGCTAGGAAACCCAGATTTTATCCACCTAAGCATCGGGAATGTTGGGAATTTAGTGAGACAGGACACTTGAGTACCCAATGCCCGCAAAGGAACTGCAGGACCCAGCAACATTATGTGAGTATGACCGACGGTTTGTTGAAAAGACTGGAGACGGTGATATAGAGGAACATTTTGAACTCTGTACAGGCGGCGACACGTGTCCCTCGTGGACGACGATGCCGAGAATGCTGGAACTATGGAAAGGAGGGACACTGACGTGCCTGCTGCCTAGAGGTGCCAACCAAGACTAGTAATCGAGGAACTGGTCAAGGGACAGCTGTACAAAAAATCGGAACTGGTAGCCGCAGTTATACTTATCAAAACCCCGGGCCCATCGTGACAACTGGTAACATCCTATCTGAGGGAGCGAAGAAAGATCGCCATATGGGGGTAAGAAGAACAAGGATATTACCGTCGGACCATGCAAGACGTCACCCAGCAGTTAATGCAGGCGAGAAAACAAGAGAAATCCAGTTTTCAGACAGAGCTGCACAAATGCATTTTCGGAAGAAGAAAGACTGCCAGGGGCCAGGGCAGGAACATATCACAGTGTCTAGTGGCATCAAAAGGAACACTCGATGTTGTCCAAGAGTTGCAGATGATGCATTCAAGGAAGGACTGCTACTGTGGTTGTATGAAAGAAAACACATTTGGGGTGATGCATCTCAATACCAAGAATCTTGGGAAGACCCGTACAGGATCCTGAAGCAGATAAATTATGTGATCTGCCGGATTTGTCGAAAAGTCTCTCGGGCCAAACCTAAGGTTGTCCACATCGACAGACTGACGCTGTACGAAGTTCCTGATGTCGTAGGGTTTGTTCGAGACGAACAGACTTAAGGAGGGGTCAGTATTACGTGGTTCATCTGGTACCAGAAGAATACCCGGCACTGTGGCGGTGAACCCACCTCACTCATCCCCTCCCCTGGACTGACACGCTCGTTGCCTCCTAACCCTCTTTTCTGGGAAACGCCTTGCTTGGATCACGGCCCCTTTCCCCTGCTGGAGGTTCCAATGGGTTTGGCGACGACGGAAGAATATTCTGGTGAGACTGGCCGGCGTCACGGGCCTGCTCGGGGCAGCGTACGAGTTACAGAAAATTCTGGGCGATGGCTTACGACAATACACACACAACACACGCGCGTGTGTGTGTGTATATATATACACACACACACAGCCACGGCGCAGCGGCCAACAGTCTTTGACGAAGTCCACCTTGCAAGTACGCGCGAGCGAAGTGAAGTGTGGATGACTACAGGAGATTGCGGGACGATGGCGGGTGAGGTGTTCATGGCGTGAATGGACGTGAGGGTGATCGGGTGACTCTAGAACATTGCGGACTGGCGGGACATGGACTGAACTGAGGTGGGACTGAATAGAACTGTAAGTGTAATACGGATTTTACTGTAAATATTCGAACTGTCAATTCGGACGCATATTTATTATAATAATTTAATATAGATTGATACACTGTCTGTTGGGAATGATCCTTGATTATTTTATTTAATTGATTTATTTGTGGTAGTTATAAATTGTATTCAATTGGAGCCTGGGATGCCGGAAGCATTGAAAAGTTGGGGTAGCAAAAGTGAATTCAGATTAGGGGCGGATCAAGTAAAAATCGTTTGTCAAGGGAGGGGGGGGGGGGAGACTTGGCGAAATTTTTCGTACCTAAAGATTGAATGTATCGCTGGTAAAAATATTAATATTTCAAACATAAAACTTTCTTGAGTGAAGAATTTTACAAAGATACCTTTATCAGACCCGGAGCCATGTCCACTTAAAATTTATATACAATTAGAAGTGTGCAAAATCGCAGGCTCAAAATAAGAACATTAAAATAATAATAATAATACTCATAATTAAATTTTAATCACACAATGCTACATTTATGTAAACCATTTTTCTGCATGTTTTTTAAAAATATTTTATTGTAGTGTGAGCTGAGAAATTACACACCATAATTTTTAGTTGTTAACAACAAATTGCTGCATGCAATTATTTTAGTGAAGCAAACATTATCTTCAACTGAAAGAGCTGAACTATATATTGCAATGTTTATAACAATGAATTTTATACATGAGCCCCTAAGAAAAATATATGACAGTAATATTTAATTGCTGTATTGTTTATTGCATTTTACCAAAAAATCGTTTCAAGAAATGCAAAGTCACAATAATGTAATAACACAATTTATAAATTCATAGGTGATTTTCATTTTGACACTTAACGCTGAACACACATTTCCTCTCGATAGTTCTGCAAAAAAATGCATTCATTGCATTACTAAGGTTTAATGTTCCTGTGCGCTTGTAATGTATGTGAAGCGATGAAAAATGTGTTAGAAGTTTTTGATACATTTCTACGCGGAGATATATCTTAACTCGTCGCAAAGCACTGAAAGAACTTTCTCCTGTAGCAACTGAAGCTCGTACACAGAGTAGTAGGCACACTAGTCTCTCCACGCGATGAAAAATAATTCTACCTTGGTGTGGCGAATCTCTCAAGAGTATCAACTATTTATTGTACAGAGCAGACACTCATATGTATAATAAATGACAGTATAACAAGTTGAGCCGAAAGTCTGAGCAAATAAAAATCTTCTTTGTGTATACCGATATGTTGATCGAGTTCTTCGTCAGGTATACGCTGCCCTTTTGCTGCACTAAGAAAAATACTTTCCAGCGAAATAAAAGCTTCACTCCTGGTTCGTCAAAGCGATTTTCTATTTCATTTATGAGCCTGTCAATGACTTCAAAATACTCTTTACGCAGAAATGTTCTCTCATCTAACCTGACAGGTAACGATGTATTAAGAAATTACTCATAGAGATTTGGTGGATCTATGACTCTGGATGCTTTTGGCATATTTCGTTTTAAATTCTCTCCTAAGGATTCCAATTCATCCTACAAGTTATCAAAAGTATCATCATTCCGGAGATTCAGCAAAGTGTTCTTCAATATATCTGATGCATGTTTTGCCCCAGCCGCGATATAACCAGGGCTCTGAATATCCTTGGCTGGTTGTTCACAGGGTCCGAAAACAAGTGATGAAATCTCTAATGCCAGAAGTGTTTCAAATTTCTCTAGTTTTTTCAGGCAATCACTCATGATAATGTTCTTGTCTTCTCTAGCCGTACTTCTATCTTGAAGAATAATCCTTGTTGTTTCAATTACTCGAGAGTAGTTCTCAATAAATCTCTTGGTGGATTTTTGCCTCACAGTCCATCGAGTTGTGCACAGGGGCAAAATATATTTCGTTCCATTGGTAGTTCCTTCACTGTTTTCGTTACATGGATACAGAACCACATTCGAGTAAGTAGTTTTGCGCTTTGCAGATTTCAGTATGAAAGTGGAAACATCCTTCACTACTAGGGAGAAAAAAAATGCAATTATTTGCGATGTGCTCCTGGTAGTGAAGGATGTTTCCACTTTCATACTGAAATCTGCAAAGCGCAAAACTACTTACTCGAATGTGGTTCTGTATCCATGTAACGAAAACAGTGAAGGAACTACCAATGGAACGAAATATATTTTGCCCCTGTGCACAACTCGATGGACTGTGAGGCAAAAATCCATCAAGAGATTTATTGAGAACTACTCTCGAGTAATTGAAACAACAAGGATTATCCTTCAAGATAGAAGTATGGTTAGAGAAGACAAGAACATTATCAAGAGTGGTTGCCTGAAAACTCCCTTGAACTGAACTTCTGTTATTTTGATGCGAACCCCTGTTTTACACCCTGACATATTCGCTGCTCGATAAAAACATATTCCTCTGAGGTTGTTGGTGCTCAGGTCTAGTCACGTGGGAAGTCAATGATAATAGAAAAGAGAGTACCAGCTCTGCTGTCTGTACTACAAGTGAAACCTGATACAAATATCTCAGGCAGATAGTAAATTGTTCTTGCCCTGATATGTCTGTGGTGCCATCTGCTTTAAGACCATAACCTATACTCTTCTTAACATTTTCTACAAACTCGCGTTGGAGCATGTGTTCGAGTATTCCAATGATGTCGTTCTGTATGTCTCCACTCGACCATTTGTCACGCTTAGCAAGCCAATTCTTAAGACAAGGCTCGTCTTCACTTCGTTCCTCCGGGAGCTGCATGAGATTTCCATTATTGTGTGCAAGTCCCCGAATAGCCAGACCACTACGGACTAAATACGAATAGAACAGAATATTGTTACTAAAGATATTTTAGCTTCTCTCTGTTAATTTCTTGTTTGTTCGCTAATGTGTGATATTACAGGCAAAATAAGATGCACAGAATCCGTATGACGTTCGCTTTTCTCATGAATTTTAAATGGCTTGCATACTTTGATCCACGTCTTAAACCCGTCTGTTATAAATGCATTTTCAGAACGATCATTTTTTATTAAACAACCTGCAATTTGATACACCTTACACAAGCTTATACATCCATCCATTTTGTTCATGAGGCTTAATAAACCTAATTCGATATGCGATGCGTGAAATTTTGACACCCGTAGCTGTCCGCTATCCAGAGGCCTGGTAAACTAGAATTTTATTTCTAATGGCCAACCTTACAATACTGAGATTATATTAATATATTTATTTTACAATACAAAACACTTTTCAGATTAATCCCGGAATTGAAAAAAAAACTGATTTCTGTAGTATTTCTCTGTTCATTTAAAAGATACATATGAAATTCGAAGTAAAGTTATTCAGAAAACTATTTCGTTTTGAATCAAAATATTTTACACGCTCTATCCTGTGAGTGGCTTGAGTCACAAGTGGCATCCAAGATGAGAAAATCTAAATAATAATTTTTAAACATTCGTATCATAAAGTGTTTACAGCAAACTACGTTGACTGACAACAAAGTCGGTAAGACCTGACAGGCGTGTAAACGTACCACAGCATTAACAATTATCAAATAGCTAGTTCTTAAAATAAAGTATTTTAGTGACTTCACATTGACATCTCCTTAAGTTTTCATCTTCATGAAAATGACACTATTTTTTTTTCCACTAGGTACCTCCAACCTGGCCCTCTTCATGGTGTAGAGTCCGCTCAATAAAGACATAACAACACATGCACAAGACAATGCATCTGGCAAACTGCTAAACAAGATGTGAAGACCCCAGAGTGTCGCTCTAGTCTTGAGACGTGTAGGGGAGTCAGAGTGGGAGAACGGGCATATCCCCTCCCCTAATCCGCATTTCTACATTCATTCGTGTAAACGTGGACACTCGCCACTCTTAGCAGCGTGCTTTTCCCAGGAGGGGAGTGGAGACAAGTTGTCGCCTGACTGACAACAATCAGTCTCTACATATCGAGCTTTCCTAGTAACATAAAACATTCACGGCTCCTGCGAACAACTCCAGGGTAATAACGCACACCAGGGCCGGAACTAGAATGCTCTGCGCCTATTCATTTTTTTTCTTCTAAATTTTAAGGCATGACTACAGAGTTATAGCAAGCTGTTCACAAAATATGACGCTTCGTAGATACCTCCTTCAAAAACTGTTGTAGAGAAGAATGTTAGTGCCTATTTGCAACATGAAAATATTAGGGTAGCAAAAGCGGATCTTTGCTACCCCACTAAAAAAGTTGGGGTAGCAACTGCTATATCTGTTACCCCTGTTCCGGCGTCCCTGATTGGGGTAGTTAGATGTGAACAGTAAGTGATATAATATATTGTGAGATTTTGAGTTCAGAGAATTTCGCTGCATTTATTGTAAATAAAATGAGAAAATTATAATTAATTATTTTATTTGATTAAGACCTCCATCCCTTAATGAACTTGATATAGCCCACTTAATTTCTAGATAGAGAAATGATAACAATATATTAAAAAGGAGAAACTCAGCTATGCGAAGAACGTAAGTGACCACTCAGTGGCCATTTTACGCGACCTAGCAGGGAAAAGTAGCCATTTGGTGAACAAATGTTTAAAAATTCAATAAAAATGAAATAATTAACAATACTTAATAATTAAAATTGTTAGAGTATCCACTTTACCGTTGCTCTCCCTTTTAATGTGTGCGCATTTGTAAACGAGCCAATTATTCACCTTACGTTAGATAACAAAAAACACTTATGCAAAAAGTAGGTTTAGTTGAGATCTATAAAAACACGTATTCGTCCATCATCATAGGTTATTTCAAGGGGTCACGTTAGGTTGGGATACTGTGCTGAAAATGCATGGGTGAAAATGCTTACGAATAGTAATGTTGGTCGCCCACAAACGAATGCTCACGCAGAATACATAAGAAAAGAGAAGTGGGACAGCCACTCACATCGCGAACTCCAGACCGCACACACAAGCAAAATAGTGTCACTGGCCAACAATAAATCGAAGAACCGAATTCACGCAGTGGCAAGAGTCTCGGGCAACAAAAGAACGAACGGATTCGCCCACATGTAAGGAATCGTAACGAAAGTTCGCTTCTAAGTAGTTCTCTTCACAGTGTCATCGCTGAGATTCTAGGCCTCACTAAGTCTTAAGTCCTCACTGAGACACTAGTACTCACTGAGACTCTAGTCCTCACTGAGATTTTAGTCCTCGCTGAGACTCTAGCCCTCTCTGAGACTTTAGCCCTCAATGAGACTCTAGCACTCACTGACACTCTTGTTCTCACTGAGACTCTGTATCTCACTGAAACTCTAGTCCTCAGTGAGACTCTAGCCTTCACTGAGACCCTAATCCTCACTGAGACTCTAACTCTTACTGATACTCTAGTCATCAGTGAGACTCTAGCCTTCATTGAGACCCTAGTCCTCACTGAGACTCTAACTCTTACTGATACTCTAGTCCTCACTGAGAGTGTAGTCCCCACTGAGCCTCTAGTCATCACTGAGTCAAGCCCTCACTGAGACTCTGGCTCTCACTGAGACTCTAGCCCTCAGTAAGACTCTATCCCTCACTGAGACTCTAGCACTCACTGAGTCTCTAGTCCTCACTGAGGATCTAGCCCTCACTGAGTGTCTAGTCCTCACTGAGACTCTAGCCCTCACTGATGCTCTAGCCTATACTGAATCTCTAGTCCTCACTGAGGATCTAGTCCTCACTGAGTCTCAGGTCCACAATGAGACTCTAGTCCTCACTGGGACTCTAGCCCTCACTGAGACTCTAGCCCTCACTGTGACTCTATCCCTCATTGAGTCTCTAGTCCTCACTGAGATTCTTGCCTTCACTGTGCCTCTGGCTCTCACTGAGCCGCCAGAACTCACTGTGACTCTAGCCCTCACTGAGTTTCTAGCCCTCACTGAGTCTCTAGTTCTCACTAAGACTCTAGTCCTCACTGAGACTCTAGCCCTCTCTGAGACTCTATCCCTCACTGAGTCTCTAGCCTTCACTGAAACTATAGCCCTCACTGAGACTCTAGCCCTCACTGAGACTCCAGAACTCACTGAGACTCTAGCTCTACTGAGACTCTAGACCTCACAGAGACTCTAGCCTTCACTGAGACTCAAGCCCTCACTGAGTCTCTAGTCCTCACTGAGACTCTAGTCCTCATTGAGACTCTAGACTCCTCTGATCCTCTTGTCCTCACTGAGACTCTAGCCTTCACTGAGACTCTAGCCCTCACTGAGTCTCTAGTCCTCACTGAGACTGTAGTCCTCACTGAAAATCGAGACATCACTGGGACTCGAGCCCTTCCTGAGACTCTAGCCCTCACCGAGACTCTAGCCCTCACTGACACTCTTGCTCTCACTGAGACTCTGTCTCTCACTGAGTCTCTAGACCTCATGGAGACTCTAGTCCTCACTTAGTCTCTAGTCCTCACTGGGCCTCTAGTCCTCACTGAGACTCTAGCCCTCACTGAGACTCTGGTCCTCACTGATAATCTAGCTCTCACTGAGACCGTAGCATTCACTTAGGCTCTTGCCGTGTTTCAATTCGTTTTCAGTTTCCTTTTTCCTTAATTTTTTAGCATCTTGTAAGGTATAGTCTCAACACCTCTTCAACTGCCTGCCATGCAATGTAACTTTTAATTTTGGGGTTACCATTAATCCCACATTATTAGTCTACGAAGTCTTAAAATAAACAATAATTATTCCGAAAGTTGTTTGAGGTCAGTACAAAATTTTCAATAAAACAAATTTGATGTGACTTTGTTAGATACTTAACAAAAATTGTGCGAATAGAAAATACATATTTCAAATAAATTTCAGCAACTTGCTTTTCAAATAATTATCGGAAGTACAGTACACATTTGTTTATTTCAGTAATCTGGTGCATGTGTGTATTAAAAAATTGCAGACATGTGAAAATAATATGGGGCTATTTAGAAAATTGCAATTGGCAATTTGTTAGTTTTGAACCTGGCAAGACACTAATTACAGAAATGCGTTATAGATCTTGTAGACAAAAGGGATCACGTTGCACTTTCGTAAACACTAAGTGCCAACTGGAACATGGCCTCATGTCCAACCATGGCCGAGTTCTGTATAATAGCAGCGTCACCGCTCGCTGCGTCCACCTGTTTGTGCGTGGAGGACTCTCGACATCTTCTCCAACATGCGGAGTTTCATCCGCTGTCAACATGAGTATAACCTCAGTCGATCCGGCACCAGAGTGAACTTCTATCTGGGTCTACCAGATCGTGCCATGATCCTACTTACATTTTTGTGGCATTTGTGTGTTTAAATCCGAAAGGTATCCAATTTCATATCCAGGCGGTTTCCTTCACCCCAAACGGCCTGAGCAATCGGTAATAAACACCTCACCTGGTGACAGGCCATAATGCCACCTATCTACCGGCCCGAGAATCAGGGCAGATTCCTCCTTCCCGGTAGCGAGCATTCCACATAGTAAACTGAGAAAGAAGTATGGTTGTACTAAAACCATTTCTGTACCCGTAACCCATCTGGTTTGATATAGAAACTGCAATACTTTTGGTTGTATTGGTAACATCTAAATATTGTTAATGCAGGAAGTAACTGGAACAAAATTGTATGACTGTGATTGTATCTGCAACTATGAAGAGACCTATAGTTCCTACACCTGAAGAACAGATAGTTCCTTCAACTGAAAATCTTGAGCAATATTTGAAATGTTCCTTCAACAAACAGAACTGGTATAAATTAACAAAATATAATGATTTGAGTACAGAAGGTTGGTTGTTGCTACTTTAAACCATGTTTACAAAAGTGTTAATTCGTTGCTTCTGTTATGATTTTTTTTTTTTCAGTGTATGAGGTAGCTCCTGGCGTAGCTCTCATCACTCGAGGATGGCATATGCCAAAGCACCACTCGAGGATGGCATATGCCAAAGCACCTCTCGAGGATGGCATGCGCCAAAGCACCACTCGAGGATGGCATATGCCAAAGCACCGCTCGAGGAGAGAAGTTATTTATTAAACTTTACCGAGCCTTCCCAGAGCCACGCGCGTGTCGCCACGTTCTCATACAATGGCATGCCACTGCCACACATATAATAGTGAATACTATTGAGTTGAAACTGCCGCACAGGTCAGCAAAATGGCGCCGCACACCAATAACATGTGAATGTCGTTCTCCATTCAGCGCCTGGCAAACCACTCACCAGCCAGAAGCTCAGCCTACAGGCATCATTTTTTAAGAACGCAGTAGCTAATAAGAGAAAAGGCTCTTTTCCACAGCTTCGCGCAGCCAATCAACCCACGTCAATAGAACCACCTTGCTGGTTTCTCTCTCTGCCGCTGCCCCGGTACCTCAAGGACGCGGACGCCTTGGTAACTGTTGGGAGTCTGTGACTCCTCTCCATCAGTGGAAGAGTATCCACAAAGTTCCTAGTGGAACTGGTACAGGCCTCACTAAACCTCCCCTCTAGGCGGCCGATACATTTTAAAAGGTAGATCGCTACGTTCTTACATTTAACCCCCGCAAAAGCAAAAGCTAAATCGGCTGTTTGATCTTCAGGGTCCACCGGGAACTTAGCAATTTTTAGAAACCGCCATGCTGTCCGAAAGTCTAAAAGAATTAAAACATTATTCTACACACTCACACACTAATTACCCGCATTCCGCGTTTTGTCCTTCTTTCACGTTGAATTCAAGTAGGACGGTATCCCCATTAAGTGCTTTCGTGGCCCGAGTGCACTCGAGTGAAGAATCCACAGAATGACTCTGCCAGTGCGGTATAAGCTCACCTCCAGGGCACTACGCAGCCATCAGGGACAAAGCGTGTTCTGTAGAAGGATATGCCACTCCATTTCGCTTCGTGGCACAGATATTCTGTCGTGGAAGTGTGTTGGAGTACTTTCCCGTTCAGACGTTATCAATCGTTGGTACTTCCGTTCCGCAGCTGACGTCGCATGCCCCGAGTGCTCGCCAAACATATAACAAACTCTTCCGTATAATACCGACATCACGACTCCACAGTAGCCGTGACGTAGACTTCTCCGTCACCTCATCACGGCTATAAGAACTATAGGCTGTTCACGGTAAAATGAGCACTTTTGAAGGAACTGCTTAAGATCTACTTGAACGCACGTTGTGTATATGTAAAATTAACATTGCCATGGGCCTCATCACTTTATTCGTGTGTTGGTCAAGAGAAACTGTGGAATTATTAGAAGAGTAAATATGTTACAAATCTGCTAATTCTTATACTAGACGGATTAAAAAAACAGGGAGGAAAATAAATAATTTTAGTTTGCACAAATGGTTATAGGCTATTCGCGGTAAAGTGAGCACTTTTTAAGGCCCTCCCAACAGCCATTAACCATTAATAAATATATATTTTTGCATGCATTAACTTTTAAGAGTTATGAAATGTATATACTGTGTTTATTGGACACATAGTAATGTTTAAATTAAAAATTGGCAGAAAGATAGAAATTGGCTAAAAGGAGAAATTTCTGCAGCGTCTTCAAAAGTTCTCACCTTGCCGTGATCAGCCTATACCTAACACTATTTATTTGACGTTAAGATGTGGAACTATTTCCCATCTAGCATTACCAACTTGACTGGGCGCATGTCACTCAGTGCGCCCGTTAAAATATTTGATTTCAAAAGTGTTCACTTTAGCGTGATCAGCCTATTGCAACGTGACACCAAGTTAGACTTCAGAGTCTTGTTGATCCTTCAGCAGAGTGTTATGTGTTCACTGGTTGTTTACACGGCCAGAACTCGCCCTCCTGTTACACTTGTAGCCCAGGCACCAGATTGCTGACTGTTTACCCAGAGTAGTGCAGGAGAAGTCGGACGAGCCTAGATGCAATCACGCATCTGAAACTTTTATATGATTGTATGTCCTCTAGAGTGGCGCTGAATTATAATGCCGGAATCACGTAGCCCCGACCAGCAAGAAACCACAAGCACCACACGACACTTAAAACTAAACAACCAATGAAATACAAGGTAGATCTGACGTAAGCCCGACAATTCTGACGTACGAACAGCAGTTTTGGATTAGAAATTATTTCTATTTTTCGTCGTGTACGACCTTGAAAAATGAAATTGTATGATAAATTTCCCTACAATGGGAAATACTTAGCTTAAAAGAAAACAAAAAATTAACACCATTATACTTATCTGTTATAAATAATAATTTTACCTTTCTATGCATTAGCTGTAAAACTTTGTCACCGTCACTTATTTCAAATTTCCCGTCTGTCCAGCGCCTTCTGCATGGATCCGCAAAATTATACTTGTGTCGCGTAAGTAAACTGTAGGGCTGTAAATTCGAGCAGCCACATTGAAAATGGTCGTGGGTGCGGTTTTTGTCTTGTGCTGTGCTCGTCGGGGCTATGGGATTCCGGCATGAAGCAACACCACAGAAGGCTGTGCAAGCTGCAGCTACTGCGTGGTACGGGAGAGCAGAGTCCCCATTGGCTGGGCCATCGGCTGGCGCTTATTAGTTAAAGGATACCGACATATTGATAGCCAGTAACGCTATTTTGCTCGCGTGTGCGGCCAGAGTTAGCGGTAATGGCGGCTTTTATCTTTCACTTCCAAGTAGTTAACTACTCTGTGGTGAAATATAAGGGTATCCAATAATAAGAGAAGACACTGTAAAATATAATAGTAAAATTACCTGAGACGTGTAAGGTAATATTCGCTAACGTGTGTGGGGAAACAGTTTTCCCCACGGGTAAGGTAAAATTATCGCACGCTAGAGTTGTAGAGTAAAATCCCATAAATGGATGAGAAAATTACCTTACGACGCATGCATGTCTTAAGAGTAGTATAGAAATGCCGATTCGAGCGCAGACCCCAGTTATCTGAAAAACAACGGCAAATGAAATGCTCGGATCATCAGCAAAACATCAGAAAAAATTACTCTTCATTTTTCTGATCCAAAACATCAAGTGACGATTCAGGCACAGCTCCCCCCCAGTTATCAGAAAAACAACGCTAAATTAAATGCTCGGATCGTCAGAAAACCATTAGAAAAATACCCTTAATTTTCTGATCCAAAACATGACGATTCGAGCACAACTCAATTTTCAGAAAAACAACGGAAAATTAAATGCTCAAGCCATCAGAAAACCACCAGAAAAACAATTCTCTTAATTTTCTGATTCAAAATATAAAATGACGATTCGAACACAGACTCCAGTTATCAGAAAAACAAAGGTAAATTAAATTCTCAAGCCATCAGAAAACCACCAGAAAAAAATTACTCTTAATTTTCTGATCCAAAACATAAAATACTGATTCGGACACAAACGCAAAAAAGTGGATTAAAAAGTTGCGTTTGAGCACAACCGCAAAAAAGTGACACAAAAAGTTGCATTTGGCCATATCGTAGTCTTTAGGAAAAAAAAGTTGTGTTATACTTTGCGTTTGAGTGCATCTGCAAAAATACGCGTAGAAAGTTGCTTTTGGGCGCTGTTGCAAAAAAAAGGGGGTTTAAAAGAAATTTGAAAAAGTAAAAAAATAAAATATTGTATATAATAAATGGACGCAAATGAAAATCAACTGATGTCTGATATGATGACGACCATGGCAATGAAAAAGGCTAACACAATTGGTAATGTTTGGAAAGAATATAAATTTAAGAAAGACGTTTTTGCGAAAAGAAAGAAGAAGCAACCTCAAGAGAAGTATGTCAAGTGTGAAACTTGTAATCACTTTTACAAACCATCTCTTATAAGAAGTCATCTTAAAAATATATTGCACAAAGGTCTTGCACCAATACATAATAAATCACATGAACCAACAAATGCATGGGAAATATTTAAAATATCACAACATTTAATATCAAAACAGAAGTTCCCACGAGAGAAACAAGAGAAATGTGAGACTTGTAATCACTATTACATACCATCTCTCATAAGAAGTCACTTGAGAAGTAAAATTCATAAGTACACACCCATATTGAGTGTAGAAGAAATCGAAACAGCATTTCAAAGTAGGACCAAGACTTATGCTGTAAAGAATGTGAATGCATACAAAGACCCAAAGCATTTCCTAAAAGATGTAAAAGAAACTGTCATTAAACTAATTAATAAACATTTAAAAATCACTCAAAGTGAACATGAAACTCTTCACTGAGTACAAAAGGGGAATTGGTGGGAATATTGAATATGTAGAAAGCTCCTTTAAAACAAAGAACTAAATTATGTTGAAATTGACTAATCTGGAAGAATATTATGACAACAGCATATCGAAAATCATAGCTGAGATGGGGACTTTCGAAGGAGAGGGATCTCAGTGGGAACTCAACAGAATATTTAAACTAGAAGTGCGAACAAATAAATATGTACCATTCAAGGGCAGTTCTTATGTTGATCTCCCAGAAAAAATCAAAACTAAGCATGCGGTAATTAATGTTAAGAATAATGATCAAAAATGTTCCACATGTGGGATTGAACAACCAACACAATTTTTACTCTGACAATAAACAGTGACCATTGTTAAAAACTTGTAACAGTAAACATTTGTTCCTGAATGTGCGTACGTCATGGCTTTCAAGATCAGAATTGAAATGTTTCTAACTTTTAGAAAATTTCAAGATGAAAATAATAAAAATAAAAAACACGATCAACCATTGATAGATGCATTAGAAGATTTGGGACAAAATTTGGACACGTAACAAATGAGAATAAGAACTTAATAAAATAACTTGTTCCATTTGCTGTTAAGAATTTAGACCACCCACAGACACCAACAGAAACATCTTTTGAAAGAAAGCTGTTTCGTAAAACAGACACCGATGAATGCATTGACGATGATGATGAACGCATTGGCGATGACGATGAACGCTATGGCGATGAACGCTATTGTGATGAACGTTATGGCGAAGCATTGGGGCGTTTGAAAACTGACATCTCGCAGTTAACTAACTACAAAACAACATTTATTGATAAGAAAGTGGCCGATTTCTTAATTGACTGCAAAGACGATGTTTTTGGACTAAAGGCTGATATAGGTAGATTGTATATTGGTGATAGCTAAATGACATTCATCAATGAAGAATTTATTGTAAAAGGCCAAACCTACACTGGAACTGATGGTTTGATGAAATTACTAACTAGTAAGAAAGTAAGAGAAAATGACTACCCTCAAACCGACTATGAACACTGTAGTCGAATATTCGCAGATACAAACACAGTTTTTCAAAACAATAATCCAAACTTGGGAACGCCAAAATCGAGTAAAGGGAATAAATATGAAATTATTGTTAAACCTATTTGCGATTCGACTTAAAAGAAACGTCCCTCACCTAGAAAGGGAAAGGTATAAAGAAATATACAGACTATCCCAAATAATGCATATGGATGGATGATGTTATGATGCTTATTGATCGACTTCTCGTTAATTATGGCGAAGAGAATGCTGGAAATGATAACTATTACAGTGAAAATGTTGGAATAATGAATATGCTCAACAGCAGGTTTAGTGACTCTGTTGTGAATAATCCAAAAGGTATATCATATCTGATACGAATGTTAAACACAATACCACATACTTTTGGGAGTCGGAGCATCACATAAAAGGGATACTCAATGACATAATAAATTCACTACCTTTTGAGTTGCATGCACTCAGTTATCAGTACTTAAGTCCGGATACCAGACTAAAAGAGAGAATTGAGTGTGGCGATAAACCCATTAATCCACTAGATGCGGCTGCAATGGAACATGATATAGCTTATCATCATCATAAAGATCTAGCTGAAGGCATGTAGCTGACAAAGAACTAGAAAAGGAAGCGTTCAAAAGATAATTAAGTTAAGATGCTGATCTCAATGAGAGATTGTGGGCTGGTGTTACTGGATCTGCGATGCATATTAAATGTAAGCTTGGCTGGGAATTAAAATGAAATTATAAAATAGTTGTTATAATAAATGAAAGTAAAAAACATTGTATTTCAAGTTCCTAACGAGGAGTTGAAGGGATTGAATATTGATCCTTTCCTAACGAAAGACCAACTGGAACGTAAAAACAAGAAATTAAAGGAGGGTAGAGGGATAACTAATACAATTTCAGTTCCACAACTTAAGAAAATGTCCATATAAATGAAAAATGGAAATGGTCTGAAAGTTCTCAAGGGTAGATTTTTACCCTTAATTTTCGCAGCATTGGGAGCTCTAGGAGCGTTAGCTGGTGGTGTATCATCTATCATTACATAAGTAATTAATGCTAAGAATAAAAATCAAGAATTGGAAGAACAAAGCAGACATAGTTTAGCTATAGAGGAATATTGCAAGGGATTGAAGAATGTTAAGTGGGATAAGAATGTTAAAAAAAAGTAGCTCCATTCAGTAACTTTGATATTGATAAAATGGTTAAAAAATTAAACATAAAAAATTTTCGGGGTGTATTTATGATCGATGATCTACTTAACATGCCACTCGATAGTGAATGTGGGATTGATAATCTAGATGTTTCAACAAACTTTGGTACACACTGGGTATGCTATTGGAAAAAAGCAAACAACAAATATTATTTTTATAACGATGATACAATTCACAATTTCAATCAAGTAATTTGTGGTCATTTGAGTGTAATTGTGCTAAATCATTTCACATAATTTTAAATTTCCAAAAATTATTTCACTATTAATAAACAATGGATATATGTGGAAATGCATTAATAAGCTCTTGGATTGAAGATCAAATTAAAGAACACATGGACAATGATACAACTACTGAGAAGATCAATCCCAATGATTTTGTTTCCTACACACAGTTCAACGACTTTATAGCCACACTGACAAGAAATGAAAGATCATTGGATGAAGCCTATCTTACTTACTTGGAAGTAGATAATAATATAGATTTTGTACAAAAAAGACTAAGACATGTGGGAGAACCCATTGCACCGATGGATACAGTCAATTTGGAGTACTATCAGAAAAATATAATTAAAATTATTCGTTTAGTTGGGAAATACAGTTGAAAAGAAAAAAAATTTTTACTTTGATAACCGAATAGAATATTGTTTTTATGAAAGATGGAACTATAGTTGAAATAATAATAAAAGAATTTAAAAAAATTAGAATTGTTATCAACTTATATCATCAATGGATAAAATTGACATGTATAAAACTTTTGAAGTATACCCTGATGATATGATATATTTTAAAATACCAAAAGCCCACAATGTACCCGAAGGTACAATTGTGTTTATTGAAATTGTTATGGTATACCAATACATTTAAAAAGTTCAGATTATGTTGGTTTTTAATGGAAACACTTCCATTAAAAACAAAACTTACTTATAATCTAAGAATATAATAAGTCTTTAATTTTATTATGGTACTTACTATTATTTAACTTACTAGACATATCTATTGTGATAAAACCTAATTCATTATTCCAACATTTTGAACAAGTCTCCCTAAATTTCTCAAATAATATATCACCACCAACGAAATCACTATGAATACGTTTAAAATTTGTATAATATTGTCTGAATATGCAAAGAAAATTTGCATTGTCTCTTATAAGCTGCCTAGGTAATTTTGAGTATGTTTGAGCTAAATAGAAACAATCAATATCTTTGTGTCTACAGCAAGTAAAGTAATCACTTACCATATTTTGGTTTTTAAGTATGATATCATCGAAAACCACTACAGACTCTTTATGACATTCATTTACATCAACCATTTCTTCATTTGATGGAAAGACGTATGCTATCGGTTCATTAAATAATTTTGAAGCTACATCTACATCTTTCTTTAAATTGATATATTTTGGTTGGTCCAGACTTTTTGAACACGCGTAGAGAGTACCAAAGTCCAACCATCCCTGAGCATATATAAAACTATCTATCATAGGAGTAATTTTTCCACAGTTACTAGGACCCACTATCAAACATATAATATTATTGGTAATAATTCTCCATGACGTTTTGTCGATACAGTCTTGTCTGGTATTCTTATTTCAATATCCCAGTCTACATGTTTCATGATTTTCGTGCTCAATTATTAATAAATTTTTTTAAATAACATAAAAAATGAGTAAAGTATTTAAATAACAGATAACAAATCAGTGTTGAAGAAAAGACTACATTACCCTTTAGAGATAGAGGGGCACTCATCGGCTTTAGTTCAGTTCTATACAACTTGTCTAACGCATAACATTATCTCTGGGGAAAATAAGCTATATTTGATGGGCCGGAATGATATAGAATAAGTAGTTGAAATTCCAGTTGGCCAGTATAGCTTAAAAGATCCTGAACAAACTACAAAACTAATTTTTTTATTTATGGTAGATTTAGCAGATGGGAAAGGAAGTGATATATCTTCCGAGCTGGATAAATTGACAAACATAGTAAGAGTAAAATGTACCCTTAAATTACAGCTTGGAAAAACGGGTTCGATAGGAAAACTTTTGAGTTTTGTAGAAAATAAAACTCTGGAAGCTGATGAGGACCATTATGGGGATACAATTCCAAAATTTTTTCCATTTGAAACAATAAATATACACTGTAATATAGCAAATGGTATGATATTAAAACATGATGAATATAATCCAGAGAAACTAGTATAATTACCACTTTTAAACCAAGAACTACATTTGGATTTGGCGACACGGTCTATTACGAACCAGCTTATCCATTATTTTTTCCAGTGCAAATAAATCAAGTTAATGAAATATTAGTTGAAATTAAAGATGAAAAAGGTAAGTTAATTAACTTTGATTTGTCTGAAAGAACAGTAGTATTAGAGATGAGACCATAGATATTTTTTGGGTTGGAAGTAGTCATATTCTATATATAATAACATTAATAGTTTTTAAAATATTAAAGTTTCATATGATAAAGATGAATAATATTTCTATAGAAAATGCAATGAAAGACTTAGAAAAAGAATTCAATGTTTCGGCTACTTTATTATGTCGAATTTCGAGCTGTCTATCTAAATTTTTAATTAGACTCTGTTGTAACACATTGCCGAAGTCAGAGCGATAATTGTGTTTTAATCATTGGATAACAATTAAAACTTTACAGAGATATGAACGCTAATAAAAATCATCTGATGCCTAATCACGACGACCATGGCAATGAAAAAGGCTAACGCAACTGGTAATATTTGGAAAGTTTCTTAAATTGTTTGGTTCCGTTTAATACATGTAGCAAATGATCCGTCTTTATTATATACAATATTTAATTGTTTACGTCTTCAAAGTTTTTTAATCCACTTTTTTTTTAAACTGCACCCAAACACAACTTTTTACGTGTATTTTTACAGATGCACTCAAACGCAAAGTTTTATGCAACTTTTTTTCTAAAGACTACGATCGGACCAAACGCAACTTTTTGAGTCACTTTTTTTCGGTTGTGCTCAAACGCAACTTTTTAATCCACTGTTTTGCAACTGCCCCCAAACGCAACTTTTTGAGCCACTTATTTGCGTTTATGTCCGAATCGGTATTTTATGTTTTGGATCAGAAAAGTTAATAGTAATTTTTTCTGGTGGTTTTCTGAGGGCTTGAGCATTTCATTTGCCATTGTTTCTCTGATAACTGGGGGCTGCGCTCGAATCGGAATTTCTATACTACTCTTAAGCATTGTCTTCACGGATAGGGGGGACGGGGGACGGGCGAAATAAACAATCATGTAACACGCTAATATTCATTGCCGCTGTCATGCTGTCATCGTGGTGTAATGGATAGTGCATCAGCCTATCGTGATAGAGGACCATGGTTCGCACCCACCAACACCAAATGTCAAGCAATTCAGAGTTTAGGTTTCAGTTACTATCCATCAGAGAGCGTAGGTAACAAAAATATTACTAATACAAATACTCCGGGAGGTTTTTAAATATAACTTAAATTATACAATATAGTTATTATTCCCTTACTTGTAGGGGGTTTTGCAATATTTGTACGGGGTTTTCCCCTCACTTTTGTCAAGGACTATTTACGTACGATTAGGGAATTGTATTTACTTGTTATGTAAATTTACTCTACATTTGAGAAGTAATTGTACCTTACATGTAGAGGTAATTATCTTCCCTTACATTCAAGGGAATTTTACCTCAAATTGTATTTACAGTGGAGTTAGACAATTTCTCCGTATTATGGCTTGTTTTACTGCAGCACGATTTATTCAACATTTCTGGCAACAGAACTAGAGGACAGTTTACTGCAACGGGCGCACTAAAAATATTAGAATTTTCGTCGTATAAACCGCCAATGAACAGAGTGAAATGACTGAGTAAACAGAGAATTGTAAAATGTAGTTTTGACGTCAAATTAATTCTCAAAATTTTTTTGGATCCCTGCCCATGTCTGTTACGTCTTTGGAGTCTGCAAAGGATGCGCTCTGAGTATTTGCAGAGCACGCCAGGCGATCTCCTGTATCTCCTCTTCAGCTTTTCTCCCCTCTAGTGTCCCGACACTGGGGAGCCTGTAACGTCACAAGGACACATTCGCAGGAAGTGTTGCTAACTTTAGAAACACGTTCCTACATGTAGCCATTTTTGACGATTTCAAGTCACTGTAGGGTCGTAGAGACGGTTAACTTTTACGGAGAAAACTAAGGGCCTTCTCAATAATATGCAATAATACGTTTTAAGTCTAATTCCTTCAGAATCCGGTTATTCAGGTGCATTTTGTGGAGGTTATATAATGTATATCAATTCTTCAAGTGCTCTAATTATAATACCTGTATACTGTGCGTATAGGAATCTCAGAGATTGCAGAACATATGGTATAGGTAAGCAATAAATATATAGTAAAATGCACAATTTATATAAAATGCATTATATTTTTACCTTATTCAAAAAGAATAAAACAGTGCAAGCGATTCTAAATTGTGTCGTGGTGTGCACTTTAATAACTTCTAACTTTTTATTTACATTGTAATTTCTGGAAGTGAGTTTGGTTTCCTAGAAAGGACAGTTTAGCATGGGTCACTTGGACATGGCAAAGAAACTGCTTGCGTCACCGCACCAGAGATTGAAAATATTTTCTGTCCATGACGGTGGCAACATAGAGGGCATGAATTGTTCTAATAGTGCGCTAGATATATTGTGAACACATTGGAACAACATACACACTCGCATAATTTGTAAATGAAATTAATTTTCTGCCAAATTTTTTTTCTGCGTTATTATTGAAATAAAAATATCTTCACTTATGCAAGATAATACTATAGAGAAAACGATATGGTAATGTTTGCCGGTTTATGAAGTATTACACATATTTAGTCTTTTTTGGTGAGAATTGCTGTTATTTAAAATGTCAGTTTAGTTATTTCGATACTGGCATTTTGCATTGCTTTTAAAATTGTTCTTAAAGGCTCCTTAACACTTTTTAAGTTTTAAGCATGTTTCCTGTGTAACGAATCCACATTTTTTGTGTAAACTGTACAGACATTTTAAGTACAAAAGTATGCGTGCAATAATATTTTGAGTGCTACGTTACGAACAATTCTGAACCCCAACTAAGTGGGGAATTTTTCACCGCCCACAGAAACTATTCATTCGAACTCCTGGTTTCTTAATTGTTTGCTTTAGATCTTTTGACAAGCGTTAAGAGTTGATTCTTTCAGCTTAAAAATATATAAATAATTTAATTATGTTTATTAGCATAGCATAAGTATGTAACCGGGTGGGGGGGGGGAGTATAATTTACCTTTATAAGGTTTGGAAAAAATTCTTTAAATATAGCATCATGCCATACACTCGAATGAGCCCACAACAATTTCTTACAGTTTCCTTCGATTCCACATGTTAGAAATGACATTTCACTAAATAGAGTATATTTTGAGTGGTTGGCAACAGATATCCGTTTGTGGGCCGAAATCATTGACTATAATTGAGGTAGACTGATTCTTGTCTTCTGCGCTTGAACCTAACATCGGCCTACATCAACCAACACAATTGTCAAAGTCACGTGGTCAACCGTGGTAAATATGTTTGTATATATCTTAATTTTCGAAATACAATCACATTTAAATGAATAAAATCGTTTAATGAATTTGAATTTAAATAAAATGCATTTCAAATTAGTTGGAGGAAGTATACAAACATCTCTAAGCATTTTGTTTAGTAAAGTGTGTTCTAACCTCAAATAAAATCCACGCCATTTTTTATTGTCGTGTTGGCAGAAGAGCAGTTCAATGTTGACGCCATAGGTGTAATAGATGGGAGTGGCAACAGCCTATCTTCTCCACGTTTATCAAGTGAAGCCGATGCCTTGTCTGCTTCTTTCAACTTTGCATGCGCAGACCGATTGTTTACGTCAGCCGCCATATTATGAGTAGCAAAAGTTACATTGTAAGCCATGCAAAATCATCATCATCATTTGTGTTCTGCCCAGAGGCAGGTTTTCACGTGGTATCTCTCCATGCTCTCCTGTCTTCTGCCAACCTCTTGAGGTTCATATACTTTCCGCTTCCCTTGATGTCATCTATCAACTTGTATCTTCTCCTTCCTTTCAATCTTTTTCCACAAACTATTCCTTCCACAGCGTCTGTTAGCAAGCACCCCCGTCTCAACGAATGTCCCGTCCAGTTCTGACTCATATTGAGCTGCTGATATTAGGCTGGGCAACCTACTGCCTATGTTGAAAGTAACGGGATACTACCACATTATGTTTTCCAAGTAGTACGTGGCATGGCTCTCTGTGTAAAAGAATCCGGAGGCAAAGCTTCAATGTAAAACATGCATATTGTTGCCACTACTATCCCTGTCCTTGTCTTTCACTTTCGGCTCCACTTTCGTGTCTCGGCTTCCACTCCATAGACTAATACCTCCATGGTTGGGACACGGAGATTGGTTGTGCGCGGCCAGCGAGATCGTACTGCGTCGGGTTTAGTCAATGAGCGTAACCAATGAGTGCCAACTGTATCTCCTTGTATGCTCCTAGCTCCTTGCACCCGGCCGTCACAACCATAGACTAAGGATGAGCTTATTCGTCTTCTGCGCATGTACCCAACTTTGACCTACCTCAAAGGAACACAACTGTCAAAGTCACATTGTCAAGCGATGGACGTGTTTGATTATATCCTAATTTTTAAATGACAAGTACATTTATGTGAACAAAATATATTGACCAGTTTTAATTTAATCAAAAAGCATTACAAATTGATTAGAGAATATATAAAAACATCTCAAAAGCTCTTGTTTACTAAACAGTGTCCTAACCTCAAACCCAATCCACGCCATTTTTGCTAGACGTGTTGGCAGAAAAGCAGTTAGATGTTGGGACACGGAGATTGGTTGTGCGCAGCTAGCGAGATCTGTCTACCTCATCTTTAGTCTATGGTTAGAACACACTTTAGTAAACAGGTGCTTTGAGATGTTTTTTTTTTAATTCCTGTAATCAATTTGTAATGCATTTTAATTAAATTCAAACTTGCAAAATTATTTTATTAATGTAACAGTGCGTGTGATTTAAAAATTAACAAACAAACAACCACGTGTATCACTGTTGACCACGTGACTTTGACAGTCGTGTTCCTTTAAGGTAGGCGAAAGTTGGGTACATGTGCAGAAGACGAACAAGTCGTCTACCTCATCTGTAGTGTGTGGTCGCCACCTCGGTGTCGTGCCGTGTGCGAATCGGATCGTCGTTCTCAGCAACGCGAGGCGCATTGACAATTCTCCCTGGCGACGAGCCGCAGAGGAAAGTGCTGTCGATCGTGCACATACGTGCAGAGTCGTGCCTCTTCATTGGCTTGGCTCTTAACGGCGGGAACAACTCACCGCGATATGGCCGGATGAGGATAACACGCCACTGTGAGAACAGAGAGTGTAGGCTGTTCACGGTAAAATTAGCACTTTTGAAAGCCCTGCTTAAGGCCAGGCTTCACCATGCATGGGCTTGTAGGGAACCAAACGCTAAATTCGTACAAAAATCTCACAGTCGTTTTTTGTGATAGTGTTTTCAACTAATGCTTTTTTGTTTAACATTGAACGCATGTACATTTGTAAACCATTCAAATTTAAATTTTTAAAATTTAAATGCACTTTTCAATTATTTATAAATGTCACAATTTTATAACTAACGAAAACTTACATTTGGAATTAAAAAATTAGAATTTGGAAGGTTTACAAATTTATATACTCCCCAACATTAAAACGTCAGACTTACGTAAAAACAAAGTTTGTAACCAATGGGAATATTTAAAAAATCCCTAATGACGTTTCTGTCCCTAAGGGTTGAAATAACTGCATGTACTATACCCACCATAGTTTTTTTTTTTTTTTACTTTTTCATTTATATAGTAGAAAATCGTGTAGTACTTGTGGGGTACGCTGAGATAATGGTTTTGTTAAATCAAACAAGATTTGTTTGATGCAACCAAATTAATTATTTGTATAGGAGTAATGAAATACGTTGTTGCTGAAACCAAATTATTTAGTTGTATCGTTTAATTGCCCCAAACTGTAAGATTTGATTGGTGCAACTAAAGATTGGTTTAGCTCCACGTCATAAAAATATTCTACAAGTTCGACCGAGTTTCGAATCTAGATCACCTGCGTCCGAGCGCTACGCCTTTGTTACCTCAGCTAATATAACAACTGCTGACATAAAATAACTTTTAAATCGATATACTGGAAATATTAGGCAACGTGTGCAAATAAACATTTCTAGTTTTACAGCTTTACATGTCAGTTTCTTGTAGCATTGTTTTATCAATGTGTTTATACGATCATCAATAGATGCACTAATAAACACAGATACTATCCTAATTGTTAAAAAAAAAAAAAAAAACTCTCGACCTGTACTTTCAAATGAAGGTAGTCAAATGAGTGTCCAAACAAATATATATATAGTTGATTCAACAAAATATTTAGTTGACAGTTAATTTTTTTTTGGCCCAACACAGAGATTTTGTTTATTCTAACATATATATATGTTTAGACTAACTAAAGTATTTTGTGGCTTCATAAATTTTGTTTGCTCAAGAATATATTTTGTTAGGTCAACTAAATATATATTTTGCCCTATACAAACAAATATTTTGTTCGGATTTCTCTCAGTGTATTAACGTGATAAAATCGATATATGTTCTTCTTTTGGATAGTAAAATAAGCTTCATGCGGTAGCACATGGCAACAAGCACGCTCATCCTAACACATTCCCCGCATAGCCTACCTATTTCCCGAATTTCAGATCCTCTTCGCCATTTCATGTGAAAAAAAAATATCCGTTATAAATGACCAGCAGCAGGCGCGATCCAATATCTCCCAAGTTCAACGAAGGTGAAGGTTCCCATTCCGAAAATAGTCACGAAAATACCGTGAAGAATTTTTTTTCTTTCCCCAAGAGGACGAGAAAGTTTTCCTCGACGCTCTTTGTCACGTTCCGGCGTGGAGCCGCGAGCGTGTGTTACATATTCCATGCAGAATAGAATTCCCCACACCCCCTTCTCTCTCACCACCCCTGGCCGTGAGAGGGAAGATATAAAACTGCCGCCCAGCCACCCCCTCCCCCTCCAAGCGCAGCCTGTGCATGTGATTGGTTAGTAGGGAGGCTGGCGCCTGCTGCGTAACCGCGAAGGGGGGGGGGGGGAGTATCCCACACACGTGTTGGCACGCTATTATCACCATCCTATCCCTTGCAGCCCATCCCCGCCCAGGGACGATAATGGCCCGGGTGTCACATTACCGGCCTGCTAACGGGGGAGAAAGCGTTCAGGAGCCCTCACCAAACCTCGGCAGCTCCGCCCACACACCCTCTTCTAAATTTCCTCCCGCTAAAGTTTCTCCATTTTTTGGGGGGAAATTTCTTTTCCGGACTTTTCGAGAACTTGAAATGTTACAGAATCGACACATCTAACAGGCACCTCACCTGCTAAAGACAAATGTTCGATGAACCGAACAAAATTTTTTTATTGTGTAGTGCCAACCAAATGCAAAACAATTTTTGTTGGATATTGATTTCGTGGTTGTAACAATAAGATTCAGATGACTGAATTAAAAAAAAAATAATGTCGTAGACAAAACAAAATTAATTTGATTCTTGCGCAGGTCTTGTTGTTCCAAGGAATGTATTGGGGTAGACGCTGCCATCCTGCGTTCTCCTGTGGCACCGTGTTGTTCTGCACAGTTGCCTGTGTTCTCGGACAGAGTTCATCTGCTGGTGGCGTAGTCGGAAGTTCTCCTGTCTGACAGAAAGTCACAGGAAACTACATGTGAGAGTGTACCGCGGTTCATCGAGCTCTATTGAAATCAAATTATAAAAAATATCAACGCCGACACCTGCACATGTGTTTGAACGAGCGCGCTGACTGACACTGCGAGCCCAGTAAAGTTGGCAACAGACGAGGGAAAGTTCTTCCACGTCTTAACGTTGCATTGGCAATGTTATATGCCGTTCACGGTAAAGTGAGCTCTTTTTAAGGCCTAGCAAAAATTTCCCTTTCAGTTAATTTCTATCTTTCCACCATTTTTTTAATATATACCCTTCCATGTGACTAATAAACACAGTATATTAATTTCACCCTTCTCACAAGTTAATGTCTAAGGCTGCAATAAAATTAATTTATTAGTGGTTAGTGTCCGATGCGAGGGCCTTAAAAAACGCTCACTTTACCCTGAACAGCCTATAGGTAAACATTTGTGAGAAATGAAATGATTTATGTTGATGTCTGAATTTTAATGCATGTAGTATGTCTAACACTTAACAAATTTGCGAAATATTTCCTTTAATAATAAATTCTGTTTCACTTGACACGTATAAATTAAGTGATAAGTAGAGATCGTGAAAATTTACATAAATGTTTTGAACCAACATATCTTCTGTTAACACTCTAACTAGTTTGTTCTTTCATGATTGTATGGACAAGGTTTTGACTCGGCTTAGTTGTTTTCAGACCAATCACGAACGTTCTGCCTTAGTGTCTGTCAGAATCCTCATTGGTCCAGTGAAAAGGGGCAGTATCTTCATATGAGCATGACAGCCAAAGAGGAGATAAAACTGTTAGACATGTGTAGAGTATGTTGGATCCCTGCAGACAGTCAACTTTTCCCGCGATAAACCTCCATCTCTAGTGATAGGGGCTGCGTCAATGTTAATGTTACATACGGTGTAAGAACACACGATGTGCATACAAGTAGAACATTAGGTTGATGTTAAGCAACTGCCTATGGAGTACTGTACCAGACTGTGAAGAACCCGTAACAAAAAGTAGTACAGACACCATGAAAATTGTCACTAAAGTTCCATTTACGATGTATATGAAAGGTTAATGTATATTTATGCAACATCAACAAATATTTTACTAAAATCTATTTTTAAACGTAAAAAATTAATCGACTAAAAGAGTCTATATTTTTAACTAAATTTAAGCATATTTTCATTCTGGATGCTTCAGAAAACAGAATTTGCAAGAAAATTTCGCCATGGAATATCATCATAATATTTACTATGATTGTATGTAAGAAAATTATAATAATATTGTAGGAAATAATGTTTATAATTGATTTTATATGCATCCTTTGTCACAAACACTTATGGCTGAAAGTGACGGAAATAAAGTTAATTATAAAATTGATATGAATTATTATTACTATGATTTTATTACACATGATCACAATAAATATTATGACGAACTTTCTTGCAGAAGATTATCTTGTTAATTCTGCTTTCCCAAGCATCCAAAACGGAAATGCACTTAAATTTTGCTACAAATCCAGACTCTAACGATCTATTATAAAGTATAATTTAGTAAAATATTTTATAATGTTGCAAAATATATACATTCTTCTTTCATATACAGCATAAATCGCACTTTTCTGACAATTTGCATGGTGTATGTACTACTTTTTATATGAGTTCTTCACTTTGTATAGTCAGGTACAGTGCTCCATAGGCAGTGACTTTATTTCAACCTTAAGTAGGACTTTCAGGAGCGCTAAGTTTGCCGTGAACAGTCTGTATCATGTTGTATAGGAGTAAATGAAATCACGGAGTAGATAAGTACGCAGAGGCGTGCAGGTTTTGTCGATGTGGGCATACCTAGCCTTCCTCTGATTTGCAGCGAAGGGCTCTGGTGATGGGCTGTGTGTCTGATTGGTAACTTCCAGCTGCGAAAGTTTCCCTATTAGCTGGCCTGCCGGCTGGCGAGTGTGTTCCCAGGCGCTGATTGGCGAACGGCGTTCCAACATGCTGTTAAGCAGCGACGGCATCTTGCTGGCCAGTGTTCGGCTGGAGTTCGCTGTATAAGCGGCCGTTCCACCTCTGTATATTTACCTATTCTGCGATCTTCTCGCACTCAAGGGGCCACGGTGGCTGAGCAGTTAGCCCGCTCGCCTCCCACTAAGGTGATCCGGGCTCAATCCCCGGCCGGGCCACTCCGGATTTCCGTATGTGGAAATCGTGCCGGACGATGCAGTTGGTCGGCGGGTTTTCTCGGGGATATCCCGCTTCCCCCGCCCTCTCCTTCCGGCGCTGCTCCATACTCACTTCGATCGCCCTCATCGGCTCTCAAGACCTCGATGTTAAGAGCCGTCCAAATATCTTCACTCACGCACTCTCGCACTCATACAAACAAACTACAGTGCTTTTAAATACAACTTGGGACAAAAACTGTTCGCGAACAACGCGTATGATCCATGGAAGTCGCCATAGAACCTACTTTTTACGTATAGTTTTACGAAATATAATTACTTCCATCAACTAAATCACATACTACAAATACGTAGGAATTTCTCAACCGTAAAAATAAGAAATAATTACTTTTATTTTTACTTACAATTCTTCTTGCATTGGTACCAGAAAACCTAACATAAAACTTGAAAATCTTATAGATTTGCATTAACGAAAATTTCCAAGTTTTCTGGCACAATTAATTGCCAGGTTTCTCTGCATTGTTTAACTAACTCTTCATTTCCCCCCTTGCTTGTGTATAATTGTACATTGCATAATCTTTTTTTTTTAAGGCAGGATTCTCTAAGTGTTATGCAGTCATGCTGTTTTGATCGGCCACTCTGAAAAATGGTTCTGCGTACGCCACTACATAATTGTCTAAGCACCTTGCCTCATCTATAATGACTTTGCTGTCTCGAGAGACGTTATGCCCTGCCTATAGCCCGTTCAAGATTAACTGAGCAGTTACGAAAACAACCTTTTCAAAAATCGTCGCTGCTTCTACCTGCATGCATATTAACGGACACATTGACTGGCGCGTGCCATTATAAATTTGGTAACGACGGAGGAAAATAGCTCTTATATTAACATTGTATTAAAAGTGCTTGATAAACAGCTGTGGATACTGCAATATTTTATTTTTCTTTCTGTTTTTTAATGCATTTACGTGTAAGAAACATCATATTTTCGTAAAATATCGACTTTGATGATAATTTAAAATTTTTATTAACAGACGCATGATCAAAGTGATTAGGCTTATGGCCATATAAAGCGTACATGTGGTGGAAGAATACACAAAGTGCGTACAAGTAGATACTAAACAGGGATTTCAAAAGCGCTGTTTACAGCGAACAGCAGTGGCGTTTATTACATAGACGCAAGGTAAGCGATGATTAACCTATACATATTGGAAATGTTTGATCCTTTATAGTTTTCGCCTTTACTTTAAATTTAAACACATTTAATTCTGAGTTTCCCGTTTCCGATTCGAGAAATAGAGTTTTCGTAACTCCCGTATTGTACAAGCATTGTGCTGCTATCTAGTATTTATTTCCACAAACGGGAGCGACTAGCGATGGAACGAACTCGCAAGCGAGTTGCCTTGCCGCGTTCCTTCGGCAGGGTAAGCAGTCGTTCTGTTTGCTTCCTCCAGTCCTACTTTTTCCCTTGGAAAGTGGATGAAAGTGTTCGGGAGAACAGGAGTTTTCTTATAACTTGTAATATGCTCTCTAAATAATATTCAGTTTAATTATTAATACATTAATTTCGTTTCCATTTTTATAACTAATGTAATACCTTACATTAGTTATAAAAACGGAAAGGAAATTAACCGGTAAATACACGTGGAGGGTAAGCAAAGTTGGAAGTTGCGTTTGTTAGTAGAAATTGAAAATGGAACTACAGTCCGGCACTAGAAAATGTTACCAAAAACTCTGAAATATGTGGGGCTATTAGACTGATTACCCTGTAAAAAAAACTCACTACACGTCACTTTCGAACAGCCTTTACCCAAGGAGTAGAGCAGGCGTCTCGACTAAGGGCCTCCTTGTACTCTCTCCGATCCTGTCTTTAGGAGAGGGACGTGCAGAGTGTAACGTTATCTTGAGTGAGTGGCGTCTCGCGTCTCCACTAAGGCTGTTCCATATATATCGATATATCGATCATTATCGATATGAAAAATAATGTGACAATCGATATGTAACTTTGCAAAATATCGGTATATTGATGTTTCGATATTATCGAAGTTTTCGGTATTATCGAAATATTCTGTAATATCGACAATTTCGGTATTATCTATACTTTCGATGTTATCGATAATTTCCTTATTATCTACGCTTGTTGGTTATACCGGTAATTTTGATATCAATAATATCGATAATTTCGATATTATCGATATATCGAAAACACCAGTTTGGAAAAATATCGATATTAAATTCTTATGATATCTAACAGCCGTAGTCTCCACGCTCTGCAGCGACGAATTCCATCATGATGCAGCCAGCGTGGCATGCCGGCGGTCATTGAGATGTGCTGCGTGGTGTCTGCAGATGGGGAGGGGGAGGATGCTGTGGTCGCGTGGTGCACTCGTGACTGGACCACACGGGCGCGCGTGCAGACTTCCCCTCGACAGCTATACTTACCCTATGCCCCCACCCTCTCCCTTCTCATCATTAACACCCGCAACTCCACACTCACGCTTCCTCTACAACGAGAAGAGCGCGAATGCCTTGGCCGTACAGACTTTTCCCTACTCAGTGTTGCCAACTTGTGAGCTTTTCGAAGGTATTTTGAGCTTTATAAAATTTTTAGAAAGGGGAAAAAGGGAATTTCATAATGAATATCCCTGAAATTAAGGAAAAACGGGAAGAATACAAATTATATTTAAACTGAAGTGTTTCTTAAGAAGATGTTTTGTAACACTGTTTAACTAACAGCTTACCTCCCGTGGCGTAGTCGGTTGATGCGCCGCCAATTTGGGGTGCGGGAGGCTCTGGGCTCGAATCCCGGGTAAGGCATGGATGTTAATTTAAGTTAGGTTATAAGTTAGGCAGTAAGCCGTCCCCAGCTAAACTTTCCAGCATAAAACCGGGAGACGTTAATAAGCCATTTTAAATACAATAGGTAGAATTTAACTAACATCTTGAGAAAAAAATTGCATTTATGCTGCTAAAATAATTCCTAACAAATCCTCGAGGCAGTGATACAGTGCCAACTCACAAACTCGTGGCGAAAGTAGTTCTTTTTGGGCATATATTATTTTGTATTTTGTTTTCGCCGATCCGTTTGTTTGTAATTTGTATTGAATAGCGAGTTGCTAGGATTACACCATAAATAAATTCCTTGCTCACTTGTTTACAAGTAGGATAAAATATGCGAGTTTGTTTGTAATATTGTCCTTCTTCTAAGAAATGTTAAAATTCTTTACTATTCCGGCCAAATCTCCTCATCCACATTCTGTTCTTTGTGTTGGTAGTAGTGGATTGAAAGTGGAAAAAGTGATCGTGCGAGTGAGAACTTTTCAAAACTGCATAACAAAGAAAAAACTTCCACAATAATACAGAACCTGAAACATGTTAAGTTACTCTTTGTGTACGCACGAATTGAAAGTAATTATGTATATGTTTTAAAAATATTTAGATTAGTCTTTTAATATTGCATAATTTGGGAAGTGTAAGAAAACTCGTATAAATTCTTTTTTTCCGTGTGTTGTTAATTATGTAGGAAATTCGGTAGTAACATGGGATATTTTGAGTCTCAGCGTGGGATTTTCACCATCCAGTGATTGGCAACACTGCCCCTTCTCAGTTTCCTGCCTACAACCCGTACCGTAAATTGATACAGCGTGTCCTATGCCCCAGAGATTTTTTCTGTATTATCAATCCTCACAAAAGTCCATATAATTATGCATAGGTAGCGACACTGGGAAATCGTGTACATTTTTTGAGCCAAGATATATCTTCCAGAACAGTGGAGGTAGTTCAACGTTTTATAATTGTATAATCCAGTTTTTCACTCTTCTAAGATCTTTGCAGACAATTGACACATTTTTTCTTTAGAGTACAAGACTCTTCTTTGGTTGTAGGTAGGTAGGTCTACAGCAAGGTGACTGAAGAGATTTGGACGGCTCTTAACATCGAAGTCTTGAGAGCCGATGAGGGTGATTGAGGTAAGTATGGAGCAGCGCTTTAATGAAAGGACGAGGAAAACGGGAGATCCCCGAGAAAACCCGCCGAACAGCAGCATCGTACGACACGATTATCACATGATGCGAAAATCCGGGAGTAACTCTGCCGGGGATTGAAACCCTGTCCGCCTTGGTGGGTGGGAGGCGAGCAGGCTACCTGCTCAGCAACTACTGCCCCAACCAATGTTAAGATATTCCGAATCAGCACATACATGTCTTTATTTTGTGGTTAAAATTGCGTTAAATATATAGTTATGCTAGCAGAAACTTAGTGACTGGGCTTAAACTACATATTTGAGTACATACCCAAAGTTGTAAAATTATTAATTGATCATCATTCAAACAAAGTGTTATTACATATATTTTCACGTGATATTATGTCTTAGTATTCCGTTTCAGTAAATTAAATTGGTTTGAGTGATACTATCCTGTTTCAATCTTATCCTCATTCATAAAACGCAGATCATTGACTTCCACAAATAAAAAATGTGCAAAAACTTCCACATTTTGTGCAATTTTTTTTTTAAGTTGTGAAAACATTTATAGTGAGATTTGAAAGATTTCAGAAAGTAACTGATGGTATCTTGTTTCTATGTCAACTATCTCATATATTTTTTTAGTTGGATTCCATTAGTTGAAGTCCCAAAACACTTAACTTGTTATTATGATATGCCATTACGCAAAAAGAATTGTGTAAGATTTTTTTCTGCGTGCAAATAAATATTGCAATTAATGTCTACAAGCAGAACATTGTTCAATACAAAAGTGAAACATGAGTTTTACGGTGAACAGCGTCATTGAGGTTCATTGAAATAGTTTTATAAAACATAATTAAACTGCGCTGATCTCTTTCGGACCCACTTTCATTTATGTTGCCCCTCAGAATTCGGCAACATCGGCACGGCTCCTACGTGATTCGTGTGCAAACAGTTAGCACATGCCATCAAGTAATTCAGCCACTCAAAATATGTATATGACCCTACAGTTTTTTTAAAATATAACTTGTCTTGAAATCTTTTCGCGAAATTTCACTACCTCTAGCTATCTTCGACGGGCCATTGGCCAATTGAAAGCTTCAATACGCCAGAGAAATTGCCCAGTCCGTAAGTATAAAACGTAATGACGTCCTAGCCCAGGGGTGCTCAACCTTTTAGGGCATGCGGACCCCCCCCCCCCCTCCGCCCTTCCTGGACTCTCGTTTGAGGTTTCACTTCCCCATCCCATGATATTATATTGAAATTAAAAAAAAAATACAACTTTGTCGTTTAAGTTAAAAAAATAACCAACCTAAAGTGTATTTAATAAGGATTTATTAAACATATTAGTAGAACCACCGGTTTTTCGCGAAAATATTTGCGCAGAGGCTAGACTTCAATATCCTATGTGCACACTTGCAGACTTACTTTGGCTATTGGCCGGTTGTCTTTCTGTGAAGAGAGTCGTTTAAATGAGTGGGCCAATCAAATTTAAGTTTCTCCGATACTGACCGTCCGTGATTCGCGGGCAGACAGATAATACGCGCAACAATTTAAATGATTCAGAACGAAAGTGTTTTGTAACACAACTTGATCTGAAACCTTTTTGCGAAAAACAGGTGCCCCTACATATTAGTGAACAAATAAAACAATTTTTCGTTGGAACATAACATCAATGATAGGACTGGCCCTGTTTGTCTTTCACAAGTTTTTGTATATTTGGCCTCCTAGTTGTAACAGGGTTCCAGAGAGATCTAACTGTAGCGGGGAGAATTACCGTGCATATACTACAGCTAAGTGTGGATGAAGGCGTTCATTATTTGTCCTTTTTTTCAAACATTAATATGTTTACTATAGGCTATTCATGGTAAAGTGAGCACTTTTTAAGGCCCTTCTAAATTTTTCGATTCAGCCAATTTCTGTCTTCCCGCCAATTTTTAATATGAACATTGCTACGTGACTAATAAACCCGGAGTACACATTTCACCTCTCCAAAAAGTAAAAGCCCGAGACTCTACTAAGCAAGATTAGTGATTAGTGGTTAGTGCTATTTGGAAGGGCCTTAAAAAGTGCTCACTTAATCGTGAACAGCGTATAAGTGAATGTATATTTCACTCCTAACACTCCACGCCTCCCCTCGAATTCTCCTACACCACCCCAGAGGGGCGCGCCCCGAGGTCGGGAACCCGTGTTCTAGTCTTTATAGAGCTACGTATCATATAAGCGCAGTTAGGCCTATTCTACAGTGACACAGAGGCGGGTAAATATGACGGTAGCGGATAACGTCAAACACTCGGTGTTCAATTTTCAATGCAATGTACGGAATAACACACTTGTCAGCTCCCAGCTGTTTCGTGTTCGTGAACCAATCAAGTTAACACGATTTGATGATTTAGTTTGATAATAATCGTTTCCGTGATCTTCGCAAGTAAACAAATCCAGGGCTATTTTAATTTTTGTACCTTCGGAGTACAATTCGAAGAATATAGAATATTGAAAAAATATATAAATAATGTGTTGTAGACTATAAAAATGTGACACCAATTTGCAACGAAAAAGTTTTTTTTTTTTTTAATTGGGTGAGGATTGTTACGTTTCTGTGCGATGTAGAGTAGCTGAAATTTTCCCCGATTTTTCCGCTTATTTCGTTTACATGTTCAGTGTGCAAGTCCGGTTTTCTTCCGTGTGCGTGCTATGTAGAATGGGCTTGAAGGGTGACGAAGAAGCGACGACCGCCTAGAACCGAGCCCTTCTTGCACGTGGGCAGAAGGCTAATGAACACGGGGAACGTTTCCTGGACTTCGGGCGGCGGGCCAAGTATAAACACTACAACACCAGTCCCTCCTTCGACCGGCGTGAGCATAAATCAGCGGTCCCTAACGCCTCATGTTTCTAAGAAAATGAAACTAGCTTTTAATAAAAAAATAACAATAATAATCTGAATTTATTCCCCAAGAATATTTAAAAAAAAAAAAGATGAAAAATAAAACCTTATTTTCGCGCTAGAAGCCGTGATTCCACATTTAATTTTGCTCCTGATTTTGGAATTGGCCTGGGCACTTAACAACAGGCGAATGTCAAAGTGATGAGGCTAAATAATTTGCACAATTTTATTGCTTTCAGTTTTATTCCTGATTTGAACAGCAGTGAATTTTAACTGTAAGCACGAGCGTTACATTATTTCCATTGACTGGAAGACGTCTCGGATATGACGGAATGAGGTTACGAGCTTGGATGCAAAATTTTTGTGTTATTGTATTTTTGTTGGCTAATAAAGAGGAACACCAGATTCTCGCGTAAATAGTTCCTGTCTAACTGTGTTTCAAAACACTTCAGCTCTCATCTACCTTAGCGGTTGGATGGTTTTAACTATTACGTGTATTAGCTTCCTGCCCGCGAATCACAAGTGTACTTTTCAATTACGTGCATTATCCCTGCTCAATATATATATATATATATATATATATATATATACACACATATTATATTTCCCCGTGATTTCTATTATGTTTTTCCTTTAATATCCGTAGTCACTGTTTACAAAATAAACTACAGTAAAGGAGAGAAATGGTCCAAAAAACCATTTCACCCCTTTATTACGAATAGTATATTTCGTACGTTAAAATAAACACAGTAAGATGTTTTTGGTAACAGAAAAATGTTTTTGGTGTTGCCATAAAAGTATTGTTAGTCATTACAAAATAAGCACAATCTTTTATATCGAACAACTTGCAGTCTCCACAGAATAATTTTTCTTCGTTACAAAATATTTTTCATTTCTGTTTACCCCAAAAAATTGACTGGTATGAGCTACTGTTATATTATCTTATACAGTGGTCCAAATTTTGGATTGGTGATGGCGCAGGGGAAGCCATGGCTTGTTATTATGGATTAGTAGAGCTAGAGATATTTCGCGAAACAAATAGGAGAACAAGTATCAAAAAGTAATTCAGCCAATCAAGAGAGGTATACGACCCTATAGTTTTTTTAAATATAACTTGTCTTGAAATCCTTTCGCCAAATTTCACTACCCCTATCAATTAGGTATACAAACATACTATCGGTAATTTATCGTGAAACAATAGACTGTTTTCTTTTTATTTCTTAATATTCTAAGGTTTTCTTACGCTATGTTCATGGTCAAAAATTAATTTTATTGTCTGACTTATGTTTGAAAAGCAATTTGTGTGTTTAACAGGGCCAACGAGATTATATTACTGCAGCACTGACCACCTGTAAAAGTATGATAAAGACTCAGTGAATTGAAATCAATGTTGGCGTAAAAGATTTTCCTTGTATATCGCTAGCTGTAGAAGCCAGTATTATTTAATGTCTTCCACGTCATCACACTTCGTATGGTGTTCAAAGTGGTAAAATGTGTACGCTGTAAAAAAATTCAAGGTAAAATTCCCTTACTTCTAAGGGAAGCTAATTACCTCTAAATTTAAGGTAAAAATTTCCTCTTAAATGTAGAGTAAATTTACTTAACAAGTAAAGTGAGGGGAAATCCCATACAAGTGAGGGAATAATAACTACATTATATAATAAAATTATATTTTAAAATACCCCAGAGTGTAGGTAAGTGCTGTTAATCTTTTTAATACCCATATCCTCTGACGAATAGTAACCGAAACTAAATTCATCGACACTTGCTGGTGGCTGGGCGCGAACCATGGTCCTTTGCCACGATAGGCCGATGTACTGTCCACTACACCACGGCGACAGCACGAGGAAGGTTAGTGAATATACGCGTGTTACAAGATTGTTTCTTCCTCCTGTCCTCCCACTTAGCTGTTGAGACAATGCTGAAGAGATGTATGTGTCGTAAGGTAATTTTCCCATCCATTTATGGGATTTTCCACTACCATATAAGTTAATTTTACTCAAGAGTGCGGTAATTTTACCTTACCTGTAAGTAAAACTATGTTTCCCACACAAGTTTGCGAATATTACATTACACTTCTCAGGCAATTTTCCCATTGTTTACAGTGTAGGTATATTAATTATTAGGGGTAGTGAAATTTCGCGAAAATATTTCAAGACAAGTTATATTTCAATAAACTTTATGGCCGTTTACCTACCTTGATTGACTGAATTACTTTATGACACTTGTTAACTGTCTGCACACGAATCACGTAGGAGCAGTGCCGATGTTGCCGAATTCTGAGTGGCCCAGTCAAATATGAAAACGCCTTCTCCAGTAGACAAGCTACCAATGGTAATAGACTAACTGCTGTTGGGTTCTTATAGTATTGAAGTCTACCATTTACTCATATTTATTCGTAAAATATCACTAGTTCTATTAATTATTCGGGTACATTACTTGTGAAAACAGTGTTTACAGACATAGATAAGAAATAGGTATTCGTCAAGTGTAGTTATTTCGGAATTTAAGCTGTGGTGAGGGGGGTGGGAATGGGGTGTGATTGAAATAGCACATTACCTACATGTTTGTAAACAGAAGTGTAATACTGAAGCACGTGCTCAGTGATTTATTGTTTGGGTGGTGCAGTGGAAACGCGGAACATTTCTGACAGAAAGACGTACCTCACTTTCTCGAAGGAAAGAAGATTCTAAAGGAAAGCTGTATGTGTGTTTTAGAGGAAATTTTCTTATTTGACTGGACCAATGAGAAATTAGTTTCTCCGATGTAGTTACTCTGTGATTCGGTTTCAAACACATGAACATAACTTTGCAATAGAATGTAATCTATTTGTAGGGTCACCTGTTTTTCACAAAAAAAAAAAAGTTACGTAAAGGTTAGATTTCAATATCCTATATCTACACTTCCTGTCTTCCTTTGGCTGTTGGCTGCTTGTATTTGGGTGAAGACTGACTGCAACATGAGTGAGCTAATCAGAATTAAGTTCCTCCGATACTGACCGTTCGTGATTCGTGGGTAAACAGATAAGACGTGGAACAATTCAAACGATCTAATCACAAAAGTGGTTCTGAACTAAAGGGTTTTGGAACACAACATTTCCTGAATTTTTTTTCGTGAAAAAAAGGTTATCCCTGTCTATTTATGAAAATTTAGTATTTCTACTGATGGGCTCCAACACGCCGAGTGCGATTGGGTAGATACATCTTGAAATAAACCATGTTATATTCTTCCCTATGTAAACTATCTAAATTCCTCTGAATTATTCCTATTTGTATTCTAAAGGCAGCAGAATTTCAATTTTTACATCTGTTAGTTAGATACACCTAATTCTCGCGAATAGAGTTCTACGCTGGATGGAATTCAATTATCTATGTGAGAATTTTCAGTTTTAGCTAGGTGACTTTAGCTTGTTTATTAGCTACGTGACTTTCTGAGACGGTATTTAGCTATTTGGTTGCCCAGATAGAGACCTGTTTCTTCGTTACTGAACGTCCAAAGACGCGTGTCAATTGAAACCATCTAATCGTGAAAGTGTATCTGAACTGACGTTTAGAAATACAACAAGATTGGTGAAACCTTTTAGCGAAAATCGAACGTCCTTACTGATTGATTTTCCCAAAAATTATGGAATCTTTCATTTCATTCGCTCGCAATGATGTTACTAGTGACAGTGGAAAACCGGAAAACAATTTCCGAGGCCACATGTCATCGACAGCACTCTATCGAGATAATTATTTTATAACTGGATGATCAAGGTTTTGACTTAGCTAAGTTTTTTTGCAGGCCAATCACAAACTTTGTGCTTTAGAGTGTCAGAATTAACATTTGCCCATTGAAATTGTATAGTAGCTTCACACGTGTACGAGAGCCTATAACTAAAGAAAACTGTCTGATATATCTACAGTACGTTGCATCCTAACAAACATCAAATTTCTTACGCGATAAATGTAGATGGTGGTTTACCGCGGGAAAAATTGACTGCTTGCTAGGCTTCAACGTACTGTACACATGTCCGACATTTTCTTTCCTCATTGGCTGTCGTGCACGTATTAAGCTACTACCGTATTTCAGTGGACCAATGAGGATTCTAATACTATAAAGCAGAACGTTCGTGATTGGTCTGCAAACAATTTAGCCGAGTCGAGATCTTGTTCACCCAATCATGAAAGAATAAAGTAGCTAGAGTATTATAAAAGATAAGTTGGTTCAAAAAAATTTCGCGATTTTACATAATCTCTAGCGAAAACCCGTTGTCTTCAGGCGTGACGCGTAATAGGCACAATATTTCCGGAGTTCGGTACGAATATAAATTAAGACGTTTGTTTACCTATTCGTGCTCTTAATCTGGGGTATAGCGGTGGTACCTCCTCGTCATACGATCCTGCGGCAATATTGACAGACAGGCCCTGGGGGCAGAACTCTTGGGAAAAGCACACGAACCCATCTCCCGCGATACAGAGTCAACACCCCCAGGGAACACATCACAGCCGGTCCTACAGAGCACTAGGCCGCAGATCACGTGCATGCCTGGGACACAGAATGGGTGCTCGTACAGAACCTATATGGCGACACAAAGTGCCTATGTATGCAGAGGTGAAACAGCGGCTTATGTCGCGAACTCCGCGTAACTACCCAGTAAAATGTCGGAACTCCTGGTAAATTACTTACCAACTGGCAGCCCAGCGACAGGGAATCATTGCTTTGGACAGCCAGTCAGCGATTGGGTCCCTTGACACCAAATAAACCACCGCACGCCCTTTCATTGATGTAATATCAGGTATCCTGTGGCTGGAGCAGAGAACGGGAAGATACACAGGACCATTATGTAGCTGAGATGCTGCATGGGAATCTTGTTGGGTGACTTACCTACATCTGAGAGCCAGCGTTGTGATGTAGAATGTTTTCCATTGGCAGAGATGATGATATATAGTGGGTACAGCTGAATATTTGTTAGACTTCGACACGCCGTGTCCAAGTCGTAAATGTTTCTTTCGTTATTGCCTGGCCTCTGTGCATTTCCCTCATTTCACTGGACCAGAAATATTAATATTAAATATTTATAAATCAAGAGAATTCCTAATTTTCGTGATACGATCGCCTGGCTAATGTTTTTTTTATAAATAATCTTGATTAGATACACTTTGGCAATGAGATGTTTTTAATCGCTACGTAATTTTAGTTACTACATACGAATCACAGACACATTTAGAGTCAAAGTAAGATAATTCTGATTAACCAACCAAACTCCATAATATTTTCACTTAGGGTATTGAGTTATTGCTGACATTTAACTTAAGTAGCCTATATATACGAAAATCCCGCGTTCCCAGTAATTCGCATGCAAACAATTAATCCTCGTCAAAAATGCATAATCAAATCACAATAGTATCAAGAAGATACAGTATCACCATGAATATGTTGGTATGAAAAATAAACTGTTGTGCTGTTTTGCAAAGTTCCTGCATACTGGCAGATATGTGCGAATGACGCGGATCCGTTTCGGGGCAACTAATAATTGGGAAACTTATGTCTCTGTTGTCTTTGCTGTCTGATATTTCCTCTCCTGGAGAGCTCATCGAGAGTAAGGGAAACATATGCAACAAACTGCAGGCCCGATCGCAATCACATGCAGTTTTGTGACAGCAAGCGAACAAGTTGATGTTGACAGCTGCACGATTGTATATAATAATGTGAAGTGTAGTCTGGAGGTGAGTGAATTCTTGACTTACTCAGGTCCCTATCAATTGGTTTTGTTAATGTCCGGCAAGTTTGTTCTGTAACACCGCTGGCTGGTGAGATAAAGCTGGGGATGCTGTGGTTAAGTCGTCAGACTAATCAACTCCAACTAGGGTGGACCAGAATATTTGGTAGATTCACTGCCAGTTTTAGCAAGTGGGATACCTGGCGGACATTGATACTGGCCGGTCGGTTTTCTCGGGGTACTACTATTTCTCCCACCATTGCATTCGGGGGCCACGGTAGCTGAGCGGTTAACCTACTCGCCCGCCACCATGACGATCCGAGTTCAATACCCAGCCGGGTGACTCCTGATTTTCGCATGTGGGAACCGTGTCGGGTGATGCCATTGGTCGGCGGGTTTCCTCGGGGATCTGTCGTTTACCCCCGCCCTTCCATTCTGACGCTGCTCCGTACTCAACTCAATTACTCTCATCGGCTCTCAAGACCTCGCTGTTAAGAGCAGTCCAAATCCCTTCACTCACCATTGCTAGGGGTAGTGACATTTCGCGAAAAGATTTCAAGACAACTTATATTTCAAAACACTGTAGGGTTGTTTACCTATCTTGATTGGCTGAATGACATTTGTAGCGCTCTAACTGCCGAGTTCTGAGTAGCCCGGTCAATTATGAGAACGCCTTCTCAAACATACAGCAACCAATGGCAATATACAAACTGTTGTTGGGTGCTTACAGTATTGAAGTCTATCGTGTACTCACATTCTTTCACGAAAATTCACTAGCTCTAACCTTTGCATTCCATCTCTTCTTATTCACAGGGATTAAACTATTACCTTTTTTTCAAAACATAGAAATGTTTCAACCATTGATACGAATAGGCCTTAATGAATGCTTTTAGAGTGAGCAGGCAGCCACCGTAAAACAAGGGTTGGTGGACATGACAACTGACAGATATAGACGTTTCAGGTATGAACTTGCTAAAGTATATACATGTATTATTTTCTTAATAGATAGATACTAAGGAATGGGAGAATGTGGATTTCTGTGACCACCAGTTTATGTGTTCAATAGCTCTTGCTCCGATGAATAGTTAGTATTGCCCACAGTGGAAGAACTCGATTTTCTCCTTTTTTCCCTACAAGTTTTGCCCATGACTCGTTTAATAGAACTCTGATCCTAATTTGGAAAGTATAAATAATGAATCTTAAATTCGGGCTTGTCAGAAAATTTTGTGAAAAGTACATTTCCGCCCTTACAATGTATTGTGTTATCCAGGAGTGCTAAAATTTCACCATGGTATTTTAAGCATAAAACTTTTACAAGCAAATCTCTTTTCTGAAATTCCTTATCATTACCAAGAAAAATTTCGTCCGTATTAGATCAGTATGTTTCAATAAAAAAACGTCACGCAGAGCAATAGCTAAATTCGATCGTATAAAGCATTCATAATTTCTGTATTTGTAATGTAACACGTGGTAACTCTCGTGCTGTCTTAAGTAAAAAAATTTTTTACTACATGTTAGAAATGTTAACAAAAAATTATATTTTATAGCATATTTTCGGTTCCGCGAAAGAGCCTTTGATGTCTTGACGGGAGCCCACGTATAGTATAATCTCATGGCGACATGCATGTAAGGTTCTTTGCCGTCTCAAGTTTTCAAATGCACTGGGAACGACGATTTTCTGCATTCCTCCAAAAAAAAAAAAAAAATAACATTCTCTGAACGATCTCGCTAAGCCAGCACTTGTGTCATCCCGATGGCGTTGAAATCGCCAAGCTTGCCGTGGGCCCGCCACACGATCCACCTGCAGTTTTATTCTCCAGACCTACATCTGGTGTTTGCATCACGATCCCTCCCCGTACAAGGACCACAATTCTACCTTGGCTGCGATGTATGGCTTGCGCGAAGCAGTTGTAGGTATAATAGTGAGCCTTCTTTGATCTTTTTTTTTTTTCCTCCTTACGGCTTCCAACAGACTTCCACGAAAGGCAAGTAACGGCAAGTGGAAGACGAAAGACGACGGAAGGGCCGTGGGAAGGGCTGAAAAGCGAGATGAAATGAAGATTTGCCTAATAGTCGCCACGCACTAACAGCGCTTCCTTTGCCGTAACAAATGACTTGTTATTACATACTCCCTTTTCCAACCACATAGGCATCGACTTGTTGTTTACACACTGACAGAAAATGGAACAAAATATTTGTTTGTATAGTGTCAAATATATATTTACTTGCCCTAACAAAATATATTGTTGAGCAAACAAAATTTGAAAAGTAACAAAATTAATTTTGTTCGTCAAGCAAAATATATGTTTGAATAAACAAAGTCTGTGTGTTGGGACAGAAAAAATAGACGGTCAACAAAATATTTTGTTGAATCAACTGTTTGGCAACTCATTTGGATAGCGGGGTGTTGTAATAGTAACCCACTAAAATAAATCGTAAACGAAACTAATCAATTTTATACCTGCTCAATCCATCAAGACGGGTTGTAAATCGTGTTACATATGCTATGACACTTTGATCGGGACACAGTCAGCTCGTTCTACATCGTCTGACAGCCAGCCTATCGCGAATATTTTCAGCCCAACATTTGTTTGTCGAGTGCATGTGAACCAATATGACAGTGGAAGGAAGGCTGTTGACACCAACATAACTGGTATTCCTGCAGTGGTGAATACGGGCGAGTTACTTATAACTGGTATTCCTGCAGTGGTGAATACGGTCGAGTTACTTATAACTGGTATTCCTGCAGTGGTGAATACGGGCGAGTTACTTACAACTGGTATTCCTGCAGCTGTGAATACGGGCGAGTAACTTATAACTGGCCTTTGGACGTCTGTACTTGTGTACCGAACTCAAAGTTTGCAAGGTAAACTACTAAAAATTAGCTTCGAAACAAATAAAACATGCCTTGTAACTATGCGTATACGTTTAATATAGACTTGTCTTGTTAAAGAGCTACGTAATGTTCTGGATTAATAGTATAAATAATTATTCTAAATAGAGACCAATTAACACTTTGCAGACTATGCTCGAACGTAGCTCGAGTAAAGGCATTTTAAAATTTCTTTGTTGTTCAGACCAAACCTCGCATGGCTCTGTTATATTTGTTCGGCTGGTGTTTAACAAAACCTCACAAGAATACGACAGAGCATAACAATGATATTGCTAACGATAGAGTATCTTGATTTTTGTAGCCACTCAAAGGGACATTATTGATTGTAAATCCTTTTACACGATAAAGAACATTTGATTGGGTCAGTATCAGCTCAGCTCTCCATTGGTTGATGATCAGCTTATAGTGAAGGCAGTAAAGTACAGGGTAATGTCTGGACCAATAGGACGATGGTGAGTTCTAACACAGACACCAACAGAACCGGTGTTCTTGCAGTAGTGGATATAGGAGCCTCGCTTCTAATTTGTTTTAAGGCCAGTAAATGCGTGAAAACCTCAATGTGTTAAAATAATTAGTTCATTTAAGTATGGAGAATGTCTTCAAAATACTCTCATACTGAAGCCGTTGTTATATGTTTATTAACGGCTGCCTTAATTATATGTGATTCTCCTTAGACTTATCTACACTTCATCTGCCAGTTATATTACTGGATATTTATTACCGGTTAAAAGTCAGACATGGTTTGCTAATCAACACCAGAAGTAAAATCACAAAAGTAACCAGCACAAACAACATTTTCAATTCTACACAATAAATTTTGCCTATAAAATTTATAATGTCTTCATTAAAACGAAAACATTTTTTTTGCAATTAGAATAATCTAGTTACCATATGCCCTTTATTTTAAAAATTGCGACGGTGCTGAGGTGCCGTCGTTGTTAGTGTTACAATTTGCCACCTGTTGCGCTATAAACTTTCTTTTCGCGCTGCCCCAGAATCCGATTCCTTTCTCCTTTCGCGTCCCACCCCTACCTCCCCTCAGAGTGCGTCACTCTTTAATTGGGAAGGGGGGTGGGGTAGTTTGATCAGCTGGGCTTCTAAGCTGTCCCGTGGCCTTCCCTTCATTCTAACTCTGCGACTTGAAGCATTCACATCGAGCTCTCCTTCAACGGCACCATCATAATGGAAATTGACGTCTTTTTAAGCAAATCGTAATATCAGCACAGCGCACGAGTAATGTTTCTATTTTTTAAGAAATTGTAAACTTTCAGGGTGTATCAGTGTGAAGATGGGAAGGCGCGGTGAGTCGTAGAAAGTTCTCTAGTAATTGAGCTTTACGTTTTGTGCTGCTATGTAGTTGGCCTTTTTAGTATTAATGTAGTGGGTGCACTATTCTGTATAGTTCCTTATTCTGTGTTTTGCTAGCCTGTGATAATATTTAATATTTTAATATAAATATGGGTTGAGTACTGCAGTGTGTGTTTGTCTGTTGCAAATGCTTAGGTCGCTCTTACTGTCGTTGCCCCATTCGACTGGCCCGGCCGACGAGCTTTGTTAGTAATAGCCTGTCCGCATCTCGCCACGCCCCTTCGGTAGAATATTTTTTAATTGTGCGTGTTTTTCTACAGCCACGCGCTATGAACGGCCGACCGTAATTTCTTGGGTGCCGCCTGGTTGAGTAATACATTTCCAATAGTAATTTTACTCATCATTTAATTTGTGTTTTTAATGCATTGCCCTTTGATGGGCCTAGATTGGCCCCAGCTTTTCATAGTAATTTTTAACGGCAGTGTCACAAAAGGACGCAGTTAGGCTTGAAGTTAAATATTGTACGGTTGGATTTTTTGATATTAATGCATGCGACTAGAATTATTTCAAAACGTTGGAACTCATCACCGTAACTACTAAAGTGCAGACTCATTATATTGCTGAAAATTTGGCAATAATTTTGAAGCGCTGTTACGCTTCATGCACGACGGAAGGTTATTTCGGTTTACGGCAATATTTGCCGTGATTGTGAATTTGATGGTAAAATATGCTGCCCCACTGACGTAACAAACTAGTAGTCGTTTCGTAAACGGCCTTAAAGGAAGTTGAGAGCAGTGATTATTAAATTCGAAATTTATTTGTGAAGTTCAATTATTTGTGCCACTACGTGGTTGAAATTATCGGCTGTTGCCGACATTTGCACACATTATCACTGATTGCCACTTTAAAACATAAGAATACACGTAAACACTGATTGCCTGTCTGTGTCAATTAAACTGTTTGCATCGTTTTGTGTGACGCCAAGCTACGTGAATTGTAATTACCTTGTTAAGAATAATAATTGTTATAACAAGTTTGTGTGCTGAGTATTAACCAGTTCTTTCTCCGTTTTTTAATCATTTGCTACCTTTTGATTGTCATTTATACTCAACATTTCACAAGACGTTTATGCGTAGCAATTTATCATGGTGCTTTCAAATAAGAATTTATCTAGTCAGTTCATAATTCAAGTCAGAGTTGGAATATGTTTTATGTGACATAATACTTTTACAGAAATATTTTATATTAGGTGTGCAATATTTTAATAATCTTCTAACAGTAGTATGTGTACACACGTGCTCTGCTGTACGTACAATGTCTTGGGGAGATGTAATAAATGATTTAAATTTTAAATTGTATGTTATTTTGTAAAATTGTGCTGAAAGTTCAGTACAAAATGACAGCAGCAAACGTACTCTAGAAGTGAAACACAGATTATTGCTTGAAAACTGTTAAATTATTGTGAAACTCCTCACTTATAGCGTAGTAAATATTTCTGATCTTGAGATTCACATGTTTCTCAGTGATTTCCGACTCTCCAGTCAGAAAAGTCCCAAGTCAACTATAACAGCAACGTATTCTTCGACTGTAATATCTGTATAATTATATCTTTTCTGCTGTTATAAGTTGGTACTATTCTATCCAAAAAGTAAATTCTCTGCACATAAGGGCTGAGTAAGTTTGTTGTGAAACGCTTGAAAACTTCCCAGTTACTTGTGAAACTTGATCAGAGTTTTTCATAAACACGCAAAATTCTGAATGAGTGTTTACTAAAAACCTTCCGGGTAAGTTAACGACAAACGTGCAAGAAACCAACACCCGAGTCCCGTACTGCCTAGTCTGCAGTATAACTTGCTACTTAGCCGATCATCAGCCAAGGACCGAGCGAGGTGGCGCAGTTGTAACTCACTGGACTCGCATTCGGGAGGACCCGGGCTCGATCCCCGGCGCTGCCGTGGCTTTCCGAAGTGGGTCCCTAACAAAGGCCATGGCAGATTCCTTCCCAATCCCTCCCTCCTGCGCAACTTGCACCTTCCCTAATGACCTCGCTATCGACGAGACGCTCAGCCCACCTACCCATCAGCAGGGATAGGAACAATTCGCGAGTTCAATGACCTGTAGGCTAGACTCCTCAGTCCTGTGCATACTTGAGCCTCAGATGTTTGTTCATTGGCTGTTGCCCCACACCTGGCAGTTACGGGATTCGCAAAGTGCTTCCTTGCAAGTGCGCTATTGGCTCAGAGGCATGCAAGGCTGGTCTAATAAACTGTGATCCAATTGTGAAGGTAACTTCGCTACATATGTGTTTGACGTCTATCTTGTCCCGAAATAAATTCGCGAAATTTTACTATCCCTGCCAAGGAACCAATGCACTCTTCAAAACAAGTTTTCCGCCTTGTGAGTTACACTCGGTTCCTCGCGGCCCAAGAGAACGTTTTGATGACGAGACATACTGTCTGTGCAGAATAGCGCGTTACACTTGGTAAACATCCTCTGTAATGTTCTTCACGTCCCAGCCAGCAACGTTCAAGTGCAACCACATTACAAGTGATGCAACACTTATTTTGACGTGTGCATGTGTAACCGAAGTACTCATACTATTGGCGTGTCAGGCACACAGGTCTTACAACTCCCGTAGCTTTCCCTAGGTTTACTTAGCACAAGCTACTACGTGCACATCTATATAGTCCCTTTTAACATTTACCAAGGGATATTTGGTTGGAAGATATTTTCTTACGTGGCTGGGCCAATGAGAATCACGTTACTCCGATACTGATAGTATGTGATTCGCGGGCAGACACCTAGGACGCGTGACAGATGAAATCACCCAATCGCGGACGTGTTTTGGAGTGCAACTGTAGTGCCGTTGTAACTTGGGACTTTACAGCTCTGCCCATGTCGTGCCACTTCTCCCCGGGAAAGGAAACGATTGGTTGGGCGCGCGTGAGAACAGCGGGTACGTCTGCCCGCCTGCCAGCTATGCTGCTATGCAAGTCATTCTGTCTCTCGCTTTCACGTGGGCAGGTAAAGCCAAGTTTGTTCTCAGGCCGGCGCGATCGTGGGCGCGGTTCTTCCCGTGACAAAGAGGTGCCGCTACCTGCTGTACACAGACACTTCGAGTGCTGCCTGCGCAATATCACATCGCCTGTATTAACTGAGTTTGCAGTATCATTACGACATCCGAATTCTATAAAGATACGGGCAAAAAAAAAGTTCCTTGATAGGGACACTTAATATTGGCAGAGGGCCGGTTATAGAGCGTCCCACTCTTAGATTGCAGTACAGTGGAATAGCGCGCACTGTTGCCAGATTATTTCAGCTTTGCGCCGTAACATGCAGGTAGAGTAACCAATTGATGGCGAAGTAAACGGTCTGATTAAGAGAATTTTATCTGTTTGCCTACGATCCTGCGACGCAAAGCTAAGCGGCTGCTTAGAAATTGAAGCATGTGAGAAACCCTATCATCGTGATTGGACGGCACGCACGCAGGAACAAGGACAGTGTTAGGGACAGAACTAGTGTATTAGAAAGAGAGAGTGAATGTCCGTTACACTGCACACTGCACTCTGAGAGTGAGATGCTCCAGTAACGAACGTTGGTTAGTAAAGTAAGTGCGTCTGGTATTGAGTGAACCAATGGCATGACTGCAAATAGTGATACACATATCAACACAACTGATGGTAATGCAGTCGTGAATATATGCGACTCACTTCTAGCTTGTCTTAATTGTCAGTGAGTCTGTACCGTATTAAAAATTTACAGAGAAAGAAGAAAGTGCTTCCCCCCCCCCCTCTCGGTAGTATAAGGAAATATGTAAGAATACAGAAGAGAAAGAACCAGATGCATCACTTATTACAGCGGCTCGCGCCAACGAAACGTCTTTACCTGCCAGCAACGAAGTTGAACGCAGTTTGCGAACCAGCGCATTGAAGTTGAAATGCCGTGAGGCAGCGCGACCAATGACAGATCATGTTACGCGACATGCAGCATCCAGTTAACACACAAGGCACGTTTCAGTACTGTCTCGCAGACAATGAGTACCTGAGTGTGCTTAAACCGCACCTGTGGGATGGAATGAAGATGTTTGGGCGACCCGTTACATAGAGGTCTTGAGATCCGATGAGGGTGGGGCGATGTGAGTTGTGGAGTAGTGCCGGAATGAAAAGGTGGGAGAAACGGAATATACCTGAGAAAACCCGCTGAGCAGCAGCATAGTTAGGTACTATCCCCATGTGCGAAAACCCTGTTGTGGCCCTACCGAGAATCTAACACGGTTCGCCGTGGTGGGAAGCGAACTCTCTAACCGCTGCACCAAGTTGGCCTCTCTCCACCTGTGACAGCTGGTGAACTAATGGAAACTCTGCTTGGGCTCATAGACTAAAGATGACGTAGACCGCGTATTCGTCTTCTGCGCATGTAAAAACATTGATTGTCAAAATCACATGGTCAACAGTGATCAACATGTTTGTTTCCATCTTAATTTTTGACAAGCACTATTATAATGAATAAAATACTTTCACCAGTTTCAATTTAATCAAACTACATTACAAGTTGATTAGACGGAGTATACATACATCTCAAATCATTTGTTTACAAATCTGTTTCCTAACCTAAAATCCAAACCATGCCGATTTCGCTAGACGTGTTGGCAGAAGAAAAACAGTTCAATGTTGGGACACGGGGATTGGTCGTGCGCAACTAGCGAGATCCGTCTACCTCATTTTTAGTCTATGCTTGCCCTAGATCATATGTGCATACTCTTAGCATAGAGCATGTGTATGCACAAAGGTGTCGCTTATACAGCGAACTCCAGACGCACACTCCAGCAAAAATGGGATCATTCACGAGCAACATGCCGCACAGTCAATCAACGACTGTAAGATTGCTGGCCAGGAGGCATGCCAGCCAATAGGGAACCTTCCGCAACATGCAGTAGCTAATCAGACACAAGCCAGAGCCTCACGCAGCCAATCAGTGAGTGGGCACAACCACATAGAAGAGACCGCCACGCCGTTTCGTATCTGTGTATTTGTTTACTCTGTGACAGCGGTAGTTGAGTTTACTAACTTCTTGCTTGTATTGTAGATCCTTAAGTATGTGCTGCACTAACTGATAACTTGCACTAAGAGAAAGGTTTGGTTGAGCCAACCAAACGTGTGTTTGTGTATGGCCAAATAAAGATATAGTTGCTCTAACGAAATAATTTGCCGTGTAAACCAAATACAAAATTCAACAGAACTGATTTAGTTCCTCTAACAACATATGCACTTGAACCAAACAAACCATGTTTCTGAACCAACAAAATACGCCTGACAATAAAATATTTAGTCGAATCAACCGTATAAATTTGTTTCGCCATATACAAACCAATATCTGGTTGGCTTAACCAAATACTTCTCTGAGTGTGAGATCTTATGGTTGTACGTATCTAACATCAAGCTACATGTGAATGTCTGTTCGTGCCACCATACTAGAAAGATTCAGAATAAATTTACCTAAAACAAAACTCTTGTGGGCCATTTTTTTCCTGTTGTTACAACGTAATTTTTTGTACATAGAGTCTGGGCGAGGGGAAGGGTTTATTTAAAAACTCGGCGAAGGAGGAGGAAGGGAGGGGGGAATAATTCCAGGCGGCTGTAAACTGGTAATTATGACGTCACTGGAGGGATGGACTTGGTGGAATTCTCTCCGCTACGACGGCCACTAACCAGCTGCGACACCCGCTCATCGCTAACGAGTCCGTCCACAGCTGGTGTGCCGCCACAACAACTTCCCGCAACCAAGCTATTAAGGCGACGCCCTAGCAAAAGTGCAAGTGGACAATGTTGGGCGGCTCTTAACATCGAGGTCTCGAGAGCCGATGATGGCGAATCGAGGTGAGTATGGAGTATACTGAGCGAAAATCGAACAAAATATTTGTTTGTATAGGACCAAATATATATTTAGTTGTCCTAACAATATATATTGTTGAGCAAACGGAATTTAAGAAGCAACAAAATACTTTTGTTCCTCTAGCAAAATATATGTTTGAACAAACCAAATCTCTGTGTTGGGGCAAGAAAAAATAGACTGGCAACTATATATCTTGTTGAATCAACTGCATGTGTTTGTTTGGGCAGTCATTTGACTGCCTTCGTTTGAGAATACAGCTCGAGAGTTTGTTTGTATTTTTTGTGACAATTGGAATAGTAACCGTGTTTCTTAGTGCATCTATTGATGCATAACAATCGTATGAATACATTAATAAAACAATGCAACAAGAAACTGACAAGTAAAGTTGTAAAACTTGAGATATTTGTTTGTACACGTTGCCCAATATTAGAGTATATACATTTAAAAGCTTTCTAACCTCTTTCGTTGTCACGTTAGCTGAGATTACTAAGGCGTAACGCTCGGACGTAGGTGATCTAGGTTCGAAAGTCGGTCGATCTTGCAATTTTTTTTTCATGTTGGCCCAAACTGTTTAAGCCGGAATGCAAGGGTTGGGAAAGATAGGATGTCCCTGAGAAAACCCGCCAACCAGTGGCATGGCCCGGTACGATTCCTACATGCTAAAATCCGTTAGTGATCCCGCCGAGAATCGAACCCTCTTCAACTAGGTGGAGGCGAGTAGTAAAATATCGTCTGTAAAATCTGTTTTTGTTCGTATACGTCTATCTCAGCAAATACTTGTTCTGGGAATACAAACTTTTTCATGAAAAGTAAAAATAAATAACTTTTGCAGCAACTTTAACATGTTAAGAGACGGTGTACACAATTGTGTAAATTACGCACGTGCATGTAATTTTTGGTCTATACTGCACACTGCGAAACTCAGTGACCAATGGTCTTACCTGTGGGTAAATGATTCGAAAACTGTCTTACTCGTCTAGGACATAACAGGTTTACATAACTGTAGCCGAACATACAGCCCACAGCTCAATGGCTATGACAACGAAACAGGTGTTGTGCCGACTTAAGTACAGCACGCATTATATCTAAGTTTTGTTTGTTGGTAAATTAAAGTGGGTGTGAAAGGGTTTAAGTTTTATCCTAGGCTGCACACAAAATCTGGATCAGTGATTTCAGCCAGTAGATTTATTTTACTGAACTTACAGTTAATAAGCATTATCTAGTTGCGAAGCAGTGAAATGCGCCAATGTTATACTGCCGGGACAGAGGAATTCACTAGGAATGAGTAGAAATCACTGTTTGGTAGGCGAGCACCAGCAACTTAAAATTATCAATGAAATTTTACTGATCCAAGTGGAACTGCAGTTCCAACATATCTGCGACAAAATCCACTGATTTGGAACATATTTTAATTTTTTCCGTTTTAGAGAAAGTCAGAAAGAAAGAAAAAAAATTACCTAGGACTCGCCTGCTGTTTCTTGAAGGGAAAGGAGAAATTTACAAAGTGACATCTGTGTTTTAATACATTAGCTTAAATGGCGCGCAATAATGTCCTACTGTAACAGATGTAATATGTAAAGCATTCAGATTGCTGGTAACGCACAGCTAGTCTTGGGGGAGGTTTCCTTATGTCCAGACGTGAGCTCGAGGCCTAGGGATTACCTTAACCATACATAGACACAGAAATATGAAAAGTTGGTTTCCATCTCCAGAAATGGAGCTGAGATTCAAGTGCTCGCTAGCAGCCTTGGGCCAGCTACAGGCCTTAATTTATTAAATACACAAAGTCTCAGTGGCGTGCGTGGTAAACAACAGTCGGGGTGTGTGGAAGTGTGTGTTTAGAACTAGGCTTCTTATTATCATTTGGAACGTGTTACGAAAACGCTTTGGTATAATCTTTTTACGGTATTTATTTTTGTTAATTTTTCCCATTCTGCTACATTAAAACTATAAAAATTATAAATTTTTTACTAGGTTATACCCCTATCTCTACGCGTTTCTGCTTATACATGCAGGCGCAGTTGATAGAGAGAGTATATGGCGTTTCACAAGATCAACTATTTGTTGAATTCAATTACTTGAATTAAATTTATTGCAAAAATCACTTCATTTTTGCCTTTCAATGAGTTGTATTCAATGATTTTTTTAAGTAACCACATGAAAATGTATCCTTAACTTTTTAATAAAACCAGTTTAAAACTAATTTTCTTCGTTTTGTTGTGCTTTTATTTTTTTTTAAATATTCATCTTTACTTTGTAAAAACTTTAAATGTGTGCACATAACTCTGCAATTGTGAGATTACTTCAATGTATATTGTCAAAAAAGCTTTGATAGAGCTATTGAAAGTTTTGACTAAATTAAAAATACAACATATTCTAAACAAAAATCTTGAAGGAAAACGAGAGAGTGAAGAAATTTAAAGATAAAGTGGCCGTGATTATAACGTTTCTATGACGTCACATAACATTAAGTGTATTCAATATAACAAAATGGAAGGATAATTGAACAAAAATTTGATCGCGAGAAAGGGCGTTATTAATTAGCGTGATAATTTCGTACCAATCTAAATATAAAAAGCGTGCGTGTGTTTGTGTTACTTTGTGCTGCTAAACCACTGATTATGATAGCTAAGACCCAATGATGAAAATTTATCTTCAGCAATGTAAAAGTTAAACGCTTTGGACAGTGGGCGCAGTTATCATGTAGAATCACCACTTCCAACAGAGAGAAACGTCTGTGTGCGCCCGTGAACATGTCATTGGCCGTTGCACGTTGCTTACGTCACGTCTTTATTCATCCTGCCCACTCGGAGCTCAACAAGTGTATCGACGGATGTCTGTTTGTCAGTAGCTCGTCTTATTGAAGAGAATGGCTAGCTTCAAGTGCACCTATAGCACTAGTCATACTTACTTTTGGTTAGTGCTCGTTGAGTGCATCATGCCCACTTTTGGTTAGTGCTCGTTAAGTGCATCATGCCCACTTTTGGTTAGTGCTCGTTAAGTGCATCATGCCTACTTTTGGTTAGTGCTCGTTAAGTGCATCATGCCCACTTTTGGTTAGTGCTCGTTAAGTGCATCATGCCCACTTTTGGTTAGTGCTCGTTAAGTGCATCATGCCCAGTAACGCATTTCAGCGTTGAGAGATTTCATTATGCTGAAAGTGATCTTTCGAAGGCCAAATTGTTTGATTTATATATCCTTGCTTACCTAATTAAAAAATAAACTCCATTTTGTAAGAGTAGGTAAGATTTTAAAACTGAGGTATTATTAATAAATCGATGTTCTTACGGTGTATGGGCATTGCATTGGAAGATTTAAAAAAATCTCTATATTTCATTTAGCTACGTTATTGATATAAAATATAAAAAATATTAGTATTTCCTATTGCAATAAAAAATAATACTTTTCATTGCTGTCTTGCTGCACGAAAGTTTTCTTGTGAAACGTGCTTTCTAAAGCATTAAAAATGGAAATAAGATAACATTTTGATTAAATATCTCGTATTACTTACTTTTTGTTTACCGTTAAAACAAGAAAATTGCAGAAAAGTATTTTTTTTTTGTTTCATAAAATTTGTTTTCTTCTTTCATATGCAACATAAACTGTACTTTTAACACAACTCTGGGAGAGTGTGTACGACGTATTAAGAAAATCAATATTTCACACAGGGGCCACTGTGTCTGAGCGGTTACCCTGCTCTCCTCCCACCAAGGCGATCCGGGTTCAATCCCCGGCCGGGTCACCCCGGGTTTTCGTATGTGATAATCGTGTCGGACGATGCCGTTGTTCGGCGGGTTTTATCGGGGATCTCCTGATTTCCCCGCCCTTTCATTCCGGCGGTGCTCCATACCCACCTCAATCACCCTCATCAGCTCTCAAGACCTCAATGTTAAGAGCCGTCGAAATCTCTTCTCTTCATGTATATTGTACAGTCGGGTATAGTTCTCAATTAGAAGCCACTTGCTGCTATTTCTGAATTGTCAGCAGCCAAATACCAAACAAGTAGTTATCAATATTTCAAACTTTCCTCTACATGGATGCAAATACGGTTAGATGTTTGGTTGGCCTTGTAGTCTCGTTGAAAGCGATAGGATTATAGACGCAGCAATAAACAAATCCAATACTAGTTAGTGAGTGAGTGAAGAGACTTGGGCGGCTCTTAACATCGAGGTCTTGAGAGCCGATGAGGGCGATTGAGGAGGGTATGAAGTAGAATCGGAATAAAAGGGCGGGGGTAATGGGAGACCTCCGATAAAACCCGCCGAACAGCGGGATCATCCAGTACAATACTCACATGCGAAAATTATCTGAATAATTTATATTGCACCATTTAAACAAAAATATGACTTTAATTATTTAAGTTGGCACTGCCTACTGTAGCAGGCCCTACGACTTGTATAAAAAATTTGGTGGTAATTAGATGATTGGTTCCCGAGATAAGACATAAAATGTTGCATTTTATCACCTGGCATTATCTTAGTAAAAGTAAGATCTCTATAAGCATATTTGATGCTTCTTATGGACACTCTCAGCATACAAAGTTAAATGAAATTGGTTAAATTACTTAATAGTTACGAAAAATTATTTAAATGATTTATATTGCAGCTATACCCTCAATAAAGCCAGACACTTAATAAACAGTTTATCGTAGCACTATTTGTGTGCAGAGTTCGGTGGAATTCGATTGATTGGTCCAGACGTATGACATAAACGCTCCGTTTTCTCATGTGATGCTATTTTCACAAGCCGGTTATATATTGGAATATTCTATGTTCATCTTAGATAATACTACATATTAAGGTCGGTTGAATTCATCGGCAAAAGACGAGGAAATTCTTTCGAATAAATGTCATATTAAACCAAAATATTTACATAGCTGTTATTTTGAAAATATGTGGCTACCTGAAGTCATATAAATTTAGAAGGACTACAAAAGTATAACTTATCGTCTAAATTTAGTGCGTGTAAGTTGATTGTTTTTCTCAGGTAGGACACAATAATTTAGTGCGTGTAAGTTGATTGTTTTTCTCAGGTAGGACACAATAATTTAGTGCGTGTAAGTTGATTGTTTTTCTCAGGTAGGACACAAAAATTTAATTTTTCATGTGGTGCTAGCTCCAAAAATGGCGGACAAATAAGTTTAAATTATATAATTTGATGCTTGCATTGATACTGGCAGCATACGGCAGTTAAATGTTTATACGGCGACTATTTTGAAAATAAGAGCATGGCCCACATGAAACACGTCAGTTTACGTGGCTTTGTAGCAGTTCTTGTTGGCCAAATTTGGTAGGAATTGGGTAGTTGTTTCTCCAGATATGACATTAATATCTTTTATTTCATGTGGCGTCATATTCCAAAAACGCTTACAAAATAGCTTATGTATTGACGTATTTGATATGCGTAAAATATACTTACAGCATAACAAGTTTTGTTGACATTGGTCGAATGGTGTAATTGATATTGCAAATTAACCGAAAATATTTGTATTTCCATCATTTTAAAGGAATCACCTTATCCATTGAAATCATATAAAGCATTATGTTTGTAGGTACCGAAATATAACATAAAAGCTGAATTTTTTATGTTGCACCACCTTTCAAATGGCGGATTAATGAAATTATTGGTTTCTAAACTCAAAGCTTAGATCATGCATCGGCCATTTTGAAAATAAGTATCCAGCGAGATCGAATAGAGTCCAATGTACTTGCCAAATAATATATGTGTACCTAGTTTGATGAAATTAGGTTGTCGGGTTTAGAAGTTATGAAGGAGGCACCTATATTCCAGACAGACAGATATTCCGGTGATTTCGAAAGCGAATCTTTCCCTCGGAAAGTAATTAAAAAATCTCACAATCACACGTGGCCAACATAAAAACGATAACTGCAGGTGTTCACTTATCATATCGAAGTCTAGCCTGCAAGGAACAATTTTCGCCAAAACCGAGTGTCTCTTATTATAATGTTTACAAGGAGCCGCGGTGGCTTAGGGGATAGAGTGGCCGCCTCCTACCAAGGCTAACCGGGTTAGTTTCCCGGAGGGGTTGCCCCCGAATTTTCTTAAGTGGGAATCGTGTCGGTTTTCTCGGGTGTTCCCCATTTTCCCCGCCCTTACATTTTGGCGCTGCTCCATTTAACCCTTTGACGAGCATGCACATATATACATGTGGTCACGTTTTTATGGAAATCCCTTTGCTCTTGAAGACAAAACGCACACTTTTATAGTTTTACTGTTTCACTAAACTTTATCGGAATCTAAGTAATAAATAACATTTCATTTCGTATGATTAAAACTGTTTTTTTTTTTAATCCAGTGAACACGATGGATTGTAACAGTTGTTACACCTGTCGCGACACTTTGATTGGCACACAGGCAAGGCGCGACTTCATTGGCCGACGGCCAGCCAATAATAAGCGTGAAGAGATCTGGGCTGCTCTTAACAGCGTGGTCTCGAGAGCCGACGAGGGTGATTGAATATGGAGCGTCGCCGGGATGCAAGGATGGGGGAAACGGGAAATCCTCGAGAGAGCCCGTCCGGCACAATTCCCACTTGCAAAACTCCGGAGACCCGGCCAGGGATTGAGCCCGGTTCGCCTTGGTGGGAGGCGAGCGTGCTGGTCGTTCGGCCACCGTGGCCCCTACTAATAATACACGTTACAGAGTATAGTAAGCGTGTCCGGTGTAGCCAGGGCCAGTAGGAATAGGGTAAGTGGAAATACTATACCCAACACAATTGATATTGCTGTAGTGATGAATACAGGCGGCTCACTTCACCCTTGTATTCAGTGGCAGTAAATTTGTGCCCTCCTCAAAGGGATATTTTCTTTTCGCACTCGTCGGCTCTGAAGATCGCTGTGTTACGACCTTCTCAATCCTCTCCAATCCACATTTATTTTCACCCGCGAGTTGGCGACTACAGCGTGAGTGTGAGCGAGGTAATCGGGGCAGGGCTGCAGGCGATGATGCACTCCTAGCTGCTTCCCGGAGAAAAAGCACCGGATGGCAGATAGCGGAGCGGCTGGTTCAGGAAGCTGCGAAACGAGAATACACCCGTGAGCTGCCCGCTTATCACCTCGCGAGCTATTTAAAATTAGCGAACCCCACACGCGCCAGATACCGGCGACCTTGAGTCTCCCGGCCTGGCCGCAAGAATGAGAGCTTCCGTCCTGCTCACTGTTGCCAACCGACCATGCGTATCCGCCCGCCCTCGCGTCAATGATTCATCGTATAGCTGGCTCCCATTTAACTATCGTAAGTCGGCATTCATTTCCTGGCTATCGAAACGCGCTAGAAATAAAATGGGGCGTGGCTGTGTTGGTGACACGGCCGTTTGTTTTGCGTGAATACGTATAAAGGCTCTCCACGATAAAGTGAGCACATTAAGAAATGGACCTTATAAAAAAGTCACTGGCACTGCGTGCATGTATTTTAATGGGCGCATTGAGTAACATTCGCCCAGTAAAGTTGGTAACGATAGATGGAAAGTAGTTGCATATCTTAACGTCGAATAAAAAGTGTTAGTCATTAATTTGTGATAACATAAAATTATTATTTTTTCGATGTCTGTTTTTTTTAAGTGTAAAAATGAGCAAATTTGTAAAGTATTTATTTCTGAATAATTTCATAGTTTCATTTAATCGACGCATGAATAAAGTGATGAGGCCCATGGCAATGTAAATTTTACATAAGGCGGAAGAATACACAACGTGTATGCAAGTAGATTTTAAGCAGGGCTTTCAAAAGTGCTAATTTTAACGTGAACAGCCTATACATTGACGTTTTACGTTCCCAGCATCGCTTCACTCGATCATATGAGGCTTTATGGGTATCATTTGATTGCTTTTGAAATGCTCTTTCTAACTGTATACGATTTCTGTACTTGGCTTTTTGACGAGTATAGGCCGACATTGTGTTAACTTTTCTTAATTTTTTTACATCAAACTCACACGATTTCACCATAACCACTCCACAGACATGTTTTTATACACACAATCGATTGCTATCGACGAAAGCTGTCGATTGAAACTTAAACGAGTGTCGTAGCTCCTCCTAGTCAAAAGTTATACTACGCAGAAATTATGAGACGTGGCGAAACGAAATCAAATTTTCACCTCCCCCCCCCCCCCCCCCAAATTCCCCATCACTCGCTGAGCGCGATGCTTCGCAATCCTCACTAAACGTAGCGTATTCTTTGATCCTTTGGCAATCGAGTGGTGTAATTGAATTTTGCATGTACACGATACATTCGGAGTTGTAATGCCAAACCATATCACCCGATTTTTTTTTAAATCGGGTATTCTGGGTTGCCTCCCACTATGGTTACAAATTTTAAAAACGTATTCACCTCAAAATTTTCTTTATAGGCTGACTGTCAGCAAATGGAAAGCCAAGTTTTCTCCACCTCAATTCAAATGCCCTTTCATAAGCAGAGACACCTAACAAATACGCGGAAACATTTAGGGGCAAGCAAGTATAAAAAAAAAAAACATGTACGCTTACTTCCCATTTGCAATGAATGCAACTGTAATGTAACACATTATGAAGCAATCAGAACCAATAATAAACATGAAGTAAAACCCTTGTCCAGTCATCACTTTCCACTGTGATCAAAAAGAGTATAGGTCGTTCACGATAAGATGAGCACTTTCAAAGCCCAGCTTAAGGTCTACTTGCATTCACGTTGTGTGTTCTTCCGCCTTACGTAAAATTAACATCACCATGAGCCTCATCACTTTATTGATCAGTCGATCGAGTGAAACTGTTAAACTATTAGAAAAGTAAATATTATACAGATCTCTGCATTTTTATACTTCGATGCGTTAAAAAATACAAAAAGCGAGATGAACAATTTAAGTAATCACAAATGGTCACCTAGCACTTTTTTGTTCGACTTTAACATATGGAACTACATTCTCCTCCGTCGTTACCAACTTTACTGGTCGCGTGTCACTCAGTGCGCCCGTTACAACATACATGTAGGGGCAGTGACTTTTTTCTAAGGTTGATTTCAAAAGTGCTCACTTTATCGTGAACAGGTTTTACTTCAGTTGACAGAGGCGAAACAGCACGAACTGCAGCAATTCACGACACATGGCACCACGAGTAAGCAACATATGGGAGAGCCAATCAGCGCCTGGTATCCTAGTAGCAAGGAAGCGGTTTCACGTCTCTACATAGGTATGCAACGTGGTATACAGGGCCCGCGGTGGTTTAACGGTTAGCCTGCTCGCCCCTCACCTAGGCGAACATCCCCTGCCGAGCCACTCCCTGGTTTTTGCAAGTGGGAATCCTGCCGGACGATGCCGTTGGTCGGCCGGTTTTTGTCTGGGATCTCCCATTGCACCCGCCCTCTCATTCCGGCGCTGCTCCATACTCACCTCAATCGCCCTCATCGGCTCTCAAGACTTCGCTGTTAAGAGCCACCCAAGTCTCGTCACTCACAATCGAGGACATGTTGCACATTTTATGGTTGTCGCTGTACACAACAGGGGTTCAGTGGCTGTTATTTTGGGGTGTTTGCCTTGTAAGATGTATGGTTGGCTTATGTTTCAGCACCTCTTGCTTGCGAATGGCTAACGCTGGTAAAGGCCGTTCACGATAAAGTGAGCACTTTTGAAACCAACCTCAGGAAAAAAGTCACTGCCTTTACCCGCATATATTTTAGCGGGTGCACTGAGTGACATGCACCCAGTAAAGTTTGTAACGATATACAAAGTGTTAGGTAACCAATTGTGTTAACGTAAATTATTTCTTTCGCTATCTGTTTTATTTATTAATGCATCGAAGAGTAAAAATGTACAGATGTGTAAAATATTTACTTTTATAATAATTTTGCAGTTTCACTTGACCGATGCATGAACAACATGGTGAGGCCCGCGGCAGTGTTAATATTACATAAGGCGGAAGAACACACATCGTGCATTCACTTAGATCTCAAGCAGGGCTTTCAAAAGTGCTCATTTTACCGTGAACAGTTTATGACACCGAGCAAGCAGAATGTCGTAAACTGCTTGCGAGAAGCACGCTCCACACAAGCATGGCGCACATATAATAATTCAACGATTGCAAAACTTGAGCTCGTCAATTAATTTTCTACTGAACGGGCTGAGTAAACAGAGGCGGAATGGCGTGGCGGTTACTTTGAAGTAGATGTATCCATTCGTTGATTTGCTGCACGAGACCTTGTTGGCTACTGCGTGCTGTGAAAAATTCCTCATCGACCGAGCAGTCGGTTGACACATAAGTTACCATGCGCTGATTGGTGAACAACGACCCGACATGTTTACAGCCAGTGACGCCATTTTGCTGGCGTGTGCGACTGGAGTTTGCTGTATAAGCGGCTGTTTTACCTCTGTGTGCGTACCCTCTCTGTGGCTTTACTTAGGTTATTGACCACGTGTCTTTGTGGCGATACATATACATTTACTTACACGGCTGTGTCAATCACAATTAAATCGAGCGAGTAGAGATATTTGGGCTGCTCTTAACAACGAGGTCTTGAGAGCCGACGCGGGTGATTGAGGTGAGAATGGAGCACCGCCGGAATGAAATGGCGGGGGAAACGGGAGATCCCCGAGAAAACCTGTCGACCGGCGTCCTCTTCCAGCACGATTCCCACATGCGAAAACCAGGGAGTGACCCGGCCGGGGAATGAACCCAGTTAGACTTGGTGGGAGGCGAGCAGACTAATCGCTTAGTCACAGCAGCCCCAACCAGAATTTAATAGTATTCCGAAACTGAACGTTTGGGACACGTTGGCAGAGAGCTTAAGAGACGCACAGTTATGAGTCGGAGGGACTAGGCTGAAAATACGCGATTTTCTCGCCGGAAGATGTGAGGTACATGTAGTGGCGTAGCGTGGGTGTCAGCCGCCCGGGGCGGAAGAAAATTTTGCCGCCCTCTTATTTAGGTATTTCAATTTAAAAGACTATAATATACAGTCATTCTAAAGAACTTTTTGGAAAGAACACTCAACATTATTGTGTATTGTACAGATTACAAATAAAAAAGTCATATATATATATATATGTGTGTTTTACAATATAATAATCACATTTATTACAAAAATTCTTACACGTATGCCACTTACATTGATATAACAGGTATAGAACAATTATGATTATACCTTGACGATCGACAAGATTAAGTTATTAGCGAATTGAATATTAAACGCAAATCGACATCCAATTAGAACTAGAACGGTACTGTTAATATTTATATTTTTATTGAAAAATAATATACTTGTTAGAATTAAAAACAAAACTTCTGTCTTTAACTAAAACTTTATTCGTCTACTTTTTTTAAGAGCAAAGTCTTTTATTGCACTATCAATGTCTATAGCATCACACACCTCTTGCTCAATAGACAAGATAGCCAGATTGGTTAGCCTTCAAGTACTCATTGTTGATCTTAAATCATTTTTGATCAATTTCAATTTTGAAAAACTTCTCTCACAGCTGGCATTGCTTATGGCAATCGTGAAGAATATTCGGAGCATTATTATAATATTGGGCAGAGTATCTTCCAGCGTGGATTTCACAATAAATTTTAATAATTCAAGTGAGTCCGCATTAATTAATTAATTTTCGTTGCCTGTGGCAGCAATGAAAGTCCGCAGTCGAAGTCGTTCCAGCTTGAAGCCCTGCTCGTCAATTTCGGCAGATGCGTAGTCTAGATTACATCTAGTGTCGTCGGAATCTGGTAATATAGCCGGCGTTAGATAAGCAAACTTATCCGCCAAATTCTGTAGCTGCTGAAAACACTCACGAATTTCTACAATGATTCTATCTAACGAAGAAAACAGCTTATTTGATTATTTATTGTGAAATTTTGCCGCCCCCCACTACGCTACGCCACTGGGTACGTGGTTGTTTCTGTGCCCATTTTGCACGCACTCCATGGAGTATGAGAGTCTGTCAAACCAGCGGTTGGGAGGGTAGCTGCCCTCTTATCGCTTTAAACATCATCTCATCCCTCTTGGGCAATATCCTGGCTGTTCCCGTGTACCTGAGCATGCATGAATTACTTGCCTGGGTCACACTCTGAGTAGGCTGTTCAGGGTAAAGTGAGCACTTTTTAAGCCCCTCTCGACAGGCATTTATCGTTAATAGATATATCTTATTGTAGCTTCAGGCATTAAATTTTGAGGATGGGGAAATATATACACTGCGTTTATTATTCACATTGCAATTTTTATATTAAAAGGAAGATGGAAATTTGATGAAAGGAAAAATTTACAAGGGTCTTAGAAAGTGCTCTCTTTACCGTGAACAGCCTATAACGTAGTTATGTTACGCGACTCTCAGTTACAAATTACTTAGCAGGAATAGTGGACCTGCGTCAAACGGAGAGTTTACTTATAAATGGTTCTCAAACAGTCAATATTCGTTATGAAAAGTCTTGAAAAGATTTTGCAATATACGTCGAAAATAAATTCTTAGTTATTATTTTTTTAATACTTATTGTGTTTCTATTTTTGAGCTGAATTTGTACTTGTATAAATAAATATAGAAATATTGTAATTGTCATTTAAACACTTTTGAGAGCGCGCATTAGTTTTATATTTTGATAAAGTTCTTGGGAGAGGGATAGAGGAACCTTGGACAAAATCAAATGGCAATAATTTGAGTAGTTATGTTTTACTTAGCAAGGGAAAGCTAGAACTTTTTTTTATAGGCCAACATTTTTAAATCCCAACTTTTGTAACACAAAAGTTATTCAAAATCTCACATTATAAATATTTTCACATTTTAAAACAACTATGTATATAATGAATGAAAAAATGCGATACTTCTCAACGAATTTTTTTAATTTTGTATCAATCCCTTTTGCATAGTTCATATACACCGTATATTTAGTATCGCCTTACTTTCTTTCTAGTTTGGAATTGCAACACTCAGTTAATTCCTGAAAGAAAATGTAGCTATCACATCAGCAATACTGAAACAATAAACGAATTTAGCATAACATTTGGGACATAAGACTCTGATAAATTTCGTACTCAACGTTCTTCCATTTATAAAGCACTATTTAAATATAAAATGTGGTCGTAGCCATTGAACAGACAAATTACAATTTAAATTTGAAACAATATAATAATCGTTAGAAAATGCATTTTGAATGTTAACATAACATATATTTTTTTAAAATAATTAATATATAATATAAATGGTTAACATGCATAGATCACAATGCATAATATGAACAATTATCACAGTACATAACTGTAAAAATATTTTTACATTATTCCAATGCTTGAAGAAAAGAAATGGTGACTCCATTTTTCAATCTGGAAATAAATTAAATTCTTCCCATGTAGCTTCTTGAAACTTACTGAATTGCTTTTCTCTTTCTCTGATTTCCAGTCATTTATGCAAGGTTTCTTATAGGCATTGAACACGTGAACCTTGGATCAATTAACTCCAGAAGTAGGCAGTGGTTTCCAGAGGCCGAACAGACAATATTTCTGCGATTAACATGTAATTACCCTTGCACTTGTAGGTGAAAACGATGATTTTTTCTCATGCTTAAGTTGTTTCCTGACTTGTCAGTATTCCATGCCGTGACTTTCTTTTTCTGTATTGCCTCTTTGGGTGTCATATGTGAGGCGGACGATGGGCACTTAATTTCTACAATTCCGTCGTCTCCTACAAGCCCGTCTGGGTTAGCACCGAAGTAAGGAATCTCCGGATCAATAGAAAGTCCACAGTCTAAAATAGTTAATTTTAGTTCTTGCTCCATCGCTTCCTTTGCAAGTTTTTAGTTATCCCTTCCGTATTTCATTGCTTTGGTATAGATTCTGCTGTATAATATACTCTTTACTGCAGATTCACAACTCGTATATGGCTTCATCTAACATATTCGTCGGAAATGTGATGCTGTAAGTATGTTCCGTCTTCTCTCTTTCCACTCCCCACTTTCTCTTTGCATTACGGTCGCCCTTTCGACTCTCTGTTTCTCACGTTCTGTCATTTGCAAGGAGTCGAGAAATTCTCTGCCTTCTCTATCGAAAGTCTCTGGATACATGTCCAGTTTTTCTGCATTGGTGCCATAGCAGTTATCTGAAAGCGCCCGACGGAGTAAAGGCTTGCGATACTTCTTCACTGCTGCCTTTCTTTTAGCCTTACTTGCTACGACTTTAGTTCTGCGTCTGTATTCCATACTTTCACAGAATTTTCCCGGGCTTTTTTTTGTACGCTGTTTTATGTAACGTATACAATGGCATCCCCGTATTGTGTTATACAACTGCTCCTGCGCATCTGCCAGAGTAAGATCGTCTAGTGGAAAAATTAATTCTCTTTCCACCAATTAATTTAGCTACTGCTGAATTGTAGTGTTCTGCAGGGTTGTAGCACATCTTGTGGATTAAACTTCTACTGTGGTTACTCACCTGTCTTATTACACCAGATATCTTATCATGCAGACCACTTTTAATGAGCATTAGCCCATAATTACGATCACTACCATTTGACTCACAAAAGTAGCCTCTATCCGAGCAGAGGGAATGATCGCCAAATATATGGCTTGTACTGTTCAAGATGTCTTTCCGTAATTCATCAACTTTTTCATGCAGTGGCCGTTCTTCCTGCCGCCTGTGTTCTACAGCTCTGACAACAGCTGTTCTGAATCGAAGAATATTGTCACCAAGCTTCTTCCTCGTGACAATGTCATCAATCTGTTTATTTCTCGTAGTTGCAATGTCCTCAAATTTATTACAGAAATTACACAGAAGATGATTTGTGCACTCAAGTTTTTCGACGGTAACATTTTTGTAAGGATGCGCGTCCAAACCTCTTTCGTGCCATTACTGTCACCATCAGCAATTACTGTAATCATCAGCAATTACTGTCACCATCAACAATTACTGTCACTATCAGCAATTACTGTCATCATCAGCAGTTACTGTCATCATCAGCAATTACTGTCACCATCAGCAATTACTGTCATCATCAGCAATTACTGTCACCATCAGCAATTACTGTCATCATCAGCAATTACTGTCATCATCAGCAATTACTGTCATCATCAGCAATTACTGTCATCATCAGCAATTACTGTCATCATCAGCAATTACTGTCACCATCAGCAATTAGTTTAGTATATTTTACACCATTCATTTCTCCACTCAGGCGGAAACCTTCAACAATTAGCGCGGCTTCCATACTTGGTGAACTTTGGTTTTCCTCCCAGTTCTTGAAGCATGTGTGCGGCTTCAGAGTGTTCCCCGATACTGCAGTATGGCAACAGATTGTACAGTACTTGTTTTTTTACGCCGAAAAAAAAAGGACTTTTTCAGTTCTGATTCCTACTACCGCAGCCTGTAAAACCATACGAACAAGTATTATCTGCGAGTGAGAAAGTAATGACATTGATTAGGCAAGTAAAAATGTAATTCATATTTGCATACATTATCTTAAGTTATGCCAATAAAATCATGTATATTCATCAGTGAAAACATTAAGGTTAACAACATCGCTTTGCGCTCATGACAATGTAGTAAATTTACATAAATGTTCTTGTGTGACATATTGTACCCTCGTATCGAAGTGATGAGAGTTTACAACCATTAACTTCTGTTTGCGTTCCAAACACAACACCCATTTGCGCAAAGGATTTGACTGGAAGCTGCAAATATAGTTACTCTTGTTAAGGCTTTATACATTTAGTTAACAATTGTGCTAAGACTATAGTTCATTGCATCAGTTGTAATTAATAATTACGTGTTCATTAATTAGTTTTTGACCGTGTTTACAACATTGATTTTGTAATCAGTTTGGTACGGAAATCCACTCAAAAATTAAATTACTGAAATTTGTTAATACTGGCAGTTATTTTGACACACAGATACATTTAAAAAAAAATTACTTATGCAAGATGTCTCCAAAATGATTGAATCATGAGTACATTACAACTTTCATTTTGTCGACTCGCCAATCGTAAATCTTTGGTTACAAAACTGTACACCAGAAAGTTACGAGTATTTTTCTTCAGTGTAAATTCTTCTCGACAATGTTGCATGAACTACAGGCTGGATATAGCTACAGTTACGCCATTCTAGAGATGGTAATTTATCGCGAAAATGTCGGACATCGTGATATGTCTCACCGCCCTATACGCATACCTGCAACGTTTCTTTCCTTACTGGCTACAGTACGTGGGAGAAATAGTTTCCTTTTTTTTTTTTTTTTTGGCTTGCCAGCGAGGCTTTTGCTTTCTGACACTGAACCTACCTGATTGGCCTAAAATGAAAAGATATTTTTCGGTGACCATCTTTACCTGAAGGATTTTCGCGATAAATCACAATCTCTAGTCATACTAAAGAATTGTGTAAAATTGATTTTGCAAATCTTGGCATGCATAGTCACTATCATTTTCTGGACATATGCTCTATGAAAAAATATGCCTTTTTCCAGAACGATCACATAGAGACTGCACAAAAACGATGGCACTTAAAATTAGTTTTTAAAACAACTCGCAAAATTCTCTTAAAATAAATATTTTCCGATCAACAGTCACGTCCGTGGCCGTTCACAGATCAAACATTTACATATTCACAAGAAATTATAAATTACTAGAAATTTACTTGGTTTTTATATCTGAAATTGAAGATATAAGTGCAAATTTGAACATTCAGCTGCATCAAGCACAACACACACTAAACTATTACGTTTCGATGCATTTTAAGGTGTTATTGCCATGAAATGTAAAATGTTGCTAGCAATCGTTTTACAAAAATTGCAATTTTAATTCTAAAGAAATATAATTATTATTTGAGTATATAAAATTTGGCATTCACTTTGCCATGCTCTTAAAAACTCAGATTCAAGAATAATGAATTCCCGGTAATTAGTGACACTGTAAGCGAAATTCTCGGCAACAGCAGGATAAGGAAGGTTATTACTTGCAATTTTCAGTTACTTAAACTTTATTTTCACATAAAAGGCGCAACGGAAAAATCAGATGGTAAGAAAATTTAAACTTGATTTGTCATTTATGAATCACAGAAGGGTGCACACTTTAAACTTGATTTGTCATTTATGAATCACAGAAGGGTGCACACTTTAAACTTGATTTGTCATTTATGAATCACAGAAGGGTGCACACTTTAAACTTGATTTGTCATTTATGAATCACAGAAGGGTGCACACTTTAAACTTGATTTGTCATTTATGAATCACAGAAGAGTGCACACTTTAAACTTGATTTGTCATTTATGAATCACAGAAGGGTGCACACTTTAAACTTGATTTGTCATTTATGAATCACAGAAGGGTGCACACTTTAAACTTGATTTGTCATTTATGAATCACAGAAGGGTTCACACTTTAAACTTGATTTGTCATTTATGAATCACAGAAGGGTGCACACTTTAAACTTGATTTGTCATTTATGAATCACAGAAGAGTGCACACTTTAAACTTGATTTGTCATTTATGAATCACAGAAGGGTGCACACTTTAATCTAAAACGTATTGTCTCGAGAAAAAACAAAGCACTAAGTATAAAGTGTGACGTTTTTGTTTACATCAGCGCTACAGCAGCTTTTAGGTTAGCAATGTAGTCCACTGACGTAAAAACACAAGTTCATTCTCACGTTTTTCAAAATGTAAATTTTACTAAATGTTTCGCCGTTCAAGTCAGCCTGTACGTTCTCAAATTTGTGGAATTTCTAGACTACCATTTTCGTTTTACTTTCCAAATAGCCTGTTTGTATGATTATATATTGTGCCTTATCCACTTAGATAAGGTATTACAATAATTTTCTTCTGCGGCAAGCTTCATTTCATTCAGGGCAGTAGCTTCCCACCCATCACACACATCGTAATGATATTTACTTAATGTCTTGACTGACATAGTTTGTACGTTCATAGCCGACATCATCCCTTCAAGTTGTGCATGTCCTCCGCCAGTAGACACTGTCCCGCACACTGCGCCCCTGTCCACATCCATCTCTTGACTCTCTTTTTAGGTATTTACAGGGATTTCTACAGTGCACATCTTGCAGTTAAAAATAAAGCAGCTCCTCAGTTCGTATCTCGTCTCATGCACATTCCTCAGATCTCGAAAACAACAACCTATTGGACTGTGAGAGTCAAGTGCTTGAAGGTTGCTAACAAAGTGAGAAATATCGACAACTCGGCGCCCATGTGTCTGAAAAGTATAGGGTGTTGTGATAGTTAATTGTTCACTCTGTGAAGTTGATGTTTCATTATTAGATACACATGTATTATGTGACACGATAGCTTCTTCAGATGTGTTATTGTCTGTTTCCGCTGGCGTGAACACGTTATACACGGTGTCTAGCACATGGTCACCATCACATATTTCATTCTGAATTGCTTCTGTCTTTGCCTGAAATCCAAAAGGAAATATTACAATAAACCGAGCTATATCTGAGGTTATATTACAATAAACCGAGCTATATCTGAGGTTATATTACAATAAACCGAGCTATATCAGAGGTTATATTACAATAAACCATTATATATCGGAGGTTATATTACAATAAACCGAGCTATATCAGAGGTTATATTACAATAAACCGAGCTATATCAGAGGTTATATTACTATGGTTCAACCGAGGCCACAGATACAAGAAAGCCTGACAACTCCCACGTGACGTCACAGGTCAAAGACAACAAAATCATGGCGCGCGAGCGTAGTCTTCCCTGGAATACGACATACCGTGCAGGTAAAATATAAAAGTGCAACTGGAAGCAGTTTGCCTCATACAGAATTTAAATAGCACAACAATATTGTAGCTCTAACTATATGGTCCATTGAAAGCAATTTGCTTTTGTTCATGAACTGCTCCCAGTAACGTTCTCGGTATGCACATGAAAGGAACCACAGATATCTAACAAAAACGCTAAAAAAATTATAACTCACACAAAACAACAATTTACATCTAAAGAGGAATACATACGATCACTTCTAAATTCTTATTTGAATTTTTTTCTAGTAATAAAAGTTGTTTAATTTTATTAGCACATAATGGCTGAAACTTGTCCCATTTTGCCTACTAAACTGCGGCAAATTTTTGGTGAACTGCCGTATTTCAATTATGTTTTTTTTTTTAACTAAACTTAAGTCCATAGGTACTATAGATTAGCTTTAGATTAAGAGAAATACAGGTGCTGGTAGTAATGACACATGTTTATACATATACATTTATATATACCTACATATATAATATACACACACGTCGTTGGCTGACATTTAATGTATACAAGTTTTCGTCGAAATTATGCTGTGTGGTGACGTTTCCAAAATTCACAAATTTCTACAAAAAGTGTTTGATCATCAGAATGTGCCAAGAAAATACCTACTAAATGTATAATTACATTAATAAAAGGAATAATTTCAATACACAAGTACCTCACACACATGGTTTTTGAAAAAACACTCCCTCTCACATTACATTTAAATGGAAGCACTATACATAGAGTATATTATTTTGAAATTAGTCCTTGTGTTGTTGGAATATTTAAAAGGTGTTGTTTCATTGTGCTATATTGTAAACAAGAGGAAGACGGAAATTAGTGTAGGAGGGTACATGGACACTTGGCCATTGAACACGAACCATTATGCTCCTGATCAATGTCGAAAAGTTTAAAATGTTTGAAAAACCTTGGCCCATTATAATGTGAAATAAAACAAGCTAACATCTATTTCCTAAAATAAATTATCATAAAAGAGTAGTTTTATATAGTCGCACTAAGCCAAAATGGATTATATTTATATAAATTTGCAAACTAAATTTTTTCCAAAAAAGCATAAAACACACATATAACTGATTATGCAAATGATTTTTTTTTGCTATATTGTATTATATTGTTTCATTTTTAACTTTAATGTCGCCATTAAAAATAGCAAGATGACTTACGTAATTTACTTATATTTTCCCCTTTCAATATTAATGTTTAAGTGAAAAAATTAAAATAAGTCGGCTCATTTTTATGAAATCTTGTATAAGGAAACATGCCCCATGTCACATGAATTTATCTCAGACGTAAGGTACACGATATTTGACATAGTAAGGCAATGGATTAACTGAACATTTAAACTCGATTTTATAGTTCTTCAGAATTAAGTATTTTATTGGAAATATTTGGTGGCTCTGAAATAAATTCTTACATAAAAGTCATCTTGTATACATAACTATTTATAATGTATATTAAGATGATAAATATCAACATACTCTTGAACACTTCCTAGACGCGAAGTGCTTCCTTGGGATTGTTTTTCTCTACAAACTATTTGTCTATCTCTTAATCGTCGAGAAATTTAAAACCGTCATCTTATGGTCCGTTCGGATAATTTCCATGGCACTGAGAACACAGAACATACATTGCATTACATTTTTATTCTGTGCTGAGGAACGTAAACTTGCACACCGTAGAGAATTCCACTTTTACTGAACGCTTACAATCAAAGCAAAACATATCACTTGCCAATGTAAACCATAGATTCACTCTACGCTGTAAACTACCAAACAAGTACCTATGTCTATGGTCATATTGTACATAAACACCAGCGACGATTGCCCCTAGCCGTGACGTCACTGGCTTGGTAAGAAGAGGTTGTCACGCTTTCTTGTCTCGCTGGTAATGGTACAATTCGCAAGATATGATCGATTTAAAATAAAATTGTTTATACAAAACTTAATAGTATTTAAGTGTCGAATTATTAGTAAATTATTCAAAGTAGTAATGGATCTATTTAAATAACAGCATTAATTAAAAAATTTATGCAAATGCAGTGTTATTCTCTCTCTCTCTCTCTCTCTCTCTCACACACACACACACACACACACACACACACTTACAGGTTACACATTTTGCCAGATCGCCGGTGAAATCTCATGAATGTAGAGTACTGTATAAAAATTTGCAAATAAACGAAACATTAAATGTGACGATTATGTGCCTATGCAGGGCAGGAGCAATATTGACTGAGTATTTCAATGTGTTCCAAATAAATTATACAGATTATTATTTCATTCAGTGTTTCTGGTCACGGCATTGTAATAAAAATACGCACAAAATAATTTTTTTTTTTTTTTTTCAAATCTTACAGGGAGCTCAATCAAGCACGCGCACACGAAAAATTATACCTGACACAAGCAACATGGCTGGCTGTTCGTTTTCACTGCACCGACATTAAGATAAACAGTTAAATGTATGGTAAATTCCATATAGAATAGAGTAAATCTCTAACTAATACAATGCCGTGAAAGATTATTTCGAAATGCATATTACATTAAGTTTATTCCAAAATTCTTTCGCAATTTATTAATTTTACTAAGCGGCATTTGTTTTTCGCTGATGAAAGAGAGACGATTTTCTATTCAGGGATACCACAATTACTTAACGTGACAATCAGCCGCCGTTTCCTTATTTCAAGTGCGATACTATTCAGTTGTGATTAAAAAATATTTCGGCAGCAGTAGCTGTCAGAATCTGGGAACATAACATGAGATGAACTACATTATGTTCATAATATTAGTAGTTACCTCTTTTTAGAGCTGTGTTCTTGTAAATGCTTCGTCTTCCTTTTTCTTGGTCTGGCACTAAGTCGCAAACGTTTTCCATTGCCTTTCATACTGTACCTACCCATTTTTTTTATCTCTAAAGAGTAATATGCGTGATCGAGGTAATACTTCCCGAAAGTAACTGCAAATACAACTCGCGCTTCTGTAGGTAGAATGTTCGGACCGATCACTGCTTCTAACAGACAAGCTGTGGAGAGGGCAGATGCCCCGAAGAGATAGTGGATAGTCCGAGCAGGTCGTTAACCATCCTTCGATCCTTCTACCTGCCAAATGCCAGAGAGCAAAACAGGTCTATCTACGAATTCATTTCTGGAATATAATCATTTACAAAAGTTTTTTCGATTTATTTTTAAAGTAATCATATTATTTATACAGCGGAGGCAGTGTTTGATATGCTGTATAATTATCTGAGGAAGCATGCCATTAGTTTTTTTTACTTTTTAACGAAGCATTCCAGTTTACACAGGAAAACAATACGTATGTGCAAAATTCGGGCTTGTGAAATATTGTAACAGTAAAATGTTGTTTTTAAGTAACAGTAACAATGATTTTCTTTTTCTTTTCTATGCAGAACTAATGCCATCTAAAAAAAAAAGTGAAGTTTTCTTGAAATTTGTGGCGCAGGTTAACACTGCCTTAAAACCATCCGTTTTTGGAAATCTATCTCATCTAGTGTTTCTGAATAAAACTAGTAGAGGGATATTTTGGTGGACAACATCGGCCCATATATACAAGCTTAGAAACCCGAACCCAAGTTTAGAGAATTTAAAGGTTGCTGCGGACTTAAACGGACTTCAAGCACTCACACATTCTTGTTACATTTGTGATTGGGACTCTCGTTCTCTGGCATGCCCTGCAAGATTGTGAATCGGTAACACGCATGTGGAATGAGACGGAGTGAATCACGTAGTTCGTAGAGCATAGTACACAGAATATTGTGCTCATCACGAAGGCAACTAGCCAATGAACCTATGGCACTGCTTGAAATGTATATAGTCTATTCGCAGCTTTTTCACACTCCTTGAATCAAACCTTTAAAAAGTTTTCCCACGGATAACATACTTGATTGTTTTCTAAATATGTAATTTATCACAAGCGTTTTTATACAGGCTGTGTCTAAATTCCCATTACACATTGTAAGGGCTTGTACTGGGGACCAAGACGGCTACGTTTTGCAGAGGAACTTATGTGCGGAAACGTACCGTTTCCTTGCGACAAACAAAACACCACCACACCACATGTTGACCTCTCCCACGTCTGCAACATACTGTACGTTGTTTATCTTCTGGGTCCACTTACAAGAAGGGCTCGATGTGACGACCAGCGCGATGTCTTACACATACACGGTACCTACGTACCATGTTCTGGTACACACGATCACCAATACCTGGAAGTCCAAGATTCGCCGCAGCCATAATCCGCACCAGCAGGTGTTCCTCTGATTCCACAGGGATCTCGTAAATCAAGCCTTTCATGTGGCCCCACAGGAAGTAGCCTGGCGGAGTCAAGTCGGGCGACCTGCTGGCGCGGATCTTGGACTTCCAGGTATTGGTGATCGTGTGTACCAGAAGATGGTACGTAGGTGCCGTGTTTGTGTAGACGTCACTGGTCGTAACATCGAGCCCTTCTTGTAAGTGGACCCAGATGATACACAACGTACAGTATGTTGCAGACGTGGGAGAGGTCAACATGTGGCGTGGAGGTGTTTTGTTTGTCGCGGGGAAACGGTACGTTTCTGCACATAAGTTCCTCTGCAGAACGTAGCCGTCTTGGTCCCCAGTACAAGCCCTTACTATGTGTAATGGGAATTTAGACACATTCCTTATCTATGTTAACATAAAAATAACACATAGTGTGTTAAATTGCACTTTAACTTGTATGTTACTTACAAATTACAATATTTTACATTTGCAGTTAAAATAACTACAAACGGGGAGTGAATGCGTGTGTTGGTAATGCCTGGTAAGGAATAGTCCTCACGCAAAATATTGTTATACTGAGTGCGTCGGAATACGGCGCGTTGTCCCTTTGGTGTAGTTTTTCTAGGCCTAGTTAAACTCTGTTTGCATGAAGCGGAGGAATATACTGGAAGTAGAACTTTAGCAGGGCTTCAGAAAAGTTGCAAGTAACTGTGTATGGTCTATGCAGAACTATCGAGTTTTAGCCTGGCCGCCAAATGAGTTCGCCAAACTTCCGCGTCAATAATGACCAGAGACGGATAAAATTCACGAGTTCGATGACCATTCAATTAGGTTATAGCTCACCTTCGCTTGTAGATTCTAGTAGACGGAAATTGGGTAGAGTGGGTGAGCCAGGTGTGTAGATGAGCTTCGTGTCAAACGACTTGGATAGGATATGGGGTTAGAACAATGTTTATGTACATAAGTGCTTCGAGATATCTTTATACTTCCTGTGATCAATTTTCAATCCCATAAGAGTAGATCAAAATTAGTATAATCATTTTATTCATGCAAACGTGCCTGTCTTCTGAGAATAAAGATACAAACCAACACGTTAATCATTTTTCACCATGTGGCTTCGGCAGCTGTATTAGCGCAGGTAGGTCAGTTTTGTGTACACGTGCGTAGGAAGATATTCGGTCCAACTTTTATTTGGTATATGGTTCTAACTGTACACTTGTAGTATTCTGCCGTAGGTGGACTCCGTGAATGAGCCTTCACTTTGTTTGACGTTCGTTATTGCATCAAAGTAGTATAGGAAGTGCAAATGCGTCTGGGGAAAAATTCAAAAGTAATATAAACTTATATGAGTTTCACGTCCAACTTGTTCCCAAAGAATCCACGGATTTTTCATATCCATACCACAATGAGAGAAAATCGAACATAATATTTGTTTGTACAGGGACAAATATTAATTTTGTTGCCCTGACGAAATATATTACTGAGCAAACAACATTTGAAAAGCAACAAAATTACTTTTGTTCGACTAGCAAAATACGTATGTGTTTGAATAAACAAAATCTCTGTGTCGGGAGAAAAAAAAAATTACACTGTCAACTAAATATTTGGTTCAATCGACGGTATATATTTGTTTGACCACTCATTTGACTGCCTTCGTTCGGAAATACAGCTCGAGAGTTTGTTCGTATTTTTGTGACTATTGGGATAGTAACCGCGTTTGTTAGCGCATCTATTGATGCTTAATGATCGTATAAACAAATTAGTAAAACAATGCAACAAGAAACTGACAAGTAAAGCTGTAAAACTTGAAATATTTGTTACCCACACGTTGTCCAATATTAAGCAGTATATTTACTTAAAAGCTTCCCAGGGCCTTCAGTTGTCACGTTAACTGTAGTTATTATTGGTGTAGCGCTCGGAAGCAGGTGGTCTAGGTTCGAAACTCGGTCGGGCTGGTAAAAACTTTTCTGATCGATCCAAATTGTTTAATGTACGTGTAGCTAAACAAATATTTAGTTGCACCAATCAAATCGCTGACCTCCCGTAGCGCAGTTGGTTGGTGCGCCACAAATATGGGGTGCGGGAGACTCTGGGTCCAAATCCTGGATAAAGCTTGAGTGTTAATTTAAGTTAGGTCATAAGTTAGTCTGTGAGCCGTACCCTACTATGCTTTCAACATAAAACCGGGGGACGTTTAAAAGCCCTTAACAGTTACAATACCAATTAAATCTTACATTTCGGGGCAACCAAGTGAGAAAAACAAAATAATTTGGTTTCACCAACAAAACATTTCATTGCCCCCTATACAAACAAATGATTTGGTTACACCGAATAAATCTTGTTTGATTCAACAAAACTTTTTTCTCATTGCAGAGACACCAGAGTATAATGCAGAGTGTTTTGTTCTGTACTGAATCTCCTCCGCCAGCTATATCGCGGTGTCTCTCGACATTTGGGTCGGTGCCAGGGAGTCGAAGGCTCGCCACAGTTGGTCAACCTGGAACCTCGCGACCCAGTGTGGTCACGAGTGTCGCCATACGAGCGGAAACTGTGGCCGGTCTCTTTTTATAGCTTAGGGCCAAGGACGAACCGTTCTTTATCTAACTCCGCCCGTTGATATATTTCTATTTTCCACGGCGATGGTGCCGCTCGGAACGGAGCTTCTACTAGTCTTGCTACCGAATTTATCACATCCTGTTGTGACTCACTCGACAGGTCAAATTGCATCTGGATGGGAGGTACATTCCAATCGTCGCGTCGTCGAGTGACGTGTCCTTTCACGGTCCAGCTAGAGAGTGTAATTAAGTAGAATATATATATATATATATTTATGTGTGTGTGTGTGTGTGTGTGTGTGAGAGAGAAATTTAAGCGTATTCGTTCCTGGACTGGCTAGAATGAAAAAAATTGGGTTTGGCTGTACTGGGGACACGGCCGTTTGTTTTGCGTGAATACGTCTACGTTGACGCGCTCGGACGCCTTGATGTATATTTTACGTTCCCGGCACCGCTTCACTCGATCATATGGGGTTTCATGGGTATCACTGGATTGCTTTTGAGATTATCTTTCCAACCGTATATACCATTCCTGTATTTCGACTTGGCTTTTTGACGAGTACTATAGGCCGAAATCGTGTGTTAAGGTTTGTTAATTTTTTTACATTGAACTCACACAATTTCACCATAACCACGCCAAAAAAAATGTTTTGTGAAGTAAATAGATCGATTTCAACGAGAGTTTCGATTGAAACTTAAACGAGCGTCGTTCGCTTCTGCTAGTCAAAAGTTATACAAAGCAGAGGTTATGAGACGCGGCGAAACGAACTAAAAATTGCGCCCCCCCCCCCTTCCCCCTCTCGCATCTCTCCCCCCACTCGACAAGCGCTATGCTTCGCAGTCCTCACTCAATGTAACATATTTTCTTATCCTTTGGAAATAGAGTGGTGTAATTGAATTTCGAATGTATACGATATATTTGGAGCTGCACTGCTAAACTCTATCCCCCGATTTTGTTATCATAGGACTTTCTGGATTGCCTCTTACTAAGGTTACAAATTTAAAAACGTATTCACTTCAAAATCGTAAGCCTCAATGACCTATGCTATTAGTGCACGTGTTATTTGGCCCTGCCTGGAAGACTCTTATCCAATAATAAGTAAGCTACAAGTTGCGAGCTTAATCGTAGCAAGCAATCAATAAGCAGTTGATATCTATCGGCTGTTCACGGTAAAATGAACTCTTCGGAAATCAAACTTTGGCCAGAAATTCACTGTAATCAATCACTTTTCCACTTGACTGATGCATCAATAAAATCGCCAGGTCCGTGGCAATATTCTATTTACATATGGTAAAAATATACAAAATGAGGATAAACGTGTAACCCAAGCAATACTATATAAAGTGCTCAGTTTACCGTGAACATCCTATACATGACTGTACGCAAGACTGTTCAGTTCAGCCTACAGCTAGTCGAAGACACGAATATTTCGGACTCTATACAGATGTATGCCTTTGCATAGCTACCTTCTATATAACAGCATCCCAGAACTTTACATGAGAAATACTTAAAAGAGGAGAAGATTTAATTAATATTTGTGTTGCAAAGCGATTTATTAAAAATAAACTTGCAGTAATTATAATTTCAGTGAGTCTCTGTCTGTGGTCCATAGCCAGGTCCTAAGTAGTCTTAGTCTGCGAAATTAATATTTATATTAACTACATAAATTATTTTAAATTTTTTACACCTACTTTTAGTATCAAATGTTTACGAATGTTCAGACAACATTTACTATAAAATGAATATTAATTAGGAAATAAATTGTTATTTCACAATTTTCATACTTGAACTGAATAGATACTGTGATAGGTGGCCCGTGCTAGGTTGACAGGTGGTCCATGGACCGTGTTAGGTTGACATTCTATACCTACTGGCTCAAGGTGAAGGGCAATTTAAGAACCACTGGGTTATTTCAATTTTGAAACGTCTTTATTTATTTGCCCGCGAGCAACAGAAGTTCAGGTTCGGTGTTAACCTAACTTTAGTTCAAGTTATCGACGCGCTCAGGAAACCAAAGGAAAGTTAGACGTATACAAGTAAGATGTTGTTGAAGTTTCTCCGTGTGCTTGCTGAACTCATGGCGAATATTTACTGGTTTACTGGTATCATACTCAATGAACTGTAGCCTTGTGTTCGGCGATAATAACATAACGCCTGTTGACTGGGTGGCAATGGGTTACTTGGGGTTTCGAGAGGCGGTGAAAAAGCTTTGTTAGGTGTGTTGTGGATTTGGATACCCGACTGGACGCCAGGTGGCAATTGTTGCTGCCGCTGATGTTGGGGATGATCTCAGGGTACGGCGGGCCATTCGACCCGAACGTTCACAGTGCCTCGGTGAAATGTTCAAAGAAGCTCCCCGCTCATGGTATTTAAGGCGCCCGTCTACCAGGCGCTTGGAGTGTGTTGCAGAGTGTTCGGAATACACATTTTTCTACGAAACTGTTGGACGTGCGTCCAGTGTACTGACCTACGACAAGAACACACATTTCAGACGAGTACTGTTGAGTGTTTTCAAGACCTCACGTTAATTAGAAACACCATTTCAGGACACGCAAAAATGACTTAAAACGGATTTTTCAAAGCGCTGTATCTCAAAATGTGCGTGTCAGATCCATACAAAACTAGTCAAGGGGCATGCATTAAACCTTCCTAAACACTTTCCACCAATATTATAATAGGGTCGCTGCTGAAAGTCCCATAGGTACACGCAGCACGACGAGAACACTGCACGCCAGTTCAGAGCCTTGTGCTTAGGGCGACGGGAGACTTGATGCTCGTGGCAGTGTCGCCTTTAGCGCTCCCTCGCCTCTCGGCTTCAAACACGGAAAAACGCTCTAGGTAGACGAGCCTCTTCAGGCTGACCCACGCGCCTTAAACTGGGCAAGCTGCTGATTGAACATACTGGTTATTAAGTTGATTAACGTGGAATGAGGTAAAAGTGGTTTGTAGGGGACCCGGACCTCGAAACGCCCGAAGGCAGGGCTAGAAATAGAAGGCACGAAGTCTGGATACATGCGTGTCATTATTGTTCCACAAACACTTTACATCAAACTGGGTGAAAGCTAACGCGGGTTCTGGCCTGCGGCCCGCCAGATAGGCTGAACTGTCAAAATAGCACGAAAGGCAATGATGGATTTAGGTGACGCAAGCACTGGGGAAGAAGAGGCGGTGACTCCGGGTAGAAAATGAAGTAAAAAGATTCCAAAAAATGATGTTGCTATTGTAGACTACATGATTGGTGCACAGAAGTTGAGTTGACCCGACCCGACCGACCTCTTGAGAAGCTGAACGCCGACTGAATCTGGCGAGCACCGGGACACAAACTACGGCGGCACGCCGTCCGCCTCTTGCACTACTTTCTGCTTGTTAGGAACCTTTTAACTATTAAAGAAACATGAACACTTGCACAAGAGCTGATCCAATAAGCATACAAATATTCCCTGAATATAAACGGTGGCAGTTTACGCTTATATTACACGAAATTGTGATGATACGATTGAAGTAATTCAAGAACCATACAATAAAAACCCCGAAATTTTAATAGAGGTGTCTTTAAATGTTTCCACTACCAGTGGATCTTTCTTGGCGTTTAAAAACACTTGCTTTTAGTTGTCATACTAAGTATGTACACTCCGTCTGCCACGATGCACCCGTAGTAATGACGGCGGGGGGAGGGGGGAGGTGTTTCTGTTACGCCGCACTACTTTGCACTTTCACTAGTTCACGTTACACTGTACGAGGCGCTGCACTGTGCGCAGAGGGCACACACGCTGGTGCCGGTTGATGCCGTGGTGTGGCAAACTGTCTGGACTGAAGGGCAGGACGCCGTCTACGTCAAATATTAGCCATTCCTGACACAGAAGATTAGCGCGATTTAAGTACAACTCACCCTAAGGGAACATTATTGGCCACTGGGCGCTGCAGCTTACAGTACTGGCCAAATATCACCTACCTCTTCAATTATTTACTGTGTATCCATACATTTCCTACTTAAGGTTGAAGTAAAGCGACTGCCTATGGAGCACTGCACCTGACTATACAACGTGAAGAACTCACAATAAAGTAGTACGGACACCATAAAAATTGTCAGAAAAGTGCGATTTATGTTATACATGTAAAAGAAAAATGCATGTATTATGCAACATTATAAAATATTTTACTAAAATATACTTCTTAATTGTAAAAAATTAATTGATCGGCAGAGTCCGCATTTTTAACAAAATTTAAACGCATTTCAGTTTTGGACGCTTTGGAAAGCAGAATTTACAAGAAAAACTTCTTCAAGAATGATTGCCATAATATTTACTGTGATCATGAGTAATAAAATCACAGTAATAATGTATCATATCAGTTTTACAATTAAGTTTATTTACATAAATTTCAGCCACAAATATTTGTGACAAATGAACGCACATAAAATCAACTATAAAAGTAATTTCTTAACACACACAATCATAGTAAACATTATGACGATATTCCAGGAAGAAGATTTTCTTGCAAATTCTACTTTCTGAAGAATCCAGAATGAAAATATGCATAGATTTTGTTAAAAATACAAACTATTTTAATCGATTATTTTTTTTTACATTTAAAAGGTTTATTTTAGTAAAATATTGTATAATGTTGTAAAATATATCCATTATTCTTTCATGTATAGCATAAATCGCACTTTTCTGATAACTTTTTTGGTGTCTGTACTACTTTTTTATAAGTTCTTTACATTGTATAGTCCGGTGCAGTGTTCCACAGGCAGTTGCTTTACTTCAAACTTAAAGACTACAAATTTGGGAAAAATACAAGCTGACCCTTAAAGGGTTGAACCCACTATCTATTCGCAGCGGCTAGGACGCTTCCCTCCCACCAAGGTGAAGCTGAGGCAGGTTCGATTCCTGGCGGGGCCGCTCCCGCACGTGGGAATTGTGTCAGACGATGCCGCTGGTCTACGGGTTTTCTCGGGTGTCTCCTGTTTGCCGAAGTCACGTTCCGTTTCTGTTCTCCATTCACCGTTACTTCCAACAGGATGTGTAGATGAAGATGACGCCAATACTGCTGAGATTGGTCCAGAGGCATAGAGATGAGAGCCGCTCAAGTCTGCCAACCGGAGTGTCGCGGGACATTTGTCTAGCCACTACTGCAATGACGCTGAAGCAGTGAGGCGACAGTATGCTACAAGCTTCCGTACAACATTGTCTGTTCCGTGGCAGTTGAACGCAGTGTATAGTACCTTCAAGACTGTTCACGATAAAGTGAGCACTTTTGAAAAGAACCTTTGAAAAAAGACACTGCCATGCCTGTGTATATTTTAACGGGCCCACTTAGTGACATTCGCCCTCTAAAGTTAGTTACTGTGGAGAAAAAGTAGTACAATATCTGAACGTCGGATATAAAGTTTAGGTAACCATTTGTGATAACTCAAACTATTTATTTAACTTTCTGTTTTTTTTTTTAATGCATCGAAATGTAAAATTTAGTAGATTTGTAAAACATTTTACTTTCGTAATAATTTCACAGTTTTACTTGACCGATGTTTGAATGAAGTGATGAGGCCCATGACAGTGCTAATTGTACATAAAGCAGAAGAACACACTACGAGCATACAATCCGATAGTAAGCAGTGCTTACAAAAGTGCTCACTTTACTGCGAAAAGCCTTTAATAGCGTAAACATTATGCAGCTTGGAGTACTCAGTTTAGAAACGGACAAGAACTGGTGACCGTCCATTTCTCTCATTATGCCATTAATAATATATATTCGTGTAATGATTGTGTACTTCATCTAAAGTTAGTAGGTGGACAAAAGGTCAGTTTCCTTTCGACCATAACCTTTCATAATATATCATAAATTGTAACCTGCTTATTGATAACACCTATGTTGTTAAATCTACAATATCTAGCCATATATATATATATTTATTTATATATATACACACACTTTCAGTGGAGTGGCTTCCTAAATTATACATGCTCACTTATCTGGTAGCTTAATATTTGGGGTGAAACAATGTTTGTATAGATATGCACTATATGTGAGGCCAACTCAGGTACACACTAAAACTATAAATATTAAGTATGCCATCTCTTCATAGTAAGTGTTGTTAAAGCTACCTACAGGAAAAAAAATTAATTATTTTATGTTTTTACCAAACACTGTACATGTTGTAGACAGTACCTGTGAAAACGGTTCCCTGAAAGGAAAACTTTTTAGGTCACATCGTTTTTGCATAATGACCTCTCAACATCACAATTTAGATGTTTTGGGAAAAAAAAAACTACCCCCCCCCCCCCCCCAAAAAAACTCGATAATTTTCAGAAACGCAAAAATTGGCACTGAAATACGTGCCATGAGATACTTCAGGAAATTTATAAAATAACACAAGAAAATGTTTTTGCATATTTTCAGAAATGTTCTTTTAGGTTCTTTATTTTTCTCTTCAGATGGTCTTTGTTGAAATTTCAAAACCTATCCCAGTAAGTTGCATAATGCACATACAAGTTCGTGAATTTGTCTTCCCGCGCGTTTCTGCACATGTAATTAATATTGGCTGTATACGGCAACCTCCCACATTTCCTTCTGACTGTGCTACGCCCTAAGCCAAGGGCGTGGCAGGGCAGGATTTGCATACAGACCATCAAAACCAACAGACACCAAAAATGGCAAAAAAACCATGAAAACAAAAAGTTATTTCTGCAATGTAAGGGTGAATTAGCATTGATGGTAAACGGCTTGTAACAGAAAAATAGAAGTGTGATAATTTCTTTTTATTATGTTATTATATATTCTTTTCAATAGTTATCAATCTTACATGTAGAAAATATTTCATTGGTTATCAATCATACATGCGGAAAATCTAAAATCATTCCCTCCCTTATTTTCAATTGAATTAACATGTATATAAAACCAAATTACCGTAAAAACTGAGTTCAATGTGGTTAAATGGCATGTACATAATTATGCTGACACCTAGCTAATACTTGGATTTTCCCACAAAAATTTCAGGTAATGTTTACGCAAAGAAACCTTGGCCATATAGCAAATACAGAGGCCATCACAATATGTGGGCAAGATACCCTAAACAGGCTTCGTCGCAAGATGGCGGATAAAAAGTCTGTTGTACCAACATGTACTCTGGACTTTAGAAAATTAAGTTAAGTCCTATGCAGGAGAATCCAGTATGACAACTCATACTGCAGTGTAACCTCGATGTCTGTGCAATACTTTCTCCTTCATCTGCTCGCGATGCCAAGAGGATAGGAGCAACTGCTGAGCAATGCCAACCTTAACTACCGCGAGCAAAAGTTACATTTCAAAATACCCTAAACTTCATAAAGTTTTTATAATTGTTTACTAAAAATAAACATAACTGGATCCCAAATATCCCCTACCATTGCCTAGACTTGGTTTCAAAATGCTAAGACCATTATTATTGTTTTAGTTACCAGTTATTACAACCACTAAAAATTCTCGTAAAAAATTGGTCACATGCTTTTATGGGTTTACAAAATCAGTTGCAAAAATTACCATTATCCCATTTCGGATAAGAGACCAACATTTCGTAAGACTTAAAAAGATTTAAAATTTCCAGCCACCATGGCTCTCGCTTAACGTAAGTATGATGTATGTACATGTCCTAATCGCTTAATGAGCCTGCAACCGACGGTGCTGCTCTCGGACGGCGAACAGGCAAAACCGCTGTCCGCCACACAGTGGCCTTCCATGGCTGGCAACTGCTACACGTGAAAATTAGCACGTATAATAAACACAAGTTTCTCCGTTAACCCAGGTCTTCCAGGGTCTTTTTAAGGTAACGTGATCCTGGCGAGCACATATAAGGTTAGTATTTTAATAGTTTTAAATGTTATTATAGCATTTAAACGCAAAAAAAAACAAACGTGTTTAAACGTGCATGGTGTCGGGCATTGCGCCGAAGAAATTGCCAGGTGAGCAAAGGCAGTAACTATTCGAATGGGTAACTGGCGACGTGGTCCTGCCCAATCTTCTAACAGGTTATTATTATGTGTACTTAGTTGTAATTAACAATTCTTCGAGGGGGTGAGGCAACGTGGTCCCGCCCATCACATCCTATACACATCAAAAACATTTCACCGTGTCGTCATTACCCCACTACTACACATCTTGTCTTTTCTTCGCATCATCTGTCCCCGCCGCAGCCATGGCGCAATGCAACAATACAATATCAAGCTCGAAGCAAAGCAGCACCGTAATCTTCTGATTCCACCCATGATTCAGTTTATTCCACTGTTCAAGGTGGTCCACAAGTATTCAAATTTCCTTAAGCTATTAAATTGTACGTGCGATTATAAAAATATTTGTACTGCAGCTTTAAGAAGTCAAGGCATATCCGCCAGAAGCTCTGTAAGTACTCAGTAGCGCCAACTTCGTAGTTCGAAGTGATGCAGTAGTAGTTGTGCCGACTTAGTTGGTATGCGTGGATAGGGCAAAAATTAGTGAAAGCTCAATAATATTGCTGTTGGCACTCTTGTATACACCTCATTTACTCTATGTTTATTAAAACGAACCTTTTCAACACATGATTCACACATCGGGTTTTTCGGCTGTGCTATTTGCTTCAAGAAAAAATCATGTTCTACTTCAGGAACAGAAGATTTCTTTCGTCTTCGTGAAAACGGCGTTCCGGGGCAATAAATATGTCGCCCAATCAGATACGTCTCTCGAAACAAGCCGATTTCCACCATCCAGCTAAACAAACCACGCACCGAGTGAAACGTGAGGATGACGTCAGCTGAATTTATCCGTATCCCGCGTGAGAGATTAGCGCTTGATTTACGGGTCTTCTCTCTCAGGCTGTCCCAAGAAAGAAGGAGAAATTGCAGTCCGTCTAAAGACGCGTTCGAAAATAATAAGTCACAAAATTGAACGCCGAGCAATTATGACTGTCTGACAAGCAGTTGGCGTAGAAGACACGATAATGTTTCGCTGCAATACAAAACTGAAGGTTTATCGGAACTGAGCTTGTTTGAAATCGACCGAACAAGCTACGAAAATCTATAAAGGAAGTTCAGAGGTCAAAGTGTCTCGGCTGCCATTCACAAAGATATATTTCATACGTTATCAAAAGTGATCACCGGGTTTCGTTTCTAGAAAAGCTTATAAAAAATTATACTGTAATATCTTAAAATGTAAAGTAACAGAAAAATGCAAAATATATTACTTTATCAAACAGTTTTACTTGTCCAAGACAAAATGTTATTACATCAGAAGTTACACACTTTTAAGTCAGCATGTACCAGTTGCAAGATATCCTTCAACACAAAAACAAGACCACTTAAAGACTCGCAGTGAAAAGGAGAGATAGTAATTTATTCACCGAAGTTGTATTGCGTGGGAACTGGCAGCTATAATACACTGCAGCAAACAAGATGCATTTTCTTACTGTATAAAGTAATAAAACGTACTTCATATCAACATATAAATACGTAAATATGAATTTATCGTTTGCGCACTCATCGTCCATACAGCTACAAAGGAAAAAGATAAATTTACAAAAATATAATACGCCACTGTCTATATTTAAGTAAGTTTAAGGGAAATGCTATAAAACATTGTTGCAAATTAACTGGACACAGAACCATAAACTTATGTTTACCATATGCATTTGAGCTACACATATATTTTGGATAATAATAATAAATTGCTTTCAATTATTATTTGGATGTTAATATTTTTTTCACGTGTTTACTATATTTTATGTTAACACTTTCATTTCCCTAATTTTTCGATGTATGTGAACCACCAGTACATTACTCTACGGTAATTTTCACACGTTGTTCTGAGTTCTACAAATGGTTATGGTACTGTTTTTTCGATGTATGTGAACCACCAGTACATTACTCTACGGTAATTTTCACACGTTGTTCTGAGTTCTACAAATGGTTATGGTACTGTTTTTTCGATGTATGTGAACCACCAGTACATTACTCTACGGTAATTTTCACACGTTGTTCTGAGTTCTACAAATGGTTATGGTACTGTTTTTTCGATGTATGTGAACCACCAGTACATTACTCTACGGTAATTTTCACACGTTGTTCTGAGTTCTACAAATGGTTATGGTACTGTTTTTTCGATGTATGTGAACCACCAGTACATTACTCTACGGTAATTTTCACACGTTGTTCTGAGTTCTACAAATGGTTATGGTACTGTTTTTTCGATGTATGTGAACCACCAGTACATTACTCTACGGTAATTTTCACACGTTGTTCTGAGTTCTACAAATGGTTATGTTAATGTTTTTCCTATTGTGCTAGTATGTTTGATTTTATTTTCAGTAATTGATTCATAATTTTTAAATCTGAATTATTTATTTGTTTTGTGATTTAAAGATGTAATATATTAGGTCTTACTTTCATTTTGTGAAGGCAAAACCGGAAGCGAGCCGTGATTGGCTGTAGGTTGGTGCGGAAGCCGGTAAAAGGGGCTTCTGGAAAAGACGTTAAACATGTAAGGCGTCAAATTTTCCGTTGGAATTTAACTTTTTAAAATTCTAACGACATCGTAAATTTAGTTGAGAAATTATGCTCCCAGAGTTTTAGGTCGTCGCCGCAGCTATTATTAAAAAGAGGCTGTAGGCTGAATCGTAGTTATTATTTTGAGTGTTAAATCGACGAGGCGAAAAGGACGTCGAGATTACGATGCAGGCGCCATGCAAGGAGATAGCGCCAAAAGTCATCAGGTGACGCCAAGGCAAATTGATGTATGGAAAGCCTAATTAGATGAACTGTTGTGCATTTATTGGATTTTAAGGGACTTGAACTTATTTTATGAGAGTTATTATTTTGATTTTTCAACGACTTGACTTTGAGTTCCATGCGTATGTTAAACCAGTGGTCCCGCTCTATCGCATATGAGTTAGCATAGCCGGAGCAATGTGTAATAAAGAACTAAAGATTTGTATTGAACTTTCAATATAAATATAGAGTAACTTTATTTTGTATAGGAGATAAGAAGAATAAATATCGTATTTGAGATAATTAAGTGATGAACTGACTTTTTATTACCTAACGAACGATTAGTGGATGTGATATAGGAAGAAGAGCTTACGAAAACTTTCTGGAAAGTTAAATACAGTGGAGGCTACTTCCGATGGAAGCTAATTAGTATTTTTGAACTGAAATTTCATGTCAAAGATATATTTTTTTTAATAGCAGCTCTAAAATTTTACAGCATTTTTCAGTTTTTTTTTTTTTCTACTCTTTCTGGTCAACTATGGACCACGCTATTTCAACTGTTCCCTGCTTCCCTTAACGTTTGCCCAGTATCCTTGCATTCTTTTTCCCTAAGTTTCCCCCTCGTTCTTCGGTGCACACCTTGCCTGCCTTCATGTTGGGTTTTGGCTGAAAACCCTGATATTCTTGAAGTTTCTTCTTCAGAGGGTCACATTCCAAGATGTCATCATGTGAGATCCCCAGTCCTTGCAAGTCTTTTTCCACTCCGGTAAACAAAACCCCTTTGGCTTCTAATTCAAAAAGTAGGTGAATATATGATTGGATAGTCTTTCTGAACTCATTCGCATCAAGTGCCCATAGAAAGCAATCCTCCTTTTCCGAATGGTATCCAGTGGCGTGCAGTGAGTTTTTTGAACGGTAAGCAATATAATAGTCCCATATATGTAAGTGTTTTAGATAACATTTGCTAGTGCCGGGCTGTAATTCCATTTTATATCTCTACTAACAAACACTACTTCCAACTTTTCTTACTCTCCATGTGTATTTACAGTTTTGTAATACCTAACATTAGTTATAAAAACGGAAACGAAATGAATTTAATAATAATTAAACTGAACATCATTTAGAGAGCATATTACAAATTAGGCCTATAAGAAAACTACTGTTTTCCCGAACACTTTCATCCACTTTCCAAGGAAAACTGTAGGACTGGAGGAAGCAAACAGAACGACTGCTTACCCTGCCGAAGAAACGCGGCAGGGTAACTCGATTACGAGTTCGATTCATCGTTAGCCGCTCCCGTTTGTGGAACTAAACACTAGATAGCAGCACTGTGCATGTGCAGTACGGGAGTCACGAAAACTCTGCTTCTCGAATCGGAAACGGTAAACTCAGATTTAAATGTGTTTAAACTTAAAGTTAAGGCGAAAACTATAAAGGGTCAACCATTTCCAATATGCATAGAGTAAGCATTGCTTACTTTGCGTCTATGGAATAAACGCCACTGATGGTATCCATTATTTTCTCCACATGTAAATATAGCTCATGATTGTGTCTACTTCTGTACTCACCATTTTATTTTATTTTAATTTTTCATTCTGATTTATCCGTATTCTTACTTGGATGGTGGTATGTCATTTATGTTAATTATCTTAAAGTATAATTTCATTTTGAGTGAAGAGATTTCTGTCGCATAAACACAATTGATTTTGCACCTTGTTGAAATCCGAACATATTTTTAGTCTGAGTTTATTTATCTCCCTTTCATTAATAAATTAGTTATAAAGATTGCACATGTTTTATTTGAATTAAGGGCTGTGAGTGTTGGAATGTGTTTGCTATTGCATGAGGTTTACAGCATCGCCGAAGATCTTCCGGTTCCAGTGTGGTAAGACCAAGGCCACACTACGAATAATGTGCCAAAAAATGAATCATACAACCTTATTATTATAATTATTGTTTCTCCCAACTCACGCCAAATAGTTTTACGCCTACACAATTACACATCACACAACCAATATATTGAACTATAATTTCAGAATTTATTTCGCGGTGACACCGCAACATAAGTTACACTATTACAGAGAGTTATAATATTCACTGTGATGCCAAAAAATAATATTTAAAAAATGTACATTACGTTAATCACTTCTATTCTAATATTATAAAGAGGTAATGTGAGTTTGTTTGTTTATATGTAACGGCTAATCTCGGAAACTACACGACCGATTCTTATTATTCTTTCACTATTATAAAGCTACATTCTTCCACATGGACATAGGCTACGTTAAATTTTAAAAAAATCCTTGAGAAATATCAAAATTTGTAAAACAAGACGGAGATAAATGAGCTACTTGGCTGCTTTCTAAGAATGCTCTACCAAAACCATTACAGATAAATTGAAACAATGTTAGAAGAAATTGTTCATCTTAATATAAAAATGTACGCAAATAGTCGCAGGTAGTCGCAAGTTGTCGCAGATAGTCGCGGGTAGTGGAGGTAGTCAAGTTGTCGCAGATAGTCGCGGTAGTGGCAGTAGTCGCAGATAGTCGCGGGTAGTGGCAGGTAGTCGCAAGTTGTCGCAGATAGTCGCGGTAGTCGCAGGTAGTCGCAGATAGTCGCGGGTAGTGGCAGGTAGTCGCAAGTTGTCGCAGATAGTCGCGGATAGTCGCAGGTAGTCGCAAGTTGTCGCAGATAGTCGCAGGTAGTCGCAAGTTGTCGCAGATAGTCGCGGGTAGTGGCAGTTTGTCGCAAGTTGTCGTAGATAGACGCGGGTAGTGGCAGGTTGTCGCAAGTTGTCGCAGATAGTCGCGGGTAGTGGCAGGTTGTCGCAAGTTGTCGCAGATAGACGCGGGTAGTGGCAGGTTAGTCGCAAGTTGTCGCAGATAGTCGCGGGTAGTGGCAGGTAGTCGCAAGTTGTCGCAGATAGTCGCGGGTAGTCGCAGGTAGTCGCAGATAGTCGCGGTAGTGGCAGGTAGTCGCAAGTTGTCGCAGATAGTCGCGGGTAGTCGCAGGTAGTCGCAAGTTGTCGCAGATAGTCGCAGGTAGTCGCAAGTTGTCGCAGATAGTCGCGGTAGTGGCAGGTTGTCGCAAGTTGTCGTAGATAGACGCGGGTAGTGGCAGGTTGTCGCAAGTTGTCGTAGATAGACGCGGGTAGTGGCAGGTAGTCGCAAGTTGTCGCAGATAGTCGCAGGTATTCGCAAGTAGACGCAGGTAGTCACGGGTAGACGTAGGTTAATCGCGGGTAGTCGCAAGTTGTTGAAGGACGCATGCTTAAGAACAGCACGTGTTGCTCTACGTAACTGCACCCGGCTGTCTTTAATTTCTGTAGCGCATGCACAATACGCGCAAGTAGTTCCTCGTGTGTTTGTGCTGTCCATTGGTAAACGATATTCTTCATCCATCTTTCACGGGAGGTGCTGTCAAACTAAGCCTCTCAGCTGACCTTCCAACTGCTTACAATATATGCATATGCAAACCCTATGATGTCACATTGACTTTGAACCAAATGTATTGCACTATTGATACACAGAGAGTTGCAAATTTCGCGTTATTCTTTGGTATGAGGCTAAACTGCACAGTGCCGTATATACTCGAACCAGCGTCGTTTCTCCATTGGCTGCTGCACAGATATTAAACCACTCACTTTCTGACTGGATTTCACGTGATTGGACTACACAACTGCGAAGTGCTCGTTTATTGGCGCAGAGTTACTCAGGGCATGTCAAATAAAGTATAGACCAATGGCAAACTTAATGCAAATGTACATACATGTATATTAAATTTAATGTCCCTCTTAATAATAACGCGAATTTCGCAGGTCTCTATTATAATTCATTGTGCAGGCACCAATCCCTCCAGTCATTCACAATCTTTTTTCTAATTCACCAAATCATCCTCAATCTTTATATCAATCCACCCAATAATTTAAAATCTTTACACCGATCCACTGCAATGATTCGCAATCACTATGCCAATCCACCCAATATTTCACAATATTTCACAATCCGGTGGTGGTGGTAGTGGTGGTGGTGGAGGATTGCTAAAGATTTATGGTAGAATTGGGATTGGGATTGGGATTGCGGTGGTAATTGCGGTGCTGATTACAATTCATCTTCGAGATATGAGAGCACTCAGAGAAAACCCAAATACTCGTTGGGCCCGAAGAAAACATGCGGGTACTATTATATATAATATATATATATATATGACAAAAGTTTAACGCTGTCCACCAAATGTTTAACGTTTTTTTCACAAAGCAATAAAATGCCCGTTTCTCGGGTGCTTTTCTTGCTTTGTTTTCCATTTTAGGCGATTTTTTTGTGTTCGATCTATGTTTTTTTTTTCTCAAACGAGTATTATGTATTCTAAATGAATAGGCCTACGCAATATTTCAATTTATTTATAAAACAGTATATATTTCTCATTGTTTCTCACATATATTACTTTTTATACGTTTTAAGCACAGCAACATCACAACGTTGGAATTTAAATATTCAACAGGAAGTAGCAAAAAGTCATCAGAAAAAGAAGCGATAATAACTTCTGTTTCGAAAACCACAATGTCCAGCAATTCAGCACCTCTTACGAAGTCTCGGGTGAATACGGCGTCGATATTGTAGAATCGAAACAGGCACGCGTTTACTTAGGAAACTTAAAAATGAACCGAAATTCCCGAAGAAAATATTCTAGCGGTCCGGTGAACAGTAAGTGACGTAATACCTCAGACGAAGTTACGTCGCAGAAGAGTTTTCGGGGGGAAAGATGAGTAGAAGGTGTCGGAGTCGAAATCGCCTTAAAAAGTTCGATAAAGGCGACGTGAATACACGAGGAAAAGGGGAAGAAGAACGATTTGACGTCTGAAGGGGGCGAAGAACTCACGCAGTTGTGGCGTGTCTGATAAATGTGAGAGGTAGAAGGGGGAGGGGAGAGACTTCTGTGCAACTTTCCTTCGATAAGGTGTTAACTATATCACCGCAAGACCGTGGAGATTCTATTAACGAGAAAAAGGGTAGCTCGTGAGACGTTATTATAAGTTTATTTTCTGCCGTCCCGCTGGCGCGTGGGTTGGGGTATGGAAAGCTCTCCTTCTCATCTGGGGACTTGGCAGAGGACTCAAAGTCTGGCAGTCATCCGCTCTCGGAGCTAACTGCCGGCAAGATAGGGCCTTGACCCTGTCGCGGCTAAAATACCCGCGTGAGTAACACAACGGTGCATCCTGCCCTCCAAACCAAAAAAAATGGAAATGTTTCCGTATGTCGCCTTTCCTTTCAGGGAGTATGATGTTTTAAATTTCTTTCCTGCCTTCTATCAGACCGTATTTGGCGTGTCGGAGGCGTACACAGTAAAAAAATTCCTGCTTAACTTAACTTGCTCAACTCTAATGAAAGTTTTTAACCTACAAATTGTATGGGAATAATGCCACACATCAAGCTGCAGATAAAGGAATGTTTAGCGTCACTACTATACGAAATTTGGGAACTTCTCTTCGCATTTGACTGTTTCCTGAGCAAATGTAGGAACGCTACAATGAATGTATAAGGGAAAGAATTACCATTCCCACTTTCTCAGTAAGCATATACAATTGTATGATAAATTTCCGCATAATTTCTTTAGAGTGTAGAAGCACAGGAGCCATAAATGGTGACCCTATCAAAGCGAATTGAAGAATTCGCGGATTCAATTTGGGTCAAATTAGAATACAAAACATGTGTGTTTATATAATATTAGCCAGGGCCACACGGTGTTTGGCACCTCCTGGAGCACGCTGGCCCAATCGTCGCCTTCCACTGTGACAGCAGACAACCAATGCACAGTTGACATTGACAAATTTGTACATACGACTGTAGAATCCAGCCTGCAGGTCATTGGACTCGCGAATATTTCCGATCTCAACCTGTCATATATAGGGCCACCTGATTTTCGCGAAAGATTCTGCGACTACTTGTACTCCGAAACACGCTAGTTCGGAATCAATATCGTGGTTCGATAATTTCAACTATGACGCATCTTAGGTGTTTGCCAGCCAATCACGGGCGTACAATATCGAGGTAACTTTGTTCAGATCGGCCCAGTCGAGTAGTAAATGTCTTCTCACACAGACACGCAGTTAACAGTAAAAAGGTCATTGGCAAACCTGCTCGAAGGAAATTGAAATCTAGTCTGTGAGTTAGTCTTTTCGTGAAAAACAGGTAGCCTTTTTAATGTATATAATCCTGTTTACGGAAAAGTGAGCACTTTTGAAAGCCCTGCTTACGATCTACTTGTATACACATAGTGTATCCTTCCGCCATATGTAAAATTAATATTGCCATCGGCTTGATCATTGTATTTATGCGTATGTCAAATCAAAGTATAAAATTATTAGAAAAAAAATTGGAAAATTAGCTCATTCTTTCACATAAGAGTATTTAAAGATTCACACACAAAAAAAAAGTAATTTTTGTATTCACAAATGTTTATATAACACTCTTAATTGAACAATACGATATGAGTAGTAGGGGCGGGGGTGTTTCACTTCATTTTTTATTTATTGGATTAACAAATTAGATATAAAATTGATATCAAATTTATTGATAAAATTAAGTCTTTATCCGATCAAAAAAGGTTTAATCCAAATTTAATCCGATAATATTTATTGATTGATTGAATCTATTAATTCAATAGAATGAATTAATCAATTTTTTTGGAATTTTTTACTTTTGTGTGAATTGATAAGTGTATAGTTAGGTTAAGAGTGTGCTAAGGCCCTTAATTAATTTTTCTTTTATTTTTTTGGGTGGGGGGCGGCTATGGTTTATGTTGACCATTGGAGCTCTGGCGTTGTACTGAGGTGGGCTTGTGTTGGGGAAGAGGTATATAGGTATTCTGTAATATTAATTTTTGGAGAGCGACATGGTAGGTGTTGACCCTCGGAGATTTGGCATTGTACTGAGGTGTGCCTTTGTTGGGGAAGGTATGTATATATATTACTATGTATATAGTAATATATTAATTTTTTGAGTATTTCATCTGGTGGCAGGCAACAGAGACATGCAGCGCGATCAGTGTCTGGCAGGCGAAAGAGGTTATGGCATTGTGTAATGAAATTATGATAAAATACGTAATGAATGAAACAAAAAGAGACATGAAACGAGTTCCTGTATGCTAGTAAAATAATTTACTTGAAGGACTCATCGAATCGCAAATACAAATTTCAAACGGAGACAAGCTATCCTGTAAGAAATCAAGTAACGAGTTATAGCTATCAATATATAAATTACACTTCTTGAATCAAACGATAGAATAAAAATGGATTTGAAAACACGTAGCAATAAATAAATTAAATCATACAAGCACCTCTCCATAAACATGTTCGTCTGGCTGTGAGATTGGTGAAGCAATGACTGTAGTGTATGACATGCGCCAACTTATAACCTGTTAGAGACGTGCAGCGCAACTGGCATCTGGCAGGCGACTGAGTTCTAGATACACCAAACTTTTGGGGAAATAAAATGGTTAGGAAGTAGCAATTAAATGAAAAGAGACGATCACTGAAACTGATGTTAAATGGGAGAGAAATTAATTAAATAAAAATTGGAATACATGGCACATGACAAATAATGAATGTAGCAGAAAATTAATATTACCAAAATATATATTTCATACAGCAGAACAAACAAACATAACTTCCTGGTGTTAACTCACTAAACAAATTACAGGCCCCAGCTATCATGGAAGAAATCTATTAATGAATTCAAAACATGGAGGAATAAATAGATAAATTAATTTTTACATGTGCAGCTCTCCCAAAACCTGCCCCCTCGGCTGTGAGGCTGGTGAAGTAATGACTTATAAGCTGTTAGAGACGTGCAGCGTGGCCAGCGTCTGCCAGGCGGCTACACTGAAATTACGCGAAAAAACTCAGAAATGAACAAAAAGAGATGTGAATACACAACTACGTGACAAATTGATAATTTTGTTAACTACACATGTACTAGATGAAACAAATATTTCCACATCAAATTGAAAACTGGCTTACTGCCCACAGCAATCCTGATAACTTAGTGTCCAGGTTGGAAGCACTTTTATGCAAACTAAGTGATACAAAATAATTAAATTTTAACCAAATGCAAAAACCTATCATATTTACCTACCAAGCTAACATTAACGACATCCAATTGAAGCATATCTCATCACTGAAATGACCAGACAACTAGTTGACCAACACAATACAGAATATCAGCACTTACAGATAAAGATTTTCCATGTAATTAAGTACTGAAAAATATTTACCCCATTTTAGATCATTTTAACACATACTTGGTCGAAAACTTTTTGCAATGAAAGTTAAAAGATCCCCGTAGCAATCACATGTAGATTAGTTTAGGAAATTCACATTTAAAAATCCAAACCAAATGAAAAACTAGATGGGTTACTAAAAAAAATAATAGACAAATGCAAACTTTCAAATGAAGGATACTATTTGCACACTGCAAACTATAGCAATGTAAGTTTAGCGAATCCTGTAGTTAACACCCATAATTAAAAATAAATAATTAGCGAAGGTTAAATATGTTAACACATATCATATTTTATGATACAAAGGATATAAAAGTACAAGTAGATTCCTTCTCCAGAACCCTGTCCTCCACCCTAGTATGACAAACAACCTCTTTTGTGGTCAAGAACAACTGCCCGGGAATACTGTTTGGGAACACAGCCAGGTAGTTTTTGTCCTATCTCACTCATTATCCATTATTATCCTTCTCTCTATAACCCTCAAGCCGAAATATGTCAAAGGAGGAATAACCCCCGTCCTTACCGCCTTGAAAAAATTTGTAGCCTCGTCCGCAAATTATTCTTTCTGGTAAAACTATAAATTAAGAAATCAATCACCTTGGAAATAATTATATTTATCCCCTAAATACGAATAATCACATTCTAACTGTTTTTTTAATGTAAACAATTCTCCAAGATTTAAAATATTAAAAGCAAAAAATGTAACAGATTACTGTACAAACACTAATCCAATGAAATGATAATCCCATCAAGAAGTGGATTGATTGCACAATAATTTCCACATCCAATCCCCATCGATATCGATGGGTTTATTAAATGAAAAAATTCTTTAAATTACATTTAAAATATTTTTATTTAATATAATAAATTTTCAAACATTGTACTACTATATATAATTCCTTATTCCTAACTCATGAGTAGCATGCTTTTGAGAAAACTCTCCACAAACCAAATCCCTATCTTTTTTTCCTTTTAATGATCTTATAACCCAAATATTTATTTGGAGAACTAACTTTTTGCAATTCATGCTCGTAAAATCTACCTTTTATAGGCTATTGGTCCCAGTGTTTAGGAAATACACTCTGGGATATGTATGTTTAAATTAAATTAATCTAAATATTTCATAAGACCAATTAATAATGTATTTTTTCTAGAAGAGGGCTTTCTCTTTTGAGATCCATATGAATTCACAAATTTTAAACTTCTGTTTTCTCATCTAATACTTTTTCATCATTGTATACAGTTTTCATCAATCTACTGTCCGTAACTTTTCCAGGGGCCAATTTGATAGTTCTATGATATACGAAATTTTAAAATTTAAGTAGTTCAGGCAATATATTCACCCATTTGTAAATCCCCTTCGATGCAAAATGTTTACATATTAGCTGCTTGATCGATTTGTTGAATCATTCCACCACATTGGCTTTAAGGTCTGAATATATTGCATAGTGATTGATGCCATAGCAGTTCATTAGTTTGTGGAACAGTTCAGAAAAAAATTCGGATAATCTATCTGTTTGAAGCAAATTTGGGATTCTTTCTTGCAAAACGATCTTCCTTGCATCACTGACCTGTTTCAATGTCTTGTTTTTCAAATGGTATACTCCAACCATATTTGGAATAAATGTATATTACGCTTAAAATATATTCATAACCCTTATTATATTTCGAAAGCAATGTCATTTCACACAAATTGGCTTGAAAAAGGTCATTTAAGTCTTTAGTAATAACTGGTCTTCTGGCATACCCTATCCTTTCAGGGGTGTCAAATTCTTCAGCAATCTTACTGAACTTCATCACTAATAAAACGATCTTCTGCCAGCTTCAACAATAGAAAAAATTTGGTTCATATGTAAATTATTCCCAGATACTAACAAAGCATTAAGAAGGTGTAATCTATCGACCAATTCAGTTGGATTGTTGCAATATACAGGAGAAAATCGATCACCAACTTCACCTTTATATATTCCACTTCTCACAATATAGGTTAATAAATGTATTTTCGGGTGGTTTTCATCTCTTGAACAAATATTCGCATTCGCAAGACTAACGAGTTCTTTGTATTTCTGCAAATCGGTGTTGGAATATCTATTTGGAAAGTTTTTAAACAATAATGCAAACCATCCTTGACTCCCATCAGTTATGTAATCACCTGCTTTAATTCTATTCTCAGGTAAAAACCTAATAACCTAATCTCCCAGAAACCATGTGTTTCCATTTGAGCCCCCTGCGAGATGCTGGCCATGCTGCATGCCTCTAACAGCTTATAAGTCATTGCTTCACCAGCCGCACAGTCAAGCAGACATGTTTTGGGAGAGCTGCTTGTACGGTTCCATTTATTTATTCCTACAAGTATCGAATTCATTAATTGATTTCTTCGACAGTAGCTGGGTGTAATTTGTTTAGTGAGTTAATACCAGTAAGTTGTGTTCATTTATTCTGCTGTTTGATGTATATATTTTGGTAATATTAATTTTCTGCTACATTCGTTATAGCTTTGTCATGTGCTATGTATTCCAATTTTTTTGTTTAATTAATTTCTCTCATGTGTAACATAATCGGTTTCAGTCGCTGTCTCTTTTTGTTTAATTGCTATTTCCCAACAATTTTATTTCCCCGAAATTTTCGTATATCTAGAACTCAGTCGCCTGCCAGATGCCGGTCGTACTGCACATCTCTAACAGCTTCTAAGTCGGCTCACATAATACACTACAGTGATTGTTACACCAATCTCACAGCCGAGAATTTGTGTTTAGGGAGAGGTGCTTGTACAATTTCATTTATTTATTCCTACGCATTTTGAAATCCGTTTTTATTCTGTTGTTTCATTCAAGGAGTGTAATTTATATATTGATAACTATAACTCGTTACTTGATTTCTTACAGGATAACTTGGGTCCGTTTGAAATTTGTATTTGCGATTCAATGAATCCATCATGTGAATTATCTTACTAGCATACAGGAAATCATATTCATGTCTCTTTTCGTTTAATTCATTACATATTTAATAATAATTTCATTAAATACACCATAACCTCTATCGCCTGCCAGATGCCGATCATCTGCTTGTCTCTCAGTCGCCTTTCAGTCGAAATAATTAAAAATTTAATATATTAAACAATAACTATATATATGTATATATGTATGTTGGGGGAAGGGATATATATACATATATATACCCCCTTCCCAAACACAGGCAGACCTCAGTACAACACCAGAGCTCCAAGTGTCAAAACCTATCATGCCACTCTCCAAAAATTAATTTTACACATTACATATATTTGCCTTGCCCAACACAAGCTTACCTCAATACTATGCCAGAGCTCCAAGGGTCAACATCTACCAGAGCCACTCCCCACCCAAAAAAATAATAAATCAATAATAAAATGCATTAGCACACTATTAAACCAAATTACCGAACTATGTCCTTATCAATTCATACAAAATAAAAATATAAAAAATTGATTAATTCATTCAATTCAATTAATTCGATAAATCAATAAAAATTATTTTATCATATTAAAATTGAATTAAGCATTTTTGATCGGATTAAGACTTAATCCGACCAATCAATTTGATAATCCGATTAATGAAAAGTAAAGTGAAACCACCCGGTCCCTACTACTGACATGGAACTACTTTTGATCCGTCGTTACTAATTTTACTTGGCTCAGATCTTTCAGTGCGACTGTTCAACTACAGTATATGCAGATTAGGTGCTGTGACCTTTTTCAAAGGTTAATTTCCACAATTCTGTACTAAAGGATGTTCACGGGGGAACTTTTGAAATCAACCTTAGAAAGAAGTCTCTGCCCTTACTTGCATAGGTTTTAAACAAACGCACTGAGTGACATGAGAAGTAGTTCAGTATGTTAACGTCGAACTAAAAGTGTTAGGCAACCATTTATTATAACTTAAATTATTTATTTCACTTTCTGTGTTTCACAATGCATCGAAGTATTAAAATGAGCCGATAAGTTAAATATTTACTTTTCTTATAATTTCATGCTTTCATTTTACCGACGCATGAATAAAGTGATTATGCCCATGGCAATGGTATTCTTACACAAAGCGGAGAATACACAACGTGCATATAAGTACAGCAGATATTCGAAAGTGCTCATTTTACCTTGAATAGTTTATAATTGTAGATAGTCTGTGTGTTGTAAAATCCAAGGGTTAAATCACAGCGCACTTAGTGAAAAAGTTGCTTATTCCACGAATTACAGCCACACGCGCCAGCAAAATGACGTCACTAACCAGCAACACGTTGGCACGCCGTTCACCAATGAGAACCTGCAGCTTACTCTCCAGTCGACAAGCCAGCCAATCAAGGACATTTCGCAGCACCCACTAACCAGTCAGACACAAGGTATGTATCCAAGACATCGCACAGTTTGTCGGAGAATACGTACGCCCACTTCAAAGTAACCGCGACGCAATTTAGCTTCTGCGTGTTTACCTATTTTTCCCCATTCATACCATTCATGCACACAGCCCACAGGAAAGTTTTTTTTTGCAAATAAATCTACACACAATGCGTGATGGTCACAGTCCTGGTAAACTAGCAGATTCGTTTCGAGAAAAAGTAAAATTTAAAAACTCGTAGGTTCATGTCACTTTAGCAATTGGTCTGTTGGTTAGTTGTCACTTCATGTAGAACCCCGAGCCAATAAGAAACAGGAAGTTGAATGGAGTCCCAACCAGCACTTTCCACATTGACAACCAATTACCTATGCTATGAGTAGAGACCTGAAAAATTTTAGAGTTCCATGACCTGCAGGCTAGACTCTACAGTTTTACGTATGAATATGCCGATATCCACTGCACATTATCACAATGGAAGGCGACGATTGGGCCACCGTTCTCCAGGAGGTGTCATACACCGTGTGGACCAATGGCTAAGGTTATATAATCATACGTGTTTTGAATTCTAGCTTGTCCCGAAATGAATCCGCGAATTATTCAGGTCTCTACTTATTAGCGGAGTGTATTTGTAAGAAGCAATTTTTACTGCTTGGTAGGTCAAACAAAATCAGCTAAATTCATTGCTGTACGTCTGTGATTCGGGCGCAATTACCCACGTCGCGTCACACGCAAACCATCCAATCACGAAAGAGAATTAGAGCTGAAGTGTCATGAAATACAACTTGTCGTGAAATCTTTTCGAGAAAATCTTGTGTCCCTCACTATGAGAAAGAGCACCTGTTTTCCGCGACAAGCTTCCAGAACAAACTGTGCTCCAACGCACTTTAGTTCAGAACCACTTTGTTGATTGGGCCATTTGAATTGTTACGTGTCTTATGCATCTGCCGGCGAATTATTGACAGTCAGTATCGGAGAAACGTAATTCAGATTGGTTAAATAATGTAACAGACAGTCTTAACGCAGAGACAAGCGGCCAGTAGTCAAATGAAGGTTGTAAGTTGCAGTAAGGATATTGGAGTCTAGCCTGTGCGAAAATTAGGTGGTCCTACGTATGAATGTATACAAGACAGTGGACTATAGCCTACAAGTTACTGAACTCGCACATGTTTCATGTGTCTAACAATGATCTTTGCTACGGGTAACCGATTCATAGACCGTGATAATGTTTTATATTATGAATGGTTCTCTGTTTTATATCAGAAAACATAGCCTGCAGTTATTTGGATGCAATCACGAACAAGTGATATGTTTGGTCAGGAACGTATCCAGGGTGTTGAGGGGGGGTCTGAGGGGGCGGCAGCACCCCCAAATGACATACATTTTTAAAACCCTATTATCAAAATGTCAATCATTATATTTATATATTTGTTACTACCCACATTGACACACACAGTTTCTATCCTCCTTTCCTTTTCTATCCTTCCACTGTGACTTGTGAACGATGTATTACTAGTGACAATACTAATACTAGTCACCCCCCCCCCCCGAAAATAATTTCTGGATACGCCCCTGTGTTGGGTTAAATAATAGTATAGTACATATAAGAATATTTCTTGGCTGCAACTCTTGGAACCACAAATTAAATCCATTCTGAAGTGGTTGAAGGTTTATTGCAAAACGTTATACTAATTAAACGACTCAAACAATAATTTTTGTGTCTAAAATAATTGTGAAAAGACCGTTTCATCGAGCTTCACTTTGAAAATTGTGCATTAAAAAGATAACAATAAAACTGTTCGTAGTATTCGGACGTCAAACGTTTCTTAAATGCTATTTCAAAGCAAATATCACTTAGCTTCGCCGAACAGTTTTAGCCTACATTTCGAAGGAAAGAAAGACTTATTTGATCACTTTTCTGACTGCGTATCTGCGTGTGTGTAATTATGTGTGTGTTTGTGTATGTGTGTGTTAATGTGTGCGTCACTGTGTGTGTCTGTGCGTGCATGTGTCCCCCATTTTCAATTTTTGAACGCTTCAACGGAATCTCACCAAACTTGGTACACATATTTCAACCACGTCAGGCACTTACTTTCGAAAAGCTGAGGAAACTGAGAATATAGCTCTTACGTAAGTAATACACGCTATTTTCATTGATGACATCATGTTTTGTAAAGTTACGTATTAGGTTAGGTTATTCACCTTTGATTTTTGAAGTTCGATCAAATTAAACCATCTATATATGTGTAGGTGGGCGAAGGTGATTAACAGTAACCTCTTAGCATATTACACACTGTTTTGGTCAAAAATGCAGCAATTTCACGCTGTTTGGGTCATTATTATCCGTTTTATTTAGTTAACAGTAGTAAAATTTGTTCTTTATACTACAGGCGGCATGAGCTGGTTTCGCAGAATTAGCAATAATTTTATTATAGTTAAGAGCACTTTATTCATCCAGAAAAGTAGTGTGATCACACCGATTCGGGAGCAGTGCTCGATGACCAGAACTCCGATTCTTAGCCAACTAGTGAGCGCTAAAAATAGCGATTACCAGAGACCCGGAAATTTCGCGAATTCATTTGAGGACAAGTTAGATTTCAAACACATGTACACTTGACTTTGTTTTCCAATTGGACCGCAGTTTGTACGACACGACCCGGACGAATTCTAGCCATCAACTAGCCTGCAAGTCAAAGAGAACGGTATCCCATGCTATTTGGTCTGGGATAAAACTGGAGCTTCAGCCAACAAACAACTAACGGGATATCGAGTAGCCAAAGGATCGTGGAGTCCAGCTTGTTGCCAAATAGGAATTCGCGAAATTTCCGGGTCTCTAGCGATTACGCCGCACTCCTGGAGACCTAAACGCGTGCCCCCGCCGGTAAGATTAAGGCGGCGAACCAATAGATAGGAAATCAATTCTGCACAGCCGACAAGAGGCTATAGAAGTGCGGAATCGGAGTCCTTCAAATTCTGAATCACACATAAGCAACAATATCGCACACTTCGTTTTATAAATATTAACATTTTCTTTACAATAACAATTGCAAATAAGACCTTTACACATTTTTGTTCAAAGTAATTGATTTTATTGCAAAATATAACGTCCTGATAGCTAGCGGTAGTGAATTTTTGCGAAAAGATGCCAAGACATGTGATATTTGAAAACACTCTAGGCTCGTTTCCCTGCCTTAAAAGGCTGAATTACATTTTGACACTTGTTAACTGTTTGCACACGAATCACCTAGGAGCCGTTCTCATGTTACCGAACTTTGAGTGTCCCAGTCAAATATGAAAACTGCTTCTCAAGCAGACAGCAACAGACAAACTGCTTTTGAGTGCTGATAGGTGTCAAGAGTACCCTGTACTCAAATCACAAGCTGCACTGATACCATAGAAGGTTCTCATTAAATTATTTCATAGCTGTTTACAATGAAACCTATATGAAAGTTAGGAAGGCACCTTAAGAATGAACCTTTTTACTACTCTGCGATGTGCCAATCCGAGTAAAAATAATTCATGAACCAATCACAAAATGATCTGGACGCAAGAGTGTTTTGGAAGATACGTTGGCTTAATATTTTTCGCAGTTTTTCCTGCATCTATGTAAAAATCTCTACTATTAACAGTTATTTTATATTGAAACTATGTGGCCCAATGCAAACTTTCAAAAGGGCGTTTATTTTCTAAATGAAAAGTTTCTGGACACCAGAATTCACTTTCGGCAATCCAGAGCGCGTAGACGCTCGTGCAGATGTGCAGGATATTGGAAAGCAGCCCTAGGCTCTTCTCGACGTAATTTGCCAGCTCCGTAATCGAGGCACTTGAAACGTTTACAATCAACGTACCCAATCACATCATCCTCGTCGATGTTCGGCGGATCATTTACGCCAACCCTGGGAGGGAGAAAGGGAGAAAAAAAAATTCTCGGGCTAACTTGAAGCAACTTATTGGGTTTTTTTTTAATTTATTTTTTTTATCTTTTCGCTTTTATTGTTACTTTCCATAGCAGCGCCATCTGTCGGCGGCTCGGACAACCCTCATCAGAGTGGGTGGGAAAGCGGCTGGTGGAAAGTTTCGACCACACCAACACTAATATTTTGCCCCGAGAACTAGGAGAAAGTAGAGAAAAGCAAAAAGAGGGGGAAAAAAAGAGAGAGAGTGTGTGCGTGGTGGGAAAGACTGCTGCAAAAAGGACGAGCCGAAGGAGGTGTGGATGCACGAAGGAAAATACGTGGGTAGGACGAAGACAGAAGTTCGTCACGACCCGCCGTAATCGCGTCCATAAGAGGAAGGAAAATGAGATGTCGAAGCGTGAGTGAACGACTTAGGACGACGACAGAAAAGGCGAGCAGAAGGATGGAGAGGATGGGAGATATAATATCGCGGAATACGGTAGTAGGAACCCGCGCAATGCTGCCAACCGTCGTGGAACGCCACTGAAAGCACCCCGTCCGGGGTTGAAATTCCCTGACTTTTCTGAAAACAACCCTGGGGTGGAGGGGAGGGGGGGGGAGGAAGGCGGGGCGGGAAAGTTGTTGGAGCTAGTTGCCAAACTCGGGGGAACAGCTGGAAATTTATTTCCCCGCGCAAAGTTGTGGAAGGTTTCTGGCCGCAGACCTGATGTAACTGGGTTCATCTACAGGAGACTCATTTTTACCACGTGTTTGTAATCAAATAATATGGTCGGGCCGTTCTAGCTCACTTTTAATTAATTCGATTCTCGATTTGAATTATTATGGGTTCTATTAATCTATTTAATTAATCTGATAAAATTATCGGATTAAGGATAAAATAATTCTAATCCGATTAAATTAATTGGATGAAATTAATTTGATTGAGTGATTGATAAAAAAAATTAATTTGTATGATTGTAGTATTTGGTATGTATGTGCAAGAGTGTCATAAGGGACATGGGTATTTATTTATTTTTGGCGAGCGGCAGCACCGATGTTCACTCTTGGACATCTGGCAGTCGACTGAGGTGGGGAGGTGTATGTGCAGGTGTATAGACTATATGTATTGTGTAATAGCGGTATAAACTTTATTTTCTAGGGGTTGAATATGGCATCGAGGAGAGGAAGGAGGGTGTTGTCGGGAGCTTGGCAGGAGGGGGTGGGGGTTCTCGATCACTTGGGAAGTCGCATGACTAGGGGGGGGGGGGGGGAGGAGAAGGGAGAGACCAGCAGAGGAGGTCCGCCTTGGCCGGTACCAGACAGTATTCTGTGTTACGTGAAATGTCTATGGTCGGAAACATGTAATTCGAAATAACTGTTTTAAAATAACGAATTATATGAGTGAATGTATTTCGGCGAAATGAAATATATACCAACGTATTTACCGACGAGACGTTACAAACAGAACACATTTAATTACAAATCAATAAACGTACTTAGGTGAAGGCCAGTAATTCAGTCAATCGACAAATGATAAGCTGCGGATTCACATTCTCTTCGTAAGATACGTACGCACACACCTCCGTAATTTTTCTGTTTTTAAACATTCAAACTAAACCGTAACTTTGTGAAGCGAAATCATTTAATTTGGATTTTTTGTTCTTTTGCAGGGTTTGTGCATACATGATATAATTTTCAAACACTCGCCACAGAAAACAGAATTTCATGTTTTAATGATTTAATCTTAAAAGTTTTACTTAAAAGAATAAGTTTGTTACTAATTCAGATATTCTGATTGGTTGAGAGTTCAAAAGTATGAAATTAAAATGTAGATATGAATTTCTCATTTGCTTGTTTAATGAGGCAGCGAACCATCAGCTGGTTTTAGGTCCATGCTTTCCCGTATGTTCGGTGTTGCTAGTGTCTGTGTTTGGAAGCCTTTTCATATTTAAATGAATCTATTTTGATAAGAGGACAATTATTTCCGATTCTAGTACATGATACAAATGTGCATTTCATGTCACTGAATAGGGAGAACCTCGAGAAAAAGTCACGGTTGAAAGGTGTTATATTTTTCATCCATGCTAGTTCCAAGATGAATTAATAGCTTGAAGTGTTGCAAGTAAGTGATAGTTTTTGTTGGTGTTGTAGTTAAGATGCCGCGAATCTTTACTAATTAGCTGTGGACTTGGTGAAAGTGATATGAACCATTTACAACGTAGAACTCCATTAAATATATGGACCGGCTACCAACCAGAACACACTGATCCTCGATACGCACTGTATCAGTAAGCTTTACTCTATATAATGTTAGTAACGAAACGAGATTTGTTATGGAGTAGTAGGGTAATGTGGCCCAAGAGCCCGCACGCAAGAGAACAGTAGTCGTTTGTGTGTGTTGCAATGTCGAATTTCACATAAAACCACATTTACATGCTACGACAATCCATTGTGTATTATTGCATATAATAACTGAAATTTTATTTCATTTGGAGAACTTGCAATACAAATAGGACACATAACGGCATATTGGGAAACTTGCCCCACGTGTGAGGCAAGAATTCTCTTACAGTGGAGTAAGAGTCCTATTGGCATAAATCTCTTCGCTCACTCTCTCGCCCTATTGGCATCTATTACATAAGGAAAAATCCTTTCCCATATAATCAGTAGAGAGTTTCTCCCACCGTGAGCTACATTCGCTGCACATAATCCAGTTCACAGATTGAGGCTCTTCGTACATAGCACCACGCCCGCCACAGAAATATTCCACCATTACATAAGGCTTGCAATTCGTTTCTTGCCATAGTCAATCTGCGTTTTGCTCCGACGCCTTTGGACGTTATGGTCGTTTTATTAAGGTCAGGCCTGTTTTTTATTTCACTTTCTAATGACAGCATTTTAGCACGTGGTGACAATGTGAGAATTTGTGACCGTATTTTATTTCTGCGCCTCTTTGTAGATGACTTGCTTTTGGGAAGGGCCTGATTATTCCTAGCGAAACAGAACACTTTACAGGAGTGGACACGTTCCTAAGACACGCACAGGAGGAGACTTCTGTTCTGATATGATTAGTACTGTCACTAACACGAGACGATTTACTGCCATTATCATTTGTGAGAGACCTGCCAGTAATTACAGACGGAGACAGCCAACTTCGGAAGAAATATTGGGATACACTGACAGTGTACCACATGCCTGAAAGCCTTTGACTGCAATTCCAATCGTAGCTGCCTTTTCATGAAACAGTAGAAACAAATCAGCAATCTGAAATAGCGTTTTGCATCTAACGGGATGTGCTGGCATCCATTTACTACAGTAATGTTCATAATACGGTTTAAGTTTGGTTTACTATTTCACTAAAATCTTTAAGAATTATACTACTCTTTCATTACTTTTTTTGTAGAAACTTTTGTCGACAGAATATCTTTGATTTTATCAACATCTCTGTTGCCTTTTGTACACCACGGAATTTTATTTTACTTATAATGTGACACGTACTTAACTTTTATTTCTGTCAAACAGTTAAACTGCATAAGTTCGGAGCACATTAAGAAAAAGGTTTAAAATGTTTAAAATATTTAAATAATGATTGGAGGACTCGTGCCACAGAAAACTTTCCCCAACAAATCGGAAAAAATGTAATTCGCCAACAAAATTTCACAGTTGCATGATTAAAATTACACCCTCGCATGAATATAAGCAAAAACATACGTGTTGCGTAAATGTACGCATTCTTCTACATCATTAATTCGTTGTAGTTCTGTAAGAACTTCTTTCACACGAAATAATTACATAAAATATTACTGCAAATAGATAGCTGCTACCGTACTCCCATTAATGGCGGCAGCGGGCAACCAGCCGTGTCCAGTACGTGGAAAGCATTTCGAAAATTCCCTATATGAAAGTTGATGCTATCTAACGGCGACTGCATGAACTACAACGTCGTAGGACTCTTGCCCCATGCGGACTCTTACTCCATATTACCCAATGCCATAAGCACAATTTTCGCCGCTAGATGCGCTGATGTTCCGAAGAGGTCACTTCTAATCTGGCGGAAAATGGAGAAATACTATATATTCGTGAGTAAAATTATGCTGGGCTCCAATTGTGATATACGATATGTTTAGTCAATTATGTTACAGACTTTGAGAGGTGTTTCCTTCAGTAAAAACTTTACTAAAATGTCGATCGAATTTGGTCCGGAAGCGACGTCTAACGGTAGAAAATAGTTTTTATTTAATAAAATGGAAAAATTAATAATAAGTCACAATATTTTTATATCATAACCTACCAATAATTTGTATCCATTTTATTAAATAAAAACTAATTTTTAAATCCCAATTTCCAGGGGTGTTGTATACCTTTACATTTTGTTCCCGGACATAAGACAATCTGAATTTTAAATTTTTTTTTTCCCGTAAGTAATCACATCACAAAGTATGTAACATAAGTTACGAAACAGCCTATATACTTGCCCCGGTCAAAATTGCAAGTAGTATCTCTACTTAGTAACTGTTATTTAAGCCCTGCGCTCTATCCAAAAGAAAGCTGTAGTTTTGCTGTTTCCTCTTGCGAACAACACTGGAGAGCGTAATAATAGTTACGAATGTAAGTGCGAAATAAATATGGACGTCATCAAAACCAACTTTGTGGATTTTGTTTCACGTTAGCGAAACTGTGCAGGGAAGCCCTGAAAATTATATGTTTAGCCATTTCACTATGTTTGAGTCGAGTCAGCTGTCATTTTAATTATAGTAATGGCGTAAGCCAAAGTGTTTATAAGCCCTGTTTACACGAGAATTTTATTCATAATGTGAATAATTTCATTATATTTTCACTCTAGTGCGAAGAACAAAGTTATTGTTTACGGGAGTTTTAGAGCAGTACAAATCTGAAGATTTTACACAGCTCTATAATATATATATATATATATATATATATATATATATATATATATATATAATGAGAATTGCAATTATCCCATTTACTTACATTCAAAACGGAAAAATCTGGTACACACGTGACACCAGTGCACCCTAAAGGCGAAACCTTTAGTAGCCAAACTAAAAGCATCAGGTTTCCCAAACTTAGTAACTTAGTATTCTTACAATAAACCTTAGCACCAGCCATGTATAGCCTGCCTTTGCAGGCTGTACATGTACATGGCTGTACACATAAGTACACGGCTGTGTGCACGGTGAAAGAAATAAAAGTTATCTTCACGTTCGAAGTGAAGAAATATCTTCCCCATAAACACACGTGTAGTAAGAATGGTGCCGCGGGGAAAGAGTCGGGGAGGGAGTGAAACACACTTTGCTGGTATAGATTACACACAAGAAACTTCATCTTTACTTCATCAGTGCTCAAAACATTTCATACCAATTCATACAGTAAATAAATTAAATGAGTAACTGAGCGCAAATAATTACTTTCATTCATTCTAAGATAAATTAGGAAACATTTCATTATATCTGGAAATTTATTTTTCAGTGTACATAGTAAATTTATGCTGTGACACTTTAAATGTTTAAAAACAGTTAAGGAAGTTTATTTATCCTATGATTCTTATTGGAATATACGTTACGTTTCTAACTATCCATAGTTTTCCTTTATTAGTATACTGATAATGCTGAACATTTAAGAATAAAGCATATGCATTAATTTCACTTTCAACATACTTAGCGACAGTAAATAAATGGAAGTTCTTAATTTTAATGAGTCTCAGTTTAAGAATATTATTTTTCTTTCTTGTTTCAAAACAGTTGGTGTCATCTTCTTGAATTACAGACCCACTACAAGTACAGTGTTATTTTTTAATGTGTGTACATCTCTATAAGGGGCTGCCTATGTAGGTCTAAAATGTAAAGGTATCTTTCTTCTACCGTCCTCTTTTACGCCCTTCTCTCATTTGCATTCACTAAGCTTCAGAGGAGTACACTACACGTTTGTTAACATTCGTAACCAGAAGTCGTCAGCGCTGAGTGTTTCACAGCATCTATTTAACACTCGGTATTTCTTGCGCCCCGCAGCTGTTACACTGTGGGTTAATATCTGGGACGAACTCCATGAGCCATGGATTGAGATACACCCACATCAGCTCAGAGTACGTCTTGTCAGTACTCCAGTCAACCATAATGTCATATTTATCAGAATATTTCAAAAATGTTCTCAAAGAAATTCCGTTGGTTGTAACGTCACTGAAACATCACTAGTTTAGCCCCGTTTCTCAGAATATAATTTTTGGCTTCCAGATATACGCAGTTCACGGTAAACCGAGCACTTTTGAAAGCCCTGCTCACGATCTACTTGTATGCGCCTTGTGTATTATTCCGCGCTATGTGAAACTAACACTGCTATGGACATCATCACTTTATTCGTGCATCGGTCAAGTGAAACTGCGAAATTATTAGAAAAGGAAGTACTTTACAAATCTTCTAATTTTTATGCTTAAATGCATTAAAGAAGAAACAGAAAGCGAAAGAAGAATTTAAGTTATCACAAATGGTTACCTCACACTTACAATTCGACCTTAGACACGGAAATAATTTCCCTCCATTCGTTACCAACTTTACTGGACGTATGTCACACAGTGCGCCCGTTAAAATATATGCAAGCAGGGACAGTGACATTTTTCTAAAGTTGATTTCAAAAGTACTCATTTTATCGTGAACAAACCTTTACTTATATTATATTATATGACATATCCTAAAATTTATGTGATGTTTCATTGGCTTAGCCATTCATAATAGTTCACAACAAAAATCACATCGTACTTCCAAACCCATTAAGCAGTAAAACATCAAACGACATTCGAGTGAAAAATAAAGCAGTGAGGAAATTAATTTGTAAAATAATTTCTGAAATTATGACTGATTACTTTATAGCGAGTTTATTTCAGGACAAGATAGACGTCAAACACGTGTACACTGAAGTAGGCTTTGTAATTGGATCACAGTTTATTAGACACGCCCTGGACGACTCTGAGCCAATAGCAGACTTGCAGGGAAACAAGTAGCGCGTACCATATTGACATACTGCTACTCTAAGGGCCATCAGCCAATTAACAAACATCTGAAGCTCGATTATACACAGGACTGTGGAGTCTAGCCTACAGGTCATTGAACTAGCGAATTTTTCCTATCCCTATTTATAGCTAGTTGTAACTACCATTAATAAGTGAAAAATTAGTACTTAATAGCAGAAAAGAAAACACGATAGTCTTGATATTCATCTTGTGAAATTCATGGCAACAAAACAGATTAGTTCAACTTAATGTTAAGATAAAGAATCATAAAATGCGAATCAATTAAAAAATGTTGACAGTTAGCACACATCTGTAGAGTGCTTGATTATATACCATCAACTCTGGTTAATGGAAAAAGAATAGATGGCCATAATTCTCAAACAATCGTCTTGCAACTTAATAGTAAAAGAAAGTTAGAAAAGTGAAACTTGAGAGTGGCATTGACTTAAGAGGAATGGTGAATGAAAGCGCTATATTTGCCTAATTTTTGTCAGAGGTTGTTTTACAGATGATTTTTCGAAATGTTTGGAACGACAAGACTTTAATTGAAATTTCGCAAACCTTCTTACATTACTAGATATTCACTGCATTTATTATTCTTGGGGCACTCACGGAAGATAAGAATATATATCTTATTTCTTATCTTTCATCAGTACTCTGAGAATAATAAAGACGGTGAGTATCCAACATATTAAGAAAGTGTCCAAAATAGTTATACGTGTCTTGACAAGCAGAAAATCATGTTAAACCCTCTCCAAAACAACTAATGACAAATTCTGGCTTTCGTGCACCATTCCCCGTGAGCACTGATGTAAGAAAGGCCTTTTGAGGACTGATGTAAGAAAGGACTTTTGAGGACTGATGTAAGAAAGGCCTTTTGAGGACTGATGTAAGAAAGGCCTTTTGAGGACTCACCTTGCCCGAGGAGGCCTTGGCAAGACGACGGCCCCGTCAGCAAGGCTACTGCAACAGCGAGCAGTACCAGCCTGGAACACCACGAGAAAACACTCAGCCATCTCACTTAGGTCACGCCCCCCATCATCTTTTATACAACACCGGGAACATCAGAACACTGAAAAAATTTATTAGTATCATCACGCCTCAGCATTGGAGGGAGAATTCCTTTGTAAAAGAACAGTCATCTCGATTGCAATTGATAGAAATTCCTTAGATTACTAACAAATTTCGTGGCAATAGTGGGTTCATATAATTTCAGAAATTTGTTGGACAAAGCATTATCAACGTTTACTAAAATATAATAACTAATTGTAAGCAAATGCGCATAAAATATTATTCTATCAAAGAACAAATTAAAAATGCAACTATAAAATTGTATTTTATGCCAAAAAATCTGCCTTTTTACTTTATATGTTACGGCAGAATTATTTTTTTTGTATTTATTTTGTAAATTTTGCGATTTTATTTCTGCGTGCTTGGTTTTCAGTTTACAAATTGTACATTTATAATTTTTATTCTTGTCTGTTTGCTCGAAATTAGCGTCGGATAAGGAGTGGAGTGGAGCTATTTGGGCGTCTCTTAACATCGATGTCTTGAGAGGCGATGGGGGGTAAAAGAGCAGCGCCAGAATGTCAGCGTGGAGGAAACGGGAGATCCCCGAGAAAACCTGCCGACCAGTCGCATTGCCTGACACTATACCAACGTGCGAAAATTGGAAATGGTCAATGTCCAAAATATTCGTAAGTACAATCTTGCGAATGTTTGGAATGAACTGCGTGACTTCGCAGGGAACACACTATCTTCGTAAATACAAGATTCGTACGTAAGAATACAATCTCGTTTCCTGTTTGTATATATATACATATTGTGTTGATATATTTGTAAATTCGTCGTGAGATATTTTGTATTTAAGATATCAATTTTAATACACATTTTTTAAATTTCGTCACCGTAGTAAAATGAATACAAATAAAAAATCCTGCTTTTCTTTTGTTGTTAAAATATTAGTTTTGTACGTGTAGGGTATCATTATCGCCAAAAAAGAGAGACATAAAAAGTCTGCCGATTCATTTCGCAAACAAGCTAGAAATACAAAAAACTGGTACATATATGTTACTTTTGCTGTAAGTCCGAGCGTTATCAAACAATTACTGCTGAATCCTGAGCCAATAGTAGACACTAAACAAATATGCAGGCCAAATCATCGTCTTCTGCTGCGGCAACCAGCAGCCAATTAGCATGAGTACATAAAATTATAAACATATATACATAGATATGTAACAAGTAATAAACAACACGCTTTTACACAAGACTCTGAAGTCTGTCCTGAAGGACCTCGAACTCACGAATATTTCAGATATTTACCAATAACGAGGTACCTGCAAACTTCACATTATAACTCAGAACCGAGCTGGACTTAGTTTTTATGTATACCGCAGCAGTCAGTAATTTTTTACTGGCCTGTGCCTTAGTAAGAAGCTATGTTGCTTGTGACAGGGCTACACATGATTCGGTCACACATACACGAAGTGTATGTTCAGTGTTGCAAAATTAACCAGATGTGTTTAACATAATGTGTATAAGTGACAAACTTTTGCAAACATACGCGTGTTTGAAGCTTAACGAATCCCCAAATTACTACGCGAATTCTGCAGGTCTCCACCAATAACACGAACGAAGCACATACACCCGAATTCACCGAAAAAAAGTCAAGACCAGTAGTATTTCATAACACATTATCTCAGCTGCACTTCCGTGATTGGACAGTTCTCGTATAACGCGTACTAGGTATCTGACTGCGAATCGTAGAGCTACACTATCGGAGATACCTAATTATGATTGCCCAGTATGTATTGTCACAAAGACAGCCACCAATAAGCATAGCAGAACTACTGATATGTCTGAAGCTATTCAAGTCTAGTACGTGCGGAAATGTTCCCTCGAAACTAGACTGTTCATAAGAGTAAGTACACAGATATGAAATTAGGCTGTCCCTATTGGTAATTACACATAGCCGAAAATAGACTGTCCCTATTTGTAAGTAAACAGATAGGAAATTAGGCTGTCCGTATTGGTAAGTACACATATACGAAATTAGATTGTACCTATTGGTGAGTACAGAGAGATGAAATAAGGTTGTCCCTGTTAGTAAGTACACATAGAAGAAATTAGGCTGTCACATATGGTAAGTAGACAGAGACGAAATAAGGTTGTCAGTATTGGTAAGTAAACTGACACAAAAATAGGTTGTACAATTGGAAAGTACACAGCGACGAAATTAGACTGTCCCAATTGGTAAGTACACGGAGATGAAATTAGGCTGTCCCTATTGGAAAGTACAAAGAGACGAAATTAGCTGTCCCTATTGTTAAATACACAAATACAAAATTAAGCTATCCCATTTAGTAAGTACACGGAGAATAAACTTGGATGTCCCTTTGGCAATTTTAGAGAGACGAAATCAGGCCGTCCCTTGGTAAGTACACGGAGAGTAAATTAAGCTGTCCCTATTGGTAAGTACACAGAGATTAAATTAGGCTGTCCCTATTGGTAAATAATCAGATACGAAATTAGGCTGTCCCAATTGGTTACTACACAGTGACGAAATTAGGCTATCCCTATTAATAAATATACAGAGACGAAGTCAGGCTGTCCGTATTGGTAAGTACACAGAGACGAAATTAGGTTGTGCCAAATTGAAACTACACAGAAACGAAATTAGGCTGTCCCAATTGGTAAGTACATAGAGTCGAATTAGTCTGTCCCTATTGGTAAGTACACAGAGACCTGTATTTTCCGTGGCGAGTGCAGCAGCCCTCATATGTCCCCTATGCCAAGCCCTTTATCGGAAACGCTAACCCACGATGATCGTGCATCTCTCCTGTCGTAACTGATGACGTCACAATGGCTTGAGGGGCCACGTTTGGCTGAGCGGTTAGCCTGCTCGCTTCCCACCTAGACGAATCGGGTTCAATCCCCGGACGGGTCACTCCCGGATTTTCGCAAGTGCTCTGAAAAAAAAAATGGAGGTTAATTTCCTTTACATGTAAGGGAACCGAATTACGTCTACATGTGAGGTAAAATTACCTCTTTAAAGTACTATTCCCTAATCGTCATAAAAAGTACCTGACAAAAGCGAGGGAAAACCCATACAACTAAGGGAAAATTAACTACATTGTGTAATCAAATCGTATTTAAAATAGCACGGTGTGTTAGTACTGTTAATTTTTTTTATTTACTATATCCTCTAACGAATAGTAACCAAAATCTTCAAGGTCCTCTACCGCAATAGGCCAATGTGCTATACATTACACCACAATGACAGCGTCACAGCGTCAGTGAATATTAGCGTGTTAAATGATTGTTTTTTCCGCCCGTCCCCCTACTAAGCTGTTGACACACTGCTGAAGAGATGCATACGTTGTAAGGTAATTATATACGGGATTTTTCACTACCATGTACCTGAATTTTAATGCAGAGTGCGATAATTTTACCTTACCCGTAACTTTGAAACTATGTTCCCCCGCACAAGTTTACGAAACTAACTTTATACTTATCAGGTAATTTTCCCATTATTTTTTACAGTGTGGGAATCGTGCCGGATTATGGCGCTAGTCGGCGAGTTTTCTCGGGGATCTTCCGTTTCCCCATGTCCTTTCATTCCGGCGCTGCTCCATACTCACCACACTTCACCCTCATCGCTCTCAAGACCCCGATGTTAACAGCCGCCCAAATATCTCTTCTCACTCACTCGCTCACTATGGCATGCAGTTCGAAAACGCCAGTGTGCGTCAGACTAGAGAGGACCTCCGGATAAAGGGACGATAGGGATGGAAATGGTCTAAGGGAGGGAGGAAAATGCGGCATCGTGCGACCTAATGCGCCCAGGCTTTCAAATTAGCGCCTGGAAACAATGCCATGCATCCTTACGTGTGACGCATCCGAGGCAAAATACAGAGGGCGGATAAAAGAGATCTGCCACGAAAGGGAAATCTTTACGAAACACGCGCAAATAGAACGCACAGAGTAAATGGTCGATACAGGAGACCTACAGAACGAAACAATTTGGCACCGTTGATACATTTGCCAACTACTAGCACTAATACAATTTAATCTCATACAGTTTTTGTATCTGATAAGTAATTCACTGTTGTTCACCTCCGTCTTTATTTGGCATCGATCAAACTAAAATCATATCCGGAGCAAGGTTTCAGAAGTTGCTAGTATTCATCAGTCTCGAGATTCTGACTACGTTAGTGCAAAGAACATCACTAGTTTTGAGTCAAGTTATATTTTGGCCTATACAACGTTAAAAAGTCTCTTCACATATAATAATATTTACAAGTATTTTGTACTTACCATATGGATTTTAAATATATAATTTATTGTTAGTGCACAAATACTGTTATGCTCTGAAAAAATATCGAGTAATTGCATCAATTATAATTAGAAATGAAAATATAGTATAAATCATATTTTCCACAAGACCTGTCTTTATTATAACAAATTTTATGGTTATGGTAAACTTATTTATACGTTCCAAGGAAGCTATTACCGATTTTTAATATACCAAAAAATTGAGCTCAGTAGATGGGACCTACTATACTTCAACACTACATAATATACGGCACATCGTATATTTGTAAACGAGTAGGTTCTATTATCGTTGTGCACGACACATCTTAGGAAACATACACATGTGCATAGGTAGTGGTACATGTTATATTTATGCCTTAGCAGTGGAAATTCAAAAATACGTAAAAATTTTAACTCTGAACTTGAAGTCGCAACATCCGTGTATAACAGAAAATAGGTGAAAGGGCGTAGCAAAATAATTACTACATTTGCTCAAACGCAATTGTTAACCACTAACATTCCAACACGCACGTAGGTTAAAAATAATAATATTTCATACTAACACAACTAGAACAAAACCTGTTAACATTCAATATTTGGCATTACGCTCTCGCTTCTACATTCTTTAACCTCCGCGCAGTGAACATTTTTGTGATACTGTCATATTATTATACTTTAACATGGCGGAATGTATTAACAAAACTCCAATATGAAACGATGTAGTTTGTTAGACAACATTCTCGGGAGTTATAGGCTGTTCACGGTAAAATGAGCACTTCTGAAAGCCCTACTTATGCTCTACTTGTATTCACGTTGTGTATTCTGCCACCTAATGTAAAATTAACATTACCATGGGCCTCATCACATTATTCATGCGTCGGTCAAGTAAAGCTGTGAAATTATTTGAAAAGTTAACATTTTATAAATCTGTTAATTTTTACACGTTGAGGTGTTAATGAAACCGGAAGCGTTAGAAATAATTAGAATTACCACAAATGGTTACCGAACACTTTTTATTCGACGTTATCATATGGAAATACTTTCCATTTATCGTTACCAACTTCACTGGGCGCATGTCATTTCGTGCGCCCGTTAAAACATATGCCGGAAGAGGCAGTGACATTTTTCTAATGTTGATTTCAAAAGTGCTCACTTTATCGCGAACAGCCTTTACACGAATTCCGAGGGTTGTTGGATAAAGTGTTTTGGTTTCTTTGTCTGCTGCAATTTTGCATCACCAATTAGAGTTCTTGACCTGCGTGGCTGCTGGCCTCCTTTGTTGCACAATACTGCGGTCCGCCTGTTCACTTGCCACGCTGCGGTTATGTCAAGGTACACTCGATAGTCGGGGAAATATTGCCAAGCAGGCTAAACTTCACTAACTTATTTGTACACCTGCAGTTTCTCTTTGATTACTCGCAGAAGTAAGTGAATTCTTGTGAATTCATTTGGCAGAAGCCGATGTTAAGAGCCGTCCAAATGTCCTCACTCGCTAGCTCACTTCAAGTAGATGAAACCGTAAGATTCTCTACTCTCTTATTAAAAATCTACATGTACATTTACATCCGAAACTATTTCACCGTAACATTCAAATTACACAAAGACTTAGTGATTTTATTTCCTACTAGCGACCCGCCTTGGCCTAGCTCGGGTCCGATTTACAAATATGCCGTTGTTTATGTTTACAGCTAGTATATACACTGAGTGCTTAAGGTAACTAACATAGGATTAATACTGTCTTGTTCACAAAGTCTTCGTAAGTGAACCCCTAAAAGACAAAAAAGGCTAACGTGGGTTATCCTTAAAAGACGATGAGGAATTTTTGTAGACCTTTTTGAGATGTGCAATTCTGTAGTACAATAATTTGGTGTACATCTTATGGTTTAGTCCGCGTAAGCCATATAAGCGCCCGAAAAGTGGGGTTTTCCGACTTTATTAAAAACTTAGACATTTCTCTACTATCCTTACATTAAATATTAATGTATCATATACCTAAAGCTCCCTCAAGAAATTATCTAAATGAGGGTGCAAATGGCATCAACATCCATCAAGTAATTTAGAGGCTTTAACCGAATACAGAGACACACACGGCCAGGCGACTTTGTTTTACACTAGACGAAAGACTATAAATTGTGCATGGGCCTCAGTCTGTCACGTTTTGGAGGACTCAAAGAAGTAATATACCAGACATCAAAGACGGGCCAAATCATGAAAATGATCATCGACATGACTTCTCCGTGGACAGAACGAGATGAACAAATAGCAGAGGCTCCCGTACACTGAGAATAATATGCTAGCCAGCATGGCAGTGACCCCGTCAGATATTTTTCGTATCTCCAGTAATCTGTGAATGAATGAGTACAAAACTTATTATATCTAATTAAGTAAACATAAACAATCTCACTTGTAAAAATGGTAAATTAGTATTTATCAAGCCTCAGTTCATGAAGTCAGACAGTAAAAACCACAGTAACTATAGCGTAGAAATTTATTAGCAAAAGGTGAAAGGAGAAATTTGAAAAGAAGCAACCTAGACAGGAATATGTTATAGTTAGAGACCTGTAGAAGTCACGGTTTCATTTTGGGAAAAGCTAGAATTCAAAACACGTGTGTTTGTATAACGTTAGCCAGTGGTCCACACGATTATTGACACCTATTAGAGAAGGCTGGCCCAATCGTCGCCTTCCACTGTGACAGCAGACAACCAATGCGGAGTTGATATCGGCATATGTGTACATACGAATATAGAGTCTAGCAAACAGGTCATTGAACTCGTGAATTTTTTTTGTCTGTAGTTACAATTGTTTAAATATAGATGTTGAGGAAAAACCACGAATAATTTCGTGCTGCCAAGTACGCTGTTAAAAATTTTCCTTAATTTTTACGGAAAAGTGCTGGTAAAAAATTATCCAGAGGTGTCCGTAAACTCTCCGTAAAATAACGGACAAGCTGATTTTCAATAACCGATATTCGGTAAATTTTGCGGAACCTCTCCGTTAATTTCACTGTTAGTTTTCTGTAATTCCAGTTGAAAATAAAAATTGATAATGAAAAATTCTTTAATTATAAACATCATGTTAACCTCACACTCATCTCAACTGAAGGATCGGTGTTATATCAGATGAGACTTTTGGCTACTATCCATAATCTGCACGCATCTGACTGCAGGATGTGCAAAAATTATTCAGCATAATTTATACAATTTTTTTACTTCTCGTGTGTGCAAATAAAATATCTTGTTTTATCCCTATTTTCTGTACAAGAGTGTACTTTATATTCGTACTTTTGATATTTTCGTATTACAAATGAGTTTTCCCGATCTGTGACTTTATGGCACTCCTTTCTGAAATAACAGCCAAGAAATGGTTTGTCACAATCGTTTCCAAACCATAGAGTCCTTGTGTAGAGCGAGTGAAATATTTTTCTTGTTCATTTACGTTCAAGATAAATCTGTCACACATGTTCGTATTACTTTGGCTACTTAGACAAATTGATTCAAGTCCATAAAACATGCGACGGCGTGCTCTGAGCCAATAACGTGTTTGCAAGCAGCCAAAGAAGCAAATCCGTGAAACTTGTCCGGGATAGTACTTGCTGGCTACTGGAAAAGCAGCCAATGAAAATACACTTCAAGCTTGAGTATACATAGTACTGTGGAATATAAGCTTAGACGTCACTGAACTCGAGAAAACTTCGCGTCATATTTGTGCCAAATACCGAGAAACTCGTACATATTGCACAAGTACCTATGAAAAATTTTGAAACCAAAATAATACAGGAAATATTTATATGATAATTTCTACTGTCTACACGTTTAGACCAGAGGCACATATAGAATACATGTTTGTATTCCATACCTTTAACATGTTTCGTAAAAGTAACGTGACCGCGTCTGCAAACATGAGCCCCGTATTACACGGTCTACTTAACAGCGAGGGCCATGTATGTAAATTAGCTCATAAATAAATTAGCCAGTCTCGGGGTGCCTCCAGGGCAGTAAACGTTATCAGAGGACGGCGTCTAGCTGCGGCATGTGGCCGTGGGAGGCCCGCAGCAGATATGTCCATGTCGGATGTTTGTTTGTCCGCCCTCGTACACAGATGGCCTGCGGCGCTTGAGCAGTGAAGACGCCCAACTACGCGTGGGCGGGTCGGGGTTTGAGCTGGGCACTTGAGGGCGCGTGCGAGCCGCATACATTATCCTACCCGCTGCGAGCTGCATCTCTCTCTCTCTCTCTCTCTCTCTCTCTCTCTCTCTCTCTCTCTCTCATCTACATACCCCGGGGTCAAACGTAGGCACAGAAGAACGCAGCTTACAGAAGCACGGAGGTGAAAACGCCCTCGCGAATACACAACTCTCTGGCAACGAGTTTGTTTGGAGGAGAGTAATCCTCGAGGGAGTGAAGAGATTTGGGCGGTTCTGAACATTGAGGTCTTGAGAGCCGATGAGGGTGATAAGATGTGAATATGGAGCAGCGCCGGAATGAAAGGGCGAGGAAAACGGGTGATCCCCGAGAAAACCGGCCATTGTCCGGCACGATTCCCACATGCGAAAATCCCGGTGACCCGGCCGGGGATTGGACCTGGATCGCCTTGGTGGGAGGCGAGCAGGCTAACCGCTCAGCCACCGCAGCCCCAGTAAACCTCGAGTCCATGCCTCAAAGCTCTTCTCAATTTTAAGACAGTGATCACAGAGTAAATAATTACACAGAGGCGAAATGACGTGGCGGCTTATTTGATGTTAGTATTTGTCACCCATCCTCTGTTTGGCTGTGCGAGGCTCTCCAAACGAGCCTCGTGATCTGAGAAAGAAGTTTCGTTGTATCAAACAAAGTTTGTTTGACGCAACCAAATTTATTAAATTAATTGTTCGTATAAGGGCAACGAAATATTTTGTTGCTGAAACAATATTATTTTGCTGTTGTTTGGTTGTCCCGAACAAAGACTTGGTTGGTGCAACTAAAGATTTTTTTCGCTCCAAATAAATTAAACACTTTCGGTTAGCATAAAAACAAAGTCAGAGGCCGGAGCGAGAATCAAACCTAGATATGGAGTACGCGCGAACGACACAGTGCCCAGGAAACCTCAGCAAAACCCACTGCTGAGGAAGTTGGAATATTTTAAAATACATGCTGCAAAACACCTAAATAAATATTAAGGTAAACTGACAAATGTCAATTTTGTAATGCTCCGAATACCTTAATAAGAATATACGCTGTTAACGTTAGTTTCCTCTTTGTAGAAACATATCTATTAACCTATGACTTGATTAACTTATTTTTACTTATGCTACTGAATTTGCATAAGCTTTCATTAACATATCAGTCAGTATGTGTCCAAGACAATTACTTCAGAAGCATGCAACTGTCAAATTTTATTTTAAATTTAAGTCTTTAATATACCAAGGTGCTGATATCAAGTAAAGAGGAAAATAAATGAAGAATTGAGTTAATAAGACCACTAAATGAATAAAATAATCACCATTAACATTATTCGACAAACAATAAACTATTATGATTGTTTATTCATACTTTATATCGTTAAATTTGAATATCATATTTATAATGACTCTCCTTGTTTACAAATCTTACATTTATCTACCACACAAGCAAAAGCATGCAACACTATCGCAATATACGCACCGGATTAACCCATATTTCAACTGCTTCATAACTATTGTCCTACTTCCAGTGTTCGTAAATCTCTAATTTACATAATAAATACGCTGAACTTAGCTCAGGTCGATACTCCACTGTAGTAGTGTCTAGAACTGCAATACTCCTCCGATTGTAACGACCTGCCACTAAAACGGATCTCGCCCCTAGCCAGCAGGAACTAGTCATCCTCGGCGGCCCTCTGGCACAGAGGTCCTGGCGTCTACTCTCGTCCCAGCTGCCTCGCTGTGGATTCACTGTTGCTGATCGAACCCCGCGGCTGGCTCCTTTCTCTCGTCGTACCTCTCCTGACCAGGTCAAAGGACGGCGAACTCCGTATTTGGATGCTACACTGGTCCTCTGACTTCTTACAGTGCATACAAATTATATCGGCAGCTTAACGATATAGGATTAAATCTTCCTCTGTTCTGGATTGATGAATTTTAGGGCAGTACAAAGGCTCATTCCAATATTTATTTTCTTCTAATTAACATCTACGTAAAGCCTTCTACTTATGCTGCCTCCATTCTTAGAACATTTTTTAGAAGAACCCAAAACTAACGTTCTATTATTTGTTCCTAATAAATCGCCATTGTCAATGCCAACCTGGCTTGTTTATTTTTTACCAAAGAAAAATATTCCTTAAAATTTCACATTGCAAAGATAAAATTACCATTAAATACTAAACTACCATCTGCTATGGCTTTCCAAAACAGTTTTCTCACATATACTTTCCATACTATCATTTAACAGTCTTTATATCAGAACATAAATTATGGCAATCAAAGATAATATTATTTCCCTAAATAAAATAAAGCAAGTTAACATAGCCAGGTGTTACAATACATTGCAAATACGGAACGATATGTACAAAAAATATTTAAAGGTTTAAAACATAACTTATTAGTGTCCTGTTGAAGTGGGTTTATCAGTATGTTTATACCATTATTAGACAGCAATATTATGCACTAACAAACACTGTCAATATCATAATTATCACAAAAAATGCAAACAAGCACTCAAGCTGTATTTTTGAACGAAGGCAGTCAAATTATTGGCCAAACAAATGTATACAATTGAGTCAACAAAATATTTTGTTAACAAACTAATTTATTTTGGCCCAACACAGAGGTTTTGTTTATGCAAACGCGTATATGGTTGGACGAATAAAATTAATTTTGTTGTCTTTAGGTTCTGTCTACCTAAAAAAAAATTTTTGTTAGGGCAACTAAACATACATTTTTGAACCTATACAAATTTTTTTTTTTGGCTGTTCTCTCAGTGTGTCCTAGTAGCTACTACGTGCTACGAAAGGTTCATATTGGCTAATTGTCGACATACTGCTGGTCACTTGCTAGCGTGTGCGACTCGAGTTCATGGATTAAGAGGTTATTCTCAAGCACAGAGGACAAGAACCGAAAGTTCGGGTAGCGCTAGAATGAACAATTTTTCTGCCCTTGAAGACACAGTGCAGATAAATATAATTTTACTATCCTAAATATAATTACTCAGAGGAAAGTAATGACTTTTACGTTTTTAAGTGTTATCTATGATTTAACACACCAATTTGGACATATTTCGTCACTCTTAGCTTTTCTTGATTTTTAGGACACTATATGTGTACCGACCACAAAACAGTATCATCTTCTTCCTCACACGTCCAAACACATGAACACCTGACTCGGGTTAAATTAATTTCCTTTCCCGGCAAAAATAAAAATATAATTTAGTGCACACGATAGTAGGGGGAAAGCAGGGGTTCTGGCATCACTGACCTAAAAGTCATAAGAATAAACCGGGAAGGGGTCGCTCCGAGAAGCACATATATTGCCGGCACCCTTTAACCTGGGGAACAGATCATCCCTCCCCCTTCATGGGAGGTGTTTTGTGTTCTGCTGATGGGTTCTCCCACCCCTTCTGAAGAGTGCTGTGATTGGTTGTTGTTTGTGGGGGTAGGTTTGTAGTGGCCAATGCGCCCAAGCGAAATTAGTGGGACTTTGAAATTTCTGGAAGGTGGGAGGTGGGGTGTAGTGTCAGTCCTTGGTTAGAGACCCATACAGTGTAATTGGATGTAATTACATGTAATTGGATAATTAGTAAATGCGTAATGAGTATGTACCGAGAGTAATTACACACTAAGTAACCATGTTTACCCATCGGCTGGCAAAACACAACTGACGAGGTTGGAAGGCGAGTGGTTAGGGGTGGGGGTAAAGGGGGTGTAGGGTTGGACCATAAGGGTTGAGGAGTCAGTCCATGGTTCGAGACTCATAGAGGTTAATTAGGTGTAATTAGATGTTAATTATGTAATGAGCAAATGCGTAATGAATAATTAGGCATAATGAGCAATCGCATAATGAATGAGTACATATACCGAGACTCAGTACATAGTAATGTCACACTAAGTACATGTCCTACCAGGACGACTGTTCTCTCGCAATCTTGGAATGTATATTTCAAGTAAAGATCATCACACCATTTTTGGCAATTTTCAAGACTCATCCAAGAATATTTCTCGCACCCTGGGAAAATTCCATTTGCAAACCATGGTCACAATATTTCGATATATCAATTACGGAACGTTATATTTTAAACCACACAAATGAGATAGGGCAAATAATGTTCCGTAGTTTATCATTCACTGCGATGCTAGGTATGAGCGAGTTCAGTATTAAAATACATATAGTGATACTAGGGGCTAGAAAGGCTTGTCAATTTACGGAACTATCAATGATTTAGCGATATGAGAGTGAAAGTTGTCTTATTACGTACTTGTCATATAATTTCTCTGGGTCTTAGTACGTTTTAATGCGTTTTTCCTTCACTCGTCTAACGGTAGTTATTTGTATGTTCTTCAGTCTTCTCTATAAATACCTGCCGATAATTCCTGTATTATTAGTATCTCAGTTATCGATAGTCTTCATATTTGTGATATATAGCATAACGTTTTGTTACGTGAATTGATATTTTCAGTGGTCTCCGTGAAAGAGGTATAAATAAAAGAAATTATAGCTAGGGGCACCTATTTTTTGCGAAAATATTTTAGGTAAAGTTGTGTTGCAAAACGCTTTAGTTCTGAACCACTTTGATGATTGGATCATTTGAATTGTTACACGTATTATCTGTATTACCGCGAATCATGGACGGTCAGTATCAGAGAAACTTCATTTTGATCGGCCCACGAATTTAAAAGACTCTCTTCACAGAAAGACAAGCTGCCAATAGCCAAAGTAAGTCTGCAAGTGTGCACATAGGATATTGAAGTCTAGCCTCCGCGTGGATATTTTCGCGAGAAACAGGCCGCTGCAAATATAGTAATATGAGTTGCAGGGCATGAGTATGATTTCTGCAATAATTTAGAACTGGAGTTTTGATTCACCGAATGAGGATGAGGTTTCTTTTTCTGCAAAAATATGGTCCCACTTGTAACGCAAATCGTACGAAAAATTGTGTGCTCATAAGTCCCACTTGTTTATAGATGTTAAAATATATAGCGCCGTTTATTTTTACCGCCGTGGAGAAGAAAACTTCGTGTCAAAATAATAACAAGGCGCACAGGCCAGCCTATTATATATCTGCACGATCTCGCAGTGACTTAGGGAAACCTCTACAAATCCGCCTCAGAATCCACGAGGCAATTGATGGATAGTCGCTCGTGATACACTACATCAACCACCAAATACATCCATCGTCTTCGTTCAAATCGCCAACAATCAACCACGATGTCTCGCAGCCAAACCTTAAACACTGATCGCCAAGTACAGAACGTGCTTTACCATAATTTACACGCAGAGGATCGCATCACAGTGTATAGTTCGGAAAAATTTAGTAAGAAAATTCATCCGCCCTTGAAGACCAAATTTTTCACTCATGTAATACAACATTGTTTCAGTCTGGTTATCGTCGTCTCTTAAAAATGACAAAGCCTAAAAAAATTAATTTCGCAAATAAAAATGTGCAACTACGTATATAGTATAAAATGAACACGATGGATTAACGGCACAAGGATAAACCCAACTTGCCATTCTATTGGCAGTCAATAAAAAAGATCGCAAATTTTAACAATGCAGGAAACGAGTCCAGAGATTGTGAAGTAGTAGGGCGGAGATGAGGAGAGTGACTCTCATTTACTTTGTCTCTAAAACTAGTAAAGGATAGATAACAACTTGCGAGTGTTTCAAAATAAGTGTAACGAGACTATACAGAACCGTCTTTGCAAGGTTTTTGTATCCTAATAGAGTATCCTTAGAGCTACATGTTTTTTTCGCGAAAAGATTTACACGTAGGCTAGACTTCAATATCCTATGTGCACACTTGCAGACTTACCTTGGCTATTGGGCGCTTGTCTTTGTGTGAAGAGAGTCGTTTAAATGAGTGAGCCAATCAGAATTAATTTTCTCCGATACTGACCGTCCGTAATTCGCTGGAAGACAGATAAGACGCTTGACAATTCAAATGATCCAATCATCGAAGTGGTTCAGAACTAAAGTGTTTCGCAACACAACTTGGCCTTAAATCTTTTCGCGAAAAACAGGTGCCCCTAAGTATCGTAATGATCACAGATGTAAATTTTTAAAAAGAGTAATTTTTAGTTGTTTATGATTACATATTGTTCCACGCGGAGGATTCCGCAGGCACTTTGGAAGCACGAATAAGTTTTTCTGTCCCGCAGAACTGAAAATGATGAGCATACTAAACTCATAACATCACAGCTATTACATTCTACTTTATAAAGTATGTAGAAACAGTATTTTATCCCCAATGCAAAAATAATGTGGCCGTAAATAAAAATTACGAGTTTTGGTGTAATGTAGATAATTTTATAAGAAGATTAGATACTTCTTTCGCCCAACATACATGTTAAACGCAGATGATGAGGTATCCAGACCGATTAGAATGCCTTCGACAAATATGCGGACATGTCGAAGATGGATATCTGTCCCCGACTGACAGAGTTATGGCAATGTGACGCCATTAGCTCGTTACTCCGGGTTCAAGTTCTGGATAATCACAGAGCCGCGTCTTGTTATGGCGTGATTTAGGTAGCTTAACGACCATCACAGGGGCGAGGTGGAGGCGCCTTAAATGCTCCCGATGCAGGAAAACATTCTCCCCTCACCCCTCTCATTCATGAGCTCTGATATACGAGGACGAAGCGGGCTTGTAATTGGTTACTCGCACAGCCCACGGCGAAGGACGAAGGAGAGGACGGGCGAGAGAGAAAACGGAAGCCAGACTCCCAAAGGACCCTGATGACACCTCGCTGGTGAAATTTTGTCCCTCGCACCAACCCACTCGAGTCCTCAAGTATCAACTTTCAATTACATCTCTCTCGTTTTGAGTAGCTGATTTCACTCAATATGATGGCAATGGCTGTTCACGTTAACTTGAGCACTTCTGAAATGAACTTTAGAAAAAAGTCACTGCTCCTACCTGTATGTATTTTAACAGGTGCACTGAGTAACATGCGCCCAGTGAAGTTGGTAACGATGAATGGAAAGTCGCCCCACATCTTAACGTCGAATAAAAAGTGTTACGTAACCATTTGTGATAGCTTAAAATTATTGATATAACTTATTTGCTTATTTAATGCATCTAAGTGTAAAATTGAGCAGATTTGTGAAGTATTTACCTTCTTAATAATGCCACAGGTTAATTTGGCCGACGCTTGACGAAAGTGATGAGGCCCATAGCAATGTTAATTTTACATAAGGCGGAAGAAAACACAACGAGTCTTAAGCAGGGCTTTCAAAAATGCTCATTTTACCGCGAACAGCCTACATTAATACATTTGTTAATAATATTGAGACGGTGACTAAAATGGCTGGCTCTATTCTAAAATGTAGATGATTCCTTCAACTTTTTTTGCTTACTGTAGCAGTATAATAATACCGGCCCTTTGTTTACATGGAACGAGAGGTCGGTTTGACATGTGGTTGTAAGTTAGCTGGGGAAAGACCTCTGAACCATTGCTCATGGTTATCAGATCTGTGACGTCACAGGCGAACAAAAAAGAACGGAACATATTAAAATGACACCAGTACCCAGCCGAAGACCATGACTGATCTTAGTTACTTGAATTAAAATTAAATTTATAAAATAGTCGGAACATACAATTTATCGCATTATAACATTTAAAAACAAGTAAAATTTTAAAAACAGATGTTTAAAATTATTTCGTTAAAGTTTAAAAGAAGAGATAACGTTATAATTTTAAAATGTCAAGAGTTAAAATTCCTCTGCCTTCACCCTTGAACCCTCACTCCACCATCCTCTCCGGAGACAGAGGGGCCGACTGGTCGTTTTTGTCGTTTTGTGAGGAGTCCGTCGTGTGTTTGACGTTTGTGTTATGTTGTTTGTATGTGTTGTAGAGTGTAGGTGTTGATTCTTAAGTTTATTTGTTCTTGTGTGTATCTTTATTTTTGATGTCTGTGTGGATCGTTCGACATCGATATACTGCATATTATTGTTTGTATCGATACGCGATGTATTATTTGCGAGGGCTCAAGACGAACAATTGGTGATTTAGTTTCTAAAATGACACAGGCGAGTAGGCGGAGGGCAGCCCGAGGCGGCACTATCTCACGCAGCACGCGTCGCAGGAAAGCTGTACAGTGACGTCACAGCACGCAGCGCCAAGTGTTCGCGAGGTGGACGACCCCTAGGGCTGATACCCCCACGCCATCCGCTCACTCGGCCTCAGAGTGAGCAAAGTGGCGTGGCGGGCTCCTTCGACGTGAGCGACCCGGTCTCTGATTGGCTGCGCGGACGAGTCTTGAGCCTGACTCTAGTGATGGGTAGCTCTCGACAGCGAGTCGTTCAAAACGAACGACTCTGAAGAAGAGCTAGTCGCGAGTCGAATCATGAGAGCTACGGCTCGGCGATCCGCTCTCCGCTCAGTCCAAAAAGGCTACAGCTCGTCGGCTTGGGAGAGATAGCTAAACTGCTAGTTTAGTATTTAACAATCGCGTTCAAAGGGCGTATCTCCTCTTTCCAGGGGCACGCAAGCTGTAAAACCGGAGATAGGAATACCATAAATGTGGCCATGTATTTCTAAGCATGGACAAAAGCACTCAATAATAATAAGAGTGAGGTTTTCAAAATATTTTCATCAATAATTCTTCTCGTATTCCAACATCAAAATAAATCGGGAAGATTACGTAAATATCGTTCACTGCGTGCTCTCGAGTTTTCTACAAATTTCAATTCACCAAGACTTTTTTTACTCTATTATTAATGTTAGATTTAATATATATCGTAATTATGCTATATTTAACATTTTGAATGAATTCAAAAACAACAAAAATGTTGCGAAAATTACTACAATGCCTTAAACTGTGTAGAAAATGCCATGTATTATGCGATGGCATGTCTTTACAGCAGCGCAGTGATGCGAGCCACTCTTCACATCTATACTGTCGACTCTTTGAAACCCGACTGACTCGCGAACGAGATGACTCATATGAACGACTCTCCACCAAGAGCGAGAGCGAGTGAATGAATTGGTCCGATACATCACTAGCTGACTGACTACTGCGCCCTGGGCTGTAGGCTGAGGAGTTAGCTGTTAGCATTTGATTGACGGACCGTGACGCTCCGTCAACTTGTTAGCCAGTGATGCCATCTTGTTGGCTGAATAAGGGGCTGTTTCACATCTGTATACTTCAGTACTCTGTGGCCTGGTGTGACCAGCAGGGAACGAATACGCAACATTCAAATTACTCCATTGCATTTCTGTGTGCCTACACATTCTTTATCAGTAACTTGTTCTTCGTTAGTCCATTATAAATCCCATTACATTCTGGTCTCTAATATTGCACCCAGGAAATATTTTTCCCGCGCTGTATTTTAAGAGTATTCAACGTTTGTGTTACTGATATAATCTGCAAAAAATAGCCTGCAATTTGCTCAGCGTTATCAACAGGATCGTGTACATTATTTTAAAGTGAGAGTGTTTTTTTCTGGCAGGGACGAAGCTATATCAACTTAGCCTTCATTTTCGCGATGCGATGAACATAATTTTCTGGTACAGCCCAGTTATAAAAATGTTTGAGAGACACCCAAGATGCGTCACTTTTGAAAGGCTAATTATATTCAAGGTAAAGTGAGCAGTTTCTATGGCCTTCGCAGCAGGCGTGATAACCAAAAATATATTATTTATTGTAGTTTCAGGCGTTATTTTTCGAGAGCTGTAAAATGTATATAGTCTATTCGCGGTTTATCCGCACTTTTTTAATGGAACCTTTGAAATGTCCCCATGTTTAAAGTGTTTGGTTGTTTCCTAAATATGTCGTATATCAAAAGCGTTTTATACTTGTATTAACATAGCAATTCCGTAATTTTGGTTAAATTTAACTTGCAGCCATATTTTATCTATAAATAAAAATATTATATTTATAACTAATATAAACAAAGGCAGAGAGAAAATACATGTGTTGGCAATGCCTAGTGAGAAAACACATGTGTTGGCAATGCCTAGTGAGAAATAGTTATTATGTAAATATTATTACACTGAGCGCGCACGGATGCGATACGTTGGCCATCCGGTTTAATTGTCTAACCTTTGTTTGTATGAGGCGGAGGAATATCCTGGAAGTAGAACTTTAGCAGGGCTTTGGAAAAAAAAAACCGTAAAAGTAATATACACAGTGATAATGCATTGGTCACACAGCAATTTCTAAATTTAAAATGTTGAAAGGCTACAAACATTCTGAAAGGAACTTTTTGGCTCAACCTTAAAAAGTGGTCACTTAACTGTGATCAGCCTATAAAACTGAGATCGGAACAGCTTGTTATAGTTTTTAAAATGCTCTCAGATTTTGTTTTAAATGTGCCAACTTCATACGAGGGGTCTAACCGCATACCCTTGCCATGCGCACGACTGTGGTTATCAGGACGAACCATTCACCAACTAGAGCTTCAGATACGTGCACATATCACGTAACGCATGGGAGGAACGGGTGCCGTATCCCGTTACCTTTTCAGTGCGCAACAGGTGCAAGGAAACTGTTCCGACCTCTCCCTGGTGGCGCATCAGTCATTTTGCCTTCGGCCAGTCTCACGTATTAACTGTACGTATGTGTTCTGTTGGACAAATGCTTCATGTACTGACGTCATGTTGACGTGATATGCTGGCGGGGTCATGCCGCAAGTTAGGCTAAAAGTACTTCAACGGTGTACTGTTAAAAATGTCCGTATATTTACGGAATGTTTTACGGAAATGTACAGTGTATATATACGGAAAGGCAATCCGTAATGACGATAACCGAAATTAAGTCAGTAAATACAAAATACGGAAAGTGTCCGTATTCCCTTTGGCTTCGAGTTACGGGGACGAACAATGCCGATTCTACACGAAGCTTTCTTCGCCACCAATGATCGTTTCTGCGGCAGTTAAGTTTATCCACGCGACTATGACCTATTCTTTCAAACATTAAAAAATAGCATCAGGCGCCTGTGACATTCGACAACACTAAATTGAATAGAAACTGAATTTTTTCGTTATACCACATTTTTTAAGTGAGCGTTGTAGGTGAATGGATAAAGTCGTGGAATGGTAATTCTTTGACTCGGGTTCAAACCTCGCTTAAGTACAAAATAATTTAACTTATGCAATATCATTTTTATACACGGTAAAATACCCAAATAACGAAAATTGAAGACATTTTCAGTATCTCTTTTTATTTTAAACGGAAATTACAGCAAACTAGCTTGGATATTAACGGAGAGCATTCATGGAGTTGATGGAAATGCCGTTTCTGAAAATCAATGTGTCCGCAATTTTACGGAGAGTTTACGGACACTTCTGGATTAATTTTACCAGCACTTTTCCATAAAATTAAGGATTTTTTTTTAACAGTGTGCCCTTGGTTAGTGTAGTTGTGTATGAAGAAGATTTAATCTCAGTAGTGTTAACCCAAGGGTTTCAACTAACAAAGCGAGGAATGATTTTCTGAACAATCTTGGAAAATATAACCCCAAACATTCAATCGTATTAACAACAGAAGGAGCCAGGCTCTCCGGCCTCCTGTATGGCTATTTATTCTGGCTACCTGTCTCAACACCTCCAATCACCCACCATACAGTAGTAACACGGACATGCCAGTTCTGGCCCACTACTCGAATTAAGGATTAGCCGATAATTAACGAAATCTATTTTTAGACCATCCCCATCCATATGTCACTGCAGTAGTGGGCTGGAACCAGCATGCCTCTGTTACTGTGTGGTGGGGGATTGGGCGGTGTTGTTATAGGTATCCAGGATAAATAGCCACACAGGAGGCCAGAGAGCTTGGCCCCTTCTGTTGCTAATATGATTGAATATTTGGGGTTATCGTTTCAAGAGTGTTCACGACATCGTTTCTCCCTTAGTGAGACGAAGCTCTTGCGTTAACACTTCTTATGACTGTGTAGTTTTTATTATTGTTTAGTTGCGTCACATGTGCAACTTAGATTAATATTCAAGTACGCGAAGTTAAGTGAAAGTGTGCAAAGTGTTAAGTGTTGCACAGTTTCAAACTTTATTGCCAAACAAACTCTTGAATCAGTGTATGATATCTGTTCCATTTACCAGAGCAGCTAGTGATGCTAGCAGCAAGCTCGCACCACCTTGTTTACTGGTTGCTAGAAGCAAGCACAGAGCATATACAAATATTAGCCCACATAATTGCAACGCTTGAGCTTATCAATGAATTTAGTCCATCTGATCACAGTTGTTTACGTGTTTCAGATAACGGTTTTATTTGACCGCGCCTGTACATAGGGAGCTCAGTTCCAGTCTCATCTCGAGATGGTAATTGATAAGTAAACCGACTCATGTGGTTCACTGCTCGAGTGTATCTACAAGTTGGGCCACACTTACAAGATGTTACTTATTTACGACATTTGTAACAGTGAATTAAATGCATCTGAAAGAGTTGCTGACTCAGAGTGTTTTCTTGGCTACACGCCCAAAGCAGAATGAAACCTATGGAAATTCTAACCTCAACAAACATGGAACTTAAAATGTATGATATTTAATCATAATACCCTCCAACATTTATCACTATTGATATTTTCAATTGTTATGAAACCTAAACATATACTGCAATGGCTTATTGGGTGGGTATTACTACATTCAACCTTAAATTTAAGTTAATTCAACAAGTGCGGGAATTCCCGCCAAATTCAGCAATATTTATTACGCTGCTTGTTTACTTCGAAGCAACCAATAGGAGCGCAGCAGAGGAGAGAAGTCGTTCGAAACGACTTATGAAAACTGTTCACTTTGAAGTGAAGAAGTTCTCCATCCCGTGTAAACGCGGCCTAGTTTGGTTAGTTGCCATTTTCAGAACTTTTACCTTTATGGATCAGGAAGAACTCGGATGCACTTTTATTGAACATTTATTATTCGCAGGGGCGTAAAAATGTTAACTGGCAGTCGGTAGAAGCGGCGGCACAACCACGGCGTTGTTTATCGTTCGTAGAGACAGCAGGGAACTGCAGAAATTATTTTCCTTGCCATATTCTCCGAAACATTACAGTCATCATATTTTGTGGTTGTCTGGAGTATTTTTGACGTGGCCTGTTAGACGAACCACAAAAGTTCAGTTTTAGAGCAGCAGAAATCTCTCTGGCTCAGGAACACGTGGGAAATAACTTCTCAGACAGACAATAGCCAATAACGAGAGAAAATCGCAAGACGTGCACATGTAACAATTTGTCATTTGTGTTTTCCCGCGAAAAAACCATTGTTTACAACAAAGCATCATGCTAACTATTATTTGCAACCTTCATTTGTTCATTTCGTTTGTGAGATGAACGGTTTCAAAGGATGCTTCCTATCTTCTTATGAATACTATCGTTGTGTACGCCAATAAAGAGAGCACAATTACTGTGGCGTGTAGTGAGTTTTTTTTTACATGGTAAGCAATTTCTACTAACAAACGCAACTTCTAACTTTGTTTACCCTCCACATGTATTTACCGTTTTATAATACCTAACATTAGTTATAAAAACCGGAAATGAAAAGAATATAATAATAATTAAACCAAATAATATTTAGAGAGCATATTACAAATTATAAGAAAACTCCTGTTTTCCGAACACTTTCTTCCACTTCCCAAGGGAAAATGTAGGACTGTAGGAAGCAAACAGAACGACTGCTTACCCTGACGAAGGAACGCGGTCGAGCGTGTAGCGTCTTGTTACTTACGAGTTAGATTCATCGCCAGTCGCTCCCGTTTGTGGAAATAAATACTAGATAGCAGCACTATGCGTGTACAGTACGGGAGTTACGAATCGGAAACGAGAAACTAAGAATAAAATATGTTTAAAGTTACGGCAAAAACTATAAAGCGTCATACATTCCCAATATGTATAGGGTAAGCATTGGTTACCTGGCGTCTATGGAATAAACGCCACTGCATAACTAGAGACCCTGCAATTTCACACTATAATACGATACCCAACTATACTTCAAAGATCTATAGATACTCCAATGGAGGTCACGTGTTCGTTGGCTGCTCACACGAGCAGAACTCATCGTCGTGTTAAACTCGGACAAACGGAGTGAAGCCACAAGACAGCTGAATGTTTACTTTTGTTCAGTGTCGTGCAGATAAATGACTCGTGAGCCTTACGTATACTTCCCAGTATCGCGTATAAAACACGAAATTTTTAGGGTTTATAATTATATTACAGACTTGCTCACAAAGCATTCTTAGCGGAGGAAGTGACAATGCAGGATAATGTGAGCTAGGTTCGGAAACAGAAAAGATAATATGCAGAAACGAATTTGCAATATTTGCTCGCTTGCAATCAGTATGGCAAGACTTAATCCGTAAGTAAGTATGTGTATGCGAACTTGTTTCGCGCCGGCTGAAACATTAGCGAATGACAGAGGTCTTCAACGGAAAAAGGCGAGAAACAAAGACAAAACCAATAAGAACTTCTCATCTGTCAGTAGTAAGCCTTCCCGAGAATTAACTTCTTCGTGTTTTTCATCTCATCTTTTATATTATAATCAAGTAGATGTACTGTATTATGCTAATATTTTATAATATATAAAGTATATACATTTACATTTATCTACCAATGAAAGGAAATTTGAAATTGGCCTGTATATTGTATAATTCAAATAAATTGAAGTTCCAGTTATATAATTAGATAAAATTACGTGCTTGAGTATTAGGCGCGAGGTCCTTAAATGTATGACGGTTGTAAAAGACATTAAAATTTATAAATATAAATAGTTTACTTATTCTTCAGCATATCTTTTCAATTAAAACTGGCCATCCACATCAAAAACAAACAAAATATCCACAGTTTTTTGTGCGAAGCCGTGTGTTTACATAAATTTCAGGCATTTGTTTGGCACGGAATTTTAAGTTAAATTCATAATAAGTCACACAAAAATAAACCGCTTTAAGTTTTCTTTTCTTTTTCTGCTTTCTTACTTTTCTCAAATCCTACACAGAGCTCGTAAACTTCGTTTCCGTGCATCACCACAATACAAGAAACAAAAACTAAAAAACAATAAAAATAAAATAAACGCGAAAATAATTTACGAACGTTTCTCACTTACATTTCAAGGAAAATTCGCGAAGTCCTTCCTGGAAATAAAAAAAAAAAAAACCTTTCGATGCACTTGTTCAAGGAAAAATATGAAATAGTTCGTTTTAAGAACCAGCTAAAGTAAAATTTTCCTGACAAAAAACATGTGTATCTATAAAAATATTTTGTACTTCATTATTTATACGCATGTATAATAAAGTGGTATATATATAAAATTATGTACTAAATATTTATATAGATACGCGTGTGTTTGTGTGGAAAATTTTACTTTAACTGGCCCTTAAAAATAAATATTTCATATTTTTCCTTAAACAAGTGAACCAAAAGATTTTTTACCCTCCACGAGTATTCAACGTTTTATAATACCTAACATTAGTTATATACACACACACATATATATACACATATATATGTATGTATATATATATATACATATATACTCTCACACACACACACACACACACACACACACATATATATATATATATATATATATATATATATATATATATATATATATATATATGTGTGTGTGTGTGTGTGTGTGTGTGTGTGTGTGTGTGTGTGTGTGAGTGCGTGTGTGTATGCCCGTGTAAAGTTTGCTGTTTAATTCTGCAAGCTAGACTCCACAATCCTCTACATACGTGAACATGAGTTAGCTGTTCATTGGTTTTGCTCCATTTTAACCTCAGAAAAAGTAGCGCGGATTTCCCTATCTGAAATTCGTCCTGAGTGTAACAACGTGTGGTTCAATATAATAAGAAACCTATATGTATATACAGTACTTGTACTTTAGTTTTATATTGTCGTCAAATGAAATAGCATAATTCCTACGCCTCTGATTACAATTGGGGACGCGGTGGCCGAGCGGTTAGCCCGCTCGCCTCCCACCAACGGTTTCTCCGATACCGACCGCTGGCAGACAGATAATATGTGGAAAAATTCAAATGGTACGATCAAGAAAGTGGTTCTCGATTACATATAATGCGTTGGAACAGAACGCGTTCTGAAATCTTCTCGCGGAAAACCGATACCCCCAGATATTTGTACTGTTTAGCGTATGTCGCCTTCTAGAGAACGCTTTCCCAATCGTCGCCTTCCACTGTGACAGCAGACAACCAATGCACTGCTTACATCGGCACATCTGTACATACGACTGTAGAGTCCAGCCTGCAGGTAATTGAAGTCGCCAATTTTTCAGGTTTCTAGTAATGTTACCTTCAATAGTTTGTATGAACACGTGTTAATTGTAAACCAGTCTGTGGCTGAACTCGTACGAGTGTACTGATAAACATATGGACATTTCCTGGGAACATACAACATGAGATGTGGACACTTGAACGCTCCACCAGCCGCCAGCTCTACGGATCGTCATGGCCATGTATCTCACCCAAACATATTCAGGACGCGCCGCGGGTCTAGATCAACAAGAGAACACGGCCCGGGGGAGAGACCGCTGATAAAGAGACGTTGTCGAACCCAGAGGAATCACAAGCTTTGAGGTCGGTGCGCCGACGTGGTCGGGATCACAGCAAATACGGCAGTGCGTCCACAACGTAAACACGTAGTGTTGCTGTACATTGGTCCCTATGGCGGCGCGCACGTAGGCTGGTCTAACGTTTCCCTTCGCCGACACAACGTCGCCAACGCTCTTAACATCGAGGTCTTCAGAGTTACTATCTTAATTGTTTCAAAAACTAACATAAACTCTCGACCTGTATTTTCAAACGAAGGTAATCAAATGAGTATCAAATCAAATACGTACAGTTAATTCAACCAAATAATTTTGTTAATAGTTTAATTTATTTTGGCCCAGTACAGAGATTTATTTATTCAATTTTGTATTGTGATAGATGAACAAAATAAATTTTGTTGCTTTTCACATTTTGTTTGCTCAACAAAATATTTTGTTGGGAGAACAAAGTATGTTTTTTGTCCTAGACAAACAAATAATTTGTATACCTTTCTCTTAGTGTGAAACTAAGGAATTGTTCGGAATGTAAAGACATCAGAAACTAATACGCAATTTCTAATCTAATTTCGTATAACACTAACTTCAGTGACTATAAATTTAAACTTTACACTACTAGTCCAAAGTCAAATCATACAACTATTATTTTAATTCGTTATCAACTTACACGCGAGAGAGTATTTTTACTATAACATATATGTAGTTACGTGGAGTGAATGTTTTCAAAGGTTTGTTTCAAAATGCTTGCTTTAACGTGATCAGAATTTAACCAGCGATGTCCGAGTTCAGCGAAAAGATTTTCTATAGGTTGTTCATGGTAAAGTGTGCACTTTTAGAAACCCTGCTTAAGATCTGCTTGTATGCACGTTATGTTTCTTTCGCTTTATATATAGTTAACATTGCCAAGGACCTCATCGCTTTATTCATGCGTCGGTCAGGTGAAAGTGCGAAATTATTAGAAAAGTAAATATTTAACAAATCTGGCATCTTTTACACTTCCATGCATTACACAAACACAGAAAGTGGAATAAATATTTTAAGTAACCAAAAATTTTTATCTAACTTTTTTATCCATATTAAAATATGGAGCTACTTTCCATACATCGTTACCAACTTTACTGGGCGCATGCCACTCAGTGCGCCCGTTAAAATACATGCAGGTAGGAGCAGTGAAATTTTTCTCTGGTTGCTTTCAAAAGTGCTCACTTTACCGTGAACAGTCTTTATCTATTTGTATTTCAAAACATTTTAGCTCTAACCAGCAATGTGTTAAGCTTATCACGTGCCTGCCTGTGAATCAGAGGCATTCATTACAAGAGCAACCTAAGTCTTATTGATCCACTCAAGTATCAGAGTGTCTTAGTACTCAAAGACACTCGAACCGTAAGCAAAGGAGAATGGAAGGTGTTTCATGTAGGAGTTTGAAGACTAGCCTGCATGGAACTTCTTTCCCAAGAGATTATGTTACCCTAGCCTCGAGTGAAGTGAAGAAATTTGGACGGCTCTTAAAATCTAGATCTTGAGAGCCGATGAGGGTGATTGTGGTGAGAAAGGCGCAGCACCGGAATGAAACGGCGGGAGAAACGGGAGACCCCCGAGAAAACGCGCCAACCATCGGCATCGTCCGGCACGATTCCCGCATGCGAAAATTCCGGAGTGACCCGGCTGTGGATTGAACCCGGATCGCCTTGGTGGGAGGCGTGCAGGGTAACCGCTCAGCTACCGTGGCCCCGCTAGTGTCTCGATTGTTTCGTAAATTCGCTCGGAGGTACAGAGACATCCAAGAACTCATGCCTTTGTCCTATCAGGTAAGTCGACGCAGTGATTACATAGTAGACGTACACTCGGCAGGATATGGATTAGATTCCGGTCCTACTATCTACATTTCGACTGTCCACGTGAGTGAGTGAGTGAAGAGATCTGGCAGGCTATTAACATCGAGGTCTCGAGAGCCGATGGCTGTCCACGTGAGTGAGTGAGTGAGTGAAGAGATCTGGCAGGCTATTAACATCGAGGTCTCGAGAGCCGATGGCTGTCCACGTGAGTGAGTGAAGATATCTGGCAGGCTATTAACATCGAGGTCTCGAGAGCCGATGGCTGTCCACGTGAGTGAGTTAGTGAAGAGATCTGGCAGGCTATTAACATCGAGGTCTCGAGAGCCGATGGCTGTCCACGTGAGTGAGTGAGTGAAGATATCTGGCAGGCTATTAACATCGAGGTCTCGAGAGCCGATGGCTGTCCACGTTTTTCAGAAATAATATCTCGTTAATTCAGCAGAGGTTCTTTGAAACAGGCAATGGCTGTCTCTGTCATCGTCGCGGCCTGTCGAAACCACTTATTTTGCCTCTAATGACCCCGCTGTCGACGAGATCTCATGCTCTACCTACGTTTGTTGTGATTGTTAGAATCACATTGCAGTCTTTTAACCCATTCGGACCCAGTGTACACAAATGTGTAGGTAATTTTTTGGTCTCAACTGCACCCTGAGAAATTCAATGACCAACGATATTACCTGTAGGTAAATGATTCGCAAACCGTCTTACTGGTCCAGTTCGTAATCAGTTCATATTACTGTGACAGCGAAAGAAGTGTTGTGTCGACTTAAGTACAGCTGAATCGTAAATTATTGTTTTTGCAACATGAGATCGTAAATTAAGTATGTCTGAAATGATTAAGCTGTACCGCAAATCCTTACCCATTTCTATCAAAAACTGTTTCAAGGTTGCAAACAAGACAATTTTTGATGGTGCTGTACTTAAGCTGCACAAAGAATTATATGCTATTCACGGCAAAATGAGCACTTTTGAAAGCCTTGCTTAAGATCTACTTGTATGCATGTTGCGTATTCTTCCTCCTTATGTAAGATTAACATGCGTCAGTCAAGTGACACTGTGAAGGTATTTAAAAAAGTAAATATTTAACAAATCTGCTCATTTGTTCACTTCGACGCAGTAAAAAAAAACAGCAAGCGAAAGAGATAATTTAAGTTATCATAAATGATTACCTAACACTTTTTATATGACGCCAAGATACGAAACTGCTTCCCAGCCATCGTTACCAACCTTACTACGCGCATGTCACCCAGCGCGCCCGTTAAAATATATGCAGGTAGGGGCAGTGAAATTTTTCAAAGGTTGATTTGAAAAGTGCTCACGTTATCGTGAACAGCCTATAGTTTCGTTATTACAGCAAACAAGCTGCAGGCATTGTGGTGGCGATAGTGGTATGAACCAGTTATAACGTGGGTCAGTAGCAATATTTACAAATAGGTTACCCAAAGGCAAGGTCGTTGTACGCTCAGTGTACGCTACTGGGCAAATGTAACTTCCCTGTGGTACACGTAGACAAATAGTACACAATGGTCATGAAAGGTTTAAACACGCAGTGTGTAGCTGTGCGTGTCAGTTGTGGAATTGGAGCAATAGGGTGCATGATGCCCGGTTGCACCATCGTGTTTCGAAACTCGATCCGAGATCGGATCTAAGATTGGCACAGAAAAATGTTGCACCATTCGAGTTTAGAGCTGGATTGGAAATTGAAATGAAGTTCATTTCGAACTGCAAAATTTGACGGTACGCCAACAGACAGAACCACGTTCGATTGTTTTCTTGGGAAATTAAAAGAACATTATGCTTACTTGAATATTATTCAGCAAAATTCTTACGACAATAATTAACTTAGCGCAGATAAAACATCGCACATCTAGTTCTATTTATATTGGAAAATACGCCTACTTCCATGACGTCATATATTACGAACCAATAGGAAAATTTGTCTCATACTTAATATCGATCACTCACTTTGGAAACAAGATCTACGAATCGGAGATCCAGAATCATGAAATTTCGTTGGTGCAAACACTTGTACATTGGAACCAAAATAAAACTGGATCCAGGTTCAGGACTAGGATCATTCTATCTCGGATTGGGGAAGATGTTGGTGCAACCAGGCATGAGTGGGGAAGATATACAAATTATATCTGCTGAATAACTGTGGGCTATATACTCAGCCAATTGAATTTCTGAAATATTCGGTAATAGTCACAGAGCACTTATAATGTAGAGGGGTCACGATGGCTGAGCGGTTTGACTGCTCACCTACCCCCAAGGCGAGCCGGGTTCAATCCCCGGCCGGGTCACTCCCACATATTCCCAAGTGGGAATTGTGTCGGAGGATGCCGCTGGTCGATGTGTTTTCTCGGGTATCTCATGTTTCCCCCGCACCAGATTTCCGGCGCTACTCCATTCTCACCTCATTTGACCCTCATCGGCTCTCAACACTTCGTTGTTAAGAGCCGCCCGAATCATTCAACTCAACTCAGCTTAATAATACAAAAGTTAAATTGCCACTTATTTCCCAAACTCCCACAGCACACGCCAGCAAAATGGCGTCAGTGGCTAGCAACATGTTTAAGCGGCGTTCACCAGTCAGAGCGTAAAGGCTGTTCACTATAAAACGAGCACTTCAGAAAGCCTTGCTTACGACCTACTTGTTTGTAGGCTGTGTATTATTCCATCTAATGTAAAATTAAAATGCAATGGACCACATCACTTTATTCATGCGTCCGTCAAGTGAAACTGGGAAATGAGTACAAAAGTAAATATTTCACAAAGCTGCTTATTTTTACACTTCGGTGCATTAAAAAAAACCGGAAAGCGGATGTAATAATTTAAGTTATCACAAATAGTTACCTTACACTTTTTATTTGAAGTTAAGATAAGAAACTACTTTCCCTCCGTCGTTACCAACTTCACTGGGCGCATGCCACTCAGTGCGCCCGTTAAAATGTATGAATGTAGGAGCAGTGACCTTTTTCTAAGGTTGATTTCAAAAGTGCTCGCTTTATCGTGAGCAGCCTTTAGTAACACACTTGCCAGCCAGCCAACAAGGAAACTCTCACCGCACGCAGTAGACAATCGGAGGCAAGGTCCTTCCCAACGCTTCGCGTAGCCAATCAGCGAATGGGTATACCCAAATCAAAGGAACCGCAATGCCACTTCGCCTCTGTGTATTTATCTACTCTGTGCTAGAATCATGAACTTTGCTTAGGAACATCTAAGTCTTCAAATGACTTACATGTTCCTAAGCTAACTGCGAGCTTTCCAACTGTCCAGGGTGAGTGAGTATGTTGAAGGGTTAGGAGGGGAGTGGAGGGATATGGACAACTCTTAAGGACCCCGCCTACCTGCAGCTATTCCCCACGTTTGTGACCGAGAAGCGGGGGAGCGATAAGGGCGACACTGCCACGCGCGTCAAGTATCCCCATCGCCGCTAAGCGCAAGCATCTGAACTAGCGTGCAGTGTTCTCGTCGCTTTGCGTTTACGAATGGCACTTTCAGCGGTAAACTTATTATTTTGTTGGTGGAAAGTCTGTAGGATGGTTCAGTGCAGGACCCTTCAGTAGTGTTGTACGTATCTGACTCGTATATTGTGAACTATAGTGCTTTGAAAAAGCGGTTTTTAGCCATTTTGGAGTACTATGAAATTGCGTTTCTAACTTCAAAGCACTAACAGGCCTCGTCTGGTGTGTGTGTGTGTTCTTTTCGTAGATGAGCATGTCGGACGCACGTTTAATAGTCTCGTTGTAAAAAAGTTCATTTCAAACAAACCGCAACGTAGTACTAGCGGCAGGTAGGCGGGGACCTTAACAGCGAGGTCTTGAGAGCTGATGAGGGTGAAGCGAGGTGAGTGTGTGGAGTAGCGCCGGAATGCAATGGCGGGGGGAAACGGGAGATCCCCGACAAAAAAACCCGCCGACCAGCGGCATCGTCCGGCACGAGTCCCACTCGCGAGAATTCTGGAGTTACGCCGCCAGGAACCGTACTCGGCTCGCCTGGGTGGGAGCTATTAACAAGGAGACAACTCGTGGGAAGACAAGAAATACAAGTGTAATCAATTCATTGTTACTTCGCCCTTTTCCGAAGTCCTGCTAAAGTTCTACTTCCAGGATATTCCTCCGCCTCGTCCAAAACTAAGCTTAACTAAGTCTGGAAAATTACGCCAGGGGGACAACGCATCGCATTCGTGCGCACTCAGTGTAACAGCATTTTGTATAAGGACTACTTATTACTAGGTGTTACCAACACACGTGTTTTCTCCCTGCTTTTAAATTAAAATTATTTATAAACGATGCATTATATATATAATATGGGTAAAATTTCAATTTATCAGGAAAAAAAAGTGGACCTAATTTTATGAACGCAAGACAAGTATAAAACACCTTATGATACATGCCAATGCCATATGTTGGAAATATCTAGACATGTCATACATGGGGAGATTTTTCAAAGGTTTGATTTTAAAAAAAGGTGATGAAACGGTAAATAGACTGTAGAAAGTTCACCAGTGTTCATTAAACAGCGGGCGATACGATTAACCTGGATCTATTGAGTAAGTTCCGGAGCTGGCCTGGATGCGCCCGCGGTTATACTACCCACGCCGTGAGAAGTAACGCAAGAGAGAGAGAGAGGGAGAGAGAGAGAGTGAGAGAGAGAGTGAGGGGGGGGGCGCCATTAATATTCCTTAAAAACTCGCCGGCTGTAATAAAGACTGCCTAACACAAACAATCCCTTCCCTCTTGTGCCTACCGGTCTTGTATATTTCTTGAGCGAACAGCTATAAACCAAGGAGCCTTCCTTCTGCCCGCTGTTCATGCTTCTCACAATGAGAAGTTCCGTTGCGGGGGTTTTGGTTTTAGGGGGGGGGGGGGAGTCGAGAGTAAGGGGAGGAAGAAACAAGAACCGAAAACATTTCGCCCGCTGAATAAGAGCAACTCTCCATCTTCCGTTAACCCGGAGTTGCGCCACTGGCGTCACCATTTTCCAACGGGGTCTTGAGAGCCGATGTGGGTGATTGAAGTGGATGTGGAGCGGCGCCGGAACGAAGGGGCGGAGGACACGGGAGATAACCGAGAAAACCCGACGACCAGTGGCATCGTCCGGCACTATTCCCACTTTGCGAAAATCCGGTGACCCGGCCGGGGATTGGACCCGGTTCGCCTTGGTGGGAGGCGAGCGTGCTAATCGCTCAGCCACCGTGGCCCCCTTAACCCGTTGTGTTGCACATTTAGAACATTCTTGCTCACAACTGTACACAGCAGGGGAATCATAAGCCGGACACAGAGTAGAAAACTACATACCGCAGTGAAATTGCGAGGTGGTCCCTTTTACGGGATTGGCTGCGTGATGAACTGGCCTCTTGTGTGATTGGCTACTGCTTGCTGTCGAAGGTTTCCTATTGCCTGGGCTGCCAGCTGGCATGGCAAGCGGCAAGGTTACCACGCCCTAGTGACGTCATTCTGCTGGCTCCTCCAGCTGCAGTTTTGCGGTGTAAGAAACAGTTTTCACTTTCTCCGCGACTGCGCTGTCTGGTTAGATCCCAGGCGTGCGTGGCATTTTTCCGACGGCGAGTCACTTGCTGCGAGTGTGTCAGCCGCTGTCGTGACGTAGAGGTTTTCTCGGCGTTATCCCGTTCTCTATCCCGACTTTGTTCCGCTCCTTCTCCGCGCGTCTTCTCGTCTCTCCTCGCCTATTCCTCAGGCTGGCAGACTGCAATAACCGCCAGCAGCTTTCCCATAATGCGGACATGTTCGTTAGAGGTAGAAGGCGTAAGACACATATAACGTCCATGGTTTCAGTCCTGTCGCTACAGATATGCATTTGGCACGTCCCGTCTCCAGAGTCTTCACTCAGAACTGAATGCCACTGAAAGAGTCCTCATTACTAGACAAAGGAAAATTTAGCTGTTCATTTATTCCAAGTTAAATAAAGAACAACTCTTCGCTTACTGATGCGAAAGCGTTCATGACGTAGGAGCAGTTCTGATTCAGTGCAGGCACTAATCCCTCCCCCCCCCTTTTTTTTTCACTCATAAAATTGAGCAGCCTGTCTTCATAATGTTGTAAGTAAGCCTTATAACATTTTTATCGTTTAAGTTTAATGACAGATATTTTGTATTATGTCTAAAAGTAATTAAATTAATGGTAACTATTGTCGAAAATAAGAAGAAAATAATAACAAAAAAATATCAGGTAAACCCAAATAATATATACATAAATGAGCTATAAAATTTAAAGATATTGCTTTGGTTTTATTTTATTTCTTCTTTGATTCGTCAGCTTATCAGCAACGTACAGAGTCAATTATTCCCCAGAAAACCCAATGAAAATAATAGCTTTTAACTTTCAAACAATTGGTGTAAACGACTCCCAACATTAACGATTACGATTATGCAACGTTAAACGTAGAATTTGTCCCGGCGGAAAAAAAAAAAGTGTTTAAAATAAGCAAATTTTATCTTGTACAATCATAACTCCCGCATTCAACTATAGCGAACTTCACATAATGTTCTGAAGCTCAAGAACAGTTTATAATGCGAGTAGGGGAAAAAATGTTCACGTTCTATTGTTCGTCTCTTTGCCCGTGTCGCCTTCCAAGTGAGGAAACAAGCAATTTCTAACTTCCTAATATGAACTTCTTACCGAGAATGTTGCTCGGCGTCGTCATAAACTGTCTGATTAACAGCTCCTGCCAGACTGGAAAACCACCTTACGAAATTTCAAATTACTGCCCACGAAAGAAAAGATTGAGAAATTAAGAGCGATTTATGTTATCCCATAAAAAGGAAACGGGGAAAAAAAAAACGAATAAAAAGGGCGATGGCAGTAGTTGAAAAACAGTAGAAGCCAACAACAAACGGAAATACCAATACCGGAAACGTCACTTAATTGGAACCGCACAACTGTAAATCCAGTTTAGATGTAAAAACCCACTGTCAGGAGGCTTGAAACGATATTCATTAATTAAAACCTTCTAAACTTTGAAATTAAATAATCTTAATAGTAGCAATGTATTTTGTATATAAAGCTACCGTCGGCTAATGTACGGGAAGCTAATCTCCATAAGTTCATTGCTCCCCACGTAACTTCTTCCAAAAAAGACGAAGCTCACTCGTTTAACTACTACATACGGTAGAAACCATCGACGAAAGATGATGTAGACCGATTATTCGTCTTACGCATGCACCCAAAATTGACCTACCTCAAAGCAACACAACTATAGGTTGTTCACGGTAAAATGAGCACTTCTGAAAGTCCTGCTTAAGTTCTACTTGTATGCATTTTGTGTATACTTCGGCCTTGTGTATAATTAACATTGTCATGGGCCTTATCACTTTATTCATGCGTCGGTCAAGTGAAACTGTCAAATTATTAGGAAAGTAAATATTTTACAATTATTATTCTTACACTTTGAGGAATACAAAATAAATAATTTAAGTTATCACAAATGGTTACTTAACACTTTTTATTCAACGTTAAGATATGACAATACTTTCCATCCATCGTTACTAACTTTGCTGGGCGAATGTCACTCTGTGCACCTATTAAAATATACCGGAGGCAGGAGAAGGGACTTTTTTCTAAGGATAATTTCAAGAATGCTCACTTTATCATGGATAGCCTTTATCAAAATCATATGATCAACAATGATTAACGCGTTCGTTTATATGCCAACTTTCGAAAGACACGCACTTTTATATAAATAAAATACTTTTACCAATTTGAATTTAACTACATTACAAATTGGTTAGAGAGAGAATACAAACACCTGAAAGCACTTAATTACTGTAAAATAATGTTACAACTTCAAATCCAATACATGCCGTTTTCGCTTGTCGTGTTGGCATAAATACAATTCAATGTTGGGACACGGAGTCTGGTTGTGCGCAGACAGTGGGCAGTATCAACCACAACATGTGCACAATTCGAGGCAGGAACAGTTCTTATGAAAGTAAGTGCTTTCAGATATTTGTATACTAATTGTAAAATAATTTTCAACACAACTAAATAAAATGGCGAGTGCGTTGAAAATTCAAACGACAGTAAACACGTTTCTCATTGTTCATCATGTTAATGTGGCAGTTCTATTTGTGACGGTTGAGTCAAAGTTGGAGATACGCGTGGGAGATAAATATCGTTCTATCTCATTTATTGTCTACCAGCTGTTCCCGCGACTTCGCTAGCGTGGACTATAGAAAATTGAAATAAGACTCGAATAGCATCAACCGAAATTTATACATAATAATTTCTATAATAAAAACGAAAAATTATATTTTGAAGTTTTAAATATTAATCAAACAGATTTTACAAATGCATCTCTATGTTTATATGGACATTAATGAAGTGGCTGCGACTTCGCTTGCATGGACTTTAGGATCTGTTCACATATTTTAAAATAGAAACTTCACTTTGCTTATGTTTTATGTAGTTATTAGAATACCATCGCTTCGCTAAGGTTTTATGTTTCAAATAGAAATATGGTTTCGTTCAGGTTTTACGGAGCTTTGAAATGCATACGTATATAATTGGTTTGAAATATTACTTTACTATCGGAAGTTGTTTTACCGTCGCGTTAGTATTGGTTGTTTAATAATATGTTAGTCTACTTTTTTTTTTCTTCAAAACTAATGTATCTTTTTCTACGATGCTTATTATATCAATAAAAAAAAAACTATTGTTGTTATAACATTGGTTATTTTTCAATAGTTCTATTGCAAAAAAATAAAATAAAATAAAATATGAAACATAAAGAAAATTATATGAAAAAATTAACTTACTTCCCAACTAATCGAGATATCGAGATGAAATGAAGAGCAGATTTTAAATAGAAATAAACTCTATGATCTCTTATAGTTTTATCAAAATCTATTCAGACATTTTGGAGCCTATTCGCGACAAACATCCAGACAGACAGACAAAAATTTTGAAACGAATTATTAATGCTTTAACATCGTCTAAATAGCATATTACGCTTATATGTTGGTATCAAGTTTGAAATAACTGACAGACAATAAAATTTATTTTATTAATATATATTGTTACACACAGCGGAGTTGCGCAAAACCTGCGAAGAAGGCTGTAGGCAAGTTTACAAAACTAAGCAATCGTAACAGCGAGTCGGAATGGAATCTCTAAACAACCGTAACAGCGAGTCGGAATGGAATCTCTAAATAATCGTAACAGCGAGTCGGAATGGAATCTCTAAACAACCGTAACAGCGAGTCGGAATGGAATCTCTAAACAATCGTAACAGCGAGTCGGAATGGAATCTCTAAACAATCGTAATAGCGAGTCGGAATGGAATCTCTAAACAACCGTAACAGCTAGTCGGAATGGAATCTCTAAATAATCGTAACAGCGAGTCGGAATGGAATCTCTAAACAATCGTAACAGCGAGTCGGAATGGAATCTCTAAACCATCGTAACAGCGAGTCGGAATGGAATCTCTAAACAATCGTAACAGCGAGTCGGAATGGAATCTCTAAACAATCGTAACAGCGAGTCGGAATGGAATCTCTAAACATTAACAATGGAATGCAGCGAACAACAGAAAATGTAGGTTCAGCTGACATCAGGACATTTCAGACTAGATTCAACAAACTATTAGCAGACTCGGTCTTCTATGCAAAACGTGAGCCAATCAGAAATCTTTATCACACACACAGCCGAGAGGGGGTGCGGAGAGGGTAGCTACTGGACTGCGAGGAAGGAGATGCTCGCAGTCGACGAGTGTCCTGGGACTTGCCGCATGACGAGAACACTGCACACCAGATGACAGTCCTGCACTTAGAGGCGATGGTGCACTTATAGTGCGTGTTAGTGTAGCCCTTATAGCTCTAGCGCTTGTCGGCACCATATGCGGGAGAAACCTCCAAGCAGGCGAGCCTCGTAAACCGAGAAAACTCCGGAGACTTCACTGTTAGAAAAAATTTCCTTCATTTTAATGGAAAAGTGCTGGTAAAAATTTATCTAGAAGTGTCCGTAAACTCTCTGTAAAATTACGGACACATTGATTTTCAGAAACGGACTTTCCGTAAATTTCACGGAACATCTCCGTTAATTTCCAAGTTAGTTTTCTGTACTTTTCGTTTAAAATAATAAGAGATTGTGAAAATGTCTTTAATTTTCGTTATGTGAGTGTTCTACAGTGTATAAAAATGATATTAAAAAGTTAAAATATTTTGTACTTAAGCGAGGTTTGAGCCCGAGTCAAGAAATTGCCAGTACACGACCCTAACCATTTTTTTTTACCTTCATTTGACGTTGTTGTGACATTTTTAACGTTGACGAGGCTGTAGTGAGACCGACACTAGTTGACGAATTCCCAGTGCGACAATCGAGCTGAGCATCTGCCACGTCGGAGGCACCGGGGCGCGAACCCACGACCCTCCGACTACAGGTCGGCCACCCTACCCCTGAGCTACGAGGGCAGGGTCAACTGCTAGATAAGCTCAACACTGAACCATTCGCCTACAACTTTCACTTGAAAATTGTCGTATAACTTTGGTATTTATATTTAAAAGGCAAAAGCAAAAATTAAAATTTCTATTAAATTTCGTGTATTTTTAGTGTTGCCAAATGTTACAGACGCCTGATGCTATTTTTTTAATGTTTGAAAGAATATATCATGGTAGCGTGGATAACCTTAACTGCCGCAGAAACGATAATTTTCTTGTTGCAGTGTCGAAGAAAGCTTCGTGTAGAATCGGCATTGTTCGTCCCCGTAACTCGAAGCCAAAGGGAATACGGAGACTTTCCGTATTTTGTACTCACGGACTTAACTTCGGTTATCGTCATTACGGATTGCCTTTCCGTAAAATATTCCGCAAAATATAGGGGAATTTTGAACAGTGTTGAGCTTATCCGGCAGTTGCCCGGCCGGTGTGCTAGACACAGGGGTTCGCAGCGGCCCCACGTGAGCTGTCGTCGGCGATGCGAGCCGGGGCACGATGGACCACGAAGAGCAGCGGCGAGCAGCTAATTGGTGCCGGGACCTCGCCAACACTATGGACGCCAAGGTCCAGGGGTGAAGAGGGGGCCGACATAAAACGCACGTGCTCCAGGATGAACACGTCCCAGGGCAGAAGTCATTAATTACACGTTCCGGACGCAGGTAGCCCAGATACAAGCCACGATAGGAAGGCGAACGGGCCGGCGAGGCGAGCGAGAAGGACGACCAGATCTCGGAGGAACTGGCAACGCACGAGACAAGACTGTAGACGCCTCCGTCTCGTTAAAGGTGGGCTTACTTCTAAGTACTGAAGAATTAAGAATTGTACTTAATGACTCGGTAAAAACACGGACAATTACAAGAACAAGATTTGCAGTTTATCACTGAATTAGCAACTGTTAAGTCTAGCTAATCAAAATCGAAGGAGATGTAAGCAACCGAAATAACCTGGAAAAACGGTTATTTGCGATATATTTAGTTATTTGTGGTTACTGCTTGTGTAATCGTTAAAATAAAAAAAACTCATGAAATGACGTGGAAGCCGATGCCAACATTAGGCATTTATATCAATAAATATGAAAAAGTTAATTAAAGCGAATTTAATAACCTCTTCCAAGAAAGAAAAAATTACGTGAACTATTCTTTAAATTAAGAGGATACTCTCTCTCTCGATTAAAATAATTACTTTCATACGATTTCACAATACGACGTAACCTAAATACAAGTTGTAAATACAGTTTCCCGCCAACAACAACTGTCGCTGTGCTCTGATTGGCTACTTCGTCTTGACTTGTACTTAAGACATAAAATATAACGATCTCTTAAGTCATGCCAAGAACGCACACTACAGTCATGAACTAATGCCCTTGGATACATTGATTCATATCTTAAGCACACGGCGCACTCATTCTGTTATGTCAATCGTAAACCCATCTTAAATGCGATATTACGCGGTACCAGATTCCGTAAAAGCTTGTGCAAAGTCAGCCATAGCGGCCGTCATACGGCCAGAGTTCGTACCAGGGGGCCTAATCTCGAGATCGTCCGAGTGCAGTTAGTATACGAGACGTCTCGCACAGTCCGCAACGTATACCAGACAATTGTTGTAAGCTCCAACCCCTGAAACTCGCATACGTTCTCAGTGTGCGAGGGGAGTGCCAGGCAAGCGTATACGAGTGACATTTTGTCATGTTGGTGAACCTGCGGCGTGATAGGAACAAACATTAGCGGAACTCAGCCAATCAGAAGCGTCACTTGTATCGTGCGCGTTTATTTATTTACATTGTACACGATTGAATAAGCAAATGGCTAAAATTACCAAAATTACCAATGAGCAGAAGTTTACTCTTCTCGAATTCGTAGAAGGTTACGTAATTGAGTATATGGCTATGATGTTTACAGATAATTAATTGTGAAAGTAAAATCTCGTGTTGTCCTTACTTAACCTCTACGTACGTTGGAAATACAAACGGAATTAGGTTACTTTCTTTGTTAGTGGCATGACTTGATGCAATATTTATATGCCTTACAGCTAATAATATGGATATTAAATGTTACACGGAACATCAGATTTGATTTTTGTCTTTCAAATAGTTTACGTGGCAGGGATTGGTCAGTAAAATCATTCTCTGTGGAAATTACATACAATGTACTTAAGAGAACACAGTTGTGTATCATACATTGCCATAATGTTAACATTGCATTACAAATAATGAAATGTGAGTGTATATGATAAGTTGCCCGTCGTCTGGAGAGTATTCGCAGCTACATGGCACTTTACTAGACGTCGTGTTTGAGCAAGAGCAACTGTGAAGTCCATACATACTTTTAGTGTAATAATACTGCAGACGTAAATCAAAGGTATCAGTTGTTTTGGGTAGCGGGCTTTAGTTTTTGGCTAGTAGTCTGAAGTGCTATTGAATTTAATTAATTTGCACTGTTAAAAAAAATAGTAGGAAACAAGAAACTTGCCCAAGGCAAACTGACAGCTGACTGGACAGCCAAGGATGCCAGCCGGTTGTGGGAAGAAGTTAATGTGAAATTGTAAGTTTGTGCAATAATAATAATAACATATGTTATTTACAGAGTTTTATATACAAGACTGAGTAAGTAATAACTTATGACGTCTAACCAACCAACTACGAGTCACTGAACAATAATGAACGTCAATAGTAGGCCTATGTAAATTACACTTTTACTCATAACCTCATTTGCACCCTCAACACACATTTTACTTCTTGTAAATTCAACAAGTTTTTAATTTGCATACGACTCGGCACAGCGTAAATGTTGTGTAAAATGAATTCACACGTCAACAGTCATCTTATGTCTAATATTTAATTTTTGTTTTGATGCGCTACTCGTCTACGACTCCACATCTCGCACGGAGATGATCGAGAGAGTGGCCTCTCGCACGGTCGAGACGTATACGATGGCTCTCGTATGGTTCTATCTTACCGTTTTCAAAAACCGCGCGAGTTACGACTGCAGTTCGAAGATTTCGTATACGAGTGCAGTTCGACCTTAGGCCCTCAGGTTTGGTAATTGGACACGTCCTGCTTTTCGTGGTAGGTTCCACACCGGCTTTCGAACCTGGCCAATCACATCGCAGTTTCAGAGCGTAGAGCGCTCCCCGTGGCTAATACTTGGAACGAGTTGATGAAGAAACCGAAAAGGACGCCTCCATCTTGATTATACATCCGTGAGATTGAAACTCTTGTAGATATATTTAAAATACGTCAACGACGAATAATATTGTTTAAATTACTGTTTAAAACCGTTCTAAATAATGGAAATATTACGTAAGAAAATGTTCACTCAAACAATTTACCGTATATAATAGATATAAATTAAATATCTGGGTGTGAACTGTTAGTACACTGGTAAAGTCGCAGCGTACGCTCCTACAGTGTATCAGGCCCAAATTTTTTTTATCATTAAATTTTACGCGTGGATAATATCCCGGTATATAAAGAAAAAAAAAACATTTTTTTGCAACTGGTCAGTAATTTTTGTCAAAATAAAAAATAGTACACTCGTTCTCTAGTGTCTTCGCGACATTTTCAAGAAAATGAGTGAAACTATACGAGTAAGAAATCAATTTATGTAAAAGGCGAGCAGTAATATAGCAATATTAAGACGTGCTAGCTAGTATTTTCACAGGCCTACGCAAGTTACTAACTGATAACAATTCTACGGTTGGAGTTCATATTTACTACAAACCACACACTGCGCCCCACCTAGGGTGCCAAATGCTAGTAGGCGAACTGCTGTCGTGCAATATGAATCTTCCATGGCGGCTCATATAGCGGCTGGTATACCGGCTCGTGTACCAGGGCTTGTAGAAACTTGTGCAAGAACCAAGCACGGCTCCAAGTATCGTGTAATATCGGCTTTAGGCCCGTTCTACAATGATACGGCAACGGATACGGATAACGTAAGCGTAGCACGCAACACACTCCGTGTTCAGTCTACAATATGTCGCACGCGTACCCGGATCACGTACAGATACACGTAAGAAAGCTCGGCAATAGGAATCGTGTATTTGGTTTGTTGAGCTTCATTTTCATAATTATAGGATACACAGTAATAAGTACGTGGATTCGCCGTGCCTATTGTCTTTCTGTTCTGATGAACACATGTGCAAGATTTGGCACTAGCACATACACACAACCAAATTAATAGAAACGAAGCGTGTATATTATAGATATTATCATAAGTATAGACTTGAGAAATTCGCGGTTTCGCTTTGGGACAAGCTAGAATTCAAAACACGTGTATATATAACCTTAGCCATTGGTCCACACGGTGTATGACACCTCTTGGAGAACGGTGGCCCAATCGTCGCCTTCCACTGTGACAGCAGACAACCAATGTTTCTTTGTATTGTGAAATATAGTCCATTCACGGCTACTTCACGCTTTTCTGAAGTCCTGGTAAAGTTCTACTTGCAGGAAATTCATCCGCCCCATTCAAACAATGCATATCCGGGTCTAGAAAGTTACGGCAAAGAGACAACACACTGCATTCGTGCTCACTCAGTGTAATCATATTTTGCATAAGAACTATTTCTTACTAGGCAATTGCCAAAACACGCATTTTCACACTGTTTCGATTCACATTAACTATAAATGAAATATTATAATTAGAGACGATGGAAAATTGCGAAAATTTTTTGAGCCAACATATCTTCGATAACACTATAGCTAGTTTATTCCTTCATGATTGGTTTGAACAATGTTTTGACTCGCCTAAGTGGTTTGCATACCAATCACGAACGTTCTGCCTTAAAGTATCAGATTCCTTATTGGCCCAGTGAAATGGGATAGTAGCTTCCCACGTGCATGACAGCCAGTAAGGACATGTGTACAGTACGTTGAATCCTAGCGAACAGTCAACTGTTCCCGCGATAAACCATCATATCTAGTTATAATTTATAGGTAGTGTATCAATACCCACATTTGGAATTTAATCAAATGTAAAGTACTTCTATGTTAACACAAGTATAACATGCTTGTGACACATGGCGCACTTACACACGTCATGGTGGGCAGATATATCAAACGTTTGATTCAAAAAGTTTTTTATAAATCGCTAATAGATAGAGCCACCTGTTTTTCGCGAAAAGATTTACACGGAGGCTAGACTTCAATACCCTATGTACACATTTGCAGACTTACTTTGGCTATTGGCCGCTTGTCTTTGTGTGAAGAGAGTCGTTTAAATGAGTGAGCCAATCAAAATTAAGTTTCTCCGATACTGACCTTCCGTGATTCGCGGGCAGACAGATAAGACGCGTAACAATTCAAATGATCCAATCATCAAGGTGGTTCAGAACTAAAGCGTTTTGCAACACAACTTGACCTGAAACCTTTTTGCGAAAAACGTGTGGCCCTAACCATAGCTAATATTCGTCCGGTCGTGCCGAGTCCGTGTCCTTGTAGAGCGACGAGCCTTATATTTCCATCCGCTTATAGGCCTATACCCTTTTTTATGGTGTACTTTTGTCGCAGTAACACAAAATATTTTCGTTATTCCTGTCAATTTTATTGTAACGCAGCATTTGGTTGCAGCAAAATTGCATAGAGGCTTTATTAAACTGAAACTTCAACAGTATATTAGCATCGTAGTAATGAAATATTCCTCGACTAGTTGTAGGCTACTCCAAAGGACGTCAGTTCATAATCAATATCGCGGTTGGATGATTTTAACTGGTACGCGCCTTCAGTAGTTACCAGCCAATCACAGACGTTCAGTGTCAGGAAAACTTTATTTTGATTGACTGAGTCGAGCAGAAAATGTTTTCTGACACAGGCCCGCGGCCAACAGTCAAAGGAAATTCGTGAGCATGCACGTGACAAGTTGAAGTCTAGCCTGGGCATAAATCTTGTCGCGAAATTCAGGTCACCTTAAATGTACGGCTTTTTAACATGTTAAAATAATTAAATTCGTCACTACGTGATGAATGTTACTACGACATAAACGTTCAAATACATGCTTTAATAGTAATTTTTTTTATTACAGCAACATGAGACTTTTCCTGTGCTCCAGCCAGCGACGTACTGTCTGCTCACTATAAAGTGAGCACTTTAGAAATGAACCTTAGAAAAAAGTCACTGTCCCTGCATGCATATATTTTAATGGGCGCACTGAAATCGTTATGAAAAATAAATATATTTCATACAGTCACTGTTTAAGTTGTATAATTTAAAGTAATTTAAGGAAAAAGTAAGAATAATTTCGCGTGTACGGGATTTGAACCCACCGCTTCTCACTTAGGCTGTTACCTTACCAATCGAGCTACCAAAGTGATGTTGATTGCAAAAGGGGAAACACAGGTATTATACTCGAGAGTTAGTGGCTTTAACTTGTATGCCTTTTCTTTTCGTTTTTAATATAATTAGTAACATAAGGGTTGTTAAATAAAATAGTACGTATGAATGCACTCACTTCACCGTATTAAATGTAGATTAAACCTTCAAACCGAGCGCTATAATGATTACGTGAAAACAAAATGAAAGACGTAATAATAATATGTAGAACTTGTAAGATGTGGTCGAAAAGCCGTAATAAACTTTACTACAAATTAATATGTTTGTATCAATTTATATTTAGTATATAAAAGCTTGGCGCTTACAAATTCTACAAATTGTGTAACTATTATAGTTTTTTTTCTCTTTTTAGCGAATTAATAAATAAAAGGTTGGTTTTAAATGCTTTTTCACATTTATTTTATTTTTCACATTTTAGTCACCAACCACGAGTTTGTATTTCGAATATGGCTTCCCCTTGCCAAGAAAGATCCCCATGATGTATCGTGATCGACCAGTAGTTCGCTTTCATTCCGATACGGGACATACTGTAGGAGCAAACTAAAACAATAGTTTTCAGAACCATTCGCCATTACAAAAAAAGGCACGCGCACAACATCAGTGACACTTCTCCATCTTACTGTTACACGATTCTGTAATACAAACTCGATACGACGTTTACTACATGTAGCTGTAGAGTTCCTATAGCCACCTTCCGGCTCCATCATCAGATCAGCTCAGTAGTATCTTCACACTGTATTGTCATGGGAACTGCACACGTATGCGAAATTTCAGTTCAATTGGATAACGGAAAGTGGTTTAAAATTTGCTTGTAAGATTTCACCCGAACGTACAAACAAACAATCAAAATAACAAGGCAAGTTAAAATAAAAGCCTGTAAAAAAGGAAATTAAAGACTGAATGTTAACATGTTGCTCCTTAAAAATGTACTATAAGAAACGAAACTGACATAAAACAAAACTATTTGTTTGGGGCTTCATTAGTTTATGCGTTGCTATATTTATTTGATCCTACACCTTGTTTAACTGATCCATGAGTCAAAAACAAATCACTGAAAAACAGTGAAAGAAATGGTGGCTGATTGAGTGGAAAATGTCACTAGATCGATAAGTGAAGAAAAAATGGCACTTTTTCATTCATTCACCAGCTAAAGTCTCTGAAGTGGTCGTTTAATAAGTCAGGTTCCACTAACTGATTTAAACAGCGACACTCTCACTGATTCATATTTAGAATTCATGTAGAGCACATCATAAGATGGAAATTTATTGAAAATTTCAGAACATTAAACTATTTAGATCCATACTTTATTGACTGGAATCGGAGGGGGGGGGGGGGGGACTATATTTAATACTATAGGATTTTAGATCGTTCTAAGATATATATATATATATATATATTGCCATGCCATTTTCTTACAATAGCCTAATTCGAGAGTCGCCACATTATTCACGTTAGCCGCGGGCTGAGTTCAGGCGGCGTTCGGTTAGCGTCCTATATCAGGCGCCTTGTGGTAAGTGTTCGGCCCCATTTAGTGGCCGATTGTCGTGGTATCTACTGTGTGGAGAGGGAAGAGATTTGGGTGGCTCTTAACAGAGAGATCTTGAGAGCCGATGAGGGTGATTGAAGTGAATATGGAGTGGCGCCGGAATTAAGTGGTGGGGGAAACGGGAGATCCCCGAGAAAACCCGAAGACCAACCGCATCGTCCGGCACGATCCCCACTTGCGAATATCCGGCGACCTGGCTGGGGATTGAACCAGGTTCGCCTTGGTGGGAGGCGAGCGTGCTATTCGCTCAGCCACCGTTGCCCCCAATTATGGCTCGTGTCCTGATTTAATGTTTGAAGGTGTGATCAGTAGAGATATTAATATTTCGCGAAAAAAAAAATGAGTACATGGTATACTTCAATACTATAAGTACCCAACAGCAGTTAGTCTATAGCCATTGGTAGCGTATCTACTTGAGAAGGAGTTTTCGTATTTGACCGGGGCACTCAGAAATCGGCAACATCCTCACGACTACTACGGGATTCGTTTGCAGACAGTTAACAAGTGTCAAAAAGTAATTCAGCCAATCAAGAAATGTAAACGAACCTACAGTTTTTTTTTTAAATATAACTTGTCTTGAAATCGTTTGGAGAAATTTCACTACCCCTAGTGATCAGGCATGCCGTCCGGCTAAGGCCCAGTGGCGTTTATTCCATAGTCGCAAGGTACGCAATGCTTACTCTATACATATTGGAAACGTTTGGCCCTTTATAGTTTTCGCCTTAACTTTAAACACATTTAATTTTGAGTTTTCCGTTTCCGATTTGAGAAACAAGGTTTCGTAACTCCCGTACTGTACACGCATAGTGCTGCTATCTAGTATTTATTCCCATAGATGGGAGCGACTAGCAATTAATCGAACTCGAAAACTTATTCTGCGAACACCAAGCGCACATGCCAGCAAAATGGCATAAATATCGAGCAATATGCAGCAAACAGAGCTAGCCGGCATCTCAGACAAAAGGCAATCATTCGCAGCACGCAGTTAGCCAATCAGACACAAGTTCTGTTTCCATTGCCCCACGCAGCCAATCAGTGAATGGGTGCGCACACATCAAAGGGACCGCCTCGCCTGTTTGCCTCTTTGTCCTTATCTACTCTGTGACTAAGCTTATATTTACGATACTTTGTTCAAATATATTCCAGCATTTGATTAGGTCAATCAGAATCATTTACTCCGGTACTAAACGTCTGTGATTTGCCGGCAGATACCGTAGACGCGTAGCAGTTAAAATCATCCAATCGCGGAGCGGATCTGAGATAAAGAGTTCTGAAATAAAATAAGACACGGAGTTGTGTCACAAATATCTGGTGTCCCAAGTTATTGATGAGGTGTCGTTCTGAAAACACGTTTTTAATTTTCACTTGGCTGATACAAGCTGAATTCGTTTACAACATTACTAAACATTAAACAGGAGCCACGGTGGCTGAGCGATTAGCACACTCGTCTCCCACCAAGGCGAACCGGGTTCAATCTCCGGCCGGGTCACCGGACATTTCCAAGTGGGAATCGTGCCGGACGATGCCGTTGGTCGGCGGGTCTTCTCGGGGATCTCCCATTTCCCCCGCCCCTTCATTTCGGCGCCGTTCCATATTCACTTCAATCATCATCATCGGCTCTGAAGAGCTTGATGTTAAGAGCCGCCCAAATCTCTTCACTCACTCAATAAACGTTAAACCCGAAACATTAAAAACAATACAATCACGAAAGTGTAGCTGAAAAAAAAAAAATGATTTCAAATAAAAGTAATGAAGTAATTTTTTTTTAAAATCGCTATTGGTGACACAACACGAATACTAGCTCATCTCAGGATGCTTGTCGCAGTTCGTAGTATTTGTGAACAGTGGATGTTCAACAAAAACAGCAGTTTCGGAGCAATGCGTTTGAATGAATCACATCTCCGTTCGAACTAGACGTATCTCGCTTGCGTTATTCAAATATTTTGCTGTGACAAATGAATCTCTGCTTCGGGCCGGATGTTTTCTCTTCCCACGCTCTGGCCTCTGAACAAATAACAACACAGAAAACTAGCTGTACTATTCTATTTTGTTCTTTTTAATTTGTTTCCCCTCGCCCACCGTTTTGCTCCAACCTAAGCATCGTCCAGGACATCGAAGTACCCCTTCTGGACACCCAGGCATTCGTTTCCCGGCGGACGAGGAAATGGAACTCCGCTCCTACGGGCGCCCCACTCCCTTTTCTTTTACACAGACACATACACATACATCAACCAACATATTATCCCAAATCACATCTTTCCTTCATTTAGATTTTCTTCTCTGCAGTTCTTCCGTTCTTCTTTCATCCGTTTCAGATCTTGTCTTTCTTCTTCTCTTCCTTGCTGCTTCTCCTCCTTCTGTTGTTCTTCTACTTTCATTCTCTGTTCTCCTCCCCATTTTATTTCCTCTTCTTCTTCTCTTTTTTTTTCCTCCTCCTCCTTCTTTTCCTTGAATTCTTCTTGCATTCATTTCGGATCATGTGTTCTTCTTTATAACTTTTTCATGTTTGGAGCTTTTCAATTATTAATATGTACTGAAAATTCTGTTTCTTATCTAAAAGAGAGAGTTATTTATAATTCAGATTTAATTTAAACGCTAAAACATCAGACAAACACAAACAATCACTCAATAATTCCCTTAGTTCCAGCACACTCTCATCCGCTCCCTAGACTACTTAGTTAAATCATCATTCATAGTTTTTACCAAATCATATATTTTACTAATACTTTCATTTATTATTTCTACAATTTCCTTGTCATATATATTATGTTTTTGTAATGGCCATTTGTTATTAAGCGGGTTTAATTTCTGTTTTAATACTTTCCTTTTTCTTCTTTAGACAAGTCACACAAGTACAGAATATGGTATACCGACTGAGCTCCCTTTTCATATTGACAACTGTCGTCTTCTATTATATTTATTTTAGATAAATATTCTTTAGTTTGACAGTGTCCTGTTATTACTTTCAACACACTGTTATTTATATTGCTTTTACTTTGAGCATTTGGAATGCTCCCCCCCCCCCAAAAAGAAACGAGTTCAATCCCCGGCTGGGTTATTCCTGGATGTTCGCAAGTGGGTATCACGCCGGACGATGCCGCTGGTTGGAGGGTTTTCTCGGAGATATCCCGTTTCCAACGCCCTTGCATTCAGGCGCTGTCCCAATTTCACAATATTTCACCCTCATCGGCTCTCCAGATCTCGCTGTTAACAAGCGCTCAAATCTCTTAACCCAACTCAAAAACGAAATGGGTCTCAACGTCCAGGTCAGCATCCAATGGACCTCTATTGTGTAACTTGCAGTACGATACAGATACACGTACCAGTGAGAGACAAGACGCAACACGGTTATCCCAGTCAGACAAACCGCACATCCAATAATAAACTACAGACAATCACAAATTTATACAGGAAATGCACTGACATGATTTTGTTTGTTACGTTTGTTTTCTAATCTATGCCACAGAACAGGTAAGTATACAGAAGCTAAATGGCGTTGCTTTTATTTTGATGCGAGCGTACTCATTATCTGACTGACTGCGCGAGACACATGAAGTTTCCTTGTGTCTGGTTGGCTACTGCAAGCTGCGAGAGATTCTCTATTGATTGGGCTGCCAGCTGGCTAGTGTGTTCCCAGACGCTGATTGGCGCACTGCGTTGCGACGTGTTGCTCGACGCCATCTTGCCGCAGAGTGCGGCTCATGTTCGCAGAACAAGCATGTGTTTCACCTCCAAGTACTCTCTCTCTGTCTCCTCACGTGAGAAACTGTTTGTTTGCAAATTTTAACGAAAAAATTCATTGTGAATGCTATTACAGCCAAGTGCAACCATGACAACTCTACTGCACTTGTTTCGGGAAAAATAAGATTCATAGTAAAATTATTAAACTTGTAGGGTAACCACTTTAAATATTGATATTCTTGAGGAATCAGAATAATATATCTTTCATAGAGACGATATGTCACCACACACACACACTCATATACACACATACACACATATATATATATATATATATATATATATATATATATATATATATATATATATATAATATATATATATACAGGATGGTCCGTATATATATATATATATACACAGGATGGTCCGTATATATATATATATATATATATATATATATATATATATATATATATATATATATATATATATACAGGATTGTCCGTCTAACGCGGATGGACACCCCCGACATTTCCGGAACGGTTGCAGATCACGAAATACTGTTTTCGCTAAATGAAATACGATCGGGGGCAAGTAATTTACCCCAAATTGACTATTTGTAACACGTGTATGGACAGATATAATTAAACCACATATGATTTTTCCCCTGACAACAGACGTTTATTTCAACGCGATCTGAAAGTACGTGCAAAGAGTATTTCAGTGATATAGCATATGCAATGGAATGTAACACAGAAACGCCAAGGAATAATGTGTAAATATGATTGAGTTGGGTAGGCTGGTAGCATGGGGCAGTGGATCTCTACTCACAGCATTAATGTTAGACGTACCATTTTCATGGTACTAGTACCATAATTAGACAGTAAGAATATGCAGCTAATGCCTCTAAAGTATAGTGAAAGATTATCAGTTTTTATAGTATCGTTTGAATCAAAAGCTGGAACCCTGTGATTTATCTGCGAATTATAAGTTGTATTGAATTTGTATTTGATATCAGTTGGGCAACGATCAACCAACTGCTGTGTAATGAAAGCAAAGTTGACGTAAAATTTGTTAGCAAACTGTATTTTTTTTTCCAGTGTACCATTAATTTGAATTACTCCGTACCATGATAGAGCACTGACTCACAATTGCAAGCAAGCAACACGTGTCGTGATTCATCCTTGCAGGACCGCTCGTCAATAGCCACACGTGTGTTTGCAGATGTGTATTGCTGTCGATGGTAAACAAATCGAGCACATGCTGTCAGAAGACCTACTGTGTAGAGTTTCAATGACAACTGTGCTCTTTCGTACTATGCATGTCGATGCGATTGCATTTCTCCTTACGTTGGTTTGTTCTATTTTAGTTGTGTATCTGTACGCACTCGTTCCACAGTACAGTTATTGACTAGAAAACCAATCGCCTCGATTGCGTTGGTATCTGAATAAATTGTAATGTACTGATGTCAGGCTTGCACTCACAGTGCCCGTCTTCCCTCCGCTGTGGCGCTCTCCTTTATTAAATATCGCATTCCGTGTACCTTAATCTATTAAGGTAAGCACTACGCTGCTAAAGGCCGTTCACGATAAAGTGAGCACTTCAGAAATGAACCTTATAAAAAAGACACTGCCCCTGCATACATTTTAACGGGCGCACTGAGTGACATTCCACCAGTAAAGTTGGTAACAATGAATGGAAAGTAGTTCTATATCTTAACGGCGAATAAAAAGTGTTAGGTAACCATTTGTGTTAACTTAAAACTATTTCTTTCGCTTTCTGATTTTTTAATGCATCGAAGTGAAAAAAATGAACATATTAGTAACGTATTTATATTTTTAATAATTTCACAGTTTCATTTGACCGACGCGTGAATAAGGTGATGAGGCCCATAGCAATGTTAATTTTACATAAGGTGGAAGAATACACATAGTGTATACAAGTAGATCTTAAGCAGGGCTTTCAAGAGTGTTCATATTACCGTGAACAACATATTTATGGACGTAAGTTATGTTTAAATTCATCAAACAATACCAAATAGATTCCACTATTGTGACGCTACGTTCGACATTACAGCCTAAAAAAAATCACATCGTCAGCAAATTAAAACAACCATACAGAACAAATGTGTATCCTATATTTTATAAAGGGCAGATGTGTAGTATGTAAAATACAGGACAACTTTTTATGTAGAGGACATCTGACAACACTACTCGTAACTTATTAGGAATATCAAATTTTTTGTAAAATAGTTCCGCGAATAATATCATTCAATATTATATGTATACACATTAAGTTTCTTTCAGTTATTCTTGGATGTTTTGTAAGAAAAAATTTGGATAGTTGACTGGATCAATTAGAATAAGGTTACTCGGACACTAAAATTCTGCGATTAGCTGGCATGCGTCTGAGAAGCGTAGCGAGGAAACCATCCAACTGCAAAAGCGGACCTCAGCTAAAGAGTTATGAAATATAACTTGACAGCAACTCTTTTTGCGAAAATTAGCCATTGAAGGCCCAGGCCCAATTCCACTGAGGCAACATTTTGGCAGCATGCAGCATGCGACAGTGACGCGCGGGACAGTCGGGTTTGAACTGAGGAAACACAGTGCGTCATGTAGCATGCGGCAAATGTGGCACGCGACATTTCGCCACCTGTCGGGTCGACAATATTGGCGCATGCCACAAAAATCTGGCTGTCGAACAGCGTCGCCCCGGATCCGGCAGTGTGTGGATCGGTGCGGCAAATTCTGGGCGACACAAGATGGAATGGTCCGACGAAAAAACTGTTCAGTTTATAGAAGACTATCGTAGAGCGCCTGAATTATGGAATGTAACTTTAGGAGATTATAAAAACAACAAATACGATTTGCAATACAAAAACACGATTGCAGTGTCGGGTAAGTGAAAAAGAAGATTAAAAACCCCTCGTTCAGCTTTCCATTGAGAGCGCAGAAAATTGCAGAAAGGTAGGTAGTGGTGCTTCTCCAGTGAAAGGGAAAGTGTGGTTCAGGTATGACATGCTTACTTTCCATTGAGAGTGCAGAAAATTGCAGAAAGGTAGGTAGTGGTGCTTCTCCAGTGAAAGGGAATGTGTGGTTCGGGTATGATCTGCTTACTTTCCATTGAGAGCGCAGAAAATTGCAGAAAGGTAGGTAGTGGTGCTTCTCCAGTGAAAGGGAAAGTGTGGTTCAGGTATGACCTGCTTACTTTCCATTGAGAGCGCAGAAAATTGCAGAAAGGTAGGTAGTGGTGCTTCTCCAGTGAAAGGGAAAGTGTGGTTCACGTATGACCTGCTTACTTTCCATTGAGAGCGCAGAAAATTGCAGAAAGGTAGGTAGTGGTGCTTCTCCAGTGAAAGGGAAAGTGTGGTTCAGGTATGACCTGCTTACTTTCCATTGAGAGCGCAGAAAATTGCAGAAAGGTAGGTAGTGGTGCTTCTCCAGTGAAAGGGAAAGTGTGGTTCAGGTATGACCTGCTTACTTTCCATTGAGAGCGCAGAAAATTGCAGAAAGGTAGGTAGTGGTGCTTCTCCAGTGAAAGGGAAAGTGTGGTTCGGGTATGATCTGCTTACTTTCCATTGAGAGCGCAGAAAACTGCAGAAAGGTAGGTAGTGGTGCTTCTACAGTGAAAGGGAAAGTGTGGTTCGGGTATGACCTGCTTACTTTCCATTGAGAGCGCAGAAAATTGCAGAAAGGTAGGTAATGGTGCTTCTCCAGTGAAAGGGAAAGTGTGGTTCGGGTATGACCTGCTTACTTTCCATTGAGAGCGCAGAAAACTGCAGAAAGGTAGGTAGTGGTGCTTCTCCAGTGAAAGGGAAAGTGTGGTTCGGGTATGACCTGCTTACTTTCCATTGAGAGCGCAGAAAACTGCAGAAAGGTAGGTAGTGGTGCTTCTCCAGTGAAAGCGAAAGTGTAGTTCAGGTATGACCTGCTTACTTTCCATTGAGAGCGCAGAAATGACCTGCTTACTTTCCATTGAGAGAGCAGAAAATTGCAGAAAGGTAGGTAGTGGTGCTTCTCCAGTGAAAGGGAAAGTGTGGTTCGGGTATGACCTGCTTACTTTAAATTGAGAGCGCAGAAAACTGCAGAAAGGTAGGTAGTGGTGCTTCTCCAGTGAAAGGGAAAGTGTGGTTCGGGTATGACCTGCTTACTTTCCATTGAGAGCGCAGAAAACTGCAGAAAGGTAGGTAGTGGTGCTTCTCCAGTGAAAGCGAAAGTGTAGTTCAGGTATGACCTGCTTACTTTCCATTGAGAGCGCAGAAATGACCTGCTTACTTTCCATTGAGAGAGCAGAAAATTGCAGAAAGGTAGGTAGTGGTGCTTCTCCAGTGAAAGGGAAAGTGTGGTTCGGGTATGATCTGCTTACTTTCCATTGAGAGCGCAGAAAACTGCAGAAAGGTAGGTAGTGGTGCTTCTACAGTGAAAGGGAATGTGTGGTTCGGGTATGATCTGCTTACTTTTCTTCATGACGCCGATGTTCCTAGGAAAACCACGTCGACGACATGTGACAGTGAGGATCCTGAGGTAAATATGTTCTTAATGTTTTCCAATTTAATAAACCAGTAGCATACAGTTATAAAGGTTTAAGTGATAATGACTGCATTTGAAGCTGATGGAAGTAAATGCTGTAAATTGGTGACCCTGTAAGTTCAACAATGCACGTACTGTATTTCTCATAAATACATTTGGGGATATGATGTCAATACAACAAATCTTTATGAAAGTATCTGTGACCTTGAGTTAGTAAATTTCGCTAGAATAATAAACAATTGAACAGTTAAACAACGTATTGATTATAGTGCACTAGTGTATGACAACATGAAATGTGTTACAACAAAAAATTAAAGTAAACAGACAACTGGAATTTAGAACTACAAATAAATGTTCTGAAACCGACATATCATTATTACATTTCAATTATCACATGCGTCATAATGATAATTGTTATTTGCAAGTGAATGTCTGTAATTGTATATTCTTTGGGGTGAGTTATTGTCGTGACAACCAGCGTATGGTTCCATTATATGTCCTTGCGAGAGGAATGCAACATTCGTAAGGAGAACATAGGGTGATGGGTTAGTTCGTCCTGGAAGAGGCACAGGATGTGGTAAAGATAATTTGTTGTCGCATATATTCTTGTAGAAGTCAAGTTTGTCGAAAAACACCACCGTCCGAAATTCTTCCCTCACATCCGATGTTTGCATATCGCACGTTGAATGCAATACGGCCGCAAGTGCTAGAACCTACATTGTGGGAAATCGACGTTAAAGTTTAAAAATGCTATTAAAAAATCAGAACACAATATTTGATCACAGTTTTTTTATTTCCATATAAAATGAAGTACTCCTACTATTGTTAATTCAAATAAATTCTTAGGTCTTGATAACATTTTTTGACGCTTGCGGCTCTCTTGCAAAAATATTATTATTATAAACTACTTACATTTCAGATGTATGTAGCCGTAAGTGCTATAGAGATACATCAAGTTTATGGCGATTTTATGTACCAATGTGTCATTTTAATAAGTTTACATTATTATTTACTATAAAGATACAATTAATTATTGCATTTTGTGATTATTTACTATCAATTACAATGTATATTATTCATATTCAAACAAAACATATCTGTGTAGAAAAATTAAAATTTACACCTATTTACGTTATTTATTTACACCTATGTATTACTTGAATAACAAAGTGTTGCTTTAGATGGCCTTCACTATTACTCTTGTTCTAAACGGAATAAAACATTATTAAAAGAGTAGAAAACACAGATAACTAAAAAAATCTAGTCTACACTGACATGGCAGAAAACTATTTGGAATCGGTTAACAAAATCAATGTTCTCCTATTCCGAATAAGATGGATCCAATTGCACTTCTTATTTGCTGCCACTGCAGCTAGATTGCTGTAAAATGACTGATGGTGGCTCTTTATAATTCCATTCTCACAAAGATATACCAGGTCATTTTTTTTACCTCAGTTACACCTGGAGGAGAAGTGTATACATTGCTGAGTTTTGGTATTGAAGGCCTGCCTCTTGTCACTTTTCGAGTGAGGATAGTCTTAGAGGTTCCTCCAAAACTTGTCTTGTAGGAAAATTGGAAAGGCTTTTCTTTTTCTACCTTTATTTCCCGCATACTTTGCCACGAATTTTTTTCCTTGTCAGTATTCACTGAAAAGTTGGTTCCGTAGAACTTTGAGAGTGTTTTGAAATCCATGAAGTCTTGTGTGTCCGTCTCTGTTACTTTCAATGGATCGCCTCTTTTTTTGGCCATTTGGATGACAGTTATCCACTCTGCAGGTAGAGAAATGGGACCACTTTTAAATACGAGCTTCTTCTGTTTTTCTATCATAGAATGTAAGTGGTCGCCAGTCACTAGAAAAAATATGTGTAGGAAATATCATGAACAGACACCGCGTACAAATACAAAGCACAATTATTCGAGTAAAAACATAGTCCACGACACAATATTTTTGCAGAAACTGTAATAGGCACGAGGCAATCTCATTAGGACCTCTCCTGCCAGCACCCTCATGCCATACATAACAATGTCCAATATTCCTTCCCAAGTCGTAAATAGTGAAGTTTAGAACAGATAAACGTCGCTTATAATGAAAGGCAGAAACATCACCACAATGCGTCGGAAGTACTGCTTGAAAATCGAAGCATGCAGTAACACATTTACCTTGTTTTGCAAGGTCTGGATCATGCAGTAACACATTTACCTTGTTTTGCAAGGTCTGGATCATGCAGTAACACATTTACCTTGTTTTGCAAGGTCTGAATCATGCAGTAACACATTTACCTTGTTTTGCAAGGTCTGAATCATGCAGTAACACATTTACCTTGTTTTGCAAGGTCTGGATCATGCAGTAACACATTTACCTTGTTTTGCAAGGTCTGAATCATGCCAGTAACACATTTACCTTGTTTTGTAAGGTCTGAATCATGCAAAAACACATTTACCTTGTTTTGCAAGGTCTGAATCGATAGCTTTTTCTGTTCGATCTCCTTTCTATGTTCTTTGTACTCATTTGCTAATAATTCCTTATCCTCTGCATTTTTCACTTTCTCACAGAAAGCACACAGATCGTTCTTAGGGACAAAGAAACTAATCTTGAATTCTATCAAGAAAATGTTTCGGTAAGCGGCATATGTCCCATGGCTTCTACCTTGTTCCTGGCACTCTTTCACATAATCTCTATGCATATCAGCTAATGTCTTTCCCACCACTGATAAATTCTCTAGATGTTTGCTTCCGGAGGTAATGAGACTTGATTCGTGGAATGGAATTTATGTGTGTCCCAATGTCCTCTCTAGTTGTAGGATCTATTTTGGGATGATTACTGTGTTTCCCACGCATGTATTCTTCAACCACACCATCGCATGTTTTCTTAATGGTATTTCGAATCATTTTGTCTCCTACATTCAGTGTATCCATGAAGAATTGTTTACAAACGCAGTATTACAGTCCATCTACGTCAAAGTGATACTCATAAATCACATTACTTGCAGCTCCTTCTTTAACCCGGAGATGCTGTGGATGTGATCTGCTCATACAAGTAGCTACATGCTGTCGTTGTCTGTTAGTGGCTCCAAGACACCAGTATTTTTCAAAGATCAGAGATCGTTTGTGATCTTGAATTTGATTACACTGGTAGCGGCATTTACCATCACAACCAGTTTTCATTGATCGTGCATTAATGTGTGTTCCCTTTGCATCTATGTAAGCTTCTCCTTTATTTCTTTTCACTTTGGCCACATTTCCCTTCCATTCGCTTTTCTGTAATTTCCTTTTTCTTCCTTTCCTACTTACTCCATCTTCATTTTTCTCGCCAGGTTTTGACTCCTGCAGTACAACTGTTGTAGAATTTGTAGTGTTGGTACCGTCTGCAAAGAAGTCAACAAGAAAAACCATCAACGTCAATCTTGACGCTGCATACCAATGTTAAATAATAAATCTGTGGTTTTATCAATGAATGTAGCATATCGATCTATAGAAACATTGATGTTTATTATTTAAATTCTGCTATTAATATTATTTGTTATTTTATAATTTTGAAATTTGAGTGGGAATGTTAAATTTTAAAGTTTCAACTTATCATTGCATGCAAACAATTACTGCTGATATTCCTATGTCTGATTTATTTTCTCTATGCTTGTTGGTTGTGAGCATGACAACAGTTTAATTTTATGGAATCCTTCAATTAGTAAAGTAAATAAACAATATCATATTTTAAGAAAAGAAAACAGTTTTGTTTAATAAATTAATTTTTTTCTTTTCAATTTTGGAATCTGCAATGGTGCACATTATTTACAAAATACTTACTTTGTGATTGCGTTAGTACAGAACCATCAGTATTATGCAGTGCATCACCAGGCTCTTCAGACGTTGCAGTTTTATCTGGTTTCCACGTTCTGTCTGCTTCAATGTAGTCAAAGATGCCGCTGTCTGATGATGAACACAGTGTGATCCATTCTGTATAACAAACACCATAAAATATTGTTTACAATGCTACTCCAGTTCGTATAAGAAGACAAGCTAACGAAATTGAATTAATATTTAATTTATGTATTAGCCTACACATTTTCTTGTGAAATAATCATGACTCCATTTAGTGAATCACATCTGCAGGAAGCCTCCTACTCAATTAAGCATACACTTACTACATAAACTAAAAGCATAATCGTACACTTGTAAGGGTTCCATGTTTCCAAATGTAAATAATATCGACAGTAGATTATTTTACTCTCACTATAGGGAAGAAGTTGAAAACTATAGTAATGCACATTTATCAAACCCACCATTCCACCCAAGAGGCTGCATGGGTTGTAACTGGTGCAGAGTAGTCCAACTGGCTGATGATTCTCTAACACTGTCAGTCAATGTATTTTCAGTAACAGTTTCCTCAAACGGAAGAGTGGTTGATCTTCCGGGCCCACACGGAGTCTTCTCATCCTCTCTAGCTTACATTCTGGGACTGCTGAACATTTACGTTTGGATTCCTAGACAAAAACAGATTGGAACAATCAATGACGTCGAAAAATCCGTACCAACAGTAACTTTACATGTGTCTGATGATAATTACGACGATGTTCCTTGCAGCTATTGCGCTGAAAAATTCTCCACTTCGAATCAGCCGAAGGTTGGGTGCAGTGCTTAAAATGTTTTTCTTGGAGCCTCGAAGAATGTGCTGGCGTAGATACAGATGACTGTGGGCCGTTTGAATGTGATTTCTTTCAGTTTGCAATATAGACCCTGGCCTTACTGTGTGTTCTGACATTAGGCCATATAGTGATTGAACAATCATATGTCTTGTCAAATATTACCTAAATATGGGCTAATCCTATATGCTATATGTTAGGCTACATAATTAGATCATGCTTCTAGGCTAAGCACTTCCTCAAAAATCTCAGTGTTTAAGCAATGTTAGTTTTACTCACGAAAGCCCTAAAGTTTGATTTTGATACATGTTTCATGGTAGGCCTATGTGAAAAAAAAAAGTTAAAACATCAAAGTTATTTTTTGATTAACGAAATATAGGCTTACGTCTATCCAATTTTAAAACAAAATTGAAATATATGTGCAGCATTGCAAATTTTTTTTGGACTTATTCGAATGAGTGCAATGCCAATGTCGTTCATTCAAATTCACGTTGAGCATTTAAAGCGTGAACTGTAATTTTCCATATAAAACTAATTCTGCTGGCTTTGGAGCAATACAATTTATGAATTGCTTGTGTAAAGCGTTGGCCTATATATATATATATATATATATATATATATATATATATATATATATATATATATATATATATATATATATATATAATTTTTCACACACACTGTGATTTTCTTAAAACCACTGCTTTTGCGAAATTTTGCGGATAGACAGAGGCACATGTAAGGAGTGTAGTTTCTTTGATTTGAAGTTTTCACCTTTTTATTGACCAGTGTATTTATTAAAATAACATTTGTCACAAGTTATGTTGTTCAGAATTATTTATAACGCACCTATCTAATAAATTCCAAAATATGACTTTTGTGTCCCGTCATACCCAACTAATTGGTTAAAACATGAAAGTGTGCATACATTCAAACAAGGATTTATTACTGGAATATAAATAATTTAGAAGACATGGTACTAGCTCCATAAATTAACTCATGTTGTAATCTACACGTGGTGAAATTTTAGACATATAAAGCAATATTAAAACTATAATTTAAAGCAATTAATACTAAGTACCCCATAATACCCTACTATCCCCTATATATACATATATGTATGTCTATATATATATAGACACACACACACACTTAGCCACTGCGGCCCCACTTGATATAATTCTATCCACTAAGCCACTGCGGCCCACTTAACATAGTTCTATGCACTGAGCCACTAAGGCCCCACTTGTAATCGCTCTATCCACTGAGCCACTGCGACCCCACTTCGAATCTCTCCATCTAGTGAGCTACTAAGGCCCCATATCTATCCACTTGACCACTGCGGCCCCACTTGGAATCGCTCTATCCACAGAGCCACTGTGGCCGCACTTAATAAACTCAACATTAAAGCGAGACATTTAAAGAAAATAAAAATGATTTTCCATTGCCTTCATATCTCTATGCAATATTCTCTATGCATTAATTCAAAACTTTTCATAGGGAAAAAGTAATTAAAAAATTAGTTTTTAGGGTAAAAGGTAATTATTGCGTAATCTGATCTTGCTGAAATTCGAACTTGACCTGTATTTTACCCTGAGGATTCACTCTGCAAAATTTGAAGAACTTCTGTTGAATTTCAAGGGACTTAGAGGTATTAAAGACGGACATGCAGACTTCCAGAAACCGTTTACTTATTATATAGGATTGTATTAATTGATTCAAAGGTATGCATACTGCTGGAAAGACATTACGTGAATGGATGGTGTGGAAAATTTAAGAACTCTGTTGTTTTGTTTGTTGTCTGACATATATATATATATATATATATATATATATATTTGTAGATTCTGACATTGTGTGGTATTTAGTCTTTAAGATAGGAGACCGGGAAAATGTAGTAAGTTAATGACAGACTTTTGCATAATTCTGCAATACCCTAATAACAATTTTAGTACAACAAAAAAATTAAATTAAATTATATTAAAAATCGAATAATGAAAACTGTAATAAAATATTTAAAATATATACTGAAAAAATACTTATAGCTGGGATAGTCAAAAAAATTATTGAAATACTGTTTTAATATAATCACGACAAAATATTTTTTCGTGCCTATACACATTATATACATCTCTTAAACCCTTGCACCAGAACATAATCCGATAGCCGAGTGGTGTGAGGTGTTTGGATGCTGTGATCTGGGGTAACATCGGGAAATGTAAGTTTTTTTAAATAAATTTCTAAATAATTTTTAACAATATTTTTTTGAATTTTTTTGGGATTTTTTAAAGGGGAAATGTGCATTTAGTGTAAAATATTTATTATTTATGAAATTATTTTTGGGGTTAAAGGGTAAAAATTGCGAGATAGTGGTCGTGGCTCTGGCTTCCTATCATGAATCCTGTGTATCGATTTGGCACAACCTATGTCTGTAAAATCAATATGGCCGCCACTGTTCTGCCCTTGAGAAGCGAGTCCCTCAATTCGAATGAAATTGGATTTCAGGGCTCGTTTTTGCAGTTCTGGAACAAGGTTTTTTTTGAGGAAAAAACGGGAAATTTTCAGGGGAAGAAGGAACATTTTTGGAGAAGAAAAGAGTAATTCAGCGTGAAAAAGGGAAATTCGGAGTGTCTAAAAAGGAAAAGGGACCGATATTGAAAAAAAAAAGAAAATTTTTCAAGATGGTGGCTAGAGCTGCGAGCCTTTTTCTGGCTCCTGTGCCAGAACTCTCCTTGCCCTATTACTCTCAGTACTTAATTACATCTCGGTAGAGGCATGGACGGTGTCTTATGAGCCCTTTAGTGCCATTTACGAATTCGAAATAAAAATGTTGATACCTTCAGTGGTTCGGAAGATATTTGGGGTTAACACCTTAGCTAAATAATCTTTTTAAAGAGAAGACAAAACCCTTGTTGATAAAAGTTAATAATTTTACTATTGTTATCAATAGTTTTACATTCAATATAAATTTATAAAATAAAATTTTTGTATAAAATGTTAATTAGACACAATGTAAAATATGTATTAATCCCGCAATGTAGGAAAGGTAAATATTTGGGAGACAACTTGTCATTCCATTGCCTAAAAGCTCGCCAATAACGGACATTGTACAGTGCTACAGGCATATGCGTTGTGATGTTGACGAACCAAGAGGACGGTCGTAAGTGGAAGGCAGAGAGCAACAGGACTGGCGCTACATAGTATTGTGAGAATGCAAATATGTCATAGCCATGCTTTCACTTCACTGTCGTCTCTGACAGGCAACATGCGATTGGTTATGGCTTGCATTTTGATGTCAATTCCGCAGTGCGCAAACTCCAGCCACGCAAGCCAGCTATAGGCTGTACACGGTAAACTGAGCACTTTTGAGTGAGTGAGTGAGTGAAGAGATTTGGACGGCCCTTGACAGCTAGGTCTTGCGAGCCGATTAGGGAGATTGAGGTAAATATGACGCAGCGCCGGAGTGGGGAGGGGGGGGGGGGTGGTAGAGATCCCCGAAAAAATAAATCCGCCGACCAGCGGCATTGTTGGGCACGATTCCCACTTGCGAAAATCCGGGAGTGGTCCATCCGGGGATTGAACCCGGATCACCTTGGTGGGAGGCGAGCATGCTAACCGCTCCACGCTATGTAGAATCAATACTGCCATAGACCTCATCCATGCGTCGAGCAAGTGAAACTGTGAAATAACTATAAAAGTGGATTTTATATAAATGCCTGCTAATTTTTACACTTAGATGCATTAAAAAAACAGAAAGTGAAAGAAATAAATTAGGTTATCATAAATGGTCGCCTAACACTTTGAGTCGACGTTAAGGCATCTAACTACTTTCCCTCTATCGTTGCCAACTTTACCAGGCGCATGTCACTAAGTGCGCCCGTTCAAATACACGCAGGTAGGAGTAGTGACTTTTTCCCAAGGTCGATTTCAAATGTGCTCATTTTATCGACAACGAGCGCGTGCTAACTTACTCGCCGGTAGCAATGCAGTGACCAATCAGAGACGAGGCCGGGTTCCCAGAGCCACGCGTTAACCAATCGGCGAAGGGGTTACGCCCACATCAGAGGGTACGCCACGCCATTGGGTGACGTCTACTGTTTACTTACCAATTGCGCATTGTTTCACCTCTGTAGATTCAGCACGACCCAGCAGACGGATATAATGAATGAAGAACCGGACCGGATCTCTTGGAGATCAACAAGTGTAGGTATTGGTATGCATGTGTGTGTGTGTGTGCATGCGTATAGTATCCATAGACTACAGTGTGTAATGACTACTCGTTCGGGGGCGAGGTGGCGGGGAATGTTGCTGGTTTATCGGCCATTCCATAAAACTGAGTCCGTATGCACTTGGGCCGCGAAAGCTGTTAATGGGGATACCGTCCTGCTTAAATTAAATGAGGAAGAAGGACCAAGCGCGGAATGCGGGTAATTAGTGTGTGAGTGTGTAGAATAGTGTATCTTTTTTAAACTTTCGGACAGCACGACTGTTTCAAAATTGCAAAGTTCCTGGTGGGCCCTGAAGATCAAAGAGCCGATTTGGCTTTCGATTTTGCGGGGGTTCAACGTAACGTGCAGCCAAGAGATTTGGGCGACTCTTAACAGCGGTGCCGGAATGAAGAGCGGGGGAAACGGGAGTTCCCCGAGAAAACCCGCCGACCAACTACATCGTCCGGCACGATTCCCACTTGCGAAAATCCGGTTACCCGGCATGGGATTGAACCCGGTTCGCCTTTTGTGGGAGACGGGCTTGCTAATAGCTCAGCCACCGTGGTCCCGTTAAACGTAACTGTTAGAAAGCTTTTGGTATGACCTTTGAATAGGTATCGGCCACCTAGAGGGGAGGTTTGGTGAGGCCAGCGCCGGCTCCACCAGGAACTTTGTACACTTAGCTGCTATGTGGTAGAGGTTCTTGCGGGCGCGCACATGTCGGACTGGTAGCTGCAAGTGTGAGAGAAACATAGTTGTTTACCGGCGGCGCTCAGTGTAAACTGTGACACTGCAGCGGAAATGCGGTAGGGGGGGAAGGGTTTATCCTTGGAAGGTAGGGGTTGCCAAGGCATGTAATAGCTGCCAGTCACCCCCCTCCCCCTTATGCACGCACGTGTGGGTGTTTGTGCGTCCGCTCGAGCCCCCTGGTCGTAACGTGTCAGCAGTCACGCTGCCAACATCTACCAGAGAAATATCTGCGTCGGGGACATGAAATTTACCACACGTTGGCGATAAACTACCGGCCTACAGCCCTTGTAACACTGTCAAGATTTCTCCGTCCAACTGCCTCGAAAAACGTTCGTCATATAAAGTTGGAATGTTGTCAGGTCTCCCAAACGTCATTATTGTCGCTGGGTTTGTCTCTGAAAATTGGATTTATCCAGTTTCCATTATATGTTTTGTATATATAAAATCTCTTTGACTATTGACGAGTTCAGGTTATGAGAATCGAGCACATAACAAAGTTTTTTTCCGACCCCACGATATTTAAAATTACGTATAAAAACCAACGAAATAACTTTATGAAGATAAAGAATTTATTTACTATCCTTTAGGCCACGAATGCTGTCGGAAATGCACACTGAACATTAGGCTTTATTTTAGAATTGAAAATGAATATTACAGTAAATCAATATTCCTTCCAGCATTAGGCTGATTGGTTTCACAAAAAAAAAATACTCTTTTTCAAAACCAGATAAGATTCTAAAAAATACAGAACTTTGACAGTTTGACATTTTCTAATATACTAAATATTATGACAGTGAGACAAAGGTTTTTTTTTTTAAAATTAATATAAGTGCAAGATCTAGCAGATGTAAAAAATATTTTCTTTTCTAAATATTCAGATTTCGAGTTCACCGAGACATACCAATACCATTTTCATGTATGATGGAAGAATACACTATGTGAGTGCTTCATTTTCTGTGAACAGCCTTCAATATTACATTTACAGACTAATATATTATATTCAACTACTAGAATTACATGTAAGAGTTAGTATGTTGATAGGTACTAAGCCTATTATTATCGGCTCTCAAGAACTTGATGCCCAATTTCTTCACTCCACACTAAGGGCGAGTTTTACTACCTTCCGCTGAATATGGAGGTTGGCTATCTGGGAGTTGGGCTTAACAGCTAGCTAAAAAGAAGCTAGTGTCGTACCACTATTGTGTAGCCTCCTGTTTGTAATCTGCAAGTTCGGGTTTGTTTTTGCAGATGGTGGTAAAAAAAGTTGCTAAAAGCTAGCGTTCTTTCAAGAACAGCACTTTAACAATTTCAATTAGTTGATTTTCGTTTTTTCTGTAAGTTATGGTAAAAATAATTTTTTAGTTAAATATTTATTAGTAGCAAATTTTTATTTAATAATACTGAGATTTTTGTTTGGTATTTTAAGCTTCCTACATGAGAAAGCAAAACTGAAATGTTAATATATTTGTCACAAAAATATATTTTGTTTCATATCTGCTACTCCCAATTATAATTATAATGAAGCATGTTGGATAGCTTCAGAATATTTATTTATTTTCTCTCTCTCATGTTAACTTGAGGTTTATATTGCGTATTTGTTGTTTACATTTAATTATGTTTTGTTTGCAGAGTATATTTAAAGTGTATTTGGTTTCTTTACTACTTTATTTTCCGTTGTTTACGTTTTGAAAAGATCGTTTTTTATTGAATATAATGTTTACCTATTAGTTGAAGTTATGTTTATATTTTGATACGCTGGCGGGAAAACGTAATATTATTTTATTATTATTTCCGTTATTATGAATTTTGCCGTCATTTTGAAAGTATGCTGAAAGCATTAGTTATAGTTTTGAATTGATGGGCGGTAAAATTATATGCGTCCCTTTTAAATTTTGAAGAACTCCAAACGTAATCATTGAAGTAAATATTATGATGACATAAATTTATATTTTCTTTAATACGAGCTGCTCATCAGTACTTGAGTGTATTGGCGGGAGTTTTGATCCCAGAGAGGAGTGCGCGTGCATCACCAGTGACGTCACGCTTTGTTGACATTTTGTGGAATACGTCAGTGAGATCAGCTTATCCTGACGTGGTTCGGATATTGGCTTGTCTGTGTATCCCTATCTCAGGTAGATTCTTTTCGGAGATCTGCCTGTGATTGGTTACGTAGATAATGTGCCAAAATTCTGAAAGTTCGTTCCTGTCTTTGTCAGAAACGTTCTCTCAGGGTTTAGGCTTGTACGGAGAAGGATGTGCCACGGGTGCAGTCCTTGTATATTCTATTTCATAAGTGCAACGATGAAACGTAATAGGTTGTTGAAAGTGCTTCGTGTTACAAATCAAGTTGTTTATTACAGCCAGGCATGTGTAGGAAGACGCCTGAGACTTGCAAATATAAGTATGAAGACTATAATTTTGTCTAGCCTAACCCTGAATGCACTTACAATGACTGAGGCTGGTATCTAGGTCTAAGTATAAATGTTTTGTTAGCTGAACGAAACCAGTATTGAAATATCCTGAAATATTAAAGTGACATTGTTTTGTAAAGTAGATAGGCACCCATAAAAAATTCTGACAGTTATCATTTTTCTTATTGGAATAATTTCTTGTTTCTTGTAAACCAAGGTTTCGTGCAATGACATTTACCACTGGCTAACCCCAACAGAAACTTGAATTTAAATGACATTCAATATTTCCAGTAATGAGAGTGTACAAAGTAGTATGGTAGCAGTAATGATAAGTACAAGTATGCAAACACAATATCCCACACACTGTTCCTGTTTTCCCTGTGTGGCAACCGGAGGTGAGATACACAATTGTCAAGGTGAGTATGCTGCTGTTCTTCCAAGCAACCAGTTAGGTAACCTCACATACGTCACACAATACTCCAGCTGCCTTCACTTATCTTAACAACACTGTCTTCATTGTGATAATATGGTGTGCTACATATGTGTGTGTTTTGATACATCTACCAAGTAAGTACTGCTGTTTTGTATACAACAAAATACATGTGATGAATGTGTCCAATTACATATGTTAATGATAAGTGTACTGCACCATTGTACAAATTTCCATACAAAGCTATATTGAAGCATATATTGTTACACATTTATTGCTGGCACGCAAGCAATAAATACGACAGCAAAAATAACACCCTATCATATCAACACAATAATAAACGAAAATTAACAAATATTTTCAATATTTTCGTCTCCGTTGCCATGTGTTTACACACCCAACACAGAGCCGAACATCCACGCAAAATGTGCAAAATTATAAAAACCAAAAAGTGGAGTTTCCCCCGGATTTTATAAAATACTACTCTCCAGTGAAACGTTATATGAGCAATGTACAAATTTATAATTTGGCTATCTTTGGTTTAAGTTAACAAAATATTTTATTAATAAAATACTCTCCAAAGTCTGAACATTTATTTATTCACAAAACATCACTAATGATTCATTGTGCAGCCACCACGTTACATGTTCTGTAGTTCACGGTTTCCTGCAAGATAGCAGCACAGTAACTCCAAAACGATTATTAATTATTGAAACGATAATGCCATTGTCGAAAGTCACGTCAAAGTGTTACTCGGTGGTATAGGATTTATGATATGAACACAAGAAATAATCGCATTTCTGGGAAGTTATTCAAATCACCCAACTGTACTTAATATTACAAAAATACTCGACACCGTCGTATTTCTGCCATGCGTTCCAAATAAGACTCAATTTTATTTCTCGCAAGCCTTCGGTTGGAGCAGGTAGCCCCTGGTTCTTCCTCAGTAACCAGCAAGTAGGAGCTGAAGACGCTGCTAGACAGGCCCGGCCCTAGGGCGGGGCGAGTAGGGCCGTCGCCCCGGGTGCCAAGATAAAGGGGGCGCCGAAATAAGATGAGAAAAATAATTCCCCCCCCCCCCCTTGCAATCATTGTGGAAATTTGACACGCACAAAGGTATTTAAACACATGCACTGCTGATAATGTTGGCAGTCTAAAATTGGTATAAAAAGGGCACAGAATCTAGAAGAGTTTACGAATGTGATGTAGTGGTAAATACTGTGCTGCACTCTTTTGATGAAGCGGCCTAATTGGTTAGGTATTGAAGATAAGCAGGCTTAACGCTTAATGCGCTCTGTGCCGTGTAGTTTGAAATACTTTATATAGTTACCGTTTGGAAACGGGCTACATTCTTATCGAGTGTGCTTTGTTTTAAGAGTTTATCTGCAATCTGAGAATTAGTTGGTGACCAACCGTATTTACAGATGAATATTGTGACCTCAGGCGATATAATTTTGTAATTGTTAATCTTAACCAAGAATGGGATTTCATTACTTGTTATCTAATGTAGTAGGTAAGTGAAATTAATGATTTCCTTTTTTGTGCACGTACATAAGTTTTGTTTATAGCCTACGCTATTCACGGTAAAGTGAGCACTTTTTGAGGCTCTGCTTAGATATTCCTCTCAGCCAATTTGTGTCCTTCTGCAACTGTTTGTTATAATAGTGCTGTCCGAGGCGTGACTAATAGTCTTATAAACACGATGTCAACATTCCACTGCTCTCAAAAGTTAATTTCTGAGGCCACCATAAAGTACATTTATTTGATATGTTTATGAGTATGATATAGGCCTATTACTCTGTCACATGGTGAGATTATCACTGCGCCCCTAATTATATACCGAAATATTAGCATAGTTGTTGGGTCCTTACAAGATAAACCAGTATACATTATTAATCTAGTTAATAATATATTTACAGCAATTTAATAATGCTAAAAAGTGCCTTTGTATAGGCATGTGGGTATAAAAATTCTCAAATTTGAGCAAACATGTGAACAATTTTTTTTGCTGGTTCCTCTTATAAAGCATTGCAAGATTATCGAAATGTGTCTTAACACAAACTACATTAATGGTTTATATTCTTTCCATATCGTATTGTAACTCATTTATCAATAGTTAGAGATCCTGCCATTTCTAGCCACAAAAGAACAATCTCGCTAGTCTTCACAATCCTGTGCATCCTAAAGTGCTACAGTAGAGATCTTCATTAAGTGATTGTTGCCACATTCGGGCCTCACACTCCTGTTCGAGTTACTCTCTCAGAGCTAGGTCAGCCGAGGGATGTTGGTTCTTAGAGGTATGTAGGGCTAGTGAAGGTCCAATGACTTATGTGACAACAGCATTAACTTTAATGACGCGTAGCTTGCTTCTGGATTATTTCGAGAAATGACAAGGTCTTTATCCATCATATTTTTTTCCTGTCATTATGCATATAAAATTAATTGTTTTATTTCTAGACAAGATATGCGATAGGTATGAAGAAATTTGGGCAGAAGAAATTATCTGGGTGTAGTTGGTGTACTTAACCTGCTCGTCACGAATTAATTTGATGGCCAAGGTGTTGCAATCGTGTGATATATTGATGTGCACTGTACTTGTGTACTTCTTGTAACCAGTGATTGACGTGCTGCACGCTCGAAGACGTCACCACCAGCCACTCAGTAACGTGGGTTGTTGTAACTTTCACAAATCAGATTACCTGCCGGGAAGACTCTCACCGTGTACAGAACTGTCCATAAGTATTCTCCATTTGCAACATGTTCCCGGTCGTGGACACCGTCGCTGAACGGGTTAACATAAATTAACACTTTTTAGGATTTCGAAACACCAGTAGTTGTACAGACTGTCAGAACTTTTGTTATGAACGTTAGCCGAAAATGGACTAAGATCAGAAGACTGCTGCGGCCAGGGACACGACAATGGTGCCAATATGAGAGATAAAACAAAGGTGTCCACTCAAATATTCTTCAAATGAATCCAAAAGCATAGTTCGTGCATTGTGGATGTCATTCTTTGATTTTAGTGGTTTCATATGCAGCTTCATCATCAACTATTTATATCACACTGTTTGGTGTTCTACAGAAAATATATGTGATATTCTCAGCTTCTGTTCAACGTTGTGAATTTTTGAAGAACCATGTGCTCAGCCTTACTGTGAAACCACTGACTGCTACACGCTGGGAAAGTAGACTTAATAGTGTCAAGGCTATTTGATATCAGGTGAAATATGTGTATTATGCTTTTATTGCAGCGTTTGAATCTAGTTTGGCAGATGCTGTTTTGAAGTACGAAGCACAATCTTTAGCGGACCAGTTAATGAAATTTGATTTTTTGAATTCTCTTGTTGTACGATACGATATTTGTATCAAGTAAACATTGTGAGCAAATCACTGCAAAGCGCAGTGATGGATATTTGCACTGTCGCCACTTTAATCAAGAGTTGTATGGAGTATGTATCTTCTACTGAAAAATGCGGTTATAACTGCAAAAGAGCTAGCAGGCACATTAGCAGCTGATGCTTCGTTTGGAGAACCCACTCGTACATGAAGAAAGAAGAGGCAGTTTGAATATGAAGGCCTTGACGAGTCAGAAAATGTTAGTCCAGAAGAACAGTTTAGACGGAATTCTTTCTATGTCACAGTTGATGCTGCACTAACATCACTGAAACAACTGTTTGAGCAACACGAATAACACGAAAATATTTGTGGATTTTTGTACGACTTGTGCCAAACCCCAAAACAATAATTAGACAATGTTCGAGAGACTGATGGGGATTTATTGGACAAGTGTATGGTATTGCAAACATCTCAAACAAACACCGATGGAAGTAATTAGGACATTAAAGGCTTTGGGAAGAATTAAAACACTTCCAGTGTTTTGTACCATCATCTGTGAAGAGCTCTGCTAAGGGTGAAGAGATTTGGGCGGCTCTTAACAACGAGATCTTGAGAGCCGATGGGGATGATTGAAGTAAATATGGAGCAGCGCCGGAATGAAGGGGCAGGGGAAACGTGAAATCCCCGAGAATACCCGCCGACCAACGGAATCGCCCCGCACGATGATTCCCACTTGCAAAAACCTGGTGACCCGGCCGGGGATTGAACCCAGTTCGCCTACGTGGGAGGCGAGCGTGCTAACCGCTCATCCACCGTAGACCCCAGTTCTGCTAAGAAAATTTTAAAATTTATAGAAGAAAAATATGAGTACTTCCTTCCCTAATATCCGGGTGTCGCTTCGAGTATTGCTAACTTCACCAGTAACCCTAGCTATAGTGTGTCTCGCTCTTATATTGCAGTGTGCGGTGTAATGGACATTCACTCTCTCTCTCTTTCCAATACACAAGTTCTGTCGTTAACTCTGTCCTTGTTCCTGCGTGCACTGTTGCCAGATGTGTTATATCTATCCGGCAAAAAAAAATGCCACTTCCGTTGAGTGCACGCCATGCAATCACAATGATAGGGTTTCTCAGAGGCTTCAGTTCCAAAGGAGCCGTTTAGCTTTGCGTCGCAGGATTGGATCCCTTTACGAGTTGGCAGGGAGGTAAACATCGCCCATTTGTTTCTCAGCTTGCCAGTTACGTCACAAAACTGAAGCAATCTGGCAACAGTGAGAGCCATAAGCCATGTAGTGAAATCTAAGCGTGATACGAACTATGGCTGTGAATGCAGTTTTTCGAAGTTAAAATTGATTAAAACTTATCTTCGATCTTCTATGAGTGACGAACGGCTCTCATCTTAGGCGATATCGTCCATAGAGAATGACATAGCTCGCAAGATTGACCTTTCTTCATCTATAACCAAATTTGCCCAGGCTAAAGCAAGAAAAGCCCCATTTTTAGAGGGTATTGAAGTGTACATAAATGTGCAATTTTATATGTATATTAACATTACATATTTAATGGTAGATCTGAGTGAGTTTCTTCTTCATTGATGTTACAGTGTTAGCAAAAAAGTTACAGGTCTTACTTCCCATTACTGAAAAAAAAAAAAACATTTATTGACTGTTCCTAATATAAGTTCATTTTCCCGTTGCATAGGAGTTGTGGGTGTAAGAATTATTATGCATGGAGTCTTAGTTCTGTACTAACAAAGTTTGGTGACAGCTACAAGATTTACGGCGTATGAGGCAAGGGTGTGACAGATTTAACACATCATGGTGATTACATAAATGTAAAATTCGTTTTGTATATCACCATTACATAGTAAATGCTAGAGTCATGTAAATGTTATTCGAAAATTTCTGAAACGAAACCGCATTTATATTATAACAATTTTGATTTTAAATTAGAAAAATGCGGGTGCGATTTAATTGCCTATCGCTCCGGGCGCCGAATGATCTAAGGCCTGCCCCGCTGCTAGACGTTGGCTTGAAGTAGCGAAATGATATACAGAGCTGGCCAGAAGCTAATTTTTGACCAGCAGATTAACCGGTCTTAAGTGACGTATTGTTCCCGTCGACGACCGCCCGCGGCAGCCATGAGGTCGCGAACACGTGCGATCTACACGTCACCCGGCCATCCCATTCGCATAACACATCCCGACCAAGGTGGACCGCTTTAAGCTGCCAAACGGGAGGCATCAAGACCGCTCACGGCTTTTATTTCCTTTGCCCTCGCTGGCACACTGGAATGGTCTTGGCCAAGGTGAGCAGGTGGGGGGCAGCCATTTTCGGCGTACGCAGACTGTCCACTGTCGCGCACCAGCGCCGGAGTCTGCCCTGGCGGCTCCCAAAAAGGCACCTCCGGACACATCCCATCGCCGAACTCTTCTGCCGATCAGAGAGTCCCCTTTGAAATTCTAGGCCGAACAAGACGGCACCTGCTCCATTTAAATTGCAGACTGACACGAGATTTTTTTTTTTTTTTTTTCAGTTCCGTCAAGGCATGTTGTTTTCCCCTTAAACTTTGAGTGCCGCCGAAGCAACCATGTTGTATGCAGGTTGCCGTAACGTTACGGCAGGGAGGCAGACAGCGTCGACAGCGAGGTCACTAGAGACACAGCAAGGTGCTCCCCATGTAGCCAACCACATATTGATGGATTACAGTCGTATGCCAAGTCGGCAAACAGATGGCCAACAGCTGGCATGCACCCGGCACCATTGCTGGTCCTGTAGTGGCACTACTAACTAGCCATACTCTGCCAATAACTGGCCCAGGTGTGGTGAACACAACTGGCTCAAGTATGGCCCATAATCATACAACAGAAATGGCCCATCGACGTACCATTTGACAGCTGGCGACTAGCCATACTTTCACCATGCATCTAACACTATTTCTTAAGAATAATTAACCTTACCATCAATACAAACTATTCTTTTTGTTTGATTTCCTTTGCTTCACTATTAAACACATTATACAACGTGAAAATATTATGCTTGCCATTACAGGAGGGGGGGGGGGCAAACCTACATCCCTTGCATTGACAGCACAGCACGCTAACCATTACTCCACTGTGTATTCTGATTTTTAGAGGAACTAATTTTGAATATATTCGGACTTGAATGATTAATAAACACTAATATAATATAAATTACACAAGTTATTCCACAGTCTTAAAATTCGTCATGCGAACAAATTAGTTTTTAAAAATATGCAGATGAGTAAATACTGTCGCTGAGAGAAATCTTCGTACATGAATCGCGATGTTAAACCAAAAACTTGTCTTTAATGTAATCTTTCGTAGTACGTTTGTCACATGGATGCTATTAATCTGTTTTAAAATGCAGTCCCCAGTTATGAATATTTTAGTGATGTGAAACAACAAACGCTCTTGAACGTTAATTTTCTAAAGGTGGTTATATATTGTTTTTATTTAACTTCTCAATTTAATTATATGCATTCGTACATAGAAAACATTGTATATGTCTAATTATTCAATACCAGTGACTGTATTTACCGCATTTTGTCATAAATATTTCCTTCGCTACAGGCCTATACTTACAAATAACCTATAATTATATTAGACACACACATGTAGACATATACGCGTGTGTATATTTTGAATCAGTTATCTGCGAAAAGCGGGAGCCATAAAAATCCCCATAATAAGCCAAATTGCACCAGCAATGGTCCATCGATGTACCACTTCACAGCCATCAAATGACTTATACAGCAATAAGTATAGGTTCTGTGCAGCCGTTTGCTGGAATACAGTTGGCAAGCCATTTATGGGCCATTAATAGTCACCTACTCTCAGCCATCAGTTTCATTTCCATCAACGTTCCATCAGTGGGCAACAAATGGTATGTAAAGTGTCCTGTTGCCAGCAGTCAGCCACAACAGGGCTATTAGTGTAAACCCGAAGTATTCAGGCTGTGTTCCAAATAGCCAGCACCCACACTCACACTCCCTCTTTATGGAACTATCGTCACTCGCACTTTTAAAATGAATCGATTCTGTCTGCAATCGATTGTTATCCCGCATGAACAAAAAATATATTCTTAAAAAAAAAAAAACAATATATTCAGTAATATTTACATTCCAATTAACAATGGCTTGATTAGTAGCGATGATGATGGGTATGATAGTAATGTATGAAAAGAGTGAGGTATAAATCTGATCCGAAATCAACAGTTTTAGCTTGGAAATTAGCACCGTTTATTCTAAAATTATGAAATAATTTCCGAATTTATGCATATATTAAATATTTACAGAAAATTATTTACAGTGAAAAAAATACTTGTTCCTGTGCCATTTCATTGTTGTCAGTGCTGTAGAAAACAAACAAAATAATGGTGGTTGTAGCGAGCACGGATAGAGAGCGTGCATGTGCACACACACACTCGTAAACAAACACTCTCTCCGCACTCGCTCTCGATGTACATTTAGAACAGCACTCTCTGACGTCATTGCCAAGTGCGAGTGCACGAGAGTGCACATTTCTTGCTATCTGGAACACGTCCTCAGTACCAGCAATCATCCAGCAGTGCCAGTAGTAAGTTCACAGTCGGCTTGCTACACAGGTCAGATACGGAGGAACGAGTAGGGATCGACAATTGCCCGTAGTAAGTAACCATCCAGGCATTCGCCTGCAGAGTCATGTAGGGAAACCATGGAAAACCGAAATGAGGATGGCCGGATCCGGATTTGAACACAGAGCACTACCGAATGCGAGTCCAAAATTCAACCAGCGCGCAGCTTCGCTCGGTGTCACATTACAACATCCGTATTCTGTGGAGACACGCTGGGTGAATAAATATTACTTCGCCAACAGTTCACATAAGAATCCCAGCAACGTAATATTACGTCAGCAACACTCAAAGTTTAATTTAAGGGACCTATGTAACTGCGCGTCCAAGGCCAAGAAGCGAGGGAGCGATACGGGCGACACTAACACGCACGCCTAGCGCCTCATCGCTCCTACGCGCAAGGCGTGCAGTGTAAACTAGATCTGTAACTGTGGGGTTTTATTACACGCGATGAAAGTACACTGATCAAACTACCTGCGTATAGTCGTACTTTTCTCTTGCCGTTTAAAGAAACTTCACAGGCAAGCTTTAAAAATGCGATATTTAGCCACATTCACGATTTTTTCTTCATTAATACATTAAATATGATAAAAGTACAAAGATAGCGATAAATACGATAGTGTTTCATCATTTCTGGCAAAACTTCGTATTTCCAGAACATTTATTTACTGAGATACGCGTTTAGGCGCAAACAACGATTTCACAGAAAACGTTTCATTACGTAGGACCCTCAACAGGGTGGATTGTATTTTATTCTATGTAGGAAATATAATTTGATTGGGACACATTCAACACGGCATTATATTGCCAGAGTGCCAACCAGTAATGAACTTCGTTCAGTGCATTCAGCGTGTTCGGTTTTGTATAAACCAATAGGACAGTTATAAACGGAAATACTGGGACCGACAGAACTAACTAATAATCATGCAGTCGAAAATAATTTACGAGTATTGCCTCAACTGATTTCGCAGCGGTTTGGAACTTTGGTGTTGTCGAAATTCTTAAGCCACTCTCGTCTGTTTACTATCTGCTGGTGCTACCATGACGCGGAATCGTAGTACAGGAATATTCAGAAACTTGTTACTCTATTGATTGCGGTCTTCCCGTCTATTATTTATGTTTAGAGACACGGGGATTTCGCAGATTCATTCGGAGTCAAGCTAGACTCTACAGTGTTTTGTGTACTGGAGGTTTAGTTAGTTGCTCATTGGCTGTTGTTCCAGTTCAACCACTTGCGAGGCAGCACGGGATTGGATCCCTGTAATCTTTGCAGGTTTGTTATTGGTCGAAAGTCATCCAGGGTGTGTCTAACAAACTAGGGCCTGAATTAAGAAGAAAACATTTGAGTTTATACGCGGCTAAAATTTAACTTGTCCTCAAACGAATTTCCGGATGTATATTTATGTTTATTACTGTTTCCATTGCACAGGGCGCGGTGTCTAAGGATTTGAAAGGTCTGTGGGCAATCATAATTCTACAGCAAGAGAAAATATGCCTGACATCTATCTTGCCTCAGAACGAATTCACAAAATACTGGCACTGTACGATAAGTATGATGAAAATTTTCATCAACACTGAAACATCGCCTAGTACTATTTCATATACACTCGTGTTCCTTAAAAACTGGCATGCGGAAATTTTAGTACAGTCCATAATATATACCGAATTCATTTGAGGACAGTTTCAAGTTGAAGCCTTTGTACATTTGAGTTTATGCTTCTATTGTGACTCGGTGGGTTAACCCTTTATTTGGTATGGTTTATTATGAGAAACGAAGATAATATGCGAATATGAATAAACAAATAAAAATAATCCTTATTCCCAGGCATCACAGCAGCCGAATGGTTAAAGGCTTATGTATCGCTCTGAAATGTTAAAACCATGAGGTCGATGAGGTTCGGGTTCGATTCCAGCTCATTTTCTACAGGACTTAAAAATAATGTCGTCTGTATTTGTGCAGTGCTCTTGGGAGAAAAATCCTTAACTAAAAAAATAAATAAAAGATAAACGATTCGATATCAGTGTTCCTGGTACACGATTTCGATACCAAAATGTACGACTAATACAGGTTTCAAGTTTGCCAAAACTATCGACTTCTTCGCGGAAAAAAATTGCCTCACCAAAGAAATTGAAAAACGCTGGATAAATGTGTTTGTCAGACGGAGTGAAAACCTTTGTATAAAAGGTCGAAACTCATGACTCTAAGGTTTCTGTTAAAAGTAATAAAGGGTTAAGACACGCCCGGGAAGTATTCGACCAATAAGGAACCCGGAAAAAATAAAAAATAAAAAATAAACGACTGAATCCAGTACTATCTGGTCTGAGGGTAAACTGTAGCAAACAGACAATGACAACTACCTGAGGATCGAGTAGGCCTACGTAAAGTATTGTGGAGTCAAGCTTGTTGCCGAATGGATCCGCGAGATTCCTGTATTTTTAATAATTAATTTTTGCTGTGTCGCTTTTAAAATAGTGTTAACCAGTATCGCAGAGTAGATAGGTACAAAGAGGTGAAATCGCGTTGAGGTTTCTTTGATGTGGACGTTTCCTTTCTCTGATTGGTCAAGCTAGACTCTAGGAACGGGCCTTGCGTCTAATTCTGCGAAACGTTTCTTATTGGTTGGGCTGCCAGATGACAGGTAAGCCACCACCGCTGATTGGCGATCCGCGTCCCGTCTTTCAACTGAACAGTGACGCCATTACTGGCGAGTCCTGCTGGAGTTCGAGGAATGAGTGATCTCTATATCTGTATTCTTACGTGTTTTGTGTCCTTATAATACATCGCTTGCAAGGAGCGTTCGAAGAGGAAAATGCCCTTCACAAAATATCGCCTGACTCAAAGAAAACGGATCCCCGGCCGGAGCACCAGATTTTCGCAAGTGGGAATCGTGCAAGATGATGCCGCTGGTCGGCGGGTTTTCTCGGGGATCTCCCGTTTCCATCGTCCTTTCATTCCGGCGCTGCGTCATACTGACCTCACTTCACCCTCATCGGCTCTGAAGACTTCGATGTTGAGAGACTCCCAAATCTCTTCACTCGCTCACTCACACAAATAAAACGCTGGAACACAAAGTATGTGGCTGAGAATGATTTATGGAATCTGTCGTTGCTTGTACTACATATAAATGGTTACTTTTGAACGAAGATGATTGCACGAGTTATTTGGATAGGCGATAAAGAGGGAAACTTAGAGCTTATTTACAAAGGCAAAGGTTAAAGAATGTTGTGTACGGCCAAACAGAACATTTGTCACGAGTTCCCTTGTGCATCCTATGTTAGTAATGCAGGGACTTGGAAATAAAAATCACAGGCAATCAGGAGAGAGCGTCTCAAAATTAAGACGTGTCAATCTGACATTCTTGAGGTCACATATTTAATACAGGCTAGCTGTTTACCCCTAACATATTTCTATCATCATCACACGTAAACTTTGTACTGCCTCGTCGTGAATATCCTAATTTACCTGCCTTTTTAAAGTGTATTTGTACCCGCAATCTTGAATTTATCAATTTTTTAATCTTAAGTTCCATTTAAGAATGTTTAACATAATTATTGTACTACGTATCATGAATAATACGCTATCGAACAATAAGTAATTGGGCACCTGTCCACAATGTTTGCTCAGTAGTTGCCACCCCGTTAGAATCTCGTTGGGTCACCTCTTGCGGCTATAACAGCAGCCACCCTGTCTGGCATGCTCTCTACGAGTGTTTGCAGGACATCCACGGGGATTCGTCGCCATTCCTCTTGTGCAACCATTCCATGAGTTGAGCACTGGATTTTGGCCACGACTGACGAGCCCTCACCCGGCGATCCAATTCGTCCCAAAGATGTTCTATAGGGTTGAGGTCGGAGCTCTGGGCGGGCCAGTCCAATCGGCGAACATTGTTGTCGGCGTACCACTGCATAGTAGCCCTTGAAACATGGCACCTGGTATTGTCATACTGGAAGTAACACGGGTCCATTCCGTAAAAAACGCCACAATGTTGGGAGCATTTCATTATCCAGAATGTTACAATATGGCCTCTGTGTTAATGCTACCACGGACAAACACCAACGGTCCTACGCCGAAGACCGTGAAACAGCCCCACACCATCACTCCACCATTATCGAATTTCCTAGTTGGCACTATACACTCCGGCAGAAGCCATTCCCTTGGTAGAAGCCACACCCATACACATCCATCGGACCGGAATAATGTAAACCTCGACTCATCACTCCACAGAACCGATTTCCACTGCTCCAGTGTCCAGTTGCGACGGTCCAAACACCACATGAGTCGCCGAGCTTTATTACTTGTCGTGATATGGCGCTTATGTGCAGCTTCTCTTCCGATATATCCAAGTCGGTGGGCCTCTGTATGCAATGTTCCAATGAAAACCGATACTCCTGTTGCTGCATGAAACTCCTGTCGGATGGTAGCCATGGGTTGTGCCCTATTTTTGACAATTTCAAGTTTCAGGGTTCTGCGATTTCTGTCGGTCAAGATTGGAGGTCGCCCAGAACGTGCAGCATTGGCACAATACCCATCGACCTTCCACTTACGCAGGACGAATGCGGCCGTTGATTTGGGCCTGTTTACCTTCCGTGCAATCGCCCGGCCAGACAGCGCACTCAGATGGCAGCACACAATCACGCCCTTATAGAAGTCCGATAGCTCTGTACCTCGTGCCATCTCCTTGTCAACTGGTTCTGCACCGGCCTGCAGCGTATGGCGCCCACACAAGTCAACTGACGCACTGAATTACTTATCTTCACGGGTTTCCAATTACATTTTGGTCGATAGTGTAGCTTATCAAGCTTAATCAAACTATTACAGCTCCACTATATATATTAATTATTTACTAGTGATTGCCGGTAAGTAATTTTTTTTTTGTGGGCGATTACAGAAATGACCCCAGAAACAATAGTCAAGCAACAGCGATTTCATAAAGTGGTCAGAAATATCATATGTTTTGTCGATCGCTAAAATAAAATACGAAAGCTGTACCGAAGTTTGAAGCGAAAATTCTCTAAATCCAAGTTAGCGGGGTCTGGTCCTCCTTAACTGAAATGCTGACAACCTTGGAACATAAACGCAGTTCTGAACTTGTAAACTACTGTGAAACGTGTTTTCTGTAAGGAATGTGTCAAGGAAAGGTGCGGCTTTAACATCTCGTCGACAGCACGTTCATTAAGGGTGTTGGTTACAGAAAACTTTGTTATTTTATATTATATTGTACCATATATTGTTCAACTCGTAGACATTATCTGCGACGATCTTTTCATAAGATAAAATTTCTGTAGATCTCATGGTTTCAAAAAATGTATTGTGAAAGTCAAAACTTTAAATAGAGTAAACTATTTGCAGAAAATTTAAAAATAGCAACTGAATGATCTTGTATATGTTCATTTTAAGTTATGATTATATTAAGTCCTGTTCCAAAAATCTAGGAATAGTCTTAAATCAAAAATATTCAAGTATGTACGTATTCTTTTAGTGTGATTTATCTCATATCTGTACATAAGATGGTTTTCGTTATTTGCACACTTCAAAAACAGTAATATTGTGATATTGTCGTGTATTTGTACAAAAACTATGATCGAAATTTATTTTTTCATAAGGAAATTTGAATTACTGGTAATGTCTACACGCTGAAAATTATATGGCATAAATATAAAATGACAGGTTTTTTTCGTGGTCAACGCTTTTAAGAGACAGAAAAAACTGTTCGGGAAATAGGTAACGGGGAAAAAACCTATCACGGCGTTTGATAACATGCCATTAAGGTAATCGCATAGACTATATAAATATCACGTAGCCTAAAGGCTGTTCATGGTAAAGTGAGTACTTGTGAAATCAACCTTTGAAAAATGTCACAGTCCATACCTTCATGTATTTCAACGTGCACTCTTACTAATGTGTGGCTCTGTAAAGTTGGTACCAACGGAAATAATGTAGTTCCGTGTCTTAGCGCTGAATTAAAAGTATTATGGAAACTTATGAAAATACTGAAATCGTTTATTTCTCTTTCTGTATTTTAAATGCAAATTTGTAAACTATTTACTTTTCTAGTGATTTCACAGTGTTACTTGACCAACTAGTCAATAACGTGATCAGGCCCACGACAATGTTACATATGGCGGAAGTATTAGAAATGTGCACACCCGTAGATCATAAAAAGGGCTTTAAAAATGCTCACTTTACCGTGAACAGCCTTCAGATCCATTGTCTTCTGTGCATGCGTCAACATTACTCGGCCATCACCAATACAACTCTCCATGGCAGAGGCATGTAGCGAGTTTTTTTACATGGTAAGCAAATTCTACTAACAAACGCAACTTCCAACTTTGCTTACCCTCCACATGTATTTACAGTTTTATAATACCTAACATTTGTTATATAAAAAGAAACGAAATGAATGTAATAATAATTAAACTGAATATTATTTAGAGAGCATATTACAAATTATAAGAAAACTCCCGTTCTCCCGAACACTTTCATCCACTTTCCAAGGGAAACTGTAGGACTGGAGGAAGCAAACAGAACGACTGCTTACCCTGCCTAAGGCGCGCGGTCGAGCATGTGGCGTGTTGTTGCTTGCGAGTTAGATTAATCGCCAGTCGCTCCCGTTTGTGGAAATAAATACTAGATAGCAGCACTATGCGTGTACAGTACGGCAGTTTCGAAAACTCTGTTACTTGAATCGGATATGGGAAACTCAGAATTAAATGTGTTTAAAGTTAAGGCGAAAACTATAAACGGTCAAACATTTCCGATATGTATAAGGCAACCATTGCTTACCCTGCGTCTATGGAATAAACGCCATGGAGTCAACTGTGATGAACGAGTATGTTCACATTCGAATTTGCAACAATCCCATCCTATTTTGTTAATAAAATACTTAACTAACGTCGATATGTTGAAACTGCACTAAGATCGGGTTAGAGAAAATCTGCAAACATAAACAGTGTGTTCTAACCTCAAATACTAATTACAGAGTTTTTGTTAGTGCTACTGTCAGAAAAGCAGTCAATCGTTGGAAAATGGAGACTGGCTACTACGCAGCTAGAATGAGCACTCTACTCTTTCTCCTTCTTACGGGTACAATTACCTGTGATGATTTTTTGGACAGGAGGAGCGCAGAGGGTACACGAAAGACTGATATAGGCCGTTCATGTTAAAGTGAGCACTTTTGAGGCCCTAATCACTTTTTCCTTTCAGCCATATTTTACCTTCTAATCACTTTTTAAAATATATATTGCCATGCAAGTAAGAGACTTAGTTTGTATATTGCACCTCACTCGGGAGTTAACATCTAAGGCTACAATAAAATGTATCTTTTTTTGCTATTGTTCCAAATGACGGGGCTTTTAAAAGTGCTTACTTTACCGTGAATAGCATATACTAGTATCGCTCACCCGGGATCCTAATCCGGCTTCTAGCTCGGTTTCATTAGATTAGGCGTGAATCCTTTTCAGCGCAGCAATGATTCTCCATGTGCCATTTCAATCAACAATATACTTGTGAATGGGAGTTATTATTGGCTAATTATTGATCATATGTACAAATATAAACTTATTTTATTTTAGCATTTACCGTAACAAACCGAACTTGAATCAAATATAAATTAGCTTGACATCCTGTGCAAATTAAATTTTCTCCTCGCAAACTTCGAATTTTTAGGTCAAAAGCAAGACTTGAACACTTATCTTCCTCCACCCTACATACAAAAGCGAGTTAGAGAGTTATAGGTTCACATTCACAAATGCACTGCAAAAAGTACTCTCCCGTTACGCCCCCTTTTGTCACATTTATCTGTAATGAAAGTTTAATTTTTCATATCTTATTTAATGCAGTGTGCAGTCTTATGAAGAGTAAACGAGATGGTACACGTTATTATATGTTATTCACGGTAAAGTGAGCACTTTTTAACACCCTACTAAATTTTTCCTTTCAGCAAATTTCTATCTTTCTGCCTCTTTTTACCATAAACACTACCCTGTGACTAATAAATACAATGTACATATTTAATCACTTTTAAAATTTAATGTTTGAGGCTGCAATAAAAGATATTTATTTGTGATTAATGCCTTTCGAAAGGACCTTAGAAAGTGCTCACTTTACCGTGAACAGCCTATATCCACTTAGCTATGCTTCTATTCAGAGAGTACATTGATCACATTATTAACTATATACCATCATTTTCCGTGACAAATAGCGTCAAGTCACGACGACGCATGCAGAGATTACAAGTTGGTGTTCTCCATACATTAAGACTAGACTATACTTTATGCCTGTCTAACACCACGTGGCATTCAGTGTCCTCGAACCAGTTCTAATTTCAAGGCCGCGTCAATAATATGAGTTAGTTCCACACCAGTCACTAGGTAATACACTACAAAAGTAGAAAACAGGTAGATAAATTTCAGCTTCATTATTCATGAGATCCTTCGCCTAGATCGAATCCAAAACTCTAAGTATAAAATTAAGTTCATAACTTTTAACTGGCAATCTATATATTCCGAGAGTTACACAAATCACATACCTTATTTAGTACTCTAGCTACCACAGAATTTCGATCAGGTAACTGTTTAGCAAACGTAAGATCTTCCTCACAGATATGCACTATAGTCCATTCACGATTATTTCCTACTTTTGTGAAGCCTTAGTAAAGTTCTACTACCAGGATATTCCTCCGCTTCATGCAAACAAAGCTTAACTTAATTCAGAGAATTACATGAAAGGAATAACGCACCGCAGTCGTACGCCCTTAGTTTAACAATATTTTCAGTAAGAATTATTTCTTACTTTCCTTTGAAGGCTGTTCGCGATAAAGTGAGCACTTTTAATGAACATTAAAAATAAAGTCATTGCCTCTGCAACATACTGAGCATAATTCGGCCAGTAAAGTTGAAAACGATGGATAGAAAGTAATTCCATTTCTTAACGCGGAATAAGTGTTAGGTGACTATATGTGATAATTTAAAATTATTCCTTTCGATTTGTAGTTTTTTTTTAATGCATTGAAGTGTAAAAATGAGGAAATTTGGTAAAGTATTTACTTTCTTAATAATTTAACAGTTTCATTTTACAGACGCTTGAATAAGGTGATGATGCCCTTGGCAATGATAATTTCTCATAAGTCGTAGGAATACACAAAGTGTATACAAGTAGATCTCAAGCAGGGCTTTCAAAAGTGCTCATTCTACCGTGAACAGTTTATACCAACACACACATTTTCTCACTGTGTTGATCTGTATGGAAAATAAATAAAATAATATAATTTATAAAAATAAATATAAATTAAATGTTGCCATAACCGTAAATAAGACACTTTCGTATTAACGGAAACATTAGACGTTTTAGATATATGGAATATTTAGGAAACAAACAAATATGTTTTATAGGGGGTGATTTTTAAAAGGTCAATTAAAAATGTTTGTATAAACCATGACTAGACTATCTAGGCTACGCGGTTCCTGGTTATATCTAGCACTTTTCAAAAGCATGCTTGGGATCTAAATTTCTGCCTAATTTGTATCTTTTCGCCAGGCGTAATATGCCAAAAATTTACCACTACAAACACTATAAATCTACACTTGGATATAAGTGATATGATGAAACCGGGTAGTTTCAGTAGTGGAGAGGAGATATATGGGCGGTTTGTAACATCGAGATCTTGACTGCCAGTGTGTGTGATGCGAGGTGAGTACGGAGCAGCACTGGGATGCATGGGCGGGTAATACGGGAGATCCCCGAGAAAACCTGCCGAACAGCGGTATCGTCCGGCACGATTCCCACATGCGGAAATCCGGCAGCGACCTCGCCGGGAACCGAACCATGTTCGCCCAGGTGGTAGGCGAGAAATCTAACCAGTACACCACCGCGGCCAGCGTGTGCAGTTAGACGCCCATCTACATAGAGATTTTATCTGCGTTTGAAGCCGAGAGACGAGGGAGCGTTAAAGGCTACACTGCCACGCTCATCAAGTCCCCCATCACCCCTAAGCGCAAGGCACTTACTGGCGTGCAGTGTCCTCGTCGTGCTGCTTGTACCTATGGGACTTTCAGCGGCGACCCCTTTATTATATTCGTGGAAAGTATGTAGGAAGGTTCAATGCATGCCCCTTGACTAGTTTTATATGGATCTGACATGTACATTTTGAGATACGGTGCTTTAAAAAAGTCGTTTTTAGCTATTTTGGCGTGCTCTGAAATGGTGTTTGTAATTAACGTGAGGTCTTGAAAACATTCAACAGCTCTCGTCTGAAATGTGTGTTCTTGTCGTAGGCCAGTACACTGGATGCACGTTTAATAGTTTCGTAGAGAAACGTATATTCCGAACATTCTGCAACGCACTTCAAGCGCCAGGTAGACGGGCGCCTTAATGGTGCTGTGGTTGTGTTCAAAGGTTGATTTCCAAAGTGTTCGCTTTACTGTGAACAGTGTAACATAATTTAAAATAGAAACATATTTATTACATAATTTTGGTTGGAGTTTTTATTTGCCAGGAAAAGAAAATTCCTACCATTCATTTTTACGACTGTTCAGTATCGATCGATAGGTATTTTGGACTTTCCAATGTTTCAGAAGTGTATGGGTAAATAAATACAAATACATCAGTAAGAATTTTTATTTTATTACTATAGGCTGTTCACGGTAAAGTGAGCACTTTTTTTAAGACCCTCCCTCCCTCCCCACAGGTATTAACCGCTAGTAAATAAATATTAATGTAGTCTCAGGCATCAAGTTTTGAGGGTGGTGAAATGTATACGCTGTATTTATTGGTCACTTTGCAATGTGTATATTAAAAAGCAGCAGGAAGATGGAAACTGAATGAAAGAAAAAATTTAGAAAGGCGTTAAAAAGTGCTCACTTTACCGTGAACAGCCTGTATAGATGAGTACTAATCTAGGGAAAATGTTGTGTTGAAGGAGGATGAGCCTACAATTCTTTTGCCTATGGCGCCAAGTTACCTTGCACTTGTCCTGCATTTGGAACAACGCCAGAATGTAACTCCAGCTGCATTAAAAAGGAAAATTTATCAATCACTGGAAAAAAGATTCTCATGGATCTGTCATTGCATTAATTCGTTAACGCTGGCCTGGATCTCAACCATTACACTCCCACATATATTTACGGTTCCCGGTACTGCAAATGCGAATCTTTTTTTATTGGTGTTGTACTTAAGCTGAAGTGGTGTTTCACGGGTCTCAAAGGTGTCTGGCACCACATTGTGTAGTGTAGGGTGTAGTTAGTGTATAGGGTGCGATTGGTGTGAGCTGAATGGCTTTACAAGTGAACTGAGTTGTAGTGTGACATAGAATATCAGTAAAAAATATATTACCAACAATCTGACTCTACACTTTCTTCGAGTGCAGCGAGGACAGTTTAATTATTTATTTCCTCAAACACTTAAAGACTGAACTACTGTCAGAGCGAAGAAGTATCACGAACTGAGAATAAACAATTTTGTCTTCTCAGAATACTACTCTTTCCATAAAGGACGAAGTAAATCAGTTTGAAGACAGCTAAAACAATTCATAAACCAAATACTCTCTTCCAATTAATAACACAACGGATATTTAACACTGGGAATGACGCACTCCAAGTGACCTTCAAAAAAATATTATTAATTGCAAATAATTATACTGTAATATATTATGTAACTCTGTTATTATCAGTAATAAAACTATTTAATAGGAATTACACCTAATACACATTAAGTGACCATAATCGAAGTAGTAACGCCCTGTGATAAAAGCCTTATAAGAATATTATATGTATATATATATATATATTATTAATTGCAAATAACTATACTGTAATATATTGTGTAACTCTGTTATTATCAGTAATAAAACTATTTAATAAGAATTACACCTAATACACATTAAGTGACCATAATCGAAGTAGTAACGCCCTGTGATAAACGCCTTATAAGAATATTATATGTATATATATATATATATATATATATATATATATATATATATATATATTCTACCTGAATTCCTAACTCTAAGAGGCCACGTCATTTCATCAATGAACAGGCCGATGATATATATAGAGCCCTTTTAAAAATAATAATTACTTTCTCAAAATTAATTAAAGCTCAGGCCAATCTGATTAGGAGCAGGGCTCTTAGCACTAAGTGGTGGAATGTTATACTATTAACAAAATTCTCTTGTCGATTCAGGTACATGGCGTCTGCAGCAGTATGCAATGAAGTTAAATCGGCGGCCGTTTAAAAAAAACATTACGTTAATTGTTGCAGTAGAAATCTCACGAACTCTCAAGTTAATATATGATGCTGAACTACGTTGAATTGCAGCTATTGACTCGTGAGGCGTCTACATCATGGGCTTCCCTGTCTTTAGGCACACGGGCCTTGGTACACGAATCATACAGTCCAATTAGTAACACATGGGTCGTTCGTGGAAGGCGAACTAAATAAATCCATTTCTCCGGTTTACAGCCTGAACAGACACTCTTCTTTACTTGATGACCGTCCCGGTGTACTTCTTGGTGGTCTGCTATATGATTGCGGCAGTCGTGTCACTTTCCCTAAAGCTCCACTTTAAAAAACCCTACCAGATTCGTGGCACGCCTTAGGACCCACCTAGTAGTAGGATCAAACTCAAAATGGCCACGCTAAGCTCCCTGAAGCTTAGGACGCTAGAACTTCGGCAAATCACAGAACGGCTACTTCGTTCAAATCCTCAATCTATGTTGCCCATGGCAACTGGCCTGTAGTCTCCACTGACAAGGCTGTCCAAAACATTAATCAACATGATATCGAAAACAGTGATAATCATAAACACAAAATAATCAACTCTTACACATGAATAGTTACACAAAAATCTGGAATATTTGCAAATTAGTAAAAACATATTCAAATATTTTATGTATCAACCAATGAATAAAATAGGCTCTTGTATCTGAATTAGCGTGTTAAATTTTCCAGTCTTTCGGCGCATAAATTAGGTGGGAAATTCCCAGCCGTTACACTGACAAACAACTTGTTTCGTTATCAGAGCCAGTCAGCTGTAGGCTTTGTGATGGGTGGTCAGAGGTATGGACCAAGTAACCTGGCTTACTAGCCAGTAATCCCAAGGGAAGGTCATTAGGCAGTGAGCCTCGCATAGTACAGTACCAGTAAGATATAAGCCTCCTGGCAACATGTAGACACTGCTCTACAATGGGCATGAACAGGTTAAAAGAACTTTGCAGCACGATAGTTTTATGACAATTCAAGTGCACCATATGTATAGTACTACCTGTTACACGTAAAGGATATCGAATTGACAGACAATCAAGTGGGTACTCCATGATCTGAGAGCGAGGCAGTAATAAACTTTACTCGAAGAAGTAAGCGTGTGAGTTGTGGTGCGAACCAATGGGACGGTGGCAAGTTAGACAGCTAAGTCCAGCAGAAACGTCATTCATATAAGGGTGATTATCAGTGTCACAAATCTGGCTTGTATTGAATGCCAGCAAATGTGCGCAGAGTAAAAGGATTTTACCCTTTCGGATTACTATTATTTCATAGTTTCAAGGGTTGTAAACAAGAAAATATTTTACATTACGCTATAACATGGAGGCTGTATACATTAGTATAGGCTATTCACGGTAAAGTGAGCACTTGTTAATGCCCTTATAAATTTTTCCTTTCATCCAATTTACATCTTCCTGCTGCTTTTTAATATAAACTTTGCAATGTTACCAATAAACACAATGTATACATTTCCCCACCGTCATAATTTAATGCCTGAGGCTGCAAGAAGATATGTTTATTAGCGGTTAATGCCTGTTGGGAGGGCCTTGAAAAGTGCTCACTTCACCGTGAACAGCCTGTAGAGATCTGGACAGGCCCTAGCCGGGATACGGGTGAAGCAAGTTCGGGGGAGAACAAGGTTGAAAGAGGAACAGAGGATAGCGTATTAGCCACTAGTTGGGGGGTTTCCGCAAAGGTCTCTACAAGCATGATTGTAAGGCTGCAGTAATAACTGCTACAAAAAAAAACTGTAAATGAGACATCCCATAGGTGAGTAAAATTCCATTATTGATCACTTCACTGCTTATAGCAACGTTTAAAACTTATATCGGACTAAGCTATATGTAGATTTACTCTTTACTTTTATAGACTTTTATAACTTCCCATTTTGCGTCTCTATATTTATTTGGTATCATTCGTTTTACAGGCGGCTCCGAAAATAAACCCTGAATTTTTTTTTCGCATTCGATGTAAGTTGTATTTTCATTTTCATTCCATTATCGATTAATATTGCCACAGTTACAAATAACTTGTGAAATTAATCGACATGATTATCAGTTAACTAAGTGATTTTTATCCCTTTAGCTATACAGTTTCTCTTAACTAAATTTTTTGGAAATGGATTTTTTTAAATGTTACGATCAACTTTCATTTCATATTATTCATATATGAATTATTTCATCTTTCAGTTACTTTCTTCTTGGTAGAAGCCAACTTATATTGTAAATTACGTTTTTATATTTGTATGTATAACGTACATTTTATATTGTTACAGTTATTTTTTAGTAATTAATCAACAGGTTAAACGAAATTCTCATTTTATTATCCTGAACGACTTAAAATGCTGCAGCTTTCAAAACGTGGTCTTACAAACTCAAGTTTTAGCAAGACTACTAACAGGTTCATTCCAGTTACACGTCTAGCGATTTAAAAAAAATATATATATATATACACACATACACACACACACACAAGTCCGCATGGAGCAGTTTCAACTGACAATCAGTAAAAAATAACTGATTCCGATTTAGAGTGTATTATGCTGTTCCTCCGAAATTACTGATTCAAACTGTATCATATTTTGGAGATACACGAACAGTTTATTGCTTGCCAGCACAGACTGGATGATTTTAGAATTAATTGAAGTCACATCACGCTAAATTCAGGAAATGTTGCAGCGTTAAAGTAAGATGCATAAAAGAGATTTGTTTGAATAGATAGATAAGGGATAAAAGCAAATGGAACATAGATAAAGGAAAGAAATTTAAAGTGAAGTGTGCGGTATTGTTGCGATGTGCAAAATATATATTTATATATGTATATATTTATTTATATATATGTATATATATAGGACTCTACACACGCGTGCATATATATATATATATATATATATATATATATATATATACACGCGTGTGTAGAGTCATATTAAATTTCTTAATTCCATGCCTTATAATTCATATTAATTATATAAATTGTCTAAAACAGTTTCAAAAATATTCGGCACGCATTGGCAAACGTGCAAATGATTACATGGAGAGTAATGTTTTTAGCACGGTATCAGGCTGCGCTCGTAGCTACCTCTCTCCTCTCCAGCCGTACCACACTCGCTGTAAACTAACTGCGAGCACTTGAGACGCTGGAGTCATGATGATGTAGTGGTTAGGCTACCCGCCCCTCACCTAGGCAAACCGGGTTCAATTCCCGGCGGGGTTGTTCCTGGATTTTCGCATGTGGGAATCGTACCGGGCGATGCCGCTGGCCGGCGGGCTTCCTCGAAGATCTCTTGTTCCCCCCGCCCTTGCATTCCGGCGCCGATCCATACTCACCTCTTCCTCAGCCTCATCGGCTCTCAAGACCACGATGCTAATAGTCGCTCAGATCTCTTCACTAACACGCTTGTGGAGCTGACAGTACGTGAGACTCGAGTGCATATAATATCGTGGAGTGTAGCTTGTTGCCGAATGTATTCGCGACATTCCTATCTCTCTACCAGTGATGTGTACTGATTTTTTTTAGAGGGTTAGCAATATAATAACCCCACATATTTGAGCGTTTTAGATAACATTTGCTGGTGGCTGTCTGTGGTTCCATTTTCAATTTATACTAACAAACGCTACTTCCAACTTTGCTTACCCTCTATAAGCAATTATCGTTTTATAATACCTAACATTAGTTATAAAAACGGAAACGAAATGAACGTTATAATAATTCAACTGAATACTATTTACAAAGCATATTACAAATTGCAAGAAAACTTCCGTTCTCCCGAACACTTTCATCCGCTTTTCAAGGTAGAATGTTAGACTGGAGGAAGCAAACAGAACGATTGCTTACCCTGGCGAAGAAACACGGAGCTCGAGCGTGTGGCGTGTTGTTGCTTGCGAGTTCGATTAATGGCTAGTCGCTCCCGTTTGTGGAAATACATACTAGATAGCTGCACTATGCGTTTACAGTACGGGAGTTACGAAAACTGTTTCTCGAATCGGAAACGGGAAACTCAGAATCAAATGTGTTTAAATTAAAGTTGAGGTGAAAACTATAAAGGGTCAAACATCCTACTATATAAGGAGACGATCTCTGTCCGTCCGCCTTTAAAACTTCTAATTCCCTTGAAACTGAAAAAAAGTTCTTCAAATTTTGCAGAGCGAATCCTCAGGGTCTAATACAGGTCAAGTTCGAATTTCAGCAAGATCAGATTACGCAATCATGACTTTTGACTCTAAAAACTAATTTTTAAATTACTTTTTCCTATGAAAGTTTTGTATTAATGCATAGAGATTATTGCATAGAGATATGAAGATAATGTGATATCATTTTTTTAAACTCTAAATGTCTCGCTTCAGTGTTGAGTTAATTTCACATCAAGTGGGGCCTTAGTGGCCCAGTGCCTAAAGCGATCCCAAGTGGGGCCGCAGTGGCTTACTGTATAGAACTATATCAAGTGGGGCCTAAGTGGCCCAGTGCCTAAAGCGATCCCAAGTGGGACCGCATTGGCTTACTGTATAGAACTATATCAAGTGGGGCCTTAGTGGCCCAGTGCCTAAAGCGATCCCAAGTGGGGCCGCAGTGGCTTACCGTATAGAACTATATCAAGTGGGGCCTTAGTGGCCCAGTGCCTAAAGCGATCCCAAGTGGGGCCGCAGTGGCTTACCGTATAGAACTATATCAAGTGGGGCCTTAGTGGCCCAGTGCCTAAAGCGATCCCAAGTGGGGCCGCAGTGGCTTACCGTATAGAACTATATCAAGTGGGGCCGCAGTGACCAAGTGGATAGAGATATATGAAATGGGGCTGCAGTTACCAAGTGGCTAAAGCGATTCCAAGTGGGGCCCTTGAGTGGCTTAGTCGACAGTTTCCAATATGTATGGGGTAGGCATTGCTTACCTCGCGTCTATGAAATAAACGCCACTGTTTTCTACTTACGTACAGCGTACTCGCGGCGGCGCCTGGCTAGTAGGCGCCACGACGCCTCGACTGCATCCGGCGGGAGCGTCTTCAGCTGCGGCAGGGTTCGTCGCCGCTCATTGAGCAGTCGGGACGACGAAATCACGTCTCCATTTGCAATTCGCGGCGCCCAGCCGGGTCGTCATTGTCCGCCAGCGTCGACGGCGGACATAACTCACAGTTCGAGGCCTCGCGCGCTAGGCGTGATAGTGTTCGTCAAGTAAACTGATAACTAAACACTTCGCACATTCGCCGGCAATCGTTTACCGCAGGAAACTCGTATCGTTTCCGAGAAGCAGATGTGATGGGAGAGAGCTGGACCCCTCACACAAAAAAACGCGTATTTTTCCATGAGCCGACCAGTAAACTGATAGCTAAACACCTCGCACATTCGCCGGTAATCGTTTACCGCAGGAAACTCGTATCGTTTCCGAGAAGCAGATGTGCTAGGAGAGAGCTGGACCCCTCACACAAAAAACGCGTATTTTTCCATGAGCCGACCAGTAAAAAGATGCGTTTTCGGAAGTCTAGTGGAGCGGAGAATTTTGGGCGGCTCTTAGGGAGAATGGTGCACGAAAGCCGTGTATTTACCTTAATTTTGGTCAAGAACTGTTTTTCGATGATTTTTTTCAAAATTTTTGACACAACATGTAAAGAACAGGTTCTAACACCGTCTTACATTGATATATATTCACTAACATTACTGCTATGGCTGGAAAGAAGGAAGATAAGAAATAATATCTTATTTCTCATCTTCCATCAGTGCTCACTGAATAATAAAGGTACTGAATATTTAACAATGCAAGAAGTTGTTAAAAATATATTTACGTCTTGTCGTGCCTAAAATTTCGACAAACCTTCTGACAAACAAATTATAACGAAAATCGGGTAAAAATGCTATTTTCGTGCACCATTAGCCTTAATATCGAGGTATTGAGAACCGATGAGGGTGAACTGAGGTGACAATGGAGCAGCGCCATAATGAAAGGGCGGGGAAGACGGGAGATCCCCGAGAAAACCCGCCAACCAGCGGCATCACACGGCGCGATTCTCACATGCGAAAATCCGGCAGCGACCCCACTGGGGATAGAACCCGGTTCGACTCCTACGGCGAGTAGCCTAACCACTACACCACCGCGGCCCTGTTTGGGAAGTCTAGACTTTTTATATTTTACCTGAAAATGATATTAACTCTCATATAACGCATGCTGAAAACGAGGTGAGAAAATTAGTGGTCAGTGGTCGGAACTGTGCCATATCTTTCTACTCCTATGTTTGAACGTTGTTGAACGCTGCGTGTAGCCACCTACGCCAGCAAGATGGCACCACTGGGCTGTAGCATGTTCGAACGCCGTTCAGCTCCTGGTAACCCAGCTGGTAGTCCAGCCAACATAACAACGACAAATTAATTACAAATTATATCAGTGCTCGGCCATTGGCCATAACTCAACTCTATTATATTTTTAAAATTAAAGTTAATTAATGCACTTCCTATATAACGTTATTCATTTCTCTTATCTGGTAGTAGCTGAAAAGGGGATGGTTGGACATCTTTTTAATCCCCCCTCCCCACATTGATCTAAATTAAAAGTCGTGAACCATGCTACTTAATCATTTAAATTAATTTAAAATTCTGTTTTACTTGGAGGGATGGGGGTTTAATTTTGAAGGATGTAATTAAATATAATTTTTTAAATGATATCAATGAAAATACATTTTTGATATAATTAAGATGATTGAGCAACCACTGTCAGGAGAACATTGCTATAGAGGAGAGGATGCTGGGATGATGATTGATGGGTTAACATATAAATGGGTTACTATCGTTTGCATGGGCTTCTAATGGATCCTGAACTTTGATGTCGTCAGTCCAGGAAGGCGGCTGTTCGTCCCGGCACCGGTGATTTAGTTTCAACTATTTTCGAAACTACTAGCAAATGTCTCTACCGAATCTCCGTGAACAGAGATTGGCGAGTGGAGAATCACAGAACACACAAAAGGCCCGTTCCCGTGGGCTCGCGCAGCCAATTAGAGAACGAGTACGCCGACATGAAAAGAAAAGAATCGCCGAGCCACTTGCTCTCTCTCTCTCTCTCCCCTCTGTGTGTACTTACTTATGTACACTCTGTGACACGACTTGTGGCTCGTCTCGAATGTGAGTTCACGTGCGCCGACGTGTCGCCGGCGAGTTTGCCATGTGGAGAGGACGCGACTGTACCTGACCTCGGCCGGCCTCTTCCTCTTCTGGAAGGTCTGGGACGTAAAACATAATTTACGTCGTCGATGGAGCGGGTGACAGGGGGACATTTCACACCCCCTCCCATTCTAGTCAGCGAAGATTCTCCCCTCACCACGGACACTTCACAGCAGTCTGCAGATTTCCCTCTTTACCTGGCTGCACACTAAAACTTCTTACACAATAGAAAACTTTATCATTTGGCTGTACGTTTCCTTTCCTCTGAAGAGACCACCAATACATGAGACAATATTGTAAAGTCAGAGTTTAAACTATTCAACATAGGTTCTGCGAGCTTCGCAAAAATGTGTATTTTGTTATGAAAACAATTATATTATCCAGGAATGTATTTTACGTACCTTTTTTAAAAATAGGTCTTAAAATTGGAAATTAATTGCAAAACAAAAATCTCATTTGTTTACTTTATTAAAATATGCCCATTGATATATTTCCTCTTCACATTATATTCGTTTCCCATCTATCTAATTTAAGACGAACTTTGTTTAATATACCGAGATTAAAATCGCCCTACAATAAAATAACGCACTTTCCACATAATCTCTGTTAGATTCTCGGCAAAATGGCTGCTTGGCTTTGTCTTCAAATTTCGACTTTTCGAAATCGTTAAGTCAAGAGTGCTTGACTTTACCTTTGACAGTTCCATTGTGTCAAGCTCCATAAGAAACAACATGTCGGAAAGTAAACGTAAAGTCAAATGTTAAAGTTTTCAATTGTTTAAGGGCCTTAAAGGTTGTTCACGATAAAGTGAGCACTTTTGAAACCAACCATGGAAAAAAGTCACTGCCTCTGCCTGCATAGAGTTTAACGTGTGCAATGAGTGACACGTGTCCTGTAGAGTTGGTAACGATAGGGGGAAAGTAGTTCCTTGTATTAACGTCGAACACAAAGTGTTAGTCACCCATTTGTGATAACTTAAATTATTGCTCTCACTTTCTGTATTTTTTTTATAAGTCGAAGTGCCACAATGAGCACATTTGTAGAATATTTACTTTTCTAATAATTTCACAGTTTCACTTGACCGACGCATGAATAAAGTGACGAGGCCCATGCCAATGTTAATTTTGCATAAGGCGGAAGAACACACGTGTATACAAGTAGATCTTAAGCAGGGCTTTCAAAAGTGCTCACTTTATCGTGAAAAGCCTTTAAACTGCAAGATGCCATAACGCTCGTTTACATCATCTGCAATTGGCACATACGATGGTATATTGCTGCGAAAGTTGAATTGTTTCCTACGTTTAATCCTTTCAGGCCCACTTTAATTTATAGTTTCAGGTGTTGCAAACCAAAATGTCTATGGCGCGTACTGTACCTCAGTCGACACAACACTTATTTAGTTGTCATAGCTAATGAGATGTAGGCTATGTGTACGGCTACAGTTATATGAACCAATTAGGACCTAGACCAGTAAGACGCTGTGCGAATCATTTACCCACAGGTAAGATCATTGGTCATTGAGTTTCGCAGTATGCAGTATCGAGCAAAACTTATCTACACATGCGTAATGCACACAATTGTATAGACTGGGTCTGAATGGGTTAAGCACACTGTGCCCACGACAGAAATATTCCTTTCAGTATTGGCTGTGTGTGTATGAATTTTCAATTTCTCCGGGCCAATTAGAAGTCTGATTCTCTAGTATTGAAGCTTTAGGATTTGTTTGCATAGTACCAAGCCGAGTTAATACTACTTCATCGAACTATAAAATGAATAGGACGCTACAGTAGGGAGATACGTTAGATAAATATCATTTTGTCGATTTTTCCCAGTGTCTATGGCCATTGGCTAACAATATGTGTGGCGCGTTCATGGCACTCTTTTAACCAATCATTATTATTCATTAGTAGGTCATGGGAATTGAGACCCCAAGACCATAAGACACCCCAAGTAACTCATTTTTCCACCATACATAAAACCCAAGTACGTTTAAAAACCATCATGAAAATAGGAAAGAGCATAGAGTTGTCGATCAACTAAGGTGGAATGTATCCTGCCAAACTGCATTAATATACAAGAGGTTAAAACTACACTACAAAGTGAAAGATTGGAATTATCAATAGTATATTTTAATATCTGTGAATTATTTTTGTTCTCTTTTCTTTGCACAGATATTACAAAGACCTCAAGGGGATCAGCACAACAATCCATTTTACCATCTTAAAAAAACGAGTATTTTACAATAATATTTAGAAAATATGCATATAAAAATATTCTGTCCCAAATGGACTCTTTAATTATTTGCTTTCTCATTATATTTCTTGTCCCACATGGACTCTTAAAAGGTTTATTTCCACACGGAATAATAAATTCATTTTCTTTTTACTTTCCTCACAATAATCGGTTAAAAACATTTACAAAAGTCACCTACGTATTAAGCCAAGAGAATTTCAAAATTAAATTCACAAAAATTATTAAAAGTAGGCAAGCGATGACTCATACTGTTATTCCATCCTTAACGTTCCCTATCCATAACATTTATCGCCATTTAAAAATTTATCTTTGGGTTTGTACAACAAACGCAAAAATTGATGTCTCCCAAACCTGGCCACCTAAGATGTCCCATTGCCTTTAACTTGCATTTTTAAGGTAAAGTTGGCTTTCTTCAGTTATAAAATTCATTATTCAAAATGTAAATCCGGCACTATTTTTAAATTCAAACAGAGAGGATTTCTGGCTTCTCAGTTCTGGCAGAGGCCATTTAATCTTCCCGAACAGCCCGTTTCCAAAACGGAGGGCGAAATCAGACCAAGAATGAAGCTATTCTATCAGCCCAAAAATGGCAGAGTATCATTTTCGGGAAAATGTAAATAATTTTTGACAAGAAAAAATCAAGATTCCTCCTCTCATATTTACTAATATATCTTATTAGAAAATTGGAAGCGATTACTTATTATATTGAGCAGAAAATACTTATCCTGCTAATATTATGCAAAATACCCTGGCTGTAAATTAAAAATTAGAGTGTCAGAATGTCGTTCCTGCAATCCTCAAGGGCTTTACAATTTTTTTTTTTTTAACTAGTGATCGAACCGAAATACCTGACCTGTCATCTGGGGAGACTTCCCTCGTAGCTAAGCGTCTGACCCTGACACCAGGTTTTGGTAACTCTTGAATACAAACCTCGAGCACATTGCCTCACCATGGGGGTAGGTACAATCATCCACCAACAGCGAGCGAGTGTCGAATCAAACTTCTTCGCAACTATCCCCTAGCGGGGTACCCACAATTCACTAAGTGTAAAGAACTGTCCAGTTCATTTCCTATGACGTAAACTCCGGCCAATTCAAATTCAGCCATTCAAATTGGCGCGGGTGAGGTGCGTGGTTTCCGCCACGCGGTGAACAAGGAACACTGCTGACACCTGGTGGGAGCCGCGTCAACTCCCGCCGGCACCACGCGGCTGGACAGTACAACGTCGACATTGCAGCGGTCGGGGAGCATGTCCAACAAAACATTTATTTGTGCGGTAATTATGTAGCTACGAGCCGAAACCCGGTCAACGTGGACATCCTTCTTCAGAAATGTTAGTGTTCTTAAACATAACAATAAGTTATGTAGTATATTTAGTTAATTTTTCGCATAATTTGTTTTCACCACGCGTCGCTCGATCAACAATTTTCCATGGCGGACGGGTGAAGTCGTTCTTGCGTGAGGAAACGGGGCAAGGCGGAGAGACACTGCGCGTAATTATTAATTAGCGTACGTGTCTTGAAATTATGGGGTCACCACTCTGTTCATGCTTGAAAAATCGCCTTGTGTTATAACGGTGGACTGCACAGTTTTCATGAAACCAAATAAATTAGGCCTAGATATAATGCAAATTATACCGCACAATACATATGATGAAAAGAACCCTCAAAAACGCTATTTTAATATTTTAAAAGTCGAATTTTGCTTAAATGCCACATTTTCGCACCTGTATTTTGCATGGTTATTGGTGAAGTTTTGTCTTCATTATTTTAACATGTCTATGTATTTATTGTTTGCTTTCGTTAACTTTCTCATAATCAGTTTTGGCAATGGGGGAAGTAAAACGAATCTGTCGGTTTAATTCAACTACACTATCGCCTCTAAACGTCGAAAACATTAGTCCTGAAAGTGTAAAGGAGATGAATTCCCACCGGCGAGGGGATAGTTAGCTGCGCGCTCAGCCTGATGCCGCCCTAGAAACATTACTCTCCGTGTAATCGGCTGCACGTTTGCCGATGTGTGGCGAATATTAGTGTAACAATTAGCACACGGCCGGGTACTAGTACACTAGTATCAGCTGCTGGCGGACCTAGCGTAGGCATCCAGCTCAGACAGTAGTGCAAGCTTCCTAGTCTCCACAGAACAAGCTTACAGCAAGCTTGATGTGGCAATCTTACCGTATTTTAGGCTTTCCACAAGCTTGCTGCAAGCTCGCGGTATTATTACGAAAGACATAATGGCAGTCTTGCAGAAACAAGCTTAATGCAAACTTGCAGAGCAAGTTTGCTAAGCAATCCAACGTCAAGTGAAATGCAAGCTTGCGCTAATCTTGCTGTCTCGGAGGCTTGATGAGTGTTTCTCGAGCTTGATGTAATTAGTGCAATTACACTGACTTTATTAATTTTTATCACCGAATTCCGGGAAAACATACGCCATTTTATCTCTGTGGAGATTACAGAAACGATGCTAGCAACATTAGGCTTGCAATACAGACGTACGGAAATGTGGAAAGCAATGTCCTATGGTTGATCCCACATAACACAGATGAGATGAGTAGACAGAGTCGAAATGGCGTGCCGGTTACATTTGATGCACACGTGCCTATTCTCTGATTGGCTGAGCGAAGCTCTGGGAAAGGGCGCTGTGTCTGAATGGTCAATGTTAGCCGGTCTGCCGGCTGGCAGGTGGATCACACAAAAAAAAAATTCTAACGCTATTGCAACAGAAAAAAATTTCTACTGAAGTATCACTTACAAATTTTATGATGTAGTAAAATTAATAATGCCGTGGCAAAGTTAATAACGTAGACTATTTACAGAGTCTTATATTACTGACAGCACCGTTTCTCACTGTAACATCTGTTTCTCCGGCTGTACAATACAGTTATTTAGCTCACCTCTCTCCTGTAGAGTTCGGGACGTCGCTTTTATCGCCACCACCAGAGAGAACTTACCCACGCGGCTACTGCGGCAAGGTATTTCAAGTTCAACCCACCGCACGGCACCGCGAACGTCGTGGCTGTACGAACAATACCAAGCACATGGATTTGTGTGCCTATGGCGCGGATCGCTTTTCTACCACAGCGGTAGCTCCTGTAAACGTGAAAGTTCACACGCAAAGTTAAATTGCAGGCCTAATCGATTCATCGGTGCCGGATCTGCAACAGAGAGTTCTTGCAGCCCCCGTCGGCGGAGCGATGGATGGTGATTTCAATCCCACGGCTCCTCTATCGAAATCTTCTGCGACCAGTATGGTCGACTAACCTGGTGCCTCATCATCAGGAGCAACATCTCTGTCCACGAAGACATCTTCACCCGTGGTTCCCGCTCCTTCCCACGTGACAACAGCCGGACCATCTGGGATTACTAATGTATCATTTACGGAACTTTCAGTGGCATATCGGTGTCGATTCTGCTGCGATTACTTGGTCTTCAATATTACTGCACATTGGCATGAAGTTCACGAGTGCTCGAATAGTTGGTTTCATAGTTAACGTGTTACAACTGAAGGAAATGATTATACGCATGCAGATGAACATAAACAATGTTGTGGTTATAAATTTTAATAAAATTGGAAAAAAAATGATTTTATTATTTTAGCCATATGTGTATATATATATATATATATATATATATATATATATATATATATACACACACACATATTCACATATTGTATGATTAATACACAAAAAACAAAGTTAAATATTGGTGTGAGGAAATGGGTTATGATTGATTTTTTCGACTGGGTGGCAGGGTTATGGCATTTTATGATATTCGATTTTTATAATTTTGTGGGCCAAGGGTTGTGGTTGGAGTGAGAGGAGTGATAAGGGACGTGTAAGGGGGATGACGGGGATGATGGAGGAAATGAAGTGAGGTGGAGGTGTAGGTGGGTATGGCTGTTTAGGTGGGGGTGGAGCGGTGAAGGAGGTTTTGAATATTAGAGCTTCCAGGGGTGTGAGGGGAGTGAAGTGAATTTGAGGATGTTAGTGTTAATAAAAAAAAAAAAAATTGTTGACAGGTTTTTGTGAGGACAGAGGGTGAATTAATACGTCCCGAATGCACCGGGTACCAAAGTGGGAACCGAAATTATTTAATATTTATTTAAATAATTTCTAGGCAACATTACTCGATTACGTTTTTTTTTAATTTCCTTGATAAATGTAATTATCATCTGCAGTGGCTCACTAAACCAATATATAGACCCACTTATTAAAAATCCAAGGTGGCCGGCAGGTAGCTTTTAATTTTTTATTGAGATAATCCTTTTATTAAAATATTTTCATAAGAATAATTTTTACTAAACTAATTTCTTGGTATGTTGGGGGGGGGGGGGGGAGAGTGGTTGTACATCCAACATGACTGTGACGCCTACCAAGATGGTGGACTGCACCGACCAACACGATCGCCGGCCGTGCTTGTGTCGTCATGGCAGACAACTCCGAACGTCTATGCATGATGCTTGTCCCCGCTTCGGCTATACCGTACTACTATTGATAAAACAAACTATATGATTATTACAAGATTATAAAATACTGAAACCCAAACTTTGGACTTAAATGTTAACAACGGTCCTATTTCTCGAGAGAATGTTGCAAGGACTTAGGACTAAAAATAGACCTTAACTAAGCTGGGTTAAAAAATGTGGCTTACATAAATAAAAAAAAGTGCTTGATATTGGCATACACAACATTTGAAATCGGTGCTAATAACCAGATGGGAAAATGTGTGTTATTCATTAATACACCTACATTTGCAATATTAGAATGTAATATGGGGCCAATGAACAAAAATTATTAAAATACGGGCACAAAAATATTTTTATGTCCTTATCTTTTTAACGCCAACCTGTAGAGTATATCAAATAAGTAATAATAAACCACTAAAAATGCACGTTCGACGTTTTATCAAGGGAGTGAAGAGGTTTGGAAGGCTATTAAGATCGAGGTCTTGAGAACCGATGAGGGTGATTGAGGTGAGTATGGAGCAGCACAGAAATGAAAGGGCGGGGTAAACGGGCGATCCCCGAGGAAACCTGCCGACCAACGGCATAATTCGGCACGATTCCCACATGCGAAAATCCTGAGTGACCCGGCCGGGGATTGAACCCGGATCGCCTTGGCGGGAGCAGGCTAACCGCTTAGCCACCGTGGCCCGTAACCTTGTATCAAGTTTGATATATAAACTAATAACTACATTCATTCAGACCTGTATTTTACTACCAATAAAGATGTGTATATGAGAACAGTACAAGACAGGCGAGCAACTTTCACAGGCAGCCAGTCAAAACAGATAAATATGGGTGTAATAGTGTAAGAGTTAGTCTTCAGTAGACTTGATAATAATTTTCCTAACAAAATTAAAGTAATCAACCAAAAAAAGTTATTTGTAAAAATGGTCAAAGAGGATGTACGATGCGCGTGTAATGAGAACTTTTAAATGCGAAAACTTAACGGTAATGTAAATCTAATCTAGGGAAATCTGAAAAGTTCTCTTACACTTTGGAATAAATTTGTATGTTAAATAATTCTTTGCTAACCGATGTCTTAACTTGTAGCAATACAATATGTGTATATGTAAAATAACTATTTGCTGCTATTTGTATGTATAGTCCCTCAGTAGACCTCTGCTCTCTGAGATATTTAATTAATAATTTAAAAAAAAAAGTTGATACCAGAAATCTACATCATGTAGCACCACCACTGTAGTTATACGCCAACGATAACGCTAGTAAGCATAAATGGCAAGTTGTACAAATTTCAATACGTTAAAGGGCAGTAGGTGTTATGACAAAGGCCTGTGACGCACACAGTATTTTCAGAATCAGGGCAGTGCATTCGCTTTGTGTTCTTGTAACAACTATTATTGGTATTACACGATTTAAAAAAAAATGTTTTGCATAATCACTTGAGAATATTAGCCATTCAGGATTTGGGTGTACATTGTAGCAGCCTAAAAACTATTCCTAAATAAACCAACGGATTGAATCAAAGGTTTCCACCCTCCACCTACTCTGGGTTAATCACACGATACAAACATAAATGTGAATTTGAAGAATGTGTCACAGAAGACTAATTTAAAACACAAATAAGTGTTTAAAAAAATGCCGAGAAGTATATTTCATTGTGCTTATTCACAGTATATAAGCTATGTCACCAGATTGTACCTAACAACAATATTTGAAAATATCGAAGAGAAACTCACTGTTACGCTATTTCTGCTTGTCACTCTGTAATATTATTATCTCAGGCTATGCAAGCAGTTAGAATATCCACAGGAGCAAGTAAGTCTTGAATGGCAGGTTGTTGGTGTCCATACTAGGATTTTGTTTTGTTTTCAGTGCGTTACAAACTGCTAAATGACGGTACTTAGATGAGTACAGTTAATTGCATACGTATACAAACTGTAAAGTGGTATTCTTAGATAAAGTATAACTTTTATAAAACGAAAATCTTTGTTAAGTGTGCGACTTTAATTTAATACCAATAATCATTAGAATTAGGATGCTACAACTCTTTCAGGGTGGACCCAGATTCTTTGTATTATTCTTCAAATAGAAACACATATATAAATAGTATAATTAAATGCATAGAATTTAAAAGTAAGTAAACCATCTTCTTAAACGTTAATGCCAAACTCGTTATGCATGAATAACATGCAATTTATGCAACGTACGTGGCAGTGCTTGCATATCGTAGTTCTAAATACACCTCGCTCTGGGTTTCTACGATATAGTAGCTTAATTTTACTATTGTTATGTAATATATTTTGACAAAACTAGCAAATTAAAACCTGCCACCTTTACGTTTGCAGGACCAATATAGATCTATTAAAGTTTACATGTTATGATTCGAGTAAAAGTCATAGTCGAGTGTTTCGCATTATGTATCACATGGCAAATACCATACATGCTTAGTCTATCGTTTACGCTGTTCATAAAATTATTTAGCTGTATGTATGTATTATGTTTTTGTATTTGCTTAAATACATTGTTGAATAATTTTATTAACCGACAATATTTATTACTAGCATTCTACCATCGCTTCGCTCAGGTTTTATGGAGTTATTGGAATATATACCTATATATGCGACTACCTGTGACTACCTGCGACTACCCGTGACTACCCGTCACTACCTGCGATAAAATGCGACAACCAGGGACTACCTGCGACTACCCGTGACTACCTGCGACTACCCGAAACTACCCGTGACTAACTCCGACAACTTGCGACGACCTGCAACTACCCGTGACTACCTGAGATTACCCATGACTATCTGTGGTTACCTGTGACTACCCGTGACTATCTGCGACTACCCGTGACTAACTGCAATTACCCATGACTACCTGCGACTACCCGTGACTACATTAAACTACCGGTGACTACCCGTGACTATCTGCGACTACCCGTAACTACCTGCGACTACTTGCGACTATCTGCGACAGCTTGCGATAACCTGCGACTACCCGAGACAACTTGCGACAACTTGCGACATTTTCTTGTAACATGAAAAGATGCAAACTGCACAGCTCGCATTTAAAATACTGCATGAACTGGTCACTAAATTACAGATGGATAACCTGTTACAAAGATTTCATTCTAGTTGCTTAAGTATAGGTCGATGTAAGTTGTCAATACAATTGCCTATGTTGGTTGATTCAGCGATACGTTTATTCATAACAGCTGGAGACAAGACATATGTTGGTAGATGCGGCATTCATCTACGTCCGAAACAGAAATCTTCGATGAGGTTATAGTTTCCCTTTACATGTAGACTACATATATACAAATACGTTTTCTGAAAAAACAAAGTAAACCAAGAAATTATGTTACTTTTACGCCCAAATAGTCTTGCAGTGCTCCTTTCAATTTAATCAGTAGTAATAATAAATTTACTGAATTTCATATGCTATAAATAATACGTTGGCAAACGCAGTGTATTTTATGCAACTGTTTATTTGCTTAATCTTCATATCTGTCGCATTGTTCAGTTTGCCTACTTTAATAAGACATACCACACGAGACACAATTTGTTATTATAATTTCTTTGAACTTTTTAAATTATTCGACAACCACGAAACGCCGTATACTGTCAATTATGTTTGCACTCGAGTGTGCTACCGCTGGCGACGCATTCAAACAGCTGATCAAGCACGTCTGTATCTTACGACTGAGGGGGCAAGAGTAACGTGTTTATTTGGACGAACGAGTGGAGAGATTTTGGGCAGCCCTTAACATCGGGGTCATGAGAGCCGATGAGGGTGGAGCGAGGTGAGTATGGAGCAGCGCCGGAATGCTAGGATGGGGGACAAGCGAGATCCTCGAGAAAACCCGCAGACCAGCGGCATTGTCCGGCACGATTCCCGCGTGCGAAAATCCGGGATGACGACGCTGGAATCGAACCCGGTTCGCCTTGGCAGGAGGTGAGTAGTCTAACCACTCCACACCACCACGGCCCCCGCAGTTTATTTGAGATCGTACACTTAGTTCAACTGCGGTTTGGCTCATTTAACTTTAACAATGATTTAAATTTTTTTAAATTAAAATAAGGTCGAACCGCATAAGAAGTATCCACGAAATATTCTTCGTGGAATCGTTATAACGGAAACATTTATTGTGAGCAGTTTGAAATTTGTACGAAAAAAAGGTATAATTTTAAATTTCGTATAAGTAGTTTCATTCTTCATTGAAATTTCGTTTTTAATGCACATTGTAGAGAGTTAAAAGTTGCACAAGAAAAATGAAGCTGACGGGTATTGTAGAGTGCGTGGCTCGTAGGCCTACACTGCAGTGTCTGATGACCTTACCTACGGGTATAGGCTGTTCACGGTAAAATGAGAACACAATCGTGCATTAAAAAAAAAACAGAAAACTAGATAAATAATTTAAACTATCACAAATGGTTACCAAACACTTTTTATTCGATGTTTAGATATGGAACTATTTTCCATCTGCTGTTAACTTTATCGGACGCATGTCTCTCAGTGCGCCCGTTGAAGAATGCGCAGGCATGGGCAGTGGCTTTTTTCTAAGGTTGATTTCAAAAGTGCTCACTTTATTGTGAACAGACTTTAACTGCTAGTGCTCTACGTTATGACTGGTCCATATCACTCATCGCCGAACACAAAGCTTTGTGTTTGGCTGTGTTGGGGACAAGGCCGTTTCTTTTGCGTGAATACGTTAACGCGCACGGACGACTTGATGTTTATGTTACGTTCCTGTCACAGCTTCACTCGATCATATGTGGTTTTATGGGTATCACTGGATTGCTTTTGAGATGCTCTTTCCAACCGTATACGATTTCTGTATTTCGACTTGGCTTTTTGACGAGTGTAGGCCGAAATTGAGTTAGTTTTCTGAATTTTTATATTAAACGCATACAATTTTACCAATGCTACGCCACATAAATGTTTTTTATACACGCAATCGATTCTACTTGACGAGAGCTGTAGATTGAAACATAAACGAGCGTAGTAGCTTCTCCAGGTCAAAAGTTATTCTAAGCTGAAGTTATGAGACGCGCCGAAATGAACTCAAAATTTCTAATCCTCCCCCCCCCCTTTTTATACTCGTGAGATGCTTCTCAGTACTCACTCAACGTAACATATTTTTTTATTTTTTGATCCTTTGATAATCGTGTGGTGTAATAGGATTGCGGATGTAGACGATAGATTCGGGCTGCAATGGCAAACTGAACGTCCGATTTTGTTATCATCGGAGTTCCTGGATTGTCTCCCACTATGGCTGCAAAGTAAAGACCTATTCACGTCAAAAATGTCTTGTTTGTAATAGCGGAAATTGCAAAATAATTTGGGGAGTGTAAGGGTTACTTCATGAGAGCTTATAAACTTGAAAACTGGTGTGCAATGGTCGATGGTAGACGTAATCGATATTCGAGAGGGAAGCGTGTGGTAGGCACGTCTCTGGAGTGAGTTGTCGTGTGTGCGGTAGGCTGTAGGGGGCTTGGAGGGACGGAATCGCCGCAGGGGCTGGGTCATCGCTGACCCTCTCTCGTCGCAATTAACACGATTACCCCTCGGGACGGGCGCGGTTCGGACCCTGACCTCGCCCGCGAACCGCCAGGTCGATACCTGGGGGTCGCCGCGCACTACCTACCCAGTCATCCGGACACTATACAGCGTGTCTCATACGCTTGGATAAATAAAACACGACACCCAACCGTTCTAATGTTATATGTAGGGATGTCGCCAGACACTATACAAAACGTGCCATACGCCTGGAAAAATAAAACGGGCACCAAATTGTTCTAATATGATATGTAAGGACTCCATGTTTTCCCGAAGAATTACACGAAGTACAGACTTCAATATATAGTCCACTCACGTTTACTTCCAACATTTCTGAAGCCCTGCTGAAGTTCTACTCAGGTTATACCTCCTCCTCATGCAAGTAAAGATTAACAGAGTCTAGAAAATTACACCACTGGAAAGAGACACCGCATTCGTGCGCACTCAGTGTAATCATATTTTAAAAAAGAACTATCACTTACTAGGAGTTACCAACATACCTGTATTCTCGCTGTTTTTATAGATTACTTATTACGAATAAAATACTATAATTTACGTGCAAAAATATATAAAATATTAATTTTACCAAAATTACGGTACAATTATGTAAACACAAATATAAAAAATTTAAGAAACAAGCAAACAAAGTATACATGGGATTATTTCTCAAAGATTTATGACGGTGTGTCAATCACAAATAGGAGAGATATTGTGTGGAACATGTTTGTTTTGCAGTAATGTAACGCCTGTCGGCCGTGGACGCTCCTACCCGCCCAGCAGAGAGATGCACCAAGTTGCAGCTGGCAGTATATTAGGGGCAACATGTGGCCATGTCCGTGATTGGCTTGTGTTTCGTACCAACGCGAATAATGTTTGTAAAAAGAGTGCGCTGGTGTCGAGAATTGTGCTGTAGACAGCGTTGGACTGCTGGTCTCTGGGGAGGGGATGACCGCGAGTGGGAGATCGGGCAGGATAAATAAGGGTGCGCGGACTGCGATCGGAAGAGCGTCCTCGGCTGAGATCCGGGCTCATTAAGTGGATGGTTCCGCTTATGAGTGAGAGGGTCGCCCCACCGTGAGGCAATGCTAAGTATTTCTGCGAGATCGGACTTAGAAATGGTTACTATCGCCGAGAGCAGATATAGGAGGGTTTGGAGTGTTGAGGTGTCTTGAAAGTCGATGAGGTCGAAGTGAAGTATAAATAGAACTAGCGGGGGCGAACAGGCATTTGATTTTCTTGATATTACCCATTCACACGTGTTGTCTCGTCGATGTTGAGTCGTCGACTTTCGGAGAGTGATTGAGGTGTTGGTCCATCGGGTGTCTCGCTTCTCAACTGAAGAGGTGTGGAGGGGGAAATGCGGTGGCATAGGGGTGGGGGAAATGCAGTGTTTCGCAATCACACATGTTGTCGCCTTGGTGGCTGTGACGTGTGTCGACATGGAGCAAGAAATTGCAATCGCATAAAGAAATGCAGTTGCATAGGATATGACTGATGGAGATGTTGACCCATCGATTGCCGGACCTCAAATGAGGAGTGGGGTGGTATGCACTTTCCCAACCCCCTCTGACCCAAAGAACCATCTTTTCCCCCACCCCCTCCTCTCTATGGAAATACCGGAGGTTTCAGGAGTTGTTTTGGCGTATATCAAGGGATGGAGGGCCGACAGGATGGGAGCTGTAATGATCTGTGGGTGGATTGATACTATAGGTTCTATTCCTAGACAGGACACCTAGTTTTTTTATTTTTTTCCTAACCCTCTGGCTCTGTGCGATTGCCAGTCGGCAGATTGGTACTGGGTTAGATTCCCGAAAAGGACATTTATTTATTTTTTCCATTTTTTTCCATTAATACAGGGTTCGATTCCCATATAAGATAATTAGTAATTGTGTAATTACATACCAAGTACACATATTGTCTCGTTGGCAGCTGTAGAGAGACTGAAGTGACCAAAAGACGATTTAAGAAGTGAAAATGCAGCTGCAAAAGGAAATGCAGTTGCATAAGAGTTGTGTAATTAAATTATATAATTATATTACGTAATCCTAGAACAGTCAGCTCTCAACAGAAGTTTGGTTGGATATATCAATACTTTTTACTCCAACCTCTATATTGGAATGCAGCCAGGCGCTAGGGTGTACATGGTTAAAATTTTGGACCTCGGGTCGAGTCCCCCTCAGTGCAAAATGTAACTTTGTTTTTTTTTCTATTCGCAAATCGACTAAGTATGCAAGGAGGCTCTATGTTTAAGTTTTAAGGTGTTGAGCCATGGTCCGAGTCCCCATCAAGGGAAAATATTATTATTCGGGTAACGACTACATTGAAAGGAGAAGGGGTGAGGAGGTAGTCCCTGGTTTGAGACACCATCGAGGGTAATTACATACCAAATACACATGTTGGCTCTTCACCTACTGGAGAGAGAGAGAGTGAAATGTTATCCCTTTGGATGTTGCTTCACAAGTGTGAAGTTTGGAGGAGGGGGGGGGGGGGTTGCAGATTCATAGGGAAATTAAGTAATGTAAGGGAGGATGTGTTTATATGTAATTAGTTTATATAAGAACAGTATGTAATTAGATTTAATAATATTGTAATAGCTACATACATACTTGCATAGTCAGCAATGAATGTTCGCGCACTTATATAATCTACACATTGCGTAAGAACCAACTCCATTCACACTTGTGTAGCCACATCTTCTCCCTAAGGCAGTCAGCTCTCTCGAATGGCCTGAGATTGCATACATCAATTCTTTTTACCCCAAGGCGATACAATGGAATACCGTCAGATGCTCGGCATCACACCAAGCATATCGATGCAAGTCCTAACAAGTCGCAACATGGCAAAGACCCATTTATTTTATATTCATTCTAGAAAGACTGATTTGTGAATGTCTGGCAAGTTCTCACATACTTCCGAAGAATGAAGTGATTAATTGTTATCTACATAGGCTAAAATTTTGATGGATAAAACACCTAAATTTTATTTAGAGAAACCTTAAAAAATTTTTATCGAAGATGTTAGGCTATGGGATATGGCATAGGCTAACATCGGGAGACTTGAGGACTCGCTTCATGACCCATCAAGAGTAAATATATTTAATCGCATAACAAATGATGACTAAGCAGAAAGAGTATTTACACACAAGTCTTATTTACATATTGATTCGAGAACCATACAGGCTAGATAAATTTATTTTATTCGCATATCAAGAAAATTATCAAGACTATTTGCATAATGAATATCAACATGCAAGCAGTATGTGTGTAATAAGCTGAAACCAACTACCCATTGACCGATGAAACGCAATGAACAAGGATAGAAGACAACTGTAGGATTGAGAACTTCCACCTTGCTTCATATCCCATCAAGGATATTTAGAGTTAATTTGCTTAATGAATAAATACATGTAATTAGAATTTATGAAATGAATAAACATCTCAAGTACACATCCTATCTGAACCACTCCTTACTTCCTATTGACCTCAGTTTTTATACTATGCATAATTTATATGCAGGCATAACATATTGTAATTATCAAAAGCACTGCAGAACAAACACTTGAACAATATGCATTTCCATTGCATATCTCAGACTGTCTACAACTCTCATGTCTGAATCACCGCTTCTCTAACAACTTTACCGCAAGTCTTCGAACGACAAAGAACTACCTAATCTCACCGACCCTTCCTAAGACAGTCAGTCGTCATCAATAGATGTGACAACAACACTTTCCACGACTCCGAAAAGGTACAGATGAGTGCCTTGACCGGGAAGGCTGTATAAACATTGCCATAGCGTTTACGATATCACAAACTGCACTACATATACATGTAATTAAAGCATACCAATATGAAAAATCATTTAATTTTTTTATATTATTACGTAATAACATTTTAAACAATAAATTAAACCCCCCCATTATATTGATTAAAAACACCCTTTCTTCCAGATATGCTTCAAAAACAAAATTTTACATACTTGTTATATGTTAAAAAGAAAGCACGTGATGATATTAAACTAATTTTCCATACATCTGCCAATCAGACAAGAATTTGTTTCAACTCCCATCGACACTAAGTTTTGTAATGGGTGAGTTATGGCTTCAAATCCCGACAAAGTTAAAACATATGTACAGATATATTTTTACTTCAACCTTAATAATGGTATTTACAATTATACTATCACATTCTGTGCTTGAAATCCCGACGAGGGTAAATATGCATATACTGTTTTACTAAATGCATGTAAATTTATACTTAATATTGTGTAAATATCATCCAGACCATCATATAGACTAGTTTTTAAAAAACAAGACAGACGGTAGGAATCTCTAGCAATCTTCCCGAGAGGATAGCAATTATAAAACAGTGTAGGCGTGAGAACGATCAACGAACCTGCAAAGGAGAGCATTAGCATCCTGCCTGCCTAGAGCCATCTGTGCAAACAAAATTCCACAGTGCAAATATGTAATTATAAAGCTTTTTTGAAATACTCGCCATTCCTATATCACTCATCCAACACACACCGACCCGCACAAGCATCTCAACAGGCGGTCCACTGACACAGATAATTTTGTCAACGACTCGCGTGAACAGACGGATCCATCACCACTGGCCAAGCATATACTTAAGTAAACAGTAACACTATGTTACAGTTAAAATTCCCTTACACATATTTAATGGAACTATAAAAAGATTTAAAAAATTCAATTTTAAATCATTTCTGTCGAACAAGTTACATACTAAAATTTCAAATAACTTGAAACCCATTACACTACAATTCCCGTTAACACATGAACCAATATTGCTAAGGTAAAAAGTAAATATCTGTTGTTACATATACCAAATTACCACAAGAAACCAATTTTCATTAAACTTTCTCAACTCTATAAACATTTTTCATTCTCTCACCTTAAACATCCCACAAGTCGTTAACATAAACCGTGACATACAATATTAATCCATTTTTGTTTAAAATTATTTCTATACCAAAAAAATTCAGAACTTGCCCCGCACTAATGTCATCTCATTTTGAAACCATTATTCCCTCACAATAACTTTTAATGGAAAAACACACAAAGTGTATAAGCAGTCAGTGAAACCTTTGTGTAAAGAATAAAATAAACCAACTCCCGAATCATATTTGTTCCTTCCTTAAAACATTATTTATAAGAATACAGAAATAATCAAATATATATTTGAATATATATATATTATATATATATATATATATATATATATATATATATATATTATATATATATATATATATAGGCCTTAGTTAGACACCACTACTATCAAAGATGAACATTTCAAACAACGATGTAGAGAGCGAATAGGCTCACTGCAACTCTATCGTTCATGGGAACAAATTTTCCCAAATCGGGATAATCCTCACAATACCAACAATTATGTTACGAATTCATTGTCTGCTGTGAAGTTTACTCTAAAGTACACATATTAACTTATGAACATACCGGTCTGAGATGGTGTATATATTACCTCAAATGCTGTTGTTTCACGTACGGGCCATGTGTCATGCATGTAAAATTACCTAAAAAATCACTTTGAACATTTATTGCATGCTAACACACACACAAACAGACTGAAGTAACTACATAAACTTGATATATTTTTTGAAGTTAATAACGTACAAGGTTAAAATTGCCATATATGATAATCATCTCCAGGGGAATTAAACTATCCTAATAACGTAACATGTAAGGCGAAAAAGTTATGGTTATGTGAAACTCTTAATTAAAAAAACTTTTGATATACATCGTGCCGTGTATATCTTAGTCATATATCACGCGAAGGCAACTACTATATTTATACCTGTATTCGGAAGGATGTGGGTTCGAGTCAGATTATCAGAGCTTTCATTTTCCGAAATCACTCCAGGCGAATGTGATGTCTACATACCACGCATCACACACGTTTCAATAGCAGAGAAAATATAGTTAACCACTTCCCTTCTTGCAGAGGGATACGATAGGTTGTTAATCCTACAACACATATCTATTTGCTTAGTAAAAATCGCTATTAAAACGCGACATGAACATAAGTACACTTATAGCAAACATTTTCACATACATTTTGTAAAAGGGGAACAGCAAACACTCATATACACTTCATATCCATACAATTTAGTTAAATATGAAACTTATGAATCCACTCGTATACTATAAAAATGACTCAATATTTGTGAAAGTAATAACCAGAGGAGATAGGTGCAATTTGGGTCCTGTGTAGTGAACGTTGATTCAGTGCCTTCTTGTCACGTGACAAATATTTCTTGGCAGCTTGCCACTGTCACCTTGCTGTCACATAGTGTGTATCGTATTGACTGGTACCCAGTGAACAAGTAGGCACGGCAATCCGCCGAAATGCTCCGAGATAAGTCTGTAGGTGTTTCATGTCTTAACGTCTTTATAAAAGTGCAATATTTTAACTTATGTACTTGAATATATTGTAACCAGGGGCCGGGACCACGGAATCGGTGGCCTGAGCCGCCATAAGTGAAGCAGGGAACCTTACGAATTAGTATTTACGGTGCAATGTCGTCTGGAAACTCCAGCACGTGCTCGCTCGCACATCCCGACATGCAGTAGCAATTATGGCGAAAGTAAAATACTAAATTAATAACTTAAGACTTTAATAATAAGACTTAAGACGTAACACTTAAGAATTAAGATTTAACACTTAAGACGTAAGACTTAAAGAAATACACCACCAAACAAAATTACAAGGAAATCGGTTGAAAAATGTGTCCTCCAGAGACTGAGGAGTTTTAGCCCCAAAAAGGGGAGGGAAAGGAGGTTTCGAAAACAATGTCAAGTTATGCGGGGCAAAGAACTATACCACCAAACAAAATTGGAAGAAAATCGGTCGAAAAATGCGCCTTTAATAGGATTAGGGGCATAAGCCCCAAAAGGGGGTTGATGTGAAGGGTTAAAACCATATCACGGGATGCGGGGCAAAGATTCACGCCAGTATACAAAATTTAATGAAAATCGGTTGATAAATGTGCCTTCCAGGGCCTGGGGGGCACTCGCCCCCCCCCTTCAAAGAAGTGGGGAGGGGGAAAAGTAATCATAAAGGCATCTATTCCTCCGTGAGCACTATCGATCCCCCCTAGTCTCGTCCTCCCCTCCTCTTCGTTAGGTCGTAAAGAGTTTGACGCAGCAAACTTTCGTTCTTGAATATAATATAAGAAAGAAACAATTTCAGACCACATCTGTTTTATGTTTTCAGCTGTTGCAAACATAAACCATACATTTTATGATGTGCGCTTTATTTTGAGCCTGACACAGCACCTGTTTCGTCATCGTGTTTGTCTGTAGAAATAAGACAAATTTATAACCTTTAAGAGTGGCACGGTTGGCAGACACAGGGCAGATCGCTGAGAACTGACTCTCGCACAGTTGAGTCCTGACCACAAATAACACTCACCGGCGTTGTATAAGCTCTTCGCGGTCAACTGAGCACTTATGAAAACCCTGCCCAAGATCTTATTGAATGCACATTATGTATCCTTCCGCCATATGTAATATCTATGTGTTGCTCAAGTAAAAAAATGTGAAATTATTGTGGATGTAAATATTTTACCAATTTGCTCATTCTTACACTTATTTGCATTAAAAAAAACTGAAAGCAAAATAAATAATTTCAGTAAACACAAATGTCTAGGTTGTCATATTTAAATTCAACGATAAGACATGGAACTAATTTCTCTCCGTCGTTACCAACTTTGCTGGGTGCCCAGCGCCAGTCTGTGTGCCCGTTAAGAGATATGCAGGTAGGGCTAGTCACATTTTCCAAAGGTTGGTGTCAAACGTGCTTAAATAACGGAGGAGCGCCTTTACACTGGGTCATAATGGGCTAATTACAGAGAGAGAAACGTTTAGCAAAAGATTTTCCAGCCGTTTTCTGCGAACTCTGATTGATTACATAGTGAAGCGACTCTCGGCGCGTGCAAACGAGCTGTCCGTTGGCCTTGGAAGTCCCGACACACCTCCCAACAGCATTTCACCAGGACTAGGTGTGGAAATGACGGCAAGCGAGTTTGTGCGGAGCGGCGCGAGGTGACCAAGTGCCTGTGAGGCTCTGAGCGGCGCGTGTTTCTTCGCTGCTCCTGCCATCTACAAGTGGTTCTGCAACGGTTCGAACACTTTCACACGTATAGCTTGTTCACGGTCGAGTGAGCACTATTTAAGACCCTTCAACAGGCGTCAACTACTGATAGGAGTTGTAGGCTTTTAGGAGTTGTAAAACGTATACATTGTGTTTATTAGTCACTTGGCAATGTTCATATTAAAAAGTGACAGAAACAGAAATCTGATGAAAACGAAAAATTCAGCAGGGCCTTAAAAAGTGCTCACTTTAACTGTGAATCGCCCATACCTATACGCAGCGTTGTTCGTATATGCTGTTGGCTGTTAACTCAGCAATATTGAAAGCTCTGCTTAATAAACACTTTCTTTTAATGTGGCTTCATTCATGCGCCAGGAAAATGAAAATAGTTAAGAATATAAATGTGTTACTTGTGTTCCAATTTGTACTCTTATCTGTATAAAGAAAAAATCATCATAATTTCGCAAGTAATTTAAACCACACACACTAGCCATAGAACGCTGCTGAGTCCCACTGCGTCAGCGACCGCGAACACGTTGCAAGTGGATTATTATTATGACCGGTGCTGTACACAGTAAGGTGTAAAATATTCACGGTAAAATGAGCACTTTTGAAAGCCCTGCTTAAGATCTACTTGTATGCACGTTGTATGTTCTTTCACCTTGTGTAACATTACCATTGTAATTGGCCTCGTCACTTTATTCATGCGTCAGTCAAGTGAAAATGTGAAATTATTAGATAAGTTAATATTTACCAAATCTGCTCATTATTACACTATAACGCATAAAAAAAAAACAGAAATCGAAGGAAATAATACAAGTTATCATGAATGGTTACCTGACAATTTTTATTCGACGTTAAATTATGGAACTACTTCCCATCCATCGTTACCAACTTTACTGGCCCCCGTTAAAATATATTCAGGTAGAGGCAGTGACTTTTTTCTAAGGTTGATTTCAAAAGTGCTCACTTTATCGTGAACAGCCTTTATCAATTTCCTCCTTGTGGCTAATCTAATGTTTGATTTTCTACATCTCTTTGACATGAAGAGGCCGCGGTTAGCCTGCTTGCCGCCCACTTAGGCGAACCGGGTTCAATCCCCGGCCGGGTCACTCCCGGATTTTCGCATGTGGGAATCGTGCAAGACGATCTTGTTGGTCGGCGGATTTTCTCGGGGATCTCCCGTTTCCCCGCCCCTTCATTCTCGCGCTGCTCCATACTCACCTCAATCTCCCTCATCGGCTGTCGAGACCTCGCTGTTAAGAGGCGCCCAAATCTCTTCACTCACTCTTTGGCATGAAAGGTTAATGGCAATAGCATCGATCACGCATCTCTTCGTTCACTCACTGGCTGCAAGATATGCTCATCACAAGTAACAATTACTGCTAGTGCCAAAACATTAAGTGATTGCAACACTTGAACTTGGAAATAAATGTGTTATCGAACTGGTTAATTAATACTTATTGCTGCACATGTTCGAACACACCCGGAACTTCCTGTTTTTTTTTTTTAATCTGCACTCTAAATTCGAATCAGTGAAATTGGCTATACTTAGAATCTGTGGAAAACCATTAATTGTTTCCGAGGAAAAATTTAACTGATTGAATAAGTAACGGCTGACTGTAGTGGCAAATTAAAAATTGTTTTAATTGAATGTAGCCAAATAATTGCGTAAAATAAACATATTTACTATAGTTTTCTATTCACATTGTGCAATTTACCGTAATCGAATAAAAAATTCGCGGGTGACCAGGAACGAACTAACGCACCCTTTTTACTTGGCTTTTAGGCCGTTTCCTTGCCATCTGCGCTAGCATGCCAAGTTAAACATCACGAGAGGAAAATATCTGTCTTATACTTTTGCCGCAAATTCATGAAGATTTCAATTGTATGCTTCTCCTGTTCGTTTTTTATTTAATCGGCACCGTTAGGATTGTTGAAATGAATAGTGTATAGGAGTACACTCTCTTCATCACATTATGTGCAGTTTAAAACTTCAAACACAGCGCTGTGTTGATTACGTGAAAACGAAACAGAAGACGTATAAACGGAATTAAGGCTGAATGTTCACATTGCCTCGTAAAATGGTGTTTTGAAAGACGAAACACATTTCATAAATTAGGCTGTGTGGTATTGGTGTTATTAGTTTATTAGTTGTTATTTCACTTGATACACGCGGCTTAGCGGCCATTTTTACACGCTGCTGTTTAACTCATCCATCAGTCGAAAATAAACCACTGAGTAAACATTGAAGAAAATGACTGACGAATCAGTGGGGAATTTCACCGAATCAATAAGTGAAGGAAATCTTGCATTTTTTCACTGATTCATCAGTTAAATTCTCTGAAGTGACCGTTGAATCACTCAGATACGTTTGACTGTTTCAAACAGTGAAATTCTCACTGATTTATATTTACAGCGTGGGATTAACTTTAGAAAATTTACGTAAAAACTGGAGCTAAGTATCGCTACAATTTGGAAATCTGTGATGCTGATTACCGAAATTAAAATGTGAGCATATCTGCTTATCGTTTCTAGTTGATTTTGCTGTCGCCATGCGCATCCTACTATCTGCACACGCTATATATATATAATGAGCTTATTAATGCTCCCATTTTGTGTTGGAATAGGAACAATACTCATGAAGCTGCAGACAAACTGTAGTACAAATTGCCCTGAAGCTAAAATTGATAAATACATCTACACATTAGACAAAGTAGTCTGTCGTTATAGCCGACTAAGCCACGCAGATGTAATATTCAGAGAAGCTTCCTCTATAGATACTCCTATAACAATGAATGAAATTAGTGTTCTTCGCGTGCCACGTTTTGAATTTGGTGACCTCACATATGTTTAACGAATTTAAGGTAAAAATTTAATGTTTCCTAGTGAAATATGGTTCCGCATCACGAAATTTAACACCTTGGCGACGAAGCTTAAGTATATCTCGGACAGCGCCGTTGTTAATATTTCTCTACCCTTGAAATAAATCCGCTCAGACGTAGTTTCATTCTTCCTTTCTTGGTATTTCTTATCAGTACACTCCAATAATGATTCTCGCGAGTAAAAAGTAAATGTTTATTCAAACATTTACTAAAGTGAACCCACGATTGGTTCAGTTGGTTAGTAATTGGTCTCCAAATTCTGGAGCCCTCGGTTCGGTCCAGAACTTCGGCGGGCGGGATATTTTCGGACAGGAAGTGTGGGGGACACTGCAGGGGCGCAGGGGTTTTCTCAGGGTTCTCCAGTTTCCCCGAAGGTATTTATTAAAATAGTTTGCTAACCGCAAACCGACGCGACGTTTGTTTGAGAGATTTGTTGGCAAAACAGTCGCTCAGTTTTGTGACTGGGACAAACTTCATATTACACATGTGGTTAGCCGGTGTTTCCATGCGTAATTTCCGCCGGGTTTGAAGCATAGACTAAATATGAGGTAGACCGATATCTCGCTAGCTGCGCACAACCAATCTCCGTGTCCCAACATTGAACTGCTTTTGTGTCAATACTTCTAGCGAAAACAGCATGGTTTAGGTTTTAGGTTAGAAAACTGATTTGTAAACATGTTTTGAGATGCATGTCTTCTGCCCCTAACCAATTTGTAATGCGTTTTGATTAAACTATTATTTTCATTAAGATATTAATTCAGAATATATAATTCAGAATGTATATATATATATAAATTCAATTACAAAAAATAAAAATAACAATAAAAAATAAATTTATAATTGATCAAAACTTAAACTTTGCAGTTCAATTCTATTCAACTTAAATGAAGAATTTTTTATAAACTAAGCTCTGATTATTCTAGGCACACTTTCCAGTACGTCTACTTTTTTATAGTTAATTTGTACTGTGAATATTAATTTTTAATTTTTTTAAGTAGATTTTTATTGTACTTTTTGTATCAGGGTAGATTAAACTTTTATTATCTGTATATCAATCTCAAATTGATTTTATTAATATTATTAATCAAACTAAGTAGTAAAAGTATATTATTAATGTAATAATGCTTGTCATTCAAATATTAATATATAAACAAACACTTCTAACAGTTGACCACGTGACTTTGACAGTTGTGTAGGAATGGGGTAGGTGGACTTTGGGTACATGCGCATAAGACGAATAAGCTGTCTACCTCATCTTTAGTGTATGGTTTCAAGTTGGGAACGCACAGACGGAGTGGATCGGCGTCATGTGACGCACCACCTAGGCCGGGACGTATCGCCTGTCGCGAGCCATGTTCTCGTTGTCCAGGACCACAAACTCTGGTCACATCCCGCGCGATCCGCTGAGCTCACAGCGTGCGTGCGGCAGCCTTTGTGACCAGCCAGTGCTTATCTGCCCGCCCGTCGACAAGCCAGCTGACCGCAATAAGTTAACGCCTACTTCTCACCCTTCATCTTTACACCCAGTAATGATTGTTAAAAGGCTGTTCACGGTAAAGTGAGCACTTTAGAACTAAACCTTCAAAAAAATTCACTGCTCCTACCTGCATACGTTTCGATGGGCGCACTGATGTCCGGTTGCACCATCGTGGTTCGAAACTCGATCTATACGTGATAATATAATAATGGAACTGAGCTACAAATATGCAACGTCTCCATATTTTTTATCACCTTCGCGTTTTGTAATGACACGAAAAAATCATTCGTCATTTGAGAAATTCACTGTCTCTAAAAAGGAAAAAAAAATGTTATAGAGCAAAATATATACCAGGCTATCACGTATATATTACGTCAAATGTAATAGTTTTTTTAGTATTGATTACTTTCACAGAGACCCGCAGAGGATGCCCAAGCCACCCATAATAACCGTTACAAGGAGGTACAAGAACCTGCACTGCGGGCCATGAAAACTGCAACAGGAGGTACAAGAACATGCACTGCTGGCCATGAAAACTGCAACAGGAGGTACAAGAACCTGCACTGCTGGCCATGAAAATTGCAACAGGAGGTACAAGAACCTGCACTGCTGGCCATGAAAACTGCAACAGGAGATACAATTACCTGCACTGCTGGCCATGAAAACTGCAACAGGAGATACAAGAACATGCACTGCTGGCCATGAAAACTGCAACAGGAGGTACAAGAACCTGCACTGCTGGCCATGAAAACTGCAGCAGGAAGGAGGACGCACCAGAATGACCGCACACTGGGGAGTGCATGCAACAGGGTAGGATAATGACGTGATTGGTTGTTCAGCCGTGCGGCGCTGCACGAGCGCCAATGGCGACACTTGTAACAGGTATATAAGTGAGAGTCGGCGAGCCTCGGAGAGGCGGCGACAGTGTCTTTTCCCCCGCTATTCTCGTGAACAGATGGAGTGAATATGCCTCGTCGAAGAAAACGACAACCATACATTCGAACACGTTTCCGCCTTTGATTGCGGCAGAATCGTGGCTAATAAGCATTTTGGCTTATCCTGCGATGAACTTGGTTTTGGCTTTGGAAGTAATGCGGGCACAGTGAAGTGGGGATTGGACCAGTAGGTCGAGGGTTGAGCGACGTGCAGGAAGACAATGGACCTGTCGAACCAACGAGTGCGAGGATAGACCTCTGGTGAGCATGGTGGTTTCTGCCACATTAAACTCCCTCACCCAGGAGCTCAGGCAGGTGGTACATCAGTCTGTGTCCGCACACACGTTTTGTCGCCGTCTGCAGCATGAGGGTGTCTTGTCCAGGCACCCGTTACAGCGGATGCCACTGACTGCTCGCCATAGGTAGAGCCACGAGTATTTGGCGAATTCATTCGGAGGCGAGTTAGACTCCAAACACTTGTTCTTTTCTCCTACTGTTGTGATTGGACAACAGTTGTTTAGACACGCCCTGTTTAACCGTGAGCCAGTAATAAGCAGGGAGCAGTAGCGTGAGTGAGTGTTTAACAGTCCTGTACAGATCCCTCAGTGGCAACGAATAAGAAGACTATAATGTCTCGAGTGTACAGAGGACTGTCCAGCCCAGCTTGCTGCCAACTCAATCGGCGAAATACTCTGAGTTCTAGCCGCATGCACCATGCGGCTGCAATGGCGCGTGGAACGTCGGGCCTGGGGGGACGAATGGCTAGGGACGTGCAAAATTCGCGTCATCTGCCGGTGAGAGGATAGACTCCACTGCCTTATAAACATGTGAGTACAATCCGTGTTTTCGTTGGCCGCTGCACTTTAATCAACTTAACCTACCCGCTTGATATCCTTCAAAGTGATTGGCCACTCCACCGCTGAACTAATATTACTGGCTCAAGAGTTCTCCGAGGTGTGCCGGACATCTTTCCTGCCAACGACTGAAGTGGTTCAAACACACAGTAACTTGCAGTTCATTCTGTCCTTGAATAATAACGTGAATTTTGCATGTCTCTACGAATGGCATGCCACAGTCCTCTTCGAAGAATCCTGTTTCCGGTTGTATAACTTCTGGTTGTATCACCACGGTGGTCGCATCCGTATTTGGAGGCATTGTGCAGCACGCACTGCAGAATCCTGCATTATGTGCAGTCACAACCTACTGACCCACCACCTGCAGTTACTGTATGGTGCGTCATCGTATTCCAGTCCAGCTCGCGCCTTGATCCAACTGCTGGTACGCTGACCAGATACCATTACATCGCTGAGGTGTCGGAGCATGTTCTTTTCCCTTATCTTCAGAGCCTGCCTGGGCCTTGTGCTAACATGACAATGCGCGACCGCAAGTGTCACGTATCGTCCGACTGTTTCTTGATGACCACAATGTCGCACTGCTGCCTTGACCTGCGGGTTCACTAGATCTCTACTCCCACCCATCGAAAAGTGTGTGGTCCATGGTCGGGCGATGAATGGCATGCTACTGGATGACCGCGGCCCCAATGCATGAACTTTGGGCACGTATCGAAGCAGTGTGGGCGGAGATATCCAAGACGAACATCGTAAAACTCTCCCCCTCAATGCCGCGACATGTAGTAGCGGTTACTGCCGCGCTTTGTGGGTACTCACAATACTGGTTTCTCCATGTTATACACGTCATACCGAGCTGCATGGGTAATCATGTCACCTGTGTATGATGGGTATCCTCTCGAATAAATCTCGTTGCAATAGTTCCAGTCCGTTTTGGTGTTGCAATTTTAATGTCCACCAGTGTATTTTAAATCTGTCCTACCACCACACCAACTCGTTAACATTGTTGGGTTTCATGTGATGACGCAAATTTCACAGGTCACTGGACACTGTTTCATAGCAGGAACTGAGAATGGGCTTCGTATGAGAACCATAAACTTAGATGGGACAGGAAAATCACTATGTCACCTTTTTTTTTTTTTTTTTTTTTACTTCTTCACTGGAAAGTTGAGCATTACTTTCTGTAAATTACAAGAAATATACTTAAGAGGAAATTATGCCAGTATAGCTCATATCCTCTCCCTTTGAAATTTTAAATTCCCACAATAATAATTCCCACGAAAACAACTGTATTTTGCGCTTTTTTGTTCTTTGTAGGAATTCTTAGCAGAATGAGATGCAATGTGCAATTTAAAATTGAAAATCGTTATTTTATTCATGTTTTCACTCTTACAATTCTGGGTAATGGTATTAGAAAACCAAGTTACGACGACCCTTCAGGCCTTTAGCATACCGAAAGGAGAGAAAAACCAAAATAGGTACTCCAAGAATTTAACAGGTGTCAGAGATAGAGAGCGGAGTATAAGAAATGTTGTGTTAACCCCTACTCCTACCTTCCACCGTTTTTTAATAAGTTATGAGTACGACACTGTCGCTTCCTACCTTGTTCATGTTTCCGCCTCCTTACTCGACGCACACGTGCTCTGGCTGGCTCTGATGACTTCCATAAACGACTATTCACAATAAGACCGCGAGGCGGTGAGAACGACGCCACAGCGGCTCTGATCGGCGTGACGAAACTAACACCGCTCACAATGGAGCGACAAGATGGCGACGGCGAGACGCGAGGTGCTACCTTGTGGCCAGTCCGTGAACTACAAACACAGGACACAGCCGGGAAATTACAAATATTAACTTGCTCTCATTTACGTACAGTGCCTCCTTGTACGGTCACGTTCCTGCCCGCTAGCATTTAGCTTTCGTATCCACACCTTCGACGCTGTACGTAAAGTACGCAGTGGAATCATTACTTCCAATAAGATGTAGGTTGTTCACTGTAAAGTGAGCACATTTTAAGGCCTCCCAAGAGGCATTAACCACTAATAAATCTTATTGCAGCCTCAGGCATTAAATTTAGAGGGTGATGAAATGTACTCACTATGTTTATTGGTCACATCGCAATGTTTATATATAATAGTTGCAGGAAGATGGGAATTGGATGAAAGGAAAAATTTACAAGGGCCTTAAAAAGTGCTCACTTTACCGCGAACAGCCTATAGAAGATATGCGCTTACGTTTTCCTGTGAAGAGTAGAACGTTTTGCCAAGCGCACACATTCCATGTCCACACGTAAACTACCAGTTGTAACGACAAAAATCAGTGACGTAACTAAGGCGGGTGATGAGGTTGATCAATCCCCCCCTCCCCCTCCAACCGAGGCATTTGGCATATTCAGAGTCGGGAGAAAATCACGCTGTCTCTTATGAAAATATTTTCCTTAAAAGGTGGCACTCTGTCCATTAGAAAAGGCTAAAAATGCATGATTTGGAGGTTAAATTAAAAATACTTTCCCTGGGGAAGACCCTTAAACCCACATTCGCATCTAGGCGAACTGGGTTCGGTTCCCGGAGGATTTTCGCACATGGCAATCATGCCGGACGATGTCGCTGGTCGGCGAGTTTTCTCGGGGATCTCCCACTTCCCCCCACCCTTGCGTTCGAACGGTGCTCCAAACTCACTTCTCTTCGCCCTCATCGGCTTTCAAGAGCTCGATGTTGCCAGCCTCCAAAAATCTCTCCACTCTCTCCCTTTTCGAACCCCCATCCCGCCGGCATGCATTGCACGATAAGGCCCATACCATCAGGCAAGCATATCAGCCCACAAAGACACTAACTGGTTAAGTCACTGACAGGGGCGTATCCTGAAAATTTTGGCAAGGCATGCAACACGAAACTTACTTTGGCACTTCGCTTCGCACAGAGGAATTAAATATCAATAAATAACAAAGTAAAAATAGAAGGTTGCTCGAAATGTCTTTAGTTCTTTAGTACCCTTTTCCTCTCACTCCAACCTTCATCTGGGCTGCTTTGATATCAAAAACTTCTCCAGATTTAGGTAATAACCTCACGTAGGTACAAGTAAAGTGTAAGAGATCTGTACACTGTCAATCCTGACGAGAATCTAAGTACTGAAGTAATACAAAAATATATAAATCATCACACTCAAATACCTCGACACATATAACTGAACATAATTAAGCCCCGAATAAAATCATAAGTGACACTTTAAATTAAGAAAATCATTGACAAGATACTTCAGGGTGTAAGATGAAGAAAATATAAAAAAAAAAAAACTTAATCCCTAGGATATCATGTAGTATTAGAGTGGGCATTAATTTAAAAATCGTATTGTCACCAATTTCTAAAGAAAACCATTGTAATGTTTCAAATGAGAGAAAGGAAAAACACAAATCCAGGTGTCAAATAGCAAGATTCACTGGTAAAATAAAACAATTTAAAATTGATAAGTTTAAAATTCTTTTAAACGCCCAAGATTCACAAAACAATTCAATTCGCCAGTAGTAAATCACTTAAATTAGCGCTAAGGGTAAGTTACATTTAATCTTATTAACAAGAGTAATTTTAAACCTGTCAAAAATGTCAATTTCTGTCTGTCTTAAAACGTAATTAAAAAATAATTAAAAATTACTTCTGAATGATTACAAAACATAATTTACTTTTGAAATTTATGTTTTCAAGAATTATTTCGAATGTAACATTTACCAGAAGCAGAAATGATTTATTAAATGAACTTATTACAATGTCACTTAACAGTCACCATTCATATTGCGGAGCTAATATTTAAATTAAAAATACTAATTAAAATGTAACAGTAGAACACGCAAACAACCACTAAAAATTGAATATAAAGATATAAACTCGCTTGCCAGCACGCTGAATGCAATGTCACCTTGTGCATGTATTTGCTGCATTTCGCGCAAGCTTGCTGTGACGTCACATCAGCTGAACATGGGTTGAGAATACCACAGCGCTACGCCTCGGCATTTCAAGAATCTATTGCGATCGATTATCGAAACACGCACTGCTCGCTCTTCCCCTCAGCGCCTTGCCGCGAATTTTTAAGTAACTGTCTGTTAGCTTGAAGCGTGCCACCTAGTCCCGTGTGTAGGGAGGAAACAAAAATGTATTTTCAATGAAAAGAAAAACGGGCAGTATATGGTTAAGAAATATGTTCCTGCTTGAGATTTATTAAAGCATACACTGCATGTATACGCTTCTGGTCACTGAATGTAAGTTGGTTGGCCTACAGCACTTAAGACCGTGAGTAGTAGGGGCGTACCGATCCTGACCCACTGCACTGAAGGCACTGGCCAACTCCTAGAAAACTTATATCACTAGCGATACTAGTAAAGGCTGTTCACGATAAAGTGAGCACTTTTGAAATCAACCTTAGAAAAATATCACTGCCTCTGCCTGCGTTTATTCCAGCTGGCTCACTATGTGTTATGCGCCTAGTAAAGATGCTAAGATCGCGGGGTTGAACGAAAGTGTGAGAAAAATGACAAATTAATTTGATTAATTGGGAAACAAGAAAGTAAGAAAGGGAAGAAGAGAGAAAGAAAAAGAGAGAAAATGGAAGCACCCTGTGAAAACCCTACGAATGCAAGAAAAACATAGAATGATAGAAAGACAACACAGAATGATAGAGCATGAAATATTACACACTGACTATCAATATGGCTGCATACTGGCTACAAAGATGGCGGGTTCAAGATGGCTGTTGCGTGACCGGAATGACAGAGCAGGAAGTCTGGAATCCAAGATGATGGCCAGTGCCTCGTGCCTCCTGCCCTAGTCACCTTGTCCTACAACGAAGATAACCCTACTACTCACGGACAAAAAAAAAATCCCCTACAGGTTTCACAAGGTTCTCTGTAACGCAGCACTCATAGTGTAAAATACTCGAATGAATAGGATGAATTGTATATTGTTGTACGTACGAAATAACATTTGTGTGATACACTTGAAAATTGGCAGTATATTGGCAGGAACCGGCTATCAATGAACAGTATAGTAAGCTTGTCGGGAGTTGTATGAACCAATAAGAAGGTTGTAAATGATAAAATAGAGACTAACAGATCTGCTGGTCATGCAGCCGTGAATACAGAGTAGATAAGCATAGAGAGACGAAATGGCGGCGGTTCCTTTGATGTAGACGAACCCAATGTCTGATTAACTGCGCGAGGTTCTGGAAATATGGTTTGTGTGTGACTAGTGCGCGCTGCCTATTGGCTGCGATGGCGGCTGGCAAGTAGGTCACCAGGCGCTGGTTGGCGAATGCCGTGCAGGCATGTTGCTGTGCGGCGACGCCATTTTGCTGGCGTGTGCGACTCGAGTTCGCAGTAGAAGCGCTTGTTTCAGCTCTGTATTCGCAAGTAGGTACTCTGTGCTTCTAGCTTGTTATAATTGTCGGTAAATTCTTTACCGCACTCCAAAATGTTAATAGGCGCACAACTTATGCACGGTCGCACCAAAATCTTCCCCGATCCGAGTTCGAATGATCTTAGCTACGAACAAGGATCTACTTTGATGTTGGTTCCAATGTAAAAGTGTTGGGCCAATGAAATTTCATGATTCTGGCTCTCCGATTTGTCGATCTTGGTTCCATAGTGAGATATCGAAATTAAGTATGAGACAAATTTTTCTATTGGTTCGTAATATATGACGTCATGGAAGTAGGCGTATTTTCAAACTAAATTTGTCGACGATGGCTGCTGATCTCGGATCGAGATCTCGAACCGCCAATTTCGGCAGTTCGAAATGCACTTCATCTAGACCTCCAGCCCAATTCGGAACTCAAATGGTGCAACAGTTTTCTGTGTCGATCTTAAATCCGATCTCGGATCGAGTTTCGAACCACGATGGTGCAACCGGGCATTAGTATCCGAGGACTGACTTCTCCGAAGGCCGCGCAAAAAGAGGGTCAGCAGGGCAGGAGGACGGGCGCCTTAAGTCTGCGAACGACCTTCACGACGTCTCGTGGTGATCGTTCACGGTGGATGAATTGAGAGAGGTCTTCAGACCGGTCCAGCATCCACTAATCCTGTTCCACCCCCCTCACCCCTCCAAACAGCTTCTCTTCTCATCACTACGCTGCTTCTACCCTGCTTCAGGCAACTCCTTTTTTCGCCGGTAAATGTCACCGGGACACTTAGCTGGGGAAGACCTCTTCCACACTCCGCCGTCCAGAGTTACGTTCGTATAGGCTATTCACGGTAAAATGAGCACTTTTGAAAGCCTTGCTTAAGATCTACTTGCATACACGTTGTGTATTCCTCCGCCTTACGTAAAAGTCAACATTGTCATGGGCATCGTCACTGTATTCATGCGTCGGTCAAATGAAAGTGTGAAATTATTAAGAAAGCAAATACATACAAATGTGCTCTTTTTTTACACTTTAATGCATTAACAAAAAGAGAAAGCGAAAGGAATAATTTTTAATTATCACAAGTGGTTACGTCACACTTTTTATTCGACGTTAATATATGGAACCATCTATCGTTACCAACTTAACTGGGCGAATGTCACTCGTTGTACACATTAAAATATATGCATGCAGGGGGAAGTGGCATATTTCTAAGGTTCATTGCCAAAGTGCTCACTTTATCACGAACAGCCTTTGATGGCAAACACGAGCTACACGGGCTATAACCAAGTTTAGCTCAGACAACGGCAAATTTATCTGGTTTGAGAACAAAACTCACACGTTTATGGTTCCATTACGTAGCTTTTTCTGTTAATCTAATATAAACACTAGGGAGCACCAATTGTAATCAGCGAATGTGTACGCCGCCACACAATTCAGCTTCTTTCTTCTTACCGGCTCTGTGTCTGGGCCTTGATTGGCGGGTGCCACCGCGCCATACTGCCAGGTCATGGGGCCATTCTGTCAGGACGTTCAGCCGAGGTTCGGAAGTCAGTGCAGGTTCACGTCTGTATATATAGATATTCTGTGCTCACGGGGCGATGCAGCTTGAAAGCTAACGTCTAGGAACACCTGAGTCTCGCGAGATATCCGCTCAGGCTAGGCTTCAAGATACTACGAGGAAACGCGGAGCTTTCCCTTGGTTACTGGCTGCTTGTCTTCGTAATAAAATAACTTCTTACTTAACTAGTGAAATGAAAATATGGGTTAAGATTTGGTTACAAATATCATTAAATAATTTTGAATTTTTTTTTTTAAATTTCATACTGTTTTGTATTACATCAGTGAAAATTAACTAGAAATTAGAAATACGATTGGAAAATAATTTTTTTTATTTTTGGCATGATTATTAAGAATTTGTCATCAAAAATTTTTAAACCAAATTTCAAAGCGTTACTTTAATACAAATGTTTTATTTACGGTAATCTGCATCATTAAGTGACAAGAATTATATAAACCATTTTATTTCAAACGCAAAAAACGATTTAATTATAATATTAAAAATTTAATTTAGTATTTCTTTTGTGAAATTTAAAACTATCCAAAACATTTATTTAAATTACTGTAGTGACTTCAAAAACTATTTTGAACTGTGGGCATATATTTTACTAATGCACTTTTTGAAAATTCGTTTTCCAAGAGACGTACATTCTATTTTTCTGTGAGCGTGTGAATTAGCTTTCAGAATTTAATATCTGCCTTTTCTCTATTTTACAATTTTTTCAGGCTGCTCTTTGATTTCACATCACACTATGGCAAGATGAAAAACATTTATCACGTGAACAGTTTTAACCAAGTTGATATAAGCCACTGATTACAGGAGCTAAACTGGCTTTGACATGTGCATGCTATGATTTACCTGTGGGGTACGACTGAGTTAACAAATTTTGGACGAGTGCTATTTCACATATTCTTTACCCTTGATACTCAATCATAATCAGTGCATCGTGCCTGAGGGATGAGACAGGCGAGGTACAAAGGCAACTGCAATAAATTTATATTTATCCACAAACTTCGTCCTCCGAAATGTTATAAGTCACACAGCGGCATGTGGTCATGGAAACAGGAATCATCAGTTTATCTCCGCTCACTGTCAACAATTCATTATATATGTCAGGGATATCACCCTTCCAAATTATTATTTTTGTGTTCGAAAAATTATTTGTACGATCACAAATGTTTTGTGATTACTGCAAAATAATTTTGTGTTTTTCATAAGGAAAACTGGCAATGTGAATTCCCACAAAACGTTTTGGGCCTAGCAAGAAATATATTTCCATTACAGATGGCTCCCGCCCTGCCATATATATATATATACATATATATATATATACATATATATAATTCATCGTAGCTCCCGTCATGCGCGCAGCACAGTACACTGGAAGGGTGGAAACTACTGTTTCAAACAGAAAAAAAAAAACCATTTTTGCCACCGTGTCATGAGCAGCAATGCTGAGAAACGTATTAGGCGTATTCGACCATTGGTGCATTGTTTATTTTATTGGCTTCAGGCCTTACCCCAGATTTTTGTACTGCAATGTGACAGTAAACCCACCTCGCAACTTTCGCCATACATTTCCGTAATTTAAAATGTTCATGTCTCTTCACATAGTAACTGGTATTAAATATTAGTTGCAAGTGAGTCACCTATATCCACTATGGCAGGAATACCGGTTCTTTTAGTTTTTGAACTCTCATCTATAGCCGCCCTATTGGTACAATCTTCACCAAACAAATGTATATACTACAAAACACTCCTTATCAGTTGATCATCAGCCATTACGATGCCCCGTTGCTTATTCCCCACATCTGATTCCTTTATTCTGTAACAGACATTACAATACATAATGTCCTTTCGGGTACCTATAATTACTAGGGATACCCGATTTTCGCGAAAGGTCTACCTGTATTCCTAAACACTTCAGATCCATTTGCGGGACTGGATTGTTTAAATTTGCAACGTGTCCCAAGTAGCCACCTGCAAATCATTGACGCTCGGTACTGGAATATTTAATTGTGACTTGGCAGTAAGATCCTGCACTGTCCTCTTCAATTAGACAAGTGGCCAGTGACCAAAGCAAAAGTGCACACGTGAACGTAGGATATAGAAGCCTACCATGAGAACACTTTTGGGGTTCAGAATCTTAATTTTCCTTGGATGCCCGTACTATTCTTGTAAGATCTTGTTAAACACTAGCGGAACATTGAAAATGTATCCTTGCTTTTTTTATTTTCATGGCCGAGAACAGTTTTCACATTATCGTTGCAGGAATGAGTGAGGGAAGGGATTTGGGTGGCTCAGCGAGGTTTTGAGAGGGGGTTAGGGTGAAGTGAGGTGAGTTTCGAGCAGCGCCGGAATGAAAGAGTGGGGGAAATTGAAGATCCCTGAGAAAACCTGCCGACCAGTGGTATCGTCCAACACGATTCCCCTTTGCGAAAATTCGGATTGGACCGGCCAGGAATTGAACCCAGTTCCCCTTGGGGGAAGCGAGCAGTCTAGCAGCTCAGCCACCGCGGCTCCCAGCGTTGTACGTGTAATACTCATTAGTAGCCGTCAAAGTGTTAACACTCAGAGCTGTGCGTATATTTACTGGCAGCAACAGCAATCTATAAGCGAGTCGTCAAAGTGTTAACACTCAGAGCTGTGCGTATATTTACTGGCAGCAACAGCAATCTATAAGCGAGTCGTCAAAAGTATATACTCCCCAAATTAGTTGATTGTTTCCTAAATTTGTCAATTATCAGAAGTGTTTTGTACTTGTGTTAACATAAAATTACGTAACGTTTGGTTACATTTAACTTTTACTTATATTCATGTATAAATTATTACATTTAATTTGTAATTGATATAAATAAGAACAGGGAGAAAATAGTTGTGTTGGTAATGCCTAGCAAGTAATAGTTGTCATGCGAAATATTATTACACTGAGTTCGTACGAATACGGTGCGTTGTCCTTGTGTGAAATTTTCTAGACATAGTTAAGATTTTTTTTTTTGCATCAGGTGGATGAATATCCTGGAAGAGAAGTTTGGCAAGGCTTCAGAAACAGTTGGAAATAACCGTGAATGTACCATACCAGCGTTATTTTCGTCCAGATTCCACCTGATATGCCTACAATATTGCCATACTTAAGAATCTTATTATTGGCTCTCTGTCAGCCAACAAGTAGCTGTGCTGACTCATGTGCTGTCATGTGTTACACGATATACAGTTCAACCTGTTCATTTTGATAAGAATTATTTTTTTTATGTTCACGAAAATTGTAGACTGGCTGCGCAAGGCTTGGAGAATGGGCCTTGCGTCGGATTGGCCACTGTGTGCTGTGAAACGTTGTCTCTTGCCTGATCGACCGACTGAAGTTTAAGTTACCAGGTGCTGATTGGCACACGGTATCCCACCATGTTGCTGGCAAGTGACGCCATTCTCATTTCGTGTGCGGATGGAGTCCGGGGAACACCAGATTGTTTCAGGGACCACGGTGGCTAAGCGGTTAGACTGCTCGCCTCCAACCCCTGCGAACCGGGTTCAATCCCCGGCCAGGTAAATCTCGGATTTTCGCACGTGGGAATCATGCCGGACGATGCCGCTGATGGGCGGTTTTTCTCGGGAACTTCCCATATCTCCCGCCTTTGCATTCCGACACTGTTCCATACTCACATCACTTCACTCTCATCAACTGTCAAGAACTCGGTGCTAAGAGCCACCCAAATCTCCCACGAATCTACATTCTGGAGCATGAAAGGCAACTAATAAATTATATTTTAATTCTTTTTGAGCTGCTGACGCAATATTACGTAGCATGAATTTAAGTGAGTTGTATATAGTTTGTCGTAAAATTACGACACCCGCGTTATTTGAAGGACGACTAAGTAAAAATATATACCAACGGAATGTTGTGACATCAACATTCAAAGTGTAAATTACTCAAATGAATAGGGTGAATTGTATATTGTCCTACGCATAGACTAAATATGAGGTAGACCGCTTATTCGTCTTCTGCGCATGTACTCAACATTGACATACCTCAAAGGATCACAACTATCAAAGTCACATGATCAAAAGTGATGGAAGTGTTTATTTATATCTTAATTTTTTAAATGACAAGCACTATCATATGAATAAAATACTTTTACTAGTTTGAATTTAATAAAAATATATTACACAGTGGTTAGAGGATATATATATATATATATATATATATATATATATATATATACATACACATCAAAGCATTTTTATACAAATCAGTTTTCTAACCTAAAATCCAAACCACGCCGTTTTTTCTGGACGTGTATGCAGAAATACAGTTCAATGTTGGGACACGGAGAATGTTTGCGCGCAGCCAGCGAGATCCGTCTACCTCATCTTTAGTCTATGGTCCGACGGAGGAAATAAACGTCTTATTAGGACACTTTCAAACCGACGTTATATCAGCAGACATCAGGCGAGTGATGAGCGCCGCACATGTGTGTCCGCTGCTGTGTGGACTAATAGGAATATTGTAAATGGCACACAGATGGCCGTGGATTCAATAATACAGGTGACTCGATAGTAGCTTCCTGCACGCGTATAGTTAGAGCCACGAGTATTTCACGAACTCATTTGGAAGCGAGCTAGATTCCAAACACTTGATACTTTCTCCTACTGTTGTGATTGGACGACAGTTGTTTAGACACGCCCCGTTCAACTGTGAGCCAGTAGTAAGCAAGAAGCAGTAGTGCGAGTGAGTGTCTAACAGTACAGAGGCACCTCCCTTGATCACAGCAACCAATAAGAAAATGATAATCTCTCGAGTGTATACAGTGCTGTCCAGCCTAGCTTGCTGCCAACTCAATCTGCGAAATACTCTGGCCTCTACGTATAGCCTGATGCCCTACTGTGGATTGACAGCAACAATGCTGTAGCTAGTCGCTTTCTCTTTATTGCACTTATTCATAAAGAACTGCACAAATCGCGTTTTTCTGTTATCATGGGCTAAACTCGAAGTTTTGACATCAATACGTCTTTAAATTTGCGACCATAGTGGGAGGCAATCCAGAAAATCCGATGATAAAATCGGAGGATACAGTTTGGCATTACAACTCAGAATTTATAATCTACATTTTACATTCAAAATTCAATTACACCACTCGATTGCCAAAGGATCAAAGAATATGTTACGATGAGTGAGGACTGTGAAGCAATGCGCGCGGCAAGGTTTTGTGATTGGTTAGAGGGGGGGGGGAGCAATTTTGAGTTCGTTTAACTTCTGCGTAGTATAACTTTTGACTAGGAGAAGCTACGGCGCTCAGTTAGGTTTCAATCGACAGCTCTCGTCAATATCAATCGATTGCGTGTATAAAAATATTTGTGTGGTGTGGTTATGGTGAAATGTATGCGTTTAACGTAAAAAATTAAGAAGACTTAACACAATTTCTGCCTATACTCGTCAAAAAGCCAAGTAGAAATACGGAAATCGTATAGGGTTGGAAAGAGCATCTCAAAAGCAGTCCAGTGGTACCCATAAAACTCCATACGACCGAGTGAAGCTGTGACGGGAACGTAACATAAACATCAAGACGTACGAGCGCGTCAACGTAGACGTATTCACGCAAAACAAACAGCCGTGTCCCCAACTCAGCCAAACCATACAACTTGTGTGGCACGTTCAAAAGGGACTCTTATACAGTAGTTAAGGGCTAGTGGATGCGGCAACGTCGTTAAAAAAAAAAAAAAAAAAAACGTATAATCGCCAGTAGCCAATGAACTCTCAAACTGCGCTCAGGCAGGTATAGGGAAGTTAGGTCCAGCATGTTGCCAAAGAATAACTTGAACTTTGCACGACCTTCGTTCGCATCATGTTGCTGCCGCATTTTATGCACGTTTCGTTACTCTGCTTGTAAGATGCGCAATAACTTCGCAATAATAGTTTACTCAAAAATGTAAGCTACGCGAAGGGATGGATAAACTGAAATAGATTTAATTGACATTGTATCAGCGGTTTTCATGAATAAAATTTAAAAAAAATCTTTTATCAGATCAGAAATTTTAGGGTAAATTACCGAAAATGCTCGAAAAAGGAATTTCCATAGCACACGAAAAAAAAGATTTTGACATAAAATTTGCGCAGTTATTCCCGTTACAATTCTTAGCGAGGATATTTTTATTTTGATGTGTAGTTTGAAAATGTTTCTGCACGAAGTATTATGTACGCTATCGCACAAGTTGCACGAGTCTACTGTACACAATTTTGGCAACTATGATGGATGCTCTTAACCCTTTCATTTCCGCATTAATTTGCAAGTTCAGGTGTTGCAAATATGAAACAATTTACACTTGCAGTATTTAAGATGATAAAGAACTAGATCCGTTATCACAAGCAATACACTTTAGGCTTCGTGTCTGGTGACAAGTGATGCTAACCAGCCACAACGTCGAGCGGTAGCACGGTATATGAATCTGTTACCTTCGGGGAATATCGCTGAGCACATAGCGTTGTAGCGTACATTACTGGGAAAAAATAACACTCCAGTGCATGATTATCTACAAGGGCCAACTTGCCGTTTCCTTCGTGAACATTACTGTAGGCTGTTCATGTTAAACTGAGCACTATTTAAGACCCTTCCAATAGGCATTGCCCACTAAGAAATATATTTTATTGCAGCTTCAGACGTTAACGTTTGGGTGTGGTAGGATGCATGTAGTGTGTTTATTGGTCACAAGGCAATGTCTATATTGAAAATTTGCGGAAAGATAGAAAATAGACGACAGGAAAAAATTTCCAGGGCCTTAAAAGTGTTCACTTTACCGTGGATCGTCTATAGGCGTGGTCGGCAGCCGATGCGTGAACGATTGCGGACAGGGCGGAACCAATTTAACGGCGTCTTGTAATAGCCTGGGCCGGAGAATCAGTAGCTACGCCCATGGAGGTTATATAACGCGCACAGGTGTGTAAAAATACCCCCCCCCCGCCTCTACCCCAAATCTAAACACAAGTGTATCCCGAATACACTCCCGTGGCGCTGTGACGCACACTGATCTTGCTCTGCGAGGGAGAATCACTGAGCGAATACAGGGTAATAAATTATTATGTGAAATACGGAATAGTTATAGAAATTATTAAGAAATCTAAGTTCAATTTTGACATGTCGCTTTTTACCGACATAACGAGCTTTCCATATATTTCACTCGGGTTGGGGTGCAGAGATTTTGGCGGCTCTTAACATCGAAAAGTATTGAGAACCGGTGAGGGTGAAGCGAGGTGAGCATGGCACAGCGCGGGGGAAACGGGAGATCCCCGAGAAAACCCGCCAACCAGCGTCATCGTCCGGCACGATTCCCACATGTGGAAATCCGGTGTCGCCGCCGGAAACAGAACCCGGTTTGCCTAGGTAGGAGGCGAGTGGTCTAACCACTAGACTACCGCGGTACGCCGTTTAACACTTCTAGGACTTGGTCCAAGTCACAAAGTGAATAAGCATACAGAGTAACGACGTTTGCTTTAATGTGGCTATACCCACTCCATTGGCTGTGCGAGGCTCTGTGAACGAACTTCGGTTCTGATTGGCTGCTGCGAGCACCTAAAGTCACGTCATTAGCTGGGCTGTCGGATGGTAAATAGGTTGGGTCTACCGGGCACTGATTGGCGAACAGCGTTCACACATGTCGCTGGACAGTGACGCCATTTTTGGTGGTGCGTACATTTGGAGTTTGCTGTTCAAGATACAATTTTACCTCCGTATTCTTGGTATAGGATCTTCACGTTAAATTGGGCACTTTTGGGATAAACCTTGAGACAAAATTTCTAATGCAACACATGGGAAGTTTCAAACCGACCTCGTCTAACTCAGCCAACTTGCCAACTACGCCAGTCACCTGCCTGCGTGCCGCTACGCAACATGGATCGAATTTCGTTTTCAAGTGATTTCCCTAACACGCTAGAGTATAAAGAATAATTAAATACGATAGTGTCTCACGTGCGTCGTGTGGCCCGATGTTGGAACTGGAAACGACACGTGCAGTTCCACGGACATGAACGCATGACGACCGCCGCGGGAGCTCTATTCACTGCAGACCGATGGGGTGAGGTTCGCCTGCTCACCTCGTGGAGGCGCCACTGTCGTGCGCTAGACCTCCAACAGCGAGCTACTTTGAAATTGTACAAGAGAACGCTGTAAATCTGTAATTTCCGGGGAAAACGTACTCCTTCTGGCAGCTTCCATACAGAAGTGGATTATGACTGGCTAGTTTAATTTGTAACGAATTACTTCTTGTTTTTGGTGGGGGTCACGCCCCTAATATATTGAATATATAATCCCCTGCAGTTCTGGCCTCTGGGCGAGATGGCTGTAGAGGTTCCTGGACTTCACTCAATAAAGTTCACTGCATGAAGGTAGGTGTTGGGGTCCTTCAGGCCAAAATACCGATAGAGGACACGTTGGTCCTGAAAAGTAGAACTTATAAAATAATTCCTAGTAATTGGTGTTAGAATGCTTTTCCGCATGTATGAAAAAGCCTTTCAAGATCATTGTTTTTTAACGGGCAAATGTGATGCGCAACGTTGCGTTTTTAAATTAGAATTTTTCTAAGTAGGCCGTGTCTTAGAATTAAAAATGTGTTTAAAGTCAGCCTTTCAAAATGTCAATATAGAAGGAAAGTTATACCTGTCTCGTAATTATAGTTTACTTGATGCCTATTGCTTTGTTTGGTATAAATATTGTGATTGTGAGACAGTTTAGAAATCTGAAATATTTTCCGTACAGAAACCCAGTATTAAAAATTACCCAGATATTGAATATAAAATTTTACTGTATTCTATAATTGTTCGATAATGATTGTGAATATGACTATTATGTGATTAGAACTGAAATAAAAAATCTTCGAAAACAGTTGTAAAGAATCGAAGATATGCATCCAAATTGTGAAATATTATTGAGATTTGAATATATTCCAAATTCTATAAATTTATACCAAAGAATGAAAGAATCAATGAATGGCAACATTGAGTGTTTTCGCAACTATTTTAAAATTGTTGGAAATAATTTGACTCAACAACGATTAATTCATTGTATAAATAATTTTTATCAAATTCAGAAAGGAACAATTTTTTTTTTTTAGAAACTCTGAACCCAGCCATGGTGGACAGGTTGGTTGGCAATGAGAAATCTCCTATATTTATCAATGATTTTTGCTTAATATTTCAGCCCATGCGCTCGTAGGGCCTGAATTTGGTATATATTTTATAAAATTAAATTCTTAAATTTTTTCTTCTATTTATTAAAAAGAATATATAAAAAAACATATTTCCCCGCATACAAAATTGCCGAATCACTAGAAAAACAATCAGAGAACCTACAATCAGAAGATAACAATCAATTGCTGATATTATTTGATTTAGATCAATTAAATTTTAATGACAAATGATAACTATTGTTTTAGATGATAACAATGGGCCTTGGTTGAGAGGAAAATATATTGCTGAAATTTTTGTATATTCTAATCCAAAAGATGCATCACAAAAGCAAATTTCATTTAAATATAAGAAACCTTTAACAGAAATAGGTGGAATAAAAAATTAATCCCACCTCTCTTATAATGAAGGTAAAGCAGTTTATATTAGTGAGCCAGGTTTATATGAACTTATTTTTAGTTTGCGTTGGGAAATTGCTAAAGTTTTTAAAATATGGATAATTGAATACGTTATCCCATCAATTAGAAAGCATGGTGAATATAAGATTTAAAAAAAACACTGGAACTAAAAGACCAACAAACAAAAATTATAGAAACTGAAGTTAATCATTAAAAAAATAAAAATAAAATTCAAGGTGATCACATTGAAAATGTAAAACAAATAAATAAAATTAAAAATGGTCGTATTGAAAATTTAACGCAAACAATTGGTAGAGTCATAGATGGAATAAATCGCAGAAATGAGGTAATTAGAGATATGACCCCTCATGTTGTACCACAAACACAAAACCCAAATTAAAATCCAACTTTCATTCTTCTAAAATTATTTTATGATAGTTGTGAATTTGATGATTATGTTGTTAGAAAACAAAGAAAATATGTTAAAAGACAATTGCTTAGAATTGGAGATATACATTCAAATTGTGAAGAATTATTTATATTTGAATATATTCCAAATTCTATAAATTTATACCAAAGAATGAAGTAAACAATGAAAGGCAAAATTTAATTTTTCTATAACTATTTTAAAACTGTCAAAAATAATTATGATCAACAATAATTAATTAATGATATAAATATTCTTAGCCGAATTGAGTAAGAAATTAATTTTAAATAAAATATAAAGCATTTTTATCAGAATCAGGTTTCAGTAGAACACTGACACTTAGTGCTGGGTCCCAACAAGACTGTTATATTGGTAAAGCAATTTACACTACATCTGTTTTATTAATCCAAGAACTGTGAGAATTATCAAAACCCAACCACTTTACATACATATTATTGCCTTTAGTTTTTAAAACTTTTTCGACCAAATATTCATCAGGATAGTTAATTTTCATAATTTAATATTCATAAAAACTATCCTTTATTTCTTCTCCTTTTGTATCTTTTAATTTGTAAGTTGGTATATCAAAATTTAAAACTTTACAAATAGTAAACAATTCTGTTGACCAATTAGCAGTATAACCTTTTTAAAAATTATTTTTTAATTTGCTCACGCGAACAATATCTCCGACTTTATGTTTTTGTTTAGTAAACACAAAATTTGATTGCAATAATTTATTTCATTTTTTTTATTGGCTTTAATCGGCTTCGTACCAATAGTGCTGTGCTTTGTGTTTTTGTAGTCTTTCACTAATTCATCCAATATATTTTTCCATTTATAATTGACATTCAAAGAAAATTTTTTCCACTTTAAATTTTTCGAAGTTCGATTAAATCTTTCAACAACACTATCTTTTAATTTAGAAAACGAAGAAAAATGATTTATATTATGCTTTTCCATAAGTTATTTAGATAGTTTATTATAAAATTCTAAGCGACTGTCGCTTTGTAAATTATTTGGTTTTCTTTTTATCAAAATATTTTCTAAATAATTTGCTACATTTTTTGATAATTTATCTTTGATTGGTAAAGCAAATGCAAACTTTGGAAAAACACATATGACTGTCATAGTATATTTATAGCCTTTATTTATTCGAGCTATACCTTTTAAAATTCCAGTATCCATTTCTACAAGATCAATTTGCCATAATCCATCAACAGATGGACTAATCGCCCATCTGTTGTATTCTCATTTTTATATTATTATTTTTAGTTACTTTCTTGCCCTTCAAAAACCATGTGTTGCCCATTTAATAATTATATATATATATAGAGTTAATGTTTATATTTTACGAATATTCCGGTTGCCACCACCTCTCCATCAGCATAAAGAAATGTTCTATTTTTTTTTATTTTAATAGTAATATTATTACCTTTGTTAACATGAAAGTGCTTGTTGTGAACAATTTTTGTTTTACTCTTGAAAACAGCCAAATTATTATCAAACATTAGAATATCCATAACTATTTTATAAACAGTACAATCCATCACAAAAGAAAAGAAAATTTGATCATTATCTAAGTGAAAAACATTAGTCATTTTATTCCACTCTGCGTGTAAATAAAATGTATGAGATTGGTTTAAATTTAGTAATTTAATATCTAATTCTTTATCCGAATCTTCTTTGATATTTTTCTACTTTTAAATCAACAAGTGAATAGCAATAATTCAAATTTACTTTGTTGAAATCTTGCAGTTGAACATCTTTTTCTTTATAAACAGCTTCTTTGTGTATTTCAACTTTTGTGTTAACAAGTGTGTCAACAGATTGGCTTAAATTCTGTAATTTGATATATAATTCTTTATCAAAAGCTTCTTTGCTTTTTTAGGCTTTTGTGTTAACGAGTGTGTCGCAGTAATTCAAAACAGATTTGTTTAAATTTTGCAATTCTTTATCTAAATATCTTTTATTGACAGCATCTTTTTCATCAACATGATCAGTCATATTATTAATTCTACGATTTTGACTAGAAACATAGTGTGTTGTGTAAACAAACACTTTACTTATTTGAGCCCGTAAAGCAGAAACAATGGTATTAAATTTTGAATTTACTTATGTTTTTAAATCAGAAACACTAGTGTTGTATTTTGATTCATCATCATATATATATATATATATATATATATATATATATATATATATATATAGCAGATTATGCATTAAAAAGAATGTTGATTCAAAGTTTAAAACCATTGTTGCTGATTATACTCTAAGAAAATATATAAATTTTCAATTCAACAGCACTATTGCTGATTATATGAAACGAATAAATAATGCAAAACAGACATTACAAAAAGATGTAGATTCAAAATATAATACTATTGTTTCTGACTATGCATAAAAAAAATTATGTCTTCACCACTACCAGCCTTGTTTTACATTGCTAAATTATGTATTTTTTGTTCTTCTAATTGTTTTTTATTTTTGCTAGTTTGTTCTACAGAATTATATATTGAAGCAGCTACTCCTGCTAAAGCACTAAGTCCAGTTAAAGCAGCAACAATGAGAGGTATAATTCCTCCGTGGTGTAAACCACTTCCAGGTTTTTCTTTTAATATTTTTTTTTTAGCACTGGCAATGCCAAGGTTAGCAAGAAACCTTTGCCTTCTCTGATTTTTTAAAATAATTTCGCTCAAGTTTATCTTCTGTTAAAAATTTATGTATACCCAAATCTCTTAATTGATCAATTGATATATCGAAATTTAAGCTTTTTATCTTCTTATATATATACAATAAAACATTTTAATTCCAAAACGTAACTTTCTTTTTTTAAACAGTGTTGAAGACACAGATGCAAAAGCAATTTTTTCTCCACTTGGTGTATCATTATTAAACATAATTTCTTTTGCTTTTTTTTGTAAAATTTTATCAACTTCATGCCTGGATTCTAAATCTTTGTGGTCTCTATTAAGCAATATCATGAAATTTACAAGCTTCATCTAGTTTATTCACTCCTGCATCTCCTCTTTCTAATCTTTTATTTAATTTTGTAAATAGTACACAATAATTATAACCCGGAAAATTTATTTCAGGCAAATTTAAATTGTTTTGTGCCCAGTTTATAATGCCTTTGTCATGGTGTTCAGAATTCCAAAATGAGTGCGGAATAACATTTAAAACTCTTAATAGATATGGATTTCCTTTCGTGGTATTAACAACAAAATCAGAAAATTTATTGTTCAGCATATTCATAATATTTACTTATTCATTGTAAAAATTATTTGCAGCATTTTCTTAACCGTGAATAACTAATAATCTGTCAATTAATTTTCTAACATTGTCGATCCAAATATATTCTGTCAGCAAATTATTATATTCTTTTTATACCTTCTCCATATCTAAGAAAATATGTAAAAATCGCTCTTTCTGGTGTGTTTGTTGCTGATCTTGATGCTCTTATATAATTATTATAAATAGGTTTAATTATATTAGCATACTTTAAACTTCTATTCGAGTTTATTGGCTTTTTAGGATTTTATTCCTGGAATGCAGCATTGGTTAATAAAACAATTTCTGTGTAATTTTCATAGTCATTATCGGTGAATTCACCTTCAAAATCCGATTGTGTTTTTTTTTGTTAGCAAATTAGAAAGTAATTTTGTTAATCTATTTTCTATGCCTTTAACAGATAGTTTATCATTATTTATCTTTACTTCTGTATCTCCAATTTCAAATTTATGCCCATCTTCTTGTAAACCATGTGGTGTTTTATAAACTATTTTTTCAGAAATTTCTTTCCCGAGTTTTATAACAGAATCCGTATGCGTAAAATTTTTTATGGGTACAACGCCCATTCGCTCTTCTACATTAGGTAATTTTGGGAATAATTCTCTTTCAAAAGATGTTTCTTCTGGTATTGGTGGATAATCTAAATTTTTTGCAGCAACACAGGTACCAGAGAAGTTATTAAAATTTTGTTTTCTTCACTTACTTGTTCTACTTTTTTTTGCCAATATTTTGTAATTCTCGAATTAATGGTAGATCTTTCGTCTTGTTTTTTTCATATTCTACCTCATGGTTCTTTTTATAATTTATGTACTTCTCGATGAGCAATTTCATTCGAGAAACACCCTGTGAATTCTTTATTTATATACAATTTTTTTTACCTATAAACAAGTTATAAAAGCACTGAGAGTTTAGCGAGACAAACTCCCCCCCCCCCCCCCGATCAAACGAGGGGGAATGTAAATATTTACATTAATAGAATCGAGTTTGATATTCCCATATGATATGGCTTTTCTTTTCCAAACGATGCTTATGTTTCGGAAGAACATCGCCTACTAAAAAGAGATAAAACTGGAGATGAGGCAAAATACGAAAAATTTGATGATATTGATGTTTGTTCTAATTTTTTTCCATTTCAGTTTTCTAGTGTGGAAATTTCAAAACATGGACATATTATTGAGGCTGTAGATAATCCAGGAATACTTCAACAAGAATGAATATTTTGCTAAGATCACGAGGCGAACAAATTTATCTAGAATATACTGGTATTGATAGCAAGTTTTAAGTAAGTGATATAATAAATTAAATAATGTATCCATTAAGATATTTGTTTGGCTTTGTTCGCGATAATAATGAAGTTTACTGCATAGGAGGTAATAAAATCACTTTTTTTTTTAGAAATTCATCTGATAATAATTGTATATTTGTTTATGAAACTAAAAAAGCAGATGGTCCTGTTGATAAACGCTATGCTGATCCAGGTAAAATTGTTATTGAAAAATTAAAAATCTTGTGAATCATTGTTGAATACGAAGCTAACACATCAGTTCCAATAAAAGAAAAATATATAAAAATCCTAAAATTCTTATTGGTTTTATATATTGGCAATTTTTTGAAAAAGAGGTACCTACTGGGAAGACTGTTTTTAACTTTGATATAAAAAAATCAGTTTAATGATTTTCAGTTTGACATGTCTGGTTTTGTAGTTGTGGGTTTCCAAACTAATATAAAAAATCGCGCTGAGCAATATGTGCATTCTTCAATGTTTGATCATTGTAACGTGAGAAATATTTTTGTTGAAAATGTAAGAAATTACATTTCTTCAAAGGAAAATTGAAATCTAGATATTGAAAAATATCAAAAATGTTTCTGGCTTTTCATGAGTTTAGAAGTTCTAGAACAAAATTAGATTCTATATACAGAATGAATTAACTTTGTTATAAGCCAACTACAAACTATCATGGCGATATTAAATATTATTCATTTTAGGGACGAAAACCTTTATATGTTATCGACTGCCTATATCGAAAAACAGCAGTAGTTAAAGATAAAACAAATATAAAAATGAGTTTGGTTTTTAAAAAAGGTGTTGATGTTGGTACAATTTGTAATGTTTTAATTAGCCAACGAAATATAACTTATGATTATTTGAAAGAATATATCATTGAAGATATATAAATTTCTAATTTTATTAAATGGATAATGTAAACGATTTTAAAGATACAATTATATATATATATATATATAAGACTATTGCAGATATTGGCGCAGCTCAATAGTTTAACTGAAATTCATGCAAATTTCTCACTTTCAAGCATAATTATCCTCACATCTTCTTCAAACATGATTCATCCGTTCAATTTCACCCCCAAAAACGAGATAATTTGACCCAAATCTGCGTTCTCAATCAAGCGCACTTTTTTAAAAAACATAATTTGTTCACTCATTGATCAATGGTCCATTTTCACAGTGAATGAGGCTAAATTTATGCCAAAAAGGGTAAATATTTGCTTGAAAATTTGAATATCATCACAAGAAGAGTATGAAAATTTTTGGAATTTCATCAAAAATATGATGATTTAGCTCGAAAATTAGTCCTTAAAGAACCACACACAAAGAGTGAATAGAAGTTGAAAACTGATTTTGATTATGATTTGCGCATCAAAAATTTGACGGGGAATTAGAAATTTGTTTGAATTTAGCGTAAAATTGGTTGAATTTTAGTTAAATTATTGAGTTACGCCATGATCTGCTATAGTCACCTACTCTTGTCGGAGTCCCAAAACTGTGCAGTTATTACTCTGATTATTTTGCCAGAGTAAAACATTTACACGCAATGTTTCGGCGAGTAACAAAGCTTTACCTTAAAAATGGCCGGAAATTTAATATATTTAAACGAACTGAAAGGAAACGTAGACATGCTTGTTACAAAACGCACGCTGGAAAATTATAAACGAGGAGTAATAACATTCGTATATTTTTGTCCAAAAGTTAAATTGTGCATATTTGGACAGAATATTTATGGTTAAGTTATGGTATGTAAAGCAATTTATGTTTATAAGTGTATTTTAATGTGGAAGAAGCTGAAGATGTAATAAATCGATTTTGGAATTTATATTTGTAGCATAACGGGTACATGTGAACACATAATGCTCGTTCCAAAACCACATTTACTTTCGTTTTGCATGGCTGTTACTATACTATATGTTATGAATGGTCCTTAACAGTACATCCAACTGTGAAACCGGCCTCACACCTCCAGAGTGAAACCACGACGCCAGGGATTGCGTGAAAGCAGTGCGACAAGTATAACCCACTCCAGCAACCATGGAAAGAGGCCAGGTATGTCAGAACGTTAAACAACGCACCGATATAGGCGCTGTGCTGCATATTTACCACGGCCGGCCAGACTACAGGGAAGATAGCAGCCATGAGTGTGTCCACCGTCCTACTCCATCCGTACAACTAGATACAGCCTCCAGCATCAATATTCAGGTGGAGAATGTCCGACTTGGATATATATATATATAATTATGGCGTGCGGTGTACTTAACTCAAATTATAATAAAAAACATTAATATTAATTGCAGTACGTCCCCGTTACAGCAACGCTTACAGTATTTTGTTGTCTGTTTCCCATCAAGAATAAAACCCCTCGATCACAGTTAAGCTCTACCATCTATAGTTACGACCCCTAAACCTTCTGCCTTCTGGCGAGTTCGTCTACATACACTGATCGGCGATTGACCTTCCACCATGTTGCTGGCAAGTGATTTTTTTTTACTAGAGTTTAAATTCACGATTCAACTGGCAGTGCCACTTCTTCGTACTTGGGTATTCTGTCGTCATATCGTATGTGGCCGGGTATGTCGGCAGCATGCGTGACTTGCATTCAAGAGGTCGTGGGTTCTATTCAAATGACTGCACTTGGTGTGGTTTTCCCCACGTACTTTTTTCTCCCTTTTTTTCTTTGGTTGTATTCTGTTCCCCGCAGAGAATTATTCCGGTGCCAGAATATTGTAAGCGTAAAGTACACTGTTTTTCGTATTCTGTTCATGTCCCCAACATTGGTTTAAAAATTTCCCTTGAGAAATGTACATATTACGTTTATAAACAATGATACTAACAAAAGCGTTTATGGGCCACAATAATTTTAGAGCATTTATATTCTGCATTCTCCCATTTAGAAACATCCCTTCAATCTCTTAAAAAATTCAAGGGGAATTAATTCTTTTAATGTTTTATTTTTCCTGAGAGATTTGGCACTAGATAATATGTTTTACGTTATATGGCAAGGAAGGACAAAGGGCAAAGTTTAGTTCACTTCCTGAAATATGAATTGCATGGTTTCTCTTCTTGTCATCGTCTCTGTAGTCGTTCGCATTAATTAATCTATTTTTTCTTATAAGCTGTCACCTGTTAGAAAATAATGAGTGCAGTGAAGTGGTAACAAGTTCAGAAAGTTAAGACAGCCATTATCTCTGATCTGCCGTATCAAAAATTTCGACACAACCGTTGAAACGGAAGGCATGGCGATAAATCGGCTAAATTCAATATTGGAGGTATTAATAATCACTCTACACATATCAGTATATATGTACATTGACAAAGTGTGAATGGTAAATTATTTCCCAATAGGTCCATGGTAACGTTCCTACAGTTACTCAGGAAATGTCAAATGCGTAGGGAAGTTCCCGACTGTGCATATAGTAGCAATGTTAAACATTGTCATATCTGCAGCCTGACGTGTAGTAATATTTCCATACACTGGTAACAAGAGTTAATATTAGACATATTTCAGTGATTAGAGTCCAGCGTAAGATACGAATGTCTCTATTAGTGTTGTACATTAGCACTACAAAACGGAAACGTTAATACGCTCATGAGCTCTGCGAACAAGGTGGAACTATTGGTTTTATTCTGCTGTAATCAGGATCTGACAGGTGAGGCCATTTTGATTTAAATTGTTATGGGAAAAATGAAAAAAAACCATACTGCGTTGCATTACAATATTGACGTTTACGTCGTCACTTGAGGAAGGAAGTCGCTATCTTATATCCCGTCAGTCACCACAACCACAGTCCTTGGGACTGGCTACGTGAATATGCCTTCATAAATTTCACATCGAAAATATATTTTACGAATTAACTTTTTATTTTTGTGAAACAAAATGCGCTTTGGAAGTCCGTTGAGAACTCCTTACGTATGTTGGTGCTTAGGTTTATGTGCGAAACGATACGAGCGAAGAATGTTTTCAATACTCTAATTATACACATGCCGGTTTCCTATGTATTATTTGTTGTGACCATGAGAAACCATCTGCTTGCACACGAGATCACTCAGCACTCGATTTCTGAAGTATAAATAGCTCGTGATTGAAGGGCACACGACTGCTACGTGTAACAAAATGACACCCCGTAAACGTACACGATGTCATATGATTAGCCACGAATTTTTTCTGCGAAAATCATTTATCAAACGTATAAGGGGAAAGGTGCTATAAATGGACTAGTGTCACCATTGTATCACTTCAATATCTCAAGCAACGAGCATACAAGTACGAGAGACAGCACTCAATGCAAAGCAGGAGAACGCTTATTTTTTTGCTCCACTGTAAATGTACCAATGTCAAAACGAAAAAAAAAAAAAATTGTGTTCACGGGTTGGCACTACTACACATGAGCAGTTTTCTGTATAACATTTCAATCGTCTAATTGCACACACTTAAATAAATATGAGTGTTCAATATTCACATCTAAAATATGTACAATTGCACCCAAAAATAAACGGCCACTGTGAGCTGTCAAGCGTCAGTACACAACGACAGTACGACAATGTAAATAATGTAATACTCATACTACCGCCAACATCGTAAAAAGAAATGTGAATTTGTATATATATATATATATATATATATATATATATATATATATATATATATATAATTTTACATCAGTCTTTACATATGAATCAAGATAACCATATATTTATTTTGAATTTCGTTGAAAAATATTCATAAAACGAGAAGCAGCTATATCAAATAATGCAAATAATTTCCCGTTTTTATATTGTCGATATTGCACTGGGCAAATAAACGAAATCGAATCGGAAATAAATTATGCGTTCTGTTTACTCCTATCCAGTGTCTGGGGGTTGATCTCAGGGACTATGCACAGCGCATGCTACAAGTCATTTATTACAGAGTTATAATTGGTACATAGTATATCATGTGTAGCTTGTCGTATCGCAAAAGTATGTATTGTTTTTTACGGTGCACAGCAGCGCGCTGAAGACAAAATGGCGTGAGTGCTATTGTTGGACCAGTATTCAGTGTCATGGATGGACCGGTGGTTCATCCATTGCACCAGAATTCGGCACTGCAAGTAACATTAATATTACACGATATAGCCTGTTCACGTTAAAATGAGCACTTCTGAAATCCCTGCTTAAGATCTACTTGTATGCACATTGTCTATTCCTCCGCCTTATGTAAAATTAACATTGGCATGGGCTTCATCACTTTATTCATGCGTTGGTCAAGCGAAACTGTGGAAATATCAGAAAAAATAATACTTATCAAATATGCTCATTTTTACACATAGATGCATTAATAAAAACAGAAAGCGAAATAAATAAATAAAGTTATCAGAAATGGTTACCTAACACTTTTTATTTGACGTTAATATATGGAACTACTTTCCATCCATTGTTAACAACTTTACTGGGCGCATGTCACTCCATGTGTCCGTTAAAGTATATGTAGGAGGGAGCAGTGACTTTTTTTTAAGGTTGATTTTAAAAGTGTTCACTTTATCGTGAACAGTCTTTACCTGCTTCTGTAATGGAAACTAGAACAGTTTTGTTTATATTGACGTGGTTTCAAATTATCAAAATGATAAAACGAGTATATTAGAGTATTTATACCCAGGTACTCTTTACATTTTTTTTTTCCCGTTCTAGCCTTACTTTTCTGAGACTCGACATAAAAGAAAACAGGAATCGACCGAACGATACAGCCTGGAACAGCTCACCCACCAGTATCTTATTATATCTGTGCTAGTTAATTGCTACTCCCATTCTCTCTTCAAATATGACGCTACTCGAATATTTAAAAGAGACGAGACAGGGCTTGCCACTGTCTAGAATAATCCTAGGAAATTTATTGCCCAGAAAGGAAAATCTCAATTGAGGGGAACGTGGAGCGGAGAGCGTGGAACTAGCTGCATCAGTGCTTCAGGTTCCTACATCTCTCCCATGCTGATATAGAAAGAGAGAAGGTCACGTGACGATTTCAAAAATGGTTTTCAGGCTGGTACTGTTTTTTAAATTGAATCTTGAAAGCTGTTATATAAATAAAAATATATTTGTTTGTTGCAGCATCTTACTTAGTGTGCTAAAACAAGCATGCAGGAAAACATACTTCTTTTGGATGGGCACTCGACGCACACAAAAAATATTGAAGCTTTGAGCATCGCTCGTGAGCATGGCATTTAGTTGTTATCATGCCACTCCACACACCGCCTCCAGCCCTTAAATATCGTATTCAAGTACCTGAATACCTATGAACTTGGAAAAGTTGCTTAGGGGAAATCCAGGTCTGTACGTCACTCAGTCTAAAGTGGCTATGTCACTCGGGATTGCTTATGGAAGAGCTGCTACAGGGGCTACGCCAGTGAACGCTTTCGGCGTTATAGGAGTTTGGCCATTTAACAGAGGTGTGGTTGAGACACATTGTTTTGTTGTTTCTTTCGTCGCCCACTCTTCCCTGTGGTGCAAACTCTGTCATTAGCTCAGCATGTGAACCACGCTGACAAAGATGAGAATACGGAGTGCCAACCAAGTACAAGTATAAACCAAGAGATTCCTATCCAGCGAGAAGATGGAGAAAAGTGCCCCTTCACCAAGCTCCAGGCCCAAATCAATCGTCTCCTATCGCGTAATTGAACCAAATATCTCCACTTCCAAAGGAAGCTGCCTTTGTTTTTTTTCCAACAAGAATAAAACAGACAGAAAGAACATCTATACTTACATCATGTTACAAAGTACGCCTTCTGGCCGTACTTGTAATTCAGAGCTAGGGTGGTTTATAACTGAGAATCATGATATGGGGACTGTAGCCAGAGGTAGAGCACTGAGTGGGTTAATTGACGGAAGACTGTCTGGAATAAAGCCGGGTTATTATTGTAGTGTTAACAGAACATTACAATTACAATAAGGTAAGTATTACCAGCGGAGCACTTTGTATATATTTATGATAACCTAATGAGAGCCTGAAAGTAACTGGGCTTGTCCCATCTTGTGTTGAGTTCCGAGGTTGTTGTAATGATGCTGTGTTATGACGAACAGCACAGTGAGCTCCTGGCTCCTCCATTCTGGTCGACGTCACTACGTCACCACTCAGTAATGCCAGATATTCACATCACATGTTGCAGTCCGCCTACTTCCTGGTTTGTACTTAGTGGTAGGGCGGGCTCAGGCGACGATGTCATTGAAGGTACGTTCACGCCTACATAAAAGTCGTACCCCTAGAAAGCAGCATTCGAAGCATCCCAAAGACCTAACAAAAAGAGTGCTACTAAACCAAGCCGGGATACCCATGCCCTAAGTAACTTAAGGGGATCCGTACAGTGGAAGAATCTTGCTTTTTTTTATATCTGTGAAACTACGATGGAAGAAGACGTGATACAGTGTATGCCGGGAAAAAAGTGGTTTCACGTTAATTGTGTAAGCTTGAAAAAGGGAAATAAAGGGTTACATTCCGCAACAGTTGCCAATAATGATAAGTTTTTTCAAAACTTTTTGTCAATCCCTTATAAACGGAAGGTAATTATTAAGACGAAACTTACACTATAACTCCAATATCTTGCTGATGTGAAAGTTGAATATATCTGAAGCTATGCTTTGCAGTTTCTCTTGATTGTACCTAACCTTTAAGAAGACATTATACTTTTATGGTTTGAATTGTGCAGGTTATCAACTAAGAGCATTTTCTTGTAACTGTACTAGATAATAAGAATGGTCCACTGATGGTCCATTCATAAAAAACCTATACCTACGAGGGCTGATTCTGAAGTCATGACGACTATTGTTTATCTCCTGAAATATTATCCAACACACGAGATGTACTAAGTACAGGTGAAAGTGTACGATAAGTATGGTTTGAAGGTGACACCGCATGGGGTATGGATGCAGGAATGTCCGGCAAGGAACAAAGACAAACATGGCAGCTTTAAATACCACCGTTTGGTTGCTTTATTCTCGTACATTCTGTATACACTCATTTGAACGCGTACGTACCGTATGTGAACACGCATGGGTACGAGCATACGAACCCGAATTGGAGAGAAAGTCGAAAGAATGCGTCATCCGTATCACAACGGAGGTACAAGGTTCTACAAAAACCCGTCACCCACAAAGCTGATGATCACTTTGGCACATGGCAGTGGAGGTGCCTTAGTGTGGCATCCAGTTCGTGAGCGCTGTACTGTAAATGCACTGTATTACCAGGGATTTCTGTTGTACCATCTTCGTCGTGCTGTTCGAGACAAACGTCCTGAATTGTTGGGCAACGCTATAATCTCGGCCAGTCCTGTATCCATACCCCACGTGGTGTCACTTTTAAACCTTTTTGTCGTACACTGTGTTAGATCATTTTCGGGAGATAAACAATAGTTGCCATGACTTCTGAATCAGCACTCATATAAATGGACCACCTTCATTTTTTTTTTAATATAGTTTTTTTTTTTTTTTTTTCGTAAAACGTAAGGTATTTATAAATCCGTTAAGGCCACTAAAGAGTACGATTATATTATATGTAAGTACACAATTTTTTCCAACGATGTTGGTGCATTCCCAAGTAGCAAAATATAGTTGGCCCACGCGTTCAGATTTGATTGTGAACAAGCAACCCACACAGCTACAGGCATTCAAGACGTGGAATGCACCCGCAGATGCATGTGTCACACACGATGAATAACGACTGCGGTAAGATGTGTTTACGTGTGGGCCACATACGGATATTTAACTGTCAGCAGATGTCTGGAAAAACCAGAGTTGCCCGTAAGTCAACCACAAGCAGGCCACTTCCGGCTTTCTGTTTCTGGCCTGCCGTAAGTAAACCACATATCGTTAGCCAAGTGTTGGTAAGCCACTTGTGACCCAGCTATTGGCCACTTATGGCCCACATAGACGCAGTTTGCCATGAATTTGAAAACCAAAAAATTATTGTGTCCAACCCAAATAAAATTGAAGTATAGCATATTCATATGTGTTATCTTCAGCTTTCACAATTAGTAAATTTCTTTGGAGTAACATGTAATCGAAATCACAAACCTTTCGTCTACAGTCAAGTATGCTATCAACTACTCTACTATGTATTCATATACGACCTTTTAAGTAAATCTGGATACTTAGTTAACATACATAATGCATTATTAGCGTTGCTATATAGACAATGTTAGTATCACGAGTCAATACTGGGATTTATGTGTTTTATTTAAAAGATTAGTATTTTAGTTTCGGACTACTTTCAGGTAGAATTTAAAATGCAAAATAGTGAATTTATTTTACATGTTATGCTTTGCAGGTTTCCGGTTTTAAAACTATTTTTTACTATTACTAGCAATGCCACGATATAATTTTACTTCATATATACATGAAACAAAAAAATAATTTGAATACGCATATACTGTTTGCTACTGCACAACAACATACAGTCGGTATGCCAGAAATGGAACCTAAGCTTGCTGATCATGTATCCTCAGTAATAAGGAACAGTTGGCGTACCACATAAGGCGGTATGTACTATTTGACAAACATCACCCACACATTATCTACATACTCTAAGATGCCTGTGGGTGTTTCACTGACATTTCTTGTGCGCCATATATGAAATTCCGACAGTCATTTTGTGTTAAATGGCCCACAATTCCTCACATGATGATGCCCAACTATCAGAAATGAACCATTCTACCACGCAAGGTCTTTATGTGCAACATGATATTATAATCATACGCTTTGGCAAACATTACCCACACATTATCCTCATACTCTAAGATGCCTGTGGGTGCACTGATGTTTGCTTGTCGGCCATAAACTAAATTCTATCAATCATTTTGTGTTTAATGGGCCACATCAAAAATACTTCCCAACCAAATTCACATAAGAAAACACTTACAGTGATGTGGGCGAACATGTACCACCTGTGCCAACTCTTGGCCAACTGTTATCTACTTGTTGTTTGCTACTTGGGTTATTTGTTATGCTACAACACAAAATAATTACCAAGTTCATTGATGGCAACTTTTACTTCCGCTCCGCTTAGTTAATTGAACTAACACCCAGGCACTTCCAAGTCTTCCCAGTGATCAAACCGGGAAACCTCCTAATGTAGCCAGGGGTTCCAGCTAATTTCTCACCCAGGTTTAGCTTTGCTATTGACAGTTTTAAAACTCTTTTCGGATGTCTCTATGCAGGGACCCGTAATATTGGCACGGTTATTTTCGACAGGATGTATTCCAAACGTATTGGCGTTTATGTCGCTTATCTCACTGGCATACGACTCGTATGACACGCCATGGATATTTCTGAGTTGATAATCAGCGAGTAACAACGAGACCACTCGACTGCGTCCAACCAGCTCGTGAGAGAAAACAAGTCTTCACCGGGTCAGAAGCATAGTAACGAATGACACTGACTCAATTCTACACGGTACGGTGTATCTAGCGTACTGCGAGATAATATTGAGCAGAATTTGGCAGGTCTTTATCTGTACGTCGTGGATGAAAATCTTCGCCCAACAGCGTGAATATCAGTCTCAATTTAAGTGCACTGCGATGAGAACCGTAATACTACTAGAAGTCTTCGATCATCACTATTGGCAGATAGACTACCCAGTCTACTGGTTCGCGGGGCCGCGGTGTTGTGATCAGATTTATCGCCTCACTCCTAGGGGAACAGGGTTCGATCCCCGGTGGGCTCGCTCCCGGATTTTCGCATTTGGGAATCTTGCCGGACGTTAGTCGGTGGATTTTCGCGGGGATCTTCCGTTTATCCCGCGTTTTCAATCCATCGCTGTTCCATACTCACCTTGATTCACCCTCATCGGCCCTCTACATCTCGATGTTAAAGAGTCACCGAAATATCTCCAGTACCACTCCACGCCCAATAATGGTTCGCTTTCGTATCCGGCATTAAAGTCTCTCGCTCAGTGGGCAGTATTCTGTGGCCGGAAGTCCGCTTTCACTTTTTCGCTACTGGAGAACACAAGCTTATATATTTTATAGCAATATCGTGTTTAATAGGTTTTCTGCACACATCAGGATATCACCATTATAAAGGCCTACTTTAGAAATACGTATAATCAGTAGGTATCATCTCGATTTGTGGCATCTGGAAACCTGAAGAATTTGTCATATTCATTTCGGGACAAAAATAATCAAGTTTCCCAGACACGATTGAATTTTTGGTTCCACGTGTTGCAAATAAATTGTTTTACGCACGATGTACTTTAACCCAACATGACACTTGTTTTGTATCCATTTATATCGTGGAACAGTAAAACTGTTTACAGAGAAAGTAACTGACAAGTGATCACGCATTGTACAGCACCAGCCCAAAATAACTTGCCGGTGGATTAATGTTTCGGTAGTAATTGGTCCAAGTGCTATTTAGCACCCGCTACAGAAGTATGAGCCAGCAATAAACACGCGAGAAAATCTAGGCCCAATCAACGTACTCCACTACGCAAACAAGGAACCAATGGGAGTTGGCTGTGAATAAGAATGTGAAGTCTAAAGTAAATATCATTGAACTTGTTAATATTTCAGATTGCAAATGATATCATAACTTTGACATTATTTCCTGGCACAACTCAGAGACTCGGTAGTATTCATTGATATTTATAGCAAGTGTAGGGTAGTACGTTACAAGCACACCCACCATGCACGGAGATATGATTTCCGGTATCCATAGGGTTAGAAAAGTGTGAACAGTCCGGCCTGCAACTGTACCCAATGGCGATGATGCAGCAGGCGGCTCACTGTCTGGCATTGCAGAAACTGGCAATGTATTGCACAAGTCAGCGCCGTCTAGGCCATTTAGACTAGAATGTGCATGCGCAAGGATAAACATGCGTCTTATTTTCGATGTGGACACATCAGAGCAACAAATAAAGAGAGGCAGGTAAAGCCAGTTCATGATAAAGTGAGCACTTTAGAAACGAACCTTAAAAAAATAATCACTGTTACTTCACGCATATATTTTAATAAATGCAATAAGTGTCATTCGCCCACTAAAGTTGGCAACGATGGATGGAAAGTAGTGCCATATCTTAACGTCGAATAAAAAGTGTTAGGTAACCATCTGTAATAAATTAAAATTATTTATTTGGTTTTATATTTTTTAAATGCATCGAAGTTTGAAAATTCTGCAGATTCGTAAAGTATTCACTACATTAATAATTTCACATTTTCATTTGACCGACGCATGGATAAAGTGACGAGACCCATGGAAATGTTAATTTTACAGAAGGCGGAGGAATACACAACGTGTATACAAGTAGATCTTAAGCAGGGCTTACAAAAGTGTTCGTTTTACCGTGACAGCCTATAGGCAGTTGGGCTTAAGGTCTCGTCGACAGCGACGTCATTAGAAACGGCGCAAGTTGCACAGGAAAGAGGATTGGGGAAAGAATCGGCCATGGCATTTTTAGGGACCTATCCCAGCATTCGCCTGGAGTGATATCGGGAAACTACGGAAGCCCAAAATCAGGATGGTCGGACCGAGAATCGAACCCGGGTCCTCCCGAATGCGAGTCCAGTGAGTTACGACTGCGCCACCTGGCTCGGTAACAAAATAAACACTTCTGAGAAAATTATAACTCACATATGCTACTGCGAACTATAAGAAAAATGAAAATGGGGAGAAGAAATATGGTGGGAATTAAGCCTGCAATCGTACAGCTATCAATTCACTTCCCGACCCAACGAAACCAGATTATCGTTGGATGTACTGTATTTGAAAAGATTCTAGCTCAAATTCGCTCAGCAATGATAAAGAAATGCTTATTGTGATCGCGGTGCTAAAATAAGATCACAGTTAAACATGTGGTGTGCAGTATACTTGTGATTGTGGTCGTCATGGATGATTAGCGGATGGTGAACTGCGGGTTGCCGAGTGCTGTAGTTGGCCATTTCTTAGTTTACCTATTAGCCACTGAAACTTAGTTCAGCAACTGTCGTTGCACCATGCGCCTACACTCTACACTTCGAATCGGTGGGAAACCAAATTCAACCACTAGTATCAGTGAAAATGGCTCCAATTATAATCAGTGAAGAAATTTCACTCTTTTAAGTAGTGACATGAAGAAATTTCACTAATGAATAAGTGACGGCCGACTGCAGAGGCGAATTAAATATTGTTTTTATTAAATTTAGCCAAATAATTACGCGAAATAAACATACTTAGACAGTTTACTGTTTATATTGCGCAATTTGCCGTAATTTTAAAAGTAAAACGTTTTCCGGAGGTGGCCGGGATTGAACTCGCACGCCATTTCACTTCGGTTTTAAACCGTTACCTTACAATTTTTTTTGTTTGTATTTTGTCGTCGTTGTCGTTGTAGTTGTGTTGAAGTGACGTTGACGAGCTGAAGTTAGACTGACTTGCGACAAATTCGCGGTGCGACAAGCAAACTGAAGGTCTGCCGCGGAGGGGCCAGGTCGCGATCCCACGACCCATCGACTACAAGTCGGTCACCCTACCCTGAGCTATGGGGACAGTGATCCAATTGGATATACGAAGTCAAGTTGAAGAACGCGAGGAAAATGTACGTGTATAATTCTTATTGAAATCTTGAAGATTTAAATTCTATGCCCTTACTTTTCGTTTTTGGTTTAATCGGTAGCGTTAGGATAGTCATAACGTATATGGTATAATAGTGCACCCTCTTCGCGGCTTAAAATGCAGTTTAAACCCTCAAACAGAGCTCTCGGATAATCACATGAAAACGAAATGAAAGACGTAAAAACGGAATGAAAGGCTGAATGCTCATATTACCTTGTAAAATGGTATTTTGAAAGACGAAGCACACATCAGAGAGTATTTTCTAATGGTTTTATTAGTTTATTCGTCGTTATCTCAGTTGATACACGTTGTTTGACGGTCATTTATAAACGTAGTTCGACGACCATTTTCACACGCCGTCTAACTGACCCATCAGGCAAAAAGCAAACCACTGTAAAACAGTGGAAAAAATGACTGATGGATGAATCAGTGGAAAATGTCACGGAATCAATAACTGAAGGGAATCTGGCATTTTTGCACAGATTTATCAGTTAAATTCACTGAAGTGACTGTTGAATAAGTCACATACTATTCACTGATTGTAAGAGTGAAATTCTTACTGATTCAAATTTAGATTGTAATGTGTGCGTCGCAGCTTGTTCTGTTTCTAGTTGCTAGTGGTTATTCGTTCCTGCTGCGTGCACACAGAGTGCACAGTTGTGAGAGAGTACGCGTGCACCTTACGAATGTTTCTAGTTGCTAGTGGTTATTCGTTCCTGCTGCGTGCACACAGAGTGTACAGTAGTGAGGGAGTACGAGTGAACCTTACGAATGTTTCTAGTTGCTAGTGGTTATTCGTTCCTGCTGCGTGTACACAGAGTGTACAGTTGTAACGGAGTACGAGTGCACCTTACGAATGTTTCTAGTTGCTAGTGGTTATTCGTTCCTGCTGCGTGCACACAGAGTGTACAGTTGTGAGGAAGTACGAGTGCACCTTATGAATGTTCGCCTTCCACTCTTACGCCGTGACCAGATCCCCAAGTAATTCGCGAGTTCACTTCAAGCACGTATTATTCTGTTGTACTATTTATATTAAACAGTACTTCTTCAGGTACGCTCAGTCAGCAATGAGCAGTAAGCAATATTGAAGTTAAGAGCCACGTGGGTGGCTCTTAACATCGAGGCATTGAAAAGTAAGGGTGAAGTGAGGTAAGAATGGAGCACTGCCGGAATGAAGGGGGGGGGGATATCCTCGAGGAAACCCGCCCGACCAGCGGTATCGCCCGGCATGATTCCCACATGCGAAAATCCGGGAGCAACCCCGCCGGGAATCGAACCCCGTTCGCCTTGGTGGGAGGCGAACACTCTAACCACTACACCACCACAGTCCCCTTGCATTCTGGCACTGCTCTCCCGCTTCACCCTCATCGGATCTCAGGACCCCGATGTTAAGGGCCTTCCAAACCGCCCCAGTTTACCGTTGAAGTTTTAAGAATACGTGATATCTTAACATCCTCAACAAGTTCTTTAGAGGTTGCACCAAATTCGGGTTATAATTTAACAAGTATCTAAACTCCAAACGCTTGTGAGTTTTATTTGCGTTTTTGATTGGATAAAATTTTATTTGGCACGCAATAGACGCCAATAAATAAGCGCTACTGACCTGGCTATCTAGCGAACTGTGAATTTGAGCATGCATCTAGAAAACTTACTTGAGGTTCCTACGTACAGCAGTTATTATGTTTTCGCAGACAAAATTAGTTAATTTCGCCTTTAAATAAAATAGGAAACTGCATACATATAATAATATGTTATACATATATATATAAAGTATTTCTTACTAAACTTCCTAAACGGTAAGGGGAACTTTGAACCTTTACACTTTATGGGTTATAGGATGTTGGCCATGTATAAGGTTGCAAATTGTGAAATCACTACTACATATACGGAAATGGGAACTTCACTGCTTCTTCGACTATGTCCTGAAGAAATGAAGGAAAGATATCTTGGATGTATGCAAAGAACATTTACCATTCATGCTTTCTCAGTGTGCCTATACGCTGTGGTGAATTTGCGAACAATTTCTTAAGAATGGAAATTATATATATATATATATATATATATATATATATACATACATACATATATTGCACACAGAGCAATGCCACTTTGAAAATTTTTTCGTTATTGAAAATAAAACTCACGGAATATGCATTTATTGTATCACTGGTGCTCAGTGGGAACTTACGAGATTACTACATCTCAGCAACAGAAATAATCCTGACTAAAGGCTGTTCACGATAAAATAAGCACTTTAGAAATGAACCTTAGAAAAAAGTCACTGCCCCGGCATGCATATATTTTAATGAGCGCACTGAGTGACATTCGCCCAGTAAAGTTGGTAACGATGGTTGGAACGAAATTCCATATCTTAACGGCGAATAAAAGTATAAGGTAACCATTTGTGATATCTGAAAATTATGTCTTTCGTTTTTTTTTTTTTTTTTTTTTTTTTTTTAATGCTTTGAAGTGCGAAAATCAGCAGGTTTTTAAATTGTTTACTTTCTTGATAATTTCACGGTTTCATCTGACCGACGGATGAATAAAGTGACGAGGCTCATAGCAATGCTAATATTACATAAGGCAGAGGAATAGACGTGTATACGAGCAGGCCTCTCGTGTTCATCTTACGTGAACAGCCTACAAAAATGAGTTAATGTTATTATAACCACTGTAAAGGGCCCGATTCATTGCAAATCCTTTTACACAGAAAGTGACATTTGACTATGGAAGAATCAACTTGGGCCGCCATTGGCTGATCGGCCCACCCAATAACGAACGTTGTAATGCAGAGTACACAAGTCCGGTATGTTGACAGTAGGACAAATGAGTGGGAATACAGGGACGAAACAGGACTTGCGTTCCTGAAGTAGCGGATCTAAGTGACTCGCTGCTGTCTTATATGCGCCTGCAAAAGCGTGCAGACCTCGAAGTGGTAAAAACCCGGCGGACTCAAGAACGTACATTATTGCTCCTGTATAGCGAGGGAAGTCAAATTCACACAGAGAAGAAGCCAGTGAAGACTATTCACGGTAAAGTGATCACTTTCGAAAGCCCCACTGAAGATCTACTTTGATGCACACTAAGTATTCTTCCATCATGTGTTAAAGTGACACTTCCCTGGGCCTCAGCACTTTATTTAAGCGCCGGCCAAGTGAAAGTGTCGAACTATTAGAAAAGTCAATATTTTGCAAATTTGCTAACTCTTACACTTCAATTTATGAAATGAAACAGAAGGTAAGAGAATATCCGCAGTATTCGCAAATGTTTACCCAGATCCTTTAGTTTGACATTAAAGCAAGGAACCATCATCTCTCTGTCGTTACCAAATTTACGGGCTGCATGCTAGTAAACGTGTCTGTGAAATTATAGGCTATTCACGTTAAAACGAGCACTTTTGAAAGCTCTGCTTAGGATCTACTTGTATGCACGTTGTGTATTCTTCCGCCTTGTGTATGATTAACATTGTCATGGGCGTCAACACTTTATTCATGCGTCGATCAATTGAAACTGTAAAATTATTATAAAAGTAAATATTATACAAATCTGTTCATTTTACACTTCGATGGATTAAAACACTAGAAAGCGAAAGAAATAATAACCGAAATGGTTACCTAACCGTTTTTATTCCATGTTAAGGTACGGAACTACTGTACTTTTCCATTCATCGTTACCAACTTAACTAGGCGCATGTCACTCACAGCGCCCGTTAAAATATATGCAGGTAGGAGCAGTGACTTTTTGTAAGGTTGATTTCAAAAGTGCTCAGTCGTGAACGACCTTTATATAAATGTATTGGAATTTTCTAAGGTTAATTTTGAACAAAAAGTGCTGAAATAACTGTGAGCAGGCTTAAAACAAACAAATAACTGTGAGCAGGGTTAAGACAAACAAATTCTTGTGGTGTGTACGCAGAGTGCTGCTACGCTGGATAATTTCGCGAAAATCAGTTATTCTACCCACAGACATTTTCCGTGTGTTGATGGACAACTGCGGCGCCCCCTATCACAGAGTACTTAATGATACAGAGGCGAAACTGCCACTTTCACCGCGAACTCGAGCAAAATGGTGGCACTTGCCAGCAACATGTCAGAGCCAATCAGCTGCTGGTAATCTGCTTGCTACCCGGTGGCCCAGCGAACAGGAAATCTTTTGCAGCACGCAGTAACCAATCAAAACCATGGTCCGATCCCAGATTTTAGCGCAGTAAACTAGTACATGGTTATGTCGACGTCAAGGAACCGCCTCGCCATTTCGTCTCTGTCTACTTGCTTCTCTGTGGACCTACTATTTGATAATCACGAATTATGCCACGAAGCTTAATAATGCCAACGTACGGTATTCTTTCAGCTGAAAAATCCTCGCAAAACAGATTATCATTTTAGTGTGTTAAATAGCTTCTTAAAATATTTTTGAAAACATAAAAGAGTGCCTCAGGATGGTTGTCCAGAACCCTATGAAGGTTATATATTTACACATGAAACAAGTGTTAAGTATGTTAGTTGAGTTTGTTCCAAGACCTTATCTTTAAAACATGCATTTTTTTTTACATACCAACTCTGCGAGTGTTTTAGAATAGATTTACATGAATGTATGCATAAACAGCGTGAAACTCCGGCAGTGTATCCCTGACGAAAATATAAGACTAAAATGTAAGTACCACTTTTCTCCTCGAGTAAGTAGGTATTTAGGTATCTGTGCGCCCCTGAAAATCCTGATCTAAATTGCCTTACTCTGTGTTGTGGTTTGCCTATCTGGTATGCAACACACGACGTTTTGAATGTTCAAAATAAATTTTTCTCACAAACAATTCAACTGAGTGTGTTCCTTTTTTGTTAATTTAGACGTGCTGATTCGCAGGCTGTCTTTAGAAATTGCTTAGACCGTAGTGTTACAAATTCTAATGCAAACACAGGTTGCCAATAGCCCTTTCCCAAAGGAAGGGGAATTATATTACTCACCCCGTTTTTAAAGTTATAAGATATCTTTTACACAAAATACCATTCACCGATTTGTTGCTTAGCCACAAGTGGTTTCTGATATTTTCACCTAAATGCATTTTTAAACTCACTCAAATTTTAGGGGCGAATAGCGCCCTCAATAATCACTTTGGGGGAAAAGTTGTAGGCTACATTTATGTTCGCCTTATATAGTTTCAAGGAATTACCTAGCCCCTATGTTTCAGAAACACGCGGTACATATATGCAATATAAACTAATTTCCTAAATGGCGTCTATTACTACTGGCTAACGAGATGGCTCTCTTAAAGCAGAGATTTTGGCATACACTTCTTTGTCTCTTGGTATTAACTTATCTACGAGAACAATGCAACTGGAGGAACAGAATTAAATGTAGGTATTATCTCTATTTTTGTTAGCGCGGCAGCTAAGAGGTAAGACAGCCTAAGGTACAGAGGTATATTTACTTGGCATTAGTATGGTAAAAAGAAAAAAACCTAACTGTAAATTGCGACCAAACTCACGTCCTTATGAACTAATGCCATGCTGTTAATAGGAGATTGAATCAGGTTCCTTGGAGGTAGAAATTATTCTCAGCAATTAAGAACAGTCACAGGTGTCCAAAAACTGTTCAGTTTTTTTTTCTTCGACGAATGATGTCATCCGAACAGCTTTCAAGCTTACAGAGTTATCGACATATAAGCGCCATTAACTTTAATTTTACGCGACAAAGCAGAATGCCAAATGAGGTCGGACAGTAAATAAGATAACTATTTTGTAAATAAAGAATTTATCAATTTTTACCGTTGAAATTATAAAATATTTTGTGGTGACTAAACTATTGCCTGGTAACTGATTACGTTTTCCAACAATAAATGACAAAATATCTTACGTTCCCTTCAAATAGTCGCATTGACAAGACAAAAAAAAATTCGCGAGGTGTCATATTGATAAAACAGTTCTACCCTCAAGTGCGTGCGCACAGGATACACGCGTTGCGTATAAGGGTGATATTACGCTAGCAAGACAGTGCGCAACTAACTCTTACTGCCAGGATTACACAGAGGCAAGATGGCATGCGGGATTAACAAACGTCGTCTAACAAATAAATTAATAAATAAACAAAACTTACGTGCAGCAAGACATGGTGGCAGTGGTCCTCAGTTCATCATCGTCGGAAGATACGTTCGGAGGTCGGTTACCGTAGGTCACCCGCCCCAGCGGACGGCTGGTAAACCTGCGCGTTGAACAAACGAGTGGCACGTTTGAAAAATAATGCGTAAACTACCACGGTGCTTATTGTGTGTGGCCGCGAGATACGGCACGGGATAAGCCGGTACTCTATCGGGAAGATGATTTTCCGACCTCGTGTAGGGCCGGCGGGCGTGTCGAGTTGCCGGCACGTGGTCGGGGAAAGAGCGTGTCACGCGAGCCGCGCTTCTAGACGACCGTCCTGCAAGGAGGCGCGGGAACTACTAGGCCGGCGAGCGGTAGGCCGCCCCTGCCAGGGGCGACACGGGTCCCGGAGCTTCGGGCGCTTCCGCCGGCTCTCGGCAGCGCTCGGCCGCGGGCCCGCCTCTCCGGTCGGCACACCTCGGCAAAGCCCGCGTCCAAGCGCTCATCTCGTAGTATAGGCTGTTCACGGTAGAATAAGCACTTCTGAAAGCCCTGCTTAAGATCTACATGTGTGCACGTGCTATATTCTTCCGCCGCATGTAAAATCAACATTTCCATTAGTCTCATCACTTTATTCATGCGTCAGTCAAATTAAAAAGTAGAATTATTAACAAAGTAAATACTTAAAAAATCTGCTCATTTTTACACTTCGATGCATAAAAAAAACAGAAAGCGAAACAAATAATTTCAAGTGATCACAAATGGTTACTACAACATTTTTTTTATTCGACGTTAAGATATGGGACTATTTTCCACCCATCGTTACCAACTTTACTGTGTATATGTCACTCAGTGTGCCCGTTAAAATATATGCAGGCAGGTGCAGTGACTTTTTTCTAATATTGATTTCAAAAGTGGCCACTTTATGGTGAACAGCCCTTACCTACCGGTAGGCTCTACATTCTGGAAAAAGCAAGGACATATACTGTACACAGAGATTCGGTAGAGACATTTGCTAGTAGTTTCGAAAATAGTTAAAACTAAATGACCGGTGCCGGGACGAACAGCCGCCTTCCTGGACTGACGACATCAAAGTTCAGGATCCATTAGAAGCCCATGCAAACGATAGTAACCCATTTATATGTTAACCAATCAATCATCATCCCAGCATCCTCTCCTCTGTAGTAATGTTCTCCTGACAGTGGTTTCTCAATCATATTAATTATATCAGAAATGTATTTTCTTCCAAATGTCTATAAAAAATTATTTACATAAATGGTAAATAGTTTATTAATATATTATTAAATAACTTCCTTCTAAATTTAACTCCCCCCCAAATAAAAAAAAACGATTTTAATTTAATTTTACTTATTATGTAACAGAGTTCACGACTTTTAATTGGGATCGATGTGGGGGAGTGGGGATTAAAAATATGTACAACGATTCCCTTTTTGGCTACTACCCGATAAGAGAAATGAATAACATTATATAGTAACTACAATAATTAACTTTTATTTCAAATATATAATAGAGTTCAGTTATCGCCAATGGTAGAGGAATGATAAAATTTGTAATTTTTTGTTGTTTGTGAAGAGAACCTATGAGAGTGATTGGATTGAATATTGAGGGGCCTCCGGAATGAAGAGGCAGGAGAAACGGGAGATCCCCGAGAAAACCCACTGACCAACGGCATCATCCGGCACGATTCCCACTTGCGAAAATCCGGTAACCCGGCCGGTGATTGAACCCTGTTCGCTTTGGTGGGAGGCGAGCGTGCTAACCGCTCAGCCACCGTGGTACTTCATATACTGTAGAAAAAATCCAACAAGAAGATCGAAAAAAAATTATATTCCTTATATTAAATAACTGAGAAATTACGCCATGACAGAATAAAGGAACATAGAAAATTACTAGCTCGAACAAACGGGTAAACTCACTAAATCTGGAAATAATAATAATAATAATAAATTATTTTTATTTACAACTGTAAGCCCGTACATTTCGCGGACTCATTTAGCAATAAACTAAACTTCACAATATTGTTAATTCGTTAATTCGCTGTCGGTGCAGATTTACCTCAACTCAGTTTGGCACAAGATTTTATGAATGTTCCCTTACTGGTTCGTTAAGGCCCAGAATTGCCTAGCACGTGTTATATTGTATAAGGCCTATATTGTATTTATTAGCCTCAAGAGTCACATAACACAATGTGACAGAGTTGTCAAAAAGTACAACAACAAAAGCAGATGAATTATAACATACACACTAAGTACATGCAAAGCAAAATACAGTTTATAATACATACAAATCTAAACAAAACATACAATAATCAATTACAAAAAAAATAGAAAAGCACAAATTAACAGATTATCAGTATTCTTAAACACTATAAAAACCTTAATCTATAAGGTAAATTTTTAATTGCGATTTAAGAAAATCTTTCTTATTTTAGTACATCCTTTTGCTTAGAAGGGAGTTTATTAATGAGTTTAATAGCTGCTACACATGGGCTGTTTATAAACTTCTTAGTTTTGTACGAAATGAATGGAATGTATGTCTGTCTTATGTCGAGTATCATGTGCATGTATTTCTTGATTGGTTAAGTAATTGATATTGTTTAAACCAAATATAATTGTGTAATAAATATATAGACTTGGTACTGTAAGAAATCTCAGGTCTTAAAAATATTGTTTACAGGAATTTGGAACTTTTATATTAGCAATGATCCTAAGAATTTTTTTTTTAGTTTAAGTACCTTTTCCCAATTTTCAGAAACACCCCAAAAAATTATAACGTACGCTATCAAAGAGCTTGCATTAGCAAAGTAAATAACGCATATAGTGTTCAGAGAACAGGTTTTTTTTTTAAACTAAGTAAAAGGCGAAACATAAAGCATTCAGTCTATTACACAGTGCAGATTTATGTAATTTCTAATTAAAATTCTTATCATTCCTTAGACCCAGTAATTTGATATCGTTTACTACAGGCAAAATGTCTTCATTTACTTGAATTGTGGTTTCAGTATAACTCTTGTTTGTAATTTCATTTTTCACACTAAATAAGATTAGGGCAGATTTAGTTATATTAAGTGTCAATGTATTTTTATCAAACAATAATTCAATTTCCTGTAATGACGCTTGTATGTTTTTCTGCAAAGTCATTAATATTATCTTCACTTATAATTAATGACGTAATCATCCGCAAACATAGTTGCCATACCTTATTTAATATATAAAGGAAGGTCGTCTATATATATATAAAACAAAAATAATACAGGCCCTAATATAGAACCTTGGGGTACTCCTGCTTTCACTACTGTGCTATGAGATTTATATTCTATATAGTATTTTTTATAATTGAATTGTATCAAACAGACTGTTGCATTCTATTAGAGAGATACGACTCAATCATTTTTAAAGCTACACCTTCTATGCCATATTTTTTTATCTTTTGAATTAAAAGTTTATGGTCAACGCAGCCAAATGCTTATGATAAATCAGCAAATATTCCAGCTACACTCTTTTTGTTATCAAGTTCCTTTAAACATGATTCACAAGATCACATAGAGCCTGTTCAGTAGATTTTTTTTTTTTGCTGGAAACCAAACAATGTGTGACAGAATGCTATTTTTACTTCAATATTTAAATAATTGCTTACAAATGATATTTTCAAGAATTTTTGAGAATTCAAGGAAGATTGAAATGGGTCTATAATTCCCTACCTCAGATTCATTACCTTTTTATATAATGGTACTATTTTCGAACAAACATATTTAATAAATTCATTTCTTAAAACATATCGTATTTATTTTAGTAAAATATTTTGATGTAACTATAAACACTCGTCATTATACAGTTATTAAGGTGCACATTTAAAGATTTAGTTCGCTTACGCAGTTTGAGATTGATAAAATATTTCATTCCGGAATGGTTACGTAACAAAAATTAATCGTACCCACATACACGTGGACGAAATATCAAAATGAGCACGGACAAAAAAACACTTATAATAATAATAATAAATGCTTATGGGGTGGCCTAGGGTGAGGTAACACCCTCCGAGTGACGGGCTTTCTAGCTGGGACCCGTAGGTGCCCGTCATTCCGGATAGTTACATGAAGTTAGACCCTAGGATGGAGCACTTAATTTGCTGCAACACATGTTTTGTTGCAAAAAAAAAATTATCGTTGTATATAAACCACCGCAAAGTAGGTTCACCACAAAAAATTTGTTTATCTAAATACTATTGGGAATGGAAATCTTCCATTGTGTGTACGATATAGTTCAGCAGTATCCTTTGTTATGAATTGAGTTTCTGTATTTTGAGGATTAAACTCTTATGTAGGCGATCTATGGAATTTACTATTTCATAACGTTGCAGTTAGAAAGTTTAATTAGGTACTAAAAACGATGATGGACGAAAAAAAAGTTTAATGTTACTTAACATTTTCTTTAGTATACAGAGTATACTGTAAACAGAACAATCTCATGGAAGTTTTTTTTTACTAAAGCAAAAATTAAAATTGCCTCACAAAAAAAATGTGTAAAGAAATAATTTAATAACAAAAATCTTTAGTGCTTTTTAACCTTCCTCTTGGAAAAACGCATGATTCTGTTAGTAGAAACAAAACAGTGTCAAAAGAAATGACTTTCTGTGCTAAACAAAAAATTTAGAACTAATTTTTGTCGTGCTTGTGTACAGATTTTAAAAATTCGCGGATTTATCTGGGATAAGTTATAAATCGAACATTAGTATTTGTGTCATTGCAATTGGTCCTCAGTACATGTCGTACTCTCTAAACCTGCATCAGTGAAAATCACTGATTCACGGTCATTTACAACAACACAAATCGATAGAAATGGCTACATCGAGGATCGGTGGATAGGCAAAGATTCTTTCGAAGAAAAAAATTCACTGCTCGAGTAAGAGCACACAACTATTCAGCGAATCGAGTATTAACTAACCGTTAAATGGAATCTGACCAAGGTAATAAAATATCAGTGTAAATTAGCTGATGAAGGTACACTAGTGTGTATTGCACTCATACGCACTGTCATTTTTACCAAAAGTTAACTGATTCAATGCGTAAAAACCATCTAAGTTTATATTCACTTTTTAAAAAGTTTTGATCATCAGTGTTAACAGCTATCTGCGCAATGATTTCAATTTTTAAATACGTTACAGCAGAAGATCGATTTTCCATTGAGCATTGCACCTGAGTCTGTAAAATGCAGAATTCGTAAAAAAAAAGAATGTGTAGACTGCCAACATTGCCAGGTAAGTACGATTCTTGTTGTTAACGAAAGAAGAATGTTTATACAGAATGCTCGGAAATCCCCCTTACAAACTTCTAGGACTTGTAGAGGGGACTAAGTGGACGATCTTTTGAACAGGAACCCATGTCTGGAAACGAACCGTTTCCGTGCTACAGTCATTTCAAGTCAAAGGGGCTCGTCGGTGCAGCGGTGCAGGAACCACGCGCAGAAGTCAACGGCTGGATGTAGTTGTTGCTCATGCAGAACCTCCCAGAGGATGCTAGGAGCAACAATCACTGCACGGCCAACTGATCGCGTACTCGTTGACGGGATCTGTTCAACGTGATACAGTACAGCCTCTTCCAATTAATTCGGGAGTGCGACGTCTCTTTGGAGCACCACAGTCGTTCCTGTCGGCGGTGAAGGTACCTTGTTCTTGGAGCCGTTACGTAACTCTGGCAAGAAGGGCATGCGAATTCATTTAACATACAAATCCTTTTTGTAGATCCAATTATGTTTTTGTAAACGTATATTTTCGGCGTTCTGGGTGTTCTAGTCGCGTGTCAGCCATATTAACGATTAACATTGTAAATGTAGCAAGTGTGACGTCATAATAATTCTATGCGCGTGTACGTGTAATAACAAGATATCACCTAATCGCCAAAAAATGTCTGATATCACCTTTCAGACCTTCTCTTCAATATGACTTCTCTCAGCCGCAGTTGCAGGAAGAAAGTCTGTTCACGGGAAAGTCAACACTTTTCACTGCCCATAACTGCGGTACACCCTGGCATGCAGGGTTCCAGTTAAGTCGGCAGCCAATAAATGAATATTGTGCTAAGACATGACTTTGAACTGAACATATTGTATCATCAGTTATTGCTATAGGCTATACTCACGTTAAAGTGAGCACTTTTAAAGGTCCTCTAATTTGAAATAATAAGTCAATTAAGGACGCCGCCTACTTGGAGATTATTAGGCGGTTGAGACAGGGAAGCTCGCAAGCGCTAAGGACGTAACTGATAGACGCGCCTAGTGCGCCATCGCTCCTATGCACAAGGCGCTGAACTAGCGTGCAGAGTTTCCGTCGTGCAGCGTGTACCTACGAGGTGTGTGAGTTTAGAGATTTGGGCGGTTCTTAACAGCGAGGTCTTGAGAGCCGATGAGGGCGATTGAAGTGAATATAGAGCAGGGTCGAAATGAAGGGGTGGGGGAAACGGGAGATCTCCGAAAAAACCCGCCGACCAACGGCATCGTCCGGCACGGTTCCAACTTGCGAAAATCTGGTGACCCGGCCGGGATTGAACCCGGTTCGCTTTAGTGGGAGGCAAGCAGGCTAACCGCTCGTCCACCGTAGCCCCTGTACCTATGTGACTTTAAGCGGTGACCTTATAATTTTATCGGTGGAATGTCTGCTGCAAAGATCAGTGCAGGTCGCTATAGTAGTTTGGCATGTTTCCGCCCTGTATATTAAGATACACGGCAGTGTGATAAAACCGTTTTTAGCCATCTTAGAGGGTGCGGAAATAGTATTTATAATGTGCATAGCGTATTGAGAGTATTATACGTACTTCGTCTGAAATGTGTTTTCTTTTAGTACAATGTTCTAATGGGTACACGTTTAGTGTTTTCGTTGAAAAAACGCGAATTTAAAACAGTCTGCAGGTAATTGGCCCCTTAATATATTTAATTTTTACCTTATACATTAACTTCCAAGAGCGGAAACATGTACACGCTGCTTTTATTACTTACATGGCGATATTTATTGGAAAAGGTGGTGAAAGGATAAGAAAATGGCCGAAAGGAAAAAGTAGTTCGGGCCTCGAAGGTTCTAACTTTACCGTGAACAGCATATATTGAAGTTATTGCTTCTTGTCTATTATGCGGGTTCCACAATCCAGTGATACGTAATGAATCGATGTGTTGCGACGAGCAATATTAATTGCTTCACAACTGAGCGATGATCTGTCTGCGACGGACACCATGTGGGATTGTGCTAGTAGTAGGGGTATGCCTATTTTGACACAATGGAAGGGGCACTGAAACAGTGGCGCCGTCCGCCATCTTGAAACTTTCCCGTTCTTCCCTCAAAATCGCTTGTTTTATCACAAAAATTCCTTCAGAAATAAATTATTTTATCCAAAATTCACTTTTCCCTTTAAAAATGTCCCTTTTTCCGTAAAAATTTCCCCACTTTCCCAAAAAATTGTTTAAAAAAAAAAGCGGTTGCTTCTAGATGAGGTTGATTCCTCGTTGTGGCTGATTTCGGCCAATTCAGAGTGATTTTGGGCGGCTTGATATTTCTTCTAGCCCACCACCCGCCAGGCTTCTAGCCCACCACCCACCAGGTTCCTGACCATTACGAAAATCATCAACACCCCCTTCCCACTACCCAGTCAAGAAAAATAATAAAAAATCACAAAAATCTAATAAATTAATAAATAAACATTATTTTAATATATTTTTTACAATTAAAACATTTAAAGGCGTAAGACCACGTGTTATATTCACCAGATTCTTCTTTTCAAGGTTCATACGATCGTGATACCATATCGATTATGTAACCCAATTCCAGGACCACCATACTGGATTTAAGAGGTACGCTGTTCGATCAGAAATAGATTCATATGTATCGAGAATGAATTTTAATGTAAAATCGGTTTACAAAAATTTAAGTTATATAAATGTAACAGTTTCCCATGACAGCTGGGAACATAAAAAAAATTGTCATTGAAGACAGGATCAAACTTGCATGCAGATGCCTTACACCACTCGGATATCTTTTTTGGTTTTTATTTTGTCTTTGTCATAGTTGTGTGAAGTGATATCGACAAGCTCAAGTTATACCGGCTTGCTGCCAAATTCGCAGTGTGATAAGCGAACTGAAATTCTGCCACAGAAGGTCCGTGGCATGAATCTCCGACCCATCTACTAGAAGTCGGCCACCCTACCCCTGAGCTATGGGAGCAAGGCAGGCTATCGGGACATGCGCTGGGAGAGATATTGTGTGTGTGCGGGGGACGAATAAATATTTTGTTGTGATTATTCTAAAGTATATTAATATTTTTTTTATATAAGTGTTTCCACTATTCCATACTTATATAAGACCAGCAATATGAATTTTTCATATATGAATGATTCCTTTTTAGGTTTATATTAACTTTTTAAGTATATATTTACTTGTTTAGATAATTTGTTCTTTTTAATTATTTATGTTTATGTACATTTTACTATTTAATTTTTTTCAATATTATAAAAAGGCGTACCTTGAAAAAGAAAACACATTTTTGTACACTAGTGACCAAACAGTAATTGAGCACAAGTTAAGATAAGTAATTCAGTATGCCAGTTGACTTGTGTGGTTGCCAAACACTGCAAGCCTGTGTAGAACCAGTTAACAAGGAGATGGCACGAGGTACAGAGCTATCGGACTTCGATAAGGGCATGATCGTGGGCTGCCATCTCAGTGGGCTGTCTGGCCGGGCGATTGCATGGAAGGTAAACAGGCCAAAATCAATGGTCGCATTCGTCCTGCGTAAGTGGAAGGTCGATGGGCATTGCGCCAATGCTGCACGTTCTGGGCGACCTCCAATCTTGACCGATAGAAATCGCAGAACCCTGAAACGTGAAATTGTCAAAAATAGGGCACAACCCATGACTATCATCCGACAGGGGTTTTATGCAGCAACAGGAGTATCGGTTTCCATTGGAACATTGCATACAGAGGCCCACCGACTTGGATATTTTGGAAGAGCAGCTGCACATAAGCCCCATATCACGACAAGTAATAAAGCTCGGTGACTCAGATGGTGTTAGGACCGTCACAACTGGATACTGGAGCAGTGGAAATCGGTTATGTGGAGTGATGAGTCGAGGTTTACATTATTCCGGTCCGATGGATGTGTATGGGTGTGGCTTCTACCCGGGGAACGGCTTCTGCCGGAGTGTATAGTGCCAACTAGGAAACTTGGTGGTGGTGGTGGAGTGATGGTGTGGGGCTGTTTCACAGCCTTCGGCGATGGACCGCTGGTGTTTGTCTGCTATAGCATGAACACAGAGGCCTATTGTAACATTCTGGATAATGAAATGCTCCCAACATTGTGGCATTTTTATGAAATTGACCCTTGTTACTTCCAGGATGGCTATGCCAGGTGCCATATTTCAAGGGCTACTATGCAGTGGTACGCCGACAACAATTTTCGTCGATTGGACTGGCCCGTCCAGAGCCCCGACCTCAACCTTATAGAACATCTTGGGACGAATTGCATCGCCGGGTGAGGGCTCGTCAGGAGCGGCCAAAAACCATTGCTCAACTCATGGAATGGTTGCAAAACGAATGGTGACGAATCCCCGTGGATGTCCTGCAAATACTCGTAGGGAGCATGCCAGACAGGGTGGCTGCTGTTATAGCCGCAAGAAGTGGCCCTACGAGATTCTAATGGTGTGACAACCACCGAGCAAACATTGTGGACAGGTGCCCAATTACTTTTTGGTCGATAGTGTATTACATTATATTAGTGGAGTTGAGTTTGCAGGCATGCATGGACAGGCAGGGCAGCTGACCCCATCAAAGTTAAAAGAAATATCTTTGCTTGCATGGTAGGAGCAGTGTCAGCATTTTGAAAGGGCTGCACCTGCATTGTTTCAGGTAACTTCTCACGTGCAAGCATACATGCCTCCAGGTAGTTTTTGCAATCTATATGGTGACAATATATATTTTATAGTCACTTGATTCAATTTTGCATGCACACGCCAACAGGTTTGCGAAACGGACGTGTCTGTCATAACAGGCAAAGAGTGCAGGCAAAAACATGTCGCAACTGCAGGGAAAGGAAGGGGGCAAGTGACCTTGATCTTGACCACGACCCCATGACCTTAGATGAACTTGTAAACAAAAAATTGAGAAAAATCTCACATAATTGTACACACAGTACAATAGTACATTACATAAAACTTTTTAATTAAATCAATCTCCATTCCATTTAAATTGTAATTATATTCTGGAATATTAAGAAAAAAACCCGAATTAAAATGGAATTTTATTCACACTTATTTTTATTCAATTTACTTATTACAGTCGCTCATTCCCCCAGAAAAATTACAATATTCTACAATATATATGCATCTTTATATGCACAATTTTAATGAACGTTATAGTCTTTTATGCATCTCGCTATTCACACCTGTGTTGTCCTTGTGCGAAATTACACTAACGCAGTGTGCAGGGCAGGTTATGTAGGTAACTACACTTCTGACGACACGTGCCAAAGCCACAAGAGACATGCTTGCTGCAAATCTGGTACCGAGTTACTGATGAGAAATTCACTTAACCTTTACAGGTCTCTGCATGTATAAGTAGATGGTATGGTTGATCCGCTTACTGCAACTATCACACAAATATCACATGCAACAAGGTTGTTTGTCGCAATTAAAGTGCCCATGTCGCAGAGATTTGCAACTTTTACTGGAGGCATTTTCACATAAGCGACACTGATGACGACGTAGTGGTTCAGGCAAACACTCGGACGGACCTGTTGGAGATGTAAGTGTTCGAGCTAAAGAAGCACGTGAAACTGGCACTGGTGTTCTAGGTACCTCAACTGAAAACATCGATGGCTTCATTGAAGATTTCGTCGACGTAACAGCTGAAATAGTCGATTGTACTGTTGCATCAGTAGATGATCGTGCTACACTGGTGGAAGTAGAAGCTGGTAGTTAGATAGGTATCACAGCTAAAGAAGTAGATGGCACCATACCAATATGAAATCATGGCACTGCACTGGTGGAAGCAGATTCTGCTTGTGATGTAAACATCAGAGCTGAAGAAGTCGATGGTGCTGGTAAAACAGGAGACATCTCACTCGAAGAATAATTCGATGGTGGGCAATATTCACTCCACTTTAATATAACTAGCCATGTAATACCTGGCATAGAAGCTAGCCAATACAATGTATGTTTCATGGAAGCTGCTGTCAAACTAAGCCTCTCAGCTTACCACCCTACTGCTTATAATATACGAGTATGCAAGCCCTATGACATCATATTGTCTTTGAACCAATCATATTGCACAATTAATACATTGTTCAGACACCGAGTTGCCATGTGATTGCAGCTGCCCAATCATGTGTGGAGTTGATGGTGGTGGATGTGGCGGTGATGGTGCTGATTGCAATTGTGGTGCTGAGTGTTGTGTTGATTGGGATTGTGGAGCTGATTGAGAAAAAGATTGATGGAAATATTGGAAGATTGATGACAAGATTGTGAATGATTGAGGGAAACATTAAAATATTAATAGAAAGATTGTAAACGATTTTGAAAGATCGATAGAAAAATTGAAAATTTGATGGAATGATCGTGAAAAATTGAAAGATAGATGGAAAGTTTGAAAGATTGATGGAAATATTGGGATAGTGGTGCTGATTGTGATTCTGATTGGAGTAGTTATTGTGGTACTGATAGGGATTCTGATTGGGGTACTTATTGTGGTAATGATTGTGATTGTGATGGTGATTGTGGTGTTAATTGGGATGGTAGTGATGATTGCGATTGTGGTTCCAATTGTGGTGCGTGTGGATCACAAGTTAAAGTAAATTCCCTCTATTTCAATTAAAATTATATGGTTCTACCTACAAAAGCTGAAAGGTTATTTAATAATCTTGCTTTACAAAGTATATTTCCAGGTCCCTCAGTATATTTCATCTCTTCCTGGGTAAACTACGTTTGCACTCTGCATTAAAAGTACCTAGAACTAGACCATGTTCCCACCACACTTCACCATTGGTCGACGCACAACATGGAAATTGTACTGAACAATGCAACACTACGACATGCCCCCACCATGATTCCCAATGCAGATCTTGGTGTTTTATTTCAATGTATCACCTTGCACAAACTTCATGGGACCAATGCTTCATCGCGCGAAAAGAACTCTTAGTACAAGCCATTCTCTCCTGCCGAGCATTTTGAAGACAGGTGAAAACTCGATCACAGAATCGGCAATGGTAACAACCAGTTAGCGATGATGCAGATCGCAGCTCCATGATCGTCGAGGTCCAAGGCAAACCTTCGTATTCACCATTTATCTTCGTGGTATGGAAGCACTCTGAGAAAACCCAACTACTCGTTCGCCCCAGAAGAAAACACGCAGGAAGAAAATTTATTCTATTAATGATTATGTAAAAATGCAAAATATATATGCATTCTTCTTTCATATACAGCATAAATCGCAATTTTCTGACATTTTTCATGGTGTCTGTACTACTTTTTTTACGAGTTCTTCACGTTATAGTCGAGTTCAGTGCTCCATATGCAGTTGCTTTACTTCAACCTTAATATTTCAATGGGAGGATTCCAAATGAGAAGAGAAGTAGATCCTCTAACGAGCTGCAACCGTGCGTCTCTCTCACCACACTTATCCCGGAATCACATAGTCCTGAGGAGCACAGCACTTGACACGAGAAAAAACTGCAACCACGACCATTTTCAATGTGCCTGCTCGAATGTACAACCCGACAGTTTACTGACGCGAATCAACGAGTATAATTTTTCGGATCCACTCAGAAGTCGCTGATTAACTACGCTAGTTTCAAAGGCGGTGGGCAGACGGGAAATTTGGAATACGTGATGGTGACAAAGTTTTATGCTAAAGCATACAAAGGTAAAAATTAATATTTATAAGATTAATAATTTCATGATTTGTTTACTTTTTAGCTACGTATTTCCCGTTGTTAGGAAAGCTTATCATACAATTTCATTTTGCAAGGTCTGTGCGTCGTGTCGCACGACACGACAAAGAATAGAAATTATTTGTAATCCAAAACTGCTGGTCGTACGACAGAACTGTCGGGCTTGCGTCGTACCTATCTTGTATTTCATTGGTTGTTAAGTGTCGTGCCGTGCTTGCGGTGTCTTGCTGGGCGGGGCTATGTGATTCCAGTATTACGCTTCCACGTGGGAACAAACCGGCTATAGGCTGTTCACGGTGAGATGAGCACTCTTGAAATCCCTGCTTGAAATCTAATTGTATGCACGTTGTGTATTCTTCCGTAGAATTTAAAATTAACATTGCCATGAGTCTCATCAGATTATCAATGCGTCGACCAGGCGAAACTCTGGAATTATTAGAAGAGGATATATTTTACAATTCTGGTCATTTTTTCTTAGATGCACAAAAAAAACAGAAAGCAAAATAAATAATTTACGTTTTCACAAACGGTTACTTAACACTTTTTATTCGACTTTAAGAATTGGAACTTCTTTCCATCCATCGTTACCAACTTTGCTAGGCGTATACCACTTAATGCATCCGTTAATATAGACGCAGGTAGGAGCAATGACTTTTTTCTGAGGTTTATTTCAAATGTGCTCACTTTGTCCTGAACAGCCTTCAGCATCATTCACTCACACATGGTCTCTTCCAGCTGTCACTGCGCGTGGCTGTCGTGCATGTGACATCCCCAGCACATCCGGTCTGCCGTTCACTTCCCCCTTCATCTAGCGCACCAATGTCACTCATTTTGAAGGCGAGGCGTTGAGTCAAGTTCTGCGTGAGATGCGATAACGCGATAACGCATTTTCATGAACGACTCTCTTACTAGCTATACGCTGTTCACGGTAAAATGAGCACTTTAGAAAGCCCTCCTTGAGATCTACTTGTTTGCCCGTTGCGTATTCTTCCGCCATACGTAAAATTAACACTGGCAAGGACCTCATCACTTCTTTCATGCGTCCATACAGTGAAACTATGAAATTATAAGAAAAGTAAATATTTTAAAAAACATGCTCATATTTAGACTTCGATAAATAAAAAAAAACAGAAAGCGAAAGAAATAATTTAAGTTATGAAAAATAGTTATCCAACTCTTTCTATTCGACGTTAAGAAATGGAACTTCTTTCCATCCATCGTTACCAACTTTACTGTGTGCATGTTAGTTAGGGCGCCCGTTATATCATATGCTCGTAGGAGCAGTGACTTTTTCAAAGGATGATTTCAAAAGTACTCACTTTATAGTGAACATCCTTTACCCCAGTATTCTACATTCTGTCCGCAAGTATCACTCCGCATGTCCACGCTCTTGGAAGGTACATGTTGTCTTGCCGTCTCAAGAGCGATCAACTGTCTAAATAACGCAGACGTAGCTTTCATGTTGTTAACAACAATGCATATCTTTTAACTTATTTGTAATAGAAGAATTTATTTACACTTTGCACAAAATATATTAGCTATCACTCTTTTATGTTTTTTTTTTTTTAAGGTTTTCGTCTTTTGTGTATTTCGAGACGTAGAGACTATACTCCAGCCAGACCCTCGCTAAAGTTATTTTGCTCAACACTAGTTACTTGACACATTTTTACCTCGAAAAAATACACCAAAATAATTCATTTTACCGCACACTGGCTTTCAATATTACAGAGCACTAATGGAAACAAGTAGTGATAAATTAAATTAATATGGTGGACCTTAAAAATTACAAAATACCTTTGGAACTACTTTCTGTCGCAATCATACTGTGACTAGCAATCCAGTGGCTTCGACATTGTGATTGGTAATATTTATCTGTGCTGTCATCTTGGAATGGAAAGTGGATAGTCAAATTACATCCTTGTCTTCACCTCTTTGGCGGAAATGTTTCGTTTTCGCATCATTTCTGATGCATAGTAATTGCTGACAGTGTACGGTTGCATAACATTTACAGTGCACCTTGAATCGATAGTACCTAATAGCCGTAAGAAGCGTGTCAAATTAGAACTTTGTTGGTTGAAATGTTTTAGAGATATTGGGAATCGATAGTACCTAATAGCCGTAAGAAGCGTGTCAAATTAAAACTCTGTTGGTTGAAATGTTTTAGAGATATTGGGAATCGATAGTACCTAATAGCCGTAAGAAGCGTGTCAAATTAGAACTCTGTTGGTTGAAATGTTTTAGAGATATTGGGAATCGATAGTACCTAATAGCCGTAAGAAGCGTGTCAAATTAGAACTCTGTTGGTTGAAATGTTTTAGAGATATTGGGAATCGATAGTACCTAATAGCCGTAAGAAGCGTGTCAAATTAGAACTCTGTTGGTTGAAATGTTTTAGAGATATTGGGAATCGATAGTACCTAATAGCCGTAAGAAGCGTGTCAAATTAGAACTCTGTTGGTTGAAATGTTTTAGAGATATTGGGAATCGATAGTACCTAATAGCCGTAAGAAGCGTGTCAAATTAGAACTCTGTTGGTTGAAATATTTTAGAGATATTGGGAATCGAAAAACAGACCACTCTTAAAAACTCAAAATCGTCGAAATTTCTCTGGCTGGGCAAAAGTCAGCTTTAAGAGATGCCCGGAAACGAAATTCGAAGGCCCCATCACGGACTAGGCGGGAACGACGGGCGAACGAATATCCGAAGCAGCAAAACGTACTTCCGGCTTCTTAAGATCTTCTCCGTGTGGTTGTTACTACATGTGGTGGGCGGGGGTGGTGTGGGAAGGTGATAACGCCCCCCCCCCCCTTATGTGGGAATGGAATGAGATAAGATAGGAATAAGTTTTGAGAGTGGTGGCATCGCTGCAATCCTCGAGGTAAGGATACTGCGCCAAACTTTCGTTCTTCATTAACATGTGGACCAGGGACCAAGCTCGCAGAATACATTGGATTTTCGTTGTGGGTGAATAATGAGGGAATGGACGATTGTCGGAGGAACACAAGGACCACAGTAAGACATGAAAAGATATCTTATGAAAATGCCACGACGAAAATAAGATATAACAAAATGCATATCTTAAAGAAATTGAAATTATGGTACTTTTATAGGACCTAGGAGAAGCTAAACGGAAATCCCACAGAAAATATTGTATGGCGTAGAATGATATGGTAAGAAAATTTAAGTTATAGTACATTTATAGGAAGTTTGTGTGATGGAGATTGTTGTGTGAATCAGGTATGTAAATAATGCAGAGGTTTGTTGAGAACGCTTGTAGATGCTTGCTTGAACCTTCCGACACTTGCGCAGATAATCGTCACTACACGGGCCACATACAAAGAGTTCTGTGCATACATAGGGTTTAGGCCACAGATAAACCAGTAAAATAGATGTCGTAAAATCAAGAAAATGTCCATGTTTAAACTGAGGAATTAGCTAACATTATAGCGTCCTGAAATAAGCCCCGTATATGACATAAGCTTCACCAAAACCATTTATAAAACATGGTGGAATACCGGCTTAAGTATGTTATCCACGTTAGTTCTGGCAGACTGCCAATGTGCTATCTGTATGTTTCGTGGCATTGTTTCCCTAGCTCGAGAGACCCGATGAGAAATTTTCATTTTCCACAATTCAAAACGACTAGCGAAATGGCTATGGATATGTAATTAAATGCTTGCTAACCACTGCAGTATACCACGTTTGTCTGAAATGTTTTAATGTTTCTGCTATATATGGAATACTACGTAAAAACGGTATAATTCCGTCTTGACCATACTTGCATGAACTGTTAAACTCGCACAGTTTTAATTAGCATGCCATACGATTTCATATACATCCAATCTGGCAGAAATAAGATCAACTGTTCCCACATGTGATATAAAATCTTCATCCACTTGGCGCTATCGTTAGAAATTGAAAAATGAGGCAGTATAAACAGTAATAAACATACAAATTTTGAATAATGTTATTTGAGATATGAACACCAAAAGTTTTAAAATAAACGAATTTCAAAAGTAAAAATATATCATGGTCGAAAACTAAAGAAATTGGTTGTGATTACTGAGTGTATAGGTTTGAAAGTTTCTCTGGTGGCACACATGCACACACACACGCACAAATATGATCGCATAAGAAGATATTTCGACCTTCGGAAATAAGTTTAAAAACGTATATAGAAAATAAAATGCAACACACGCATTTTGAGCTTTAAAAATATAAATCTATTACCACGGAATTTTTATGTCTAAAAATGTAAATATTATTTTTTTCTTAATTTATTTTTTTTTGTGGGAAGATTTATTTATTTTGTTTGAAACAGTGTTCATTATATTTATCTTTGTTTTAACAGTATTTTAATTATGGCAGCATATTTATATGTGTTTCTATTTTTACGTTGTGTACATGTAGTCTACTTACAAGGCCATATGACTGCACGCATTTTGAACGTTGGGGCAGCATTAAGTGGCAGTTCAAATGAATTTATATTAAACACTTATGATTGGTCAGTGTTCAAAGAACATTCTTTTGTTAAGTTTTCAACGAAAAAGAAGATGGACATCTTGTTACGCGACGTCAGGCAGCCAGCCCGGGAGGGCAGTGCACGTGGTGATAAATCTATATTTCTAATAGGGAAGTCCGAGTTCACACCCCTGATACTCCAGTCCATCTAACAGAGACGAACACGCAAGGTGTTTCTAAACAACAAGCAGGTCTGTATTAACCTCCCTCCCCTTACCTTTCGGAGAGGTTAGCTAGAACTCGTGCGACGTCTGTCAAAGAAATGTATGCTAGTACCGTAAGCCGTGTGCTTACACATAGGGAAGACGTCACCCAGGGCTGCTGTGCATCCGGAGGGATGCCCCGTCGGCGTACCTCGTCATCGGGAACTTCAAGATCTTCCAAATTCTACGTTTCATCAATAATTCAAGCTAATAAATTATCTATGAAGTTTTTCACCTCACTCCGTTCATAAGACCCTCCAGGACATTTTTCAAACCGCCAAGTGCTTTTCCGTACGTTGGCGACTTTTCCGAAATTTTACTAAAGCAATCCTGAAGTGTGTCCTTGCTCTGCCGCTAGCTGATTGCAAACGTTTTATTTAAATTAATGGTTTTTGAAGAAGCATTTAAAATTTTTACATGGTTTCTGAACATTTTCAAGTATTTTCATTTTAACTGTCACGAGAGCACTAGTGTTTCAAAGGCCGCTACCCCAAAGCAGAAATATTTAAATTATCTGGTTAATACTTTTGGAGCCACACATAATATGCTAATTTTTATTGCCATCTGGATGAATTATTAGTGTTTCTATTTGTATGTGAGCTTCTTCTGTCCACAAGTATTTTTATTATCAGACTGCTGAGTTGCTGGATGTAATAAGGGTACACGTTATTTCAGATTGATAAGATCAAGTGTGTGTTCCCACTTACAGTCTGGACGCGGCTGGGCAAAAGTAGAATAACTCGCCAGACTGTCTTCAATCGTCACAGTGTTTAAAAAAAAATCCCATCATTTTACGGAAAAGTACTTGTAAAATTTTATCCAGAGGTGTCCATAACTTTCCGTAAGATTATGGACACATTGATTTTCAAAAACGGACTTTCCGTAAAATTCACGGAACCTCTCCTTTAATACCCTGGTTGTTTTTCTGTACTCCTAGTTTAAATAATTTTTAATATCTATTTTATTTGGCTTTTCGTTATGCGGGCGTTCTACTGTGTATAAAAATACATTTAAAAAAGTTTGAAATTTTTTATACTCAAGAAAGATTTGAACACGAGTCATAAAAGTTGCAAGTTCACATCCCTATCCACCTACCTACAATGTTCACGTGGTGAACTTGGTATAACTTTTGAATTTTTCTATTAGTCACATCACGATGGTGAAGAATGGAAACATTCTATGTCAAAAATCCTCATTTACCAGGAGAGAGGGAAAAAACTGTTTTTTTTTATGGAGCACTTCCACAGCTGTAGTCGTGATAAATATAATTAGTAACTAAATCTTTAGTAAGTTAGTTATGTTGTATTGTATTATTATTGAATGAAACGAGATTGCTAAATTCTATTACTATGATGTTATTAATAATTCAGAGAGGTCTTTAGATAGCCAATATTACTTTTGAATTAAATATACAGAATAGTACCCAAAGTGCAAACCACAATTTTACAATTTTTCTGAACAAGTCTACCGTTTATCTTGAGGTCCTGCATTCTGGGGACAGCTTAGCAACTTTGAAATTAATGGTATCGATTTGGAGATAAAACCAAAATAATAGTTTATTTCCTTAATAAGTGAGAACACAGAAACCTGAATGAATATATAAATTTAGTAACTGTCCCAGGGAAATAGTGGTGCATGGTAAGCTTATCTTAATATGGAAGTAAGTCATAAAAATACTGAACACATGATGGAATCATGGACTTCAGATCTTGAAGATGCTCCCATCTGTAGTTTTTACATGGCGAGGCGAGGGTTGACAGCCTGCTTCAAAACCTAGAATGCATTCTACCATCCCACTTGGTAAGTACATGAAATGGCACACATCAGTGACTGTTGGATCTCCTATTTTATTACCAGGCCTTATAGATGAATATCTTTCACCGCCATCAAAAGTCTTTGAAAAAATCAAAAGTTACATAGTGGGCATTGCAGGGAAATGGTTACATTCTGGCCTCCTTTGTTACTGACACATAGTCTGAGGGCAAGCAGATTTCCCTGTCGTGTAGTTTCCTTTCAATTAATGCACGGACTGAATCAACCTCCATTTGGGTATGACAAAACACGATATACTTCTGATGAATAATGTAGTCATGCCGCACAGCTAGTTCCAGAAATCCGCTATTTAAAACTTTGTTCTTGTTTTGGTAGCAGCATCCATCACTCCAAATTATGATAACACTTGGAATCTCAGAAGGCCTGTGCTTTATAACTTTCTCTACATGCCCCACCAAGAGAGAAGTAAAAATAGGACGTTTCAGCTCCCCCTCTGCTTCATTCCACAAATATACTACGTGACTTGTTAAACTGTAAACTGCATGGTTGCGGCAGCACAGTTTGGTTTTAAAGAATACTGCTGATGTCCTCACAAATGGCATAAGTTTGACTGCCTGGACGTCCACTGAAAATACTTGACAAGACTTAGACGCTGCTACTTCTTTGTCTTTTATTTTCTCTTGTCTTGCTTTTCTTCAGACTCAGTGTGTTTCAGAGATGCTGCTTCTGTTAAGTTGCCAATTATATATTGACAGCAGATATCACAAGAGTTCTTCTTTGGATGATAGAGTGCCACGTTCATGTCGTTTAATACTTCTGAAAATGTTAATCTGCTTGGGCACGTTATCCCTTTTTCTTCGCATTTCTTTTTGTATAGTCTGTATAATTACATAACTGATTCAAACACTGTTTCCAAATATAACTTTTTAGTTCCTTTTCGGCAATAATTGGATTCCATTTTCGGTAAGTCCTGGATAAATTTTATTGCAAAAGCTCTTCTCTCTCACACACTGTCAGTTCCTTCAATTGACACACCTTGGAACTCCAGTGATTTTCTTTGAGAAGGGCACTGAACTGTTGATGATCTCATGCCATAACACACACTTTTAGCCCGATTTCTTACACTCCACATGCCACGAAACACACTTTTAGCCCAATTTCTTACACTCCACACACCTAAACCGAAAGTATTGCAAAACATATCTCTGCATACCTGTTTCTTTTCATTACCTACTTTTATGCAGTAGTGAAAAGTTGCTCGTCTCCTGTCTCCTGATTCAGCACAGTGTTTTTGCTGGGGAACTACGCACTCCACGACAAATTCTTCCAAAAATGGTTGAAGAGTCCTTTCCTTACATAATCTGGTATATCATTTCAAAAATGTTCATTTGATTTAAAACATGTCATTGAGGTAAAACGTGGACCAATTTTCCGTTCATCTATGGTTTTTCACAATCTTTATTTCACTCTTTTTCACTCGCCCAAAATAGCTTTTTCCTTGTTCCCCCAAGTTTTGAGTTTTGAACTTCTTCCATTCCATCCTATTGCTTTTACCCTTCTGTTTTCTGGAACGTTATGACCCTCTGGAAACACCAAAAACTTTCACAGACAATTCCTCTTCATTAGAGATGCCATCATTATTACTATACATAATGTCATTAGCTCTGTACTCGTTTATTTATATCCGATCATTAAGAATATCTGGAACCAATTCAGTATGGTTCTCCATTAACTTATCACGAGGAACACCATTCTTATCGTTAAAGTCAATATCACTTTTGTGTCCATGTTATCTTTATGTCCTTTGCCTATTTCTATCCCGTCGCTAAGGCTTACATTATCCTTGTCTTCAAATCTCAGATCATTTTCTACTAGGAGTCCATAAAAAAACACCCGGAACCATATCTTCAGTATTAACAGGTAGTGATACGACATCCTTGCTTAGCAAAATGTTTGTGTCACATTCATCAAGCACCTGAAAATAAAAGTTAATAATAATATTAGGGGATGTAGCAATATTAAATATACTTAATCCTATACCGTACCAGCTTAATTCATATAAAGTTATTTTGGGTCCTCCACCATAATTATAATCGTTTATAGCTACTAATAAGTGTAAAATTTTTATTCATCGACTGAGTTCACATTTACAAACTTGGGTAAGCTATTAAAATGGATTTAATCTCTTTAAAAATTTACCCCCTGGTTAGTTAATACAGTCTAGATGCCAGATCATAGAACTAAAGTTATAAAAACAAACTCATTCCTAGATTTTCACGAAAGAAAGTTAAAATAGGCCTACATTAATAACAACATAGTTATTTTTGAAGTTAAGAAAAATTGTTACCAATACTTCAGTTCTACTCTTCTGTATTCTCTATTGACTTTAGAGCAAGTGCAATCAATTTATGTTCTATTGATGACATTTTAAACGTGTATTTAACATGACAGACTATTATGACGTGAATTGGTGTAAATTTAAAAGGAACTTCGCGAGCGCTTACAAAACAGCATGACATAGGTGTTTTACGCAGCTAAACAAACTGATTCAAAGTCTCCCACGGAACATTCAGTTATGATGTAGGAGGTTTCCGAAGTAGTAAATTCAGGACGACATAGCAGTTACAATTAAAAATGGTTATTGTGTAAGGCAGGGAGGTGTTCTGACATAGAAGGTTTTTGCAGCCGATTTTTCACTTTTTTGTAGAATTTTCTATACAATATCCTATAAAAAAGCTGAAAATTGACAAAGGAGGTTTCCATTCTTCACCATCGATAAGTAACAGTTTTAGTCGCTGTTAAAGTTAGTGTATTTTAAGTGTTGTTAAGTGTTACATACACCTGTTACTACTTTTTAATGTTTGAAATAACATGTCTTAGTGGCATGGATAACCTTAACTACCTCAGAAACGATAATTTTCTGGTTACAGTGGCGAAGAATATTTCGTGTAGACTCGTGCCCGAAACCCGAAGTTATAGGAAATACGGAGATTTTCCGTGTTTCGTATTTACGCACTTAACACCGTTTTTCGTCATTGCAGATTGCGTTTCCGTATATTTACTGCGCATTTTCATTAAAAAAAAGTCCGTAAATATAAGGCAATTATCAACAGCGCACTAAGGTGAACTTTATCTCCAGTTCTCACACTGTTCTGTGTTATCAAGTAGTAAAAGGGACAGTAATTCTTATTTTCAAAAAGCACACCAATTTAGTACTCAATTTGGACGATTGTGATTGCGCATCTAGGGTTTGCGTTCTACCTAGAAAATTCGTAAAACGTACTGCAGCTGACGCAACGTCATCCTCATATACACAGAGGTGTACAGAAACCCTTTGCATTACGTTTAATGTCTCACATTGTAATATACTGTCGTGTGCAGTGAGTACGATTGAGTTCTCGATACGTTCCATTACACATTTTAGACTCGGTTCTAACATAATGTTTTACACAATTCACGTTACAAAAACTTCAGTCAGATTTACGATGAAAAAAAAATTCATATTCGCCTATTTCTTTGCTATTTTCTACGATTCGAAATATATTTCTTTGGTTTTGCGAAGAAGTTCCACTTAACACGGTGAAGCTCTTGCCTTATTTTCCAGATCAATAAATCGCCACTATTCTGAGACGTGGAGAAACAGCTAGTTATCTAAAACAGGAGAGCAGAGAGCATCTTCTACGACAGGAGCAAAAAAATGTGGCCATCACTCTCTCTTCTCCCTTCTTCCTAGTGCTTGATCTGCATTTATATCGGGTTCGAGCGTCTTACTTCCAGCCCCCATCCCCTCTCAGCCCCACCTAGCGATCAACGGGGCAGTGAAGCGACTACACGCCTCTTGCCTCTATCACCCCCTGTTCCTAATCTTGCCTTGAACGACCATTTCTCAAGGGAAAAACGATGTGTATTGTGCGCGTTTCGGAACGAGCGCCTGCGATCTTTAGGATCGGATAAGTGAATTCCAGATATTTTACGCTCTCGCACCCCGCCGTATTCGCTCAGAGAGAATGGCTCTTCAGAAATTCAGTGAACCGCTGAACACCGGATTAACTAACTAATTTGCCAGGATTAGACTTGAAGTTCCCTTGATCCTCCACTAATAATTTTTAACGACACATTGCTGAATTAACAATAAGTAACGAGAAAGTTACAACGTAAAACCTCCTATATTAAAAATTAAAAAATAAAACACCTTCATCGCGATACAACACAAAACCACCTATCGACACTTTATATATATATGTATAAATATCTTTGGACATATATATGCAACTTAATGTCCTGTTGCCATATATACAGGTTCGTCGAAAAGAAAAAGATACACTTGCATAACTTTATAGCGACCAAACTATTTAACCGAGTTAGCTGATTCTTGTACCAAATTGTAATGAAAGAACTACATTTGGGGGGGGGGGGGGGTTGACGGCAGTCGCACACCGACCTTGAGATTGTGGCAGGGGCGAGAGGCGCCATCTGGCATCTGCGCCGACCCCTCCAGTGAGATATGTCGACCGCGCAGCATAAAGCACAGTGTGTTCTGTGGTTCGCAGTGTTCAAGTCTGTAGTGACTGTGCAACACAGTTTTAGACGGCAGTATCCTGTAGTGACTGTGCAACACAGTTTTAGACTGCAGTATCCTGTAGTGACTGTGCAACACAGTTTTAGACGGCAGTATCCTGTAGTGACTGTGCAACACAGTTTTAGACTGCAGTATCCTGTAGTGACTGTGCAACACAGTTTTAGACGGCAGTATCCTGTAGTGACTGTGCAACACAGTTTTAGACGGCAGTATCCTGTAGTGACTGTGCAACACAGTTTTAGACTGCAGTATCCTGTAGTGACTGTGCAACACAGTTTTAGACGGCAGTATCCTGTAGTGACTGTGCAACACAGTTTTAGACTGCAGTATCCTGTAGTGACTGTGCAACACAGTTTTAGACTGCAGTATCCTGTAGTGACTGTGCAACACAGTTTTAGACGGCAGTATCCTGGAAAACGTGTACCAAAACAGAGAGATATTTGTCACTGGGTTAAAAGTTACAGCGAAACTGGTACCGTACAGAAAAAATAGCAATCACTAGGACGGCCAAGAACGTCAGAAGGAAATACTAAGGCTATCTTGAGTGCGCAACCCTACAACCTTAATTGCCCACCGCAGTTTGGAGCTTGGAATTCCGAAGACTACCATGCAAAACGTTCTTTATAAACATTTGAGATTGTGTGCCTACAAGATTCAATTGAGGCATGAAATTAAGCCGGAAAATCGGCCCAAAAGTTTGGCATTCGCTGCTTTCATGTTAATAGAAAAGGACATGGAAAGAAGCCCCGATCTTACTCCTCTAGACTTTTTCTTTTGTGGATATGTTGTGAACATTGGCCATGCTGTGAAGATTCCAGATTTGCAGCGTTTGCATCAGAGAATCACTGCTGCCATTGAGACAATTACGTCGACAGTGCTCCGGGATACGTGTATGGAGGTCAAATATCGGCTGGACATATGCACGGCTACAATTGGAGAGCCGACATACAAATTTAAACGTAAGCAAAAGTTTGATTCTTCTTGTTCATTTAGGTACAAGAACCAACCAAATCGGACAAATAATTTCGAAGCTGTGATTTTTTTTAAAATTCTACCATTCTTTTTCGATGACGCTGCATATACCTGGGTCTTAAAGTCTTACTGTCAGTTCCGGAAGTATACCAATGAAAATCTATAGTTATGACGCAGTACAGTTATTGTGAATTTGTAACACTGATATTACAGAACGTAGTAAAACATGTGTCATAGTGATATATATATATATTTTTAAGTAACCAGATGCTATTAAATTGAAATTCAGTGAAGTTATCTTCAGTTTGATATTTTGTGTTTTATACTATATTTTAACTGCCTTTATGTTTCGCATGACAAATAGACTAATAACATTCAAAACCATTTTAAAATGGCAAGGAAATTTAGTCCCACTTCTAAGGGTCCGAAGAAAAGTCATCCCAAACATCATTTTTGCCTACCTTTTAAGAACATGTTCTCAAATATGATTGTAGGACTGCAGAAGAGATTTAAATCAGTGGTTGCAGCTACTGACAATAAACCAAATGAGGTAATAATCTGTTGAATGATAAATAATTTTTTATAAAGCCAATCTAAATCAAACAAATCACGAAGTATATTCACAAGAAAGTCACCCTGCATAGTCTTATTGTGGTGTTCGTAGATGCTATTCAGGAAAGGACAAGTGGCCCGCCCATAACTGAGTTGCAACCTGGCAGGGAACCTGCACTGTCATGCAAACGTTGCATATTTCCTCGAGAACCATTCGCCCGAGTGTATAACACCAAGACACTGATTTATGTTTCTTTAATGTACTCATGGTTATTATGTCATAGTAGCCTATAAACACCCGCGGGTGTCACATGTGTGTTGGTTGATAACATGGAACCAACTTATGACGGGCAGACATCAAATTAGGCTAAACTTATTCATGAATATTGTTGTTTCACGTCACGTAGTTTCTGACATTTTGCAAATATCACATTGAATTTCCAATTTCCAAGCGCGTGTTCTACTTTAATAATCTCGCTAGATAATCTAGTGTAAGTAATTAAATTAATGGGTACCCGAACTTTATGTAATTAGAAGGTGTAGGTATGTAAAATACCTGGTAGCTTAAGGCGTGAATAATGTGAGGCAGATGGTGTTGCAAGTGAACTGAGTATGTGTGTAACATGAACTTCCAGCCGGAAACTAGCTACAAATGATCTGATTCGACACCCTCGTCGTATGGAGCAGATATTGATTCAATCATTTTGTTACACTAAAACTGACATGCTGGACCACTACCAGGGCTCTGAAACATCATGGCCGGAGGCTGGAACAACAGTGCTCTCTCTCTCTCTCTCTCTCTCTGAATACCACACTTACCACAAGATACACAATTAGTCCATTTGAAGACAACTTAACAGCATAACACAAAACCTTATTCTCTTTTTCAAAAGCTAAAGTAACCAGTATTTATAATGAGAAATAACACTTTCCAAATAAATTGTTTTCATTCATGGTTTATTGCAAACAATTATATTGTCCTGGAATAGTGATGCTGAAATATTATATTGGATTTAGTATTATTTGAAATACCAAGAATATTCCTGAAGACTTGTACAATTATGCATGAAGTGGCCGTAACAGAAGTAGCATGGCCTTGTGATTGAAGCCCCATAAAATATTATATAGTTCTTTAAAATCATTACTTTCTCATGTTAATTAAGACTCACATCAATCTAATTAGGAGCAGGACTCAGAATCAATCAGGGATTGCAGATTAATCAGTTAAATAAATTCACTAGCTGTCGGTTCAAAATGGCGCGCTTAGTTGTACGATACTAAAATTAAATCAGTAGCTATATCAAATAATTCTTTACTTGTTGAAGCTAAAATATTTCGAACGCACATTTCAATATAAGATGAAGTATAAAGTAGAATTACAGCAGTGTTTGACCCGCGAGACACCTTCTTCATAACCTTCCCTAGGTTTAGGCACATGGGCCTTGGTACACGGAACATACAGTCTTTATCGTACCACAGGCTAAGTCGCGGTAGGCGAATTATACAAAACTTTTACCTCGGATGTGCAGTCAGAACAGATCCTCTTATGTTCTTCTGAAACGTCTCGAGTTTGCTTCTAAATGGTCTGTTATACAATAGCGGCACTCGTGTCACCTTCCTCATTCTGCAATCGAAATCTCTACCGTGCCCGTGACAGGCATCACGATCCGCCTAGCGGTAGGAGAAGACAATATGACTTCGTAAGGCTCAGATATGGCTTAAGGTGATGCTAAAATTGCTGCCAATCACTGGGTGGCTACTTCGTTAAATTATCAACAAACTTTGCTGCCCTTGGCAACGGGCCTATTGTATCCTCCAATATCTCGACCATGTAAGAGAACAACGTATATTGCAAACTAGAAACAGTGATAATCATACAAATACGAAATAATCATATATGGCACATTAAGAGTTAAATAAATATTCTGATTATATGTAAATTAGTAAAATCACATCAACTAGACCACGCATCATAGTAAATGAACTATCATATAACCTGGTATCTGAATTAGCATATTAACTTATTAAGTCTTTTTGCGCATTAATTAAGTTGTAAAAATCCAGCCGTTACACAGATAGGTTTAATTATGACGTCTACTTCAGTTTTCATAACGAACCATCTCAGAACGTTTGTAACTGTAGTTCAGTGTATAGAGGAACATGAAGTATAGCTCGATGCCAAGTCTATTCGCAAACTACTCGAGGATCTACATATGGAAATAATTAATTTTTCTCCATAGCACAGTATGCAACCAACTATAAAATGTATGTGTGTCAGTGGTGTAATTTGGCCGAGTCTGGGACAATGTATTTAAAAGGGCAGCCGTACAAGCCGCTGTTGTTGCCATTTGAAATATATTGTCTCAGACTCGTCCAAATTACACTACTTGTGTCAGAGGCAGCCAATAACAGTGTTAAGTACTATAAAGCGCTTACTGTATTAGTTCTACCTTCTGACCTTGCAGAGCGCAGGAAATGATTTTACATATTTTGAAACATTTAATTTTCAAACATCATATGAACTCGGAATAATATATTAAGGAATTATTATTCAGTTAAAACTTGAGAATCTTACATTTACGTGATGGTATATTGATGAACGCCTCTCGGAAAAAAGTAGCTTTACAATAACAAATACCACTATGTCCCGTCGTAAAAGGATTGCATTGCTATGTTATCTGAAATTGTGAGGCATAATTTTTAACTCCCAAAATAAATTACTTAAAGGTCAAAATCTTTGATTTATAATCATAGTATATGAATACTGCCTTTGCGGATGAACCCCTCCCAACGGACATTCTTTTTTTTTTTCATGAACTCGTAAAAAATGGTGGGGATTAGAAAAGCTGCTAGTGATTTATGAGCGCACCTTAAGCTGGCTGCATTCGCTAACAAACTGGTTATGAAGTACGCAGACTCCGTATCTGAATAGCGGAATAATGAAAAACTGCCTTTTCTGTCTGGACCCTGAGCACAAATAACGCGGCGTGTTTCCATACACCAGTACCTCTGTTTACCAATGTAAACGATCCTAGGGGATAAACGTAATTCACATGAAAATTGTGGCCAGCCAAGAAGAATAAAAAACGTATACGTTAATTGGGCGTCGTCTCGTGAAAGATAACATCCTGTGTAATTTAAAAAAATTTACTCGAATCTAAAAGCGATACGGAAATTTGCGATCTTAGTGATCTTTAGACTAGACTATACAGTATTACGCGTACTTCAGAGACAGCTGGTTGTTTAATACCTGTTACTCCAGTAAGTAGTCTACGCACACTATCTTCTCGCTTTTTAAATCAAACCTTAAAAAAAATCATGCCATGTATGTATGTTTGGTTGTTTCCTAAATATGTCATGTAACACAATTATTTTATACTTCTGTTAAAATATACTTGGCAAAATTTAACTTTTCCTTATATTTTGTCTAAATTATAACATTTCAGTCATAATTATAATGGATAAAAAAAAAAGGAAGTATGCGTGTTGGTACAGGCTGTTTACGGTAAAATGAATACTTTTGAAAGCCCTGCTTAAGATATACTTGTAAGCACGTTGTGTAGTCCTCCGCCTTATGTAAAATTAACATGGCACGGGCCTCATCACTTTATTCATGCGTCGGTCAAGTGAAACTGTAAAATCATTAGGAAAGTAAGTATTTTACAAATATGCTCGTTTTTACACTTCTGTGCATTAAAAAAAGCAGAAAGGGGAAGTAATGATATAAGTTATCACAAATGGTTACCTAACACTTTTTATTCGACGTTAAGATATGGAACTACTTTCCATCCTTCGTTACCAACTTTCCTGGATGCAAGTCACTCAGCGCGCCCGTTAAAATATATGCATGCAGGGCTAGTAAGTTTTTTCTAAGGTTGATTTCAAAAGTGCTCACTTTATCGTGAACAGCATTTAATGCCTAGTAAGAAAATGGTTCTCATGAAAGACATTGTTGAACAAAGTGAGCACAAATGCCGAGCGTTGTCCTTCTGGTGTAATTTTCTGGACTTGGTTAAGCTTTGTTTGCATGGCGCGGGGGAATAGTCAGAAAGTGGAATTTAGCAGGCCAGGCATCAGAATAGTTTGAAGTAACCGTTAGTGGTCTATAAACAGTTTTATTTCATACCTGTTTCATCTCACACCAGTTTTATCTCATTCCTGGTATCATGGGATGCAAAACATTTTCCTTGAAGGTTTTTAATTGACTCAGAAATTGCCAAGACATGCTGGCACCTGGTTCTCAGGAGTAAGATTCCACGACTATAGTGTGTCTCATTCTTAGATTGCAGTAAAATGTGCATGACGCGTGCTGTTTCCAGATGGCTAGAGTTACCAACAGCCAAGCGGTTATACTGTGTTGGCAGAATAAGTTCATACGTACAAAATCACGTAACAAAAATTGTCAAATTGTAAAGTAGTGTATAAATATTAAATGGTTTCTTTAGCTACCATTGCAATCTAACAGTGAGATGCACTATAGTTGTACTTCATAATACTTTAACTCATATTCACATTCGAAAATTGGTAATTTTATTTTTAACAATTCATATGTGTGCGCTGGCGAATAACAACTGCTGTTCGATGTAACTGTAACCTTATTATGATTGGCACAGTAAAATTGAAATTGTCGTCTGACCAAACAAGAAGAGAGAAATCAACGAAAATATTCATGTGTTCCGGAATATCATGTGCTATTACGTACGCGTAAGTTACCGCTTAGAAAACTAACATAAACAAACTGCTAAAATGGGCACCTATATTCATAAATTAGTCATAATTCTAATCATAAAACTTGTGTTGCAATACGAAGGCATTACAAAATCATTTTTATGTTTAGTGTATTGTACAGTCTTTGACATTGCCTATAACATGTCTCACCTAATTTAGCAAAAAGGTTTATTCGCAGAGTACGTTACACTATACTATGTGCACACACGAAAATGTAATTCTTTTCTTCATTAATTATTCTCTTTTCTTAATACAAGACATTATTACGTAGTATAAAATATAGAAGCCTGAGGCAAGGGATTGGGGATTCGGATTATGTTTCAGCCGACCGCCATGTTGTGACGTCACCCGACCACCATCTTAGATCCATGTGACGTTGACCTTGACCTTTGACCCTTGACAAGGCCTATTTAAACATGTAGCACAATGCGCGCTTTCATAACATAAACATTAAATACGACACAGAAAGTGTGATCTCTACTGCCTGTTTGTAGTATTATCCATGTGGGTACTGCGAGGGATAAAACATTCACTTTAGATGTTCAAAGTGGTGACCATTGCCATCGATGCACAAGTTCAGTCGCTGGATGAATAGCAACACTGTTGGAATATCTCGGTAGACAGCTCCCACACCAGACGTTAACTCTCCACTGACGCTGATGGTCCACCTGTCGAAGTCATCATGGGTTCTCGACTGCCCAATAATGCATGTTCCTCGTATTTAGAACGACGATTCATCGGTAAAAACATCCGAAACAAAAATTCCGGTTGGCGATAAGTAGATGCAGTGTCCATTGATGGAACTCTACCCGATCCTGAAAATCATTCCCGTGCAATTGTTGGTATAAGTGTAAATTATAGAGATGAAAGGTATGAAGATAAAGAATGCGATGTGCACTCGTTTTCGGAATACCAATTTCGGCTTCAAATTGGCGTGTGCTGACGTGTGTATTAACTGCTACAGCAGCGAGAACAGCAACCTCAGTAGCTTCATATGTGAGAGTTCTACGACGATTGTGTTCCTGGAGGTTCGAATTGCCCATTTCATAAAGCTTCACAACGAGACGGAACAACATCCGTCTTGATGGTAGGGTCTGGTCAGGGTATCACTCTCTGTAGGGTTACTGCACCTTACTAGCATTACGCCGATATTTAACACGATGAACGACGAGTGAGCAAACCAAGCTATTGATAACGGTAATAACAGAACTGCGTGTGTGTGTGTCAGTACAATTAACTTGAACGTACTACACTGTACTATAAAATAATACGAACACATTTATCTCCTAACTTACATTCTCCATAGATGAGCAGCATTTCTACCGTTTCATTGTTGGATTACATTTAAGATACGAACACTGTCACTTTACAGTGTATTGTATTCGATTGCACATGGATGACTTATTGAGTAGTCTTTACGTCACGTGTGTTCCTTTGTTTCCCCTAAGCGCAACATCTGTGGAATTGTGCACGCAACTCTGGGTACCTGCACTGTTTGCATCATCTCTACATCAAATGCACAACGCCAAGGTCATACTGTACCATGCAGCGCAATCGTGCTACAAGGTATCGCATAACGAGTTTCATGCAGCCTTATGAGTCCCAATGTTTGTGGCGGTTTTTAACTATCTGTTTATTAGACTGATACAATGTGATACATTTTGAATAGGTCTTACCGAGCTTGATATAACTTTGCTGAATAGTTACGTGGTGATATTAATAATAATTATATTAGTACTCGTTTCGCACTAATAAATAATTCTTTTATTTCTCCCTTCCAGTTTTAGAACGTTTGTACCAAAACATTTTCGTTTGAAGTCCCTGAATTGAGTTATTGTGGGCGGTCAAGGTAAATGGGACATATTTTATATATATATATATATATATATATATATATATATATATATATATATATATATATATACACACACATATATGTATGTAGATATTTGTGTTTGTTTACGCTTATACACATTTATGTATTTTGTTGTGAAATAAGTTATGCAAGTATATTTGTGTTCGAACTAAATTATGTATATAAGAACAAAGGAATTTAAATTTGAAATTACTTCCATTATAGTCCGTTTAATCAGCGCACCCTACGGATTAATTGTTGTTTACAACTTCTGGGGGCGCTGCAAACAGTGTTTCATTTGTTTAACCTACAGCATATAAGGGTTACGCTATGTTTCATTTGACAACACACACGAGGTCCTTTCTATAGACACGTCTGCATTTTAGAAATTAATGGCAAATTCACTTATGAGTGTCTGCGTAGAGTGAGAACACGCTAACGGTAAAGTTATTTCCCATACATTCGTGTTAGCGTTCCTGCATTTGCTTAGGGAACAGACATATGCGTGGGAAACTTCCCAAATTAGTACAGTAGAGACTCTATATGTTCCATATTCGTATCCAGATGTGTCGTATTACTTCCATGCGATGTGTGGATTAAAAAACCTCCTATTCAATTTAGTAAATTTACCAGCAAATTGTTTAGAAAGTGCATTCTAAATACACTAAACAGACTAAATGAACGTTTTTTTAATATCTTAATTTTCAAAATACAAGCAATTATTTAACTTGAATAAATTACTTTGGCCAATTTGACTTAAGTCTAATTGCACTACAAATTGGCTAGAGTGAGTATATACAAACATATTTAAGCACATGTTTACATCAGCAATTTTCTGTCTAACGTCAAATTCTACACACGTCTTTTGCGATAGTTGTGCTGGCAACAAAGCAGTTCAATGTTACGACACGGAGTTTTGTTCTGCGCAGCCAGCGAGATCACTCTACCTCATATTCCTCTACGGTTTTCCATGCAATAAACTAACAGAGGTCCTCAAATCCAGTGGCCTGCTGCAGGGAAAACATAGTTTTTGCAGACCGCTACTATTGCCAAAAATAATATTCTCCTACTCCCTATTTTCTCTGCATCTACGCGAGGTTCCGATGTTTTATTTATATCGCATAAATTCACAACGATCAAGTTATATCCTGACGGTAACTGAAGCCGTTGCAGGCTATGCAGTAAGCGCTTCTCTAAAACTCTATGGGATTTATACACTACTGACGTCGCAAATTTGACTTTCATATCTCTTTGCCTTTTGTTTTTCCAAATATGTTGTCATGTGTTTCAAAATATATTTCATTAATAATTTGCTAAATATTTCCAGTGTTATTTGAACCCAAGTTTCAGAGACAAAATTTCACGGCAGAGGAATCTGAGGTAAATTCCAGTTTATTAAAATTAATAATTATTATTTTCCTGCCGGAAATCTATTGCACTTACAACTATAGGTTATTCACGGTAAAGTGAAAAATCTTGAGAGCTCTCTCATTGGGCATAATAGTCTCTAAGGATAATTTAATTCGACCTTAGCTGTAAACCTCCGAGTGCGGTGGAATATATACACTGTCTGTATTACATACATGGTGGTATTTATTTAAGTAAGGAGGCTAAAGAATTAAGAAATACCTAAAACGAAAAAGTAACTAAGACCTCAAAGTGCTCGCATCACCGTGAACAGCCTGTAGCGTTCAAGATGAGGTGTCTGTAAACTCTCCGTAAAGTTACGGACACATCGATTTTCAAAAACGGACATTCCGTAAAATTCACGGAACCTCTCTGTTAACTCCCTAGTTAATTTTCTGTACTTCTAGTTTAAATAATTTTTAGTAAATATTTCGTTTAATTTTCGTTATGTGGGTGTTCTATTGTGTATAAAAACGATATTTAAAAAAAAATAAAATTTGTTATACTTAAGCAAGATTTGAATCCGAGTCGAAAAGTCGCAAATACACGACCCTAACCACTTACTTACAATGTTCCCATAATGGCTTTGGTATAACTTTAGAATTTCTATATTAGTCACAGAAGCAGGTTTTTTGTAGTTTCTGTTAAAGTTAGTGTATTTTAAGTGTTGCTTATTGTTGCATACGCCTGTTGTTACTTTTTAATGTTTGAAAGAACAGGTCTTAGTGACATGGATAACCTTAACTGCCGCAGAAACGATAATTTTCTGGTTACAGTGGAGAAGAAAGCTTCGTGTAGACTGGGCATTGTTCGCGCCTGAAACCCGAAGTTATAGGAAATACAGAGATTTTGTGAATTTTGTATTTACGCACTTAACTATGTTTTTCGTCATTACGGATTTAGCTTTTCCGTAAAAATTTCCATATATGTACGGACAATTTTAGCAGTGTAGCTTTGCCTCGAATGGATTCGCCGCACAGTAAGAGGCTATACGCAAATTTACCACATCAGTGTAGGTATAGTGTCAAAACACAATTGGTAAATTTCTTTCCCATGCATTCTTGGTAGCGTTCATAAATTTGCCGGGGAAAAAGTCAAATGCATAGAAAAGTTACCAACTTCATGTAGTTACGAAGCTAACCATTCCTATATTTGCGCACTGATATATGGAAATATTCCCATACGTTTCATAGGTTAAAATGTTTCATTACAGTTGAGGGATATTACAAAACAACCCTTACAGTGTATGTTTCCTGGCTTCAGCCGATTAGGTGGATGATATGGAGCCCACATTAACTTTGTTTGAGAAAAAAAGGACTTTCCATGAACAAGATGAACGATGTTTGGTAATTAAATATAATGTAATTAAACGTTATACAGTGGCATAAAATTTCGGAGAGGAAGGGGGTGGTGTATATATTACCCCTTCCTTAATTAAGTAAAAGATACCAAAATGAATAGGCACCCAACCTTTTTTCGTTCTCGTAGAAGCATTAATATATTATATATAATTTATAATGAACTGTTATAATGCGTGAACTGCAAAACTTTCGTCATTTCCCTCAGAATCTTAGAATTCATAATTTCTGATATATACTCGATACGGTGACATCTGAAAGAAAACGTAAATTAATGTGCGAATGAACGGGTGTTATAGTTTAGTAGGGTATACCTTAGTTAAAATCGCAGTGTCACGATATACTGTGATAAATGACGCTCTCGTAGCCTATGACGTCATGATCGAGGATGAGGGCCTTTGGTGACGTATATCGAATTGTTGCAAGGAATTATGGCTTTTACTCACAACTGTGCGTGTATCCCTCAGTGCGCGCGGAATAAAACAAGGCAGTACTGCTGAGCCGGGATACAGCAGTTTCAATGGCTGTGTGACGTCGACTGCAAACCACTATGCCTTAAGGGTGTTGGCCACACAAAAATAAATTTGGGTTTTTAAGTTGTACCACGCGCGGGTCTAAACTTTCAGCAGACTTCATCAAATACTACTCTTTCCTCGAAAAAAAAAAAAAAATTGCGCATAGTTTTCGCATGAACACACGTCAAAATTTAAATTTTGCTATTATATGAATGTACAAATAAACAAAACTAACTCAAGTACAGAAATGAGGTCAATCATATCAAAAAGGAAGCCAGGATATATCCAATACACCATTAAAACCCTACAAAGAAATGTTTTCACAATTAAAAATGAATGTCTGAAAATGCAAATATTATTTCAGGTTATTCATATGTGGCTGCTCCTGAATTCTTATAAAACAAATTTTCCTGACCATATCTCTTAAACCAAATTATGACAAGACCTTTCAGATGCCCCTGTTAAATTATATGTTAGTTATTTGTTTTATTTTACTAATAACAGGAACTAATCACAGGAACAAGTGAAATTTAGATTTTGATATGCAATTTTGCAAATACCAATGTGAAATAAAATAACTATTTTATCTGAGTAAAAATTAATTATAGGATAATGCCTACAAGTTGAAATACATGTGATGTAATTATACAATATGAATTTTTTTTTCGTGGCTAATGCCTTTACTCCCTGGCGCAAAAGATAGGTAACAACATTTTTTTTTTTTTTTTTTTTTTGGCTGTATATAGGGCGAGGAAAATTTCGCCAGTTCAGTGACCTTTCATTCTCGACACCACAATCCTATCACGAAATGGTGACCATGTGTTGTGGGGTGTTGTCTCGTGCGAGGCATAGTAGAATAATAATAAAGCAGGTACATTCTAGTCAGACGTTCAGACGGTGATAGCATGGAAGTACGTAGTAAGCTATGCAATATTCCCTCTGCTCGATGTCCAATGGGCAGTCAGACAGTATGTGCTGGGCGTCGTAGAGCCGGTTTCACCATCGTGGTTCAAAACTCGATCCGAGATCGGATCTAAGATTGAAACTGAAAACTGTTGCACCATTCGAGTTCAGAGCTGGACTGGGGATCGAGATTAAGTACATTTCGAACCGCCGAAATTGGCAGCTCGATATCTCGATGCGAGATCAGCAGCCATCGTCGACAAATGTAGTTTAAAAATACTCCAACAGATAGAACTATGTTCGATTGTTTTCTTGGGAAATTGAAACAACATTATTCGCACTTGAATATTATTCAATAAAATCTGTGCAACAATAACTGAATTAAAACAGATAAAACATCGCACGTCTAGTTCTATCTATAGAGAAAAATACGCATACTTCCTTGATGTCGTGTATTACGAACCAATAGCAAAATTTGTGTTATACTTAATCTCGATCTCTCACTTTGGAATAAACATAGATGAATCGGAGATCCAGAAACATGAAAATTCGTTGGTGCAACACTTTTACATTGGAACAAAGATCAAACTTGATTCTGGTTCGGAACTAGGATCATTCGATCTCGGATCGGGGGCGATGTTGGTGTGACCGGCCCGTAGTCGTTGTTTGGCAGCAGGAGTATTGATACATAATGTGGTACTGGTTCGAGTGTCCGCTGTTTGCTGCTGACAGGATGAGCGGCAAGGGATCGTAGCTTACACACACTAAAGATGATGTAGACCGCTTATTCGTCTTCTGCGCATGTACCCAACATTCACCTACCCCAAAGGAACACAACTGTCAACGTCACATGGTCAACAGTGATGAACGTGTTTGTATACATCTTAATTTTTGAATGACAAGCGCCATTATATTAATAAAATACTTTTAACAGTTTCAATTTAATCGAACTACATTATAAATTAATTAGACGAAGTATACATATATCTCAAATCATTTGTTTCCAAATCAGTTCTCTAACCTAAAATACAAGCCATGCTGATTCCGCTAGACGTGTTGGCAGAAAACTAGTTCAGTTTTCAATCATGGTGAATGGTTGTGAGGAGCCAGCGAGATCGGTCTGCATCATCTTTAGTCTATGGTAGCTATAGTTAGTTTGGGGTGGTCTAACCGGTGGGCTTGGGGAAGAAGAAGCATTCTTTGAATTAGCCTGAGGTTTTAAGCCTCGGGCTTCATACGCCATGCTGGAGAGAACTGGCCCAAACGTCTGTCCTCTCAGATAGTCGCTAGTACTATGACGCCACTATTTGCTCCTGTGAGCAACTTACACACGGTATGTATTTGGAATGAGTCACGCCGACTATGACGAACGTAGATACATAAAGTTCCTTTTGGCGCATACATCATACATTGTAGTCCGGAGTTGTCTGCCATGACGTCACAGTCGCAGCCGGCGGCCATGTTGGTCGGTGTAATCCGCCACATTTGTTGCCGTCACAGTCAAGGCTCGATGCCATGTTGGATATTATTCCCTCCCACATTTCTGAAAATTATTTTAATAAAAATTATTATAATAAAATTATTTTTATACCATAGAGTTACAATAAAAAAATTAAAAAAATTAAAAGTATTGCCCCCCCCCCCCCCCTGGGATTTTTAGTAATTATATCTCTTCAGAGTGTCGCTGTACATTGTAATTCCATTGTTTTACTTTATTGAAGGAAAGTTAAACAAATGCATTCGAGTAATGTTGTCTAGAAATTATTTTAATAAAATAAAAAATAAAATTAAATTAACCCTGCCACTTTGGTACCCAGTGCATCTGGGGACGTATGGATCCCCCTTCCTGCCTCACAAAATCCTGTGAACAAAATAATTTATGAAAATTAGCACACACCAACACTCAAACTCTCACCAAACACAAGCCCCTCACCACCCTCAACACTTCACAGCTCTCACACCCCTCACCCCCCTGAACCATACTCCCCCTCTCCAACACTCATAACCTCGCCCACCCTGCCATCTAGTTAGGAAAATCATTCATATCATATTTCCTCATACAAATATTAAATTTTGTTTTTGAGTAATATATATACCATTTATATTTTTTTCATTATCTTGTATCCATTGTATTATTGACTAAGTGTATACCGTCAATCCCAATGACCGCAAGAACTATTCCTAATAGGATATTTTGTTTACAAAAACTAATAGTAAATTTATAATTGTTTGCGTTTTTAGTACATTTGAAGCTAAGCGATTTATCATAGAGCTCGATTTTTTTTTTCGGTTTGGTCTGTATTTTGATTAATAGTATGCCCACATTTTCGCAAGCGAGGTTGTAAGCAAGCGAATATTAATAGGCATATGCGATTATAGTTTACAATTTATTAGGGCCAGGCATGTGAAATTCATTTTGCAAGCAAAATTTCTAGCTTCAGGAAAGTATGCATGTACATGGCCTACAACCATTTATAGACATAGTAATTAGGTGAAATAAAATCAATATATGCACCATATTGCCTTTTGCCGCAACACTACACAAACCGATATAATAATTAATATTCAATGGTGGCGGTCAGACACTTTTTTTTTGTTATTTTTATTGAGATTTTTATTAAAATAATTTTTATTAAATAATTATTATGGATGTCGGAGAGAAGAACATCCAACATGGCATCGAGCTCTGGCTGTGACGCCACCAAAGATGGTGGATTGCGTCGACCAATATGGCCACCGTGCGCGCCTGTGACGTCATGGCAGGCAACTCTGAACTCCAGTGTATGATGCATGCGCCAAAAGGAACTTTTTATATCTAGTAACGAAGATGACACTATGATAGAGGCAATAAAGAGTTTGGCAGGAGCCGACCGGGGCTACAAGCGTAAAGTAAAAATGTGAATGTATCCTCACAGGGACTAGTGGTGGTTTAAGGTTAGTGAATGCATGGTGCATGGCTCATAGTTAACAGCATCTGATTTCCTCTTGCGGCCCAGCTGGACTTCTTACATATTTTGACAAATGACTACTAACCAAGATGGCATACTACACTGAAGGTGGTATAATGACGCTAGACCTGGATGGAAACAGAAGTTTAATTTGGATGATGGAGACTAAAGTAGCAATGGTGTGCTATTATTGGGGATTTATATGAAAACTCCAGATTTGATATAATCTTTTCGAGCTGGACTGGAATGGTTATAGGAAGGAATTTCCTTGAGGAAGGATGACGTTTACCGTTTTGAGTAACGGGCTTGCTGGATTTTGGACAATGATCTCCCTCGGAAGCCATGTCGCATAATATATTCTGTATAGTATCCAGTAAGTGTGGTTATAAGAAACAAAGCAGTGCTTCCTTTATACACCATTGGGGATTGGTTCTGGGAGGTGGTGGAGGGGAGGCCAGGCCGTGCTTCTGCCAGGAAGTATTTTGCCAAAGCTTCCCTATTGGATGGGCTGTGGTCTGGCGAGAAGGATGTCCAGGCTTTGACTAGCGAATGGCGCTCCAGGCAGCAACCCGACCATAAAAGAATGTTCCGCAATGTGCGGTAGCTAATAAGGCCCGAGGCCGCATTCCAGAGCCTCGCTCGGCCAATGAGCGACCGAGTACGTTTACATGAAAGGAACCTTCAGCGGTACTTTGCTTCTCACCTATTCTGTGTGATATTTTAGCGATTCTTGCAATAGTGGGAAGTGATTAACTAAACTGGAAATAGGCCATTGAAACACTTGGTTAACCTTAAAAACTAGGAAACACGGAAAGTAAATAAAAAAATCGAATATTAATTGTTGTCGAAAGGTGATATACAAATTATTCTATAGAAATAATCCCGTCTGTTATCACAAAAACATCAGAAGAAAACAATAACGAGTCATCATTAAAAAACAACGATGACGTGAAAGTTGGAAAAAATATTGAAGAAATAACTACAACACAGACGAACACAGAGCCTTGAACAGATGTATGCACAGACGACACAATAATAATCGTACTTTTCGTGTATCCATCTTAGCCAGAGGCCTTGCCGGGGCTTTTCCATTCTCAGTAATTTTTTTTTGCCCATTTTGCGGCTTCCACAGGCACAGACCACCCGGACCAGGTCCCCCCCCCCATATTATGTCACCCCGGCCCAAAGAGCCCCATGTCCGCTTCCGCCGCTCAGGGACATTCTCCTTATAGCCAGTTCTCCTGGCCTATTCCTTCTCCCACATAGGGGGTTATATCCACCACCATAGCGAATATTTAAACCAGTACCAGTACGAGTCTATCTTCAATCTGACCTCTGTGTGCAGAGTTCTGTTGGGCTCTGCTTCCAACTCCGCCTGCTGAGGGAATCTCTAGGGGAACGTGAGGTCAGCCCGTGCTACTCCTTCCTTTTCATCTTGGATTTTACACTCGGTACGACGAGGAGGTGTGGGTTCCCTTGAGCTGGCAGAGGCTGTAATTTGCGCTTGACCAGCCCTTTCCGTAGAAAATCTTCCTGCAAACCATATGATACGAGGGGTAAAAATACCCCCGACACAATTCTCGATCAGCAGGTTTCACTACGCCTCCAAAGTGTTGCTCTCATGCAGAGAGGAGAAGCCCCTTCCATGTGGGTAGCACAGCCGAGATCATCCCCACCACTTGTAACAAATGAACACTATGGCACCTCGGAGGGGTTCCGCGTGGATTTCTCCCCGACCTCCGAGATCACAGGCCAGTGTACCTTACATCCATTACAGCCTGGTCCTCCACCTTTGTGACAACACCAACGAGCTGAGCTGGATCTCCTAGATCAAGGGTAGAAAAACTCCTTAAGTAATTCAGGCAGTTCAACCAGGTTTGTGTAACATGACCAAACAGCACAGCATGAACTGCAAAGACAAACACGATGGCTAGAACAGAAGTAAACACACAGACGACACGAGGACAACACAGACGAACACACACCGAGTGAGGTGGCTCAGTAGTTTACATTTGGCCTTGCATTTGGAAGGACCTAGGCTCGAATCCCGGTCTGGCCATCCTGATTTGTGTTTTCCTTGGTTTCCTTAAATCACTCCAGGTGAATGCTGCGATGGTTTCCAACTATAGCCCATGGCTGATTCCTCCCCCATTCCTCAGCAACTATAAGTGCGTATGTCCTCGCTGCCGTCGATAAGTTAAACCCAGCGTACTACAATTGCTAAGTTAACTACTATGGCCTCTTCCCACTATTTTCTCCCACCCTTTTTGAATGACACAAGCGTTTTATATTTCTGTTAACAATGAACGTATTTTGTTTCTAGCCAGATTGAACTTTTGCTTATATTTTAACTATAAAATATAATATAATATAAATAATTAATTAATATAAAACAGGCGTGTTAGTAATGCTGTTCTTTTGATGTAATTTTCTAGGCTTAGTCAAGATTAGTTTGCACGAGGCGGATAAATACACTGTAAGTAGAACATTATCAGTAGTAGTAGGTCCCGGGGGGGGGGGGGGTTCTAAATCAAAGAGTATGCCAACTATTTGGATTGACCTAATTGATTTAATATTAAATTGATATCAAAGTGTCAATTAAATTGATTGAACGAGTTAATAAAATGGAAAGGGTTAAATTTAATGACATGGTTAATTTATTGAAAGGGTTAAATTTATTGAAATGGTTACTTTTTTGTGCAAGAGTGTGCTAAGGGTGAATTTTCTTTCTTCCTTTCTTTTTGTGGGAAGCTCTGGTACGTCCTAACCCCGTGAGCTCTAGCACATGACTGAGGTGTAATGTGAAGAGGTCAGGGTATATATATATGGGTGAGTTTTGGTGTAATAGTGTACCAAGAGTAAATTTTCTTTCTTTTTGTGGGGAAAACTGGTACGTCCTCGCCTTGTGAGCTCTGGCACACGATTGAGGTGTGGCGTGTTGGGGACGGTATATACATGTTTAAAGTTTTGTGCAAGCGTGGTCTAAGTGTAACTTTTTTTTGTTTGTTAGTGATATAGCTTGTAGACGGTGTTGGTAGATAGGCGACTTTGAATGTTAGTATTGTTACAAATGCAATTAAACATTAGAGAAATCCAGAGTGTTCTACATATGAATAAATTACACGCATCGAATCGCAAATTTCAAACGACTATGTGAATAATAAGTAGATTTGCGTGACTCCAGTACGAAATTAAACATAAAGAGATGAATTAGTCTACCCCGAGCTGTATACTAGACTAGCAATATAATTTTCATCAGACAGAAGTATAATGAACGAGCACAGCTACGTGAATATTACAATTACTTGAGTATAGAATTAACAATCTACAACAAAATGCCCCTATAAATTAAACTAACACATTAACAAGATATATGACACTACTTCACGCCTCTCGCACATACCTTACACGTCCGTTTGCCTGTGAAACTGGTGAGGGAGGAACTTTAGAAACGTAATCCACATGTAAAAAAAAAAGAAATTAATTGATCAACACGCGTAATAAAATTGCACCTCTCCCAAAACAGGTCTGTACGGCTGCGAGCTCAGTGAAGCCCTGTTTGATTATATACTGAGGTGAAAAACTCGGAAATTTTAAAGAAAACGAATTTTCCAAATAAATAAAAAAAAACACATTATGAAATCGCACCAGGAGCTCCCCGAAAACACATCCGTCCATCTCGGTGGCTGGTGAAGGAATGAGTGGATCGTATGTCATGCGCCTGCTTATAATCTGTTTAGTGGAGCATGGCTGAGTTTAAATTTACTACAGACATAACCTATTTCCTTACCAAGCTGCTATGACTTGATTCGTCATACAAGTACGAGAATGGAAGTTTCACTATTCGTGATAGAGTATAATTCTATTTTTTTTAAAAGAAGTTTTTCAATTATGTTTACTGATATTTTAGTAAAGCATGACTGTGTTTTTCACCACCCGACATTGTCGTGTTGATTCTGCAGTACTTGTAATCTTGATGCTGTGATGGAAAATATTTTTATTTTGAAGGTTGGCTGGACTCTACCAGTTCAATGACAGTGGAGAAGCATTGTGGTGCGATGCCAAGGGCTCATTCTACCTGGCCCTGAAAAGGTTTTTGTGTGAATAGACTCTGTTTTTTTTATTCCATAGGGTTCTTGGCCAACAGCACTGTAAAATTGTCTCGAGTTATCAAAGTCTATTCCTTCCTTCCATTTCAAAAATTCATTCCGAAATGTTCGATTCTCTCCATCATTTCATGTAAGTTCTTCCTTCAGATTGTGTTTGTTTTATTAGATTTTAATTGAAATGTCAGTTTTTTCTCCCTCATCAACTTGACATCAAACAACTTGTAAAATTATTATTTTCCATTTAACAGGCTTTGAATTCAAAGCAACACTGAATCTCACCAACTCTTTTAATGATTACCAAGAAAGGTTTTTTTTAATTATGGTTAAGTAATAAATACCATATATTAGATAATGACAAAGGGGAAATTTTCACACTAATAAATACCAAGTCACAGTATTAAATTTTTACATATAAAATTTTTATTTAAAACCCTTTTCTTTTATCAAAAATCATCCTTAAGAGCTAAAATATTTACAACAAACATTTACACACTAAAAGACATTTTCAATCATAATTTTAATAAGTTAAAAAAATATATACATAAAACATTATTTCCCATATTTAAAAACAATCATCTTACAAACTAAAGTACCAATCATTCTTAACAACAAGACATTTTAACAATAAGAAGTCATTTTATTAACAACATTTTTACAATTTTCTGCAATATAGATGTATACATCAATCGTACATTGTAACACAACTACAACTACTATTACTACAACTACTCCTACACTACTGCTACTATTATTACTACTGTTACAAAAATTGTCTTGACACAGATTACTTAATAAAAAAGCTATTTACAAAAAAATTATCAACAAAATATTTACAAATATATTACAACAATCTGAAGATCATCATCATTTTCAAATAAAACTAAGTGTATATACATAATATTTACAACTTTTTTCATAATGAAGCACATTAGGGCGTTCATTGGTCAGATCCGGGTAATTCCCCCTCACACACGCCGACGACAGGGTACAACACACTCACAAGCACGGAGTTTCCAGTAGATGATTTGTCATGCTGAGACTTTCTTCTTCATATTATGTATTGAAGATAGTTGTATTCTTGATACATCTAAGACTTACATATACGCAAACAGGGTGCAGCAGCATTGAATGGTGATGCAATACATGTTGTGGTCAGCAATAGTTAGCTGTGAAGTTGGTCGTGGAACAGGAGGTGCATGTGATGGTGTTGGCAGATGGACTTCATCGACGGCATGGTGGTGATAGTTGTGGTGTCGTGGGTGGGCTGCATATATTGTGATGTTGAAATTATTATAGGGAGGATAAAAAATTACTCAGGTATTCTATAGAGCCCCCTAGGTAAGGTTTATAATCCATCTGCCTCAATGTACCGCTTATCATCCATTCCTGACAACACTACCTTGGTTATGCGTTTGGTGTAGACTTGATGAGCACATGAATGGAACTGATATTGGGTCCCCAGAACCCTTGTACAATTGTCGAGGCAATCTTGTTAATCCTCGTACCTGAGTGACTGTAACATGTTAGGTTTCACACCCTTCGCCTTATGTATACATTGTTCACTCCCAACAACGTATGCATAAAGCTTGGGATGTAAACCCACAAAGTGGGTGATGATGCGTCCAGCACATTCATATTTCATCACTCCAGTACAGCCTTTGTTCTCGTGAGGGAATCCTTGTGGGTTATTGAGCGCATAGTTGGCTGTATCAAACTGTGTCTTTAAATCTGGGGTAATTACTTTGTAGATGTCATCACAAGCAACAGAAAATACCACGGAATCGGTGGCACAATAAAGGAAGTGTAAGGCTGGCAGAAGAAATTTTGTACACATGTACTGATAATGGAATTCGTAGAGGGTTAATTTTGATAGATCAAGTATGGCAACACCAGTGTACAAAGGTTTGTTGAATGCAACAGAACCCTTTGACATCTCGATAAGGACCAAGTTTTCATCGATAATCTGTCTTGTCTGGAATGTCAGACGTCCTATCAGCTCTGCAGTCCTGTAGATAGTGCATTACCTCGAAACTATTCTGATATCCCTTTCCCGGCGGACATTCTGCAAGGATTTCCATAAGTTGAATTATTTATTAACTTGGAAAAACGATTTTTCGAATTCGTTCGCAGCCTGGGCACATTTCTCAATGCTAAACTCGATTTACGGAGCCATCCAAACTTTCTGCTCAAAGCGCAAAACGCAATGAACAGAGTCAAGTTTGGCCCTGTACATCAAGTACTGCCTCAATGGTACCCATATTTCTTCTGCTGCGCGAGTGTTAAAAGAAGTTTCTCATGCGAGTCGTTCGGGGTTATGCCATTTTCTGGGGCCAAAGGCAGATCAGATAGTGCATCATGACACTCCTCCAGAAAAGACATATCAACTTATGCGAAAAAACAGGTGTATATGTCATTCACCGTGTTTAAAAATCCCATGTTGAAAACACGTCAGCCTCGACCCACTCAAAATTGCCGATCGGAAGTTTGGATCGCATCGTATGACTGATCAGCCCGTTGATGTCGAAATAGCATATATGTTTCGATGCAATACTGGGGTCATAGTCATTACCAATGTAAACATTGTTGGCTTCCGCACGTCTATTTGAAACCTGGGCAATGCTGCCGCTAATCCTGCGTTCTACACAAAGATACATATCTGGGTCAGTGAATAGCTCTGGTCGCACCAGTGCCATTGACAATAAAGCCTCCCATGAAAGAGGCGGAGCTGTGACATACATGACGGAGTCAAGACTGTAATGAGCCAAACATATGGTCATGAAATTCTCAAAAACATTAGCCAGCAAACAAGTGTCCACATGTAAGTAGTGAATGGCATACTGCAGCAAGTTTATGCAGTTGAACGCATCCCATTTGGCTTGGGCATGAGCGTAGTCCTCATCGTTAATGCCTTCGCCTCTCATCACATTATGAAATGCATCCTTTGGTGGAAGTGACTTGCACATCAGATTGTCTAGCGACTTAACAAAGTCATGAGGAAAAACTCCCTTCCATTTTGCCAATTCGAACTGGGTGTTATCTGGCAACATCGAGCGGGTGATACTCAATCGCACAGGTAACAAATCACTTGCTAAAGTTTCTAGAGAGGCGCTCATGAATTGGAACGAATCAATAAAACGAAATTATAAATATTGAGCCTTTCCATTGAAATTAATCCCATTGGGAATTTGTTTGGTAATACGTTTGTATTTTTCAAGAGTCATTCCAATCATTTGAATTTTACCAGATATTTCGATTACCACGGTTCCATCGGGTTGCGGTACGTGACGTTCAGCCTATGGCTTTATGAGAAAGTGAGCATCATAATTCTGCAGGTTATGAAAAAAACCGACATGTTGTCTTTTGGGCAGTCTGAAATTTAAGTTGCACTTATTATGTGTGCGACCTCTGATTTTTGGGCAGTCTGAAATTTAAGTTGCACTTATTATGTGTGCGACCTCTGATTTTTGGGCAGTCTGAAATTTAAGTTGCACTTATTATGTGTGCGACCTCTGATTTCGCCCATCAGATGGACATAATCGACCACCATACCATCTGTACCGAGCGTTTCCTTACAAATGTAACAACTTTTCTGAGCCGCCAACCTAGCTTCATCAGCAGGGTTCATCGGGACAATCAGGTTGTAGATTCCTGCAACCCACTTTGTAAGTTCAACTAATTTATCAACTGAATGGTACATACAATCAGTACCTACAAACTCAAAATAGTTAGTAAACTCGGATTGTAAAAGGAGACGAACAAATGCTACAAGCATATGGAACATGTTGGTTTATGGTAGTTATATTACTCGTTTCATCATTAGGCAAGCAAGTGGACACGAGTTTCAGGCAACTTTCTACGTCGCAATAGGTGACGAAACCCAATCTCTGATGTTTGCTGCAATCTTTAAATCTCAAGTACTTATTGTTCCCAGTGGGGAAAGCACAGTACTGCGAACAGCCTTTTGTTGCTGGAAAAGAATACTGTGACTAGCAGATTGTCTCCTCATTAACAAAGTACTGGAGGCAACGATCGCAAATATGTTTTCTACCCTTCTTCCTACTCAGCTGACTACCAAACAGCCATGACAAATTCCTAATACAGACAACATTCAAATGAGAGGCATTTCCACTCCAGTGAAATGCAAAAATATTTACATGTTTGTCATGGCGTTCAGGAGAAATACGCATGGATACTACAACTCCACCCTTATCGCGAGTTTCGTCAATTATATTACCATCGTTGTCCACCCCACAGTAGACATCGATAGAAATGGAATTGTTCTCGAACTTACAAATATCCTGTATGACTACAGGTGTCGACACACACCACTATTCAAAACCTCATGAGGATTTGGATATGAAGCAATTCTCTCGCCGATTCGTGTGACAGGAAACAAAGATGCTATTACGGCGTAGTGGGAACACATCGACTCCAGACAATGTACATCGACACAAGCTTTCCTATCAGCAATAAACTGTGGCAGTTTAGTGTGTGCAACACCGACAGTGAACGGCCGACATTGACTCACATGTACATCCATGTATGTCAATAGTTGCAGACTCCAGCCAAATCCACACACACTAAACTCCTCAAGTCTGTTTGTGAGGTAAGGAACGATATCATCGTAGATCAAACCCACATTGGATGAATGGAGGACAGGGAGTGCTTTACTTTGAAAATAAAAGGTTTCCGTAGTGCCTCCGTCCGCCGTGAGGGATTTCAAAAACTCACTTGCTACGGTAACTGAAACTCTAATAGGCAATGGTGATGCCATTATCAAGCTTAATAAAGGGACCTTACACCTCTGGAAAAAACGAGGAAAGCTTGTGTCACTGTCAAGCCTATCGTTAAGTATCCGCGCGTAATTTAGTGTTCCCGCGAATGCCATAGCCATGAGTTCGTATGTCAGGTCTGGCAAAGGCTCCACTGAAGCTGCGGAATTGGAAAACGAATTATTTTCTGGCCCCCTTGGTGAAATATTTCTAATCGACTCGAAAGTCGGCTGTGAAATGGTTTCAGCACTCTCGGAACCACAAGAATCTTCCGAGTTTGATAGAAATAAATCGTAATTTAAAATATCAACTTTCTCATGTTTGGGTGTAAGCGATCTCTCCGTAAGTGAATCCGTGCTTTAAACACTTAACTAGAGATCATCTTCCAAGAGATATTAACTCATGTCCGCTTAGACGAAGGGACACTGTCTCGACAGCTTGCTGCAGAGTGTCTTTACATCTGTGATTCTGAATCTGAATATCTTACGTAAATATCTTCAAACAAGATGTCAATACTGGATCACTTATGCTCACCCATTTTACCTAACTAAAAGATTCTTTAGTTTCCCCTCTACAATAGTTAGTACACCACAATAGATTACATTGAAGTAACTCCCTCGTTCTGAAAAACATGAAACAATAACAACACTTCATTCCCTCATCACATCACAGTTGTAATTAGTACTAACATTATTTATATTATTATCTTTGAGGAAACTGTAATTTATTTAGGAAAATGTGTCGACTATAGAGACACGTTTTTACAAAAGATACAGGTACGAGTAATTCTAAAACCTCGTGTACAAGAGAACTTAAGTGTGTTTGGGGAGCGAGCGAAATCTAGGTCTTGAGAGCTAATAAAGGTGAAGCGAGGTATGGAGCAATGTAAAACTGCGCGCAGACCAGAACTGTGGCCGAGGCGGAGCTGCAGGCGAGATAATGGTTCATTAAACTGTCGCTGTCCGCAACAAGCGCCAGCGTCCAGGAACACTCCAGCCTGACAACTTCCCCTTACCTCCCTCTATCAGGCAAAGCCTATGGACGCTCATGCGCGACAGCGGGAGGGAGACTGGGCGCTTCCCCTCCAGCGCGCCTCCCCGACGGCACCATTTCCCGTCAAGTAACTTTACACAATTGACTGCACTTCACGATCTGACTCTATGGAAACAGCTCCCAGGCGCTACCCTTGGAATCCTGTAAAACAGTGTTTGCTCCGCGGCATTACGTATTTTTGTTGGGTGTGGAGGGGGGGGGGGGAAGGGGTTAGCTTCTCCTCGCCTCCACAAGCTGACTGGGTGGCCAGGCCGATCCACCCCCGCGCTAAGGGAGTAGCGTCCCAGTTATGTAAACCCCACGATCTGACTACCCTCGTCTGCCTTTCAGAAACATTTTATGTTTGGAATGCGAGCATTTCATTTAAAACACACTATAGCGATTTTTACTAGCAAAAACGATTTGTTTGATATGAATTTACACCATCAAAATTTTTTTATAAATTTTCGGAAGCTAAGTTTAGTAGCGAAAGTTTTAGCAAGAGTAATTCATCTTTTACACTCAAGACATTATAAAAAAAAACTTGTCTAAATTTTAAATAAATTCCTGAAAAATAGTTCAGATACTATTATTTTAAGCTCTAAAACTAAAAATGTAATAGTTATGCAATTATACAATCCTGAACACGTCCATATTAGAAGTAAAATTTTCCGAAACTTGAAAATACTTGGGAAATCTTTCTCTCTCTCTCATTCTCTCTCTCACACACACACTCTCATACACATACAACTACCCCCCCTTTTTTTTTGTACTCACACTCATTCACCTACTTGACCAAAAATTTTCTCAGAGTATTTGGCGATATATTCTATATTTTTTTCACATACTTTGCGAATATTTAAACAGTGCAAAGAGAGCCAGGCTACGTGTTATTTACATTGCTGCCTTCTTCTATATAGTGCAATAGCTACTATTGGCGGTTCACCTGTATCTCCCGCTCACCTCTGCTAAAGAAACTCAAATGTACATAAAAATTTCACCTGGAATTAAATTTTCTTTCTTTTCCCCTGCACTCACACTCATTCACATACTTGACCAAACATTCTCAATATTATGATACGTTATGTAAGTTTCATTCAATTACAAATGATTTAATAAAACGTAAACGAAATTTCTTTCAAATTCTAAAGACCTGTTTTACGATCTCAAAGACCCATCATCATTCAATGTGATAAAAATTTTTACAATTTTAAGAACTCGTTTTACGATTTTAAAGACTTGTTTTATGATTTCAAAGCCCCGTCATTCAATATGCTTAAAACAATTTTCCATTCTAAAGACAATTTTCTGAAAAACAGGTAATTTAATAACATTTTGCAAAGAAAGTAAATGATTTATGACGTAAAATGTTAGAAAGTTTTAATATACTTTATTATTTCAATCATAAAATGTTGGAGAGCTTTTCAGTCGTAATTTGAAACGTTTAAATTTACTGTAGTTTTATGACGTAAGATGATGTTTTGATTAAAAAAAGCCACTATGGCTTAAACATGTAATGATAAATATATTTAATGATTTTCAATTTTAACATACTCTGTTGTGATCATTTTTATGCAGTTTTATGATGTAAGATGGTGTTTTGATTTTAAAAAAAGCCAGATTGGCGTGCACACATAATGATAAATATATTTAATGATTTTCAATTGCAACATACTCTGTTATGATGCTTTTATTTACAGTTTTATGACGTAAGATGGCGTTTTGGTTAAAAAATAGCCAGAATGGCTTCCAGCCCTAACATGTTGATAAATATATTTAATAATTTTAGTCATAATATACTCTGTTGTGATGATTTTTTTACAGTTTTATGTTGTAAGATGGTGTTTTGGTTAAAAAAGACAGAATGGCTTACACACATAATGATAAATGTATTTAATAATTTTTAGTTGTAAAATTCTGATAAATGTTAGTAATTAATTATATATTTTTTGTGATGTAACATGAGTAGCGATATTTTTAAATCTTGCAAGGTTTTCAATATTACAATGTTTGATGTGAATATGTAAATAAATAGTTTTACGAATGTTAACTAAGCTATGTGTTATGAATTTTTGATAAGAAAATAATTTTGAATTAAATTTTTTCTTTGTTAAAATTAAATTCTGTGGCTTATTATTTATTAATTTGAACATTTCCCCTGTGTCATTAATTTGTGTTTAATTGGATAAGTCCTAAGTACTGGTATTTAAATAAAAAAAATTCTTGAGCTGAATGGGTGTTGGTAAGTTATTTGAAGTATGTTGAAAATAAATTTTTTTAAGCCAGGTAACTGGAAAATAATAATAATACTAATAATTTTACAAGATGCTTGATGTCAAGTTGATGAGGGAGAAAAAACTAACATTTCATTTAAAATGTAACAAAACAAACACACACTGAAGGGAGATCTTACAGAGAGAAACGAACACGTCGGAATGAATTTTTAAATGGAAGGAACAGACTTGGATATCTCGAGAAAACTTTACTTGTCTGTTGGCCAAGAACTCTAGGGAATTCAACTAAACCGAGAGTCTATTCACACAAAGACATTTGCAGTGCCAGGTAGAAAGAACCCTTGGCATCACACCACAATGCTTCTCCACTGTCCTACAACTGGGAGAGTTCAACCAACTTTTAACTTACAGAATAATTTTCCTTCACATAAACAATATTACAACTATTGCAGAATCAACATGACGATGTCTGGTGGTGACAAAAAAAGACACATTAATACTTTATACACAAAATCAAAAAACATAATTGAAAAACTTCTTTAAAATTTTTAATTTATCCCTCCTTATATAATAAATGTATACAAAATGGCTGCCATTTTCCTTTACATTTATTTTAAATTTGCCCTTTTAGGAAAATCGGTTGAAATATCGGGAAATTAAACAGATTTCAACTCCGATAGCAGTCATTTCAAGCTGGATAAAAAAATTTTTTTTCAGTAATATTACGTCGATATTTATTTCTAGGAACGAGAATTTATAAATATATATGCATTTTATGGTAGAAATTCAAAAGTGGGAAAAATACACGTAAAATATTTATAGAAAAACAGATTGAAAGCATAAGATTTATCGAACAAGTTTGTTTAACATACGTTTTAAATGTTTGAAAAATAAAACTTAACTGCAGTATTTGTTTGCATCGCAATAGTTAAAAATTGAATAAAGATGCGTGTTTGTCATTACTTACAAAAATATGTCTTATAAATGTGTTGGTATGAAAATTAGTCATTTATTAGTTAAAATATGTTGGAAAAATGGGAATAATGTTTGCTGGAAATGGGAGTAAAGTTTGCTGGAAAACTGTTTATATTTTTAAATTGAATTTATTGTGTGACAGAAACATTTGGAATGTATTTCTTAGTGATGAGGAAAAATAAAGTTTTATCGGCGGGAGTTTGGTAGCAAAATTTTATTTAGCTGGGAATACGCGAACCTCGAAGAATAGTAGGAAGATCCAGTCTCCAAGTCAAAGTAACAGTTTGTAAGGAGGCTGGGAAATAGCCCACGTTAGTTCAAAATCCACTGCTGCCTCCCTAGGGAAGCCATAGCTTTGATCGTGAAGCGAGCCTCCGTTCATAGCTGAGGCAGTGCTCTGGAGGTGAAGGGCCGGACCTCCGTGGATCGGCCGGTATCCGAGATATCCGAAAAATGCATAACTTGAGTGCTGAAAGGGGAGGGGGTAGTGCGTGGCTTTGAATCGATAGCGCCCTCTGTGGACAGGGGCAATCAACCAAAAAAACAAAAAACGCATTCTGACCTTGAGGAGGACGGGTTTTCCGAAGCGCCATGTTGGAAGGGATAGTCCTTGGACGGTGTGGGTGGAGGGGTTGTTTCCCTCCAAACGGGTCCTTACAGTGTTGGATCGACACCAGGGCGCGTGTTCTGGAGCTTTGGAAATGACAAAACCGAATTCTGTGTTGGAGGGGAGGGAAGGATGGCTCGGGGCACGTCGCTCTGGCGAGGGGTGGAGGGTAGGAGGTGCCTTCAGGCAAGCGGGGCCGATGCGAAGCAGAAAAATTTGACAATCGAGGATAGAAGGATGAGTAACCTCAAGGGCAGAGTAGCGCACTCTGGCGAGGAGTGGGGGAGATCAGGAGCCATCTGCACCCTTGTATCCAGTCGCCGCCATCTTCAGTTGCTCATAGAAGCTTGGACTAGATGGATGTATACTTCAACAACTCCTTCATATGCATCGGGCTTCGGGGTGTGATAGCTCCGATTCTCGTTAAGAGATATTATATGCTCCGGGGTTCAGATCTCGTTCAGAGTCTTCGTAAACTATATTGTGAAATATTGTTTGATAACTCTTTCATTTACCATGTGATAGTGCGTTTATCGTGTAAACTCCATTTCTATGTTCGGTCGACGAAACTTCGTAGAATTTTCAACTCGCGCTTTAATTACCAAATGCCATGAGTTTCAGAGAATTGTCGAATAAAAACTAGCAGCATGTCTGTTATTTTTTAAACGATTCACTTGTATACATTCACGTACTTATAGGACGAAACAAGTCATTAATAGTAGCTTGGTTCTGTCAGTCTTAAATTTAAACTCAGCCATGCTCCACATACCAGCAGGCGCACGCCATACGATCCACTCATTCCTTCACCAGCCACCGAGATGGACGGATGTGTTTTTGGGAACCCTTGTGCGATTTCATTACCTGCTTTCTTTTATTTGGAAAAATTCGTTTTATTTAAAATTTCCGAGTTTTTCACCTCAGTATATAATCAAACAGGGCTTCACTGAGCTCGCAGCCGTACAGACCTGTTTTGTGAGAGGTGCAATTTTATTACGCGTGTTGATCAATTAATTTATTCTTTTTTTTTTACTTGTGGATTACTTTTCTAAAGTTCCCAGTCACCAGTCTCACAGGCAGACGGACGTGTAAGGTATGTGCGAGAGGCGTGAAGTAGTGTCATATATCTTGTTAATGTGTTAGTTTAATTTATATGGACATTTTGTTGTAGATCGTTAATTCTATACTCACGTAATTGTTATATTAATGTAGTTGTGTTCGTTCGATATACTTCTGTCTGATGAAAATTATATTGCTAGTCTAGTATACAGCTCGGGGTAGACTAATTCATCTCTTTATGTTTAATTTCGTACTGGAGTCACGCAAATCTACTTATTATTCACATAGTCGTTTGAAATTTGCGATTCGATGCGTGTAATTTATTCATATGTAGAACACTCTGGATTTCTCTAATGTTTCATTGCATTTGTAACAATACTAACATTCAAAGTCGCCTTACTACCAACACCGTCTACAAGCAATATCACTAACAAACAAAAAAAAAAAAAACACTTAGACCACTCTTGCACAAAACTATATATATACACCCTATCCCCAACACGTCACACCTAAGTCGTGTGCCAGAGCTCAGGGGATTAGGACGTACCAGAGCTTCCCACGAAAAGAAAGAATGAAAGATAATTTACCCTTAGCACACTCTTGCACCAAAAAAATTAACCCTTTCAATACATTTAACCCTTTCGATATATTTAGCCATTTAGTTTAATTGGAACCTTTCAATTTGATTAACCCTTTTTGATTAACCCTTTCAATCAATTTAATTAACCCTTTTATATCACATGAATTAGGTCAATCGAAAAAGCGACATCCTTTTTGAGTTAGAACTCCCCGGCCCTAATACTATCTTAGCTTGAGAAGTGTTGGAAGTAACCACGAATGAACTATATCCTCTGGTAAAGCGCAGTCGATATGTCTCCCTGTAGCTGGAAGGTTGTTTGGTGTGTCGCTCAGGCGCAGGGAAGAATGCCGGCCAAGGAGTTGCTGGCGGCCATCGAGCTGTCGGTGACAGTGCTGTACGTGTGGTATGTGACGTCGCAGATGCTGAGGCTAGTCATTCAGCTGCTGCTCCCACTCGCCGCAATTGTAATCGTCAGCATCTTCCTGCACACGGACAAGGCGAAGTGGATCATGAGTGAAGTGCTGCTGCTGCGCCTCGAGCGCTTCAAGAACTGGGCTCTCGCCATCCGTGTGCGGCCCAGGACAGCCGCACCTAGTGCGGACACCGCCCTTACTGGCGATGCCTAGCACCCTCTCTGTGCGAACACCTTGTACCTGCCGTGCAGTTTCTCAATACATCCCACTATCAACTCAGCATTTTTGAAAATCCTTCGTTAGAGCCTGTGTCACTCGCCTTAGTAGAATGAAAAAAAAAACGGGAATTTTCGCGGCAGATACAACCCGTGGAGTGGTGGGGGGACGATGCACTGGAGCTGTTCATGCCTTTTCATTCCGGTCCCCCAGCGACCATATTTTCCGCAATATTGAATATCGGTTACCTAGACCTTGACCAGGTCACCTCTGACCTTGAGCTGATGTTTGACCTTGAAAACTCCTCTAAAATTTCACAAATGTATAGAAATGTTTTAAAGATATTAAAAAAAACCATTAAACATGAATTTTAAAGATGATTTAAAAAGAATTATTTAAAAATTTATAACTTAAATTCATTAAAAAATTAAAATTAAAAAAAAATATTTTAAAAAATTTACATTTCCTGAAGTCACCAAGCACCACATCCAGCAGACGACTGAATCCATCCAATCACATGGTCTGACCTTGCTGCGTCCTAAACCAAGGCCGTGGCAAGGCAGGATTGACATAAAAACATAGCAAAACCAATCAGAACACAAATAATGGCAAAAGCCATGCATAAACCATTTTTTTCTGTACAACGTAAAGATAAGTTGATAGTGAAAAACGATTTGTAACAGAAACAAGGAAGCGTGGTAATATTCTTTTATTTTGGTTATGTCTCTTTCAATTCTTTTAATTTACCATTAATCTTACAAGTGGACAAACTTTCATTGCTATCAATGTTACATACATGTGGAAAAGCTAACATTATCTCCTATCCCTTCAATAACAAATCAATAAAAAATGTTACCTAAAAAGCCAGGTTTCTAAATATATAGTAAAATGCAACTAGAAATTTCAGGTACGATAAATTAACTGTTATTCAGCTAATACTTGTAAAATTCTACACAGATTATGTTTATGCCCAACTAGCGATATAGAAGGTCATTACAAAACCTATTGTGCAAATTACCCCAAATTACCATCGTTACAAAATGGCGGATTTACTTCTGTCACACCGACATTTACTCCTGACATTACAGACTAATTTTATTTCCTACACCAGGAAACCCAATTTGGTAACACTTTACTGGTCGGAAATCAATGATCATTGCAACCTCAATGTTTAGTACCTAATTTACTGGTCGGAAATCAATGATCATTGCAACCTCAATGTTTAATATCTAATTTACTCGCGATCCCAAGTGGATGGAGTCCCAAGAATGCTACTTATCTGGTGGAAGCTTGCCACCACGAGGCCGTAGACTGACCCAGAAGGAAGCGTGAACAGGCATTAAATACACAAGTCCGCCACCTAGCGTTACCAATCAAATTAGAGATCCATTATTTTACCTTCAAAAACAGTAATTCCAAGAAATAGTTCGGGCTATCAATTGTCCCTGCTCAATGGCGTTTTATGTTACCTAATAAGGTGAACCGATGCAGCGGATACCCATTTCCCTTAGGGGGTCTTCACAATTGAAAAGTCAAACAGCAATAATATTACAGTACGTCATCAAACTTCCGGCCTCTTGACCAAGTTGCCGGAAACTGCGTAACCAGGCGTCACCGTTTTGGGGTGCACCAGGCCAAGCAGTTCTCCTCGCTCGCCCTCGACGGTGCTGCGCTCAGGCGACGAACTGATGAAACACCAGTCCGCCACACAAATGTCTGCCAGAGCTGGTTGCTGCAGCACGTGACAATTCATACGTACAGTTCCACTTGTTTTCCTGGCACCCCAGGTTTTCTTAAGTCTTTTCAAGGTAACGTAAACCTGGCGAGAACATTACATTACAGTTTAATTATTTATTACTTCTGCGTCGCTTTGGAGGTTTTTCACAACAAATCAACATGATAAAGTGTTCGAGCATTCCGGACAGTTCTCCGCTCAAATTATCAGATAACCTAACTTAGTAAGTATTCGAATGGGTGACTGGCGATGTGGCCCGGCCTCCTAATTACTTATTAGTTTTAATTTTTCGAGGGCGTATTCGAGGTGGTCTAGTCCATTAATTTTAAGTGTTTTTAGTTATAAGTTTGATGATTATTCAAAGCCATGCAGTGACGTGGTGCAGCCCGCCACAATTATCTAAATATTTTCCCACTGTCCTCACGTTTTACTCCTACCAATGTATGCAGCCATCTTGATTTTTAATTTGTCATTGATTTATAAATTGATGGAGGATGCCTTCTTGTCCCCCATGATCGATTTCAGTGACCTTGACCGAGACATTTGACCTTGACCCCAGTGACTTTTGAACTTGAAATTAAAAATCGCACAATTCTCCAAACATTCCGAAGAAAAATAAAAATTTCCAATAATTTGTTAAAATTAATTATTTATGAAAAGTTATTTAGAATTATAACTAAATTGGTTTTTAAAAATATTTCGGCTCACAGGGGATGGAATCCAGAGCCAACAAGCCACAATTTTAGGATGTAATCCGGCCACCATGTTAAATCCAAGTGACCTTGAACTGGATTTTTGACCTTGGCCCGAGTGACCTTTGACCTTAAACCCAATAAATTGCAAAGATGTAAAAAAATTCTTAAAACACCGTAAAAAATCCTTAAGACTATTTTAGAAAAATAATAATTTATCAATTAATAATAAAAAGTTTTATAAAAATTTTATTTTAAGATATTAAAAATTATTCATATTAAATAAAATTTTATTTACAGATGTTCCCTCAGCACCCCATCCAGCAGACAACAGACCCTGGTCAAGTTTTCTAAGTGGAAAATTAGTTGGTTCACCTCCACTCCCTCCATCAATGTTTCTCATTGGTTGATTACTTGTGTTCGCTTCAACCCCCAACAGTATTTTTTATTTGTTGATTACTCATCCTCGTTCGGTCCGCCACCAATATTTCTCATATTATGAACATTCGCCTCCACTACCCCCTCTCCCGAGCTCATTCCTTCGAATGCACTCAACCAACAATATTATTTTTATCGTATGTAATTTGTTTACTTTATTATCACCTAGGTGATGCTAATGTATTAACTATCGATTTCGCCGCCAGAGGAACTGTCGATTTAGCCACTATGTTGATTATTGCAAACTTTGACCTTGATGCCAATGACAATGAACTCGAAAAATCGAAAAAAAATCACAGTCCATACAAATGTCCACTATTAGCTGGTCACAACCGGGGGGGGGGGGGATATCGACTAACCATACTAGCCAATGACTGACTCCACCCAAGACTGGTTCCTGGCGAGACCATTTTCTGCAAAACTGGCTATACCAACCGACAAGACCAACCTGCTATACCACCCACATATACAAACGATTATGGACAAACTGAAAAAAGAAAATAGTGTTTATTGAGAGTCTGGTGGCTAACCTCTTCGCACAAAATACTTCACAGAATTTTCTCAAAACTTTTCCACTAATATACCAGGTCAACTGAGCAGGACATCTAACTAGTTGCGAAACATATCTCAAAACTATTTCCATCATTTCATTCGTTCGTCATATAAAATTCATCAATTTTAAACGACTCGAGTAAGACATAATACTTCAGATCAAACCACAGCCTTGCTCCTGCGCACGCTCACATAAATTTTATCTAAAACAGACTCTCGCAATAGATTGTTTACATCGCTGAATTAATTAGTCTTTCAGAAAAGCAGAAGGGGCTGTATAAGAAATTAAACACATATTACTAAGTATATATAATTTAATTGCTTTCTATATACATTCTACCTTACTAACTATTTTCTCAGATGTTTGCAGATAATGGGTAGTAGCCAACAGTCTCAAGTGAATCAACCCAGATCCTTCAGTTAATCGGTAATTGATTTTATTTCAACTATGCGTGAGTAAAATATCTGAGTCCACTAACAAGTTCATTTAGGTCTTTGGGAAATATGTAACGAGCGTTCTTGAAGCCTTCTGCCTTCTTCACACAACTTGTCGAAGGAAACTCCTTGGTGAAATATGTGGGAATGTGTACAGAATCATCATCCTTCGCAACAGATTCTTCATAAACACTGTCGTCATAGCTATTATCATGAATGCTCTCTTCATGATCGTCTTTACCTCCTGTTTCATCCTTAGTATTAAGTTTACTGTTCTATGTAGGAGTCACATGGCCCTCATCAGTATTTGGACCACACGACCATATATTTAGAAGTTCATCGACTTGCAAGTGTGCGTGCCACACATATTGACGCTATTATGCTTCGTAGGTATCTCGTTCCGTCATCGCATTGCATAAACTGCATGTGCCCATTGCCGTGACGCTTCATCATGCGAGTTCCCTCGTCTGCGAACATTTTATGGAGTGTATTAACAGGGGGTAATGAAGTCAATACATGTATTCTCGAGTCAAGTAAAGGTTGGTTACCTTTACACGTACCAATATGCCTCTTTAATTTTCGCTTCTACCTAATGTTACACGCGCATATCACGTGTTAGTATTTTGCAGGTCGAATTCTTTGAACATTCGCTCCTTTCATGGCATTGTGTATTACAACTTTTACTGAAGTCTTGACACAGTAACAACATTGTTTTCCATGTAATTGTCCAGCAATCGAAAGAGGTTTGCATGCAGTCGTAAACGACATACACAATTGCACATGGTCAGTGGTTTGCAATGTCTTCAAGCATATGTGAATTCAAACACTTGTACTACTACTGACTCCTTAGTACTGACTCCACAGTGCTGACTCCTTAGTGCTGACTCCTCAGGGCTCACTCCTCAGAGCTGACAACTCAGTGCTAACTTCTAAGAGCTGACTGCTCAGTGATGACTGCTCAGTGCTGACTCCTCAGTGCTTACTTATCTGTGCTAAATCCTCAGAGCTGGCTCCTCAAAGCTGACTCCTTAGTAATGACTCCTCAGTGCTGAGTCCTCATTGTGGAGCATGAGGAGATGATTGCGAAGGGTGCAGTGCTGATTGCGGAGTGCGCAGTGATGAGCTGATTGCGGATCTGATTGCGAAACATGTGGTGCTTATTGTGGTGTGTGCAGTGGACTCTTCATTCATTTGGTTCTTTCATGTGGCTGAGCATTTCGAGTCAGAGGTTACTCTATGGCAGAATCCGCAATGGCGACAATCATATGGTGGTGATATAGGTCGCGGCTCAATGATTGTTGAGGCCAACGTGCGGCCTTCGAATTCAGAACTCATCTTCGTGGTATTATAAAACAGCGCTTGCAAATCGATGTTCATCTCATGGTATCATAACATTAACCGCCATTTTTATATATAAACCGATGATTTATAGTAAAGTTTGTGCACACAGAAAACCTTTTACACTAAAATTTTTTTCAATGTTAAAAATATGGGCGAACTGTGAAGAAACCTATATACTCGTTCGCCCCAGAAGAAAACACATTTTTAAATAACAATATGTTATCTCTACATGCTTGTAGGCATATTTATATGTAAATGGAAAATTATTTAAATTGTTTTATACACATGTATATATAAACGTAGAAATATAAAATTATTTTATATTAACTTTATATATAATTATGTATACTAATAATAAATGCGTATGGGGATGGATCCAGGGCGAGGCAACACACTCCAAGTAACGGGCTTTCCAGTTGGGACCCGTAGGTGCTGTCCATAATCCCGGAACATGACATGAAATGAGACCCTAGGATGGAGCGGCGCTGGAATGCAAGAGCGGGGAAAACGGGAGTACCCCGAGAAAACCCACCGGTAAGCGGCATCGTGCAACACGATTCCCACATGCGAAAATCCGGGAATGAACCGTCCGGGGATCGAACCCGGATCGCCGTGGTGGGAGGCGAGCGCCCTAGCCACTGCAAAAAATTTAACTTAGTTTTACTTCATATATAATTATGTAGCAATAAATATTAGCATATAAAATTATATTAAATTTATTTAAACATCATTATTTATATAATATATGAAAAATAATTTTTAAAAATTTTTATATTTACATGTGCATACAGTATGATCCCAGCATATTGAAAAGACATATTGCTACATAAGTACCTGTGTGTTTTCTTCTGGGCTGCACGATTATGTGGGTTTTATCACCTGGCTACATATTTTTTAAATTCAAAAATTTTTTAGTAGAAGGCCTTCTATGGGCACAAGTTTGGCTGTGAAAATATTTTTTAATATATAAAAATGGCAGTTAATATTCTGACACGGTGAAATGAACATCGATTTGGAAGCACTCTCTGGCCATACCACGAAGATGAGTTGTGAATTCGAAGACCTGCTTTTGACCTCCACAATCATGGAGCCACGTCCTGCATCATCACCACATGATTGTCGTAAATGCCGATTTCGCGATAAAGTTTTCTCCTCCGACTCGAAATGCTCAGCCACACGTGAGAACCGTCCATACGAAGAGTCCAACGCACACATCAAAATAAGCACCACGTGCTTCGCAATGAGCTCCACTATCAGCTCTGCAATCAGCTCCACGATTAGACTGCATGCTCCACAATGAGAAGTCAGCACTCAGGAGTCAGCTCTGAGGAGTCAGCACTGTGCAGTAGTAGCACAAGTATTTTAATTCAAATATGCTTTAATACGATGCAAACCACTGACGATGTTCAATTGTGTATGTCGTGTACTCCTACTTTCAAACCTGCATCGATGGCTCGACAATTACATGGAAAACATCGATGTTATGTGCCAAGATCTTCAGTGAAAGTCGTAATGCACGATCCAATACAAACAGCGAACGTTGAAAGAAACTGACCTCCAGATACTAACAGGTGATATGCGTGGCGCAACATTATGCAGAAGCGACAGTGTAAAGAGACGCATTGGTACACATAAAGGAAACGTACCTTTGCTTGACTTGAGACAACACGCTTTATCTTCGTTACCTCTTGTTAATACACGACAGAAAATGTTCGCAGACGACGAGGGAACTCGCATGATGAAGCATTACGACAATGCGCACATGCAGTTTATGCAATGTGATATATTGAAGAACCGTAACAAGATCTGCAAGAGTTCGTCTTTTGAGAGCCAGGAAGGGATGCCATCAATACCCCCTGCGGCATCGATGGGTACTGATTCTGTAGACGATTGTGATGAGACAGTTAATGTTAATGATGGAATGAGAGACCCACGAAGCGTGGTAGAGTGTGTATGTGGAGAATGTACACTTGCATTACATTTGCGTGAAGTCGACGAGCTTCAAATATAAGGTCGTCGGCACCAAATACTGATGACGACCATGCGACTCGTACAAAGAAAGGCAAACGTGATATTGATGGTGAAACAGGAGGTGAAGACGATCATGGAGACACCATTGATGATAAAGACTATGATTACAGTATTTGTGAAGTATCTGTTGAGAAGGATGATGATTATCTCGACATTCCCACACATTTCACCAACGAGTTTCCTTCGATAAGTGATGCGAAGAAGGCAGAAGGCATCAAGAACTCTCGTTACATAATTCCCGGAGACCTGATGAATTTGTTGACAGAATCAGATATTTGATTGACCTGCAAAAATGTGGGGATCTCTCACGCATTGTTGATATATATTCTATCATCGGTGAATTGAAGGATCGGGGTTATGTAATATGAAACTGTTGGCTACTATCCATAATCTGCAAACATCTGAGAAAACATTTAAAAAGGTAGGAATTATATAGTGAGTAAATTAATTAATTAAACTTATATATCTTATACAGTCCCTCCTGCTTCCCTGAAAGGCTTATTAATTCAGTGGTGTAAACAACCGATTGCGAGAGTCCGTTTTAGATCAAATGTAAGTGAGCGTGCACAGGAGGAAGGCTATCGTTTGATCTGAAGTATTATGATTTACTCGGGCCGTTTAAAATGTATGAGCTTTATATGACGAACGAATGAAATTATGGGAATATTTTTGAGAAATGTTTCGCAACTAGTTAATTGGCCTGGTAAGTTGGTATGGTAAGTTATTATGACCCTTTGGCATGGTCAGCTGAGGTTAGCCACGATACTCTTATTAGAGCCTTTTTTTGAGATTGTCCATTATCGTTTGTATATGTGGGTGGTATAGCAGGTTGGTCTTGTTTGTTGGTCTAGACAGTTTTGCAGGAACTTGTCTCTTCAGAAGCTAGTCTTGTGCTCAGTCAGTCTCGCCAGGAATCTGTCTTGGGTGGAGTCAGTCATTGGCTAGTATGGTTAGTCAGTATGGCCACCTGTTGTGACCTGTTATATGCTATTCACCCTAAAATGAGCGATTTTGAAAGCCCTGCTTAAGATCTACATTGAATGCACGTTGTGTATTCTTCCACTTTGTCAAAGTCAAAGGTCAAGGTCACCGAATCAAACATGGAGGACAATATGGCCACCGGGGGATCGAAATAACAGAGCATGAACAGCTCTGGTGCTCCGTGCCCCGAAGCCCTTGTCCAAACTTCCCTTTCTCATTCTACTCGCCGTATTGAATTGTTTTAATTTTTTTTCTTCCTTATTCATATTTTTGTTTATTTATTGAAAAATTACAATAATAGTAGCTTAGCTAATTTCCTTACCTATCACAATGGACATCATATATGAACTATTAATTAATATTTATCAAATTAGTAACCTAATAAATATTTCAATATGAATTAATTATAGTAGAATGACTAACGAAACTGGCGCAAGGGGACGGGGACAGGAGCGTAGTGGGCAACTGACCGCCATGTTGTGATGTTCCACGTCCGTCATCTGCGATGCCAGTGACCATTGCTTGTTAACCTTTCACCTTTGATTCATGACCTTTGACTCCAAAAATCCAAAAAATAGGAAAATTAAAAAAAAAAAAAAAATGTAAAAATAATATTTAATGTAATTAAAATAATTAACAATAATAACAAATGATCATTACAAACTATTAAAAATTATTAAACAATTTATTTTAAAAAATATTGAGAGGACCCCCTTCCCTCATTCTTACAATCAACCCCCTCGCACAGGTAGGCTGTCATGGCCATCAGTTTTATAGGCACCACAGTCACCATCCGCCATCTTGGTAGGCGTCATGGCTGAGTCTTACTTTCGTTCGACAGCCATCTTGGTAATCATCATGGCTGTTTTCACCTGTGTTCGATTGCCGTATTGGTAAGCTCTCACATTCGTTCGTCCGCCCTTTTGGTAGACGTTTGCCATCTTAGTAGTTATCATGATCGCCATATTGGTAGTCCCTAACCTTCGTTCGTCCGCCATCTTGGTAGGCATCAACACCACCGAATTGGTAGGCTCTTACTTTCGTTCAACCTCCCAGAATATGAGTATATGGTCGAAGATGAGCGACAAAGTCCAAAACAAATGACGATCGATAAATAACAAAATGGTGTCCTCCAGTAATGTATAAACAAATGACAATAGAAAAACCAACATGATGGATGAACTAAGGTGGTAGCCTACCAATATGGTGGTCGTCGCGCCTACCAATATGGCGCCTACCAATAACGAAGGCTAAAGGCTACCAATATAGCAGCCATGATGCCTAAAGAGATGGCAGATACTTGCAAATATGGCGGACGAACGAAGTTGAGAGCCTTCTAATATGGCAGTCGAATGCAAGCGAGAAACAGCCGTGATGCCTATCAAGATGACTGTCGAACGAAAGTTAGGAACAGCCATGATGCCTACCAAAATCGCAGATACCTACCCAGATATCGGACACCTACCCAGATGGTAGACGGTGGTAGTAACGCCTACTACGATGACGGCTGTGACAGCCAACCCAGGCGAGGGGGGTCGACCGTGAGAGGGGAGGGTGGAACCTCTGGAAAATTTTAAATAGATTTTTTTTTGCGATTTTAGGGTTAAAGGTCAAATTTCATTGGTCAAAAGTCAACGGTCAAAGGTAAACGCCAACGGTCACTGGCTTCCAAGATGGCGGACGGGGGACGTCACAACATGGTGGCTGGTCGGATCCTATGCTCCTGCCCCCCTCTAATTCGCTTGCGTCAGCTTCAGCATAATAATCCTAATTATCACATTTTAATCACAGTCACGATACAAGAATTATAACATATGCACGGAACCATAATATAAAGAAGCATTTTCAGTAATAACCCTGAATCTCTGATATGACACTAAAACGAACAATTTCTCTATAAGGGGTGATACAGCATCTTAAGGATCCCGCCTATCTGCAGCTATTTGAGCGTTCTAGACTTCGAAACGCGTAAGATATAAGGTCGATTCTATGATACTCATAACTTGCCTCATCGCCTCTACGCGCAAGCCGTTCAACTGATGTGCGCAGTATGATATGTGCCTAAAGGCAACTCTGATGTTTCTGCATAGAAAACTGAGTAACTAAAACTGATTCTGAATACACCCGCTTTAGTCTTTTTCACGCCGAAGCAAAATAACCCCTGGAGTTTAAATTATAAATTAAAACTTGCCTTTGGGCGCGAAACATTTATTGCATGCTTTCGTTCAGACACCACTTAAAAATATCAAACCCATTTTGAATCACGTGTTTTCTACCAAACGTCGGCAACGTATTTCATGCCCAGCCAGACAGAGCCCATACGATCTACTTGAATGCGCATTATTGTATTCTTCCACTATGCACTGGATTAACATTGCCAGGGTTCTGATCAATTTATGCATGCGTAGGAGAAGTGAAACCCTGAAATTATTAGAAAAGTAAATATTTTACGAATTGGCACATTGTTTCACCTACATGCATTAAAAAACAGAAAACACAATAAATACACTCATTCTTCACAAATGTTAACCCAACACGTTTAATTCAACAGTAAGACATGAGACTAGCTTGTCTTCGTCGTTCTCAGATTTACTGGCTGCGTGCCACTCATTGTTCCCTTTGAAATATATATTCATGTTGGGGCAGTGAAATGTTTCAAAGGTTGAATTCAATACTACTAAGCGCGAATAGCCTGTAGTTACATTTCGAAACCCGGGGAGTGTTGGTGATTTATGGAGGCCCGTTCATTTCGTAAATTAATTTGGCTTTCGCTTGGATTTCTCACTACATTAAAAACTCAGATCACAATTCTTTATCCATTGTCAATCACTGCACTAAGTGGCCTTTTAAGCTTTGAACTAGGCTGCACATTATGCGATCACGATATTATTTTCGCGTATTTTATTGGGCCAGAGTCATCCAGAACGTGGCAGAATAACAAAATTCCAATCAAAACTGAAAATTTGAAGCATTCGTTCTTCAAGTATAAACCTACTACCTAATGATTTTAATAAATTAATCTACTACTAGTAATTCGCTAATTATTTCTTTACCGCGAAAACTACAATCCCAGTATAAAAAAGAAAAAAAACCACCAGAGAAGTAACAACATGTATAAGCTCTGCAATCGGGTTTCAGAATAGCAGTATCCAAACTTCTGGACCGCCATGAGACTAATCTGATAGTTGTCGCGGGAACAATATAAAAACAACTATTGGTTCAATAGTAATGCGGGCTCTTCTATTGTAAGAGCCATAGTTATATATGCAGATGACAACAAAAACAGAAACATAACAGACAGTTACGCCGGTGTACCTGCAAAGGCAATTTAGATGATATTTAGAACACATTTTATAATAACACTTACATTAAAAATTAATTTATAAGTCTAACGATTACATAAATTAACCTTTGAAACGAAATGTATTATTTACAGTATAATACGTGATTGCTATGAAAGTTCACAAGTTCACTAGACTAAATACTTGCGGGAACAGAACTCTGGATATAGGCAATCAGCGAGAAGTAGGCTGTACTACTACTGGTCGAAAGTACCTGTTAAAGGGTTCAACTAACGTTGACATTTCCAGAGAACGAGCACAGAAAATATTGCTGAATGAGCGAGCCACGGTAGTTATGGGACTATTACTCAAGCTATCCAACAGGAAGTTCCGGACTCCATCCCCGGCAAATAAGTCATTATTTTCATACGTGGAATCGCCGATTGCCAGTGGAATTATTTACGCGTTACCCCATTCTTCTGCCACCTATACCTTCCGTACCTTCTCCAAGTCGACAGATAAGGGCAAGTGTGTTCCTTACAGTTGGTAACATTACACATCACCCTATTAACAACCATGCCGACTCTGCCGAACTTACCTTCTTCAAACCGACCGGTAATGGCAAGTGTGTTCCTCACAATTGGCAAAATTATTCATCACCCTATTATCAGCCATGATGACACTGTCTAACATACTTTCTGCAAGCCGACAGGTAAGGGTAAATGTGATACCCGCAGTTGGCAACATTACTCCACCCTACTACCAGCCATGACGACTGTGCCTAACCTATCTTCTCCAAGCCGACAGGTAAGGGCAAGTGTATTCCTCACAGTTGGCAATATTATTCATCACCCTATTTCCAGCCATGACGACTCTGTCTAACGTACCTTCTCCAAGCCGATAGGTAAGAACAAGTGTGTTCCTCACAATAGGCAACATTACTCATCACCCTATTACCAGCAATGACAACTCTGCCCAACATACCATCTCCAAGCCGACAGGTAAGGCAAGTGTGTTCCTCACAGTTGGCAACATTTCTCACCGCCCTTATTCCAGCCATGACGACTCTGCCTAACGCACCTTCTCGAAGCCGACATGTAAGGGCTAGTGTGTTCCTCACAGTTGGCAACATTACTCATCAACCTATTACCAGCCATGACGTCTCTGCCTAACGTACCATCTCCAAGCCGACAGGTAAGGGCCAGTGTGTTTCCCAAATTGGCAACATTACTCTCAACCTATTACCAGCCATGACGACTCTGTCTAACGTACCTTCTCCTAGCCGACAGGTAAGGGCATGTGTGTTCCTCACAGTTGGCAAAATAACTCATCACCCTATTACCAGCCATGACGACTCTCCAAGCCGACATGTAAGGGCATGTGTGTTTTCCATAGTTGGCAACATTACTGATCAACCTATTACTAGTCATGACGACTCTGCCTAAATTGGGAGTACAACGTGCGTGTTGTATCTTTGGACATTTTTTACTCGGAAATTTCTAACATTGATGTGCCTCGTTTCGTTGGAGCAATTGACATTGCAGTTCATGTCCTCGTTATGTGCTTATGGCCTCCGAAATGGCTATGCGAAGGGAAAACAATCTTAATATCAATGGAAGGAAATTATAAGCATGAATATAAATATGGTATAAAATAATGACCTATGATGCTAGTTTGTCGAAAACAATATAATGAAAAAAAAAAATACGTACATTTAAACAAGGTCTTTAAAATGTGGTTGTCTGAAGTCAAATTCCTCTTTACTGACGGTATTCGCTGGCTGTTTGGTGCAATCTTCTCGTTATGACGGGGAAGTCGTCTCGCTATCGCCTACGAGTTTTCCGTTCTTCATTGTAATCCGAGTGTTATGAGTGGTAAACTAATAGTATAAGATTATCTATGAACAACTTGCTAGCCTTGATTGCAAGATAATAAACTTGGAGCGTCTTAGTTACGTGGAAGTGCCAAGAAAGCAAGTTATCTCTAGAATTCCGAAGTCAAATAGATGACGTTGAACCTTATCAAGTTCAGCTAATCTACGTGTTACTGTGATCGTCTGTGCTTTCAACACAGAATGTCTACGGAGTACCTAAGGTCACTGCACGCGGGTCATAAAAATAATTCAAAATGTGGTTAATACTAAATTTGTAAGAAAATGAGTGATCTGTGTGTCGTTAGGAAAATTAATACTTCACCACTGGATAATCAATCACCAAAAATAGAAAAGCAGAAATATCTATGACACTTGATTTTTATTTTTGTGGCGAATACGATTATATTTTGGAGTGGACGCGAAACTGTTTATATTTTAAACGAAACAAGTTTGTAGTATGTTATCCATAGGTAAACAGCAGTAATGTTTTAAAAAGGAAGCAATGTCTGTGTTCACAACAGAATTTAATGTGCACTCCATTTATCACCGACTCCTCTCCTCTCATCCCCCCCCTTTTTTTACACACCTTCTTGGTGAACTAGGGCTCTTTAATAGGTACACCAGGGTCTTTGCTCTCCTCGTCAAGGATGTCAGCTACAAAATGTACTACTTTGTTTAACCAATAAATTACGAAATGAAAAAGCTTCTGATTCTAAGAAAACTTAACAAGGTATATATTGAAGCAAAGCGATATTGGGCTCATAATTCAGTGCATAACCGTGCACCAAAGATGCAGCTTTCAAAGCCTGGATTTTTTTTAAATGAGGAGCTGAAACTGCTCTGTGTGCGCTCCGTATTAACATCAGGTAGTTAAAATGGACGGTGGCAAATGCCAAAAGTAACCAAAGTATTATTATAAATAAGACACCTCAAACAAAATCAGTCGCAGAGAGAAAAGTAACTAGGAAGTAACGGATGTTCTGGCAGTCATCTAATCATCAGCAAGAATGAATCAGCAATACAGCTAATAAATGAGAAATCTGAACGAAATTAAAAAAGATAATAACCACTGTAAAAGAAAGTCAAAGACATGCAATATCGTTATCAATTAAATAACAAATTTCTTGTTGAAAAATCGTAGGCGAAAACCTGATCCCAATAAACTCAGTTAGCTTGGACGTAAACTATAATTAAGATGATATACATAGAGGAAAGGACATCTTGAGTCCATTTCACAAAACTGCAAGTCACAAATCAATTTATGCACGTGAAAATTAAGTTTTTAATAATTAAAATAATTTTTTTTAACGAATGTACAATCATTGACTAAAAAATTGTAAAAAAAATGTCAGTTTCTTACAAGAATAGCAAGCTGAGTATTATTTTCTACACGTTATTTATAAGTGTTTGCTTGGTGTATAATTAAATATGATTCGAATTTCTAATATGACTTTGCTTTAGTCTATACTAATATTATAAAGAGGTAGTGTTTGTAACTTTGTGTGTTTGTGTGTTTGGATGTAGGAGGTAATCTTCGAAACTACTCATCCGATTTTAAAAATTCTTTCACCAGTAGAATGATACGTTATCACTGAGTGTCATAGGCTATATTTTATTTTAAAAATCAATAGGGATCCCTACTAAAACTCCAATAATGTAACCCAAAGTGTAAATAAATGACCTATAAAATTCCTTACATTGCGTGCGCTGCGAAAACTATTGATGATAGAACAAAATAATGTACAACGGCTTTGCAGGACGGACAGATTCGGAAAATAAAACGTGCTGTGTGCTGCGTACGGCGCCGACCTTAGAAGCTCTACTGCCATTATGGGGGGAGTTACTTTTGTGTTTGCTGGGGATTTTTGGCAGACACTCCCTGTAGTTACAAAAGGGACGCGTGCAGATATCATCAAAGCATGTCTGAAATCATCTCCCTTATGGAGTTCTTTTCAACACCTAAATTTGCGAACGAATATGAGAGCCTATCTTGGTGGAGACACGCATAAAGATTAGCCACAACAATTGCTCAAACTTGGAGGAGTTTTTCCTTCTCTAAATTTGGGCACTAATTCTGCTGAAATCATTTTAAATGAGACATTAGGTCAGATAGTCCACAGTCTGCAGCATCTTATAGAAGCAGTATATCCGGGCCTCGAAAATTTACCAGAAAGAGACTTTCACTGGTTGTGTTCCAGGGCAATAGTATAGCCTAGGAACGACACTGTCAATGAAATCAACAATCTCATTATACAAAGAGTTCCCGGCCAAGTCAAAACCTATAAGTCGATTGACACAGTCACCAATGTTGACGATGTCGTCCACTTTCCTCAAGATTTTCTAAATTCGCTTAATCCTTCTGGCTTGCCACCTCACGAACTATCATTAAAAGTCGCTACTCCTATCATGCTTTTAAGGAATATAAGCCCTCCTAACATGTGTAATGGCACAAGATTGCTCATTAAAGAAAGAAAATTTGACCGTCGCGACGATCCTAACCGGTCCAGCAGCCGGCCAGCTGGCAATCATCCCGAGGATTCCCATGATTCCCACGGATTTGTCAATATCTTTCAAACGGTTGCAATTTCCCGTAAAAACATCGTTCGCGATTACTATTAATAGGTCCCAGGGTCAAACTTTCTCTTTGGTTGGAATCGACCTACGAAAAGAGTGTTTTTCCCATGGCCAATTATATGTTGGTTTATCACGAGTTGGAAGTCCCGAGAAACAGTACATTTTGCTACCAAACAATAACAGGACGTCAAACATTGTCTACGGAGAATGTCTTAGCCAATAACATATTAAATACTTCTATCTCAGATAAATTGCATTGTAATATAATGTATATTAATATGAAAAATTATAAAAAATTAAAAAAAATATCAAATAAAAATAGCAAAAAAACATTAAATCATAAATTATTTAATTAATTATTAAATTATAATGTGCTTTTTTTAATGCTTTAGGAGAATTTACCCAACCTAATTAACGCCGGGTTAAGCAGTTTTTTTATCTTAATTGCACCCGTGCGAAACCGGGGCGGGTCGCTAGTAAATTATATACACAAATAATTACTAGTGATTCAGAGGATTAATAAGTACATAATGAACTCAGATAGCAGAGAAGTGAGTGAGTGAGTGAGTGAGTGAAGAGATTTGGACGGCTCTTAACATCGAGCTCTTGAGAGCCGATGAGGGTGATTGAGGTGAGTATAGAGCAGCGCCGGAATGAAAGGGCGGTGGGAAACGGGAAATACCCGAGAAAACCCGCCGACCAACGGCACTATTCCCACATGCGAAAATCCGGAGTGACCTAGCCGAGGATTGAACCCGGATCGCCTTGGTGGAAGGTGAACCGCTCAGTCCCCGTAGCCCCAGCAGAGACTTCAGAGAAGACTCAGAGAAAGTGTCAATATGTTGCGCGCGCGTGTGTGTGTATGACTGCAATGAGCATTTTCTGAGGTCTTCTTCGCATTATCAAATTTTTGCGTGAAACTGAAAACACTCTTGTTGCTTCACTAACAGCTGATAAAACCCTGATAAAATTACATTTGTAGTATATTTACACTATATGTTATTGAAAAACTCAGCTCGTTATCGACTGATAAAAAGTACGATGCAAGAGAAAAATAAGATTACTTAAATTTTGATACTCATATCAGCTCAAACAACTGTAGTTATTTTATTTTTTGTACATATAAAATTAGAAATTAATGTTTTTAATTATTGTAAATGTTAATTTTTCTAAAATACAAAGTGGTGGGACGAATGGAGGAAGGTGTTTGTGTTGGTAACTCGACTTAGGCGCCAGATGCCGTCGACAGCGGAGTCAAGATAGTATTTCCGATGTTCAAAAGGCTGTTAGCCCGGATGTACACCGCTCCCTCTGAGATGAATGTCGTCGAGTCGTCCTGTTACTTGTGCTGTGGAGTGTAGTCCAGGCCTTCAAGCTGCTCTTAAACTCAGTTTTATAGAGATTGTGCTAATTTAGGCTGGCGAGGAAAACATCGGGGGTTGCAGGTGGTAGGAAACCTGTGCCCCGAATGCCAATGAGGCGCTGCTTAGAACTAACATGACACGGGTTTACTTACGAATGGATATTTTCCTTTGCACAGAAAACTCTACCATCACAGCAACGTGAATAAGGGGCAGCGATGGCGGAGTGGCTAGGGTGCTCGCCTCCCACTACTGTGATCAGGGCTCGATACCCGGCGGATTCACTCCCGGATTTCCGCATCTGGGAATAGTGCCGTTGGTCGGCGGGTTTTCTCAGGGATTTCCCGTTCCCCCTTACACTTTCATTCCGGCGCTGCTCTATTCTCTCACCTCAATCATCCTCATCGTCTCTCAAGAGCTCGATGTTAAGAGCCGTCCAAATATCTTCACTCACTCACTAGCTCACTTCTCTGCTACCTGAGTTCATTATGTACTTATTAATCCCCTCAATTTACTAAAGCAATCTCCCTATTAGAAATTCGAATCATGTTTAATTATACCCCTAGAAAACCCACCAGAAAGCGGGTTTTCTCGGGGTACTGCAATTTCCCCCGCCCTTGCAATCGAGCACCACTCCATCCTAGGGTCATGTCATGTACGGGTCCCAGTTGGAAAACCCGTCACTCGGAGAGTGTTGCCTCGTCCTGGGTTCACTCCCCACTCGAGTCTAACCTCTCGCGCACGCCAGGTGGGCTCAGCTGCTCTTGAAACAGTGCGATGAAAACAGATCTTCTGGTCGAATGAAGAAATAACTACGCAAAACTAAGTGTTTAGTATAAAAGCCATGAATGCACCGCTGTGCGTGCCGATCCCTTTGACTCTCGGACGAGGACTGACTCACTGTGGCACTTACGAGCGCCCATAAGGAAGGCAGCTACGCGCCCTTAAGGGCGCGTTTACACGGCGATAGTAATGAGCGATAGTTCGTATCGCTCATTACTATCTCCGTGTAAACTGCATGCTAATTACTGTCGCACCGTCGCGATAGCACTATCGCGATATCAGCCCCTGCTAGATAGTTGATAGTAACTGTCGTGACAGTACATGCAACTATCGTAGTACAAATCACGCAGTATCACTATCGTAGTAGTGTGGGTCACAAATTTGTATGGCTGTTCACTTTGACAGTGACATTGCAGAATTATTTTGATTGTGTTAATATCTGTCGCGCGGTTCTTACACTTAAGTGGTGGTATGACAGGATGTATATTATCACATAGGTACGACACGGCAGTATTGACAGCATATTTATTGTCACATAATAATCCATAGGTACAATATATGTTTACATGTCATGTATATCCTATCACGATATTTAACTTCCCAAGCAAATACCAACCTCTTGACAAAGTTATGTAAATGTAGAGCCTATCACTATATTTACGCAAGTGTTGTCGGACATGTCCCTTTTTAAGTTAACTATCACAGCGTGTCTCGATCGTTTGTGTAAACAAGACCTATCGTGGCAATTACTGTCACACACTTTCGTGATAGCTACCATCGTGATAGATACTATTACCGTGTAAACGCGATCTAACATTCTATATTGTTCTACAATCCATTGTACCTTTGTTGTGATGGGATGAAGAATAAAAACAATAACAAAATGCTTACAGTTCAAGAAAACAAACAGAAAACATTTTAACACACCAATACAAAGCAAATATAAAAATTATAAAATTAATACACGCATTTCTGAAAACTACACTGGGAAAAAATTTTTAAAAAATTTTTAATAAAACATTTGCAAGTAATGTTTTCTCGTGATATATTTTCACGTCCATGAGTTTGATTTAATTTATTGTGTAAATGAATTATTGCCGTGCAATTTATTATAAAAGGTTACTGAAACCTTATGCAGGATCATGTTCGGCGCATCACCGGGCGAGTCCAAATCGCCGCGCCGGGAGGGGGTGCCAAGTATAATGAGCACTGCGGTGGTGCGTTGTGGTTGGCGAAAGAGGGGGGAGGGGTTGCATGGAGTGACAGATGGTCGGGGGTAGCATAGGACACTGGCCTATGTCGAACGTATCCCCTATGTAAGTATATATCTCTTCCCCGGAATATTAGGCCAAGAGACAACGTGCACTCGCGAATCTCCTCCCATTTCTTTAATTTATTGGGCTTCGTTCATTTATGTGAAATACGGTCGAACAAGTTATCTTAAATATTTCTGATCTTCTTCTGTACAGTCAGTGCATTTGCAAATGGTCTTGTCATTTTGTAATCCATCCTCAATTTCTTAAGAATACGCCTCCCGATTCCGTTCGCAGCCTGATGCAAGAAGACGTGCATGGACAAACATGGTGCAGTGCTCAGGCCAGAATATGATCACTACCAATATGCCAGTACGCATGCGCAGAATATGACAGAAGTTTGACATTCGTAGCAAAATGTTTTACTCTGGACAATCTGAATGCCATGCTGCGAACTAAATATTTCGTAGCACCCAATACATATACTTTCAATAAACACGTGTATTAGTGAATACTAAATGGCTTTAGTATTTGCCACTCTACATTTTATTGCGTGCCACACTCTGAGTTTTATCAACGAAATTTCGCCGTAAAAAGCACTAACCGAAGAGTTTTTGTAATCACAAGCAAATTTTCCAATAGTGTTGATTCTGCAGCTCTGTTCAGAAACAAACATAGACTAAACATAGAATTCTTTGCGCCATGTTCATTTCTCCGCAACCTGCTGTGATTGTTTTATTGCTGGTGTCAGTCTCATGCGTGGAGAGGGTGTGACGTTTCAATCACAATTTTTAGCTACCGATGTATTCCACCTCCATTTGTTTTCATTCTGTGGACAGATGTGTCCTATCACCGTGAGTTTGGTACTGTGATTTGTTCGGGTTGTAGTGCAGCCTCGAAAATGCAGTATTTTTTCTAACATATTACATTGACCCTACCTATATTTTTCTAGCTTTGAATTTTTTTCGGTATTCTCCATGCGTTTTTAATTTTCAGCGAAATCCAGTCTTTAATGTTTATTATTTATTTTAAATTATTGTTCTGGCATATCAAACCCAGAGTTTCTTTCAGAAAAAATTCTGGAAAGGGGCGTGGAGTACTTTGCACAAAAACTTTGTGAAGGGGGGGGGGGGGGGTTGAAAAAATAACTACGTCAACTACATTCAGATGAACGTAAATTTTTCGTATAAAATAATATATATGGTCCAATACCTGTGGTGTGTAATTCTGTAGAGTATTTAGAACCACTTTCAAAGCAGACGTATCCAGAGTTCTGCGTAAGAAATCTTTACTTGGAGCCTCTTCTCCTTCGGTAGAAACACCTAACGCATTGATACAGTGAACTATATTCCCGCCTGATTCTCAAAGGTGTCATCAATGCGTTCATAGCACTAAAAGGCAGTTTCCAAAAAGGATGCTTATATTGTTACCGTGAGTATATTTACACTAGTATTTTTCATTTCGTCATAACCAATATAAGACTGAAGAACATAGTTTAACATTTTCGTACACATTGGAAGAGGAACATTTTAAAAATTTCAGAACCTCTTTAAAATGATTTCTGCTTATGTCCCTTAAATACTGGTAATATACGTAGGCATGAATCAATCCGTCACGTTCAGCAGGTGAAAGAGTCAGATATTAACACACTATGTAAATATTAACGTTACTGAGCTTAGTTGCTCTCCATTGTGAACTACACTGTATCACCATAAAAATATAATATTCAGTCTTTTATAAGTTATGATGAACTGGAAAAGACTCTAGTAAAAATACTCGCTGTACCATTATAAACAGCTACTTTTGAATCATCATTTAGTGTAACTAATATAATAATAACTCCACTGAGAAACAGCTAGGATGTAGTTTTTTAAAGTTTTACTTTTCATTTTTAAAACAAAAGTTTCCTGTATGTAAGGTTATAGTTCTCATCACATATACAAAAATTATCAGATTAATTATGGCATTTTCAGGCAAGGGGTGGGGTTGTTAATACTCCCCCGGATAGTTTCTGAACCTTCTGCCAAGCTGTTTCCCCAACACTCCACTCGGGGCGCCAGGAGCTGGGCTTGGATATTTATGGTGATTGCGCTCTGGCGAAAGGGAGAATATTGACGTGAGACCTGCTGAGTAAAGGTCGACGAGCAGAGCTGATTGGTGCCATGTGGGCTATAACTCACGTGACTTATTTTCCGTGCGGTTCGAGCACAACACGGTGGTCCTGGAAAGATTCTCGGCGGAGTCTTGCCCGACATACGTGGCATGGCGTCGCCATGGACTGCCTGGTTTTATCTTTCGTTCCTCCGTCACCAGATCAGTTCACACAAATTCGCTCTAAATACCTCGCTGCGAAATGTTTTCGAAATATCTCAACTCGTCTTACCAGTAACTGGTTGAATTAGAAACATTTCCGTGTATCTTGGGGGCAGAGTTGGCATAGAGTTCTGACTACTTGCCTCAGAACTACGCGAACCGTGTTCGATTCCCGGCGGTGTCGCTCCCTGATTGTCGCATGAGGGAATCGTGTTAGACGATGCCGCTGGTCGACGTGTTTTCTCGGGGATCTCCCGTTTGCCGCTCTAGCATTTCAAAGCTGCTCTGTACTCACATCGCTTCACCGTTATCGGCTCCCAAGACCTCGCTGTTAAGAGCCACCCAAATCTCTTAACTCTACTCCGCTCCGATCTCTTATGTCCAGTTGCACCGACATCATCCCCGATCCAAAATCGGATGATCCTAGTTCCGAACCAGGATCAAGTATGATCTTTGTTCCAATGTAAAAGTGTTGCACCAACGAAATTTCATTATTCTTGATCTCCGATTCGTCGATCTCGATTCCAAAGTGAGAGATCGAGATTTAGTATGAGAGAAAGTTTTCTATTGGTTCGTAATATATGACGTCATGGAAGCAGGCTTATTTTCTATAGATAGAACTATATATGCGATGTTGTATCTTTTTTAAGTTGATTATTGGTGTACGAATTTTACTGAATAATATTCAAGTTCGTATAATGTAGTTTTAATTTCCCAAGAAGACTATCGAACGCTGTTCTATCTGTTGGCGTATTTTCAAACTATGCAAATTTGTCGAGGTTGGCTGCTGATTGCGGATCGAGATTTCAAACCGCCGAAAATGGCGGTTCGAAATAGACTTCATCTCGATCTCCAGTCCAGCTCTGAACTCGAATGGTGCAACAGTTTTCTGTGTCGGTATTAGAGCCAATCTCGGATAGAGCTTCGAACCACGATGTTGCAACCGGTCACATGATAAGCATTGGTGCGAAAGGCCGCCGTTTCTGCCTTGGCGTCCGCCTGGCAGTTAACATTAGCAACCTCGCGTTTTGCCCGCGCTGCAGGCAAACAGTGGCTCATTTATGCTTGTCATACAACGTATAGTTTTTGTTCCCATCAAGACAATAGAGCGTTTAATGGAGACCGCCACGCACGAGTATATCTTATAAAAACAGGACAGTTAACACTGTCTACTTAATAAACGTTTAATTCTCTAGCATCATAAACAAACAATTTAGCACGTTGAATGGCAAACATTTCTTTTTTTATTTTTACTGTTCAACTTGTAGACATTAGGCCGACATGAAGTCAGCTCAAGAAGTTTAAATATGGAAAGTCTATAATTTACAATAATCACACGAAAAAAACACTTTTTTTTTTGCATTGGAATGCGTAATTAATGAATTTATCTTATTTGTAGACATTTATTTCTCTTTTAAAAACTAAGGAAAAGTTAGTGTATTTCTTAAAAAAAACTGTAGAACATGAGACGCCTATTTGACCTTCCACTGTCCCAGAATTTTGTTTCCATATAACACTTCAAGTGAGCTACGGTATAGCCTTCACCTTTCCTTTGATAAAATTGTTTGATTTCTATAATTGTTAAGTTATTTTGACTTTTGCATATGAAAGATAAAACAATTAAATGCATATTTTGGTTTGGTGGAAATAAAATGTTGTATTTATACAAGTGTTTCAGAGATTTTGATAACCCCAAACGCCCATGCCATACATATACGATGGATAGAATGTAGCAAAAATATTAACGTCCATATGCATTACAGTGTACACGAAACTGAAATCAGCATCTTCACATCATCCCCGATAATACGCGCTTGCGTACGTGATCGTCAAAAAACTTTGCCAAGAAAAAGTGAAGCCAATATAAATGAGTGTAAATCAAGGGGTGCAAAACGCGTATGGATTTTCCTATAGACTGCTGGATCACTTTTTAGTGTTTCCTTATTTGCCATAGCTAATAAAAAAAAATTACTTAAATTATTACCTTCACGTTTGATGCCATGAAGCATATAACGGAACGGAGTATGCAATGAAGTAACAGGAAATCATCTGAAAACGCCACATACAGCCACGTGTTAGCATGGATAGATTGAAACCTGCGCGTGGTCGTTCGGGGACGCTTCTGAGACTCAGGACACAGATCACCCCATGAACTAAATTTATTCACAATAATGAACTGTTGATGTCGAAATATTCTAGTAGTAGTAACGAGAAACTACGCGGGGGCACCAAGTACATCTTAAGATTTGTCAATAATTTCCGACACTAATGTCAAAATGTTGTGTACCCACTCTCTTTTGGCTGGCGATCTGTCAAGGCTGTGTACATGTGGTGTATTCATTTTTTGCATATGTGTATGCTCGTGTTTTTATACATGCATGTGTGCTTGTGATTTGTCGATGCATTCGTCTGTTCGTGTGAGGACGTTGTGGTTTGTGAAAGTGCAATGGACGCAGGCATGACGATTATTAAGTAAGTGCGGGTGTAAAATTATGCTTGTTTAAATGTGAATCTATTAATATTAATATATCAGAATTTTGCGTGCATAAAACTACAAAAATATTCTCCTTCGTCATTCTTTTAGAAATTATTTGCTGAATCACGTGCAAAAAATTTTTTTTATTTAATTTGACCCCTTGTGATTGGTGAACTTATATAGCAAACTGAAATGGAATTTGGGATTTTTGACTGCAACATGTGGATCTAATATGTAAGTAAAATGTGGCTGAGTGGAAGAGAAGCCATGCTGCCTTAACTTCGCCACAATATTAATAAAGACGTTGCCTGATATATTTAAATTTCAAAGCAAGTGATTACGAAAACACTGCAACACTGTCCATTAGACAGGTTAAGTGTTAGGAACACAAGTTGGTACCCCGCCGCTATCAAACGACTTGTCCTTGGGTTCAATCTGTGGATACGACGAATACTTTCAGTGATAACATGTTTTCGGTCGCCAATATAATAATACTTGCTGCACTTGAGAAGCACGTTTTTATCCAAACTACAGCGTGAACATCGTAGCCTTTTAAGGTTATGGCACGTTATCTCGTCACTTGTATGGTTTCTGTAATGTATATATATAAGTATATATGATTTAGTACATCACTAAAACCAAGAATGCATCAATACAGTAAATGCAGGACTTATTAAAACCTTCTTAAGAGACTACCAAAAATTGTATATGATAAATACATGCGGCTATAAGTATCTCGCTACAGTGGACTTCTCTTAAGATTACAATAACTCTATTGCCATACATTATTCTTTGCAAAACTTAGATGTACTCAATTATTTAATCTTTAGAAAGCACGCTGTGGGGAAAAAAAAATCTAATTCATCAATCAAATATTCGTATTAAACTGTATAAACTTTTTTAAACACTTGTAGAAATTTTCATCAAGGTGTGCATGTACAAATTTTTGTTAATGTGCATAAATGATAATTTTACGGGTTCTTATTTGTTAGTATTTACAAAAACACTTGTATACCGCTATGTACTTAGAGACCCTCCTCAAGGAGCTTTCTCTTGGAGAATGGCGGGAGCAATAAGGGCGACAGTGTCAGCCACATCAAGTGCGCCACCGCCACTACGCGCGAGACGCGGTATTCTAGTCGTGCTGCGTTGTAGGAGTGTGAGCGGCCACTCATAACTCTTATTGGTGCGTGATATCCTGAAAGTAACCAACATGTCCTCGTTTTGGGCACCATTTCTTTTCGTAGGTAAACATGGTGGCACACGTTTAATAGTTTTTTTTTCCTTCATTAAGGTGATATTTCCATTTTTTTTCTATTTGGTTGTCTGAAATATCTTTCGAAAAGTGTTCCCTTAATGTAATTATTAGTTGTCAAATCATTATAGTTTTCCAAATATAACACTCAAACGTCATAATCCTCCGAATTATGCAGCGTACTAGGCTTTGCTCCTAGATATTTTATTCCAGTCAAATTGCATTTAATGCAATCTGTTTGGTGTACAGAACATACTGATTCAGTATGAGTGCGATTTATAAACAGGTGAGCGAGTATTGGCACTCTGAATTTTGTTGGAAGTATGAGTCAGACTTATCGTAAATATATTTTTGTTCATTCAAGTGAAACTGTTAAAATTCATTTAATATATAGTTTAAACTATAAATTGTAGAGGAATAATTGTATTTGTTCCCTTCGTAGCTTGTAACACAAATGCAGTATGGCGCGCTTAGACTCTAATTCACCATTCTGATCCTGCCTATAACACTATTGTGTCGGAATTTGAGTGTTATATTGTGAAAACTATAGTGATTTGACAACTAACAACTGCATTAAGGGGGCATTTTTCGAAACCTCTCTCAGATAAAAAAAAAAAAAAAAAAATATCACCTTCAATAAAAGTATTTCAAAACTTCTGCAACGCATTTTAAATTGAAAGAGGTCGCTTCACTTGTGTGTGACAGAGATAGTAGAGCTTTACTTGAAGACGGGAAGTGTAGTCGCTGGAAATATCTCGTATAAGCCACCAATCTGACGCAACTGCAACCCGTGAGCTTACACAGGATGTAAAAGAAACATTATATAAAAATTCCTAGCCCCTAGAGGATTAAATATAATATATTTCGTATGTACATAATTAATGAGTCTGGCCGTATGCAGCAGAGCTACATCGCCGTGCAGATGTTGGCTGTATCTATCAGAGAAATAATTCCGCTACTTGAGTTCCCTTCCAAGTTATTCCTCCGCCACTGACAAACGCAGATTAACCGAGTGTAGAAAAGTTACACCAAAGGGACAGCATCCCGCATTCGTGCACAAGCAGTGTAACGACAGTTTGCATAATAACAATTTCTTACTAGGAATAAGCAACATACTTATTTTCTCCCTATTTATATTTATATTAACTATAAATGAAATATTATAATTTATAGATAATTTAAAGTTAAAGTTCAATTTAACAAAAAACAAGGTACTTTTATGTTAAGGAAAGTATAAAACGCTTATGATAGATGACGTATTTAGAAAATAACCAAGCACGTGGAGATTGGCTTAATATGAAATTGAACTTCAAATTCACGAGTGTAGCCGATTCCTTTTCTTGACCCACGTCAGCTATAGATTCTATAGTCGACCACGAATGATGTGTATCCTGAAAACTTGGTCTTCAATTTTGCCCATTAACAACATACATTCTGTTAGACCTCTGGCTCATTGTTCATACAATCTGAAATAATTTCAAAAAGTGTACTAGATTAGATTAGATTAGGTTAGGTTAGGTTAGGTCACAATAACTAACCATATGTATAATAAATATAACATACATTCTTAGCATAATAAAGTAAAGGTGGATATTACTCACTAATACCTAATTATTTGTCAAAGGTTTAGTTAAAAAAGAGTGAACAAACAGCGAATAGACTAAATCAACGACACTCTGTGGCTGATACAAACTTTCGTGGGATAAAAATCTCCACTCCGGGGACTATGGTTGTAAGTATACGTGTATGTGTTGCCGCGTAGAGAGCAAAGGAAAATGAGAGTGAAATTTGAACATATAATAGACTTAGATATCCCAGTGAAAATTACTGCTACGTGTAGTAACCGAAATGGAGCGGAGAGATATGTGCGGCTCTTAACATCGAGGTATTGAGAGCCAATAGTGGTAAAGTGAGGCGAGTACGGTGGAAAACCGAATACAAGGGCGGGAGAAAACGGGAGAACTCCAAGAAGATCCCCCCCACCCCCGTGCCTGTGGCACGATTCCCACATGCGAAAATCCGGGAGCGACCCCACCCGGGAATCGAACCAGGTTCTAACCAAAAGTGGGTTATATAATTATATTTAAGAAATATTATGAGCGTAGACCTCGAAACGCTTCATTCCCGTGCTTAAGTTCTAAATGCACAACTATATTTACACTGTGGCAATACGGGATGGGTTGATTTTGTGCGGAATGCCGTAAAAACTATCTTTTTTTTAGTCGCGTTGGCATGTGGCTTGGAGGAATAATGTTATATTCACTCGATAGTTCTGATCGCACTCCTCACATAAAACACCTCAACCTGCACTACATACAATGTAAATGGAATTGTGCAAGGAGAGAATTGAGCAAATAATTATTTCTGGACTTTTTCACATTTTACACGTATTTTTTTTGTTATAAAATGTACTATTGAATAACAAATGTAATTGTGAAGCAACATTATTTGCAGAAAATTAGAAGGCGTGATTTTGATGTAGTAGTAGCATAGGCAGCTAAACACATGCATGCACTGAAAAGAAAAACCGTTTTGTGGCCAACAACAAAATTTTGTTGACCAATAAAATTTTGTTGTTGGCCACAAAATTCTTTTCTCAATATATAACATCACAAAACTTTTTGTCATTGCAGTATTTAGTGGCAACTACAAAATGATGTTTGTGGTCACAAACAATTAAAATTTAATATAAAAATTGCCAGAAATGAGGGACGAGCCCTGGACCTCTCATATGATTGCTCAGTGCCTTACCGTCGCGGTACCTTTTTAAACTTTTAACGCGCTGTCTGGAGCATGCAGATAACATAAGCAGAATATGCGGCACACATAAGGCCTGCACACTTCAGATCATGGGACGTTTATGTCCTGGAATCATTTGCGTGTGACATTTACTTATTTAGAAGAAAGGAATGACATAAGCGATGCTCTCAAGAATATCCCTCATGAATTAGTTGGTAACTTGATGCAAAGAATGGAACACGGGTAATTGCATAGCGTCGTGGACAAACATAAGGGGGGAACTTCGAATATGCCAATCAGAGCGCATGCGCAGAATACAATAAATGCAGCTTTGCAGTCACAGCAAAATTTTACTACTGCGTATGCAGTTAAAACTATTGCTACCAACTAAATGCTTTGGTGGAAGCCAATAAATATATCATGACCACGAATAGCGTTCGCCTTGTCGATCTACTTGTTATCAGGCACAACCTTCTGTTTTTTACCCGCCACAAAAACCGAGCGAGGTGACAGCAGTCTCGCATTGGGAAGGACCCGGGTTCGATTCCCGGTCCAGTCATACTGATTTCGGTTTTCCAGGCGAATGCTGGGATGGGTCCCAAACAAAGGCCATGGCCGATTCCTTCCCCAATCCTTCTTCCCTGTGCAACTTGCACCGTCTCTAATGACCTCGCTATCGACGAGACGTTAAGCCCGTTTATCTACCTACCGCAAGCAACAAAATTCCGCCTTGGAAAGCATCAATCAAACCGTTTTGCATAGCCATTAATAAATATGTTCTTCCAGTGTGGGGTTTGGCAACCTGAAATATTTCTTTGAACAGTAGAAATTAAACGCAAACATTTTCAACAAATAATCTGGGTTCGCTCTATGTGTTGCTCTAAGAAAACGTCAAGTAAAATAAAATCGAAATAATTTTTAGCAAATATTTTCGGACTAGAGCTTAAATAAGCATTAGTTGGGATTAAAAACTATATTTATTTTGCAGTTGTTTAAATAACATAATATAACATATTTAAAAGTACAGGCAGACGACCGCAGTGACAGCATATACACTAGTACGTGTTACTAAGTTCAAGCTCTTATCATTTGTGTGGCATGGTTGCATGTGCTCTGTTTTAGATGTGCATTGAATTTATTTTAGCTCTTGATTAACCAACTGTCACTAAGGGAGTTATTTACATCGACTAAGCTATAAAGTTAGCATTTAAGAGAGACAGATATCCTCAATACTGGAGTTAATGATAGCAAGTAAAAGAGATTGAGACGAGTCCTAATATCCTATCTAGCTGTGTAGCTGAACTGAATCACGTATCGCTGGTCATCTTAAGGGCATTATAGAGCGGTAATTCGAATCTGTATCGCCGAAACACGCAAAATAACGTGTTTTAAACTGCTCGGGGACAGTCTTTTATAATTATTGCGCTTAAGTAGATGTTCATACGACAGTAGTATAAAAATTCCGATTCGAACACAACCCCAAGCTATCAGAACAACAACGGTAAATTAAATGCTCAAGCCATCAGAAAGCCATCATAAAAAATTCCTCATAATTTTCCGATCCAAAACATCAAATGCCGATTCGAGCGCAACCGCAAAAAAAGTGGCTCAAAAAGTTACGTTTGGTTAGATCGTTGTCTTTAGAAAAAAAAGGTTCTGTTAAACTTTGCGTTTGAGTGCAACTGCTAAAATACGCGTAGAAAGTTGCGTTTGGACGCAGTTGCAAAAAAGAGTGGCTCAGAAATTTTGAATACGTAAAAAAAATAATATATTGTATATAATAAATGAGAACGAATAAAAATCAACTGATGTGTAATATAATGACGACCATGGCAATGAAAAGGCTAACGCAACTGGTAATGTTAGGAAAGAATATAAATATACGAAATATATTTTTGAGAAAAGAAAGAAGAAGAAACCTCAAGAGAAGTATGTCAAGTGTGAAACTTGTAATCACTTTACAAACTGTCTCTCATAAGAAGTCACTTAAGTAAAATTCATAACTACACACTCAGATTCTGTGTAGAAGAAATCGAAACAGCATTTCAAAGTAGGATAAAGACTTATGTTGTAAAGAATGTCAATGCATACATAGACCCAAATAATTTCCTAAACGATGTAAAAGAAACTGTCATGGGAGTGATTAATAAACATTTAAAATCACTCAAAGTGAACATGACACTCTTCACTAAGCACAAGGGGGGAATTGGTGGGAATATTGAATATTTAGAAAGCTCCTTTAAAACAAAGAACGAAATTATACTGAAATCGATTAATCTGGAAGAATATTATACCAACAGCATATCGAAAATCATGATTGAGATGGGGGATTTCGAAGCAAAGGGAACTCAGTGGGTACTCAACAGAATATTTAAACTAGAAGTGCGAATAAAAAAATATGTACCATTCAAGGGCAGTTCTTATGTTGATCTCCCAGAAAAAATCAAAGATAAGCAGGCGGTAATTAATGTTAAGAATAATGATCAAAAATGTTTTTGTGGTCTGTTCTATCTGCATTTCATCAAGTACAAAGAAACCCCCAAAGAGTGAATAAATACATAGCTTACAAACATGAGTTTGATGATGCACTTACGGGTTTGGAATTTCCAATAAAATTGGATAGCATACCAACCTTTGAGAAAAGAAGTGAAATTTATACTAAGGTATACGCATACGAAGTAAAAGATGGTGATCAGAAATATATAATCTCCCCATTAAAAACAACAAAAAATACGACGGATAAGCAAATTAACCTATTCTATATCAAATATGAAAAGAACGACCACTACTGCTGGATAAAAAGTCCTACAAGACTAGTCGCATAACAAGTAACAAATAATGGTCACAAAACATATTTATGCTATAGATGTTTGCAACATTTCTACTCTGCAAATAAGCTAAAAGATCACGAACAAGACTGTGGAGATCACGATGATATTAGTGCTGAACTACCATCTAAAAGAAAAAAATGACATTTAAAGATTTAAAAACCGAAATCATTCTTTCAGAGTTCCGTTTGTGATACATGCTGATTTTAAATGTCTGTTGGCTGAAATTGAAACATGCTAACCAAACCCCGACAAATCCTACACGAAACCATACCAAAAACACGAGTCTATTAACTTCTGTTACTATGTAAAATACGAACATGGATACTATAAACCACCAGTAACTTATGAAGGATCTGAAGCATCTACTGTGTTCGTTAAATTGCTAATGGAAGAAGCAAAGTCTATTGGTGATATAGACACAAATGAAAAACCAATGCTTCCACTAACTCAGTAAGAACAAATTGTTTATGATACAGCTACCCATTGTCATATATGTGAAAAGCCTTTGAATGGTGATTCTGTGAGAGATCATGATCATCATACAGGAAAATTTAGGGGAGCTGCACACAGAGATTATAACTTATCGTATAGAAATCCATGTTTTGTCCCAGTGTTTATATACAATCTATCTGGTTATGACACACATTTATTCATAGGAGATCTTGGCATCGATGAAAATTAAATTTATCTAATTCCCAACAACGAAGAAAAACATATTTCTTTTTACGAAACATGTATGTGAAAGTGTAAATCTTAGATTAATTGACTCAATTAAATTTATGGCTAGTAGTATCGATAAACTCTCAAGCAACATTTCCAGAAGCCAATTCCGAGAAACGCGTAAACATTTTTCCAATGAACTTCTTGACTTTGGTACAAGAAAAGGTGTTTACCCATATGACTACATGGATAGTGCTGAAAAATTTTGTGAGACATCACTTCCATCTAAGAGAGTACACAGAACTCTATAACAAATCTGATGTGTTGATATTGGCCGATATAATGGAAAATTTTAGAGATGTGTGTCTCAAAACATATAAGCTAGATCCAGCATGGTATTTCACAGCCCCAGGGTTAGCGTGGGATGCTATGCTCAAACATACTAAAGTAGAACTAGAATTATTATCATATTACGACACGATTTTGATGAAAGAAAAAGGTGTTCGTGGTGGAATTTCACAATGTTGTAAGCGTTATGCTAAAGCAAATAATAAATATATGAGTACTTATGATAGTACAAAGGAAATATTTTATCTTATATATCTGGAGGCCAATAACTTATATGGATGGGCTATGAGCCAGTATTTACCCTATGGTGGGTTTAACTGGGGAAATACAAATATAGATGTAACAAAAATAGAAGATGATTCTAGCAAAGTTTATATATTGGAAGTTGATTTGGAATACCCACATGAACTACACAATCTCCACAAAGATCTGCCATTGGCACCAGAGAATGAAATACCAGAAGGTTCAAAAAATCCCAAACTCTTAACTAATCTGGGTGGTAAAGAAAAATATTTATTACACTATGTAAATTTTAAGCAATATCTATCTCTCGGAATGAAGTTGAAAAAGATCCATAGAGTTCTGGAGTTTGATCAATCAGATTGGCTCAAGTCCTATATTGATCTAAACACAAATATAAGAACAAAGTCTACAAATGACTTTGAAAAAGATATCTACAAATTAATGAACAATTCCGTTTTTCGAAAAACAATGGAGAATATTCGAAACAGAGTGGATATACAGTTGTGCACAAGTTCTAAGCAAATGGTTAAACTAGTGGCTAAACCAAACTTTAAAGATAGAACTATATTTACTAACTCTTTGGTTGCAGTTCATATGATTAAAACAAAACTGTGCTTTAACAAACCCATATATGTTGGAATGAGTATACTTGATCTATCGAAAGTCTTACTGTACGATTTTCACTATAATATAATGAAAATGAAGAATGGGGAAAATATTGAACTGTGCTACCAAGGTACTGATTCATACATCTATTATATATAAACACCAGACTTCTGCAGTGTCATGAAAGAAATGGTCGATCATTTTCATACTTCTGACTATACAAAATGTAATCCATATGGTATACCGTTAGTTAACAAAACAATTATTGGCAAATTGAAAGATGAATGTAATGGAAAAATATTGGAAGAACTTATTGCATTTAAATCGAAAATGTATGCAATATATGTGGAAGGTGGTGTAAAGAAAAGAATAAAGAGTGTGAAAAACACTGTAGTCAGAAATTATATTAGTTTTGGTGACTACAAAAAGAGTTTGTTTCGAAAAAAGTGTTGTACAAAAGTATCAATCGTATTAAATGTAAGAAACATGAACTCTATACTAATGAGTTGAGAAAAAAAGCATTAAGTCTCGAAGACTTGGAAAAATCGCTGTGAGTGAATGTGATGGAAACGTATAAGAAGCCATTGTAACAATTAAGAGGGATGATTTAAGTCACCCCTCTTGATTATGCGCATCCCTACTCAGTTTTCATTTCAGATCCCGGGTTGTACAAGTTGATATTCTCATCTACCATTTGCTCCATTGCTATAGATTTCAGTGGGTCTCATGAAAGAGCAGTTGCCCATCACGAAGCGCGAGTCGTCTTATTGCTGATATCGTTCGCGAGCTTAAAGAATTGCATAACAAAATGCAATCGTGAACAACAAGCTTATCTACAGCGATAAAAATGTGTATCGACTAACGTAATAATAATCTATTGTTCAAGGCGAAAGACGTTGCGAGAATACTCGAGTATGCGAATGCAAAACAGGCAGTCATACTAAACGTCGACGTCGACGATAGACATCCTTCGAAACTTGCATATGCAAAAGGAGTCTGTGCGACAGACCCCCTTTAATTCCCAACCACACGCGGTCTTCATCAATGAATCTGGTCTGTATTCGTTAATATTGGCTTCCGAAAACGACGAGGCTAGACAATTTAAGAAGTGGGTGACAAAATAAGTGTTGCCATTCATACTCAAGCACGGCGAATACAAGTTAGAGCAAAAGTACAAACCACTACTGGATAACTTGAATAAGAAGCTTGGCTAAGGATGTTATCGATAAATGTGTACTACTGTTTACTAGTAATTTCGACAAGCAACACCAATTTGTGCTCATCTACCTCGGCGGAATCGACTACTATGCCATCAGATGTCAAAAGCGACTGGTGAGCGTACGATTCGATGCGATTAGGCAAGAGTACGCCAAGATATAAGTGCTACTGTTTCTCGACAACCTCATTCCCGTAATGTTGTACAACCTCATGAAAGAGCATTTGCCCATCCCATCGATAGGCAAATTCTTCAGCGCGATGATGAGTCGCGATGACCTGATTGCTGCTATTGTGAGCATTAAATCGTTAGCAAGCTTAAAGGAAAGTGTAACAAAATGCAATTGTGAACAACAAGCTTATCTATGGTGGTAAAAAAGCTGTATCGACTAAGAGAATAATCCGTGGTTCAAAGCGAAATACGTTGCAAGAATACTGATCTAAAATAAGCGTTGCGAGTGAATGTAATGGAAAAGTATAAGAAGCCGTCGTCACAATTAAAGTGGATTCCTCGAGGGATCTGCTTTAAGAATTCACAACCTCTCTCTGTTTTTCCAGATCCCAATAAAAACACTCTTATACTGCTATTAAAGAAAAATTATATAACAGTAAATGTTTTTAATGGATAACCATCCATTAAATACTAATAACCATACATGTTTGCGCACTATTGGACATCGGTGATTCTTTCACTTTTAAAATCATGAATAAAGGTTTTTTTTTTGGCTTGCTAGTACCACATTGCAAATAGTTGAAGCCGATATTGGTTTATTAAAATCAACTGTAAATTTCAGATTAGTTCGATCTTTTACAATAGCTGTTTTTCTGTAAGAACAATCAATAACATACAATGGTCTTCTTCCAATAAATGATCCAGTGTTGAAGGACAGTTCATTATTACGATAAGGGGTATCTAGAGTCAAACAAACAAGAGTCAAACATTGAACCGTGTGTGAATTGATCAGGATTTTCTTTTCTGCTGTGTTAAAACCAACAATGACAAAGTCTGGCATATCGAATTGTATTAAATTGAACTGATCTTTTATATCAAACTGATATGACTTTGCATTAGTAGGTACTGGTTTTTCAAGACATTGCCAATAATTAAACTAATACGAATTTTGGGGTGTTTGTTTAATTTTGCTTTAATTTCGCCTCCATAAATAGGATCGTATTCAACAATTGGCAACAGAATTTCCTATTTCTCAATAACAATTTTACCATCATCTGGCATATTATCTGCATCAGATCCATCTGCTTTCTTTGGTGGTCTTCTGTAAAGCGAAACATTGTCACTAGAATTTCAAATTAATGTGATCTTGTACCCCCTTTCCAGAATATTTCATTACAATCTCTCATAAACCCAAACAAATATCTTAATGGATAGGTAATTTCGTTAAGCTTATCTTTCCTAACATATTTACCTAGTTCTATCCCCGACATTTGGAAGTATGCTGATTCTGATTCCGAACCTAGCAATGTATGCATAATTGTTGAAGTGATGCCACAGTTGTCAATACTTTCGATTATACAACCATGTTTAGAGATCTCTATTCTTGAGAACTGGAATGGGAAGAAATTCTCACAAAGATCAATAGTTGAAGTTGTTTCATAATCTGTATTTGTATCTCTTTTAGTTAGCTTATACTGTTGGTAAACATAAGCTTCAATCGGATGTGATAATGCATCGCCAATAGGAATATCAAACCCAATGCGCTTGTTGTATTCATTCAAATTATTTTCTGTTTGGTCGTTTGGCAGAATAGACTGACGCTCATAACTTTCAATTTTTTGTTGATCCATTTATTATATAGAAAAAAAAATTCTTAAACAACTACACTTTTCTTATCAACCCAAGAATTATGACTACTACCAAAACCTAGGCATTTAAATATCAGCTTATTCCCTTTTATTCACAAGACTTCTGGCACTAAGTATCATATTTGGTCTTAAGCAGCTCTGGCTCATAAAAAATACCTTAAATAAGTTCATTTTTTAAAATCTTTTATTCTATATGTCGTAGGGTTTGTGAGCAATACTTCACACACCTCAAATACTTCAGTGGACCAATTTGGTGTATATCCTTTTTCAAACAAATTTTTACTTTTACTTATACAAACTTTATCTCCTATTGCAAACTTTGGTTTAACCATTTTTCTTTCTCCTCCATACATGTTGATGAGAAAAGAACTTCCATTGTTTGCATTTATATTGGTGGGTTTCATTCCGATTGTACTGTGAACAGTGTTATTGTATTCACTTATTAATTTAGGTAATATAGCCATCCATTTATATTTTCCCTGCATAGTAAATATCTTCCTCATTTTCTCCTTCAACATTCTATTAAATCTTTCCACAACACTAGCTGTCATTTCACTGTCAGTTGAATAGTGTGTTATGTTGTTGTCTATTAATGTCTTAAATGATTTATTGTAAAATTCTTTAACTTCATTTTTTTTGTAAATGCATGGGTTTGCGATAATTCAAAATAGTTTTAAAAGCTAACCTAATAATTTCACCAGGTTTATCTTTGATGGGTATTGCCCATGCATATTTGGAAAAAACATCTATCATTGTTAACATATAATAGAACACTTTGTTAATTCTATGTATACCTTTTAAAGATCCAGAATTCATTCAACTAAATCAGCTTGCCAAAGATAATCGATACCAAAAGATAGAACAGCTCTTCTGGGGAAGTTTTTACATATTGGTTTATGAATTTCATTTACAATATCGTTTTTTATACTCCCACCAGTGAATATCGAGTTATTGGTAACATGACATCTACAAACACATTTAATTCTTACTTTCTTTTATTTGTAAATTCATATCATAGTTTTTTTTTCATACATTTGAGACAGTATACATTTAAGTGATCATTGTTTATTTTATTTATTTATATAATAAATGAGACAACAAAAAATTGTAAACAATATAGAGAAGAATATGGAAAGAAGAAGATAGCTAATTGAAAAGTTTAAAACTTTTAGAAAATTTTGCCAAGATGAATTTGATAAAAATATAAAACACGATCAATCATTGACAGATGCGATAGAAGATTTGGGACAAAAAAATTGGACACGTAACAAATGAGAATGAGAACTTAATAAAAGAACTTGTTCTATTTGCTGTTAAGGGTTTAGACTACCCACAGACACGAATAGAAACATCTTGTGAAAGAAAACTGTTTGGTAAAACAGGCACCGATGAACGCTATTTCGATGACATTAAACGAATTGGCAATGATGTTGAACGCTATGACGATTGCATTAAATACATTGATGATGATGCACGCTATAACAATGAATGCTATGGCGATGAATGCTATGGTGATGGTGTTAAATGCATTGATGATGACGATGAACGCTATGATGACAAACGCTATAACGAAGCTTTCGGGCATTTGAAAACTAATATCTCACACTTAACTAACAAAAAAACCACATTTATTGATAAGAAAATGGGAGATTTCATAATTGACTGCAAAGACAATGTTTTTAGACTAAAGGCTGATAAAGGAAGATTGCATATTGGTGATAGCTAAATGACATTCATCAATGAAGAATTTACTGTAAAAGGCCGAACCTACACTGGAACTGATGGTTTGATCAAATTACTAGCTAGTAAGAAAGTAACAGAAAATGACTACACTGAAACGGACTATGAACACTCTAGCCGTATCCTAGCAGATGCAAACACAGTTTTTCAAAACAATGATCCAAACTTGGGAACGCCAATTCGAGTAAAGGGAATAAATGGAAAATTATTGTTAAACATATTTACGATTCAATTAAAAAGAAACGTCCCTCACCTAAAAAAGAGAAAGGTATAATTAAATATACAAACTATCCCAAAGAATACTTATGGATGGATGATGTTAGGATGCTTATTGATCGACTTCTCATTATTTATGGCGAAGAGAATGCTGGAAATGATAACTATTACTATGAAAAAGTTGGAATAATGAATATGCTCAACTGCAGGTTTAGTGACTTTGTTGTGAATAATCCAAAAGGTATACCATATCTGATACAAGTGTTGAACACAATAACACATAGTTTTTGGGAGTCGGAGCATCACAGAAAAGGGTTAGTCAATGATATAATAAATTCACTACCTTTTGAGTTGCATGCATCCGGTTATCAGTACTTAGGTCCGGGTACCAGATTAAAAGAGAGAATTGTGCGAGGCGATAAACCCATTAATCCACTAGATGCAGCTGCAATGGAACATGATATAGCTTATCACCATCTTAAAGATCTAGCTGAAAGACATGCAGCTGACAAAGAACTAGAAAAGAAAGCGTTCAAAAGATTGTTAAGTTCAGATGCTGATCTCAATGAAAGATTGTGGACTGGTGTTACTGGATCTGCGATTCATAATAAACGTAAGCTTGGCTGGGGAATTATAATGAAATGATAAAATATTTGTTATAATAAATGAAAGTAAAAAACATTATATTTCAAGTGCCTAACGATGAGTTGAAGGGTTTGAATATCGATCCTTTCCTAACAGACCAACTGGATCGTAAAAACATTAAATTAAGGAAGGACAAAGGGATGACTATCACTATTTCAGTTCCACAGCTTAAGAAAATGTCCAAAGAAATGAAAAATGGAAATGGTTTGACAGTTCACAAGGGTGGATTTTTACCCTTAATTTACGCAGCATTGGGAGCTCTAGAAGCGTTAGCTGGCTGTGCATCATCTATCGCGACATCAGTAATTAATACTAAAAAAAAAACCAAGAATTGTAAAAACAACACAGACATAATTTAGCTATAGAGGAATACACCAAGCGATTGAAGAAAGTTAAGCGGGGTAAGATTGTTAAAAGAAGTAACTCCACTCAGTAAATTCGATATTGATCAAATGGTTAAAAAATTAAACATTAAAAATTTTCGGGGTGTATTTATGATCGATGAGCTACAAAACACGCCATTAGATTTTGAATGTGGGGTTGTTAATCTAGATGTTTCAACAAACTCTGGTACATACTGTGTATGGTATTGGAAAAAGCCAACAACAAATATTATTTTGATTAATTTGGCGGAAATCCACTGTGACAATTAATATCATATCTCAGAAGTAATATTTTTTATAACGATGATAGAATTGAAAATTGCTATCATGTAACTTGTTGTCATTTGTGTGTAATTGTGCTAAATCACTTTCCACACAATTTTAAATTTCCAAAAATTATTTCGCTATTAATAAACCATGGATATATGCAGAAATACATTTATGAGTTCTTGGATTGGAGATCAAATTAAACTACACACGAACAATGATACAACTACTTAGAAGATTAATCCTAATGATTTTGTTTCCAACACACAGTTCAACAACTTTATAGCCACACTGAGAAGAAATAAAATATCATTGGCTAAAGCCTATCTTTCTTACTTGGAAGGAGATAAGAATATAGATTTTGAAAAAAAAACCTAAGACATGTGGGAAATCCAATTGCACCAATGGATGCAATTAATTTAGAGTACTATTAGAAAAAACATAGTAAACATTATTCATTTGGTTGGGAAATACAATTCGAAAGAAAAAGTATTTTACTTTGATCATCATATAGAATATTTTTTTATGAGAGATGGAACTATAGTTGAAATAATAATAAAACCAAAAATTATATGTGTTATCAACTTATACCATCAACGAAATAAAATTGACATGTATAAAATTTTTGAAGTATACCCTGATGGTATGATATATTTAATACCAAAAGCCCACAATGTACCCGAAGGTACAACTCTGTTTATTGAAATAGCTATGGTATATGAATACATTTAAAAAGATTAGATTAAGTTGATTTTTAATAGAAACACTTCGATTAAAAACTTACTTATAATCTAAGAATTTGAAAAGTATTTAATTTTATTACATTACTTACCATTATTTAACTTATGACTCATATCTATTGTGATAAAACCATATACATTATTCTAACATTTTGAGCAAGTCTCCCTAAATTTCTCAAACGACATATCACCACCAACAAAATCACTATGAATATATTTAAGATTTGTATCATCTTGTCTGAATATACAAAGAAAATTTCCATTGTCTCTTATAAGCTGCTTAGGTACTTTTCAGTATGTCTGTGCTAAATAGAAACAATCAATATATTTGTGTCTACAGTGAGTAAAGTAAACACTTACCATATTTTGGTTTTCAAGTATGATATCATCGAAAACAACTACAAACTCTTTATGTCATTCATTTACATCAACCATTTATTCATTTGATGGAAAGAATTATGCTATCGGTTCATTAAATAATTTTGATGCTACATCTATATCTTTCTTTAAATTGATATATTTTGTATGGTCCAGACCTTTTGAACACACATAGAGAGTACCAAAGTCCAACCATCCCTGAGCATATATAAAATTATCTATCCTTAGTGTAGTTTTTCCACATTTACAAGGACCAACAATCAAACATCTAATATTATTAGTTAATAATTCTCCATGACGTTTTGTCGATACAGTCTTGCCTGGTATTCTTATTTAAATATCCCAGTCTACATGTTTTTGCTAATTTATTAATAGGTTTTTTAAATAATATAATAAATGAGTAAAGTATTCAAACTAACAGATAACAAATCAGTGTTGAAGAAGAGACTACATTACCCTTTAGAGATAAAGGGACACTCATTGGCTTTAGTTCAGTTCTATACTACTTATCTAATGCATAACATTATCTCTGGGAGAAATAAGCTATACTTTGTGGGCCAGAATGATACAGAATCAGCAATTGATATTCCAGTTGGTCAATATAGCTTAAAAGATCTTGAAAAAAACTATAAAAACAATTTTTTCAGTTAGTGTAAATTCAATGGGTGGGAAAGAAAATGATATATATTTCGAGCTGGATAAAATAACTAATAGAGTGAAAGTAAAATGTACTGTTAAATTACAGTTTTGAAAATGGGGTTCAATAGGAAAACTTTTGGGTTTCATAGAAATTAAAACTCTGAAAGCAAATGTGGATCATTATGGCGATACAATTCCAAAATCTGCTCAATTTGAAACAATAATATACACTGTATTATAGTAAATTATATGATATTAAAACATTATGAATATAACCTTAGAGAAACTAGCATAAGTGTCACTTTTAAACCAAGAACAATATTTGGATTTGGTGACACGATCTATTACGAACTAGCTTATCCATTATGTTTTCCAGTGCAAACAAATCAAGTTAATAAAATAATAGTTGGAATTTAGGCTGAAAAAGGTAAATAATTAACTTTGGTTTGTCCGAAAGAACAGTGGTATTAGAGATGAGACCATATATATTTTTTGGGTTGGAAGTAGTCATATTCTATATATAATAACGTTAATAGTTTTTGAACTATTAAAGTTTCATGTGAAAAAGATGAATAATATTTCTATAGAAAGTGCAATGAAAGATTTAGAAAAAGAGTTCAATGTTTTGGCTACTTTAATATGTCGAATTTGGAGACGTGTATCTTAATTTTTAACTAGACTATGTTGTAGCACATTGCCGAAGTCAGAGTGATAATTGTGTTTTAATTATTGGATATCTATTAAAACTTTATAGAGATATGAGCACAAATATAAATCAACTGATGTCTAATTATACGACGACGATCATTTACTCTTAAAAAAACCGAATAGAATGCATTTTATTAACACACAACCCATCATTCCATCATATGCAAAACGTATACCTCCACGGTTAACTTTATTGAACACTTTTTCACTGAAAATTTGAATATATCTGTTTGGTAAGGTTAGTTTAAAATTTCCAGAAGTAATTAGCACGTATCCATACCATGTATCATTTATTTCAGCATGATTTATGGGATATGACTGTCCAATTGTAAGTTCGGAAACTTTCTTAAATTGTTTGGTTCCATTTAATACATTTGGCATATGATCCATCTTTATTATATAAAATATTTTATTTTTATGTATTCAAATTTTTTGAGCCACTTTTTTTTTTTCAACTGCGCCCAAACACAACTTTTTACGCATATTTTTGCAGATGCACTCAAAACGCAAAGTTTAACACAACTTTTTTTCTAAAGACTACGATCTAACCAAACGTCACTTTTCGAGCCACTTTTTTGTGGTTGCGCTCGAATCGGCATTTGATGTTTGGGATCAGAAAATTAAGAGGGATTTTTTCTGATGGTTTTCTGATGGCTTGATCATTTAAATTACCGTTGTTGTTCTGATATACTGGGGGCTGTGCTCGAATCGGCATTTTTATACTACTTACGATACAACCGGAACGTTCGTGTAGAAAAAACTGCGCATCAGATTACAAGGTAAGGAAGTTTCCTTGGTTCAAATGCAAACATTATACTAGCTGTCGTGTTGCTTAGTATGGAGCTGTATATTCTCCGGTGGTCAAAATGTTTTTATGGTTTTTAATTTATTACTCAAATTCACACCGACAGCGGTGGCTGAGTGGCTTGACTGCTTGCCTCCCACCCGGGCGAACCGGTTTCAATCCCTGGCCGGGTGACTTCCGAATCTTCAAAAGTGGGAATTATTATTAACGATGCCGCTGGTCGGCGGGTTTTCTAGGGGACCTCCCTCTTCCCCCGCCCTTGCATTCCGGCGCTGCACCATTCTTACCTCATTTCACCCTCATAAGTTTTCAAGGCCTCGTTGTTAAGAGCTGCCAAAAGCTCTCTCAACTTAACTTAACTACTCAATGTTATCTACCATATACTCGCTAAATGCAAATATTGAATTTTTGTGTGTAAAACTGAAAGTGTGTGAATACGCGTATAATGGTTTTTTTTTTTTTGGGCCTACACTCAAAGTGTATCTTGAAATATCTAATCGAGAAACAGGAAATATTCTTACAAATATGGAAAAGTAATACACATGGTATGACTGAAATTTTGTATGAAAATTATGTAACACGTATTGAATTAAGTTAGTAAACGAGAAAAATTTTTAATGATTTTATTTTACGAAGAGGAAGTTCTACCGACGTGATTGCAAGATTAAGCAAAATGCTTTAATAGATGTTTACTTATGAGATTTGATCAAATTATATATTTTCTTTTCATGTGTGTTTATGTTGATGGCAAACAGGAATTATTTTATTTTGTGATATTAGATCAAATCTTTCAGTTTTTATTTTATTTAGTAGCATATTGGTGTGGTCACAAGTAGCCAGGACTGGCAGGCGACACGCAGGAGAGCAGGATGGTGCGACCTCGGAGAGCCAGCCCGGCTGTTTTGAAAACACCCCCGCAAGGGAAGGTATCAAGGCCGGGCGCGGCCCTATGTAAGTCTTGGGCGATGGCGGCTCGCGGCCATCTGGTATCCAGACGACTGCAGGACGACTCCAGGAGAGGACCACCAGGCCAGTGGTCCCGCTTCGACTCCAGCCACTACCACCGCCACCGTCGAGGAGGTATGCACGCTGGTAACGACGAGTATAGCCAGGGTAAATAGAACTCCAGTAGGGCACCCTAGGTCGTGATGCATTAGGGATACTCGTGGAAGCCTTCACGCTCCCTCTGAGTCAACGAGCACTATAATTGAAGTAATCATAGTCGTACAGTTAGGAATCTTAATGCCAATACTTGATAACTGTGAAGTGACGCTGAGTGCGAGTCAATAAAAGTAGTATTTTATGTATTGAGTGCTCTATTCCATCTAGTTACTACTATACCCCTTCCTTGCGTGGCCTGATTCGTCCTCAGGACAGGCCACAGCAAATTGTGCATGCGCCTTCGTTTCCAACCTCCCACTTAAGTGCACTCACAGCTAAAATTAAATTAACGTACAGCAGAAATTCCCAGTATAGCCGCAAAAATCCATCAGAGTACTAGTAGAAACGCGTACCCGTTCCACCCAACCACGGGTTTGCATTCCCTTTCAAAATCGTGCAGGTTATAGAAGTTAAAATCGAGGGACAGCAAGTGTGGAGGCAACAGAGTTTTATTGATCACATTTCGATTCATTGCATTGCTATTCCGATTAAAAATCAGAATAAGGAAAAAGTTTCATAATCCTCTCCACCCAGGGTTTCACCCCCTGCCGGAAAACCTTAAAGACAGATCAGTTCAGTAACCTAGCTAGAACGATAGTAAACAGTAGTACAAATGATGAACTTGACCAAGTCATTCAAAGCCCCGAGGTGTTACGTTACGCTAGTCAGTGAATTCAAGCCACACCAGAGCACGCGGGCAGGAATAGCAACGCTGCACTTTCATCGGCAGGACAAGGCACCCATTGTAGTCCAGTGAGTGTATGTGTGTGCTGTCGCTTGCTTAAAAAGTAATGCATGCTAAATCACGGCCGCTTTTCGGACCGTTTTGACCTTTGCAAAATGCAAAATTTCCGCGAGGGCTTCCGCAGTGTATAAATTTTACTTTCTAAAAGCAGCTTATATGTGTGCATGCTAGTAATTAAGACCACACGTTCCGGTGAAAAACACTACAACCTGATTTATGACGAATAAACCTACTATTTCGTTTGTAAACACAGCTAGGAGCATAATTAAAACTGCAAAAATTGATTTGTCAGACACACAAAAGAAACTATTATCACGCAACACAATCGCAGTAGACAAACTTCAAAGCTTAACTGATTCTGCAGAGAAACTATTACAGGAAAACCCTGAATTAATTGATCAGTTTAACACACATTCCAAACGCATTATATGTAGCCTCATAACAAAAATTTCCAACAGCTACCTTCTACCAACAACACCACCCCCCCACTTACCAAAGTATTGCACAACACACAGACTATCTTACACCAGTTCTAACACTACAGAAAACATTTACGAAAATTCACCATGAGTATCACTACTAGAAGACACACCACAAACTGCCAACATGACAAATGCTCCACCAGTCAACATTAGTGTCCAACACCCCGATGACCATACCTACATTTTCAGGGGAAGACAATGAAAAATGCAGAGAATTTATTTAACATTACAATCATGCTACTTAACACAACAATTGGAATGAGGAAGAAAAATGCCAAAGGTTAAAATATTACATAAAGGGATCAGCAAAGCAAACATTAGACAATTACCAACAAACTCATGTGGGCGAAATATCATGGCATGGTATAGTAAACAAGTCCAAATAACATTCTCCACACCAGCCACAGAAGAGTATCTAAAACAACTTTTGTTCGCCACCAAACAGAAATTAAACGAGAGCGCACATAAGCATATAGAAACACTTATGTTTCACAGGCGTAAGTACAACCCAAACATCAGTAGTACTAACTTCATAGGTATTGTATGGCGCTCACTGCTACCCTCTACAGCAGACAAAATCGTTGGCCTGAAAAACGACACTATTGAAGACATGATAACAAATGAGGGGTTTATGGCAAAAACAAGACAAATCCAAAATACAAAAAACTGGCTTACTACAGAAAATTGTAGCTACAATGGTTACCATTCAACCAGCTAGTTGACATTCCCGAAAAACGCAACAAGTCACTTAGAATAAGGCATAAGGCAATAAAATGCATGCCAATCTAGAAAAACAGAACAAGTTCTTCTTCATTCTACAAAAACCAAATAATTCCCAGCTCATTCTACATAAAATAGAACAAGACCATTCAATTCTGCAAAAACAGAAGATGTTTTAACTTCGTCAAGAACATGCCATGTTCATTTTCGTGTTAAACATTTGGAAATTCTGCAGCAAATATTGCACGAATGTTTGTCAATTGAGTAGTTATCTGGTTATCTTTGTGTTTAGACTGTTGATGTCTGTCGACCATTTTGTAAGTGAATTGTGAGTACTGAACAAGCAAAATGGATGCTGAGGAGAATAGTAACTGGTCTAAGAGGAAGGAAAGTAAAGAAAGAAAGGAGCACATTGTTAAGAAGTTGAAATTTGCAGGTAAGGAGCACATAAACCATGGAGGTAAACATGTTGATCCAAGGACAACAGGCCCTGATTGCAGGTTAGTAAATGGTTAGTAAATGACTGTATTCCCATTGAATATGGCAAAACAATGTGCAGCTCAAAAATTAACGAAATTATCCATAAGGAAAAGCCCAAAATACAAATAAATACATTTCGATTGAAGAAACATGATAGGCCTATGTAACTGGTTACAACTGCAGTTGTGAGTTTACATTATTAAGTCAAAAAGTATTGCTTTTATTTATAAATATCTCAGTTAACCTATTTGTATTCTGGTTTTCACTATTGTTAATAATAGGGGATTGTAACACAGAGAAAACCACTAAATATATTTTTTGTTTTGGCGTGTTGCAGATGTAGCAGGTTTCATTGCTTTGATAAAATAAATGAAGATAAAAAACTACGCCTACTCTCTAAGCTTAGTGACTTAGAAAGCAAAAATGAACAGGATTCCTACCTTTCTGGTCTTATATCGGTCAGACACATCGCACTACGACGTCCACGAAAACCAGACGACCAGAAACGAAAGGATCATTTAGCAGTGTTCGTGTATAAGGTTCGTATAAAAGGTAACGACTGTCCAGTTCGTCATCAGGCTTTTATTAGTTAACATGGCATAATAAAAGGTAGGGTGTACAATATTCAGCAGAGTTTGCTAACATCTGGGATATCACCGAAGGATCAAAGAGGCAAGCATGACATGAAGAATCCCAGTGCTATTCATGACATAATAGTGCAACACATACAGTCATTCCATGCACGTTCATCACATTATTCTTTGAGGGACAATCAAGACTGGAAATACCTGCCAGAAAGCCTGACTATATCAAAAATGCATTAGATGTTCCTGAATGCATATCACGTTAATGTTCCTTACAATGTATACTCGAGTATATTTACACAAGAGTTCAATATAAAGTTTGGATTTCCACGATCAAACACATGTTCTATTTGTGATATACTTGCTATAAAGATAAACAACTCGGAGTGTTCTACTGAGAAGAGGAAAAAGCTTGAAACAGAAAAAAAAGGTTATCTACTAAAAGCAGAAGCATTCAGGAAAAAGAAAAAGTTATATCGTAGACAAGCTCGGGCTGGTAATATTGTGTGAAAATAAATTCCGTTTTTATAGCCATCAACTGTGGTGCAATGTGTTTGGTGCTTATGATTTAGGGAGTGACAGTGTTACAATGTTCACATATAATGATGGAGGTGGAAGGAAGGGCAGTAACGAGGTGAGATATATGCTGTTGACCTACATCAACAACAATAACGAACCTTTGGATAACCTTGTTTTAATTAGTGATAATATCTGTGGACAAAAGAATCAAACGATGGTACACTTTCTGTTCACACTTGTTCACTGTTTCCATGTATTTAAAACTGTTATGTCTTTATTTCCTGTGAGAGGCCATAGTTATTTGCCTAATGACCAGGACTTCTCACTTGTTGACAAAAAGAAACGACACATTGAATCTGTCGAACTACCAAAAGAGTGGGACAGTATCATTCAAGTAGCAAGGAAGAAACCATTGCCATTTAATGTCGCAAACATGCACTACCGTGATTTTGTCAACATGAAGGCTGCTACAGATGGCTATTTTTGAAATCACCTAAACTTCACTTGAAAATAAAGACAGCATGTATGTTGTACATCACAGTAGAAGACTTTTAAATCAGAGCACGATACAAATATCATGGACCATGGCAAACATGCACAGTTCAGAAGAAACCTATGCCAGATGTATTAGATTTATCATCACTGTATGCAACACATCCCCCAATTGCACCAGTGAAGAAGAAAGATCTTCAACAGACCATGTCATTTGCCAAACCCGAAAATAGGAGGTTCTATGAAGATTTGATTTCTGGGATAACCAAATAAGTTTAATGGGAGTCACCGAATGCCACTATGGAAGATTTGAGTGATGATGACAGTAGTGGCTGTGATGAGTGGAAAAAAGACAGTGTAGAATATGTAAACTTCTTAGCTTTAGTCTGTTAAATACACTGCACCATTAAACTTCATGTTAAATGACATTAATCTGCAGCAGCTTTCATTATTCTTTATTCACTAATAAAACATACCCTAAAATTTTGCAACATAGACAGACCAAGTCCATTATTTAATAATTCATAATGAGTATCTGAATATAAATTTTATATATTGTTTCGAAGGCACACTGAGATAACAGTTTTTACATATCTATTACATTTGTTTCAAAATTTCTGTTTTGATAATAAGAAACCCAGAAATTTTTTTAACTTTATTGATAATGTTCTTTGTGTGACATGGCTTCTTTTTGCTAGAAACCCCTCAAATATTCAAACTTCATAAGTAGGTCTTTCCAGGTACAATAAGGCAATATCAAAGCACCAAAAAATATCTGACACATATTCACTATGGGCAGAAGTCGTAAAGTTAAAAGACGAAATTGTGAATCTTCCTATACAAAACGAAAACCGTAACTATATCCACCCATAACCTCAGAGAACAAATACCGCAACTATAATCGACAAAATCGCCAGCCTTTTGCTACGAGAAAAGACTGCACCACAGCAGAAAAAAAATATTTCAATCCCCACCCATCCAACAGAACACAAGCAGGCATCAAAGACTTTCCCAGAAACCCTTTAAATTGAGTAAATAACAGGCAACAACAAATTCACCACAGCCAAAGGGAAGACAGATACAACAGTAGGGACAACCAAATGAGTAAATATTGGAAAACTATACTCCTACATGAGGGGGCAGTAGGCACCATCCCCGATTACACATCAAGAAGAAAGGTGTAGACACATAACATACAATACAGGCAGCCAGGCCTCTTAAGGGCCCACCATGGAAAGGAACACCCGCAGAATGATTTTAGAACAACATTTCCTGGTAAGAAACAGACAGACAGGGTCCTTAAGAGATGAACGCAAAATTCAGACTGCCCATGGGGTGAAAACACACTGCGAAAGTAAGGAGGAAACACATGTCCCACCCGACGTGAAAGTGTCGCATATTATTGGCGTGTGCCAGGCATTATTTAGTAAAAGGGTACCAACACGCTCTTACACAGAAAGTACTAAATTTAATTCCCATGGGGAACAGTTCTAGATGCCATTGTAAACTCAATTACCGGAACAGAAAACTAATGTAAAACAAGGAAACATTACAAACAGACCACCTTGCATTACATTCCGCACTGTGCAAAGTAAGTCAGGACCAATTAGTGTTAATTACGACAACAACTACAAGGCCATGTACGTCAGGAAACAAAATGTCATGCCAGTGAAAGACAACACTCCTTGCATTGTGGAAATGGCAGCATGCGTCAAGGGCGAGCTTAAAGAATGTATGGGTCAGCACAATAGTGACATCAGATCGGCAAGGATGGCCTTTGTAGGCCTGCATTCAGAAATGTCATCCACATGCGTGCTGTGATTATACACAAATCATTGAGTAGACAATTGCCCATTGTTCCCCAATAGGAATATAGCAATTCAAATAGACACTGTGGCGTAGTTTTGCAAATTCAAACAATGCTTTGGTATTGGCGAAACAAGAATCAAGTTACTGTGCACGGGAACACACAATCCTATAAACAACAACACAGAACCAGTTGACAGTGATGAAAAGCATCAGCACAAACTGAGCCACCGGCCTTACTTGGAGTCTTTAAACAAACAGCCCATGCCAATCACCAAGGAAGAGTGTCGCATGGGTTATGTGAAAACATCAACACCGTGCATCCTTGTGAGACTTGCTGGGAAAACTTACAATGCCTTACTGGACACAGGATGTTCTCTTTCCTGCATGGCCACTATGTTAGTAAATAAAGACAAGCGATCATCAGTTAAGGAGATAGTTTTGCTAGTAGGCACTATTGAGGATATTGACGCACCACAATTTAAAACTAAAGTCATCATAAATATTCATGGCCACAATTTCTATTAAGAATTCTTCACAAATTCATAATTTAAAGTTCGATATTATTCTTGGAGTTGACTTAATTAAACATTATGACATTGTCTCAGTATTAACAAAAGATATAATGCTTGTTTTTACTTCAAACAATGATAAAATATTTGAAATACCAATAAACACGAATTCAATTGAATATGACAATAGCAATTGCATAGCATATCACATTAAAATATAACTACTACAAATGATAATGTAACTGAGAAATCACTAGGCAATATTAATCCTCAACTGCTACCTCATCAAATAAAGGCTATGAAACAGGAGGTAGAACAATACAGTGACAGTATCGCCAGTTCGATTCACGAACTCACAGAAACTAATACATATGAAATAAAACTTGAATGAACTACGGATAAGCCCATTCACACACACCTGTATGGGATAAATCTGAAACTATGAGAAGATGTTTTAATTTCAATACAGCAAATGCTCGACTCACGAATTTATTCATTCCCAAACAACAGGGAGGCATTCGATTCCTCACAGATTTTAGATTACTGAATCAACATTCAACAAAGGTACAATATCCTATACCCAGGATGAAAGACATAATAACCAACCTACAAAATTCCAAATATATTACATTCATTGACATGTTCAGCGGATTTTATGCGATACCAGTATGCAAGGAAGATAGACACACACTAGCCTTTAGCATGGATGGAATTGGTTTGTACGAAATTGCTCATATGCCTATGGGCTTTGCTTAAAGTCCTAATTACTTCCAAAATTTTGTATACATAATGCTAGGACCATTGCAATGGAATAGCGCAGTGGCATATATCGACGATATATTCATTATTGGAAATAAGTTCAGAGAGCATTTAGAGAACATAACAAAAGTAAAGGAGCAATTAAGAAAATTCAATTTCAAATTTAACAGTAATAAATGCAATTTTGCACATCATGAAATTAAAATTTTTGCCCACTACATAACACCTAAAGGAATTCAAACCAATCCAGAGAAAACAGCTACAATACAACAGATGGCCCAACATAAGAATGTTAAACTGCTTCGAACATTTCTTGACCTTACGTCCTACCTAAGGCGATATATACTTAACTACGCCCAATTGGCTGAACCATTAATTGAATTAACAAAAGAGACAGTACCATTCAAATGGAGGGAAAATGAACAACTAGCATTTCAAAAGCTGATAACAGCACTCACTAAACCACCTATTTTGGCTAAATTTGATGATAGACAATGAACCATACTTGCGCATGATGTGTCACGAACAGCCATAGGCGCAGTATTGTTGCAAGAACACCCCACTACCAAAGAGCATGCAATTATTGCTTTTGCATACAAAAACTGTCTTTAAAATGGTCAGCAATGGAGTGTGAGCTATCAGCCATTTAGTAATTTGTCATTTATTTTAAACAGTATCTTTACGGATACAAGTTCATTGTAGAAACAGATTATGGTAGCTTACAATATCTCAAGTCCATGGCTGAACTTAATGTAAGTATCCAGAAAATGGCAATTGCATTAACCGAATATGACTTTGAAGCTAAAATATTACAAGGTAAATTAAACTCGCAGATGCAATGAGTCGCATACCTACATTAGGAGTCGCTGATACTGCACCCATCACAGTTAACACTGTAACATATAAGGAAAAACATCAGTTCTTACAATGTCCATCATTTAACAAAGCCTTATATGAATCACTATTACAAAATCCGAAAAAAGATACCACAATAAGAAACACAATATCTAAATACATCACCAATAACTGGAACGAGATCAAATAATTAATTAAACACAATCTCCACACCATAGACAAGGTGCGAGTGGCTAACTTAACATTAATGAAGAATATTTGCCTCTTCAGGCAATTTCTAAAATGGTGACCACAATTTATAATGTCAATATGAATGTTATTATGCAAAATAATACAAATAAAATCACTACCACATGTCCTGACCTTATACTACATTGCTGTACACAAATCACATATGACAAATAAAGAAAGTTTTTTTCCTTCCAGTTTATATCCATGATTTGTTGAAGTCTACAAAGTCACTCATCTATTCTCATTACCTCTTATTGACCCACATCGCCATTTTTAGCTGAATATGACAACGACCCCCATATTCCATAATTGAAGGTAGCACTAACAGACCCAGACAACACTACACCGAAATATCGGCAACTCGCTAGAAGATACACTATTTCTGGGCGCAGAGAAATTTATGTGCGACAACACACACCCTAGAGAGGACTCAATCTGGCACTGGTACTTAAATACTATGTTCCTGAGACAATCACAACCCACCACGGCACTCTCTTATGAGGAGGGCATTTTGGCCAGTTCAAAACACTCACAAAAAATAAAACAGCCTATTATTGGGACACGATGAATAAAGATATATATTACGTAAAGAACTGTCCCACGTGCCAATGAATTAAAGCGCCTAACCAAGAATAAGCTCTAGATTCTAAGCATGTTTTTTATCCATCGCCACAGCAACTTAGGAGCGTGTTAAATAAGTTTGCCTCTAGCTCTCTCGAGATTGGTCACTTTAGTATAAGCATTTTAATTTATCCTTTTTAAACGAGGCTTATCAATTTTTTTAAGAGAGCATGGAAGATACGTCAACGCTGAAAATGTTAATTGCAGTTAATAGGTTTCTGAAAGTAGCTACAGGAAAATCAAGAAAGGGCGATCTGTCTGGCTACTTTGAGAATAAATATTATGACGTAGAGATACATGCCCCTCGGCACTATATCTTATGCCGCACCAAAATGTGCAAATTTATGGCATAAGAAGTAGTGTGACAGTAATGCATCAAATTAGAAATATGTTTGCTCTCAAAGTTAGAGAAATTTAATATCAAGGGTTGCCATTTCGTAGATTTCTTATATTCGCATCCAAAAACCTGTGAATATTTATCCCTCTTGTTTGTGTTGACTTGTGTGCCAAGCCCAGATCGCCTCCTGAATACAGGAAGTCTTATGGAGACCAAGACGTGATATGTGTGTTAGGAGGAAGCGGGCCTGCGTGCTCACCACCCGCATTTTTTTCAGGTGAGAATTACGTACATCTACCGCGAGCGACTTAAGTGTGCTCTCGACTGTAATTTAGCTCTATACACTCTAAATTCGAATCAATAGGGAACCACTGATTCACAGTCAAATTCAACTACTCTAATCAGTGAAAATGGGTCCACTTAGAATCAGTGGAAACCCACTGATTGTTTCAGTGAAAACTTTCGCTGATTGAATTAGTGACGAGAAACAATTTCATTTATAGAATAAGTGATGGCCGAATGTAGTGTCCAGCTATATATTGCTTTTATTTAGTGTAGGCAAATAATTACATGAAATAAACATATTAACGATAGTTTACGATTTATATTGAGTAATTGACAGTAAATTAAAAAAGAAAAAAATAATAATTGCAAGTAGCCGGGGTTAAACTCGCGAACCCTTCGACGTTATGCCATTGCCTTGCCATCTGAGCTACCATGCCAAGTTGTAATTCTGGGAGGAATATATATGTCTTATAGTTACGCTGCGAAATTGTGTAGTTTGAATATTTATGCTTATTCTTTTTGTATTTGGTGTGATTGTTACTGTTAGGATTGTTAACACGAACAATATATATGTAGTAGGGGCATAGGTGTTCTAGATACAAAGGTATGCCACCTCGAATAATCAGATTAACTCTTTGATATCAATTTGATAGGATTCATTCTTAATCCGATCAAAGCATTTTAATTCGATTCAATCCGATGATTTTTTCGTTAATACCTAATCAGATTTTATTCCAATCAATTTTTTTCTTGGATAAAACGTGATTAAAATTTGATTGATTGATGCAATGAATTGAATTGAATGAAAAAACCAAAATTGTTGTGATAAGAGTACACTTTGGTGTACTTTATTCTCTTTCTTTCTATTTTTGGGTGGGGAGGAGCTCTGGTACATGTTTATGGTTGGAGCTATGTAGTTGTACTGAGGTGTTCGTGTGCTGGCATAGAGGTGTATATGGGGGAGCGATATTCACCCTCTGAACTCTGGCATGGTACTGAAGACTGATATGCTGGGGAAGGGGTATATATGTATTGTGTAGTATACATTTTTGGAGAGCAGCTCTGGTAGATGTTGCCTCTCTGAGCTCTGGTGTTTTACTGAGGTGGGACTGTGTTGGGGAAGTGGGATAAATAGGTATTGTGCAATATCTTAATTTTTAGAGTATTTCATCTGACAGGTGACTGAGAGACGTGCAGCACGATCGGCAAGTAATGGCGGAGTTTGGAAAGGCATACTTGATTAAATTGTTATGTAATGAAAATAAATTAAACAGAAATAGAGATGAATATGATTACAAGGTGGTTTTACTAACCTGTCCAGTATGGTAGCAACATAATCTACAACAAACTAAAGGATCACAACTACGTGAGTATACTGAATGAAATTATGTAACGAATTCTTACTACAAAAAATGCAAAATGTCCCTAGCAATACATATATTGCATTACTTTAATTAAATGTCACAATACAAACGGATTTGGTAATATGTAGGAAAATGTACAAGCACCTATCCTAAAACATGTATGTTCAGTTTAGTGAAGCAATGGCTTAAAATTATGCAAGAAACTCAGAAATTAATGAAAAGAGAGTTGAACACACAGCTATGTGACAAAATATATCAAATTTTGGTAGCAATACATAAATTACACAACTTGAATTAAAATATAAATTAATGAAATCGCACAAGCACCTCTCCCCAAAACACATCTGGTCGACTGGGAGGTCTGTCAAGGAATGACTTATAGATGTGGAGCTTGCAGCAGAGATGAAACTATGGGAAAGAGAGTTGAAAGCACAACTACATGAATGGATAAAAATTATGTTTATATATTAATATTTCTCTAGAAAATAAATTTCCACATAAAAATGAAAACTTGTTTACCACCCATTCTGATAACTTAAAGTTGGAATAAACGACACTTTCAAACTAAGCAAACTTACTAACAAACTGATTGAATACACTACATCCCACAACAGACAACGAAACAATTTACACAATACTCATATGTATCCAGAATTATGTGTAAAAACAAGATATCCCTTCCAAGCTACTATTAACCACAAGACATTTAACCAGCGAAATTCGCAGACAACTTTTCACAATACATAACAATAGAATGGACATACTAGTACTGAGGAAAACTTACTCAGAGTTTTAACACTACTTTCACTTTCCTGGGAAAACAAAATTTCGCTATTCTAAGATGAAGAATAATCCACTTTTAAAACAATTTTAATCGAAGCATAACGAGACTTGGATGGCATGAAGAAGGGCTTAATACCGCAACACTTTATAAAAATGTAGTATTTATTGAAATAAATCTACAAACTTCCTCGAAGAACATTATTTAAAATAACAGACGTACTACATTGGTCCAAGCAGTTATTTAACACACATTTGAGTAATTCACATTTAAAAAATCCTAACCAAATGACACATGGATTATTAAAAATAATAATAGATGTATGTTAACATAAAAATAATGGAAACAATATGCACACTATAACTTATCGCAATAAAAGTTCAGGGAATCTCGTACGTAACACAATAAAAAAGCTTATGAAATAACGGATGAACTATGTCGGCTTAACACACAAATAAATTTTCCGATATATTAAATGTTATAGACATGCTTAAATTAAATTATGTATAAAATATCGCTTTATGAGTTAAACTCCACTGTATGCTGGATAGAAACCCAGGTATGAAGAGGGCATACCCATTTGTCATGCCACAAGAGGCCGGCAGCCATCTGATGATGAGGGATGCTCAGTTGTGCGTGTTTCAGAACAAGTGTTTATGACAAACTAAAATGGCGATTATCAGCTGCGACTGATAATCGCTATTTACACACCCCCTCACCAACTGCACCGCTACACCAGAGTGCATCTTCGGGTATGCACCCCCCTTTCCTCCAACCCAGAATGTGTCTTTATTACCACATCGGGGACTCTCTACCTGCGAGACATCCCCTAGAGCCAGCGAATTTTTAATCATCAGAAGGCCTGTTTGTAAAAATGGCTTTCTCCCTACAAGTGTGAAGTGGACAGACCTGCTTACCTCCCCTCTCTTCTCTGCACCCCACCAAACTTTTACTTTCTCCTGGACACTCACCAGTCGAGGAAGCTGTTTCTACAGCCCCAAAACCCTGACTTGCTTCCATAAAAGAAAAAGTTTCCCAACTCTTGGTGATAAAATGATTTCCCTGAAATGAAAAAAAATTTAATTAAAATAAATGGATTTTTAATACAATAAAAATTACAAGAAATTAATTTTAGACCAATAAATCTAAATCACAATATACAAACCTTTCAAAAGAACCAGTTTTTGAGTTTAATCCTGTAAACTTAAAATATATTTTTAATTTGTATCCCATTTTAAAGCAAACTTATTAAAGTATTTCCAGTAAACGTAAATTTTCTTTTTAATCTCACATAAATCCTAGGCATCTATTGAAAATATTTCATACAAGAGATATTTTCAAAGAAATCTAGGAATCTATAAAAAAAAAAAAATTCTGTACAAGAGATAACTTCACTCGCTAAAATTTGTAAGTGATGAAATACACGCATCATTTGATTTAAGCAATACACGAGCTAAACTTGTTTCACAGTTTGAAAAAAATTTCATTAATACCAAGTGTCTTTAAATTCAGGGGAAGGGAAAACATACATATTCAATCTGTTTCAAATATTTGTGCATAGCAAGGAGAAATACTCATTTCATGTGTAGATTTCTGCTTAAGGTCCCATGCGAAATTTTCGACTATACTATCTAGCATAAAATGTGTATATTTGAACTCATTTAAACTTATTTTATTTACAAATACTACTTTTCCAACATAATATTAATATAATAGCATGAATCCAGCCTGAAATGACTGCTATCGAAGCTGGAATCTGTTAAATTTCATGTTATTTTCTTGGAAGTCCAAATTTCAGCAAATTTAAAGGAAAAGTGCAGCCATTTTTAACATAAGTTTGATTTTTTAAAGACCTTCAAATTTGTTTTCTGAATTTGTGTAAAATATGAGTGTGTTTTGCAGCATGTTGATTCCCAGCGGTAGTTGTAGTTTGTTTCGTGTTATAAAATATTTAGTTACAAGAAAAGTTTGGTGGTTTCTGCCACTCACTGCTGCTATAGAGATGAAGGTCAGCGAGAAACATTATTGTAGGTAGGATGGGGAGAGTTTGTTTACCTGACACTTAAAAGGTAGTTTTGTCAAACTACTTTCCCTTTCTTGTGTCCGCATTGTGTTAAGCTTTGGCCGACAGAGGTTTCCTCAAGATGCTTCGAGTTCTATCATTCCATTTCAAATTCATTCATTCAACCGTTATATTATTGCAAACACTTTTTATAATTATATTTCCCCTGAGTCCTTCACCTTCAAATGTTTTTATTCAATTCCCTTAATGGAATTGTTCTTTTAAATAATAAAGAAATACTCTTTCTCCCTCACAAAGACTGAAGTGAGAAACTTGTATTTCTCATGAAAGGCAACCAGTTACCTTAGTTTAAATTCTTTTGAAGCTCCAAACCTGAAACACTTACTTCTAGTCACCCACTCATTTAATGTTTATCAACATTTTTGTTGTAAACTTCTTGTTAGTGATATTAAATTTTTTATCCACTCATCATTCAAAAAACAAGATATTTAAAAAAATTGTGATATGAGGAATCAAAAATTAATAATTAACAAAAAAACATTACCCCTTTTTATGATAAATTTTTTTTATTTTAAAAATTCATAAAACACAACTTAGTTAACACTTCCAAGTCAAACATATTACACCATAAAATCACTAAATATATTCACATCAATCATGTTATGACTGGAAAACTATAAATGTGTTTTTTTACCATTTACGTCTAAAAGCACTACAAGCTTAAAAAATCCTTACTTCATGCTACATCACAAATCATATTACACCTCAAAATCATTAAAATATTCACATCAATCATGTTACGACTGGAAAACTTTAAATATGTGTTTTTTACCATTTATGTCTGAAAGCACTATAATCTTAAAAATCCTTACTTCATATTACATCACAAATCATATTACACCTCAAAATGGAGTGCAACAAGTACACACTTTTGGTTTTTGTACATGTTGTTCACCTGATTTGATGGTTGTTAAATTAAGAGCTTTCACGCTCAACGCTGGAGGCAAAGTCGGAGGCAGCGCTGCAGTCGCTCTCGATGCTGGAGGTGGTGCTGTAGGTAGTCTCAATGCCACAGTCTCAAACGCGAAGGTGGTGCTAAAGGTAGTCTCTATGCCGGAGGTGGTGCAGAAGGTAGCATTGATGCTGGAGGCGGTGCTGTAGACAGTCTCGACAGCGCAGGCGGCCCTCTAGTTACTTTCGATGTTGAAGGTGCCAATGTAGGTAGTCTCGACCAAGTAGTCGCTCTCGATACTGGAGGTGGCGCTTCAGTTGCTGTCGATGTTGAAGATGGTGGTGTAGGTAGTCTCGTGCTGTAGTCGCTCTCGATGCTGGAGGCAGCACTCCAGTTCCTCTCGATGTTGAAGGCGACAGTGTAGGCAGTCTCGACGATGTAGTCACTCTAGACACCGGAGTCTGCACTGTAAGTAGTCTCGATGCCGGAGGCGATTATGTTACCCCTAAGTAGGGCATTGCCAAGAACAATGGTTGTAGTGTAGGACTACTTTCGTCGTCGTCATCCAAAGAATCTATCAAACTTATAATTAAAGGATCTGTGAACCATTCAGTATCTCATTAAAACAGTCCCAATTAAATTTTTGAAGGTCTATATCAAGGTCTTGGTTCTATAAACCAAGCAGGTAATCTTCGTAGGAATGCGACATCGCAATGCGAACCGCACAGGTCAACTACAGGAAACAGTGGAAGGAGGTCTACATGCTAAACCCTTATTTATAAAAATTTTCAAATTCCCATGTAAATGCTCAAGAAATGGCATTTCTCCACTACAACCAAAGGTCAAAATGCAAAACACCCCCTTCTCTTCCCTCCCCTTCTCTCACCATCTACTTTCAAATAACTTCAACACCTCATCGCAACCTCTGAGACAAACCTCTCCACCAAGTTTCCTCCTCGAAGAAATGAAAACGAATCGATTTCTATAATAAATAAATAATTTGCGTTTCATTAGAAATAAATATATAACGAAATTAATTCTGTTTGATTATTAACAATAATATTTAAATTATACATATCAATAAAGGTATATATAAAATGTATATTTTGCGGATTTACTGGAATTAGTATAGCCGTATAAAAATCATTATCAGTATACAATAATCTCACTTTTAGGTTTTCTAAGGTTAGTTTTACATTTTAAAGATAATGTTTATATTTTTCTGTTTATGTATTCTTTTTTTAAAGCTTTAAAATTTTACTGTTTAATTACATGAACTATTACATTGCATATTATTAACACCTCACCCAATATTCCTGTGAACCTTAAAATAACTTAATCTTTACCCCTGAACTTATTGCATTCAACAAACATGTTGCAAAGTATTTTAAGTAAATTATGTTTTCTTTTACTTTTGGTGTATATTCTTATTATTATTCGGGCTAAACATGTACAGACATATTCCGTTAATTTACACGTTCATTTTTCACAATGGAGAAAATTATATTTTATGGGATAATTTTTGTAAAGCTTGGTGTGTGAGTGGAACAAAGCATGTTTCATAAATAATAATTTGATATAAGTCTGAGTACTTACTTTAATTTTTCAGTAAATTTTCTAGCATGATGGAAGGTGTAAAGTGATTATACATTTTATTAAGTAGAAAACAAAATATACTGCTCCAGTGTTTGCATTCAGGTATGAATGCATTTTCGCCTTGGTATACTGGACAGTTAAATCGTTGACCTAAGCTGAAAACTAGTAAGGGTACTCTGGGCGACCTTGGCTGTCTGCTTCGTGAAAAGCTAGGCGCCTGTGTCTCCTCCAGGGTATTATAAAGATATAGTGTTTGTTGGACTCGGGTGTGCACTCTCTGTGATCTCGGTTTATGGTTGGTAGCACCGAGATGTTAAATTTAAACTTTATAGCTTGTAAGTCTGCTCAAAGGTTGGTAGCACTGGCAGGCTTGTATAGCTCTAAACGTAATGGCTTTTGCACGTCTGGAGACATTTGCAAACACTATAAGTTTACCAATTCGAAGCGAGTATAAATTATTCAGCTTACAATTTTTATCAGAAATAATTCTGGCGATTCACTGAGGTCAAAGTATCTATAAAATTGAACACATCTAGCTTTTACAACAGCATTAGTTACATTAATTTTATTAACCAAGGATGATATTTTTCATTTATTAGGGAAAAAGGTTCACTTTTTAAGAGCTGAGATTAAATAAACATACCAAATGAAATCATTTTAAGACTTATTTATTAATAAAAAAATATTTACAAATACAGTTTGTTTCACACATTTACATACATTTATTTTTACTACATGATTTTTTAAAATGTTAAAAAATTATTTCTTTCCGAAACGAAGTCGAAATGGTTTACTGCAATGTGCTAATAACTTGCTGGTATTAAATTTGCACTTGGATTTCTGTATGCACGAACAGGTGATTTCCTTCTCTTGTTGATTCATTTTTAGGAACTACTGGATTATATATAACCAAATACTTCTTATTCTAAAATTCACTCATTAGTTCACAATGTTCTCTCATCCTAAATAGTGCCATATCATTTGTATATTATCCACGGGTGATTCAGGAGGAGAATCATTATATTCTGTTTCACCCCAGTCAGACACCATTGCCCAAGTTAGCTTGAGTTTTCATGTGCAAAGATGAATGTTGAATTAGATCTATGTTTTACGTAATTTTTTTAATGATGGGCAATTGTATTATTTTTGAATATATGTTACTTTCCCATTTCACATGCTTTCGAAAATATCTTTTTGCTCATATATACACATATATACGCATCACAATTAGTTAAGTATTGCTTGCAAATTCTACAATATTCTCATATGCCATACATACATACACTCTCCCATTTTAAACAGTGGTGGTGTTTGCTTACACACCTATTTGTTTTCTTTAATTTGGGAGATAGATATTTCGAGTCTAAAGGTTCTTTGAAGCTTAATACAGTTGTATGTTAGTAATATAAAAATAGCGATACTGGCACACCTGACTGCTGGTTGAGGCCTGGAGGACTGCAATTAGCATATAACCTGGCTGCATGTTGAGGACTGGTTACCGCCGAATTTCCCTTTATTCCATTTTTCCCATCCAAAACAGTCGATCTCAGGAACAAAAATGTCGCTTTTCCCTTTTCCCCCCAAAAATTTTCCGAATTTCCCTCCTGTTACCCGTTGCCATGTTGGCAGCCAGTATCGACCACCATTTTTGCCCTAACTAGCATAATCTGGCAGGCGAGCCCTCAGGATGGCAAATGACTCATGTGGGATGTGGGATCACACTCCCTTCCTTCAATGGCGGCCATATTTACAGCCAGTGCCAGAACATGCATTTGCTCAATTTCGTGCATTGTGGCTGAGGTTTGCCCAATGTGGCTGAAATGGTCGGAGATTCTTTCAAATTCGGTGCTTCTGAAATTCCCATCATTCCTGCTGGCCATCTTGGTATCGACGACTGACAACCATCTGAGGATTTCGGCCATTTTGGAAGCTAGTTCCTTGCCAGCAGTGGTGGTGGGGCACCAAGGCACCGCGAACTTTTCGGATCTTGTGTAACACTACTGCATGTGACGTCAAATAATCCCCATGATAATTTATAAGCATAGTTGGCTGTAATTTCCGAACCATTTAAGTTATAGTTGCCAAATTCATAGCATAGGCATCAACCATGGCTATGATAGCTGTAAGTTACAAAGCATATGAGATACAACTACCAAAAAATCATGATATATGCATAACCCCCCGACGATGAGGAGCATGAAGAAATATAGGGTTGCATAACTCGAATTTCTTACTCACCTCTGTCTATCCTGTCTCCTTAGTGCCACAGCCTGGCAACACACACATACACACACCAACACCTCCTCATGCTCTCCGCCCCTCCACCCCTCAACCAGAGACCTTCCTTTTATCCTCACACTCTCTATCCTTTGTCCTCCTCCTCCACCAATCTACATCACCCCTGACCATACATCATCGAGCATTCGTCACAGCCCTAACAGAGACTTGCTGTGCACCGACCCCCAGAGTACCCATGTGACAGTGTACTTATTTCCAGATAGTCGGTCAGTACTACCATCATTGCAGCCAAGACGTCAATATATGTATGTATTTAATGAGATATCTCGTTCCCATGCTGTCCCCCTATCCCTCCCCCTGTCTACATCACCCCAGACCATACACCCCAAGTATTCGTGTAACAGCATACTTACTTCAAGCGAGTTTGTCAGTACCACTGGCCTTGCACCCGTGAGCCGAGTACCGAGATGTCAATGTATGCATGTACATATGTAATTAGATGTCACTCGCAATGAATACACAGTAATCGCTAGACAGCCGAGTCCCCGCAACTACAACACATGCTAGAAAGATAAGCATCATATTACAAAAACGAATTATCCCTTACCTCAACTGGTGTAGCAGTGAATACACATAGGCCACGAGCGCATCTCACTGTAGTCGTAGTCGTCGTCATCTTCATAGACGATATGACCTCGCTGGAAGCTGAGACCACAATGACCGGTCCTGCCTTTCCATGCACAATAGAACTACTTTCCTATTCCTTCGGCAAGGCCAACCACACTTATCCTCACAATCTTTTAACCCCTCGGCACCTCTGCCTATTACACTTCCTAGTGTTCTCTTCCTCCCCTCCACCAACTACCATTACCACTGGTCATACTTCCTTGTGTGCTCGCCAAGATCTGGCCAAGCTCCAGCTACATCACTGTGTGCCGGCCCCTGAGCATATGTGTAACAGAGAGCAGACACACTTTCCACCCTCATTCTCAGGGCAAAACATAGGCATCCACCATGACTAAGAGAAGGGTCATGGGTCATGTATTCCCTATGGCTGGCTGCCATCATTGGTACCCACCACCACAGGCGACCGTCATTGTACAAATGGCATTTGTCGGCGCACTGCCCGTCCCACCACCAGCTGCCAATGTGTTAGAGAGTGCGACTTCCAAGATTCAGCATTCAGACATCATCCATACAGAAATTGACAGAATGGTCGAGGGGTTACGTTTGACCCACGGCTATGTATAATCATAGTTGCTCGTAATTATCGAACCGTTTGAGATACAACTACCAACAGTCACAGAAAAGTATCGAGGTGTCTATTATTTCCTAAGAAGAAATATACTCACCACAGCTAGTACCAATCAGTATGGTGTTCATACATTCAGTAATGACGATAGTTCATGATCAATCACCAGCATCTGAAATACACTTGTTGAAAAAAATCTGCTGTCCCTCACATTATGGAAATAATGATCCCAGCCATATTGGTAAGGAATCAATACTTCCACCAGCTCAAAAGAAAGCGTTATAAATGTAACAGTTAAACCAGTAGACACACACATACACAGGATGTATTAAAACATTTTTTTCTCTAATGCATATTCGCATACGAAAGCAGGTAATAATAATAATTACAGACATACACACCCGAACCTTCAAAGCTCGTATATACTTCCAGACAGTCCGTTAGTACCACATCACTAGGGGGGACTGACCTTGCATTCGTATGTTGAGTACCAAGGCTTTGATGTATATACGTAATGAGATGTCACTCTCTATATCTCACGTACAACAACTAATGCTATACCAATAAGCTTTTTACGAAACGAATTACTCCCAACCTTAACTAGCGTAACGGTGAGTTACCCATAGGCCGCCAGCGAATCTCGCCATCGTCGATGTGACCTCGTTGGAAGCGGAGACTGCAATGACCGGTCCCGCCCTCCATGCATTGTAGATACCGACCAGGTACTGCATTTCCAGCACCTCTCCCTTGTCAACAAATGTACTGTTGAAAGGAAACAATGCATGTACTCTGAACCATCTGTGTGGTATCGCAGGTTCGATTCTCGCAGGGAGTGGTAATACAAGTTATCATTAAGCCGACATTGGATGTTCGTTCGTTAAGGGGGAAGCAAGGGCCCCACTGCTAAAACACCAATACGAAGAGAGTAACTGTCATTGTCTACAACAGTGTTTGTAATAAATAACAGTGTTCGTAACTACAGACAGTCCCCGACCTGCTCTCGCAAATCAAGCCCAGCACACACACACACACACAATTAGAGAGAGATACTCATATGCGCTGCTCTACATGCTTTCTTCCATCATCTACTAGAGAGAACAAAATATAATATACATACCAATCTGTGCATATTGCACAAGCAGACCAAACACCATATGCCATTCGACAAAGAAAGAAGCCATGAAATTCTATTACTTATACAAATGGTCAGGTTGGCCGAGCGGCCTAAAGCATCCCATATAAACAATGGTTTCAGTAAAAGGGAGCATGTGTTCGAATCCTGCATCTGACAATATTTTTTCTGTACCCCAGTTGACTAAATAATTTTTTGTATGTTCAATTCCCATTTAGAGTGCATGCTGACACGGCTGCAGACATTCGTTTCATGTACCGACCTTTATGCAATTACAGACAGTCATATTCTGTCTCCAACCTGCACTCATGTGCCGACCCGTTACAATTACAGATTGTGATACTCTGTCTTCGACCTGCACTCATGTACCAACCGAATCTTTGTAATTAAAGACAGACATATTCTGTCCGAACCATCACTATATGTACCAGGCAATTTAAATTGCAAGCAGTCGACCTGAACCATTAATGTATGCTCTTAAGACAGTTTCCATACAGCATTACATGTTCAGCTGTTCCACTATGATAACCTCGATGTTGTGTTTACCCATAGAGATATGTCTCGAACACAGGTCCCTATAGACAGTTGCTTGCTCTCCCCAGTTGCCCGCTAGAGTGAATGAAAGAAACCAAAAAAATACACCATGATATGCAATTAAAATATATATATGTATGTTCATTTGAAATACTTGCAGCCAGAGGTTCGAAAAAACCTACATTGGGGATGCATCTCTAGCAGTACGCTAACACATAGCAGTAGGTAAAATTGCTTAGCCAGTATAAATTAAGAAAAAAAAAACTAATTTTTTGTAAATAAATTTATTTACATGAATAACCAACTCATACAAACATACATATATCTATTATATCATTCCAAATCCTCTGGTTCTGAGTTACTCAGTAATGGCATGTATCTCTCCGGTGACAGAAATATATCCAAGCCACTGTGAGGAAACCAACAACCGAAGTTTATCAATTAGGTCATTGCGGTCTTCAGAACCACGTGTATGCCTTCGCCTGACCAACGACTCCACTTCATCGTCATCAGTAGATTGTGCATCATCACCAGCAACATGTGTACACTATTGCTCTGCAGTTGTCGACACATCATCGTCATCAGTAGAATACACATCGGCATCACCAGCAGTCTTGGAGGTCACAGATTCATTGTCGGTGTCCTGGGTAGCATCTTCGATTTTCACTTCGCATGTTCGTGGTGCAGGTCTAATATGTACAACTCCTGATCATCTGTCTGGTTCATGCTCTGCAGCACTTACAGTTACTTCTTCGCACACATCATGCTCTGCAGCACCCATAGTTCCTTCTTCACACACATCATGATCTGCAGCACTCGCAGTTCTTTCTTCGCAGACATCGTGCTCTGCAGTGCTCATTTAGGGTACAAGACAAATCAGCAGGAAGGCTAGCCATGTCGTGTGACAACACATGCTGGCGTATGCCGGGCAAAGGTGTGTTACCTTTATATGTACCAGTGTGTCTCTTGAGGTTATCGTCTCTACCAAATGTAACACCACACATATCACATGTTAGTATTCTGGAGGTGGGTCCTTTTATACAGTTGCTTCTATCATGGTGACGAGCATGACAGCGTTTGTTGAATATTATTCCACAGGAACAACACTGTTTTTCAACCATGGAGGCAGTTATATCCATAGAGGCCTCATCTACAATAGACACGATATCAGCTTGCGCCATCTTCATGCAAAAACGAAAAAATAGAAGTTGGTTCCACAGCAGCTTCATGGGTATAAATAGAACTCACAATAATTTCATCAGTGGGAATCAAGAATTGTACCAGTTGAAGTAGCAAGTCCTTCGCCCAGCAGGGTGACCCCTCACTGCAGCTAACCCCTCACTGCAAATGACCCATCACTACAGCTAACCCCTCACTGAAAATGACCCATCACTACAGCTAACCCCTCAGTGCAGCATACACCTTACTGCAGCTGACTTTCAAGAGGGGTTAACAACTTTGTGTGAATTACTGTAGGTGTAGTATGCCCTCCTTTCTACCTGTTGAAGCTATGTCACCATCTGCTCAGTAGTGGAGGGAATATCAGTATGTGCAACCACCCCACCTCTACAGTGTCAACCAGAGACGAGTATCAACTTGAGAGAATGTATCTTTAAATCGTCAGCATGAGCATACGTTCTTCGATATTTAACATGTCAGAAAGTGTAAGGTTACATGTTGAAAGATTATTTCTAAAGTCAACATATCGGGCAAACCGTTACGTGTGAAGTACTTGCTACTTCGACTGGTAAAATATTTAATTCCCACTGATGAAATGAATGTGAGTACCTATCTATACCCATGAAGCTGCTGTGAGACGAACTTCCATTTTGTTTTGCATGACGATGGTGCAAGCTGATATATCTATTGTAGATCAGGCCTCTATGGATGTAACTGCCTCCATGGCTGGAAACAGTGTTGTTTCTGTGGAATGATCTTCAGCAAAAACTGTCATGCTCTTCGCCATGAGAGAAGCAACTGTACAAAGGACCGACCTCCAGAATACTAACATGTGTTATGTGCGGTACTACATTTGGTAGAGACGATAACCTCAAGAGACACACTGGTACATAAGTAACACACATTTTCTGGCATGCACCAACATGTGTTGTCACACAACAAGGCTAGCCTTCCTGCTGATTTGTCTTGTACCCTAATGTTCGTTCGAGCAACCATAAAATTACCCTGGCCTGCGTGGTTTTCCAGCCCAATTTACGAATACGGGACTTTGAGTGCTGCAGAGCATGATGTGTGCGAAGAAGGACCTATGAGTGCCGCAGAGCATGAACTAGACAGATCATCAGGAGTTGTACATATTATATTTGCACTGAGAACATGTGAAGTGAAAACCGAAGATGCTACCAGGACATCGGCAACGAATCTGTGACCTCCCAGTTTGCTGGTTATGCCGATATGTATTCTACTGAAGACAATGATTTGTCGACAACAGCAAAGCAAAAGTGTACACATGTTGCTGGTGATAATGCATATTCTACTGATGACGATGAAGTGGAGTCATTTGTCAGACGAAGGCATACGCATGGTTCTGAAGACCCCAATGACCTAGTTGATAGACTTCGGTTGTTGGTTTCCTCACATAGGGTTGGATATATATCTGCCATTATTGATGAACTCAGAGCCAGAGACTTTATTGAATGATGTAATAGATATATGTATGTGTGTATGGTTTCGTCATGCATGTAAATAAATACATCAACAATAAAAATGTTTTTTTTTCTTAATTCCTACTGGCTTAGGAATGTACCTATTGCAATGTGTTAGCGGTCTGCTAGAGAGGCATCCCCAGTGTAGTTTTTTTTCCGAACCTCTGCCTGGAAGTATTTCAAATAAACATGCATAGGTATTTTTTAATTGATTATCATGTTGTATATTTTGTTCTTTTCTTACAATCTAGCGGGCAACTGGGGAGAGCAAGCAGCTGTCTGTAAGGACCTGGGATCGAGACGTATCTCTATGGGTAAACACAACATCGAGGTTATCATATTGGATTGTCTGAAGATTAAATGATGGACAGTAAGTAAATACATCAATGGTTCGGGCCCACTTTTTTAAATTTCAATGGCCGCTTGGTCAACCTTACAATTTGTATTAGTGATGGAATAACATGGTTTATATCTTTGCCGAATGGTATACGATGTATAGTCTGCTTGTGCAATACGCACAGGTCGGTAGGTATATTCGCTTTTGTTCACTCTAGCAGACGACGGGAGAAAGTACACAGAGCAATGCATATAACTATCTTTCCCTTATTGTGTGTGTGTGATATGATTGGTACGCGAGTGGCGGTTGGGGACTGTCTGTAATTACGAACACTGTTATTTTTTACGAACCCTGTTGTAGACAATAACAGTTACTCTCTTCGTATTGGTGTTTTAGCAGTGGAGCTCCTTGCTTCCCCCTTAACGAACGAACATCCAATGTCGGCTTTATGACGACTTGTATTGCCACACTCTACAGGAATCGAAATTGCGATTCCACACGGATGGTTCAGAGTACAAGCATTGTTTCCTTTCAATAGTATAACAGTACATACGTTGACAAAGGGGAGGTGCTGGAGATGCAGTACTTGGTCGGTATCTACAATGCACGGAGGACGGGACCGGTCATTGCAATCTCTGCTTTCAACGAGGTCACATCGACAATGGTGAGATGCACTCGCGCCTACAGGTACTCACTGCTACACAGGTTAGAGTAGGGGGTAATTCGTTTTGTAATAACCTTATCTGTCTAGCAGGTGTTGTTGTATGTGCGATGTAGCAAGTTATAATGCATTACGTGTATACATTGATGGCTTGGTACACGAGGCACGAGTGCAAGGACGGTCCCCCCTAGTGGTGTGGTTCTAACCGACTGTCTGGAGGTATGTACATGCATTGAAGGTTCGGGTAGATGTGTGTAATTATTATTATCTTATTCAGTACACAAATGTGGGTCGGAAATTAAAAAAAATGACTTAATACATATTGAGTGTGTGTGTGTCCACCAGTTTAACAGTTACATTATAATGCTTTCTTTTGAGCTGGTGGAAGTATTATTTCCTTACCAATATGGACGGGAACATTATTTCCATAATGTGAGGGACAGGAGATTTTTTTTACAAGTGTGTTTCAGATGCTGGTGATTAATTGTGAACTATCGTCGTTACTCAACTTATGAACAATGTACTGATTGGTGCTAGCTGTAGTGCTTATAATTGTGCTTCGAATACACTATACTCCTCGATGCGTTTAGGTGACTGTTGGTAGTTGTATCTCAAACAGTTCGATAATTACCAGCAACTATGCTTATACATAGCCATGGGTCAAATGTAACCCATCAACCCTTCTGTCAATTTTGTATGGATGAAGTCTGAATGCTGAATTTTGGAAGTCGCACTAACACATTGGCAGCTGGTGGTGGGATTGGCAGTGCGCCGACGATGGCCATTTATACACTGATGGTAGCTAGTGGTGGTGGGTGCCCATGATGGCTGCCAGTAGGCCGTCGAGTAGTAAGTGCTGCCAGGGTGACACACACACACCTACAATTGATGACTATGTTAAACAGTTCGGAAATTACATCCACCTTTGCTTATATGTTGCTATAGGGCATACTTGACCACCGATCCTTCTCTTAGTCATGGTGGATGCCTTGGTTATGGCCTGATTGTGAGGGTCAAGGGTGTCTGCTCTCTGTTACACATATGCTCGGGGGTCGGCGAGTGGCATCTCATTACATACATACGCATATACATTGACATATTGTTTCATGGATCATGGGTGCATGACTGGTGTTACTGACCAACTGTCTGGAATTAAGTACGCAGTTACATGGGTGCTTGGGGGGTCGGTGCACAGCGAGTCACAGGCTGGGTAGTAACGAGTGCTCGAAGGATGAATGGTTCAGGGTGATGATGGTGGGGGGGGGGAGAAACAAGGATAGAGAGAGAGAGAGAGCGCGCGAGGATGTAAGGAAGGTCGCTGGTCATGGAACCGAGGGGAGGAGCATGGGAGGATGTGTGTACGTGTGTGTGTAGCCTGGCCGTGGCACCGAGTGGACAGGCGAGACAGAAGTGAATAAGAACAGGTATACATGCAGGCTGACATGTGTCCGCACGTCCCTTCTCATCGTCGGGGGGTTAAGCATGTATTATGATTTTTGGTAGATGTATCTCAAACGCTTCGTAACTTACAGCCATCTATCATAGTTGTAGTTGATGAGTATGTTATGAATTTGGCGACTATAACTCAAATGGTTCGGAAATTACACCCAACTATGCTTGTACAGTGACATAGGCCATACCTGACACTGCGAATCCTCTGCTAGTCGTGGATGATGTCTTGTGCCATTTTATAAGGCACTTAAAATTTTTTTTACAGACAATTTATAAAATATCTTGAATTTTAATTTTGGTAGGTATAAAACATAAATTAGTATTTGTTTGGAGAATTTCAGTTATATAATTGCTGATAACTGACATATTAGTTTACTTTTGTAATTTTTAAGTTAGTTTTTCTCTCGACTAACTGCAGTAGCTTGGCTGGGCTGGTAAGACAGGCCGCCTCAAGAACAGCGCCGGCGACAGCATCAGCTGTGTCCCACACATGCTATCAAACCACAGCTGCAGCCATCCAAAGATACAGTCATCTCTCCACGTCCAGTTACGATAAGTGCATCCGCACTGCAGGCTTCTGCCTCCCATGTGGTAAATTTCCGTGTCCCATTGTAAAAGCATCCTAAATGAAACCCTGAAATGTTTTCTTCATTGTAGAGCTACCTAGAGACGCGCCTGGTATTACATTAGTTTGCTTTGCTGCCGCTTCAGCACTAGCTCTCGCGACCTTCGCGGCCACAGACACTGTCAGCAGCGCGACATTCTTGAGCCTGCTGAAGACAAGAGACCCACGACTTTGCTGTGCTCCTGCTGTCTTCACCAGTATACATGAAAGATGTAGCGCATTGTAACCTTTTTAACTGACTACAATGCAGGAAGTTACAACCATGTAGGATAGCATCTGTAGCGAAATTTTTCTAAAGTTTTTTTTTTGGTTTTGATGATGTAACTGCTGTTGGCAACTCGACGATGTTCTACATCAAACATCTATTAGACCCTTCCAGTTGAAGTAAGTTTCTCTCTTTGTTTTACCGTCATTCTCATGAACTGGACCGATAGTTAATTTTTCGCATAAAATTTTGTTCCAGAGGGTCCATCTTTTGGCTCCCAATTTTCGGCGCCAATTTTCGGCTACAACTTTTGGCTCTTGGATTTCTGCTGAGATTTTTAGAGTTTCACCATGTTCAGGTCAATGAGTTACACCATTGTGCAGGCGGCAGCAATCAGGTGCAGTGTTTACAGTGCTCGGGAACGGACTAAGCAAAACAAGATATGAATTCCCATATTTCAATTTCTTAGCTTTGGATTTCTAATTATGTAAATTTTTTTAATTACTTAGGTTCATATTCAACATTGTCGCACTTTTAAATGAAGCTACTTTATTTTATTTTTATTATTGAAGTATAAATGAAGGCATTAAAAAGTAAACAGAAAATGATATAATGTTATTTCCAGCTATTAATATATCATGTGTGAGACACCTCCTTTCTTAATTAGTTGACCTTTTGATGAGTAATTAAAACTTTTTTGATCAAAGTATTTACAAGACCGCTTTCTAATGTAAAATAAATATTTGTTGTCGTAACTAAAAGAAATAATATTTTGTTGTCACCAAATCCTTACATGCCTTGTTTGCTTTATTTTAATTAGCGATCCTCTGCATAACATAATTTCTTTAACCATAATTATTATTACAATTGTTGGTTATTGCCAGTAAATAATTGTGCTACTTGACACTATTCCAGCACTCTTCACTTTTAAACTTTTATATGGTAGCAGATTTATTGTTTTAACCAGTGGCAAGTGTACACTCTATGATATTAGTTTACCAACTATAACCCAAATGGTTCATTCGGAAGTTACACCCACCTATGCTTATATGCTGACATGTGACATGCTTGACCCTGCAACCCTTCTCCTACTCGAGGATAATGTCTATATTATGAATTTGGTGATTATAAATTAATTGGTTTGGAAATTACAGCCACATATGCTTATAAGTTCACATGGGGAATATCTGACCCTGTGACCCTTCTCCTAGTCAGGGTGGATGCCTATGTTATGAGTTTGAAAACTATAAAGTTAATGGTTCGGAAATTATAGCTAACTAAGTTTATAAGTTGGCATTGGGCTTACTTGAACCCGCGAACCTCCTCCCAGTCGTGGTTGATGTGTATGTTATGATTTTGACAGCTATAACTTAAACAGTTCGGAAATTACAGCCAACTCTGCTTATAAGTTAACATGGGGCATATTTGACCCCACAGGCAGCAGTGTTACACGAGATCCAATATTTCGCGATGCCTTTATGCCCCACCATCTCTGGTGAGGTGCTGGCCCCCAAAATGGTTAACATCCTTAGCTGGTCGACAATTGTCCTGGGTAGACATAGGTCGTCGATACCACGATGGTCACCAGGAATGATAGGAACTTGAGAAGCTCCGAATTTGAGAGAAGCTCCTGCCATTTCAGCCACATTGGGCAGACCTCATCCAAAATGGACGAAATTGAGCAAACATACTTCCAGGCACTGGCTGTTAAGATGGCCACCATTGGAGGGAATGAGATTCCACATCTCACATGAGTCATTTGCCATCCTGAGGCGTCACCCACCAGATTATGGTTATTAGGGCAAAAAAGTGGTGGTCACAATGGCTGCCAACATGACCACCGGTAGCAGGAGGAAAATTTGTGAAATTTTGAGAGAAAAAAAGGAAAAGTGGCATTTATGTACACAAAATCGATTGTTTTGGATGTGGAAAAGGGAAAAAAAGGATATTTGGCAATAACCAGTCCTCAGCCTGTAGCTACGTAATATGCTAATTGCAGTCCTCCAGTCGTCAGCCAGCAGGCAGGTGTGCCAGAACTGCTATTTTTATACTACTTATGTTCTTCCATATCAGTAATGGGTAATTATTTAAGGATAATTTTTTTCTGGAGAATGAAATCCTTGTACATTGCAAAACATCTCGTTGCAGCAGTGATTATTTTCACCAGCTTATCTCTTACATTGTAACTTGCTAATATACTATGAATTATCAAAGCAAATGCTTGAGTGTTTTCTGGAGTGGGTGTATTTGCAATTATTTCAATTGCTGAATCAATTACGATATTGGTAATTATGTCATATTGTTGCTTACATAAAATACAAATAATCCTCCTCCACTGTTAAAGGATTCGGGATTTAGTATTGGTGAACTCATTTTGTTATAATAGGATTCCTGAAACTTTGTATACATATTGTAGCAAATAAGGTATTCCACATATCAAAATTCATATTAATATCAACATAAGGATAAGCTTGGCTGTTTAGATATAGTTTAATATGTTTTATAACACAATTATCGAACAATGATCTATCTGCGTTTAAATTGTTTTGTTGGTTTTTTTGAAAACACATGACAACAAATTGTGGTTCCTCAGACGAAAAACCTGATTTCACATGCCACACTACTTTTTGTGTAGTTGGTAGAGATGGAAATGATTCCATAGACCATAATCTCTATGCAATGTGTAAATTCTTCCCTTCTGATGTGTTTTAAAAACTCTACACAATTTCGTGTGTTAATTGCAATTTGTGGCATCAGCTATTCGACACTGTTTAATTAAAATGCTACACCTTCCTCGTTATTAGCTGCATCATATATGGCATTGAAATGTATGTTAGCTAATAGAATAAAATAATTCTTGTTTAGTATTTAAACTAACATTTATAGACTTCAGCGAAGCCCAAAATCATACTTAACGGTATAACAACTTCATATTTTCCACCTGGATTTATTATAGTGAATAATTGCTAGTATTGCTCCACCTAGCCACCTGCCCTGAATAAAGATAGTTTAGAGTTTACAAAAGATTGTTCTTTACTGTGAAAGTAATTCCAATATCTCTTGTCTGATCGATTTCCACTCCATTTAGCAAATATTAAATTCAATCGAATAAATTAAGTATTCAGTTTCTTACTGTTTTTGTAGTTCCTAGATTGCTTTCATCGACTGCTTTCAAATTTTTCCCTCTAAATCTTAAACTTGATTCCGATGGTAGTGTGTAATAATCATGATTTTGTATTGAAATCCTTATTTCCAATGGAAATGTATATGGACCTACTTGAAATGTTTCACACACATGTATTTCATTATTTGTGATTGTATCTTCATAACTGATCGGTTCTTCAACATTAAGTTTGTCTTCTATTTAGATTAACTGTATATCCAAATTCTTTGAAAAACAATCTGTTGAATTGTGTTAACTTCAAAGGTACTTTATTTGAAGTGAATATTTAATGCTTGCATTTACATCTTTTTATAGTTCCTTTATTCGAATACATTCCTTAGTGAGATAGTTCTTAAATGTACCACATACGTCCGCATTGTGTGTTATATACAATACCCATTTTGATTGCAATGTACACGGAATGCAACTGTTTATATCATTTCATTAAATCAATTCACTGTTACTGGAATATATATCAATGTATTCGGTTTCACACATGTATTCATGTTGTGTATTGATTGGTTTCCCATTTAAATATGAACCACCAACAATATTAAAATTTATACAACCTAAATTTTTCCAATAATATATTAACCTGTGTGGATTATTAGTGTAAGTCATTAGTGAGATACACCCTCTGTTTGTAACCTAACATATTTGCAATTGAATTGTCTTCCGAGAAATCGATATCGACATTACTGTACATCGCACTAGTTCAAGTATTTGGATTTCCACGTAGTTGGAAATGCACATCTTTAGGTAATGATTCTTAACGAACTTTTTTAAGTTATCCAACTCATAAGATCGTATCGGTATCACAATCTTGTAGTTTATTCACCATTGTTAACTGTAAATAATTGGTTGTGCATATCAAAGTTTGGTATGCTGTTGTAAGAAACAAATTCGATTAGACTTATTTGCCATTTCCATCTAACTCCAATGCAGGGAAATATGCCGCACGCAATTACGGTGAATTGCCACTTAATATCAACATTATTGATATATTACTAATATGTTTAATATTGCACTTACTTATATATGTCATTTATAGACATAAAACGTAGACATAAATGTCCATAATTTAATGTATTTGGTAATTGTTCCATTAGGTAATTGTACCTTTCTTGCGTGTTTTTTAAAAATAATTATGTGATTTAATTCGATTGGGGTACATAAATCATCGAAACTGTCGTAATACAATGATTGAATTACATTTTTAATTAATGAAACCCAAGGTGTTCCTTCGTATTGTTTCGAATCTAAATTAACTGTAATACATTCACTGTGATTTCGTTTCTTTTGTAAATTATCTCTCACATACACACCTTGGAAATAGGGAATATCCAGTTTCTTTACAAATACATGAATATCTGTTTGTTAATGGTCGTTTTGGTAGAATATTGAGGACTTTCTGCATTTTAATCCACTTTGGAGTTTTTCGTCCTTGTCCAACCTTATATAGCTTAAAATACATTTATTTAGCCCTTTGATTTAACTGCTCTACTGACAGCCGAAACTCCTCCAAGGATTGATACAACAGTTTTAAATCCTAGAAATAGGAACGGAATGATTCCTCCTTTCTTTGTTTTTCGTTTAATTTTACATTTTAAACCCATGCTTTTTTAAACTTTTGTGCGCATTTCTTTGTCAACAACAGAGGCACCTAGCTTTTTACCTGTCGATGTAGAAGGATTTTTCCTTATATTTGTAGCTTTATTGGCTAGAATTGTATCCGCTATATGTCCTCCTTTCAAATCATTTGTTCGATCATAAACTATATTGTTGTGTTCTTTACAAGAGTTATCCAGAGAGTTTATTCCCTGATCGTTCCATGCCAGATGTTTTGCAAGTTAAGTATCAGGCCCACAAATTTGTATTTCGGTTAATGCAGCTCAAATGATTATTTATTAATCAATGAAGGCAATTCTCCGGTTCCTTTTTTGATAAGTTTAGAACAAGCAATTATTTTCAACTGAACAAAAGACTATAAATAGACCCGAATGTATAGTTTTACATTAGTATGTTATGTAATATAATACTGTATAAATTAAGGTTGTAAAACAAAATATACATCTTTCTGTAATTGTAAATATGAAAGAAAACATAATTGAACAGAAAATTGCATTCTTTTACCATCAAATATACATTGTATTATAAGCGGTCCCTCTTAATGTGGAAAAACGTGTGTTATTATGCCACTGCTGCAACATCCAAATGGGATTAAATTTGAAAACATACATGTATTTTCTAAAATAATACAAAATAAATATCAACAATTTGCGAGTATTTTATCACTAATTGAAAGAATGTGATATTTCCCTTTTACAAGTAAAGAAGAAAACGTGCATCCGAATGAAGCATTACCCAATTCCGTATTTATTTTTGACGATGTTTGGTGCCAGCTGCAAGGTGAAATACAGTATTATTTTACTTTTGGTCAACATTAAAACGTTGATTGTTTTTATCTACCACAAAGTTATGCACATATTCCAAAACACAATTTGTGTGATAGTGAAAATATGATAATTGTGTTTAAAATGGAATACATGAACCTGCAACATATTTACAATGACCATGTCTTAGGCGATATGACATTTACAAAGTTTAAAGATATGTGTTTTTACTGTTTGATAAACAAATATGGTTTTCTGGTGATTATACAAACACTCCCCCTATATAAAGTCAGGCACAGGTCTGGATTTAACAGTTTTTTACTTCCTGAGCAAGAATAATGACTATTTCAAAGTTGGACATACCAGAAATAAGTCTTTGTAGGGGAGACTGCAAAGTTTTTACAAACAATGTCTAAGGCAAAGAAAGGGGTTATTGGCCTTGTGTTATTGATCTGATTCAAAGTTAAGAGAGGGGAGGACAATGAGAGAAATAGGAGAAAACCTAGGTCGGTATTCATTGCGTGTTCCTAGCAAGACTTTCATTTAGTTTCCATTAAACATTCGGAATGGGATAGAATATCCTATTCGCAGGATTGGCTTCCAATATTATTATTAGCGAATCTAATGCTACGAAGGAAATGAAAGTATAACACTTGAAGAAATTAAATTGCTTTTCTGAAAATTTCATCTAAGAATTTTTATATATATAATCTTTCGGTTTTTGTAAGCTATGTGATGCGAGAGTTGATAGGTTGAGATATAAGAGGTGATAAAAATCATTTATCATGTTAGCTAAAGTTATTCTGAATTAATAAATTGCAATTACTTGAAGACATTTGCATATATACGGATATTACATATTTTTTAAAATATGGCTTTTAATGTCGAAGGAGTAAATTTTTCAGTGAAAATTGATAAATAATTATTAGATGGAAATATATGTTCCCACATTTTAGTCGCAAAATGGGAGAATTTTTCTGGCACAAATGTTTGAATGCTGCTGACCTGCTCCATGCTTGGCGAGTCAGGGGAATGATGGAGAATAGCTATTTCTTTCACACAGCCATATAGGTCAACTGCTAGGCGAAAGTATATACTTGTACTTGGATAATACAGAGGAATGAGGCAGCTAGACAGTTCCAATTCAAATTCGTGGGTAGAGGGTAGTTTTGCAAAAATGAAAAAAATTTAGAAGAGCGCACAATTTTCTGCATGGGGAGAGGTAGACAGAGAAGCATATATACCAAGATGTGTTCTGGGCTGTAGGTGGAGAGGTGTGCATACTGGGTGCATGGCAGCTCTCGTCTCGGAAAAACATGCACTCTAGGCTAGCGGCTGGAGGGTGGAGGAGGACGGGGTGCGTAGTGCAAGACAGGTCCTGCGGACTGCGTCATTGGATAAATGGCGGGGGACAGAACTCTCATCTTGGACGAAGACACATTCTGGACTAGGTATTTGTTGGTAGAAGGGGTGTGGGGGAGGGGTGCAGGCAGGAGCATTGTGACGATTTCTCACTGGCTGGTGCCATCTATAGTTTGACGACAAGCATTGCCATACCCTCTGCATACCCGGGTTTCTACCCAACCTGCAGTGGAGTTCAACTTTCGTTAAGCGACATTTTATACATGTTTTAATATAAGCATTTTTTATAACTTTTCATTTATCGGGAAAATTTATTTCTGTGTTACGCTAATATAGTGCATCCGTTATTTTATAAGCTTTTATTTATTGTGTTACGTATGAGATTCTCTGAACTTTTATTACGATAAGTTGTAATGTGCACATTGTTTCCGTCATTTTCAAAGTTTATTAATGTCTATTATTTTTTTAATAATCCATACGTCATTCGGTTAGGATTTTTAAAATGTGAATTACCTAAATGCTTGTTAAATAATTGGTCAGACCGATTTAGCATATCCATTATTTTAAATAATATTTCTTCTCGGAAGTTTGTGGATCTATTAAAATATATACTACGTTTCTATAAAGTGTTGCGGGATCAAGCCCTTCTTCACGTCATCTGAGTCTCCTTACACTACGAGGTAAATTGTGTTTAAAGTGAATTATTCTTCTCCTTACAATTGTAAAATTTAATTTTCCCAGGGAAGGTAAAGTAGTGTTAAAATCTGGGTAAGTTTTTCTGAGTACTAGTATGTCCGTGCTGTCGTTACATATTGTGAAAAGTTGTTTGTGCCTTAAATTGCACGTCGTTAATAGCAGCTTGGTAGGGATACCTTTTTCTAGATATAATTCAGGATGTGTATGAGTATTGTGTAAATCGTTTCATTGTCTGTTGTGGGACGTAGTGTATTCAATCAGTTCGTTAGTAAGTTTGCTTATTTTGAACATGTGGTTTATTCCATCTCTAAGTTGTCAGAATGGGTGGTAAACGAGAGTTCATTTTTATGTGGAAATTTATTTTCTAGGGAAATATTTAATTCGTAAACATAATTTTTATCCATTCACGTAGTTATGTGTTCAACTCTCTTCCCCATAATTTCAACTCGGCTGCAAGCTCCACATCTATAAGTCATTCCTTGACTGACCTCCCAGTCGACCGGATGTGTTTTGGGAGAGGTGCTTTTGTGATTTCATTATTTTTTTAATTCAAGTAGTGTAATTTATGTATTACTACCGAAATCTGATTAATTTTGTCACGTAGCTGTGTGCTCAACTCTCTTTCCGTTCATTTCCGAGTTTTTTGCGTAATTTCAAGGCATTGCTTCACTAATCTCACAGACGTGTTTTGGGATAGGTGCTTGTACAGTTTCCTGTGTGTTTTCAAATGCGTTTTTATTGTGACGTTTAATTAAAATAATGCAATTAACATTTTGCTAGGGACATTTTTCCTTCACTGTAGTTAGAACTCGTTACTTAATTTCATTCAGGAAACTCACGTATTTGTGAATCTTTAGTCTGTCTTAAATTATATTGCTACCATACTGGACAGGTTAGTAAAACCACCTTGTAAACACATTCATCTCTTTTCGTTTAATTGATTTTTATTTCATATTAATTTCAATACATACACCTTTCCGAACTCCGCCATTACCTGTCGATCACGCTGCACATCTTTCAGTTGCCTGTCAGACTAAATACTCTAAAAATTAAGATATTACACAATACCTATATATACCCCTTCCCCAACACAGTCCCGCCTCAGTACAACCCAGAGCTCAGAGAGACAACATCTACCAGAGCCGCTCTCCAAAAATTTATATTACACAATACATATATACCCCTTCCCCACACATCACACCTCAGTACCACGCCAGAGATCAACGGCGAACATCACTCCCGTATATACCCCCTTCCACCACACATGATTACCTCAGTACGACAGACCTCCGACCGTCAAGATCTACCATAACTGCTCCCCACCCAACGAAAGAAAGAAAAGAAAATACACCAAACTATACACTTAAAACAAAAATTTAGATTAATTCATTCAATTAATTTAATTGGATCAATCAATAGAATTTTCATCACATGCTATCCCAAAAAGATAGGATTAATATCCAATTAAGGATTAACGAAAAAATGTCGTCGAATTAAAATCGGATTAAATTTCTTGATGGGATTAAGATCGGATTATGAATCAATCCAATCAATTTGATATCAAAATGTTAATCCGATTAATCAAGGCGTCATCCCTTTGTATCTAGAATGCCTACGACCCTACTACTTATATATGAGTGCACTCTCTTCAGACATTAAATGCAGTTTAAACCTTCAAACAGAGCGCTGTGACGATCACATGGAATCGAAATGAAAGACGTTAAATCGGAATGGAAGGCTGTGTGTTAATATTACCTGGTAAAATGGTGTTTTTAAAGACGAAACGCATTTTAGAAAGTATTTTGTATTAGTTTTATTCGTTTATTCGTTGTCACTTCACTTGATACACATTGGTTAGCGGCCATTTTTAAACGATGTTTGGCGGCGATTTTTACACGCAATTTCACTGATAGCGTACATCAGTCAAAAATGATTAGAGACGGAGCAAGTTGCTCAGATGTTTCACTGGTCCATCAGTCAAGAAATAAACCACTGAGAAAACACGGGAAATAATGACTGACGAATCAGTGAGAAAAGTCACTGAAACAATCAGTGAAGGAAATATGGCATTTTTTCACTGGTTCATCAGTTAAATTCACCGAAGTAACTGTTGTATCGGTCAGATACGTTTTACTGATTGGAACAGTGGAATTCTCACTGATTCAGATTTAGAGTGAGGCTCCTGCGACATTGACAAGGGAAGCCTATATCCTACGTTTCTGCGGCCTTCAGGATAATGCCCTCACCACAACCTACCTAGTGAAAAAAAAAAAAAAAAACCTGAACAAGATGGGTAAATGCAAACAGTTTGAACCAAACGAATTTTAAATGTGCGGTCCAAATTAAACTCCGAAATATTAATACATCTGCACGCTCGCATTTATCGTTAGCACTGAAAAACAATGCTCAATTAAATGCATCACATGTCAGCCCACTACTCCGGAAAAAACAAGTAGTATAGTCCACCACTTACCCTCTCAGTCTCTCTCGTTGGCTAGCAAAAATAATTACATTAATTAATCTTTATATTACTGCCGCAAATCCCGACGCGATATGCACGAAAAAAAAAAATGAGCGGTGCATATGGGTTGAAAATAAGGTCAATGTCCTTGTCGCCTCGAAGTACGACGTTGTCGGCGCAGGCAGCTATCAGGTAGATGATACCTATAAGCAGGCCGGACATCAAGTGGCGTGTAGGCATATTACAAGAAAGAACTGGCCTTCGAGGGCGCGGGTGGTTTGGTGAGGGGCTGTGCTCTTGGTGAGGGGGAAGGGTTAGGGTAAGGGAGGAGGAAGCCCGAGAGGCCAGAGAATACACAATGGCAGCGCTTCGCATGGTGTTCAGTATGGTAATTTGCACGCATCGGTGCTGCTGGCTGCTACACGGTGCAGTGTATTTTAAACTAAGTAAATAATCTCTTCATCGCCCATTCACTTCATCATCCTTTCACTTCACCATCAATTCACTTCATCATGCATTCCCACATGTGAAAGATCTGAGATCAAACAGTGAATCATTACAGCAAATGACATAAGGTACTAAATTAAATAACAACATACACAAAATTCTATATTGAATTTATTACCTACTTTATCTTATTATCCAGAAACATTATTTACAAAACAGCAAACATATTTAGCAAATATTTCGTACCAAAAAATATTTAAAAAACAGAAACATTATTTAAAAAGAGCAAACATATTTACCAAATAACTAATACTACAAAACATATTTACAAAACAACAAACATATTTACCACCGACTGTATACTATTTACAAAACATCATATTTAAGACTGACCTTACTTATCCCTCAAGAAACATATTTACAAAATATCATTATTCTTTAACATACCCCTAACAAAAATATGTATACAATTCCGAGCACTATGGAGATGTCTCTTGCAATTATAACTAACTATATAAAAAATTTGGTGCACTGATGGGTCGTCCTGTTTTGTGTCACATCCGGGTATTTCTGCAAAACACACAACACCTCTGCAGCTCACGCACATCATAAGACTGTAGCACTGATACATCACAGAGATGTTAACTTGTTTAGATTACAAAGTATGTATGTAATATAGCAAGAATGAACTTAGAGAGAAATGATGTCGATGATAGAGAGCAAAAAATGGAATGTTTCAAATTAACAGTTGTCTTGAATGGAGAAAGAGTATAGCGTTGAATCATGATGAGAGGCGGTGATATTTGTAGTTGCAGTCGTTGGTTGGTGCAGATAGATGTGGCCCGACTTACAGGCGTTGTTGGAGTGGCAGGCATGGCAGGTTCAGGAAGCACTGCAGGTTGTGTTAGAATTGTGTTAGTGAGTATAGTGTTAAAAAAAGAATTTATTGTGGGATTCGGTTGTGCTCCCAAGGTAAAGTCGATACTCCATCCGTCTCAATAAGCACTTATCGTCTAAACCCGATAATATATATTTGGTATGCTTTCGGTCTAACGTCAAGACCACGTGAATGGAACTGGTATTGGGTCCCCAGAGCACTGATACAATGTTCGAGGCAATGCTGATAATCCCAATAACAGAATGATTGCAACACTTTAGATTTTATACCTTTGCCTTACATATACACTGTTCATTCGAAACAAAGTATGCGTAAAGCTTGGGACGTAAATCCACAAGGTTTGTGATAATGCGGCCAGCACATTTATCCTTCATCACTCAAGTCACGCCTTTGTTTTCACGTGAGAATCCTTGCAGATTATCGAGCACATAATTTGATGTATCAAACCATGCTTTTTAATATGGGCAATTACTTCATAAACATCTCTACAGGCAATTTCATAAATAAAGCTATCGGTGTCACAATATAAAAGGTGCAAAGGTGGCAGAAGAAATTTCTGATTCATGTACTTGTAATTAAATTAATAATGGATCAGTTTGGAAAAATAAAGAATTACAACACCAATGTACAAAGTCTTGTTAAACGTAACACAGCTCTTTGACAACTCGATACAGACAAGATTCCCATCGATGATTTGTCGTACCTTGAATATAGGTCACCCTATCAATTCTGCAGCCTCATAAATCGTGCCATACCTGGTAACGACTCTTATGTCCATTTCCCGTCGGACATTCTATCAAGTTTTCCAATATACGATATTATTCGTTAATTAAAAAAAGTATTTCTCGAATTCGTTTGCAGCCTTGTCACATTTGTCAATGTAGAATTCGATGTATGGAGCCATACATGCCTTCTGTTCAAAGCACAGGACACAATGAACAGACTCAAGTTTGGCTTCATATATAAAAACTGCCTCAGTGCTTCACTGTGTATAACATAATTTTTCCATGGCACAAGTATCAAAAGTTGTTTTTTTTTTGTTCCAGCTCTTCGGAGATATGCGAGTTACTGTGTCCAAAGGCAGATCTGATAACTCATCATGGCATTCATCTGGAAAAGATAAATCCACTCCACAAAAAAAAAACAAGTGTCACCATCATTCACCATGTTCGCGAAATCACACGATGGAAACACATCAGTCTCAACACATAAAAAAATTACCAATAGGAATCTTGTATTTCATAGTGTGGCTGTACAGTCTGTTTACGTCGAAATAACAGATCTATTTCGATGTCACACTGGGGCACTACTCTTCTCCCATGTAAATATTATTTGCTTATGCATGCCTTCTGGAAACCTGGGTAATCCGCCCCTAACCCCGCATTCGACAAAAAGCTACGTGTCGGGATCGATCAACAGCTCTAGCTGCGCACCTGTAATTGACAATAAAGCATCCCATACAAGAGATGGAGCTGTGGCGTACATGGCGGGGTCAAGACTGTAATGAGCCAAACTTACAGTCCTGAAATTCTCAAATATCTGCCAGCAAACAAGTGTCCACACATAAATACTGAATGGCATACTGCAACAGGTTTATGCAGTGGAATGCATCCCATGCAGCTTAAGCACGAACGTAATCCTCATCACTGATGCCTTCACCTTTCCTAACGTAGTGAAATATGTCCTTGGTGGTAGTGACATGCACATCAGATTGTCTGTAGACTAACAAAGTCATAAGGAAATACTCCCTTCCAAAAAGGAAGGGAGTAATTCAGACTGGGTATTGTCTGGAAGCATCGAGAGGCCAAAGATTCCAGAGAGGCGCTCATGAATTGGAAAAAATCAATAAACCGTAATTTGAAATATTGTGCCTTGCCTTTTAAGTCCTTCCATTCGGAATCTCTTTGGAGATAGTCTTGTATTTATCAAGGGTCATTCCAATCACCTTGATCGTAGCCAGGATTTCGATTACCATGGTTGCATCAGGTTTTGTTATGTGATGTCCAGCCAAGGGCTTTATGAGAATGTGGACATCATAGTTTTGCAGGTTATTAAATACAGCTACAAGTTGTTTCTTGGGCAGTCGGAAATTCAAGTTGCATTTCTTATGTGTACGGCATTTGATTTCCCTGGTCAGATGGTCATGTTCGCTCACAAAAAAATCTGTACCGAGCTCTTGCTTACAAATATGACAACATTTATGAGCTGCCAACATAGCTTCATCAGCTGTGGTCTTTAGCTTCATCGGAACAGTAACACTGTATATTCCTGCAACCCACTTTGTCAATTGAACCAATTTAACTATTAATTGGTACATACAATTCTCAGCCACAAACTTACATTAATGAGATAATGCTGGATTTGTATGAATGTACCAACAAATTGATACAAGCATATGGAATATGTTGTTTTATGGTGGTTGTATTACTCGACTCATAACTGGGTATGTAAGTGGACAAGGGTTTCAAACACCTCTCTACATGAGAATAGGCGATGAAACCCAATCTTTGTTGTTTGCTGTAATCCTGAAATTGCAAGTACTTGTTTCCAGTAGGGAAAATACTGCGAACAGTCTTCTGTTGCTGACAGAGAATAGTATGATCTGCGAATTTCTCCTCACTAACAGAGTATTGGAGACAATGATCACAAACATGATTTCTACACTTCTTACTCAGCTGGCAGTAAAGCAGCCTTCGCGAATCCTTTATTGAAACAAAATGCAAATGCATGGTATTTCCACTAGTGCAAATGGCCAATACATTCATATGTCGGGCATGACATACAGGACAAGTACAGATCGGTTTCATAAACCCTCCCTTATCGAAAGTTTCGTCAATTATATTACTATCTTTGTCTACTACACTGTGGACACTGATGGAAATATAATTGTTCTCCTCGAACTTGCGAATATCTTGTAATACTACAGGTGTCGACAGACCTTCAGTATTCAAAACCTCGTTAGGGTTTGGATATGAAGTGGAATGACTGACATTTCATGCGGCAGGAAACAAAGCTCATATATGGTGTAATAGAAACACAATCCCTCAGAACACTGCAAATTAATGCATGTTTTCCTATTCACAATGAACTTGGACATCTTAGTGTGCACAGCACCAATGGTGAATGCCCTATATTGCGAAATATGGTTGTCCATGCCCAGCCGTTACCTCGTGCACTAAACTTTTGGTCAGGTAAGTCCGATTGTCCCATTGTAAAGTTCGCCAACATCAGACAAATGAAGGGTGGGAAGAGCTGTACTCTAAAAATATAAAGTCTTTGTAGCATCATCCTCTGATGTGAATGACTTTAAATACTTGCACACTACTTTGACACTAAGTGTTATTGGCTGAGGTGAAGCCATTGTTGAATTTAAAAGAAGGCCCCTGCACCTTGAGAAAAAACGTGAAAAGTCCACATCAGTGTTAGTTTGTTTGTTAACTACATGCACATCTGTAAGCCTAGCACCAAACACACTGGTCAAAAGCTGATACTGCAGCTCAGGCAATGAAGCCTCCACTGAGTTGGATGAACCAGAAAACGAATTACTCTCTGGCTCCCTAGATGAGCTCTCTCTACCTGAATCAGATCAAGTTTGTGAATTGGATGACTCAGAGGATGATTCTGTTTCATCTGATCCAGACGAACTCTCTGTAGCAGACAAATAGAGATCGTCTATCAGAATGTCGTATCGACTGCACATGGGGGAAGCTATCGTGTTCCGAATGGTTAAATGTGATAGATTTTGTTTGCATGATTCAGATTTACTCTCTGAATCACTTAAAAAAGGTAATTCAATAACAAATCGAAACACAGTCCCTTTGGGAAAACGACAGCATCTTGACGGTTTGCTATATCCGTCTTTCTGTTTGCGAACCGAATTCCCCCGTCTGTATCGCTCGTGTAAAGATCTTCCAGCAACACTGTCGCTTTCTGTCACTCATGATTCATCACATAAACCCCCCCCACCCCAAAAAAAATTTCACTAACACAACAATAAACAATGCAGCACTGCATTCTGGAACCAAATAGAAAGAACCAACATTATAAACTCACTTGCCACAATTATCTGAAAGAAAATAATTTTATTATTAGTGACACATTTTTCATACAGTAAAACCTCGTCAAACTTCTGGAATCCATTTTTATATGTAGTGGGTGTACTATTTGACATTTAATTACTATAAAACATTTTAATAAATGAAAATCACGTTAATAATATATTAAAATTATATGACATTTAGTTGTATTAACGGCTTTACTAAAACAATGTGTGTATACAGGATTGCAAAAACTGTTTTGAAATTTTTTTTTCATGCAATAAGTATTTTTGTATTGGTTATCTAAATTGATTTGTAATTGACAGTAAATGTTACAATTTAAAAATTTCAAAAATGTTTAATATCAAATATTATTCCAGAAACTTGAAGCGAGTCTGGAGAAAACCAAAATACCAAGGGATTACTACATGTTTTACTCTTTAAGACTAACATGATTTAAAAAAAAATTTAACTTATTTTACAAATATCTTAAATTAAATTTACTAACTGAACAACACTTCCATCTAAACAACATTTACAAAATAAACAACACTTGCAATTTAAACAACACTTAGTATTTAAACATGCACTAATTACCCCAATCGACCCCTCACATATATACACAAACATAAAATTCTCCATGCACAAATACAAGCAACTACATACAACCAGTGCCATCAAAACAGTGGATCCAAGAGGCGGCGAGGGATACTCTCTCTTCCTTGCTCCATATATCATGGCAGTACATATCCCCCTCTTCACACACTAACATGCTCAGACTCACCCCACCCCAAACATACACATTAAATTTTTCTTTTTATTTTATAAATATTTTTAAATATTTTTTTTTATATTTACAACTGATCTTACAAACTAAACTAACTACCCACCCCAATCAAACATTCCACAAAAACTCCACATACATGTTAATTTAGCTTGAATCGTCCATCATCATTCAACACCATTCTAAGCAGAGAGAGGAATCATTGGTTATTGACTTCCCCTAGCACTCTAAAGAGTGTGGGCAGTATTCCTGTTTTTCTCTGTTCCATCAATCACACAATCCTTCACAAAACTACCCAAAAACCCAGTCTTGAAATTAATTACAAACTAAACACAACTAATATCCCACCCTCCTAAAACATTTCACATTCTTCACATACACTCGATTCGAAACACCTTTCAAATATCATTTGCCATACAAATCATTCAGACCAAACTTGTGGAGGTGTATGCCACCATCCCACCATGCTAGGCACGGGGGTATAGTTCTCATTTATTTTTTAATTTGTTCCATAAAATACACAAGCAATCATTCACAACGCTATCCATAAACCCAATGTCTTACAAATTAACTATCTAACTACCCAACCACATCAAACATTTCACATTCTTCATATACTTTCGATTCCAAACACCTTTAAAACATCCTTCACCGTACAAATTATTCAGACCAAACTTGTGGAGCGAGTGTACAGCACTCCCCATCATGCGATGTGCAATGGGCTTAGTTCTCATTTATTTTTCCATGTGGTCCACAATTTTCACAAACAATCACACAAACCCACCCAAAAACCCAAAATCATAAAATAATTGTAAACTAAACACAACTAACATCCCACCCTCCTCAAACATTCCACATTTGACATTTCACTCAGCTCCATAAATCCTTCACCAATCAAATCACACATGACCAAAATTTAGGGCGAGTGTAGTGCACTCCCCAAAATGCTAGGCACAATGGGGATAGTTCCTTTTTATTTTTTATTTTGGTCCATGCACTCATACTACCAGTCAAACACCCACCCAGCCCCTAATATCATAAAAGTAATTACAAACTACACAAACTACGCAACCCTCACATACACACCAAGTACACAAGTTCACTCAGCTCCATACATCCTTCATCAATAGAAATTATTCATCAACCAAAAAGGGAGGGGCGAGGCATATTCTGCCTTCCAGACACTGCGAATGTGAGACACTTTCACTCATTTTATTCTGGGTACATCAATTCACACTCACATCCACACAAACCCTCCCCCACACAATTCTTAAAATATCATACGAATTAAAATCACATTTTCACACACACACACACACACACACACATCATGTTCACATCCAGCCTCAAACACAAAATATATTGTTCACTAAAGTACAGCTAACAACTATGATAAATTTCCTCAGTTGTTTTAAATGAAAATATAAAATAATTTACAATTTAAATAATGTTTATCATTGCAGTGAATTGTATTAGTATTAGATTTAAAACTATTAAACATTAAAAAGCTAGCACAGTTTTTAATAAAAAAAAAAATTTATTCCAAAAAATATTTAAAAAAAAATGTTTTGTTACAAACGATTTTTCAACATCTCCCCAAATTACAATAGTATTAGATTTAAAACTGAAAAATTTTAAATGCTAAACCAGTTTATATTGAAAAAAAATTTTTAATCATAATATATTTTAATCAAAAAATATTTTTAAATTATTTGGAAGCTAAAGCGGTTTTAATAAAAAAAGTCCAATCAATGAATATTTTTACCAAGAGTTGTATATATTACCGTAAACTAAAAATTTCTTAATCAATTCCAGTTTTAATAAATCCGAGAAATCTATTAAGCAAAGAAAAAGCCTAAAAGTTTTTCGTATGCTAGACAGTAACAGCAAAGCCTGAGGTCGCTGGCTGTGGTTCTGGTTCACAGCTGCCAGGCGAGAGCAGGCAGACGTCTCTGGCAAGTGATAATGCGTGTGGCAGCTCCCACAAGAGGCTAGGGAGGCTGGAGACAGCCAGCGGCAGTCGGTGGCGCCAGAGGGATGGCGCAGGTGTCGCCTCCTCGTGAGACGATGGAGGTGGGTATGCAATCGGCTGTGGGCGCGCATCCGACTGCGGTCGGTTATGGGGAGCGAACAATTCGACCCGCAGATGAAGCGATAGTGCTCAGTGCCGCGAGGTCTAGGCGCGGCGATATCTGGGCGCTGCTCCTAAGAAGCCCGAGGTTCCTGCAGCATGCGGAGAAGATAACACTGCAGAGATGTCCTCACTCCATGACGACTGGTAGATAAATGGCATTTGCACTGCTGACGAGACCATTATATACTCTCCAACCCCCTTCTACCCAATCACCCACACATATGTAAAGTCGGGCTAAATGTCATTGAATGTTATTTTAGCATAACATCTCGAACATGATTTTCATAAATATTTAATACCATTTTAATGGAAAGAAACCAATATTAGAACATAATTTCACAAACGAAGGATTTTAACAAATTTTTTAGGAACTAAAACTGAAGGTATTCAAAGTTTCTTTTCACAACCAAACAATTTTTGGCGATTTTACTGTGGAACTCAAAATTGAAACATGAATTTAACATGATTGTAACATATTACAGTTGAAACAGAAATATTAACGTAATTTTAAAGTGATACAAATTCAAAGATTTATTCATCGTTTATGCGTATTTACTTTGAATATGTGTTTATTGAACAAATTCGTGAGTTAATGGTATTTCTGTTGCCAATTGAATAAAGGCACACTGTTACTCGAAGTGTACTTTAATCAAGTGAGGTGTAATAAACTTTTATTACATTTTTCCAAGGAAATCGTAATTTTATATGTTTTTAAATGTAAATCTAAATGTTTAAATAAAGACTAAATCAAGCCTACTTATTAGTAATAACAAGACTTGTTTTAAAATATATTTTTACATAACGAAAGCATGAACAGCATTCTTTTCTGGACAGCTTACCTTAGAAACTGTAATGTGATTTGAGTCGTAAGGCTGTAATATAATAACTAATCATTAATTTAAGTATGTATTTGTTAATTGTGTATTTAACTTAATGATAGAGCACATTTTAAATGTGATAGTATGTATCAAGAAAGTGTATGACTTCTGTCGTGTAGTAAATCGGGCATGACTTCTGTGCAGTAGCTTAATGATTTAGACAGATGTTAAACATATATTGTGGATTCATTTCTTTATAGGCGATTTCTGACTAATGTATATGTATGTGCTTTAAAGGAGTGGGTTTTTACTAACTTAAATTATACCATTCATGTATTTCCTGGGAGTCGAACCCAGGATCTCCTGTCTCGAGGGTCATACAAGTTTCAACATACACTTAAAAATTTCCATTAATATTTTTAGCATTAAAATTATCGATGGGCTAAAATACTTTTTGGTTTCAAATTTATGGGCCCAAGGTTATTTCTAAGCATGGACTGTTATAAACACACTCCCCTGCAGGGTTCTATATTTACAAAGAGGTTCGGGCTCCCTCGGGTAGACACAGAGAGGGGATGTGAACATACTTGCAGGCTACTCAAACGTAACTCTGCTCCGAGACATTAAGATGGCACAGGCCTATTGCAATCTGTTTTGACATAATCGTACACTGTATACATTTCAGTAACTTTTTTTTAGTGTGGACACTGTCTATCAACGATCTACATTAATCGGTACAGAATGAACCTACACTTATGGGATATTAAGTATTAGGATATTAGGTAAAATCACATTGTGTATAAATTTAAGTGCTTTTTCTTAGCACTTTTGTTTAGAGAAACCAATCATTAATTTTAACTGTGTATTTTATTTCGTAACTGTGTACCTTTCCCCAAATACTTTGATTTTCACACTATTTCGTACAATATTTGGTTAACCAATGCATGCGATTTCTCACACTGTTACATAAATTTAATGGGAAGTAAACAGGTAGACACAAAGCAATTCTTTTTTTTTTTCAACCTTATTTATTTCACAAAGTATATATGCAACACACTAGAACACAAAAAATATTTTCAATCAACTATAGGTTGTTTCAAAAACATAACAATTATACTTAAACATTATAAACTGTTAGTAAGTTCATTAAAGATAATTTTCATACATTTTCCAAGGACTGGATCAATTTCCTATTCTTGAAGAGAAATTTCGAAAAGGCTGCATTTCTTACATCCTGGTTTAATTCTGTCTGTTTGAATAAAACGTATTAACATTTGGGCGTATGTAGGACGACACTTTTGACTAAGTGTGAGTATGTTTCGACATAATGTGACTGTACGTCCTCAATGCTAGAATAAAGTGCCGTGCTTGCATTCATGTAAAAGACAAGACACTTTGTAGTAACAGTACATTGAATTCATTCATGACTTTTTTCTTCCCTTAGAGGAAAATAAACCACCCTGAAATGGAAAATGCTATCGCACATCTCAATGAGTTCTCTGAGCAAACCATTAGCACAGAAAGAATATGTTATATTATTCTTCCTGGTTTGACTGATACATAATGATTTCCTGGGTGTAAGAATGTCATGTGGCTTGTATGAGATCTACTGTTTGACTGCGAGCAATCCTTAATTAACTATGTACATATTAATGGAAACTCCTCTATCATTTTAGATTGAACAGGGACTGCAGAATAAACTTTAATTTCTTTAATTTTACAGCTCGGTGTACGTAATAATTTGTTAAAACAGTAAGCAATGTATAACCAAACTCTTTGTGATCATGAACAAACATATGTATACCTTTATCACATTATTCGAAATACTGAAATGAAGTAGTAATATCTACAAAATAAATAAGATGTTTCAAGCTCTGTTCTTCCCCACAAAATGCTGTCACAACATGTTTGCAGGCACAAGTGTTGCTTAGCCATACCTTGTACTTCCACATTCCACAAGGCGAGACTAGAAGTTGATTACTTCCATGGATTTGAGTGGTGTAATGCTTATTATTACAGGTTTCAGTCCACATTGTAGGACTTTCGTATAATTCCCTCATATATTTAAATTGTATTTGTTTATATCCTGGATACTCCGTTATTTCCTCACATCGAACACAAAATCTTAGTTCATTTGACATGCATGGCAGTTCCATATCGGGTCGCATGTTGAATACTGGACAGTCAGTCGTCTTCGTCGCAGAAACTACGTTCTTCGTACATATATTCCGCACTAGTTTGTGAGAAATTCCGATATTCTTACCCCATTGCAGAGCTGTATTTGGTATGGTGTATTGTAGTTAGGCCGGAACTACACATTTGCCTGTATCCACATACCATGCTCTTGTAAGATTTTCCTGGATTGTATCGCTCCATTCCAATCAATAACGTATGTAAACTGATGTAAGAGTTGTAAATGTTCCAGTACTTATAGCTTTTTCTCAACATAAGTTTTAACAAACCAGCCTTGTTAGATGTAACAGGGATGTTGATATATATATATATATATATATATATATATATATATATATATATATATATATATATATATATATATATATATATATATATATATATATATATATATATATATTCCCCTAATGCTTTACTTTTACACTGTGAACCTAATATGTTGTTCGAACATTGATGAATATTATTATAGCATTGTACAAGTGAATTGATACTTGGTCAATTGTAATATCTTCTAGTGTTTACAACTTCTGTAATAGTTAACATTTCCATAAGTTCCTTTTGTGTTTTCCACAGTACTTACATAGGATAATCTTCGAGGAGTGCATCATTTATGATGCTGGACTTTGTCTTCATATTCTAAAACACCATAATCCCACTTCAGGTTATGTACTTTGTATGTTTGATGGCGAAACATCATTTGAATTTTGGAAGTTAAGACAGACCAGGGGTTCGGCGGTTTAGAGTTCAACACTTTGGTGTCATTATCATCGTTTGAATATGGTATAATAATTTCTTTCACAGTATAAGACTTATTGTAATAGTTTTAAAATCCTTGCACGTAACACATCATGGCTAGACTGTCTCCTTATTAAACACGTTCACATATACAACTTAACATTCAAGGCATTTACCACATTAAATAATTTTTTTACATTTACACGATCACTGTTGTTGCGTCGGAACCAACCCCTGAATCTGACATTGTTTCATCAGGAGGGATTACGAGTTGCATTACTTGTTGCATTCTGTGCATGAAACAGTCTCTCCTCAGATGATATGTGTTAGCATCATTAAAGAAGGTAGGTGTGCTGTACAGACCATCTTTGCAGGGAAGGTAGGATATAATAGCCTCGTCTGCCCTTAACTATTCTGGGAGAAATGGGTACACATGTTGAATTTCGTGTGATGCGAATGTAATTATAAATACTTTTGGTAACAGCAAGAGTTGGTTCTCGGTATCCAGGCTTAGCAAGGTTTTACTGCGACAGTATGCTAGAATTGCATTACAGACTAACACACTCTTTGTCGCAGTTTTCGGAGCAGTAACCGTTATGCCTTATACCTGCTTCAGTCAGTTGATGTAGGCCTTGGTGCTTGATGTATCAGTGTGATGCTGTAGTACAGTTGTATATCTCAATGCTGTTTTCTATTGATGCTGGAACTGACAGTGTTATAGCATTGCAGTGAAACAGTCAGTTGATGTAGGCCTTGGTGCTTGATGTATCAGTGTGATGCTGTAGTACAGTTGTATATCTCAATGCTGTTTTCTATTGATGCTGGAACTAACAGTGTTATAGCATTGCAGTGAAACAGTCAGTTGATGTAGGCCTTGGTGCTTGATGTATCAGTGTGATGCTGTAGTACAGTTGTATATCTCAATGCTGTTTTCTATTGATGCTGGAACTAACAGTGTTATAGCATTGCAGTGAAACAGTCAGTTGATGTAGGCCTTGGTGCTTGATGTATCAGTGTGATGCTGTAGTACAGTTGTATATCTCAATGCTGTTTTCTATTGATGCTGGAACTGACAGTGTTATAGCATTGCAGTGAAACAGTCAGTTGATGTAGGCCTTGGTGCTTGATGTATCAGTGTGATGCTGTAGTACAGTTGTATATCTCAATGCTGTTTTCTATTGATGCTGGAACTGACAGTTTTATAGCATTGCAGTGAAACAGTCAGTTGATGTAGGCCTTGGTGCTTGATGTATCAGTGTGATGCTGTAGTACAGTTGTATATCTCAATGCTGTTTTCTATTGATGCTGGAACTGACAGTGTTATAGCATTGCAGTGAAACTGATACACAGTATTTAAACTCTCGGCGACACATTCCCGACACAATGTGACTTTGATGGCAGTCAACTTTACAGTGAAGAAAAAATAATTTATTCCTCATTATATATTTTTTTAATCGAAAATGGCGGATGTCCCCCTGGATTTTACCTAAAATATGGTGTTTTGGGAGTTTTTTTTAACAATGCTAAATTACACATTTTACATATGGCATTTCGGTTATTTCATGCTAGAAACATGGTTTGTGGTGATCCTTAATAATAATATGTATGGGTTTAATATTTGGAAGTAGGTATGCTAGTTTTTTATATTTTATTTTGGGTGTACGATTCAATATTGTATATATGTTGAAACCTTCAAACACATTTTTACATTTGCATGGAAAAATTACGTTCTTAAAATAAATATCTACTAAGACTGGATTATCGTTATGTTTGTAAAGCATTTGATTATTACAGACATACTTTTGCACCATTCTCGTAAATTAAAAAAATTGGTTGACTTTACTGTTACATATACACATCCTTGGAATATGGTTTAAGCGCGTAATCGATTCTCCTAACCATTGACATAATCCTATGCAACAGAAAGAATATATGGCTTGCTCATAGCGAGACTTTGCATGCAAGCATGATCATAGTTTGTTTGGATAAATGTATCTACAATAGAACGTATGCTTCTGGACACGCTTTTAACATACTTGAAAAAAAATTGTTTACCACAATTTGAAACCGATTTCGATTTACGTTTTATGTACCTAAGTAGTAATAAATTCGTGTAAATCATTGATGTTTATCCTACCTTTTCAGAGTGTCGATAATTGAAGTGTATATTAATTTTGTTTAACTTGAGGCATTGAACATTTTTACTAAGTGCAGGTTAGGATAAACTTCATTGAACATAAAGTTAATCATAAAACATGGTTTGAATTACGTGATTTGTAAATTATTATACCATGTCCATTTTTAATGCCAGTTGGGGCGTTATATTTGAATTTTTTTTCAAATGAGTTGTTTGTTGACTGTAGCCACGCTCTAGAGCATATCGGTGTGTGGGAGAGGGAGCGACTGGTGGCAATTCCTGGCACTCTATAACGGGAGAATGTCGAACTTGCAATACGACTGGTTTCCTTTGCACAAGTGTGAGGGTTTATATGGGAATAAAAAGGCTAGGAGACTTTATCCCCTGAACTATCTTCTCCCCACAAAAAGTTGTTATGATTGTAAAGTAATATTTATTTTATAATTGTAAAGTAACTGATTCATATTATACGAGATGTGAAAATATTGAATTCTTTCAAATATTTTGTTTGTTATAAGTCGTCCCGCCCTAAGCGAACGTGTTGGCGGCGGGAGGGGGGTGGAGATCTGTGCCGGCTTCACTCATTCGTGCATGTGCTCGACTGTTCCCCAGGGGTTGTTTGAGAAGGGAGGGGAGTTCACGCATGCACGCGGCCCAGAAGAGCCTGGAGTTGGAGAAGGAACCTTAGAGATAATGAGGGTGAATGCGAGTAAGTTTTAAAGGTGTTTTTTCTCAATAAAATATGTTTGACATTCTGCTATACAAAGGGGTGTACTGAAGTGTTACTTTGCTAATTATTTTATGGTTCGTAGTCAAAAAATTTTAAAACAGTGATGTGGACAATTATTTAAGTGTTATAAAATTCGTTTTTATTAATATACCCATAAAATGCTTTTTTCGTGTTTAATAACCTGTTCGTGGCATTGGCATATATCGTGAAATTCTGTTAACTCGTTGATAAACTTAACTACGTAATAGTGACTTGAAGTGGAAACAGTGTTTGTACATATATGTATAGTTTGTCGCGGTAAACTAACTTTATACATATTGTTGCAATAAATATAATTTACGTGCGTGTTTTAGCATATATTCCTAGCAACGGTATACCAAACTCTTCTGATTTGTTATTATTACTGTGTGATTCCTTTAGTTACGTATTTTTGGGTGTCGCTATTGAAACTAATTTGTGCTTAGGTGATGATTTGTGATTTTTGCGTGTTCTGTGTTCTTGGTTTGTGTACCTGTAATCTTATTGAGAGGGGATTAAATAAAGGTTTTTTTAAGACATCTGGTGTTCTGGGTTGTAATGTAGTTGTTTCATGTGTGTGTAATTTTTATTGAGAGGGGATTAAATAAAGGTTTTTTAAAGACATCTGGTGTTCTGGGTTGTAATGTAGTTGTTTCATGTGTGTGTAATTTTTATTGAGAGGGGATTAAATAAAGGTTTTTTAAAGACATCTGGTGTTCTGGGTTGTAATGTAGTTGTTTCATGTGTGTGTAATTTTTATTGAGAGGGGATTAAATAAAGGTTTTTTAAAGACATCTGGTGTTCTGGGTTGTAATGTAGTTGTTTCATGTGTGTGTAATTTTTATTGAGAGGGGATTAAATAAAGGTTTTTTAAAGACATCTGGTGTTCTGGGTTGTAATGTAGTTGTTTCATGTGTGTGTAATTTTTATTGAGAGGGGATTAAATAAAGGTTTTTTTTAAAGACATCTGGTGTTCTGGGTTGTAATGTAGTTGTTTCATGTGTGTGAAATTTTTGTTGAGAGGGGATTGAATTAGGGGTTTTTAAAAGACCCCTGGAGATCTGGGTATGTGGTGTAATATTTGATGTGAGTAGTTGTTTAATTATGTTATGGGATTGGTGCATCAGTGTAAGTGGTTTTTAACGTCTCTTTGGTTTCATGTGGAATTTAACTTATGTCGTGTTTAAGTGTAATTCAGGATAGGACTTTTGAGTTAGTGATACTGAAAACATTTTGGATATGGTTAATGTTTTAGTACCATTCACTGTGTGGGTAGAAGTTGTTTCTGTGTGCTTCCTCATGGAATTCGTAAACGAGGTATATTTCCCAATAATTTAATGTGCTCCAATCTTCTCTTGCTTGGGCGAGAACATTTCACGTGAGTCGTACGTAGACAACATTCCCTTTGAAATCAATTGATTTTTAGCTGTAAAGTGTCTCGTGCTTAAAAATGTAATTCGTTGCGTATTTAAAACATTGCGGGGGATAAATTCAGTCATAAACTTAAAATATTTCGAATTAAACTGTTACACAGAGCGTAGTGTGACACCAACCAAGGCAGGCGTGCGCCCGCTCCCGACACACCCTCCACTCCCCTCACCCTACCCATCACCACAGTTCTCCAACAACAGCCCGACCGTGCGGACGTATCCTGTCCAGCCAACATAACCTCAAATTCCGAAGACACCCCTCCCTAGTCCCAATCAGTCTTCGAATGGAAAATAAAAAATTTGAATTAGCACACTCTTGCACCAAGGTAAACACATATATGCCGCCCACGCACCCTCCCACACCAGAGTCGGATGCTTGAGGGTAAACATCGACTATGCACCGCCAATATCATCATTATGACACTTAACCCTTCCAACACAAATTACAAGTATCAAAAAATAAAATTAACCCTTTCACCAATCAAACCGTTTCCTAGTTACACAATTAACGAATTCACTCTTTCATTAATTAACTCATTATACATTTAATTAATTAACCCATTCACTAATTATTTACTAACCCCTTTCCCTCATTGGCCCTTTCTATCAATTCAACCCTTTGGGCACTTAACCATTTCAATAAATTTAACCCTTTGGGCACTGTATCCAGGATCCCCCGCGTCTCCTACCAGCAGTAATACTCTTCAATGTTCCCTAACACTAACATGCACTAGTGCCGTTCCTTTATTTTTAGCTATTCTATGGGATAAAGAAAGTCTACATTTTTATGAAATAAAAAATCCAGGACAAAAAACACCAGTTATAATACTACAGTAAATATAAAAGATTCCAAACCACTACAACAGGTACACAAGATCAATTTATATATACTAACTTCTACATAGAATCAACTTGAACAGCTCTATTCTACGATGGTTAACCAGAATATTTCTGGAAGACACTATCCACTTGGATTATCAACCTATACCACTATAAGCATACCATTGGAAGATAAGGACACGATTATCTTTTAAAACTCCTGTTTTTTTTATTGAATGTAGGTAGGGTAGCCAAGTTGTTTACGACATAGACAGTAATGAGCGCGTCTTAACTTCTCAGTAGACATACCATAGGAGTTAAAAAAATATATATTATTACATTTTTACGTCACCTCTTATTTAACGTGACAACGTAATGGAAACTGTACCAACGCCATATACAAATAAGCCGGAATTATGAACATATACTCATGTAGTATCGATCACATTCGTGGTAGGGCAAAACAAAATTAATATATACGTATAATAATTTACTATCATAAAAAGACGGCTCTCAGCTACACCCAATATACATTTCAACACATAAACAAAGATATTTCACTCTAATTAAATTCCATTACCAACAATAATAACTGTGACTCACACATATCATCACCGCTGCTGAAGTTGTGCCTTTAATTGTTCCGATTGCTCACGCGCCTGCTGTTGAAACTTACATTTCCTGCGGATCACTCGCGTGCTGAAATTTTGATTCTATTAATGCTGCGATTTGCTGTAATAATGCATTTTGAGAGTCGAGAATATCACTCAGTGTAGTTCACTGTTCTTTCGTAAAAACTGCGACTGTTTCACGTGTGTTTTCTATTCCCTCCCCGGCAGTTTCACTAACTAATTCAGACATTGTAGGTAAAGTTACATATTCAAATTTGTGGCCATTGATTAATGGCGTATTCCTTCAATGATACGGAGTTCCATTCTCCTTATTCGTAAAATTTTCTGTGTTTCGCTGGCCATGTTAAACACTTATTTTGAGCCCCATGTTGGGTAGGCAAAAATCGTTTGTAACGTGACTTGCTTATACCACGTTATAACACCAACTTCTCTGTAGCGTTTAATGTATATTTTAAAAGGGCCCCGCGAATGGGTGATAATATCTTTGTAACATGCGCCTTGAGTAGGTGTGTCAATTTACTGTGACATTTAGCATATGCTACCTCAAAAGGGTCTATACGTTAGAGCAAAAATTTTATCCTTCGTGTAATGTGTCGGACTATACTTAAATATTCCACCAATTATGGATTATGCTTAATGTTTGCCGTGGCTAACACCCAGCTAGAATATGAACAGGACAATACCTTTTCATCACACCACTCAGTAGAATAATTCAATATCTTAGACTTTGCTGATCTTTAGATGGCAGCTGAAAATAAGCATTACACACATAGAAACCAAATGCAACTTTCTAAGAACGTCCACACCGTTATCAATAGAAAGCATATACAGTATGATAAATAGAGCTTTTAATGAAAGAACTCCATTTATCTTATAGGATCTGACATTGCCATTAAATTTGTATCTTATCAATGAAATATTGTTAAGGAACCAAATGCTTATCATATTTTTGATTATTTGAAGTTATCAGAAAACCCAATTCTGGCCAACTTTGTAATTACCATCAATGGTCGTAATATAGTGGAAAATAAAGAAACATATCTTATCCACCAAGTAATGGCTTTTCAGTTAATATCAAAGATGATTCAACTTATTCTAACAAGAAACAATGAACATCAGAATAATCACTGAGTTATGCCAATTTGCTGCAAGGAACGACACTAGTCGAGCAATTACAACCTCTATTAATTATCTTGGTTTTGAGAAAAATATTAATCTTAAAATTCTACTCAGGGTGATTGTAGGTGTAAAACAGTTATACCATTAACAAATATTATCTACGTCTAAACCTTTTGAAAAAAATTCTGTTCAATGAAAATTACTATAAATACATATATATTGCTACCTTTGGATGAGCATTAATTTGGCAGTACTTCTGTAATTGAATATAGTCATTTCAATAGTGCAGACTGGGTTCAGCAGTATTCCATACGGCATATGAAGAAACCAATAGTCGGACGAAGACGATATTCCTCTCATTGAATTAGGAAACTAGCTGGATCCATATCATCCCTTATGGAATCTTCCCTACTCATAAGAATACGAGCTTATTCACGTGCTGACTACAGCTCATAGCATTCGAAAGTACGATCAATTCGTGGAAGGCTGGCTAAGCTATTTAAACACGGAATTATCCTTCCAGGCCTCTGCATCTCTTCTATAAATCGCTCAAGTAGTATGGCCATGTATGTTCTGGCTGACTACTAGAGTGACATCGATGGAGAGATTTATTGTACCTGTGTAATGACTCATGTATTAAATTACCTCGATTAATTACAGTTAAAGGGCTAGTTACAGATTAATGTTCAAAGGGTTAAATTTATTGAAAAGATTAATTGTAAAGGATTAATTGTTTAATGCAAAGGGTTAAATCTTTATTTGAAGACGTCAATTGTCATTGTTGTTCAAAGGGTTAGTTGTTCACCCTTGGATGTCTAGCAGGCAACGAGCTCTGAGGGTTGGGGGCAGCAGTATACATATGTGTTGACCTTGGGGTATGAGTGTCATAAGGGTCAATTTACAGCTAAGTTAGGACTGAGGTGGGATGGTTGATGAGGGGAGTGATGGGTAGGATGAGGTCATTCTCGGTTGGTCGCTGTGGAGAGGCTGAGGTGGGATACTTGGTGAGGGGATTGATGGGTAGGAAAAGGTCATCCTCTGTTGGCAGCTGTTGAGAGACTGAAGTGGGATGGTTTGTTATGGGAGTGATGGGTAGGAGGAGGTCATTCTCTGTTGGTGGCTGTGGAGAGACTCAGGTGGGATGGTTGATGAGAGGAGTGATGGCCAGGAAGAGGTCATTCTCTGTTGGCCACTGTGGAGAGACTGAGGTGGGATGGTAGGTGAGGGAATTGATGGTTAGGAGGAGGTCATTCTCTGTTGGCTGCTGTGGAGAGACTGAGGTGGGATGGTTTGTGAGGGTAGTGATGGGAAGGAGGAGGTCATTCTCTGTTGGCGGCTGTGGAGAAACTGAAGTGGGATGTTTGATGAGGGGAGTGATGGGTAGGAGGAGGTCATTCCCTGTTGGCAGCTGTGGAGAGACTGAGGTGGGATGGTTGGTGAGGGGAGTGATTGCCAGGAGTATGTCATTATCTGTTGACGGTTGTGGAGATACTGGGAGGTTTGTTATGGGAGTGATGGGTAGGAGGAGGTCATTCTCTGTTGATGGCTGTGGAGAGACTGAGGTGGAATGGTTAATGTGGGGAATGATGGGAAGGAGTAGGTCATTCTTTGTTTGTGGCTGTGGAGAGACTGAGGTGGGATGGTTGATGAGGGTAGTGATGGGTAGGAGGAGGTCATTCTCTGTTGGCAGCTGTGGAGAGACTGAGGTGTGATGGTTTTGGTGAGGGGCAGGAGGGGGTGTCGGGTGCTGCAAAGGAAGTCCGTTCAGTTCGGATTCAGAAGTTGAAATAACTTCCTAGGGTGGTTGAGGGGCGGGAGGAGGAAAGAGCAGCAGGGCATGGTTGTCTAGAATTCCGGTTGTCGAGAGACCGAGCTGGTATGGGGTTAGGGGAGGGTGTGTGTGTCGGCAGCAAGTACATGTTTGCCTTTGTCACTGTCTGTTGTCATACTGTTCTCTATATATGTGAAATGGCTATCATCTGAGGTCGTAAATGTGCTTTATTAATCACTGTTTTAAAATAACGAATTTTGTTGTTTATACTAGCACTGAATGTATCCCACAACATCAAATTATTATCAAATATGCAGCGAATTAAAGAAATATCTATTGAACTACGATATAATTCACATGCCACAAATATGATATAGCTGATCATAAATAAATTAAACACAAAGAGATGTGAAAACGACTTGCCCTCAATTATACCTACAACACAGACAAGACGTAAGAAATGAATTGCATGCCAAAAGCTAGTTTACTCTCCAATCAAGAATATAAGAGTCATAAAAACTCATAGCAATGAATACTGATTCAATTGGAAACATGCAACAACTCATAAAGAATGTACTAATCACAAGCACAAAGTTAGTTTACTATCCCGTATAATATATATCAAATCAATAAAAAAACTGCAACGAAATACCACGAACCAATACATAATTACTAATGAAATTTATGCAAACAACACGTTCAAAATAAATTAGATGTTAAATATACACAAAGACAGTTTACCGCCCCACCCAAGCAAGGAACGAAATATGAAAACGACTTGCCGTCAATTGCACTAAACATCTACGAGGCACACACAATGCATTATCACACATAACCAATCAAAAACCAGAAACTAATTAAACTAACTACCCTGACACACCATGCCACTTTAGCCAGGATGTGTATACATTTCTCTATAATATACAATTGCCAACACATGTAATCTTACTAAATAACATTTGTTTTTATTACAAAAAGATTTGTTTCGGTTAATTTTTATTGGCCTGCCCTGTATAGCTGATTCACCATCATTTATATAAAAATATATAAAAAAAAGGGTTTAAAGTTTTCCTTCTGTAAAGTGTACATCTCATCGGGCAAGCAAAGACGGTAAAGTGCAAACTAATATGTTACTATCCGCTTACCGCATTTTAATAAAACAACGCACTTTTGTGCCCAGCTGTCGCGTACCAGATCTACCAGCCCGGGCCGGCCTGTCTCATTGCTATAGCCAAACCTCATTCTCGTGCTGACTTCAGCTCTCATAACCTCACTTCAGCATTTTGTCACAATCCATGTGTATCATGCTATTCGAACTGCTATATGGCTGCAAACAATTCGTTTTACAAAAGTTTTTTAAAAATTTATAAATAATGAATTCACAAACTTAATTTCCATTCCTAATTCATTTACTATGAAATCTCATAAGTATTACTGCTGCCACTGTTGTTGTATAAATTTATGTTACGAACGGGAGCTCGGCGGGCTAGATATTCAACTCTGTCTGTCTCCGTAGTTCGCTCACGCAGATACAGCGACCACCAGTCCTCCTATCCGCGGAGCTGTATTTGATCAGTTATCCCATCTCGTGATAGAGCGAAATCCCTCTCTGTCTCCCTCTCTCTCACACCATCCACCACAGGATGTTGACGAGATGGCTGTTGAAAATTCAAATATAACGACCCAACTACAGTGTAAACGGAATTAGGCCCCACTTAACATAATTTCACAAAATATAGCAACAACTTTGATAAATCTCGAACTATACCCCAGGGCGAATGCACCAAATGTGAGTCCTTTGATAAACCTTAGCTTGTGTTACTAAATTTAATATTATGCGATTCACCTTCATTGGCTCCCAACTCCCTGCTGCCCAGAACTATACATTATCCGCGTGTTGTTAAAAAAAACAAAAACACAGAAATGCCATTGTACTAGTATAACTATTTGAAATGTTAAAATATTGTTACCATTAAAACTTACTTCTAAATAATGTAATTTATGCTGTATACATTTGTGGTATTAAAAAAATCTGTCTTTCAACTGCCAGAGCTCGTATGCTACACACAACATCTGAACAAATGTTTGTGGGGGATGGGAGGGTAAGACGACAAAGCAGGTAAGATGATGAATCCAGAATTTCTCCTTCCAGACAATATATAGCAGCACAATAGTAGGTGCAAAAGAGAGCCCTACATTATGCTATGTGAAACACGTAGTAGCACGCCATTGACTATAACCTGTGGAGCTGAGGAACGAAAAGTTTGTTTTCTGATTCGCCAATTTATGATTTCGGCCCATGAAAATAAGGATAAAGGTCGCAAGGTTAGTAACTATTAATTGCAATATTTTTTCATGTGTTTAGAAAACATCTGTGCACGCAAACTTTGTTTATTGATTTTAAATAGTATACAGTTATTTATACACACCATTTTAAAACAAACATGGTTATGTGGGGCAAGATGAAGAATTGATGAAAGGGGCATGATGACGAATTCGTAAATATGCCCCTTTATAAATACTTTTTGTTTCTAAATTTCTTTGTTATTTTCTGTTTTAGTTTAGGTGAACACACCAGGGAAATGGTGCGTAACTATTGACGAAAAAGAGACAGACAAAGCTGGTCGAAAGACATCATGAACATTGCTATTGAGTTTGTAAAACATGGGAAGAATGTTAATTCAGCAGCAAAAAACCTTAGTATAGCATAGCCAACTTTGAGGAGATATAGTAAAGACTACAAGGAAATTGTGAGTGATTATACTGTTAATAGTTACTTACTTACAGGTCTCTGTTTACATACAAACTAATGGCATTTATTAATATTATTGTTGCAGGGGTTTCCTGAAAATGCAGGAAACATTTTCACCTGAACAGCTAGCGCAGCTGAAAGAATATGTTGTTAATATCAACAAAAGGGCATCCGGACTGACGAAGGATTAGTTTTATAGGATTGCCTTTAATTTTGCTGAAGGAGTTGGAATCGACCACTGATTTAGCAAAGAAAAGAAAGCAGCTGAGATAGACTTTGTTTGCAGATTTATCGCCCAGTGCAATATGACCTTAAGAAAGCCAGACGCTACATTGACGACCTGGCTGACTGCATTCAATAAAGTAAGTTAGGATTCTTTTTTTTTCTGTTTTGAAGGAGTTGCGACTGTAAAAAACATTTCCAGGCTTCCCAAATATATAATGTGGAGGAGTCGGGATTTTCCACAGTACTCACGAAAACAACAAAAAGCTTAGTAATCAGTGAGTAATGAAACTGTCATATGGGGAAAGAGGGCAAAATGTGACGGCTGTTTATTGTATGAATGCAGCTGGGCATTCTGTACCTCCACTATTTATTTTCCCTCGAGTGAGAATGCAAGCTTCTTTCTTGGATGGATAACCTACTGGATCAGTTGGCATTGCTCATGACACTGGCTGGATGACCTATGATATATATATATATATTTAAATATCTAGAGCACTTTGCGAAGCACGCGAATCCCAGCAGCACAAACCGATTACTATTATTAATGGACAACCACTATTCGCATGTTACCCAAGAGGCAATAAACTTTTGTAGAGATCATCATGTGGTGGTCGTAGGGTTTCCAGCTCACTCTACCCATAACATGCAGCCCCAGGATGTAACATTTTTGGACCCCTCAAAACAGCTAATTCCAAGACATACGAACATTTTATGGTTTCCCGACCTGCAACAATTATAAACAACAAAGATGTGTCATCGTTGTTTTGCTCAGCTTACAAATAAATTGCCTCTGATGGGGCCACTGTGAATGGATTAAGAGCTACAGGGACCGAACCTTTCAACGATAAGATTTTTGCAAATTAAGATTTTGAAGCTTCAAAAACTACACATAAACCCCAAACACACGGCTGATATACCAGTGACATCCGACAGGCCTACTGTAGGAACACAGGATTCACTAGTGGCAGCTACTGTAGGACCAGAGAATACAGCAGTGGCAGCTACTGAAGCACCAGAGAATACACCAGTGGCAGCTACTGTAGAACCAGAGGATATACCAGTGGTAGCTACTGTGGGACAAGAGAAAATACCAGTGGCAGCTACTGTGGGACAAGAGAAAATAGCAGTGGCAAGTACTGTATGACCAGAAGATACACCAGTGGCAGCTACTGTAGCACCAGAGGATAGACCAGTGGTAGCTACTCTGGGACAAGAGAAAATACCAGTGGCAGCTACTGTAGCACCAGAGGGTACACCAGTGACTAAGAAACCAAAGCTTTCTGCCAAAGCTACTTAACAAAAGTCTACATCTACGGATAGGCAGCCAGAGCAAATAGTACCAGATATAGAAGAGACATTGCATACACCTGACTTGTCAGAAGCCATCTCTCAACCAAGATGCAGCTATTCACTGACTACTCTTCCTGTTGCAAAGCTTACAGTTAAGCTTAAATGCAGGAATCTCCCTTCATTGGTGATATCCAGTTCACCAGTAAAGCAAGCGTTGGAGGAAACCAATGCTGCTAAAGAAGAAATAGCAAAGAAAAGAAAAAGTCGTCACAAAAAAGTTATGGATAAGGTTGAGAAGGGTGTGGGTGGAGGGGGGGGAAGTCGCCTCCAAGAAACCGAAAATCAGCGAAAGGAAAGAAACGGGCCAGCAAAGTGAACGCCTCAGTGTCCACTGACAATAAGAGTGTTGTCTACATGGAAAAAGATAACGAAACAGAACATTTTGAGGGAATGGACTATATTCTATGTGAGGAGAGCGGGAAGAATGAACTGTGATATCAATGTTTTATATGTAAAGAATGGGCTCAAGCTCTGTTCAATGGTTGGGATAGCGAGATTGCTAAAGTTAGAGCATGGGTATGTCATTTTTGTAATTAACTTTTATATGGGCCTATATAGTTTTGTTTTATTCTTTCATGTTACAAATGAATGGTAACATTTCAGATATTGAATTTTCTAATGTATTTTAATGTGAACAATTCAGGAATTAATATGTAGACTATAATTTTGTTCAGTTTACAATTATATATAGGCCACTTACATACTATAATATTTTTGTGAACATTTTAGCGGGTTTAAGTAAATATATATTTGTTTCTGTGAGATGAACAATATGTATTTTTCAGCATTTAATTCGCACTCGTCATCTTACACTCACTGGTTCGACATCTTACCCACCTGTGCGGGTAAGATGACGACTTTGCATACATATAAATAAACCATTTTCGTTACTACAACATGCACTTGGAACCATTATAACTTACATGGATATTTGTACTTACATGTACTGTAGGAACATGAAATATTAGCATGTTCAAAGGCTAAAATGTAAGTATGCCCCTTATGATCGTCATCTTACACTCCCTTACTCTATATGTTAAGAAATCCCAGAGTAGTATTTGTCAAAACTACATTCTATAGTATTAATCTGATACACAAGTGTGCTTACATGTTCACATTTGCATGTGTTAACATTCAGACCCAAGACAATCAAATATGTTATTGTCCGCATTTGCCACCCTTGCTCTCTATAACCGCCATTTTGGGTATAAGGAGGCATTTCCAGACATGATTACCTTAGTAAAATTTGTTCAATTTCATATTGTGTAACACCTCTATTAATTAGTAACACTTATTCATTGACACTCTTTATAAATATAATATCGCACGACTAATGTTATATGCTTATGGTTCTGGCACTATGTACTGAATTACTCTCGTAAATTGTCATACACTAGACTGGTCTGCCACCCTGGCATCTCTCGACTAGTGTTATATATCATCATTCGACTTGCGTGCTTTCGTTCAACCTCAGCCTCACTGATTCTCACATTGGTCGTGCAGTGGTGGTTCGGGCGCGTTCTGCTGTTGGCTGGTTTCGCTTTACTCGGTTCGTAGGGAAGGCATTCAGCTCAGTACGATCTTGGGCTATGGAGGATTGGTGGGGGGCAATTGAAGGCTTGGTACATGAGTGCGTGTCGGTAATGGAGTATGACTACCTGTAATTGCTTGCATTGAAGGCTTGGTATATTAGTGCAGGTTAGGCCATGCATGGACGCGATACTACTACTATCTTGGGCTGCGGAGAGCTAAAGTTGGGGGGGGGGGGGGAAGTTGTAACATGATGCACAGGCTGGCTGGAGCATTGACGACAGTTCGGTACACGAGTGCAGGTAGGAGACGGAGTATGAATGCCTTTCGCACAACGATGGCCGGATCGGCTGCTGCTAGTGTTGTGAGTGATGGCTGATGATTTTAGTTTGATAAGGAGATAGTTCTGGCCCAGGGCAGTCTGGAATTGGCTAGCATCGTTTAACACACACACACAATGCGCTTGTGTAATTATACTGGTTGGTAAGTACTTATAACTATTTCCCTTTACATTACGTTTTCTGTTTGCATCACTGTGTAGCAGTGTTATCAGTATTGTCCCCGCCTGTCGAATGCGTCATCGGCTTAGGCGGGTCCAGAAGGAAAAACATATTTCCGCCTCGCGAAGTCTGGCGAGTGTGTAGGCTAATGCAGGTATTTAATTCCTCTAACCGCACAACGTCTGCCGGATGTATAGCCGATACGCATATGTATGCTATTTCATCTTCTCACACGTCTCATGCAATGGTGGTTGTGTAGTCAAAGTAACAGATTGGTAAACGAAAGGGAAGCTAGAACGATCACCCGCACATCCTCCTGAATTTTTGGCGAGTGCGTAGGCCCATGCGAGTATTATTTCTCCTGGCGTGCAATGTCTTTCGAGAACGTCATTGGCTTACGCAATTCGAGAGGTCATCTCTTTTTGCTGTCTGTGGTAATACCTATGTTATGAATTTGGTATTTCAGATCTGCGGTGCTAACTGCAATGCTGTGATGCTAACTGTAGTGCGAGCGGCACTAACTGTGGTGCATGCGGCACTAACTGCGGTGCTTCTTGGCTAATTGCTGTACTGCTGGGCTAACTGCGGTGCTAACTGCAGTGCTATATGTGATGCTGACTGCAGTGATGTCTGTGGTGCATGCAGAGGTGTTGTGGTTATACTGTGGTTATAAATGTGGTGCTAACTATGGGGCATGTCGTTCTAACTAGAGGTATTGCGGTGCTAACTGTGGTACTAACTATGCTTATTAGGTATTCTTGTCTCCCACGACCTTTCTCTTCGTCGTGGACGATGCCTATGTTATGAATTTGGTATTTATATCTCGAAGGGTTCGAATATTACGGGCAACTATGCTTATATGTACTCTCAGATCATACTTGGACCTTCGGTCCTTCTTGTCATCTGGAGTGATTCTTATGGTTTGAATTCGACAACTATGTCTTCAACATTTCAGAAATAACAGTCAAATATTCTATAAGCAGACATAGGTCATACATGGCTTTGCGAGCCTTCTCGTCGTCTTGGTTGATGACTATGTTATGAATTTGACAACTATATCTTAACCGGTTCGGAAATTACAGTCTAGTATACTTATAAGAGCAGATATGACATACTTGACCTGAGGCTGAAAGGTTGGTTTGGAATGGGGTCTCCCTCTACACACAGAATGCGTGATTGGGATGTGCACACTTTCGGTTGGGTTGGGAGCACCCAGAGAAAACCAACCGGAACGCAAGAGTGTGAAGTTCTAATTTGAGGATGACCTCACACCTCTTTATCCCACACCCAAGGTGTCAACGGCACATTGATTGAATTGACCAGAATGCAAGAGAGACTGGCATTGCAGCAGGGATCGGTACTGGTGTTGTGGTTTTGGAGCCAGGAAGCAGGGTGGAATGCAAGATAATGAAATAGAGACCGTCAGAAGGGTATAAACACCCTGAGAAAATACATAGGATGGGAGCATTCAGAATGCTAGAAGTTTCCAGATGTACTGGGTGCCAATATGACTGCCTGAAGCGAAGTGGAAAAAGGGAAATTTTGAGGAGAAAATGGAATTTTTTCCCTTATGACGAAATCCAGTATGACCACTGATGTGCTGTGGCTCCACGTCAGGACTCCAGTTTCCCTGGAATCATGGTCATGAAGATAGGTCTTGACACTTGCCGTCGTTTTGCGTACGCTTAGTGAAGCTCGAGTAGAAATAGTAATAGTAGAAGCGTGACCCAAAACAATCAGGTTTCTCCCATAAGAATACATGCACAACAAGTGTCATACGTGTTAAAATTATTTTAATTTCGTGTTTCATATTTATTAAATTGAAATAATTTTGGGTGACAATTAAAAGAAGATTTAATTTGTGTAATCCAATGATTTTTGTGTTATAGTATTCCAACATAACGTAAACAATCGTGTTTATTCCGTATGAACACAATTAGTATAGAAATGCCGATTCGAGCGCAGCCCCCAATTATCAGAAAACCAACAGTAAATGAAATACTCGAGCCATCAGAAATCATCAACTGCCTATTCGAGCGCAGCCGCAAAAAGTGACTACAATAAGTTGCGTTGGAGTGCATCCGGAAAAATACACGTAAAAAGATGAGTTTGGGTGCATCAGAAAAAATGTGGCTAAAGACATTTGAATGCGTAAAAAATAAAATGTTGTATAAATAAAGATGAATCAGTTGCTAAATGTATTAAACGGAACCCAACAATTTAAGAAACTTTCCGAAGTTACAATTGGACAGTCCTATCCCATAAATCATGCTGAAATAAATTATACATGTTATGGATACAAAGTGGTAATTACACCTGGAAATTTTTAGTAACCTTACCAGACAGATATCTTCAGATTTTCAGTGAAAAAGTTTTAAATGATGTTTATCGTGGAGGTATAAATTTTTCATATGATTGAATGGTGGATTGTGGTGCTAAACAAAGGCATTCTATTCGGTTTTTTAAAGAGTAAATGATCGTCGTCGTATAATTAGACATTAGTTGATTTTTATTTGTGCTCATATCTCTATAAAGATTTAATGGTTATCCAATCATAAAAACACAATTATCACTCTGACTTCGGCAATGTGCTACAACGTATTCTAATTAAAAATTTAGATGCACATCTCCAAATTCAACACATTAAAGTAGCCGAAACATTGAGTTCTTTTTCTAAATCTTTCATTGCACTTTCTATAGATATATTATTCATCTTTATCACATGAAACTATTAACGTTATTATATATAGAATATGACTACTTCCAACCGAAAAAAATTTATTTGGCTTCATCTCTAATATCACTGTTCTTTCAGACAAATCAAAGTTAATTAACTTATCTTTTTCATCCATAATTTCAACTAATATTTCCTTAACTTGATTTGTTTGTTCTGGAAAAAATAATGGATAAGTTGGTTCGTAATAGATCGTGTCGCCAAATCCAAATGTAATTCTTGGTTTAAAAGTGATAATTATGCTAGTCTCTCTATGATTATATTCATCATGTTTTAATATCATACCATTTACTATATTAGAGGGTTTTTTTTTTCCAAATGGAGCAAATTTTGGAATTGTAACGCCATAATGATCCACATTTGCATTCAGAGTTTTAAATTCTACGAAACCCAAAAGTTTTCCTATTGAGCCCTGTTTTCCAAACTGTAATTTAAGCGTACATTTTACTTTTACTCTGCTTGTTATTTTATCCAGCTCGAAATATATATCATATTCTTTTCCACCCATTGAATCTACACTAACTGAAAAAATTGCTTTTATTTTTTTTCAAGACCTTAAACGCTATATTGACCAACTCGTATATAAATTGCTGATTCAATATCATTCTGACCCACAAAATACAGCTTATTTTACCCAGAGATAATGTTATGCGTTAGATAAATAGTATAGAACTGAATTGAAGCCAATGAGTGCCCCTCTATCTCTAAAGGGTAATGTAATCTCTTCTTCAACACTGATTTGTTATCTGTTAGTTTGAATACTTTAATCGTTAATTATATCATTTTAAAAAAATCTATCAATAAATGAGCATGAAAAACATTAAACATGTAGACTGGGATATTAAAATAAGAATACCAGACAAGACTATAGACAAAACGTCATGGAGAATTATTACCTAATAATATTAGATGTTTGAAAGTGGGTCCTAGTAACTGTGGAAAAACTACACTTATGATAGATAATTTTATATATGCTCAGGGATGGTTGGATTTTGATACTCTCAATGTATGTTCAAAAAGTCTGGACCAACCAAAATATATCAATTTAAAGAAATATATACATGTAGCATCTACATAATTTAATAAACCGATAGCATACTTCTTTCCAGCAATTGAAGAAATGGTTGATGTAAATGAATGTCATAAAGAATCTGTAGTTGTTTTCGATGATATCATAGTTGAAAATCAAAATATGGTAAGGGATTACTTTACTCGCTTTAGAAACGAAGACATTGATTGTTTCTATTTAACTCAGACATACTCAAAAGTACCTAAGCAGCTTAAAAGAGACAATGTTAATTATCCTTGTATATTCAGACAAGACGATACAAATCTTAAATATATTCATAGTGATTTTGTTGGTGGTGATATGTCATTTGAGAAATTTAGGGAGACTTGTTCAAATCTTGGAATAATGAATATGGTTTTGTTACAATAGATATGACTCATAAGTTAAATAATTGCAAGTACCGCAACAAAATTGAAGACTTTTTAAATTCTTAGCTTGTAAGTTTTGTTTTTAATGGAAGTGTTTCCATAAAAAATTACCATAATCTGATCTTTTTAAATGTATTTATATATATAGCTATTTCAATAAACACAATTGTGCCTTCGGGTACATTGCGGGCTTTTGGTATTTTCAAATATATCATATCATCAGGGTATACTTCAAAAGTTTTATGCATGTCAATTTTTTTCCATTTATGATAACAGTTGATAACACTTTTACATTATTCTGGATTTATTATTACTTCAACTATAGTTCCATCTCTCATAAAAAGTATTCTATATAATTATCAAAGAAAAATAATTTATCTTTCGAATTGTATTTCCAAACTAAACGAATAATGTTTATTCCGTATTTCTGATAGTACTCTAAATTGATTGCCTCCATCGGTGCAATGGGATTTCCCACATTTCTTAGTCTTTTTTGTTCAAAATCTATATTAGTATCTATTTCCAAGTAAGTAAGATAGGCTTTATCCAATGATCTTTTATTTCTTGTCAGTGTGGCTATAAAGTCATTGAACTGTGTGTTGGAAACAAAATCATTAGGACTGATCTTCTCAATAGTGGTTCATTGTTCGTGTGTTCTTCAATTTGATCTCCAATCCAAGAACTCGTTAAGGCATTTCCGCATATATCCATTGTTTATTAATAGTGGAAAAATTTTTGGAAATTTAAAATGATGTGAAAAGTGATTTAGCACAATTACACACAAATGACCACAAGTTTTAAAATTGAAATTTGAATTCCATCATCGTTACAAAAATATTACTTCCGACATATGCTATTAATTGTCGCGGTGGATTTCCGCAAAATGAATAAAAATAATATTTGTTGTTTGCTTTTTTCCAAGAGCATACCCAGTATGTACCAAAGTTTGTCGAATCATCTAGATTAACAATCCCACATTCATAATCGAATGGAGTTTTAAGTAGCTCATCGATCATAAATACACCCCGAAAATTTTTAATGTTTAATTATTTAAATCAATATCAAAGTTACTGAGTGGAGTTTCTTTTTTCTTTAATTCTTACCCCGCTTAACTTTCTTCAATCCCTTGCTGTATTCCTCCATAGGTAAATTATGTCTGCATTGTTCTTCCAATTCTTGGTTTTTCTTCTTAGCATTAATTACTGATGTAGCGATGGATGATGTACCGCTAGCTAAGGCTCCTAGAGCTCCCAATGTTGCGAAAATTAAGGTTAAAAATCCACCCTTGTGGACAGTCAAACCATTAACAGTTTACATTTCTTTGGACATTTTCTTAAGCTCTGGAACTGAAATTGTGATAGTCATACCTTTGTCCTCCTTTAATTTCTGGTTTTTATGATCCAGTTGGTCGTTCGTTAGGAAAGAATCAATATTCAAACCCTTCAACTCATCATTAGGAACTATAAATACAATGTTTCTTACATTAATTTATTATAACAAATATTTTATCATTTCCTTTTAATACCCCAGCCAAGCTTACGTTTATTATGAATCACAGATCCATTAACACCAGTCCACAATCTTTCATTGAGATCAGCATCTGAACTTAACAATCTTTTGAACACATTCTTTTCTAGTTCTTTGTCAGCTACATGTCTTTCAGCTAGATCTTTATTGTGATGATAAGCTATATCATGTTCCATCGCAGCCGCATCTACTGGATTAATAAGTTTATCACCACGCTCAATTCTCTCTTTTAGTCTGGTACCCGGACCTAAGTACTGATACATGGGTGCACTTAAAAAGGTAGTGAATATATTATGTCATTGAGTAATCCTTTTCCGTGCTACTCCGACTCCCAAAAAGTATGTGGTATTGTGTTTAACATTCGTATCACATATGGTATACCTTTCGGATTATTCACAACAAAGTCACTAAACTTGATGTTGAGCATATTCATTATTCCAACTTTTTCATTGTAATAGTTATCATTTCCAGCATTCTATTCGCCATAAATAATGAGAAGTCGATCAAAAAGAATCCTAACATTATCCATCCATATGTATTCTTTGGGGTAGTCTGTGTACTTCTTTATACATTTCCCCTTTTTAGGTGATGGACGTTTCTTTTAATCGAATCGGAAAAAGGTTTAACAATAATTTTCCATTTATTCCCTTTACTCGATTTTGGTATTCCCAAGTTTTAATCATGGTTTTGAAAAAATGTGTTCGTATCTGCTAGGATACTATAGTGTTCATAGTCGGTTGCAGTGTAGACGCCTTCTGTTACTTTTGTTTTAGTTAGTAATTTCATAAAACCAACAGTTCCAGTGTATGTCCGACCATTTACAGAAAATTTGTCATTGGTGAATGTTATTTCGCTATCACCAATATACAATCTACCTTTATCAGCCAAAAACTGCGTCTTTGCCGTCAATTAAGAAATCGGCCACTTTCTTATCGATACATTTTGTTTTGTAGTTAGTTAACTTCAAGATATCAGTTTTCAAATGACCCAACACTTCATCATAGCGTTCATCGTCATCATCAATGTGTTTAACACAATTGTTATAGCATTCATTGCCATAGTGTTCATCGTCATAGCATTCATCGTCATCATCAATGTGTTTAACACCATCGTCATAGTTTTCATAGCCATAGCGTTCATTGGTACCAGTTTTACCAAACAGTTTTCTTTAAAAAAATTTTCTGTTGGTGTCTGTGGGTTGTCTAAATTCTTAACAGCAAATGGAACAAGTTCTTTTATTAAGTTCTTATTCTCATTTGTTACATGTCCAATTTTTTTCCCCAAATCTTCTATCGCATCTATCAATTGTTGATCGTGTTTTTTATGATTATCATATTCATCTTGGCGGAATTTTCTAAAAGTTTTAAACTTTCCAAATAACTGTCTTCTTCTCTCTATATACTCCTCTCTATATTGTCTACAAATTTTTGTTATCTCATTTATTATATAAATAAAATGAACACTGATAACTTAAATGCATACTTTCTCAAATCTATAAAAAAATACACTAAGTTCATATAAACTTACCAATAATAAAAAAGTAAGTATTAAATAAACCAATAAGAAAAAACTTGCCCAGAAGAACTGTTCTATCTTTTGGTATCGATCATCTTTGGCAAACTGATTTGGTTGAGTTGACTTCTGGATTTTGAAAACGTATACACAGAATTTACAATGTGTTTAAATATATGTTAACTGTGATATATGTTTTATCCAAATATACATGGGCGATACCAATCAAACATAAAACGTGAAAATGTTAGGTTAGCATTAAAAAACATTTTGATTGAACCCAAACCCATGCATCTACAAACAGACGATGGGAAAGAAATTTACATTAAATCATTTAAGTTATTAATGGACAATAACAACATAACACACTATTCAACATACAGCGAAAAGAAAGCTAGTGTTGTGGAAAGATTTAATAGAACATTGAAGGAGAAAATGTGGAAGATATTTACTATGCAGGGAAAATATAAATGGATGGCTATTTTACCTAAATTAATAAGAGAATACAATAACTCTTTTCACAGTACAATCGGAATGAAACCCACCAATATAAATGCAAAAATGGATGTTCTATTTTAATGAACATGTGTGGAGGAGAAATAAAAATGGTTAAACCAAAGTTTGCAATAGGAGATAAAGTTCGTATAAGTAAAAGTACAAATTTGTTTGAAATAAGATATACACCAAATTGGTCACTGAACTATTTGAGGTGTGTGAAGTATTGCTCACAAACCCTACGACATATAGAATAAAAGATTTAAAAAATGAACTTATTAAAGGTTTTTTTTATGAGCCAGAGCTGCTTAAGACCAAATATGATAATTACTGCCAAAAGTTTTGTGAAGAAAAAGAAATAAGCTGCTAATTAAATGGCTAGGTTTTGATAGTAGTCATAATTCTTGGGTTGATAAGAAAAGTGTAGTTGTTTAAGGAATTTTTGTTCTATATAATAAATGGATCAACAAAAAATTGAAAGTTATGAGCGTCAGTCGTTTCTGCCAAATGTCCAAACAAAAAATAATTTGATGAATACAACATGCGTATTGAGTTTGATATTCCTATTGGAGATGTATTTTCAAATCCGAATGAAGCTTATGTTTACCAACAGTATAAGCTAACTAAAAGAGATACAAATACAAATTATGAAACAACTTCAACTATTGATCTTTGTGAGAATTTCTTCCCATTCCTGTTCTCAAGAATAGATATCTCTAAACATGGTTGTATAATCTAAAGTATTGACAATCGTGGCATCACTTCAACAATTATGCATACATTGCTAGGTTCGGAATCAGAATCAGCATACTTCCAAATGTCGGGGATAGAACTAGGTAAATATGTTAGGAGAGATAAGCTTAACGAAATTACCTATCCATTAAGATATTTGTTTGGTTTTATGTGAGATTGTAATGAAATATTCTGGAAAGGTGGGTATACAAAATCACGTTCGTTCGAAATTCTAGTGACAATGTTTCGCTTTACAGAAGACCTCCAAAGAAAGCAGATGGATCTGATGATGCAGATAACATTCCAGATGCTGGTAAAATTGTTATTGAGAAATTGGAAATTCTGTGGCCAATTGTTGAATACGATCCTATTTATGGAGACGAAAATAAAGCAAAATTATACAAACACCCCAAAATTACAATTAGTTTAAATTATTGGCAATGTCTTGAAAAACCAGTACCTTCTAATGCAAACTAATTTCAATTTGATATAAAAGATCAGTTCAATTCAATCCAATTCGATATGCCAGACTTTGTAATTGTTGATTTTCAACACAGCAGAACAGATGATCCTGGGCAATTCACACATGGTTCAATGTTTGACTCTTGTTTCGTCAAAAATATTTCTATTAAGAATGGACAGAATGAAGTGTTTCCCAAAGAGAATTGGAATTTAAACATTGATGATAAAATTTTCAATTAGATGCATATTGCTTACAATGATTTTTGAAATTCAGAGATTAAACTAGATACCCCTTACCATAATAATAGATTGTGCATCTACTCTGCCTCATTTATTGGGAGAACACCATAGTTTGTTATTGATTGTTCTTACAGAAAAACAATTTTTGCAAAAGATCGAACTAATCTGAAACTTACAGTTGATTTTAATAAACCAATATCGGCTTCAACTATTCGTAATGTGGTACTCGTAAGCCAAAGAAACCTAACTTGTGATGTCAAAAGTGAAAGAATCACCGAAGTTCAATAGTATGCAAACAAGAATTGTTATTAGTTTTTAATGGATGGTTATCCATTAAAAACATTTATTGTTAAATAATAGCACTATAAGAGTGTTTTAAATGGGATCTGAATAAGCATATGATGATGGGAATTAATGGATGTCTGTCACACAGACTCCCTTTGTAAATGCAATATTGAAGTATTTCTCTATCGTCGTCGTCGACGTTTAGTATGACTGCCTGTTTTGTATTCGCATACTCGAGTATTCTCGCAACATCTTTCGCTTTGAATCACGGATTATTCTCTTAGTCGATACATCTTTTTACCACCATAGTTAAGCTTGTTGTTCACAACTGTATTTTGTTATGCGTTCCTTTAAGCACACAAACGACTTTATGTGTACAATACTTTCGATCAAGTCATCGTGATTCATCTCTGTGATGAAGCAGTTACCTACAGCTTTAATGGGCAACTGCTCTTTCATAAGGTTATACAGCGTTACGGAATTGACGTTATCGAGAGACTGTAGCACTTGCATATCGGGGTACTTTTCCCTAATCGCTTTGAGTCGTATGCTCACCAGTCGCTTTTGACATTTGATGACATAGTAACAGATACCGCCAGTGTAAATGAGTACAAACCGGTGATGTTTACCTGCATCTTTTGTCGAAGGTAGGCAATGTTTGTCCATGATTGCATTCGTTGCGTCCAGCATCAGTTTGTAATTCTTGTCGACGCCGTGCTTGCATATGGTCGATAACCCTTCTTCAAACACCCAGTCATGGAACTGTTCTGCGGCTGCCATCTTTGACTTCATGATCAATGCATACAAGCCCGGATCATTGATAAATTCGGTATGTGGATGCGTATTTAAAGGGGTGAACGAATCGTTCACCCCTATAGTAGCGTATGATTGCTTAATCTATTCTCTAACATGTTCTCTGATTGCTTCTCAAGTATTCGCATACTCGAGTATGTTTGCAACGTCTTTAGTCTTAAACCACAGATTGCCTTCATCATCGATGCACCTCTCTACGATCGTAGACAAGCTTGTTGTTCACGATGTCGATAAGCATTCATTCCCTACAGCTTGTGCCTTGCGAACAATTTTGATAAGTGGCATGCTTCGCTTGCAACCTTTCGAGAAGAAATGTCGTCTCGAAACACTATTCTAAGTCGATCGAACGTTGCAAACAGTCTGTCGCAAACAATTTTATGCGAACGATATCAGCTATAAGGCCACTCACGCTGGGCAACTGCTCTATCATAGTATCACTGTTTTTGCAATATTTTAGTGTCTCCATGGTAGTGTATTAATGCCATCTTTAAGAATACATCTTTTATGATCTTTGGGACTTAATGCTTTTTTCTTATCTCAAACGTATAGAGTTCATGTTTCTTACTTTTAATAAGATTCATACTTTTGTACAACACTTTTTTACAAACAAACTCTTTTTGTAGTCACCAAAACTAATCTAATTTCTGACCACTGTTTTCACACCCTTTGCTCTTTTCTTTTCACCACCGTCCACATTTATTGCATACATTTTCGATTTCAATCCAATAAATTCTTCCATTATTTTTCCATTACATTCATCTTTCATTTTGCCAATAATCTTTTTGTTAACTTACAGTATACTATATGGGTTATCTTTACTATACTCAGAAGTATCAAAATTATCGACCAATGCATTCATGTCACTGTAGAACTCTGGTGTTTTTATATAATAGATGTATGAATCAGTAACTTGGAAGCACATTTCAATATTTCCCCCATACTTTGGTTTCATTATGTTATAGTGAAAATCATAAATTAAGACTTTAGATAGATTAAGTATACTCATTCCAAGATATATTGGTTTGTTAAAGCACAATTGTGTTTTAATCATATGAACTGAAACCAAAGAGTTAGTAAATATAGTTCTATCTTTAAAGTTTGGTTTAGCCACTAGTTTATCAATTTGCTTAGAACTAGTGCACAACCGTATATCCACTCTGTTTCTAATATTCTCCATTGTTTTTCCAAAAACGGAATTGTTCATTAGCTTGTAGAAATCTTTTACAAAGTCATTTGTAGACTTTGTTCTTATATTTGTGTTTAGATCAATATAGGACTTGAGCCAATCTGATTAATCAAACTCCAGAACTCTATCGATCTTTTTCAACTTCATTACAAGAAAGATATTGCTTAAGATTTCCATAGTGTAATACATATTTTTCTTTACCATCCAGATTAGTCAAGAGTTTGGGGTTTCTTGAATCTTCCGGTATTTTATTCTCTGGTGTCAATGGCTGATCTTTGTGGAGATCGTGTAGTTCATGTGGGTATTCCAAATCAACTTCCAATATATAACCTTTGCTAGAATCATCTTCTATTTTTGTTACATCTATATTTGTATTTCCCCAGTTAAACCCATCATAGGGTAAATACTGGCTCATAGCCCATCCATATAAGTCATTGACATCCAGATATGTAAGATAAAATATTTCCTTTGTACTATCATAAACCTTCATGTATTTATTATTTTCTTTAGCATATCGCTTTTAACATTGTGAAATTCCACCACGAACACATTTTTCTATCAACAAAATCATGTTGTAATCTGTTAATAACTCTAGTTATATTTTAGTATGTTTGAGCATAGCATCCCACACTAACCCTGGGGCTGTGAAATACCATACTGGATCTAGCTTATATGTTTTGAGACACACATCTCAAAAATTTTCCATTATATCAGACAATATCGATACATCAGATTTGTTGTAGAGTTCTGTGTACTCTCTTAGAGATTTTATGTTGAATTTTTTCGACACCTTTCTCGAAAATTCGTAATCTTCGTTTGTAATGCTGCATTTGTTGAGTTTGTTGTAAAATGCATCTTTGGATGGAAGTGATGTCTCACAAAATTTTTCAGCACTGTCCATGTAGTCATATGGGTAAACACATTTTCTTGTAACAAAGTCAAGAAGTTCATTGGGAAATTGCTTACACATTTCTCCTAATTGGCTTCTGGAAAGGTTGCTAGAGAGTTTAACGATACTGCTAGCCATAAATTTAAATAAGTCAATAAAACTAAGATTTACACTTTCACATACATGTTTCGTAAAAGAAATATATTTTTCTTCATTGTTGGGAATTAGATCAATCATATTTCCATCGATGCCAAGAACTCTTATGAATAAATGTGTGTCATAGGCAGATAGATTTTATATAAATACTGTGCAAAACATGGTTTTCTATACGATAAGTTACAATCTCTGTGTGCAGCTCCCTTAAATTTCCCCGTAAGATGATCATGATCTCTCACAGAATCACCATTCAAAGGCTTTTCACATATATGACAATGGGTAGCTGTATCATAAACAATTTTTTCTTTCTGTGTTAGTGGAAGCATTGGTTTTCCATTTGTGTTTATATCACCAATAGACTTTGCTTCTTCCATTAGTAATTTAACGAACACAGTAGGAGCATCAGATCCTTCATAAGTTACTGGTGGTTTATATTATCCTTATTCGTATTTTACATAGTAACATAAGCTAATAGGCTCGTGTTGTTGGTATGGTTTCGTGTAGGAATTGTCGGGGTTTGGTTGACAAGTTTCTATTTTAGTCAACAAACATTCAAAATCAGCATATATCACAAATGGAGCTCTCAAAGAATTATTTAGGTTTTTAAATCTTAATATGTCATTTATTCCTTTAGATGTTAGTTCAAATCTAACATCATCATGATCTCGCCAGTCTTGTTCGTGATCTTTTAGCTTATTTAGCTTTTAGCTTATTTACAGAGTAGAAATTTTGCAAACATCTATAGCATATAACATTAATTACCGCCTGCTTAGCTTTGATTTTTTGTGCGATATCAACATAAGAACTACCCTTGAATGGTACATATTTATTTATTCGCACTTCTAGTTTAAATATTCTGTTGAGTACCTACTGAGATCCCTTTGCTTCGAAATCCCCCATCTCAGCTATGATTTTCGATATGCTGTTGGTATAATATTTCTCCAGATTAGTCGATTTCGGTATAATATCTTTCTTTGTTTAAAAGAAGCTTTCTAAACATACAATATTCTCACCAATTCCCCTTTTGTACTCAGTGAAGAATTTAATGTTCACTTTGAATGATTTTCAATGTTTACTAATTAGTCCCGTGACAGTTTCTTTTACATCGTTTAGGAAATGCTTTGGGTCTTTGTATGCATTCACATTCTTTACAGCATAAGTCTTGATCCTACTTTGAAATGCAGTTTCGATTTCTTCTACACTCAATATGGGTGTGTACTTATGAATTTTTCTTCTCAAGTGACTTCTTATGAGAGACGGTTTGTAATAGTGCCTACACTTTTCACATTTCACTTGTTTCTCTCGTGTGAACTTCGGTTTTGATATTAAGTGTAGTGGCACTTTAAAAATTTCCCATGCATTTGTTGGTTCATGTGATTTATTATGTATTGTTGTAAGACCTTTGTGCAATCTACTTTTAAGATGACTTCTTTTGAGAGATGGTTTGTAAAAAAAGTTTACAAGATTAACACTTGAAATACTTCTCTTGAGGTTTCTTCTTCTTTCTTTCTGCAAAAACGCCTTCCTTAAACTTATATTCTTTACAAACATTACCAGTTGAGTTAGCCTTTTTCATTGCCATGGCAGTTATTAAATTAGACATCAGTTGATTTTTATTTGCGCTCATTTATTATATACAACATTTTATTTTACGCATTCAAATTCCTTGAGCCACTTTTTTTTTTTGCTTATATACTCAAACGCAACTTTTTACGCGTATTTTTGCTGATGCACTGTAACACAACTTTTTGTAGTCACTTTTTGCGGCTGTGCTCGAATCTGCAGTTGATGTTTTCTGATGGCTCGAGCATTTTATTTACCGTTGGTATTCTGATAACTGGGGGCTGCGCTCGAATCGGTATTTCTATACTACTAACACATGCAGGCTAGCAAGTGTCAATTGAGTTGTAATTGTGTTTTTTTATTTTTGAAACTGTGATGTGTTCTTTATATGTGACATTGGAACAAGAATAAATTATCTTATCGCAAGGAGTTGTGTTGTAATATTCCTATTTAACGTATACAAGAGCTTCCTTTTGGAGATAACCCAGCAAATAACCTAGTATCTTCCTTTCCATATGGCAAGTTTTCATAGCAAATATAGTTAATATTTGATTTGTGTCCAAAGTATGTACTTGGAATCCGAGTCAAATTTGGTTACGCAATTATTAGTGTCACATAAAAATAAAATAAAAAATAGCATATTTAAGAAGTATAGGAATGGCTCAGTCTTGTCCCGACATTTCATCTTTAAACTAAGCTTAATTAAACCAAAAATTCTTCATAGTGAGGATAGTTGCAAAGATCAGGGAAATTATGAAGTAAAACTTTTAAAAATATATTACAATCTTTTATTTAAAAAATGCCAAAACTACAATTTATTGCCATCAACACTAAACAGCCCCCTTCCGGAAAAGTGTGTTTACACTGAAGTAAGTATATTCTATTTTCAAATTCTCATACCTATAAAGCTGTATTTTACAACAAAAAAAACATGAGTAGATACAGTTAAAAGATAAAAATGTTCACCTTATTGTAGTGTTAATTCTCAAAGTACCTTTAGACTGACTTAATGTGTGTGCTAATTTACGAGCCAAGAGCCCTTGCCTGGCTGTGTTCCTTAAAAATGCTTGAAGGCTGTGACGAATTGCCACAGTCTGCATTTGCGGTAAGGGCATGAATGCACACTGAATATCCCATTTGACTAGGGCCAAGCGCTATGTCTTCTACACATGCTCTACTCTGAAAATTTAATTGTTCATAACAATTATGCAGCGTATTCCTGTTGTTTGCTGAACACATGTTCGTACAAAAACCAAGACAACATAAGAAAATGTGTTGAGTTCATTGATTCTTCAATTGCTTATGCATTGGAACTTAAAAATTTCAAAATAAATATGGGTGTTTGAAATGATGCCCACTTCCTCAAAAAGGGATCAAGGAAATGTCTACACATTTAAGCGATAGTGTGTGTGAGAGTGAATTAGAACACAGCTCTAGTGGGGGGAACAAATGTTCCTACTTACGTTAATTCCATGTTAGCACTTTTCCTAACATAAAATACCAGATTATATAAAATAGCAGTAAAAACTATTAGGTATGCATTTAACAAGAAATAGGAACAGCAACACATAGGCTACTGTATATTGAAAAACAACAAAAAAAATTGTAAACAATGGCAGATTTTACTGAATTAATGTTTTTTTCCCCTTTAAATACAACAATCCGAAAGAGGCAAGCAAAACCATACACCGAAGTGCCATAATGACTAGTTTTGTGGGGGGAAAAAATTACTTTACATTGACAAGCAGCTTTACCGACATTTTCAATTTGAACTTCTTTTCTATATAGACCAGGTAGTAAGTATTTCACATAACAATAGCACAATGTCCTTACAAAAAATACATATCTTTCTCTTTAAATAACACCATTCTTAGTATATATATTGGGATGTAATTACAATGTGCTGACTCCAAGTAAAATGAATAAAAAGATTTTGGGGCATTTATTACTGGTCACAGCTGTGTGCATTACGTATTAGTGTTGCACTGTGCAGAATGTAAAAAAATATTTTGGGTTTTAAAATGTTACATGCCACAAAAGTGTTTTTACTTTTTAACAGTTACATTGGTCTGCATTTTGATAGCAGGGCAGCTATACGTTGTTCACGATAAAATGAGCACTTTTAAGAGCCCTGCTCAAGAGCTACTTGTGTACGCGTTTCATATTCTTACCTATTATGTAAAATTAACATTGCCATGTGCCTCATCACTTTATTTATGCGTCGCTCAAGTGAAACGATGAAATTTTTAGAAAAGCCAATATTTAACAAATCTGCTCGTTTTTACACTTCGATGCTTTAAAAATCAGAAAGCGAAATAAATAATTTACGTTATCAAAAATAGTTACGGTAACACTTTTATTCGACGTGCAGATATGGAACTACTTTCCGTCTTTACTCGGTGTATGTCACTCAGTGCGTCCGTTATAATATATGCAGGCAGGGGAAGAGACTTTTTATTCGACGTGCAGATATGGAACTACTTTCCATCTTTACTCGGTGTATGTCACTCAGTGCGTCCGTTATAATATATGCAGGCAGGGGAAGAGACTTTTTATTCGACGTGCAGATATGGAACTACTTTCCGTCTTTACTCGGTGTATGTCACTCAGTGCGTCCGTTATAATATATGCAGGCAGGGGAAGAGACTTTTTATTCGACGTGCAGATATGGAACTACTTTCCATCTTTACTCGGTGTATGTCACTCAGTGCGTCCGTTATAATATATTCAGGCAGGGGAAGAGACTTTTTTCTGAGGTTGATTTCAAAAGTGCTCACTTTATCATGAACAGACTTTACACTAAAACTGTTTCTTATTTACATGGCAGGATATATATATATATATATATATATATATATATACAGTACATATTTGACCCCATGTTTATGCATGTTATGTGTAATGTATGGTGACCTACTTACACATATCTCCAAGGAAATACTATACACCATAGGATGCAAGGTGATTGTTACGCAAGTCAAATACATTGATTGTTAATGTGAATGGCTCTCCTGCATGTCCTCACTTGGCAGTCGACGTCCTGCGGCATGCCAGTATTTCATGAGCCACAATTAACTGTTGTATCTACAGTACTAACGTGTGCACGTCCCCAGCGTAAGAGCGTTTGTCCGGCCGTGCCCTGTAACGCCACTGAAGCGGGAATTCGCACTCTACTTCGAGTGTGAGTCCGACCAACGGAGGGACGAGGGGCAGCGCAAGAGCGGGGCTCGCCGGTGCAATTGCAGCCGATGGTTGCCATAGCAACGCATTACGCCGCGGAGGAGATAGTTAGGCCCGTGTTTTGAACTGGAACATTTCAGACCTTATTAAAAGACTTTATTATGTTGTTAGTTAAAATGTTTACGGTTTGTTTTGCAGGAGTTGTTTTATTTGTTGTGTTTGCAAGGTAACGTGTTATTATTTATTTTCATTTTCTGCAGTCTGTTTTGTCCAGCTCATTTCATCAGTGTTTATGTAGCAGAGATATTTGTATTGTTTTCATATGTCTATTTACTTTATTTCGCTAACGCAATGGTTAATGATGCAAGTTATCTCAGAAAGTAGTCCCGTTTAGGCGCGAGGACAAGCCACGGCGCGCCCCCGGGTCGGGTGGGAGAGTCAGTCAGCTCCCAGCATGTCACGGAGGTGGAGTTCGTACGATAGGCTCCGACATTTCCGCGCACGCTGGGCCACCATCACCTTTTTGCAACCGGACATGTAATTACAATAGACTTCATTATCAGGAACATTTTTATATCACGTAGATGCACGTAAATGTTTTGATTGTCGCGAGATACTTTTTCTGCTTCACCGCACGGCCGGTCCGTGTGTTTAGGGTAAAGTTCCCTCAGAGAAGGGGATGTAATCGTAAACGTAATAAATGAATTGTTTTAAAATCTGCTTGTTTATTACGAGCGCATCATGCGTTTAAGGGGACGGGCCCTGATAATCCCCGCTCAACCAGTACATAAGTTCTTATTTTCAGTGTGACCAGTCTTGTTCCGATCTGTATGGGCGTGTGGGAGGTCGACAGTCCACGTACGTGAGTGTAATGAGTAGGACGTTTCCAGTCAGCATCAACAATGGTGTAAAGCCGGCCGACGGGCTATCGTTTAGGAAACAATCTTCATCTGGAGCGATAATCTACAGGCGAATGACAACAATTCAGCAGCCATGGTGAGGAGATTGGCCTCGGGTCGACGGCCCGCAACACTGAGGTTAACAGGAGCAGCATCATCTTTGACGTCTCCTGCCGGCTTCTGGCGCCCTGAGTATATTTATTCCTTTCTTTCACCATCACCGCACCAGAAAATTCCATTACAATCCTTACCGGCATCAGCCGTGCATCAGTACCTGGGGCAATTCAGGTGGTCAGTAGGTTTCCAAGGGCCTAATGAAAGTCTAGGATCTCACACTTGCAAACAGTGAGACGCATCCAGTCACAGTTGTTGATGCTGCACTGATGCTTATTGATGCGTTGCTGTTTACAGCAAGGCCTCAAGGTACTGCGTTCTCTCAGCACTGACCATGAGTAATGTTCATTCACACCATAAAGAATAAGTTTTCATTGTAACAAAATGGTTTTCAGAAATGAAAATACTCAAAATAACACAGGAAACTTATGGCAAAAATAAATTAGTATTTTTTTTTGTGTTTTTATTTGCCAACCTTGAAAAATAATGGAAATTTGAAAATTTTTAGTAACCCGTATAAAATATACTGATGCTACACAAAAAAAAAAGTTATTTATTTTAAAACCTAAGACACTGAACAGAAAATTTCAAACATAGGCTATATTTTTGGTCTTCCTCAGACAAGATTTCATGCACTGGAGTGGAGAGATTTGGGCAGCTCTTAACATTGTGGTCTTGAGAGCAGATGAGAATGAAGCAGTGCTAGAATGCAAGGGCAGGGGAAATGGGAAAGATCAGAGAAAACCCACCGGTCAGCACAGTTCCCACGTGTAAAAATTCTGGAGTGACCCCACCAGGAATCGAACCCGGTTCACCTTAGGGGGAGAGAAGTAGTCTGAACACTATACCACCATGCCCTCAGTTCATGTACTGATCCACCACACTTGTCACTTTCCAATTCTGATTTATCCTTATACCCTAGGCCTCGTATCCTGCTAGTGGTATTGAACAGGATGTTTGTTTTGTACTTACATTAAAGTAAATATCCTCATATTGTGTACATGTACATTTCATCTGTACAAGTACTTTTTGCGTAACAGTTTAAACATTTCTTGCGTAAAAGTTTTATTTTTATTTGAGAAAGTAATACGACTCCTTAGGAACACCATATATTCCACCGCAATTTGGCACTGTTCTATAATGCAAATCCTGAGATGTATAAACATACCTGCATATAAGACAAAATGCAACTTTCACGTGTCGTGATTGGCCAGGCAAAGGTTTGTTCCACAGAGTAAATAGTTTTGATTATGTAAACATGGACAAAATTATAATACAATGAACTGTTGCTACGTTTAAAATCTCTATGTTATACTATTACTCAATCCAAATCAGATAATAAGTTACCAATTTATGTATTGACTGTATGGCAGCGTCCAGTGAGCATGCTTTGTGTCCCACACATCGCAGTCACGTGACACTGGCGTCAGGAGGTGGGGACCTCTCGTCAATCATTCACAAAATGCCATGGTTAAATATTGCAACCGTAAATCTATTTGTTAAAACTTGAAATGTGTATTTTCACCAAAATATTTTATTCAATCACCACAGTGGGGAAGGATAAAAACCAGCAAATGCTATGTAGACATTGCACCAACAGGTTTCTTTTCTGATGCCTAATTCGCATTTTTTTTCATTATTATCTCGAAATTGCTAGTAGGATTTGCTAGCTACGTGATCAATCACAGATAAAACTAATTTAAAAAATTGTATTATAAAAGTGAATGTGAAATTTGGATCATCACTTAAGTTCAAGATTTTACAGTGTGCATGACTAGTGGTAGACCTACGATGGGTATGGAGAATGGTTCCCAGTAGGCGCTGTGAACTGCAAATTATGCCTACCACTTTTGATGGAAGTTCACTTTTATCTACCAAACATAGAAAAAATAGACAAAAAATGAGCAAATATGCAGAACAGGAAGGGTATTTCTCAACAATTTGTAAATGTTGAATGTACAGCATCAAAGTAGATTCAAAAAATAATATACACAACAAAAATAAAAAAAACTTGTGGTATTGGCCTCCAAATTTTTTTATTAAGAGCTGATATTCCACTATCATTTTTAGATCATACACAGAAGTGCTGATCTCACACCAACAATTTTAAACAAAATTCAGGTTCTAGACCGAATATTGAGTTCATAAAATGGCATTTTATCCTAATATTGATCCACAACATACAAAAGTGGAGATTTCATAAGCTACAACTTTTCAAAGTTAAATAGGCTAAGAATTTGAAAGGTTCCGGTAGTCAACACTGTTGTAGTTTGAAGACAACCAAAACTTATCATCATTAGGACCTGAACCATGTTAAATACAAGTACACTAAAAGTAATCTTCCTTACACACCAAACCTCTTTTTTAATGATTAAATACTCTAATTAAGTATACCCCCTCAGTGAGCATTAACTGTACTGATGCTGTTTGGACCAAATAATGAAATTACTTGACAGTATAAAAATATTGTGTAACAGTATATTTGTAGAACTGTCCAGGAAAGCAAGATATTTTATTGTGTAATAATTCTTTCAGCACAGTATAAAAACACTATGGTCAGTACGTTGTTACATTTCTTAAATAAATGTTTGTTTTGTCAAGTTGAAAATGACTGAACAGTATATGTATTCTGAAAGTTTGGAAAGTATGGAATAGAACTTAATTTGAGAACAGTCTGAATGAATTATGGATACTATCCAGACTGACACAAACTCGTATCTAACGGTATATTTAACAGGTAAGAAACAATAAAAAACAGAACACAAAACTGTTTTCATACCATTTAATGATGTTTTTTTCAGTAGGGGTAGCCAGGACTACTTCATCCTTATACGGGCGAGACAGTATTCAGCAGCCAGACACCATCCGTGTACTTTGATATTTGTTGTTATAGACAGAGGATCTCTCTATCACAGTTCTGTAACTGTTTACAGTAAAATGAATATGAGAGATTTGCGTATTTTGATATTGTGTCATTCAACTTGTGCAGACACATAAAACAGTAATCTTATATCCAGTGCCAGTATTCCCGTGTCCTATATTCATGCATGCTTGACAGAAACGTTCATGCATTAACAGGTCCTATGACCCATTCGCTAATGGAATGCGCTAGTTAGTGCAATGTCTCTTTGTCACTTAGAGAAAACTCAGTAATTATGTCAGAAAATGTGTTTTATTAAATTATGCGAAGTTTAAAGCTTATGGGCAAATGTTAGAATCAGCATATAAGCACCACGTATTTGATCAGACTGCCTGCTGTACAATGTGTTATAGAAATTAACAGGTATAGCAACGGATATAGCAAGTCAGTGCATTATGTGGGATTATTTTCAGTTTATTTCAACTGGATAGTTCCAGTCAAAGTGTGGCGCAGTTGGTCGGATCCAGCTGGTCGGATCCAGCTGGTCGTATGTGTTGCACACGAATCGCGTCACGGAGGCTGGTCTACTTTTGTTGTGATCATTTTTGTGGGCCATGATCGTTCCAACGTCAATAACCTGGACTTAGCCTTCGTGTAACCCTCCGTGTTCACAGCATCCCTCCGTCGTCTCACAGGTTTTTTATTTCTAATTTTGTGTCAAGTGATCTTGTTTGCGCCATTTTGGCTTTTTTCGCAGCTATGATCACTTGCAAATCTTGTGAGCCAGATAAGTTTTTGTTCAACTGTATATGTGTGTTTTGCATACGTATTTATTCAATAAACTATTTACTGTACTTCAAAACATGTTATACTTAAACAATACCGAGCCATGTCAAATGAAATATCACAATTGATGCAGACATGAAGTCAATTATAACACTATATTTATGTTCCCCACCACAGATCAAGAAATTATGGACATTGACGGTATGTAGTGGTCTCAGGAACAGGGAGGAGGGAGGTTTGACATACGATACCAGGTTTTAGAATACAGTAGAAAGCCGATTATCTAGACTTGTTTGAAAAATAAAGAGAATAGTAAAAAACACGGAAGTCTCTTTTGTCACAGTGTTTCCCTTACCCACGGAGGTGAGACAAACACTTGTGTGTGATCTTGTGATGTGTCCTTTCATGTGTTGTTCACAGTGGACATGTCTGGAAGGAGGGTGGTTACTGTTTAATGAGTAAAAAATTTATTTTATGTACAGTTTCTGCTTTGGATAAGTTAGTGTTCCATGAATGTCTAATAAATTATATATTGCGTAAAAACGTTTTTTTTTTACAAATTATTTTATCTTAATTTTTAACATATTTCCATGATCCGAATTTTCGATTTACTATCAAACATATTTACTCCAAAATCAAGCCTTTTAACCCCAAAATCAAGTAAATTTACTACTTTTCCAAAAATGCCCGAGCATGATTTTTGTCACTTTATAAAACAAGCTATTTTACCCCAAAATCAAGCAAATTTCTCAATTTTCAAGTAAAATTTTCATGTTTTTTAAGAATAGCAAGTTTGCAAGTGAGGAATCTAAATATAGCAAATTCAAGACAAAATCAAGTGAAATATTAAAAAATATAATTCATAGAAATTATAGATTTTATTCAACTAACGAAAACCCCAATAACACTTTTTAAAGTCTAAAAATAAAGAAAAATCTGAAGCATAGCCATTACTGATTCCATAATCCCAACCATCACAGCAATCCAAATAATAAACATCGGCTTTAAAAATAGAAAATTTATCTGATCTTATATGATTTTTATTGATATTTAAAACAATTTTGATATGAACAAGGTTCAATTCCTTTATCAATGATGTTGCTGTTTTTATAATTTCATATCCAATATCCCAAAGTTCTAAAAGATCTATAATTTGATCCATTTATAATATTAAAAAATTTATATATCTTTTATAAAAGTGTGATACTATGAGAAAATTCTAATTAAAATTATTATACTTAATTTGATCGAAAATTCGCAAAACTTTTAAATGCGACCACTCAACTATGAGCCTAAAAACTTGTATTAAAACATCTAAACCAATTCTTGGTTCTGTAAACTCGATTACATTTTCCATTTAATAAAATTAACAAATTTATATTGCTTGAGTTATATTATCTTTCAAATAATCAGAAGTTAAATTTTGTTGAATAATTGAAAAAAACATTACAAATTGTACCAACCTCAACAGCTTTTTTAAAATTACACTAATTTTTATATTTGTTTTATCTTTAACTACTGCTGTTTTTTTTATATAGGCAGTCAATAACATATAAATGTTTTCTTTCCCCAAAATGAATAATAATTGATATCGCCATGATAGTTTGTAGTTGGCTTATAACAAAGTTCATTAATTCTATATATAGTATATAATTTTGTTCTAGAATTTCTAAAATCATTAAAAGCCAAAAACATTTTAACACGAAGATCATTTTCAATATTTAGATTCCAATTTTCTTTTGGAAAAATTTCATTTCTACCATTTTCTACAAAAATATTTCTCACATTACAATGATCAAACATTGAAGCATGCACATATCGTTCAACATGATTTTTTTTCTATTAGTTTGGAAACCCACAATTACAAAATCAGGCATGTCAAACTACAAATTATTAAACTGATCTTTTATATCGAAATTAAAAACAGCTGTTGCAGCAGGTACTTCATTTCTAAAAATTGCCAATACATAAAACCAATATGAATTTTAGGAATTTATATATATATATATATATATAATATATATAATAATATATATTATATAAATCTTCCCGGATCAGCATAAATCTCATGAACTGAGCCATCTGATTTTTAGTTTCATAAACAAATAAACATTGTTATCGGATGAATTTCTAAAAAAAAATGATTTTATAACCACCTTTCCAATAAACTTCATTATTATCGCGAATAAAGCCAATCAAATATCTTAATGGATACACTATTTCATTTACTCTATCATTACGAACAGATTTTACTCGAAATTTACTATCAACGCCAGTGGACTCTATATAATTTTGTTCACCTCGTGAACTTAGTAAATTATTCACCATTGTGGAAGTTATTCCAGGATTATCAATAGCCTCAATAAAATGTCCATGTTTTGAAATTTCTACACTCGGAAACTGAAATGGAAAAAAAATTAGAACAAACATCTATATTATCTAATTTTTCGTATTTCACCTCATCTCAACTTTATCTCTTTTTAGTAGACGATATTCTTCCCAAAATATAAGCATCATTTGGAAAAGAAAAGCCATCCCCTATGGAAAAATCAAACTCGATTCTATTATTGTAGATATTAAAATTCCACCTAGCTTGATCAGCAGGTCCCGGACGCAGAGGGGGGGGGGGGGGGGGGTTTTTGGGGGGGGGGGGCTGTCTCTCAAAACTCTCAATGCTTTTATAACTCATTTATAAGTAAAAAAAAATTATATAAATGAAGAATTCAGAGGGAGTTTCTCGAGTGAAATCTCTTATCGAGAAGTAAAGAAATTATAAAAAGAACCATGAGGTAGAATATGAAAGAATTAGAAAAAAATATAACATTAATTCGTGAATTACAAAATATTGGTAAAAAAAAGTAGAACAAGTAAGTTAAGTAAATCAAAATTTAATAACAGCACTAGTACCTTTTGTTATAAAGAATTTAGATTATCCACCAACACCAGAAGAAATATGATTTGAAAAATTAATAATATTTGCAGAACAAGAATCTCCTCACTTTGAAGAGCGATTGGGCATTGTACAATTGAAAAATTTGCCACCTATAGCAGATGTTTATACTATAAATCTCGGTAAATATATTTCTTAAAATATGAATGTTATTAATGATAAATGATCATTTTAATGATAATTACATGCCCTTTCTAATTTGTTAACAAAAAGTAAAATAGATGATCTTGTAGATTAATCCACTGATGAAGATAAATTCAGTAATGAGGACTATAAAATTATCCAGAAATTGTTTTATTAACAAATGCAGCATATCAAAATTACGATCCATCTATGAGCGTTGCTTCGAGTATAGGTTGGAAGTATAATGAAATAATTAAACCAATTTATAACGAATATATAAAAAATTCTCCTAAATCTGGAGAAGGTATAAAAAAATACAATAGTTTGCCAAAAGAACATATTTGGATGGACGATGTTAGATTGTTAATTATTCAAGGTGAAGAAAATGCTGGGAATAACAATTATTACAATGAAAAACTAAGTATAATGAATATGTTAAACAATAAATTTTTTGATTTTGTTGTTAATAATCCAAAAGGTATTCTATATCTAACACCAGTTTTAATTGTTATTCCGCACTCATTTTGGAATTCTGAACACAATGGAAAATGCATTATAAACTGGGCATTAAACAATTTAAATTTACCCGAAATGCATTTGCCAGGTTATAACTATTGTGGACTATTTACAAAATTAGACGAAAGATTAGAAAGAGGAGATTCAGGAATAAATAAATTAGATGAAGATTGTAAATTTCATATTGCTTATAGAGACCAGAAAGATTTAGAATGTAGCCACGCAGCAGATAAAATTTTACGAAAAAGATGCAAAAGAAATGATGTTAGATAAAAATACTTGAATTGGTGAAAAAATTGCTTCTTGTGCTGTTGGCTCAACAATGCTTACAAAAAGAAAATCAGGTTTTGTATTAAAATGTTTTGTTGAATACCTATATTTTTTATTTATATAAATGAAGATAAAAAGCTTAACTTTTAATATACCCATTGATCAATTAAGAGATTTGGGTATACATAAATTTTTAACAGAAGATAAACTTGAGCGAAATTATAAAAAAAATCAGAGAAGGCAAAGGTTTCTTGCTAACCTTGGCATTGCCAATACTAAAAAAAAAAATATCAAAAGAAAAATCTGGAAGTGGTTTACACCACGGAGGAATTATACCTCTCATTGTTGCTGCTTTAACTGGACTTAGTGCTTTAGCAGGAGTAGCTACTTCAAAATATAATTCTGTAGAACAAACTAGCAAAAATAAAAAAGAATTAGAAGAACAAAAAATACATAATTTAGCAATGGAGAATAAGGCTGATAGTGGTGTAGTTGCGAAAAAAGAGAGGAAGGTCAGAAAAATTAGCTCCTTTATCCAATGTCGATATTGGAAAATATGTAAACAAAAATAAATATTAAAAATGTTAGAAATGCTTATATGATTGATGAACTATCAAAAAATATACTAAAATGAATGAACTGTGGTTAACTTTGATATTTAAGCAAATCCTGGTATCATTGGGTTTGCAATTTTAAAGAAAATAATAATGTATATTTTATATTCATTCTGTGGCAATATTCCTGTTAATTTAATTAATTATTTAATAAACAATAATGTTTATTACGACGATGATCGAGTTCAGAATTTTAATTCTGTTATATGTGGACATTTATGTTTAATTGTTTTACACCTTTTTTCGAGAAATTTTTAATTTAATGAAATAAGTTCAATATTACTAAATTACAAAAATATTTGGGAAACGATTAATCGCATATTTAAATAAAACTTCGATAATATTGCAGAAAATTTTAAAAAATTCATAGATTTATAATGCAATTCGAGCGTTTCTTCTTTACAAAGCGAATTGAGCACTGGTTTTGATTTTACAAAACTTATATCTCATTTTTTTGACAAAGAATTGTTAATATAGCTGACCCATTGATGGAAATGATGCAGTTAATAAAATATTTTTAAATAAAAAAATAGCTGATTATGCTTTAAAAGAAGCTGTAAATTTAATATTCAATAACACTATTGCTGATTATATAAAATGAATAAACAATGCAAAACAAACATGAAAAAAAAAGCAGATTCAAAATATAAAACTTTTAGTTTCTGATTATCCTTTAAAAATTGACCTATATTCAAAATATAAAGCTATTGTTGCTGATTATGCATTAAAAATGATGTCGAATCAAAATATAATATTAGTGTTTCTGATTTAAAACCATATATAGAATAAAAATATAATACCAATATTTCTGATTTACGAGATAAAATAAGTAAAGTTTTTGTTTTCACTGCAGAATGTGTTTCTATTCAAAATTGCAGAATTAATAATATGGAGATCCTGTAGATGGCAAAGATGCAGTCAATAAAAGATATCTCCATAAAGAAATAACCGTTAAATTGCAAGAATCCAACAAAGCAATTTTGAATCATTTCCATGCACTTGTTGATTTGAATGTTAAAAATATCAAAGAAAATGTTGACAAAGAACTAGATGTTAAATTACAAAATTTAAACCAATCTCATATGTTTTATTTACATGCAGAGTGGAATAAATTTACTAATGCTTTTCACTTAGATAATGATAAAATTTTCTTTATTTTTTAAATGGATTGTACTGTTTATAAAATAGCTACAGATATTCTCATGTTTGATAATAATTTGGCCTTTTCCAAGAGTAATACAAAATTTGTCACAGCAAGCTATTTGATGTTAACAAATCTGATAATTTAAATTTTGAAAATAAAAAATAACACAACTATTTATGCTGATGGAGAGGTGGAGGCAATATGAATATTCGTGAAATACTAAGATTAACTATATATTTATTCTTAATAGACTAGTGTACGTGATATTTCATAAAGATTATTTATAACATTAATAAATCGTTGTTGAGTATAGTTATTTCTATCAATGATAAAATAGTTGCGAAAACACTCAATGTTACTATTGATGGTTTCTTTAATTCTTTGATATAAATTGGTAGAATTTGGAATATATTTAAATCTCAATAATATATCACAATTTGGATGTAAATCTTCGATTCTTTGCAACTCTTTTCGAAAATTTCTTCTTTGAGTTCTAATCATATAATAATCATATTCACAATCATCATCGAAAAATTCTAGAATAATAAAAATTGTATTTAAATTAGGATCTTGTGTTTGCTGTACAACATTCATTGTTCTAATTTGTTCATTTCTGTGAGCTATTATATCGAAAGCCATATCGACAGCCCCTCTGAAATTTTCAATATTATAATCTTTAATTTTATTAGTATATTTTAAATGATTAACTTTATTTTCGTTCATTTTATTTGTATGTTCTAGTTATTTTAATTTTAGGTTTATTTAATTTAATTACTTTTGGTTATTTATATTCACCATGCTTTCTTATTGATGGAAGAACTTCAGAAGTTACCCATTTTTTACATTTCTTTGCTACTTATTTTTTAGAAGAAAATACATGCGTATATAAGCCTGATTCATTCATAAATATGGCATATGGCTGCATATTTGAAGGGAGCCCAGTTTTCGGGCAGCCTTTAATATTTTCAAAATTTAGCTATCTTCATCATATACATGGTTTGAACAGCATTTCTAGGTTTCTCATAGTCGAAAATTTCATCAACAACTTTGACTTTAAACAAAGGATTATTTTTCTTCTCAATAATCATAAAAAACTTGTTTACCAAAGTAAATAAGTTAGTTGTTATTTAAACCAAGAATTGACTCCATTTTTTATATGCGAAGCTATGCACAAATGAAATTGATGAGTTACAATAAGTGTATATATATAAATATAAATGTATATATTTATATGTGTATTTATATATATTCTTTTTTATGAAGAAAATGAAAAATTGAAGAAAATAATATAAAAGAATGTTGATAACATTAATTGTATTATATAGCCCTTAAGAAGTTAAATTTCCTAATATTATAGTTTCATTATAGGATTCGCAATTTATACCAAACAATGAAGATTTATAAAAAAATGTATACATATAAACACAAGTGCACTTTAAAAACACAAAGGATTACAATATCTCTATCGTGCCAGGGCTCCATTTTTAACTTGGCATTAATAAATATGATGAATCTAACCACTTGGATACTAATTTAATTGCTAGTTTTCCACCAAAAACTATGTTTGATTTTAGAGATTATGTTATTAATGAGCCTCCACATCTAATGTTTTATAAAATTAATAATTAGGAATTTAACAACATTGTTTTATAAATTAGAGACAAAAATGGTAAATTGATTGATTTTGATGGTTCTGATATCAATGTTGTTTTGGAAATTAAAGATTATTAAAATATAAAAATTTTAATTCAGAAATAGGTGTGATGAATAATTTTTGTGTAGCACCAAGTGTAAGTAATTCACTAACACCGAATTCACCATATTATTTTTAATATTTTTCTTATTCATCGAACCTCTCATTAAATAAAATTATAAATTTTCATATCCATATGCAAAGTATAAATTTTATTTTCTATTATAATACTCTGGTTATCACAAGGACTTAATGCAATTTTATTAACTTCCACTGTATATATTTTGTGTTTCTCACTCCTTATGAAATTCATTGTCCTAGAAAGAGGTTTCTAATCAAATGCACATTTCTTATAGTCATCAAAATTAATTCTATTTTTCACAACACATTTTTTCACAACTTATAGATTTTTGATTTCTTTATCGCCAACTCTGTGTGCATATATCTTTACTCATAGACCAACAAATTATTTAATTACATTGCCATTACACTCATCTTTCATTTTGCCTAAATATTTTTTATTTATTTGTAGCATGTTATAAATATTATCTTTAGGACAATCACTCATGTAAAATTTATATAACATCGACTTCATGTCTTCATGAAAATCTTGTTTTTTTTTTGTTATATATATATAGCTATTGGTTTCTTGATAGCATAGTTCAATTTTATCATCATACTTCGGTTTTATCACTCTATAATGGAAATCATACATTAATTCTTTTAAAGCATCCAAAATTTACATACATAAATAGGCTTATTAAATTTACATTAATTTATTCATGTGAATAGCTGCAAGATTCTCATTAAATATAGTATTTATTTTGAAATTTGGTTTTGCTACTAATTTTTCACATTTTCCAGCATCTGATACTAATTTTGTATCAACTCTGTTTCTAATATTTTCCATAGTTTTACGAAACACTGGCTTTTTCATGAGCTCATAAACAATCTTTTCAAAATTTTTTTAGCAAAAGTTCTCATCTCTGTTTGAAATAAGTATATTTATTCAAGCAATTAGACGGATCGAACATCAATATTCTATTTATTTTAGTGAGTTTTAATCCATTATTTAGGTCCTGTTTCAAGTTGCGATAGTGAATTACATACTTTGGTTTTTTATCTAGAGTTGTTAATAATTTAGATTTATTTGTATTTGTAACTGCCTTATTTTCAGGACAAAAAAGTAGATCTTTATGCAAATTATGTAGCTCTTGTCGATATTCTAAATCAATTTCTAATATATAACCGTGTTGTGAATCATTCTCCAAATCTAATATTTTTTCACTCCAGTAATCTAAATCATATAATGTATAGTAAACTCATTCAAAACTGCCATATGGCAAATGCTGAGACATTGCCCAACCATATAAATTATTAGCATCGAGATATGCTAAATAATTTGATTCTTGATTTGGATTAAAAAACTTCTAAATATTTGTTATTTACTTTAACATATCACTTACAACACTGTGAAATACCACCTCGAATTCCTTTTTCAATTATTAAGAACATATCATTGTTATGCAATAAATCTAGTGATTGTTTAGTCATTTTCAACACTGTATCCCATGATAAACCTGGTGTTGTAAAATACCATGCAGGGTCTAAATCATATGAATTTATAAATGTGTTTCTAAAAATTTTCGAATATGTTTGCTAACAATAATACATCGCTTCTTATATATAAATCACAGTAATCGCCAAGGTTTTTTTAAATATTAAATTGGTTCCATGCATATTTCGCATGCTCAAAACGGCATTATTGTATCAGATTCATTTAATTTATTGTAAAATTCGCTCTTTGGTGGGAGTTCTGTTTCTTCAAATTTTTTTCCAGCTATCCATATAATCATATAGATAAACACCTTTTTTAATAACTAAGTCTACATGTTCTTTTGTAAAAGGTTTTTGCATGTGTTTCATTTGAACTTTAGTTAAATTAGACGATAATTTATCTAAACTACTGGCCATAAATTTAAATGTGTTTTAAATATCATTTTTAATTTTTCTGTGTTTTTCCCGAAAGTTATAAACTTTTCTTCATTATTTACTATTAAACATGTATTTATATCATCATATCCCAACTCTTTAATAAATAAATGTGTATCATACTCAGCTAAACTACGAAAATTAATTCGAACAAAATTTGATAATTTTAATTTTAGATTACAATTATTACGTAACGGATTAATGAATTTTTCACATATGAGATCATGATGATGTACATTTAATGTTTTCCTCCATATATTCACACTCGCATACAGTATATCTTTTTGATTTCCTATATAATATTTTTTCTTCTTTTGTTTCGTGGGTGCATTGGCTCAATTCGTGAATAAATCTCACCAATCTCATCTACCTCTCTTTTTATTGATTGTATAAATATTTTATAAGCATCTGGGCCACGATACTTATACTCACCATAAGCAGATACAATATTATAGCAAAAACCAGAAGCTTCAATTAATTGATATTTAATTGTATATAATACATCATTCAACTTTAAATCAATATCATTTATGTGCTCATTTGTAGGTTTATATTTTTCTTCGAGTATTTCTTTGTAAACACCATTATATATGTCATCTTCTGTTAAAACTGGATATTGTTGACAAGTTTAAATTTAAAAATTTCTTTTGATTTGGTTTAGTTGTTGATATTTTATTTATAATTGATTCAAATTATGCATATATTGAGAATGAGACTTTCGTGGTGTGTTTAATATTTTTGAAAAATATTTGCTCTCCTTTCGATGGTAATTTTTACAGCTTCATTTTCACAACAATCTTCAGTATGTTTATTTAATTTCTGTTGAACGTGAAAGAATTCAAGGCACATATCACATATATAATCTTTACATTTATGATTATTTTTTGTGCTGAAATTAACCTTGATAAATCTTTAATCCAACAATAATGCGAGTTTGTATCATCTTTGAAATAAAGTAAATTTATGTGCTTATCCTTTTTACTTTTTGTTAGTTTTAGTGGAAATAGCATCACTTTCTCACCTTCATCTTCAATAGAGTAACCATTTATGGATATGTCAATTTGATATTTTATTTTTGATATATCATCAATTTTAATTGGATATTCAAATTTATCTATTACTTTATCGATATTAAGCCCCACATTTTTATATTTGGTTACTCTGTCTGAATGGTTGTCTGCTGGAAACAGTGCAGATTTTATTGCACAAGGAAAGCATTTTTGATCATTGTTTTTATCATTTATGCATGCTTTCTTAATCATTATAAATTCAGGTAGTTCAATATAGGACAAACCATTTAATGGATTATACATATTTATTGCTAATTGTATTCCATTATTCTATATAAAGCCCATCCAGAACACCTTTTTTAAAATTCAGATAATCGTGTAAGTAATTCCTGTTTCATAATTTTATAAATCTTTATAATTTCTCCTTCGTTTAATATTGTGTGACTATATGAAAGAAATGTAAATAATTCTACTTGATTATTTTCCTGCTTAAAACAATTCGTATACAATTTAAAGCTGGTTTTCACCCCTCTACAGTTCCTAAGATAATGGCGTATTGTCTCAAAAACCTTATTTTTTTACTGAAGTTAATAATTGATTATGCTGAACTAAATTAAAGGAATTTTCAGTGTTATAAGTTGATATCCTACTTTTAAAAGCTGTATTAACTCTGTTATTTTCATTGGTTCTTCTGTTTATTTATTTTGCTAACGAAAACATTAGTAGAAAATGTTAAAATTTCTTTTAAATTTTTTTTAGCTTTTCTATATTTTTAGTGTAATTAAAAAAGGGTAAATTTTTTAAGTTTCTTTTTTGTTGATTTATAATGAATGGTGTAATAGCTGAATTTAAATCATCTTTCTGCAGCCTATACCAACATTTAATTCTCAACTTTCTCAATTTCTTCCCACCCAACTCAATTGCGATATTGCGCAATGTTATTTTTTATTGTTTATTTATAAGAAAAACAAATTTTTGTAGAATGCAAAAATGGGGTTAAAAATATAATTGTGTAAAATCGAAATATGAGCTTAAATTATTGATAATAATGAAATCGTTTTTAACTATTTAACTGCTTCTTATGAAGATATTTCTCATTATAGAATTTTTTTACATTTTGTTGTATGTTTGTCTACAGTAGATTTGTGGAGATAAAATGAATTCAGAGATTTATTCTATTGCACACTACAAATGCCTTAGTTAAATAATCAGCATGTCGAATTTCATTTTATTGTGTAGTTTAGTATTTTTATGGTTTATGAGATATGGATTACAAAGATATTTTCCACATTCACTTGGCATTTTCTCAATTTTTAGCTCATACTGATTTTTGTCATATTCAGCACATCATTTTTTACAGGTGTTAATATGCCCGTCTTTTGTGTATTTATGTGTGTGAAAACTTTCTATATTTAATACTTCGCCACACTTTTTACATTGCTTTTCTTTATTTTCCATTTTTATTTCATAAGAAAAATAATTTATTAAGAGAATGAAAAAATATTATTCTTTAATAATTTGTTTCTTTGTAAATAACACAAAAAGGGGATCTCTGCTCAACAAGTTGAACAATTCGCTTGGATTTACCTAACTACAAGATCTTGAAACAAATAAATGGTTTACTGCTACAGATTTTGAAATTCGTGAGTCTAAGTTTTGTAAAAAAAATTAATTGTATTCTAAATGTTAAACTTAAAATTTTCAATAAAAATTCTTTGAAACTAATAAACGAGAAGGTTTTTTTTTTAAATAATGTATAAAGCCTTAAAAGAAATTAAAAATGGAAAATTTTTCAATGATCTAGAATTCTCTTAAAAATATATATAAATTCTATAAATTATATTTTTTAACATTTTCACTTGATTATTGCTTATTTCGCTTGATTTAGTTTCCTCGCTTGCAAAATTGCTATATCTAGAAAACATGAAAAATTGCTTGAAAAGTGAGTAATTTGCTTGATTTTGAGGTAAAATAGCTTGTTTTTTTAAGTAATACAAATCCTGCTCGGGCATTTTTGAAAAAGTAGAAAATTTACTAGATTTTGGGGTAAAAATGTTTAATTTTGGAGTAAATTTGCTTGCTTTTTTAGAATGCTCAATTTCTTAAATTTCAAACCATGATTTTGGAGCAAAAACCTTGATTTTGGATCAAAAAAACCTTGATTTTGGATCAAAAACCGCGATTCTCGATGAAAATGTGGGGTGGTCCAGAACCCCCATTATATATCTACTCTTTGGTCTCTATTAGTCGGGACAATATACTTTATACTGTATTGGTAGAGTTGCGAAGGGTGTCAGAGCACGAGAGACTCGTCCAGGGTGTGGGACGTTCGCCCACGATGCTCTCCTCAGTTCACCCCGCGATGAGGTAACATCGTTATAATGATGCAAATAACCTGTTATGCCTATCTATCGAGAGTGTATGCCCTCTCTTATACCACTAAATGTTGAGTGAAACTGTTGAATCGCCATTTTACAAGCCAGATACACACATAAGTTAAGATTCTGTCAGGAGGTTACAGTGATGCAGTGGGTAGAATATCCAAAACAGTTAAACGGCTGTGAAATAAAAACAACCACTTTCCCTCTTTTATATTTATTTATTTTTTAATATGCTAGGTATAATTTATATATCTGTATTCCAACATTCTCTTCATTGTGGATGATACCTACTAAATGTTTATATGAAGATGAGAATCTACAGCACTTATGGTGTCATTAAATGAGACTATTCATAACTAGATATATTGTTTACAGCAAATAATCTTTCTTTATACTTGGATCAAACAGATATTATGAAAGACCCCAAATAAAACCAACAGGACTATAACCTTTTAATAAAATATAGAAACTAAGTTTTGAAAGGAAGTCATCCTGCAAAATCTTAGGCTTACATATAGACAGTCATATTTATGGAAATACTCACATTGATAACATAGTTCCAAAACTAAGTGCAGCGTATTACGTTTTTATAATTTATCATATCGTCTAAAGACATCATCCCTTAAAAAAACAAATTTTTTTTCATATTTTCATGCTGCTATGTCATACTATAACACTCAGTGGGCACCTTCTCAAACTATCAAGTTTTCAGACTCCAAAATGAGTCATAGGAAATATTTACAAATATTCTGTGTAAGTATATGTTTGTTTTGTAACGGTTTTTGACTAATATTATATTCCAGAGCTCCTGTTCATATAGGATTGCTGGAAAATTTGATAGAAAATAAATTAATAAACTTTAGCATCACTTAAATTCTGTGTAAGCAGTTACAAAATTGCCTACGTTTAGTACGCAGTTCCCTGCTGTGAAAATTGTAAGTTTTTTTTACTGCAAGGAATTACCATACATACGGTTACATATTTTATTTCTGGGGCTTGACTTTGGTTTTCAGGTTTCTCTTTTGGCCATAACTGCTCCGCTGCTATCTTTAAATAGGCACCTTTTGCGGTATCGCAGATTGCCACTTCGCTCTTTAAGTGAATCATTTGGAATACAAAATAATAATAATAATAATTTGAAGGTTCAGTATAGCAGAAATATAAAGATACAGTAATCTTGAAACAATAAAATGATTTCGGGACCACTATACGTTGCTAATAACTTTAATAACTATTTTGTAAGTATTTCTACTCTAAATATTGCTATAATAATCATATATCCATTCAAAATAGTAATGCATCACACATACTAGTAGAAGTATTACAACCCCAATACCTTAAACCAGTTATCATGGCTTGAGCAATACATTATCATATGGTATATTAATTTGGAGTTCTGCAACTATGCTAACAAAATATTTGTAACTAAGAAAAGGGTCATTGAAAAACCTCTACAGTATATAGGTATAATACAGGTTGCAGGCCTTTATTTAAAAGATTACAATTTTCATTTCACATAAATCTACATTTCTTTAAACTTCTTAATTTATTTACTCTAATAAAAACGAATATCTTAACAAATGTCGATTTCCATTCTATATTTAACAAGGAATAGAAAAAAGTACCTATAGAGTTTATTATCACCGGACAAATTTGTACAAGAGAAGTATTGAGTTTAAAGGCTTACATAAGCTATCAGACTCTAAAACCTCAATAAACTTAAATAACTTAAAGAAATAAATAAAGTATCTTCTGCTGAGTAAGGTCTTCTATTGGACAGTTGTTAAACACACTTAAAACACATTTTGTCATGTGCGGACGTGATGACACTGCAGTAGAATATATTTGTACTGTTGATAATTGTATTTTTACTTTATAATAAAAATATTTTTATACGACATTTATTGACATATCCTATAATGTGCTGCTAGGCACGACGTACAATATTACTGGACAAAATAAACTTGGACTTGTCCAACCATAACCTTCATTATGATAAACCGATAACAATAACCATGGTGCGAGGAAAAAAATGCGATGCAGGGGTTTTTACGAACTCGGTATACTGCGCCAGCAAAACATGATCGTAAACAAAACTAACTTCAAACGCACTTAAATATATCAGAATTCTTTATACCGACCGGACATATGAAAATAAAAAGGCGTTACATAATATTATTCAGAAATCTCCGAAACTCCCATATACCGCAATGCTAAAAGCGGGTCAGCCTGCACTAGCGCTGTTAGTTCGTAAGCAGCCGCGAGCTTCACTAAGCATTCACAGTACTAGATTAATTTAATCTAATAAACACTCATTCAACTAGCATGATTAGTTTAGGTGAGTTTTAACAGCACAGACATGGTTACTTCATACTTTTCTAAAGCCTTGCTGAATTTTTACTTCCACGATATTTCTCCTCCCCATGCAAACTAAGCTTAAGCGAGTCTAGAATATTAAGCCAAAGGGACTGATCAAAGTATTCGTGCGCAATAAACTCAATAATATACTGCATAATAAGAACTATTTCTTACTAGGCGTTGCCAACAAACTTATTTTCTCCCTGTTACTATTCCTATTAATTAAATATGAAATATTATAATTTATAAATAAAATATGAGTAAAAGTTCAATTTAACCAAAAGTAAGGTACTTTTTATCTTAACACAAGTACAAAACTTTTGTGACACATGGCATATTAAGAAAACATCCAAACACATAATTCATGTTGTGATATTCAAATGTTTGATTCAGAAAGTGTGAAGAAACCGCGACTAGCCTACATCCACTATCGTAGGATAGTTTACGTGGGTCCTATTAGGTTGCGATACGACAATGTTGAAAAATGACCAATGTAAAATGAGCATGAGCAGTAATGATGACTGGCCACAACTCACAGTGACGACAGTTAAGGTCTCAGGTTAGCAACCATACAGTAAATAAGGTCAGATTGGCAACAGCAATGTTATTGAGCGTTTCCTAATTTTTTTTGGCCCTCTCCACGCATACCAACTAAGTCGGCACAACTACTGCCATCACTTCGAACTACGAAGTTGGCATTACTGAGTACTTACAGCGCTTCTGGCGGATATACCTCGAACTTCTTAAAGCTGCAGTACAAATGTTATTATATTCACACGCACCCTTCAATATCTTTAGGGAATTTGAATACTTGTGGGCCACCTTTAATAGTGTAATAAAAATGAGTTACAGGTGGGATTAGAATATTACGATGTTGTGCCAAGAATTGCAACGTATTTCAGAAATTCAAGCTTATCCTGGTGTTACGCTATCGTCAACTGCAATCTGGTAAGGAAACATAATAAAAATTAAGAGGCAAACATTTTTCGTGCGTAAATCTGTGAGAAGAATGCATACATTTATTTTAATGTATAAAATACTTAAGCTCCCGCAGTATAACAACTAGGAAACAATATGTATTTGCTTTAATGGGTATCAAAAGATTTCACTATAATGAGGGTATGCGTGGAGAAGGCCTGACAAAATAAGCGACCTGTTGCTCCCTATCCTGTGAACACCCCCTGGTTAGAAACCAAACGAGATTTGCTATGGGAAAGTTTGACATAGGATACATTTCCACCGTAAGATGCGCTGCTGTTCCAAAGAGGTCACTTTTAAACTGGCAGTAGATTGAGAAATTCTTTTTATTTGTGTGTTAGTGTTTGGCTCAAGTTTCGATATATCATCTGCTTTCCCCAGCCAAAATTTTAACTATTATATTTATTTCGTAATTATTATTAACGACCGTTCGTTCTTTACAAGAGAGAACAGTAAAAATACAACTGTGTTTGTTATGTAGCGTGCTGCCCGTATTTCACGTCTGGGAGACTGCAAATTTCCTAAAACACAACACATATGAACAATGTCATCAACGTATGGGAGCTGTTCAGTTGGTAGTTTGTCTAATATGTTATATATTTTAATTCGCTGAATACACCCCTCTACATGCCGCATTTTAATTGTAGTCAAACAATTTTAATAAAGGCACGTTTAATTAAATTCTCAATTAATGTGTTATCATTCAATTTTAAAGTACTCTAAATGTGATCAGCATTGCATTGTTATTACTGTGCCACTGATGATAAATAAGTAAAAAGTGTTTTATGTACGGTATTTCATTTGTGTAAATTGACCCGATGGAGGTTCAAGCTAAAAATGTTCGTCACCAGGGTGCACTGAAGTCACAACTGTACCGACTTTTTCCGATTTGTATGCAGGTAGATGATACAATTGCAATCCTCACAAGATAAATATAAATGTGTAAAATATTCTATTTGTATTGTTTTAGAACAAATAATAAACTTTATTCATAGCATAAGAGCGGAAATATGACTAACTATTTCCAAATGTTTTTTTTTTATATTCTGTAGTATAAATTTGCTTTCACAGTTAATTAATGTAAATATGACACCCTTAATTGAAAAATAAAGTGAAAATTGTTAAAAAAAACCTTATAAAGGCTTCCGTGCTTAGTTTTCTGAAGTGAAAGGAGAAAAGATCAGAGTTTCTTTTGATGACATCTCGCACTTAAATTCATTACACCCAGTGGAATGATATGCTTCAAATCAAAATGTTATGGTTGCAGGTCGAGTGATATATTTATCACATATGACTGCGGGTTGTTGGCGTAATTTGAGAGTGGCGACGAAGTAATTGCTGATGAAAGTTTCTCAGTAATTAAAACATGCGTCTCCGATAAAGGGGAAATTGTTGTTACACCACCATTTCTGCACGATTGTAAATTGACAGCTGAAGACGCAGGAACTAATTCCAGTGTTGCCAGTGTTGGAATTCACGTTTCTTGCAGCGACACCTGTCAGGCATTGTTCATTACAATCTATTAAGGAACTCACTAGTGTGTCAAAATCTTGTCTTCGAACTTTAATTCGATGAGCCTTGCTGTTTGCCGAAATGCGGATACGCCTTTCACTAAACCATTCCGGGCATTCTGCTTGCTTGCATGTTCTTAAAGATATTTCAAGTGCTTTCTCATCACTAACACAAACGTTGTTTTCGTAAACCGATAGTTAACCTTCACTGATTGGTTTGAAAACTGACGTCACCGCCAAACAGTCACACTGATTTGATAAGAATTCTGTAGGTACATTTTTACACTCAGCTGTAGAACTGACATTCCTAACAAATCATTAATTAGTTTTCTACACTCTCGTTCTACTTCACTTCTATTTTCTGCAATCAACATCTGGCGTAGGGAACATGGTATATCAATTACCACATCTACAGTTAAAGGAGATGCTGGCACTGAAAAATGTAGTCTTTTCTTTGGAATTAAGTCACCAATTCTCTTTCCCTTTGAATGCTTTTCTTTTGCAGCCCTTGTGGAACTTGGTTTACCCCAGGTTTGTGCGATGTCTGTTTTCGAAGCAGTGTTTCCCATGTTTATGTAATAAACAACTGCGGCTACATGTTTATAAGACTTACCAAGTCCTGCCGGGCAACGGCATGTGCGAGCAGTGGCATTTCTTTCACCACACAAATCTGGGAGCGGGGATGGGGGGAGACACGTAAGACAATCATGGATAACGAAAATAAAAGCTTATTGCATATTATTGCAGTACCATAATGTATGCGAGACATGATCTTACCTCAAGTAACATTTTGTATGGCGGGACAGTAACAGAAGTTTGCCGAATCACTTCCGCTTGCATTAAACAAATATCGACCTTCCTTATTTCCTTAACACGATTTACATGACCACTAATACAAAGATTTTTCGCTTTTAATAAACTATTATCACTAATATTAATACTTTATACTGGCAGGAACCCGCACGTCAATTCTATATCACACAATATTATAGAACAATGAATGTGACGGCACACCGTGCCGTGGCGTCCTGCAATTAGTTACGCGGAAAGAAACGGCGAGGCGCCAATAGTACAATTTTCAGACCCGTGCACGGTGCATATAGTGTCGTTGCATTATTTTGTTCAGTGTCAGGAGTGTCAAGTCAATGAAATATAAAACGGGAAATTATTCCTCTTATCTATTTTTGATTGAGTAAGAGTACCCATTGATTATCTTATAAGCGTTTAATTGGATATATTGTCTCCTTATCACTGAGCGATTGCACCGAACTGTTGACAGAGAGTGATTGTGCCAAGCATATCGCGACTTTTTGCCGGCTCGCTGTATTTTACTAAAACTAGTGTGGCGGCTCGTTGTTCCTGTTTATCACGTACATCCGACCAACCAGCATCGTGGAGAAGGCATGTTGAAACCACTGGCGAGGTCTTGCAAGCCGCAGCAGCTGCTCGCACGGTCGCTGCTGTGCGCTACTGTGGGTCTGTTCATGTGGATGGCATACCGAAGCATGGACTGCTTTCTTGGAAGAAGCCCTCAAGTGTCGACCATCCAGCTGGAGCCCCATGGCGGAGATGGGGAAACCACTGTACTCCCAGAGGTACATCTCCGGCCGCTCTCCGTGAAGTACAACGGGACTCCCATCTCGGGGATGTACCAGCCGAGGTTTGACGTCGACCCAGCGGCGTGCCCCAAACGACGGATCCGGTGTGGAGGTGGTCGTCGTCATCCACTCCAGCCCCAGGAACGAGGGGAAACGGATGACCATCAGGTACACCTGGGGGTCCATTAACCTGAGAAGGGACGTCGTCGTGGTCTTCCTCTTGGGTATGTCTCTGAACAAGACGTTGCATCAACGAGTCCGAGACGAGTCGCAGACGTACGGCGACATCATCGTGTCGAGGAACTTTGATAGCTACAACAACCTGACGCTGAAGACGGTCGCCATGTCGGAGTGGGTGAACCGCAGGTGCCCGAAGTCGAGGTTCTTCATGAAGATGGACGACGACGTGTTCCTCAATGTCCCTCGGTTCTTAGAGATTCTGCGGCGTCCAGAAGTATCGATGGCGAGCAGGACTGTTTTCGGGGGGCTGACGCGAGGGACACACCCGGTGAGGACCCCGGGACACCGACACTACATATCGGAGGAGGAGTATCCGGGAGATACGTACCTCGACTACATGCAGGGAGCCTGCTACCTGGTCACTGGTGACATCTCCAGCGACCTCCACCAGGCGTCGCTGCAGGGCAAGTTCTTCAGGATAGAGGACATTTTCTTCACCGGGCTGATGGCGGAGCGAGTGGGAGCCAGGAAGGTAGGTTTGGACAACTTCTACATCCCCATTTTTAAGGTCAAGTCGTCGGTGAACAATTCAGAGCAACTGGATCCGTGCAACGTTAGACGCCAGACAGCGATACATTTTGCGTACGAAGAGGAAATATTCCACATGTGGCAGATGGTATTCGATAATACGCTGAAGTGCTGATGGTTATTTTTCTCTGTAACTCCGCAGAGCTCCGGGGCACAAAAGGAGTTAGGGTACTTACGGCCAGAAGGTCATATCGGGCACCACGGTTTATTTGTGGTGTAGAATCGTGGGAGGCAGCGTCCAACTGTTATATGTTTGACCAGTCAGCGAGAATGAAGTTAGATGCTGCTTTATTGTGGTTGTGTGTTACTTTCGGTTGTTTATACTGAGGAATCGTACATAGGTTAACCAAACGTTATTAGAAACGAATAAAGTAATGCTAATTCGTAGATGTGTCACAAAATTGTTTGTTTGCTTAGGAAAATTTAACAGAAAAGTATAAAACAGAATTGTAAAGAAAACTGTTGATGAATAACGTCATTTATTATATGAGCACGCAATAAGAACTCAGCACATAATGGTGTAGTGCATTTGGTTTGAACTATAATAACCAAAACCATATATAAGAAAAAATTATTTTTATAACCTGTATATTTATACTTGTCTATGTTTAAAATATTAATATTAAAAAAAAACTTTAATATTTTAATTAGCATGCAGTTTGATTTGGTATATTTGGTTTGCTATTACGCACACAATTATAATTAATTCTATTTTTATTTGAGAACAACGAAAATCATTTTTTTAAATATGTATTTTCACTACATTCTGCGCTATTTAGTCACTCCAATGTAATAAGAAGTGAGTACTTATTTGCTATTATATGAATAACGCTCGAAATTGATGATTTCAATAGAATTTACATTCTCACAGCAGAAAAGTGTACACATTTCCCCCCCTAAACGGGAATTAAATTATGTTATTATCACGTAACACAAGCTTTACGAACTCAAAAACTTAATAAAATTATCTTGACGAAGTTAGTGTTCAAGATATGTTTACGAATACCACCTTAAGAGCCAGTTTGGTGTAAATTATGGACGCTGTAGTTTATAAAATTAATTAACCCAATTTTTATTTTTATTTCACGTAACCATCTAAGTTTACGCAAGAAAATGCACTATGAAAGTGGAACTCATCCACGCCTTCGGCTCAAACTCCGCCGAATATTTTTTAACCTATTCTAATTTACAGAAGGATCTGGAGGCGCTGAAAGCCTGAGTTCCATGGACGTAGGCACACAAGATATACCAAATGCAGGGCGAAGGTTTGACGGCATTACTTAGAAGGGAAGATCGTGACCGTAATTGGGATCATGATCATTCCCATACCAACAAGCTGTTACTGAAATACCTGTGTTAAAACCCCATAAAAGCACGCCGGAAGAAAGGAATTACAAAACTCATGCTATTTATTTTCCAGTAAAATTTACAGGAATGAAGGAAGGTAGCGATATTTACATGAAAAGGGTTTTGGAGCTAATAGAAAACTCCAATGGAAAGAGTATCTGCACGCTCTGCCTTTGATTTTATTGTAACTATGGTAACATTGCAGTTTTTAAGGGTTATGTTTTACGATTATCATAGATATTTTAATTATATATGATTACGGAGTACTTGCTTCTGTTATCACTTTCTTTAATATCATATCCAATATATGTTTTATTATATGAGCTTAACCATATAATCATTGTTATTTCAATAGTTTATTGACATAGAGATCATGAGTAAGTAATTTTTAAATTATTTTTAGATGATATTCAGTTTTAATATTTTGTTTTATTATATTTCATTTCGTTCCTAGAAGATGGTAAGCATTAAATATTTATTAAACAGAACTACTAAATAAAATTATCCTGGTTTTCTATCGTCGCGCCAATGCTGATTGGAGGATAAATGTGTCATGTTCATACGACAGCCAATCGGAGGACAAGAGACAACATAATAAGTAAGGCAGATATAAAATATAACTAATTTTTATGACAGAATTTTTCTCCACACGTCCAAAGATGGACGTACGTATGGTGTAATAAATTGGGAGAGCGTGTGAAGGAAATATGTAAATGTATGTAAATATATGTATTCTGTGGTGAAATACTTGGAAGACTCGCGTAAATTACCTGTGTGATTATTACCTTATATGACTTATACATCTCTTGGAAAACTGTAATCTCTGGAACTCTGAAATAGGCATACAAGACACTGGACTTAAAATACTCTGGATTATCCTCCAAGTAAAGAAACACTTCATTTAAAAAATACCATTTAATAAAAATAAAATTTGAATGAATAAACATGAAAAATGAAAGAATATCACTACTGTCAAAATCTATTTAATTTAAATCACAAAAGAAAAATAAATTATTTGAGTCTGCTCGACTGTAAGAAATCAATTAAATAAAATTATATTCTGCACGTAGGTTAGAATACTGAAATACTACCACAATTCGAACAGAACATCAAATACTTAAAAATATATTTCAAATGTAAAAATAAAATATATTTCAAAGCTGCTTTCTGCAATTAAAAATGAAATGAAGTTAATTAAATAGTTTCAGACTTGATGTGTTTTTAGTTAAGTGTTTCTTAGATTAACTTTATGCACCGGGCTCCGTTCAGAATATTAAAATTGTAAATCCTTTAGAAAAATGCTTAAATGTTCTCCATCAAAAAATAATGTCAAAAGTTCACAAAAAAAAAAAAAAAAAAAAAAAAAAAAAAAGGAATCAGACATTCTTCACTCAAATTTAAGTCAAAGTTAATGTAAGTAAAATTTGCACCAGACATTAGCTCAGGTGGGTCAAGCTGGACCTCTGGGATTACTTAGAGTTTAACATTTAAATGCTGCAACTATTTCTTGATCCAAAGCGACGTCAATCATTTCCAATCTCAAGAGAATTAAAATATTGTTATACTATAAACTTTTGCAATTTCTGCATTCATTATTATAAGCTATGCATATTTTTACGCATTCTACACTGTCAAAGTCAAACAAGGTAATTTGCACACGTATTTCACATATGTTTAATTTTTATTTATTTTTATTAATATTCATATACTTAGATTTTGAATAATTATATGTTAGAATGGCAATAATTTACGTGTAAATTACTTAGTTAACTAGATTTTATTTTTGTTTGTATTTTAATTAATATTTCAATATTTTCATTTATTTTCTTGATCTCACACCATTGTAATTGTTTCAGGGAATTTGTTGTGTTATTTTTATTACCTTCTACGTGACCCGTAACTCTTTGACATATGGAATTAAGCCGTTAGGAGTGTGGCAGATTAGCTGTTTGAGTAGGAAGGCTTCCGATTGACTGGGAGGTTCGAATCCTGCACCCCCGATTGGCTAGCATGATAGGCTAGGCGGGTAATTTCAGTTAGGAAAATCTCTCTCTGCCGCCATCTTTCAACGGGTTGAGATCTAAGTCAGACGAACTCCAGAAGTTTGACGTAGCATAGGTATCTTAAGAAATATATTAGAGGTGTTTTAGTTTCCACAGCTTGCTTAATTAATATTGTTTTGTTTCTACGTAGAGAAGTGTGCTGTAAGCCCCTCTGTATTGTAAGCAGATGTTTAGGAGCTGTCGGTTAGACGCTGTGACGTTCCATGGGCTGTAAGCCACGTTAAGAAACACCTTAATTCTACGAAGTTTGAATACTATTCTACATTTTCCTGAGATGCCGTCCTGATTTCTACTATAAATGGTATCATCCTACAAGTAAACATTTTTCTACACTACTAGTTTTTCTACGAGTTTAGTCTACATGTCGTATAGGCCTAAGATAGCGGTCATTTGTAATAGAACATTTTACACAACGCCATGTTGGCACGGCGTTTCCAATAACTACGAACAAGGATATTTTAACCATAATTTAACCTGAGAGATAGAGTTTTTATTGTTCTGCCACTAAGCTGAGCCAAGTTTAATTTTTCAAGTAATAATTGCAGACGTATTCATTCTGTGATTTTTTTTCAAGTGACAAACTGACACGCCAGGCTAGTTTACATTTCTGAATAAAGCTATTGTTAACGACCGTTATGTCTGACCACTTCCTATCGGCAAAGCTAGTGTGAATGATTTTCATAAACCCTTTGCTATTGCCATTCAGGATTTTTAATTAGTTACATTTACAGCCAGAATACATATCAATTAAATTAAAGAAACTGAATTTGAAATAAAACAATCTGGCTGGAAACTTTATGTAGTCTGACTTATTTTTCTATTTGCATGGATAATTGTTTTCACATCCTCACCTTCACTGATAACCCAGTTCTGCATAATTTCTGCTTATACTTATGGAAAGTAAGTTGCATAATTTTCAGAGTGCGACAAATGGTCACTGGTCTCAAGTAAGTGTGGTAAACTAAGGTGAGTGTTCTTCGCATCGATCGTCTGGTTCTCGAGCCTGCAAGGGGCAGGCAGACGTTTTCCTCAGGGGAGAAATATTCTGCTATCCCACTGCACAGTTGTAATAGATTTTTCCAACAATATACCTAACCTAAGACATTATATCAACATGTGCTTTTATTTCACGCTGTTTTATAAGCATATGGGAGAGTATGGTTATGCAAACAACTCATTAGTACACCACCGTTATTCCACACATTGTCACGTATTTTCTATTCAGTGCCACATGGTGATATCCTGTCTGCTCATATTTTATGTTAATACTAAGTACTTGGAATAGATATACAACACGAGCAGCAGATACATATGGCAGGGCACTTGGCATTGTTTGACACATGTACTGCAGGGAAGCTACGTGTTCGTTTTTCAGTAAAATGGTGTGCATAAACTATAATAATATTCTGGCTATATTGACACAGGGAAATAAGACGCTACGTGTTAATTTATTATGTGAATATATGTTTACACTTCATTGTAGAAAACGCTACTAGGCTCAAGTCCATTGGCCTCAAATAAAACGACGCCACCTTACTTAGTGTATCGTAGCATACACCTCCATCATGGCGTCTCGATATCATGTAGCGTCCATCGTAGTCGCAGCGTCCACTAATAAAATGCACTAATTATGCTTATTTAGCCCTCTTCTTATAATGATTAAGTAAGTTCTGCCTGAAACTAACTTCTCGGACAAACATTATCTATCTATGTTATGGTGATGCCGGGGATTTCGCCTCTCGAAATCCCGACTACGAAATTACGTCCAGGGACCTTAAATCCGAACCCAGAAGCACCAAACTTCCGGCTACTTCCTAGACGCATTACAAAATGGAGCTCAGCTACATCCGGTCTAACAAGTAACATTCAGTGCTACTACTCTGAACAGTTACAATAAATATGGCACTACCTCCGACAAATCAAATGTGCAACTACATAATACTTTCTAGCATAACAGAATAATATAACGGAATGTACAAATTATTGTATGTATATATTTATGAATTATTGTTATTCATTATTTATTTGCCACAGCTATAAGACTCTTCCATATAAAATACAAAAGTCAATATTTCGTGAAATTATGAAATAAAAATTAAAATATGCATATTATTCAAAGATATAAAATAATACTACAAGAAAATTATTTTAGCACGTAGGCATTCATAGATAAGGAAAGAACTTAAATTTACTGCAAGGAACATCTTCGAAACGCACTACTAATTAGTCTTCGCAAAAGGTTCATGAATAATATGGCGTATGGTGGACTTACTATTGATGAGGGAAAAAAGTAGTCCACAGCTAGATCTGCGGTTCTCCTCCTGGGTTCGAATCTGGTACCTCACAACTCCCTGTCGACTGCGATTCCATGACGTGACATCCTTCCTTCATTCACGGTCCTGGAGTCGACCCCCTACTCAACCACTGTTGCGATGACCTTGTGTGGAGCTATTCTCCTCCTTCAGAAAATGGATGACAATGTTTGATTAGAAGTTACTCGATAACAGAACGACGAAGTTAGTAGTCGACACCTCTGTTACTGACGACTCAATATTATGCAGTTACTTTCTTCTCTTTGGCATACTTCTGTTTCTTAAACCTGACAACATTCAATCATAAAAACTACATTTCTTGAAATTAAACACCAATATTAAATTAACTTCATTAAAAACCCATTAGATCGGAACTCTTACATATTTCAATTCCATAAACTAATATATTTTAGAACAACCTTAAACTTCCAACATCAAAAAAACTGTTTGTCAAATCAAACATTATCAAAGATTAATACAGTGTTATATATCACAAATTTACAACTAAGGGATTTGTTTAACATTTATACAACAATGTTTTCCTTTTGAACTAGATAAAACTTTACATATATGTACCAACTTGTGATATTCAAATTACGCTAGCACCATTCATCAAATTAAAGGAAAACCAGGTGTACACTGGATATAACTAAAGCTAAAACATAAAAATAAATGCAAACATGCAAACAAAAGAAAATAAACCGTGTTGAAATAAAAATGATAAATTCTGAGCCATGAAAAATCACAAATAATAGAAAATTTACATCTCTGGTTGAGTTACAAACTGCTCACAATAAAACTCTCTCTTACCATAGAGTAACATAAATAAAATAAAAATAATGGTGGATCCTAACTAATGTTAAATGTAAGAAGTACATGAGGAATCAAATAAGATTTATAACAATAACAATACGTATGTAAAATAAGGTGACATACAGTGCAAAACGATATATGTGCTTATTTCATAACAGTCTTACCAGTTTTTATAACACATAAATGATATGTGTACTGATATACCACAGAAAAAACCATTCCTGTCAATTACCCTTTCTCTACTTACAGTTAAAATTGTAAAAGAACAGGTGTAATTGGCATACGTAATAAAAGGTTATTAGAAACACTCATCTATAATGGCATTCCTAAAAGAAAACATCGACGAACTCTGAAGAAAGAGAGAAAAAGAAAAACCACATAACATTATTACTTACAGTCAGTCCAACAATCGAATATTAAAATCTTCTCTTTCTGAAAAAGAAATTACATATACATATCTCTTCAAACACAATTAACATACGATAACTCAGAAACAAAGCGCATTTTAAAGATTGCTTCAACATGATTGTTTAGGCCTACATATTTGGGCATATGTCAATGATTGCTCGTACAATGTTTACATATTCAGTGTTGGTGTATTAAACTCGTTGGAGCCTCTTAAGTGGATGTATAGTTAAGCAAGTTGAACTAGGGATAAAATAGATTAATTACGTCGAAATAGTTGTTTTCATATATGTGTCAGTGTTTACTCGTACAATGTTTGCATATTGGTTTATTAAACTGACTGGAGAATGGTGCCGAATTTTAAAATTTGATGTCTAGGAATGTATGATGTGTATGTACTAAGCAGTACTGTACCTTACTGAACATTGTACAAGTTTGTTGTCAAAAAATGTGTAGCATGCCAAGATACAGAGTTTGTGTTGTTAATTTACCTAGTTTATTAATGTTTACATGTCAATCTATACTGTTTACCTACAGTTCTTAGCATATTAATTTTAAGTAAATTTCCGTCGTATTATTTATCTACTTTGTCAGTGTATTTTCATCCTTCGGAATGTTATTGTTTACATTTGGGAAACTAAGCATTTAGATACTTTAATTTGTATTTTATTTCGGTTATGTTTGCACCAACTGCTAAATATTTTCAAATAATTATTAAAGAAACCGTTGAATGAAAACTATAATAGTTTCCTTGCTTGCCCTTTACACACCCAAAGGTCTACATATCATTATGTTTTACTGTGCAAATGTTTTAATTTATCTACATAACAAGATTACAAGCAATTTTAATTCGAATGAGTGGAGAGTTGTCGAGTAGCAGCTTTTGGTGGCGAGAATAATTCTTCTCCAGCCAGTGTATCAAAGTTCATTCTGTGTGCTAAACACCATGTACTGACACCACACACCAGACGCTTTAATTGCAACAGTGGAGATGTCATCAGTTTGTCTACAGTTGGCAAGTCAGAGTATATATTGCATAGTGTGAACCAACTGTCGAGTGAGGGTCACCATCAAAGCCAATCAAAAGCAGTAGTGACATTACCTCCCCCACACCCCCCCCCCAAATAAACACAACTGTGTACAGAACTTTCAAACAATATGATGTCACTTCTGAGAGTCATCGTTGCATTTCAGTGCTATTTATTATACATTTTTTACAAAAAATGAAGGATTTTTTTTTTTCATTTTCACTTCCTCTTATTTACTCCCTAAGTACCCAACATTTGAACTTTGTGGGTATTAACTTGAATGAGCTGTGTTTTTGGATGAGTTTTTTTGTCACATTCTGCAATGCTGGTAAGGAATGATGACGATATGCACACTGTTCTTTTGAACTGTTAGCCAATTTACAGTTTTGTTTGAGGTGATCGCAATATTGATTGCAGTATCGAAGAAAGTACTTGTAAATTGCATTATAATAACAAGTGCCATGAATTTTTACAGTAAGTACGTTAAAATCATGACCAAAGTGAGTTATTTTAGTTCACCTGCAGTTGAATTCTGCAACATATTTTCGTCATCTCGCCATTAAGCATATGAAAATCTGTGGTAAAATTTGTTGTATAAAGCATGTATTCAGGTTGGTTATTAGAAGTTACTTGATCATGTTGATCCAATGTTTTAAAAAGATTTGAATTACTGTAAATTTCGAAGTAAACTTTATTATTGAAAGTGAATTTCAATATTAAAGCTTGAGAGGTGAAGTAAATTAGCTTAATGGCTTGAGTAAATATGTTAGTATGTATTATCAAATATTTGGATCAATTGCATTTTCATCCTAGCGCTACCTGTACTGTATAAATTGAATTAGGCTAAAATTAAAAAAAAGGGGGGAGTGGTTGTTAGAATATTTAAAGATTGCCATCTAGTTATGATCTGAAATACTCTCTTTAATATAGTAGACCTTATTTGTAATTTATCTAGTATTTAATTATTTATCTCATTTGTAATCTCTCTAATGTCACTTAAGTTGCATGCTATATGAGGCGATGGTACATTTTCATATTTTGTGTAGGAGTACGATCGTGTTGTTGAAAGCTGTAAGCATTTTACAGTCAATGCTGCTGCTTCCTCCATGGATTATCTACACTTGTCAAGAAAATAGATGTGTTAAATAGGAAGTTGTGATCCAATACATGTATGTACTATATGAACACACCATGTGTGGTGGTCAAAATAATGGTCAAAGTTAATAGTTTGCGAAATTTAATTGGGATAATCTCCATAGGCATTGACATAGTATTCTAAGAGGTAACGTGACCTGAATTAGTCTAGTAAAATAATGACATATTTGATATTTTACTATAGAACGACACTTAATAAAATTCTAAATCATCAAATCGCAACCACTTCTGAACAAGTGAGTTAATGGCATCTCAATACTATTGAACTAAATTGTAACTTTGAACACAGTCTCACAATGTGTGGCATGTTTGGGTGCTGACTTTTCTGTTTACATAAATACGTATAAAAGAAACAAATTAAAAGGGGTGAGGTGAGTAATTTACCATCATTTATAAAAATTTGCTAAAAGATAAAAAGGTCAATTACTCCTTACCAAATATGCATTTGGAAATGTTTTATGATGGCGGAGTAGGATGAGATACTCATGCGCCTTCTGCACTCGACTGTGCCTTCAATACAATTACAAATTTGACAGTATGCCCAATTTAATTTAAAATTTCCCCAATTCCGAGCCGCTCTATACTACACAGATGCTTTATGTTTGTTGATGAATAGGCACTAAATATTGCCGAACTACAGAATAGACCTTCGTGTATAATTTTTTGTTACAGTCTCCAAAATTCCATAACTGGTGTAAGGAGTTCCTTTACAGTTGGTTCTCACTTGTCATTTAACTCGATATTAATTTTATCAATAAATAATTCACACGATAAACTAAATCATCATTGAGCATTTTACTAAAATTTCCATATAAAGTATTTTGTTAAATTGTCAAGGATACTGTTTATTTGTGTTTAGTTATATTACATGGACAACAATATCGATTTTTGAAGAAGTTCAGTTATGGTGAAGGTAACCAGGCAGAGGTTTTTGTTTACTTGTAATGTTTTGGGGAACATTTATTTTGTAAATCCACGAAATGGAGACTGTTCTTCTGTGAAAAGGCTTAATAAAAAAGTGTTGCAGTTTCTTCTAATGCATGCAGAACCATATAAATTGAGGACGAAGAGGATGTCCTGCAGACCTGGAGGGTACTGTCCAATCCTGATGACGGCTACATCTACGATGGCGATTAGTTGGACCGATTTTCTGTCCAATTTCCTCAATTATGGTTTGGTGAGAACCTTGGGCTTCTATGGCAAAAAGATCCTCATGACATTGTGTGTACGTTACGTCAAGTAAGGTCGACTTGTGTTTTCATACTTCTCCAGACAGTGATTTATCAAAGTACCTACAACTCAGAAGTCCTGATCGTTATTTAATCCATTCCAAATCTCACAACCAAGAGTATTCCTTGTTTTACTGGACTAAATTATTAGTCGATTGCACATATAAAATTACACTTTCATGGAACATTTAAATGAGCTAGATATTATTCTACATGTTTTGTTATTATGTGATGATTCTGTATTTAGGGAACATCCTTACTTCGTTTTCTAGACAGTCATCATATTCATATTATCATATTTTCATATGTTGACAGCAGACAGTGTTTTGTTCTTCTATTGATTATTATTTTTAAGATTGAATAGTAGTTGTAAACTGTTGTCACGTTAGTGGTAGAACTGTTTATTTATTAAAGTTATAAACTTGATTTTTACTTGTACTTTCTGTGGTAGATCCTATCTTAAGGTTGCACTATTAAATAATTACTAGTACAAGTTTCTGCCGTTGTGATCCTAGAAAGCATATGATTGAAGGTGATAATTCGAAGATAAATCTGTTTTTATACATTTTCTTGAATAGAACTACGAAGTAGATGTTATCAAATATACACGCGGAAAGTTCCATATCTCTACATCCATGAAATACACTCTTATAAATATTCCGTACCAAACTCTGAACTACAAAGATCTTTGTGTTTTGTTGATGAATAGGCACTAGATATTGCCAAACTTACAGAATAGTCCTTTGTGTATAATTTCTGTTTACCTGTTGATTACATTATGGTTATTAACTGTTGGTTACTTATGGTTGAAGCATGGCTGCCAGTGGGTTAACCAAAGCTGCCTATTTTTCACTTAGGAAGTGTAGTTGTAGCATAACTGCACGACAAAACTGATTTATATGTGTAAAGGCAAGCTCTCAACAATCCGTTTCACCTGCAAGGGGTCACGTGATCTTCGACCAATCGCAAGGCAACGTTTTTCTATCCGTCAAATATATATCAAACTTTAACTTCCGATGGACCGACGATGGTCCCCGCCTTCTGACGACATTTGTAGACACTTTGAAATAAAATGAAAGGCGCTGGATATGTGTTTATTTATCTGTGTGGTAAATTCAGGAATTTAAAAGTAAATAATAACTTAGTGTACAATTTTATCACGTAAAAAAATTATGTTGCCCAAAATATCTTCTTGAAAATCTATTTCCAAACAAAATATACCTTCTAGGGAAGAAGAAAGTAGAACAAAAACCATATCTGTTAGGAATATAAATTTGTGAACAATTAATTTTGTTGCTAATTTAATGATAATAGCTGCAGAAATCAGTAAGTTAATTTTCGGCAACTTATTTTGTTTGCCGGTTTAATCTGAAATATCTATAGGATATTACTGCTCATAGATCTAATAAAGGCCACAATGTTAAATCACTAACTGTAGTGAAGGTATTTTTAATTTATCTTGCATTGACACTCCACAGATAAGCTTGTGGAGATTTTGTTGTCACAAAAATTTTTTATTATGTTCAGTCACTCGTTTTTTTTTGCAGAAATTTCAGTTTGGTGACAGCTCCATTCTCAAGAATTCACTTGAATAAATGCAGTCAGTTATGTAGCTAACAAATGAATATAGTTTAGCATTCCATTGTTTTACTTAAAATTGATTAACATTTGTCCTTTGTAACTTGCAACATCTAGGTCTGTGCCGAGTAATATGATTATGTTACAACGGATTGTCCTTGTTTCAAGTGATAATATTTATACTTACATTTCATTCGGCAAAACAACACGTGTTAATACTGCGAGATGACAACTGCACTTAAATCACGCATGCCGAGCTATGAAAGACTTGAATTTCCCGGGTATTCGTCAGTTCATGCCGCTAGGAGCGCTGCTGTAGCGTGTCTCGCTTGTTGGCAGTGTTAAAACGCCTCAGTTTCCCATATTGTCCTTCTATTTATTTAATTTCAACACGTGCGCATCTCCCGTGTACGCAATGACGGATACAAAAAGAACAAATCAAGTAAAATATCATATGTTTTGCAAAACATAGAAATGAGAGTATTTTGTGATGATGACTAAACTCAATTGGTATTTTGTGTTAGTTTTATTAGTAAACGATTTTTATGGACACATTTTGTTTGTTGGAAAAAAAAAAAAGAGAAAGTGTTTTGAAGTAATTTTGACTTATTGCGAAGAAGTGAGACAATGAACATAGCAGTATTGGTGATTTAAATTGAGGAGTTATTCCTGTATTTGAGACATTTCACCCTGGTAGGTACAAGGTGAAATATGGCGGCACTTCTGTAACGCCTGCAATTTTTGCAGCATTAATATATATATGTCCAACACTACGTATTAATTAATATGTAAAGTACAACCTCAGATGATTATTTTATGATTTGCCTATTTGTTTTTGAGATGTGTAAATATTCATTTTTCGGTTTTATTTTTAACATCATAATTTATTTTTCAAGTAATCTTGTTGTGTATAATCATTCTTGTCTGTTCTTATGAGTTATAGCTAAGTGTTTCAGATTATGTGATTTTTATTGTTATCAGTCACGTGGTCGTAACTATGGTTAACTTTGTTGTTGGTTACCATGACAATGCTATGACGTGTTCATCATCACTGGGATTGTCATGCCGTGATTGGCCGAGGTCATCGTTACGCCTTAAGGTTGAAGTAAAGCAACTGCCTATGGAGCACTGCACCCGACTATACAACATGAAGAACTCATAACAAACTAGTTAGACACCATAAAAATTGTCACAAAAGTGCGATTTACACTATATATGAAAGAAGAATGTATATATTTTGCAACATTATAAAATATTTTACTAAAATACACTTTATAAATGTATAAAAATAAATTAAAATAGTTTTTATTTTTTAACTACATTTAAGCGCATTTCCATTATGGATGCTTCGAAAAGTATAATTTGCAATATCATCTTCTTTAAGAAATATTGTCATAATATCTTCTGTGAACATGTGTAATAATATCATAGATTGTATCATATCAATTAAAAAACTTTACTTACGTCAATTTCAGCCTTAAATGTTTGTGACGAATGTATGCACATAGAATCAATTATTAAAATTATTTCCTACATTATTACCATTTTCTTTCACTCAATAATAGTCAACATTATGACGATATTCCATGACGATGATTTCCTTGCAAACTCTTCTCTCTGAATCATCCAGAATGGTAATGAGCTTAAATATTGTTAAAATTACAGACTATATTTGTCGATTAATTTTTTTACATTTAAAAATTATATTTTATTAAAATATTTTATAATGTTGAAAATGTATATAATCTTCTTTCATATACAGCAAAAATTGCAGCTTTGTGACAATTTTTACAGTGTCTGTACTACTTTGTTATGAGTTCTTCAGATTTTATAGTCGGGTGCAGTGATCCATCCACAGGCAGTTCCTTAATTTCAACCTTAAGTGTTAGTTGAGGATTTATATATTGGTTATACCGATAGGCGAGCTGTGACTAGTCGTCGCAGGCCCGGTAGGGTTTTTAATTTATATTAGGGATATAGTCGAGTCCGAGTTTAATATAACATACAGCCAAGAGGCGAAGAAGGTATCTCGGTAGTGATGTAATAAGTTTTGTCTACTCGCGCTTCATACGCGATTTAATTAGGTAGTTCGCACTGCAGAATTGCTGCTCCTCCCATGCGATGTCTGCACTGACGGCGACCTCTACCTTCTTCTCGCTGTCCGCACTCGTCGTCTTGGCGGTGACCAAACGCGGCTCCTCTTCCGCCCCTGTATGTCGTCTCCCCTGCTGCTGCAAGTACTCCTGCCATTCCTTCTTAAGGGCGATCACTTCCTGTTTCATTTCTTGCTCAACACTGTCGATCTTCTTGTCTGCACAGTAGAGTCTATTTTATTGTTTACCAACTCGTTCGCACCTTCTATCTTTCTGTCCACATTCTCATTCACACTGTCTATTTTTCTATCTACCCTGTTTAATTTTCTATCTACATTTTCGTTTACACTGTCTATTTTCTTGTCTGCTGCTTAAGTAACACTGTCTATTTTTCGTCTATTACATCGCTAACACTGTCTATTTTTTCGTCTACTACTTCGCTAGTACGGTCTATTTTCTTGTCTATTAATTCACTAACACTATTTACATGTTCACTAACACTAATCACAGATTCACTAACACTACCAATTTTACTATTTACATTTTCATTAACATTACTAATTTGGCCGCTTAGTGCTTCAATTAAAGAGCGAAGTGTTTCCATGACTGCCGACATTTTCCTAGTTAGCATTCAACATTTCAAAATGATTCCTCTGACTTTTGCTCAAATATTGTGATATTTACAAATACTAATTATAATTATTTTATTATTTTATTCTTATACAATGCCTCAATCCCATTTCTGACACCAGTGTAACGGTTTCTCTCTCTATGTATTGAGAGGGCTATGCCAAGTTTTTTAAGGGATGGAGAAATTAATCAAATTAAATAATTAATTATAATTTTCTTATTTTATTTACAATAACTACAGCAAAATTCGCTGAACTCAAATTCTCACAATAAATTGAAATCAGTTACTGTTCACAATTAACACCAATTAATAAAATTTACAATCACGATAAAGAAATCGATGAAATCAAATAATTAAAGATCATTCCAAATAAAGTGTTTAAACCTATTCAATTATTTTCTAATTTATGCGTCAATGTTCGACAGTTGGAATATTTACAATAAAATAAGTATTACACTTCCATTAAGTCCCACCTCAGTTCAGTCCATGTCCCGCCAGTAGCAATGTTCTAGAGTCCTCCAAGCGCCCTCATACACAGTAGGCTTCACTCGTCGGTTTCACACCCTCTCGTCCATTCAAGCCACGAACACCTCACCCGCCGTCGTCCTGCAATCTGCAGTCGTCGGCCACGCCATCTTCGCTCGCGCACACTCGCCAGGCGGCCTCCATCAAAGACTACCGGCCGCTAAGTTGCGGCAGTATATATAAATCTTAAGGCCACCACCTAGAAACTTACCCAAATTGCTTGATGCGTCGCAGAGGGCTGAGGCGCCGGCCAGTCTCACCAGAACATTCTTGCATCGTCTCTAAACGTATCGGAAACTCTAGCAGGCGAGAGAAGGTCTGTGACGCAAGCAAGTCTCGCCGCTGTCAGCATTCACGGGATTCTCAGAAGGGGCGGGTGAGACAGCCACGAGCTCACCGTTCCCGGAAGAGGGGAGGGCGAGGTGGGTCTCCGATTATGGCGCGGGGCAATTGAGTCGGCGCCAGCTGCAGCACGTAACAATATATATATATATATACATTATTTATATAATATGTATAAGTACATGTATGTATTTATATATAGTCTATATATATATATATATATATATATATATATATATATATATATATATATATATATATATATATTGAAACACTTATATAATTGCATGCAAATATCAGTAAAATCGAGTAACTTGGAATTTCTTCATGCAATGGACGATTTGAAATGCCCGCCACAGTATTGTTCGAAGAACAGGTTCTGTTGCCACTTAATAGATTGCACCACTTGCCATGGAAAACAATGTTTCAGTTTCCGTCGTGCGAGTCGCGCTCCTATACCACTCTCCTTTTCTATGGAATGGAGTACGCGCAATCAAATAGGAAAATAACAATATAGTTTAAGTAATATCGCAAGTTTTGTTGTTTCAAGATAGTTAACGTATTCCTTAATTGATCTATAGTATAAGCTCATACATTCTTCTTGTATTTACTTCGTTATAAGCTTAGAAATATGAACCAATTTCTTACAATTACAGTCTATTTCAGTTACACTACCAATTTTGCGGACGGAAAGAAGACAAGAAAAAAGGAGGGCGAGTGTGTGCACAAGAGACTAAATAAATATTCACCTGAAGCTCTGAAGAATACAGTAGAAAAAATTGTCAGTGGAAAAGTGTTCTATGTACAAAACTTCCAGATATTTTTACGTTCCATGGAGTACATTGAAAGAAAATGTACATACAATGCAGTGATGGTAATTTTGTTACACGAAGCACTGACAACAGTGCTCGTAGCACTCAACGAATCTTAAGCAAGCAGAGACTCAAATGCCAACATATCTCGATCTAATAAAGAGGACAGGCCTAGTCCAAAATCATCTGACAATAAACTTGCACCATCAGTTGACGATATTTTACGACTGCCAGACTTGCCATACGTCACTTCAAAATAAGACGCCTGGACAAAGAGCAAAAAGGACCAACGTTCCAAAGTTAACTGCGACCTTAGGACTGAAGTCCAGCAGGCCAAAACTTCAGCCGCCATGTGTAGCTTTAGGTCTACATCGGTGCCAAGGGGGAGAGGAATAACGAAGGGAATGTAGAGGAGGCAGCAGCCGAGGCAGCTCAAGAGTAGGTGGAAGCTTAAGCCGGTGAAAAAGAATGATGTTTGTACGACATGTAATTAGGCCTATACACTCGGCAAGAATACAAGTCCTTCGATTCAGTGCTGTTTCTGCTTGCAGTGGTTTCCGAAAACTGCCAATATATTGATTCAACTAAGCCACCAAATGTTTTCGTATGTAATCTGTGTGCAGGAAATGGTTCGAACGACAGCAACAGTAAATTAAGTTGTTGCTAAGTGTTTAAAATTAAATAATACGAGCACATAATAAGGTAATTTTTTTGTTGAAATACGTTCTATATAATAATATTTGCTCATTCTACCACATCTTGTACTCTCAATGGCGTTGGGAATTAAATTTGTGGGTATTACGAAATTAAGTATATATTGTCAAGGTATATTAGTAGAGTACCTCGAAATAAGTATATATTGTCAAGGTATTAAGTAGAGTACCTCGAAATAAGTATATATTGTCAAGGTATTAAGTAGAGTACCTCGAAATAAGGTATGTGTGTAGCCTGCGTGTTTGTTGGTAATAATTCTTAATTCTCTTAAGATAAACTATTTCTGCCTATTCATGCAGCAAATATGAAAGTTATATGTACTCAAAGTATTATCAATAATATCACATTTACTATGATTAACGTGTGGCTGATACTGAAGTTCGAATCCTTAGTTTCACGAAGTAGGGTAGGTTTACTCTATAACGCTTGGCAACACATTATACGGGCCTGTTTGTGTACAGATCCGTAGCCAGGCTTACTTCTTATGGAGGACCACCAGTTAACAGGCCTGTCTGTGAACCCACGCCAAGAAAAACAGTCTTCAAGATGCAGCTTCAACAGGGCGTGCGGCTCGTCGCTTACAGCAGCGATAACTACTTGTTATAAGCTGTTCACAGTAAAGTGAGCACTTTTGAGGCCCTAGTTACTATTTTCCTTTCAGACATTTTTTATCCTTTTAACCACATTTTCAAATAAATATTTCCACGTAAATAATAAAGGCAGTTCGTAGATTCCACCGCACTTGGAAATTAACGTCTAAGGCTAAAATAAAATATATTTATTTACTATTATTCCCAATGAGAGGGCTTTAAAAAGTGCTCACATTATCGTCAATAGCCTATAGTCATATATTGTATTTGATTGGCTGAACATGACTTGGACCTCTCTCGGCAATATCTTACGCTTTAACTATTACTTGGTACAACTAAATTAATTCCCTGCTTAAAACTTTAAATAATTTCAGTTTAGCTACCACAAACTTTTCTTAGTCAAAAAAATATAGAGGCTGTTCACGATAAAGCGAGCACTTTCGAAATCAATCTTTGCTAAACCTCACTGAGCCTACCTGCGTATATTGTAACGTGCGCTCTCTGACTGCAGGCATGGGCGCGCTCTGCTGTAAAGTTGTTAAAGACCGTTCACGATAAAGTGAGTACTTTTGAAATCAATCTTTGCTAAACATCACTGAGCCTACCTGCGTATATTGTAACGTGCGCTCTCTGACTGCAGGCATGGGCGCGCTCTGCAGTAAAGTTGTTAAAGACCGTTCACGATAAAGTGAGTACTTTTGAAATCAATCTTTGCTAAACATCACTGAGCCTACCTGCGTAATAATTTGTAACGTGCGGCTTCTGACTGCAGGCATGGGCGCGCTCTGCAGTAAAGTTGTTAAAGACCGTTCACGATAAAGTGAGTACTTTTGAAATCAATCTTTGCTAAACATCACTGAGCATACCTGCGTATATTGTAACGTGCGCTCTCTGACTACAGGCATGGGCGCGCTCTGCAGTAAAGTTGTTAAAGACTGTTCACGATAAAGTGAGTACTTTTGAAATCAACCTTACAAAAAAGTCACTGATCCTTCACTTCATAAAATTTAACGGGCGCACTGAGTGACATGCGCCCAGGAACGTTGGTAACGATTGATGGAAAGTAGTTCCATATCTTAACGTCGAATAAAAAGTGTTGTATAACCATTTGTAATAACTTAATTTATTTCTTTCGTTTTATGTTTTCTTAATGCATCGAAGTATAAAATTTTCCAGATTGGTAAATTATTTTCTTTTCCAATAATTTCACAGGTTCTCCTCACCGACGCATGAATAAAGTGATGAGGCCCATGGCAATGTTAATTTTGCATAAGGCGGAAAAATACACAACTTGCATACAAGTAGATCTTAAGCAGTTTACCGTTGACATTCTATAACCGTAACAAATGGTACTAATAACATGTTACCAAATACAAAGTAGTTTAGCCGTATAGAAAGTATTTTTGGACACAATGGTCTTAAGAGGCCGCGATTTAATTAATCATAAGTACTACATATTCCTCTAACATAATGTCTTGTAATCATAAGTACTACATATTCCTCTAACACGATGTCTTGTAATCATAAGTACTACATATTCCTCTAACATGTCTTGTAATCATAAGTACTACATATTCCTCTAACATGATGTCTTGTAATCATAAGTACTACATATTCCTCTAACATGATGTCTTGTAACCGAATGAAATGTACTAACTTATTGCGTTAGTAAAACACCGAAGAATTAAATAACATTGCCAAAATACTTATTCACAAAGTTGCTAGAAATAACTTGAACTCTTATTGCCACATCTTGGTTTCTTATATCGGCTCCCGAAAAGTTAAGGGTTTATATTAATTTGTTCAGACATGAATTTGCGTCCCTGTGTGTTCAAGTAAATACCACATGTGTGACCCTAACCTATCTCTCAGTGAAAGACTGTCACCATAAGGAATGCAGTGCAGCCGGAACGTCGCCTCGACACTGCGATGTAAGAACCTCTTTATGTTGCCCAAAGATTACGTAGGCTATTTCAATATATATATATATATTTGAGATTTGGGCGGCTCTTAACATCGAGGTGTTGAGAGCCTATGAGGGTGAAGTGAGGTGAATATGGAGTAGGGCCGGAATGAAAGGGCGGGTGAATGGGAGATCCCCGAGAAAACCTACGGACACGATTTCCACGTGCGAAAATCCAGGAGCGACCCCGCCGGGAATTGAACCCGGTTCGCTCAGGTGGGAGGTGAGTAATCTTAACACTACATCACCGCGGCCCCGTTTAGAAATAAGGACAAATAATTTTAAAAAGGGGGAAATTCGTTTGTAAAATAAAACATCCAAAGTGATAAATTATCGTCATGATAAAATCTAATATATATATATATATATATATATATATATATATATATATATATATATATATATAATTGAAGCTCAAACCTACATATCGTGTTGCAGTTGGCAACATTGCAGCCCACTTCTATGACCTCCACGCCCAACCCTGTGTTCTTTTTCGGCGATTGCCTGCCTGTGGGGTGCAAGGTCGAGCTAGCTTCGATCGATTTTTGTTCAGTTCAGCTGCTTTGTTGTTAAAGTAAAATATGGAACATTATATTTGGAAGTTGATAATCTTTTTTCATATTGTTACGGTGTGGACAAGCCGTGTCCACAACACTGGCTAGAACGGAGACCCCACACACGAGAAGGGACACGCCGCTGCAGCCAGGGCGAGGCCACAAGCTGAGCGAGGTTTTGGAAACAGAGTTAAGTTAGTAAACCCGCGGCGAGTATTTAGCACCGCGGGGACATGGTAACCAAGGCCTGAACCAGCCAGCCGCCGCGGAGTCAAGAAGGACCCCAGAAGGGCTGCCGCCGCCAGTGGGTTCAGAGACATTTACCTAATTAATAATAACCTGGCGTCTGCATAATTGGTTTGCTGATATTATAACTCATCTATTGTAGAGTCCTGTGCTGATTGTTAATTATTTAGGTTTTATATAAATACTTTAGAACTAACCCAATCTTTACCTTGAGCTTCGCCTAACCTAAAACGGATCGCTTTAATAACATAAAACAACTCAGGTTATTCAAACGTAACAATATGTAGGGCCGACGTTTTACTAATATATATATATATTATATTTAAACACACACCTCATTATATTATTTTACCCATGCGAATTACAAAAAAAGTACCAGTATCACCCTACCCCCCCCCCCCCCCAACCCGGCCTCTCCGGTCTTTAATTGCCAGCAAGTTCAAAGAAGCAAAATGTACCTCTGTCAAGGCTGTTCACGATAAAGTGAGCACTTTTGAAATGAACGGTAGAAAAAAGTCACTGCTCATGCCTGCATATATTTAAACGGACGCAATGAGTGACATGTGCCCAGTAAAGTTAGTAACGGTGGAGGGGAAACTAGTTCCATATATTAACGTCGAATAAAAAGTGCCAGGTAACCATTTGTGATAACTTAAATAATTTCTCTCTGTTTATTTTTTCAATACATCTAAGAGTAAAAATAACCAGATTTGTAAAATATTTATTTTTCTAATAATTCCACAGTTTCACTTGAGCGACACATGAATAAAGTGATGAGGCCCATGTCAATGTTAATTCTACATAAGTCGGAAGAACACACAACGGACATACAAGCAGTTCTTAAGCAGGGCTTTCAAAGTGCTCATTTTACCGTGAACAGTCTATACCCCTGGTTACTCAGGTTCGGGACAGAAAGTCATTTCTTATGGGAGAGGTTGGAATGAGAAAATTCCGCCGTTAGGTGAACTGTGTTCCGAAAGGTAACTCTTAACTGCAATTTTAAGCTGCGTGGATAATAGAAGATAAAGGTTTTACTTACTTTAGAAGTTATTTTACATTTGATTTACGATTATCGCAATTATACTGTTTTTTAACGTAGAAAATAGAGAAAATCTGGTACACATGCGACACTAGTGCCAACCTAGTGGCGAAAATTTTATTTTGGTTTGCCAAACTTTTAACATTGATCTTTCCAACGTGAGTGGAAGTAACCATACCCTGATCACCCTAGGCCAGGCCTGCCAACCTAGTACCCGGTTGCACCTTCGTGGTTCGAAACTCGATTGGAGATCGTGTCTGAGATCGACACAGAAAAATATTGCACCATTTGAGTTCAGAGCTGGACTGGAGATCGAGATTAAGTTCATTTCGAACCGCCGAAATTGGCGGTTCGAATTCTTGATCCGAGATCAGCAGCCATCGTCGACAAATGTAGTTTGAAAATATGCCAACAGACAGAACTACGTTAGATTGTTTTCTGGGTAAATTAAAACAACACTATACGCACTTAAATATTATTCAGCAAAATTCGTACAGCAATAATTCACTTAAAACAGATAAAAGATCGCACATCTAGTTCTATCTATAGTGAAAAATACGCCTACATCCTTGACGTCATATATTACATACCCATAGCAAAATTTGTCTCATACTTAATCTCGATCTCACACTTTGGAACAGAGATCGACGAATCGGAGATCCAAAATCATGAAATTTCGTTGGTGCAACACTTTTACATTGAAACCAAGATCAAACTAAATCCTAGTTCGGAACTAGGATCATTCGTTCTCGATCGGGGAAGATGTTTGTGCAACCGAGCGTAAGCCACCCGTTTCCTCAGAACTTCCCCCTTTTCTTCGCCTCACAGCAGGTCCGATAAGGTGGAGTGTGGGAAGTCATCCAGATAATCAAGACAAGAAATGGCGAGATTAGCACGTGCCTTCGATAAGGGATCGGCGGCCACGAAGTATTAGTGATCGAACTGGCCGCCCTCCCAGTTTGCGATAGAGCTGCGAAGTTTGCCGCCTTGCAGCCACCGAGCGACGTCGCAAAAATGTTCTTTCCCACAGGTCGGAAGACGTCGAGGAGTTGGTGTTCTCCGGGTCTTCCCACGCTGGCGACTCTCCTACTCGCCGTCTCTTACCTCAGGACGGCAACATGTGAGTATAGCTATAATTATATAAATGCTGTTCACGGTTAAGTTAGCACTTTAGAAATTAACTTTAGAAAAATAAGCCACTGCCTTTGCATGCATATATTTTAATGGGCGCATTTAGTGACATTCGCCCAATAAAGTTGATAACGATGGATGGAAAGTAGTTCCATATCTTAACGTCGAATAAAAAGTGATAGGTAACCATTTGAACAATTTCTGACAACTTAAAATTATTTTTCTAGCTTTCTGTTTTATTTATTTATTTTTTTTTTTAACGCCCCGAAGTGTGAAAATGAGCAGACATGTAAAGTATTTACATTCTTAATAATTTCACAGTTTCATTTGACTGACGCGTGGATAAAGTGATGAGGCCCATGGCAATGTTAATTTTACATGAGGCGTAATAATACACAACGTGTATACAAGTAGAGCATAAGCAGGGTTTTCAAAAGTGCTCACTTTACCGTGAACAGCCTATACCTATTTTGCACTCAGACGAGTACTTCAGCACCGGAGTAATTTATAATCACGGATTCTACAAGGAAAAATTGCGTTCGCGTGTACACTCAGCTACATACAAGTTTCACTGCAGAAACCAGAAGAGAAATGTATTTTTAAAGTTGGCGGCCTTGTTGCAAAAATGTATACAATGGAAAAGGCCAAGATCTTAAAATTAATATATGAATAAAAACTGGACGAATTATCGGAAAAATTAACGATACTTGGTACATCTGAAGTTTTTTCCTTCAGGAGTCAGGTGAATTTCTAGTATTTGCAGAGATAATACGAGAAGAAAATTTCTTCTTTTTTCCCCGAAGCAGTATTGGCAACCTTTCAAAGGTACTGTGTACTGTCAGTGCAGAAACTATGACGCAAAAATGTCGGACTCTACATGTCAAAACTAGCACGCAGTTATCTCCACTAGCAGATGTTTGACTTCGCTCTGCCTTGCCGTAGCCAAGGAGGTTGTATTGTGATTGAAACTATAACGAAAAAATGTCGGACTCTACATATCAAAACTAACACGCAGTTATCGCCACTAGAAAGCTGTTTGACTTCGCTGTACCATGCCGTAGCCAAGGAAGTTGTATTGGTGATTGAGACTATGACGAAAAATGTCGGACTCTACATGTCAAAACTAGCACGCAGTTATCGCCACTAGCAAGATGTTTGACTTCGCTCTGCCATGCCGTAGCCAAGGGAGGTTGTATTGTGATTGAAACTATGAGGAAAAATTGTCGGACTCTACATGTCAAAACTAGCACGCAGTTATCGCCACTAGCAAGATGTTTGACTTCGCTCTGCCATGCCGTAGCCATGCCCTTGCCACTAAGATTGCCAACAAGTAATATTAAAATTGGATCTTCGATGGTGATAAAAATACTATATTGCCGTAAAAATAATTTATTATAAACTATGAAGAGATTTCCCTACCATATTTTGACGTAATTTTTTTCCCTATAATTCGTGCTAATTAATACGTGTGTCAGCACCGCTAATGTCCGTGTAATATACCCCCCCCCCCTTAACCTGTTATATTCCCGACAACGTCACTGTCGTTCTGTCGAGGTTATCACATGCACAATCTTGAAGGATCTGTTTCATACTGGGTCAGAGAGGTTTTCTTGCGCTCTCTTTTTGGTTGCCGCTTCGCTAGCACTTGACGTAAAGCACGCCCTAGCCCTCTCAGCTGCTTACACAGAGTTTGTATTGTAAAGGGCTTGGGGATGGCTTAAAGACTAACTTATAAGCTAATTTAAATCCACACCCATGCCTTGCCCGGGATTCGAACCCAGAGCCTCCCGCCCCCAGATCGATGGCGCACCAACCGACTGCGCCATGGGAGGTCCGCTGCTTACATAGGATTGTACACTCACTCAGCTGTCTTTCGGACAGCGTGGCGGTTTCAAAATTGAAACGTTCCCAGTGGACCCTGGCGATCAAACAGCTAATTTAGAGTTTGATTTCGCGGGGGTTAAATGTAACAGTTATAAAGTAGCAATATAGGCTTGACCTTTTAATATGTATCGGCCACCTAGAGGGGAGGTTTGGTGAGGCCTGTACCAGTTCCATTGGTAACTTTATCTTGGGTACTCTGGCATCTGCCTCGGTTATTCCTAACTGTAGCTTGATTGTCCTACATACGGGCGATGCGTTTAATATTGCAAAGTTACCGTATTTTAAATTATTTGACCTGCAGCTTCATTTTAGTTCGCATTGACGTGTCATATTTGCGCAATGACGAGTCTGCGTTACCCACAGAGCAGTACTTGATTTCTACCTATGGACCATTGCTGAAGATCTGGGGGAAGTCAAAGAGAAGTTGACAATCTATAATTATGTTCTGTAAGTGATCTTTGAATGAATTGTGCAGTGGAGGTTGGTGAATGACAAGATGGAGATTTCTGGACATTCGCCATTGCGATGCAGATGTCTTTCACGGGAAAAAACAGGACAGAGCACGAAAAAATAATTTAAAAAACAACCTATGGACGAGAAAATAAATATATGTATACAACACTGGAAAATTCCAAGAGGGAACAGAGTCTGAAAAGAAGAACAACGACTAATTACGATATGTATGTGTATATATATATATATATATATATATATATATATATATATATATATATATATATATATATATATATACACACACACATATACATGACCAATAGATAACACATAGACAGGGACACAGGCAAGAAATCTGCTGACAAAGTTAGGACAACATTGGCAATATAAGTAAAAACAAAATAGGACAACATAACAAAGAAACGCACTAAACACAGCAGTTGTTGTGTTGTCCTATTCTGTTCTTAATTATTTTGTCAGTGTTGTCCTAACATTGTCAGCAGGTTTCTTGCCTGTGTAGTTCTGTAAATATTTGTTCACAACGCGTGTGACAGTATTCGATAAGTTTCTTGTGTATTGTTGGTATGCTTTAATGGATTATCAAAGAAAGACTTAGTCACCCCGTCACAAATTGAGAGACAAAAAACGGAAAAAAGTTATCTTGCTAGGTAGTGCGTAAGAGTGCTCTGTGGAAATATTATAATTTAAACCGAATAGCAGTGAAGTACACAGAAAGAGTTGTGCGTAAGAAGCGTCGGATGATGATAGTGATGTTCTTTCTCGCACTCATGTGTCAATCAAGGGATCCCGTTTTCCTGTAGTGTGAGTCGCATTTTCACAGTGATTGAAACAGCTGAACATGTTCGCAGCCTGTTTTCTCAAAATGTGAACTCTACACGGAAGACTGGTAGTGTGTACTACATTTTGAGATATCCCAAGTATCGCAGAGAAAAAAAATATACATTGGAGCACTTTAACCTTTCAGATATCAAGTTTACTAACAGACACTTCAAATGTGCGAGCCTTTAGCAGAGAACAACAGTGACTTCGCTACAGACTTCCCGCTTCTTGTGCCCAGAACAAAGAATACTCCACACTAGTAAAGTGCCTTGCGCGTAAAGGCGGAATGACATTTAAGGTAGGCATTGATCATTCTCACCCGTATTGCTCCCTTGTTTGGGTGTCTCCTCACACGAAGATATCTGAGTATTGACTGTATTGTAACATCTGTTCCTTCATTCTGTTTCTGGTCCTCCAGTGTTGCAGTGATTGAATGCTTTCAACAGTAGCTCGTCGAAGATGATTTGCCATCTAATTCTGATACCGTTTTGTGTCAGGATAAAAAATGAATTTAGTTTTCTGTCCTTTGCCACGGTATAACTTACAAAGACATCCTTATGAAACCACACGGGACTCGTAACATCGAGGTCTAGGGACAGTATTTGTATTTTTGAGCTGGAAACACTATGTTTGCCATACGTTTTACCACAAAAGGTGAAGTCTGCAACGTGACCTAAATCACGTGAGCGTGCAACGATGCGGTGTCGTGATATCACTCGTCGCCACACTTTTCGAGATCTGGAGTGCCGATGTATGGCCACGAACGATCGCTCAGGTGACTGGCATTACGTAGATAGTTGCGAGTGATCAAATCGTGTTGCAATCCACGCCTTAGTTATCGCTGGAAAAGAACTCGAAAATCATAATGCCATAACCGTTTGCCGAAGGATGATTCGGTAAACAGTAATGTTAAAATATTGGTCGAAATATTGGCTTGTGTTTAAAAAACGCGAAAAGTGATTGCACTGTTTGGTAAAACTATGATTAGAGAAATTTAAATAGTTTTCCTTCAAAAATTTAATTACTGGTGTAATAAGGCTCTACACTTGTAATTTCAGGCTTCACGTAACACGGGTCGCCCACGATCCCTGCCTGTAACGACTCGAGAGTCTATGGATTAGAATCTCTACAATCCAACCACTCAGGGCACCTCAACCAGTTAGTCGCTATGTATCTATCTACTGGTTCCTTAACTCACACACAGAAAATACAATTCAACCCACAAAAACACCACAGTGGAGATAATTTAGGAAATATAATATTCTCGAATGTCTACAAACACACAACGCAAAGTTTACATGCAGCCAATAAGGTGTAGAGTGCTGGCATTCTGATACATTTCCAAAAGTATGCATACAACCAAAATGCAGTGGCGTTTATCCCATAGACGCAAGGTTAACAAAGTTTACCCTTTTCAATATGGAAATGTTTGAGCCTTTATAGTTTCGCCGTAACTTTAAACACATTTAATTCTGAGTTTCCCCGTTTCCAATTCGAGAAACAGAGTTTTCATAACTGCCACATAGTGCGCCTGGTAACGTGCACACAGGTAACGGCTGTTCACGATAAAGTGAGCACTTTCGAAATCAACCTTAGAAAAAAGTCACTGGCTTTGCCTGCATATATTTTAAAGTAATACTGAGCCACATATGTCCAGTAAATTTGGTAACGATGGATGGAAAGTACTTCCATGTCTTAATGTCGAATAAAAGGTGTGAAGTAACCATTTACGGTAACTTCAATTATTTATTTCGCTTTCTATTTTTATATAGTGCGTTGAAGTGCAAAAATAACCAGGTTTGTAAAATATTTACTTCTGTAATAATTTCACAGTTTCACTTGACCGACGCATGAATAAAATGATGAGGCCCATCGCAATGTTAATTTTTTACATAAGGCGGAGGAATATACAACGTGCATACAAGTAGATCTTAACCAGGGCTTGTAAAATTACTCATTTGACCGTGAACAGCCTATAGGGTAGTGGCACTTTTCAGTAGTTGATTTCAAAAGTGATCGATTAACCGTGCGCAGCCTGTATAGAGGGGAACCATGTAGTGGGAGGGGTGTTATGTTTACAGTTGTACTAACGCCTTTGATAAATGGGCCAGCTTTCAGATGCCTTTTGGCTTAAGGCTCCGTGGGAGTATCAACTGTAGCTGCAGTTGTTATTCATGTCACCCCCTCCCCCATACCTGCCTCAAAATCCCCTCCTTCTCAGCAAATTCGGAGAGAATTTGCGATAGGCACGGAACGTGGTTCAACCTGTTTATAAAAGGCCCATTGACATTGAAGTTAACATAGATCTCGTTACGTTACCTTTAAGTTAATTAGCTATCTGTCAAATTGTTTTTATAAAATCGTACGTGAGTTCACGCTGGAGTTTAAAAAATGGCTCGTCTTTGGTAAGCTGTAATTCAGTACTGCCAAATATACTGCATTTGGGATGTGGGAAAGAAATATTGTGTAAACTTAAGTATATTTGCAACTAAACGTACATATAAACGTGGAGTGCTGGGGTGCTGACGTCATAGTAGCAGTGCGACGAGGAAGTCGAACACGAGGCGCTTGGAATAATGCGATAACAGCGCTGCGGATGTTGTGTTCCGACGGAAATAGAGCCGCTGTGTGGGATTAGGTATAGAGTTCCACGAGCTCCTATTGGAGGAGGTTGTTGAAACACTCCCAGCAGGTTGGGGGAAAACTGTCATTGTTTGGTATTTAAGCTTGGGAGTTTTCCTTTTTGAAAGAGAATGATCAGCACTTGTGTCTTCGACACAAGCTAAGTACTGATATGATTGCACTATTACAAATAGTATGACCCATCAGTTCATACGGGAAAAGGGCGCATTTAAGACGTCCAAGCAGATAGCGAGATGTTTTTTTTCTACTATCAAAGTACAGATAGAACTTTTCTACATAATTTGAATCGGCTAATTAAATTTAACATGTTGTATCTTGATTGGCAGGTGTATTTTAGAGGTATTTTTAAAAAAATGTGAAATAAATACAGGGATAATTTTTGTAAAGATCATAAATATTAATCGATGCAGAATATTTCACTTCATGGCAAATATTTAGAGTAAAATACATGTTTTGAGTGAAGTAAAGGATTTAATTTGCAGAAAAGTAATGATATAATGTTTCAATTTTGTGAGTCACGTATATAAGTCATGTTTTAAAGAATGTGTTTATTTTTACGTAGCCAATCACTTGTAGATCTTTTAAGAAATGCATGGGAATTTGCATTTTAGAGTCAAGGTCATGAGAATAATGACAGGATTTAAGATTGTTAATATAACACAAAGTAATGTTGATTCCGGGAAATACACAGACTTTTAACCTAATATATACATATCAAATTACGTTTAGGTTTGTGAATACAAGTAACATAAATGAAGTTAGGAGACCTTTTTAAAAATGGTAAATGAAATTGAACGTGGTTGCCAGAACAGTTCAGGTATTAAACCAAATGTTGCGAAAGACTATTTAAATTGAATACCAAATGTAAGGCACCATATTTGTTTCATGTGGATAGTAAATGTTGTTATTTTAATATTGTAACTTAGTAATGAAACATCTTTAAGATTCCGAGTTAATATAATTATTTATACGAATTTTTTATGGTATACCAATATTTTGTTGGTTTTCTATGTAAATGAAATTCTGAAATATTTGAATAAACCAAGTGAATATTTCAGAATAAGTCCTGTGTGCTTTGTTATTTGCCAGAATATCTTAAGTGTACGGTTTTCTGCTAAAATGTTATTTGGTTTTTTTCAGACTTTGAAAGTGAATAGCGGGCTGGTATGCAATCCCTTTGCTACTCCTTTGGATAAGGGCGTAGCACAATATATAAACTCAACATTAACGTGGACCTGATCGTAGTAATCATGCGCCAGTAAAGGGGAACTGTACAATTATTTAAAAATTACATATTTTACCAATGATGTTATCCACGCACTTAAATGCATTATAAAAATCAGAAATAAAAATAAATCGTTATAGTACTGACAAATGTTTAGTGAAAAATTCCGAATTCCACGTTAAGACACGCAGCTACTTTGCCGTCACCATCTTGGCTGAGCAGCCAGCGCCTGACAGTGCGCTCATTACAAATACACGCAGGTACGGATAGTGACATTGAACAAGGGTTCATTTCGAAAGTGCTCACTTTACCATGAACAGCCGTTAAGGAGGTATTAACCGTTCCACTTCGATTTTTCTTACAAACCTTCATTATGAAAATTTATGACCAGACAGAAGAAATGACATGACATAGAGGACAACCTAACAACTTCTTCCAAATTTGAACGGTTAGAATAATAACTGTATTTTTTCCCATGTGGGATTAACAGTATTAAATAATTGTGTAATATTGTATTATGCTTGCACATGTGAAACTAAATCAGCAAGAAACATAAGTTGGATTAGAAATAACAGCTAAGGTGCTTGTTAAGATTAGCTTGGTTTTTAATTGCTGACACTGAAAATTAAGTAATGGAGGAAAATACGTAAATCCAAGATGGCGAGGATACTAACCCCTTAATGGCCGCTTATGTCGTGCTTTAACTGCGTCGCTGCATGTTTGAAACAGGTTTTTTTTTTTAAATAAACTAATAAACGGGTTCAAAACATGTTTACCTACGAAAATAAAATACGTCCCAGACAAAGACGGAATAACACTTTAAAGATAACATCGGTGATATAAATATTATTTTGGGCCCCTGTAACATCGTTAACAGATGCTTTCTAACATTGCTAAATCTTTAAAAATAAAACACCGTCCAGACACGAGTGAATCTATAATAATAGCCTATATTTAATTTGGCATAAGACTTTCAATCAATAAAATAAAAGGGTCATCGCTTAAGGTCCCACAGGTAAACGTAGCACGATGAGAACCTTGCACGCCAGTTCATAAGCTTTCGCATAGAGGCGATAACGCACTTGAAGTGGGTGTCAGTGTAGCCCTTATCAATCCACCCCTTTTAGAATAAATAAATGCAATAAAAATACAATTTTTTATTCAATGAAAAATTTTTCTAAATTGTTTTAAGGATCCTATGAAAGTGTTGCAAAAAATGGCTTAACCTGTCTACTAATGATCATGATAGCCATTTAACGCTAACTTTATCCTGTTATAGTTGTGTGTTTCACAAGAAATGATGCAATCAAATATCTACCCCGATGATCGAAAGCAAGATTACATTCTCACACAATTTGCTCTTTGGAGTTTTCATACTACCTGTCAGCAATTCAGACGGCCATAGTGTGTTCTGAGTGACGTGTTTATAATGTCTCGTACAAGAAATGAAGATGTGGTGCAATGTTAGGAGACATGACATGTGTCGTTTTTTGCCTACAAGGCTATTCAAGTGCAAAAATACCGGACACCAAACACAAACTGAGAACAAGACAATAGAAACCCGTATAAACTAAATACAGACTTTCAAGTTAACGATTTTAAACCAGCGATTAAAATATTACGAACCTAGTTTTTAAAAAAATATGTAGAAAAAGAACGCAAAATTAAAAAATATCTAATTATTATTTTTAGTAGATTGGCGATTTTCTCGTTTTTTTTTTTTTTTTGGTAATTTTTTCTCAGCAAATTTCTGTATGTAAAATAATAAAACAAATGAATTTATTCAAGGTACAAATTATGTTCTACTGTAAATTATAATCAGTGTTTTAAACATTGAAATAGTAAGTACTCAGCTACTGAAAACCAGCTTGCTGAGAAAAGGGGATTCGAGTGAGCTAGAGTAGGCCGAACAACTTTTCTACTAATTGCCCATTCTAACAAAAGGATTTTCTGTCATATTTTACAATCAGCAACTCCAGTCTGCAATTTAAAAGACACGTTTTCTGTAAAAGCCAGTTTTGCTAAATTGGCTATTCAATTATATATACACGCCCGTTATATCCGGTCATGTAGCAGTTAAGTAAGTTTGCCGAAATGCAATGGATAACGTGCTTCAACTGAATGCCCACAAAACTAAGGTTTTATCAAATAGCACGGTATTGTGGCTTTTTTTTAATGATTATTCGTCATCGTAGCAGAAGTCACGTTATACAGTTACGTCTGCCAACTTGACTTTCCGATAGTGTCTAACAAATAAAAGTGACAATGTTAAATTTTTCTGCGCCACAACACAGTTTGAAGTTCAATTGTATTGTGCTATCGATAAGACACCCGAATTTCGCGAAAAGATTTTCGCACATGCTAGATTCCAATACCATACGAGCGTACGAACAGTTCCCCTTTGCTGATTGTGCTTGGCGTGTGTCTGTGAGAAGACATTTTCTTAGTTGACCGGCCAGTCACAAAAGAGGATCTGAGCTAAAGTATCATGAAATACAACTGGTCGTGGAATCTTTCCGCGAAATTCGGGTGTCCCTAGCTACCTCTTAGAGTTGAGCGGTCCCCGCGATTTTGTATTTATGTTTTTATTCTATTTCTTGTTTTTCAGATTAAATATTTTTTTTTAGTGGAGTCTATCAGGGCATAGGGAATATTTTAACACCTATTTTGCACCTATTGTTTTTGCTACATCTGTAACCATTATTCCGAAGAACCCATTATTTATACTTTTTTTTTTTTTCAAATCATACATTAGAAAATACTGATGAAGTCAGTTAATTCTGGTTTCAGAAATTCTGTAAACCAATTGTGAATGCCTTTACGAAGGAATCATTATTAATATTTAATATTTACAGTTCGTTATTAAGAGAAATTGATAAATACAATATGACGGAGATCTATTCACCACAAGCACGAGTTCTTTAAAGAACCATGTATGTAACTTAATAATAGCCAGTTTTTACATTTCTACGCCCCTAAAGCTGAAATATGAACTTCTAGTCCTAATATTTAATTTTTTTTAGGAGAGGTAAACTTAACATACAGAGTGACTTATTTCTTGACATGCAGAAACGTTCGTAAATTAGAAGATTTATTCTTCTTTTATATATAAACCACCGTTAGTACGAAGTGACTATTTCATTTCACGTATATTTTTTTCTCGAGCTAACCATGAATAAAAGGCGTTTACCTCAACAGTGGCTCAGAATGTTGTAAAGTTATGTTCCATTAGTGCTCTTAATTGATAAATTGATATTTCTGTCTCTGGTGATAACGCATAAAAATGGCAACAAAGAAAACACTTTTTTTAGATTTATTATTCTCGTTAATGTACATGGGAAAGCGTACTCATTACTTATGCATGCATCACGCACATTTGTTGCTCTACATTTTTCCTTTTAACTTTTCCATTCCACTCTAAAATATATTTTCACGATAGCACATGATTTTTCTAGTTTAACTAACAAAATTACTCCTGAGAGGAACTTGTTTGAATTACCATTTCCTGAAAACGAATCTCATAGCATGTCATGGGTAAAAAACATGCAGGTTTGTTCGGTGCCAGGCATCAAATATACGCTAAGATTATTGTTATGTCTTGTTTAAAGCTATCAACCACGCACTCTGCTCTGCACAGATCCGTAAAATTCGCCTTTCAGTAGCTATACCACACAGTTAACTGAATTCTCGAGATGAAGCAACTTGTTAATCAGTTATTTCGGGCAGCGGTGGCCCCAGTGGCTAGCGTGCTCACCTGCCACCAAGACGATCCAGGTTCGATCCCCGGCAGGTTCGCTCTCGTGTTTCCGCACGTGGGAATCGTGCTGGATGATGCCGCTTGCTGGTGGGCTTTCTCTGGGTAATCTCGTTTCCCCCGCCATTACATTTCAGCGCCGCTCCATCCTAGGGTCTCATGTCATGTGCAGGTATGACGGGCAACTACTGGTCCGCGCTGGAAAGCCCGTCACTTGGAGGGCGTTGCCTCGCCCTAGGTCCACCCCCCCCCCCACATGAATGTTTTAAACCGGATATTTCAAGAGCGATATTCCAAGTTTACCCTAGAATGACTTGGAACTCCTATGTAGTTGGTGGAGCGAGGCACGCCAGTAAATTCCGCATTTGATGTGAGTAAAATTGTTTTACTGCCAGGGAAATTGTTTCTTCTACCTGAAGAGTGCTAATGCATAATGACTGATGAGGCTTGTCAATTCCATGTATAAACTATAACAATGAAGCTTGACCTACTCCAGAGGGAAAGCACCAGCTGGAAAACACTCGAGGCCACGGACGGCTAAGATATAGGCCTACTGACTTCCAAACCCCAGTTTCTCGGTGTAGTGCAAAACCTCGTGTTGCCCTTGGTGTACGTAATTTCACAACAGCCACAATTCAGTGACACAATAACACTGCAATTTGTTTATAAGTTGCAATTTAGTGCATATTCCTGCCATCAGATATCAGCCACATTGCTGTGAAACGCAAATATCTAAACGTTTCGAGTTCACTAAAGCAAAGTTCCCCCTCGGAAAAACAAGTGACAAACGTTATTGTCTTAATTCGCTGTTTGTGTTACAAATTGGTATGTAAGCGTCTTTCAGACGAGTATAGCAATGTATAGACACCTGTAAGTTTATGTAACTAACCAGCGACTTGTTCGATCTCAATCTATGGGGAAACTAACAAAAGCAAAAGTATCGAGATAGTACTCACCCACTTAAACCGAAAATACTTTAAGCAAAATAAAACATTTTAAACAAACAGATTCGCGCCGCTCATGAAAAGTTTGCCACAACAAATAATAGACAAATATGAACATACACTGTAAAACTTGGAATAATAGTAAAACATTTTTCTCGCCATGTAAAACGTGTGTATTTTTCTCCACATATCACCACATTGTGAAATCATCTACTTCAATAAATTTCTTGAGACGTTTTCATATATGTAGGTATTCATAAGTCGAAATGGTTGTGCTGTTTAGTTTTTACCTTCTGACAAATTAGTTTGATGTTGACTCTGAATTTCCTGTTGCGGCAATTGTTTCTTCAAATACGCTGTACACAATTTAAACAACTTTATTGTTCAGTGAACTGCCCTGCATCATTATGTACGATCTCCCGTGCTCATCTCTACAATAAGGGCGTAGAAACCACCTTTATATAGTAAGCGTTCGTCTTTAAAAGAGTTCTTCTTTTTACCAAAACAACACGGTTTAAGATCAGAACTCAGGAGAGGCAGATTTGTGACTCCGAGCCAGAAGATCAGAACTCTGGAGAGTCTAATGGTGACTCCGATTCAGTAGTCAGGACTCATGAGAGGCAGATTTGTGATTCCGACCCAAAGATCAGAACTCTGGAGAGGCTAATGGTGACTCCGAGTCATAGTCAGGACTCATGAGAGGCGGATTTGTGATTCCGACCCAGAAGATCAGAACTCTGGAGAGGCTAATGGGTGACTCCGAGTAAGTAGGTCAGGACTCATGAGAGGCGGATTTGTGACTCCGAGTCAGTAGTCAGGACTCATGAGAGGCGTATTTGTGACTCGAGCCAGAAGGTCAGGACTCAGAGAGGGTTTGGTAACTCCGAGCCAGAAGATCAGGACTCAGGAGATGTGGATTTGTAACTCAGAGCCATGGGAGCGGACTTAGGATTCAGGACCCTTGACACTTGACTACTGACCTTTGACCTTTAACCCCAAAAATCCAAAAAATTCCAAAGTATTCGAAAAAATGTCTTTTAAAAATTAGTCATTTAAATTAATTAAAAATAATTAAAAATATTATTAATAGTTTATTATAATAATTATTTAAAATTATTTTAATATTAAAGTCTTACAGCGGCGATTCTTCCCTAACAATCAATTACCCTTGTTCCCCTACAGATTTCCGTTTCTCCCTTAAATTTTACCATTCTCCCTTGAAAATTTCCCATTTTTCCCCAAAACTTACTTTTCTTTTGTCAAAAAAATTCCAAAATATCGCTAAAAAAATCATAAAATTCAACGAGCATATTACTTTACAGACTACTACCACCATATTGGATGCAGGTGACCTTGACCTTGACACCATGACCTTGATAACAAAAACTCTAAAAAAAATTAATAGACATCAGCAAGCATAATATGTTACTGACCACTACCACCATATTGGATGTAGATGACCTTGAACTTTACCACTTAACCTAGAATGACTAACCCCAAAAATCCCAAAAAATATAACAAATTCAAAAAAATTCTTTAAAAAAATTATTTAAAATACTTATTATTTAAATTATTAAAATTTGTCATAAAAATAATTATAAAAGTTCACTTTAAAAAATTTACATTTCCGAAGTTCCCTCCAGCACCATGCCCAGCAGATCACTATATTCAATCTATCGTACTCCGCCATGTTCTTTTTTTTTCGTTTGTCAGTTGTTTATATATTGCTGGAGTTTGTCATTCACATCCGTTCGACTGCCATGTTGGTTTTTTTCGTCCGTCATTTGTTTACAGATTACTGGAGTTTGTCTCTCAGCTTCGTTCGATTGCCATATTTAATTTAGTATTTTTTCATCACCTAGTGGCACTAGTGTATTAATCCAACACCTTGGTACAGCCATATTTGTTTATTGTTTTTAACTTATAGGAGATGGTGACATCGCCCCCCTCCCCATGTTGGGTTCTATTTTAAACACATAGGTGGCATTAATTTCTCGATTATGCCGCCTGCTATCAACATTGTACAGAATGGTTACATTGACCACTCATGCAAAGTACGTAAAATGTCATATTTTTCTTTTATTTTATTCTTAAATGCGAGTATTTTATTTATAATATTTTTTATATAAAGCAAAGAAGTTTTATAAAATTAACAAAATAAAACATTTTTAATATATATCTTATTTACCATACTAAATTTTACATATATACCAACATTTCTTTACGATATTTTTTTCGAAGGCAAGAAGAGTTCATGCCATTATTTTGTAAGAGTTTGGTATGCACTCGTTCTCAGCTGCAGATGATCCACCTAATCCAGTGTCATGCCCGAAATCTTCGTCATAATTTCTTCTTTCTCGCAACATATCTTTTGTATATTATCATCTACACTCTTTTCGATGTCACATTCATTATAGATTGATACATTCTGGGTCTTCAATTCCCTTCTGCAATGTTCTTCCTGGATCGGTTCTGGTTTCGAGGTGATACATTCCAGCCATATATAATATTTTAGAGGCCCTTGTTTTTCAATCTCTTTGGTAAATTGGTTTATAAAATTTTGTTTCAAACTTGACATGTTTGGGAAAACATCTTTCGACGAAGCTGTCGGATTCGGAGCAACGTAGTCTCTCAGAAGGCCCCTGAATGCAGATTGCTTAAGGAAAAAATCCGTTGGGATTAGGTTTGCTTCGAAAATGGACAGGTTTTTGAGCATGAGGTTTGTGCTGTTTGATATGGTTGTCATACGTCTCATAATATAGTTTTGCCTGATTGTTATGTATTTCACGTGGCATGTTGCCTGGAACAAATTTTACTTCGTAACACGTTAACTTACGACCATACTTGTGACAGGCCAGAGTCAAAAAAGCCCATCCTGTTTTCGTTGTGTATTTGCCACTCTAATCGCGCCGCAGTAGCGTCACGAGCGACCCGATATCCACAGCGAATTGACTGTACCGTTTACATGTACATCCCCAATTATCGATGGTATCACCATTGCATCATCACTTACTGTACAAGGTAGCAATGACATGTTTACATCATCACTGAACACAGCAGTACTTGTAATGCCAGCACAGGTTTATGGCAACGACAATACATATTTTTGTTTTGCTGGTGGAGAAACAAGTCCTTTACATATATTTGAATGTCTGTATGGAGTGTCACTACGAACAACCGGACGAAGGCACTTCTCAAACTTATATGCCATGAGAAGCGGGTTCATCTTACGTTGATGCTTTTCTTGTCGTCTAACATTGCTGCTATTCGCAAATACTTCATCACAGCACATGCATCGAAGTCTTGACACTGTTGGCTTGGTGCGTAATGCCGATGGAGCTGCTGTAGGAGACCCATCTGATGATGTCGATGGCGCTGTCGACATCATGGCTGAAGTTGTCGATGGCTGCACTGCTGTAGGTTACCAACCCGAAGAGTTCGATGGCACTGCTGGTACCACTTCCGAAGAAGTTGATGACACTACTGGTGCCGCACACTAAGAAGTCAATGTACTGCCATAGCTACTATTAGCTCCAGAGTGCCCGAAGACATCGCAGATGCAGAATAAGACTTAGATGCGAAGATGCAGAAGCTAGCCGAGATGATCGACCTTTCATGGCAGCTGCTGTCAAACTAAGCCTCTCAGCTTACCTCTCTCCTACTTATAAAATACGAGTTTGCAAGCCCTATGACGTCATATTGACTTTTAAAAATCATATTACACCATTAATACAGTGTGCGGTTAACGATCAGCCAATCACCATGTTACTACATGATATACTGAGATATCGTGTGAGGGAGCTAGTCTCTGACTCCTACCAGACCGACCCCTCACAAGACTGACCCCACACACATATGCCTACACAAACCTACACACATACACACACCTACACATGCACGTACACATACGCATGCACACACACACAAACCTACACACATGCACAACAATCAACACAACATGCTCCGCAATCAGCACTGCACGCACCGTAATCAACATCGCACGAACCTACACACACCCCCTACACATACGCACACACACGCCAACACAAAGAACCCTTAATATTCCAGTTTGCAGATTGGCTCCTCCTCCTACAGACAGACTCTAAAATGATTCCAAAATGACTCCTCCTCCTAAAATGTCCGACAAAATCAACGTGACTGATGGTCAGGTCTGACTGGACCCTGTGTATCGATTTGGCATAACCTGTGTCTATAAAACCAATATGATCACTACTACTCTGCCCTCGAGCAGCGAGCCTACCAAATCCATCCGATGGATCGAAAAGTGCCTTTTGAGGCTCGTTTTTGCAAGTGGGGGGTATGGGTGCTTTTCTGAAGGAAAACGGGAAATGTTAAGGGTAAAAGGGAAATTTTAAGTGAAAAGGGGAATTTTCGAGGGAAAATATTTGCCGGACAACCGGAATGACAGAGCATGAACAGCTCCGGGGCTCCGGTATCCCGTCCCCTTGTGACAGATTCGTCATAACCATTCTACTCACCTCGGAGGTTCTAAGCCCTCTTACACATTTGTATACATTACTACTATATTGCAATATAGTATATTTTACATGACATCATTCTTTTTCTCTGTAATAGTATTTATACTTAAAGAGTTAATTGCATGCTCACAAAATCATTGCAATATAACATACGAAACTTCTCTGGTGTGCGAGGTGTGTTTTAAATTGAATCTCTAAGTAGATTGTATTTGGTTTTTTTTAATTCCCGGTATCGATACATTATCACCGTGATAATATGAGCAGATAAGAATTGTTTTTTCTACCATTATAGCTGTCTATTAAGTTTGACCAAACCATTTTATCTTCATCGGGACAAAACATATAATGGTCTATAAAATGTAACTTGTTCATTTGCCGTACATTGTATCATCATTACGGAAAAATCCAGGCTATTCGAAGATGCCAATTCTGTTGACAGACTTAATTTTTCTAACATATGTATGGAAATAAGTTTATAAAGGAACTTGAGAGACACATCAAGCTGAAATACCAAGTCAGTTCTCCAGTTTGGAACCAAGTGATATAAATATTCTCTGCGAAATAAAAACCAGAATATTGCCAAAAACTTATAAAAATGAGAATTTAATTTTAAAGTAATAATATAATTAAGAGAGCCGGTGTAAATCGCTACGAAAAAACACCATATATATTTTTAATTTGTTAAAAGTGATCGCCTTGTTCTGAAAACCATTTATTGCATAAAACAAGCTATTATTTCGGCGAAATTAAAGATATTAGAAATGTTTTGCATGGGTATGTCTATTTTAGTAAAACACTTTAAAAACCGATTCAAATATAATAGTACAGCACGACCGCCCTATTGAGGCAACGTTTCACGACCATTCACCATTTCAATGGGATTCGCCCCTACTTCAGAACCAGATACTCCTGCCAAGGCGTTCACGTGATCTTAAGGATGTTTAATAGTCCAAAATTACTTTCTACAATTTTACCGTATTAAATTTTTGATTTGGCGTGAAATAGTAGCCTGGTAAAAATGCGAAAATGGTATAAAATAATTTTAATAAAATTTATAAAAGGAAGTGTATCAACTTTGAACTGATATATTTGTTTTGCGTTAAATTCTCAAAATTAAAAATTAATACATTAGGCTATAGCAGAAAATACCGTCAAAATGTCATGAAAATATTTTCTTGGTAATTTTGTATGTTGTTAACAGGAATTTAAGTTTTAATTTTGAGATAAAATTTAAAGTTCAAACAATTAAATTTTGAACCATTATCGCAGGTAAACTGAATATCGGATTTCAAAGAAATTACTAAAATGGCACTCTTGTGATTTGAAGAAATGCTTTCACTGAGCCCAAACTTTGCCAAAATTTTTTGAAACTTATGCGAAGGTATATTTTAAGATAAAAAGTCGCATACCTATGCTGACAAGTAGGAATAATGTAATTTTCCAAATTATTTGATATTTTTATCAAGTTATCGTTGATGAATTATCACGAAGTTATAAAATATTCTCAAATCTAGAAGAAAAAAAAAATATTTTGAACTACCGTTGAGAACCCAGGAAGCAAATGGGAAGCGAATTTATTAAGACCAACTAGAATATAATATCCCGAAATGAAAAATCCTTGCTCCACTTGTCATAACAGCGTTTCTGAAAACAATATGGTGGATTCTACCATGAATAACTTTAAGAATATTTTAATTATTTTTGCCATAATTCGCGTGTTGTCCCACTTATTTTAATTTACCTCCATTGTACGGTACAATACTTAAACATTTTAAAGTTGGCGATATACGTAGTTGGCCTGCAATTGTTAAGTTTGTGGCTAACTACACTCGGAGCGCCAGTGTGTCCACCAAGTTATTGGACTCTGACGGTATGTAACCGCCTTTAAAACAATTAAGAATGATCCTCTCACCCCGAATAAAAAAAATAATAATCATCATGAATGTTGAACAATTAATTTTATTAAAATATCAAACTACAAGTGTACAACATCATCACTGCTCAATTTTGAACTAAATGAAACTAAAAATAACAAACCTTCAATTATTATTTATTAATGTTTTTAGAGTTTGAGGTTCAGATTTAGATGCCCCTGCCTTCACACCCACCCCAGTATGACTTAACTGCTTTTAAAATGTTGCGAAAGGAAGAAATCCTGAATACAGGACCCAGCTCTTGCGAATCCAACTCGCTTTGCTGCTATTGTCATGAAATACGCTTGTAAAGATATTGTCTGAGACTGTGAACTCTTATACGAGACGTCTCATCCTAACGAACTTTATTTAGTCATGGTTAGTCGTGGGCAAAGGCATTCCCCTCAACATGCATTCATTGAATGAAGGCGGATCAAAAGTCCAATTCCAGCCAAACCAAGCTCATACTTCCTTCATCTGTCCTCCAAAAGCTTTGCGGCTACTGCAGCAAAGAGACTTTAATTTCTTTAAAATCAATGCAATTAATACCGCAAATACAACTTCTTTACAAGACTTCGAAATTCCCGAGTTAAGTTACTGTGCATGCACTGAAGTCTCCTAGTTAACGTTCTTCAATGCTCATGAAAATTCCCAAGGTACTTTCTTGTAGCGCATTGATGACACCAAGGTCCTATTCCTTCGCTTGCATTCAAGTGTCTAACCCACAAAATCTGAGGTATCTAAACGTCAAGCTCATGTCCGGGCATTAAAGTAACACCAGGTGTCAGGCCCGCGTAAACCGCGGGCTGAGCCACCAACGATGAAGCAGGTAACCGTACGAGTTATTATTTACGGTGCAATGTCGTCTGGGAACTTCGGCACTCGCTCTTACATCCCGACATGCAGTAGCAATTATGGAGAAATTACGACTTAAGACTTAATACTTAAAACTTCAGACCTAAAACATAAGACTTAAGACCTAAGGTGTAAGGCCTACGAACGGCCTAACAGCTCATGGGGGAGGGTGGGGCACGGAAAGGCAACACTCCCCCAAATGTGAAGTAAATAGTTCGCAAAATGTGACTTCCAGGACGATTACAACCAAAGAAAAGATGAATGGGAAATTTCCCCTGCCCCCTCCCCCCACCAAATGAGCGCTTTTGTCACCGACCGAAATGGTCGCATGTACACAGACTCCAGGGATAACACAGATCACACTGATTTTGGGTGTCAAGTATCCACAAACAACAATTGCGACCATTGAATAGCTCCCCCTCCCTTTTGTGGGGCAATTGTCCTAAATCATGCTTAGAACTTCCCCTGCGGGCTTACTATAATTTGCCCATACTGTCTTAACCATAAAGAGGCTCAAAAAGGTGAAATATGAGACGTACTACAATCCCACAAAATGGAAAACATACACCCTTGTCCCTCTAACTCCTCCCAGTAGGAAGAGGGGTGGGGGTATATCAGAGTGAGAGGGTTTCAAAGAGGATGGCTGGTGGAAAGTGAGAAAGGGGTGGGGGGGTCGGCTTCCCTGTTATCCCTTCCGTTTGCCCACAGCGGCCCTCCAAAAACAACGTTTTTTTGTGCAAAAACTTCCGTTCTTGACTACAGAGTATGAATCTCATCCTCAGAGATATATTTAGATCCCTTTACGGTGGTCGCCTGGCTGAAGGAATTTTGCACGTGTAAGGCCTAGAAGCGTGGAAGCGCTATGGGCGACCGAGATATGCGCATCGACTCTTTCATCGCCTCTACGCGCAAAGCACTGAACTGGCATGCGGTATTGCCGTCGATAACGCACCTCTATGAGACTTTCAGCTGAGACACTACCATTCTATGACGTAATAATAGAAATATAGGTTCTGTGAACTTCCCTATTCTGTTTACAATTTTTGTACCGGAATGTTCATACCTACAAAAGACCGCGAAAACACCCGTTCGATGCATGTAAACTGTCACAAAAACATGCTTTACAGAGAAATGAGAGAAGTGGCAAACGTATACAGACGCGTAGCGTTTCTTAAATGCTATTATTATGCAGACCTCACTCAGTCACGTTCGACGGTTTTGTTTAATAAAACGTTTTCTGTTGTAGCTCTTCGCACCGTGGGGTCGCTCCCGGATTTTCGCATCTGGGAATCGTGCCGGACGGCTCCGCTGGTTGGCGGGTTTTCTCGGGGATCTCCCGTTTCCCCAATCTAGCATACTGGCGCTGCTCTATTCTTACCTCGACCGTTATCTGCTCTCAAGACCTCGAGGTTAAAAGTCGCCCAAAGCTTTCCACTCTACGATATCCCTCACTTGACAAGCACTGAAGTCTCCCATTACATCGGGATAAATATGGTCGTCATAGTACTATCGCCATCTCGGAGTACTATGTATCATCTTAAGATCAGTCCTTGTTCTCAGAAGTTAGACGATCTCTCTAGCAGTACCAAAATATTCTCGGAAAGTACTCTCCGACTCGACCCCAGGACATCTGGTTCTATACCCAAACTCGCCTCGTAATGAAGCTAGGGGGATATTACAGAATGTTTATGAAATCAAGGAACCTAACATTATTTGGCAATAGGTGTTGATATTCGGGTTTAGTCGAGTTCCAAGAAGTGAAGGGATCGTACTACCACTCTTCTGTGAAAGCACACTTTCAAGGCCAAAGGGCTGCCCCTAAGCGATCGTTTTGTGGCAACCCGCAGTGCACTTGTGTACCTTGAGAAACCTGAACGGTTTTCGAGCAAATAAAGTTTGTAACGGTCCAGTAAGTAGGGTGCCGGCCAGGTAAAGCCCGTTCACGATAAAGTGAGACCTTTTGAAATCAACCATAGGAAAATGCCACTGCCCCTGCCTGCGTATATTTCAACGGGCTCATTGAGGGACATGCGCCCAGTAAAGTTGGTAACGATGGGTGGGAAGTAGTTCCATATCTAACGTCGAATAAAAAGTGTTATGTAACCATTTGTGATAATTAAAATCTAAAATCGTATTTCCCTTTCTGTTTATTTTAATGCACTGAATGTGTAAAAATTACCAGCTTGCAAAATATTTACTTTTCTAATAATTTCACAGTTTCACTTGACCAACGAATAAATAAATTGATGAGGTCCACTTTAATGTTAATTTTACATAATGTGGAAGAATATACAATGTACATACAAGTAGATCTCAATCAGGGCTTTCAATAGTCCTCATTTTACCGTGAACAGCCTTTACCTGTACAAACCTATTATTTTCCCTCGACAACCGCTCGCCTGAGAGTGCTATACCAAGTCAACGCATTTGTACATTTTTCTACCCAAATTTATGACGTCATAAAAAGCTATCAATACCCAAGGGTTACACACTATTTTTTGTTAGAAAGAATGGCGTCCTATATTTTCTCAGTGAATAGAATTTATATTACCCAGTAACCGTTCGCAGATTTCAGATCTCGTTTCAAGACAACAGATTTAAGGGAATTGTTCTTTCATCTCAAGTAGGTTCTATTATTTTTTTATTCAAGCCAATTTAAATATCGGGTTTCATGGGCATCTACCTCCTGTGCGATTACTGTAGGACATATATCTTTTTGCATAGGAAATCACCTCACAAAGTACAGTATCTACATGTAGTTCAGGATCGTTCTTTATTATACCAACGAATTTTTCAAATTTTAAATTATTGTTTTATTTGCAGAAAATTAGAATCCAAACTGTAACATATTTCGGAAACAAATGGTTTGGTGGTTAACAAAAAAAAACAATAAAGTGTCTACAGTTACGTAAAGAACAGCTACGTATAAACGCGCAGGAGATACTGATTGTGATGGATCCAAATACATGTGGAATTTATTATCAGTTGATGTGACAGTGGTATGTCTAAACAAACAAACTCATTACCAGTTATCAACCCGGCCTCAAACATGGTTATTTTTAATGCGACGAGGATATTCATCTTCCTCAAAAGATATATTTTCTATAGAGATATAAACGAACTGTTTAACTTTCTGTGAATAATGACCCGCTACTTTTACACTTGAGTATGTTCAAAAATATAAATTAATTAAAATGAACAAATCCCAAAAATAGACAAATCAACGATATTTATATATTTTTTTCAATTTTTATTAATAATGTGTGAGGAGACTTTAATTAATTCTTAATTAATTATTAATCTCCGGGACAAACATCCCCCCCCCCTCCAGGGTAAACGTTACAGGTTTAAATCTCAATTTTGAACACATTTAATAAATCGGAGACAGCTGCCAGGCTCAAATTTTGATTAAAGTCAGAAAAAAATACTAGTAAGACAACACAACCTTAGCAAGTAAACTTGTTAACCGGGTTCGATCTAAGTGTAAAGTGTTTTTTAAAGCTGTTGCCAGTTTGAGAGCATTGCACTCTAAATTTTAGTCCGTGAGAATTTCACTGTTTCAATCATTCAAACGTATTTGACAGATATAACAGTTACTTCTGTGAATTCAACTGATGGACTGCCATATTTCCTTCACTGATTGATTCAGTGACAATTACCACTGATTTATTAGTTATTTTTCCCACTGTTTTACCAGTGGTACATTTCTTGACTGATGGACCAGTGAAACATCTGAGCTACGTTCTCCGTCTCTGTAATTATTTTTGACTGATGCATCAGTGAAACTGCGTGGAAAAATGGTCGTCGAAGATCTTTTAAAAATGGCCCTTAAACAACGTGTATCAAGTAAAGTAACAACGAATAAATGAATTTCAAATATTACTAAATACTTTCTAAAATTTGTTTGGTCTTTCAAAACGCCATTTTACTAGGTAATATGAACACACAGCCTTTCATTCAGTTTTTACGTGATTCATTTCGATTCCATGCAATCGTCACAGAGCTCTGTTGGAAGGTTTAAACTGCATTTAATGTGGTGAAGAGAGTGCACTCATATATACTATTCGTTTTAACAATCCTAACGGTACCAATAAAAAACAAACACGAAAAGTATGAGCATGCAACTTCAAACTACACGATTTTTGGAGGGTAATTATAACCATTTTCCTCCACTGTCTTCAAACTTGGTGTGGTAGCTCAGATAGCAAGTCAAGGGCCTGGAGTTGAAGGCTGTATCAGTACGATCCCGGCCACCGGAGGAATTTTTTACTTTTTTAAATTACCGTAAATTGCTAATATAAATAGTAAACTATCGTAAGTATGTTTATTTTACGTAATTATTTGCTTACGCCCAATAAAAGCAATATTTAATTCGCCACTGCAGTCGGCCGTCACTTATTCAATCAGTGAAATTTTCACGTCACTTATTCAATCAGTGAAATTTTTCCACTGAACAATCAGTGGTTTTCCACTAATTCTAAGTGGAGCCATTTTCATTGATTAAAGTAGTTGAATTTCACAGCGAATCGGTGGTTTCCCACTGATTCGAATTTAGAGTGTGAGAATTTGGTATAAGGAAATATATGATAACGAAATTAGTTTTTTTTTTTTTTGCGTTCCTTTTAAAGGCGATATACAACCGGAGACATATTTGATCAGAATATACGTGCTTCTTTGCTATCGAAGCCTTTTGTGGCATAAATGAAAGCCTGCAGCAAAGTTCAGGAAGTCTCGTATCCTAGGAGAGTGTTTTAAGATACGGCCCTCTGGAAAAATAAAGGTACATTTACGGTGTTGGAGGATTTCTATATTATGTTTAAAGCATGAGTGATATCTTTAAAGTACCAACCGAGAGAGGTGGTGCAGTGGTAACTCACTAGACTCGCATTCGAGAGGACCCGGGTTTGAATCCCGGTACGGCCATTCTGGTTTCTGTTTTCCACTGCTTTGCTTAACCACCCCAGGCGAATGCTGGGGTGGTTCCTCACTACAGCCTATGGCCCGATTCCTTCCTCTTGGAGGGTAACTTCCAAGTGCAGGGGAATATACACACTGGGTTTATTACTTACATGGTAATATTTATTTAGAAAGGTCGTTAAGGGACAACAAAAATGTCTGAAAGAAAAAAGTAACTAGGGCCTCAAAGGTGCTCACTTTACCAATCTGCTCATATTCTGGGGTATGCATCCTTTTCGTAGGTAAACGTTATGTTATGGCACGCTTATACTCTCTAAATCGGAATCAGTTATTTTTTACTGATTGTCAGTTGAAACTGCTCCACCCGGAATCTGTAGAAATAATATCATTAATTCATCAATTTAAAAAAATCTACTAATCCAAGCATCAGAAGACTAGATATTTATAGTTGGTTAATAAATAATCACAGAGATTCCTATATGATGTAAGTTAGGTACGATTTATTTTTTTCGCAGAACACAAATATTGTTACACAATAACGTTTTTGAACGTGGTTGGGCTCGAACTTCCGTCCATAAAGCAAAGCATGCTGAAGCTTTCAGGATCAGCCATATCCACTGTCCTATTTCACCACTGCCAAACGTGTGCTCGTATTATGAGCACTGAACCACAAAATGTAATGTCAAATATTGCTGTAAGTTTCGTGATGTGGAAGTATTTCTTGTTGTCGAAATATATAGATTTTCTGCGCAAGTACATGTCTTTGGAAAGTTCCACTGTCTAATTAGCACAGTTTTTACTAGTGAATCTGTCTATTCAAAATAACAGTTTAATTCTGTAAAATCTCGTTGCATTGTAAAATGGCAGATATATAGAAAACACTGACACACCGTTAAAACCACTATATTTCTCTGTGAAAGCACACAATCTGAACTAAAATTACCTTAGAATGACTTTCGAGTATAATATGCGCATATTTCGACAACATGATGTACTTTCACACTATGAAACTTACAGCCGTTCGCCATAGTAAGTTTATGTTACTACGCAGATGCGAGATCGTTTATCTCAGTGGCAAAGTAGCAGAGTTGGTAGAACGTCAACCGAAAGAAACAAGAGAATGTGCTGCGTTTTAGGGAGACCGGTTCTATACCAACCACTTCCAAAATTTCCTTCTAGATGCATTAATTCTGTTTCGCGACAAAATAATTCTACTTAATTCATTTCAAACCGTATTGCACGTTTTTAATCCTTGTGAACTTTATTAATCGACAATAAATAACAGATTCTCTACTGATCGTATTAGTGGATTTCATTTGACTGAAGATGATAGTAGTTTTCTTTTTCTACTGATTCCGGATGGAGCAGTTTCAACTGACAATCAGTAAAAGAATAACCGATTCTGATTTGGAGTGTAAGTTTCGTCAAAACAACGTTTTTTTAAACTTTCTGGGATGCATTTCAATCGTGGCGTAGGCTTCTGGTGCAACATGGTCTTCATGTTGTGACCGCTAGCCGGCTCCTCTGCTGCCTACAACAGAGACCACTAAAACACTATCCCCGAACACAACCAAACTTCCTTACTAGAGTCTATTCATGGTTTATTCACACGTTTAAAAATGAAGTTTCTGAACAATCACTACACGTATGACGTGTTTGGTTGTTTACTAGATATGTCAAGTAGCACATGACTCGTATACTTCTGTTTACATAAAAGTACTTCATTTTGATTAAAGTTACATTTTACACATATTTTGTCTACAAATTAAAATAGTTAAATTGTAATAAATATTAATAAAATATGGATTAAAATATGCGTGATGATAATGTTCAATAAGAAAGAGTTCCCAAGAAAAATGTCATTTAACCCAGTGTACGTGTAGACGATGCGTTGTCCATTTGATGTAATTTTCTAGTCTTAATTCAGCTTTGTTTCACATGAGGCGGAGTGGAACTTTAGCAGAGCTTCAGAAAAGCTGGAAGTAACCACGAATAGACTAAAGCGTTGAAGGAGGGGGACAAACCACCCTCCTTCCCCTCGCAGGATAACAAACACTGTTAAAAATTTCCGTATATACAATGACATTTGGACGGACATGTAGCGCTGGCAGTCTGTACGAAACTTGAAGCGTGATGACAGAAATTGTAATTGAGATCCGTAAATACAAAAGACGGAAAGTCTCTGCATTTCTCGTAGCTTCGGGTTTCGGGATAGAACAATGCCGAGTCTAAACGAACCTTCCTTCGTCATCGTAAACAGAGGATTATCGTTTTGGCAGCAGTCAGGGCTATCCACGCCACTTACTTATTCCTTCAAGCGCAGAAAAGTAGCATCAGCCACCTGCAATAATTAGAAACACGCTAAACACTCGAACATTACTAGAAACTATAGGCTGCTCACGGTAAAATGAGCACTTTTGAAAACCCTGCTTAAGATCTACTTATATGCACATTGCGTATTCTTCCGCCTTATGTAAAATCAACATTTCCATAAGCCTCCCCACTGTATTCATGCGTCAGTCAAGTGAAACTGGGAAATTATTAGAAAAGTAAATAATTTAGCAAATCTGCTCATTTTTACACTTCGGTGGATAAAAAAAATCACTTTTTATTCGGCGTTATTTTATGGAACTACTTTCCATCTATCGTTACTAACTTTACAGCGCGTATGTCACTCAGTGCGCCCGTTAAAATATATGCATTTAGGAACAGTGGCTTTTTCTTAAGGTTGATTTCAAAAGTGCTCACTTTATCGTGAACAGCCTTTAAGATAATCACTTAGGTCACGTTTCAAAATAAAATGTGAGTACTTAAGACAACCAAAAGGAGATCGTAAGCTAGTGGCAAGTGTCATTAACCCCTAAACTTTTGATTCGTATTCAAATCTCGCTCCATAATAAATTATGTTTCTATTTTTCTTTATACCGCGAAATGCCCATATAACAGAAATTAAAGAATTTTTGGTTTTTTCCTTTTTTGGAGATTGGAAGAACATAAATCTAGAAAGAAAATTTACGGATAAGTTCCTTGAATTTACGGATGATTATGCGGAAATTGCGGAAAAGCAACACGTCCAAAATTTTACAGAGAGTTTTGGGAAAAAAAAATTTACCTGAATTTTCTTTTGAAACGAAAATTGTATAATTGTATAATTTATCACCGCCTATCTCAAATGAACATCGCCAATTAGTAAAAAAAAATGTGTACGGGGGCTTTAAATACGGATTTTTAATCCCAGGACCTGCAATGTATTTTATAGTGTATTACCAATTCAGCCCCTTCTGCCAGCTTCAAACCGTTTGCCACTCGTAGCAGTCCCGGCTCACAATGCACTGCTGATTGAAAGCTCGTCCACCCATTTGGTTTTGGGCAACCTTTACATGCTGAAAGGATATTGCCGTTTCAAAGCACATTTCTTTCATGCCTGACACCATATCCCCCCTCCACCCGCGCAATTATTCTTCTAATTTAAAGAAACGTAATTTTCGTGGTTGATGGCCATGTCCTCTCTAGAGTTATACCTTATCTTATCGCCGTTTTGTTATCTAGAGAAAACCAAACGGTATTGGGCGAGTGGAAGTGGAATGTGATTCGATAATGTGATTCACAGTTATTGCGAAATTATTTGAGTGTGGGGCTACAGAGGAAAATATAGCTTACTAAAGTCCGTTCATAGTTACTTCCAATTTTACCGAAGCCTCGTTAAAGTTCTACTTTATGGACACTCCTCCACCACAGTGTTACGGTGTGGGCAAGCCCTGTTGTGGCGCTTTCCTGAACACACCAGCACACGTCCAGAGTGAGCGAGGGCACATGAGCGAAGCGCCGCCGCGACGAGCAGTTTGCAAACAAACGGAATAATTTGTAAAAGGGCCTGTATGTTTAAGGCCGCGGAGGAGTTACAGTCGGGTCTTTTCACTTCCAAGCCGACTACGGGACACGATGGGGTTTCGGCCGCCGTGGTCAATGTGACAATCAGCCTTCGGCAACACTAAGATAATGCCGTTCCAGCAGACGACGGATGGACCATTAGCTAGATGCGTGGCAGTAGCTTGTTAGATAATTATACAAATAAATTCAGGATTAGAGTAACATAACGTAACACGCCTCCCCCGGTGCCATTTAAGGTATTCAAGTATAAATGTAAAGAGTTTTATAATTTAAAATGTAACAGCATAACTCTTACAGGTTTTAATTTAATGACGGAGGGAATTAATAAATGTGTTCTAACTCACAGTAACCATCCCTCGCATACTTTGGATGGCCCCCCATATGGAACCGTTACAACATGCAAACAAAGTTTAACTTTGTCTGGAAAATTTCACCAAAGGAACAACGCACCGCATTCGCGCGCACTCAGTTTAATAACATTTTTCCATTAATAATATCTCTTAAAGACTGTTCACGATAAAGTGAGCAGTTTCGAAATCAACCTTAGAAAAAAAAACTCTTCCTACCTGCATATATTTTTAACGGGCGCACTGAGTGACATGCGCCCAGTAAAGTTGGTAACGATGGATGGGAAGTAGTTCTGTATCTTAACGTCGAATAAAAAGTGTCGGAAAGTGATTTGTGATCATTTAAATTCTTTCTTTCGTTTTCAGCTATTTTTAATGAATCGAAGAGTAAAAATTAGCATATTTGTAAAATATTTACTTTTCTAATAATTTCACGGTTTCACACTTGACCGACGTATTAATAAAGTAATGAAGCCCATGACAATGTTAATTTACGTAATGCGGAATAATACATAACGTACATGCAAGCAGATCATAAGGAGGGCTTTCAAAAGTGCTCATTTTACTGTGAATAGCTTACACCAGGCATTACCAAGACACCTATATTCTCTATTTTTAACATATATTAATTGTAAACGAATTAACTTATAGAACGAATATAACAAAAAGTTCAATTTAATTTGAAAAATAATATAGTTTGATGCAAACACAAGTATAAGATGCTTGTGATACGTAGAGAAACAAACACGTCATACAAGGGGTAATTTTTCAAAGTTTTTGTTCAAAACGTGCGAAGACACCGCGAATGGATTATAACAGATTTCGTAAACGTCTGGGGGCGTCAAGGGCTCCACTAATTTGGCCATGAAGTGCGATGCATAAGTTTGCAAGAAACCGCTTAATTTAAAAACGGTTAGAATGGAACGCGGTTCGCTGAGTTGGCAAGCGAATAGTCTGACCGCTCCGCGGCCCCGTCTGATGCGTTTCAAGGTCCCGAACGTGTAAAATAACTTCAGGTGGGTGGAAACATTCATGTGTTCTCGATAAAGTGCAAAGCCGAGAAGTTTTGACGTCTTACACCAAAACTTATTTTCGTTTGTATCGAATTGACGTCATTTTATTTTAAACACTGTTCAATTGTTGTATCATATGACACGCACTTGATAAAATATGCATGTGTTAGTTGTTCGCACGCACTCTAAACATGGAACGGTACAAAAATAGCCTCATCGGTGAAACGAGTGGAATTGGCTCAGTTGTAATAATCGGCAGCTTAGTAATTAATACTGTGGCTGAATTTTACTGATTTATAATTAATTCGATGGTCTTACTGTAGCCAAGTTTCGTTTTTTCCTTTGCCACGCCCTCGTCCCCAAAAAGACGTGGCAAAGTGGACTTAACACGTCTGCAATAAACTCGCCTTTAACACACAAAGGAAACTCTCGTTGAGCAGAGAAACTTCATAATCAGAGCAAAATTTAAAAAATATAGCATAAATAAGAACAGAGAAAATCCATGAAATACAGTAAAGATTCTTTTCATTTTGTTTTGTCCTTCTCCATTCGTTTTAATCAATAGAATAGCCCCAAACATGGGCAATAATATTTAAAGTAATATGAAATTTGTTTAGTTACATACCAACATATAAAATTAATATACATCTAAAAGGACTGCAAACTATGTAAAATACAATATCTTCCATGTCTAGACTTAAAATAATATCGCAATATGCAATTTACTCTAGTTTATTTATATTTTTAATATTTGGCCTACAAATTCCCCTAATCAAAGAAGAGGATTTTACAAAAGGGGGAAAATGTGGCACACGGCAATTCTACTGACATTCTGATAGTTACGAAAAACGTATTAAATGTGTGTTAACATGAATATTTTGGCAAAAAACTTTATACTGGAATGAGAGTAGTTCTGCCATACACTAAATGGCAATATTTCCCACTTCAATTACACTTTAATTCTTTGAGCATGGCACTTTAGCCCAAATATAAAACTTACATGACTATCAAAGCATTTCGAGGCCATTGCCTCAATATGTATTTGTAGACTATTCTTTTACCTCTATATGAGGTCTCAAAATCTATCAATAAATTACTCTAAAAGTTGGGCCTGGCTAAACCATAGGTCAGGTGACCAACCAAAATTTTAAAAGGTGACATTAAAATTATTCATGCATGCTTGTATTTATAAAGAGTAATAAAATGCCTAGCCTGAAAATTTCCACCTTAGCATTATGTGTTTTGAAACTTTATAACATTTCAAGTAAGTTGATATTTCATTAATACTAAATAAAGAAACGATGTGTTTTTCTAAAGTTTTTACCATCGACGTTTTTTTTTTTTTTAGATAGTGACCTAGCAAGCTCAAAAGAAGAACAAAATTTTAAAGTTTCTCGTCAACATGGTGCTTACAGCTCCTATTTAAAATCACAAAATGTGATTTACCTAATATTCGCCATACTGGCTTACCATGTTAAATTTCGTTACAAAGTCTCACTTATTTAGAGGTTGTTTCTGCTGTCCTCGAAGGTGGTGAATCGACGTCGAGCTACAAGTGAGGACCTTATTTATACAGCAAAGCAAGCTATACCTCCTATCGGGGTAGTACCACTGTTCAACCAATCATTAATTATGTGTCCAATTAAGGAAGCGGGCAGGAATGTTTGTTATAGGGGTAGCTTGAATACACTGACCAATCAGGAAAATTTTGTCCAAACATGGCAGCACACAGGAAATTTCGTAGGTGATGCTGACATCGTGCTGGATGTGACGCACCATCGGCGCGCGCACACAGGGCACGCGGAGATTGCTATCACTGGCTGATCGGCAGGATGACATCACTGGTGATAGTACAGAGGGCGGCCGCAGCACGCGCCACCGAAGCCGGCCTGCCGCACATAGGAGGCAGGGCCGGCCGGCCGCTCACTATGTGAGAAAAAGTGAGTGGTGTGGTATCGCTGTTGCTCGTGACTTGCGCCCAAGGACGTCGCAGCTAGCCGCCAGCTGCCGCACGCTCGCCGTCAACTGGGCCGCACCCACAGCCCGCATGTGCGTGGAACAGCAGTAGTTTCCCCAACTCGGGTAGGTAGGCGTATTTTAAAGTTGAAAACCAGGAAATTTGTGACAACTGTCACAGCGTTGTATAATGGCAGACACTTATGAAGAACAGTAACATCGTTTATCGAAATCATCGTAACTGAATTACGAAACACACTAACTTGATGTGGCTTTCATTGCACTTTAAACTTGCAAAGGAGTTGAAGTTGTTGTAGCACGTTTTTTTTCCTTGACAAGTGGCAAAACACTTGTTGTCCGTTTGTCGCTGTAAGCATGTCAGAAATTTTTAGGTTAGGGCACCGAATGTACTTCGGAACAGAATAAAGATTAGGACTGTTTACGTTTCACGCAGTTTTTTGTGTAGGTTTCAGGTGAAGGCTCGACCTCTACCACCGTCACAAATATTTTTGGCAACATAAAATTAGTTTCATTTCGTTAATATCGATAATAAGTAGGTATATATTTAAGGTAATGTGTTGTGTAAATGCCCATCATTCATGTATCTCAAATAGAAGTTTACATAAAAATAAACACGTCTTACTTCATGTCTCTAATACCTGAGTATGAATACCACCTCAAGAGACTGTTTAATTGATAATTTGGCTTATGGTTAGCATGCATGCAATTTTAAAATTTTGAAAACCTTTACTTTACATATAATGTACAAAGATTTTTCCAACATTTGCACGTATGCGCGTTAACCAAATTTATAAACAAATTCGCGAGGTGTCCAAAATCTGTTTCTAGTGCTCTTAAGAAATAATACGTAATACTGTTTGATGATGAAATTAACTAATCTCTTTTAATTCCAAGAAAAAGTACTATAACTACACATAAATGAACTGTACATATAACTGTTTAGCCTCTTCCTTCTGAATTTATGCTTAACAAACGAAGGTGAAATGAAAAGTAGGATTACAGTTTTGCTACCTTAATAAATATATTTCAATTCTTTTTTTATTTTACGAAACAGTGATTTTTACTACGATTTTGATAAAATATACAAAAATATTTTATCATAGATTTATCGCTGATATGTTAGATGAATTTTACAAATTTCGTTAATATAAGTTAGCTCTCCGACTGCGAAAAAATAAAATTTTTGTACGAAATACAACAAAGAACATTTAATTTTTGTATTTCATGAGTCACTTATCCTAGGTGAGATTAGTTGGACATCAGTGTTCATGAAACGTGGCTTGACGTTTCAAGCTATCACAAAAATCAGCATTTAATATCACTTTATAAAGTATAAATCCTGTGATGTACAGATATCTAATACATATTTTGGAAATAACTGCAAATTTTTATTTTAAAAATTATATTTTTGATGAAATGTAAACTTTTACCGAAATCATACCAAAGTAAGAACTAGAAATCTTGTACATTTAACTTAAATTACAATGGGTATTAGAAAAAAAAAAAACAATTCTTTCATTGGGTAACGTGATAAAATAATGTCACAACGAAATATTTTAAAAATATTTTTTATGCGCACTTCATGCATTTTTGAGAAAAGTAGTACTCAATCGTGAATGAAATACATATTATGTTATTGTATTCAGCAAAGCAAGGTACGGATTGTTATGTGGGTCACATACGTACACAATGTTATCAGCAGTTTGTCTTTCCACAATTAGTAAACTTACAAGTTACAACAGAGGTTTGTCAATTATCTTAAATGTCCCATATCAACAACGTGAAACGCTTTTCAGTGTGCATACATTACAAGTAATATAATTTCCAGAAAATGAAAATTTTAGTAGTTTTTACACACTCATATGTCAAAATGACAAATTATGATGTTTTGGAACATATAAATATAAAACTAAATAATTTGTAGCAAACTAGATATGTTACATCAAAATAAAATAATTAACTCTCTCAGAATATCGATTTTATCACACATCCACTCGTTTATCGTTCTTTTTGACATATCTTGTGTAAGAAAAGATTTCTGGCAATGCTTTAGGTTTTCAGCTATTGCTGAGTTTTCGTATTATTAAAATTTTGAATTAATTAAAACCTCGTTCCCCCCCCCCCTTGTTATTCATGTAAATAGTAGGCATATGTTTTGTTTCCTTTGTAAATTCTAAAGAATTTAAATTTTTAATTCTGATTTTGAGATTATTCAAAATCAATTGGACAGAAAACCATCATTTTCTGGAAATGGCTTTAGGAGGGAATTGGCGAGTCTAGCTTGACGGATTCCGGATTAGGAGCGCAGGTGTCGGGTATCGCCATGTTGTGATGTCACCCAACTGCCCTCTTGAATGTCACTGACATTTTACCCATGACCTTTGACCTTGACCTTTAACCCTCCAAATCCGGAAAAAAACCTTTAAAAAACCAAAAATCCCCCCAAAAAAAATTTAAAAATCTAAAAAATTGTTTAAAAATTCTGAAAAATGTATTAATAAAAACAGCTAAAAAATTATTAGAAATTATTGAAAACGGATATCCAGAAATTTCCTGTTTCCCGAAGCAGGCGAGAGGGATTACCGACCCAGGATCAGGGATCAGAGACGCAGGTGATCGGGATTAGTGACGCAGGGGTCAGGAGAGCAGGACCTATGACCTGTGACCTTGACCTTTGACCCCAAATATCCAAAATCCTGAAAAATATAGAAATGTTATATAAAATACCCGAACAATTTACTATTAAAATTTATTTTAAACAATTTTTTAATTTTATATTAAAAATTATGATTTCTAAGGTTTCCCTCGCCTCCTCGCCCGCCCAAACAGAACAAATTAGTCGACAGGCCTTCACCCCCTCGCCCATACTAAGTCGACAAATATATTACTATACAGACCACCACAGCAATATTTTATGCAGACGACCTTGCCCTTGACCCCATGACCTTGAATGATGGACACAAGAACTCGAGAAAAATGCAGATAAGTCGGCGAGCATAACATGTTGCAGCATACTACCACCATATTATTAACAAACAACTTTGCGCTTGACTCCGTGACCTTGAATGACCTTGAATCCAGCAAATTCCCAAAACATTTTTAAACAATTCCCTAAAAATCCCAAAATTAATAAAAAAATTATGAAAAATGAATTAGTTAAAATTATTAAAAGATTATTGTTAAACATTATTATAAAATTTATTTAAAAAAACTTACATTTCCGGAGTTCCTCCAGCACCACGCCAAGCAGACGACTGCCGTTAATTGATATTGACTGTTTAGTCAGTGGGCCTCCATACTTCACCCCCATCAATTACTTATGTTCGTTCGAACCCCTTCACCTATATTCATTCCGCCATCATGTTTTTTCCTTCTGCCATATGTATATATGATACTATACCAAGCTGTATTTGTTTTTATTTGTTCGTCATTTGTTTATATTAGTTACTGGAGGCTGCCCTGTTGGTAGACCTAATTTGTTTTTAATATGTAACTGGAGACAGCCATATTGGTAGGCTGTCTCTAACATTCGTTCGACTGCCATCTTGGTAGGCGTCAGCCATCTTGCTAGGTGCAGTCCTCCATGGTGGTAAGCATAATTTGTTTTAGAGTTTATGCCTCACATTCTTTCGACTGCCATATTAGATTGCATGTGTTTTCATCACCTGTATACCACCAGGCGACAGCTATATTTGTTTATGTTGTTAAAGCCTAGGCTGCGCTAATTACCCTGCCAATGTTTTTTATTAGCAAATTAGAGTTTAATCTACAAGCCTCCAACACCTTTGTTCCATTAATACTCACTTTAGTTCGACTTCCCCAAATTGGTTTATATTTCTAAATATATAGGTAGTATCGATTATACTGCCTCCTATTGGCCTGTACCAAATGGTGACGTTTACCATTCCTGCAAAGTACGTAAACCGTCATATATATATTATGTTTTATTCTTAAATGCGAGTATTTTTTATTAAAAATATTTTTTTATATAAAGCGGAAGGGTTTTTTCTATAAAATATAAAAAATGCAAAATATTTAATAAATATTTTCCATTAACAAAATTTAACATAAAGACATTTATTTTCAATGATTTCTTCGGAGGCAAGAGGAGAACATCACATTATATTGTAACAGGTTGGTATGCACTCGTTCTCAGCTGCAGATTATTTACCGAATCGAATCATTTCTTCTTCCACATCTGCAACATTAATTTCGATGTCATATACATTATTGACAGGTACGCACACTAGATTCGAATCAGTGGGAAACCACTGATTCGCAGTGAAATTCAACTACTCTAATCAGTGAAAATGGCTCCGCATAGAATCAGTGGAAAACCACAGATGATCTCAGTGAAAAAATTACACTGATTGAATTAGTGACGTGAAACAATTTCACTGATTGAATAAGAAACGGCCGACGGCAGAGGCGAATTAAATATTTCTTTTATTGAATGCAGGAAAATAATTACGTGAAATAAAAATATTTACGTGGTTTACTACTTATATAGTGTAATTTACTGTAGTTTAAAAACGTAAAAAAAGTTCCACTTGTGGCCGGGCTTGAACTCCACATCCATCGACTGCAGGCTGATGCCTTGTCATACGAGCTACCACGCCATATAACACGAAAGGGAGGATAATATATGCCTTATATTTCCGCTGTGAAATGGTGTAGTTTGAAGTTGTCTGCTCATACTTATCGTGTTTGGTTTGATTGGTAGAGCTAGGATTGTTAAAACGAATAGTATATATGAGTGCACTCTCTTCACCACATTAAATATAGTTTAAACCTACAAACAGAGCGCTGTGACGATTACATGCAATCGGAATGAAAGACGTAAAAAACGGAATGAATGGTTGTGTGTTAATATTATCTCGTAAAATGGCTTTTTGAAGGACGAAAAACATTTTAGAAAGTATTTTCTATTAGTTTTGTTCGTTTATTCGTTGTTACTTCACTTGATACATGTTGTTTGAAGGCCATTTTAAACAAATGTTCGACGGCATTTTTATACGCAGTTTCACTGATAGCCTACATCAATCTAAAATAATTAGAGACGGAGCAAGTTGCTCAGATGTTTCACTTGTCCATCAGTCACGAAATAAACCACTGAGAAAACAGTGGAAAAAATTATTGACGAATCAGTGGGAAATGTCACTGAATCAATTAGTGAAGGAAATATGGCACTCTGTCACTAGTTCATCAGTTAAATTTCACCTAAGCTGATTGAAACAGTGATATTTTACTGATTCAGATTTAGTGTGCATTAGAAGTTTTGAATGAGTTCTTGTTGCTACCTTCTTGAACGGTTCTGATTTTGTATAATTACATTATAGCCATATATTATATTTTAGAGGCCCATGTTATTCAATCTCTTCTGTGAGTTGATTTGTTTAGTTTTGTTTCATACTTGACAGGAACAAGCAAACATCTTTAGACGAAACTGTCATATTCGGAGCAACGTATTCTTTCAGCATGCCCCTGAATGCAGATTGCTTCAGAAGAAAACCATTGGCATTAGGTTTGCCTAGAACATGGACAGGTTTTCGGGCATGAGGTTTACACTGTTTGGCATGGTTGTTACACGACTCATAACAACATCGTTTCCTCTGGCGGTTATGTATTTCAAGTCACACGTTGTCTGGACTGTATTTTGCTCTATAAACACATGAACTTAGGACCACACCTGTGACAGCTAAGAGTCAAATAAGGCCATTCTGTCTTCTTCGCACATTTACCTCTCTTATCGGTCCTAAGAATATGACAGGGTTTACTGTGCGTTTTACTACAGTAGCAACACAATCGACCTGATATCGACAGCGTTTTACTACAGTAGCAACACAATCGACCTGATATCGACAGCGTTTTACTACAGTAGCAACACAATCGACCTGATATCGACAGCGTTATACAGTAGCAACACAATCGACCTGAATCGACAGCGATGACCACCGTCTACATACACATCCCCACTTACCGATGGTAGCATCATTGCACCATCACTTATTGTACAAGGTAGAGATGACATGTTTACATCATAATTGCACAAACCATTACTTGTTAGCCCATCACAGGTTTGTGGCAACGACAATAATATGTCTCTTTGTTTTGCTGGCGGAGGAACAAGTCCTTTACATATTTTCGAATGTTGGTCTAGTGTATCAGTACGGGCTTACAGACTAAGGCATATTAATTTATATGTTAATTTTCTGAATGGCTCCTATAAAAACATTTTAGCTTAGTGTGCAATATATAAAAACTATGTCAATTTAACTTTGTATATTGTATCTGTTACAATCATGGAACATGATAATACATAAACTTTTTGTCCTCCATTTATGAAGATCGTCGTATGAACAATAAAGGTTTTATGCCATATCTCGAAGACCAATCAACCGATTCATACCAAAGTTTCACGTAAGTATAGCTACAGGAGGATATGTAAATTAACATGTGTTATGTGCGGAAAGAATATTTTAATAGGGTTTAAGATTAATTTGTTATATCTATGAAACATTTAAATAAAACCCAACCAAATTTTGCATGCAAACAGTATTAATTATAGGCATCATTTGTGCATACAGAGTTCCTCTTTTTCAGGATTTTTTGCAAAGTAGTGTCAGGTGAGTAAAATGAACATTTTGTCATATTTACGATATAATCCAACTTATTTCCACAACAGTTTGTACATTTGCAGAACACCATGGAAAGTTGCATGATTTAAAATGAGGTCAGTCACTGATTTTCAAAATGGCGGGAATATAAATATTTTGATACGTTTGGCATATCTATTTAAAAACTTGACCAAATTCAATCAATTTTTTATGCTGACAGTATCTATTAAACGCATAGTATAAAAAACATTTTATGCAATTTTATAACGTAGCAGGGAACAAGAAAATAAGGTTTTTGGTGCTTTATTTAGGGTACCAATAAACCAAATTCCACCGAATTTTTTCACACAATTAGCGTTATGGTAAGCCATGTATGTGATTCAGTGGCTCAGACACTATTTTCAAAATGATGATAGTGTAAATATTTCAGATTAGTAAACCCTAAAAAGTAATTTTAACACAATTTGGTTTTTAGCCAAAGTGTTTCATGGCATTACGGGAGTGGCATGTTGGTATTTCTTTGAATCACTTAGTTCATTAGCTGTACGGTTTAAGCTACACATAATTTGAATTTAAAGTTTTCCCAAAGTAAAAAAAAATTGTAAAAACGGGCGAACCGCATAACAAATTCCCAAGAAATGTGCCCAGTGACATTCTAATTACAAAAGCAATTATTTTTGTCTTATACTATCCCAATAAATTTCTTCAAATTAATGCGCGGGATAAAACTATAATTTTAAACATCCTTTCTGACAAATAATTTTCCTCCATTGTCATACTTTTTTCAGACTAATAATTTATATCACAACGAAAATGAATATAATAGTTAAGCATGCAGAAAATATTATTAGATTGTTGAAGGTTCTTTGTGATATCCCACCGGTCCTCGAGCTCGTAATGTATTTTATTTGATTATGGATATTTATTTATTTTAATTGTAACAAACCAAAACCTAGATTTCTTTGCAGAAGTAGATATGTGTGCATTATCATTGTCTATCACCTTGAATATAATAACACGAAAAAATTTAAAGAATAAGAAGAAGAGAATCTCAGAAGATAGCTGAGAGGGAAGAAGTGATTACGTATTAATTTTTGCCTGTGGCGTAATTCTATCATAACCGTGAGAACAAGTGCACGAGGGTGCATTCTCTACGCATATTGAAGCGGCCTCTTCACTGGCGCGTGTTCGTGCTGGCAATGTGACGTCACATGCCCGTGGCTACTCCAACGATGAGTGGAGATCAGAGAGGCCTACGTCATACCTGACAATGTGCTCACCGAACACAAAGCAGTGGAGAGGCTGCTTAGACACGGTCTTTGAATGCGTGTTATCATGTATATGGTGTTTACGGTTAATTGATCTCTTACGAAGGCCCTGATTACGATCTTATTTTCGTAGCATTTGGCATTCTTCCGCTATATGCGAGTTTAACATTGATACAGGCTGTCTCTTTCATGCGTCATACAAGAGAAATCTTGGACATTATAAGTAAGGAAATGATTTATGTAATATGAAAATTAGTGCTTTTATGTGCATTAAATAAGGAACACTGAAATCAAAAGCTATAAATTTACGTAATGTGCTCTGTCAAAACAAAGTCATGTCTTAGAACTATTTTTATCAATTCTATGTCTACTTAATATTGGAGCCTACATGTGAGTGTGCACTGTGTTTATTATCGACCAAATAGTAATTGGGCACCCGTGAAGATAGGTAATTGGGCACCCATGAAGATAGGTAATTGGGAACCCGTGAAGATAAGTAATTCAGTATGTCAGTTGACTTGTGTGGGCGCCATACGCTGCAGGCCGGTGTAGAACCAGTTGACAAGGAGATGGCACGAGGTACAGAGCTATCGGACTTCGATAAGGGCGTGATTGTGTGCTGCCATCTCAGTGGGCTATCAGGCCGGGTAATTGCACGGAAGGTAAACAGGCCAAAATGAACGGTCGCATTCGTCCTGCGTAAGTGGAAGGTCGATGGGTATTGTGCCAATGCTGCACGTTCTGGGCGACCTCCAATCTTGACCGACAGAAATCGCAGAACCCTGAAACGTGAAGTTGTCAAAAATAGGGCGCAACCCATGGCTACCATCCGACAGGAGTTTCATGCAGCAACAGAGGCCCACCGACTTGGATATTTCGGAAGAGCAGCTGCACATAAGCCCATATCACGACAAGTAATAAAGCTCGGCGACTCAGGTGGTGTATTGATCGTCGCAACTGGACACTGGAGCAGTGGAAATCGGTTATGTGGAGTGATGAGTCGAGGTTTACATTATTCCGGTCCGATGGATGTGTATGGGTGTGGCTTCTACCCGGGGAACGGCTTCTGCCGGAGTGTATAGTGCCAACTAGGAAATTCGGTGGTGGTGGAGTGATGGTATGGGGCTGTTTCACGGTCTTCGGCGTAGGAGCGCTGGTGTTTGTCCGTGGTAGCATGAACACAGAGGCCTATTGTAACATTCTGGATAATGAAATGCTCCCAACATTGTGACGTTTTTACGGAGTGGACCCATGTTTCTTCCAGGATGACAATGCCAGGTGCCATGTTTCAAGGGCTACTATGCAGTGGTATGCCGACAACAATGTTTGCCGATGGGACTGGCCCACCCAGAGCTCCGACCTCAATCCTATAGAACATATTTGGGACGAATTGGATCGCCAGGTGAGGGCTCGTCAGACGCGACCAAATGCCATGGCTCAACTCATGGAATGGTTGCAAGAGGAATAGCAACGAATCCCCGTGGATGTCCTACAAACACTCGTAGAGAGCATGCCAGACAGGGTGGCTGCTGTTATAGCCGCAAGAGGTGGCCCTACGAGATTCTAACGGGGTAACAACCACCGAGCAAACATCGTGGACAGGTGCCCAATTACTTATTGTTCGATTGTGTATATTGTTATCGTGCTTGGTGATTAGGAAGCCGTTCTGTCATTTCAGGTGGCAGTATAAAACCAGCAAAACCCCACTTATTTCAATGCAAACATTTCTATACTCCTAGTGATAAAGTAAAACTAATTTATAAATTATATCGGTATCATGTTTTCTCCGAGATCGTTCATTACTGGTGGTTTTATCACATCAGTTAAAAATGTCAATAATCTTCAAGTGTGATACCAGCAATAACCTTCATACAATGACGAATACTAAGCCTCTTGGACAGTTAACTTGTGGACGGTGAAATACAGTGTTTCAGACAACATGATATGCTCCCATGACAAATTTTCACTGAATTGTGTTGTTCTGCATTATTAGTGAACAACTTTGGCTTTTTTTTTTTTTTTCAAATAAGACATGACATAAACAGGCAGCGGGGAAAAAAACTGCACAGACAGTAAAAGTTTTTTAAAAATGAAGTTGAAATATTGTTTAATTGAATAATTCCTTGAAAATATACAAATAAATGTTTGTAAACTTTTATGTTTATACATTTACAAGAAAAATTGTTGTGTGGCTACAGAAAAAGGACTTCATAATTACTGGCATTCAATACATTCCTGATAGCATATCAAGAGTCCATCCACTGACATAAAAAAAATTAAATACCTTTAATGGGTCTCGATCCAAAGATCTATGTCTCATCATTACACCCTCCCCCCTTAATCGCTTACCCCTGCCGATACCCTACACACTCCACCCCCTTCCATCACTTTGCCTGTTCCACACCTCAGTTGCTCGCCAACCACCGAAAGGTGAAGATCTCTGCAGCAGCCGAACACTCCCCTTCACTCTCCCCTTTCCTTCTATCGTCAGAGGTCCATCATCGTGAGCCGACAACCGGAGAGTCAATATCTATACTCCCAAATCTCCCTTGTACTGGGTTTGCTGCTACAACAAACCGCCATTCACAGCACACTCGCAGGGGAAGGAGAGGTTAGGAGGGGTAACTGCTAAGCAGGAAGGGGTAGCTTCGCCCTAATCCAACAGCCAACCACAGCACACCTCGCAGGGGATGGTACCCAAGGAGGTGAGTCGGGGAGGGGAAGAGGGTGGCAAGTCACATTAAGAAGAGGGAGTAGGGGATGAGTGGGGGAAGCCGGAAATAATCTTGGAAAGGGTGCCTGCAGTTAGTATCCCTCCCTCCAAAACCCCTTCCCATGTAAATCGAATGGGTACTTGTATACTCGTGCCACTCTTGCGCCAGTGACCCAAAATTCTTCCTCTCCTACTACTATTGACACTGCACGCCTCTACACGATATTCTAGTTGTTGCCATAAACTTCCCAAAAAAAGAGATGGTAGTGGTCATCCCTGTGGCGATTCTCCCTTTTAACTCGTCAATATCATGCTGCAGCAGTGGGAGGAACTTTTTTGTTTTCATGTAGTCCCACCAAAAGAAATCGCATAATGGGAGGTCCGGTGATCGTAGGGTTCACAACATTATTATGGCCGTGTACGGTGAACGTCCTATCAACGCCCTGGTATCTCATGTTTCAAGTAGTGCCGAACTTCATGACAGAAGTGAGTTGAACTATCATACTGCTGAAGAAAGACGAAATTCGGATCATTATGCAGATAAGACATAAGCCACAACTGTAATATATTCAGGTCGTTTCTTTCTAAAAAAAAAAAAATCATAAACGCGTTCACCAGAGATGGGACAGAACGCGTTCTTTTAGTGAGCTACACACATGTTTCACAGAGGCACGTGATTTTTACTTATTCATACGCATATTTTGTGAGTGTTAATTTCGCCTCTGCTATGGAATGTAGTTTCATCACTGAATATTATTGTGTCAAATAATTTTCGTCGGCCACCATATTTTTCCATGGGCTCTGATCGAAAGTCATATCGCCGCCCATGGTCATCATCAGATACACGTTTCAGTAGTTGCAGTTGGTTTGAAGCACAGAGTTGCAGTTGGTTTGAAGCACAGAGTTGCAGTTGTTACACATATCCAGTTTCCTAGCAGCATATGCAATATATCTGCTTTGGCTACACAAAACACTTTTGCGAATGCATTCCACGTTTTCTTCTGAGCTAGGAGGACGACCATTTATTTCACCTTACCCAATCAGCCTGTTTCGCTAAACTGTCCATACGATGCATGAATTTTACTGTCAATTAGTGGGTCCTCAACAAATCTTGAACGAAATTCATTTTGCACAGCAATTACTGACTTAGACGCATCGAATTCCAACATGCAAAACGATTTCTCAACTGTAGTAGCATCTATTTTCAAAAGATACACCTCACTAAATACGCGTGGCGGCCAGCATTTAACTACTGCATGACGATGGCAAATAAACAAACTGTTTTGAGTTACTGTTTTTAGCAATGCTGATTTCTTTTCAGTAACTGAAATAATTTATCGGTTTTAATCTATGATAACCCCGAATAATATAATGAAACAGCGGTATATCCTTCGACGTTCTACATTACTATATTAATTTAGCAGCATCGGTTAATGATATCAATATGATGAACTGCTACTATTAAAGAACAGCCCTATGTTTGTCGCATCCGTGCTTTCCAAAACAAACATGACAATCATTACAGATGTACTTGTGAAGGCACATACGTTACGCTTTTCCACCTCTGCCTCATCTCTCTTCATGCAAAGCTAATCTACTCCCACTATTAAACTATGGCATGAAGGGACGAAACTGCTGATAATTAAAGCCCTCAAATTGACGACTTGTTTTTCATGAATGAGATACTTCAATGAGAAAATAGAAAATTTTAAATTACAAATAAGCTGCATGAAAATATTAATAATTCATAAAAAAAATAGTTAACTACCAATAAAGTTGTTTCCATTTATACTTGTTGAATATCTATTGTTTGTAAACATATGATGGCATATATTAAAACATAAGTCCATATATAAGTCCTTTGTGTGTATGTATGCACGTGTCTCTCTCACAGGGTGAGGCTGAATTCGACCGTCAAATTTCGTGAGATGATGCCTTATGTCAAAGTCAAGTAGAAATATATTGGACACTTTGTACCTAAAGTAAATATTAAGGGCAAAATAAATCCCGAAAATGAAGATTTTGGAATGTATTTTCTTCAAATATTGGAAACCGGGTGAGATGAAAGTACACTTCACGGAACATTGTTTTACGTTACCGGTATCATGAATGAACTTGAGAGCAAATTCAAATAATAACACTCCCCATTACGAAAATAACGGGTGGCCACCCTCTTATTGCCAGCAATTTCGTTACCGTTGGGAATCATGATTTTTTTGATGCTGGTTAATTGAGCAGTATGATCTACAAAACAAAAATGGCTCCTTGTTGCAACTGCCTAGGACCCACCATTTTCGTTTATAACGCACACAAGATTCCACTAGATTCCGCGCGATTCAGCACCTCGTAGGTAGGCAATACTCCTACATGCGTGTATGTAAGCTGCTATTCCTACAGTAAAAATAATGACGGAGGACATTTATTACATACTGTAAACAACCATTGCCGTGCATTAAGAAGTCTACAATATGACCTCGAACTAAATATTCCAGGCTACAGTCGGTGTGGGAATCCCTACATGAAGTATTATATTGCACATGTGCCTGGAACCGTATTGCTGGCACTGCTGTGCGCTGTGTGTTTATGTGCCTGGACATGTATCGCTGCAGCCGAAACTTTGTGTGTGTGCGGTTTGTACGAAAGCGGCGATCCTAGGCACTTGCTACTAGAGACCCTGTATGTTACCTAGGTCATAGTGCTAAATAAATAAGCATCAAATATGAATGAGTCTTGACTTTAGGTATAAATATCTGCAATCATTAATTAATCAGGGACCGAGCAAAGTGGGGCATCAGTAACATGTTGGACACGCATTCGGGAGGAGGCGGGTTTGAATCATGGTCAGGCCATCCAGAATTCTGTTTACCATGGTTTCCGGAAGACACTCCACGAAAACACTGTAATGGTTCCTTAATAAAGTTCATAGCCGAATTGTTTCTCAGTTCCCTTCAAGTGCCCAGTTGCATGTTCCTGAATCTAATGACCTCACTTTCAACGAGGCACTAAACGCACAAACAGAACATGGACAGGTATACATACCGTATTAGTAGCACGTAAATAAGTGTTACTTTTGACAAACGACATGTCGACAGATGAAAGTAACGTTCCCATAATGCAGTACTGTCATTCCATTCGTTTGAGAGAAAACATGTAACTAAGTGTCAGATACAGCATGTAGTATAAAACATATGTTCACAGACTGTGCGAGCGGTCTACAGTTTTTGTACTAATACCACACTAGGCAGCTCTGTATAGTTTGACATGTTCGATTCCACGCCTGGCACGACAGAGGCACTATAGCGAGTGCGGTCCATTTAACACCGAGACGAATTGAATAAAATATCTGAGCACTCCGTAATGTATCATTAACATTCCTGTTAGTCAAGGTCTACAAAGTGGAACGCTTTACATAGCCGGGACTTACAGATATGCTACTCGTCTACAGTGCGGCAGAGGGAATTGGACGATAATCTGAAAGAATGTACAGGGATCGATTGCCGCAGAGACAGCAGCCACACCACACCGCAGGTACACCTGTGGAGCGACGTTTGAGAGAAAGTGGAAGTTTGGAGGTGACATGACCGAATTCAGGGCGCAGACGGACAGAGAACAGCTAGGTTTGAAGAGGATGTGTTGAGGCATGATGAGAATAACCCACGTGTGAGTACACGCACTATTGCAAGAGTACTCAACAGAAGCCGCCACGCCATTGGTCGAGTGCTTCATGAGGAATTACTGCATCAGTTCCATGTGCAACATGTGCATGCCGTGGGTCCTGCGGATTATCCTCTACGCGTGGAGTTTGAAGCATAGTTTCTGGAACACCGCAGAACACACCCTGACTTTGACATATAATTCTCTTCACTGACGAGGCTTCCTTTCAACGTGATGGCATACCAATTAGTCGAAGTACCCTCGAGAGGGCGGATGTCAATTCTCGCACTTCATTCGCCCACGGGGATCAACAGCGATTCAGTTTCAACATCCGGGCGGGCTTAATACATAACGTGTTGGTTGGCCCCTACCTATTACCACATCGTCTCACCGGCCATGTGTACGCTGCATTTATGCGGGAAGCTCTGCTGACATTACTCGAACAGGTTACGTTACAAACACGGGTGGCCACGTGGTTCCAGGACGACGACAAACCAGCCAACATTTCGCGACGTGCGTGCGCCCACATGAATCTCGTATTCCCTGGACGATGGATAGGCCGTGAGGGTCCTGTTCCCTGGCCTCCACGATCCCCCAGATATGAATCCATCGGACTATTTCTCCTGGGCCTACATGCGCAGCCTCGTGTATGAAACCGCGGTGGAATCCGAAGAGGACCTCATCACCCGCATCGTTGCAGCTGCAGGTAATATTCGGGACAATGAGGGTGTTTTCAAACGTGCCCGACAATCGTTGGCGCGGCGATGTAAACTGTACGTCGATCATGGCGGCCGTACATTCGATCCTTTCCTATAAAATTGTTTGTGATACATGTTTCTACAATAAAACGTATGGAATGCCATAGCTTTTGTTGTCAAATGCAATGTGTTACCATATACTACTTAACTGTGATGAGTTTTGATGAAATTGCTCTACACTGCTGTACCAAATGTTTCAACATTCAAAAGCCCGCACCGAATACAGCAGCAGCGATACAGATCCTGGTGCGTAGGCAATAACCATATCTTTACGTCCTGTATGGAGACACACACACCTACTTTTCACCACAATCGTACGGTTGTGTATGTTTATTAATGTATGTTACGTATTGTTTACAGTATGGGTTTACCTTGTCCACCGCCATTGGGTATACTGTGGCCATACACGCATGCAGGTAGAATCGCCTGCTTACCAGGCGCTGTATCACTGCAGCGGAATTTAGCGGAATCTTTGTGTGCGTTGTAAACGATAACGGTGAGTACTAGGTAGTTACAACTAGGGGACCATTTTTATTTCTTAGGTAACACTGCTCAATAAACCAGCATCAAACATTCATAATTCCCGACTGTAACGAAGTTGCAAGCAATAAGAGGATGGCCACTCCTGTTATTTTCGTAACGGGGAGTGTTATTATTGTGCTTTTCATCTTAGGTTGAAGATCCCGATAACATAAAACAATGTTCCGTGAATTGTACTTTCATCTCACCTGGTTTCCAATATTACGCAAGAATACATTCCAAAATCTCCATTCATTTTCGGGGATTTATTTCATCCTTAATATAGTTTAGGTACAAAGTCTCCTATATATTTGCCACTTGATTTTGCATAAGTAATCATCTGACAAAGTTTGTCGATCGAATTCAGCCTCACCCTATATATATATATATATATATATATATATATATATATATATATATATATATATATATATATATTATGTATAGATGTATATTTATATGGGTGAAACATACGAATTGAGTAAACATATCCGTGTCTTTAAAAACGAAGATAATGATGAATAATGATACCTGAACTTGTTATACCCAACATATGACTCACGTGCTGTGTGACCGTAGGAGTAATTTTGATAGTCATTTAATTTCTACAGTGTAAAGGAAAGTAAAATATGCATGTTGCCTACAGGCTTATGCCACACTACACGTCAGTTCTGAACGCGTCTAGTCTCACAGATATTGTGAACAATTAACAGTCGTCAGACTTTTATTTTCAGATTAGTGTATAGAAGAGGCGAGGGTCCCTTGCAACTGTGCTGTCGACTTTTTCTTTTGTCGAGGAAGCATCTTGCTCTCGAGCACAATTCAGAGCTATAAGGTAGTAAACGCCATACCACTTCCTGCTATATTTCAACACGCCACGTAGCCACGGTGGCTGAGAGGTTAGCCTGCTAGCCTCCCACCATTGCGATCAGGGTTCAATCCCCGGACGGGCCAATCCGGATTTTCGCATGTAGAAATCGTGCCGGACGATGTCGTTGGTCGGCGGGTTTCCTCGCGGATCTCCCGTTTCCCCCGCCCTTTCATTCCGACGCTTATCCATACTCACCTCAATCACCCTCATCGGCTCTCAAGATATCGATGTTAAAAGCCTTCCAAATCTCTTCACTTCACTTTACTTCACTTCAACACGCCCCAAAGGAATTTGTCCCTGGACTGGAACAGCCTCTAACACGAGTGGTTTGCTTTTCTATTGTCCTCAGGTTGCAAAGTCTTCTCTAATGACTCGGAATCCGTCAGCCTGGTTTACGCCCACAACACCAGCCCCAAGGGCACCGTACTGGCCACGCTCCAGTCAACCAACGTTACCTCGGCCAGCTCGTGTAAGCATGTTTCTGATACCTTCACAAATATAAACATTACGTATTTTGAAGTAAATGGATTCCTTAATTTTAGAATAGCACTGGATTTAGAAGAAAACCAATTATAGGTACAAGCTATTCACGATAAAGTGAGCACTTTCGAAAGCCCTGCTTAAGATCTACTTGTATGCACGTTGTGTATTCTTCCGCCTTATGTAAGATTAATATTGTCATGGACGTCATCACTTAATTCATGCGTCGATCAAGTGAAACTGAAATTATTAGAAAAGTAAATATTTTACATTTATGATCTTTTTTACACTTCGATGCATTGAAAAGAACAGAAAGAAAAGAAAGAGTTTAAGTAAACCGAAATAGTTACCTAACTATTTGTATTTGACGTGAAGATACGGAACTACTTTCCCATCCAGTGTTACCAACTTAACTGGGCGCATGTCACTCAGGGCGCCCGTTAAAATTATGTAGGTAGGAAGAGTGATATATTTTTGGGTTGGTTTCGAAAGGGCTCACTTTATCGTGAACAGCCTGTACCTCTGGCATATGACCTAGTTTCTGATAATGTTATAGAAATTGATATGTAAGAACGAGGTGCGTTTTTAAAGTAAGTTCCGTTTAGAAGTTGCCACCAGTCCATACTAAGAATTGAGATATTGAATGCGCTGTTCCTTTGTTTTGTTTGGTAGTAAGCTTTCATCCATTCTTAAGTAGTCACATTCGCGTTGGATGCCATTTGTGAGTAATTTGTAATGAGTGCGAAAGTAATTAATCCTGCCTGTTGTGGATATCATGTTTTGATCCGGTTTATTAGCCAATAACAATAGTGATGTTTGTGAGTAAAATGTTATGCACGACAGTTCTCGATCACTCCCAGAAGGTCGAACTGGTGAAATGTTGCGAAAATTTCGCTGGGAAGTTTTTTTATCATCCTCTCTACAGCCCTGATCTGGCACCAAGTGACTGCCATCTCTTTGTGCAGCTAGAGAAACGGCTTTGCACCGCAACAGTTTACAGATTATGATAAACTCAATAACAGTGTGAATAAATGGTTCAGGACACAGGCGGCAGATTTTTCTGACACTGGGATAAGAAAATTGGTGACAAGCTAACAGAAACGTATGGAATTTAGTGACGAAAATGTAGAAAATTAAGTAAATATGTAAATATATACATATATATATATCAATAAATATAATAAATACAATGAATCGCTTTTACATTACACAGTTTCCCTCTAATTTCAAAGAGGAACTTACTTTGAAAACCCAGTTTGTATATTTGACGGCTCAAGAAGAGTTATGTTCCTTGCACCACGATATTATATTCCTCTGAGGTTCTTGCACTACCCTTCTTCCAATGTTCCTATCCCAGATATTGCTGCATCGGCACTAAAACGAACAACTGTTCCCGATTCAGTGCTTTTAATGGCATTTCAAAAGTTTGCTGTATTTTTATTAGAAGTTACCTCATAAGGCCATACTACAATTGCCATACCCCGTATCCTTGGATGTCCTCGGTCCTCTGTCCTTGCTGACGTCACGAGACTAGCACACAATTTGCGGTTACAATATATGCCCTAAGCTGCCCGAACAAGTAGGTTTCGAAAACTGCTACTAGGTTGCAGTAAATGCTTTACGCCATTTTGTTTTATACTTGTTTGTTTAGATTGACGAGTATTTGGCTGGTATAAATTTGAGTAGATTCGAAGGTGATTTTGATTATTATAGTAGTTAATATCTTTTGTTTATCGGCTATTTGAACATATTTCCTTCATATTCGCACTGCTATTTTATACAAAATTAAATTCCATCACTGGAATAAATTTACCCCGATTTCGAATTTCAAAAATTCCAATTTTTATTGGATAGTTCATGCCGTAACTCCATGCCGCATATTTATTAATTACAATATTATTCCCGCTCGGCACTGACACGCTTAGATGTCTATGTTCACATTTTTTTGTTTACTATTATATATTACAAGCGTATTTTGCCGGTGAATTACCTTTTTTAATCTTCCATGAAAGACTAGAGGACAGGGGACAAACGAGGAGAAAAACAATTAGAAACTGGGGACCGGTGACAGAGGGCATGCGAAGACAAGCGGGAACATGGCTCATGACGTCACATGATCACGTGGGCCAATAAGTGCTCGCGACGTCAGCGAGGACCGAGGACATCCGAGGACAGGGCAAATGGCAAATATAGTTTGAGCTAGTGTCCATATAAATATTGTAATACCTCTTTTTCGAATATATATATATATAAACTTAGTGGTTCCAGTACGTTATATTTGAGCTGCTGATTCCGAATTCGAGTGCCAGACCTTGAGTGTTTCTTTTAAATAGATGAAATCTTAAATGGCTGCCAAAATCTGTAATACAATAATGAATACATTAAATGTAACACATTATGAATGCTAAAATTTGTGTTATTATTTATAAAACTTTTACTCGTAAACATGTGCTTTATAAAGACATATAGAACAACAGTATATATAGCCGGGTTGTATGACCTCATTTGGCAAGGATAATAATATTTCTAATGAATCATACATACCACTTCCACTAACACACAAACTTGCCTTTCGTAATAATGTTCCTAAAACTTAAAAACGCTTGTAGCTGTAAGGGCTCGGTGTTATTTTAACTCTTGAATACTGTCACTGTTGACATTAAATGGGACTGAGGAATTTAATCATTGAATTTCCTTAGACAAGAAGAATCCAGCACATAGTAAGGAGAATTTCCTACATGAACACAGTGCATTTTGAGATTAAGTAGAGCAACTTTAGCTAATTAGTAGAGAGTGTCCATTAGATTCTTGGCCTATAAGTAGAGACCTGTAAAATTCGCGTTATTTTGTAAGTCACGGAATAAACTCCAAAGTGTTGAATGCCCGTTTCAAGTCTGTAATTGGCCGACAACTTGTGTTACACATCCAAAAGGCGCTCTTATACAGAAGTTAAGGCCTAGTGGATGAACACTCAATCTATAGTGATGCGACGACGTCGTATAAAAACCGTATAGTCACTAGTAGCCAATGAACTCACAAACTGCACTCAGGCGGGTATAGGACAGTTAGGTCCAACATGTTGCCAAATAATAATGCGAACTTTGCACATCCCAACCTATAAGTGCTGTTACACGTTGATTATCTACCATACTTAACTTCATAGAGTTACGCTCAGCTGCAGTCATATAAAAAAAGAGTGCATAAACAACATTAATATTCATTTTAACTGGTCCTCCCTGGTTACGAGCGTTCTTTGTATTGAACCCACAATATGCACAGCATCATTTTTCTTTAATCCCTGCTTGAAGGAAGGGCATATATTTGCCGTCGCTCTAAGTGTGTGATACACAGGCCGCTTGCTTACAACAAGTCTGGCTGTTGGGATGACTTGGTGCGCATATTTCCCTCGCTCGGCTGGCTGTTGGGTCGACTTGGTGCCCATATTTACCTCGCTCGGCTGGCTGTTGGGAAGACTTGGTGCCCATAATTTCCTCGCTCGACTGGCTGTTCGGACGACATGGTGCCCATATTCCCCTCGCTCGGGTGAATGTTGGGACGACTTGGTGTTCATATTCTCTTCGCTCGGCTGAGTGTTGGGATGACTTGGTGCACATATTCCCCTCGCTCGGGTGAATGTTGGGACGGCTTGGTGCTCATATTCTCTTCGCTCGGCTGAGTGATGGGATGACTTGGTGCACATATTCCCCTCGCTCGGGTGAATGTTGGGACGACTTGGTGCACAAATTCCCCTCGCTCGGCTGGATGTTGGGACGACTTGGTGCACATATTCCCCTCGCTCGGGTGAATGTTGGGACGATTTGGTGTACATATTTCCTCGCTTCGCTGAATGTTGGGACGACTTGGTGCACATATTCCCCTCGCTCGGCTAAAGTGTTGGGACGACTTGGTGTTCATATTCCCTTCGCTCGGCTGAGTGTTGGGATGACTTGGTGCATATGTTCCCCTCGCTCGGGTGAATGTTGGGACGACTTGGTGTACATATTTCCTCGCTCGGCTGGATGTTGGGACGACTTGGTGCACATATTCCCCTCGCTCGGTTGAATGTTGGGAAGACTTTGTACACATGTTACCCTCGCTCGGCTGAATGTTGGGACGACTTGGTGCACATAATTCCCCTCGCTCGGCTGAATGTTGGGACGACTTGGTGTCATATTCCCTTCGCTCGGCTGAGTGTTGGGATGACTTGGTGCACATATTTCCCCTCGCTCGGGTGGAATGGTTGGGACGACTTGGTGCACATATTCCCCTCTCTCTGCTGAATGTTTGGACGACTTGGTGCACATATTCCCTTCGCTCGGCTGAATGTTGGGACGACTTGGTGCACATATTCCCCTCGCTCGGCTGAATGTTGGGACGACTTGGTGTTCATAATCCCTTCGCCGGCTGAATGTTGGGACGACTTGGTGCACATATTCCCATCGCTCGGCTGAATGTTGGGACGACTTGGTGTTCATATTCCCTTCGCTCGGCTGAATGTTGGGACGACTTGGTGCCCATATTCCCTCGCTCGGATGAATGTTGGGACGACTTGGTGCACATATTCCCATCGCTCGGCTGAATGTTGGGACGACTTGGTGTTCATATTCTCCTCGCTCGGCTGAATGTTGGGACGACTTGGTGTTCATAATCCCTTCTCTCGGCTGAATGTTGGGACGACTTGGTGCATATTCGCCTCGCTCGGCTGAATGTTGGGACGACTTGGTGCACATATTCCCCTCGCTCGGCTGAATGTTGGGACGACTTGGTGTACATATTCCCCTCGCTCGGCTGAACGTTGGGACGACTTGGTGTTCATAATCCCTTCGCTCGGCTGAATGTTGGGACCACTTGGTGCACATATTCCCCTCGCTCGGCTGAGTGTTGGGACGACATGGTGTATATATTCCCCTCGCTCGGCTGAATGTTGGGACGACTTGGTGTACATATTCCCTTCGCTCGGCTGAATTTTGGGACGACTTGGTGTTCATAATCCCTTCGCTCGGCTGAATGTTGGGACGACTTGGTGCACATATTCCCCTCGCTCGGCTGAATGTTGGGACGACTTGGTGCACATATTCCCCTCGCTCGGCTGAATGTTGGGACCACTTGGTGCACATATTCCCCTCGCTCGGCTGAATGTTGGGACGACTTGGTACACATATTCCCCTCGCTCGGCTGAATGTTGGGACGACTTGGTGTTCATAATCCCTTCGCTCGGCTGAATGTTGGGACCACTTGGTGCACATATTCCCATCGCTCGGCTGAATGTTGGGACCACTTGGTGTTCATATTCCCCTCGCTCGGCTGAGTGTTGGGACGACATGGTGTATATAATTCCCCTCGCTCGGGTGAATGTTGGACGACTTAGTGCACATCTTCCCCTCGCTCGGCTGAATGTTGGGATGACTTGGTGTTCATATTCTCCTCGCTCGGCTGAATGTTGGGACGACTTGGTGTACATATTCCCCTCGCTCGGATGAATGTTGGGACTACTTTGTGCACATATTCCCCTCGCTCGGCTGAATGTTGGGACGACTTGGTGCCCATATTCCCCTCGCTCGGGTGAATGTTGGGACGACATGGTGTACATATTCCCCTCGCTCGGCTGAATGTTGGGACGACATGGTGTATATATTCCCCTCGCTCGGCTGAATGTTGGGACGACTTGGTGCCCATATTCCCTTCGCTCGGCTGAATGTTGGCGACGATTGGTGCACATATTCCCCTCGCTCGCCTGAATGTTGGGACGACTTGGTGTTCATATTCCCTTCGCTCGGCTGGATGTTGGGCCGACTTGGTGCACATATTCCCCTCTCTCTTCTGAATGTTGGGACGACTTGGTGTTCATATTCCCTTCGCTCGGCTGAATGTTGGGACGACTTTGTGCCCATATTCCCCTCGCTCGGCTGAATGTTGGGACGACTTGGTGCACATGTTTCCCCTCGCTCGGCTGGATGTTGGGATGACTTGGTGCCCATATTCCCCTCTCTCGGCTGGCAGTTGGGATGACTTGGTGCCCATATTCCTCTCGCTCGGCTCGATATTTTGGTTCATAGAAACGCGCGTTAACTTCTACCATAGCCAAATCTTCACAATTTCTACCTGATTACTCCATACTTTTACTGGTTTGGCAGATAGACAGCATTGTTCTTTGTTTTTTTTTTTTTTCATTTGCATTTGTTTGCAGAGTAACGAACATGGCAAAGCCATGCGTCGATAATTGCCCGTTCTTGGAGTGTATATGTACATCAAAAATATCCATGCATGTCCTGAAAACGAAAAAGATATCTTCCTTTGCAGAATTCTGAAAAATTAAACCACTCATTGACAGATGCAGTAGCTGCAGACATATAAAATTTCTGAGTTGATTATATGATGGGGCCGCGGTGACTGAGCGGTTACCATAATCGCCTCCCACCAATGCGAATCGGGTTCAATCCCAGGTTGGGTCACTCCAGGATTTCCGCAAGTGTGAATCGTGCTGTACGATGCCGCTACTCGGAGGGATATCTCGGGGATCTCCCGTTTTCCCGCCCTTTCATTCTGCCGCTGCTTCATACTCACCTCGCTTCACCCTCATCCATCTCAAGGCCTATGTTAAGAGTCACGAAAATCTCTTCACTCACTCAGTTCATTATATGATGTTCTAACACCTTAAATATGTAGATCTATCAAGGTTTTTTTAAATACATGAGTAAACTAAGGAATAATCGCAGTGTTTTTCTTTCATGAAACTTATCTGATTGCGTTTCCCTTATTTGCGGTAGATATTGTTTTATCAGATTTAGATAATATTTATGTACGAAATATGCATTTAAGTTTCAATGCATTCATCCTTAATTCTGGCGTATGGAAACGTGTGTCTCGTGTCTCTCAGGATGAGGTTCATGACATGAATTTCTTACCTTATTGGACAATTTGACTGGCGTTACCCTCTGTATCATTTAAAACGATAATCACATGTCCCTGTTTACTCAAACAACCAACAACAGATGTCCCTGTTTACTCAAACAACTAACAACAGATGTCCCTGTTTACTCAAACAACCAACAACAGATGCAATTATTGGAGAATAGAGCACAAGCAAATGTGACTTAAGTAAATCTTGTATGTTACATTGTAAAAAATATTTCGAGTAAACTTTCTAAACTGTAATGGAAGATTTTAACCTAAACATTGTATGGAAATAATACCACATGTCAGGCTGCAAATATAGGAATATTTACCATTGTTACTATAATATACTGGGCTTCCCTCCACATTTGACTTTTTCATGAGCGAATGTAGGAAAGCTACCAAGGATGTACGGTAAAATAGTATACCATTCGCTTTTTCTCACTATTACTACTGTATAGATTGTATAGCTCTACAGTTATCCGTACACCTGCACAGTAAACTTTAATTCCTTCACTCAAGTTATCCAAGTTGATGTCACATTTTTCGCAACAACCTGTGCTAGGTTTGTCGCAGGAGAACTTTTACAAACTTTATTTGTAATATAGGCCTCTTCCGCAGGAAAATCATCCTGCGCACTATCAGCTAGTTGGCTATCCGACTGATGAACTGCTTGAATTGTTGTCTTTCCACTTCTGCAGTGAGAGAAAAATCGAACAAAATATTGTTTCGTATATGGCCAAATATATATTTAGTTGCCCTAACAAAATATATTGTTAAGCAAACAAAATTTGAAAAATCAACAAAATTACTTTTGTTCCACCTAACAAAATATAAGTTTGAATAAACAAAATCTCTTTGTTGGGCCAAAAAATTAGACTCCCAACTAAATATTTTGTTGAATCAACTATATATATATATATTTGTTTGGCCACTCATTTGACTGCCTTCGTTTGAAAATACGGCTCGATAGTTTGTTCGTATTTTTTGTGACAATTAGGATAGTAACCGTGTTTTTAGTGCATCTATTGATGCTTAACAATCGTATAAACATATTAACAAATCAATGCAACAAGAAACTTCAAGTATAGCTGTTAAACTTGAAATATTTGTTTGCACACGTTGCCCAATATTTATAGCATATCTATTTAAAAACTTTCCAGGGTTATCAAATGTCACATTAGCTGATATTATTAAGTCTTAGCGCTCGTGCTCAGGGGATCTAGTTTCAAAACTCGGTCGAACTTGTAACGCTATTTTATATTGCCCAAACTGTTAAATGCACGTGTAACCAAACAAATCTTTAGTTGCACCAACAAAATATTACAGCTTGGGGCAACCAAGTGAGAACCACAAAATAATATGTTTCAGCAGCAAAATATCTCATTGCCCCTATACAAACAAATAATTGGGTTGCACCAAACATATCTTGTTTGATTCAACAAAATATTTTTCTCAGTGTATCGCTATATGTACAAATAAAGTACTCTCTCCATCGCCCTGGCTTTTTCTTTTGTCGTTTACTTTCACAATTTGTTCCGCAGAATAAGCAGTGCTACAGAAAAGTAAATTATGATTCACCCCTCAGTCACGTCGGTTCTAATGTATAATATATTTTGTTGACGACGCATAGGTACATCACATTATATATGATGTTTAGAGCAACATGTACATACACAGTTAACGTGGGGTGTCAAGTGTGTATTAGCACCCGGCTGTTTGTCACCACAAATGAAACATTTCGTTGGTGTATGACTGATGGACCAGTAGAGTCCTACAACGAAGTGAATACAAAGACTTTTACTGTATCAGCAAATTATAAATAACTAGCGGATCCCAGCGAACGTTGTTCCGACTCTTTCACGTTCTATTTTGCCTTCTCAATGCGTCCTCTATTACGTCTGGTACGTCGACCTATGTTTGACCGTGGTATTACTGGCATATTTCTTTTTTAGATCGACAAACATTTCCTACAAGTATGAGCAAAATCGGCCCATAAATATATAATTTAGACTCCACCTATCGGAATGATACACACCTAAAAACCTTACTCATCTTAATAACATATGGTGTGAATATGGTTTTGATTGGTCCAGTGGTTTGTCAGTGATAATGCGGTTTAATCACGCACAAAAGATTTTATACATAAAGATATCTTATCCAATAACGTTGCACTAAAAACACAAATAAAAAAAGGAAAACTACATATTCAACACTTTATGTGAATATTAGTGGCAATGGTAGCGTTTATATTAGTTCTAATTATGATCTTCATGGCTATTAAATACCCACAACTTATTAAATACCCACAACTTATTAAATACCCACAACTTATTAAATACCCACAACTTATTAAATACCCACAACTTATTAAATACCCACAACTTATTAAAACCTACAAATGAAATGTGGCATTTTGGCAGAAACTTTTAAGTATTTGACACTCGACGAACTCTGAAACAGCAGGCCAAAAGTATATAGGAACCACCAACAAACAATTTATATACGAAAAAGACGTAAATGGCTTCCTAGCTTGTACTAAATTGTCCATGTACTGTGTTTCCAAGATGGAAATTTTTTTTCTACCTTTTTCGTGCCGAAATTAAATTTTCTGTAATAAATGTACAATTGTACTATTTTACTATTTTACAACGTTCCCGCTTAGCCGTTATCACACACTACTGGTTTAGACAATCTCTTTCTCTCATTTCCAATACCCTCGTTCATTCGATATAACTCCTCTTCGTGTTCAGTCTGTTTACTTGAGAAATGTAAAATGAATACATGTATTTTCTTTTTAGATATTAAGTTCAAAGTTCATTAATTAATTGTATATTTAAAAGGATTTACTCACTTAAGTTCTGAAACATTTTATTAAAAATAACTTTAATTCTAAGAACGCTGTCAGTTGTATGACTTTCTGGTCGTCCAATTAAACTCTTCTGTCATGTACGCTTAAAATTTCCTCGTGTTTCCAGCTAACAGCTACATTGACGCACAGTTAAACTCCACAACAGGAGACATCACGTTGTTAACTAAAGAGGAATTTGAGTCCTATGAGATAACGAATGTAAGTAAAGCTAGCACTATGTAAATTGATGTTTTCTTATATTAATGCACTCAAAACAGTATCATGCTAATAATGCGAATGTATAAAACTTCCAAATTTTTTAATTGTACCAGATTCTCTAATATGTAAATATTTATGGTTAACGTACTCGTGTTCACTGTTGAGTATATCATGTGTTTTGACATGACTGAAAGTATCCAAACATTTTCAACTGTCCGCTCTTTAGAAATATTTATGTTAAACAATTCATCTCTGACTCATTTTTGCATGATTTATATTATTAATTAGTATCTGCTTGTTTATTCATGGACTTTAGATAAACGACAATGAAACACTTAATTAAAGGGGCCTGCAGTTTGAAAGTGTGTTACTTTTACAACAGAAGTCCAATCCAAAGAATTTGAAACTTTCTCTAAGGATGGACACTAAATTAATATAAGTGTCAACGAGCAAACTGAAAGTCATGTTCTTGAACTGTTACGACGTTCACGTGTTGAAAAAGTGGCTATCCGTTTGAATTAACAATATAAGATTTGTGTAAGAACATAACATAATTTGTCTAGTTTTAATGGTTTTGACTATAATCCTGGCGAAAGTAAAAAATACATTTCCTACATTAAATAGGACACCAAATTTAATTGTGTATTAATTTGGAAATTTTTGTTTTTAAGGTCGCTTCTACCATTCAGGTAGTGATAAGCTGCAAATGCAAAGATAGTTCATCACAAATATCGGTGAGTATTCTAAATGTGCATACATATTACAAAATTAAGAGTTGATCTCTAACTAGCCAAAGAGACTATACGTAGGGGAGTGAAAATTTAGCGAGTTCATGTTAAGAGAAGATAGACTTCAAACAGATATACATTTATGTTATGTTTACAACTGGATAACAGTATATTAGACACGTCCATGTGAACTCAGAAGCAATAACAGACCTGAAAACAAGCATGGAACCCCGTGCCACCTAGTCTGAGGTAGAACTGCCGATGAACATAAACCGGATGCTTGATAAAACATACTAATGTGGAGTCTAGACTACATGTAATTAAAAACGGGAAATTTTCATATCCCCATATATAAGTAGCCAATAATAATTACAGTACATACCGAGTGACGTGGCTCAGTGGTAAACTTCTAGACTTAGGTTTGGCTGAACCCGGGTTTGATTCTCGCTTCGTAATTCCTGATTTCAGTGTTCCATGGTTATCTGAAATCACTGCAGGCGAACGCCGTGCCTGGATGGTTCCTTGATAACGGCCAGGAGCGATTCCATCCATGTTCCAGAATATCTAGTGTCCCTCTACTAATGCCTGTCGCAGTGCAGAGACACTCAAAACACCTATTAAATATCATTATTTAACGACTTTATACAATGTCTATGTATATTTTATTGCATATTAATAGATAAAATTTTTGTTGACTTTCTTGAACGGTGAATTGATTAACCACGAAATAACTATTTTTGCTTAGAAGTTATTATGAAAATAATATAATTGTAGTAAAATATTTGTGAACAAACATTATGTTGCAATTAATAAGTTTAAAAACTAGCACCTAGCTAAATTTTTAACGTATGAAATCAAATAGTAATATTGTCATGTGTGTATTTTTGCATACGTAAACTACAAAGCAAATTTTTAAGCGTAACTAGCAAAATTTTGTATTTAGTGTTTGCGGTGACTTTTTTGAAATACAGCAAACTTAATAAATTATATCAGTATTCCTAAATGCCTAACGTTAAAACATGGAATACATTACCTCTATCGTTCCCAATTTTAATGGGGGATGTTGCCACTCTGCCTTCAAATATTACACAGGTAGGGGCAGTGACATTTTAAACTGGGAGCATGGGTGCCACTCTGACCTTTCAAATATACACAGGTAGGGGCAGTGACATTTTACTGTGAGCATGGGTGCCACTCTGCCTTTCAAATATACACAGGTAGGGGCAGTGACATTTTACTGGGAGCATGGGTGCCACTCTGACCTTTCAAATATACACAGGTAGGGGCATGACATTTTACTGGGAGCATGGGTGCCACTCTGCCTTACAAATATACACAGGTAGGGGCAGTGACATTTTACTGTGAGCATGGGTGCCACTCTGCCCTTTCAAATATACACAGGTAGGGGCAGTGGCATTTTACTGGGAGCATGGGTGCCACTCTGCCCTTTCAAATATACACAGGTAGGGGTGCATTGACAATTTACTAGGAGCATGTGGATACTCTGCCCTTTCAAATATACACAGGTAGGGGCAGTGACATTTTACTGGGAGCATGGGTGCCACTCTGCCCTTTCAAATATACACAGGTAGGGGCAGTGACATTTTACTGTGAGCATGGGTGCCACTATGCCCTTTCAAATATACACAGGTAGGGGCAGTGACATTTTACTGTGAGCATGGGTGCCACTCTGCCCTTTCAAATATACACAGGTAGGGGAAGTGACATTTTACTGTGAGCATGGGTGCCACTCTGCCCTTTCAAATATACACAGGTAGGGGCAGTGACATTTTACGGGGAGCATGGGTGCCACTCTGCCCTTTCAAATATACACAGGTAGGGGCAGTGACATTTTACTAGGAGCATGGGTGTCACTCTGCCCTTTCAAATATACACAGGTAGGGGCAGTGACATTTTACTGGGAGCATGTGTGCCACTCTGCCCTTTCAAATATACACAGGTAGGGGCAGTGACATTTTACTGTGAGCATGGGTGCCACTATGCCCTTTAAAATATACACAGGTAGGGGCAGTGACATTTTACTGTGAGCATGGGTGCCACTCTGCATTTTCAAATATACACAGGTAGGGGCAGTGACATTTTACTGGGAGCATGGGTGCCACTCTGCCCTTTAAAATATACGCAGGTAGGGGCAGTGACATTTTACTGTGAGCATGGGTGCTACTCTGCCCTTTCAAATATACACAGGTAGGGGCAGTGACATTTTACTGGGAGCATGGGTGCCACTCTGCCCTTTCAAATGTACACAGGTAGGGGCAGTGACATTTTACTGGGAGCATGGGGGCCACTGTGCCCTTTCAAATATACACAGGTAGGGGTAGTGACATTTTACTGGGAGCATGGGTGCCACTCTGCCCTTTCAAATATACACTGGTAGGGGCAGTGACATTTTACTGGGAGCATGGGTGCCACACTTCCCTTCAAATATACACGGGTAGGGGCTGTGACATTTTACTGTGAGCATGGGTGCCACTCTGCCCTTTCAAATATACACAGGTAGAGGCAGTGACATTTTACGGTGAGTTTGGGTGCCACTCTGCCCTTCAAATATACACAGGTAGGGGCAGTGACATTTTACTGTGAGCATGGGTGCCACTCTGCCCTTCAAATATACACAGGTAGGGGCAGTGACATTTTACTGGGAGCATGGGTGCCACTCTGCCCTTTCAAATATACACAGGTAGGGGCAGTGACATTTTACTGTGAGCATGAGTGCCAGTCTGCCCTTTCAAATATACACAGGTAGGGGCAGTGACATTTTACTGTGAACATGAGTGCCACTCTGCCCTTTCAAATATACACAGGTAGGGGCAGTGACATTTTACTGGGAGCATGGGTGCCACTCTGCCCTTTCAAATATACACAGGTAGGGGCAGTGACATTTTACTCTGAGCATGGGTGCCACTCTGCCATTTCAAATATACACAGGTAGGGGCAGTGACATTTTACTGGGAGCATGGGTGCCACTCTGCCCTTTCAAATATACACAGGTAGGGGCAGTGTCATTTTACTGGGAGCATGGGTGCCACTCTGCCCGTTCAAATGTACGCAGGTAGGGGCAGTGACATTTTACTGTGAGCATGGATGCCACTCTGCCCTTTCAAATATACACAGGTAGGGGCAGTGACATTTTGGAAAAGTTGATTTTAGTTGTTGTGTTAACCGTTAACAATCTACAAAGCTTGTCTCCCGCTTGCAGTACCAGGTGAACGTGCAGCTCATCCTACTCAACAAGTACTCGCCTCTGTTCATCGCCAAAAACACGGAGAATGCGACTACAGTAGATGTGGTGGTGCCAATGCCATTACACAAAGGGTATGTTGTTAACAGTAACAAATGCAGAACAAGACAATGCCATTTCACAAAGGGTATGTTGTTAACAGTAACAAATGCAGAACAAGACAATGCCATTACACAAAGGGTATGTTGTTAACAGTAACAAATGCAGAACAAGACAATGCCATTACACAAAGGGTATGTTGTTAACAGTAACAAATGCAGAACAAGACAATGCCATTACACAAAGGGTATGTTGTTAACAGTAACAAATGCAGAACAAGACCATGTCATAAACCACCTGCACTCAGCGTGGTCCTCGACGGATTGAGCTGATTTTAGTGGCGTTTAATCATAGTACTTGACTATGAAAATGCGCGTTCAAAGTCGGGAGGTGAGGGAGCGATACGGGCTACACTAACACGCATGCCTAGCGCATCATCGCTCCTACGCGCAAGGCGTACAGTGTTTACGTTCTAGCGGTTTACTGTGTATACTAGATCTGTAAACTGTGGGGTTTTATTAGACGCGATGAAAGTACGCAGATCAAACTACCTGCGTATAATCGTATTGTTCTCTTGCCGCTTAAATAAACTTCATAGGCAAGCTTTAAAATCGCGGTATTTGACCATTTTCGCGATTTTTTCTTCATTAATACACATAATATAATAAAAGTAAAAAGATAGCGGCATAGACAATAGTTTTTTTTAATCCTTTCTGGGAAAACTTCGTATTTCCAGAACATTTATTCACCGAGACACGCGTTTATGAGCAAACAACGATTTCACCGAAAACGTTTCAGTACATAGTATCCTTAATACTTTAACTTAATATTTTATCGTTATTTTAATGATTTATATTACTTAGGTTAAATCTACATCAAATTAAAAATATATGATTCAGAAACCAATTTGTATTATAAACATCTCACAAAAATGTCGAAAATACATAAAGGAAACAAAAAAGTATGGATTAAACACGAAATAAATCATAACTACCAACGGTATCGATACAAAACGTGAAATTCGAAGTGTTTCTAACAAAAAAAAATTCCGATATCACAGACAAATAAACACTAAAGAACAAAAAAATTCACTTATTGGTGTCTCTGACTAGGGAAGGTTTCATTCTCGCCACTGCAGCTTAGTACCGAGCATGGCCTCCATGTGCATAGTGAAGGCCCTAACACGTAGTGGCATGTTTGTAATAAATGTGCAGGCCCTAACACGTAGTGGCATGTTTGTAATCAATGTGCAGGCCCTAACACGTAGTGGCATGTTTGTAATCAATGTGCAGGCCCTAATACGTAGTGGCATGATTGTAATCAATGTGCAGGCCCTGACACGTAGTGGCATGTTTGTAATCAATGTGCAGGCCCTAACACGTAGTGGCATGATTGTAATCAATGTGCAGGCCCTAACACGTAGTGGCATGTTTGTAATCAATGTGCAGGCCCTGACACGTAGTGGCATGTTTGTAATCAATGTGCAGGTCCTAACAAGTAGTGGCATGTTTGTAATCAATGTGCAGGCCCTGACACTTAGTGGCATGTTTGTAATCAATGTGCAGGCCCTAACACGTAGTGGCATGATTGTAATCAATGTGCAGGCCCTAACACGTAGTGGCATGTTTGTAATCAATGTGCAGATCCTAACACGTAGTGGCATGTTTGTAATCAATGTGCAGGCCCTGACACTTAGTGGCATGTTTGTAATCAATGTGCAGGTCCTAACACGTAGTGGCATGTTTGTAATCAATGTGCAGGTCCTAACATGTAGTGGCATGTTTGTAATCAATGTGCAGACCCTAACACGTAGTGGCATGTTTGTAATCAATGTGCAGGCCCTGACACGTAGTGGCATGTTTGTAATCAATGTGCAGGCCCTGACACGTAGTGGCATGTTTGTAATCAATGTGCAGGCCCTGACACGTAGTGGCATGTTTGTAATCAATGTGCAGGTCCTAACACGTAGTGGCATGTTTGTAATCAATGTGCAGGTCCTAACATGTAGTGGCATGTTTGTAATCAATGTGCAGACCCTAACACGTAGTGACATGTTTGTAATCAATGTGCAGATCCTAACACGTAGTGGCATGTTTGTAATCAATGTGCAGGCCCTGACACGTAGTGGCATGTTTGTAATCAATGTGCAGGCCCTGACACGTAGTGGCATGTTTGTAATCAATGTGCAGGTCCTAACACGTAGTGGCATGTTTGTAATCAATGTGCAGGCCCTGACACTTAGTGGCATGTTTGTAATCAATGTGCAGGCCCTAACACGTAGTGGCATGTTTGTAATCAATGTGCAGGCCCTGACACGTAGTGGCATGTTTGTAATCAATGTGCAGGCCCTGACACGTAGTGGCATGTTTGTAATCAATGTGCAGGTCCTAACACGTAGTGGCATGTTTGTAATCAATGTGCAGGTCCTAACATGTAGTGGCATGTTTGTAATCAATGTGCAGACCCTAACACGTAGTGACATGTTTGTAATCAATGTGCATATCCTAACACGTAGTGGCATGTTTGTAATCAATGTGCAGGTCCTAACATGTAGTGGCATGTTTGTAATCAATGTGCAGGCCCTAACACGTAGTGGCATGTTTGTAATAAATGTGTTGAAGTTAATAAGGTCTCCATTCCATGTTATAGGAAAGCGGTACCTCCAGGATAAGTCACGGCGCCCCACGCTACCGGCCAACCTAACTTATTCATATTTGCACATTATTTCTTGGCGTTTCTGTGTTTCTTTCCACTGCATATACTACATCACTTATATCCTCTTGCATGAACTTTCAAATGACGTTGAAATAAATGTATGTTTCCAGGGCGAAAATCATTTGTGAATTAGTTATTTCTGTGCATACAGATATTACGAATAGTTAATGTGCGCCAAATTACTTACTCCTGTACGTTATTTCATTCAACGAAAACCGCATTTCAGGATCTGCAACCATTCCAGATATTTTGGGGGTGTTCAAGTTAGGTGGACAATAGTGTATATTATACATTTGTAGTATTACAAATTTAGGCACGTGTTTCAACTTATATTATTAAGAAAGTAAACGATTTGTAGAAGTGTATGTATATGTGTACGTGTATATATACACACAGAGGGAATTTGACAGACAAAATTCATAAGAGGATTCCTTATGTAAAATACGCAGGACACTTTGTACCTAGACTAAACATTAAGGGCGAAATAAGTCCCCGAAAATGAATGGAGATTTTGGAACGTATTCTTGCGAAATATTGGAAACCAGGTGAGATGAAAGTACAATTCACGGAACATTGTTTTATGTTATCGGGATCTTCAACCTAAGAGGAAAAGCACAATAATAACACTCCCCGTTACGAAAATAACAGGAGTGACCATCCTTTTATTGCTTGCAACTTCGTTGCCGTCGGGAATTATGAACGTTTGATGCTGGTTTATTGAGCAGTGTTACCTAAGAAATAAAAATAGTCCCCTTGTTGCAACTGCCTAGGACTCACTGTTCTTATATATTTACTTTAGGTTCAGGGTGTCCTGCATATTAGTCACTTGATTTTGCATAAGCCATCACCTCACGAAGTTTTTCTGTCGAATTCAGCCCCTACATATATATATGAGTGTGTGTGTGTGTGTGTGTGTGTGTGGTGTGTGTGTGTGTGCGTCTCTCTGTGACTTTGAGGCTCTGGCATTCGCACTCTACCCGTATCCCCTCTATGGCTGTAAATGGTTGGCTTTTCCTATGGTTACTTCTACTCAGGTTGGGAAGATCAATGTTACGAGTTTGGCAATCAAACATTTTTCGCTGCTAGGTGTGCGCTGGTGTCGCATGTGTACCAGATTTTCTCCTTTTTCTATGTAAAAAAAAAAACAGAACAATTGCAATATTTATAAAATATCATATACACTTTAACTATGTAACTAAGTCAAAACTTTGCTCTTTTATTATTCATGTGAATTAACTTTTTATTTAAATGTGACCTCCTTGGAACACCGCACATAGTGGCGAAAAATGTTCCCTATCCCAAACTCTCCCATAAGAAAACTCGTTTTGTTCACGTAACCTGAGTATAATTCACGTTGCTTGTGCTAAGGTATACGGTGCTGGGCGGTTGCGACTACACGTTGCAGGCTATAGACTACGGCCTCGATAACAGCAACATCGTCTTCTCCGTGGACAAGCCTGAGATGTTCGCTGTGACTAGCACCCAGGTGAACATCGGCTCCAAACCCGGCTACGACGTAACCCTCACGACGGCGGCCCTGCTCAACTTCGAACAGCCGCAGGAGGTCACCGTCACAGCGACCGTGAGTTCTCGCTCTAGCCCGCACTGTCAAAAATAACGCGAAAATTGCCTTACAAGTGTGAGGTTGTGTTCGTAAACATTTCGCGGGAAACATAGTTTTCCTTACAGGCAAGGTAAGACTACCGCACTCTGGAGTAAAATTCACGTACGTGGTAGAGTCCATCCACGGTTTCTTCAGCTATTATTTTAATCAAACCTTTGAAAAAATCACTTTTTTTTCCTGTTAAATTGAAATGTTATTAATATTTTACCTATAAATTATAATCGTTTATTTTGATTGAAAACAGGGATAATATAGGTGTGTTGGTAACGCGTAGTGAAAAATGTCCTTACACAAAATACTGTGACACTTATTGCCCACGAGTGTGGAGCGTCGTCCTCTGGTGTAATTCTCCAGACTTAGTTAAGCTTAGTTTGTACGAGGCGGAGGATATTCTGGAAGTAGAACTTAAGGAGGGCTTCAGAGAAGGCTGAAGTAACCGTGAAGGGATTATAGTGAAAAATCACATACATGGATGGGAAAATTACCTTACGACGCGTGCATCTCTTCAGCATCGTCAACAGTTAAGGGGGAATGGGGGCGGAAGAAACAATCCTATAGCACGCTAATATTCACTCGAGCTCTTAGGTTGTCGTCGTGGTGTAATGGATAGCGCATCTGCCTACCATGGAAAAACCCTAGTTCGCACCCACCACCAGCAAATACCGAGGATTTTAGTGTTGAGGTTTCGGTTATTATTCGTCAGTGGATATAGATAAACAATAATTTACAGTACTAACGATCCGGGATAGTGTTAAATACAATTTCATTACACATTATTGTTAATTTTCCTCTTACTTGTATGGGATTTTCCCCCTACTTTTGTCATGTAATTTTCTAGTACATTTAAGAGGTAATTTTACCTTACACGTAAAGGTAATTAGATTCCCTTGCATGTAAGGAAATTTTACCTCGAATTTTTCTACAGTGTGCTCTTTCACTATGCCATGTTCCTTAAAACTTACAGAGACATTTTTTTTATCTAAAAATGTGGAGCGGGCAGAATTAGACAGATCTTAACAACTGCGCTTGAGATCCTATGAGGATGAAACGAGGTGGCACGGAGCAATACCGGAATACAATGACCGGGTAAGCGGGATATCTTCGAGAAAATCCACTGACCAGCAGCATAGTCTGGCACGATTCCTTGCACGAGGAAAACATTCGAGAGAGACCCCGCCGGAAACCGTACCCTGATGAGAGGCAAGTGTTCTAGCCTCTACACCTCCGCGGCCCCTTCGACTCGAAGATAGCCATCAACCATAGTTACTGTGGCCACAGGGTGACAACTGCCAAAACAATGCAATGTGCCTAGGTTGCTCTTTTCTCAAAATGAGGTTTCCATAAGTATATTTACTATTTTTCCATGATATACAGGACGTTGGAATATTGCATTTCAATACTTCGGGGAAACATTCCTCACATCTAGGGGATGAAAAAATGTCACGTTAACATAGGTCCGCAAGCGCTTCGTTTTTTCTCTACACCCTGTAATACATAACGGCATACACTGTGCGTTATGTATTACGGGCTGTAGTGAAGAAACGAAGCATTTGCGGACCTATGTTCATATAACATTTTTTCATCCTCCAGGTATGAGGAATATTCCCCCGAATTATTGGCATGCAATGTTGCAACAGTCTGTATACACAAATGCGATATATTTAATAGAATAAAATTTGATCTAACGAATACTCACTCCCTGACCCCTAACACTAAGGAGGTTCACAGAATGATTCGCGTTCGTGTATTAACACCTTAAGCAAGTTACCTTTGCAAACAATCTGCTTACCTATATCAAATCCGCGTGGTTTTGGCAGTTATATAGCTCATTTTAGACGACGCAAAACTGAGTTCGTACCAGACTTCGTATGATAAATCGCATGCGGAAATATCAGGAAAATCCCACGAGATCAAACTTACAGCGAAATACCACTTAACATGAGAAAAATTGATGGTCTCAAAATAGCTATAATTTTAATAATAAAATTTCATGAACACATGCTTTTTTTTAATGAAAATAGTGTGACGTCTGACAATTTTACATTTCATTGACAATCATGTTGGCTTAGACCAATATCTGCATATTTAAATACATGTTCAGTAACGTGCATATATTTTAACGTAATAATTATTTTTATGAGGTGTTAATGTAAATTTGATTCGTATTGTTATTTTTCTGTTCCATTTATTATGTCCATAACAGCATATTTGATTTAAAAATTTGCATTGTGTTGTTACGTGCTACAAATCGGTTTTTGAATACACTTAAGCGATAACTCCTATACCAGCTTTATTAATTTAATTATAATTGTCTGTGAAAATGTAATTATTGACACTGGATATGGTTTCCGTCTTGTTTTGCTAAGACTTCGTATAGGACAGCCAGGGATCTGACCCGGAGTTTGTAATTTGTCAAATTATTCTTATAAAAACGACATCGGCTGTCAAGATGTTGCTCGGCATATGGAGTGCACGAGAGCGTAGAAGAAGAGTGCTGTTAAGTATTTATGTGTGAAAACTGCAAAATATGTGGTACATGTATTCCGTCTTTTTTTAAACTGTAGTTTTTTACTCCTGAGGTTAAGTTGTGAGTTATTAGACTGTGAACATATAATCAGAACTTCCTCTCATGGACAGCCTCAGATAATAAGTTTCTTGTATTCTACCGACATAATTGATTTTGAAGCCAGGCAAGTATAGAAACTCAGTGCTTTGTGACTATTTTAAACCAGAGTTGAATACAGTTAAAGAACCCCTTCGTTTGGCACTGTTTAGGACTTTTAGCTGCCAGCTGCCTGAATACTTAGGGAGATTATTATTTTGCTACAGGCTAAGGAGAACATATTATGCTGCTTTTAACTTCGTGGAAATATAATTTTGAATTGAATACATTGCACCAAGTAAAGCACTTTTCATTAAATATTATGCTTAACCTATGGATAGTCTGTTTTTGTAGCGTTGCTGCTATAGTAGTATATCTACGGTTCTTAGTGGCAGTGTTTCATGTATGCTTGTTAAGGGAAGTCACCCTTATGTCAGAGCCCAGGACGTTAACTCTACAAAGTTTAAGATTTCCTTAGCGTATAAAAGTGATTTGATCCTCCGTCACTTAGTTTAAGGCGTGTTCAGTGTGTTTACACCATATACAGCGCCAATTTCATGTGTCTCTTACTTTGCTGCACTTCCCCCTACTTCCCAATGTTTTACCCTACTCTTTTCTTTTGGTATCCTTACGTGATGCCTATTTGCATACTGTCCTCTTGCCGTACGTTTGAATAGTGACTATTAAATACAAAATAATATTTTTTGTACCCGTCCAACAATATCACAACACTATATGAACACTACTTCATTTCCCAAACCAAATTTTCAATAGTTCTTCAAACTTTTTTTTTTTTCATCATCAAATTCATATTTGCACACTGATATTACCTGTTCTTATCCTGTCTGTATGGTTGATTTATAGATGGTCACATGACTAGCAGAGAACAACAAGTAGAATCACATTTGTTTCGTGAAAAATTCTCCTGAAAATAGGACATGCTCTACATGCTGATTTCGTGCGAGATGTACCTCGTACGAGATGTAATCGCATGAGATTAAGTATGAAAGTGCCATCATGAACGAGTTTAGCAAGTATCTTGCCAAATCTGCTTAGTGGGAATACTACCAGCCAGTGTTAGGACACAGAGTTGGTTGATTGCATCCGGCATGTGCAATCTATTCCACATTCCCGTTAATTGTGAAACAGTCTCATGCTACCGGATCTGACAACCGAGCGAACATTCGTGCAACAGAGGACACAGAGTTGGTTGATTGCATCCGGCATGTGCAATCTATTCCACATTCCCGTTAATTGTGAAACAGTCTCATTCTGCCGGATCTGACAACCGAGCGAACATTCGTGCAACAGAGGACACAGAGTTGGTTGATTGCATCCGGCATATGCAATCTATTCCACATTCCCGTTAATTGTGAAACAGTCTCATTCTACCGGATCTGACAACCGAGCGAACATTCGTGCAACAGAGGACACAGAGTTGGTTGATTGCATCCGGCATGTGCAATCTATTCCACATTCCCGTTAATTGTGAAACAGTCTCATTCTACCGGATATGACAACCGAGCGAATATTCGTGCAACAGAGGACACAGAGTTGGTTGATTGCATCCGGCATGTGCAATCTATTCCACATTCCCGTTAATTGTGAAACAGTCTCATTCTGCCGGATCTGACAACCGAGCGAACATTCGTGCAACAGAGGACACAGAGTTGGTTGATTGCATCCGGCATGTGCAATCTATTCCACATTCCCGTTAATTGTGAAACAGTCTCATTCTACCGGATATGACAACCGAGCGAACATTCGTGCAACAGAGGACACAGAGTTGGTTGATTGCATCCGGCATGTGCAATCTATTCCACATTCCCGTTAATTGTGAAACAGTCTCATTCTGCCGGATCTGACAACCGAGCGAACATTCGTGCAACAGAGGACACAGAGTTGGTTGATTGCATCCGGCATGTGCAATCTATTCCACATTCCCGTTAATTGTGAAACAGTCTCATTCTACCGGATCTGACAACCGAGCGAACATTCGTGCAACAGAGGACACAGAGTTGGTTGATTGCATCCGGCATGTGCAATCTATTCCACATTCCCGTTAATTGTGAAACAGTCTCATTCTACCGGATATGACAACCGAGCGAATATTCGTGCAACAGAGGACACAGAGTTGGTTGATTGCATCCGGCATGTGCAATCTATTCCACATTCCCGTTAATTGTGAAACAGTCTCATTCTGCCGGATCTGACAACCGAGCGAACATTCGTGCAACAGAGGACACAGAGTTGGTTGATTGCATCCGGCATGTGCAATCTATTCCACATTCCCGTTAATTGTGAAACAGTCTCATTCTGCCGGATCTGACAACCGAGCGAACATTCGTGCAACAGAGGACACAGAGTTGTTGAGATCAGTTGAGAGATTTGGGCTGCTTTTTAACAACGATGTCTTCAGAGCCAATGAGGTTGGAAATAGGTGATAATGGAGCAGCGCCGGAATGCAAAGGCGGGGGAAACAGGATATCCCAGAGAAAACCATCCGGCCAGCGGCATCGCCTGGCAACATTCTCAAGATGACAGAGATATGATACTGTGCTGTGTGGAGGATAACACTTCGACGGACACCCATGATATTGCACACGGAACGGATGTTTAGCATGTCACCCACGAAATGAGTTCTGTAAACTTTGCACGTACGACATGTACAGTCAGCAATGTACGTGCCTCGGTGAAATTCCTTCCATTACCCCGAGCCAGCTGTTTCGATAGTCACAGTAGACACATGTGGTACTATGTGAATCATCATGTTCATGTCACATTAAACAAGGCCAAATGGCATATTCCGAGCGAGTTGGCTCAGCGTTATTACACTGAGCCCACGTTTGGAAAGACTAGGGTTCGTGTTCGGTTTCGCACGGTTCCCCGAAATCACTCCAGGCGAATCTTGAAGTTGTTACTTAATACAGGATATAGGCTATCCACTCCTATATCGGTAATTTATTCTTTTTTTTTTTAATAACCATGTTGTGGACTAGATGGTAATCTAAACTTACATACATCCCTGCCTCCTAACCAGTAGGTACAGATTTTCTATGAACATCTGTGTGGGCCTGTGGGCAACTACCTTGCAGGCTCGTATCAGCTTCTGCAAAGCCTGACTGGCCAGGTGCAATGCCGACTCCTGAAATTTATTTGCCAGAGTTCCTCGAGTTCGACCGTAAACGCACTGTCTCGCACAATCTCTCTAGAAATTTAGTGAGCTAAAATCGAATTCGTTAAGGGATGGACGTATTAATTAAATAAATGAATTAATCACAATTTTCAAAATTTATTTACATTAATTACAAACAAAATTCTCTAGATTCACGAGCTCACAATAAAGTGATATCACACTGTTTACAATCAATGAATCCAATTAATACAATTATAATTACCTTAGATAAATCAAGGAAATGTATGATTTAAGGATCATTCCCAATATACCTACCTATATATCAACCTATTCAATTATTTTATAAATTATGAGTACAAATTTGACAGTTCGAATATTTACAATAATATCAGTATTACACATCCATTCAGTCCCACCTTAGTTAGGCCCGTGTTCCGCCAGTCTGCAATGTTGTAGAGTCTTCCGAGCGCCCTCACGCTCAGTAGGCTTTTATCGCCGGGTTTCACGCCCTCTCGTCCATTCACACCAGAAACACTCGTCCGCCACCGTGGTCTCGCACCTAACTTCACTTGCACACTGCCAGATGGCCTCCGCCAAAGACTGCTGACCACTGGACCGCGGCAGTATCTATAGCGTCGTAGGACGTCGCCCAGAATGTTCTGTCACTCGTGCGCCTCCCAGTTCGCACGAATGTTCTGGGAAGACCTAGGTGGCAGAGCTGTGGCTGCCTACGTTGCGAGAAACCTGTATTTACGCACATGACAGAATACCAGCGCCACGTCTACTGTGCTGTAGTTCAGGTCGCCAATCTGACCAAAAGCTATAGCTGGTTTTGAAGTGGGCATTACTGTGGTTGAGAAAATAATGCCGCGTAATGAATGTTATTTAAAGATGTTCCTGCAATAAACGCAATTATGTCGTATTGTAAACTATGTAAACACCTTCTTCGTTTCACGTTAGTAAGAAATAACAGCATATCTGAATAAGACACTTTTCAGAAATAGCGATCTTAAATTTGTGTTCTGTACCTGAGAGGTTTTATCAAATCACAAAAGTTAGCATTTATTGCATAAATAATGAAAATGATGAAAACTGTATGATCTTAGCAGTTGCACCAAAAGATACTTCCTGACGAAACGTGACTCAGTATTTCATTACTTGTAACAAAAAATTTTATAATGCTTTATTCGACGCACTCATTGCATAAAATAGGACGATGGCCAAAAATTTTTCATGGGTGCGCTGGGCAATATTTTCACTAACTGCTATAAACTTTCTTAGTGAACATAATTTTAAAACAGTACAATACACTATCTCATTTTTGTAAAGCAAAATATCTTCATACTCTTTTGTATAAAGAATTTCTTTTCTTAATTTTAAAAGCCGTCTACTCTCCTTACTTTGCGAGTTGAGTCCTTAATTGTAAACATCATTATTCTTATGTTACTACAAGGATTAATCTAACAAAGTTAGTTCCCGCATGTTGAAACATCTAACAAACTTTGTTCCCGCATGTTGAAACATCTAACAAATTAGATAATGAAACACTTATATTCACAGACTGATCACTTACTGGAGACCACAGATTAATAAGAATAAATAGGCGGTGTAGTGGTTAGACTTCTCGCCTCATACGTATGAGAACCGGGTTCGATTCCATGCGGCGTCGCTCTTGGATTTTCGCATGTGGGAATCGTGCCGGACGATGCTACTGGTCGGCGAGTGTTTTTGTAGATCTCCCGTTTCCCCCGCCCCTTCATTCCGGCGGTGCTCCATACTCACCTCATACACCCTCATCGGCTCTCAAGACCTCGCTGTTTAGAGCCGCCCAAATCTCTTCACTCACTCACAGGATAACATCCTACAGTGGCTGTGGCCATAGTCTATTCGCAGTTTCTTCACACTTTGTAAATCAAACCTTTCTAAATCACCCCATATATAACGTGTTTGGCCGTGTCCTAGTTATGTTACATATGACTAAAGTTTTGTACTTCTGTTGATATGAAAGAATTTCATTTTTAGTTAAATTTGACTTTTACTTATATTTAGATATAAATTATATTGTTTGATTTGTAATTAATATGAACAAGACACGGATAACGCGTGTGTTGGTAATTGCTAGTAAGAAATAGTTCATATGCAGAATATTATCAAAGTTAGTGCGCACGAATATTGTGTGTTGTCCCTTATGTGTAAATTTTGACTCGGTTAAACTTTTTTAGCACGAGGCGGAGGAATATTTTGAACGTAGAACTTAAGCATGGCTTCAGAAAAGTTGTAAGTTATCGCGAATGTACTATACGCGTGTTTACAGGACGGCGGCAAACCTTCTTTGAAGACGGAGTTGAAGCTGAAGTTGGCGCCAGACACCATCGACAGCACTCCGCCCAGCCCGTGGTTCTCAAGTGCGGTATACACCGGAGAAGTCACAGAGACGGTGAGCTGGTCTATACAAATCTGCGGATGGTTACCGAAATGACGGAAACACTTCCTTTCTGGAACACAGCGTCTTTGTGAGGTGGTGACACGGCGCTGCGATGACTGTCGTTTATTTATTGCAGTGAAGGCCGTTAGTCAGCGGTATATAGTTAATTCTCGGTTTCTTCGGCCTTTTTGAAACAAGCCTTTTAAAAATATCTCCATGTATGACGTGTTTAGTTATTTCCAACATATGCCATCCATCACAAGCGTTTTATACTTATGTTCATAAAAAGTCCCTTTTTTCTGTTGAATTGATATGTTAGTCATATTTTATCTATAAATTATAATGCTTCATTTATAAATAACGTGAATAAAAGACAGGGCGAAAATAGGTATGTTGGTAGCGCCTAGTGATAAATAGTTCTTATACAAAATACTGTTACAACTGAGTGCTCACGAGGTTGGTGCGTTGTCCCTCTGGTGTAATTTTCCAGGCTTAGTTAAGCTTAGTTTGCGGGAGGCGGAGGAATATCCTGGAAGTAGAACTTTAGCAGGGTTTCAGAAAAGGCTGAAGTAGCCGTGAATGTATTATATTAGGCGGTGTAGTACGCAGTCCAGCGCGCAGGCGGCTAGTCGTCTAGCGTGCTAGACGTAGGTGCAGCGAAATGGGAAATGTCTGACTTTCGACGAGGGCAGTGTGTGGCAGTGCGATTAGTTGTAGCAAGTGCATTGATGACTGCCAGCGTGTTAGGTGCATCAAGAACAGCCGTGTCGAAGTTGATGATGGCTTACACGACATATGTCAAGACATTATCAGCAAAGGGTAATAGTGACCTTGGAACTAATGCGACACAAGTGATGTCAAAACTAAACCAGCGTCTCAAACAACCTGTTTCTGCTATCGCAGTCCGACGCGAACTGCGTATATCATGTCTGTTCAAGTTTTTCCGTTAGTTTGATAACGCCTGTACAGCAAGGTGCAGCGATAACGCTGATAACAGTTTCATTACAACTTGTGTGCCGGTGGACAGCCAGTAACTTATTTCAGTCTTAGTGAAGAGGTTTTGTTAGGCGTCCAAAACCGACATCTTGAGCGCGACGTTGTAACAGTTGAGTTTATTTGTACAAGTAACTGTTTGGTAAATGTTGCCAAAAATAAATATTTGTAACAGCACAAATAAATAAGAGTAAATTTTAAAAAACCTTAGTGTGGGAAGTGTAAAAATACACTTGAATTTTATGAAGCAAGTGTTGTAAACTACGTGTTTATGATAAACATAGAGCTACATAAACAATTAAGTTAACTTAAATAACGTGTCGTAAATATACAATATTCAGCTTTAAAGGTACAAAAATATATTTGGTTTCTAGATTCCAAGGAATTCTTTGTCATTAATGCAGAAATATTTTCTGTGCGGGCGAAGGTGAAGCGAAGCGAAGAACGAGCAGCGGCAAAATATGAGCTGGAAAACGGGAGTGCCACGAGAAAACCCACAGGCTAATGGCAACGTCCATACCACGTGCTTGGCCAACACGCTCTCTTGACCTTACAGGCAGTGTCATTTGCTCTCGCTCGCAAACAGAGGGTTGAGTTATTGCCACATTCTTGGCCAACACGCTGTCCAGACATTAGAATAGGGGTGTTTTACTTTTACTAGTAAACAGAGTGCAGATTCGTTCCAACGTGCTTGGCCAACACGCTTTCCAGACCTTAAAGGTGGCATCTCTTACTCTCGCTTGCAAACAGACCGCAGTCATACCCACATGCTTGGCCAACATGCTGTCCAGAGCTCACAGGCGGCATTGTTTGCTATCGCACTCAAACAGAGCATGGAGTCATTCCCACATGCTCTGCTAACACACTGTCCATACCTTACAGATGGCGTCTTTTAATATCGCTGGCAAACAGAGCCCAGAGTCATTCCCACATGCTCTGCCAACACGCTGTTCAGACCCCACAGGCGGCATTGTATACTCTCGTTTGCCAACAGAGCGCAAAGTCATTCCCACATGCTTGGCCAACACGCTGTCCAGACCTTACAGGCTCTATCTTTTAGTTTTGCTCGCAGAGAGCGCAGAATTATTCACACATGCTTGGCCAACACGCACTCCTGACCTTACAGACAGCGTCGTTTGCTCTCGCTTGCAAACAGAGCTCGGAGTTATTCCCACATGCTCTGCCAACGTACTGTCCAGACCTTACAGACAGCATCTTTTACTATCGCTCGCAAACAGAGTGCTGAGTTATTCCCACATTCTTGGCCATCACGCTGTACAGACCTTACAAGCAGCGTGTTTTACTCTAGCTGGCAAACAGAGTGCAGAGGCATTCCCACATGCTTGGCCAACATGCTGTCCAGACCTTACAGGTGGCGTCTTTTACTATCGCTCGCAAACAGAGCACAGATTCATTCTCATATGCTTGGCCAACATGAACTCCTGACCTTACAGTTGGCATCGTTTGATCTCGTTCTGCAAAAAGAGCACGGAGTTATGCCCAAATGCTCTGCCAACATGCAGTCCAGATTTTACAGGCGGCATATTTTACTCTCGCTCGCAAACATAGCACAGTCATTCCACCATGTTTGGCCAACACGTTATCCAGCCCTTACAGGAGGCGTATTTTTCTCTTGCTAGCAAACAGAGCACAGATTCATTCCCACATGCTCGGCCAACATGCACTCCTGACCTTACAGGCGACGTCGTTTGCTCTCGTTCGCAAACAGACCACGGAGTTACTCCCACATGCTCTGCCAAACACTGTCCAGACCTTACCGGCGGAGTCTTTTACTCTTGTTCACACACAGAGCGCAGATTCTTTCCCACGTGCTCTGCCAACACGCTGTCCACACATCACAGACGGCGTTTTTTACTCTTCCTCGCAAACAGAGCGCAGATTCTCTCCCACGTGCTCTGCCAACACGCTGTCCCCAGACCTTACAAAAAAAAAGGGGGGGGGGAGTATTTTACTCTCGCTCGCAAACAGAGCGCAGATTCATTCCACCATTCTTCCCCAACATGCTGTCCAGACCTTAGTGGCAGCTTCGTTTACTTTCTCTCTCTCTCTCTCTCTCTCTCTCTCTCTCTCGCTTTCTCTCGCAAACAGGCGCAGATTAATTCCCACATATTTGGCCAACACGCTCTCCTGACCTTAGAGGGGCGTCTTTTACTCTCACTCGCAAACAGAGCACGGAGTGATTCTCGGATTTTCGCGTGTGGAAATGGTACCGAACGATGCTCTGGCTGGCGGGATTTCTCGGGTAGCTCCTGTTATCCCTTCCTTTACATTCCGGCGTTTCTCCATACTCAACTCACTTCATTCTTATCGGCTTTTATCATCTCATCGTTGAGAATTGCCCAGATCTCCATAATCACTCTCCCACTAAGGGTGATGCAGAATGGGGCTTTAAATTAAATTAAACTTGAAAATGGATGCGTAAATTTTGTGTTATCGTTATGTTCTGAAATTATGCGGCACACCAGTCCACCTATTAATTTTATGTTAAAAGTGACAATATTTTAAAGTTTTCCTGTGAGAATTTGAACCATCCTCAACAAAACGTGAAAATATAATTTTCCCAGTCAATCATATTCATGGAAAGAATTTTATTTGGTTTTCTGTATTCATTTTTAGAACTATAAACTTCCCGTTTTATTGTTTGTGGTGTTAAGTTATACATTCGCAACGGAATTGAGGTTTTAATTTAGTTTGTGTTTATTTGAATGACAGACGTTGTAACAATTTGAAAAACTCTGTAATTAAAGCAAATCTAAGGATGGTAATAGGCGTAAACTTAGGTGAGAAATGAGATTATTATTGGCACATAGATATAATTTTCTCAATATTGTAAAAACCGAGAATATGTAATTATAATACACGTGTATATATCTATGCAAAAACGACACACGCATACAGTAGCCTTCTCCAGATCCCAGAAACAGCATATTTTGTAGCTGCATTACAGCCTATCAAAGACGAGTCGTACTTAACTGCAGTGCGAACACAGATACGATTGTATGAAGAAAAAAAAAAGTTACGTTACGGAGTTATCTTAAAGTAAAAATAACGAGCACTATGTTATTTCCAATGAGAATCTGTCTTTTCTGATGGGGCAGGTGTGGGACGCAAGTGCTGGGGAAGCAATGGTTTGGGAAAGCGTATCGGCCACGAGCAGCGTCCGCCACGTGTCCCACAGGGAAGGTGCGGAACGACTTCCGGCGGGGTTCGAACCCAGATCGCCATGATGGGAGGCCGGTATGCTAAACACTCGACTACTGGTTCCCCTTACATTGTAAGTGACCATTCTGGCGTTTGTCTACAGTGGGTATGGACCTGCGGGGAATGAAAACTAGGCCTACTTGAGGAAACTTAGTCATCTGTTTGGGATCGAACCTGGATCACTCAAGAGCATGTCAAGTATTGTTACATAATGATGTCTGTGCACCCAGCGGCAAGGAAGATGGCGAGTGGTGAAGGGTTTACTGGCCGATGGTTTTATGTTACAAATGTAATTTTTGTGGTAAATTTAGTTAGCAGTGGGCTTAAAAATTTGTAACATACCCCTTTCATTCTCCCAGCATGTCTTCATCCTTCGACTTAACCAAGACAACTAAAGTTCTATGTGTAAATACATCACACAACACCTAAAGCTGGTTCCACAATAGTGCGATGCGTTGCGTTACGATGAGCGGTAGCCAATCAGGACGAAGCAGATGCCGTTTCAGCGTGTCGGCTTATAGTGCGTTGAGCGAAATTCTTGCAATGCGATTTTCGGCGTCAGTCTGCGACGGAAAAGAAGAAGAATAAGTGTTTGTTTAAAAGGAGAATTAAAACTTTTTCGATCGCGTTCACGCCGACGTTTTCGTCGTATTTGTATTTTTATTATTGCTGCTTGGATGTGCAAAATAGAAGACAAGGCTTCTTGTAGATATGGACTATGTCATAAAATTCTTTTATTAACATCAAAATAATTATCCTTCGTCTTATTATGTCTCGTTCCCGTTGGTATTCGTCACACATCGCGTTCATACTACCCTGTTTTTATCTTCTACCACTTGAAACACACAGTTTCAACTCTATACGGGTGTCTTTTGTTACATTGGTGAGGTGTGAAAATGTAAACTAGATAGCAGCACCATCTCAGACGGCATCCGTCGCAGACAGATCATCGCTTAGTTGTGAAACAGCAAGTATAGCTCGTCACAGCCCGAGGCAACGCATCGCACTATTGTGGAACCAGCTTAAATCCACCAGCCCATTCAGTTGATGTCATACAAGCAGATAGTTTGAACTAACCTCAGCTGTCCAGCATTCCTAAGATGCTTATATGCTGGTACGGTATGTAACTGTAGGCCCTGCTTCAAAAAACTAAATTAAAATTCACCCACAAATTATTCCTGCAGTTGATTTATTCTCATTTTATATACGTAAATAAAGTATGAGAATTTTATCTGTTAAATGCTAGTTACGTCTTCTTCTGCATACTATGTTAGCACTTCTGGAACGATAGTTGCTCATCAACAAAAATGCTTCCACATGTTTTTTTTCTCTAGATGTCTAGTGGAGATTCCCTCAAATTTAACTCGGACATAACCATTTCGGAAGGATATGACAGTTCCATGAATGTCACACTACAGAAAACAGATAGCACAGGTAAAGTATTTTTAAGTCAAAGCTAAATTAATTTTCTTTAAATCGGAAAATAATTGCAATATTTGCTTTAAATGTTTACAATTTTTGGCTTAGATTTGTAAATCGGATTCCTACCCGCCATCTTGGATTTATGGAATTTTTGCCATACTCTGTAAATACAGTTTTGTATCATGTTTTTTTTTTTGGAACGACAGAACGCAGAGCATTGCCTAGTGCAGTGTCCGAGGTCAGTATTTCTTGATTGCTCTTGATATCGTCGCCTTTGTAATCATTCGCAAGAAATAATGTCGCGTTTCACCTCAACAGTTACCAGCTCAAAATTAATAAATGTAGCGAAGCTGTGGCAGTTCGATACAGTTTGTGAATATGTTATTTAGGATACGTATTGCAGGAAATTTCAATACACCTTCTGAAATAGAAGCGTTGGCGAAAAATCGATCAATCCAAGATGTAGGGTGGGAATCCGCCTAAAGAATGGTTAATTTAGAGAAATGAAATGAGCTTGTTGTGCAGTTGGCTGGGGTTGTGGATTGGCAAAATGTCTGTTAACTTTTATTTGATTCAAATGCATCGCTTCTACATTCAATTAGAAATATTTGTTAATTAGAACTTTGTCCTCATGAACATTTCTAGTCTCTGTATTGTCAGATGAGCATACCGCACCTTCCTAAGAAGTATGTTATTGTTAATTAGAACTTTGTCCTCATGGACATTTCTAGTCTCTGTATTGTCAGGTGAGCATACCGCACCTTCCTAAGTAGTATGTTATTGTTAATTAGAACTTTGTCCTCATGGACATTTCTAGTCTCTGTATTGTCAGGTGAGCATACCGCACCTTCCTAAGTAGTATGTTATTGTTAATTAGAACTTTGTCCTCGTGAACATTTCTAGTCTCTGTATTGTCAGATGAGCATACCGCACCTTCCTAAGTAGTATGTTATTGTTAATTAGAACTTTGTCCTCATGAACATTTCTAGTCTCTGTATTGTCAGGTGAGCATACCGCACCTTCCTAAGTAGTATGTTATTGTTAATTAGAACTTTGTCCTCATGAACATTTCTAGTGTCTGTATTGTCAGTTGAGCATACCTCACCTTCCTAAGTAGTATGTTATTGTTAATTAGAACTTTGTCCTCATGAACATTTCTAGTGTCTGTATTGTCAGTTGAGCATACCTCACCTTCCTAAGTAGTATGTTATTGTTAATTAGAACTTTGTCCTCATGGACATTTCTAGTCTCTGTATTGTCAGTTGAGCATACCGCACCTTCCTAAGTAGTATGTTATTGTTAATTAGAACTTTGTCCTCATGAACATTTCTAGTCTCTGTATTGTCAGTTGAGCATACCGCACCTTCCTAAGTAGTATGTTATTGTTAATTAGAACTTTGTCCTCATGAACATTTCTAGTCTCTGTATTGTCAGCTGAGCATACCGCAACTTCCTAAGTAGTATGTTATTGTTAATTAGAACTTTGTCCTCATGGACATTTCTAGTCTCTGTATTGTCAGTTGAGCATACCGCACCTTCCTAAGTAGTATGTTATTGTTAATTAGAACTTTGTCCTCGTGAACATTTCTAGTCTCTGTATTGTCAGGTGAGCATACCGCACCTTCCTAAGTAGTATGTTATTGTTAATGGTTCAGGCTGAAAATTCGAGAACAAAAAATCACAGGAATATTTATACATGGCATAATAGGTAACGGTTGTTCACGATAAAGTGAGCACTTTTGAAATCAACTTAAGAAAAAAGTCACTGCTCCTACCTGCGTATATATTAACGGGCGCCATAAGCGACGTGTCCAGTAAAGTTGGTAACGATGAAGAGTAAAGTAGTTCCATATATTAACGTTGAACAAAAATTGCTTGGTAACCATTTTTAATAACTTAAATTATTTCCCTCGCTTTCTGTATATTTTAATGCATCGAAGTGTAAGAATGAGCAGCGAGGCTCATGGAAATGTTAATCTTACGTACGTCGGAAGAACGTACAACATGTATACACATAGATCTTAAGCAGAACTTTTAAAAGTGCTCATTTCACCGTGAACAGCCTATATGAGACAATCTCTCAGCCTTCAACACAACATCATAAAGATGTCACGCTACCTCTAATGATCCTGTATTTTAGTGATGATTGTTTGAGGCTCATTCAGAGTGTGCTTACCACACGCGAGTGAGCGTGTCCATTTACGCCATTGTTACTGCACACACATATTTGTACACATCATTTATTAAACATTGTATCCATAACTAACAGAAACACCTGAACTTACATAGGTTGCTTCTGCGGTTCCAACAAATCTCAACAAACCCAAAACACTAGTTCAATGCATTTATTATTATATTATTATTATTTTGCATTTTCAAACTAACCTAGATTGGTATGTGAATAAGCGAGGCACACGCAGTGCGCAGTTGAAGTGTGTGCCTAGAACACACTAGTGTCCCGCAGTAAGCTAGATGCGACGAAACACGTAACGTTCTTCTCAAATAACCCGACAACCAAATCTGTGTGTTTTTCTGACATATGCTACGCTTTCTGTGCAGCACTACAAATTTATACTGTTGTATATGTCGACTATAAACTTTCACTCAATTACTGTATAATTTAATCCTTGTACATGTTTTATTCTTTTGCTATATTTCTTTGTCATGTATATTTGCTTTTTTTTTCCTCAAGGTTATCGCAAAATCCAGACCGTATTTATTCGGTGTGTTCATCTGCATGTCTACTGAGAACAAATTGTAAAATATTTTATTTGATAGTCGAATATGTTTTATGTTATAGGCCGTTCACGGTAAAGTGAGCACTTTTTGAAGCTGTTTCGTCAGACACAATAACCAATAAATACATTTCATTGTGACCTCGGACTTTTGGTTTTGGGTATAGTGAACGTATAGACTGTGTTTTTAACTCACATGGCAGGGTTTACATTATTATAAATTGGTTGAAAGAAAAAAGTAACTAGGGCTTCAAAAGTGCTCACTTTACCGTGAACGACCTATATATATTTGTAATGAAATATTTTTTTTGCTGTTTTAACAATTTTCACAGCCTTCCTTTACAGCGGAGACAAAGTATCTACTTAGATTCTGAAAATTACATACTTCTCACCTACATTCAAATATTTCAGCAAATAAACTATCTTACCGAACATTTTTCAAGGGCCGTTACAAAGAAATGATTATTTTCTTGGCCAAACAGCGCGAACTGGCTCTAACATTCTTAAAGAATTTACAAAGAAAGTTTTTGATTTCGATATATATCGTAACAAGATATCAAAAAAATTCTTTGTGGTTTTATCAAACTTATCGTAGTTGTGCAGACCATTAAATAATGTGTTAGACAAGGTAGCTGGGAAACTGTAATCTTCTTTTGGAATAAAAGCGAGATATATTTCAAATACGGAACGATTAAATTTATTTACACATACTTCTTTTTCAGATTGGACTTCCATGTTTTCTGTACACCACACTAACAACACTGTGCAGATAAGGTTAGCCGCAGACCTAACTGAGGATTTCGTCAAGAAGCCCTTTGTAGCCCTTGTATTAAAGGTACTGAATTTTAAATTTACTAAAAGTAACGAAATTATTTTATGCACGCTGATTAACGATGGCTTTGTGCAAATTAGTAGATGAAAATTTAGGTAAATTTGAGTATAGGCTGTTCACGGTAAAGTGAGCACTTTTGAGCTCCTAATTAGTTTTTACTTTCAGAATTGTTTTATCCTTTAACCACCTTTTAAAATAATTATTGCTGTGTAAGTAATAAACACAGTGTGTATATTCCATTAAACTCGCAAGATAACGCCTAATGCTAAAATAAGATATATTGATGGACTATTATTCCAAATGAGAAGGCTTTCAAAAGTGCTCACTTTACCGTGAAAAGCCTACAAGGAATGTCGTGCCAATGTAAACGTTCTTCCATTACTTACGGAATTACAAGGGGCTTAGTAAGACTAGAAGAGACCCAAGCATGAGGAGACTACAAAATCACGACGTACTGGTAATAATTCTTGTACATTATTGATCTGTGAAATGGAATATGTATCATATGTTACAGAGTTCTAGCAATCCATTTATAGTTGTGATCCTGTAAAAAAAATATGACTGCGTACTGGTTGAGATTTATTTTCGTAATGCTAGCCTGTTTATTTATTTATTAATTTATTTATTTTTCGATATTTTCAAAATGGCCAGAGCCGTTAGCCGCACACTAAGAACATGTTCGCAAAATAACCGCTTTAGTGTAGCACATGACAAAGCACAAAAGCAAGTTCTTCTTCATACATTCAAGGTAGCTTACGTGCATTTCTAGACGAAAGAGAGAGAGAGAGAGAGAGAGAGAGAGAGAGAGAGAGAGAGAGAGAGAGAGAGTGAGAAAGAGTGGAGGAGAAGTTTGGACGGCTCTTGACAGCGGGGTCTTGAGAGCCGATGAGTGTGAAAGCGACGTGAGCATGGAGCGGCGCCGGAGTGTAAGGGTGGGACGAAGTGGGAGATCCCCGAGAAGCCCCACCGGCCAGCGATGTCATCCGGTGCGTTGCTCACATGCCTGGCATGCGACCCAGCCGGGCATCGAGCTCGGTTCATCTTGGTGGAAGGCGGTAGTCTGACCACTACACCACCGCGGCCCCTTCAGGAAAGAGTTGTGTGCGTAGTGAAGTTCCCACTATATAGTCTATTCGCGGTTTCTTCATGCTTGTTATAGAACCTTTGTAATATAGTCTCGTGTATAACCCCGTGTTTGGTTTTTTCGTAAATACGTACGCCATGTATCACAATCCTATAGGTTGTTCACAGTAAAGTGAGCAATTTTGAAGCGCTAGTTACTTTTTTTTATCCTTTAACATCATTTTTAATCAAATATGTCTATGTAAGTAATAAATGCAGTGTGTATATTCCACGACACTCTGAAGTTAACGTCTAAGAGTAAAATAAAATATATTTATGTACTATTATTCCAAATGAAAAGGCTTCCAAAAGTGTTCGCTTTACAGTGAATAGCCTATACACCTGTGTTAATATATAAGTACCTTATTTGTTGTTAAATTTAACTTTTGTATTTCACCTATAAATTTAATATTTCATGTATAATTGATATGAATAAAATCAGCTAGGAAAAACGTGTGTTGGTAACGCCTAGTAAGAAATGGTTCTAATGCAATATATTATTAAACTGAGAGCGCACGAATATGGCAAGTTTTCCCTTTGGAGTAATTTTCTATACTCGGTTAAGCTTTGTTTGCACGGGGCGGAGAAACAGTTGGAAATAGAACTTCAGCAGGGCATGCTTCAGAAAATTTGGAAGTAACCGTGAATAGACTATAGTAGTGACGCTCAACATTGATATAATTACAGTTGATAAAGGCTGTTCATGATAATGTGAGCACTTTTAAAATCAACCTTATAAAAAATCACTGCCGCTTCCTGATTGTATTTTAACGTGCGCACTGTGTGAAATGCGCCGAGTAAAGTTGGCAATGATGGATGGAAAGTAGTTCCATATCTTAACGTCGCATAAAAAGTGTTAGGTAACCATTTCTGATAACTTTAATTATTTCTTTCACTTTCTGTTTTTTTAATTGCATCAAAGTGTAAAAATGACCAGATTTGAAACATGTTTCATTTTGTTATAGTTCCACAGTTTTACCTGCCCGACACTTGAATAAGGTTGTGAGCACGTGGCCACGTTAATCTTACATAAGGCGGGATAATACACAGCGTGCATACAAGTAGATCTTAATCAGGGCTTTCAAAAGTGCTCATTTTACCGGGAACAACCTATATGTGGAATTATTTACATACAGTCTATAGGCCAAAAGATTCCATTTCAATATGTTAGATTGCGGCACATGAATAAATAAAGTTTTTATGTCATATCTTGGTAAACAATTAACTCATTATTACCAAATCTGGCGAACAAGTGGTACTGCGGCAGAAGATGTAAAATGCTACGTTTCATGTATGTCAAAAACCATTATTTTCAAAATGGCAGCCATACAGCCATTTTTAACTTAGAATGTTACACCGTCGAAACCATGAAATAAATTCCAACTTAACTTTGAATTCTGGATGTAGATATTACAACTATCAAATTCGTCTACACGAAGAGAATAATATCCGCAATTTTGTAAGACATGACACATGAAAAAATACATTTTGTATGTCATATCTCGGGAAACAATCTACCCATTCTTATCAGATTTGAGGGAGGAATTGTATTGTGGTAGGTCTAATAACTATACTTATTTTTAAGTGTGACAGACACTTATTTTCCGAATGGCCGCTATAAAATCAATGTAGCTTTGTGTGCTATATCTAAGGAATTATGTTAGTATGCCAGTAAAGAAAGTTAAGCTAAACTGCTTAACTTTGTATACTGACAGTATACAAATATCGAATGTGCTAATACATACTTTTTTGTTCTCCATTTATTATGATCGTCCCATGAAAAATATGGGCGATTGATGCCATATTTCTTAGTTCTTTAATATACATATTCATTCATGCATTTTTCATGTAGTTGTGTGTTTATCGTTTCTTTCTTTTTGTGTAGAGAATGAATGAATAGATTTTTTTTTCTTTCCTTTTTCTTTATATTACTTTATTTATACTAATTTCGATATTATCAGTATCGTCCTTATTATAAACATCAATTTGTTTAACATTGTCTTAGTTTTATTTATTTTTATGGCATGCTTGATAACATATTCAGTAAAACATGCGCTATTTAAAAGCTTATATTTTCATAACACACATAAACTAATAACTTTCATTTCATCACATTTGCAATATTTTGGTTAAATAATGATTTTGAATAGTTTTATGTAATTAAGTTTTTATATTTTTCAATGCATAATTTAAGTACTTATTTTCTGCATTCACAAAGTAGGCACTGTATTATCTTTCTTAAATTGGTACAATTTTTTTTATTAGAGTATATAAATTATTGAATGGTTTACAGACAATGATGGGTTTATATATATATATATATATATATATATATGCATGTGTGTGTGAATGTGAGAGATAGAACGCATTCTAAGTTCTTCTCTTCACCGTACTTCTTGCATTGTTTCACTATATTATTGTAATTTTTTATTTCCATTTCATGTTGCTTTTTATATATTATACTTGTTCATATTTTTGTTTTTATTGCTGTTAGAATTAATGTAATGATGTTCAAGAAATCAATAACATTTAAAACACCATCTTTGGTGTAGTAATTAATAGTAAATTTGGAAATTATATACATTTCATTAATTTTTATGAATATCTATATTCATTTTATACATTATTTTTATATAAATTATATAAATATATAAAGGACAAAATGGAATTCCTGTTCAAAAGATTGAATAATCCTACGAATTTACTAAACTACAACAGCTAGGTAAAGAAGTAGATTTAAAGCTACAGAGTTCCAAATTATTGATACTAAATGTGGTAAAAAATTATTTGTATTATTGATAACGAGTATAGGATTATACCCAATGTTCTATATGCGAAGTTAATTAATGTAAATGTTACAAACTAATAAATTAAATATCTACCTTTTCTGTGCTATTCTTCATTCGTTTATACATATCCACCTATTCGTGTCGTATTATAGTGCACTATTCTTCATTTTCATAATAAAATGAATGTGTTATTGTGGTGTTTACATACCTTGATCATCGAGAAAGTAGTGTATAATATTCTAGTCCATGGTCTGTATTTTTTGAGTCAATTACTTTCAATAGAAAATTAATATTTTAAGATTCAAATGAATAACAGTGAAGATGTCTATGCGAATTTGAACTAAGCGAAAATTAGTGTTCATAATCACATTTTATTAATTTTGCCTTGAAGTTCTGATTTTTTAAAATGAAAATTGTGGAGTGGAGATGTTTATATGGCTTTTAATGAAGATGAGCTATACAAATATCTGGGGCCGGACCAACACATTATATACTACTTACAATTATGTCGTTACTTTATACAGCACCAATTAAAGTAAATATTACAATATTAAGATATCACAAATTCGTAATTTCGATACGCTCTGTTAGTAAAATTAAGTTGTAATACACATGTATTAAACAAAAATATGATACTGCAGATTTTACCACGTATTGATCAATCTGTATACCATTTTACGACGTATTGATCAATGTGTATACCATTTTACGACGTATTGATCAATGTGTATACCATTTTTCGACGTATTGATCAACGTGTATACCATTTTCAGGCGAACCGTGACAAAGCCTTGAAAGAGGGCAGGACGGTTGTTCTTCTGACTCTGCCGGGAAGTAAACCTGTCACTACAACTACAAGCAGTAAGTTATTAGAATATGTACAATCATTACTTGACATTTACTAATACGAGCATGTGAATTTTCATTGATGTATTCCCATTTTAAAACAAACACATCTCAAATTTTCATTTATTTCTTTATCCATGATAGCACACGACACTTCTTTATAATTTATCAGTATTGACTTCAAGATGACCACCAAGTTCCTGATTCAATAAATTCGAAACAAAAAAAGACTAGATTACAAGCAAATATAATGAGTCTTCGAAAATGAATCATTCGAAATTTCCAGTACTGTTTTTTTATACATACCACATTAAGTCATATGATTTAATTTATATGAGTTAAGGGAGAAGTTGAAGGAATTTCGTTATATCATTACGAAGAACTTTACATCATTACAATTATTGCAGAAATTATTTTACAGAAAACAACCGAATATACAAAAAATTGCCAGAAAAAAAATTAACTAGCATATGAGCGTAATATAGTCTTTACAGCATAATAAGAGAAAGTCTTTTCTCATAAAGCACAAGTATATTTTCTTCATGATTGCTTTATAGCACACATTTTTCAAGGAAAATTTTCAAGCTGGCTGATCAAAATAATATCGAATTTGCTTTTATGTAAACGAATGATTGTATTTTTGGTAAATATACTTAAAAACATGTGTAATATTTATAAAAACTACCACTTACTATGTTTATAAAAGTTTTAGTTCTTCAGCTTATTTATAAAAAAATTGTCAGCAGTACAGAGACATTAAAAACTGTAAACAAAAAATTATTCTGGCTGCTTTGTTTGAAGGGGGTTTTATCGCATAGCGTGCTTTCAGAAGCACTGAAAATAGAAATACACCTTACTTGTTCCTATTGATCAGTTAACTTAATCTTAAATTTACTTCAATGTAGGGAATATATTATTATCTTATACATAATTTAAATAGTATATTTGTGAAAATTATGGTATATACTGTAAAAGTTTTTCATAAGTTTTGCGTTTACTGTACTATGTTTTTCGTTTGTAAAAACACACCGAAATCATTTTTACTTCTTCTTCCCTAAAAAGTAGACAAAAAATTAGAGTAATTACTTTAAGTATTACAGCAGATATGATATAAAATATTCATACTATTTATTAAAATATTTACATCCTATTTGAGCACATGTTTTTTCCAAGCATAAGAAATGTATTGTGGATTTGTTTCAGCTACAATAACAACAACAAGTTGCCCTACAACATCTACAGAAATAACCACTCCTTTTGACTGCTCGAGTTGCCCAACACCTAAATCGACAACTCTAAGTTCCACCATGTGCAGTACAGACTGTTCTCTGTGTACAACACTCACCAGTCAAAGGACGACGAAGATCAGCCCTCCAACATCAGACAAAATAACTACTCCGAGCAAAACACCAGATTGTTCTATGTGCCCAACAGTGAGCACCGAATGCCCAGCGACCTCCGTCAGCGCATCAACTGTGGGTCCTATTGACTGTTCGCATTGTGCTACTGCACCGAACAGTTCTGCTACATGCCCAACAAACTGCTCACAATGTCCGACAGTAACTACCGAATGCCCAGCGACCTCCGTCAGCGCATCAACTGTGGGTCCTATTGACTGTTCGCAGTGTGCTACTGCACCGAACAGTTCTGCTACATGCCCAACAAACTGCCCACAATGTCCGACAGTAACTACCGAATGCCCAGCGACCTCCGTCAGCGCATCAACTGTGGGTCCTATTGACTGTTCGCAGTGTGCTACTGCACCGAACAGTTCTGCTACATGCCCAACAAACTGTTCACAATGTCCGACAGTAACTACCGAATGCCCAGCGACCTCCGTCAGCGCATCAACTGTGGGTCCTATTGACTGTTCGCAGTGTGCTACTGCACCGAACAGTTCTGCTACATGCCCAACAAACTGCCCACAATGTCCGACAGTAACTACCGAATGCCCAGCGACCTCCGTCAGAGCATCAACTGTGGGTCCTATTGACTGTTCGCATTGTGCTACTGCACCGAACAGTTCTGCTACATGCCCAACAAACTGCTCACAATGTCCGACAGTAACTACCGAATGCCCAGCGACCTCCGTCAGCGCATCAACTGTGGGTCCTATTGACTGTTCGCAGTGTGCTACTGCACCGAACAGTTCTGCTACATGCATAACAAACTGCTCACAATGTCCGACAGTAACTACCGAATGCCCAGCGACCTCCGTCAGCGCATCAACTGCGTGTCCTATTGACTGTTCGCAGTGTGCTACTGCACCGAACAGTTCTGCTACATGCCCAAAAAACTGCTCACAATGTCCGACAGTAACTACCGAATGCCCAGCGACCTCCGTCAGCGCATCAACTGTGGGTCCTATTGACTGTTCGCAGTGTGCTACTGCACCGAACAGTTCTGCTACATGCCCAACAAACTTCTCACAATGTCCGACAGTAACTACCGAATGCCCAGCGACCTCCGTCAGCGCATCAACTGCGTGTCCTATTGACTGTTCGCAGTGTGCTACTGCACCGAACAGTTCTGCTACATACCCAACAAACTGCTCACAATGTCCGACAGTAACTACCGAATGCCCAGCGACCTCCGTCAGCGCATCAACTGTGGGTCCTATTGACTGTTCGCAGTGTGCTACTGCACCGAACAGTTCTGCTACATGCCCAACAAACTGCTCACAATGTCCGACAGTAACTACCGAATGCCCAGCGACCTCCGTCAGCGCATCAACTGTGGGTCCTATTGACTGTTCGCATTGTGCTACTGCACCGAACAGTTCTGCTACATGCCCAACAAACTGCTCACAATGTCCGACAGTAACTACCGAATGCCCAGCGACCTCCGTCAGCGCATCAACTGCGTGTCCTATTGACTGTTCGCAGTGTGCTACTGCACCGAACAGTTCTGCTACATGCCCAACAAACTTCTCACAATGTCCGACAGTAACTACCGAATGCCCAGCAACGTCCAGCAGCTGCGCGCCATGTCCAACAAACTGTACACAATCTTCGACCACTGACTTCACAATGACATCAAGCAGCATCATCACCCCTTGTCCAATAAACTGTTCACAGTGTCCAGCAACTGTAAGCTCGACGATTGTAAGTGCTTCTACTGTACCTGCCACAGACTGTTCCCATTACCCAGCGACATCAAATACTTCCACTTCATGTCCTATAGATTGCTCACAGTGTCCATCAACAGTGAGTGGCACGGTCACTTGTCAGACTTGTCCAGATTGTCTACCAGTGCCCGAGTCCACATATGAAATGGATTGTTCTAAGTGTACAACATCCACTTCCAAGTGGACCTCTACGCCCCCAAGCCAATCTCAAGGATCACCAGAGAGTACTGTTGGATCTTCCACAGGTAAGCCAAATTTTGATCACAGCTTACTGTTCATTATGTATACTTTAGCATATTCACTCCTAAATAAATGATAAGAAAATAATCGTCAACTCCTTTCATGTATACAGATTTTTCCTGTTTTAAAAATATAATAATGTGATTTATATTGTAAGAAACCCAAAAATGCGTTAATATTAACAGAATATTTAAGTGTATAATTGTTTTCAACGTCTGGCCTATTATTAAACTGGATTTTTCATTGTTTAAATATATTAATTTATAGTTAAAATATATTACAGAATTATTGAATTTCAATCCAATTTAATGATGACATTAAATAATGTATTGAACAATCCAAAAGTATGTTATCAGCTGACATGTTGGGAGCCGTTTTAATATAAAGCCATATGGTAGTTTTTCCTACTACATGTTTCACAGCATTCCGCTCTCATGTCATATTAATTCAGTGGGTCCAAAATTTTGTTATAAAGTCATATGGTGGTTTATTCTACTACATGTTTCACAGCATTCCAATCTCATGTCCTATTAATTTAGTGGGTCCAAAATGCAATGATCGAAGAGTCTAGTAATTAAAAAATCCAATAATTTAAGGACACAGAATTCAATGGATTCTGCCGATCTAATTAATTCATCATGTTTTAATAAGTCCATCACTACGTGGAATAAGGAGTTACTAGTTCGATGAGTGATGCCATTCTCAGCGACAAAGACGCATTCCTCTCGAACTGTCTTCAAAACTTAATTAACATCTTCAGTGTCTTCTCTTTCATAAAAAAACATGCTTCAGAGTCAATAGAACAGATTCCTCATTTAAATTACGTCAATAACTTAATTAAGGTTTTATAAATTGTAATTTGTTAGAAGAACTGGCATACGTTTGATTTTAAGGACTACAAAATAATTTGTTACATCCTTTATTTCCTTTATTTAATGTATCTATAATGGATAAAATCAGTTAATTCACACGAGGACTGGCCCCTTTCGTATTTTAGTATTGTATTGTTATATTGGGTCTCTGTCTATAGGTACTTGTTTACCACGATGGTGTAGAACTTAAAATTTAATTTCATGAATGGCATTTTACAAAATATTTGTCAATTTTACTCAAGCCATAAACTTATATGTGTACGTATGATATGAAGCCATATTCACAGTTTTTTGCAAATTAGGTTAAAACCACTATGGCAGCGATTAAGGATTTGCTAAATTCGTATATAGTGAGTTTCGTTACATACTAACAACTAAATTGCCAACCATGTCATCATTTTACTATACTAAATATTTAACCTTTCCTTAATCGACTTGTTAGTTATTTAATTTATTTATGAATTGATTTTTCGACTGTTAAAAACTTATCCGTGGAACGCACATGTAGTTTAGGAAGTAACAAATACAATGGGTTGTTTTCGTGAACTAAGCCTGGTTGTTTGTATGTTTATTTACCTAACGATCCACTATCTTTAAGCATATTATAAGCCGTTACTACCGATTTCAATTTGAAGGATTCATTGATTTTCTTTATGGTTCCTCCTTCGATAACATCTGAAAGCCTAGTGCAATGAACGCTTCTAGAGAGTGCGGAAATACAATATTTACTAATAAACAGAAGGCGGGCTAGTTGTGGTCTAATGTTACTTGCTAACCCACTCCCCACAGCTCTATGGCAAAACACGATCTAATAGAGCTCCCGCAAATGCCACATGACAGTATATAGCGTTCATACGCTATAACACTGCTATTTTGATGGACGAGCAATGTTCCAGTCGATAAATATCCATCTTCGACGACGTTTGCTATCTTCTGACACGATAAATTCAGCAAACGTCTGAGTTAGTAATTATTGAATTTTGGTGATATTGTCCATAAAACAGAGATTTCGATGTGAGAGTGGCACATCTTCTAATTCCACTTAGGCCTTGAGATTCGCCAGGATATTGGCTGTTCACGGTAAAGTGAGCACTTTTTAAGACCCTTCTAAATTTTCCTTTCATCCAATTCCCATTTTCCTGCTGTTTTTTAATATAATCACTGCAGTGTGACCAATAAACACAATGTCTACATATCAGCACTCTCAAAATGTAATACCTGAGGCTGCAATGAGATCTATTTATTAGTGGTAAATGTCTATTGGGAGGGCCTTAAAAAATTTCTCACTTTACCGTGAACAGCCTATATAAATGATGCCATAATTAAGTGACCTTCTCATAGTCTGATTTCTCTGAACTGGCCTCACAATTTGACTCCCTTTGAGTATCATCTCACAACTTTAAAGCTTTCTCAGTAAGATAAAAATATTTTTAACTCGGTAAAGATACAATTTCTGCAAAAGCATATATAGCAAAATACACAAGAGCTTAAGAGTTGGCAGGTTACGATAAATGAAGTTTCCAAGCCCATGAAATAAACATATTGTATTGCAACATCATACCAAATAAGTGACACAAACACAGGAATAACCATATTTCAACAGTAGCCTGCTCACACATACCGGCTTCAGCATTTTTGTCCGAAACTCCAAATTTAAAGGCTTAACTTGAAAATTTTGATTCGTATAGGACTCATGCTGATTATGTTGCCAGTGAAACTGTAGTTCAACTGGTATGGCTCTAAACAGCCAAACACGCCTAGATGTGTTCGTGTAAAGAAGCAGAACTGGTGAATGGTTCACGCCCAACTTCCAGTGCGACTAAATATATGAACACTGATTTGGCAGTAAAATGATTCAGAGTTCGCTATAAATGAAGGTCCCGGTATGTTCACTGGACAATTATCAATATCTTTCTTCCTTTGTTTGGTAGTTTAATATATACATTCTCCGACGGCTTCCATCTCATACCATTTCAACGATTCTTCCATTATTCGTTTTTTACATGTGTTTAACTCATTGCTGGTCTCTGGTTTTTAAACACAACTTACCATCTTTACATACGATCATGTTCTGTACTCGATCATATCAGATTCTTCCGTAATCCTATTTTTTTTTGCGTCAAGCTAAAATTCACAGTACTATATATACTCGAGATTGCGTCGTTTCTCCATTGGCTGCCACCTTGAGGTTACGTGACCCTTTTCTGAGTGAACTGCACGTGATTGGGGCGCACAGTTGTGGAGCGTTCATTTATTGGCGCAGAGTTACCAGGGGGGCGTGCCAATTAAAGACTGGTCCAATGACAAACGTATTGCAAAAGGAAAGTGTTTTAAGTTTAACGTGTCCTCAAATAATTACGCGAATTTTGCACGTCTCTATATGTCACATATTTAGGAAACAAACGACACGCCACACATGAAATGATTCTTCACAGGTTTGACTTAAGAAGTGTGAAGAAACAGTGACTAGATTACATATACAGTATGTGTGTGTGTGTGTGCAGTGACGGCGGTGCCGGGGCTGGTCAAGTTCAACGACTCTATGTACGTGTTCGACGGACAGTGGCCTTGCAGCGGCGGCTCTGTGGCCTTGGGTGTGGTGGCGGCCACTGTGATTGCTGGAGACGGCAGTCCCACCTATAGCCTTGAGGGCGCTCCAGGTACGGCCTTCTGCGTGGACTTCCAAAACGTTTCTCCCGGAGTAGAGTAAAGTAACAGAGGGTAACAGCTGAGGAAAGCAAGAGCATGATGCAAATAGCATGCTGTGTTTACAAATATGTAAAGGCTGTTCACGATAAAGTAAGAACTTTTGTAATCAACCTTATAAAAAAGTAATTGCCCCTACCTGCATATATTTTAACGGGCGCCCTGAGGGACATGCGCCCAGTAAAGTTGGTAACGATGGATGGGAAGTAGTACCGTATATTAACGTCGAATAAAAAATGTTAAGTAGCCATTTATGTATGATAATTTAAATTATTTCTTTCGCTTATTGTTGTTTTTATTTTTTTAATTAATCTAAGAGTAAAAATTAGCAGATTAGTAAAATATTTACTTTTATAATAATTTCACGGTTTCACTTGACCGACGAATGAATAAAGTTATGAGGCCTATGAAAATTGTTATCTTATATAACGTGGAAGAATACACAAAGTACATTCAAGTAGATCTAAATCAGGGCTTTCAAAAAGTACTCATTTTACCGTAAATAACCTATACTCATTGGGCAACCAATGTAAATTCCAAACCTATTTTTCACTTTTATCAAATTATTTATTTTCCAGTAAAGAAATTACGAATTGTACTGAAGTAGGTATAGAGCAGAGTAGTATATCATGTTACTAAATGATAACGTGAATTTTGCAAGTCTTTACTCATAGAGTGTGATAATTCCAGTTTATCTTCTCGTTTCTCGAACGCAGATTCCGTGAAGGTAGATCGCATTACTGGCGCCTTAACACTGCAGCGTCCTCTGGTGCCGAATAACTACGTCTTCAAGGCCGTCGCCGAGTGGAAGAACAGTGAGGACAGAGCTACGGTAAGATGGCGATTTACCTTTCTGTTTCTGCAGGGGAGCCGAGGTGATTTAGCGGCTAGAGCGCTCGCCTCACACCAAGGTGAACCGGGTTCGAATCCCCGCAGGGGTCACTCCCGGATTTCACACGTGTGTATCGTGTCAGACGATGCCGCTGGTCGGCGAGTTTTCTCGGGGATCTCCCGTTTCCCCCCACCCTTTAATTCCGGCACCGCCCCATATCGATTTCGCTTCGTCCTCATCGGATACCTCGTAGTTAATATCCGCACAAACATCTTCACTACACTCCTGTGCCACAGCTAACATATTCAGCAGTACAGTCCTTGTCAGCAACCACCGAAAAGTACATTGCAAAATATGAAAACACTTTTTTTTTTTCCATTCGGAAACAGAGGCGTGTAGTGAGTTTTTTTTACAGGGTAAGCAATTTATGCTAACAAACGCAACTTCCAACTTAGCTTACCCTCCACATGTATTTACCGTTTATTAATACCTAACATTAGTTATAAAAAGGGAAACAAAATGAATGCAATAATAATTAAACTGAATATTATTTAGAGAGCATATTACAAATGACAAGAAAACTCCTGTTCTCCCGAACGCTTTCATCCACTTCCCAAGGGAAAATGTAGGACTGGAGGAAGCAAACAGAACGACTGCTTACCCTGGCTAAGGAACGTGGTGGCGTGTTGTTGCATGCGAGTTCGATTCATAGCTAGTCGCTCCCGTTTGTGGAAATAAACACTAGATAGCAGCACTATACGTGTACAGTACGGGAGTTACGAAAAGTCTGTTTCATGAATCGGAAACAGAAGACTCTGAATTAAATGTGTTTAAAGTTAGGGGGGGAAAACTATAAAGTGTCAAACATTTCCAATATGTATAGGGTAAGCATTGCAGTCCTAATGAGACCTGGGAAAGAAAAAAGTTTATGTTTATTTAATGAGTTCCATCAGTAGTTAAATTTTAACACATATTCTGATGACTGTTCAAAAACCTATGAAGCATAAATTGTTATTTCACTAAATTGTATTAAGACGACTATTTAAAAAAGAAGTGCACAATGCATGTTACAAAGTCAACCCCAACTCTCAATATGTATACTTGATTTAATGTACGTTGTTTACTAACGGGAAAACGTTAACAGTAGTTCCACGATAGGAAGCGTATACTATAAAATTATGTAATTTTGTAAAAAAAAAAAAAAAAAAAACTGGTTTACTACACAATTATTATAACTATGCTGTATTTTAATCATGAAAATTTGGGTTCGAGTCTCGGATAAGTCATCGATCTATGTATTTTTTAATATGAAATTGTATGTCATATTGTTTAAGCAGTCTCCTGAAACGCCGCTTTACGTAAAGTGAAGCCATTCACTTGTGTTGATAAAAATAATAGCTCTGTACTCACATTAATCCTGATGTTTAAACACTCTCTCTCACATTTATTTGTGCAATGAAATTTGCAGTATGGTACGTCATCACCCCACTTCCATTTGCTTTAATTAAACGTAACAAATCTTGTCGTCGCTTTCTATCTCAAGTTACTAGTATTTGATTGCTATATTTAAAATTGGCAGTTACCTTCCAAACATTCATTTATAAGTAAACTTTATGTCCATGTGAAACTCGCGTGAACAAGTTACACGCTATGCACATACGTAACTGGGTTGGACTGTGTACTATTTTGCAGCAATCGGTTAATTCTATGCCGTGGTCAATCGATGTTACCATTCGAAAAGATCAGTATTAATAAAAACATATGAATTTTGTCCCGATATACTCTGAATGCTATAACACAGGAAATACGTTAACGTGTCAACTATGGTCGAAAAAATATCGTAATGAATGACTGTCATGTATAGCTCTTCCATTGTTAATTAACGCATTTCAAATAAACCTTCGCAAATAAATCTCTGCACGCCTTGGTTTTACAGCAGTTTTGTCAAAGAATGATTAAAGTTGGTATTACGTGTTAACGTCTTATTAAAGGTATATTCAACTTAGTGGACACTGAAATAATTCACTTATTGTTTCGTATCCATTACAGTAGAAATAAGTGTAAAAATTAAATAATTTATGGAGAGAAAATATTGCACTGTTACTAGAGATCAAGGCCATTTACGTTTTCACACGTAGCTGTGCAAATTGCACACAGTCGATATAAGGAGGAACCCAAGCAGGGATTTGAAATGAGTTTAGCAAACTGTGAACCATTAGTAGTAGTTTTTTATCACGCGGGCTTTTCAGAAGCCTGCCTGACTGACCAGAGGGACAATATTCCCAGACAGCAGAAACAGCACGATTCAATCTCTGTCAATCGTGGATCGAGCATGTCAGTGTGTAGCTTCAGCGTGATACGTGACTATGTGTGCACCACATCATATTACCGGTCAAGCACAAATACATAGGGCTATTTTATTTGTAAATTTGGGAATATATAGATATGTTTTCAAATTACGTTACATGAAAGTACAAAAATGCTTGCATTATGAAACTTGTGTTTACCATTATTATACTTTACGAAATCCAATTTAATTTTCTCTGTATAATTTACTAGCCATGTACATTTACAAGGTGAATTTCATTCTGAAGGTTATATGCCTAGCGGTTCAGTTGTTTTCAAACTTTAAATACTTCACGATCTTTAAATTTCTGCAGTTTATTCGTGGTCACATCATAATGAAAGCATGAAATTAAAGGCCTTTATAATTATAAAAGTTTGCTATGTGAAAAGAAACAACATCTTTACAACACATTTATTCAGTTCTTGACGTTAAAATGCTTATGTGATGCATCATATCATGCAAGTCATAAAATTCAAAAGCGCAATTATGAATTTAAAAGTGGTCAGTGTGAAAATCAACAAACCTTTTTTTGCAACATATTTATCCAGTTCTTGACGTTAACATGCCTATCTGATTCATCATATCATGCCACTCTGAAATATCACGTTTCACGTACACGTGTGAGTGAAAAATAATGCGTGTAAAGGCCATGCTACAGTCAATATGACCATAACCATACGACAGGCAGTCAAATTGTAATACCTCCTGTACAACGGTGCTTCCTTCAACCGCGCATAGGCATTGCCAATGGACAGCTGCATAGCAATTTGGCGAACTTTGTCGTTCAAAGAACCCATTCGTGGTCGATCGGAATGTACTCTTAATATTTAGCTACACACGTCAAATTCACTTCAACAACTATGCGTTTCCGATCACGAAACTAAACATCCTGTGACAAAGCACAAATTATTTAAATGACCTTTCAGTAGTGTAATCATTTATTACAAAAAAAAACATTCAATAACAACAATTTTAAAAAGATGAACAAATTTCTCCTTTTATAAACTTCTCATAATTTAATAACAAACGTTAAAAATATCATGTTTGGTGCACATCACAATTTTAAATAATAATGCACATTGATAGCTGATTAACAACAAATGAAAATGACCTCACTTGTCTCGGATCCAAAGCCTAACAACATTTTAAAATAATAATTTAAACAATTACAAAATGCAGCACCAATAAGATTACAATTCTAGACAGCTACCAGTAAGTTCATTAACTTGGTTTCTCATTAAGAATTACTCTTTGACACCAATTGAAAGTTGACATACCAACTTAAAAACCTTAATACCATGAATATTTCTCACGCTAACACATACAGAACCCATACTGTATTTTAACGAAGCCACTGTTGCATCAGATTAACTCCTTCGTTACACCCTAATATTTAAAATCGTATTCCCTTGAGTTTAAAATAAAAACCGCCTTAATAAAAATAGCAATACACATACCTAGCCAACACTTGATATAAGGGGCAATCAAATACCACGCAGTCATCTAATGTTTTAATTACATTTCTTAGCACCCCTTTAATATAAATATCAGGTACATTTACCTTCTGATCAATGAAGTACACAAACTATATGTAAGCACGGACTGTTCTCAATAATTACTACGTGCATACATTTATATCGATTGAAACAGCATTCTCAAGACAATTGAATAGAACCTGAAGACACACGAGGGACCAGCGGGTGGCAAATTCAAAGTCGCTCTTCAATAAAAATAACACATTAAAAAGGTAATTTAAAATGCTTAAATTAAACAAATTAAATGCCATGGACGCAGCCTTTCATGAAGGCCCGAGCATAGCTCCAGTGGCTAAAATAAGATTGACAAAACACATTAAAACACGATTCCCGAAGCACCTTGCGACGAGCGACCGCAGTACAGGCGACGCATTTGACCTAACCCATTCAAGGCCGTAAACGAAGGAAAATTCCACTCCTCTACCACGAAGACACAGCAAACACACACTAGGTTAGTCCAAACCAAAATACCAACGGCAGGCTGAAACTGAATCTCGAATACACTGTTACTGCCCGTCGCCTAAGCCATTTACAAACACATTCAATAAATGACTAAATTACTAGACGCTGTTCACAATAAAGTGAGCACTTTTGAAATGAACCTTAGAAAAAAAATCATTGCCCCTACCTGCACATATTTTAACGGGCGCACTGAGTGACATGCGTCCAGTAAAGTTGGCAACGATCGATGGGAAGGTTGTTCCATATCTTAACGTCTTACAAAAAGTGTTAGGTAACCATTTCTGATAACTTAAATTACTCATTTTGCTTTCTGTTTTTTTTTTTATTCATCGAAGTGTAAACATAAGAATATTTGTAAAATATTTACTTTTCTAATAATTTCAGAGTTTCACTTAACCGACGCTTGAGTAAAGTTATGAGTCCCATGACAATATTAATTTTACAGAAGGCGGAAGAATACACAACGTGCATACAAGTAGATCTAAAGCAGGGCTTTCCAAAGTGCTCATTTTACCGTGAACAGCCTATAAGATCATAAACTCGCACTACCGCCGTGACTCACTGTAAATGTTTGGCTGGCTGCTCTCACCTTACACCCAACAGCCCGGCGTTCAACGCGCTGCTCTCACCTTACACCCAACAGCCCGGCGTTCAACGCGCTGCTCTCACCTTACACCCAACAGCCCGGCGTTCAACGCGCTGTTCTCACCTTACACCCAACAGCCCGGCGTTCAACGCGCTGCTCTCACCTTACACCCAACAGCCCGGCGTTCAACGCGCTGCTCTCACCTTACACCCAACAGCCCGGCGTTCAACGCGCTGCTCTCACCTTACACCCAACAGCCCGGCGTTCAACGCGCTGCTCTCACCTTACACCCAACAGACCGGCGTTCAACGGGCTGCTCTCACCTTACACCCAACAGCCCGGCGTTCAACGCGCTGCTCTCACCTTACACCCAACAGCCCGGCGTTCAACGCGCTGCTCTCACCTTACACCCAACAGCCCGGCGTTCAACGCGCTGCTCTCACCTTACACCCAACAGCCCGGCGTTCAACGGCTATCAAGTCGTGCACAAACAACTAGCGAGAGCAAAGGCGTTCCAGACTATAATGACTGGGCGGAGAAAAGACAAGCCCCGTACAGGAACACGTGAAGGAGGGGGGGAAATGAGGGGAAAGCAGGAGGAGGGGAAAAAGAGTAAGCACGTGAAATGGCCGCCGCAACCAACATACGGCCAGCAATGATGGAAGTAAACAGTGACATTGTCGCAATACAATTTACTGCAATTATTGTTTTTTATGTTTGTGTGTTTGCTCCTTTAGCACGTGGTTTGGTAAAATGAAAACTGCAGCAGCTAAGATAATAATTCTGTATCTATCATGACTGTTGTCTACATTGAAAAATGAATTTTAAAAATATATAATAAGTTGACCAACTTACAAGAGTGAAAATTTAAACAGCTTTTCATAAAAATGTTTTAGTATGGAGGGGAAAACTTAGTTACCAACCTAAAACATCCGGTTTTAATAGGTAAATAGTTGCACAGGATCTTTGTTATGGCAATGTTGGTGGGTTTAGATTGTAGCACGGCCTAAACGTGTAATGGACGTCATCGTAATGCCAGCTAAATCATGTGGTGCGTCCACAGGTGGTGGTGGAGGTGTCTAACGTGGATTCGTGTACCACGAACAGCACAAAGCTGACGTACAACTTTATTATCACAGACTTCGACGAGGAGGGGCCCTACAATGTCTCCGGCTCGCAGCCTCTCAACCACAACTGCAGCTGGACCAAAGTCAGCGAGAATCCGCCGAATAAGAGTGAGTTGTTTACGCTGCTCTGGTGTGCCATCCCTAGAGAGCGGGTTCATTTCCAGACAAGCTAGAATTAAAAAAAACCCTTACATCTGTGTTACATTTGCAATTGATCTACGCTGCGTTTCATACCTCCTGAACTATTAAAAAAAAATAGTTCCGTCATTGTTTACAAAAGTCTCTTCTTTAAGAGTATACGTTTTCTATATTCTATTTCCGATACCATAATCGGCTTGATTCAAGCATGAATCAATATTGTCATAACTAGCAGTAAGCCTGCTGTACAAGTGAGCAAGCTTGAATCATGTTAACTAGTCTCCGCATGTCGAGATTGTAGCAAGTGATTAGTCAAATTTTCTATAAGCTTGCCTTGACTGGCTGGAAGTAGTCTATAATTAGAGCTATCTGCAAGACTGTTATTGGCAAGTATTCGCCAGTCATTAGGCCTATGTATTGGGTATGAATGAAGCTTGACTCAAACATGATATGACAAACTTGCTCAGCACGGCAAATTCAAGTCAAATAGAAGCTTGCTGCAAGAGTACGTGACATCTGAGATTGATGTTTTCACGTAAATGGCAATTAACTCAAAGGAGCTGTTAATCTGTGTGTTAAGTCCACATATGATAACATATTAATGATAAGTAATTTAAGTTTTATCTTCATACCACATATTGCTTAAGTATTGCCAGTTTCGTACCAGAATTTTAGTATCTGAGTGTTAGGTACACCTTTAACTCTGTATACTTTTGATTATTTTATTTTTTCTTTATATTTCATTTAAAATTGTTGATCTCATTTCTTTAACCAGTAATATTGTTTATTTCTAGGTTATCTGTTTGTCTATGCATAGAAAATTCTTAGAGCGTGTATTTTATTATGCAATGCTAGATGCCCATAGCAAAAATAGTGCATTAAGTAGGGTATGTTAAATTCACACACTTTCTGCTAGTTTTAAAAGTTATTTTGTCCCGCAGTTTTTGATTTCCCGTTCGGCGGTAGTTTCATGTATCCGTGCTCCCAGTTGGGACTCTTGGTTTTGTCAGTTCTACCTAATGATCAGGACTCCGTGAGCTATCAATTTATTTACTGCCCATCGTATGTTAGTATAAGATATTCGGTGATTAAATTGTTGAGCGTGTTTCCGATTGGCTTATGCAATAACCCGAATATCTGGCTGAATGTATGTCGCTCCCTCCCCCTTCAACCCCCTAATTAACCTTTGACCCCGACAACGGAATTACACCTCACCAAACTAGGAAAACAATATAAAGTAATTAGTAATGGCATATAATGTTTATAGTGTTAGATCACTATGGGTACATATTCTCAAAATCACAGCAATTTTTAAAATGTGGAATGCTATCTCCACCGGAAATAATTTAATCCAATTTAAACATAATTTGGTACCTTAACAATGCATGGTACAAGTATTGAATTTTGAAAACGTTAATGTTATCGGTCCGCTGTTTTGGAAGATAGTGTAAGTTGAAAAATAAAGTTTTTCCTTTATATCACGGGAACTATATAACAGATTTAAACCAAATTCGGTACGTTAACAGAACAATGACGTAAGTATTAAACTCAGATGCCTGTTATATTATTAATACACAATTTTGTAAGATAGTGTGAATTGAAAGAAAAAAAAAACTTTTACGTTATGTCTCGGGAACCATTTGATTATTATAAACCATATTTGATAAGTTTACAGCACACGATAGACATTTTAAATTTATAAAGGGACAATTTTATTTATCCGCAATTTTGGAAGATAGTGCGACATGCAAATGAAGATTTAGCATTATATATTTTAACTACACAACTGATTACTGCCAAATTTGGCATATAAGTATTACTATTTTGGGCCATGTCCATTCATGTTATTTAAATGGATAAGGGATTTATTTTTAAAATGGTGGTAACATAAATATTTTATATTTATCGGCAATAACTACTATACCAATTTGGACGAGATTTGTTATGCTGAAAGTATATTTTAGAAGTGTCAATTGTGTAAACACATAACCTCTATCGGCCGCAATTTTGTATGATAGTGCCACATGAATAAATAAAGTTTCGATGTCATATCTCGGGAAACAATCAATCGTTTCCTACTAAATTTGATGCTTAACGAACTATAGAGTACCTTCCATTTAACATTCTAAGAAATTCATTAGAATTATTTGCATAATGTAGATGTAAGTAAATTCATTAGTTACATCGATAACTTTTGCTTTTGATAGTTTTAAAGTGCTATTTCGTTTGCCGTTGCGGTTCTTTCACCTCCACAATGTTAGATGGGTAATGCTGGCGGCTGTGTAATCGCCACGCCTCTGCCATGCAATACTGAGTTTTAATCTTGCGCAAACGTCACTTTCTCTCATAACTTATATTTGAAAACATCACGATTATTTGTTTTGTTTGAGCCGACTCAACTGTGGCCAGAGTTAGCTGCATATAATTTAGTGATTAGAATTTTAATGAGCATTTGCTAGAAACTATCCTGAAATTTAATTATAATGCTAGAAGATCATTTTCATATTGAGCACCCAATTTCTTGGTTTCTAATATCAAAGAACATTCCCTTCTCACATGACTAATACGTCGTAGTATTTTATTCTAGTTTTGATGTGTAAACATTTTCAAAAATAATTGAAATCCAAGGACAGTAACGTTTTATTATTCTAAAAATACTGGTGATATTAATTACGCAAAATTACATTCTAAGCCTTTAATTATTACTTTTTCGTTCTCTTAAATTAAAAACTCTGATAAAAGACATGTTCAGCGTTGTATTTGCCATGTGTAGTGTTGGCGTGTAATTCTTTTACAGAGTTGTATTATTATCTATTCCTTTAGGATTTGTGTATGTAAATATATTTTCAGGGGACAACATATTCCAAGTTTCTTTGCTAAGCACTATTCCTGTACTGTCAGTGTAGAGCGTATATCAGTGTCTTTGTGCCACTACGAATAATTAAAGCCTACATCAGTTAAAACTAACTAATTATTTTTTAATGATCGCACACACACAAACCAAAACACACCACGCACGGCTTAGGTAATTTTCTTTCTCTACAAAAGCTGTTTCTTTCCTGTACACTGCGTCAAACCACGCAGTGACTAGCAAACGCAATCGCGGAGAACATAATAACGATACAAGAAATTTGGCATATTAAAATGATATGCTTCTTCTTACTGCTTCAACTTATACTATGATATGGTCAAACACCACGGATCCGAAATATCAAACTCCCGTGACTGGCTGCATTAAGTTGTTAGTCTGTCAAAGTCTAACATACACTCCTGTGAAAACCCATATTAAAGAGGTGCGAGGCGCCTGGCACTAACCTGAGGTGAGGCCGCTTCCCTGCTTTTCCACAAAGTCGTAGTTAGCCTGTCAAAGTCTAACATACACTCCTGTGAAAACCCATATTAAAGAGGTGCGAGGCGCCTGGCACTAACATAAGGTGAGGCCGCTACCTTGCTTTTCCACAAAGTCGTAGTTAGCCTGTCAAAGTCTAACATACACTCCTGTGAAAACCCATATTAAAGAGGTGCGAGGCGCCTGGCACTAACCTGAGGTGAGGCCGCTTCCCTGCTTTTCCACAAAGTCGTAGTTAGCCTGTCAAAGTCTAACATACACTCCTGTGAAAACTCATATTAAAGAGGTGCGAGGCGCCTGGCACTAACCTGAGGTGAGGCCGCTTCCCTGCTTTTCCACAAAGTCGTAGTTAGCCTGTCAAAGTCTAACATACACTCCTGTGAAAACCCATATTAAAGAGGTGCAAGGCGCCTGGCACTAACCTAAGGTGAGGCCGCTACCTTGCTTTTCCACAAAGTCGAAGTTAGCCTGTCAAAGTCTAACATACACTCCTGTGAAAACCCATAATAAAAAGAGGTGCGAGGCGCCTGGCACTAACCTGAGGTGAGGCCGCTTCCCTGCTTTTCCACAAAGTCGTAGTATGCCTGTCAAAGTCTAACATACACTCCTTTGAAAACCCATATTAAAGAGGTGCGAGGCGCCTGGCACTAACCTGAGGTGAGGCCGCTTCCCTGCTTTTCCACAAAGTCGTAGTTAGCCTGTCAAAGTCTAACATACACTCCTGTGAAAACCCATATTAAAGAGGTGCGAGGCGCCTGGCACTAACCTGAGGTGAGGCCGCTTCCCTGCTTTTCCACAAAGTCGTAGTTAGCCTGTCAAAGTCTAACATACACTCCTTTGAAAACCCATATTAAAGAGGTGCGAGGCGCCTGGCACTAACCTGAGGTGAGGCCGCTTCCCTGCTTTTCCACAAAGTCGTAGTTAGCCTGTCAAAGTCTAACATACACTCCTGTGAAAACCCATATTAAAGAGGTGCGAGGCGCCTGGCACTAACCTGAGGTGAGGCCGCTACCTTGCTTTTCCACAAAGTCGTAGTTAGCATGTCAAAGTCTAACATACACTCCTGTGAAAACCCATATTAAAGAGGTGCGAGGCGCCTGGCACTAACCTGAGGTGAGGCCGCTTCCCTGCTTTTCCACAAAGTCGTAGTTAGCCTGTCAAAGTCTAACATACACTCCTTTGAAAACCCATATTAAAGAGGTGCGAGGCGCCTGGCACTAACCTGAGGTGAGGCCCGCTTCCCTGCTTTTCCACAAAGTCGTAGTTAGCCTGTCAAAGTCTAACATACACTCCTGTGAAAACCCATATTAAAGAGGTGCGAGGCGCCTGGCACTAACATAAGGTGAGGCCGCTACCTTGCTTTTCCACAAAGTCGTAGTTAGCCTGTCAAAGTCTAACATACACTCCTGTGAAAACCCATATTAAAGAGGTGCGAGGCGCCTGGCACTAACCTGAGGTGAGGCAGCTACCTTACTTTTCCACAAAGTCGTAGTTAGCCTGTCAAAGTCTAACATACACTCCTGTGAAAACCCATATTAAAGAGGTGCGAGGCGCCTGGCACTAACCTGAGGTGAGGCCGCTTCCCTGCTTTTCCACAAAGTCGTAGTTAGCCTGTCAAAGTCTAACATACACTCCTGTGAAAAACCATATTAAAGAGGTGCGAGGCGCCTGGCACTAACCTGAGGTGAGGCCGCTTCCCTGCTTTTCCACAAAGTCGTAGTTAGCCTGTCAAAGTCTAACATACACTCCTGTGAAAACCCATATTAAAGAGGTGCGAGGCGCCTGGCACTAACCTGAGGTGAGGCCGCTACCTTGCTTTTCCACAAAGTCGTAGTTAGCATGTCAAAGTCTAACATACACTCCTGTGAAAACCCATATTAAAGAGGTGCGAGGCGCCTGGCACTAACCTGAGGTGAGGCCGCTTCCCTGCTTTTCCACAAAGTCGTAGTTAGCATGTCAAAGTCTAACATACACTCCTGTGAAAACCCATATTAAAGAGGTGCGAGGCGCCTGGCACTAACCTGAGGTGAGGCCGCTACCTTGCTTTTCCACAAAGTCGTAGTTAGCCTGTCAAATGTCTAACATACACTCCTGTGAAAACCTATATTAAAGAGGTGCGAGGCGCCTGGCACTAACCTGAGGTGAGGCCGCTTCACTGCTTTTCCTCAAAGTCGTAGTTAGCCTGTCAAAGTCTAACATACACTCCTGTGAAAACCCATATTAAAGAGGTGCGAGGCGCCTGGCACTAACCTGAGGTGAGGCCGCTACCTTGCTTTTCCACAAAGTCGTAGTTAGCATGTCAAAGTCTAACATACACTCCTGTGAAAACCCATATTAAAGAGGTGCGAGGCGCCTGGCACTAACCTGAGGTGAGGCCGCTTCCCTGCTTTTCCACAAAGTCGTAGTTAGCCTGTCAAAGTCTAACATACACTCCTGTGAAAACCCATATTAAAGAGGTGCGAGGCGCCTGGCACTAACCTGAGGTGAGGCCGCTACCTTGCTTTTCCACAAAGTCGTAGTTAGCCTGTCAAAGTCTAACATACACTCCTGTGAAAACCCATATTAAAAAGGTGCGAGGCGCCTGGCACTAACCTGAGGTGAGGCCGCTTCCCTGCTTTTCCACAAAGTCGTAGTTAGCCTGTCAAAGTCTAACATACACTCCTGTGAAAACCCATATTAAAGAGGTGCGAGGCGCCTGGCACTAACCTGAGGTGAGGCCGCTACCTTGCTTTTCCACAAAGTCGTAGTTAGCATGTCAAAGTCTAACATACACTCCTGTGAAAACCCATATTAAAGAGGTGCGAGGCGCCTGGCACTAACCTGAGGTGATGCCGCTTCCCTGCTTTTCCACAAAGTCGTAGTTAGCATGTCAAAGTCTAACATACACTCCTGTGAAAACCCATATTAAAGAGGTGCGAGGCGCCTGGCACTAACCTGAGGTGAGGCCGCTACCTTGCTTTTCCACAAAGTCGTAGTTAGCCTGTCAAATGTCTAACATACACTCCTGTGAAAACCTATATTAAAGAGGTGCGAGGCGCCTGGCACTAACCTGAGGTGAGGCCGCTTCCCTGCTTTTCCACAAAGTCTTATCATGAAAACAAAGTAGGACGCATATATTGTTGCTGGTACCTTTTGTTTGACTCTAAGAGAATTCATTTTTCTTCTGTGTGGGCTTTGAATTATTTTATACAAACACCATATTCTTCACTATATTACAATATTATAATTTCGTCTCTATGGCACAAGAAAAGGTAACGAATGTAATTGGCAGTCTTTTAGAGATAATTTTATACAGAGAGTTGTAATATTGCATGTCAATACTTCGGGGGAATATTCCTCATATCTGGAGGATGAAAAAATGTTATATGAACATAGGTCCGCCAACGCTTCCTTTCTGTACTACAGCCCGTAATACATAACGTACAGTGTATGGTACGTGGGCTGGATCATGTTACTGTGGAATGCCATCGCAGCTGTAATTGGCAGTCCCATATCAGCCCCCGAGGAGCCATGATTTGAATCCACTACATTTTTATTTGTGGGGACATTTAAAGGCACTTGTGCATGAAACTCCAGTAGACGACGTGGAGACCCTCCCTTACCTCATGGGCGGGTTACGTGACAATCAGGAACTTTCCAGTGATTCATCAACGCATCTGGGTGTCCATGTAACGGCGTATTGATGCATGTGTGCATGATGATGGAGGGCGTTTTGCACATTTCCTTTAGTGCAGACGATAAGCTTTCACCTTTACTTCCTGTACAGTTCATCCCATTCGAGGTGTAGTGTCGTAGTGTGAGGTAACGTGTATCTGCAAACGAACGCTGCGATGGCATTCCACAGTAACATGATCCAGAACCGGGGACCATACACTGTACGTTATGTGTTACGGGCTGTAAAGAAGAAACGAAGCGTTTGCGGACGTATATTCATATAACATTTTTTCATCCCCCAGATATGAGGAATGTCCCCCCCGAGGTATTGACATGCAATATAGCAACATTATATATATTATTTATTTATTTGCAGGCAGGGAGAGTTACACTGCATGTGATAAGTGTTTTAAAATGTGTTTATTTTTACGATTTTTTTCCGGAGACGGAATCCCTGATATCACCACTTATCACTGTCAGCGCTCACAGTAAGTAACATTTAGAACTGAGACTGGCTAAATTACTTAAATGCCTGTTTTACTAACACTTATTTCAACCTGTTTTGATGAAATTAAAATTTTATAGATACAAACTCTTGTACTGTATGTCTATAGTATCGAAATGTTTAAGCTTCATAAGTTTATTTATACATTTTATTGAGGCAAAGTTTTTGGTTATAACCTAATTAATTCCCAGGGCTCTCGGTGTTTGATAATGATAGTTTTCCTGAAGCATTTGATATCATCGTTTATGTGAACGTTCTCAGAGATATTTCCACATTCGGGAATACTGACAGCAACCAATTTATAAAAAGATGACGGAGAATGATTCTTAAATTCGATTTTTTGTAAAAGAATATCTACCCTTTATTTCTTAAACGTTCCAAAATTTTGATTTTAACTTCTGCTTCATATAAAGTGTTCAATGAGTGTTTTGCAACATGAATGCTTTAACTAATTGGATGATCTTAGAATTAAACGTGATTTACTAAAAACACTGGGCGTTAGTGATTTAATCGAAGACTTTGCCTCAGGAGAATGTAGAAAGAAAGTTATGTATAATCAGAACCGTTACTAACATTCACAAGTTCCAAATCGTCTTTGTTTCTTCAAGACAACACATTCAAATTAAGCCATTCTTCTGTTATCTCTGACTTGCTAACATATTTTTTCGTGGACAGTGACGAAACCTTCACAACATATTCTTAGTTGGTTCTCTTAGATATCGATTAAATCTTCGAAAATTATTTTTTTTTATGATTTACATGCTTCTGTGCACAGTTCGGATTCAAAAACAAAACATATATATAACTGGAAGGTAAGTCTGAGTTAAGTTCTGTCCTCATAATTCTCTTAAGTAGTGTTTCCAGTTATCGCCAACGCTGAAATTTCGTACATTTCAAAGCCACCCCTTTTCTGGTCGATTCATAATTTTAGAGAGTCAATGAGTTTCACAGCTACCGACAAGTAGCTGTGAAACTCATTGACTCTCTAAATTTTAAATAAAGATCTATAGGGTCTTCTCGTCCTATAAAAAAATTTAAGCATTTTAACTTAAAATTTAAATTTAACTTATAATTATATTGAGACTGTTAATATTTCATCCAACCATTCATACAAGTCCACAATTAATAGACTAATGATTATGCTACCTTTACACGGTCAAAATACCGCGGCCATTAAATAATTCATTGGGCAGGTCAAATCTCATATTTAATTATTCAAGAGAAAATGTTTTTGATAAACAGGCGAATAAATAGTTTTGCCTAATTCCTTAATAAAAATTAACAAAAAAATATTATAAATAAAAATATACTAATTAAATCATTTTTCTATATGATAAAAAGTTACTTAAATAATTTCAATAAATAATTAAATATAAATCAATCAAATCAATATAATAATAAATTATAAAATACTAATAACTAATAGCCATTTATGAACATGGAGCCGTGATCCTGCATCATCGCTAACTGGTTGTCACCAGTGACGATTCTGAGATCCGATTTTCAGCTATGTTAAAAAAAATTCAAGTCGGCATGAGAGGGCAGTCCGTTCGAAGAGTCCTTTTCATGCGATTACTGCCAATAGGGAAGCATGTTGGTGGCCTGTCGTGGTGCGGCATTGTTCAGTATAAAGTCCATGTTACGTATCGATCAATGGCAATGCATGGTGGGAGCCTGTTATAGCCCTGGGCACTTTTCTTGCAACGTGTAAACACAATTTAGTCAGGAAGTGATTAAATATACCGATGTACCTGGATCTATGCTTTTTTTACCGAGATTATTAAATAAATGTTTGTTTTTCAACTTTTGGAAGTAGGACTATTAAGTTTTATTTTAAAATATATGTTATTTATTTTTACGTGCGACCCACACACACACCCACATACACTCACACACGCTCACATACGCCGCACTTACCATCCAATAACACCGCAATCACAATTAGCACCGCAATCAGCACCGTGATCACAATCAGGAACCCAATCACAATCATCACTGCAATTTCCGCCGTATTAGCGCCGCAATCAGCACCGCAATCACAATCAGAACCACAAATAACACTGCAGCGTAGCAATTAGCACTGCAATCAGCGCCGTAATTACCACTGCAACACTTCAATTAGCACCGAAATTAGAACTGCAGCACTGCAATTAGGGGTCATTATGGGTCAATGGGGTCAATGGGTCATGGATCAATGGGTCCAATGAGTCAGTGAGGTCAATGGGTCAATGGGTCAGCTTGTAAGGGGCGGTCCGACAACAGGAGTCAGCTGTCTACTTTAAGCGTGGCCATAATTTGTAGGTGAGCGAAGAAATCTGTAAGAAACTGATGAATATATAACTGCATGTTAATGTGATCAAGGAACTAGCATCTAAAGCCTGCCTGCCTACCTATCCCTGTGTGTGTGATGTCTCAGTGCCTGCATGTGATTGGTCAGCTGCAATCATGTGGTAACGCGGTGATTTGTTGCCTGGTTTCTGCACAAAATATTAATAATACAATATGATTGGTTCAAAGTCTACATAAAATCAAAGGGTTTGCATATGTGTATATTATAAGCAGTAGGGAGGCAGGCTGTGAGGCTTAGTGTGACAGCGGCTGTTGTAAAGATACATGGTCTCGGCTAGTTTCTGTATCATTACATACATTTTTGTTCGAGTATTTATTTTCAAGGTCATGGGGTCAAGGCAGTCCGCGTATAATATGCCGGCAGGAGTCTGTAATGTATTGTGCTTGCTGACTTTTAAGTATTTTTTCTAGAGTTTTTGGTTTCCAAGGTCATTCAAGGTCACGTGGTCAAGGTTGAGGTAGTCTGTATCTAATATGGTGGTGGTAGTCTGTAATGTATTATGCTTGCTGAATTTTGTGTATTTTTACTCAAGTTTTTATATTCAAGGTAATTCAAGGTCATGGGGTCAAGGTAGAGGTAGTCTGCATATAATATGGCGCCAGTAGTCTTTAATGAATTATGCTTGCTGACTTTTATGTATTTTTCTCGAGTTTTGTGTTCAAGGTCATTCAAGGTCATGGTGTCAAGGTCATGGTCATTGGCTTCCAATATGGTGGATGGGAGAGGCCTACCAAGATGGTGGTCGCCTACCAATATGGCGGCTTCCAGTAATGTATAAACAAATGAAGGACGAAAAAAAGGGGCCGCCTCCGTAGCATGTAAACAATTGGCGAATGTAAAATTCAAGATGGTGTAATGAGTATAGGTGAGGGGAGTGGGCGCCAGGGAGTCAGTCATCTGCTATATTCGAACAGAGGTGAGCAATTGGGGGTGTTGGGAGAGACATCAGGAAATGTAAGTTTTTAATTAAATGTTTAAGGGGATTTTTTTTAGGGAAAAGGAGAAATTCCGAGGGAAGAAAGGGAAAAATGGCCGGCGGGGTTAAAAACTTTTTAGTTACGAAATTTTAAAATTATTTTAAAATTAAATTTTTTATATTAAATTTTTTATACATTTTTAATCGATTTTTTATATTTTTGTGAATAATTTTTTTTGTTGTGATTTTTTAGAGATTTTAATTTTTTCATTTTCTAGGTCAAGGGTCAAAGATCAAGGTCTGATGTCAATAGTCCTGGTCCCGGTCACCTTGCTTGGAGTCACTGATTCGTCACCGGAGTCGTTGATCCGTGTCCAGCATTTAAAATACATGGGTAATTTCTGAGGATCCTTTTAATAATTTTATCTTACTTTTTTTAATAATTTTAAATAATTAATTTTTTTGAAATTTTTTGGAATTTTTTGGAATCTTTTTAGGAGTTTTTGGAATTTTATAAAGGTTTTTTAGTGTTTTTTAAGGTTAAACGTCCTCGGGATCATGGTCAGCATTAAAGGTCATACGGGTCAGGGGTAAAAGTTCAACGACATTCAAGATGGCGATCGGGTGACATAACATAACGGCTCCCCCGGCTCCAGCTCCAACGCCCCACGCCCTTGGCCATGAACATACATTTCCCTACTACTGATGAGGCTGATATTGAGCAATGCATAGAAGATAGTAAGCGGCCATGTTCTTGTTCGCTGGCTCGTGGAATACAAAGTGCACTTTTTGTCGAGGACATCTACACCTCCTTTCGTGGAGTTGTAGAACTCTATTATTTCCGGTTTGCTAGAACTTGGATCTGTATTTTTGTGTGATGTAAGGAGGATACCAGACGAACTGTCTTGTTTTTTTTTTTTTGTTACAAATGAAACCATAGTTATATCACTGTGAATCCATTCATGGGCGACTTCTCTTCCCTTGATTTAGATGGAAGAAATTGTTTTGGCACTTCTCTTTTGTTCTTTTTCAAGGCGCCCACATAGGTTAGTCTTCTCTTTTTCAACTCTAAAAACAGCTCGTTAGAAGAAAATCAGTTATCTGCTGTTATGTTTCTGTTCGTCTTATGTATAGGAGTAGATAAGCGCAACACAGACTGAGTTGGCTTTCCCAGTTTCTTCTCTGCATCAGTTAGTGTTCTTCCGTCACTGTCTTTGCCGAAGTAGATGTAACCACTGAGAAAGTAGTGGGTTTTTGATTCTGTTAGAGCCATTATTTTATACCATACTTTCGAGGTTTGCGGGGCATATACACTTTCATTCTGCACCGGCCCCCAAATCTAACAAGCATTTCATCTATGCAAGTACATTCCCCAATACAATAACATGCCTGACACTTCTTTATGAACTCTTCAAACACCCAGGTCATTGCAGCAGTGGGAAACGTCTTCTACCTCTCCTCACGATATGATAGATTTTCAAAGTGGATAAACAGTAAAATGACATAGACACGCATCAAGGACATTGTACAGCTGAAAATGTCTCGCCCAGTTCCGTCAGGGGCAAACTGCTCTTGGAGATCTTCCCTATTGGACTTGAAGGCTGATGAAAACATCAAGATTCCTAGGAAAGCCTTGAACTCAACAATATTAATATCCCTATAATCAGACCGAGTATCATATGATAGTCTCTGCCTGACTTCTGATAGCTTTTCATTTGTTCAGTTAGTACTTCTTCAGTGAACAAGAACTCCTATGCTGAAAGACGAGAGCAGCGGGTTTCTAGCTGTTTCGCAGGGCCAATTATGCCGGGTAGATGTGTAATTATGTTGTGTTTTCTGGTGCAGACAATTACACAAGGTGACTGGAAAGACAATTTGAACATGTTTTTCCCTAAGAAGAATTTTAGATCCTTTTTCATCCTTTTCCTTCGGACGTTGTACCCTCTGTTTCAGACTGGCTTCTAACGACATTCTCTTCCTAGCTCTCTATTTCTTGTTCCGATGTGGTGTCGTGTTCAGTTTCGCAATCAGCTGCAATATTGTCGCCCTCACCACCACTGAAATCACTTCATAATCCTTGGACTACTCCCTGTACCAATTCTTCGAAACGAGGATCACCGGCCTTCGTACTTGAAGATGCCATTATTAAGAACACACACACAAAATTCGCGAACTATCCATCTATAGTGTACAGACAGCGATTAACTGAACATTGGTGGGATACAATCAATGTTCCGTACATGGTGGCGTGGGGTTTGGTGAACCCCTCAGGGCGGAACAATGAAGATACCTCTTGAAATAATCCACATTTTAACACGACCACACACTTAGCTGGTTGGAGACAGACTGCCAGAAAGGTACTTAGGAGCTCCGACCACAAACTGCGTCAACCGATAAGCAGTGGGGTTTCGAAATATGCTTGGGCTTTCACAATCCCCACCTCACCAGTTAAGTGTTAAGTAGTGGAGCGAAAGAGCCAATTAAAGTACAGGAAGGAAAGAGCCAATTATTAAAGTATAGGAGCAAAAGAGCTCATTCAAGTACAGGAAGGAGGGACCCAATAATTTAATGAGAGGAGCGAAAGAGCCAATTAAATTACAGGAAGGAGAGAGCCAATTATTAAAGTAGAGGAGCGAAATAGCCAATTAAAGTACAGGAAGGAACGTGCCAATTATTGAAGTAGAGGACCGAAATAGTTAATTAAAGCACAGGAAGGAGAGATCCAATTATTAAAGTAGAGGAGCGAAAGAGCCAATTAAAGTACAGGAAGGAACGAGTCAATAATTAAAGTAGAGGAGCGAAAGAGTTAATTAAAGTACACGAAGGAAAGATCCAATTATTAAAGTAGAGGAGCGAAAGAGCCAATTAAAGTACATGAAGGAAAGAGCCAATTATTGAAGTAGGGGAGTGAAAGATCCAATTATCGAAGTAGAGAAGCGAAAGAGCTAATTAAAAAACAGGAAGGAGAGATCCAATTATGGAAGTAGAGGAGAGAAATAACCAATTAAAGTACAGGACGGAAAGAGCCAATTATTGAAGTAGAGGAGCGAAAGTTCCAATTATTAAAGTAGAGGAGCGAAAGAGTTAATTAAACTACAGGAAGGAGAGAACCAATTATTAAAGTAGAGGAGCGAAATAGCCAATTAAAGTACAGGAAGGAACAAGCCAATTATTGAAGTAGAGGACCGAAATAGTTAATTAAAGTACAGGAAGGAGAGATCCAATTATTAAAGTAGAGGAGCGAAAGATCCAATTATTAAAGTACAAGAAGGAAAGAGCCAATTATTAATGAAGAGAAGCGAAAGAGTCAATTAAATTACAGGAACGAAAGAGCCAATTTGTAAATTAGAGGACGGAATGTGCCAATTAGTAAGTACAGAAGTGTGCCATTACAATGCGACAGTTTGTAAGAGGACATTCCAAGAACAAACAAAACACGGAAACAACACTGCATTGTTAAAATTTATTGTCAAATGTGATTTTGTAAAAATAATTTTCCGTTAGTAGGTAACTCATATTTCCTTCCAAACAGATAGATTGAACAAAGGGAGAGGGTATTAAGGAAAATGTTCCTGTCATTACTCCGCACTAGTATAAGGACATTTTCTCTCGATATGGAAATGTTTAAAGTGTTAGTAATAAGGTTTCAGTTTACGATTGGGAGTAATCTGTTGCTGGGGCGTTAAGGGTTCTAGCCAGTTGCACTTTCAATTTTCCCCATCAAAGAGAATCGTGCTAAAGAGATTCGAGAAAAAAAGGAGAGCCCAATCTCACAGAGGATAATGTTATTTCTTCCTGATGAAAGGAAAATCTTCAATATACGATAGCTGATGTGTTGCCAAATATGGTTACTGTGAAACCATAATAACGACAGGAATAGGGAAGCTATTAAGATAATACTTCTGAAATGTATGAGATGAAATTGGCAAGTTGATGTTTTACAAGAATGTGCTTCCTTAATATAGTTTAGTGTGTGAAGAACATAGTGAAGAGTTACTTGTCGATCATCTCAGCGAAAGGGGAAACATGAAGATTTGCATTTTAATTCCTCAAATAAAAGTTTGAATAATTTCTGATTAATCAAAAGACGTTCATATTTATTTTTCAAAGCTTCAAAACCAATAGTATTTGTTTATTTCTCTAGCATTGCAATGGAGTATTAAATTACTTGTCGCTATCGAATGATTACAAGTTGAATAGCAATGCGTGTACGAAATATTTCTTATTAATGATTCGACTTTATAACGATTTTATGGTTCTCGTTTTGTATAAAAATTATCTTTATCCCGGGTATTTGTTTCCTAAACAATTTACATTTTGTGCTTAGTTACGAAATTGTCATTTTAAAATTTTAATTCTTAAACAATTTATTTAATACGTAGGGTTTTCAAAATTCTGTTAAATGTGCGTGTCCATACAAAAAAACATTAATTTTAATAACCACCTATTCTAATATAATTACAATAAAACATATCTATTTATTTGATTTGCCAAGATTAAAAATTTTAGATAAGGCAAGTTTTGAAAGTCAGTTCTCATGTAAAATAATAAATGTTTCGAATAACGCGTGAACATGTTTAATGCGGTCTGCAGATACTTGGATAGCAATTTAGTTAAACGAGCAAAGAGCAGTCTCATAGTTTCTTTTAAATATTCACTATCAAAACGCTTTCAACTAGTATTTTCAATGCAGTCAATACCAAATTGTTAGTTTTCCTTAAGAGAGAGGATAAAAGTAACAGAATGCTATTTAAAAGGGAGCATGTTTTATACATCTTCCAGAAATGTGTTCTTTAAATGTCCAAGGTGCAAACATTTCCAAAACTATTATTTATTTATGAATTTGATCATGTATAAGATACATTAAATATAGCTTACATCTTATACTAGTCCCATGGGACAGCTATTGGCAAAAACTAACTCCACTTCTGCGCAGTAACCTAAGTTCAAATATAATTGGACACTATTTAGAGATTAATGAGGGTCCCAAATATAATTGTTCCTGAAGCAAGATCGTACATACTTCAGCAAATTTTAACGAAAATAAAAAATCCTTCATCGCACGACAATAAAGGGCGGCCTTATAATAATATCCCAAAAATGTCATAATTGCATGAAAGCCACTTTCGAAAATTTGGTGGAATATGCCATCCACTTAATCATACTAGAAAATGAACTCGTTTCTAAAATCATTACAAAACATTTTCGAGTTTTTTTTTGTGGCCTTGTTAATATTTTTTAACAACTGGGTATTATTATTCATTCCACATACGAAAATTATCTGCGTTTACGTCTGGATAACTTTTTGTAGGAAGTACATCCCAGTAGCTGCCTAAAAACAACAGGAGTGCATCTATAGTTTATATGAATTCCTATGTCATATCGCTGAGATGCTTTGACGACAATATTTCGTAAACGAATATTGGTTAAGCCGTGAATAAATGTGCCGTTTTTATATTCAAATATATGTTATTGTAGTATGTGAGTCGATCACCAGTTTATGACCCCGAAATTGATTGGGGCTTTCAAAGTAAGAAATTTAAAAAAATCTGTGTAAAATTGTTTCCTGTTCATTGCCTGGCCTATCGTAACAATGAATGGAGAAGATGCAGTTGAACATAGTGACTCAATTCCCAGTCGAACCATCCTAATTTTCCCATGATTTTGCGAACTGATACGTATATGACTTAAGGTCAAATGCGCACAAAAAGGGTTTAGGGACATAATTGAAATGATAGTTAATGGTAGAGGCTTTATGGTAACTGAAGGGGTTTATTATGGCTTGAGAAACAAGTACAACAACAAAAATAATTTACAGTTTGCAGGACACTGAATAATTAAACACGTGGGAGAGCTGTAATGATTGTTATTAATTTATGTTACAATTATGTTGGCATGCGTGTTTAATAAGTTATCTAATACGGACAGTTCGCACCTTATTCTTGATGCCGGAGACTGTATCTAGCTGATCGGATGGCGGGGGGACAGACACACACATGTTGTGATCTTCCCTGGCTGCTGGTCGGATGTGGAAAGACAACGGGCCCTGACTTACAGTGGCCTATATCGGTGCGTCAGTAGAGCATTCGGCTATGCTCTGGCACACTTAGCGCAAGAATGACCTACGTCACAGTTGTGTGCAAGAGTGGCACAAGTGCCTAATCAGCAAAATGGTATTCAAATAAAATAAAATAATTGTTTAGTTAATTTAGTAATTAATGAGATTGATTAGTTAAAATAATAGCTTAATTAATCTGATTAATTGGATTAAACGATTAATAAAATAATTCTTTAATCAATTTGTTATTGTTTGATATCAAAAAAAAATTTTATTGGTGTTGAATGGGTTAAGGTGGCAGAGCAGCATCGATGTGTCCTCTGTGACGTCCTGAAGCCGACTGACCACAGAAGTGGGTGTTAATTGCTTATGTAGGTGTTAATGTTGGTGTAAGAGGGGTATGAGAGACATTTCATATTTTTTGTTTGTGAGTGGACTGCACACATGCTGGTCTGTTCCGGCCCAATAGGCGAGGGAGGTGTGGATCGAGCATGAGCACGCATGCAACTTCTGGCTCACAAAGATTTACATTCAAATAGGTTACCGAACGAATTACTTTAAACCCGATTGACTTTAATAGTGAGATTACCAAAAATTAATTAAACTGACTTTAATAATGCGATTCGGGAATAAAACTATTAAAATGCTAACAGAAGTCATTAAACAAAGTTAAACAATCAAACACATACAAATCAATAACGACAAGAACCAAGCTAATATAAAATCACAACTCACCATTACTCTAGGTGTCATAAACTTCCTCTCCCTGACAAAGATCCCCTCCCAACAAAAGTATACATACACAAATATAAATACATATTTTACTCCATCCCTCATCGACTCTCAAGACCAGTATTCTAAACACGCAACGAAATACAGGTTAAACCAGACGAACTGATTAATTACACTAAGAAATCAACCATAATACCAAATTGCAAACCATGCATATTCTATTAAAACTCCATATATAATTAAACCACATGCATGCAAATTACTTTTAAACCCAACACAACTAACAAAGAAAATCTTTCGCTGTCACCAAACGTTAAAAACGCAGTACTGCAGCTCTTACAAAAGTATATGCTACCATATCGGCACTCTCAATGCTCGCCTAATGCGAAAACCCGATGCAAACATTTAACGTAAATTAATCAAACCTAATAATTATCCGAACACGCAGGAGAAAACTGTAAGTGTATTGTGTAGGAAACAACGTTACTTGTCTTAGCTTGCATTGCCCGACCAGGCAGGATGACTGCTCTCTTATAACTATCGCCTCTCATGAGGCAACAATTTTTCTGCTCACCCCCATCCTTCGACTGCGCTGCCGACAAGGGTGAGGAAACAACCTGAGACTCTCGTGCTGCCAAGAAAGTAATAGATTATTCGCCTAACTGCTTCGGGCAGCGGACAACATCTTCCACAAACCAGCCTCGGGTACTCCCCTTACCCTCCCCACCCAACCATCACGCTCGCCTCTCTGAACACTCTCCAGCGCTGAGTGATGCTCCCCTGCCCCCTCCTAGCGATCTCCTATCTGCACATGCATGCTTTACACCCGTCCTCTTATCCATGCCCTGGCCTTTTGCCTCTGCGCATGCATGCTTCCCTGCCATCCTCCCCCCTGCCGCACACCTGAAGATCATCCCTGCCATCGCCACCACAAATATTACCCAGAATGCAGAGCACCATGGAACAAGAGAATAACGTTTTTTCCCTCTCTCCGCTCACCCCACCCAGAACCCTGTGAGATGCATCTCCATCCCTCTTTCAACCCCGAAACACGTATTATGCAGGTGTGGTGGACACAAGCAAATATCTGGTCTTCCTCACACAGCCGATCAAGCCAAGCAAACCCTGCCTCACTAATGGCAAAGATTTTTTGGAAAATGTTATGCCTCCAATATTATATTTCATTTCCCAATACAAAAGTAAGAAGGAAATTTTAGTAAAAAATTAGTCATAGGAATATACGCGTAACTTTAACACCATGTATAAATATTAGTGTATCCCCAAACATGACGTATTTTTATTAAATGAACTTCCAGCAAAAAGTTATATTTTTCTTTAAAACATGTTTCATTTGTTTACAAATATATTTCACTTTGTTAAGTACAGTGTATATTATAAAAACATATTTTATTCACTGTGAAGATTTAGTTATTCTCTCTGAATAACCTACAGCTTAAAATGTTTTTGTGAAACTCTCAGTCAAGAACAGTGTGTAAATTAATATGGCAGCATAACAAAGTGAAAAAAATTACTACTTATACATAGCATGAGGAGAATGCTAGCCTCACTCCTGCGACACAGATTATTCCGAGTCCCATATACGAAGCTATGTCATTAAGAACACCAAGTTTAAATAAACGTATGTATTTTTCATCGTGCTACCTACTTACATTTGACACAGCATACATAACCTGTTTTAATAAAACTTAATAATATACAGACCTATGTCTGTTAGACTTGCGTAATATCCCCAATCATTGTATAACTAGCCCTGTTGTATTCAGTTATGAACGAGAGTTTAGCGATCAAATATTCTAAACTGTGTAGACGCGAAATGTACCAGCTCGTTCGGGGAAAGACATGGCCTGTCCGTTCATGCGCCGCGAGGGTTAGGCCGGCCGGGAGGGAAACTCGTGAGGGATGGCGCAGAGCTCCTACCTCGTGGGGCCTGGCTGTGTTCTGACAACTTCCAACTTCTCCCGACGTTGAGCGCTCAAGTCACCATGCTCTTTCTCTCAACTCCTCCACCACAGTGTCCCGACAGGGACAAAGGAGCCACCACTGTTTCTCACGTTGTGTCAGGTGTGGTACCGGTCGGGTGGGGAAGCACACTCACCTGCCCGTGAGAACCAACTCTCCTAGCAAAATGAAACGCATTCCCTTCACGTTTCCAGCAAACTACGTTTATTCCTTAAAAAATATTTTAAGTCCAGGAAACTCTTACCCAAAGAAATATCCCGCAAACTAACCAATTTAAGATAGTTTCAAGTAGCGACAGAAATATTACGTTGTTCAGTGAATACACTCAAAACTAAATATTTTAAAACCCATTTTCTGTTACCAAACAAGTTATCAAATGTTGTTTATACCTATCACGATTCGAAAAGCATTGTAAACGAACGTATATTTTCTAAAATACTGTTTGGTGTGTATAATTATCTACGAAATTATAAGTTTTAAACCAATCTTCGTATAAGCAAAAATCATATATGATTCACAAATGCGCCCAACTAAGATTATCGTTCTACCATTTATACCAAATGTAAGAGCGAATATTGATGTAATATAGCATTTCAAGGTTGAAATTAACTCTAGAGGATATTGCAATGTAAAGATATTTCATTAAAAAACATGTTTTAGTAATTTCCAATGCCTAGAGGATTTTGAGAGCTAACGAACATATATATTTTTCTAAAATACATTTCTAATAAGATTATTTTACAAATAATGCCATCCAAACATATCAGAAAGGCGAATACTTGGACAAATGTGCATATTTTTAAAATTTAAAAATACAATGTTTCCAACTATACAACACGCCAGTACTAACATGCAGAGAGCTGCATTTCAGGACAAAACCCGAGCTCGTAAATGCCATTTTTTTGTCTGCTCCCTGGCATGTAACAACCTTCCAGCTGCACTGAGAGCTTACAGAGCCTTTTGTAGGGCTAACAACACCAAGTGAAAGCATTCCCCCTACGCCGCATGCCAATGTCTTCCCAGCTCACAACATCCCGATCCAACTCCGTTACAAACAGCTCTAGCACGTACGTATTATTAAAAAAAAAATAACTTCCAACACAAGTAGACAAAAATAGTTCAGTTACATCGCCAACCCCCATGGCGAAGTCAGATTATGCTACAATTTGGGGTTCTCAGTTCGATTCTCGGGTAAGCATGGTTAATATAAGCTGGGTTCGATTCCTAGCCAAGGTATGGGTAATATAGTTCATTATCACTATAAAAGTTATACAAGAATAATATACGATACACTAACATACACAACACTTGATAAGTAATTATATAAATACAAGTTATATAATTAAAATAAAAAATATACGAATAATTGTTATTTCAAACCATATATACTGCATTACAAAGACTATTACATTCCGGAATCGTATTGCAAAAGAAATCCATACGAAAATTCAAATTCACATTACATGTAATCGCTAATATCGAAGAAATATACATATTTGAGATTAAAGTAGCAACTCAATACAACTGTAAACAAGAAAATTCAGAAAATGCATAATTTGTTAAAAAATATTTTAGTTTTGTTATTTCACATGAAAATTATTTAATTCACTAAGGAAATCACATTTACTTAAGTAAAATTATGTTTTATTATAAAATCCGGCTATGTCCCTTATTAGTATAGGTTCCCCGATTGGTGGGGAGAGGGAAGTAGGATGTCGGCTTATATATACACGTGCAGGAGCAGCACTCCTCAGTGTTCATCCATCCGCCAAGAGCTGCATACCGCCTCTTCAGGCAGCCGTTCCGAGGCAGCCGGCGAGGAGATAGGAGATGCAGCGCATTTCAGTTTACTGCTCGTAAGCAGTTATTGTTAAAAATGCTCGCTTTTGTCAGCGAATGATAGTGCGAATAGTTCTTTTTATAACTTCCGCACTAATTGAAAGCTAGTTCCCTTTAGTTTAGATGGTTTAAATATAAAAATTAAGTTTCTTTAGAGCTGGGAGAACAATGAGCGGGAGTCGCCCCCTACCTCCCTTGCCTGGTCACCAGTAGAGGGGAATGGATAGAAGGGAGGGGTTTGGGCGATGCACACCAGCCAACAGAGTGAGGTACACTGTACACCTGTCTATGACCAGTATGAATTCAGCCGTGGAGACCCAAATCTCAGCGAATCCAGAGAACATAATTGCGAATTTTCGCTATTTCTATTGGGATTTTATTATAAATTAGTATAACTTTCGCAGTATTGTAAAAACTTTTGTATATTTAGAATTTTGTTAGCTTAACATATTTTTAAGCAGTTTTCCGTATTTTTCAGTAGTTTTACGTATTTCAGTGGTGGGCTGTTGTGTGCTTCGGTGTGAATTGTGGAACACAGGAAAAGATTTGGGAACTATATCAAACTATGCACAGTGTGTTCATTTGATGTGTGAATTAAGGCACAAGAAAAAGAAAAGAAGAAACTAAGCTGGATATGCCTAGTGTATTCGGAGAGCACATAGCTCTGTCCTATTCTCTGCTCAGAATGAGTTGATTGGTGAGTGATTACTGCATGAGGGATGAATGGACTTTGAGTAACTCTAATAAATGAAATGTTTTGATGTACGATGGGGTGGTTTGGTCATATAATTTAATTTTAAGTAGATTTAAGAGATTTAAGGATGGATTTTGGTTGTGAGTAATGTGTGAATTATGGAACAGCTAAAAAAGGAAGAACTAAACCACTTGTATACTGCACATGGGGAAGGCACATAGCCTTAGCTCCCAAGCTTGTTCTGAATGAGTTGCATGGTGAAGGATGACTGAATGATGAATGAATGGGACTCGAGTAACTCTAGCGAATGAAATGCTTGATGTGTGACAGGGTGGTTTGGGCATACAATTTTAAGTAGTTTTAAGATTTTTTCTTTAATTTTCAAAGTAGGTGTATGACTGCGAGTATGAGTGAGCATAACAGTGTTGTACGTGATTTTAGGTGGGTAATTGATGGATATTTGAGACTTGTAAATGGAGTAGATAGAGAGATACTCAATAACTGCCATAATATTTAATAATGGATGGAAGGCATGGCAATATCACAGATCAAGGTTCTTTCTACACTGTTAAATACTTGCAAAACTATGTTCAAAGCCATCTAGAATATAATACTAAGTACTCTGAGAAAAATTCACTGAGTAGTTGATGATTGTCAGTATGAGTGCGAGGTAAGGTATTGCATTTTTTAAAATTTAGTTAGTTTTACATAGTTTTAATACAGTCTGGGTGGTTTGTTGTGTGTTTGAGTGTGAATTATGGAATAGAGAAAAAATAAGAGGGACTGAGCTGGATGCACCTAGAGAATTTGGAGGGCACATAGCCCTGCCCTTATCTCTATTTTGAATGAGTTGTTTGAGAACGGATGACAGATTGATGAATAAATGTACCAGAGTATTTCTGTTACGATTGTGGAATGTATGAAAACTGGGTTGGGAAGTTTTAGGTATATTATTTAGTTGGAAGGATATAATTTTTTTTAATTTTCTACAAGATTTGAAATTTTAAAATTTGTAAGAATTTTTAAAATTTTAAGTAAGATTAAAAATTTCAACAAGTGTTGTAAATGTTTGGTTTTAAAGTGTAACAGATTAATTCACCTCAATAAAACTTTCTAGATGGAAATCATTGTGAGATTTATAAAAAAAAATTTACAGTGTGAAATACTTTTTTCGGTGTCATATAATTTGATTTTTTTGACAGTGTCATATACTTTAATTATTTTTGACAGTGTAGAATACTTCAAATTTTTACAACATAGAGTATTTCATTTTATTTTTAAAATGGAATTAAATATTATAAGTTTTGTCTTAAATGAATCATTTTTGATAGTCAAAATAAAATAACTTGTGTAAATTTATAGGTGGTAGGTAAAAGTATTAAATGTGTTGTAAACACAGTTCTCGTGTACGAAGCATGAAGACCATATGCACAGAGGTGTTAGAACAGTGTGCGAAGTGCCTTGCTGTGTAGTGAAGTGGTAACTGTCGTGCACCATGATACAGCAGTTGTGTCGGCCAATGCCTCGCAGAGTCAGGTGTTGGTGGGGGAAAGGGAAAGTTGAAGCGATAACTCTTGGGGCGGTGCTTAGCGAAAGCTTAGGCAGGTGCACAGGGAATGGAGGAAGATGGGGAAGCGTACATGAGCAGAGGCGAAAGACTGTGGCTGTAAAAGGGGACAGTAACTGATATGTGGCACTAGGCGGCCAAGCACCCAAACTCACTCCCTCCGTCCTTCATCCCACTGCTCGCTCGCGACTCCACTCATTTCACGCAGCTTGCTTCACCCTCCCTCCCCCTCCTTTCTCGATCATATTTCACCGACACTCTCAACATCTAGTTTTCAGCTGCTGTTTCTGTAAACCACTTCACTCTCTATGACTATTCCTTCTTGCTGTGCATGTCCCAGCTCACCCTTGTCATGCATTCATGCCTCGACGCGTCTCCCTCGCCTCTGTCGTGTGTGGTCCTGCTTGTTCCACAATGCTCTCTCGCCGCAACATGCTTCCTGCAACTCAGACAGTCTTGCTTTGTTGCGCATGTCCCAGCACGCCTCCCACCACTCACTCTCGCCGCCTGCAGTCCTGGTCTATTTTGTAAACAAGAACAGCTCCAATGTGGTTCAGCGCGCATTGTGGGAAATGAACTCTGTCATGCTGTGGACTATTTTCCATATACACAAGTCTTTAGTGCATTAAATATGAACGATTTCGCTGTGAAATCTGTTTACATGAATATCACTTATAACAGTATTGGTATCTGATATAGAAATGTGGCTCAACAAAATAATGTGACAGTCTGATGTGACTGAGAGAATGAAAATTACATAATTTGGTTATGGAATACATACCAAATAATTTTTTTTGTTGTATTGATATGCTTGTTCAAGATATATATGTAAAAAGTTTACACCCACAGTTAAATATATGATCCTCACACAAACATTTTGTATAGTTATGACCATAGAGTGATAAAGTAATATATATTGTTTTTTAATTTTGTGTAAATAATGAATCAGTCATTTATTTAAAATATATACTCTGTTTGATGTTAAATGAAACAAACTTATAGTTTGAAATGCAATTTATTATATTCCATTATTTCAAACAAACATAATATTAATTTACATATATAAAAATCACATTCTTCTTAACATATTTATTCACATATATGAACAATCATTTCTATTAATTTAAGCAATACACTTTCAATTGATATAGTGAAGTTCATATCTGGAGACGAGGCTGGTGATATGTTGCAGGGAGACAAACTGGTTATTCTCTAAAATAGTGAGATGTTTTTATTCACAGAGAACACTGGGTGCATCGGTGATTCGCTGACTGTCAAATTAAGGTAAACCACTATGTCTAGATGATTGACACATTCTTGAGATGATTGGAAGCTTGATTAACTCATAGATGATATTATACCATTTAATTACCTCGTTGAAGGTGGCTGAGCTGAATTTATGATGACTCCAAGAGTAGTCTTGAAAAAAAATGTTTTTTATCTGTGCATTGGAGCAAGTGAAGAGAATTTGACAGCTCTCAAAACTGAGGTCTTGAGAGCTGATGAGGATGAAGCAGAGCGAGTAATGAGACACTGCTGGATCTTCTTATAGGCAATAACTTGGATTACTTCCGATCAGCGTTTAACTTATATATTGGGAGGAGATGTGTACAGCCAATTTTGATATCAGTTGTATGTACAGTCCACCTGCTTCCACAAGCACTAAATTCTTCAAGTCTGTTTGTGCGGTAAGTTACTATGGTAGAGTTATAAAGGTCTCCAATATCTGTGGAATGTAGAATGGGGAGAGCTTGAGTCTGAAAGTAAAAGGTTTCTGTAGGGATTCCTCTGTTGTGATGTACTTCAGATACTTACCAGATATATTTACACGAAGAATTATTGGTCAGGATGATGTTGTAGTTAAATCTACCAGAGGCTTCCTACATCTTGAAAAATTATTTTAAAGTCTACATCAGACTATGGAGCTATGGAGCTATGGAGTTAAGGTGCGCTGGAGCTATGGAGCTATGGAGCAATGGAGCAAATTGTAGTTGCAGAGAACCAATTCTACTAGTTTTAGAATGTGTTTTTAAAGCATTGCTCCATGCTAATTACCTCTGACAGAATTTTATTTTCAAAACTCACAATAGAACTGTTCATCTTGCAGTTCGTTCTTTCATGTCGTTATAAGTTACCCAGAACTGTACATTATTTACCGCAACACAGCAGAGCCATAATTGTTTCCCACTGATTCAAGTGTAGAATGGTACTAACAGGTTCAAACATTTTATACAAATTTATAGCTAATTCTAGGAATTGTAAACTCATTTTTAAACAGAATATGTTTGCAATGTATGTTTAGGTATTAAAGCACTTTCAAAATTACTATTTTTATCGATATCCCACCCACAAACCTATATGTGCAAAACAATTTAGATATGATTGTCAAATGCACATAACTAATATTTTCTTGTCAGAATTAGTTTATATGTGAATATTACAAGTCATTCATTCGTACATCAATAAAACACAAAACAAGTAGTTTCAAACCATTTATTTTGCTACATTTGTATTACAAAGTACATATTGAGAACAATACATGTTTACAAAAACACACATTTGCATCATTTTTCAATTTTGACAATACTTGCAGTATTTCTATGTGTTTGATTGTCTTGTAGTAGTATTATACATTCTGGTAAATCAGGGAAAATGTGGATACATTTCTTCGATAACAGACTAGTATTCGAACACATATAGAACACATGATATTTTGTCAGATCTGGACAAGATATTAAATAATTACAATTTACCACCTTCTAATGTACACTGGATATTTTTTAATTCCCACTTGAGTTTCCAGAGATGTAAATATGAATTCAGTTGAAAAAAGACATTTTCAAAGACATTAAAACTGTTACTTTACAAAATATTTTGCTAATATTCAATTTACACTTTTATTTCTGTGTGCACAAGAATGTGACCTCATTCTCATCTTGATCCATCTCTACAGAGTAACAGTTTCCATAAATCATGGACTTTTATAGACAAAATTTCACTTGTTAGTTCACAATATGGTCTCATCCCAGATAATTACATATTACTCTATAATATCCACTGGTGATTCAGGAGGAGAATCATCATAATTTGTTACACCTCAGTCGTCACAGATGACCAATTTAGCATTAATTGAGAGTTTTCCTCTGCAGAGAAGAAGTTCGATTTATAACCAGATGTTTTACACAATTGTTTGAACAAAGGAAAATTGTATTCTTTTTTAACATCTGTTACTTTTCCATTCAATGCTTTTCGAAAATGTGTTTTTGCTCAACTCTGCCTACATATATTTCATAATTATTAAAGTATTGCTTTAAAATATCTTCAATATTCTCATATTCCATACATTAACTTTCCCATTTTAGATTGTGGTGGTGTTTGGTTACCCATCTATTAGTTTTCTTGTATTTTGGAGTTAGATATTTCCAGTGGAATGGTGGTTTGATGCTGAATACCATTGTGTGATCTTCCATGTCAGTAATAGCCAATTATTTAATGATAAATTTTTCTGGGGTTTGAATTCCTTGCATATTGCAAAACATCTTATTAATATGGTGTCTCACCATCGACTGACTCAAGTTATTATCTCCACCAGGCTATCTATTACATTATAGCTTGACAATCTATCATGAATTATCAGAGTGTAAGCTGTATATTTGCCAGAATAGGTGTATTTGCAATAATTTCAATTTGTGAATCAATGACATTATTGTTGATGGTATCATTTTCTTTGCTCACATAAAATACAAATAATGTTCCTCTGGTTTTAAATTATTCATTTTCTAGAATCGGTGAGCCCATTTTATTATAATACATTGCCTGTAACTTTGAGTACATATCATAGCAAATAAGGAATTCCCCATTTCAAAAGTTTGCATTTAAATTGGTATAGGGATAAGCTTGACTGTTTAGATACAGTTTAATATTGTTCATATCACAATTATCGAATACTGATATATCAGCTTTTAAATTGTTTTGTCATTTTGTTTGAAAACAAATTACGACAAATCATGATTTCTTAGATGAAAAACTTTATTTCACATTCCAAATGACTATTTGTGATGTTGGTAGGGTTGTAAATGTCTGCAAAGCCCATTATCTGAATTCATTATCTAGATTCTTCCCTTTTTAGATATATTTAAAAAATTTTACATGTTCATGAGTGTTAATTTCAATATGTGGCATTAGCCATTCAACATTGTTTAATTCAAATGTTACACCTTCCTTGCTATTAGCCATGTCGTATATAGCATTAGAATGTGTATTACCAAATAGAATAACAAATTCTTGTTTAGCATTTAATATTGCATGATTATAGTCCTCAGCAAAGCTGAAAACCATATTTAACAGTATAACAAATTTTTATTTTCCACCTGGGTTTATTTGTAGAGTAAAATTATTAGCATTGCTCCACTCAGTTGTAAGTCCTGAATAAAGATAGTTTACAGTTCCGAAGAGATAGTTCTTTATTGTGGAGGATAGTTCCAACATCTCGTGTTTGGTCTGTTTCAACACTGTTGAGCAGATTTGCTTTTCTATCGAATAAATGATGTATTCTATTTCTCACTTTTTCTGTAGGCACTGGATTACTTGCATCAACTGTCTTTTTAATTGTTCCTCTAAACCTAAAACATGATTTTGATGCTAATGTGTAAATATTGTGATTTTGTATAGCAAACCTTATTTCCAATGGAAATGTGTACGGACCTACTTGGAATGGTTCATATACAAGTATTTCCAGATTGGCCATTGTGTCTTCATAACTTATTGGTTCTGCAACATTAAGTTTTTTTCAATTCCTGTTAACAATATTTCCTCATTCCTTTAAAAACAATTTGTTGTCCCATGTTAACTTTACAGGCAACTTGTTTGAAATGATTGTTTTATGGTTCTGTTTACATCTTTTTAGAGTTACTTTCATCAAAACATGTTATTAGAAAAATTGTTTTTACATGAAGCTCCTACTTCATGACTGTAATTACTACCATACACAATACCCATTTTGATTGTAATAAACATGGAGTGCACATGTTTATATTGTTTATTTTAATGTAATCGAACAGTAATTTCATTGTTTCTAAAATTAATCAGTTTACCATCTTGATCGACAGTTGTAAAAACTAATTCATAAACTCGATTAACTATTACTGGAATATATATATAAATGAATTCAGTTTTTCTCATTATTTTGTAACCTGGAGCTACGTCACACATGATTACATGTATTGTAGTTGTCGGTTTTCCATTCAAATAATATCCACCTACAATATTAACATTTATAGGACATACATTAACTGACAATATAATAAACTGGTTTGATGATTCATGCAATTGATTAGCTGGATATACTCTTGTTACATATACTATTATATTTCCAATTGAATTGTCTTCTGTGAAATCGATATCAACTTTACTATGCATTGCACAAGTTGACATATTTGAATTTCTACATAATCGGAAATGTACATTTTCAGGTGATGTCATTTTAATGGGCATTTCTAAATCATTCAATTCATAATATCCTACCAGTATCACAATCTTCTATGTTTTTTCACAATTTTTGAACATAAATGACTGTCTATATCGATTATTGGTATTCTGTTGGAAGTAACAAATTTGATTAGACTTATTTGGCATTCTCCCTCAAACCCTAAAGGTGGGAAATATACAGATTGCAATTGCGATAAGTTTCCACTTAATATCAACATAAATTACATATTACTAATATGTTTTACTAATGCATTGACATATATATATTATTTATAGTCAAAAAATGTAAACATAAATGACCACAATTGATTGTATTTGGCAATTGCTCCATTTTTTAATTGCATCTTAATTGTGTGATTTTCGAATAATTGTGTGTTTTAATTGTAGGATGTAAATCGCCAAAACTGTCATAATGCAATGATTGATTTGCGTTTTTTAATTAATGCAACTCAAAGTGTTCCTACATTTTGTTTAGAAACTAATTTAACAATTATACATTCACGAAGGTTTGGTTTCTTTGGAAATTCATCTCTTATACACACACCTCAGAAATGGGGAATATCCAGTATATTTACAAATACATTAATGTATTTATTTGTTAAAGCATGTTTTGGAAGACTATGTAGGACTTTCTGCATTTCTCTCCACATTTGGAGTGTTTCCATCCTTGACTGACTTAATATGGTTTAAGGTACATTCCTTTAATACTTGATTTGCTTGATTTAGCAAGAGCTGAAACACCTCCCATTAAGGCTCCAAGAGCTGATGAAGCAGGAAATATGAATGGTAATATTCCACCGTTCTTGTTTTTTCATTTCGTTTTGCATTTTATGCCCATGTCTCTTTTTACTTTTGCACACATAACTTTGTCAACAACCCAAGTGCTGAGCTTTTCGCCTGTTGATGTAGATGGATTTTTCCTTATAATTGCTGCTTCATCTGCTGGAATTGTATCCAATATATGTCTTTCTTTCAAATTGTTTGTTCGATCATATACTCTATTGTGTTCTTTACAAGCATTTTCCAAAGCATGTATTCCTTGATCATTCCATGCCAAACTTTTTCCAAGCTTAGTTCTGGGTCCGCAATGATTGTATTTTAGTAAATGCAATTCAAATGGTAATTTATTAATCAATGTATTCAATACTCTGCGTCCTTTTTCGTTACATTTAGTATGGGTCATTGTTTTCAACTGAGAGTGAACCTATATACAGACCCAGATTTATAGTATTTAAATTAGTATCTTACCTTATACTGTATAATTGGATGAAATGAAGGTTATAAAACAAAATGTTCATCTGCCAGTAATTGTAAATACAAAAGAAAATGTAATTGAACAGAAACATGGTATTCTTTTACTACCAAATATACATTGTATAATAAGTGGTCCTTCTTAATGAAGAAAAAACGTGTGTTATTATGTCGATGTTGAAAGATGCGAATGGACTTAAATTTGAAAACATACATGTGTTTTTCTGAAACAATTCAAGAAGAGGGATATCAACGATTATCGACTATTTTGTCGTTAACTGAAGGAATGGCATATTTCCCTATTACAAATAAAGAAGACATTGTGCCTCCGAATGAAGCATTACCCAATTCAGTATTCATATTTGAATATGTTTGGTGTGAACTGCAGGGTGAAATACAGCAATATTTTAGTTTTGGTAGAGATTAAAATGTTGATTGTTTTTATCTTTTGCAAAGTTACACACACATTCCCAAACATAATTTGTGCAATAATGTGAATGTGTTAATTGTATTAAAAATTGGCAATGTGAATCTACAACATATTTACAATGATCTCATTTCGGCGGACATGACATTTACAAAGTTTAAAGATATGTGTTTTTGCTTTTGGAAAAACAAGTATATTTTTCTGGTAATTATACCAAAGTTTCCTCTTTATAAAGAAAGATGTAGGTCTGGATTTGACAGTTTTTAACTTACCGACAAAGAATAATGAGTATTTCAAAGTTTGGACATAGCAGTATAAAACACAATCATTACAATACCTGTTTAATGATAAATCGCGATGGAAATTGTGATTTCAATGGACATATATACCACAATGTGGATATGCCTGTGAAAGATACAGATAAGGCAAATAAACTATATGTGGAAGACTTAAATACTATTATGTTGAATGTATTCAAATCAATCAATCGATGTACAAATTAAATTAATAAACTTAAATGAAACTATTACAAAAGTTTCTACTAATATTAAACATATTTCGGTAATATTGGTTAAAGTGAAGATTGCATCGCAAAATATAGAAACTAGAACAAATTAACATTTGGAACATTTTAAATATATAATTAATGAAATGGTAAGTGATATGATTACAATACAATTTGATACACAAATTGTAGAAATTATGCAATTTATAAGCATTGAATTGATCAATAAAACATCTGGTTTACTATGCAAATGGAATTGAAAAATCAAATCGATGATTTCAAATCTCGAATATACAATTTTTGTAACGATTTGAGGTTTAAAAATGTGAGTAAATTTGACATACTTTTGAGTAAAATCGACAAGATTGAAAAAGTTCAAACAACTCGATCTAGTGAGCAGTTAGTCGACCTACTACAACAGTTCGAAAAGTACCGACAAGTAGTTGGAATTTAATGCAAACCAAGAAAATGCCTGACTCTGCTTCAATATTACATAAAGTAATATATGTTGTAAAGGCAAAATATTTACATGCTAAACATCTCCAAATGGAACAGGATGTTTTGAATAAATAAATATTTTAACCTGTTATGAGTAGTATGTATACATTACATTCCATGCTAAATATGTTTAATGAAACACCAGTGGAAATTAAATGGGAGAACCTATGAAGAAGAAAAAGCTGTCTCAATTATCACAGTCTTATTTAGCTATAAAACAATCTTCGCCTATGCGTGATATGGTATTTGCTGTATATTGTCATGGAAATATATAGCTTCTGGGAAATTCGGTAATTGAGTTTTTGCCTAAGAATAGAATTTAAGTAGGTGTTTAAGTAACTGACATTAGTGAAGGATTGTTTGGATTATTATTTTAAAAAGCTCCAAATGGTTATTCCGACATCGATTTGGAGAAATATAGAGAACTTATTTGTCGAACGAATGCAAATAATGGTTTAGGTGATGAAAATCATCAAAACTACATACATTAAGCAATATTGTTGGAAGTGGAATATATAAAGATGAAGTTGGATATCAGTTTTCTTCTGTATAATGGAACATTCCTAATGACTTGGTCGACAGATTAAAACTGTCCATCACTTCGAAAGAGTTTGGTAATAATTCACATATGAACAAAATTGTTTCTATTATTGAAAAATTCACTGGAGACAATTATATATTACTAATGAAGTTCAGCAAGATCGCTCAAGAACTTCATTCCCCTGCAAGGATAAAGTTTCCAAGAAGATCAGTTATTTGTAAGGGATAAAATGATCTTTTTCAAACCAATTTGTGTAAAATGGCATTACTTTAGAAATATAAGGTATACAAGTATATTTTAACCATAATAGACATGTATTCTAAATATGGTTGGGGTATACCTGTGAAAAACAAGACATGGAAACAGGTCAGTTATGCAATGAAGATAATTTTACAGGAAAGTACTCCAAATTCACTCCAAACTGACAAAGTATCCAAATTCTTTAATGAAAATTTTCAGAAACTATTGACCAATAATGGTATCAATCACTATGTAACATATGCCGACTGTAAAGCCAATGTGGTGGTACAATTCAAAAATCTATCAAGCAGTTAATATATAAACATTTCACATTGAAGGGAATGTACAAAAGGGTGGACTTTTGCCTGAAATGCTTAAATTTTATAATTCTAGACATCATAGAACATCAAGATGGCACCTTAAAAAGTCACAGACAATAGATTGATGAAAATTGTGTATAATAATGTTAAAGTATGTGACAAGAGAAACCCAAAATTCAAAGTTGGTATGTATGTACGAGTGTCTGAGCTGAAGTATGACTTTAAGAAAAAATTCACAGTTGATTGGTCTTTTGAAAAATTTAATATTATTTCAGTTAGAAATTAATTTCCCAGAGTGTATTACATCGAAGCCTATGTTGGGGACCCTATAAAAGTAAGATTTTACAAGCACAAATTGCAGAAAGTTAGTTCTCCAAATGAATATTGGTTTGATCAAATCATTAAAAGGGAATAGAATAGATCATTGGTTGGATGGAGTTGTTTATCAAAAACCAACACATAGCTGAAGAATAAAGACATTTTAGATTGAACTACAATGTTTTTAAATTTTTTTATTCTAAATAACCTATTTGATGTGTTATTCAATTATTATACCTACCAATATTGAGGGTTATTGAATGTAAAATTTATGTATTACAATTATTGTGCAATCATACATATTGTTTTGGTGGTAATATATTACATTTAATTTATGTTGTAATCAATCAGTTCGTCTGGTTTAACCTGTATTTTGGTGCGTGCATAGAATATTGGTTTTGAGAGCTGATGAGAGCCGGAGTAAAATTAGTATGTATATTTGTGTATGTGTACTTTTGTTGGGAGGAGATCTTTGTCAAGGGGGGTTATGACACCTGGAGTAATGGTGAGTTGTAATTTTATATTAGCTCGGTTCTTGTTATTGATTTGAATGTGTTAACTAATTCGTTTAATGACTTCAGTTAGCATTTTTAATAGCTTCATTCTGTAATTGTGTGATTAAAGGAGGTTTAATGCATTTGTGGTAATCACACAGTTGAAGCCAATCGGGATTAAAGTAATTTGTTTGGTAACCTATTTTAACATAAATTTGAGTGAGCCAGAAGTGGCATGCATGCTCTTGCTCCATCCACACCTCCCTCGCCTAGTGGGCCAAAACATACCCATGTACATGCATTCCACTCACAAACAAGAAATATTAAATGTCCCTTATACCACTCTTACACCAACATTAACACCTATGTAAGAAATTACAACCCGCTCCTGTGGTCAGTCGGCTCCAGAATGTCACAGAGGACACGTCGATGATGCTTGCTGCCTTAACCCTTTTAACATAAATAAAAATTAAAAAATTGATATAAAGCAATCAAAAATTTGATTAAAGAACTCTTTTATTATTAGAATTAATTAATCCATTAATATAGTGAATCAATTAATTAAACAATTATTTAATCTCATTTGCATATCATTATGATAATTAGGCACTTGTGCCACTCTTGCATGCAACTGCAACTTAGGCAACTCTTGCAGTAAGTGGGTCAGAACATACTGCATCGTTTAGGCATCAATGTTCTCAATCACTGGTTAGTGGAGGGGGCTTTTGCAAGTAGCCTCGCCCGGTGGTTGCTGCAATAATTTGTCGCAATTCCTGGCGTTCCGGTTTTACTTTGAAAGTTCGATCCCGGTTTCAGAGTGGAATGTACTCTTAAGGTACATTCATAACAGAACTCTCTTGTATAGGCGAACGCTCCTGGCGACAGCCGCTGTTCTTGTCCCGTGTCGTGCTGACAAGCCTGTTTCTCATCCAGCACTCAGAATTCTTCAGTGTGTGGAGCGATGGCGCCATCTCTACAGATGGTATCGACCGAGAGGACGAGGTATTCTCCAGCAGGAGTGTGTCTGAGATGCTGCTGCAGGCGAACGATCCTGACGAAAGGCGGTGTTCTTGTCCCGTGTCGTGCTGACAAGCCTGTTTCTCTTCCCGCACACAGATTTCTTCAGAGTGTGGAGCGACGGCACCATCTCCACGGACGGCATCGACCGCGAGGACGAGGCGTTCTCTGGCAGGAACATGTCTGAGGTGTTGCTGCAGGTAAACGTCAGCTGCAGTGGCGACCAGCAGGATGAAGACCAGGTGTCTGAGGACACGTCAGACTCCTCCAAGCCCTGGTGAGTTGTTTCCCTTGCTGCGTGATGACAGACATGGCCGTCGCTTCTGCATGCTTTGTGTTTGCATTACTGTGCATACGCCTTATTAACCACAATTTTTCAATTTTTTTTATTTACTTCTGAAAAAATAAGTAATATTATACTTCATGTAGTCTTTTGAAGGCTGTTCAAGATCAAGTGAGCACTTTCGAAATCAACCTTTAATAAAGTCACTGCCCCTGCCTGCATATATTTTAACTGGTGCACTGAGTGACGCGTGCCCAATAATGTTGGTAACGATGGATGGAAGGTAGTTTCATATCTTAATGTCTAATAAAAAGTGTTAGGTGTCCATTTGTGATAACTTAAATTAATTTCTTTCCACGCTCTGTTTTAAAGCACTGGAGTGTAATAATTAACAGATTTAGTAAAATATTTACTTTTCTAATAATTTCACAATTTGACCTGCACTGACGCAATAATAAAGTAATGAGACCCATAGAAATGTTAATTTCACATAAGGCGGAAGAATTCATAACGTCCATACAAGTAGATCTTAAGCAGGGCTTCCAAAAGTGTTCATTTTACCGTGAACAGCCTATAACAAATACATTTTTATATAAATTGGTATAGTTCATTAACTGTTTCTTCGGATGTTTTGAAACATAACCTTTGGAAAATCACATTAGGAGTAATATGTTAACCTGTTTTTGTTAAATGACTTGTACGCCACGAGTATATAACAGTGATTAACTTAAAAATTATTATGTTTTGGATTAAATGATACTTTAACATAGTATGAATTAAGACATAGTGACTAATGTTTCAGCGACCTTTGATAAGATGTCCGTATAGTCTATCCACAGTAGAGTGAGTACTTTTGAAAGCCTTCTCATTTGGAAAATCAATCAATAAATGAATTTTATTTTAGAACTAAACATTAACTTATGAGTGCAGTATAATATGCACACTCTGTTTGTTACTTACAATGCAATATTTAATTTTAAAAAAATGGTTAAAGGATAAAAAATGGCAGGAAGGAAAATGAAACTAGGGCCTCATAAGTGCTCACTTTAGCGTGAACAGCCCATAACATTTTTCAATTGTTTTATTTGTACGTACAAGCCACGGACACTGGAACTCTGACGCTGACGTCATAACGCCAAATCTGTGCGATTTAAAATATTTTCATGCAAGGAAATATTACTCGCAAGTAATGTCTAGAAGCTGTATGGTGATTCGCGCAATACAGAATCATGAAATGTTTGGTTGCCAGCATCCTTAAAGCATTAATCACATTGGGAATTCGCAGTTTTTTTTCCGAGTAGTGTTCGTCGAAGCTACGTAATTCAAGCATTGACATGAATGCGGTCACTGGCGGAGGTTTTTCTCAAAGTTTCATTTCAAAAGTCCTCAACTGAACAGCTTGTAACGTGGAGTTGCTCGTGTTACAACAGCTAAAGGCTGTTCACGATAAAGCGAAAACTTTCGAAAGGACCCTTAGAAAAAAGTCGCTACCGCTGCCTGCATATATTTCAAAGAGCGCCCTGAGTGACATGGGCCCAGTTTAGTTGGTAACGATATATGGGAAAGTAGTTCCGTATGTTAACGTCGAATAAAAAGTGTTATGTAGGCATTTCTGTTAACTGGTGTTATTTCTTTAGTTTTCTGTTTTTTTTTTATCCATCGAAGTGTAAATACGAGCATATTTGTAAAATATTTACTTTTCTAATAATTTCCCAGTTTCACTTGACCGACGCGTGACTATAATGATGAGGCCACTGGCAATGTTAATTTCACATAAGGCGGAAGAATACACAGTATATGTGAAACAGCTTGTTGTACCGCAAACTCCATCAAGATAGCGTCCCTGTTCCAGAGCTTCCATTCAGCCAATCAGTGAATGTGCACGCAGACATCAAAGGAAACGCCTAGCCACTGTAACGATACGAATTTTTTTTAATGCACCTCCCCCCACAAATGTGTGCATTGGAATAAACTAGTAAAGCAACAAGAAATAATATCTTCAGCCAGGCAAGAGTTTACTCGATTTGATCATGCTGTTAAACCAACATTTCATATGCCTAATATGAATTAAAATACAACATACTTGTTGCATAATCATTGAATTAAGAACATATGGAATTGCAAATGACAACACATAAACTGTAATAAGAACTGACTTGACTAAACCTACGCTCGTAGGTGACAATACTGGCCAACAAAAAATTAATAACATTTATATTTCCCGTCCCGTGGAAACAAAGATTATCTAAGTTTAGATAATTGCCACCAAAGGGACAGCGAATTGCATTTTTTGCGCGATCAGTTTATTATGTTCCGTGAGAACTATTTTCTCTCGATTTTAATCCGTACTAGTTACGAATAAAATATTTTATTTTATAGATGAAATAATTTTAAACAAAACTATATTTTTTATGTTAACAGAAATATAAAACGATTGTGGTGTACCTATGAGTAGGGATAGGAAAGTTGTGTAAGTTCAATGACCTTAAGGCTAAACTCCTGAATCCTTTGGAGCTTCAGCTGTTGCCCCACACCTGGCAGTTATGGGATTCGCAAGGTATTTCCTTGAAAGTCTGCTATTGGCTCAGAGGCGTCCAGGGCGGGTCTAATAAACGGTGATCGAACTGCGAAGGTGACTTCACTGTGTATGTGTTTGACGTCTATCATGTCCCGAGATGAATTCGCGGAATTTTACTTTCCCTACTTATGAGCTATTTAAGAAACAGCGAAACACGTCTTACAGTGGGTTGGTGATTTGGCAAAGGTTTGATTGGAAAAGTGCGAAGCTACAACCGCGAACAGACTGTACTTAAGCGGGGCGCGTGTGGTGTTGCGAAGGTACCCGCTGAAGAGCCTGAGGACGAGCTGGAAGGAGGTGACGTACCTGGCCGTGGTGAACGATATCAACGACAACCCGCCGACGTTCAGCGAGAGGTCCGTCGTGGTCGGCTACCCCGACCAACAACTCGCCAGGCAGCTGGTTCCCCAGTCCCTGCTCGCTGTGAAGGTGAGTCACCTTCCGAGGAACTGACCAACAACTCGCCAGGCAGCTGGTTCCCCAGTCCCTGCTCGCTGTGAAGGTGAGTCCCCTTCCGAGGAACTGACCGACAACTCGCCAGGCAGCTGGTTCCCCAGTCCCTGCTCGCTGTGAAGGTGAGTCCCCTTCCGAGGAACTGACCATTGTCACAAAGTACGGCTCTCCAATCTCTGTTCACAGAGATTCGGTAGAGACATTTGCTAGTAGTTTCGAAAATAGATAAAACTAAATCACCGGTGCCGGGACGAACAGCCGCCTTCCTGGACTGACGACATCAAAGTTCAGGACCTAATAGAAGCCCATACAAACGTTAGTAACCCATTTATATGTTAACCCATCAATCATCATCCCAGCATCCTCTCCTCTGTAGTAATGTTCTCCTGACAGTGGTTTATCAATTATTTTAATTATATGAAAAATGTATTTTCTTCCAAATGTCTATAAAAAATTTATTTACATAAATGGTAGATGCGTTATTAATATATTATTAAATAACTTCCTTCAATATTAACCCCCCCCCCCCCCAACAAATAAAAAACGATTTTAATTTAATTTTACTGATTATGTAACAGAGTTCACGGCTTTTAATTGGGATCAATGTGGAGGAGGTGGGATTAATAAGATGTCCAACGATCTCCTTTTCGGCTACTACCAGATAAGAGAAATGAATATCGTTATGTAGGATGCACATTAATTAACTTTGTTTTTAGAAATATAATAGAGTTCAGTTATGGCCAATGGCCGGGCACTGATCACATTTGTAATTTCTTTGTTGTTGTTGTTGTTGTTGTTACAAAGTCTTCTGGTCGTACTTGTAATTAAGGGCCAGGGGTGTTCATAACTGATATACATGAGGGGGCTGTAGATAGAGGTAGAGCACTGAGCGGGTTAATTGACGGAAGACTATCTGGAATAAAGAATGGTTATTATTGTAGTGTTAACATAACATTACAATTACAATAAGGTAAGTATTACCAGCGGAGCACTTTGTATATATTTATGATAACCTAATGAGAGCCTGAGAGTAACTGGGCTTGTCCCACCTTGTGTTGAGTTCCGAGGTTGTTGTAATGATGCTGTGTTATGACGAACAGCACAGTGATCTCCTGGCTCCTCCATTCTGGTCGACGTCACTACGTCACCACTCAGTAATGTCAGCTATTGACGTCGCATGTTTCAGCCCGCACTGCTTTCTGATTTGTACTTAAGTGACGATGAAATTGAAGGCGCGTTCAAGACAACATAACATAACAGCATGCTAGCTGCGCACGAACTTGTCTTCCAGTTTCGCCAATCAACTTACTTTACACCTAAAGAACTCTGAAAGTCACGTGGCTCCAACTGAGATCGTCACACAGTTTATTACATGATATACATGGTTATATGAGCACTTTTACAATCAACGTTTGAAAAATGTCATTGCCCCTGCCTGCATATAATTTAACGGGCACAGTGACTGGAAAGCGCCCAGTAAATTTGATAACAACCGAGGGAAAATATGGTTCCATAGTAGTATATATGTAGCTTGAGGACAATCTAATTTAGCCCCTAAATTCCGAGATTTTTCATGAAAAATCTAACAATTTCAAGTAAAAATCAAGCTTTTTCCCCTCGGATTTCAAGCCAAAAACAACATCAAAAAGCCCCAAAACCCACAAACATCCCTAAAACCATCAAATATACCCCAAAAACCACCAAAAGTAAGCAAATTTTCAATTTTCAAAAACGGTCGTGTAGGAATTTGTGTAAATTAAAAATCATCAAATTTAAGCTAAAATGAAGTATATTTAAGGTAAAATTAAACGAAATATTATTCATTATAGTTTATATTCGAAGTTCTACTAATTAATTTTTTTAAATTTCTTCTAGCTGCTCAAAATCATCGCCTATTTCTCGAAGTACATGTATGCAGTCAAAGTTTTCTAAGAGTAATAATTGAAAGCTTTGTAGATTTCGATTAAATTTGTAAACTAATTCTCTAACATCTTCAGACGCACTATCTAATTTATAGGAAGGTGTATTTGAAAAACCATCTTTAAATAAGCTAGCCATACTACATGGTAAGACAGGCATTTTCATTGTTATTTATAAAGAAAATAAATTTATTAAGAGGAAGAAAAACTCATTCAGGTTTAACAAAATGGTTTTTTATTCGATTAAACAAATCAACTACACATCTCAAAAATCTGTAAAACTTTTTAAAAAACGAACTAAATATCTTAAGATTTTTAAAAGATCTAAAATATATAACCGTATAACTATGCGTCTTAAACTTTGTTTTAAACTATCGGAACAATTGGTTGATTCCTCCATTTATTAAAATTAAAAATGTATATATCTTCATTAATTCTCTCTTTCATATAATCATATGTTCAACTTCATTGGCTATTTAAAATTACATTACAAACGGTAACCGCTTCAACAGCTTTATCAAAATCAACACTAATTTTCATATTTGTTTTTTTTTTCTACTGCTGTTGTTTTTCTATATAAGCAATCAATAATATACAATGGTCTTCGACCTCAATATGAATAATAATTTGTATTACCATCAAAGTTTAGAGTCGGATTATAATGAAGTTCATTATTTCTATATATTTTATCTAGTTTTGTTTTAGAATTTATAAAATCGTTATAACTATGAAACGTTTTTATCACAAAAATCATTGCCAATATCTAGATTCCGATTTTCTTTTGGAAAATTTCATTTCTTCCATTTTCAACATGAATATTTCTTATGTTATAATGATCAAACACAGAAGCGTGGACATACTTTTCAGTACGATTTTTCTATTACTTTCAAAACCTACGATTACCAAATCGGGCATGTCAAATTGTAAATTATTAAACTGGTCTTTTGTATCGAAGTTAAAAACAGTTGATCCGGTGGGAAATTCTTTTTCTAAAAATTGCCAATAATCAAAACTAATCGGCATTTTCGGGTGTTTGTATATTTTTTTCTTTAATTGCAATGGATGTGTTAGATTCATATTCAACAATAGGCTACATGATTTATGATTTTTTAAATAACAATTTTACCTGAATCAGCACAATCTCTTTCAAGTGAACCATCTGCTTTCTTATTTTTTAAAACAAATAAACAATTGTTATCAGAAGAATTTCGAATAAAAATTAATTTTATAGCCACTTTTTCAATAAACTTCATTGTTATCATGAATAAAACCAAACAGGTATCTAAGAGGGTAGATTATTTCATTTGGTTTAACACAATGGATAACTTTTATCCGATAATAAACATCAACACAACTTATTTCCAAATAACTCTGTTCACCTGGAGATCTTAACAAAGTATTCATCACTGTTGATGTTATTCCTGGATTATCGATAGCTTCAATATTATGCCCATGTTATGAGATTTCTACTCTTGAAAATTGAAATGGAACAAAGTTAGAACAAACATCAATATTATCTGCTTTACCATATATTGCCCCATTTCCTTCTTTATCTCTCTTTAGTAAACGAAATTGTTCGTAAACAAAAGCATCATGTGGAAAAGAAAGACCCATCTCCTATAGGAATATCAAATTCAGTTATATTATTGTAAACATTTAAATTCCCCCTAGTTTGATCAGTTGGAAGAAAAGTTTGTCTTTCAAAGCTCTAAATAATTTTATAACTCAATTAGAAGAAAAAAAAACATATAAATGAAAGATTCGAAAAAGGTTTCTAGAGTTAAATTCCTCATCGAAAGATAAATAAACTATAAAAATAATCATGAGGTAGAATATGAAAAAATAAAAAGAAAGATCTACCTTTAATTGACGAATTACGTAATATTAGTAAAAAGTTAGAATATACAAGTGAAGAAAATAAATATTTAATAAATACATTAGTTCCAGTAGCAGCAAAACATTTAGATTATCCACCAACACCACAAGAAACATAATTTTAAAGAGCATTTAGAAGAGCACATGGGAATTGTACCACTGAAAAATTGACACATCCTGCTTCTACTATAAATCTCTGAAAATAAATTGCAAAAAGAATAAATGTTATTGATACTCAATATGGTTTACAAGGAGAAGAGGATAATTTTTACATCGGAGATAGAGAAGTGAAGATAACTGATGATAAAATATTTGTTAATGATAGAGAATATAAATTAACAGAAAGACTTGCTAATTTGTTAACAAAAGAAAAAAGAAGAAGTTCTTTATGATAATTTCACTGATAATGACTAAGAAAATTACACACAAATTATTTTATCAACCAATGCAGCATTCCAAAAATATAAATAAAAAAAGAAAATAACCTCAAATAGAAATTGGAAATACATAAATATAATTAAACCAATTTATGATAACTATATAAAAGAATCACAATCAAGATCAGAGCCAAACACACCCAAAATAATGATTTCTCCAAGAACTCCAAAATCTGGAGAATGCATTAAAAGTTACAATAATTTACGAAAAGAATACATTTGGTTGGACGATGTTAGAAAATTGAGTGATAAATGTTAGTTATTCACGGCCAAGAAAATGCTGGAAATATCAATTATTATAAAGAAAAAATAAGTATAATGAATATGTTGAACAGTAAGTTTTCTGTTTTTTTTTTTTTATTAACGATCCAAAAGGAATTCCATATCTTATAAGAGTTTTAAATATAATTCCACATTCTTTTTGGTGTTCTGAACATCGCGGCAAAGGCATAATAAACTGGGAACTAAACAATTTAAATTTGCCTGAAATGCATTTGCCTGGATATAATTATTGTGGTCATTTTACAAAATTAAATGAAAGGTTAGAAAAGGCGATGTTGGAATAAATAAATTAGACGAAGCATGTAAATATTACGATATGGCTTATAGAGATCATAAAGAGTTACAATGTAAACACGAAGCCGATAATATTTTACAAAAAGGCAAAATAAATTGTTATATAAAAGTACCCCAATTAGAGAGAAAAATTGCTTTGCTGCTGTTGGATCGACTATGTTTACATAAAGAAAAATTAGGACGGGGAATTAAATATGTAATTAATTAATTATATGTATAATTAATTAAAAATTTTAATCCCCGTCCTAATTTCTTTATCTAAAACACACACACACACACACACACATATATATATATATATATATGAAAGTTCAAGATTAAAAAATCCGATATACCCATTGATCAATTAAGAAATTTGGGTAGAGATACATTTTTAATAAAATATGAAGTTGAGAGAAAAAATAACAATTTAAAGAATGTAAAGGTTTCTTATTAATTTGTAGCTTCCAATAATAAAAATAATATTAAAAGAAAAAACAGGAATGTTTACACCATGGAGGTTTTTTACCTATTTTATTTGCAGCTTTGTGTGCATGTGGAGCTTAAGCCGGAGGAGCTACTGAATTTATAATTCTGTTGAATAAACTAGAAAGAACTAAAAAACAACCAGAAGAACAATAGAGACACATTTAGCAATGGAAAATAAACCATTAAGTGGATTGGTTGCAAAAAAGAGAATGATCAAAAAAAAAATGACAATATCACCATTATCTAACACTGGTACTGAAAAATGCATAACAATATAAAATATAAAACATTTAAGAAATGTTTATATGATTGATGAATTACCAAATAGAATGCACAAAAATGAATGTGCGTTGGTTACTTTTGACATTTCATCAAATCTGGTACTCATTGCGTTTGCTATTTTAAAGAAAATAATCATATTTACTATTTTGATTCATTTGGAGGAAATATTCCTATAATTTAACTAATTACTTCAAAAATAGAAATGTTTATTACAATGATAATAGATTTAGAACTTTGATTAAGCTATTTGTGCAATCTATATTTAATTGTTTTACATATTTTTTCGAATGGTATTTAGTTAAAAGATATAATTCATATGTTATTAAATGACGGATTATTTCGGAAACCATTAATCGTATATTTAAAAAAAATGTTCACTGTTGCTTATGCTTCATAACATATGTAGATTCATAATGCAATTCGGTTGTTTCTGATTTACAAAGTATACTAAGCACATGTTTTGATTATACAAAATCTTATGTTTCTTTTTTAGGGCTATTGAGTTCTTAATATAGATGATCCTAGAGATAATAAAGACGCAGTGAATAAAAGACTTTTTAATAAACAAATAGTTGATTATACTTTTAAAGAAGATTTTTTTTTCAATTCTGTAATACTATTGCCAATTCTATAAAACGGATAAATGTTGCAAAACTTGTATTTTAAAAGGATGTAGATTCTAAATACGGTAATATTGTTTCTGCTTATGCATTAAAAAAAAATTGTAGATTCAAAATACAATACTATTGTCCTGATTATGCATTAACGACATATGTAGATTCAAAATAATATAATCTTGCTTCTGATTGTGCATTAAAAACATATGTTGATTCAAAATACAATATTATTGTTACCACTTTACAAGATCAACTTAGTAAAGTGTTTGTTTGTACAAAATATTATGTTTCTCTTCATAATCGTAGAATTAATAATATGGCTGATCCTATAGATAGAAAATATGCGGTCAGTAAAAATATTTCGATAAAGAATTAGCTGTTAAGTTGCAAAATTTAAACGAATCAGTTTTGAATGACTGATAAACTTGTTAACACAAAAGTGGAAAAAAAAGAAGTTATTTACAATGAATTAGATATTAAATTACAAAATTCAAACCAAACAGTTGTGAATTATTGTGATGCACTTGTTAACTTGAAAGTTGAAAAATGCAATGAAGAAATATCTCATGTATTTTATTTATCTGCAAAGGGGAATAAACTAACAGATATTTTCACTTAGATAAACAATTTTTCTTTTCTTTTTTAGGATTGCACTGTTTATAAAATAACTACTGATAATTTACATGGTGATACTCTTACTGTTATCAAGGATTCTAAAAAAAATTTTTATAGTAAGCCCTTTGATGTTAAAAGAGGTGATAAATTGATAAATGTTCAATATGTAATTCTAACAAACCAAAATTTAAAAAAATTGTCCAATGAAAGAGAAGAAATGACCAATGAATTATATAAACCAGCATGAATAAATAGTGCGGTGGTATCCTTATAAGCGTCTGTAAATGTATATATTAAATTAGCTTCTTACTCAATTCGACGAAGATTATTAACACTATTAAATCATTAATCAATTCTTATTGAGTATAGTTATCTCTGACAGTTTTAAAATAGTTACAAAAACACACAATGTGACTATTCCATGTTTCTTTCATTCTTTGAAATAAATTGATAGAATTTGGGTTATAATCAAATCTCAATAACTGTTCACAATTTGAGTGTTTATTTTTTATTCTATGCAATTGTCTTTGAACATTTTTTTCTTTAAGCTCTAATGACATAATAATCATATCCACAACAATCATCAAATAATTTTAAAAGAACGAAAGTTGGTTTAAGTTTTGATTTTGTGTTTGTTGTAAAACATGTGGGACCATTTCTCCTTATTTCGTAATTTCTGTGATTTATTACATCGAAAACCATATCAACAGTCTCTCTTAAATTTTCCACGTGTTCGATTTGAATGCTTTTTATATTTTCTAAATAATTAACTTCAATTTCGTTCATTTTATTTATATGATTAACTTTAATTTCATTCTTTTTTATATGCTCTATTTGACCTTTGTATAAATTCATTATATCTTTTTGAATCTTATATTCACCGTGTTTTCTTATTTATGGAAGAACTTCTTCAGTTACCCAATCTTGTAATTATTCGGCTTGCCTCAGTTTTGATTTTAAAAATAACGAATATAATCCAGATTCAGTGATGAATATTCTATGTGGTTGCATATTAAAGGAGTGTGACCAATCATCCACCCCTATATTTCTATATAATTGTTTATGTTTTCCTTTAGTATGATCTTAAATTGCTTTATGAGTATCTTTGTATTCTAATATTTCAGCAATATCTTTTGCTATAAATCAAAGATTATTATCATCTTAAACAATCATAAAAACTTGTTTTCCAGAGTAAATAAGTTTGTTGTTATTTATATCTACAATTGACTCCATTTTTATATACGAAATTAGCGCAAATTAATTTAGCGAGAAGTAATGTCTTTTTTTATATATGTTATTTTTTAATAAGGAAATTAGAAAATTTAAGAAAATAAAATTAAAGTATATAGAACAGATTCATTGATCAATATAACTCTTGCGGAGTTAAATTTTCTAAATTATTAACAACATCTTTCATTCTATTTATAATTTCGTTATAAGATTCACACTTTATACTAAACAAGGAAATTATATTTTTACCAACTCAAGCCAATTTTTTGCAAATTCATTATATTCTATGAAAGTTTCGTTGATAAAGAATAACAGTAAACGATTTGCATATCTAAAAGCAGACACTATAATATTAGGCAAATGAGGAAATTTCTTGCTAATATGACCATTCTCTTTTAATTGGAAACGACATTCATCTGTTTCAGCATAATATGACGTTTCAAAGAAGATAAAAGTTTTTTCTGAATACTAATTAAAAACAGCATTTATTTTATAATCACACTTAATCCAAGCGAAGAAAATCCTTTTGCATTACCATTAATAAGTTTATAACTAGGATAAGCAACTATATAAATTTTGTTGTCAACAAACAGAACTGACTCACCCTAAGGTCTTTGGAATATTAAAAAATTATTGAAAATGGCCTATTGATTATTTTCTTGTCATTCGAACTTTTTGTCAAAACATTTTTATTGTAAAAAATAATAAAAAAGTAATAAAAAATATAAATAATTAAAAATGATTTTACATATTTGCTTTTGCTATAAAACTATTTGTTCATCGTTATTAAAATTATATTGTGGGGTGGCCCATAAAATTTTGAATGTTTTGAATGTCATCTTGTTGCAAATCAAATACATCATTATTAAGAATTCGATACATGATTGCATTTTTATCATTTGTATTTTGTATACGTAATGGATGACCAATTTCACGAATCAAAACTGCTAGTAAACTAGCTTTATTCCCAGGAGCATTTCTCCCTCCATTATGCCAATGTTCTTGATTATTGACATGAATTTCAATAAGACAATTTTTTTTATTTGGAAAAATGCATGTCCTAGCACACTACCATATGGAAATAATTTAGTCTGACAAACTCCCGGTAATCTCTGATATCTATGTTGACCTCGTTTGTATAATATATATCTAACAATTTTGTATCATAGGCAAATTTCAAATCTCTGTTTTTTTTGCCCAATGTTAAAAGCCTCTTCAGCTAACTTTGTAATTGATTTATTTGCATATGCGAAATTCCATTTTAATGTTTTTTAATCCATTTGTTGGTGGTTGAGTAGCTACTGAGTAAATTGTCTTTAATGCCACATCTTGGCTTATTGATTAAATTAAGCGTTTCTTCATCACGTTTACCATCAATTGAAGAAATTTTATGATATTTTTGAAATATTCTTAAAGAATTTTCGAACTTTTCAGTATCAATTTTTGAAAGCGAATTTGCATCAGCCTCTAGATATCCATATTCATTAAAAAAGTTGATAACACATTCTGTGCGATTCTCTTTTTTGGGCAGCACTTAATTTATATTTGTGATAACGAAAATGATTATGCGAAGCTTAATTTATATACAAAAAATTTTTAAATATAATAAAATCTTTAAGTTTGTTTGTATACTTCCTTCATTAATTTTTTTATTCATTTCTAATGTAATAAAGCCATAATCTTCATTCCAACAGTTTGCACATATCTCTTTAAATTTCTCATAAAACATGCCTCCACCAACAAAATCATTATAAAATGTGTTTTAAATTCGTATCATCTTGTCTAAAATACACAGAAAATTCATATGATCCCTTACCACTTGCTTTGGCACTCTCGAATATAGTTGAGCTAAATAAAATACATCTGTATTCTTGTCTCTACCTCTAAAGTACTCACGAATTATATTTTGACCATCAAAAAATAACATCATCAAATACAACAAGAAAATTATTTTCACATTGATCTAAGGGAATCATTTCATCAATATTATATAAAAATATGCCATTGTTTCTTTAAACATGTTGGATATCATATCAAAAATATTTTGTAAGTGAATATATTTGGATTGATTTAAATTTTTTGAACAAACATACAATTTATTCAAATTTATCAAACCATTCTTATAAATAAAATTGATCATCAAATTAGTTTTGCCACAATCACTAGGACCAACTATAATAGCTTTTATGTTGTCAGGCAAAAGTTCGATATTCTTTTTATTCTTAGAATTTCCTTGGGAATTAAAACACCGACACCCGTATCAACTTTTTTTTCTTTTAATAACAAATTTTTGTAATAAATGGAGAATAAATTATTTAAGTTAACAGATAATAGTTCCACAATAAGAAAAAAATTTCATTATGACATCATTCATAAAGATAAATATGTAGCATTAATTAGTTTTCTCACAATATTTGTGGCACCTAATGTAGCCAATAATACTATAACGAAAATTGGATAATTGTGTGCTGTTGTTGATAAAAATGAAGTTATAACTATTCCTAGAGACCGATATGATATTGAATCATTAAAAGAAACTATAAATTCATTTTAACCATTTTCAACATATAACATTGAACTAAAATGAGACAGAGTGAAAAACAGAACATATATTAAATCTAAGTTTGATATTAAATTTGATCATAGAATATCCTATATTTTGTCTTTGAGAGAAATATGACTATTGAAAAAGACAAAATTGTTGTCGGTACTAAATTACCTCATTTTAATCCATTTAAAACAATAAATGTTTATTGTAACTTGGCATATAGTATTTTATTTAATATGACGAGTCTAATCACTTAGAAACAGACGTAATTGCTAATTTTCCACCAAAACCGATGTTTGACTTTAAAGATTATATTATTTATGAACCCACGTATCCAATTTTTTATAAAATAAATAATGAACGCTTTAATCATATTGTTTTAGAAATTAATATGAAAATGGTAAACCAATGGATTTTGATGGTGTTGATATAGATATTGTTTTTGAAACTTAAGATGTTTAAAATATTTAATAACCCCATGGTAATGTATCTATAATGTTGTTTTTCTCATTCAAAATCATGTGTTTATCATAGTTTAAATTAAATTCTTTTGTCATAACTTATTCACCAAATTTTTTGTTTTTCTTATCTCTTGTACTCATATTGTTTTTTATAATGACATTTTTCTTAGTTTACTGTACTAATTCTCCTATCGATTACGTGTTTAATTGTAAATCATTTTCGTGATTTAGAGCGAATACTTTAATTTTTGTAACTTTTTTTCCCATAAAAGTTTAATGACCATAACGTTCTGTACCAGTATATTGCCATAATCGTTTTTTTTCCAAATTCGTCTATCCATTCACCAAGCATACAGTCTGTTTTAACAGTATATTTGACATCGTCAATGTAAACTATGATATCTGTATCATATATTACTTTGTCACCTTATTTATCAAGCATTTCATATAATCTTAATCTAGCATTGGAAGTAGTGAAAGCTACTATAAATATATTTGTTGCTGTGCTATCTTCTTCATAATTATCGTTGTATTTATACGACACTTAAAATATGATGTTATTAATGTAAACAACATTATTTAATTCTATTCTGTCGTCTAGTAACAATTCGTACCAACAAATTAGATCAGTGATCTATTCTGTGGGTGTCAAATTTTGTCTCTGTCCATATTTTTGCCAAAGTGAATTTAAACAAATTTTGGCAACAGCGTGTTTTCCTGGATTTTGTTCAATATTTGCAATGTTTAAATCGATATTTTGTTCTTTCTTTATAACACGAATATAGTCTTCTTTGGATTTATAATCGTCTTCCCAAGGACTAGTTTCTAATTTTATTTTCATAAATGTTTTTATGTAATCTCTAAACATATTATTACTTCTTTGCTCGAAATGCCAAACTTAATTAATTTCAAGTATTTTTTAACTTTTCGATAGCTTTATTTAATTGTAATGTAGTCCATGTTCCATTTATTGCTCTTTCTTCATCGCTATGTTAACATTCTCCTTTTTTTCTCTACAATAGATTTTGAACATAAATTAAACAATAGTTTTTCTTGCTTAATTGGTAGTACTGGATGACATGAATTTCGTGGTGGTAAAACTTTACATTTGATTAATTCAAATCATTTTTCGTCATAATTTTTAGGGTTAAATAATTTAATTGGATGACCGACTGGATAATAATCATAAAACATCATTGTTGGATGTAAACTACACACATCTTATATCTTAACTTTTTCCTGAAACTTTTAATATTTCAGCATTTATTCTACCTCCAAAAAAGGCATTTCTAGGTTGTTATGGCTCTTATATTATTTTTAATTTTTCTAAATTAGTTTTTTTTTAATCAAGATTTTTTCTATTTGCAAGCCCACATTTCCCTTACTTTGTAACCATTTTGTCTTAAAATTGTCGTTAGATTGTTTGTTTTAGTAAATACATCATCCATACTTTCATTGTGATTATTAGAGTATCAGAATAACAACAGTACACATGCCAAACAACTTATTGATATATTGTTTGTTTTAGTAATACATCACACTTATGTGCAGTTATTAGATATAAAATACAATCAGTACAACCATGCCAAAAACAACCATGAATATTGATATATTGTTTTTGTTTTTTCATCATAACTATCAACTTTTGCTCCACAAATAGGAACTTCTCCACCATTTAATGCATGTCGAACATTTGGAAATGTATTTAACCACGAAATTGATTCTTTACTAAACATGTCTTTTTTATCGTCTTTAACTTCTGCAATGGTATTATTCATAAGAAAATTTGATCTATAAACAGCCATACAAACATCCCTATTGTTATGTAGCAAAATGGATCTATATTTGCTATTTCCAGAAAATATTGTCTAAATTTAAGACCACCATGCTGTAAAATATTAACATCAGAATCACAATATTCAGCAAGTTCTTTTTTAAATTGAAAATACAATTTTCTTTAATTTTTCAGCATGTGATTTTAAAAAGTCTTTTCGTTGTTCTTGTTTCATTGTATTGACTCCATAATATTTTGTAGCAGGCATTTTCCTACATTATTTAGATTTCCTGGTTTATAAAAAAATTGGGGAAAATATCCTTATTTTAGTGCTTTTAACCCAAATGTTTTTTTTTTTTTTTTTTTTTTTTTTTGTGTTAAAGACTTTATTGAATAAAGTATATACTATCAATTATTTCGATATTTAGACTCGATATTTTAAGTTGCATAATTTTTAGGCCTTGATATATAGCATGAGGTTTTACACTATTTCTAACACAATATTGTAAAATACAATATGAATCATATCCTTTAGAATTATGCGCAATAAATGAATATCCTTTATTTTCTTCAGATATCACCCATTCGCAAAACTCATTATTTGTTTTAAAACGCTTTTGTTACCACTAAAATCTTGAAGAGATATAAAGTTTGGCTTGTGAAAACCAGTATCTCGTGTGGCTTCGCAGCAACAAAAAGTAGTATTTTCCTGTGTAAGAACAATCCATTTTTTTTTGTTATTTTTGCCATTACAATTACAAGCTTTCATATAAAAACCGCCTTTTGATTGTCTCTCTTGCATATAACATTTATGTTCACCAGTTTTCACAAATTCCTTACAATTCCAACATTTGGCATAATCACACTCGTGTTTTTTATTTCTCAAACATATTTTGGAACACATACATCATCGTGATTTAAAAAGACATTATTTTCTGAAACAATGACTATTTCATTTTCCGCAATATATTTTAATACGTTATTCACTCTCCCAAACTTTTTCGTGTTTTATTGTAGTTTTTTGCACAAAGTACATTTATTTGTATTATTTTTCTCACACTTATGTTGATCTTTATTATTGTACGGTTTGTCACAATTTTTACAATAATCTACACTACCTAAAAATGCTGTCATATTATTAATTACACTGTAATGTTCATCGTGTAAATAAAATAAATATTTGTAGGTTTTTTAAACCAGAATGTATAATTGAGTTGAAATGTGTGGCTGAAACAACTGTAATTTGAACATCCAGAACATTTTCGGCAACCATTATATTTTCAAAACTAAAACCAATTTCGCAATGTTTTCCCCATTCTTGTTGCAAATGTTCACGAGCCAATTCTTCTTGCAGTTTTCTTCCGTTTCTAATATAAATAATCTCATTAATCGTTAATTTTCTATCCAAAATCATATTAGTTTCGTATGTTAAAGCTGTAATTATTACTCTAGGACCACATAAATTATCATAATTGTTAATTCTATTTATACAGTGTTTTTTTGTCTATCTTTAGTTAAATTGACAATTTTTTAACCTCTTGCATTATTTCCTCTTGGACCTTTGAAACGTCTATGTCAAAAATAGTTTCATTTATGTCTACATTTTCATTTGATATAATTATTCTCTAAATTTTACTAAGTAAATTTTCGGCATTTAAATTGTTATTTCTTGCCGCTGAAACTCTATGGTGAAAATTCTGATTATTTGCATATATTCTCATTTGATCTTCATGTTTATAACCAGTTAATTTTTTTACAGCTTTCATTGTTTCATGAACATCATTTCGAACAGCATTAATTTTTTCTATCGTATTGCCTTGTAAATTGTTTATTGCGCATACTGTATTTTGTTTGACAAATGTTGAAGTCTTCGATTTAATTACGGCTAATCTCACGAATTTCGAATGGGACTTTCTTTTCCATTCGCAGGTAATTTTTTTGTTTAAAAGGAAAGATTTGACCTAAATGTAAGTTTCGATTAGTTTTATTTTTTTTATTTTTTTATTTTTGCAAATATCTTATTAGAAGAATGTAATATTTCTTTTAGGTCAATTTAGCTTTTCTTTATGTTATTTTGTAACCTGAAAACGGCATGTGTGTAAAATTATTCCTCATTTTCAATTATTTTTTTATTTTTTTCTAATTATTCGGGTTTGTCTACTAATGCTTGTAATTAATTCTCCTTTCCTTAAACTATACAAATATTTAATTTTTAAATCTGTACCTATATTTCTTAATTATCTCACTCTCTTCTCGCCCAGCTCAGCAGCAAGATTGTTCGCTGACATTTTAACTTTATTTAGGAAGAAAAATATATTTAATTATAAAATGAAAAATTATAAAATAATGATAATAATCAAGATAATGGAATAAAATAGAACGAACAATTAAGTTACTAGTAATAACGATATCTTTTTAACTAGGTAACTTTTTGTTAGGACGATAATTCTTAAGATATTCACTAAAACATATTTAAATATAGTTGTATGTTTGTCCTTGCAAATTTTATTATAAGAAAATTATTTTATATATTTATTCACATTTCATACTGTCCATGTCTTTGTTGGGTAGTTATCATGTTGAATTTAATTTAGAATACCTACTACTGTATTGTACGATTTACTGATATTGTGCTTTTCGAGTTTAGTATTATAAAGATATTTTCCACATTCTTACATTTTGTTGCAAGTTTGTCTAAAGTGGCCTTATGAGGATAAAATGAATCAATAGGTTTTTTCTCTTTACATACTACGCATGCCTTAGTTGAATAATCATACTGAATTCCGTTTAGAATATCTAAAGCTGTGTTGTGTAATTTAGTATTTTTATTCTTCTCAAGATTTGTGTTACAAACATGTTTTCCACATTCGCATAGTACTCTCTCTTTTTTTAAATTGTTACAAACATGTTTTCCACATTCGCATAGTACTCTCTCTTTTTTTAAATTGTTACAAACATGTTTTCCACGTTCGCATAGTACTCTCTCTTTTTTTAAATTGTTACAAACATGTTTTCAACGTTCGCATAGTACTCTCTCTTTTTTTAAATTGTTACAAACATGTTTTCCACGTTTCATAGTACTCTCTCTTTTTTTAAATTGTTACAAACATGTTTTCCACATTCGCATAGTACTCTCTCTTTTTTAAATTGTTACAAACATGTTTTCCACATTCGCATAGTACTCTCTCTTTTTTTAAATCATAACGGGTTCAATCATATTAGCTATAAAATTATTTACAGGTGTTAATATGCTTATCTTTTGTGTGTTTATGTGGTGAAAAACTTCTAAGTTTAATACTTCGCCACACTTTTACATTGCTTACATATGGTATTATTTTACATTTTATTTGTAAGGTGAGAAATTTATTAAGAAAAGGAGAAAAAAATTATACATTTTTCTTTATAAATAACACAAAACACTATAGCATCTCTGCTCAACAAGCTGAACAATTCATTTGAATTGACTAAACTACAAGATCTAGAAAAAATGAATGGTTTCTTACCTCAGATTTTCAAATTATGGAATCTAAATTCGGCAAAAAAATTAATTTTATGTTAGATGGTAAATATAATAGTACATTATCAGATCGCTATTGAAATATTTTTGATAGAGATGCTTAAAATTAATAAATGAAAAGGAAATTTTATAGCATATGAAGGTTTAAAAAAAATGAAAAATGGAAAGTTTATGCATGATAATAGAGTTCTCTTAAAAATATATAAAGTCTTTAAATTTGAATCTCTTTAATATTTTATTTGATTTAAGCTTAATTTTCCTTTTTTTTAGCTTAAATTTGTATGTTTTTAGATTGACCTAAATTCCTGCACGACCATTTTTGAAAATTGAAAATTTGCTTGATTGACTTTGAATTGAAATTGTTTGAATTTCGATTAAAAATCTCGGAACTTAGGGGCTAAATTGGATTGTCATCAAGCTACCCATATACTACATTCCATTTCTTAAGGTTTAATTAAAACGGTTAGCAAATTATAAAATTTGTAAGATACATACTTTTATAATAATTTCTAATTTTCACTTGACCGAAGCCTTTATAAAGTGACGAGGCCCGTGGCAATGTAAATTTTACACCTTGTTAAAATATACATAACGAGCATACAAGCTGATCTTGCATGGCTTTCAAAACCGCTCAGAACCTAAAGTAAACAAACGGAAAATCGGTACTGGAATACGTGACTTTAACAGTTCTTATAGTAATTCTTGAGCCATTTTTGGGGACATGCGCAGACAACAGAATTAGGTTTAACACATATTCAATCTACATATGAGTCCATTAAAATGCGTGGTGAGCGAAACGAGTAGCCATACATCAAACTTACACACAAAAATGAAGTATAGTTGTTAAGACCTGTCACATTCTAAAATTTTCTTTTTCAAATGTGTTTAATAGTAAATTTGAAGACAAAGTACAATTATCATATTTCGCCATAAGATAAATTTGACAAATATTTTGAATGTCATCGAAAATATGTCACACTCTCAAAGATTTTTTGGCAGCCATGCTTGATTTTTATTTAAACATACTTTTCAAATTAGGATAATTCTGTTATGTTAAAATGCAGCCTATTACAGGAATGAATATTAAGTACTTTGTGATTTGAATTCCCTTCTAAAATAAAACGTTCCTTTACTTACCAGGCATAGTTACTGAGCGATGAAAACAATTGCTTTTTTTTTACTATATTTGAGTGAGCAATAGCATTAATTTCCTGGTAGTTTTATATAAAATTATTATTTGGTTTATAGTTATTGGCCGCCATTTTATTGGGGTCGGCCGTGGTGGAAACGTTTGAGCGGCTCTTAACATCGGGTTCTCGAGAACCGAAGAGGCCGAAGTGAGGTGAGCACGGAGCAGCGCCAGAATGCAAGGGCTAAGGAAACGGGAGATCCCCGAGAAAACCCGCCGACCATCAGCATCGTCCGGCACGATTCCCACTTGCGAAAATTCAGTAGCGACCGCTCCGGAAAGCAAAGCTGGTTCGCCTATGTGGGAGAGGCGAGTAGTCTCGCCATTACACCACCGCGGCCCCCTATCAGGTTCCGAAATAACTTATTACTGTGCGCGGCTCTGATTGACTAAACTTGTCAAACATTTATTTACAGGATGATTCGCAATTAGACCGACAAACTTGTGTGACACTTAATACCTAAACCGAATATTAAAGGAGGTATGAGCACTTCAAAAAAAATGAGATTTTAAGCCGTATTTATGCAAAACATCGGTTCTTACGTTGAAGGTCCCGATAACATACAATAATGTTCCGAGAGTTGTCATTGTATTTTACTTCGTTGCCGATATTTTGCACAAATGCGGTTTAAAACCTGGTCTTTAAGGGATCATGCCTCCCTCAATATTCGGTTTAGGTATAAAGTGTCTTTTATGTTTCCCTTTTACTTTTTCATGAAGAATCACCTCCCAAAGTTTGTCGTTCTAATTATGAATAATCCTATATTTATTTATAGGGCAAGTCCTGTACAAAAAATATTTGACGGAAACTGGAGTCGTCCAACTTTTTTTTCAGACAAGTATTTCCGCGTTAATGATCATTCGATGACGTCACAACATTCCGACTTTATTTGACCACATATTTGTAAGCAGTTTGTCGGGGAAACGTGAGAGTGTGACTGGACCTCTAAACATGGCCGACGCTGCTTGCAGGCGACGGACAAGGACGAGGGACTGAACGCGTTCATCAGGTACGAGATCGTGAGCGACGCCAATGACGGCAGCAACCAGTTCGTGATCCACCCACACTCCGGAGCCATCTACCCCTCGGAGAGCGCCTTCGCCTTCAAGGACACCAACTTCAACGTCGTCGCCAAGGACCTGGATGGGGCGGAGGGCTTCCTGCAGTCCGACTACCTCGCTGTGAAGGTGGGCAACAATCATGGCTCGTCCTATATAATAAGTAGACGATCTCGGTCCCTCTTTAATACCTCTAAGTCCCTTGAAACTCAACAGAAGTTCTTCAAATTTGGCAGGGTGTATCCTCGGGTAAAATAAATTTCAAGTTAGAATTTCAGCAAGATCATATTATGCAATCACTACCTTTTACCCTAAAAACTCATGTTTTAATTACTTTTTCCTTTCTGAAAAGTTTTGTATTAATGCATAGAGAATGTTGCATGGAGATATGAAGGTAATGAAATATAATTTTTGTTTACCTTTAATGTTGAGTTAATTAAATGGGGCCACAGTGGTCAAGTGGCTAGAGCGATCTCAAGTGGGACCTTAGTGGCTCAGTGGATAGAACTATGTTAAGTGGGGCAGTAGTGGCTTAGTGGATATAACTATATCAAGTGGGGCCACAGTGGCTCAGTGGATAGAGCGATTTGAAGTGGAGCCTTAGTGGCTCAGTGGATAGAGCGATTCGAAGTGGAGCCTTAGTAGCTCAGTGGAAGAACTATGTTAAGTTGGGCCGCAGTGGCTAAGTGGATAGAGAAATATTAAATGGGAACGCAGTCGCTTCTATGTTGAGCTAATTTCGCATCATTTCATTATTACCTATGTATATGAATGCAATACTTTTTTCAGTCTTTGTGTGATAACCAAATGTTTTATCGTGGTAAACTGTTCTAGCCCCGTGACAATACAAAAATATTTCACTGGCTGGGTCCCCTGGTTAAGTTATAACTAGATCGCTGTTTATTTTTTATTTTTCTATTTCTATTCACTCCAGGAATCCCTTTACATGTTTGTAAAACAATAGGATATGGAGCATGTCAATTAGATATTATTTAATACATGTTTACATTAATACGTACATCAATAACAAATATTTACACATACACTCAGGAATTATACCTTACTCATTTACAATAACGTGAGAGGTACTTACAAATTACAATTATTGAAGTATATAAATATAAGACTTTCGCAGAAAATTCACACAATACAATTCCATTATAAATTACATAGGTCTGGTTCATTTATTGAAATATTTACATAAAACAGATACAGTACATGTACACAATACAGTTACAGGAATAATTATGTAATATATGTTAGAGAATAATTGTAGGATGCATAAACATAGCAATTATTTCTTTTGTAGGTAATCGAAATATTCCTCAACAGTGTGAAATAATGGGGTTGGTCCGGGAATCGTAATCAAAGTACCAAGTAATGAGTATTTCAGAATATATGGCAGTGTATAAAGTGTTCTAGGGAAATCATCTGTAAACATTTTCAACAGCGGGCAAATATATATATATATATATATATATATATATATATATATATATATATATATATATATATATATATAATATATATATATATATAATATTATTTTGATGTTCAAATTCTACATTTCATGGGTGTTCACAGAGAGACTAAATATGACAAATACTTTTGACTGTAATACGCAGATAATCCCAAAATGTCAATGTTTCAGCCGCCTCCCCACAATAACGAAACGTCGTGGCACGCATGACCACCAAGAACGTTCAAAAAGTGTGGATAAATTGGGATAGAGTAAAATAAAGGGCATAATGATGGAGCGAGAGATAAAGAGAAAATGGAAAAAAAAAAAAAAAGCGATAGAGAAAGGCTGGAATCAGTAGTCGATGATGTCTTCGTTTTACAAACTAACAAAAATCCTGCTGAGAAATGCTTATGCTCCTTGTGGATATGCATTTAGTCTGTCTGCGCTCGACAGCCCGTGGACTAAGTGGATCTCGAGGCAAAGTTACAATGACGGAAACAATGGCACATCGAACACGACTTGGAAGTATGTTTCTGTCGTGGTTTGCTGTTCCCTTCCGCAATACAGATCTAGTAAACCAGTGGGTGGTGCCGGAAAATCGTTCCTGAATAATTCGTTTGAGGGGCAGGAATTTTCCCTACTATACCATGGACATGATTAAAATGGAACTGTGTCGAAGGAGAGCAGGCCACTAGCGCAAGACCGACTACTGTCCCTAATATTACACTGGGCTTCAGTAGATATGGTTGTTTCAGTGGCTAGCTATAGTCCCTTATTCATTCTTCATGTTAAGATAATTATGTAATGATGGAATATCGCTGCTCTTGTATGAGCATTTGAAGGACATACTCATTCTCTACTTCGACTTCATTTCGCTGCTCTTCAAAATGGGAGTCTTTGTTACACGTATAAAATCTTTATGTTGGGCTGAAATCACATATCCTTCCCTCATGTGCCCCAGCCTTCTCATATCTGTGTTGGTCCATTCATGTTTTGGGAAACTTTAATGAGATATACATTTTCAAACACAGTTGTGACGCAACTGCTTAGGCCAGAGTACATGATGATGCTCTGTAGATATTCATATTGGATTTTGTGGTCCTTCCCATCGAAGACAAGCTGGTGAAGGAAACAGACTCCTTTGATGCATAGATATGGCCCAGTTATGAGATGAAGGGAAATTTGGTTGTGCGCAACTTCTCAATGTTCCACTAACAGGAGTGCATTCAGAATGCACTTGGTAGCTACTCTTGAGTATAAATATAGATAGTAGATTTTCAGCCTGAATTGTCAGTTTACAAGTTAACTCAATGGGAAAATCGATGTATTACTTTGATATAAGCTCAGATATTCAAGCATGTAATGCATTCCATTTTAATCATAGCTTAGAAAATGAAATATTATTATGAAACCAGCGTTTCGAAGTGAGTTGGTTGTAGCCCTCCAATTCCATACAGAAATATTTCAGGTCATAACAATAGATGTATATCTTCACCTATGATTTCAGGTTGTATGAAACTAAATAACTGAATGCGCGCTTTCCCGCATCTGAACACTCACTGCCTCCTATTTAACATACGATGGAACCGCGAAGTAATGTCCGTTAAAGATAGTAATAACAGAAAGGCTTTACATGTTTGAGGTACAGTTGCAGGTGACATATAGCGTGTTACATTGTTATGTGTGATATGTTGGAACAACATGATTTACGAGTCACTTCGTTGCTTAAGTCCAAACTGGGATGTGGTGAGCACATGGAGCGTAGATTCAACTTCAGGACGGACAGTTTGTTGCTGGTCTGAAAAACGTCTTGCTGGTGTTCAGAGAATCCAAAATGAGGAAGGAAAGGACGCAGTTGAAGGGTTGGTAGCGTCTATTAAATGTTATGCGTGGAGTAAGTTCCAAGCTCCTCTCCCAGGTAACTTTATAGACATTTCAGCGTTCTAATATGAGCAGTCACCGATTATCTATAGCAACTATGGAAAGTGAAAATGATGGAAAAGTAACTGATAGACCTTGGGTACGAAGTAATCCATCACCCTATAAATTATATAGTCTTAGCACTTTCAGATTGCTTCATGTTATACATATAAGTCACTTCCTGAGGCATTTAGTGTAGAAAACTATGAATATCGCAGAAATCTGCCTACCACACAAGAGACATGTCTCTTCACGTATGTTGTTGGCAGCTTTCAATTCGTTGTCAGAGACGTGTCTCTACCGACAGAGTTGATTTTGAGTTATTAATATGTCGTTGACTCCATTCCGACTTTCAGTAGTTGTGTGAGATATAAAACAGTAATTTATTTCCTAGGAACCTGATAAACTGCTACCATTACAGTGGAAGTCAGGCTGTTGAAGGGGAGTATACGTTATACTGGAGCAGAAGTGAAGCCTCTTGTGTGCTCAAATGTAGTTCCTCAGTATCTAATGTGGTTGTAGGTGCGAATCCTGAGCTCGAAGCACCTGACTGTCCTCACAGTGGAGGGCCGGCTGGTCGAGGACACAGACTCCTTGCTGGACCAGATAAAGACTTATCTGGGATGACAGTAAAGGTGATCAGCTCCGCTGTGATCCCATCCTCTGCTGCCGCCACCAGGTCCTGGTTCCCGCTGCAGATGTTCGCCGACTCGTCCCCGAAGTCACTGCTGCGCCTCCTCGCTTATGCATTGGACACCAACAACGACATGCCAGTGCAATTCTCCGATGTTAAACAGTGAGTCGTTTCTATTTATTACGATGACATGACATTCCCCAACGTAACAGTCATTTTAAAATGGTTGTAGCACTTTTCTAAGTAGCTGTGAACAACAATAACAATCCACTCAGCAGCACAACCCTTGAACTATTCCAAGAATTTCATATCAAATGCATATCCGCCATTATATTAAAATAATTCCCTTTCGCAATAAATATTTTAGATATCGTAAGAGTTAAATACTTTCTCAAGGAATGTCTTAAGGAGTGTATTCTTTATTAAACCATTGTTTTCTCATACATTTATGTAATAAATAAAAAACAGTTTACAGAATGCATGAGAGCATACATTACATATAAGATTGAATATATTATTGTTCTCATATCTCATAATTCACTGGATTCTTTCCTTATTTCAAAGAAAATCATGTCCGAGTAAAATATTTTAACAATACTGTAAAGCAGCGTTATATTTACTTAGGTATTTATTAAAATCAGATAAAATAACTCGGTTAGATTGCAGAATATGCATATCTGCTATATAATGATAAGTTATTCTATAAAGAGTTTAGTTCCTCATGATTAAATTTCCGTCAGTGGTCAAATTCTATTTCCAAACGATGTTTCAATTATTTTGTATGTAGAGTTTAATAACACAGTTACCTCAAAAATACAATTCCCAGCAACAGTACTCCTAAACAATGAATTTCCCCAACAATATATTTTTCTTCTTGACAGTTTAGTTCTCATCAAAACCATGGCTCCCTTGACACAGTTCCCACAGGAAAAGAACAGTAGGTACATGAAAAAATTATTGACAGTGTAATTCCCTCGATAATACAGTTCCCAATAATACAGTATTCCTCAAGATTTATAGTCCCTAAAACATATATAAATTAAACAACATAACTGACCTAAACACCGTAGCTCCCTCAACAATGGTTCCCTCAGAAAAAAAAATAGTTCTTCCAAACAAATATTTCTCAGTAATACAATTTATTCAAAAATAGAGTTTCCAAAACTACAGTAATTCTAAACAATATATATCTTAAACAATATGTTTATTACAAAAAGTATAGTTATCTTCAACACTATAGCTCCCTCGACAACAAAGTTCTCTCAGAAAATAAGTTTAAACAAAATATTTCTCGGTTATACAGTTCCAACAATACAAAATTCGTTATCAATATTGTTTCCCCAGCAATATAATTATCTTTATCTGTATAATTCTCCTCCTCAACACTGTAGCTCTCTCAACAACATAGTCCTTCCTAACATAACATTCCTCGACTATACAACCCCCTCAACAATACGGTTTTCTCAACAATGCAGCCACCTAAACAATAAGGTTCTCTCAACAATGCAATCCTCTTAACAACAAAGTTTCCTTGTGGCGTCCTGCTGGTGGACAGTTCGAAACACTAGTGAACATTATTGTTGCTCGCGGTAAAAGCGTTAGTGTCATTGAGTGGGTGTGTGTGTGTGTGGCTCGGCCTGCAGGAAGCTGGAGGACACTAACCTGGGCGTCAAGTTTGAGGTCTCTCAGCTCCCTGAAGTCTCCTCAGGCAGTGTCGTCCAAGCGGACATGGGCAGTAACTCCGGGCTCGTGGCGGCCGTCGCTACGCTCGGGGTGCTCCTAGCTCTCACCATCGTCGCCGTCGTTGTCGTCACATACTACTTCTTCTTCAGGTGAACATAAGCTCCTTCGCCACCTGGATGGGGTTCCCAGTTAGCACGTAAGCTTAAGGGTCCTATATAATGTAACGTTTTCTGTGAAATCGTTTTTTGCGCGTAAACGCGAGTCTCGGTAAACAAATGTTCTGTAAATACGAAGTTCTGCCAGAAAGGATAAAAAAAAGCTATTGTCTATGTTGCTATCTTTTTACTTTTATCATATCAAGTGTATTAATGGAGGAAAAAATCGTGAAAGTGGTCAAATATCGCATTTTTAAAGCTTCCCTATGAAGTTTCTTTAAGCGGTAAGAAAAAAGTACAGCCAACGCATGTGGTTTGATCTGTGTAATTTCATCGCGTGTAATAAAACCCCACAGTTACAGATCTAGTTTACACAGTAAGGCGTTAGGACGGAAACACTGCAGCGATGAGGCGCTAGACGTGCGTGTTAGTGTCGCCCGTATCGCTCCCTCGCTTCTTGACCTTGAACGCGCAGGTACATAGGACCCTTAAGACAAGTCTGCATTCGACTTATGATTTCCAGAGAATGCTGGTCATACCACGTGTGATTCAAGCCAGATTTCTCATTATTGTCACGCACACGTTATTGGCAAACTTGCAGATGGCATGAATTATTCTTGCAGCTAGCCAACGCAAGCTTGTAGAAAGTTTTACTAAAGGCTGTTCACAGTAAAGTAAGAACTTTTGACACCAACCTCTGAAAAATGTCTCTGCCCTTACCTACGATTATTTTACCGGGCACACTGAGTCCAATGAACCCAGTAAAGTTGGCAACGACTGGACAAAATTAGTTTCATGTCTTAGTGTTGCATTAAAAGTGTTACGTAAACATTTGTGAACATTGAAATTATATCTTTCACTTTCTGTTTTTTTAATGCAAGTAACTGTAAGAATGAGCAAATTTGTAAAATAATTTATTTTGATAATCATTTCAGAGTTCCACTTGACCGACTCATAAATAAAGTGATCATGCCCGTGACAATGTTCATTGCACATACCGTTGAAGAATTCGCTATGCGCAAACAGGTAGACCTTAAGCAAGCCTTTCAAAAGTGCTCACTTTACAGTAAATATCCTTTAATCAAGCTTGCTAATAAACTGACGTGGAGACTTGTTAGCTCGCTAACACAGCAGGCTTATTGCAAGCTTGAAGCTTTCTCGTGAAAAGCTTGCTTTAAGCTTGAATCACGCTTATTACGCCAATGGGGTTTATAGTCTTAGAAATTCCCTTGATTTTGATTGGTCCCCGTTGTTTTCGTGGTGCGTGTATTTAGCGATAACGTATTTTTAGGGACACCCGAATTTTACGAAAATATTTCACGACCAGTAGTATTCCATAACAAATTAACTCAGAAACACTTCGGCGATTGTATCATCTAGGTGTTACGAGTCTTAGGTGTATATCCGCGAATCACAGACGTACAGTAGCGGAGTAACGTTATTCTGATTGTCCAGTCAAGTAAGACAATGTCTCCTCACAGACACACGCCGCCAATAAGCAAAAGAATACTGTTGGTAGGCCAATAGGGTATTGAAATCTAGCATGTGCGGAAATCTTTTAGCAAAATTCGGGTGTCCCTACTTATTTTGCAGGATACATTTTCAGAAATGAGCTAGAGTATAAAATATATTTAATCACTTATTTTTAAGGCCATAACATTTTTCCCCTGTTGCATTTGCTACATCTGTGACTATAATAACGATCAACTGATTTCTTTATCTTTTGTTAGTCACTCACTGAAGTCAGTCCATTCTAGGTTCAGAAATTCTATAACGCAGTTGGCATTCCTGACTTCGGTATCCCGCGATTTCCTGAAGTTACTGAAATAGTTCCACTCCTTGACTTCCCGAGCTTTAGACTCCATCTGTAATGTAACTGATGGTATCGACGAGATGTTAAGCAGTAACCAAGTTACCTACGACGAAATCGAACTATGAATATATGTCTTACACTTAGACTCCATTTCTGAGCGTAATCCGTAAAACTTAGTTAATGCTTAGTAAATACGTTTTTTTAATGAGGGAGAGATGAAAATAGTCTTGGTGTTACCATTTGTTCAGACATAAAGTGAATTCAAATTTCATAACTTAACGTTTTTCTCTGGTAGGCATAGCATGGACACGGAAGACTGCCTGAATGTAATGTCAGTGGAACGCTTTCATTTGTTTACTCTGGGTGATAAATAATAATCAATTATTGGCTTCTTTCTGAAAACGACCATTGAAGCAATAATAGTACTATATAAATAAAAGATATAGTGTCTTAAATTTTGAACAAATAATGGTGTATGCCCTAACCCAATTACACGTGCAGAAATAAATACTAAGCAGAAGTATGACGAAAAAACTTACATTAAATATGGCATTCTAATTCTTCCCCTTGAATTTTGCATGTATGGGTATAAAATCTATTCTTAAATAGTAAAATGAACATTTTATATGGAAAAAGGGACAGTGTATGTGCTCTTCTATTAATCAGACTACATACAGTTAATCCTCAGTTGATATAGTACTTCAGAAATCCTTATTTAGATTTCCTCTGGTTGGCTGTTGTTTCCCTCCTTCCGCAAACACGTGCAAATATAAAGAAGCTTCTCCTACTTGGAGTTACTTAAACGTTTGTGGTCGAGGACGAGAAGTTCACGTGCTAAAATTCTTTGAAATGACGAGCAATGTTATCGCTACACTGCGTGTACCTATGGTACTTCAGTCGATAACTCGGTGACGGAAATTTCAATGCAGATTCATCGTAGCTTCGTCGTGTCCGGGCAATGTTGCGATTTGGAAAAGCCGTTTTTACCAAAAAAGGAGAGCTCAAAAATAATATCTATAAAATGCGTAATATATTAAGAATACTATTGTGTACTTGTCTGAGGTATGTTTTCATTTCGTAGGTAAACACACTGGGGACACGTTGAATAGTTTCGTCAAAAAACGTGTATTTCTAACATGTCGCAACGCAGATCAATTGCCAGGGAGGATACCGCCTCAACGTTGGCATGGGCCAGCACCCGTCAAATGACACCGTGGCACTGTTTCAAACATAGAAACGATACAATTAGTCAAAGCCACGGTCTGCTGTGTATAAAATAAACACGGCGTTTTCAAGGACAACAAATTTTTACATTCCGTTTTCAACAAAACATTTAGTTAGAGAAATTCTTCCCATAATTTTCCCCTAGCATTACCTTAGCACACTCTTGTCTGCGAATATATTTGAGCACTTAGAACTACCACCTGTGATTGCAGGCCAAGAGCAGCATGTATGAGCACCCTATTACTGTACTCTCAGAATGTGTTGAATAAGTCTCACATCAGTGCACATTGTTTTTAAAGGAAGTGGGTTGTAGTGTATACAATGACCCACGTTATGCTGGGTGTCTTAGAAACTACAGCCCGTCCACGGTACCTTCATCCTTTATGAATAAAGTGTTTGAATAATTAACCCATCGCATTACATGTTTGGTGTTTTTTTATTTAAATAAATTATATACCACGAGTGTTTTATATTTATTTCATAATATTACAATATTTTGATAAATATAACATTTAATACATTTAGCTTATGAATTGTAATTTTTATTTTATAGTCTCGTGAATTAAAAACCGGATATTAAAAAACGGGAATAAGGAATTGCTTTATGTAAAATATATTAAATTAAATTAATTTTTATAAACGTTCTTACTGTTATGCGTAGATTTTTTTTTAAAAATACGATGTTGAGAACAACTTTCATTGTTTTTCATAAATTCTTTACTTTCGACTGCCTGGTGGCCTGAGCTCAGATACACTGCTTTGGTCCTTATTGACCTTTCTCCCCATACTTTCACGTTCCCTTTTACAAGTGACGGAAGGCCACGTAGCTGGTAGCCCGAACGTAGAAATTGTTATCTGGTCTTCAGATAAGTTGAAAGTAACTTCAGTGCGTACAGCTGCCAATTACTTGTTTTGTTTTTGTTTCTGACTTCACGTCTCTTTTCTAAATATTCCTTACGTTCTTGACCAAAAGAAAACTATACTTGTTTCGAATATTAATTTACTTTCTTCAAGGTTGCTCAGAGGGTTGCCTTTCTGGTCTGTATGAAGATACACGTAGTACCAACGTCTCGTAGATTCTCTTGTGTTTTTGTGATTCGTAATATGGTATGGACACTTTCGAAGAACAAAAGTGAAAAGTTTACCATAAAATTCAATGGAAAGGCCACCAATGGAGATAACAAACATAGGAAGACCGAGATCCGGGTGGATTGATCGCATAAAAGCAAGTAGAAATAAATCAGTGTAAAGTGCATGTTGAAAGTTGAAAGAATAAAGATCGATGGAGGAAAATATTAAGCACCGGAAAACCGAAGAAAATAGTAATAAGAGCTTGCCATTTCGTCGACTGCGAGGTAATTAGAGACAGAACTAGTTTCTAAGCTATGATCTGTATAAACATACCGTCATGGAATGCGCCTGAAGTGATTTCGACAAATTATGGTAAGCTAAAATCAGAAAGACCAGAGCAAGAATAGAAACCGTGTCTTCCCGAACGTGGAACAACTTCGTTACCTTAACATCATGTCGAACGGAAGGACTACTCACTTATAAGAAAAACAAAATTTTGTTTTTTATTTAAGACAGTATAATGATTCTTTTGACAACCATTTTCATGTTTCAATCAAGTGTAAACCTTCTGTATGTGTGTGTTTGTGTGTGTATGTCATTTTTAGATACGTGTGTGTGTGTTGATTTTAGTGTATTACGAAATTTTTCCACTAACTATATTCTCAACATAAGGCAGGAACGTAACTTTGCACTAATGATGTATGTGATTCGTGTTGGACGTATTTCAGGCGCAGAAGAGGGGACAGCGATAACTCCTACGACAATATCATACGAACTGATAGCAGCGACTCGCCTTCGTAAGTATTGGTCTCTAACGATCCTGTTCGATGCATGACTGAAGTATGGTGAAAATAATTTTATTAATACGCAAATACCATTGAAACACATATATTTTTCTTTAAAGTTCTACAAGTTAGTATTGAGATGTTTGTCTACTGTGTTTAATACATATTTATTACTTTCTTTGTTGTCGACGCGTACATACTCAGTGTGCTTATACTTGGTCGGTACTGTACCCTGCGAGTGTAAGTGCCCAATTAACTTCCCTGTATGTAACTAATTCGTAAACTGTGTTATTTACCTACAGTATATGATGAGTGGTTCCATTTCTATCGCCGAACACAGAGTCACTGGCCCTGTTAACGAAACCATCTTCGTTTCAGCTTAAGCACAGCGCGCAACAAAAAATGCCTTATGTGCAACAGCTTGAATCATAAATTAAAGTGGATCTCAAAGGGCTCCTTTTAACACTCAGTATGAATTGCACATTACGTTTTCGTGATATGGAGCAAGCAGAAATGCATAGTCACTAAAGAAATTTCTCATGGATATTGGCCAAACAAACTGGTTTTCTGCAATCTAATTAGTATTCTTGGTTGGCTCAGTGGTGAGACACTAACTTACAACTGCTGAGGTACCCTGTTCGATCTCATGTAGAACTGGAATACTTGAAAGTGATGCGAATTTCTCTCAGTAGTGCCGTTTTCGCTGATGATCCATCTCGTTTCCTCATCTCATCTCCTCTACGAGCTGGCTGGGACGTCAAGTGTGTCCCACACAGTCTGTGCTAATCAGCGCTAATCTTCTACCACCCACGTTGCTCCTGGCTGAAGGATTCAAACAAGCAGCAAACTTAACATCGTTTGCATTTTGCGGTGTTATCGGTCAACAGATACTAAAGTGTAGCTTGTAAGTATGTGCGGCGTGTGCATATACAGAATGTTGCGTAATTTGCCAGACAAACTTCTTAAATTACAATTATCTCCATATTCTGTTTTATGGCTCTTCATCCTAAGAGCAAAATTTTAATTCTACCACCACCATAATGAAAATAACAAGGCTGACAACTATCTCAATGCAGACAACATTTTTTACCATCAGGTATTATGAACGTAGATGCTAGCTTGTCAAGCAGTATGACATAATTAACAAAAAAAGGTCATCTTGTTGCAACTGTACAGGAGACGTGCTTCCGTTTGACATGCCACAAAGATGCTGCTGCAACGATACAGTGCCTGGCACGTAGGCAATACTGCATTCCTGGGTCCACGGTATGCTTCTGTACCCACTGCACAGACGGTGGAGGATATTTATAACTAGTGATAGGAAAATTTTTCGAATTCATTTCGGGAGAAGATAGACGTCAAACACATATACAGTGAAGTCACCTTCACAGTTCGATCACAGTTTATTAGACCAGCCCTGGACGCCTCTGAGCCAATAGCAGACTTTCAAGGAATTACCTTGCGAATCCCATAACTGCCAGGTGTAGCGCAACAGCCAATTGAACACACAGCTGAGGCTCCAGTATGCTGATGATGAGGAGCCTAGCCTAAAGGTCATTGAACTTGCGAAACTTTCCCATCCCTATTTATAACACTTGTGTAAATAACATGTTCCAACACATTAATACACTTACAGTAATGAAGCTGTCTGATTGTTTTTGGCGACAGTCAGTGCGTGACTCCTTGCAAGAAATATTGGTATTACCTACAAGTCCCGGGACTGTATCGCTGCTGCCGAAAGTTTGTGTGATTTTTACACGAAATCGGTGGGTGCTGGATCGTCGCAATATGAGTAACTTTTTTTATTATTAAGGTTTTGCTTTTCAATAAACCACCATAACACGTTCCTGACATAAAAAAAAGTAGTGTTCAATAAAAGGGTGGCCACCCCAGTTATCTCATTACTAAGGAAGCATTAATTATAGTTTTCTCTTAGGGCGAAGATACCGATTACATAAAACAATGTTCGGAGATATATATTATATTTAATATATATATATAATATATTATATATATACAGATATCAATGATTAGTTTTACAAATTAATATGCGTAGTACATGAGATGAAATCGGAGCATATTTCATTAAGGTACCCATGTCCTGAAATGCCTGTGCATGGGAATCACTTTGGTAAATCAGGTTTATTACAAACAGACAGAGTACAGCAGCTGCTCAAAATTGTCTCCTCCGCATTCGATGTATGCTCTGCAGCGCCACAGCATGTTGCGGAGCACATCAATGAAGATGGTCGGCGTGTTCTTGATAGTTTCGAATGCTACACGAATCCTGGTCTCAAGTTCTTCCCTGGTATTCACAGGAGTGTCGTATACCAGTGTTTTAACGTGACCGCAAAGGTAGAAATCCAAAAAAGGCGCTAGGTCGGGGGAAGAAGCTGGCCAGACAATGACATCTCCTACTGTGCGGGAAATAGGGCAGAACAAAACAGCCTTCAACCCTTTCCCCATGTAATACCCGCTACGTACTTTTACATTGATCATTTGCCACCGGGTTGCCGACTAATCCTACTCGATGGTATCACCGTGTGTTTGTATAAGGAGCCATTTCAGGACATGGGTACCTTAATAAAATATGTTCCATTTCATTCATGTACCACCCCCATTAATTTTTACTACACATTCATTGACATTCTGTGCATATATATATATATATATAAATAGTATTTTTTCAATTTAAGGGATCACCTTACGAAATTTGTCTGTCAAATTTCGTACCAGCCGTATAAACCACAGTCCAATAACTTCGTGGACTGACTGATGTTCCGAGTGTAGGCAGCCACTCACCACCGCGTTCACCAACTTCTTGACTGTATCTAGTACATGTGTATATATATTTATAATACCTATGAAGTTATGTACGTTATTTATGTACGCACTTGAGTGTGTATATGTTATTAAGGTAACTATCGGCCCCCAAAATTCGAGTTTTGAAACGCTTCTAGTTAATATCAGTATGTAATTGCCATTAAGTATCAAACCAGTTGGTAGTGATTTTTATAACGGAGAGCTTACACAATTAGGATACGGGTGGTAATGTTACCCCTCTTCACTAAGTAAATGTGGATTACCACCCGACGTTTGCATTAAACTTGTAACACTAAGCTGTAAACGATTTGTTAAGACAAATTATGAATCAACAACGTCAAAGTTAAAAAAAAAAGAGTCTTGTCTGCACAATTTCCGGGAAGTCGGTACGCCACTTGGCACTTCACTTCACGACACGACACGACACGCTAGTGACGGTCTGACTTGATAATCACAAGTATTGGAATATACTGAAGTTAGTCTGATTATTTTGTTCTTATAGGAGAGTAGGTCTCTTACAAAACCAAACGTCAACAAATACATTCATCACAATTGACCGTGAGATTTGGATAATTGTTTAGGCGATGAGCGATTGAATGTTGGGAGCACTCGTTCTGAACACAGTTCAATGCGGTAGACATATCCTCCTGTACCTCAGCCCATAGGGTATTCCACATTCCAGATCTTATATACAACGGTATGCACATAATTTGCCATACTTCCATAACCAACACCCAGGGGCGGAGGAAGGTGTTCCAATTAACACCAGCAAATATCGCAAGCACAGAAAAATTCTACTTTACGTGTTTAATATTAATGATTACTCAAAACTTACAATACTTTTACATTTATTGCTATTTTAATGCTTCAACTGATTGTTTATAAACAATAATACATAATATAAATCACAGCAAAACTGCGCCATTAAAACAGAAGCATTTAAAATTGTAATGAAAATATATTTGAAAATATTACTTAAATGAATATTTGCGTATTAATGAACAAGAAAAGCATAGTTTTAGTGCAGGTTTATTATTCCTTCTGAGAATCTGACCAATACAGCAGGTCATTAGGGGTCATGTGACTCCCATGAACGTGTAGTTCCGACGCCCACGGCCAACACTTAGCTCCAGAGCACAGCCATTCTGCTGTGTCGTATCGGGCAGGCAGTTATTTTATCCCAAACACTTCATAACATCCGTCATCAGATATAATAAATAATCAGCTGTCGTCTAAAGCAGTCTGATGGAAAGAGGAACGCGCTATCCAGTCGCGGTGGTCTGGCACGGCGTAGATACCACCTCACCTATCAACAGCCATGTACAGGGTTGAGCCTGCAGGTGCTCCGTGAACGAGTTCTCCCGCTAGGCGAACCGGAGAGTCGTCCCTTCGCAGATGAGAACCGAACATTTCTAGCCATTTACCAGCACGGATGCCATTCCACCGCGAGGTACTCTCGCTGACAAATCACTATCCCACACTGCGTAGGGCCCGCAGTGCATGAGTGGTTAGCACGCTCGCCTCCCACAAAGGCGAACCGGGTTCAATCCCCGGCCAGGTCACTCCCGAGTTTTCCCATGTGGGAATCGTGCCGGACGATGCCGCTATTCGGCGGGTTTTCCGCCCCCCCCCCCCCGCGTCCAATCATTCAGGCGCTGCCCCATACCCACTCCAATCACCTTCGTCGGCTGTCATGACCTCGTTGTTAAGGGCTGCCCAAATCTCTCGACTCACTCACTCACTCTGCGTACTAAAGACGGACGTAACACCGTCGACTCCTATGGCCGGGGTAGCGACTGCCTGTGTCTGGCCTTCAGTGCGAATACCCACCCCCCAGTAAAAGTTGGTGATAAACGCATGTGACGGCAGAGATAATAAAACCCATGCTTTACTAGGATTCAAACCCAGGAACTCCCGTGCCCCAGACCAGCGGCGAACCTGTCCACTGCGCCATGGGAGGTCGGCGTTTGTTTATTAAATGTGTCACGGATTACAAGCGTTTTATAATTTTCTTAACATAGAAGTATCTTATTTTTGGTTAAATTCTACTTTTACTTATATTTCGTCAATTTATAATCAATATGAATAAAAAATAGCGAGAAAACAGATGTGATGGTAATACACACAGACTAAATATGAGGTAGATCGATTATTCGTCTTCTGCGCATGTACCCATCATTGACCTACCTCAATCCTACACAACTGTCAAAGTCACATGGTCAACAGTAATGAACGTGTTTGTTTACATCTTATTTTTTAAATGACAAGCACTATTATATAAATAAATTACCTTTACCATTTTGAATTTATTCAAAAAGCATTACAAGCTGGTTAGAGGAAGTATAAAAACAACTCTAAGCACTTGTTTACGAATCTGTTTTCTAACCTAAAATCCAAGCCATGCCGGTTTCCGTACACATGTTGACAGATAAGCAGTTCAATGTTGGGACACAGAGATTGGTTGTGCGCAGCCAGCGAGATCGATCTACCTCATCTTTAGTCTATGGTAATACCCAGTCAGGTGTAGTTTTTATTCAGATATATTTAACATAATGAGTGTGCGGAATGGGGTGCGTTGTCCCTTTGGCGTGATTTACTATACTCGGTTAAGCTTTGTTTGCATCATCAGGTGGAGGAATCTCCTGAAAGCAGAACTTGAGCAGGGTTTCAGAAAATTTGGAAGTAACCGTGAATGGACTAAAGGCTGTTCACGACCAAGTGAACAATTTTGAAATCAACCTTATAAAAAAAGTCACCACTTCTACCTGCATATATTTTGACGGGTGTACTGAGTGACATAAGCCCGATAAAGTTGGTAACAATGGATGGGAAGTAGTTCCATTACTTACCGTCGAATAAAATGTGTGAGGTAACTATTAGTGATAAGTTAAATTATTATTTCTTTGGGTTTAGGTTTTTTTAATACACAGACGTTTATAAATTACCAGAATTATATAATATTTACTTTTCCATTAATTTGGCAGTTTAACTTGACCGACGCACGAATAAAGTGATGAGGCGTATGACAATGTTAATTGTACCTAAGGCGGAATAATACACAACGCGCATACAAGTAGATGTTAAGTAGGGCTTTCAAAAGTGCTCATTTTAACCGCGAATAGCCTATACGTAGAGTGAGTCTGTGCAGGTTGAACGAACTACCGGTGTCGGCGTACGAGGAGGACATCATGGTGGCGTACAACGAGCAGCTCAATAAGTACGACCAGCAGAGGCGCGAGCTGGACCAAGACGAGGAGGCTGCCCCACCCAGGAAGTCTGTCGCCTTCAGCCCCGACGTCGCCCACATCGACAACGAGTTGGGCGATGACGTCGTGCACCTATGAGCCCCTGCGGTCTCTGTGTGAGCGGACATTGGCGGCCGGATGTGGGAACCTCGCTGGTCCACGGCGCCGAAGACAGCTACAGCCCGGGATGTGTTGTCGGATGTCGCGCGCCGCAGGTAATGACATTATTTGTTACTCTGACACATAAGTTACTCTGCCAAGCCTCACTATGCAAGCTTTCATTACTTACTCAAATAATCCGATAATTTTAATGCTCAAGTTATAATTTAACATACATACACTCTAATTTTTTGTAATTTTACTGAAAAAAAAATTTGAAATTTTACAAATGCTTCTAACAGTACAAAGATATTAGTGTTTTCTTGGCTAAAAATAACTCTTTAATCCACTCTTAATACTCCGTTGTTAAGAAGCGTCCAAATTTCTTAAGTCAATAACCTAATTATTTATATATATTCTTCTTTTGTATGCACTTGCACCTATATTTATAGTAAAAAATAAGTGATATAGTGTGTTAGCCCTGCCCTCGTAGCTCAGGGGTAGGGTGGCCGTCTCGTAGTAGGAGGGCCGCGGGTTCGCGCCCCGGTATCTCCGACGTGGCGGATGCTCAGCTCGACTGTCGCACTGGGCGTTCGTCAACAAGTTGGTCTTGTGGCGAAAGGTGTTTGATAGTAATACAATGAGAGTGAGTTCCAATCCACCTGCTGGCGGGGTATAATTTATATTTGTAAATTATATTTTGAAATTTTTTTTAGTTGTTATCTTTTACTAATTTATTACATCAGTTTTTTATAAGAAAAAAAAGTAATTTTATTTACATTTCTCAATAATGTCAGTTCTAATACAAGGCTACCATTTGTAATATTACAGAGGAATGTTTTACAGAATCTACAAGAAAAGTTTCTGTAGTTTTACAAAGGATTTTATTGGCAACTGGGTTTCCAAGAATTTTTCTTGTAAAAGTACAAAAAATTGTTTGGAGTGTATGTATGTTTAATTACATAGGTACAGCACTTCAAAAGGTTTTGTTATCCGTTACAAGGAATATGAAATAATTTTGTATCAAAAATAAAAAATAAAGCTGATATATCAAAATTTAAATTAATATTTCAGATTAAACATTTATATTTTTATACTGCAATTTTACTTTTCACGTCACACTTCTTCCATGTAATCATTCTGTGGTCACACGGGGTAAGACAGGCATGTTGTTGACCAAAATGTTTGTGAAATACTAACACGTTGAGCAATTGGTAACCATGGCAGTTCATCTAGGTTGGCATAGTTAATATATCAGTTCTAATCTATCACTTTTTGAGAATTTCGTTGACTGTTACTAATCAATTTGTTATTGGTTTTCGCATAGCAATAATTATGGTACCTATAATCTACATATTATTTGTGCCTGACGATAAAAATAAAAAAGAATTTGAGCTTAGGCGTGACGAAAAATGTATATACAGTTGTTTATATTTCATAGTGCCCTGTTACAATGTAAGTATTTTTTTTATGTACTAACTGTTTTATTTTTATTATCTTTTTGTGCTGCATCAGTTATTGGTACTCATAATATAATCTATTAGTTATTTTGATGATAAATGCAATGTCTGGATTTACTTGTATATTTCGAAATGATTGAACTTCTGTTCATACTTACAGTCTCGGAATTACTTGTAATTTTCCTGAATATTTGCAATTCACATTTTTAATGATGTTTGTAATTAAATATGTATAAAATCTTATCATAATTTATTTCTTCTGTTCCTTATCTTTAATATCCACTAATGAATAGTTTTTAACCTACTTTCAGAATGGAAGATAGGGTTATAAGGTCATTTCCCTGTCTTTGTGTATATGTATGTGTGTGTCCCTGCCCCAAAGACTTTTAAACCTGTGCACGGAATTTGATGAAACTTATTACACTCATCGGACGTAGGCAAAAACCCCAAAATGTTCTAGAGGTCTTCAAATGGTATGGGCGGTAATTTAAAAAATGCCAAAATTATTTGGTAGCTCTGTCACATCTCAAGAACCATTCGACAGATCAACAAAAAATTCGGTACATTGATAGTTCACGAAGACTGAAGTCGGAAACTCGTATAACTATTTTCCACCAATTTGTAAGATAGTATGTACCATCACAAAAACTAAGGCTCATGTACTTCGGAAACTACTCTGTCTGTGCCTACCAAATGTGACATAAAAGTAGCGTTAAGGCCTCCATACACGATCAAGCGAGAATATCAAACTGTTTTGTCAGAAGTTTGTCAGGTAAGATTGACGCTAGAAGTTGAGGACTCACCAAACTAGTAACTTTCATATGGTCTCTTATGTGTGGATGTCGATATTTATACCGTGCGTTTGTTCCTAGTGTATTCCGTGTTGAATTCTCAATACGGATATTCATTTAGCGTATATGTATCTCTTGTTATTGAAAGATAACTATACAAAGTGGAAAGAAAGATCGAAGTGGTACATACTGTGGTTACTGAAAATAGGACACTACACCTATATCGAGTCTGCTAAACGAAGTGAGAGGCGAGCCTCAGGATAGACACAACTATATTAGGATGTGCGAAGAAGAGAGTTGCCTATTGCTGCTTTCACTTGTCTCGCCAAAAATATTAAAAAATATAAAACTGTAATAATAAACACAATTTATCCACATGAACGCTTAACTACAATTCTGCGAATTTCGGCAACAGGCAGAAGCTACTAGGACATGAAGTGCCTGTACAGAAGAAGGTTATCCCCTCAAGCATTAGGTAGAATCACCCCAGAGGCATTTGAAACCATTATGGAAGGTTTACAAGACTTCTTAAAGGTACGAATTAATATATTATAATATAATATATATATATATATATATATATATATATATATATATATATGAATGTGGCAGTAGAGTTATACATAGGAATGAAACAACAAAACGAAATGCTGTTTACATCAGAGCCCAAAGGTACTGTAATATTCAGCCAATGTGTTCATTGAGGATGTTTAGCTTGTATTTTGGGGATAGAGAGTATTTCTCAGACCACCTAGGCCACGCTCCCTTTAAGTTATTTACGGATAATCAAGCTTTAAGTTGGCTTTTTAAATCAAATAAACCTGTTGGTCATTTAGTACATTGGTTAGCTACAATAGCCCTGTGTAAGTTTGAGGTACGCTATATAAAAGGAAATGAAATGAAAATAAAATTTCTACTGAAAATTTGGTAGTTGCAAAACTGGTGGCTGAGTCAATTTATCTTTTAAAGTTTGAAAAGCATTTTGATGCTCGGGTCCCTACAAAAATTCAATATTTTTTTCCTCTCATTAATACTATTACTACCTCTCAAATACTATGTTTACTTAAAATAGTTTGTGAGTCTTTTAATGAAAAACACTACGTTATAATTTGTGACCCAGGTGACCAGAATTTGTTACCCAGGGTCGGAGATTTGTTACCCATGACCTTTGATAGCAAAAATCTAAAAATTTCAAAAAAAGTTCCAAATAATTCCAAAACATATATTATTAAAGAATTAGTAAACAATCATTTTCAAACGTTTTTAAACATTTATTTTAAAAAAAATTGAATTTCGTGAGGTTCTCCCAACTCCTCGACCAATAATTAGTCAACTTGCCTCTCCATCCACTCCCACGATCATACCAGTTAACCATCTTGATGCATTCAGCCATCTTAACAAACATATTGGATGCAGCTTACCTTGATCTCGACCCCATAAAATATAATGTCCCCGGAAATAAAATCGGGTGAAAAAATACATAAAAGTCAACAATCATACTATGCAACAGACTACTATCGCCATATTAGATTTATATGACATTGGCCTTGACCCTATGACCTTGAAGGACAATTAAAACAAAACTGAAAAATAATACATAAAAGTAAGCAAACATGTTACGTTACTGACTACTACCACCACATTAGTTGCATATGACCTTGACCCCATAACCTTGAATTATGGTAATGCCACAATTTCCCAAAAATTTCCAAAGAAATCCCTCAAAATTCCAAACATGCATAGAAATTTTTAAAATTGTTTATTTAAAATTATTTTTAATGTATAATTAATAGCTATAAAACTTATTTAAAAAAAATACATTTTCAGAGATCCCTAAGCAACACACCTAGCAGATGACTGACTCCCTCGACCCCACTCCCCTCATCTATACTCATTCTATCGTAAGTAGCCATCTTAATTTCTTAGTTTGTCATTTGTTTATGCATTGCTGAAGGTTACCATCTTGATTTTTCCTCTTTCATTTGTTTATACATTACGGGAGTTTGCCTCTCACGTGCGTTCGACTACCATATTGGATTTCATATGTTTTCATCGCCTAGTGACTAGTGTATTAATTAACCCACTAGGTGGCAGCCATATTTGTTTATGTTTTTTTTAAAATATAGGTTGTATTGTAAGCACCCTTCATGTTGGATTCTATTTTAAACACATAGGTGACATTAATTTTTCACTTCAGCCGTCAGGTGAGCTGTCAACACTCATGTTAAAAGACATAGGAAAAATCTGTAATTTTCCTCCCATTAAAAAATATATTTCTCTAATTAACAGAATACCTCATTTTTTAAAACTTTAAGGCCAGTAGAAGGACACAATACACGGAAATTAAGAAAAAACTATATTATAGAAAAATAAGTTCAGAACAAAGCAGATCATCACACCATATGATATAACCCCGATCATTAAGTTCTCTAATGATCGAAACCACATCTTTCATGTCCGAGCAATCCCCACATTTTTGAAGCTCAAGTAAAATTATGACTCTGTCTAAAAGTTCATTCGGGTCTTAGATAAACATATGGTCAGTATTTGCGAAGTCTTCCGCCTTCTTCGCCTTACTTGTCACAGGAAACTCGTTGGTGAATGTGTTGGAACGTCAAGGGAATCATCATCGTCATCAACACTATCACTGTCGTCATTATCATAGGCTGTCTTCATGATCGTCTTATCTTCCTGGTTCATCCTCAATATCAAGTTTACTTTCCTTTGTAGCAGGAGGTGTATCACTGTAAAAACGCTCCCTTTACTGCAACACATCATTTGTAGCTGCAAAGAAAAAAAAATTAATATGAACCACTGCAAAGTAGCCTTGCCATAAACACAATTTTTGTTTGATCTATACAGTAATGATTATGATAACTTTGCACTGTCGTTACAGTAAATAAGAGAGAAAGAACAAAAATGTCAAACAATACTCGCAGAAAAGCCAGAGCGGATCTCCGAAATGCGAACCCATTCACCTTGTGTTACAAACCTAACGTCCTACATCACACGATTACTGCGTCTTCTTGCGTTAGGATTAGTTTTTAAAGGCATGGTCCAGAATACAATGGCGCTTCTTGGGAAGAATTGAGATTAGTGGTGTCGAGAATCGCCGAACTTCAGAATGACATTAACTGTTTGCAGGGTGACTATATATTTGGTCAGTTGCAGTTTCGTAACTGCAGAATATTCTTACTGAATTATAAACATTTGAGTTCGGACATCAGTTACGTACGGCAAACTGCAATGTATGATAGTAAACCTATAAACCGTTACATTTGGTACTAAGTAATATTTATTTACTGTGAACAAAAGCAGCTCAAATAATGTTTATTTCGTTGCTATAATGAAAGGTATTATTGCCATAAAACAAAAACATTTATTAGCAGCAAACTTATGTTCCTGTAAACTTATCTTTGAATTAAAGCTACATTGTGTTACTGTAAATAAAACACCATAAAAGAGATGGATTTCTTTGTCCTACAGAAAACTATGTTTGGATTTTTTTTAGTGTGTATGCTCATCAGTATTTAGAGCTAATTGTCGTTTATTTTGAAGTTCACAGATTTCAAGCGAATGCCTTACAAGTGTACATTCCATACATACCGACTGTACTGCACTCATTCTGTCTTTAGCATTTACTTTCTCGTCATAATCGTCTGTGGAAACAGTACCAACCGATGTATCAGGATGTATTGCTGGCAACACTTGCTGACTCCCAGTAGACGAACCTTTGCAGATCTCGATGTGTCCTTCATGGTATCGCCTTGCATAAACTGCTGTGGCCATTGTCGTAATGCTTCTTCGCACGAAAATCTCTCTTCGAACGGGCCATTCTATCATACCGCTGAGCAAGGCAGCTTCTGCTGAAGATCTTTTCACTGAAGCGACACAGATTACGACGTTGTGGTTCAGGCAAAGACGCGGACGGACCTGTTAGAGATGTAGATGCTGGAGCTAAATAAGCAGGTAACATCGCCATTGGTGTTCTAGGTACTGCAGCCTAAGAAGTCAATGGCCCAGCTGATATCACGCCCGAAGAAGTCGATGGCATGTCCATAGCTACCATTAGATCTGGAGTATCCGAAGGCATCGCAGATTCATAATAAGACTTAGATGCGAAGATGCAGAAGCTTGCCGAGATGATGTATCTTTCACGGGAGCTGCTGTCAAACTAATCATCTCAGCTGACCTCCCTACTGCTTATGAATATAATAATATTCAAGCCCTACGATTTCATATTGTCTTTGAAATAATCTATTACACCATTAATATTTTGTTCGGACACCAATAAGCTAATAACCGAGTTTCCACATGACTACAACTGACCAATCGCAAGTAGGCACTGAGACATCACATGCGGGAGTCAGTAACTTACTTCTATCAGACCGATCCCTCCCAAGACTAGACCCTAAGTTACTCTAATGACCCCTAAATGGCCCCTGATTACAGTACATGCGGTGATGATTGTGGTACTTATTGCAGTGCTGACCCCTAATGACTCCTAAATAACCCCACAATTGCGGTGCATGCGGTGCTCTATGCGATGCTGATTCTTTGTTGACCTCTAAATTACCCTAAATTACCCCTAATGACCCCTAAATTACCCCCAAATTTTGATGCGTGCTGTGATGATTGTGGTGCTAATTGCGGTGCATGTAAGTGGCAAGTTAAAATTAATTCTTCTATTTTTAAAGTATATTATATAGTCTTGCCTCCAAAGCTGAATGATAGACATTTCATTTAATAATCTTGCTTTAAAATGTATATATAGAGGTCCCTTAGTATATTTAATCGCTTCGTGGGTAAACCGTTTTTGCACTTTGCACTATAAGTGCCTAGCACTACAGCAGGCTTCCAACATGCTTCACTATTGGTCTATGCACAACTTGGCCTTTGTACAGAACAATGCAGCACCACGACAGGCCACCACCATACCACCCAATTGGTCGTAGTGCGAAAAGGTCTCTTCGTACAGACTCCCTCTCATACCAACGACCATTTTAAGCATTGGTGAAAACTCTATTGCACAATCGGCACTGGCGACAATCAGTTAGCGATTATACAGCTCGTAGCTCCATGATCGTCGAGGTCAAAGGCCGGCCTTCGTACTCACAATTCATTTTCGTGGTATAGGAGCACTCTGAGAAAACTCAAATACTCGGTTGCACCAGAAGAAAACATGCAGGTACTAAATTTATTCTACATAGAATTATGTATATTGATATCTTCTATACATATTTATATACATTATTATGTTTATTCCTGTATTGTATATATTCATATATATTCCTATCTTGTGTGTATATATAATTATATATGTATGTATAATATTAAATAGAATTAAGTATATTGCTATCTTCTATACATATTTCTATACATTATTATGTTTATTCCTATCTTGTATATATTTATATATATATATCTATCTTGTATATATTATTATATATTCCCTTCTTGTATATATATATATATAGTATGTATAATAGTAAATGGGTATTTGGGTTTTCTCAGAGTGCTCTTATACCACTAAGTTGAATTGTGAATACGAATGCCGGCCTTTCACCTCGACGATCATGGAGCCGCGACCTGCATCATCGCTAACTGGTTGTCGCCAGTACCGATTCTGCGATCGAGTTTTCGCCTATGTTCAAAATGCTTGTCTGCATGAGAGGGCGGTCTTTACGAAAAGACCTTTTCTTGCGACGACCAATTGGGTAGTATGGTGGTGGCCTGTCGTGGTGCTGCATTGTTCTGTACAAAGGCCAAGTTGTGCATAGACCAATAGTGAAGCATAGCGGGAGCCTGTTGTAGTGCTAGGCACTTATAGTGCAAAGTGCAAATACGGTTTACCCACGAAGCGATTAAATATACAGAGGGACTTCTATACATAATTTTTAAAGCGAGATTATTAAAAAAAATGTCCACCTTTCAGCTTTGGAGGTAGGGCTTAAAAATTATATTTTAAAATAAGGAGAGTTTATTTTAACATGTGACCTACATGCACCGAACTTAGAACTTCAATCAGCGCCACAATAAGAGTTATTTAGGGGTCATTAGGGTCATTTAGGGATCAGTTTTGAGAGAGATCGGTCTGGCAGGAGTCGAAGACTGACTCCCGCATGTGATGTCTCAGTTCCTCCACGCGATTGGTCAACTGCAATCACATGGCAACTCGGTTATTGGCTGTCCGGTGTCCGAACAATGTATTAATTGTGTAATATAATCGGTTCAAAGTCAGTATGGAATCATAGGGCTTGCATACTCGTATATTATATGAAGTGGGGAAGTCAGCTGAGAGATTAGTTTGACAGTAAGTTCCGTGAAAGATACATCGTCTCGGCTAGCTTCTGCATCTTCGCATCTAAGTCTTATTCTGGATCTGCGATGCCTTCGGGTACTCCAGATCTAATGGTAGCCACGGACATGTCATCGACTTCTTCAGGAGTGGTACCAGCAGTGCAATAGACTTCTTCGGCTGCGGTACTACAACACCAATGGCGACGTTACTTGCTTATTTATCCCCAGCACCTACATCTCCAACAGGTCCGTCCGAGTCTTTGCCTGGACCACTACGTCGTTATCAGTGTCGCTTCTGTGAAAAGATCTTCAGCAAAAGCTGCCTTTATCAGCGGCATGATAGAATGGCCCGTACGAAGAGGTATTTTCGCGCGAAGAGGCATTACGGCAATGACCACGGCAGTTTATGCAAGGAGATGCCATCAAGGAACACATCGATATCTGCAAGGGTTCGTCTACTGGGAGTCAGTAAGTGTTGTCGGCCATACCTCCTGATACATCGGTGGGCACTGTTTCCACAGACGATTATGACGGGACAGTAAAAGCTAAAGACAGAATGAGTGCAGTACAGTCGGCATGTGTGGAATGTACACTTGTAAGACATTCGCATAAAGTCTACGAACTTCAAAATAAACGACCGTCAACTCTAAATACTAATGAGCATACACATCCTTCTACAAATAAAAGTAAACTTGATACTGAGGATGAACCAGGAAGTGAAGACGATAGCGAAAACAGTAATGATTATGACAATTACGACAGGGATAGCGTTGATGACAATGGTGATTCCCTCAACGTTCCAACATATTTCACCAACGCGAGTTCTCTTCATAAAGTCATGCTAAAAAGTTGAAAGACGTCGCGAATACTGGCTACATGTTTACTGAAGACACGAATGAACTTGTAGACAGACTTATAATATCGCTTGAGCTTCAAAAAATTGGGGATTAATAGGACATGAAAGAGATTATTTCGTTCAGTAGAGAACTTAAGGATCGGGGTTATATCAGATGGTGTGATGAACTGCTGTCTTCTGATGTTGTAGTTACAAAATAATAATAAGTTATTGCTATAGAATAATAGTTTTTTCTAAATATTTATGTATTGTATCCTTTTATAGCCCTTAAAGTTTTTAAATACATATATATATAATAAATTATGCATGTATGTATACTGCTTATTGGAGAAAAATGTATATTTTCAATAGGATAAAAATTACAGATGTTTCCTATGTCTATAAATATGATTGTCAACAGATTACCTGACTTCTAAAGCGAGAAATAATGTCACCTATGTGTTGAAAATAGAATCCAACATGAGGGTGCCGACAGTGCAACATATACTTTAAAGACATATACAAATATGACTGCCATCTGGTGGATAAATTAATACACTAGCGCCACCTAGGTGATGAAAACATATGAAATCCAATATGGTAGTCGAATGGAGGTAAGAGGTAAACTCCAGTAATGTATAAACAAATGATGGACGAAAATCCAAGATGGTAGCCTCCAGCAATGTATAAACCAATGACAAAATAAAAAAATCACGATGGTGGCACACGACAAAATAAGTTTAGTTGAGGGGATTGGGGGTAGGGGAGTTAGTAGTCTGCTGAGCCTGGTGCTGTAAAACCTCCAGAAATGTAAGTTATTTAAAAACTTTTTAAAAAACATTTTCTGGATTTTTTGTTTTCGAGGTCATGGGGTCGAGGTCAAGGTCACCTGCATCCAACATGGCTGCGAAGCTGGCTGACAGCACCAAGATGATTGACTGGGTATGGGCGAGGAGGTGGAGGCCTGCCGACTAATCGGTAGATTGAGGGGGGTGAGGGGAACCTCAGGAAATTTAACATATTTTATAAAAATTTTAACAGATTTTTAATAATGTTTACTAATGTTATAGTAATAAAAAATTTTAAAATATTTTGGAATTTCTAATTTTTAAAATTTTTTTTGAATTTTTTATTCAATCTCGGTCGCCTGGATCACAAATCCTGCTCTCCTGCTCAGGAGAAATTTGAATATTTTAGCGAAAAGGCACAATTTTAAGGAAAAAGGGAAAATTTGAGGGGAAAATGGAATTTTTTAGGGAAATTCAGTAGATTTTGAGGTGAAAAAGGGACATCTTGAAGGAAAAAAGGGGAAATACATTGCGGACAGATGATGTCATAACATGGCGGCCATCCAGCGCCTAACGTCTACGTCCCACGCCCTTATTCATGAACTGGCCAAACCCTACTTCTGTCTTCAAAAGTTAGACTTTAAATACTTACCACAGGTTAATTAATTGAACGTTAGTTTTCGAAACATTTGCTACACGCAAATCTTCTGATTTTAAGAAACGCTTTAGCTGATACCCAACGTGTGCTAGAACCAATTATAGAAATTAAAAATAACCAAAATTTTAAGTTATAAATCTCGTTTGAGCTTTAACAAACATGATGAATTTTATTGTTCATATTATTTGGTACTAGCTGTACCCTCGCACGCTTCGTAGGACATTAATTTATTTTGAAAATTGGAGTCGATCCAGCCACTCACTCGGGATCGCTCTAGGCACTGGGCCATTGCGGACCCACTTGATATACCCTATGTCTATATACTGAGCCACTGCGGCCCCACTTCGAATCCCTCTAGCCACTGAGCCTCTGTGGCCCCACTCGATATATTTCTATCCACTGAACCAGTGCGGCCCCACTTGAGATTATTCTAGCCACTGAGCCACTACGGCACGCAGGAATAACGGAAAAAAATACATTCACGTGAATAAAAAAAAGGCAAATTAAAGGCACTCTCATAAATAACTTTAATACATCTTTCTCAGAAGAAATATTAAAATAATTCAGTGGTAGAATAAATAAAATAATTCGTAATTTTTCTAATACTTAACAAATAAAACCAATTAAAAAACCACGTACTTTCCTAAATATCAGTATTTCTTTCAGTGTTAAGTATATATTTTCTACTAATTATGTAGTTATTCGTATTTGTAGAGCTAAGAGATGCTCACTTTATTCACTGGTCTTACAAGCGACATTAGACGCCATGGAAACGTGGGAAAATAGTAAATAATCTTGATGGACGTCTCGTCTCGAATAATGCTTGGGCCTTGAAAATAATGTTAATTATCGTAGTTTCCACATGTTTATCATAGCACGGGAATATTTTTAAAGAAAATTCATCGCACATCCATTTGAGTGTTTGTTTTGCCGGAATCTCACAGCCCCGACCAGCAAGACGCCGGAAGCACTACACGACAAAGATGCCACAAGCACTACACGACACTTCAAACTAAACAACCAATGAAATACCAGATAGGTCTGAAGTAAAGCCGACAATTATTTCGTACTACCAGCAGTTTTGGATTGGAAATTATTTCTATTTTATCGTCTTGTCGTGCGACACGACACACAGTGTACAACATTGCAAAATGAAATTATAAGATAAGCTTTCCTCACAACGGGAAATACGTAGTTTAAAAGAAAAATAACATTATGGAAATTATTGTATTTAACTCTTATAAATAATAATTTTACCTTTGTATTCATTAGCTATAAAACTTTGTCACCATCATGTATTCCAAATTTCCCGTCTGCCCGCCGCCTTTGAAACTAGCGTAGTTAATCAGCGGCTTCTGAATGGATCCGAAAAATTCTACTCGTTGTGTCGCGTCAGTAAACTGTCGGGTTGTACATTTGAGCAGGTACATTGAAAATGGTTTTGGTTGCAGTTTTTCTCGTGTTACGTGCTGTGCTCCTCAGGACTATGTGATCCCGGCATTACACATAAGTGAAAATGTGGGCGCGTTCAGCGGGCAAAATTCTGCAGCAGCACTTAGCTCTTCATGTTGTTAGTGGTTACAGGGGAAATATACTTGCTTCGTCTCCGCTGCCAGCAGACGACACTCGCTACTGCTCAAGTTAGTGGTTACAGGGGAAATATACTTGCTTCGTCTCCGCTGTCAGCAGACGTCACTCGCTACTGCTCAAGTTGGTGGTTACAGGGGAAATATACTTGTTTCGTCTCCGCTGCCAGCAGACGACACTCGCTACTGCTCAAGTTAGTGGTTACAGGGGAAATATACTTGCTTCGTCTCCGCTGCCAGCAGACGACACTCGCTACTGCTCAAGTTCAAATATGTCTTCTGAAATAAATAAACATTTATCTATCGATGATATCATGTAAAATGACACATTCACAGCAGAACGAAGAATGAACGTAAGGTATTGCGAATGTTTGTGTCTTGTGAACAAATGCTTATATATATATATATATATATATATATATATTATATATATATATATATATATATATATATATAGACACACACAGTTACGTGGGCCAATTGTGCATATTTTTATATAGCATAAAGTATTTCGTAACTTTATATATACATTTTTCGTAACTTTATATATATATACAAAGTTACGAAATACTTTGTGCTATATAAAAATATGCGCAATTGGCCCACGTAAACTGTGTGTAAGGCTTGATAGCTGATCTAAGCTGCATTTAGTTTTCATAAAATTCTTTAAAATTTAAACAAAAGGGTTTCATTTTACGAAGTAGTCACAGTTCTCTCCTACCAGCCATTTTACAATGCCAAGTCAATGTAAACGTGTGTAGGTTGGAAAATCTTTAATGTCACAATGACAAAATATTTTGTTCTTCTTATTACCTTAAGTGTAACAAAAATTAGGTTGCGGCAACATTACTTAGGGACTTTATTAATATTAACCCTTCACCATTATATTTGTATAATAGTAATATAATATTTCGTACATCGTTAATATTATTAAATTGGTTACAAGATTGTTAATTTTACTACACCATAAACTTTTAAAGAAATACCTCGGTAGTATTTTTTTTTTGGTACCTTAGACTTTTTTCTGAGCAGTTCAGCAGGGTTCGGTGTGTCACTCGGAATCTTGTTATATTCAAATGATATTATCGCTTAAGTACAAAAATTCCTCTTCTTATTAGAGATCAGGTAGTGTGTAGGAAGGTTAGTTCCAGGTGCATGTGTGAGACATTCGTGGAGGTTTTGGAGGTCCACGCTCAGTGAAGTAACGTTCATTACAGAACACATATTTAAAGTCACATTACAACCAAATAAAAATCCAATGTATCTAAAAAAATTACTGGATTTGTTGACCTTTTTTTATGAACGATTATGTCTAATAGTAGGGCTTAATAAAACCACAGGGCAAAGTAAATCCGATTTTTTGGAAGTTGTTATAACTAGTTGCAAGTTGTCGCAAGTTGGATTACACAAATTAAATCTTCTTTTAATTGTCACCCAAAATTATTTCAATTTAAGAAATATGTAACACGAAATTAAAATAATTTTAACACGTATGACACTTGTTGTGCATGTATTCTTATGGGAGAAACCTGATTGTTTTGGGTCACGCTTCTACTATTACTATTTCTACTCGAGCTTCACTAAGCGTACGCAAAACGACGGCAAGTGTCAAGACCTATCTTCATGACCATGATTCCAGGGAAACTGGAGTCCTGGCGTGGAGCCACAGCACCTCAGTGGTCATATTGGATTTCGTCATAAGGGAAAAAATTATATTTTCTCCTCAAAATTTCTCTTTTCCCCTTCGCTTCAGGCAGTCATATTGGCACCCAGTACATCTGGGAACTTCTAGCATTCTGGATGCTCCCATCCTATGTATTTTCTCAGGGTGTTTATACCCTTCTGACGGTCTCTATTTCATTCTCTTGCATTCCACCCTGCTTCCTGGCTCCAAAACCACAACACCAGTACCGATCCCTGCTGCAATGCCAGTCTCTCTTGCATTCTGGTCAATTTCCGCCGATGACCAATCAATATGCCGTTGACACCTTGGGTGTGGGATCAAGAGGTGTGAGGTCACCCTCGCCTCAGAACTCACACTCTTGCGTTCCGCTTGGTTTTCTCTGGGTGCTCCCAACCCAACCGAAAGTGTGCACATCCCAATGACGCATTCTGTGTGTAGAGGGAGACCCCATTCCAAACCAACCTTTCAGCCTCAGGTCAAGTATGTCATATCTGCTCTTATAAGTATACTAGGCTGTAATTTCCGAACCGGTTAAGATATAGTTGTTAAATTCATAACATAGTCATCAACCTAGACGACTAGAAGGCTCGCAAAGCCATGTATGACCTATGTCTGCTTATAGAATATTTGACTGTTATTTCTGAAATGTTGAAGACATTGTTGTCGAATTCAAACCATAAGAATCACTTCAGATGACGAGAAGAACCGAAGGGCCAAGTATGATCTGAGAGTACATATAAGCATAGTTGCCCGTAATATTCGAACCCTTCGAGATATAAATATCAAATTCATAACATAGGTATTACCCCAGAGAGCGAAAAGAGATGACCTCTGGAATTGCGTAAGCCAATGACGTCCTCGACAGACATTGAATGCCAGGAGAATAAATACTCGCATGGGCCTACGCACTCGCAAAAAATGCAGGAGGATGTGCGGGAGATCGTTCTGGCTTCCCTTTCGTTTACCAATCTGTTACCTTGACTACACAACCACCATTGCATGAAACGTGTGAGAAGATGAAATAGCATACATATGCGTATCGGTCTATACATCCGGCAGATGTTGTGCGGTTAGAGGAATTAAATACCTGCATTAGCCTACACACTCGCCAGATGTCGCTAGGCGGAAAGATGTTTTTCCTTCTGGACCCGCCTAAGCCGATGACGCATTCGACAGGCGGGGACAATACGGATAACACTGCTACACAGTGATGCAAACAGAAAACGTAATGTAAAGGGAAATAGTTATAAGTACTTACCAACCAGTACAATTACACAAGCGCAGTGTGTGTGTGTGTGCGTGTGTTAAACGATGCTAGACAATTCCAGACTGCCCTGCGCTAGAACTATCTCCTTATCAAACTAAATCATCAGCCATCACTCACAACACTAGCAGCAGCCGACTCGACCATCGTTGTGCGAAAGGCATTCATACTCCGTCTCCTACCTGCACTCGTGTACCGAAATGTCGTCAATGCTCCAGCCAGCCTGTGGATTATGTTACAACTTCCCCCCCCCCTCCCGCCCAAAAATCTTGCTCGCCGCAGCCCAAGATAGTAGTAGTATCGCGTCCATGCATGGCCTAACCCGCACTAATATACCAAGCCTTCAATGCAAGCAATTACAGGTAGTCATACTCCATTACCGACCCGCACTCATGTACCAAGCCTTCAATTGCCCCCCACCAATCCTCCATAGCCCAAGATCGTACTGAGCTGAAAGCCTTCCCTACGAACCGAGTGAAGCGAAACCAGCCAACAGCAGAACGCGCCCGAACCACCACTGCACGACCAATGTGAGAATCAGTGAGGCTGAGGTTGACCGAAAGCACGCAAGTCGAATGATGACATATAACACTAGTCGAGAGATGCCAGGGTGGCAGACCAGTCGAGTGTATGACCATTTACGAGAGTAATTCAGTACCTAGTGCCAGAACCATAAGCATATACGAAACAACATACATTAGTCATGCGATATTATATTTATAAAGAGTGTCAATGAATAAGTGTTACTAATTAATAGAGGTGTTACACAATATGAAATTGAACAAATTTTACTAAGGTAATCATGTCTGGAAATGCCTCCTTATATCCAAAATAGCGGTTAGAGAGAGCAAGGGTGGCAAATGCGGACAATAACATATTTGATTGTCTTGAGTATATATTGTTAAAGAACAATACTTGAAAGTACGTCTGAATGTTAACACATGCAAATGTGAACATGTAAGCACACTTGTGTATCAGACTAATACTATAGAATGTAGTTTTGACAAATACTACTCTGGGATTTCTTAACATATAGAGTAAGGGAGTGTAAGATGACAATCATAAGGGGCATACTTACATTTTAGCTTTTGAACATGCTAATATTTGATGTTCCTACAGTACATGTAAGTACAAATATCCATGTAAGTTATAATGGTTCCAAGTGCATGTTGTAGAAACGAAAATGGTTTATTTATATGTATGCAAAGTCGTCATCTTACCCGCACAGGTGGGTAAGATGACGAACCAGTGAGTGTAAGATGACGAATGCGAATTAAATGCAGAAAACATATTGTTCATCTCACAGAAACAAATATATATTTACTTAAACCTGCTAAAATGTTCAGAAAAATATTATAGTATGTAAGTGGCCTATATATATTTGTAAACTGAACAAAATTATAGGCTACATATTAATTCGTGAATTGTTCACATTAAAATACATTAGAAAATTCAATATCTGAAATGTTACCATTCATTTGTAACAAGAAAGTATAAAACAAAACTATATAGGCCCATATAAAAATTAATTACAAAAATGACATACCCATGCTCGAACTTTAGCAATCTCGCTATCCTAACCATTGAACAGAGCTTGAGCCCATTCTTTACATATAAAACATTGATATCACTGTTCATTCTTCCCGCTCTCCTCACATAGAATACAGTCCATTCCCTCAAAATGTTCTGTTTCGTTATCTTTTTCCATGTAGACAACACTCTTATCGTCAGTGGACACTGAGGCGTTCACTTTGCTGGCCCGTTTCTTTCCTTTCGCTGATTTTCGGTTTCTTGGAGCCGACTTCCCCCCACCACCCCCCCCCCCCCACCACATTTTTCCGAGATGACCTTTTCTTTTCTTTGCTATTTCATCTTTAGCGGCATTGCTTTACTGGTGAACTGGATATCACCAATGAAGGGAGATTCCTGCGTTTAAGCTTAACTGTAAGCTCTGCAACAGGAAGAGTAGGCAGTGAATACCTGCATCTTCGTTGAGAGATGGCTTCTGACAAGTCAGGTGTATGCAATGTCTCTTCTATATCTGGTACTATTTGCTCTGGCTGTCTATCCGTAGATGTAGACTTTTGTTAAGTAGCTTTGGCGGTAAGCTTTGGTTTCTTAGTCACTGGTGTACCCTCTGGTGCTACAGTAGCTGCCACTGGTATTTTCTCTGGTCATACAGTAGCTACCACTGGTAAATCCTCTGGTGCTACAGTAGCTGCCACTGGTGTATCTTCTGATCATACAGTACTTGCCACTGGTATTTTCTCTTGTCCCACAGTAGCTGCCACTGGTGTTTTCTCTTGTCCCACAGTAGCTACCACTGGTATATCCTCTGGTTCTACAGTAGCTGCCACTGGTGTATTCTCTGGTGCTTCAGTAGCTGCCACTGGTGAATCCTCTGGTGCTACAGTAGCTGTCACTGCTGTATCCTCTGGTCCTACAGTAGCTGCCCCTAGTGAATCCTGTGTTCCTACAGTAGGACTGTCGGATGTCGCTGGTATATCAGCCGTGGATTGGGGTTTAAGTGTAGTTTTTGAAGCTTCAAAATTTTAATTTGCAAAAATATTATCTTTGAAAGGTTCGGTCCCTGTAGCTCTTAATCCATTCACAGTGGCCCCATCAGAGGCAATTTATTTGTAAGCTGAGCAAAACAACGATGACACATCTTTGTTGTTTATAATTGTTGCAGGTCGGGAAACCATAAAATGTTCGTATGTCTTGGAATTAGCTGTTTTGAGGGGTCCAAAAATGTTACATCCTGAGGCTGCATGTTATGGGTAGAGTGAGCTGGAAACCCTACGACCACCACATGATGATCTCTACAAAAGTTTATTGCCTCTTGGGTAACGTGCGAATAGTGGTTGTCCATTAATAATAGTAATCGGTTTGTGCTGCTGGGATTCGCGTGCTTCGCAAAGTGCTCTAGATATTTAAATATACATATATATCATAGGTCATCCAGCCAGTCTCATGAGCAATGCCAACTGATCCAGTAGGTTATCCATCCAAGAAAGAAGCTTGCATTCTCACTCGAGGGAAAATAAATAGTGGAGGTACAGAATGTCCAGCTGCATTCATACAATAAACAGCCGTCACATTTTGCCCTCTTTCCCCATATGACAGTTTCATTACTCACTGATTACTCAGCTTTTTGGTGTTTTCGTGAGTACTGTGGAAAATCCCGACTCGTCCACATTATATATTTGGGAAGCCTGGAAATGTTTTTTACAGTCGCAACTCCTTCAAAACAGAATAAAAAATCCTAACTTACCTTATTGAATGCAGACAGCCAGGTGGTTGATGTAGCGTCTGGCTTTCTTAAGGTCTTATTGCACTGGGCGATAAATCTGCAGACAAAGTTTAACCCAGCTGCTTTCTTTTCATTGCTAAATCAGTGGTCGATTCCAACTCCTTCAGCAAAATTAAAGGCAATCCTAGAAAACTAATCCTTCGTCAGTCCGAATACCCTTTTGTTGATATTAACAACATATTCTTTCAGCTGCGCTAGCTGTTCAGGTGAAAATGTTTCCTGCATTTTCAGGAAACCCCTGCAACAATAAAGTTAATAAATGCCATTAATTTTTATGTAAACAGAGACCTGTAAGTAAGTAACTATTAACAGTGTAATCACTCACAATTTCCTTGTAGTCTTTAATATATCTCCTCAAAGTTGGCTATGCTATACTAAGCTTTTTTGCTGCTGAATTAACATTCTTCCCATGTTTTACAAACTCAATAGCAATGTTCATGTTGTCTTTCGACCAGCCTTGTCGGTCTCTATTTCGTCAATAGTTACGCACCATTTCCCTGGTGTGTTCACCTAAACTAAAACAGAAAATAACAAAGAAATTTAGAAACAAAAAAGTATTTATAAAGGGGCATATTTACGAATTCGTCATCATGCCCCTTTCATCAATTCTTCATCTTGCCCCACATAACCATGTTTGTTTTAAAATGGTGTGTATAAATAACTGTATACTATTTAAAATCAATTACCACGGGTTGCATGCACAGATGTTTTCTAAACACATGAAAAAATATTGCAATTAATAGTTACTAACCTTGCGACCTTTATCCTTATTTTCATGGGCCGAAATCATAAATTGGCGAATCAGAAAACCAACTTTTCGTTCCTCAGCTCCACAGGTTATAGTCAATGGCGTGCTATTACGTGTTTCACATAGCATAATGTAGGGCTCTCTTTTGCACCTACTATTGTGCTGCTATATATTGTCTGGAAGGAGAAATTCTGGATTTATCATCTTACCTGCTTTGTCGTCTTACCCTCCCTTCCCCCACAAACATTTGTTCAGATGTTGTGTGTAGCATACGAGCTCTGGCAGTTGAAAGACAGATTTTTTTTAATACCACAAAAGTATACAGCATAAATTTCATTATTTAGAAGTAAGTTTTAATGGTAACAATATTTTAACATTTCAAATAGTTATACTAGAACAATGGCATTTCTGTGTTTTTGTTTTTTTAACAACACACGGATAATGTATAGTTCTGGGCAGAAGGGATTTGGGAGCCAATGAGGGTGAATCGCATAATATTAAATTTAGTAACACAAGCTAAGGTTTATCAAAGGACTCACATTTTGGTGCATTCGCCCTGGGGTATAGTTCGAGATTTATCAAAGTTGTTGCTATATTTTGTGAAATTATGTTAAGTGGGGCCTAATTCCGTTTACACTGTAGTTGGGTCGTTATATCTGAATTTTCAACAGCCATCTCGTCAACATCCTGTGGTGGATGGTGTGAGAGAGAGAGAGGGAGACAGAGAGGGATTTCGCTATATCACGAGATGGGATAACTGCTCAAATACAGCGCCGCGGATGGGAGGACTGGTGGTCGCTGTATCTGCGTGAGCGAACTACGGAGACAGACAGTGTTGAATATCTAGCCCGCCGAGCACCCATTCGTAACATAAATGTATACAACAACAGTGGCAACAGTAATACTTATGAGACTTCATAGTAAATGAATTAGGAATGGAAATTAAGTTTGTAAATTCATTATTTATAAATTAAAAAAAAAAAAAAAATTTGTAAAACGAATTGTTTGTAGCCATATAGCAGTTCGAATAGCAGGATACATGTGGACTGTGACATAATGCTGAAGTGAGGTTATGAGAGCTGAAGTCAGTGCGAGAACGAGGTGTGGCTATAGCAATGAGACAGGCCGGCCCGGGCTGGTAGATCTGGCATGCGACAGCTGGGCACAAAATTGCGTTGTTTTATTAAAATGCGGTAAGCGGATAGTAACATATTAGTTTGCACTTTACAGTCTTTGCTTGCCCGATGAGATGTACACTTTACAGAAGGAAAACTTTAAACACTTTGTTTATATATTTTTATATATATGATGGTGAATCAGCTATACAGGGCAGGCCAATAAAAATTAACCGAAACAAATCTTTTTGTAATAAAAAGAAATGTTATTTAGTAATATTACATGTGTTGACAGAGAAATGTATACACATCCTGGCTAAAGTGGCACGGTGTGTCAGGGTAGGTAGTTTAATTAGTTTCTTGTTTTTGATTGGTTACGTGTGATAATGCATTGTGTGTGCCTCGTAGATGTTTATTGTAATTGAGGGTAAGTCGTTTTCATGTTTCGTTCCTTGCTTGAGTGGGACGGTAAACTGGCTTTGTGTATATTTAATATTTAATTTATTTTGAACATGTTCGCATTAATTTCATTAATAATTATGTATTGGTTCGTGGTATTTCGTCGCTAGTTATTTTATTGATTTGTGATATATTATACGGGATAGTAAACTAACTTTGTGCTTGTGGTTAGTACATTCGTTTAGAGTTGTTTCATGTTTCCAAATTAATCAGTATTCATTGCTATGAATTTTTATGACTCTTATATTCTTTATTGGAGAGTAAACTAACTTTCTGGATGCAATTAATTTGTTACGTCTTGTCTGTGCGTAGTAGGTATAATTGAGGGTAAGTCGTTTTTACATCTCTTTGTGTTTAATTTATTTATGATAAACTATATCATATTTGTAGAATGTGAATTATGTCGTGGTTCAATTTATATTTCTTTAATTCGCTGCGTATTTGTTAATAATTTGATGTTGTGGGATACATTCAGTGCTAGTATAAACAACAAAATTCGTTATTATAAAACAGTGATTTATAAATACACATTTCCAACCTCAGATGATAACAATTTAACATATCTAGAGAACACTATGACAGTAAACAGTGACAAAGGCAAACGTGTACTTGCTGCCGACACAGACTCCCACCCCTAACACACTATACAAGCTCTGTCTCTCGACAACCGGCATTCTAGACAACCACACCTTGCTGATCTCTCCTCGTCCCGCCCCTTAACCACCCTAGGAACTTATTTCAACTTCTGAATCCGAACTGAACGGATTTTCTCTGCTGACCCGACATCCCCTCCTGCCCCTCACCAAAACCATCCCACCTCAGTCTCTCCACAGCCACCAACAGAGAATGACCTCCTACACATCACTCCCCTCATCAACCATTCCACACGTCAGTCTCTCCACAGCCGCCAACACAGAATGACCTCCTACCCATCACCCCCCTCATCAACCATCCCACCTCAGTCTCTCCGCAGCTGCCAACAGAGAAAGACCTCCTCCGCCCATCACTCCCCTCTCCAACCATCCCACCTCAGTCTCTCCACAACAGCCAACAGAGAATGACCTCCTAACCATCAATGCCCTCACCTACCATTCCACCTCAGTCTCTCCACAGTCGCCAACAGAGAATGACCTCTTCCTGGCAATCACTCCTCTCATCAACCATCACACCTCAGTCTCTCCACAGCTGCCAACAGAGAATGACCTTTTCCTACCCATCAATCCCCTCACCAAGTATCCCACCTCAGCCTCTCCACAGCGACCAACCGAGAATGACCTCCTCCTACCCAAAACTCCCCTCATCAACCATCCCACCTCAGTCCTAACTCAGACAAAGTTGACCCTTATGACACTCATGCCCCAAGGTCAACACATATTTATACTGCTGCCCCCAACCCTCAGAGCTCGTTGCCTGCAAGACATCCAAGGGTGAACAACTAACCCTTTGAACAACAATGACAGTTGACCCCTTCGAATAAAGATTTAACCCTTTGCATTACACAATTAATCCTTTACTATTAAACTTTTCAATAAATTTAACCCTTTCAACGTTAATCTGTAATTAGCCCATACCTGTAATTAATCGAGGTAATTTAATCCATGAGCCATTACACAGGTACAATAAATCTCTCCAACCCTATGTCACTCTAGTAGTCAGCCAGAACATACATGGCCATACTACTTGAGCGATTTATAGAAGAGATGCAGAGGCCTGGAAGGACAATTCTGTGGTTAAATAGCTTAGACAGTCTGCCACGAATTGATCGTACTTTCGAGTGCTATGAACTGTAGTCAGCACGCGAATAAGCTCGTATTCTTATGAGTAGGGAAGATTCCATAAGGGATGATAGTTTCCTAATTCAACGAGAGGAATATCGTCTTCGTCCGACTATTGGTTTCTTCATATGCCTTATGGAATACTGCTGAACCCAATCTGCACTATTGAAATGACTTTATTCAATTACAGAAGTACTGCTAAATTAATGCTCATCCAAAGGTAGCAATATATAAGTATTTATAGTAATTTTCATTGAACAGAATTTTTTTCAAAAGGTTTAGACGTAGATAATATTGGTTAATGGTATAACTGTTTTACACCTACAATCACCCTGAGTAGAATTTTAAGATTAATATTTTTCTCAAAACCAAGATAATTAATAGAGATTGTAATTGCTCGAATAGTGTCGTTCTTTGCAGCAGATTGGCATAACTCAGTGATTATTCTGATGTTCATTGTTTCTTGTTAGAATAAGTTGAAACATCTTTGATATTAACTGAAAAGCCATTACTTGGTGGATAAGATATGTTTCTTTATTTTCCACTATATTACGACCATTGATGGTAATTACATAGTTGGCCAGAATTGGGTTTTCTGATAACTTCAAATAATCAAATATATGATAAGCATTTGGTTCCTTAACAATATTTCATTTATAAGATACATATTTTAATGGCAATGTCAGATCCTATAAGATAAATGGAGTTCTTTCATTAAAAGCTCTAATTATCATACTGTATATGCTTTCTATTGATAACGGCGTGGACGTTCTTAGAAAGTTGCTTTTGGTTTCTATGTGTGTAATGCTTATTTTCAGCTGCCATCTAAAGATCAGCAGAGTCTAAGATATTGAATTATTCTACTGTCCTGTTCATATTCTAGCTGGGTGTTGGCCAAGGCAAACCTTAAGCATAATCCATAATTAGTGGAATATTTAAGTATTGTCCGACACATTACACGAAGGATAAAATTGTTGCTCTAACGTATAGACCTCTTTGAGGTGTCATATGCTAAATATCACAATATTTGAGCAAAAGTCAGAGGAATCATTTTGAAATTTTGAATGCTAACTAGGAAAATGTCGGCAGACATGGAAACACTTCGCTCTTTAATTGAAGCACTAAGCGGCCAAATTAGTAATGTTAATGAAAATGTAAATAGTAAAATTGGTAGTGTTAGTGAATCTGTGATTAGTGTTAGTGAACATGTAAATAGTGTTAGTGAATTAATAGACAAGAAAATAGACCGTACTAGCGAAGTAGTAGACGAATAATAGACAGTGTTAGCGAAGTAATAGACGAAAAATAGACAGTGTTACTTAAGCAGAAGACAAGAAAATAGACAGTGTAAACGATAATGTAGATAGAAAATTAAACAGGGTAGATAGAAAAATAGACAGTGTGAATGAGAATGTGAACAGAAAGATAGAAGGTGCGAACGAGTTGGTAAACAATAAAATAGACTCTACTGTGCAGACAAGAAGATCGACAGTGTTGAGCAAGAAATGAAACAGGAAGTGATCGCCCTTAAGAAGGAATGGCAGGAGTACTTGCAGCATCAGGGTGACGACATACAGGGGGCGGAAGAGGAGCCGAGTTTGGTCACCGCCAAGACGACGAGTGCGGACAGCGAGAAGAAGGTAGAGGTCGCCGTCAGTGCAGACATCGCATGGGAGGAGCAGCAATTCTGCAGTGTAGGTACGCCCCAGCCAGGGGTGGGTAAAGGAGTCACAATTAAGCCCGCCCCCTACAATGGACAGACACCTTGACGCGAGTACCGGCGCCAGTTCAAGATCGTTGCCTCCGTGAATGGCTGGTTTGAAGAGCAGCGGGCGTACTACCTGGCGGCTGTAATGAGGGGACCAGCATTGAGCATACTGCAGTCGCTGCTAGAACGACATCGTCTGGAATACTCCACATTGGTGTCAGCTTTGGAGCTGCGATTCGGCGACCGGTACCTGCGACACGCCCACCATGCCCAACTGCGAAGCCGCATCCAGCGACCAGGGGAACCACTGAAGGAGCTGTGGCAGGACATCGTAAGGCTGTCGCACCTGTCTCTGGAGGGATGCTCGGAAGAGGCACGAGATGTCATCGCCGTCGGCTCCTTTGTCGACGCTATCGCGGCAATCTGTGTGGTTAGCTGCGCCTCACACCATGCAGGATACCTTGGCCCGAGCACTGGAAGTGGAGTCAGCATGGCAGCCATCAGTGCCCTGACGTCCAGGGCGGGCAGTGATGCTTAATGAAGGGGAGGACGGAGCGTCAAGGGGATATTGGAGGACTTGCAGACGACCATGAGGGTCATCGCCTCCAAGGTGTGCACTACGGAGACTCACCATCCCCCACCCAAATGGGCAGAATGTTGGACGTGTGGACAGCTGGGTTACCTGAGAACCAACTGTCCTCAGCAGCAACAGCAGGAGCAGCAGAAGCTGCAGCATCAGTAACAGCCAGGAAGCAGGCGCCAAGGGGCAGGTGAGAGTGCAATGTCTTCGGGAAACTTGTAAACACCGGTCTAGAAGGGCAAAGATCGGCGATTGCTGGATGGAAGACCCCAATGCTTTTGCATGTACGTTCAATGAAACAAGACTTCAATGCCATATTGGTGGAGGGGAGTCTAGATGATTTTCTTATCAGATGGTCGTTGACACAGGAGCGACTATAACAGTGGTAAGACCCTATAACAGTGGTAAGACCCGGCATTCTTGGGTCTTCCCTCCAGCGATCATCCGATAAGAACATGGATCACTGCTATTTAACTACAGTAATGGGCGAGACCACACCAGTCAAAGACAATAGAAGGGCACCCTTACAGCTCGGTAACCTTGAGATAGAGCATGATATATACATAGCAGAAATAGAGGGCGAATTCATTTTGGGTCTTGATGTTTCACGTAAGCTGGGATGCTGTATTGATACTCGGCTGAGGGTGTTACATGTAGGTAATACCGAGTTGGTAGTGTCAATACGACGAGATTTATCTTTGCCAAAGAGTTGCCGAGTAGTGTGTAATCAGTCACCTGTGCTCCCTGCTTCTAGCAAAGTTGTTACTCCAGGCAGATGCCAGGGAAAAATTGTCAGGTGATTGGGCATAATCGAACCAGCCCAGGAAGTTGGCATTTTACCCGATGGTGTCATTGTAGCCAGGACAATTATTTCTTCAAAATCGGACAGTTTGCCTGTTAGGATGATTTATTTGTCTGACCGTGCTCTCCGCCTTGAGGAGGGGGCGACAGTAGGGTTTTGCAAGTATGTCTCACAGGTACTTCCAAATGTCCCAGAAGCTTCACTGACACATCCTATTGAATGTCCTCTTCCAGATGCTCTGGGTGGGGGGGGGAGCTGCTGAAAAGAACAAAAGAAAACCTCAACTGGCGACAGGAGAGGAAAGTTTCAGAATTGTTACAGATAAATAGAGGTGCTTTCTCCTGCGAGCCCAATGACCTTGGCAGAACTAATTATGCTTGCCACCACATTGACACAGGGGATGCCAGACCCATAAAGAAGCCATCAAGGCGATTACTGCTAGCTTCATATGAGATCGTTGATGGTATTTTGAAAGAGATGAGCGATTTAGATTAAACTTGTTAAAAAGAAAGATGGCTCTATCTGATTTTGTGTTGATTACCACCAACTTAATAATGCGACCAAGAAAGATTCTTACCCATTCCCTAGGATAGACAGCACGCTGAATAGCCTAGTAGGTTCACAGTGGTTTTCTAATCTAGACATGAAGAGTGGGCATTGGCAGTGCGAGGTGGCTTAGGAAGACAAGGAAAAGACTGCCTTTTCTGTCCAAGGGAATGTAACCTGGCAATTCAAGGTTATGCCCTTTGGGCTATGCAATGCCCCTGCCACCTTCGAACGACTAATGGAGAAAGTTCTGCCCTTATATATTTGTCAGGTGTACCTAGACGACATTGAGGTCACAGGAAGAACTTTTGAAGAGCACCTGGCACGCTTAGATTCTGTGTTTCAGAAAGTGACTGTGGCCAATCTGAAATTGGTTCCCAAGAAATGCCACATTTTTCAAAAGAAAATTAATTTCTTGGGCTTGTTGTAGCAGCCCATGGGATTGAAACAGACCCCGAGAAATCCAGATCAATAAGAGTAATAAGAATAAGCAATAAGGATAAAACTGAAATTCGAAGTTTTCTGGGCTTATGTGCTTACTACCGTCGATTTGTGCCTGGGTTAGCCACTATCGCCAAACCTCTGCATGAATTGACTGAGGCAAAAAGAAAATTTTGTTGGACTCCAGAGTGCGAAATTGCTTTCAATAGACTAAAGAAAATTCTGATATCTTCCACAGTACTGGGCTTCCCGAGTAGAGAGGGTGAATTTATTCTGTATACTGATGCTAGTGATGTTGCAATCGGGGCTGTGTTATCCTAAATCCAGTATGGAAAAGAATGGCCATTGGAATACTTCAGTAAAGTGTTACACAAGCCCGAGAGGAACTACTGTGTGACATGCAGGGAGCTTTTGGCAGTGTTGAAAGCAATTGCACATTTCCATCCATATCTTTAAGGCATACACTTCATCCTAAAAACTGATCATACTTAATTACGCTGGCTACTAAATTTCAAGAACCCGCATATCAAGTAGGCCGGAGGATACAGCATCTGCATTAATATGACTTTGAAATACACCACAGATCTGGACGCCTTCACAGCAATGCAGATACACACTCCAGGAGACCATGCGAACCATTATGTCGTCATTGTGAACGCCAGGAGGAGAATGTTGGTTTATCGTGGAAAGCAAGGAGAACAAGAGTTCAAGGCCCTGTATCTGGTGATGGGTCATCTACATGGGATGAAAAGGACATATGAATTAATCAGCTAAGCGACCCCACCTTGCATCCAATTTTGGAGTGGAAGGAAACCGGGCGTCGACCGAAATGGGAGGATATATCTAGCCTAGGCGTGGCAGTCAAGGCATACTCGGCTCAGTGTAATTCCCTTGTTATAAAAAATGGCAAGCTTTCCAGGAATTGGGAAAGTAACGATGGCAGACAGAGTCAATTACAATTTGTGCTACCAGAGTGCCGAATCCCAAAAGTGCTAAGAGAACTGCACATCACAGCAGCAGGTGGTCACTTCGGTGTAAATAAGACACTTGACAGAGTTCGAATGAGATTCTATTGGCTACATTGTCGGCAGGATGTATATACATTGTGTATACAGAAAAAAATTACTACCTTCATGCATGGAAGGTATCTCAAAACTTTCCCAATCTCACTGGAATCAGCATGAACCAACCCACAACTCACTCCTCTCTCCCGCATAGTTACTTGACCAACTTTTAATTTCAGTTCCCCCAGCTCACATTTTTCAAGAATGAGGGGGGAAAAACGTTAATGGTGGGGGGGAGGGGTGTCTCATGAGACTCACTATTCGCAGCTAAAAAATTTCAAGCACTTTCAAGGACCCTATATTTGTGATGTCTTAGAATAAATTCAGAAATGCAAAGAAAATCTGTTAATGACAAACCTTTGAAACAAATAACAACTTACCCTTCACGATATATCCAAGCATTTTCTCCCATGCTACCTGACAAAATGTTGTAGAACAAATCGAACATTTTCCTTTTGATTTATCATCGTGCACTTTCAGTTACCATGATGAATAAATATGAAGTATGTCACAGACCACTGGAAAAATACTTTCTTCCTGGCACACTCAATACTCGTTCAACTCTAAGATGACCGCAGATCAAAATTATGCCAAATCCGGACGGCCAATAACTGAAAGCTGTCTTGGTGTGGTGCCATAAATACAGATAATAATAGTACACAGAACCAACGTGAATTGTTACATGCTCTCGAAAATGGCACAAAGCTCTAATAAAAACTATCTGTACCTAACATAAATGTTTCTGTAGATATAATTTCCGATAAAAATTTTTAATTTCCTATGAGTAAATACCGTGTGGATAAGAGACTATAAATATTAAGCACTTTCAAGTGTCCCTTTCTTTAATATGGGACTTTTCAAGGAACATATAGGACCATGAGTCTTAAGCGTAGTTAAATGAGATAGTACTTGTTAATGCTGTTTTGTTTTATTTGAGGAAAAGTACAATGCAATTGTGCGTACATAATTATCAAAACATTAAATCACACAATTCAGAAAAACGAAAATCATTAAAACAATTAATAACAATACATAATTAAATGAATTGTAACGGTACAGTATTAATAACTGATTTAGCTTAAAACTGAACAAATATTTTCTAGGTACAATGTTACCACAAATGTAAACAAATCAGAAACAAAACATTGCGAATTGGAAAAGGAAATACAATATAAAAGTAATATGCTACTGTAAGGAGTAATTTCTTATTTCTTTGGTGTGCAGTAATATCAAAGTTTATACTCGCAGATTAAGGGCCACGGTAAGGTCACAGAATCTATGAACAGCTGATATAAAAAATGTAAACATTGCACACACAAATGCAACTAAACAGCTTAATTCAGTAAAGTTAGTTTAGTTGATAATTTAATTGCAGATATAAGCGTAAAGAGTAGCCGTTAAAAAACATGCATGGTATCAGTAAATGCTCTTCATGCTTACCTCTACAGTATATATATATATATATATATATATATATATATATATATATATATATATATATATATATATAGTGTGTGTGTGTGCGCGCGTGTATGCTATTAACTGTAAATTCAGCACTTTTGAAAACCCTCTTATATGAAATTATATTCAATATATTTTATTTAGCTGTAGACTATAACTCCCGAGTGCTGTGAATATACACATTGTGTTTATTACATGCATGCCAATATTTTCTTTAAAATGTGGTTAAAGGATTAATTATGACGGAAAGAATTATATCGATTAATTTAATTGCTGCGACAGATTTTATTTTGGTTATTCATGGACTGAGCAACACTACCATGGCCCTTAAATGCTACCTATGTTAAAAACCACAAAATCAGAGTGTGGTTTAAATGAGAAGAATATCAACATGCATTCTGAGTGGCGGAAGAGACTAAGGGAGGTTTCTGGCGATGATGCTTTGGAAGGAGTGTAGGCAGGAGGGAGGACAGCAGTGGTTTTAATGTCTGAGCTGATAACATAAGCCTGTAGTTTGTACGGTTGCGCTTTGTGCGCCACTGGCAGATGTTTTTGATCTGATAGATATATATCCGCAAGAGCCAACCAAGCGTCCTTACTCGAGTGACGACGTACAATGACTGAACCAACCATTCTACGCTTTCAGACGAATAGACTAGCCCTGTCGGTTTTGTGTATCTGCGCATTATCTTCTCATCTGGATTGCACTATGTTCATTATATTTATAATGAATAGTATTGAAAATTCACTTCATTAAACTACTTTAAAATAGACAGTTGCAGCTGCTCAAGTGAGTGCAAGGGCACATATCCTCCTTAATACAACTGAACATTCTACATCCAAGAAAAAAGATATAATTATTTAAATTATTTCATTGTTTAACTGCATCAAAAACTAGTAACTCACGTACCTAATACTGTATTAGAAGGTCATGAATTGCTTTAACTCATGTTAGACTCTGAGATACACGTGGCCTGTACCCCTCGACACCAGACATTTTTGGCTAACCGAAAACACGAGATAGGTGGGGGACAACCTGAGAGGGCCGAATTCTGGTGATATTGGATTATTGGGTGCAAACTGCTTGTGCTCACAAGTCTCAAGTAGGTAGGAGTTGCGTCATGTGTTCGCCATTCAAGTTTAAAAATCACTACTTGCTATTCCAGTGCAATGACACCACCTGCCAGTTGGGACATCTGCATGCAATGTGCATCATATCTGAGTTAGCTCTATAGTTTCGAAGATTTTACTTAAGTACAATGATGCGTGAAGTCTCTCACTTATAGTGTTTCGTTTCAAGACCAATTTGAATTCCGAATTTACGACAAACTAAATTATTGTCTTGAAAAGTTGTCTTATAATGCGTTATTGCAGCGGTATGCAACATTTGTCTCATTAAAAATTACTGAAAAATATTTACAGCGAACAGTTACCCTGACTTCAAAATTTGCGTGTCTAGTTCTCTAGTTTCCACAAAATATAAGGCATTTGCGTGTCTAGTTCTCTAGTTTCCACAAAATATAAGGCATTTGCGTGTCTAGTTCTCTAGTTTCCACAAAATATAAGGCATTTGCGTGTCTAGTTCTCTAGTTTCAACAAAATATAAGGCATTTTTTATTCACTATGTGTATATTTATGAGTGTTATCTTTTATATTTTTCAATTTACGTAATGTCATTGAATATATATGTAAACATAGGAGTCGCTTTCAAATAGGCGAAAGTTTTCGCAGAAGTCGCAGTAGCATGCACCAGTGGCGGTGCGTAGCGGCGAGTAGGGATACTTTACAAGCGTGTGT